>OZ024817.1:64547617-67205765 GCA_964017055.1 Chloromyia formosa
TCGTGAAAAATGCACGTTTTGCAGAGTCTAATAATTCTATAACTATGGCAAAAACTTTATACTTTATGCCAACTTTGTAATTTCGAGTTGACAATGAATACAAGCTCTCATAAAATCACTTATTCTTCACAGACAAAATGAGACGTCGTGTATTTTTCTATATCATTCTCTTTCTTTCAACTCTTATAAGGAAAGTCAAGCTCTCGTAATAAGAGTATAGTACTTCGTATGACTTATTACAAGAGCAAAATTTAACTCTCATAATAAGTCGAAAAGTCTCTTTATGAGACATATATAGCTCTTATAAAGAGAGTTGAAGTCTTGTTATAAGACAAAAATAACTCTTATAAGTGCGCCATTTAATTCTCATAAGACTCTCATAAGACTCTCATAGTACTTTATAAGAGTTAATTACAAGAGTATAACTCTTGTTGAAGAACTCTTAAAGACTCTGGTAGAGTCTTATGAGAGGAAAATTGTTACTTGGGAGATCCGCGCAGGCGGCGCGCTTGCGGGGATCCTGTGTGTACATGTTGGGATGTTGATTTGATAGCGATAAAGGTTGACGTTGCGGACGGCAAGAAATAACATAGTGTACGGGTGAACAGGCGCTCTCTGTTCCACGCTCTCAGTCAACGCGACGCCATAATCAAAACTCCTGCATACACACCATACCATACATTCAAAATCCTCAAAAATATAGAGTACGCTCCGTACTACCTAACTTGACTAGGCCCCCAGAACAGGTCGCAAGAAGTCGTCTGCTCTCCTCGCTCGACATGCTCACACGCAATTTATGGTCTCTGAATGTATGCGAAATTTCGCTCAGGGCAGCGGACCTCCTCTTCTCATTCATTCATATCATTCTCATTCTCACCATTTCATTAAACAAATTGTGCACTCCCGACATGCACATGCATAGACCCAATCTGAGGTCACAATGAATGAAATTCCATTTTTACTCATTATTTAGGTCAAGGACTTCCAAGGACTTTCAATGACCTTCAATTTCCGCCAATTCCCATTCATCATTTAATAAAATAGCCCGTGTTGTACTATCTGAATCACTAGGGTCCCAGAAAAAGTAGCAAGTAGTCAGTTCGACTAACATTTGGACATGCGCAGACGCAATTTGAGAGAGTGTACATAGTTCCCGCCCCCGAATATGAGCGAGAGCTGATGAAGTTCATTCGAGCCAAATCGGGTGATCCAGTGACTGTGTTTGTGCATTTGCAATGGCGGCGATTTGAGGTCTGACTGGTCCACAATGTGGGCCCCCACCACACGTGCAATAAACATATAGAACAAAATGGCGGATTTATACTAGGCGAGTTAGAATTTCTCAAGGCACGAAATAAAGAAATATTCGTCGCAGGACGTTGTATGCTATAATGTACATTCAGAGATCTGTAGAAGATCAAATGCCCCCCCTTCCGCAAAAAGTTCCCGCCCCCCGAAGATAGAGAGCGAGAGCCATCGCGGATGAAGTTCATTCTATCCAAATCGGGTGATCCAGCAACTGTGGTTGTGCATTTGCAATGGCAGCGATTTGAGGTCTGACTAGGCCCCCACCACACGTGCAATAAACATTTCATCAAACAAAATGGCGGATTCGTACTGCGCGAGTTAAAATCTCCCAAGCCCCGAAATAGAGAAATATTCGTCGCAGGATGTTATAGTTCCGGGCAGCTCATCGTGACATGATGTACATTCAGAGGTCTGCAGAAGATCAAATGCCCCCCCTTCTGCAAAAATTCCAAAATTTTTCTTGTGCATTCTCTTTGTGCGTGTGTTGGAATGTTTTGTTTACTTTTGTTAGTTTCCCTTTCTGTTTGCCGGACACAATCGCATAGAGTCGCACGCGTTACTTGAGAAACGGATTGTGTGTGCCGGACCCGAACTGTTGATTAAAGGGGCGGGATGAGGCGGATAGTGTGGGAGCGATTTTGCAATAGATACACAAACTCAATACACGTCCGATTGGGAAAAGATGGTGGGAAGCGTGATTGCGATTAGCAGAAACATACTCAGAGAAATGTCGATAGACTGCAGTCTGCAAACTGTACCGAACGGGTAGATGGAACAGGGTGCACGAGAGGAGGTGAATATTGCACACACGCGATGCAAACGAAAACGAAACGATCCCGCGAGAGAAAGGAGCCCGAGCGGACAGGACAAAGCAAAGCAGAATTTATGACGAGTATCTACACTGCCACCAGATACATCGGTACATGGGTATGTCTTATGCCTACCGAAAGCGTGGGACGTGTTTTTTCGAATGATTTCATCCAGTATAACTATACTGGGATCTTTATAAAACTTACGTCGATATCTTCAACACAACAGGTTCCACGCAGTCGGTAGTCATAGACATATCCATGTTCCGATGTATCTGCATGCAGTGTAGATACTTTGTACCTTTTTATTTCTGAGGATATCTTTATGAAATATCATATTACTCAATCATATTGACTGCTAAGCCACGTTTCTAAATTTGGTTGAAATCGGCCCACTATTTCATATACCTCTTAAAGGAACAGTGAAATCGGAACAAGTTTTACTACTAATTTCAAAGTGGCAAATGTAACACAAAATACAACAAAGGTATGATACCCTTCACCCGTCCATCTAAGTGGTACCAAGAAGAGCAAGGAGCCGATACTTACACACCAAAATAAGTATTTGCTACAGAACCCTCGGATTGCGGGCGTAGCCCTCTATATTCCGGTTTCATTTTATATTGATATCAGTGTCGAGAAAAAAGCGAATCATTGCTCGCTGTGGCTGATTTTGCAGCATCTTGTGGAAAATCGATCCCAAATACATTTTTGATCGGAGCGTTCGTTGCGATGATCATTCAACGATAATCGTGGCATGTTTGACGAGCTACATATATGAAGGATGAAATATCTTGCTTACTAATCTTCTGTCGGTCGTGCTTCTTCCACTGGTCCAGAGAGAGAGAGAGAGAGTTTCTTTAGATACTGCAAAAATTCTTTAAATCATGCTCTCGCCGCCACTGCTGCCAACTACATCTACGACGTAGCACTTCCTATCCTTTACATTCCAAGGGAACATCCGATACACCATGGAAATAGTGTCAAGGAAACTTCAGTGCCCTTTTCCGCGCGTTCGCGTAGAAACATTTCACCAAACTAAATATGTATTTGGACATACGGAGAAGGATAATGGATTCTTGGCTATTGCACGGGCACGTAGTATTACGGATGCAAGTAGTACTCGTATTCGAAAACTCTTCTTTTTGACTACGTGTGTATACATACGTAACTTATGGGACGAAAGGATTCGTAGTGATGCTCAAAAGAGTTTACTGAAATACTTGCGAAGGATTGTTGACAATTGAGAAACTTTCGAGACTTGACTACATGTGTTGCACCGATACACCAGTATATCGTCAAATATGCTACAGAAACGAATCACTTGAGCGCGTTTTGAACATTGTCGTATCATTAGGTTTCGCGAAGAGCAGCGGTACCCATAGTGTTGTACTTAGTTTAATTGGATTTTTAGATATTTTGAAGGAGACGAATCGAAAGGGATTGCATACAAATGCAGATGGCAGTGGTGTTATACCCTTATATATACATATATCTTATATGCTATTTGCCCTAACGCTAATTTCCTGGGCTTTTGTTGACGTTTCGTTAGTATAAACTGGTTTCGAACGATGCCTGTTGCTAGCGTGGCACGTTCGGTGGCCGTGTTCTTTCGGTTACCGTTTTACGATCTGAAGGTTCGATCCTCGGCGGGAACAAAAACTGCCTGTTGGTACTAATAGAACTCCCTCTGCGCTCCGTGCTTGTCAGTATAAAGACGGCGTGGAAAGGAGGTGCATGCTAGCAACTGCACAACCGAAAAGTAGATATGCTACCGAAATGTCAGCAAGGCGTAGAAATGCACGTGATGTTAACGCGCCTATGGCCATGTCCCAAGGCAATTAACAAACAGAACATGTTGCTAGTATGCACCTCCTGTTCATTTGTGGTGTTGCTGGTGGTTGTGGCTTATTTTTGCGACCCACACCACAGGAGGAAGATAACAACAACATCCATGCTCACGACGGGATTCGAACCCGTGGATAATCGGTATGATAAGATATCAGAACCACGCCTCATCACACTGAGCTACTGGCCACCTCAAAGTTAAAGTTAAATTGGGGTATGTGCCATTTAAAAAAAAATAAAATAAATAAATACTTAAACATTAAAATCACGCCAAAATAAGTCCATCTGTTTAAAAGGAAAAGATAAACTGAGTCAGAGCTTCGTTTTACAATATACCTAGTCTAGCCATAAATACTGTTACAAACTTTTTGAAGCACTGTTCAATAAAAGAGGTGTTATATGTTAAAAAATCATTGTTTATTTATTAAATGCATTGTCAACAACGGAAATTGCAACAATTTATTCGAAGTGATTGCCTTTTGCCTTTACACAAGCCTTTAATCGAGCTGGCCACTTATCTATGGAAGCACGCACGACTTCAATCGGAAAGTTGGCGACTGCATGTGTAAGAGACTTCTTTAAGGATTCGATATTAGAATGTCTTTTAGAGCACGTCATTTGCTCTAAGACAGACCATAATTCGTAATCCAGCGGATTCAGGTCTGGGCTAGAGGAAGGCCAATCTTCAGCTTTAATAAAATCTGGAACATTTTCTTCAAGCCATTTTTGGGTTGACTTCGCCTTATGACCTGGTGCAGAATCTTGCTGGAAACTCCAAGGCTGATTTTTGAATAATGACGTGTTGAGAGGTTTCACTACACTTTCAAGGACACTTTCTTGATAAATTTTGGCAGACGTTTTGACGCCCTTCTTACAAAAATGCAACTTTGTCACCCCGTTGTCGCTAACACCCCACCAAACCATTACTGAGGCTGGATGATGACCTCTTTGAACCTTTTGGGCAACTTGAGAAGCTTCTCTGGCACTGCTAGCATAAACCCTGCGAGCATAAACCCACGGCTTTAACCTCTTGAGGTGTTCGAGTAGTTCGCGGACGGCCACTTCTTTCACGGTCACTTACTCCAGACGTAAAATATCATTAAATCTTTCAATAGCCCGATATATTGTACAAACATTTGGCTTATACCAAGGGTATGCAGAGTCTTAAAAATATCACTTGGTTGCATTCCTACTTTATGAAGTGCAATCACAGCAATTCTATTTTCTTTGTCACCCCAATCCATGTTCACTACACTAAAAATTAAACTCAAATGATGACAAATGCATCAAGCACAAGCGTACTATAGCGATTAGCTCAATTTTTAAGAAATGCAATATAACGGTTCCTTTCTGCAGGGTTGCCAAACCTTGTAACAATATTTATGGCTAGACTAGGTACATAGTTCGGTAAAAAAATTTGCTCCACTATGTTATTCAATTTTTCGCTAAAATTCTTGGAAATAGTTAGAGTGCCAACGTTTTGTTGGCCCAGGTAGTAACATTATGTGTATCCGGCCTAGAAATAGTGAAATCTTTCTGAAGGAAATTACTTCAGTTGGTGATAATACCGTTATAAGCAACAAAGTGCAATTTGAGCGAAAAATGGGAAAAGTTAGTGAGGAAAATTATAATTAAGTGGATCGACTCTATGCTTAAGCATAGGGCGATAAATCTTAGCAGTGGATGTGCCAGAATACGGGGTAAGGTAGTCCGAGGATGTCCACAAGGAGGCGTTCTTTCGCCTCTACTGTGGAACATCACCGTAAACAGTCTTCTCTGGTGTTACTTTAGATGCGAAACTAACTTGGAATGCTCACGTTGATGAGAAAATCCGAAAAGCGAAAAGGATTTTGCATCAATGTAAGAAAGTTTGTACACCTAAAGCGTGTTACGGCGCGGTTTATACAAATCGCGGAGCACTCTGCTATTAATTGGCGGCGCTAGGAGATTGGAGGGGCGGAAAGCTAAAATTAGTAAATAATAATTAGTAAAACTTGATTCTTACCTATCGTTCCCACCATCACCACCAACATCGATGACACATCTCGTCCATCCGGTCTGAGAGTTTTCCTGAAAATCGAAATTTTATTACAAAGAATCGCATTCCAATATGTATAAAATACTCATCTGACATCATCATCGGAGTCTTCGTGGATGAAAAAAAGGACTCTTAGCAATTCCGCGGAACTCTCAAATAGGTTATCAAATAAAGTCCAAGACGCAAACAACGTAAACTTTGCCACGGAAATGTCATCGGTTAGCTGTCGTTGACGTCACGAAACAATGGCTGCGTTCCTGCGAGCGGATCAGGGTTTGATATTTCTCAAATTCTCCTCCATTTGCTTTCCCCTCCGGTAAATTTAGTACAGACAACTGACACTTTTGGATCTGACAATTTCCCCTCTGGATCTGAATATTTTTCCGGTCAATTTCTAAAATCAGCAATTTTGACAGTTCTCAGATGTCACCGGCGCCTCTGTCACCAAAGCAACACAGCCAGTCATCCGTTAGCCAGCGTGCAGGACGTGTTGCGAAGTGTTTATTGGTAGTTTGCTGCGCCTTTAGCCTACAAACCTCCTCCTTGAATAGGAAGTCGTCGTATCGGGGAACTGTTTGTTCGAAATAATTTGCATTTCTGGGTCGGTTTTCGCGCTCAATCCCGTCCAACAAACTCCAATCGTTTGTCATGTTGTTATCCATGACAACGCGCACTATATTTAGTATGCTTTGCACACTATTTACAATTTGGATATCACCGAAATCATCCAATAATTCCGCAATAATTAAATTTTCCATTTTGAAACTAAAAACTTGACAGATCTTTTTTGACAAGACGGCCGTGTATGCCGTCTGTGGGAATATTTGTCAGATCCAAAAATTGACAGTTGTCTGTACTAAATTTACTGGAGGGGGAAGCACATAGAGGAGAAAACAGAAAAGTCATATCCATATCAGAAGGCTTCCAGGACCCCGCCCAATATGATGACCAGTGAAGATCGGTAGGAATATTCGATAGATCTCGGTTTGGACATTCGCTACTTTATATTTGCGCGTGCGGACAGTGGGGTCGTTCACTTATACAAGTTCAAGGTGAACCAATTCAATTCACCGTACCCCGTGAATCCATAAAAGGCCGAGGATTCGTGCGGGATATTCTCTTTTGTTTGGTCTACCCCACGTAGAAGAGTGACAAGACGGCGATGATAACAGCGATTACCCAAGTTAGCAAAGACAACCGGAGCGGAATTTTGCTGAGGCAGACACCTTGGTGTGACGGCGAAGTGTATCTGGAACTTGGCAAAAAAATTGTATGCCGAGAGCAGCGGAGCGGCGAGCGAAGAAATTGTGCCGACAGTGTAGCGACGTGGGAATTGCACAGGAGGAGTTGGTAGGAAGATAGATTGTGATAGATTTTTTTCAGCCGCCCCAAGGTTAGTTTAGTGATTAAGCTCATAAAAAAATTAGATTAAGTGCGACCTATAATTTTAGTGCTTTCATTTTTTTTCCCGTGATCACGTGTTAACGTAGAGTTTAGTTTGTAAGTGCCTGGTTTAGTGATTGTTTTAAATATACAGTTTATAGTATAATAGCCGAAATATCTTTATTGTGAAGAGTGCTCCGAGTCGTCAAAAGAAGGTGATCCGAAGTCCTCGCATTCGCGCTTGGCGAGGTACCATTTGGACCACGAAATGGCGGTGCAAAATTCTAAGCGCGTGGCATCCTGCGGCCCTTGCTCCGCAGCAATCCGGCACCAGCCGTAATCTCTTTTCAGTGCGCGGAGGCAATTCGTGTAATAACGGTAAGACCCATTCTAACCTAGGTATGCATCAGTGGTATGGTGGCAAAAGCCATGCAGAAAACCACAAAGCAGAAGCAAAAGATATCTTGCGTAAGAATATGTGGTGAAATGCGTAACACACCAACGCCAGCAATGGAGGCGTTGCTGGGACTACCTCCGCTGGACTTATTTATAAAGGAAACGGCGGCGCTTTCGGCAATACATATAGAAAGAGATGCCATGTGGTATCACTTCGGAACGAGCAGCGGTCATAAGAGCATCCTAGAAATTATACATGATGAGGTAAGGTAGACTCTAATGCCGGTAGAAGGCATGAGTAGACGTAGGGTAGTTGAAAGACTACTCAAAACTCGCATTGCCGATGGAAACATACACAATGAGTGTATGTACAATGACATCAGCATTTTTACTGATGGCTCTTTAATGGACGGGGGCGGGGGCTTACACTGAAGAGTTAAAGCTAGCCTGTGCGCTTCGTCTAGGAGAGTATGTGTCCGTATACCAGGCAGAGATACTTGGCTTGTTGCATGCGTTGGACAACTTGCTGGGAAGTGGATGGACATCAACGAAGATGGCAGGAGTTAGTCATTTGCAGAGAAGCTCGGATTGCAATGACCAGCCTTTTAGGCAGGGAAGCGAAAAGGGTACCCGGTTATAGAGGAGTACCCCAAGCTAGTTAATTGCCTTGGCTACAGGGCATGATAATTTTAAGGCTCATCTGACCAAGATGAAAATCGAGGAAGATGACGGTAGCAGGGTTTGTCTGTCACTGTCCAGCACACGATGTGGAAGCATGACTGAACTTAAATAAAAGCTAGCAACAACACTGGACTCAGTGATGAAGAGACAAGTCGACAATTATTAATTGACATCTGGATATAACTAATGACCGAGAGGAGGCGAAAAGTGACCTAAAACATTAGTGGTCTGCTTCGGATATCTCCCGGAATACAATTATATGAGTGCGGAAAACAGAAACAATGTTTTGGTTTTGGAGTGCGAAAATCTAGCTACTCGCGAAATATGTGAAAGACTGGATATCAGTGTACTGTGCAATGGTACTCGAAGAAGTTTCGGGACCGAGCGGAAGAAAGTCTCTGGAGAGAGAAAGAAAAACTACGCCAGTGGCAGATCACTTCTTACGTTAACAAAGCCAATGGGACCCGTTCAAAACTTCATCTGACATTTGCAATGATCTAGTTCGAACAACGGGTATGCAAATCTTAGCAAATTTGGTGCAAAAAAGCGTGTGAAAGCTGGCTTACATGCATTGAAACCAGATTTTCCCTTAAGAGTCAGGCAAAATCGTTTGCTATGGGCTCAGGAGCATGTGGAATATGGAATGGAATGTGGAACATGGCCATCTTTTCGGACGGGTTGAAATTTAGCCTACATATTGGCAGCGGAAGAATTTGCATGCGGCAGGAGCCTCAAGAAAGGTTTAACGCTTTGAGTGCCTGACGAACAAGGCTGCAATTAGTTTTCCAGGTATTTTACTGTTGAATTGAGGAAGCATATTCGACAAAAAAAAATAACAAAAGCCACCCCACACAATAATTCCTTTATTTCGGAAGGAGTTTTGGAGGACATTCATCCTTCTGTCGGCAACATACAGTTCCAATTTTCATTTTCTTCAGTTCAAGTGAAATGCTCCTGACCCCGTTTTTTCCTGAGCCTTACGGGAAAGTCTGGCTTATGGATTGGTTCCAATACACGTAAGCTAGTTTTCACAAGCCTTTTTCCCACCAAATTGGATGAGACTTGCTTAAGCCGCTTCTAAACAATGCTACGAACACCTTCCAACGTTGGACGCTTGATGGTTCGTAGCATCGTGTGGCCGAATGTCGAGCTACGAGCTTCCAATGTCAAGCGTCGAACTTTCGCGTTGGAAGACGTTAGCTCTATTGGCGAATTTCGTACCCGAATCAAATGAATTCGAACGTTCCAACGTTTGAACGAAACAATTGCCGAACCGTTGAGCAGAAACATTTGAAGCAACCTCGGTTGCAAGGCACGACGAATTTGGTAAACCGGATTCTTTTTTTTAATTAAAAAGTAGCAACACGACAATACCACCATGGCGGCAGCAACAGATGCTATCTCTTCTTCCTTCCGCCATCACCGTGATAAGTAATTACAATTTAATTTATTAATTGACAACTCGGCCAAACCGTCAAACGTTTGAATCGAACGATCGAATTGCCGTTGCCGTTGAGAAGATACATTTGCCGCTTCAATTGCCAAATCGTTTGATTCAAACGTTGGATCCAACGTTGGATCGAACGTTGGACGCATCGTTTAGAAGCGGCTTTACCCGTTGCTAGAACCAGATCTTTCCAAATGTCAAATAAAGTTTTAAAGTTGCTCCGACGGCTTTGTATAAGCTTAAAAAGCAAGAGTTTTTCTATACCGTGCAGAGCCTTTCTTCTGCTAGGTGGTATTAATTTATCGAAACTTGTACGAATACCATTGCACAGTACATTAAGGAATAACTGACTCTTTCACCTATTTTGAGAATAGTTAGATTTTCTCGCACCAAGAACAAAATATCGTTTAATTTTATGTAAATGTGAAATATTAATTGTGATCCTGAGAAGGACATCAGCATACAAATCTACTACTAGTACTATAAAAATATCCCATAAAACGCTCGAGCTAAAAAAATTACCACAAAGTAATTTTTTTTCTGTTTTTGTAAACTATAGTGGTCGAAGAGTCCAAAACTCGTTGTGCCACAAAAAAATTTTGATCGGAAGGGCCCAAAAAAGACGAAATAGGGAGGGGGTAAACTTTATTTCTTCGAGTATAGACAAGTTGGGTAAGGGGCGAAATAGTCGAAAAAATGCTAAAACTTACAAGAAGTTCTCTACATGTCTGGTCATGTCATCAATGTGGGGGACCTCAATATCGAGTTGGTGAACGACTTTATATACCTGGGTTGCAACTTGTCAAAGGACGCCAACGAAACTGGGGAAATCAGGCGACGGATACAGTTAGCTAATAAGACTTTTTTCTTGGTTCTTCCTATAATGAAATCGAACCATGTGCACAGAAAAACGAAGCTCCGCGTGTACAAAACCATCATACGACTAGTGGTAGTGCTATCAACGCCATCTAGATAAACATGCCTCAACTCAGCTGTTTTTGACGGCTAAATTACGCAATTATTTCCTTCAATGACGCCATCGTATCCACAATTCAGTGGTCGGCGACTGGTGCTGGCGAGTCTCCGGTATTTGTGCGTTCCGTATTTAGTTTTCGTTTTCCGCGTTCAGTGTTTATTTGTTAGTATAATTTCATCTAGTGATCCGGGCAAACAAACACGTGCGCGATGAAAGTGTGTCGTGCGGTCCAAAGATGTATTTTGTCAAGTGTGTACTGTTCCACGACGCTCTGCGACTGATCCCCGGGGCTGCGGCTTCGACCAAATTACTGCAAGTGTGCAGAAAGTGTGTTTTTAGAGGACTAAAGTGCCGCCCGACGCAATTCCAATTGTAACCAGGCCGAAGCTTCGCTTCGGCCCGGAGTCCGAAGCGTATATACCCTAGACTTGTACAGACCTAGTGGTGATACCAAAAGTACCAATTGGTAACGGCCATATGCATTAAAAGTGAGTTTCCTATATGACCAGTTTATAGAAGAGGTTGGCACTCATTCAGGGAGATCTTGACCATTCTCAGAATCAATGAACTAACCCATTCTACAAATATTTGTCGAATTTTTCAAGTCGCTAGCTTCATTCAATCGAAAGTTATTGCTTATTTGAAGTTTCACTTGTAGGGGAGGTAGGGGTTCCTTGGGTCGGATCTTGCTCATCATTGCCACCAACAAATAAGATCATGCTACAAACATTTAAACAAAATTTCAAGTCTCTAGCTTCACTCTATCGAAAGTTCTCGCTTATTGGAAGTTTCATTTGTAGGGGAAGTAGGGGTTTCGTTAGTCGGATTTTACGTATTTTCAATATTAGCCAACAGAATTCTATTGCAAACATTTGACCAAAATTTTAAGTCGCTAGCATTATTTTGTCGTAAGTTATCGTTTATTTTAAGTTTCATTTCTAGGGGAGGTAGGGGTTCCTTAAGTCGGATCTAACCCGTCTTGAATACCAACTAACCCAATCTCACTTCAAACATTTGACCAAAACTTCAAGTCGCTGGCTTGATTCTGTCAAAAGTTATCGCTTATTTGAAGTTGCATTTGTAGGGGAGGTAGGGGTTGCTTGAGTCGGATCTTGCCCATTTTCAATACTAACCTAGTAGATCTTACTAGCAACATTCTAACAAATTTTCAACTCGCTAGTTTCATTCTATCGAAAGTTATCGTAATTAAATGGATATTTAATTTTTTGAAATTTGTAGGGGAGGTAGGTGTTCCTTTGATCTGATTATGCCCAACTTACTAGAACTCAAACAGCTTCTCACCCCAGGGTTACATGCTGAAAATCAAGTGTCTACATGAAATGGTTCAAGAGTTATAGACAAAAAACCCGAAAAGTAGGGTAGTACGGTGCTCTTTGTAAGAAAATTGCCGTTAGTTTTCAACTGATCGATTTTATTTTTCCAGGAGAGTAGAAGATCATCCTCACGAGCAATCTACTAGAGCTAGAGCTTTTCATGTTTATTTGATCGGGAGTTATAGATACATTTAATTATTTTACATATATAGGGGAGGTAGGCGTTCTCTTGGCCTGATCATGCCCATTTTCAATACCAACCAACTAGATCATACTTCCAATATTCGATCAAAATTTCATGGCTCTAGCTTCCTTCTATCGGAAGTTATCGTGCGAACGGACAGACAGACGGACAGACAGACAGACAGACAGACAGACATGGCTAAATCGAATCAGGAGGTGACCCTGATCATTTATATATACATTGCCATACCTCCGGAGCCTCCTTTAAGGTGTTACATATTTCCGTCGTGACAAAAACAATATACCCTATACTAAAAGTCTAGGGTATAAAAATATGTCGTGCCGGGGACATCGTCGTATGCAGTCACTGCTTTGGCAGTGAATTAACTAGGGTATAATGACGTAAAATAGACGTCACAAATGAAGTCTAATTCACCACGATCAGCTGATTTGAGGCCTGTTTATCTAGATGGCGTTGGTGCTATTCCGTGGCTGCGAAGATGGACTCTAACCATTACAATATACAGGCCTCCGCTTAGCTGGTCACAGGAATGCCTCGACTGCTATGCTGACGTCAATGTTACGTCATTCATGCCTTGGCAAGACATCGCCTTGATCAGCTGAGTGGAGGCCTATATATTAGGATGGCGATGCTCTAACTCAAGCTTCCGGAAATGTGCTAGACACATTTGAACGTAAGGTTCTGCGGTGAAATTTCGGGGCCGTTTGCGATCGAGATGGCACATCCGGTACAATCATGAATTGTATGGACTATACGATGAGCTGGAAGTTTCGAAAATTGTCAAACTACAACAACTTTAATGGGCAGGGTATGTGCAATGAATCGACGGTGATCGCATGCCAAAGAGATTAATGAACAGACAACGAGTCGAAGGAGCGAGACTGCGAGGACGACTGAGAGCTTGTTGGGAGAGCTTGGAATATGCGGACACTGCGCAACTACTGGGCTTCACAGATTGGAGGACGCGGTCACGTGACCGAGATAATTGGAGGACAAGGATCCAGGCGGCCAAGGCCCGACGCCGGGCTGTCGCGCCACGATGATGATCACAGAGCAGACATACTAAGAGTAGGAACTCAGAACAGATTTATTTTTAAAGCAGGATGCAAATAATCCCACGCACACAAATAAGCCTCACCACTCTAGAAGCAACCGCTACAATTTAAAGTAAACCGACCTTTAGAGTGATAAGGACAACAACACATCAAATCAACTGTGACTGTTGATTAAAAAGCCTCAGCTGCTATTATATGCGTGACATGGCTCCTCAATTTCATATGTATGTGTGAGTTACCATTTTCAGCCATTGCATTCGTGTATCTCCATCTTTGTGGGCGTGGCTTGTGCCAAGTGCGTGATGAAACGTCTGTGATGAAAAAACGATTTATTTGAAAAATTTTACAAATTTTAAAAACACCCTAATAGCACCTCCACCACTTTAGAAAAAATCAATTTACATCATAATGCATATGCCATAAATCAATCATATTAAATCATAGACCACATAGCATGTTTTTCTCTTTCCGTACATAGTAAAATGCGACCATAAAGATTCAGTTTCCGATTTTTCATCACACACTTTTCATTCATGCACTTGCCACAAGCCACGCCCACAAAAATGGACGCTTCGTGATCATCCTACAATTTCGCATGGTTCCCCTTACCTGACGAGTGCACGGTCGCCATCTTTTCACACTTTATCAGCAATCATGTACATTTGCCAGAGAGGAGTGCAAACAGCATGCGATCTCATTGATAATGCTTAATATAAATGCTCCCATTTTAGAGGCCCCGCCAGGCACAATGGACGTGGATATAAGACCCCCATAGACAATGCAATTCATCATTAGACGACAATGATATTCGTCTTCGGATCAATCTGACGATGGTATGGAACTGTAAAACAAATCGTCAACGATAAGTACATACACTGTGCAATCAATGTGACGATCACAATATCGTCAGATCGATGTCGACTGATCGCAAGGTATATGGGGGACTTTAGTTTTCACATTTTGCACATCCATTGTGTACCGATTAGTGAACACAACACATATGCAAGTGAGATACTGTGGGCAACTTTTGCTTAATTTATACTGAGTTCCAACTCTGATATATCTCTGCTCTGTGATCGTGTAATGCAAGGCCGAGTTTATCAAAAACGCGGTTGCCGCCGCGGTTTACAAATTCACATTTGATTTAAATGCAATCTCGCCGCTCAAACCGCGGCGGCTCCCGCGGCGGTTTATTGAGCGGTTTGTTTCATTTGAATTCAATCTAAATTTGCACATCGCAGGTGCTCCCGCGGCTTCTAAACTCAGCCTAACCTGCACCGGGTGGATGTTGAAATAAAGCACATTGTCTTCCATTTCGTTCCTCACGTAAAACTTCACTTTATGTCCTCGAAGAGTCAATCTTTTTCTTGGAAACCAGAATTGTATAGCGCCTTGGGCAAGTAAAATTCAGCTTCTTGTATACGGTCTTGTATACTGTTGATTTGTTGGCTTCTTTTCTTGAAATTAGTTTTTGATTCAGTGGATAATTTACTTTCGGAATTTTGAGAAGACGCACGTGTGATTGAGTTCAAAATGGATACCATGTGATGACAGTTCAGCGGTGAAAATGTGTTGGATATATTCTCGTTATTCGTCATTCACATGTATGGTTCGTATTTCGTAACAATCGATTTTATTCTGTGAAGTCAAGTAGAATTTGTTATTCTGATTATTCTTTATTTGCTGATCTACCCCACATTTGCGAAATATTTAAATATTTCAAGGATTTCATCAAAATCAAATATCTAAATATTCAACTGATTTTGCAGCAAATTGCCCATCTTTTAATCATGACAATCCGTTTCCATTTCAATTACATGTTTCAATCAGATATCCGCTTATAGTTTTATTTTCGAATCCTTCGTCTGATATGTGTGCGTTCACTATGTACAACTTTCGCAATCACGCCGAATACACGTGTGTAAATGAAACCCAATCATGACACGATGTGTTAATAAAATTCTCTTCCGGCCAATTGAAAAGCCTATAAAAACAACTCTGTCTCTCTCAATTGCCATTCTATTCCAATTTCCAATACCATCGAATCCTTTAACCGACTTCTTTTTATACGAAGTTTCACCAAAATTCCGTGGTAAACGATCCTTGTGGCGACCACGTAAAAATTGAACAAGCGAAAGCAATTTTACAGACAATAAGATTTCATTTCACGTGATTTCTCTATTGTGTGTTTTGTTGGTAGACTTTGATTGAGTGTCCTTTTTAGGGTTTTGTAGAAAAAAAAAACACTTATCAAATCTATCAAATATCTGTCCGTCTGCCTGTTCGTATGTCTGTCTGGGCGGAGGATATCTTATGAGCGACTCCGTGGCGTAGATGGCTTTTCGTCGTAGAAGGAGGTGGGGGTTATTTCTGAATGTATACATAAAATGTTGACCAGCTTTAGGTTGACAACGCGTCTTTTTTTGTATTATTCGAAACCGCTGGAAGATCACGCTTCTGAGCGGGACAATTTTTTTTTAATTCTAAAATTAATTTGCGAATAAAGAAAGGGGTTAACATTTTTTCTTTGAGTTTTGTCTCTGATTTGGTTAGACAGTAGCCATCATCAGGTGTAATTTTCCGCCATTAGCGCCATGGGGTTTTTAGACTAGCTCCATCTCCCTCCCAAGGGCCATTGGTTTAGTTAAATAGTAAATAACCTGAGTTTTAATTTTCCACAGTAAAACCACTGGATAATGCCGGATACGTTTTCATTTGATTTTAGTTTGGCACGCAGCTATTGGGTGAGACAAGTACTTTCTCTCTCTCTATCTCTCTCAATTACCCTAGGCCCTAGCCCCTTGTGGGGCATAGCGCGTCAACTGTTCCATGTGGCCCTGCTTGACGTTTCGTCGGCATAAACTGGTCTCGGAGAATGCGGTTGCCAGCATGCATGCATCTTCTGCACATCCATGGCCACGAATGTCGTCGTGGACGGGATTCGAACCCGAAACGCCGGTAGTCAAACATGAGACTGATGTCTCAACACACAGCGCTACCGGTCGCCAAAATTTGTTGAGCCATCAGCTTTACGCACGATTTCTTCAATTAGAGAGTGAATTTCTGAGGTACAAATTAAATATCTTAGGAGTTAGTGAGATAAGATGGTGGAACAGCGGAGAATTCATCTCTCCAACGGGCAGCACTGTAATGTTGTACTCCGGTAAAGCTACCGGTAGTCGCCGTGAGTCAGGTGTGGGGCTCCTTTTAACCAGAGCCGCGCGAAACTGTCTCTTATCCTGGGAACCGGTCTCTGACAGGGTCTTGACCGCCAGGTTCCGGACCAAAATGAGGAACATCTCAATAATACAATGTTATGCCCCTACTGAACCAGACAATGTCTTGGCAAAAGACTCCTTCTACGAAGAACTAAACGCCGTTCAGAGCAGAACACCTAAAGGTGACATTATAATGGTTATGGGTGATTTGAATGCGAAAGTTGGCGCTGATAACTATGGGCTCAGACATGTGATGGGGAGACACGGTCTTGGTGATCGTAATGACAACGGTGAAAGATTTGTGGAGTTCTGCAACTTTCACAGTCTCTTCATCGGTGGTACTATGTTTGAGCATAAGGACCACCACAAAATCAGTTGGTCCTCTGTTGATCGGCGCAGAACACAAAATCAGATCGACCATTTTGCCATTAGTAAAAGATTCAAGAGTTGCCTCCTGGACGTGCGAAACAAGAAGGGTGCCGATATTGGGATGGGAAGAGACCATTATCTTATGATCGCTAATGTTCGATTGCGTATTGCAGCCGTGCGCCGCCCCAGCGACGAAAGATCCAGGCCCCGCAAATTCAACACCGCTCGACTAAAAAATCCAGCTGTCTTACAACAATATAATGACCATCTTGCGCAAAAAGCGGCTGAGATAACTAGTCACCCAGATAGTGACATAAACGAAAACTGGGATGCCATAAAAAATGCGTACATTGATAGCGCAAATACCATCCTTGGCCCAAACCCGGATTGCCGGAATAAGCCCTGGATGTCCGACGCTTCATGGCAGCGGATTGTTGAAAGAAAGGAGCTGAAAGTTCGTTTGGCTGCAGCCTCAGACGACAATCGAAGCAGCATCGAACTCCTTTACCGTCAGAAAGCTCGAGAAGTTCAGCGTAGTGTGCGACGCGATAAAAGAGTTTATGCCAATTCTCTTTTAACGTCAGCAGAAGAAGCCGCTAGAAGTAACAACTTAAACGCCGTATACGGTGTCATCAAGGAGTTTACAGGTGGTCGTAACTCCTGCCAACATCCGGTGAAAGATAGTGATGGAAAGCTACTTATCTTGGAAGAAGATCAAATGAGGCGGTGGAAAGAACACTTCGCCGCGGTCTTGAACCGTGTAACCTCTGGTGAAGTTCCCCCTCATATAGATAATTTAGCTAACCATCAAAATGTGCGTATACGGTCCACTGCCCCGACTAAAGAGGAAATAGTCACTGCAATTATTGCACTAAAACGAGGAAAGGCCGCCGGACTTGACGGCATCCCTGCCGAACTTTATCAAGCAGCCCCAAGCGTAACTGCCGATTTGCTGCACCCACTTGTTGATAAAGCGTGGAATACAGAGACCTTTCCCACTGAGTGGAAGGAAGGTTTGATCATCAAACTTCCAAAGAAGGGTAGCCTCACAGACTGTAATAATTGGAGAGGCATTTGTGTGCTTCCTGCCGTTGCGAAGATAATAGCTAAAATCGTCCTGGAAAGACTAAAGGCCCACTTAGAAAGCACAATTGATGAAGAGCAGGCTGGCTTTCGATCCGGATTCTCCTGTGTCGATCACATTAACACCTTGCGAATCATCATCGAGCAATGCGCTGAATACGATTCTCCGCTTCACTTGCTTTTCATCGATTTCGAAAAGGCTTTCGATAGTGTGAACCGGGATTCTATATGGGCGGCCTTGCGCAGGAGAGGCATCCCTGAGAAGCTTGTGGCTATTATTAAGGCAACCTATGACGGCGCGAAATGTCGCGTTCTGCATAAAGGTAAGGTGTCGGGGGACTTTGAGATTCGCAGTGGAGTTCGGCAGGGGTGCATCCTCTCACCGATCCTATTCCTCATTGTGATCGGCGATGTGTTGCATGCAGCCCTATCCGGACTCGACAGAGGAATTCAATGGACTTTGACATCTTATCTACAACATCTTGACTACGCTGACGACATATGCCTACTCTCCCACAAAATCATGGATCTGTCCGCAATGGCGTTAGATCTCGAGAGGGAGGCAAGCAAGGTTGGGCTAAAGATTAATACCAACAAGACCAAGGTTCTTAGCCCGCCGTTGCGAAAAAGAAATCCGACACCTATTGCCATCAATATTAATGGGCAGCCTGTGGAGAAGGTGGACAACTTCGTCTACCTGGGTAGCATTGTTGCCGAAAATGGTGGTACGGAGCAGGACATCGCTCGTCGTATCAACCAGGCTAAACGTGCATACGGCATGCTGTCCAAAATCTGGCAGGGCAGTTATCTCAGCATCAAGACCAAGCTGGGCCTGTTTCGCTCCCTGGTACTATCAGTGCTTTTGTATGGGAGCAGTACATGGAAAGTTTCCGTAGGAGTTACCAGAAAGCTGCAAGTTTTCGTCAACTCATGTCTTCGTCGAATTTTAAGAATTTTCTGGCCCGAAACAATATCAAATGAAGAGCTAAGTCGGCGTACGGGTCAGATGCCAATCGACGAATTGATACGCAGGCGAAAATGGCAGTGGATAGGTCACACATTGCGGAAGAGTGATAACTGCATTGCTTTGCATGCCATGAAATGGAACCCCATTTCCAACCAAGGCCGACCAAGAGGGGGTCCTCGAATCACATGGCGTCGATCTGTGGCAAAGGAGTGTCAGGTACTGGGTAAGTCTTTTGGGGAGTTGCGCCCCATTGCCCAGAACAGAGTACGATGGCGCGCAGGAGTAGTTGACGCGCTATGCCCCGCTAGGGGTTAAGGCAAAGTAGTAGTAGCTTTACGCAAAATTCAAACCCTAAGGGCGACCACAGAGTGAAAGCTGAAGCTGATGCTTATGCTGGTGTTTTGATTGTGAACACTCGGTGAAGAGAAACATTGACGTGAAACGTGCTCATTGAGCTTTCCCTGCCTATGCTATTGCTAAAGCTCAAGATCGCATTCGTAATTGTCCGGTGATTTTCTTTATAAAATCCATTCATAACACACATAAAAATGAACGAATACACAGGACAATTACGAATGTGATCTTCAGCAACATTGGCAGGGAAAGCTCCATGAGCACGTTTCATATAAACGTTTCTCTTTACTGAGTGTTCGCAATCAAAAACCAGCATACGCATCAGCTTCAGCTTTCACTCTGTGGTTGCCCTAAGGGAAGGTAAGATAAGCGAGCGCCATCTGCAAAAATCTTTTTTTTTTGTAATTAATTAAAATAACAAGGATGCCTGAGATGTCCGGGCAAAAACATAAAAAAAACAATGGAATTTACATTTAATTTTTCAACGTAATACTTTCTAGCGGTTTAGTTAGCCTATCGATAGTCCTATCTTTTTATACTTTTCAAATAGTGGTTCGCGGTAATGTCTTTAAAACAGTCAGTGCTCCTGAGATTTTTTATTTGATGAATATATTATTTTTGTTTTATCAACAGCCAAAATATGAAAAAAAAAATAAATCATTGCTATCGGGGGCAAAAGAAATTTTCAATAGTCCTCCACGTGGACGACGACTGGTAACGAAAGTGTTTTAAGCCGCTGACGTCCAAGCCTTAGCGAAAAGACAGTTTGGAAAAAGGCAGATAGCTGTAGCCTGAATGGCTGACCAACACCTAAGCATCTCAGGCCTCGTGGGATGGAATGACTTGCGTAGTTGGACCTGCTATATTGTTTTGAACTCCAGCACGAATGAAGTTAAGCGATGTTCTGACAACTCATCCTTGTAAAAATCACTCCACGTAGAGATACCAGGAACAAAAGCCTCGGATTGGATCAACAACGACGACCACACAACCGAATAAAGGATTTTTCTTTCGGATCCCGGAATATACGCTCCCTGAACAAACCTGGGGCCGAGAAGGCCCTCCTTCAACAGGTCGAAAAGTACAAACTGAGCATTACTGCAGTCCAGGAAACAAATTGGCTTGGCAGCGAGATCAATGACGAAATATGGCAAACCATCAGGCCGCAAGGAGTTTGGAGTAGCATTGATAGTAAACAATCACCTCAAGCCGCACATTACTGACTTCAAACCCATAAATGACCGGCTATGTGCGATTCGCATTAAGCCTCGATTCTTCAATCTCTGGCTCATCAATGTGCACGCCCCCACTGAAGTTAAAGAAGACGCAGTAAAAGACAAGTGATACGCCCACCTTGAGACTCTCTTCGACTCACTTTCAACAAACGGCGTCAAATTGCTGCTGGAAGACTTTAACGCTTAAGTCGTATATGAAAGTTGGCACCGCGGGACCACTGGAGGCCACAGTCTCCATAAAAAATGTAACGACAACGGTCAGCGACTTATCGACTTCGCCTGAAACAGGAATCTAATCGTAAGCTCTACGTGTTTCCCGCATCGACGCATTCACAAGCAGATCTGGAAATAACTAGACGCACATACCGTCAACCAAATTGATCACATCCTCATTGGCAGGAGATGGGCGTCTAGTGTGATGGATGTCCGCTCCTTTCGAGGACCAAACTGCGACTCAGATAATCGCTTGGTGAAGACGACCTACAGATGTAGAATTTCCTCAGTGCACCAATCGAGAATCAGCCCTCCCAAAATCTTTGCGGTTGATAAGCTTCTGAACGATGCTACGACGGTGGTGTATACTACCGCCCTTGAGGAAGTACTATCGCCTATGCTACACAACATCAGCAACACAGGCGTCCAAGGGTTCTGGGAAAAACTCAAGCGTACCATCAGGGATGTCGCAGAGAAGGTTGTGAGATATTAAACCTCGGTGAGCGTGAAATGACTGGTTCGACGAAGAGTGCAAAAATTCACTTGACGCGAAAAACGATGCCTTCAGACAATGAATTCAACGAGGAACCAGAGCCAGAAGAGAAAAATATGACGAGCCATGGCGAATATTGAATAAAATAATTAGACGTAAGAAACGTATATACTTTGACGAGCAGTTGCTGAATATAAACGAAAACTTAGCTAATAGGAACACCAGACAAGCGTACAAACTAGAAAAGACAATCAAGAACAGCTACCAACCCAGAACTGGCCTTTGTAAGGACAAGTATAGAAACATCATCAGCGACACCGATGGTATTAAGAAAACGATGGGCCTCTTGCTTTGAAGAGTTTCTGAGCCTTCCATCTAAAATAACATCCCCACACAAGAAGCTCTCGACCATATTGTTGACCTAGGCCCACCCCACCCATACAACCGCTGACAGTAGAGGAAGCTGGTCTCGCGATGCGGTAACTAAAACGAAATAAAGCACCGGGCGCTGACGAGATTCCAGCTGAACTGCTAAAATTCGGTGGAACGGGTCTAGCTACTGCCATACATAAATTATTCCTGCGAGTATGGGAGGACGAGGAGATCCCAGACGATTGGCGCAGAAGCATCATCTGTCCAATCCACAAAAAGGGAGATAAACTGCGGTGTGAGAACTACAGGGGCATATCACTAGTTTGTACGTCCTATATTGTAAAATTCTGACCAAAATTCTGGAAAAAAAAGTAATACCGTACGCTGAACGAATCATTGGTGAATATCAAAGCGATTTCAGACCTGGTCGCTCCACAACCGATTAGCTCTTTACAGTCAAACTGATACTCCAGAAGTACTAGGAATACAACGTAAACGTATATCAAATCTTTGTCGACTTCAAGCAGGCATACGACAGTATCGATCGTGGAGTACTGTACAACATCATGCTGCAATTTGGTACACCGACCAAATTAGTGCGACTGACAAAGATGACGATGACCAACTCCGACTCACAAGTCAGGATTCAGAACAGACTTACTGATCTATTTCAAACACGCACTGGTCTGAAACAGGGCGATGGACTGGCACGGACAGTCTTTAACCTGGCACTGGAATACGCTATTCGGGCTTTGAATATGAACACCAGCAATACGCCACTCATCAAGTCAATACAATTAGCAGCGTACGCCGACGACATCAACATCATGTCCCGAAAATTGGCCGACGCAGAGGAACTTTCGCATACGCTCGATACCGCTGGAAAAGAAGTTAGACTACATATCAACGAAGGTAAAACTAAAATAATTATGCAATCGACGACAAGGACACCTGCACAACCGAGCATCAGTGTGGGGGACCTCAACGTCGAGTTCGTGAACAACTTCATATACCTGGGTTGCAACTTGTCAGGAGACGCCAACGAAACTGACAAAATCAAGGGACGGATACAGTTAGCTAATAAGACTTTTTTCTCGGTTTTCCCCATAATGAGATCGAAGCATGTGCTGTGCACAGAAACTCGAAGCTCCACGTGTACAAAGCCATTATACGACCAGTGCTATGCTACGGCTGCGAAGCTTGGACCCTAACTCAAGCCTCCGGAAACATGCTAAACACATTTGAACGTAAGTGGGGTTCCAAGATTGGAGGGCGGCGGTCACTTGACCGAGATAATTGGAGGACAAGGATCCAGGCGGCCAAGTCCCGACGTCGAGCTGTCGCGCCACGTTGGTGATGATCGTCTGAATAATGGTTAATCAGGTCAAGAACCCGCAATATACCTCTCTTTTTGCTTCGGTTGAGACAAATATCTTTCATAGTGGTGGATTTGCTCAATAAGTTTCTTACGATTCGCTTGAATTGCTTTTGAATTGATCTTTATATTGTGCATTACACATCAGCTTTCGGTCAAAAGGTAACCAGCGCGGTAGTCATCATACCGCCCTCGTGTACATAAATGAGTAGGCGCAGCGGGTAGGTGTAAAGTGATTACCTGGTTAGACTGTCAAGTGATCAAAACTGTGAGATCAATATTTTATTTTTTCAAACTATTCGATATATCACTACGTCGACAATGGTTTAGTATTTATGTATTTTAGTATTCGTATTATTTTTCCACACAGTATCTCTAATGTGTATCATATTCGAATAAAGTTTCTAATTTAATTTAAATATAATACATAAACACACACTGGCTATTAGTACTTTTCGCAGAAACATCTAAATTCATTCAACCGAAATTAACACGAAAATGCATTTTGCAGCTAAACTACGCTGTGTGATGTGAATGAATTTCTAAAACAAAAAGCTGCTTTACTAAAATAGACTTTCCCGTCCAGCATTCGGGAGTGGTGTATTTTCCAAAATTGCGAATGATTTAAAAAACAAGCTAGCCTTTTTTCACAAAGACGCATTTTTGGACTTGTCGTTCCTATGGCAGCTATATGACGTAGTGGTCCAATTTCAACCAAATTCATAAATGTGATTTAGCTATAGATACTGTTGATTCCTGTGAAATCTGAAAAAGATATCTTAAGAAATAAAAAAGTTTTTCTCACAAAGACGAATTTTTGGACCGGTCGTTCCTATGGCAGCTATATGACGTAGTGGTCCGATTCCATTGGTTCCGACATATATACTGCCTGCAATAGAAAGAAGGCTTCCTACAAAATTTCAGCTTGATAGCTTTAAAACTGAGGGACTAGTTTGCATAGAAACAGACGGACAGACGGACAAAGCTTAATCGACTCGACTCATCATACTGACCAAGAATATATATAGTTTATATGGTCGGAGATGCTTCCTTCTGTGCGTTGCAAACTTCACGACAAAGTTAATATACCCTATCACATCCGTGAAGGGTATAATAAAGGCGACTTAGATGCCCATGCAGTATTTCCAGCATCAGTAACGAACGGACAGTCGTAAGCTTTTTAGTTAAACCCGATACGTCCATTCCGTTTCCGCTCCGTCGATTGATAGACGGATAGTAATTGTTTTGTTCATTAGTTAGCTGACAATTTTAAATGTTTCAGATACATTGACGCAGTGCTAAAAAACTGTAAGATAATTTTTGTCCACTTACGACGGTTTTCCGATCGAGCAGCGAAATACGAAAGTTTTTCAATGGTGGCATAAAAAGGATATTTTTTTTCGGGGTTTTTGAATGAAGTCGCTATTGAATCACCCGGTTACTAAAGTGTCTGTAAAGATATTATTTAGCAGCGTAGAGTTTATTGCTAACGATAAATGATTAAGCCTAGACAAAAAAACAGTTGATGAAATTTTGCTTGTAAAGATGAACCGAGATTTCGGTTAACTTCGTAAAAATATCAAAAAATATCGATATTAATATTTTAATTTGTACGAACATTTTCTCATATTAAAACGGAGCTGAGCATATTTTTAAAAATAAATATTGTATTTAAACACATGTTCTCTCTTTATATTTGTATCGGTATCGGATTTTTATTATAAAGATATCATAGCCCAGCAAATGATACTAAAGTGTGTTATATGAAAATGTGGGAAACCAGTAAACAAACTGTGCAGAAAGCTGTATCCCCATTAGAAAGAGGTAGATTTGATGTCTGCAGAATGACATCCAACTCCTTATAAATGATGTCCCCGCCAACCTAAGCATTCTCTTTTATTACTGATTTGGCATTGACTTGAATTTTTCAAGCACACCTACAATAGAAATCATGACCAACATCTTTTTTTCCTCCAAAAAAAGAACTGTATCGTAAAAAGTTGCTACCTGAATAACATCATCGTCACCAATATTTCCGCGCGTAGACCTATAAAAGATGTAAACTATAACTATGAGTTGACTATTCTTAAGAATAATGGAACATAATTCAATAATTAACGAATGTTCTAAAAAGAACGTTCTATGGCGAAACCCCTGTAATGGACGGTTTGGTGGGCATCCAAAGATGCCCGTGGGGACGGAACCTAAGGTAGCGTATGACCGTGAAGGTCGGGCCGTGCCATCTGGTGAAGAAAAGGGCCCTTCAGCGAGCTAAGCAGCGGCTTATGCTTGCTGTAGCTCAGTTCAGGAGATGTTGGCGAGGTTTTCGCCGCTCGTTGCCCCTGTCCTTTACGTATTAACAAAAATTCATAGGCCTGTGGAAGACACCACAAACATTAGAGGCAAAAATGTGGAATGATAGAAAGCATAGGGCGATAATGATGGAATGATTTGCGGACGGCGCAGTTTCCCACGTGCTCGCATCGTGGTCCAGGCATAATGTTACCCTCGGCCTTTGGTTTCGTACCACCGACAGATCACTACTCATCAAGGGCTGTCATCGATCTGTTAGTGGAAGCAGAACTACCAGACCCAAGGAAGCTGCGTTTCAAATTCGTCTTTTATAATCTTTCTGTTCATTATGTCTTTTTTGTGTCCTTGAAGCTCTATTCTATCCAGAATAATCACCCCGACTCCATTTGGCTTCATATTCATACCTAAGAAGATTCTGTTATCCTTTCCCTTCAGCAGCACCAAAACAGCCTAATTGTAAAAACCAGTCAACGGGTTGTGCTCAGGGTCACCCAACGAAGTTACGAACGAGAAGTGTCCAGACCAACAAAAGCACAAACGGACAATCGAACACACAGCATGCATCGGACTACCTATATATTCCCGTCAATTATGTGAGTATATGAGACGGGCTGTAATGAACCATATTATGGTCTGGTAGTGCTGCTTCCACCGGCAGATCTATGGCAGCACCTGATGAGTAAGGATCTGTCGGTGGTACGAAACCAGAGGCCGACCCAAATTCGACTGCGTGGGCGTCTAAGCCGTCCGCAACCATTCCATCCTTATCGACTATTTTTTTTAATTCCCCATTTTTACCTCCCGTGTTTGTGTTGTCTTCCCCAGGCCTATGAATTTTTGTTAATACGTAAAGGACAGGGGCAACGAGCGGCGAAAACCCCGCCCACATCTCCCGAACTGAGCTACAGCAAGCATAGGCCGCTGCTTAGCTCGTTGAGGGGCCTTTTTCTTCGCCAGATGGCACCTCCTGACCTCCACGGTCAATATGCTACCTTAGGCTCCGTCCCCACGGGCATCTTCGGATGACCACCAAACCGTCCGTTACCGGAAATATGGAATGAATCACTCCCAGTTACATTGGGCTCCACTCGAAATAAAGTAAAGATTATGTCCATACGAATGTTGGTGAGCAAAAATTCCTCTTTCATAGTCCTCCTCGTGGGCACCCCGTGGAACGGCAGTGGTCAATGCCCATTGCTAACCAATGTCAAAAGCAGCCTATGACGGCGCGAAATGTCGCATTCAGCATAAAGGTAAGGTGTCAGGGGACTTTGTTATTCGCAGTGGAGTTCAGCAGGGGTGCATCCTTTCACCGATCCTACTCCTCATAGTGATCGGCGATGTGTTGGCTGCAGCCCTATCCGGACTAGACAGAAGAAGTCAATGGACTTTGACATCTTATCTACAACATCTTGACTACGCTGACGACATATGCCTACTCTCCCACAAAATCATGGATCTGCCCGCACCGCAATGGCATTAGATCTCGAGATGGAGGCAAGCAAGGTTGAGCTAAATACGTAGAGTTATCCAGGTAAATTCAGGTTAACGTATTGTTGTAATTGCAAGTTTTTAACCCAAATTAAACTGGAGTAAAAAAGAACGCGTCTAAAAACTTTTGTGGGCTTTTCTCGGTATTACTTGAGCTTCGCACTTAAATTATTGCTATAGGTATAGGTAAAAAGCGGCAACCCAGTTGAGCATTTTTGGATGGGATTTTGGATAAAGCTTGGTTGGAATATATCATAAATGAAAATGGATCACAGGGGCGGGCGCAGCGACCATTTCCGTACCTCATTTTCACGACTCACTCCTGAAAGACGTTATTTCGTCAAAAAGTAAATATTAGCATTTTTTGTTTATTGACTTTTTTAATTGGCATGTAAGGTTACTAAATCATGGATAAGACATTTTAATTATGGTGCTCTCTCCATCTGAGTGGTACCGAGAAGAGTGGGATACCGATATTTACAACCCAAAATAAGCGCTCACTTCAAAACCCTCGAATTACGAGCGCAGCCCTCCATATTCCGGTTTCATTTAACTTTTGAATAAATTTATGGTCATTCGAAAATTTCAATCAGTGCCGATAAATTGGGCATTTTTCTGAAAGGTCTGCAAGTGACCTTTCACTTCTTTGTTGTATTCATTCGAAAATTTTTCGCCATATTCCAATTATACTCGTATCGTGGACGTATCTATTGGATTATCTGAATGTTCTTTACAAAGGGGTGTAATGAAGTAAAAATCGGTTGTGTAGTGTTTATACCCTAGACTTTTAGTATAGGGTATATTGTTTTTGTCACGACAGAAATATGTAACACCTTAAAGGAGGCTCCGGAGGTATAGCAATGTATATATATAAATGATCAGAGTCACCTCCTGATTCGATTTAGCCATGTCTGTCTGTCTGTCTGTCCGTTCGCACGATAACTTTCGATAGAATGAAGCTAGAGCCTTGAAATTTTGGTCAAATGTTGGAAGTATGATCTAGTTGGTTGGTATTGAAAATGGGCATGATCAGGCAAAGAGAACGGCTACCTCCCCTACATATGTAAAATAATTAAATGTTGCTATAACTCCCGATTAAACAAACATAAAAAGCTCTAGCTTTGGCAGATTGCTCGTGAGGGTAATATTATACTCTCCTGGGGAAATAAAATCGATCAGTTGAAAACTAACGGAAATTTTCTTACAAAGAACCCCGTACTACAATACTTTTCAGGTTTTTTGTCCATAACTCTTGGACCAATTGACGTAGACATCTGATTTTTGGCATGTAACCCTGAAGTGAGAAGCTGCTAAGGTTTTGCTAAGTTGGGCATAATAAGATTAAAGGAACGCCTACCTCCCCTACAAAATTCAAAAAATTAAATATTATTTCAATTACGATAACTTTCGATAGAATGACACTAGCGAACTGAACATTTGGTAGAATGTTAGTGGTAAGGTCTTATTAGTTGGTGTTGAAAATGGGCAAGATCCGACCCAAGGAACCCCTACCTCCCCTACAAATGAAACTTCAAATAAGCGATTACTTTTGATAGAATAAAGCCAGCAACTTGAAATGTTGGTCAAATGTTTGAAATGAGATTTAATTAGTTGGCATTAAAGATGGGTTAGATCCGACCTAAGGAACCCCTACCTCCCCTAGAGATGATACTTAAAACAAGCGTTAACTTATGTCAAGATAAAGCTAGCGTCTTGAAATTGTGGCCAAATGGTTGTAGTAGGATCCAGTTGGCTAATATTGAAAATACGTAAAATCCGACCAACGAAACCCCTACTTCCCCTACAAATAAAATTTCAAATAAGCCATAACTTTCGATAGAGTGAAGTTTGAGACTTAAAATTTTGTTTGTATGTTTGTAGGGTGATCTAATTGGTTGGTGGCAATGATGGGCAAGATCCGACCCAAGGAACCCCTACCTCCCCTACAAGTGAGACTTCAAATAAGCAATAACTTTCGATAGAATGAAGCTAGCGACTTGAAAAATTGGATAAATATTTGTAGAATGGGTTTGTTAATTGATTTTGAGAATGGTCAAGATCTCCCTGAATGAATGCCAGCCTCCCCTATGAACTGGCCATATAAGAGACCCACTTTTAATGCATATGGTCGTTGCCAATTGGGACTTTTGGTATCACCACTAGGTCTGTACAAGTCTAGGGTATAAACGCTTCGGCCTGGTTTTTTTTTTACAAAAGTTAGCTATAAGCTATTATAAATTTATTTCAGTTATGTATATTTAAGTACAATTTATAGTGTTTTCCATTATGGGCACTTAAACTTTGTTGTTGTTGTAGCTTGGGTTGTTGTCCATGGGTTGAGCCCGTTTGTTTTTAGTAGCACTTTTGTTCTGTTGGGTGGTTCCTCATAGGCGGCCATTGAACCATATTGGTTGTAGGTGGGTTTTGAGGCTGAGGATCATTACCATCTCTGATCCTCCCATAAGTGCATGGGCTAGTGTTGATAGTCGATGCAAAGTTTGCTTTCTCCACCAGTTTATTTTTCCAGTATTTTACCTTTCCCCTGTGTTAGGATTGGTTGCGCTAAGGCATGCGATTTGTGTTTAATTGTGATGAGATCCCGAGGGCAATAGGCGGCAAGAACTCACCCCGCATCTCCCGAACAGGGCTACATCCAGCGCATGCCACCGCTACCTGTTGATGGAGCAACCTTCGGCATTTTTGCCATCTAGACCCCCACGATCAAACCGCTCCAGCTCCTTCATTACAGCTACTGCTGCACCATCTCTCGTCTCCCCTCACTACAGGACGGAGCCTAAGGTAGCATAATTGACCGTGAAGGTCGGGCTGTGCCATCTGGCGAAGAAAAAGGCTCCTCAACGAGCTAAGCAGCGGCCTATGCTTGCTGTAGCTCAGTTCGGGAGACGGGGGCTGGGTTTTCGCCGCTCGTTGCCCCTGTCCTTTACGTATTAACAAAAATTCATTGGCCTGGGGAAAACAACACAAACAGGAGAGGTAAAAATGGGGAATGATAGAAAATGAGGCGATAAGGATGGAATGGTTGGCGGACGGCGCAGATTTCCTTGCGTTCGCATCAGGGTCCAGGCGTAATGGAACCCTCGGCCTCTGGTTTCGTACCACTGACAGATCTTTACTCATCAGGTGCTGACATAGATCTGCCAGTGGAAGCAGCACTACCAGACCAGAAAATAGTACATTACAAAGTTACATTACGTTTACACTACACCCAGATTAGTTCATCTGCGCCGGGTGATTTATTCTGAAACTGTCAAATACATTTAATTTGAAAAGCACCACTCCCAGATTAAGCCACAGATGAAAAATCAGGCTATAATGTAAACGTAATATTTATCATAATTATTGTTATTTTCAGTTATATTGTGCACGAAAAACATCCACAAGTTCCAGCCATCGAAAATCAACTGTTCAGCTTGTTACATTTAAATTTGTTGCTCGTGTTCATTTGTCATATTAGAACTTCTAACAAACTTTCAGCCCTTTTTAAATTAAAAATAGAAACATACACTTCCAAGGGCATAAAAGTAACCTAGAATTTTTGGATCGGTCGTTCCTATGGAAGCTATACGACGAGAATGTGATTTGACTAAAGATGCTATTAATAATTGTGAAATTTGAAAACGATATCTTTAGAAATAAAAGAGTTTCTCTCACAAAGACCAATTTTTGGACTGGTCGTTCCTATGGCAGCTATATGACGTAGTAGTCCGATTCCGTTGGTTCCGAAATATTTACAGAGTGCAATAGAAAGAAGGCTTTGTACAAAATTTCAGCTTTAAAACTGAGGGACTATTTTGCATTGAACCGGACAGACAGACGAACAGACAGACAGACGGACAGACGGATAAAGCTTAATCGACTCGTCTCATCATACTGACCAAGAATATATATAGTTTATATGGTCGGAGATGCTTCCTCCTGTGCGTTGCAAACTTCATGACAAAGTTAATACTATCACATCCGTGCAAAGTATAATAATCGCCCACAGTTCCAAAACATAAGTACGAGTATATGAGAATTGACAGTTCGCAGGTGCTTTCCGCTGCACCCCCCACTAACGCAAATTGGGAAAACGACTATTGTATAGTTATGTGCTAGTTATGTGCCGCATTCAAAAGTTTTTTGCTCGACAAATAAAAACCAGACCGAAGCGTATATACCCTAGACTTGTACAGATCTAGTGGTGATACCAAAAGTACCAATTGGCAGCAACCATATGCATTCAAAGTGAGTTTCCTATATAGCCAGTTTATCTTTATAGGGGAGGTTGACACACATTTAGGAGGATCTTGGCCATTTTAAAAACCAATTAAATAACCCATTCTACAAATATTTGTCGAATTTTTCGCTAGCTTCATTCTATCGAAAGGTATTGCATATTTGAAGTTTCACTTGTAGGGGTGGTAGAGGTTACTTGGATCGGATCTTGCCCATCATTGCCACCAACCAATAACATCACCTTACAAACATTAAAAAAAATGTCAGGTCTCTAGCTTCACTCTATCGATTACGTATTTTCAGAATTAGCCAACTGGATCCTACTACAAACATTTGACCAAAATTTCAAGTCGCTAGCTTTATTTTGTCGTAAGTTATCGCTTATTAAAAATTTTATTTCTAGGGGAGGTAGGGATTCGTTAGGTCGGATCTAACCCATCTTTAATGCCAACTAACTCAATCTCACTCCAAACATTTGACCAAAATCTCAAGTCACTGGCTTCATTCTATCAAAAGTTATCGCTTATTTTAAGTTTCATTTGTAGGGGAGGTAGGGGTTCATTGGGTCGGATATTGCCCATTTTCAATGCCGACTAACTAGATTTGACTACCAACGTTCTGCCAAATTTTCAACTCGCTTATGTTATTATATCGAAAGTTATCGTAATTAAAGTAATATTTAATTTCGTAGGGGAGGTAGGCGTTCCTTTGATCTGATTATGCCCAACTTACTAAGACCCAAGCAGCTTCTCACTTCAGGGTTACATGCCAAAAATCAGCTGTCTACGTCAATTGGTTCAAGAGTTATGGACAAAAAACCTGAAGAGTGGGGTAGTACGGGGCTCTTTGTAAGAAAATTACCGTTTACCGTTTCCAATTGATCGATTTAATTTTGGCAGGAGAGTATAAGATTACCCTCACGGGCAACCTATTTAAGGTAGAGCTTTTCGTGTTTATTTAATCGGGAGTTATAAATACATTTACTTATTTTACATATGTAGAGGAGGTAGGCGTTCTCTAAACCTGATCATGCCAATTATCAATACCAACTAACTAGATCACACTACCAACATTTGACCAAAATTTCAAGGCTCTAGGTTCATTCTATCGAAAGTTATCGTGCGAACGGACAGACATACAGACAGGCAGACGGACAGACGGACAGACGGACAGACAGACAGACATGGCTAAATCGAATCAGGAGGTGACCTTGATCATTTATATATTTATATACATTGCTATACCTCCGGAACCTCCTTTAAGGTGTTACATATTTTCGTCGTGACAAAAACAATATACCATATACTATAAGTCTAGGGTATAAAAATATTGACACTTCAAAATGGGGGGTGTAGAGGAACGTTCCGCTACACCCCCCCCCCCCCACTAGAAATAAGCTAATCTTATTCAAACCCGTGTCAGAGTAATGTGCTAGTTATGTGCTGGTTATGTGCCGCATTTAAAAGTTTTGTGCTCATCAATTAAACAAATATTATTAGCGGTCCAAATTGGGGGCTGTAGAAGAACGTTCCGCTGCACCCCCCCAAATGGAAATAATGAATTTATCTTATCCACACCCGTGCTAAAGTTACGTGCTAGTTAAGTGCTAGTTATGTGCCCCATTTAAAAGTTATGTGCTCGTCAATTAAAAAAATTATTTTATTAGCAATTCAAAATGGGGAGTGTACAAGAACGTTCCGCTCTTTAATTTTGTCTCCGAAAGTTTTTTGCTAGAACTAATAGTTACGGAGTTACAAGCAAAGAAAAAAAAGCAAAAAAAAACCCTTTACCCCCTCCCCCCACGCGAGCTCGCACCCCACCGGCAGAAAGTTTTTGTTATATCCCGTTGTTGAGGTCAGCACTTAACCAGTTTTGTTTGCTTGTTTTTCCTGTTTATTACGATTTTTTCGTTTGTCCCAAGTTTATGAGCCACTTCATTAAGCGCACACTATTGGGCAAGCCACTTGATCTAGCAGATATACTGATAAGAAATGACACATTTATATTTCATATGCATTTTTGGTGTTTCAAAAACTACTTTATTTTTAATCATTGATTCGTTAAGCCACAATGGTTTAATTTCATTCATGAGATTGCATGCCAACGGACGTCCATGAAAGAAACTTGGGGCATTCGTCGCGTTTACTTGGCAAAGGTACATGAGGGGGCATACTGCGTATAGTGAGACACGGTTACGTATGATAAAAAAAAATTAAGTACAGGGAGCCAATATTTGGTGATCGTAGGAAGAAATTCAAGAAATTTTGAAACTTGGCACGATTGTTGTTGGTGAAGGATATTATACTAAAAGTTTCTGCCGATGGGGTGCGAGCTCGCGCGGAGGGAGGGGGTTAAAGGGGAGTTTTTTTGTTTTTTTTTTTTTGCTTGTAACTCCGTAACAATTAGTTCTAGCAAAAAACTTTCGAGACAAAATTAAAGAGCGGAGCATTCCTATACACCCCCCATTTTGAATTGCTAATAATTTTTTTAATTGACGAGCACAAAACTTTTAACTGCGGCACATAACTAGCACGTAACTCTAGCATGGGTTTACTACTACTACTACTCAATTGCCCAAACCCCTTGTGGGGCATAGCGCGTCAACTGTTCCATGTAGCCCAGTTGACGTTTCGTTGGCATAAATTGGTTTCAGAGAATGCAGTTGCCAGCATGCATCTCCTGCACATCCATGGCCACGAACGTCGTCGTGGACGAGATTCGAACCCGAAATGCCGGTAGCCAAACATGAGACTGATGCCTCAGGGGATGGGTTTGGATAAGTTAAGTTCATTATTTACATTTGGGGGTGCAGCGGAACGTTTTTCTAATTGATGAGCAGAAAACTTTCAAATGCGGCACATAACCAGCACATAACTCTGACACGGGTTTGAATAAGATTAGTTCATTATTTCTAGTGTACTTATCGCCAATTGAAATACGAGTATATTGGTTCAACTTTATTTGACAACAGAAGCCGTATTCGTTGCTATAATGGAAAGTTTAGGATCTCTATTGTTCATTAGGAGTAATAAGTACACTAGCTCTCCTCTGCATCCTATTAAGAACGTTGTTAATAGCGCCGCCATGTATATTAACCCATGATTCGATAATGACCCCTTGTACCTCTTCAAAATTGCAGAAGTTAACTTTTTGAGACCTAATCTGTCGATTTATTTTATCCCATATGTGCTTGATGGACTTTCAATACTGGGCCTACGTAAGTTATCCCGTAAGCAATTGTCGGTAAATATTGAAGGTATATTAGATGACTATAGTATACTATTTAAAACGAAATTTAGCCTTTCCAGTACTGTCGTAGGGCGAAAATCATATTTGTTGTCCGCTTTTCGCTACTATCCACACTGAAATTTCATTATGTTTTTTTTGCTCTACCGTCATTATTCCCTTTATGGGGAAAAAAGTCAGACTAAAGCGGAAGGTTTTGCACAATAGCCCTCGTAGCTTAGCCAAACAGCAGGTGGAAGCATACTGCAAAGTCCACCATTATCCATTTTTGTTTGATCCGGGCGGCAGAATGGGGGTCAAAGGATAATATGTACTTGTACAGTGTTGACTTAAATCTACTTTGAATTTCAAAAATTTCTCTCTAATGGTTGAAAATAAATGAATCAACGAGAACTCAACCCGACGACGAGAGACGTACATTTAATATTACAATAATATACATTTATGTAGTACACTGGGTCAGAGTTTAGGGAATGTACGAGTATTCGGATTTAAAATATTTTTAATGTGCTCTGCTCTGACGACGATTACCCTATGGGCGTATGAAAAGTTGTTGACCGTATTCAGTTGATGGCGTTTATCCTGTCGGATAACAAACTTGCAAACAAAGGAAATTACTTTAAAAAAAAAAGTTAGAAGGTGAAATACTTTTTGATATGAAACATTGTTGCTCAAGATTACAAGCTATCAAAGCGGTATGGTTTCTCTTTTAGTCATAATTTGAGGTAGCTGCAGAGATGATTTGGAAAGATTAATGATCATTTTATAGTTACATACCATCAATTCTGAATATTGTTCATCAAAATTCGTAATTATGATACATTTATCTTTTTTATATCCTTCGCGAAGTAGGGTATATTAACTTTGCCATGAAGTTTGCGACGCACAGAAGGAAACACCTCCGACCATATAAAGTACAATACATACATATACAGGCGTACCCCGATATACGACAGGGTTACGTTCCAAAAAAAAGCGACTTAACTTGAAACGACTTATATCGAAACAAAGTAACATATGACTGAAAGCACATCAGGCTAAATTAAATTACAAAATTGTATGTATTATTAATACTATTTTTACTATAAACAATTTTCCAGTAAATAGAAATATTGTGATGTAGAATATTACGCATATGTACATGTGCATTGTGCATATGTTATTCAAAGTATCCCAGTGCGTACTAGGCGTTCAGTAAGAAGCCTCGAAAGCAGCAAATATTACCTGGTCTATAGGTTGCAGCAAGGAGGTGATATTCGGTAGAAAAAATTAGAATTTGATATTGTGCTCCAAGTTGACTAGATACGAAGGTTCATTGTCCACAATGGGTAGTACACGGAGGGAAAAAGTTAGCGAAATCTGAAAAAAATCGGTAATGAGTCTTATTAAATTGTAATGAATTCAGTCCCCATTACATATGTAGTGAAGTCAACTACTTGCGCTGTAAAAAAATATTACCTTGTAATAAATTAAATTTCGCTTACTGTAAAACAATTCTACAAAAGTAGTTATAATTATCGTTGATAATAATAAAATTTAACCACCTGTTGTTGTAGTCCGGATGGCGTAACGGTTAGCATGTTCACCTTCTACGCACTGGGCCCCGGTTCGATTCCTACTGAATGCTGTAGTTTTCGATAAAAAAGGGGAATTACGTGTCAGGCTATGAGCCCACTCAGCTATTAAATGAGTACCCATTTATGGGGTCAATAACTCGGTTGAGCGTGTTGCTGATCACACACCTCTGCACAAGACCGTCACGATCTAGAAAAATGAGATGATGCTAACTCATCTCGAGGCCATGGTTCAAATTGGACTGTTGCACCAGTTTTTTATTTTATTTACCTGTTGTTGGAACCCCATTTCCAACCAAGGCCGACCAAGAGGGGGTCCTCGAATCACATGGCGTCGATCTGCGGCAAAGGAGTGTCAGGCACTGGGTAAGTCTTTTGGGGAGTTGCGCCCTATTGCCCGGAAAGAGTACGATGGCGCGCAAGAGTAGTTGACGCGCTATGCCCCGCTAGGGGTTAAGGCAAAGTAGTAGTAGTATTATATCAAATAAATATGAGCGTATATAAAATATAAATAATAACATGAAGTGAAAAACAAAATTAAATTTAGCACATTTTAATTAAATCCAGATCGGAGGTGCATGCTAGCAACAGCACCATTATATTCCTTGTATTGTACTTAGCGATTAAATTCTGCTATCTTGGAAGCGTAGTTACAGCAGATGCCGATGTACAGTATCGTATCAACAAGGCTCGACCAGCCTTTTCCAGTTTGATTTCTTTTTGGCAAAACAACATTTCCAGACGTACCAAACTCCGGTTCTTCGAAACCAACGTAAAATCAGTGCTTTTAAATGGCTGTTCAGCTTGAAAGGTGACCACTAAGATAACAACTAGATTGCAAACTTTTGTGAACCAGTGTCTACGACGAATCCTGCACATACGGCGGCCGGAGGTCATTTCTAACGATGACCTCCTTACTATTAGTGGTCAGGACAGGATAGACACTTCCATTCCACTTCCAAAGGTGAAAGTGGCAATGGAGAGGTTACACTCTCCAAAAAGGGCCGAACAACATTGCTCAACAGGCCCTCGATTGGAACCCGCAGGGAGCCAACACAAGTCGCCGTGTTGGACGACCTAGTAACACCTGGAGAAGATCGGTTATGAGAGAGGGTGCCTCAATAGGCAAGTTGTGAAGTGAGCTGAAAGCGATGGTGATGAACAGGTCAAGGTTGAAAGTAGGCGTGATTATTGCCATATGCCCCACAAGGGGTTAACAGGAATCAGAAAAAGACTTAGCGAAATAACAAACTCTTTGAGCTTTCGAATGTTAACGATCAACAGATAAATACTGGAAACGGTCGGGTCAAGGCTCAGATTATTTTGTGCCTGATTATCGTCGGCAGGATTTGCGAGTCCTGTTTGATGAAACTTTTTTCGGCAGCCGGGGGTGGTCGTGCGGGCAGTTCAGTTTCGACGGAATTCGTAATACATACTCTCCGGACTCAAGCCCAGCAGACTCATTTTTGTTTCGTAGGCTTACTACTACTTTGCCTTAACCCCTAGCGGGGCATAGCGCGTCAACTACTCCTGCGCGCCATCGTACTCTGTTCTGGGCAATGGGGCGCAACTCCCCAAAAGACTTACCCAGTACCTGACACTCCTTTGCCACAGATCGACGCCATGTGATTCGAGGACCCCCTCTTGGTCGGCCTTGGTTGGAAATGGGGTTCCATTTCATGGCATGCAAAGCAATGCAGTTATCACTCTTCCGCAATGTGTGACCTATCCACTGCTATTTTCGCCTGCGTATCAATTCGTCGATTGGCACCTGACCCGTACGCCGACTTAGCTCTTCATTTGATATTGTTTCGGGCCAGAAAATTCTTAAAATTCGACGAAGACATGAGTTGACGAAAACTTGCAGCTTTCTGGTAACTCCTACGGAAACTTTCCATGTACTGCTCCCATATAAAAGCACTGACAGTACCAGGGAGCGAAACAGGCCCAGCTTGGTCTTGATGCTGAGATAACTGCTCTGCCAGATTTTGGACAGCATGCCATATGCGCGTTTAGCCTGGTTGATACGACGAGCGATGTCCTGCTCCGTACCACCATTTTCGGCAACAATGCTACCCAGGTAGACAAAGTTGTCCCATTAATATTGATGGCAATAGGTGTCGGATTTCTTTTTCGCAACGGCGGGCTAAGAACCTTGGTCTTGTTGGTATTAATCTTTAGCCCAACCTTGCTTGCCTCCCTCTCGAGATCTAACGCCATTGCGGACAGATCCATGATTTTGTGGGAGAGTAGGCATATGTCGTCAGCGTAGTCAAGATGTTGTAGATAAGATGTCAAAGTCCATTAAATTCCTCTGTCTAGTCCGGATAGGGCTGCATGCAACACGTCGCCGATCACTATGAGGAATAGGATCGGTGAGAGGATGCACCCCTGCCGAACTCCACTGCGAATCTCAAAGTCCCCCGACACCTTACCTTTATGCAGAACGCGACATTTCGCGCCGTCATTGTTTGCCTTAATAATAGCCACAAGCTTCTCAGGGATGCCTCTCCTGCGCAAGGCCGCCCATATAGAATCCCGGTTCACACTATCGAAAGCCTTTTCGAAATCGATGAAAAGCAAGTGAAGCGGAGAATCGTATTCAGCGCATTGCTCGATGATGATTCGCAAGGTGTTAATGTGATCGACACAGGAGAATCCGGATCGAAAACCAGCCTGCTCTTCATCAATTGTGCTTTCTAAGTGGGCCTTTAGTCTTTCAAGGACGATTTTAGCTATTATCTTGGCAACGGCAGGAAGCACACAAATGCCTCTCCAATTATTACAGTCTGTGAGGCTACCCTTCTTTGGAAGTTTGATGATCAAACCTTTCTTTCACTCAGTGGGAAAGGTCTCTGTATTCCACGCTTTATCAACAAGTGGGTGCAGCAAATCGGCAGTTACGCTTGGCGCTGCTTGATAAAGTTCGGCAGGGATGCCGTCAAGTCCGGCGGCCTTTTCTCGTTTTAGTGCAATAATTGCAGTGACTATTTCCTCTTTAGTCGGGGCAGTGGACCGTATACGCACATTTTGATGGTTAGCTAAATTATCTATATGAGGGGGAACTTCACCAGAGGTTACACGGTTCAAGACCGCGGCGAAGTGTTCTTTCCACCGCCTCATTTGATCTTCTTCCAAGATAAGTAGCTTTCAATCACTATCTTTCACCGGATGTTGGCAGGAGTTACGACCACCTGTAAACTCCTTGATGACACCGTATACGTTGTTTAAGTTGTTACTTCTAGCGGCTTCTTCTGCTGACGCTAAAAGAGAATTGGCGTAAACTCTTTTATCGCGTCGCACACAACGCTGAACTTCTCGAGCTTTCTGACGGTAAAGGAGTTCGATGCTGCTTCGATTGTCGTCTGATGCTGCAGCCAAACGAACTTTCAGCTCCTTTCTTTCAACAATCCGCTGCCATGAAGCGTCGGACATCCAGGGCTTATTCCGGCAATCCGGGTTTGGGCCAAGGATGGTATTTGCGCTATCAATGTACGCATTTTTTATGGCATCCCAGTTTTCGTTTATGTCACTATCTGGGTGGGTAGTTATCTCAGCCGCTTTTTGCGCAAGATGGTCATTATATTGTTGTAAGACAGCTGGATTTTTTAGTCGAGCGGTGTTGAATTTGCGGGGCTTGGATCTTTCGTCGCTGGGGCGGCGCACGGCTGCAATACGCAATCGAACATTAGCGATCATAAGATAATGGTCTCTTCCCATCCCAATATCGGCACCCTTCTTGTTTCGCACGTCCAGGAGGCAACTCTTGAATCTTTTACTAATGGCAAAATGGTCGATCTGATTTTGTGTTCTGCGCCGATCAACAGAGGACCAACTGATTTTGTGGTGGTCCTTATGCTCAAACATAGTACCACCGATGAAGAGACTGTGAAAGTTGCAGAACTCTACAAATCTTTCACCGTTGTCATTACGATCACCAAGACCGTGTCTCCCCATCACATGTCTGAGCCCATAGTTATCAGCGCCAACTTTCGCATTCAAATCACCCATAACCATTACAATGTCACCTTTAGGTGTTTTGCTCTGAACGGCGTTTAGTTCTTCGTAGAAGGAGTCTTTTGCCAAGACATTGTCGGGTTCAGTAGGGGCATAACATTGTATAATTGAGATGTTCCTCATTTTGGTCCGGAACCTGGCGGTGAAGACCCTGTCAGAGACCGGTTCCCAGGATAAGAGACAGTTTCGCGTGGCTCTGGTTAAAAGGAGCCCCACACCTGACTCACGGCGACTACCGGTAGCTTTACCGGAGTACAACATTACAGTGCTGCCCGTTGGAGAGATGAATTTTCCGCTGTTCCACCATCTTATCTCACTAACTCCTAAGATATTTAATTTGTATCTCAGAAATTCACTCTCTAATTGAAGAAATCGTGCGTTCTGGGGACCTTCTGATCCCTTGTCCAGGAGAGTACGCACATTCCAGAATCCAATCTTTGTCATTGTACGATAGCCAAAAGTCGTAACCGTTGAGTCAGTCCTGATCCGAGGCATAATTGACGTTTCGTTAGCACTGGCGGCTTGACGTTGGTTGGCAATGGTCAGTGATCACTGCCGTTCCAGGGGTCGCCCACGCGGAGGACTATGGAAGAGGAGTTTTTACCCCCCTTATTATTAGTATTGCTTTATTTTGGATTCTGTCAATGCTGAAGAACCTGATGAGGCCGTAGAACCTTTTCTTTTATTAATGACACCAGCCAACCGTGTTTCTTTCGAAAAATAGGGTTTAAATGCAGATCTGCAGATCGAAAACGGAAGCTTTCAAATACTTAAGTGAAAATGCAACAGTCTGCAACATCGCAACTAATGGCTTACATATTGGCGGAGAAAGAAGCCGAGAAAAGAGCCAAATCAAATTCTAGTCAAAATTTGTAACTACATTCGATGGATGCGTTTTTGGCTGGAATCGCACCATCTCTGAAGTCCCTCGATCCCGCTCGCCTGCTTGCTGCAAAAGGAAATTTTTTTTTTAATATAGTTCAAGAATACGGATTGCAGCAGCTTTGTTTAAATAGCCAACATCGAACGGCCACGACCTATTTGTATTCATCAACATCATCAACCCAAGCGTTCTCTGCCTCTAGGTCAGCGCACATTACGCTACCAGAAGAAGATGAACCGTATGCAGATGATGGATCACCACACTCTTCAAACCATGTTACACCAACATCGGCCCCCATTAGTAAAGAAGATTATACCAACTTTACATATTTTAAATTTTAATAAGTTTTAAAGTTTGAAATATTATACAAACTATAACTTTCATCCATCCATCTTTCAAATCCATTTTTTCATATTTTGCTTTCCTTTCTCTTTACTCTATCTCAAATTTTTGGAATTTCGAAAAAAATAAAAGTAAGTAAAAGGGCATTATCAATTCCCAACGTGACACTACGATACTACCTAGTTAATTACTAGTTGGAATGTGGTCCCACCAAAAAACTGCAAAAACTGTTTGACGGGGCAACACGGGCATTTAAGCCTTGTTGACCGCCCTATGCCACACGAGGGGCCAGAAGAAATAAACTAGAACAGGTTATTAAGTACATTAGCATCTTACCTCAAAAAACTGCCAAGCGATGTCTAGGAGTGATGGCTCTTCTAAAATATGTGTTTTGTTTGGTAAATTTCTCTTGAAGTTTAAGTTCCAAAAGGTTGAACGCCGACATCGTCATTCTAAAATATTGATAGAATTTTGTCTCGTCGTCCAATATATGAGGCAAAAGTGTGGAAAACCTTTTTTTCAAAGCATCGTGTATCCAAAATCTACGTTTTCCGCTATTCTCCCTGCAAGTTTTCCGATTTCCTTCATCTTCTTCTTCTAAACAAAGTGTCACTATGGCTAAATCGCAATTGTTAAAGCTTTTGAACATTTTGCGCACAGGACCTTCCGTGATATTGTATGAATTTAGACTGGCGAGTGGGGATTGTATCGAGACAGAGCTGCAAATCTGAGTGGAGTTGGAAGCGTACATGACATGTGTGTTCACCGCTTTCCGATCACGCGCCGATCCGATTCTTGGGGCAAAATCGTATAGGAGTATGATCGGAAGAGTGTATGATAAATGTGTCCTGGGCTTAACACTTAATATGGCAGAGCATCGGAAAAAAATTGTTGGCCAGACTAGCGCCTCGGAAACTTCAACTTCTTCGAATACACTCTAGCCTTCCTCAGTCTTAGAGCCGTCAGTAAAAAGGCTAATGGCATCAGATCCCAAAAAAGTGCTTTCAGACCACTAATTTCTCGATGGAATCAGGCTTGTAAAGCACTTATCGAACAGGAGTTTCAGAGATGTAGTCCGTCATTCCGGGAATCTCAAAGTTTCTCAGTACTCCCGAGTGACCTACGATTGATGCGGTCCACTGACCGGGTTCCCGGACGCGAACAGCCGTGGGGGGGGGGGGGGGGACAAACTCCGATGACATATTTTCCCCTCTCCCTCTTTTCCCGTTTCTTCAAATTTGAAAAAAATTCCAAAAATGGAATGTACTCAACGGTACCTTTCTTATGATATCCCATTTGCCTGTACCAAACGAAAAAAAAATTTCGACCTTCATTTCCCCTCTATGCGGACCTCCCCTTAAAGTTGCCCTATTAAGACGATTAGCTTTCTTCGGCAAACTATAGTAATTCCACACATTTCTACAAAGTTTCATGTATGTAGCTTTAGCCGTTCGTGAGATATTCCATGGACAGACGGACAGACAGACATTTGACCGATTTCATAAGGGTTTTGTTTTTACTAAAAAACCCTTAAAACACAGAAAGAAACTTGTTTGTTATTTCTGTGTTGCCTCCAGGTTGCCGTGTTGAATAATGAGAACGAGTAGAACTGTTGCAGGTAGAATTTGGAATGGTGGGATTGGGTTGTACGGGAATACAATTTCAAGAAATATAAGGAATGATGGAAATATGGAAATAATTGGCTTCAGACTTTAGTCGTAACTCATATCAAATAGCTGTCACAGGAACGACCACAGTGCGTCGTTCCATAGCTAAAATTCGAAATTTTTTTATTTTTGTCCGGCTTTGAAAGTAACCTATCTTTAAGAAAACATGTTGGAGCTCCTAAAAATGATGTTTGACAAGTTTTGCTTTTCTTTGTTTTAGTAATATTATGTGCTAAATTCGAAAAATTGAAAATATTGAAAAAAGGGTCTATGAGGTGAAAATTGCGTTTTAAGCTTCGGTGAAGTCCTGGCTACCTAAAGTTATATTTTCCCAATAGACCAGGCCCCAGGCTTACACCCAAAGACAAAAAAAAAAAAATTAATTAAAAAATGTTAAAAGAAACAGCACAATTATTTAAAATTAAAATGAAACTTTGAGTAAGGATTTAAAAAAAAAAGTCACAAAACGTTATGGGTGGTTGACGGTTTCTGTCAGATGCATATATATTCTCTCATTCTAAGTAATTTTGGTTTGCCTTTTTGAGCGTAATTGGCGTTTTTGTGGGATAAGTCACATTTAAAAAATCAATGAATATTTTTCCAGATTCCTTAAAATTGATAATACAGAGAAAATAGCACATTTGTTGCAAGGACTAGGTGCTTACAGTCTGAAATATAAATAAATAAATAAAAAAATAATTTAATAAACTAGAAAAAGTTTATTTATTCTAAAAAGAAATACCCATAAAAGGAAACAAATATAGGTACACAAGGCATATCGGTTCAACTGGGTTAAATTTTTTTTTATTATGTATATTATTTCGCTTATCAACTTTAGAGTGATTTTGGGGGCGTAATTGTAATTTATATGCGTGAAAAACGCTTTTGTAACACATGTAAATATGTGTATGTATGTTAAAACTACTAAAAAGTTCTAATTACGGACAAAATTTTATATTTTATGGGTAAAATAAGTATTGTGCTTAGAGTTAGACTAGCAGGACCGGAAAAAAGTAAATAAAAGAATAATAAGGATATAATGAAAGAATACACTTTAATTTTTACGTTCTAGGTGCTAAAAGCATCAGCTAACGTAACGAATGAAAATTCAAGCGGAGTAATAAAATAAATGTTGTAAAATGTCACAGCTAGTTAGAAAATTCGACACGGTTCATACATAAACTTCAAATTCCGCATCTGTGTAACTGTGCTAAATTAAATGTTAGGTTGTTAATTGCCTTGATCCTTCCAAGACCATGGGAGGGTGCAATCCGAGTGAGATTCCTCATAACTGACGCCATTTTTTGTTTGTAAATTCATTCAAAAGGTATAGGTACAAGTAAGTAAAGTAATTAAGCTATTAATATCCTAACGTTAGAAAATCAGATCATTAAAGTGTCGTAAGATTGAGTGACTTTTTGTGAAAAAGTGTATAACTTTTAAAAATTGTACAATTATAAATAGCAATACGTTTCGTTATCCATTCATTCACTTGAATATTTTGCATAAATTACATCCTAAACCGGCATTTAAAAAATTAAATATGGATTTTGCAAACCAAGGTAAGTGACAATAAATTCCTTCTATCCATGGAGTTTACGCCGATTTCAAACATACATATTCTAATTTTTTTTTTTTTTACAATAATATTCTTGCAGAAATAATCACAAACGGCGACCTCGCAGAAGTATGCATACACGCGACCAAAGCGAATCGTCAAAGGTTGGTTATTGACAAAATATGTCAAACGTTGAATGTTGACGTATCTAGACGACAATTCCAGAAACATTTATCGGAAGTAAGCAGGCTATTTTGTCTAACTGTTGATCGGAAGTGGAATGCTGCTCGACGCTACCGTACATTATTCGAAAGTCGTTTCGCCGATTGGCTTCGCCAGTATGTTGAATTGGTAAACCCGGCTAGCAGCAGTAACGCACAGGAATCTCAAAGTACTCCGAAACGCGGTCGACCACGTAAGCCAATTGAAGAACTTTCCAAATCCTCGAAAAGGCGACGAGCACGAGAAGTTTGTGAGACGAGGACATTCGACGAACTCCAGTTGGCATTGCAGAGTTCTTCTTCAACCACACCCAAAACACTATGTGTGTTTAGCCTTGTGGTTGGATTTGGACCTCTCGGAAAGGAAGTACATCCTACTGCGATCGGTTGTCAATTCTGTGCATAAGGATTTTTTCCCTAGCTTGTACGCAATCAAGCAAACGAAAAATGCTCTCCTTTCTGTAGACATGACTGTGTCTGAATGTGTGGCATTGGCCAGCTTCTAAAAGCTACAACGGAGAGCATTTTGAAGCTTGTTGATCCGGACGAAGGGAGTGAGCTCATACTCTCATGTAAATGGGGATTCGATGGCAGTGGCGGTCATAGCCAATATAAACAAACTTTCGTTGATGAAACAAATACTGACGAATTCCTATTTCTCACTGCGATGGTTCCGCTCAAATTGGTCGATGCTCGAACGGGAAGAACTTTTTGGTGCAATGAGCGTCCATCGTCAACGTTTTATTGTAGGCCAATCAAATTTGCCTTTCACAAAGAAGATGCTGCTCTAGTTCGTTCCGAAGAATGTTAAATCAATGGCAAATTGAGCAGGCTCGTGGACATCGAGGTAACATCGTCGAAAGGTCAGCTATTTCGAGTCAAATTCAACATGCATTTCACGATGATAGATGGTAGTATTACCAACATACTATCGAACACGAATGCATCTTCAAATTGCTACATTTGTGGAGCCACCCCAAAGGAAATGAATGCGATTCAAGTTGCAATGCGACCGCCTAATATCGAACATTATCGCTTCGGTTTATGAACGGTACACTGCTGGATCCGATTTTTCGAGTGTCTTTTGCATATAGGTTACCGTCTACCTATTAAGACATGGCAAGTTCGGGGAGCGCAGCATAAGGAACTTGTAGACGATAATAAGAGGATTCAAGCAGAATTTAAGTCGACAATGGGTCTTCTCGTTGATAAACCCAAGCAAGGGTTTGGCTCCACAAATGACGGAAACAGAGCAAGACGTTTTTTTTTTACAATCCTGAGTTAAGTTCCAGGATAACAGGCGTGGATGAAAATTTAATAAAGAAATTCTCCATCATATTAAGAGTACTTGCAAGTGGTGTAAGTATTCATGTCGATAGATTTAAGACGCTGCTGGACGAAACAAGGAGAATATATTGTATTTGGACTTGTATTCATGGTACTACATGCCTAGCAGCGCCTACAAAGTTCTCATGCACGGATGTGATGTAATCGATTCCTTCCACTTGCCAATAGGAAGTCTATCTAAGGATGCCTTGGAAGCAAGTCATAAAGAAGTAAGGCGGCATCGATTGTCTAACACACGTAAGTTCTGCAGAAGCAGTTCGAACACCGATTTAATGCGAATATTGCTTTTGGCTTCAGATCCATTTATAGCATCCCAAAGAACTCTTAAAGTAAAGAGAAAGAACCAATTGGACGCAGATGTTATTTATTATTTAAAAGAAATCCAAACAAGTCCAACATTTCCCATTGCTGATTTCGACCTGAATGCATTAGCATTAGAAGATAGCGACGAAGATTGATATTTCATTTTTATACTCTAGATGAAATCTGAGAGTATTATAAGTTTGCCACAAAGTTTGTAACGCTAAGAAATAAGGCTCGCAGAAAAAAATGAATGATACAGAAGTTCATATTATCACTCGAATATCTCAAAACCGGATGTCCGTCTGTCCGTCTGTCCGTCTGTCCGTCCGTCCGTCCGTGACCTCTCTAGCTCGAGAACGCGTTGAGCTATGAAGTTCAAATTTTGCACACGTTATTTTTGACAAAAAATGAAGGCTAAGTTCGTGAACGGGCTAAATCGCTCCACCCCTTCTACCCCCTCCCATACAAAATGACACATCTTAACGTCTTAACGACTTACGTCTTACGTCTTAACGATGCATCCGAGATTGCAACCAAAATTATTTATTGGCTTTAACCAGGTTCAAATTCATCTAGAGTATTGCATGATTGGGGTTTACCCCAATCGTAGTTCTTTTATGTTTTGTATTATTTTATTTATATAATATTGTTATTTTGTTTTATAAAATAAACTATTTTCAGAAAATTCATATTTCGTTTTTATACTCTAGATGAAATCTGACAGTATTATAAGTTTGCCACAAAGTTTGTAACGCTAAGAAATAAGGCTCGCAGAAAAAAATGAATGATACAGAAGTTCATATTATCACTCGAATATCTCAAAACCGGATGTCCGTCTGTCCGTCCGTCCGTCCGTGACCTCTCTAGCTCGAGAACGCGTTGAGCTATGAAGTTCAAATTTTGCAAACGTTATTTTTGACAAAAAATGAAGTCTAAGTTCGTGAACGGGCTAAATCGCTCCACCCCTTCTACCCCCTCCCATACAAAATGACACATTTTTGAAAATTTACAATAATCAGATTTTCTCAGAAACTATAAAACATATTGCTTTGAAATTTTTAATATATCACTTTTATGATAATTGTAACCTATGTTATAAAACTTATTGTAATCCTCACCCTCCTTCTACCCCCTCCCATACAAACTGCACTATTTCATGAAATACGTTAAGCCAATTTACTCATTACCTATACAATTTATCGGGCTGAAATTTTGTACTTAACACTTAATTAACAATATCAGTTAGATTCAAAACCAGGTTCAAATTCATCTAGAGTATTGCATGATTGGGGTTTACCCCAATCGTAGTTCTTTTATGTTTATACTCTAGATGAAATCTGAGAGTATTATAAGTTTGCCACAAAGTTTGTGACGCTAAGAAATAAGGCTCGCAGAAAAAAATGAATGATACAGAAGTTCATATTATCACTCGAATATCTCAAAACCGGATGTCCGTCTGTCCGTCTGTCCGTCCGTCCGTCCGTGACCTCTCTAGCTCGAGAACGCGTTGAGCTATGAAGTTCAAATTTTGCACACGTTATTTTTGACAAAAAATGAAGGCTAAGTTCGTGAACGGGCTAAATCGCTCCACCCCTTCTACCCCCTCCCATACAAAATGACACATTTTTGAAAATTTACAATAATCAGATTTTCTCAGAAACTATAAAACATATTGCTTTGAAATTTTGAATATATCACTTTTATGATAATTGTAACCTACATTATAAAATAAATTGTAATCCTCACCCTCCTTCTACCGCCTCCCATACAAACTGCACTATTTCATGAAATACGTTAAGCCAATTTACTCAGTACGTATACAATTTATCGGGCTGAAATTTTGTACTTAACACTTAATTAACAATATCAGTTAGATTCAAAACCAGGTTCAAATTCATCTAGAGTATTGCATGATTGGGGTTTACCCCAATCGTAGTTCTTTTATGTTTTTTATTAAGACTGATGCTTCATCTTATGTATGTATAATAAGCTTTTCTATCTTTTGAATGTTCAATTTGGAACCTTAGGTGTTTGGTATACAATAAAAAAAAAATTGCAAAATCGTCGGAATTTAAATTGCAATATCTCATAAACGCCACATTTAATCTTTCTGAAATATAGTAAAGTGCAATATATGCAGAGCATCTCTTTGAAAATTAAAGATATGCTGTGTTACCATTTAAAAGATATTACGTTTTGCATACTACCTATAAACAGAGCCAGAATTGAACAAATTCTTTGATCAATATCTCAAAACTGCGTCGTCGGATCACATTGTAATTTGGAGATGTTAATGCTTGTACCTTTTATTAAATGGACGTTAAATTTCATTACAATCAGTAGACTCGTTTTCAAGTTATGATTTTTTTACCACCTGCCTCCTAATTACAGCAAATTTAATTCACACTTTTCGCAATATATCAAAACTGCGACCATCCATCTTAATCAAATTTGCAGTTAAAGATTATGTATAGCTCCGCATTCGTGCGAAATTTTAACAAAATCGGTTGCACGGTTCTTAAGATACTGATTTTTGATCACTTGCCCATACATTCGACGCACTGTGCGACGGGGCCAAAAGTAAGATTTTGTTAAAACACTCTTTTTTTCTAAATGTATCTTTACCAATTTTCAATTTAATCAAACATATTTATCGCGCCAAATCAAACATACCGATTTGGTTAAAATCAGCCTATTATTCCAAATACGTCCCATAGAAACGGTAGAACCGGAACAAGTGTAATCGTAGGAAGGCTAGCTTGTTTTTAATTTATTTAAAAACATAAAAGAACTACGATTGGGGTAAACCCCAATCATGCAATACTCTAGATGAATTTGAACCTGGTTTTTGAATCTAACTGATATTGTTAATTAAGTGTTTAGTACAAAATTTCAGCCCGATCAATTGTATACGTACTGAGTAAATTGGCTTAACGTATTTCATGAAATAGTGCAGTTTGTATGGGAGGGGGTAGAAGGAGGGTGAGGATTACAATAAGTTTTATAACATAGGTTACGATTATCATAAAAGTGATATATTTAAAATTTCAAAGCAATATGTTTTGTAGTTTCTGAGAAAATCTGATTATTGTAAATTTTCAAAAATGTGTCATTTTGTATGGGAGGGGGTAGAAGGGGTGGAGCGATTTAGCCCGTTCACGAACTTAGCCTTCATTTTTTGTCAAAAATAACGTGTGCAAAATTTGAACTTCATAGCTCAACGCGTTCTCGAGCTAGAGAGGTCACGGACGGACGGACGGACAGACGGACAGACGGACAGACGGACAGACGGACATCCGGTTTTGAGATATTCGAGTGATAATATGAACTTCTGTATCATTCATTTTTTTCTGCGAGCCTTATTTCTTAGCGTTACAAACTTTGTGGCAAACTTATAATACTCTCAGATTTCATCTAGAGTATAAAAATATGTTTTCGGTTCAACTTTATTATCACATACGTATTTACGTCCTTGAAACACACATTAAATTCATCACCGTCATAAATAGCATAAATTGAAACTACATATTAACTTGATTCGCGCAATAAGCAAGTTACTTTCACAACAATTTCATTTTTTTTTATCATTATTCACTACAACAAATGTTTGTCATTTATCTTGAAATTTATCATGAAATCCATCATTGTTCTCATGGTCACATTGCATTAAACATTTTGCATCTAGTCGACAATTCGTATAGCATGCCACGCTATGTGTATGTACGTCCATTCCTGTCAGGATTTGGAGCCGAGGAGGTTGTTGAAGCAACCTAATGCAGATCTATAGGTTGCAATAATGTAAAGGATAGGAGCCATTAATCAATAAATCCAAGCAGCATGAATTCAGATAATAGATACCGTTCGTCGTTGGCTTTGGAAATACCATAAAGGCAGTACCATATTATTCGTGACACGTTGAGTCGCGAGCCAAGTTGCTCGTACCTTGTGCACACCCAAGTACACATGCGTCTCTCCTGTCCAGCGATTCAGAGAGTGAACAAATTTTTATACAATTCAACAGGTTGGGACGGTAAGCGGCATAAATAGACACAACCTTGGAAAATATGACGGAGAGATACCGTTTAGTACGAATGTTGGTGGGGCCCATACTTTCAGCTTAAGAGATGAAACCTCGCACTCCGCAGCAGAGCAGCTGAGCTGGCGAAAAAAAAACGAAAAATTTGAGCCCTTTTCTCCCCATAGCTTCTAAAAGGTACCTCGAATCGAAAAACGTTATCGGATGTAAATTAAAGAGCCTTACATTCTGCGTCATACGTACTCGTCATCATTATGGCTAGACTCGCCGACGTCGGGCCTTGGTCGTCTGGAACGTTGTAATCCAATTAACTCTAGCAGTAGTCTAGTAGTTGCGCGGCGTCCGCATATACTGAGCTCTCCCAACGAGCTCTCAGTCGTCCTTGCAGTCTTGCTCCGCCGACTCGTTCTGGGTTCATTACTCTCTTTGGCATGCGATCATTGTCCATTTGTTGCACATGCCCCGTTCATTTAAGTCGTTGTAGTTTGACGATTTTCGAAACTTCCAGCTCATCGTTCAGTTCATACAACTCATGGTTATACCGGATGCACCATCCATATCGATCGCAAACAGCCCCGAAAATTCGCCGGAGGACCTTGCGTTATGAGGAAACCGAGAAAAAAGTCTTATTAGCTAACTGTATCCGTCGCTTGATTTCGTCAGTTTCGTTGGCGTTCCTTGATCAGTTGAAACCCTGGTATATCAACTCAATGTTGAGGTCCCCCACACTGATGCTCGATTGCGTCTTTATTTTAGTTTTACGTAGTCCAACTTTTTTCGCATGATGCTGATGTCGTCGGCATACGCTGCTAATTGTGTCGACTTGATGAGTAGCGTCTCGCTATTGTCCATATTCATCGTCAGAATAGCGTATTCCAGTGTTTTCGAGTGTCATACATAGGTTGAAGAGCGTCAGCGCCAATCCATCTCCCTGCTTCAGACCAGTGCGTGTTTCAAATAGATCACTAAGTCTATTATGGATCCTGACCTGTAAGACGGAGTTGGTCATTGTCATCTTTGTCAGTCGCACTAATTTTGCCGGTATACCGAATTGCAGCATGATGTTGTACAGCACACTACGATCGATACTGTCGTATGCCTGCTTGAAGTCGACAAAGATTTCATATATGTTTACGTTGTATTCTCAGCACTTCTGGAGTATCAGTTTGACTGTAAAGAGCTGATCGGCTCTGGAGCGACCAGGTCTGAAATCGTCTTGATGTTCGCCAATATTCGTTCTGCGTACGGTTTTATTCTACAATATTTTCCAGAATTTCCGTCAATATTTCATAGGACGTTATATATGTATATGTACCTATGTATATGTATGTTATATGCTTATGAGTTAGGGCCTGTTAGCCAATCCGGTGGGCACTGGGACCACACTAGATGTGCATGGTGGTTTCATCGTCTTGCATGCAGAGACGCATTCAGTCTCGATAGATAGGCCCATTTTATTTAGGTGATATCTCACCCAGTGATGACCCGATAAGTAGCCTACAAGAAGCCTAAGGTCGGCTCTACTCAGGCAAGTAATGCTTTTGTATTTGAAGGGCCTTATTAGCTCCTTCGATTGACGCAGCCCTGGCAAGTAATCCCAGTATTCATAGGACGTACAGACTAGTGATATGACCCTGTAATTTTCACACCGAAGTTTGTCTCCCTTTTTGTGAATTGGACAGATGATGCTTCTACGCCAATCGTCTGGGACCACCTCGTCCTCGCATATTCGCAGGAGTAATTGATGTATGGCATTAACTAGACCCGTTCCACCGAATTTTAGCAGTTCAGCTGAAATCTCGTCAGCGCGTGGCGCTTTATTTCGTTTTAGTGACCGCAACGCGAGATCAACTTTCTCTGCTCTTGGGGGTGGTATTGGTGGGTCTAGATCATCAATATCGTCGGGAGCTTCTTGTGTGGGGATGTTAGCTGATAGATTCAGAAGCTCTTCAAAATAAGAACCCATCGTTTGTTAATGCCATCGGTGTCGCTGATGATGTTTCCATCCTTGTCCTTACAAAGGCTAGTCCTGGGTTGATAGCCGTTCTTAATTGTATTTAGTAGTTTGTACGCTTGTCTTGTGTTCCTATTAGTTAAGTTTTCGTTAATATTCAGCAACTGCTCGTCAAAGTAATTACGTTTCTTACGTCAAATTTTTCCATTGTCTATAGGACTCGTTTTCGCGTCAAGTGAAGTTTTGCATTCTTCGTCGAATAAAACGAATATTCGTGGTATCCATTCGCTGTGGATTTTATGAACAATCGTTGAATAGCTGGACGGGCTGGACAAGGAGTTTGGCTGTGCGTAAAGTTTTATTCAGAGTCACGAATAATGTGGTACAGCCATAATGTACAAAAAAAAACCCAGTGAAAAACACGAGTTCGGGCATTCGTACAACAAATACAGGATACAAACAATGCATCATGGGGCAAGGAATCACGAGGACTTTTCGGTGGATATCCGAGTATTGCCGTAATATAAGTACTTTGTTCACGAAAACGTGGCAATTGAAAGGAATGCTTTCCGCCCTGTTAGACCCGATTGGGCTCTTCATTGCCTTGCACTTTATGGAGTTCCTTTACGACCGACTCCACCGATAGTCGTCTACCGCTTCTAGGGATCTTTCCGCCAGTTAGTTAATTTCCGAAATATTTATAGTAAGGATAGACAGAAGTTGAGTTAGTCGGTGGCATGTTTTTGATTGACTAGGAAGCTAAACTTGATGAACGGGTATGGAAGGAAACTCTTCATCAGCACAAATTAATTGTTGTTTCTAGCTATGACACAAATTAATGATAGATACATGCAAAATACACATGGTTGAAAGGGACTCCTCTTATGTATAGGAGTAACAAGAGCGTCAACTGTAGAGCACAATTTTCCGGCGAAATTAAGAAAGGATCAAAAGATGCATTATTCTGGTTATTTACAAATACCCCAGGTGAGAGTGCCAATATTTAGTGATCCAAGGAAATAATTTTTAATTTAATTAATTAATTTAATTTTAATAATAGTTTTGAAACTTGAACGATTGTTGGTCCCCGCCGCGCCGGTGGGTGGTGAGCTCTCGCGGTGGAATGGTGTTAAATGGAAGTTCTTTTCTGTTTTTACTTATATCTCTGGAACTATCTTCCCATCCCAGCGATAAATGATATAAGAACAAAATTAAAATGATAAAATTTTCTACAAAAAGGCCAGATCCATTTTTATGGTAGCAGTAATACCGTAGAAATTATAGGGTACACAATATGCCGAAAACATTATTGTTAAAATATGTGTGTATTGTGAATGTATGTATAGTATATCTACAAAGGCAATCTTGGTTTATAAAAGAAAGAGTTGAGAAGGGGTAAACGTAGCTTGTGGATGCATTTTTGCGCTAGAATTGATAGTTGCAATGATACCTCCAAACTTAAGAATATCCCTTCTACAAATCCAACCATGCCTAGTTATCTGCTGAAGGATGATGGAACATAGACATCATCGAGTCAAGAGACGATCGAGGTCTTGCTTGACTCACATTTTCCTGGCAGCTCTTCTGTTAAATCTCTCGGGATAACTCCCATCACCAATATGGCACCATGTGATTTCAAGCCAATTCTTTCCAAAGAAAAGATTGTATGGGCTATAAACAGTTCTGAATATTTCAAATCTGCTAGATGGTATCATTCCGGCGGACCTACAAAATATGCTGAATGTATAGGTAGTATACTCGTGGATTGAATCGATCCTCAAAACCTGTCTAGAATTAGTATATATTCGGATGGAAGTTTAAGTGGTCTTTATCCCAAAAGCGGGTAAAAGTTTTCACGCACGCCCGAATATCCTCCCACCCACTAGCGTAACATCAACATAGCTGAAGATGTTGGAGCGTTTGATCGACACATACTTCTCTCTCTCTCTGTATCCTGTCAACCCCTTGTGGGGCATAGGGCATTAACCACGCCGACTTTCCACCTAGTCCTGTTCGCCGCCATCGCCCTCAACTGTCTCCACGATTTGCCTAATGACTTACCCTCGACCTCAACTGATCTTCTCCTGGTGTTTCTAGGTCGTCCAACACGGCGATTTGCATCGGTTCCCTGTGGGTTCCAATCGAGGGCCTCTTTAGCAATTTTTTCCGGCCCCTTTCGGCATGTCTGACCTATCCATTGCCACTTTCGCCTTTTTATAGAGGTGCCTATCCTGTCCTGGCCAGTAATGAACAGGAGGTCGCCGTTAAAAATGACCTTCGGCCAGTGTATGTGCAGGATGCGCCGTGGACACTGGATCACGAAAGTTTGCAATCTAGTTGTTATCGCCCTGGTCATCTTCCAAGCTGAACAGCCATAAAGAAGCACAAATTTTATATTGGTTTCGAAGATGCTGAGTTTGGTACGTCTGGAGATGTTGTTGTTTTGCCAAAAAGGAGTTAAACTGAAAAAAGCTGACCGAGCCTTATTGATGTGAGACTGTACATCAGCATCCGCTCCACCATCTGCTGTAACTACGCTTCCGAGGTAGCAAAAATTGTCCACTTTTTCCACCGTCTGTCCCGAAACACAAATTTCGCTTTGTCTTCCTGGATCCAAACTCAAGTACTTAGTTTTGGCAGCATTGATTTTAAGCCCCGCATTGCCACTTTGGCGGTGCAGGGAATCCGTCATTTGAACTAGATGATCCGATATATTTGAGAGAAGACAAATATCGTCGTCAGCGTAATCCAGGTGTTGAAGGTATTCAAACAGGTTCCATCTGATACCTTTGCTCTGGTGTTCACGAAGCGCACTACAGAGTACGTCGTTAATGGCAATCAAAAACAATATATGTTAGTGACAAAATGCAGCCTTGTCTCATTCCGCTATGTATGTACCTCGAAGAAATCTGATAGCTTACCCTTGTGTAAGACGTGACATTGGGCTCTGCTATAGGACTCCTTGATGATGGATATGATTTTATCTGGTATACCTCTCCTATGTAAAGCCTTCCAGATGTATTCCCGATCAACGCTGTCAAACCTTCTCGAAATCGATGAACATGAGATGTAATGGGGATCTCTACTCTGCGGATTGTTCAATAATAATTCGGAGGGTGTTGATGTGGTTGCTACATGAAAAGCCCTCGCTAAAACCAGCCTGTTCATCGTTCAGTGTGCGGTCAATTGTTTGCTTGATCCGGTTTAAGACTATTTTTGCCATCAGTTTGGAGACTGCGGAGAGGAGGCAAATTCCACGCCAATTATTACGATCTTCAGGTTACCTCTCTTCGGGATCTTAAAAATGACGCCCTTCTTCCATTCTTTAGGGAGAGTTTCGGTTTCCCAACATTCTTGGATACGGGGGAGAAAAATATCCGCAGTGGCGTTGATATCCGACTTAAAGAATTCCACCGGAATTCCATCAATCCCCGGGGCTTTACCCGCTTCCTTCGATCTAATAGCCACAGTTTCCTGTTTAGATGGTGGATTGGTATTGGTATTTGCGGAATATTTTCTACTTCTAGTGAAGATGAGTTCGAATGTCCAAAGGTATTGTTGAGGACCTCAATGAAGTGCCCTCTCCACCGTCGCAGTTGGTCTTTATCAGTGACCCGTCTTTATCTTTCACGGGATGTTCAGCTGTAAAAGATCTGCCAGTTAATGGCTTGATAAGTTTGTAAAGGGTTCCACTGTCACCACGGTAAGCCGCTTCCTCTGTCTTCTCCGCTAATGCATTGATGTTGTTTCGTTTGTCCCGTCTTACGCTTCTTTGCACGACTTTCTGAAGAGAACGGTATTCAGCTCTAAGTTGAGCTTTGACTGCGTCGTCAGTGGCTGAGTTGATTTGTTCTTTAATTCTCTTGCGTGCCGTAATTAGAGACCATGTAGAGTCACTAATGAATGGCCTTCTACCGCGCTCCAATCTGCCCGCAAAAGTTTCACCGCACGAAATAAATGAGCGACGTTCCATCTATCATCAATTGTAGGAGTCTCATAAGATGGTGGTGCATTAGCTCTTTCGTGCAAGGCGGTGGAATAAGCATGTCTTATATTTGGATCTTTAAGCTTCTGCACATTAAAACGTGGTTCGTAAGCCTACTTTAGCGACAACAAGTTTGTGATCACTGCCAATTTCAGCACCCCGCTTCGACCTGACGTCTAAGAGAGAGTTCGTCCATGTCTTGGAAATGCCTATATCGTCAATCTGGTTCTTTGTTCTGCCATCCGGAAAAACCCAGGTTGTTAAATGGCATCGTTTGTGCTTGAACATAGTACCGCCGATGACGAGCTGACGAGAGTTGCAAAACTCCACGAACATCTCGCCATTTTGGTTCCTGTTGTCTAGACCATGATTGCCCATTAGGTGTTCCAAACCAAGATTGTCAGACCCGACTTTGGCATTGAGATCCCCCATAATAATCTTTATGTCACCTTTGGGAGCCTTGTCGAAGGTGTCGCCGAGTCGGTGATAGAATGCGTCTTTAGCTGATTAATCCGCTGGTTCAGTCGGGGCGTAGCACTGAATTATTGTGAGGTTTCTTAGCCTGGATTTAAATCTGGCTGTAATGATACGGTCGGAGATTGGCTTCCAGTCAATTAGAGATAGGAGTGCCTCCCTAGTCAACAGGATTCCGACGCCTGCCATTCGAGGTGACGTATCGTCTTTATTTCCAGAGTAGAGCAGTACTGTTTGGGAGCTTGGTGATAAAGTCGATCCCGATCCAGGCCATCTTGTTTCGCTTAGTTCTGGGTATATCGATGTTATATGCGGTCATTTCCCGTTCGACTTCAGTGAGCCTCGCACTATTGCACTCGCCCCACATCGTTCGAACTTTCCAAAAACCGATCGTGGTCCGTTGTTTGTAGCCAAAAGTCGTTGCCGGTGAGGGGTACCCCTCCTATGGAATCTGGTGGTCAATAGGCTGCCTCTAAGCCTGGAAGGTTTGAGATGCAAAGTTGTCGCTTATGCAGACGATATTGCTATTGCAATCTCGGGAAAATTTCTCTATGTCCTGAGCGATTTAATGCAGAATACCCTATCTATCCTGGCGAAGGCTGGCGAGATTGGTTTTGGAGTAAATCCACAAAAAACTGAGCTTGTTCTTTTTACTCATAGACACGCTGTACCTTCTTTTGAACCACTATTAGTTGAGGGCACAAGGCTTGTACTCACTGATAAAGCCAAATTCTAGCTAAATTCTTGACTAACGCAACCGTTGCACTAAATTCGTGCAATAAGGCTATGGGCAAAAAATGGAGCTTGCATCCAAAAGTGGTTTATTGGCTCAATGTATCAGTACTGCGTCCCATGTTAATGCATGGGACCATCGTCTGGTGGATGGCACTTAGCATCGTTCTGCATAAAGGTAAGGTATCGGGGGACTTTGATATTCGCAGTGGAGTTCGGCAGGGGTGCATCCTCTCACCGATCCTATACCTCATAGTTATCGGCGATGTGTTGCATGCAACCCTATCCGGGCTAAACAGAGGAATTCAATGGACTTTGACATCTTATCTACAACATCTTGACTAAGCTGAAGACATATGTCTACTATCTCACAAAATCATTTATCTGTCCTTAATGGCGTTAGATCTCGAGAGGGAGGCAAGCAAGGTTGGGCAGAAGACATACTGTATCCGAGATTCGGTAAGATGAAGTGGGGCATGGATATTGTCTTCCTCAAGTTGAAGAAGCGAAACCTCATGGACGACAATAAAAACACGCTTGAGGCCAATGAAGTGGAGAAGGACCTAGGAACAGAAATTTTAACCCTGGCGGCTGACAACATAACGCTGAGCGAGGAGGATAGCGAATCTGGGAGTGAGGACCCAGACGCTACGATAAGCTCAGCGACGGACAGAGTGCATCCCTTGCAGCATGCTAAGGGTGCTGCCAATTAATCTGCACCACAGTAGTTCCGCGTCAGAGGAGCTACTACAGACGCTGCTGGATGACCCCTACGATGTTGTGCTCATCCAGGAACCGTGGATTTCTGGAGAGGGACACATCAAAGGACTCTCTACTAGCAGCTACAACATAATTTCTATGCAGAAGGAAGGCAGAAAGAGAACGGCCGTAATGACCAAAAAGGGCCTAAAGGTAATCCTTGACTACGACAAAAGCACGATCGATCTAACGATGGTTCATGTGGATGGCAACACTGAAAAGGTAATTCTTGTTTCAGCCTATATGGCCCACGACACAACGGCACCACCACAGGAGCTACAGACACTAGTGAAGCACTCAGTGATGAGGTAAGCGAAACTTGTGATCGGCAGCGACGCAAATGCACATCATACTCTTTGGGGTAGCAAAGACGACAACGCACGAGGTGAGTCACTATTAAACTTTATTCTCAATACTAACCTAAGGATCGTTAATCGTGGTAATGAACCTACATATAAAGGGCCCACCAGCGAGAATGTTCTAGATTTAACTCTCTACACGAGTTTTAATAACTATGAAATCCGTGACTGGAAGGTCCTGGAAAGGCCCTCCTTCTCAGATCATAGGTACATTAGCTTTAACATTGTACTTCAAACCCATAATTAGGTCAAAGCATATAGAAATCCAAGGAATACCGATTGGAAGCTGTATGCAAAAATCATACGCGACAAGCTCACCGACAAACATCCGGAATATCTACGTAACGTTAAAAGCATCGAACGCATGAACAAGTTTCTTACCGACATGCTAATCAGTGCTTTCAGAGCGTCATGCCCTTGTAGTAATCCTTCAAAAAAAGCGCAGCCGAAATGGTGGAGTTAGGATATCGGCGCCTGTCGCCGTAAAACAGACGATACGCGATAATTATCATTATCAGATAATTATGTTTGCGAAGCACGTCTGTCATGTGCTGTTTCACCTGATGATAATTGAAAGACATCATTTCGATCGTCATTAACATAACGTTATTACGACTTAATTACGTTCACTTTCAACCGCTCGCCGCGCCATTCTTTGGAAAAATGGAAAGAACAGCTGGTTTCCAGTTATCATTTGCAATCGTTTGCACGGCAATGTCATCCGTTCACGTGCAAAACCGCACAAATCTTGTTCTAGTTCCCGCTAGTGCTAGTCCCATTATTGGTGTCGACCGTCTAGAGTGTGTTAGAAGGTGTTTTTGTGTGTTTTTGTTCTGCAAATTCTCTTTTCTCACATTTGATACTTTGACAGTTCGAACGTAATTATGTTTTTCACGTGTGTCACTAGTCAACGATAAACACGTTTGGACTTAATGATCATTGACGCAAACATGTTTAACGACGATCGTCTGCCACGGGTTTAAGGTACGGTCGCTCTTTAGCACTGCTTAGCGCACAGGGAAAGACGAAGACTGGGGTGAATATAGAAATTCACTCAAATCCTCCAAAAAACAGAGCTCAGAGCAGCGAAACGAAAAAGCTGGCGAGACTTCTGCAGCCAAATTGAATGCACATCAGAGGCATCGCGACTAAGGAAAGTCATCTCCAAAAATCCGACACCGCCATCAACACTCAGTAGGGGGGATGGACAATGGACGGAAGGAAGTGATGACACGCTGGAACTACTCCTTTCAACATACTTTCCGGACTGCGAGAGTCCGCCAACCCAACCACATACAACAACTTCAGAAACTAATTCGCGCGGCAGCAACATACCAGGGCTCTTCACGGTCAGACGAGTCAAACGGGCCATTAATTCCTTTGACCCGTACAAATCAGCAGAACCGGATGAGATCATACATGCTATGCTACAAAAAGTAGCCGACTCCATAGCAATCTGGATTGTTGCTATATTCAACGATCTCACAACAATGGCTCTAAGTAGGCTACTACAATAAATTGGGTGAGTAAATTGGGGCTAAGTGTGAACCCGCAAAAGACTGAACTGGTTCTCTACACAAGAAGAACCAAAATTCAGGCTATCTATCTAACACTAACACACAACACGCGTGTCTAAAGGGGAAATCCGTGGAAATGGCCCTGCACGAGGTGGTCTCCACCATCGAAATCTCTCTACAGTACAAAGAAGACACGCTCGGCACGTTCCAAGACATAGCTGAAGCCTTCAATAATGTTAAAACACAAGCGATAATGGATGCCCTCTACGATGCAGGGGTCAACGTAAGCATAAGAAACTGGATCGCAGCATTGCTATCTAACATACTTATATCGTCCGCATGGGGCAATGCCACGGTCACTAAAGTGGCCAGAAGAGGAACGCCACAAGGAGGGGTGCTATCACCACTTCTATGGATACTAGTGTTGAACACTTTACTAAAAACCTTCGAAGCGATAGGCATACGCGCGGTGTCTTACGCAGATGACGTTGCAATACTTATATCTGGAAAGGACACTGGCGTTCTCTCAGATCTCACAACAATGGCTCTACGTAGGCTACTACAATAAATTGGGTGAGTAAATTGGGGCTAAGTGTGAACCCGCAAAAGACTGAACTGGTTCTCTACACAAGAAGAACCAAAATTCAGGACTGCCAACTCCCAAGGATGGGCATCACCGAATTAACTTTGATGACTCACGCAAAGTACTTAGGGTTGATCCTAGACAGCAAGCTTACTTGGAATCGTAACATCGAAGAACCATTGCTCTGTATACCTGCAAAAGTTTGCTTGGTAAGACATGGGGACTCAATCCTCGAATTATGCACTGGATGTATACGGCTGTTGTTAGGCCAATTCCATTATACGGAATTCTGGTCTGGTGGACAGCACTTAAAACCAGGTACAATAAACTGAAAATGGAAAAGATCCAAAGACTGGGATGTTTGGGAATCACAGGAGCCATGAGAACCACATCCACAAACTCCCTAAACACCCTTACGAACCTACCCCCACTGGTCCTGTTGCTAGTGGACGCAGCGTCCAAATGTGCATTAAGACTTAGGGACACGGGGCAATTTAGCACGAGGCCCTATGGTCGTCGTAACATCAAACTGCCTCTCGAGAATACAGACCTCATTAAACCGGTAATTGACTCCAAGAGAAAATTCCGGGTAACCATACCAGAAAGGGATTTTTACTCCACAGGCGAGAACAGACCTAAGAATTCCCTAAACCTCTATACGGATGGCTCTAAGATCGAAACAGGTGTTGGAGCCGCGGTTCATTCGCCGGAGCTCCTACACAATTTATCGCTCCGACTGCCGAACGAGTGCAGCATCTTCCAGGCGGAGGTGGTAGCGATACAAAAAGCTGCGGAGCTAGTCTCAACAACACGCAGGATGGGCAACATCTACATTCACTCAGACAGTCAAGCTGCGCTGAAAGTGCTGCAGTCAGACACTATCAGATCAGAGACAGTGCTTATAACTGTCTCTCAATTCTTCAGAGACTGGGCACCTTAAGAAAACTGGAACTCCGACGGATACCAGGCCACAGCGGTTGCCTTGGCAACGATATTACGGATGGACTCGCAAAGCAGGGAGCTGCATTGGACGCCACAATGACAATAGCAACTCCTATTCCAATACAAACACTAAGAACAAAAATGGACTCTCAGATGATGCAACTGGCCAACCAAAATTGGAACAGAACCGTCAACTCCAGAATTACGAGAGAACTTTGGAACTCGTACAACACTAAGAAAACCGATATACTCTTAGGCTTCTCTAGGGGTAAATGTGCAATGCTAGTGGGCTTATTAACGGGTCACTGCCTAATAGGTGAGCACGCACACAGACTGGGACTGATCACAGACAGCGGCTGCAGGAACTGCAAGCTGCCAAATTCAAAAAAAAAACTTTGGAGCACCTCCTGTGCGAATGCCCGGCACTCGCAAGGACAAGGCATACATATCTTGGAGACTACTTTCCCGCAACCTTAAAGCGATTGCAAACCTTAACATAATGAATATTCTAAGATTCGCAAGCGCGACGAAAACCTTCTAGCTCAACAAGGACTTGTTGACTACGACTGATAACAACACCTAACGATCTCTGTTGTTTTTCTTTGTGGTATCGCTATGGACCCAAGTGGTCTATGCGGGGCCGTGAGGCCGCCACCTAACCGAACCTAACCTAAGGTTGGGCTAAAAATTAATACCAACAGGACCAAGGTTCTTAGCGCTCCATTGCGAAAAAGAAATCCGACACCTCTTGCCATCAATATTAATGGGCAGCCTGTGGAGAAGGTGGACAACTTCGTTTACCTGGGTAGCATTGAATTTAGTAAAACTTTTTTAAACTAGAGTAAATTGCTTATAAGCTGAGATTAAACAAAATTTCTAGCTGCTATACTTAGCGAAATACAGCTATTAAAGTTAAAATCGCTAAACAGACATTTTTGCATTTTTGATTACAATCACACTAAAAATGGGCCAAATATTGGCCACGATAGACGTGAAATCTTCAACTTTTAATTAATCAGTTTTTCACTTGGAGCATCCGTTTCAAAAATCAGTGACAGGCCGGCAAAGGGAAGGTCGTGGTATTATTCTTCGCCCCACAGGAGGAATGTTTACCTCAACCAAATTATCGCACCGCCATTATTGGCGGCTTACCTTGGTTAGCAATGGCCAACGACCACTGCCGTTCCAGGGGCGCCCACGAGGACTACGGTTGAGGATTTTGAGACTGCAAAAAATGGGATAGAAGGTGGCGCTCCCAAAGCCCCCTAACCTAACCATGAAAGAATGTTCAAAATGACCGAAATTAGTGTCAATGTTGTAAGCGTAACGAACCCTAGATGAAAGAACGAGCTCTTCTAGCTATAATTTATATAAATGTGGGAGGGATATAACACAGTACTGTTAGCATATTTTTATTTTAAATATTTCAATATTAAGAGCAATTTTCCTGTTCCTGTGTCGGAATTAATGGCATGAGTCTTTCCCATATCCAGTATTATGGTTTGAAAGAAATTTCACCACACGGTTCCCATATTTAACAAACACAATCGATGGCTTGTTGTATTGGAATTAAAGGACAACTGTCTCATTTTTACCATCCTTCGCATTCACCGTTGTTTCAATTGCTATGTCTCGTTCGGAGAATATAATAAAATCAATCATTCCGTGAAAACTCATCGTTAATTAAGTGGAAACATTGTCTCTGTCGAGATACCGACAAGGGAGGATGATTAGAAATAGGAGCATATCATGCGACGATGATTGGACGTAAACGATGATAACATGATAACTCACTTCAATAATTTCATTATCTAAATTAAGAGGGATGCTGCTTATGTTGTTGACCTTATCCTAAATGCGCCCAAAGCACGTAATCTCCATTAAATACAATCTCGTTCAACTCGAAAATGAATTTGGCAAAAAATTTGACATCGCTGCAAATATCATTTACGGGCATAAAAAATTATTTGTGTTCAACTTGTTAGACTCTAGTAACCGTTAAACTTGAGAGTATTCACCTAAAGATTAATATCACTATATTCTAAAAGTGTATTTCATTAAAGTCCTTTCGACACCAGCCCCAAGGCAATTCCATCAATTATGCATCCAAAACAGCTTAATTTTGTCCCGCTTCTCAAACTTAAGTTGTGCGAAGAACTTAGCAGTCGTCTTCAGCCACGTCAAATGCCCATATCCATGAAGAATAACGAATTGCGCTCTCCTAAAGTGCGAACAACATTGATAGCTCATGCCATTCACATTTAGGGATAGCAAAAAGGATATACAACAGACACAGCAGGAACAGCGTAGAGCAAAGTGAATGGCCTCTAAATCCAATCAGGACATTATCGAAGATTTATGTTTGCCATAAGACTTGGGCTTCAACGAACATTACACTTTTCCTTGTAGACCCACGTTCAGTCGACCGAAGAGTATAAGGCGCTAGAAAAGAGGCATTTTCGGATGATACAAATTCTGAATAAGTAGAGAGTAGAGAGGGTCATGTTTAATGCCGATGTGTTAGCAAACTTCCACTTACAGTCTAGGACTCGTCAACTATAACTATATGGCTTAGTAGCCTATGGTGATTTATTAAGGGAAGTACGAGATTTCTGAGGGCCATATACTCTTCTAACTATAAATGTACATCGATAGATAAATGAGTTTGCCCATCATAATTTTCCAGATGGTAGAGTCTATATAAAGGTAGTCCAGGTTCATTAAGCGGGCATTCAGGCGATTAAATTGATGTAATTTTTCGCCGACTAACACCGCTGTCCATACTATTCTGTATTTCCTTTAGTATAGGTATAAATGTTTGCTAAATATCTGATTGATTGATATTGCTTAATGTCTTGGTTTTTTCGCACCGCTACTTTAGAGAATCCTCTATTAGCTCCCGAAATTGTCAAACTATAGATCAAGTTTGTGGATACGATATCCACGTTTATAAGAACTCCAAGGTTTTCATGTTATCGTCGCTATTAGCATAATGCCTACTTTAGCTTTGTGAAAATTAGGAAAAAAATGGCACATACCAATCCTATCGAAAGATCCTTATGGGTATGACATGTCATTATAAACGACTTATCCGCATATGGCTATCGGGCATAACTATCACAAATTTCACCATGTAAAAGCCAGTATCGGCTTGGGTTCAGATGGAAACTCATCGCTTGCACATTTGCCTGTGAATGTACCCCAAAAAGAATATTGACCTCAATATCGGCTTTCGGGGTAAAATTGCTAAATAACGAACGAAATAGAACCTGGAACGGGTATGGCAAATAGTGAACGTACGAGAAATTCTCATCTTGTTATGGCTATAGGATGGAGCATTCCATGTCAGGGACCATCCAATCACTTCGATAACTCCTAGGTCGAAGTGCCAGCCGAATGAATGACGAAAAAAGAGCCAAATGAAATAATAAAATCGATGTAATAATAATAATAAGTGAATAGACGAGAGGGGCTCTTCAGAATTTTACGAGTAAAATGCCATCATTTCGAGTAGGCGAGAAAGCTAAACGGTGTATTTGCCATAAATATTTGATGAGGACAGGAATGTTATGGAGCGGTGAACAACACAATTAGCATGTGGAAAGAAATTTAAGCATTTATTAGGGGAATTGCATTTTCGGTTTAATGTTAAAATAAGTACTGTCAATTTAAAGTCTAATTAGGCTATTATGACAAATTTACTCGTTTTGGGGGTAATTGTTATTGTTATCCACTCAATTTAAAATGAAATTACCCATAAAAGATGAATTTCGCTCCAAAAAAGATGACAATTGTTTTAAAGTTTGGGTAGATATTTCACATGAATACAAGTTGATGAAAGACTATTTTCCACAAACGTTATAATTTATTTTGATGTGATTTAGCGACACAACTTACAATCTTATTTTCGTGTTCACTTCTTTTATTACCTTTTACAAAAATGCTAAATAAGTATTTTACAATTTAAAAATTACAATGACCAACATTCGCCGCGTGTTCTGCTTATCATCAGCAGAATCGAGTCAATCCGTTCCTTTAGGTGTTATATTCAATTAACTAGTACTAAATTGGTTTGTAAGTTAAAACGTGAATATGTCTGGGAATGATGAAATAAGATACGAAAGATGTGGGAAATTATTAAGTAGGCAGGTAAGTGGACAGAATGTGGTGTTAACTCCTCAATCCTTAAAAAATCGGAGTCCCACAGATGAAGGATGGAAGTTGAGAAGTGTAGTTTTATAGGGTCTGGGTAAGTAAATTGCAAAATTACTTTTTTTGGCAACAGTACAACGTGCCCGAAAGGCGAAAAATAGATAAAGTAGAATTATAATAATGACGAAAATTGTTTCATTCGTTGAGACTGACGCGATGCTTTGAGTAGAGAAGTATTCCAGTTTTTTTGACATGGATATGTCTTATAGCTGGGGGTCATCCTAAAAATCTGTCCGTCACACGAAATGTCTGTTTTTCTACTCGGGGGTCAGAAGAGGAAACAAGCCCATTGAAAATTTTTCCGAGTTCTATGAATGTAGTGGCCGATCCTCAGTCAATCCGAGTCAGTCATCAAAGGGAACTCACGAAAATCGAAAAACTTCGCATCATGAACTGACTAAACAACCAGGCACCCATAAAACAAGTCAACATCATTCAACTGCCATCCCCTCGTGATTCAAATCTGCTCACAACACCAGCCACATCCAGACAACCTGTCTCCCTCACTCGTGCACAGCGCTATGGCTCCTCCTTCACAGCAATCTTTTTGTTTTCATCAATTAGTCACTAACCTGACTCAGTAAGAAAATCGTTGGAGTAGGTCGGGAAATAGCTTCAACTTCACACACACACACACACTCGTATGCAGGCAATGGAGAGACGGTTGAGTCGAAGAAGTTCAATGGATGGGCGTTGCTTCGTCATCGGCGACAGTGCGAAAGAGATGCTTGCTCGACGGACCGTGGACTACACTTCCGCGGCGGATCCACCCCTTTCTTGTGATGGCCAATCCCATCCAGCCGACCGAAATCAGTGTCACCAAGGTCACCAACGTGTTTTTCCCGTGGATGTAAGGAACTTACGACCGTACTTGTATCGCGCATACCGCGTACTATCACGATCGATGATATATCAACTAACAGTGCACAATTCTGATTTAGTGAGGAGAATAGGGCAGATGATGCAGTTTGTGCAGCGCGGATAACGTAAACGTTAATGCAATAAAATTGTAAACTCGATGGACGATATTTGCACTTTGTGATAGTCCATATTAAATTTGAAATCAAAAACGGATAATTTGTCTAATCACTTCGTATTCGTATTCGTATTCGTATTTGTTTTTGATTTCAAATTCAATAAAATTGTGTTGTCGCGCTTACCGTCTTTAGACTTAGACGAGTACTATCTAAGTATCTAATAGTAAGCGTGTTTAGCTAGACCGCGGCTTGACGCGATCGATCGCGGATTGACGTACTAACGAAGCACAGGCGCATATAAATATGTAGAGTGTATGATCGCTTGATCCACACACGGGGCAACGGTTGGGTTAATTTGTATTCTCCTGTACACTATGCGGGACGGTATGTCTTGAAAATGATACAAAGTATCTACACTGCATGCAGATATATCGGTACATCTTATGCCTACCGAAAGCGTGGAATGTGTTTTGTCGAATGAATTCATCCAGTATAACTATACTGGGATCTTTATAAAACTTACGTCGATATCTTCAACACAACAGGTTCCACGCAGTCGGTAGCCAAAGACATATCCATGTTCCGATGTATCTGCATGCAGTGTAGATACTTTGTATCATTTTACATTGTCTATATGGAGTTTATGTGTAGTCCGGATGGCGCAATGGTTAGCACGTTCACCTTCTACGCACTGGGCCCGGTTTGATTCCTACTGAATGCGGAAGTTTTCGATAAAAAAGGGGATTTACGTGTCAGACTATGAGCCCACTCAGCTGTTAAATGAGTACCCATTTATGGGGTAAATAACTCGGTTGAGCGTGTTACTGATCACACACCTCTGTACATGACCGTCACGATCTAGAAAATGAGATGATGCCAACTCATCTCGAGGCCATGGTTCAAATTGGACTGATGCGCCAGTTATTTTTTTTTTATTTTATATGGAGTTTATGCAAGTACTCCAGATCAAGTTTGATCCCCTTCTCAGTGAGATTTCCCATCAGGACAGCTGGTAAAGGATGAACGGTTTGAACAATATTTCCCCACTAGTATATTCGATGCCGTTTATAATAATATCAAGGACAGGCTAAGATACCCAAGGGCACTGCGACCATGAGATCAATTGTGCCATAGCCTTAATTAATCCAAAAGACCCTCAACCAGCCCAATGAAGGCTAGTAGATCCTTTGTAGGGGTGCTTCTTACGACCGCTGAACTCACGATGGAGTCTCCAAGAAACAAGAAGCTGGAACGGGCTACCGCCGGACATTCGCAAAGAAGATGTTAAGTGGACTCTGTGTCCTCCAGGCAAAGCCTGCACTCCGTATCAGTGGATAGACCCATTTGGTTGAGGTGATATGTCACCCAGTGGTGTCCCTTGAGGTATCCCACAATTAGTCTCAGGTCCGCTCTACCCAGGCGGCTGCTTTCTTTGAGACCGTAGGGTTTAATAAGATCTTTGGACTGCTGCAGTCCTGGAAGACAATCCCCGTGACGCAGTCTTTCATTGGCAGACCACTCCCTCACTAGTGATCTTGTTTTCGCCCAACTCAGACCACAGTAAGGATCAGGCCTGAAAAATTTATCCGAAGAGCCTTGCTGGCTGCCTGACAATCAGTGCAGATAGCGATGTTAGCGCCTTTGAGTTTCTTGTCCAGAATGTCTCTGGCGCAGGCCCCAATGGCATTGATTTCAGCTTGAAAAACGCTAGGCCAGACGCCCATAGCAATGGAGATCCTGGTATTCGGTCCATAGACTCCAACGCCAACTCCCAGCTCCTTTTTAGATGCGTCGGTAAGCCACATGGTATACCGGGAGACAGAGCCAAGAATGCCACTGTCCCATTCAACGCGAGTGGGGATGGAGGCCGAGAATTTTCTAAAAAAACATATTTCCCGAGTCATATAATCAGAAATCGGGCAGATCTGCATACCCGGGATCCGCTCTTGAATGCTAAGAATGCTGATTGGACACATACCCATCGTATGTTAAACTCATTCGAAGAGCGCTTAGAGCCGCAGACTCTTGTATGAAAATATGCAGCGGAGTAAGTCCAACAATCGCCTCAATAGCCGATTTCGGACAAGTACGGATGGATCCTGCCATACCAAGGCATGCAAGGCGCTGTAACTTACTGCAAAGCTGAATGGTGCAACGCTAATTCGTTTTGGGCCACCAAACTAGCGCCGCATAAGTCACAACTGGACGTACGACCATCAAATATAGCCACTCGATCATTTTCGGGGTGAGTCCCCAAGTTTTGCCAAATTGAGACCTGCAGCCCCACATGATCCGAGTGACCTTGCTGATAACGGCCTCGACGTGATTACTCCAATTAAGCCTCCAGTCCAACAAAATGCCTAAACATTTGACTTCAATGGAGAACTGGAATATCGTTCCGCCAAGGTTGACAGGGTTTAAGCTTAGATTCCTTCTTCGAGTGAAGGGAACTAAGACGGTTTTTAGAGGGTTGGCGCGCAGGCCAACTTCAGTACACCAGCGAAGTACTAGATCGAGTGCCGCGTTCATCACCTCAGTGACGTTTCCTCTGATTATGATAGTTATGTCATCGGCATAACCGATTGCATCATAACAATAATCGCACAACCTAGCTAGTAACTCATCTGTGACAAGTGACCAGAGAAATAGGGACAGGACCCCACCCTGAAGGCAACCCTTAACAACATAAACACTAGTTTGGGTGCCGCCCAAAGTTAACTGAATTTCTCGCCCATGAAGCATTGCGTCGATTCACTTCATTGTGGCAGTAGGGATATCTCTGAGCTCAAGTGCTCTAGATATACAGCTATAGCCAGTATTGTCAAAAGCTCCCTCGATGTCAGTGAATGCGCAGAGAGCAATTTCCTTATCCATAAGGGTTTTCTCAATCGGTCCTACGAGATTGTGTAATGCAACCACGGTCGACTTACCTTTGACGTAGGCGAATTGAGTACGATGCAAGGGAGACGTGCAATTCATTTGCTGTCTGATGTGTAGATTCAGCAGCCTCTCCATAGTTTTCAAAAGAAACGATGAAAGGCTTATCGGTTTGTAAGATTTCGGTAGCTCCTCCGGCTTGTTACCGTTTTTCGGAATGGTATTCATTCCGAAAAACGGTAACAAGCGTTCACCGCCCTCCATAAACCTGGAATACAACTCAAGGAGTAACTGCCCCTAAAAATAACAATCAACGAGGCGATAATAAAATCCAGGCTCTATTATAAAAGTGCAGGAAAAATACCATCGGTACCAGGCGCCTTAAAGGGTTCAAGGGACTCCACGTCCCATTTAACCTTTTCTTTATCGAAAATTACCTCTGAGAGGTTGGCTAATAGGCACACGATGGTCAGCCGATGCAGCGAATAAGCAGGGTTCAGCTTGGACAGAACTAGGAAAGTGGGTGTTTAGGAGGAGCTCAAGAGTTTCCTCTGGGCCCTCCGTGGAAAATCCGTCTTGTTTATTAAGCAATCCGGGAGTCTGATAAGAAGATTATATTCCGTGAGCGAGTCTCTATATTTGCCCCATGCATTGTTACGTTTAGCTCTATTGAAATTCCTCCTAACCTGGGCTCTCTTGCGCGCCAGTTCTTCGTTCCACCAAGGAACCTTACGCGCCGTACTAAAGCCACGTGCAACAGTACTGTCTTCGTAGGAGTTTAAAAGCACATCGCTCAGCTGTTCTGCAGCTAGATCCAACTCACCAGTCGAACTGAGCGAATTTAGAAGTTCATCCTCTTTAGAACATACTAGTTGTCGAACCAGTTTCCAATTCGTTTCTTAGGGCAAAAGGATACAGAGCGAACATCAGAACTACCAAGAATATCAAAACGAATGTGCAATGGTCGGAATTAGACACTTCGTCCGATACGTTCCAGTCCGTAACTGCCTCCGATAAAACCCTGCTGGCAAGAGTGAGATCAAGAACCTCTCTCCTGGATGCAGTGACAATAGTGGGCTTGTACCTCTTGTTGAAGACGAACACTTGTTTACACATAAAAAACTCAAGTACATAAGAGCTTACCTCTGTTGTTAACGTCGCTGCTCCCCCAGATAGTATGGTGTGCGTTGGCGTCACAACCAATGATGAATTGTCGATTCGATTTCCTGCAGAAGTCGACAAGTTTCCTAACCTCGGTTGGGGGGATCACATCATCGTCCGAGGGAAAATAAGCTGATGCTATCACCGCTTTCTGACTCCCATGTGAAGAGGAAATGTCCACTAGAACCGCAACTAAATCCTTGGAAATAAAATTGGTTAGTGGTAAATTACTGACACAATTGTCAATCAGAATCGCTGCCCGAGGACGATCTGATAGTTTGTCAAAAATTAACTTACCCGCTGAACTGTTGATACCGTTAATGCGAATGGGATTATTCTGAAAATTAATGACAAAGGTTCCGCTAAGGGTTTGTGTACCGTTTTCGTGGTTAATATTCCCATTGAAGTTACTCAATAATATAGTGTTCTCGTTCAAAGTTTCTACCAAAGGTTTGCGATGGTACTGGAATTCACAAGATGCATCGTTTCTCTCAAGAACATGAGAGATTCAATCTTCTGGACCTAACAGTTGAAGTTGATCTCTTCGGCATACTGTGGTGTTCTGCATGGTCGCACAGTTCTCTAGGACACCGTACTTCACTTGCTTTGTAGTAAATAAAGTTGAATACTTCACCAGAATCATTATACCCTAGACTTTCAGTATAGGGTATATTGTTTTTGTCACGACGAAAATATGTAACACCTTAAAGCAGGCTCCGGAGGTATAGCAATGCATATACATATATAAATCATCAGGGTCACCTCCTGATTCGATTAAGCCATGTCTGTCCGTCTGTCTGTCCGTCTGTCTGTCTGGCTGTCAGTCTGTCCGTTCGCACGATAACTTACGATAGAATGAAGCTAGAGCTTTGAAACTTTGGTCATATGTTGGCAGTGTGATCTAGTTGAATGGTATTGTAAATGAGCATGATCAGGCCAAGACAACGCCTACCTCCCCTACATAAGTAAAATAATTAAATGAATCTATAACTCCCGATTAAATAAACATGAAAAGCTCTTGCTTTGGTAGATTGCTTGTGAGGGCAATATTATACTTTACTGATACTAAGATACGCCAGATCCGACTCAAGGAACCCCTACCTCCTCTACAAATGGAACTTAAAATAAGCGGTAATTTACGATAAAATAAAGCTAGCGACTTGACATTTTGGTTATATGTTTGTAGTAAGATTCAGCTGGCTGATATTGAAAATACGAAAAATGCGGTCAACCCAACCCCTACTTCCCCTACAAATGAGACTTCACATAAGCGATAACTTTCGATAGAATGAAGGTAGAGATTTGAAATTGTGCTTAAATGTTCATAGCATGATCTAATTGGTTGGTGGCAATGATGGGCAAGATCTGACCCAAGGAACCACTACCTCACCTGCAAATGAAACTTCTAATAAGCGATAACTTTCGATAAAATGAAGCAAGTTTGTACTGGGATCTAGTTGGTTGTTATTAATAATGCGCAAGATTCGGCAAAAGAAACCTACCCCTACCAGTGAGACTTCAAATAGGCAATAACTTTAGATAGAATGAAGCTAGTGACTTGAAAAATTCGACAAATATTTGCAGAATGGGTTGATTAATTGATTTTGAGAATGGTCAACATCCTACAGAATGAGTGCCAACCTCTCCTATAAACTTGTCTTATAGGAAACTCACTTTTAAAGCAAATGGTCGTTGCTAATTAGTAGTTTTGGTATCACCACTAGGTCTGTACAAGTCTAGGGTATGTACGCTTCGGACTCCAGGCCGAAACGAAGGTTCGGTCTGGTTCTATTATTGGTTATTTATTGCCGTACTACTTTACTTTAACTTCCAGTGGGGCATAGCGCGTCAACTACTCATGCGCGCCATCCTACTCTGTTCTGGGTAATCGGGCGCAACTCCCCAAAAGACATTCCCGACGCGTTACACTGCTTTGCCACAGATCGTCGCCATGTGATGGATACGAGTACTTAATATCTGGTGAAGTTCCCCCTCATATAGATAATTTAGCTAATCATCAAAATGTGCGTATACGGTCCACTGCCCCGACTAAAGAGGAAATAGTCACTTCAATTATTGCACTAAAGGAAAGCAAAGGCTGCCGGACTCGACGGTACCCCTGGCGTCAAGCGTCAGCGTCAAGCATTACTGCCGATTTGTTGCATCCACTTGATGATCAAGCGTGGAAAGCAGAGACTTTTCCCACTTTGTGGAAGAAAGGTTTGACCGTCAAACTTCCGAAGAAGGGTAGCCACACAGACTGTAATAATTGGAGAGGTATTTGTGTGCCTCTTATTTTGAAGAGCTTCTAAACCGACCATCTAACATCCCCACACAGGAAGCTCTCGACGATATTGTTGATCTAGGCCCACCCATTCAACCCCCGACAGTAGAGGAAGTTGATCTCGCGTTGCGGTCACTAAAACGAAATAAAGCGCCGGGCGCTGACAAGATTCCAGCTGAACTGCTAGAATTCGGTGGAACGAGTCTAGTTGATGCCATACATCAATTACTCCTGCGAGTATGGGAGAACGAGGAGATCCCAGACGATTGGCGCAGAAGCATCATCTGTCCAATTCATAAAAAGGGAGATAAACTGCGGTGTGAGAATTACAGGGGCACTAGTTTGTACGTCCTATAAAATTTTGACAAAAATTCTGGAAAATAGAATAAAACCGTACGCAGAACGAGTCATTGGCGAATATCAAAGCGGTTTCAGACCTGGTCACACAACCGATCAGCTCTTCTCAGTCAAACTGATACTCCAGAGGTGCTGGGAATACAACGTAAACGTATACCAAATCTTTGTCGACTTCAAGCAGGCATACGACAGTATCGATCGTGGAATACTGTACAACATCATGCTGCAATTTGGTATACTGGCCAAATTAGTGCGACTGACAAAGATGACGATGACCAACTCCGTCTCACAAGTCAGGATCCAGAATAGACTTACTGATCTATTTGAAACACGTACTGGTTTGAAACAGGGCGATGGACTGGCACCGACGCTCTTCAACCTAGCACTGGAATACGTTATTCGGGCCATGAATATGGACAACAGCAAGACGCTACTCATCAAGTCGACACAATTAGCAGCGTACGCCGACGACATCAACATCATGTCCCGAAGTTTGGCTGACGCAGAAGAACTTCTGCATACGCTCGATACCGCTGCAAAGGAAGTTGGATTACGTATTAACGAGGGTAAAACTAAAATAATGATGCAATCGGTGACAAGGACACCTGCACAACCAAGCATCAATGTGGGGGACCTCAACATCGAGTTCGGGAATAACTTCATTTACCTGGGTTGCAACTTGTCAAGGGACGCCAACGAAACTGACGAAATCATGCGACGGATACAGTTAGCTAATAAGACTTTTTTCTCGGTTCTCCCCATAATGAAATCGAAACATGTGCACAGAAACACGAAGCTCCGCGTGTACAAAACCATTATACGACCAGTGCTATGCTATGGCTGCGAAGCATGGACCCTAACTCAAGCCTCCGAAAACATGCTGTTTGCGATCGAGATGGATGGCGCATCCGGTACAACCATGAGTTGTATGACATGTACGATGAGCTGCAAGTCTCGAAAATCGTCAAACTACAACGACTTCAATGGGCAGGGCATGTACAAAGAATGGACGATGATCGCATGCCTAAGAGAGTAATGAATGCAGAACGAGTCGACGGAGCGAGACTGCGAGGACGAACAAGATCTCGTTGGGAGAGCTCAGTAGGTGTGGACGCCGCGCAGCTGCTGGGCTCCCAAAATTGGAGGACGCGGTCACGTGACCGAGATAATTGGAGGACAATGATCCAGGCGGCCAAGGCCCGACGTCGGGCTGTCGCGCCACGATGATGATGATTTGTGCGCTTCCTGCTGTTGCCAAGATAATAGCCAAAATCGTCCTGGAAAGACTAAAGGCCCACTTAGAAAGCACAATTGATGAAGAGCAGGCTGGTTTTCGAACCGGATTCACCATCATCGAGCAATGCGCTGAGTACGAATCTCCGCTTCATTTGCTTTTCATCGATTTCGAGAAGGCTTTCGATAGTGTGGGATTTTATATGGGCGGCCAAGCGCAGGAGAGGCATCCCTGAGAAAATTGTGGCTATTATTAAGGCAAACAATGACGGCGCAAAATGTCGCGTTCTGCATAAAGGTAAGGTGTCGGGGGACTTTGAGATTCGCAGTGGAGTTCGGCAGGGATGCATCCTTTTACTTATCCTATTCCTCATAGTGATCGGTGATGTGCTGCATGTAGCCCTATCTGGACTATACAGAGAAATTCAATGGACTTTGACATCTTATCTACAACACCCTGACTGCACGGACGACATATGCCTACTCTCCCATATAATGGTTGATCTGTCCGCAATGGCGTTAGATCTCGAGAGCGAGGGAAGCAACTTTGGGCTAAAAATTAATATCAACAAGAGCAAGGTTCAAAGCCCACTATTGCAAAAAACAAATCCGATACCTATTGCCATCAATTTTTATGGGTAGCCTGTGGAGAAGGTGGACAACTTCGTCTACCTAGGTAGCTTTATTGCCGAAAATGGTGATAAGGAGCAGGACGTCGCTCGTCGTATCAACCAGGCTAAATGCGCATACGGGTACCCAAAATCTGGCAAAGCAGTTATCTCAGCATTAAGACCAAACTGAGCCTGTTTCGCTTCCTGATACTGTCTGTGCTTTTGTAGCAGTATATGGAAAGCTTCCGTAAGAGTTACCAGAAAGCTGCAAGTTTTCGTCAACCGAGGAGATTCATTTTTCTATTTGCCAGTTAGCTATACGGGACACTAAATTAAACCTAATCGAATGAATGCTCAAAATATGATAATGCAGTAGGAAAATCAGCTAATGCAGTAGAAAATAGTACATCCTAGTACCACAAGCCTACCAAAAGCCGCCCCTAATGTATCCGTCACGGATTTCAAACTCACTCTCCATCCGACAATATTTCACCCATTAAAGTGTATAATTTATATTTCTCGTAAAATAATTGTTGATGTGCAGAGGAAAAACCATTCCCTGTGCCGCCGTAAAACCAGCATAACAATCGTGAAAGGAGTCAGGGCTACTAGAGTAAAAATGACAGGCTGACAAAAACAATAACAAATCTTCCTTAATGGATTTGATTATATTCATCGCATATCGGGTCGGCGGAAAAGGTTTTATATCCTCCAGTCCACTACATAATGTGTTTATTTATGGATATATTATCCCTAGGAAGGACACATATGGAGATACAACACATTTTCAAAATGTGTCACTTTATTGTTATTCCCGATGGTGCTTAAAGGATTTCAGTTCGCTCAGATCCATCGCCATTTCTCCGTGAAGTTTGGCCGATACATGTAACTGAAAGTTGAATGATGCGGGGATGCTGAATCCATTACAACCGTCTGTGATCCTCGTTTGGACTTCCACAGTCCGGCATTTTTCGACAATGGTAAGTTACAGTTGTCAATTTGTATGCGAGAATATATGTTGTTTTCATGGTATAGTAAATGATGGAGGATGGTGAGTAGCATAAACTTAATATAAATGGAACTCAGTCATTGAAAGTGGTTCGTATTTTATCCAATTTACGAACAATATTGACAAAAAAGTTAAAATCCAACGGTTCAAAATCCACAAGGAACAAAAATTTTCCAGGGATTCAAAATCGGCCAGTTCAAAATCCTCAAGATCAAATCCATCAATTTTGTATGGTAAAGTACCAGCACGAAAACAGTCTTCATGTTTGCACTATACGGGGTCAGTGTCCGTTTTCACTTTAGGTGGTAACCTAAAACCCTCACTAAGTGGATTTTTAATTCCTAAACCGGAAATTCCTCGGTTGAGGATTGAGAGCCCACTTCCGGCTTAGGGACATAAAAGTCATCGTGTGTCAATTGTGAATGGCTTCACACATAAAAAACCAAGTGGATTTTGAACTGTCGGGTTTTGAATGGAGGATTTTACTTATGGATTTTGATCATCTGGATTGTGTACTTAACCTGTTAATTTACTGTTAGACTCATGTGACTTATGATAGGGGGGCAAGAACCTTTTTCAAAGTCCTCCTCGTGGGCGCCCCCTGGTACTGACAGAGAGTCAAAAGGCAGATAGCTGTAGCCTGAATGGCTGACCAACACCTAAGCTTGTCAGGTGTAGTAGAATGGACTGACTTGTGTAGTTGGACCTGCAACATAGTTGTGTGAGCTCCAGCGCGTTTGTTAAACCATCTGTAGCAGCTATCTTCCGAGACCATCCACTGCATGGGGTTAGGCGATGTGCTGACAACTCGTCCTTGTAAAAACCAATCCACGTCAAGAAACCTGGAAAAAAAAGCGTCGGAGTGGACGGATCAACAACGACGACCACGCAACGGAATATTTTTTCAGATCCTGGAATGTGCGCTCCGCGAACAAACCGGGGGATGAGAAGGCCCCGCCTTCAACAGGTCGAAAAGTCAAACTGAGCATTACTGCAGTCCAGGAAACAAATGGCTTGGCAGCCATTTGTGAACATTTATAATGACCAATCATCTGAAGCCTCACATTACTGACTTGCAAACCCATAAATCAACGGCTAAGTGCGATTCGCATTAAGGCTCGCTTTTTCAATCTATGTCTCATCAATGTGCACGCCCCCACTGAAATGAAAGAAGATGCAGTAAAAGACGGGATTTACGCCCGCCTTGAGGCTCTCTTCGACTCACTTTCAGCAAACGACTGTAACGGACGGTTTGGTGGGCATCCGAAGATGCCCGTGGGGACGGAGCCTAAGGTAGCATATTACCGTGAAGGTCAGGCCGTGCCATCTGGCGAAGAAAAAGGCCCCTCAACGACCTAAGCAGCGGCCTATGCTTGCTGTAGCTCAGTTCGGGAGATGTGGGCGGGGTTTTCGCCGCTCGTTGCCCCTATCCTTTACGTATTAACAAAAATTCATAAGCCTGGGGAAGACAACACAAACAGGGGAGGTAAAAATGGGGAATAAAAAAAAATGTCGACAAGGATGGAATGGTTGGCGGACGGATCAGACGCCCACGCGGTCGCACCTGGGTCCGGGTGTAATGGGACCCTTGGCCTCTGGTTTCGTACCACCAATAGATCACTACTCATCAGGTGCTGCCTCGATCTGCCGGTGGGAGCAGCACTACCAGACCATAATATGTTTCGTTACAAGTGGTTCATTACAGGGCAGCTTCTACTTCGAGGCCTGCCAAGAAGAAGAATCTGAGGACAAAGTGTGCTACTAGAAATAGAAAAAAAAAACAAAAGCGAGCTGGGTACTGGAGTCAGCCGACAACCATTGTAGAGGGGAAAAATGAGCAAACCAAAAAAAAAAATACTAAAATACATTTCCCAATCATTCAGATGATCAACAGCTTACAAAGAATTCTGAGGCCAGCAGAGGCGCAACACTACATTCCTTACCGTAATTCACTCAGAAACTCTGTAGGCTGCTGAGCACATGAATAATAGAAAAATGCAATACTGTGTGAAGAAATTGTTTTTTTTTTTTAAGTTACTTAGAAGCACAATCCTGGCAAACAAAAAGGTATCCAGGGCTCCTCCGCGCTTCGTCCGGTCACCGAAGAAACTTTAAATGCCGGCAATTCAAAGCATAGCTTTTGTGCAAAAAAAAACGATGTATCTGACCCATACAGGGTAAAAGCATGTATTCGACGAGAAATGGATTTTGGTTGGATTTTAAGTGGTGAGATAATCTCACTCTTTGAAAAATATTAAAACAAACTTCATTCTATTACATCAAAAGCACGCATTATGGGCCTATCAAGTGCAACTGCGATAGAAGAAACTAACTGATTCCGGGTAGTTTCCTAATAATCAGACAAAAATCACTTTTCCAATTGGAAATCGAAGGGGGTCCGAAGCGTATATAACCTAGATTTGTACAGACCTAGTGGTGATACCAAAAATACCAATTGGTAACGGCCATGTGCATTAAAAGTGAGTTTCCTATATGGCCAGTTTAAGGGGGAGATTGGCACTCATTCAGGAGGATCCTGACCATTCTCAAAATCAATTAATTAACCCATTCTACAAATATTTGTCGAATTTTTCAAGTCGCTAGTTTCATTCAATTGAAAGTTATTGCTTATTTGAAGTCCAACTTGTAGAGGAGGTAGATGTTTCGTTTGTCGAAACTTGCGCATTTTTAATAATAACCAACTAGATCCCAGTACAAACATTTTGCCAAAATTTCAAGTCACTAGCTTACTTTTATTGAAAGTGATCGCTTATTTGAAATTTCACTTGTAGGAGAGGTAGGGGTTCCTTGGGTCGGATCTTGGCCATCATTGCCACCAACCAATAAGATTACCATACAAACATTTAAACAAAATTTCAAGTCTCTAGCTTCACTCTATCGAAAGTTATCGCTTTCGTTGGTCGGATTTTACGTATTTTCAATATTAGCCAACCGGATCCCACTACAAATATTCGACCAAAATTTCAAGTCGCTAGCTTTAGTTTGTCGTATGTTATCGCTTATTTTAAGTTTCATCTCTAGGTTAGTTAGGGGTTCCTTAGGTCGGATCTAACCCATCTTTAATACCAACTAACTCAATCTCACTTTAAATATTTGGGGAAAATTTCAAGTCGCTGGCTTCATTCTATTTGGTGTTTCATTTGTAGGGGAGGTAGGGGTTCCTTGGGTTGGATCTTGCCCATTTCCAACACCAACTAATTAGATCTTACTGCCAACATTCTACCAAACTTTCAACTCGCTAGTGTCATTCTATCGAAAGTTATCGTAATTAAAGTAATATTAAATTTTTTGAAATTTGTAGGGGAGGTAGGCGTTCCTTTGATCGGATTATGCACAACTTACTAACACTCAAGCAGCTTCTTACCCCAGGGTACGTGCCAAAAATCAGGCATGTACGTCAATTAGTTCAAGAGTTATAGACAAAAAACGTGTAAAGTAGGGTAGTACGGGGTTCTTTGTAAGAAAATTACCTTTAGTTTTCAACTGATCGATTTTAGTTTTCCAGGAGAGTATAAGATTACCCTCGCGAGCAATTTACCAAAGCTAGAGCTTTTCATACTTATTTAATCGGGAGTTATAAATACATTTATTTATTTTACATATGTAGGGGAGGCAGGCGTTCTCCTGGCCCGATCATGCCCATTTACAGTACCAACCAACTATATTATACTGCCAACATTTGACCAATTTCAAGGCTCTAGCTTCATTCTATCGAAAGTTATCGTGCGAACAGACAGACAGAGAGACAGACATGGCTGAATCGAATCAGGAGGTGAACCTGATCATTTGTATATATCCATTGCTATACCTCCGGAGCCTCCTTTAAGGTGTTACATATTTTCGTCGTGACAAAAACAATATACCCTATACTACAAGTCTAGGGTATAAAGATGCACTGGACTCTGCCGAGATTCAAAAGAATCTATTCATGAGTCCCAGTGCGTACTAGGCGTAAGAGTCGCCGGGAGCTATTTTTAATCTGAACTACACTCGATAATTGCTCAGAAAAAAATAAACCGAGCGTTTCAGCAATATTGTAGCATCATTTCTTAAGGGCTCCATTTTTGTATAGAAATTCGTTCAGTTGCTGTTATCTATACTTAGCAGGAACATTATCTTCTTAAATTGCCGCAAGGGCTCTTTTCAAATTAAGTAGTGTTCAGATATCAAGAACAAAAGATATTCATAAAACGTTATTAACATGCCAAGTACAAGTCTTTCAAAGTGAACGCCTCGACATCCGCAATTTTTTTCTAATTCATTTAATCTACTCGCTTTCCCTTGAAAATTTCGTATAATTTGGCCTAATTTTTCCTGAAAAATCAGCCGATGAAAAACGTTTCTTTCACATAAACTTTCCTTCATCACCCTTCAGAACTGTACCTATCAGGTTTTTGCGTTGCCGACGTCTTTCATCGTGTTGTGTTTTTTTACAACCCATCGTTCTCACAATCCACCACCAGGTCTTTAAGATCTCTTGCAGCTCCCAAAGGACACTACAATTACTCGTAAGTGATATGACTTTTTATTAGAAAACAAGCTACATCAAATGGAACGAATATGAGAGACTTGCCGTCCGACTTGTGTTATGGCTCTGAGAAGAGGAGATCGTCAACGAGTCCTTATCTGGACGTATTTTATTATGTCTACAAAAAATGCCGTCAAGATGAAGCACAGCCTGACTGAACATGGACGAAAAGAACGAACATGAAAATATGAAGGCTGGATATTTTCAATTTTCTTGCTTTTTATTTGAGTTGTACGGTAGCAAAATAAACCCACCCACAATTGGTCCCCTGTTTACTTTATACTAAACTCTCAATGCTATATTCTATATTCTTTTTTTAAATGGTAATTTTGTCGTATATTTTTTCCGTCTCTAATATCAATTTTCAGGAAAGTTTTAATTAAAGTGCCAAGTTTCACATTAAAGTCAGACGTATCTTTCGGTACGATTCTGGCTTTTAAATGAAACTTTTTTTTTCAGTTAAGCGTAGTTATTTGTTCATTCCAGCAGACAGTAACAATTAAATTACAAGTTGGAGAACAACGTAAAATAATATCAGAATAATCAATTTCGACCGAAAAATCTGAAGAAATTGAGGCTGGTATCAGCTCACACTGGAGTCAGATCACTTGATCTGCGCGCAGATCATTTGATCTGGGCCAAATCGAATGGCAGATTACTTGATCTGGCGTAGCTCGATCTGCAGGAGTAAAAGCATCAGATTTTTTTAGCCCACCACACATGGTGGCATACGACAGTATCGATCGTGGAGTACTGTACAACATCATGCTGCAATTTGGTATACCAGCAAAATTAGTGCGACTGACAAAGATGACGATGACCAACTCCGTCTCACAAGTCAGGATCCAGAATAGACTTACTGATCTATTTGAAACACGCACTGGTTTGAAACAGGGCGATGGACTGGCTCTGACGCTCTTCAACCTAGCACTGGAATACGTTATTCGGGCCATGAATTTGGACAACAGCAAGACGCTACTCATCAAGTCGACACAATTAGCAGCGTACGCCGACGACATCAACATCATGTCCCGAAGATTGGCTGACGCAGAAGAACTTCTGCATACGCTTGATACCGCTGCAAAGGAAGTTGGATTACGTATTAACGAGGGTAAAACTAAAATAATGATGCAATCGGTGACAAGGACACCTGCACAACCAAGCATCAATGTGGGGACCTCAATATCGAGTTCGTGAACAACTTCATTTACCTGGGTTGCAACCTGTCAAGGGACGCCAACGGAACTGACGAAATCAAGCGACGGATACAGTTAGCTAATAAGACTTTTTTCTCGGTTCTCCCCATAATGAAATCGAAACATGTGCACAGAAACACGAAGCTCCGCGTGTACAAAACCATTATACGACCAGTGCTATGCTATGGCTGCGAAGCATGGACCCTAGCTCAAGCCTCCGAAAACATGCTAGACACTTTTGAACGTAAGGTTCTACGGCGAATTTTCGGGGCTGTTTGCGATCGAGATGGATGGCGCATCCGGTACAACCATGAGTTGTATGAAATGTGCGATGAGCTGCAAGTCTCGAAAATCGTCAAACTACAACGACTTCAATGGGCAGGGCATGTACAAAGAATGGACGATGATCGCATGCCTAAGAGAGTAATGAATGCAGAACGAGTCGACAGAGCGAGACTGCGAGGACGACCGAGATCTCGTTGGGAGAGCTCAGTAGGTGTGGACGCCGCGCAGCTGCTGGGCTCCCAAAATTGGAGGACGCGGTCACGTGACCGAGATAATTGGAGAACAATGATCCAGGCGGCCAAGGCCCGACGTCGGGCTGTCGCGCCACGATGATGATGATGATGACACATGGTGGTGAAAAAATGCAAATTCGAAAGAAGATTGGATTTATCGGATCGTTTATTCAATGCGCCGGCGGTCGTTTATAAACTCAGTTTACCGATCCAACTTAACAAACATCATCCAAACCAGTTCTTTATCAGTAACAGGGACAAGTGTATTCTACGCACAATAAAAAAATACCTAGAGAAAATTCACCGGCTTGGTGTGACTTTGTGACGTTTTTGTACCCTAGACTTATAGTATAGGGTATATTGTTTTTGTCACGACGAAAATACGCAACACCTTAAAGGAGGCTCCGGAGGTATTGCAATATATATATAAACAATCAGTGTCACCTCCTGATTCGATTTAGCCATGTCTGTCTGTCTGTCTGTCTGTCTCTCTGTCTGTCTGTCTGTCTGTCCGTCCGTCAGTCTGTCTGCCCGTTCCCACGATAACTTTCGATACAATGAAGCTAGAGCCTTGAAATTTTGCTCAAATGTTGGAAGTATGATTAGTTGGCTGGTGTTGAAAATGGGCGTAATAAGGCAGAGACATCCAAACCTACATATGTAATATTACGTTTACTCTATCCCCAGATTACTTCATCTGCTGCTTAATCTGGGTGTGGTGAGTTTAAAATTGTATGTATTTGACAGTTCCAGATTAAATCAGACGGCGCAGATGAAGTAATCTGCGGATAGTGTAAACGTAATATAAAATAATTAAATATATCTATAACTCCCGATTTAATAAACCTGAAACGCTCAAGCTTCGGTAGATTTCTCGTGAGGGTGATCTTATACTCTCCTGAAGAAATCAAATCGATCAGTTGAAAACTAACGGTAATTTTCTTACAAAGAGTCCCGTACTGCCCTACTTTTCAGATTTTTTGTCTATAACTCTTAAATCAATTGACCTAGACACCTGATTTTTGGCACGTAACCCTGAACTGAGAAGCTGCTTAAGTTTAGTAAGTTGGGCATAATCAGATCAAAGAAACGCCTACGTACCCTACAAAATTTTTAAATATTACTTTAATTACGATAACTTTCGATAAAATAACACTAGCGAGTTGGTATTGAAAATGGGGAGGATCCGACAAGAGGAACCTCTACCTCCCCTACAAATGAAACTTCAAATAAACGATAACTTTTGATAGAATGAAGCCAGCGACTTGAAATCTTGGTCAAATGTATAGAGTGAAATTAAGTTGGTGTATAATAAAGATAGGTCAAATCCCACCGAAGGAATCCCTTCCTTCCCAGCAAATGAAACTTAAAATAAGCGATAACTTACGATAAAATAAAACTAGTGACTTGAAATTTTGGTCAAATGTTTGTAGTAAGATTCAGCTGCCTGATATTGAAAGTACGTAAAATCCGACCAACGAAACCCCTACTTCCCCTACAAATGAAACTTCAAATAAGCCATAACCTTCGATAGAATGAAGCTAGAGACTTGAAATTTTGTTTTAAATGTTTGCAGCATAATCTAATTGATTTGTTTGAAGTGAGTCGAAGAGAGTCTCAAAGCGGGCGTAGAATTCGTAATTTACTGCGTCTTCTCTAGCTTCAGTGGGGGCGTGCACATTGATGAGCCAAAGGTTGAAGAACCGAGTTTTAATACGAATCGCACAAAGCCGTTCATTTATAGGTTTGATGTCCATAATATCCGGCTTGATGTGATTGTTCATTATAAATGCTACTCCAAACTCCTCGCGGCCCGATGGTTTGGCACTTGTAAAAATTCTGTGCGATTTCTTGTCATTGATCTCGTTGGCAAGCCAATTTGTTTCATGGCCTGCAGTAATGCTCAGTTTCTACTTTTCGACCTGTTGAATGAGGGCCTTCTCGGCCCTCGGTTTGTCAGGGAGCGTACATTCCAGGATTCGAAAGACTAATCCGTTGTTCGTTTGTGTGGTCATCGTTTTTGAGGCGTCAAATCTGAGTCTTTTCTTCCAGGTTTGTTGATGTGGAGTAGTTTTTTCAAGGGTGAGTTGTCAGCACCTCGCTTAACCCCATTCAGGGGATGGCCTCGGAAGATAGCTGCCTCAGATGGTTTAGTAACCGTGCTGGAGCTCACAAAACTATATTGCAAGTCCAACTACACAATTCATTCCATCCTACTAAACCTGAGACGCTTAGGTGCTGGTCAGCCATTCAGGCTAAGGCTGTCTTGCCTTTTTTTAAACTGTCTCATCGCTTGGCCGTCAGCGGTTTGCCCCACTACCGTTACCCTGGTAACGGTAGTGGGGCAAACCGCCCACGTGGCGAACTATGGAAAAGGTCTCATAAAATCGATCAAATATCCGCCCATCCATCCGTCTATCTTTAAAATATCTAGCAAAACGCTGAAACTCGCTAACCGGCTCTATTTCCACAGATACTTTTGATTCAGTTAGATGTGCCTAACATACGAGTATCACATTAAAAGCCGAGTACTAATTCCCATGCCAGTGAATTTAAGCATCGGAAATGCCTATAGGCTATTTATTGACTTAGTAACAGAAATATATTTCGGCCTGATGGACAACCGACTCTGAATAATTTAGTTATAAATCTGATTGGATATTCAGGATATTTGAATCATAATGTCCAGGCATTATTCCAATCCTCTTCAAGTCTGATCTCATCATCTAACATCAATTCGTAGCTGATTCCCATACAGACTGAATAAAATTCCCGACTTGCTTATACGAGTATTGTATTACACTGTCGGTAAATCCAACCTTGCAGCATACAATCCGGTACACGAAGGAATGAATCCCTTGCATAAATCTATCTAAATCCAAATCCTTCCAATCTCTGCTATTTGTGAGGGATACAAACGGATAATGGAAACCCGGAGAAGAAATACCGGGAAATATGATACATATTTTCGAGTAAAATCTGTAGATAACCTACTTATAGACAATTTAAAAGCATTGTAGGACACTTTGTTAAAAGTTACACTGGCTGTAGTTTGCAATCAATCGCAAATATTCCTTCCTTTGTATCCTCTTTTCAGACCGTCCTGCACTGGTATATTTGACAATATTGCTAGCGTCTATAATATGCTCAGTATGTAGCATGGTTCAATAATCTCCAATGTACATGGGCGCATATTTCAAAGGAGCCTATCTGCATACGCTTTGTGTCGCAAGCGCCTGCCTTTCTATCTGGTATACCAAAGAGGGTGGTATACGAGTAAGGTCCTGTTTATGTATTCTGGCACGGTTTTGTCGTGCGATTCGTATCAGTCATTTATCCTGTGTTCGATATTTGCAAAATGTTACAGTGTGCAGCTACTGTGACAGAATATCAAACGGTGTCACCGTTGGATTGGGTAATATTCCGGACGTTTTTTTTTCGCCAGTCACACAGTTTGGGCAATTAGAATTCCTGTTCTATAGAAGTGTTATAGTTGCATTTTATATAAAATAATGGAACTTATTTCCATTTCCTATTTCAGATTTGTGTGTTCATCAGCACAAATCAAAATCGAGTCTGTCTCGGTATCAGAAATCACGAATAGAGCAACTCATGGGTCGTTCCTTGTTTAAAAGAACATGCTGCAAAAATTGGCCTAGACGCCTCATCCTCGCGCGCGCCAGATTTCATTCCGTTGAATACTCGTAGTCCCTTTTTCTGCTTCCTTGAAAAAATTATACAGCTTGTCGCTGCTATATTTGATTATATGCGTATGATATGAAACATGGGTACTGGACACTGGACATACCGACACTGTTTGCCAAACGGACTTTATTTAGTCTGACGAATTGAATAAACTTTGATCGGCACATCTGGACAATCTACAAAGTACATGCATAGCGCTTAAAAAGTTCGCGTCCATTTCGCTGAACGGAAGAAATGTGATAAATCAATATTTGTATAGTTGAAATAGAAAACAATCATTTCACAACAACCATCCGTGTCCTTTCATCGAGAACATTTTGCAAGCTTGCCGAAAATAGTACTAAGAGAAAAAATTAACACGGCTGAACCGAAATTCAGAGCATATATTAATTGGTGTGGTACACGTGAACTGTTTTTGGGTTGGATTTGTTTTCAGAATAGGGCCAGTGAAAATTCACTTGCAAAAATAAATACCTAAGAGAATCGCTCTGTTTCATCCACCCTTCATAGAAAGTTATACAATACTCTTTCTGACATGAAGTTTGTAACGCATAGAAGGAAGCATTTCTTATGTAGTCTGAAACAACCCGCAAAGTTAAACGAGCCTTGTTCTTGGATGCGCAAAGTCATCATCATCATCGTGGCGCGACAGCCCGACGTCGGGTCTTGGCAGCCTGGAACAAAGTAAACCCTGTTTAAAATCGTTAATTTCTTTCAACTCTGTTTACTGGGTTGCTTCTAAAACTGGATTCGAAGCAAAGAGGCAAAATCAATTGCCGGCAGCTTACGAAATTAAAACCAGTCCGAAGCGTATATAAACTAGACTTGTATGGACCTAGTGGTGATACCAAAAGTACCAATTGGCATTGGGTCTCCTCAATGGCCAGTTCATAGAGGAGGTTGACACTCATTCAGTAGGTTCTTGACCATTCTCCAAATCAATTAACTAACTAACCCATTCAACAAATATATTATTTGTCGAATTTTTCAAGTCGCTAGCTTCATTCTTTCGAAAGTTATTGCTTATTTGAAGTTTCATTTGTAGGGGAGGTAGGGGTTTCTTGGGTCGGATCTTGCTCATCATTGCCACCAACCAATTAGATAACCCTACAAACATTTAAACAAAATTTCCAGTCTCTAGCTTCACTCTATCGAAAATTATCGCTTATTTGAAGTTTAATTTGTAGGGGAAGTAGGGGTTTGGTGGGTCGGATTTTACGTATTTTCAATATTAGCCAACTGGATCCTACTACAAACATTTGACCAAAATTTCAAGTCGCTAGCATTATTTTGTCGTAAGTTATCGCTTATTTAAAGTTTCATTTCTAGGGGAGGTAGGGGTTCCTTAGGTCGGATCTTACCCTTCTTTAATGCCAACTAGCTCAATCTCACTTCAAATATTTCACCAAAATTTCAAGTCACTGGCTTCATTCGATCAAAAGATATCGCTTATTTGAAGTTTCACTTGTAGGGGAGGTCGGGGTTCCTTGGGTCGGAACTTGCCCATATTCAATACTAACTAAGTAGGTCTTACTAGCAACATTCCACCAAATTTTTAACTCGGTAGTATCATTCTATCAAAAGTTATCGTAATTAAAATACTATTTAATTTTTTGAAATTTGTAGGGGAGGTAGGTGTTCCTTTGATCTGATTATGCCCAACTTACAGGACCTTAAGCAGCTTCTTCTCTCAGGGTTACATGCCAAAAATCAGATGTTTTCGTCAATTGGTCCAAGAGTTATAGACAAAAAACCTGAAAAGTAGGGTAGTACGGGGCTCTTTGTAAGAAAATTACCGTTAGTTTTCAACTGATCGATTTTATTTTCTCAGGAGAGCATAAGATTACCCTCCTTAGCAATATACCAAAGCTAGAGCTTTTCATGATTTTTTAATCGGGAGTTATAGATACATTTAATTATTTTACATATGTAGGGGAGGTAGGCGTCCTCTTGGCCTGATCAACTATTTTAGATCATACTAACAACATTTGACCAAAATTTCAAGGCTCTAGCTTCATTCTATCGAAAGTTATCGTGCGAACGGACAAACAGCAGACAAACGGACAGACAGACAGACAGACATGGCTAAGTCGAATCAGGAGGTGACCCTGATCATTTATATATATACATTGCTATACCTCCGGAGGTGCATGCTGGCAACTGCATTCTCCGAAACCAGTTTATGCCAACGAAACGTCAACTGGACCACATGGAACAGTTGACGCGCTATGCCCCGCAAGGGGTTAGGGCACTTGAGTAGTATACCTCCGGAGCCTCCTTTAAGGTGTTACATATTTCCGTCGTGACAAAAACAATATACCCTATACTTAAAGTCTAGGGTATAAAAATATGACGAGCTACGGCGAATATCGAATTGAATAATTAGACGTAAAAAACGTAAATACATTGACAGTTGCTGAATATAAACGAAAACTTAGCTAATAGCAACACCAGACAAGCGTGCGCACTAGTAAATACAATTATAACAGCCGGAAACATCATCAGTGATACCGATGGCATTAACAAACCATGGGCCTCTTATTTTGAAGAGCTTCTGAGCCTACCATCTAACATCCCCACACAAGGAGCTCTCGACCATATTGTTGATCCAGGCCCACCCACACAACACCCGACAGTAGAAGAAGTTGATCTCGCGTTGCGGTCACTAAAACGGAATAAAGCGCCGGGCGCTGACGAGATTCCAGCTGAACTGCTAACATTCGGTGGAACGGGTCTAGCTAATGCCATACATCAATTACTGCTTCGAGTATGGGAGAACGAGGAGGTCCCAGACGATTGCCGCAGAAGCATCATCTGTCCAATTCACAAAAAAGGAGATTTGCGGTTTGAGAATTACAGGGGCATATCACTAGTTTGTATGTCCTACAAAATTTTGACGAAAATCCTGAAAAATACATTAAAACCGTACGCAGAACGAATCATTGGTGAATATCAAAGCGGTTTCAGACCTGGTCGCTCTTTACAACCGATCAGCTCTTTACGGTCAAACTGATACTCCAGAAGTGTTGGGAATACAACGTAAACATATACCAAATCGTTGTCGACTTTAAGCAGGCATACGATAGTATCGATCGTGGAGTACTGTACAACATCATGCTGCAATTTGGTATACCGACCAAATTAATGCGACTGACAAAGATGACGATGACAAACTCTTTCTCACAAGTCAGGATCCAGAATAGTCTTACTGATCTATTTGAAACACGCGCTGGTCTGAAACAGGGCGATGGACTGGCACCGACGCTCTTCAACCTTGCACTGGAATACACTATTCGGGCTATGAATACACAATTAGCAGCGTACGCCGACGACATCAACATCATGTCCCGAAGATTGGCCGACGCAGAAGAACTTCTGCATACGCTCGATACTGCTGCAAAAGAAGTTGGAATACGTATCAACGAGGGTAAAACTTAAAAAATGATGCAATCGACGCCAGAGACACCTGCGCAACCGAGCATCAATATGGGGGACCTCAACATCGAGCTCGTGAACGACTTCATATACCTGGGTTGCAACTTGTCAAGGGTAGCCAACGAAACTGACAGAATCGAGCGATGGATACAGTTAGCCAATAAGACTTTTTTCTCGAATCTCCTCATAAAGTGATCGAAGCATATGCACAGAAACACGAAGCTCCGCGTATACGAAACCATTATACGACCGGTGCTATGCTATGGCTGCGAAGCATGGACCCTAACTCAAGCCTCCGGAGACATGCTAGACACATTTGAACAAAAGGGTCTTCGACGAATTTTCGGGGCTGTTTGCGATCGAAATGGATGGCGCATCCGGTACAGCCATGAGTTGTATGAACTGTATGATGAGCTGGAAGTCTCGAAAATCGTCAAACTACAACGACTTCAATGGGCAGGACATGTAAAAATTATGGAGGATGATCGCATGCCAAAGAGAGTAATGAGTGTGTAACGAGTCGACGGAGCGAGACTGCCTAGACAACCGAGATCTCGTTGGGAGAGCTCAGTAGGTTTGGAAGCCGAGCAGCTACTGGCATTCAAAATTGGAGGACGCGGTCACGTGACCGAGATAATTGGAGAACAATTATCCAGGCGGCCAAGGCCCGACGTCGGGGTGTTGCGCCACGATGATGATGATGATCATACAGCTGTCATAGGAACGACTGTTCCAAAAGTAGGTTTTTGTCACGAAAACTTTTTTTATTTCTGAAGATATCTTTACCAAATTCCATATTATTCCATCATATTGACTTCCAAATCACGTTCCTAGATTTGGCTCACTATTTCATATACCACTCATAGGAACAGTGAAATCGGAACAAGTTTTACTACTAATTTCAAAGTTGCGAATTCACCATAAGTCACAACGAAGATATGATACCCTTCACGCGAAATGTTAAACCTGGAAGATAGTCTCGCGATATAAACATAGTGATAGTTTTCTCCCTGTATTTGAAACGCTAATTACTAACTGAAATGTTTTACTTCAGTTGCTGAAATTTTCACCACAATATTTCCATGAAATTGCACATATGTGCTATGTGCTTTCATATATGATAATATGTACGAATTCCATCAGGATGCACAACATATCATTGTTTCATAATATTCTCGTAATGGACTTAATTAAACTGATTGCTCATTATTATGTTATAATCCATTCAAGGCTCCTGGGAAATTACAGGCTAAGTGAGTGATCCTTTATCATGGATATTGTTGTCGAGTAGAAAGCCCTCAACTGGCAAACCAATTTAATTTGATCTAATTTAGTTGGTGCATCTGTACATTGGATTCCTTTGATATTTGATAATATAATAATTATCCCGCACAACAGCCGGACACACCAATGCAATATATTGTAAGGTTGAGGAACTTATGTCAATTATGTTAGCCACATTTGTTGAGGGTGCTCCCAAGCTGTTACATCAGTTATTCTATCCGGTAAGGAAGTACTGGCTAATTATTTGTTTAGGAACGGAAAATGTTTTCATAATTAGTTGAAATGTTTGAATAATTAGAACAGCTTTATTAGTAATACGGCTAAACGGAAGTGAGACAGTCATACATTTATTTCAAATATACGCACAAAATCCATTAACAATAAAATATTAATCTATGATTCAGATAGTAGTATGTTGTACGGGAAGCAATATGCTGGCATTTGTCTCGGCTATGGTCCGAGAACGGGAAACCCAAACCTGAATCAAAAACCAGGCCGCAGCGTGTATACCCTAGACTTGTTCATACCTAGTGGTGACACCAAAAGTCCCAAATGGTAACGACCATATGCATTAAAAGTGAGTTTCCTATATGGCCAGTTTATAGGGGAGGTTGGCACTCATTCAGGAGGATCTTGACCATTATCAAAATCAATTAACTTAACTAACCCATTCTACAAATATTTTTCGAATTTTTCAAGTCGCTAGCCTCATTCTATCCAAAGTTATTGCTTATTTGAAATTTCACTTGTAGGGGGGTAGGGGTTCCTTGGGTCGGATCTTGCTCATCATTGCCACAAATAAGATCATGCTACAAACATTTAGACAAAACTTCAAGTCTCTAGCTTAATTTTATCAAAAGTTATCGCTTATTGGAAGTTTCATTTGTAGGGGAGTTAGGGGTTCCTTGGGTCGGATCTTGCCCATTTTCAATACCAACCAAGTAGATCTTACTTACAACATTCTGGCAAATTTTCAACTTGCTAGTATTATTCTATCAAAAGTTATCGTAATTAAAGGAATATTTAACTTTTTGAAATTTGTAGGGGAGGTAGGCGTTCCTTTGATCTGATTATGAGCAACTTAATAGAACTCAAGCAGCTTCTCACTTCAGGCTTACATGCCAAAAATCAGGTGTCCACGTCAATTGGTTCAAGAGTTATAGACAAAAAACCTGAAAAGAAGGGTAGCAAGGGGGTCTTTGTAAGACAATTTCCGTTCGTTTTCAACTGATCGATTTTATTTTTCCAGGAAAGTATAAGATTATCCTTACTAGCAATCTATGAAAGCTTGAGCTTTTCATGTTTATTTAATCGAGAGTTATAGATACATTTAATTATTTTACATATATAGGGGAGGTAGGCGTTCTCTTGGCTTGATCATGTCCATTTTCAATACCATCCAACCAGATCATACTGCCAATATTTGACCAAAATTTCAAGTCTCTAGCTTTATTCTATCGAAAGTTATCTTGCGAACGGACGGACAGACAGACATGGCTAAATCGAATCAGGAGGTGATCCTGATAATTTATATACATATATACATTGCTATACCTCCGAAGCCTCTTTTAAGGTGTTACATATTTTCGTCGTGACAAAAACAATTTACCCTATACTATAAGTCTAGGGTATAAGGAATCAGGATATGGAATTTAATAAAGACATTCTTGGAGAGATCGGCTGGAGGAATTCTGAGAGATGGACACCGAGGACTCGCAAGGGTTTGAGAGGTTTTTCTCTGAAGAATCAGCTCCAGGGGAGAAGGGAGGCGTTGTTGGAACGGACAATGACGCGCCAGAAGGCGAGGAGAGGTCAGTTCAGATAACGTATACTCCGAACAACGACCAAAATGCCGACTCCGAATCGATGCGTATCACGACAAAAAGTGAGGATCAGAGGATGAAGTAGAATCGCGTAGGGGACAGGCGGGCTATCGGGAAGATCTCGAATCAACTCGATGAGTTATGGCATGAGGAGTCGACTCCGGAAGTGGGAAGACCGGTGAAGAGATTCAATGGCGGCAACCCTGGAAACTCAAAACCGGACCAACCATGGGGGAGAAGAGTCTGCGCGGAAAGACTGTTTCACTGTATGAACCACACGCAAGAGAGATTAACCAAGGTGAAACAATGGAGAGTGCGAGCCAGCGGCCGGGCAGTTGTGGAAACGTTACTGAAAGGCCGAAGGCAAGGAAGGAAGTGCAGGTAGAGACCTTACCCGACATGTCGCTGGAGGGGACTTTAGGAACGGCATACCTGAATGCTCTTCGGACTGACTTGGTTGTTCACCCCAATGAATTGAGTGGTTATATACCATGCTGATGTGGCCCATGGTGACCTACGCAGCGCTTGCGTGGTGGCTGAAAACTCAGCAATCTTCTGTTTCATTAAAGTGCAATAAGCTTCAACGCCTTGCCTACCTTGGCATCTCTGGAGCTATGCGCACTTGTCCTACGCCAGCCCTGGAGGCGATTATTGAACTTACTCCGTTGCATATATTCATTCAAGAATCAGCAGCTCTTAATGCTCTTAGACTTCGTTTAACTTCCGACGTGCGTAATAAAGAAAGCGGTCACATGAGCATTCTGAATCAAATTCCTGACGTGCAGATCTGCTTGAGATCAGATTACATGATCACGGAAGTTTGCTTCGGCAGAAAATTTTCAGCCCTCATCCCTGACCGCTCTGGCACACTCTGTCTTAACCCTAGATGAATTAAGTGGTTCACCGATGGGTCTAAAACAGAACAGGGTGTTGGGGCAGGTGTCTTTGGACCCAACACCAAGACTTCGATCGCAATGAGAGTCTCGTCGAGCGTTTTTCAAGCTGAGATCCACATCATTAAGGTCTGCACCAGGGTAATCTTGGAAACTTGACTTTGCGGCGTTCACACTGCTATCTACTCAGATAGCCGAGTAGCTATCAAAGTGCTATCCTCATATAAGGTCTCTTCGAAACTGGTGAAGCAGTGTTACGAACTCATTCAACTGTTGGCAACCAAAAACCGAGTCTTCTTGCGTTGGGTGCCAGGTGACCAGGGCATTGAGAGGAACGAGGCTGTGGATGAACTTGCTAGACAAGGATCATCCAGTCGTTTTCATGGACCTGAGCCTCACTGTGGCTTTGGGCTGGCCTCGGCCAAACTGCGGATCACGGATTGGTTTGCACTATTGCGTCAAAAGTACTGGAATAACCTTCCAGGGCTACGTTAATCAAAGGAGCGGCTAATGCCTTTTAGTCACAAGGGTACTATTCAAATGAGTAGAACCCACCTAAGACTCCCAGTGGGGTACTTATCTTGCCATCACCTGGTCAGATATTGTAATGAACCACCTGCAATGAACCATAGTGGTTCAGTGGTAGTGCTGCTCCCACCGGCAGATCGAAGCTGCACCTGATGAGTAGTGATCTGTTGGTGGTACGAAACCAGAGGCCTAGGATCCCATTACACCCGGACCCAGGTGCGACCGCGTGGTCGTCAGATCCGTCCGCCAGCCATTCCATCCTTATCGACTATTTTTCTTATTCCCCATTTTTCCCTCCCTTGTTTGTGTTGTCTTCCCCAGGCCTATGAATTTTTGTTATTTATACGTAAAGGAAAGGGGCAACGAGCGGTGAAAACCCCTCCCACATCCCCCGAACTAAGCTACAGTAAGCATATAGGCCGCTGCTTAGCTCGTTGGGGGGCTTATTTCTTCGTCAGATGACAAGGCCCGACCTACACGGTCAACATGCTACCTTAGGCTCCGTCCCCACGGGCATCTCCGGGTGCCCACCAGACCGTCCGTTACAATATCACCTGAAGATGGGTCTGTCTTGCGAGACTAAATGCCGTCTTCGTCCGGAGGACGTGGAAACGATCAATCAGATTTTGTGCGAATGTCCCGCCATCGCGTGTTTTAGGATGTCACTCCTCGGGCAGGCTAGTATCAGCACTGCAGACTTGAGGTTGATTCCTGCTAAGGACTTACTGCCCTTTATTAGAAAGGTGGACGGTCTTTTGGATTAAATAGCTACGGCATAATAGATCTTTTATGGTCGCAGTGCCTTCCTGCTGGGACAGTAGCTTGACTATTTTATCTTATCTTACCTGAACGCTTTTAAAGTGTCTCTATTGTGTGCCCTGTATAACCTCGGTGAAGATGCTGGAGATATAGGTTTTATTGGCAATGCCAAACTGGTTGACGGATTCATTGCCATCGTGTGTAGGAACCTGTCGACCAAAAGCTTGCTTATCAACACTCAGCAAACCCTGACCACTACATTTCAGCAGAAGGAGTTATAGTTGGGACGCTAAGCGATTTGACTTTGCAAAATATGATAGAGAAATGCCGTTTGGTATTATTGTTGGGGGTCCCCATACATTCATTTTAAGAGATTCTGCATTTTCGCTCACAGCTACACTAAAAACAGGCTGATTTTAAAAATATTGTGCTAGTTAAACTTGAAATAGCATTTTAGCATCGGTTTCAGAGATATGTGAGCTTGAAAAGCGAAATAGTGTGATTTTGCTCAAAAGCCTCGAAAGGTGATGTTTTCCGACTATCGGTTTTGACAATACTACTAAACCGGATTCCAACTTTGAGCAATGCATTGGATGTAGAATTTGATGCTCTTTAATTTACATTCTGTTAAGTTTTTCGATCCGAGGCACCGTTTACAAATTATGAGGAGAATATTTAAAAAAAGCCTAAAATTTTTCGGTTTTTCGCCCGCACAGCCGCTCTACCGCGGGGTCCAAGATGGCTCCATCTCTTAAAATGAATGTATGGCGACCACCAACAATAATACCAAACGGCATTTCTCTATCATATTTTGGTGAGTTCGGATAAGCACGACAGGTTCATAGGATTCCGAATCAGCCAAGAGAAATGAAAGCAAACCACAAACATAAATCACACGAATAGTTTTAATGCATAAATTTAAGTCATATCCTCCTTCCCACAGCTGGTAATAACTAAAAGATGTCGATGCTTCACATCCTATCGACCACGAAGCGTTCCTTTCTTGGGGAAACACACTTTGGATTGCAGCCTTGTCGCTGGAAAGTGGGTTGATATTGATTTTGTTGATACTCGTAGTATAGAGCTGATTCAAGTTTGTTACGTGAACAATTTGTGGTTGTTATCTACGGTGTTGGGATTAGAGTGTGCTATTTAGTCCTCAGGAACCTGTGAATAATAAACCAACACAATCATCTTTGAATATCATCAGGAATGCTTGATGATTTTGATGTGAATTTCGTCAAGCTTGCCAGAGTGAAGTGGAATGATAATACAATTTGAGATTTATAGCAGCGTTATAAATTAATCGTGTTAATTAAGGAATTTAGTTGAAATGACAGCAAAGTTCTTTCTGAAAGAAAACATTTTTCATACATTTTCTGTGTAAAGGTGGAACATCAACCGACGGCTGCAACCGCGTGTCACACGCAGGCTGGCCAAATGTTCCACATTTATGTCAAAACTTCCTCATCTCGGACTTACTCAATTGCCCTAACCCCTTGTGGGGCATAGCGCGTCAACTGTTCCATGTGGCCCAGTTGACGTTTCGTTGGCATAAATTGGTTTCGTAGAATGCAGTTGCCAGCATGCACCTCCTGCACGTCCATGGCCACGAACATCGTCGTGGACGGGATTCGAGCCCGAAACGCCGGTAGTCAAACATGAGACTGATGCCTCAACACATTGCGCTACCGGTCGCCCCGTTATTGGGCCTATAAAACGTTAGAATATACAAAAAAAATGTTTAAACTTAAAATAGTAATAGAGATCGTCTCCCTGTGTTCTGGAGCCCAAATTTGAATGGTCGGCATGTGTATTGAATACATGCGAAGTGTAAGTGTTGTAACGGACGGCTTGGTGGGCATCCGAAGATGCCCGTGGGGACGGAGCCTAAGGTAGCTTAATTGACCGTGAAGGTCGGGCTGTGCCATCTGGCGAAGAAAAAGGCTCCTCAACGAGCTAAGCAGCGGCCTATGCTTGCTGTAGCTCAGTTCGAGAGACGTGGGCGGGGTTTTCGCCGCTCGTTGCCCCTGTCCTTTACGTATTAACAAAAATTCATAGGCCTGGGGAAGACAACACAAACAAGGGAGGTAAAAATGGGGAATAAAAAAAATGAGGCGATAAGGATGGAATGGTTGGCAGATGGCTAGCTTGCCCTCGCGCTCGTATTGGGGTCCAGGTGTAATGGGACCCTTGGCCTCTGGTTTCGTACCACCGACAGATCCTTACTCATCAGGTGCTGCTTCGATCTGCCGGTGGGAGCAGCACAACCAGACCAGAATATGGTTCATTACAGTGTATATTTAAAATAATCAGTAAAAATATTAGGGCTATTTACTGTAACGGCGTAAACATCATCCTGCAGACGTTTACTACAAATACGACATTTATGACATACAAAGGTTAACCTGGAGGGTTGCCGTCGATCGTTTTATTACACCATGAGTTAACTTACCCTGACCCGTTGCTAAAAAAACACACCTAATATTAAGTAAGCACTGCAGCAGCCGAAATGTATTGGATTGTGGAAAAAGTTCTGCGATTTTTTGTACAAAAAATAACACAAAATTTTTTTTCTTCAAAATGCATTTAATGAACCAGATATTATCCGTTCATTTTATTTTCCATTCACAAAATTGCATGCATTTTCATTTTAAATGTTGTTTGTCGTCTGTGTACAAGGAAAGAGTACAGCTACTGCAACCAAACTCAATTGTTTTTGGAATCGGGGTGACGAGACGAGTTCTTTGAAAAGGTTTCAAGTCATTTGGGGCCAAAGGGTGAGCAGCGCTTACTTGGCCTTGAGAGGAATGTGTTCAATGAGTTCTCGTACATCTAGAAAGTCGTACTAGAGTATTTTTATACCCTAGTTTATTTTATTTTTTTTTTGAGAATTGAAGGTTGCTCTTTAGTTAAAGGTTGCCGTTGCCAATGGCAGTTTACACATCATCTGGATCGTCTGCTTTGCCTTCTTCGGTTTTACCCCCAATCTTAACACAAAAACAAACCAAGTGAAAAATGTTTTACTTAGTAAGTTAGTAAAAAAAAATATAAGAGCGAAAAAAATCGGTGCTGAAGTCGTACCTCTCACTGGTGTCCTCACACTGCCATGGCAACCTGTGGTGCAAGAGGCGCATCAGATATTCGCAGTCATGCAAGAGCTGCGACCCCCTTCTGCGCAACCTGCTTTGCAGGAGCAATTAACAAGCTCCCGGACAGCATCCCATAGGGGTTTTTTGTCCACCGCCTGTCAGGTCCGCGGATCCATCCCCAGGTTGATGGACAAGGAAGGAATTGCACAAGCCCCAGATATGGTCACCTGATATGCGACGCGAAGTGTGTGCTGATTGAGCTCTGCCTAAGTTGGTGGCAGTTTCTGAAAGGTCTTCGTCATGACGTGCTTGGTCTACCGTATTGGTTTTTTGTCACCAAATTAACACACCACGAATTTCCCAGGACTTTGTGAATTTTGTCACTAACCAATGCAGAAGGCAAGATATGGATAGAAATGCGTTAGTTGTCTTAGGCAAGCTCTTCCATAATTTCAAAGCAGTTTTTGGTCCTTTTCCACTAATGGCGCCCAACTAACAATTTACCTCTTATAAGTCTCTGGAAGCGTCTTATAAGACTCAATTTGGTCTTATAAGACTCTTCCAGAGTCTTATAAGAGCAAATTGTTAGTTGGGCGGATACGGTATCGCACCCAACAAATGCATGAAAACCAAGGAGAGCTTTGGCTTTCTCTTCGCCTAGCCACTCATGGGTGACAATGTCATGAATGGGAAGGAATCTCTTGGTCCTTCCAGTTGCAAACAAAATTCACAGCTCCAAGTCCGCATGATCTCATGAGGAAAAAATGGGATACGGCAATTACTACGGCGTCGGAGTCCACTGAGCAAACAAGGATGTTAATTCCGTGGATGGCCATATCTATATATAAGTGACGCGTGTCAGACATTCAAACGGGGTACAAACTGTTGGCATTAAAACAACAGGGTGCTAGGACTAGGATCGAGTTGGGTGTGGTTTCGTTTGACTTTACATGGCTGAAATATATGGAAAAGGTACCTCGTTCGGGACTTTTGAACCTATTTCTGCTTTTTAAAATTTGCGGCCATATTGAAGAAAATGGTCCCCTGACCAAAATATAGATCAGATGGAATTGGGGGTGATTTTTAACCGACTTGTCATTGTCGACGTATGTGGAAAAGATACCTCGTCCAGCACTTTAGGACCATTTTATATTTTTCAAAATTTGGCAGCCACATTGAAAAAAGGGCTTGAAACCCAACTTCCGTCGGAAAAAAATCGATCACATCGGATAAACTTTTTTCTTATGGTTGGTTGGTTGGTTTAAGTAGCAGTAGAGCACCTCAAAAGAGGAATACCCAATTAGCACTGGTGCGTGCCGTTTTGATGCCACAAACCTCATAAGAAAAAAACTGATGCTACTAAGTCTATCAGAGGGGTCAGGCCTGGTATTTCCTTAAATCTTCGCGCTCGGTGGCCGTCATCGTTCACCGCTCTACGATACTAATCTAGAGGTCGTATATCAAATCTCGGCGCGATCAAAAACTGCCTGTGAGTACTAATAGAACTCTCACAGTGCTCCGAGATTATCAGTATAAAGACGGCGCGGATAGAAGGTGCATGCTAGCAACTGCACTTCCGAAATGTAGATATGCTATTGAAATGTCAACAAGGCGTAGAAATGCTAGAGATGTTGACGCACCGATGCCCCTGGAGGGGTCAAGGCAATTAGAGAGACCCAGTGGAATTTAGGAAATTAAGTATCTTGCTAGTTCCAAAAGAGGAGATCTCGGTTATGTCTGTAAGAATGGCACTGCCCCAAGAACAGTGCCGCGCCCTAGCCAGTGTCAGACATCTACAAAGAAAGTGTAATAGAGTTTCCTTCTCCCCAATGTTCTTTCAACTACAACAGCCCTCGTTCTAGGGAATACCAAGTGTGGCTGCGTGACCAGCGGGCCAGTGACCCGTTGTAACGGCCACAATCCCGGCCACCTCTGGACGGGTCCTTATCAGAGGGCCATTGGTTGTTTGTTTATTATAGGATGGCCATATTTTCCTAGAGGTGATGCACGTCCTTAATGCGCCCCATCTATTGTTTGCTAAGTTAATGTAGGATTTATGTGCTTCCCTCTTAGTGGCACTAAGTGGTGCACTGACAGCCACTGCATACGATCTGTCAAGAGCAGAGCCCAACTGCGCCAGGTGATCGGCCTGCTCATTTCCCGCTATACTCTTATGACCCGGAACCCAGAGAAGGGTGACTCTGTTAAGGGTGGCCAGAGAGTTCAGCTCTTGACGGCATTGTTTTACTATTTTTGATACCACTGTCGCTGCCTCGAGAGCCATAATGGCAGCCTGGCTATCCGTGAAAACTGCGATATCCTTTGTGGTAACCGTGATGCGCCTCAACATCCGGCAGGCTTCCCTAATTGCTATCATTTCCGCTTGAAATACACTAGCAAAATCAGGGAGGCGGAACGACTTAGAGACTGCGAGGTCTTCAGCGAAGAACCCTGCACCGACTCCGCAAGGCATTTTCGAGCCATCGGTAAAAGTCCTGAGATCATATCCCGGCAACACATCTCCGTCACACCATTCCGGTCTAGTTGGATATCCAGTAGCGAAGTATTTCTCGAAGTCTGTTTCGGGTACGATATAGTCCGTTGGTAGCATATTGTGCACCGCACCCTCCAGGGAGGACAGAATGTTACTATGCCCATATGGTTTCGCTGTCCAGAACGCAGACTCCTTAAGTCTGACCGCGCTACACGCTACGTTGAAACTTATTTGAAGGTCGAGGGGAAGTAAGTGTAAAATACCATTAAGGCATTAAGTGCATCACCTAGCCAAGACCTTAGAGTTTCCATGACTCCGATGGATGCAGTACTCTGCACCTTGCATAGCAGATCCATATTACATTTTCAACGCACCGCTGGCCACCAGACAAGCGTATGTGAGTATCGGTCGCACTACCGCTGTGAACAACCACAAGAACATTTTTTGGTTGCAGTCCCCAGCTTTTGTCGCAGGTTATCCTGCAAGCATAGAGAGCTACAGTAGCCTTCTTGATGCGATGTTCGACGTTTAGTTTCCATGAGTCGAGAATCACTCCCAGTCACTTAACGTTGGTCGAAAGAGTCAGTAAGTGTCCGTTTAATTTAGGAAGCGCAAAGATCGAGGAGTTTATCTTTGTTTTTGTAGTGAAAAGCACCAGTTTGGTTTTCTGTGGGCCTACACACTTTTTCTTATAGTCCCCACCCCCAGAAACTATGTTCCAAGTTTCAGACCGCTACCCAAAAGTGCAGCATTTCAGTGGTTTTCACGATGTACCGAGCGTACTACATTATTATCGTTGCAAGCAATGTGCTGATGTTGTAAAGTTTGATTCATTTGATTCACATGAATTTGTAATTTCGTCTTATTATGTAAACCAGCAGTAAAATTTCTCAAATTTTAGGTAATGGCGTTTACCATCAACCTGCATCGATAACTGCTATTATTACTCAAATTTACAGGTGATTGGTATCTGGTCAGACTTTTATCGTTATGTAGTATCTGTATCTGTTGAGTATTCATGTTAAATCGAAAAGAAAACGCTTATCTATCAATTCATTTCAAGAGATTAACTCGAAAATTGCCATTCATTATATCTATCAATTTCATCCTGTCCACTGGACGCTGGAGAGAGAGCAAACTAGCGATAAACCCGATGAACCATGAAGTATACATCCTTACCCAACGAAAAGAAGATGGCCTTAAGTGGAAACACAATTCTGGGGCTTTCATTGAATTACGGATGTACATATAGATTCCATCATAAGACCCATTAATATCATGTTTAGACGCCTCCCAAATAAAAACGCTTTCGTTCTTCGGAATACAGTTACCGCAATGGGGAGATTGGTCGTAGTGGTAGTTTTTCCTTCACTGTAATCTGTGGTTGGGTTTGGGTCATAAGTGAATGGCCGCTGACATATATCTCTGGCCCGGAGCTCCCGCTTGAACAAAGGATGAAATTACGTTTTATTCCTGCAAGCGACCTCATCGAACAACGTCCACTTCAATTTTCTGTTTTTCTTTTTCTGATTGAATGAAATATCTTTGGTTGATTTGTGTGATTCGTCCTTTTCACTTTTTCAAATACAACGAGTATGCCATTGTTGTTGTTGTAGCAATGCGAGTATACTGGCAATATATTTTGATACTTGCCTGGTGGGCCTGGCGTATAGTGTGATAAGCGAAGGGATGTAAAGAACAGACGAAACGGAAAAATCAAAGATTTTCCCTTTTTATTATTTAGTAACCTATATAGTACACAAATCAAACGTAGATTCTTCTGATCCAATGGTTTGTTGACTGCTTATATCTGCTGCCGGGGTTTTTCAGCTCCATTTTGTGCCGTGACCGATTTCATGACTCCTCTGTCTTATGCCAATCCCATATAAATCATAGAGTCCTGACTCTTCCTCGCCGCCAGTACCTCTAGTCATCGAAGACAACGTCTACACACATTCAAAGATACAATATATAAACGTTATAAGGTGAAAGGACGGCCATTGCAGAATCTGTGAACTCTGAAGAAAATAACAATATTATTCCTATCGAGAGTGAATTCGAAGACGAAAGGACTATCGACTTGGATGAAAAAAGCGGATATTGAATGGGTGTGATTCCACCGGTCCCAAGGGTCAGTGATATTGATGTCCTTTTGTGCTTATCCGTAGCAATAAAAAGAAGTCACTAAACCTTTGCCTTTTCAAGTTTAATATGTGTTTACAGGACGATGAAAATGCCTAAATTATGGGATATGTTTTGGAGTTGGAAAAGTAATGGAAATAAATCTTTTTGTCAGTGTTATAAACTTTGTTATTGAATAAAGATACCCTGTAAGACGTATTTGCGTATGATATAGATAAGAGAAAGAATACGCTAAAAAAGGAGTATTACTCGAAGTAATTCCCAAACGGATCATCAACGCTGGCACGCCCACCACTAAGCATCGACATCAGGCATGGTGCATAATTAGGTGCTAATTAGTTGCTCTACTCCCGAATTTATTGCTCCTGCCGATTCGCCAGAATTTAAGATTTTACTCCCACTTTTTCATCCAACATCAAGCGCACCCAAATTTGAGGTAAAATGAAAGCCAAAATTAAATGCTAATTTGTTGCTCTAGTCCGGAATTTATTTCCCCCGCCGAATTGCCAGGATAATGTTTTTTGTTTGGTGATGCTAGCGTAACGTTACGCTGGCACCCCCACTTTTTAATATGGCATTTATCGTCTCCAAATTCAATGCCAAATGAAAGCCATAAGTAATTTCTAATTTGTTACTCTATTCCCAAATTTTTATTGCTCCTGCCGATTCGCCAGGATTCCAGCTTATATATGCTAGGGACTCCACATGTGTACCCCCTGTACTATTACCACTGGCACAAATCTAACAAAAACTTGATGCATAGTGAAAGCTATAAATATTTAATAATTTGTTGCTCTATTCCGGAATTTATTGCTTCTGGTAGTTCAGATGGCGCAACGGTTAGCACGTTTGCCTTCCACGCAATGGGCCCCGGTTCAATTCCTACTGAATGCGGTAGTTTTCGATGAATAAGGGGATTTACGTGTTGGACTATGAGCCCACTCAGCTGTTAAATGAGTACCCATTTATGGGGTAAATAACTCGGTTGCTGATCACACACCTCTGCACAAGACATACCGTCCCGATTTAGAAAATGAGATGATGCTAACTCATCTCGAGGCCATGGTTCAAATTGGACCGTTGTCCCCGTTATTTTTTTTATGGTTCCTGCTGACTTGCCAGGATAACGTTTTTTGTATGGTGGTGTTAGTAAGACATCACCTTAGCACTCCCTTCTAAATGCGGCATATATTTTACTTAAACCCAATGCACAATTAAAAAGATAATTAATTGCTAATTTGTTGCTTTATTTCAGAATTTATTGCTCCTGCCGATTCGCCAGGACTCCAGCTTATATATAGGAAATGCACCACATTTTTACCCCCTAAACTACCCCCACTGGCACAATTCTAACAAAAAATTCGAGGTATAGTGAAAGCAATAAAAATTTGGCAATTTGTTGCTCTATTCCGGAATTTATTGCTCCTGCTGAATAGCCAGGATAATGATTTTTGTTTGGTGGGGCTGGCGTAACGTTACGCTAACAAATGTTTTGTCCTTCCCAAATACAATCTGGAGTCCTGGTGAATCGGCAGGAGCAATAAATTCGGAAATAGAGCAACAAATTAGCAATTAATTATCTCTTTAATTGTTCATTGAATTTGAGTAAAATATATGCCGGATTTAGAAGAGGGTGCTAAGGTGACGTCATACTAGCCCTACCATGCAAAAAACGTAATCCTGGCAAGTCAGAAAGAGCAATAAATTCCGGTATATAGTAGAGCAACAATTTAGTAAATATTTATTGCTTTCACCATGCATCAAGTTTTTGTTAGATTTGTGCCAGTCGGGATAGTCAGGGGGTACAATTGCATTTTTGAAATTAGTAGTAAAACTTGTTCCGATTTTACTGTTCCTATAAGAGGTATATTAAATAGTGGGCCGATTTCAACCAAATTTAGGAACGTGGCTTAGCAGTCAATACGATTGAATAATATGCAATTTTGTAAAGATATTTTCAAAACTAAAAAAAGTTTTTCTGACAAAAACTTGCTTTTGGGGTGGTCGTTCCTATAACAGCTATATGATAGAGTAGTCTGATTTCAACCAAATTCGGAAATACGATTTCACTGAAGACATTATTGATTATTGTGAATTTTAAAAATAATATCTGTAGAAATAAAAAAAAATTTTCTCACAAAGACGAATTTTTGGACCGGTCGTTCCTATGGCAGCTATATGACGTAGTAATCCGATTTCAACCAAATTCGTGAATGTGATTAAACTATAGATATTATTGATTTCTGTGAAATTTGAAAAAGATATCTTAAGAAATAAAAAAGTTTTTCTCACAAAGACGAATTTTTGGACCGGTCGTTCCTATGCAGCTATATAAAGTAGTGGTCAGATTCCGTTGATTCCGACATAAAATATATGTATACTGCGTGAAACAGAAAGAAGGTTCTGTACACTATCTTTTCTTTTTATATTAAGATAATATTGGAATACAATTTAATTAAATATAAAAAGAAAAGTTAGTGTTGCCGCGAGGATTTGATCCCGGTACCTCCTGGGCGTGGAGCCTACACACTATCCACTAGGCTGATGAGCTCGATGTCGTAGAGTAAGTCGGTTGTTGTAATGTTCCGGGAGGATTAAATTAAAAAGACGTTCGATTTATTCAAAGTGTGATTTAATAATGATCATGATATGCAAAATTACAAAAATCAAAAAATGGTAGAAATAGTGATGCCATATGAAAGTTAAGCAAGAATTATAATTATTATTGTGAATACTCAATACGTCCCTCATAAAATTTGTTATGTATATGCAAAAATATACGAATTCAAACATTGTTCTGAAAATTAATTTTGTAGGACTAATTCTATATAAGTACATTAATTTCAAGAAATTCATTAATTAAAATTTAAGTTAATTTTAGGATTTTACAGCTTTTCCTTCAACTCTCGGACGAAGTCCACTTTTTCTTCTGATGCACACATTTTTCTGATCATTTGGTCCTTCTCCATCGTCACCTCCTTCCAATATTCCTTCAGACTCATTGGGCATCCAAGTTGGATCAGTTGGCAGTGAAGTTTCGCTAGATGACGTGGAATTTTGCGCATCTGGCGAATCTGTATTAATGTCTCCTGGAACAATATCATTGTTTTCAAAAGAATCGTATAAAGACTCCTCCGAATCTATTTGATTATCACGAATTTTTAGCCCGTCAGCCGAAGGTGTGACAGGGGGACTAACATTTGGACCACCATGGTACATTTGCCGTAACTGTCATGCCCTAGGAAGTGCGACCTTTACCTCCGCGTGGTGACGGGTGGAAGCAGGCTGTTGGCAAAATCTTATCTTTGCCATCAGCGCTGACTAAACTTGGTCGGGCGGGGAGCGGTATCTCCCTTATAAACATACCCTAAATCCAAGGTGGAACAGCATACGCCGAGGAATGCATGGTCAAGAGGTTGCTTGGCCGCTAGTATGCGAACTCTGGATACCTGTCGACCTCCAGTTTTAAACCAAACTTCTGACGGCAGACCGGGTGATGTCGTCGGTGACTGTTTTTCCCGGATATTCATGGAATACTATGAATAATAAAAAAGAAAAACAAAACAAACCAGAGTGTGATGCAACTCCAAATGCATCAAACACAGTTTCCTCTGAGCTGCCTACTAGCTCACTGCTCGACGGAGCCTCCAGGCCCATTGTTGAGACTGTCGATGGACTGGCCGTTAAGCGATACAGTCCCTCTGAGTCGTCCTTGGACTTCTTTAGCCCAAGGAACCTCAGCGGCTCTCACCGAAAGGAGCGTCAACGAAGGGGGGACGGAGGCAACAGTTCCCGACAGGGCAAGCAAAAGTGCCTAGTCCAACGCTCGCTATCCTCGCAGGACCATGAGCGCCATTAAGGTGCTTCAAGCGAACCTGCACCACGCAATAGGAGCATCGGCCACTGTGTGCAGGTTATTCGCCGATAAACAGGCCACCATTGCGCTTATTCAAGAGCCATGGGTGGCCCGTGGCCGAATTTGCGGTCTAAACACAACAACTGGTAAGTTGATATATGACAGGTTAGCGGGTTGTCCGTGTGCGGTGCTTCTGATCGACAAATGCGTCAACTATTTGCCACTAACCAATTTTATTTCTAGAGATCTAGCTGCAGCATTGGTGGAGGTATCCACGCTCAACGGTCGTCAGAAAGTGGTAGTTGCGTCTGCCTACTTCCCATCTGACAATGTTGAGATTCCACCACTCGAGGTCCAGCAGCTCGTTGACTTCTGTCGACGTACAAACCGGCATTATGTGATCGGTTGCGATGCAAACGCACACCACACGGTGTGGGGTAGCAGCGACATCAACGACAGAGGTAAGCGCCTTCTTGACTATCTTATGTGTAAACATGTGAATGTCCTGAACAGGGGGTGCAAACCTACCTTTGTCACCGCGGCAAGGGCAGAGGTACTCGACATTACCCTTGCTAGCGGTTTCTTCTCCAGGTTCATTGCGAACTGGCACGTGTCGGACGAAGTGTCTCTTTCAGATCATAGGCACATCAGATTTGACATCCTAGGACAATCTGACATTCGCTCGGATACTTTTTGTCCAAGGAAAACTAACTGGATTAAATTCCGTGAACTAGTTAGCTCCAAAGCGGAACTACTGGTCAGCCCCATAAGCACTACAGGGGAAATTGAGATTGCAGCTGAGGAGCTCAATGAAATTTTAACTTCCTCCTACAGAGACAGTACCGTTTCACGTTCGGTGGAGTCGGGGCGTAAAGTACCCTGGTGGAACGAGGAATTGGCCCGCAAGCGATCTAAAGTTAGGAGGATGTTCAACAAAGCCAAACGCTTCAATAGGTGGGATGAGTACAGAACTGCTCTCACCGAGTACAACAAACTCATTAGGCATTCCAAACGAGAATGCTGGAAAAGACATTGTGATAGCATTCAGTCGCTACCGGAAGCGGCGCGCCTTCACAAAGCCTTTTCCAAAGACTCAGCAAACGGAGTCGGCCTTCTATTGAGATCAGACGGTTCGTATACTGAAGGTCCAGAAGAAACATTAAAGTTGCTTCTTCAGACCCATTTCCCAGGGTCCGTACTGTCTGATGGTGACCCCTGCCCAACTGCAAGGCCACAACGGGTTCCCGTAAGCCGGGCTCGCAGTTTATCGGGGGTCATCTTTGACATGGACAGAGTAAAATGGGCGATAGAATCCTTTGAGCCATTTAAAGATTTTCCCCGCTCTGTTACAAAACAGCTTGGAGATCATAATAACTCCGCTAATCGAACTTTTTAGGGCAAGTTACACCCTAGGGTACATACCACAACCTTGGAGGAAAGTTAATGTGGTCTTCATACCCAAAGCGGGCAATAAGCCGGAACATATGCCCAAATCCTATAGACCGATTAGCCTTACTTCCTTCTTCCTTAAAACCATGGAAAAGTTGCTTGATTTGCATATCAGGCACAAGATGGAACTGTCGAGCCCCCTACATCGTATGCAATTCGCGTACACGAATGGTAAGTCAACAGTAACCGCCTTGCATAGCCTTGTCAGTACAATCGAAAAGTCCCTCAGTGAAAAGGAAATCGCGTTGTGCGCGTTTCTTGACATTGAGGGGGCTTTCGATAATACCGGCTACGAGTGCATTTGCAGAGCACTGGAACTCAGGGACATCCCGCCCGCTACCATTGCATGGATAGATGCCATGCTCCGGGGACGGGATATTCACTCAACTCTAGGCAGTACATCCATTTGCGTGAATGCCGTAAAGGGTTGTCCACAAGGTGGCGTTCTGTCACCCCTTTTGTGGTCCCTTGTCGTGGACGAGCTGATTTCCATGCTTAATGAGCGCGAATATCTTACTATCGGATACGCGGATGATTTAACTATCATAGTCAGGGGCAAATTCGAATCTACCATCACTGAGGTGATGAGGTCGGCTCTTGACATAGTTCTACACTGGTGTGTGGCTGTGGGCTTACATGTAAACCCACAGAAAACTGTCGTTGCACCGTTCACACGAAAACGAAACATAACATTGGATCCAATTTCGTTAGGCGGCACTGAAGTTAAATGTCTCGGGTAACTCTAGACTCGAAACTCACCTGGAATACTCACATAGATAATGTACTTGGCAAAGCCACACGCACAATGTGGGCTTGCAGAAGTTTCTTTGGACGGACATGGGAGCTCACTCCAAAGATAACTGAGTGGTTATACACCATGCTGGTGCGGCCTATGGTGACCTACGCAGCGCTTGTGTGGTGGCCGAAAACTCAGCAATCTTCTGTCTTACTGAAGTGCAATTAGCTTCAACGCCTTGCCTGCCTTGGCATCACTGGAGCTATGCGCACTTGTCCTACGCCAGCCCTGGAGGCGATTATTGGACTTACTCCGTTGCATATATTCATTCAAGAATCAGCAGCTCTAAATGCTCTTAGACTTCGTTTAACTTCCGACGTGCGTAGTGAAGAAAGCGGTCACATGAGCATTCTGAATCAAATTCCTGACGTGCAGATCTGCTTGAGATCAGATTACATGATCACGGAGGTTCGCTTCGGCAGAAAATATTCAGCCCTCATCCCTAACCGCTCTGAAAGGGTAAATGGCACACCCTGTCCAGACCCTAGATGTATCAAGTGGTTCACCGATTGGTCTAAAACAGAACAGGGTGTTGGTGCAGGTGTCTTTGGACCCAACACCAGGATTTCGATCGCAATGGGAGTCTCGCCCAGCGTTTTTCAAGCTGAGATCCACGCCATTGAGGTCTGCGCCAGGGTAATCTTGGAAACTGGACTTCGCGGCGCTCACATTGCTATCTACTCAGACAGCCAAGCAGCTATAAAAGCGCTCTCCTCATTTAAGGTCTCTTCAAAACTGGTGAAGGAGTGTTACAATCTCCTTCAACTGTTGGCAACCAAAAACCGAGTTTTCTTGTGTTGGGTGCCAGGCCACCAGGGCATTGAGGGGAACGAGGCTGCGGATGAACTTGCTAGACAAGGATCATCCAGTCGTTTTCATGGACCTGAGCCTTACTGTGGCTTTGGACTGGCCTCGGCCAAACTGCGGATCACAGATTGGTTTGCACGATTGCGTCAACAGTACTGGGATAACCTTCCAGGGCTTCGTCAATCAAAGGAGCTGATAATGCCCTTCAGTCACAAGGGTACTACTCAAATGAGTAGAACCCACCTAAGACTCCTAGTGGGGTACTTATCTGGCCATCACTTGGTCAGATATCACCTGAACAAGATGGGTCTGTCAAGCGATACTGAATGCCGTCTTTGTCTGGAAGACGTGGAAACGACCAAGCACCTCTTGTGCGAATGTCCCGCCATCGCGCGTTTTAGGATGTCACTCCTCGGGCAGGCTGCTATCAGCACTGCAGAATTCAGGTTGATTCCTGCTAAAGACTTACTGCCCTTTATTAGAAGGGTGGACGGTCTTTTGGATTAATGAGCTACGGCACAATAGATCTTTATGGTCGCAGTGCCTTCCTGCTGGGAAAGTAGCTCGTATTTTTATATCTATCTATCTATCTATCACGAATTTGGTCCAAGTGACGCTTGATTTCTCTATTATCATGAGTGTAAATACAACTATACGATCGTGGTCCTAACTTCTGTTTAATGGTTGCTTGTGACCACGAAGGATAATTTTTATCATTGTAATTACGAATCAAAACTTTCTGACCTTTTCTAAAATTTACATTTCCTTTTCCTTTATAATTTTTCTTTTGTTTTTCCTGACTTTGAATAATTTTGCTCTGAACATTTGGCGGTTTTAAAGCACTAAAGCGTGTGCGCAATGATCTTCCGAAAAATAATTTTGCAGGTGTTTCACCTGTGGTACAATGAATGGTGTTTCTATAGTCAATCAAAATTCGATTGATAATTGTGTCTATATCAGTTTTCGATTGATTCAGACTTGCATCCAAAGACTTTTTGAATGTCTTCACAAAGTTTTCAGCCTGCCCATTTGTCGATGGATGATCAGCGATCAGGAGCTGTCAAAATGTGCTCAATATTATTTTTCTTGAGAAAATCTTTAAAATCAGCTGTGGTAAACTGTGATCCATTGTCACTGACTAATGTCGTAACTTAACCATATCGAGAAAATAATTCTCGTAATTTACTCATTGTAAAAGCTGTTGTTATCGTTTTGGTTTTGAATACTTCCACAAATTTGGAATGAGAATCAATTACAATAAGATAATAAAAGCCATGCTTAGGTCCGGCATAATCTATGTGTATACGACTCCATACTGAATCAGTAGGCTTCCAGGGAATTAATTCTGCCTTTTCAGGACTCGCTTGAAGTCTCTGACATGATGTGCACTTCTTTATCAATTTCTCAATATCAGAATCTATCTTAGGCCACCATATATATGAACGAGCTAACGATTTAGTTTTAACTATGCTCATATGCGAAGAATGTAACTCACGTAAGATCTTATCACGTAATTTGGACGGAATGACAGTTTTGTACCCCCACAGAATACAACCGTATTAAACTGTCAATTCAATTTCTTTATTTTTGAACGAATCAAAACTGGAATCTAATTTACTTACTGTTCCTGTATCAATTGCTTCAATTAATCTACTCAAACAAGGATCTCGACGTGTTTCCAAAGCAATCGTTTTAAAATTTATCTGAAGTTGATTTTCATTTTGAATGAAATTCATATAATTCATATCATTCGGATCTCTGTTATTTTTTATTTGAGGGATTCTCGACAAACTGTCTGCTTCATTTTGTTTGCCTTGAACATATTCAATTCTATAATTAAACCCACTCAAAATAAACGCCCATCGTTGAATACGTGCGGCTGCCATCAAGGAAAGTCCTTTATTTTCACCAAATATTGTGAGTAGAGGCTTATGATCAGTTGACAAAGTAAAAATATTGCTTTAGCTTTGAAACTGAAAAAATGATAGCTAATGCTTTTTTTTCAATGACAGGATAATTCAATTCACTTTTAGATAAAGCTCGCGAAACAAACGCAATTGGTCTTAACGAACCATCTGAAAATTTATGTGATAACACTCCTGCTATTGATGTCTTACATGCATCAGTTGTGAGTACAATTGGCAATTTGGGATTAAAGTGGACCAATACCTGATCCGATGTGATTTCATTTTTGATTAAAGTATACGCTTTCTGACAATTCTCAGACCAAACGAAATCTACATTCTTTCTTAAAAGACAATATAAAGGATGCATTTTTCTTGCGAAGTCCCTAATAAATCTCGAATAATAATTCGCCATTCCAATGAATGCTCGCAACTGATGAATGTCCGATGGAATTGGTGCCTGTAAAACAGACGAAATTCGATCATCGTTTTTTGATAAACCATTGTTATCGATTGTATTGTAGTCCGGATGGCGCAACGGTTAGCACGTTCGCCATTTAACGCACTGGGCCCCGGTTCGATTCCGGGGACTTACGTGTCGGACTATGAGCCCACTCAGCTGTTAAATGAGTACCCATTATGGGGTAAATAACTCGGTTGAGCGTATTGCTGATCACATACCTCTGCACAAACACCGTCACGATCTAGAAAATGAGATGATGCTAACTCATCTCGAGGCCGGGGTTCAAATTGGACTGTTGCGCCAGTTATTTATTTATTTTTATCGATGGTAAAACCAAGGTAAGAAATTTTACTCTTGAAAAATTCACATTTGTTGATGTTCAGTCGTAAACCAGCATCTAACAATTTTTTTAACACTGCCTTTAAATTCTCAACATGATTTTGAAAATTTTTTCCTGTTACCGTGATATCGTCTTGATACACAACAACTCCATCAATGCCACGAAACAGACTTTTAATATGTTTCTGAAAGATAGCTGCAGCTGGTTTAACCCCGAAAGGTAATCGTTTCATTTTAAATGAACCAAAACGTGTACTCCATGTACACAACAGCTGTGACTCTTCATCTAGGCACAGTTGATTATAAGCACTTGATAGATCTAACTTACTAAATAATTCCCCTCCTTCTAATGATGCAAAAATTTCATCAATTAAAGGTAAAGGATACTTGAAATCTTCCAAGTATTTGTTAATTGTAACTTTGTAGTCACCACAAATGCGTAATTCACCATTTGGTTTGAGCAGTGGAACTAAAGGCGTGCCCCACTTTGCATTATCAACTTGCTCTAAAACATCATTTTCTACTAAATCGTGTAGTTGCTTCTCCACTTTGGCTTTCCATGCAAACGGAATAGAACGCGGCTTGAAAAAAACTGACTTGGCATCAGGATCAATCTTCAATGACACTTCACCCAAATTATATTTTCCAAGCGTCCCATTAAAAAGATCTGCGTAATCACGTTTAATTCGATCAATGACCACCGAAAATTTAGTTTCATTTTCAATAAGGTTGACTTGCGTCAGTACAAAACCAAATTTTCGCAAAAAAATTCGACCTAACAAAGGCGGTGCATCTTCATCGGTCACAACAATTAAAACACTTCTTGTTGAACCACGATACGTAATTTGTGCTTCACACTCACCTATTAATTTAATATTTTTGCCACCGTACGCATTGTAGTGAACGCTACATTGTCTAAGTTCCCGATCAAATAAATATTTCTTATAAAAATCTTTAGAAACGAATGATCGCGGGGCTCCGGTGTCGCATGCGATTCTCATTGATACTCTACTACTAATCTCCACCTGAAGCCAATACATGTCCGATGAGCCATCTGAAAATATGGAATATAGAGAAAAATCAAATGAATCGTCATTTTGTGATGAATTTGTGGAATCAGAACTAGAAATATAATTTAAACTTTTTTTTATTTTTACAAACACTACTTATGTGTCCTTTCACTGAGCAAGTATGACATGTGGCATTTTTATATTTGCAATTATCGGAGTCATGGTTTTTCCAGCCATAATGACAGCATGCCTTCTTCTTCTTCTCGTACTAGCGTTAGCTCCATGAACTTGTTTTTTGCCATGATTGTTGTTGGTTTTTTGCCGTGATTTATTTTTGCTGTGTTGCTCTCGTTGCTTGACAAAATTAACAGATTCTGCGCACTGTGGTCCAGCTTTTAGTGCGAATTTTGTCTCATTAATTAATGCTTTTTGCAACGCCACTTTCAATGAAATTTTCTCGTCTTCCTCGCAGAGTTTTTCAAAGATACGCTCCGGTAATTCCATGATGAATTTTTCCAAAATAAATGCTTCCAACTTGTCATCATACTTATACTTACAATCAAGAGCAATCGTTCTGAGGCTAACATACCAATCAGAAACTGATTCTGAAGATTCCCTTCTCGCTGAGTAAAATTTCCTCCGCTCCTGAAATATTATATTTTAGTTGGTGGGTATAGTGTTCATTTAATATCGAACACAATTCATCAAATGACTTGGAAAACGGCGATTCTGGATCATACAAACTTCGAAGTAACTTATAAGGCGATGAACCAATAGATTTAAGCAAAACTGCCTTTTTGGAATTCGCATCAATGCAGTTTATTTCCGAAAAATGGATGTCCAAACGTTCTTTCCATACGGACCAGGATTCTTCCGAAGGATTGAATTCTGATACAGTTGAAGTTTGAAGAATAGTGGTCAATTTCGTCTCAACATCGGTAGCCATTTTAGAAAAATATGACGAAAATTATATCACAACGCAAATTTTTGCGCCAAAACTTTATATTCGAATATCACGTTTTAATATAATGAAAATTAAATCACTATAATATATATATGTATAATATACTATATAATAATATGCATTCGAATATCGGGTTTTCGTCGTCGCCAATATGTAATGTTCCGGGAGGATTAAATTAAAAAGACGTTCGATCTATTCAAAGTGTGATTTAATAATGATCATGATATGCAAAATTACAAAAATCAAAAAATGGTAGAAATAGTGATGCCATATGAAAGTTAGGCAAGAATTAAATTATGTATTATTGTGAATACTCAACAGTTGTGTATACGTATCAATACGTTATTGTGTCACCGCATTTCGTGGCTACAAATGTTTCCATTCTCAGTGCGTGGATCGATCCTGAACATTCTGCCCCCGCTGAGATGTTAATCTCAGAAAATTTGGCGTTGCAGTTGTTGTTTGACCGAAATGACATCTTCTTATCTAGGAGATAAAAATATCAATTAATCTGGAATGGTATTTCAATTCTAATCCTAAATTGATACTAATTGATCGTATTCGTCTTGACAGCATCTATGAGGTGGTGAAGCGAAGTACCGCGGCATTTCCGCCTTGCAAGCAAATGCTTCGCCCTGGAACACGAGACGATTTACAGCGCGTCTCACTCGCTGACTACGACGAAGGGATGCTAACACGTTCTAATTGTTTTTAAAAACAATTGTTATACGATGGTACTATGAATTGTCTATGGTTGTGGTATCTAGGTTCTATGTGAGTGTTTTCTAAATCTGGATTCTAAGTGGTTTCTAATTTCAAAGTTTCTGGTTGTGATATTTTTATTTGGTTCTATGGGCAATTTATTGATATGGTTGGACTGATTCTATGGGTAACTTATGTGTATGTTTGAGTGGAATCTATGGGCAGTAGGGCAATTTTAGCGATCGGTCTTTTGTATGTAGCCTTGTGTGTTCTAACGGTTACTACTCGTACTAATCCAAATGAACCCATACGACATTCCTCGATTCGACCAAGTGGCCATTTGTATGACGGCAGCTTTTCATCCTTCACTAATACCAGATCCCCTGGGCACATGTTCGAACATTTCGTTGTCCATTTTGGCCGTTCTTGCAATCTGGCTAAATATTCGGTGGACCATTTTTCCCAAAACGTTTGATAAATCCGTTGTATCAGTTCCCAGCGGTCCAATCGGGATAGTTTTTCATCACTAAGTTCATCCTCTGGTGCTGCGAGTAAGGCATCTCCAATTAAAAAATGTTCAGGAGTAAGAACATTAAGGTCTGAAGGATCATCCGTTAAGGGGCACAGTGGTCTTGAGTTCAGACATGCCTCAATTCGTACAAGATCAGTAGAGAGCTCTTCATAGGTGAGACATGCATTTCCGGTCGTTCTTCCCAGGTGGTATTTTACTGATTTGACACTAGCTTCCCACAATCCACCGAAATGTGGTGATGCTGGCGGATTGAAATGCCATGAAATCGCTTCGTTTGATAAATTTTCGGCTGATTTCTGATTTCTCTCGGCAATCTTGTGCAATTCAGTGTTCGCTTCAACAAAACTAGTGCCGCAGTCACTGTAGATGTTACGACACATCCCTCGTCGACCCACAAATCTCCGAAATGCTGCTAGATATGCTTGCGTTGACTGATCGCTGACTAATTCGAGATGAATTGCTTTGATTGTTAGACAGATAAAAACGGCCACGTAGCCTTTCGTTGTACTTAATTCTCGTCCCTTTCCGGTGCGAATTTCGATGGGTCCATAATAGTCTATTCCAGTATTCGTAAATCGCCGGGATGGGGTTACTCGTGGGCTTGGTAGATTATCCATAAGCTGAGTACAGGTTTTGGCCTTTTGCTTATAACAAATAACGCATTTCTGTATAAATTGACTAATACCTCTTCTAGCATCGATAAATCCAATATTTGCTTCAAATTGTGTTCATAGTCAACTGAATTCCACCATGTAACCTTATCAAATGATATTTCATGATTAATAAAGTTGTGAGAGGTCCTTGCTTTGGTATAATTATCGGATGTTTTTTGTCGAATGATAGCTCTGCATTTTGTAATCGTCCTCCCACGCGTAGGATTACATCATCGTCCAACCAAGGATTCAATTTCAGAAATTTGCTTTCCTTTCTAAGTTTTTCCCCTTTCTAATTAGTCCAATTTCCTCCACAAATACCTTGTGCTGAATGTAGTTGATCCAAAATATTAGTGCATTATCCAGCACTTGTGCAGTAAGGAACGGTTCAACTGTGCGTCTGTCTTTGACTAGTGCGATAAATCTAAAGCAATATGCCTATTATTATAGTTTATATGGCCGGAGATGCTTCCTTCTGTGCGTTGCAAACTTCACGACAAAATTAATATACCCTATCACATCCATGAAGGTATAACAATAGACATTGGAATTGCGTTATGTCCAATAGAGCTGGTAATCATTTCCATGAGCTGGCCTTGCGAAATAATTTTATAATACAAACTCCATTTGAACCTACTTTCCCAAATCCCAAAGCTTTCGAGTCGACTTTCGAGTTAGTACTCAGCAAATGTGCCAACAAAATAGCCCAGACGACAACAATTAGAAACTTATTATAGCCTCATTTACCGATATCGTTACATATAGAGGTTGGTCTCTCTAATTTCAATAGCATAGATGGATATTCCAATTTTAAACGGGTAAATTATTTGAAGTCTCGGAAATATTTAAATAAAAATTTAGATTTGAGATCACAAAACTTGTCGGCAATTGAACATCCTTACCAAGTAGATTCTCTCGTAAATGACTTCTATAACAAAATAAATGCTGCTCTACACTTTGCTACAATAAATATAAAAAAAACACCGATTAAAAATTGTGTGATCGACGATCAAACTAAGGGTCTTATACAGGCTAATAATTTTGTTCGACTCAGATAACAAAAACATCGGAACCTTTCCACAAAACAACTGTAAACCAAATTCCCGAAGTAATTAAACGCCGTATATTTGTTCCAAACAAGCTAGCCTTCATCTAGTTTGCCGAACGTTTGATACCCTTCACCCTTCTAATTAAATAGATTGATACAGTTCTTCCTAACCTTTGTAAGGATGGAAACATCATCAGCGACACCGATGACATTAACAAACGATGGGCCTCTTATTTTGAAAAGGCTTCTAAATCTACCAACATTCCCACACAAGATGCTCTGGACAATATAACACCCGACAGCAGAGGAAATTGGTGTCGCGTTGCGGTCACTAAAACGAAATACCTAAAGCGCCGGGCGCTGGCGAGATTCCAGCTGAATTGCTAAAATTTGGTTGAACGAGTCTATTTAATGTCATACATCAATTACTCCTGCGAGTATGGGAGAACGAGATGATCCCAGACGATTGGCCCAGAAGCATCATCTGCCCAATTCACAAAAAAGGAGATAAACTGCGTTGTGAGAATTACAGGGGCATCTCACTAGTTTGTACGTCCTATAAAATATTAACGGAAATTCTGGAAAATAGAATAAAACCGTGCGCAGAACGAATCATTGGCGAATATCAAAGCGGTTTCAGACCTGGTCGCTCCACAACCGTCCAGCTCTTTACGGTCAAACTGATACTCCAGAAATGCTGGGAATACAACGTAAACGTATACCAAATCTTTGTCGACTTCAAGCAGGCATACGAGAGTATCGATCGTGCAGTACTGTATAACATCATGCTGCAATTTGGTATACGGCCAAATTAGTGCGACTGACAAAGATGACGATGACCAACTCCATCTCGCAGGTCAGGATCCATAATAGACTTACTAATCTATTTGAAACACGCACTGGTCTGAAACGGGGCGATGGACTGGCACCGACACTCTTCAACCTAGCACTGGAATACGCTTTTCGGGCTATGAATATGGATAACAGCAAGACTCTACTCATCAAGTCGACACAATTAGCAGCGTACGCCGACGACATCAACATCATGTCCCGAAGATTGGCCGTAGCAGAAGAACTTCTGCATACGCTCGATACCGTTGCAAAAGAAGTGGGACTACGTATCAACGAGGGTAAGACTATAATAATGATGCAATTGACGACAAGGACACCTGCACAACTGAACATCAATGTGGGGGACCTCAACATCGAGTTCGTGAACGACTTTATATACCTGGGCTGCAACTTGCCAAGGGACGCCAACGAAACTGACGAAATCAAGCAACGGATACAGTTAGCTAATAAGACCTTTTTCTCGGTCCTCCCCATAATGAAATCGAAGCATGTGCACAGAAACACGAAGCACTGCGTGTTCAAAACCATTATACGACCAGTGCTATGCTACGGCTGCGAAGCATGGACCCTCCCTCAAGCCTCTGGAAACATGCTAGACACATTTGATCGTAAGGTTCTACGGCGAATTTTCGGGGCTGTTTGCGATCGAGATGGATGGCGAATCCGGTGCAGCCATGAGTTGTATGAACTGTACGATGAGCTGGAAGTTTCGAAAATCATTATCGACTTCAATGTACATGTATTGTACATGTACAACGAATGGACGATGATCGCATGCCATAGACAGTAATGAACGCAGAACGAGTCGACGGAGGGAGACTGCCAAGCCAATCAAGATCTCGTTGGGAGAGCTCGGTGTATGCGGACGCCTGGCAACTACTGTGCTTCCAAGATTGGAGGACGCGGTCGCGTGACCGAAGTAATTGGAGGACAACGGTCCTGGCGGCCAAGGCCCGATGTCTGGCTGTCGCGCCACAATGATGATGATGATGAGTATAAAGGAAAACAAAGTATTTTATTTCATTGATCAACTGTCGGAATCAAAGCAACCACTGGCAAATCACCACATAAAACTTTTTTGTTTCTAAAGATAACTTTCCTTAATTTCATGTTATTCAATAGTATCTTTAGCCAAGTCACATTCTCGAATTTGGTTGAATTTGGACTACTGTAGCTGTCATAGGAACGACCGTTCCAAAAGTTAGTTTTTCCTGGAAAAATTTTTTTTTTATTTCTGAAGGTATCTCTACCAAATTTCGTATTATCCAATCATATTTAAAACACATTCCTAAATTTGGATGAAATTGGCCCACTATACCATATATTGTACCTCTCATGGCAACAGTGAAATCGGAACAAGTTTTACTGAAGTTCAAAGTGCCAAATGCACCATAAGTCACAACGAAAGTATGATACGCTTCGCGAAGGCTAGCTTGATTTTAAATATTTTTAAGCACTCCCTCTTGCATTCTGGAAATTAAATGGCATGTATACTGGTAATCAATTAAAAATCCCAACATCACCTCTCATTTCACTTTTAAAAATCAATAAACATATTTTATTTCAAATCATTTTTACAAAATATTTCAATTTGTCCTGACTTTCTTTAGTAAATAAGGCAAAAATCAAAAGCAATTAAGTTAAAATTACACTTCAAAAGCGAAGGAAAGAGAAACGAATACAGCATTTAAATTTCAATATTTCTCGAGCGAAACGAATTGAATAAACAAATTAGCCATATACCTCTTTTGCAAAATTCACATTGCTACTTGGGAAAGTCATCAGTCCCTGAAACAATTGGCATGCGAGCTGAAGGACTCAAGTCGAGCGGTCGGGTCAACAAACGGCAAGATGGAGTTCCAGGAGTAATCCAAACAAAGCAGAATCGTTAAAACTGTCACAAAATCTGAAAAGGGTTCATCTTAAATTTGTTGTTTGTGGCCTCTTCCTGGGGAATTGTGCTCTTTTCTTCCACAATTTCTCGACCAAATTCAATAGTCCTGCGAATGGCAGGCGGGGGTGCAATCTTTTAACATAATGAAGATCAAAATCCGACCCAATTTGGTGGCAAAGACGACGTATAGTCTTAATATGGGGCCGAACCTTCGGGCAACCAATTTCTAAACTCAGTTATTCATTCCCTGCGGGCAAGCTTCAGATTTATCTCACCTTAAGATGGAAATTATTACTTGAGGATACAATAACAAGATTCACAAGTAAACGTTTCCAACTTAACACCTACGAGTACATTGTTCGGAATGAAAATCTTTGCAAACCCGTGGGATTCAAAAGAATGGATGTCATCAATTTTAGAACAGAACCCCCAGAACATTCGTGGAATTAAATTGTAAATGGCTTTATTAGCCCACAACGCTCAAAGGTGAAATAAATCAAGACAAATGTTTGCAGAACGGGCATTTTGAGGTGACACAATATTAATAATTCCAGGAAATTTAAAATTGAAATTGAAATTGAATTCGTGTGTAATTAGAAGGGTTTGAATAAATAACGCGATTATGTCAGATGGATTGATAATTTATTTGGTTGCATCAGATGTTGTCCTGCTAAAAGCTATGATCAATTCGCAGGAAACTATAGTTAGAGAAGGAATTGTAGAGAATTAAATTTGCTTTTATTTCAAATACACCTTTGCTACTTTATCCTCAACCAATTAAAAGTTATATAATTTCTAACATATACAGTAATTTTCAAAATCATCATCATCGTGGCGCGACAGCCCGACGTCGGGCCTTGGCCGCCTGGATCATTGTCCTCCAATTATTTCGGTCACGTGACCGCGTCCTCCAATTTTGGGAGCCCTGCAGCTGCGCGGCGTCCACACCTACTGAGCTCTCCCAACGAGATCTCGGTCGTCCTCGCAGTTTCGCTCCGTCGCGTCGACTCGTTCTGCATTCATTACTCTCTTAGGCATGCGATCATCGTCCATTCTTTGTGCATGCCCTGCCCATTGAAGTCGTTGTAGTTTGACGATTTTCGAGACTTGCAGCTCATCGTACATTTCATACAACTGATGGTTGTACCGGATGCGCCATCCATCTCGATCGCAAACAGCCCCGAAAATTCGCCGTAGAACCTTACGTTCAAAAGTGTCTAGCATGTTTTCGGAGGCTTGAGTTAGGGTCCATGCTTCGCAGCCATAGCATAGCACTGGTCGTATAATGGTTTTGTACACGCGGAGCTTCGTGTTTCTGTGCACATGCTTCGATTTCACTATGGGGAGAACCGAGAAAAAAGTCTTATTAGCTAACTGTATCCGTCAGTTTCGTTGGCGTCCCTTGACAAGTTGCAACCCAGGTAAATGAAGTTGTTCACGAACTCGATGTTGAGGTCTCCCACATTGATGCTTGGTTGTGCAGGTGTCCTTGTCACCGATTGCATCATTATTTTAGTTTTGCCCTCGTTAATACGTAATTCAACTTCCTTTGCAGCGGTATCGAGCGTATGCAGAAGTTCTTCTGCGTCAGCCAATCTTCGGGACATGATGTTGATGTCGTCGGCGTACGCTGCTAATTGTGTCGACTTGATGAGTAGCGTCTTGCTGTTGTCCATATTCATGGCCCGAATAACGTATTTCAGTGCTAGGTTGAAGAGCGTCGGTGCCAGTCCATCGCCCTGTTTCAAACCAGTGCGTGTTTCAAATAGATCAGTAAGTCTATTATGTATCCTGACTTGTGAGACGGAGTTGGTCATCGTCATGGAGCGACCAGGTCTGAAACCGCTTTGATATTCGCCAATGACTCGTTCTGCGTACGGTTTTATTCTATTTTCCAGAATTTTCGTCAAAATTTTATAGGACGTACAAACTAGTGAAATGCCTCTGTAATTCTCACACCGCAGTTTATCTCCCTTTTTATGAATTGGACAGATGATGCTTCAGCGCCAATCGTCTGGGATCTCCTCGTTCTCCCATACTCGCAGGAGTAATTGATGTATGGCATCAACTAGACTCGTTCCACCGAATTTTAGCAGTTCAGCTGGAATCTCGTCAGCGCCCGGCGCTTTATTTCGTTTTAGTGACCGCAAGGCGAGATCAACTTCCTCTACTGTCGGGGGTTGAATGGGTGGGCCTAGATCAACAATATCGTCGAGAGCTTCCTGTGTGGGGATGTTAGATGGTCGGTTTAGAAGCTCTTCAAAATAAGAGGCCCATCGCTTGTTAATTAAATCTAATTATATTTCCTATGCAATTGCCTCCATACATATCTCTGGAACTCCGAAAGGTTTGAAGAATTATATGCAGTATGAATTGGCTCCTTATTCCTTGACTTTATTTACTGAATGTTGAATGAGGAAGTGCAGAGAGTCAGCACTATACACACTCTTTAAGGAAATTGAAAAGAACGTTGACTTAACTACCTTTGACTTTGTTGTTGATGGGGGATTCCTAGTCCACAAAGTTGTTTGGCAAGAAGAGACAACTCTATCAACCATTTGTGATGGTTAAGTTAAATTTTTGAAGACCCATTATAATGGGAGAGGTTGTACAGTGGTTTTTGATGGGTACAATGACACATCAGAGAGCACAAAAGCAGCTGAACAGAGTCGACGATATCGGCTCAGTAGATGTGTGGACATCAACATCAGTTTGGAAAGTAAAAGTAAAGTCAAACATGCCGATGGTATGAAACCCTGCACGCGAAGTGTGAAGGCCTGTGCATCCAGTCACTGCCATGTAGATACACTCTGGTCTCGTCGGTGAACAATACGGACCGCCATTGCTCGAGGGTCCAATTTAAGTGATTCCTGACAAACGTGAGTCGCGCTTGTCGGTGATGTGGGGTCAATTTTCGGAATGTGGCGGGCCGTCTTGGAGTCAAATTCGCTTCCTTTAGTCGTCTTCTCACTGTCCACTCGCTTACAGCTACTCCGCGAACGTCCCTCAGATTCTGCTGCACGTCAATTCCCGTGAGGTGCCGATTTCGTAGCATACTTGTCGCAATAAAACGATCGTCTCTATCGGAAGTGCACCTAGAGCGGCCGGGTCGGGGTCTCCGATTGTAGCTACCTTCCTTTCGGAACACTCCTGACACAGTAGACTGACTCATTCCTAGCTGACGAGTGACTGTTCTCTGAGTAAGCCCTTCCGAAAATAGGGCGACAACTTGAGCCGCCTGCTGAGGCGTGGTACTCATGAATGACAAAATTGTGACTTTTATTGCTTTAAACTTATTCAATCGACCTTCCAGATTCAACTGACCATTGAAAACCCTTTGCGGATGCATTTGTAGGGCTAGTTTGCCTTGTTATAACCCATTCATAAATGTTCAATTTCCCGACTTTTTAGCTCCAGGTAGCGTTCATTCATAAAACACTCATTAAATGGTGATAAAAAAGGAATCATTGTAAAGCTAAGATCTCAAACTTTCAAATGACATACTATTTTCAGGGATACATACACATACACATGATGCACGCAACGATCACGTGAACAGCCAACCGCCATCAGAAGGGTACGATATCACACAGCCGCACTCATCGATCCACGACGACGCAACGACGAGGATAAGCGACACCCACACGATCACACCGACGGGTATAAAAGGCGAGCCGTGACCAGCATCCATAGGCATTCGAGCATTGGCATCGGAGCATCCAACATCTGGAACTCAGGAACGATCCTCGAACCGCCCTAGCGACTGCATCGTGTGCGTACAGTATATGGACCGCACGGACAGTACTAATCTTTGACATTATTAAAATCAGCTATAGTGACTGCATCGTGTGCGTACAACATCTGGACCGCACGGAAAGCACTACTATTTACGAATTATTATTGTTCATTGTCTTACAATAAATCCTTTAAATTATACGCTCCACTGTGTTCTTACTGCGAACTCCACTTACTCCGACGTGACCACCATCCCTTCACGTTACAATATGTACACACACAATTTTATAGGAAATCTAATAAGCTTTCATTTTTGCATAGAACATAGAACATTTTCTAGAGTAAACCGTTTTCGAGAAATAATCCAACCAACCCAAAAATAAGACCTTCCCCTACCTCTCCCACCGTAGTCTCACCTCCCAGCGGCGGGGACTTTTAGTATGTTTACCTACAACCTACCCCTAACGAAGTCCTGAAGTCAAAAATTATCGCATATTTTATGGTCTAAATAGGTTCAAGGACAATTACAATATTTTAGTTTGCGGCTATTCATTGATGCCAATTCGCTTAGATTATATTATTTTAAGTGTTTAACGCGTTTTATAGATAAAATGGGTCACCGCAAACAACTGAACAACTTGGGAAAAGGACAAATAAAAGTCTATCTCGAATTTGGCTTGACACTTTTTGTTATGTTTTTTAGAAAAAGTAAATAAATATTATATATAACAATGAATAATTGAAATCACAAACTCTGATGTTTTATTAACAATTGATCCCTCTATACATACAAATTTATTTCACTGAAATCCCCCTGTTGGTTGAAAAATTAAAGCCATTTTGCTTTGGTATCAACGCTGAACCTATTCAGTTGATCAGCAGTGTACGTGGCCATTTTTGTGGGATGGTGTGATATGATGTTGCAGGTATCTTTCGCAGCGTAGCTGCCGGTTTTTTATAGACATCAAACTCCAGTTTCCCGTTATTGTTCTAGATCAGGGGTCGGCAAACTCCGGCTCGCCTCTGGTTCTCATCCGGCCCGCGAGCTAATATTGTTTTTGACATGACAAAATCAAATTTATACAAACACATAATTTAAAATCGATTTTTGCTTATCACAACGAAGTGCGTTTGAGTTGAATTTAAAACAAATACATTTGTTACATTGGAGAGTCAATTGGAATAATAATTCAAACAGCAATATATTGTAAAAACCGATCACAGAGTCTGTGGTGGGGTATTTGAACTAAACACTAGGATCTTGCTATGGATGTCTGGTCCAGCGTATATTAAGTCTATTTTCATGTCATTACGTCCTGCGCCAAGGAAATATTAATTCGGATTGCTATCTGTGCAGATAATAATGTAGGCATTAGAGCACGTATACACTCTTATCAAAAGATCTTATTGAGACTAGTAAAACGGTGGCTTCGAGGTCCTTGAATATCTGGTGAGCACCAACCTGATCATTGAATGTTTGGTTCACTTGGTTTCATTCTGCGTACCGGCTGTGGCTTGCGCCTCTCACGGTACAAATACTTGTCCAATAAATTCAGACTTATTAAAATAGAGGGAATTTGGGAGATAAAAATGATTTGTCCAGTATGGGCGCGAACTTCTGTCCAAAGTGTTTCGACTGGCAACGCAATGACACGCTGTCAAGCTAATCTACACATGCATATTAAGTTTGTATGCAGAATGAAACCAAACCATCCAAGCTTCCAATTTTCAGTGAAACATAATTCTTTGTAGGAAACTCGAATATCAACCAGGCCACTCTGTACTGCTTGCAGGATGACGCATTTAACGTATTCACTACTCCAGATCCGGTGACGAAATTGATGCGTGTGATGCGATTAAATGAATTTAAACTCACATCGATTTCGTCAATTTCAGGCAACGAAGTAAATACGTTTTCCTATGGCATTTGCGGTGTAAAATAGTAATACAACTGTGCCTATCTCGACAGCTTTAGCTAGATGGACTGGTGATCGTTTTTGGTAATTTGTTTTTGTTATGAATTTAATGTTTAAAAGGAAACTAGTGTTTCCTGAAATAAACGATATTATTTGAGTATCGGTCTGGAAATGTTCATGAGCTTTATTGAATCATACAGCCTGGTATAGTATATAGAGGCTCAGTTTTTCTTGCATGACTATCCAGTGCAATTCAGTTCAACAACATGTTAACCTGAAATTTCAATGGAGGTGGAACATTTCGCTTCCGTCACTCTGTATACGGAGGTTTAAACACAGAAATATTAGCCTGAAGATTCATATTTTACTGCGGTCTCCTCTGTCAAGAATTTCAATTGCTGAAATAGATTTCCACTTTAGGCAATACAGTTTTTCGTTATTCGGCGTTAAGCTTTGGTTATAGTGCAGATATACCTTTATATTTCATACTAAGGAGAATTCACTCAGAACTCACCCTCAATAACAACAATGCAAAAAAATAAGGAAATTACTTGAATTCTCTTTAATTTCGGCAGGAAAAAAAGATACAAAGTATCTACACTGCATGCAGATATATCGGAACATGGATATGTCTATGACTACCGACTTCGTGGAACCTGTTGTGTTGAAGATATCGACGTAAGTTTTATAAGGATCCCAGTATAGTTATACTGGATGAAATCATTCGAAAAAACACGTCCCACGCTTTCGGTAGGCATAAGACATATCCATGTACCCATGTATCTGGTGGCAGTGTAGATACTCGTCATAACTTCTGCTTTGCTTTGTCCTGTCCGCTTGGGCTCCTTTCTCTCGCGGGATCGTTTCGTTTTCGTTTGCATCGCATGTGTGCAATATTCACCTCCACTCGTGCACCCTGTTCCATCTACCCGTTCGGTACAGTTTGCAGACTGCAGCCTATCGACATTTCTCTGAGTACGTTTCTGCTAATCGCAATCAAGCTTCCCACCATCTTTTCCCAATCGGACGTGTATTGTGTTTGTGTATCTATTGCAAAATCGCTCCCACACTATCCGCCTCATCCCGCCCCTTTAATCAACAGTCCGGGTCCGGCACACACAATCCGTTTCTCAAGTAACGCGTGCGACTCTATGCGATTGTGTTCGGCAAACAGAAAGGGAAACTAACAAAAGTAAACAAAACATTCCAACACACGCACAAAGAGAATGCACAAGAAAATTTTTGGAATTTTTGCAGAAGGGGGGGGGGGGCATTTGATCTTCTGCAGACCTCTGAATGTACATCATGTCACGATGAGCTGCCCGGAACTATAATACCCTGCGACGAATATTTCTCTATTTCGGGGCTTGGGAGATTTTAACTCGCGCAGTACGAATCCGCCATTTTGTTTTATGATACGTTTATTGCATGTGTGGTGGGGGCCACATTGTGGGCCAGTCAGACCTCAAATCACCGCCATTGCAAATGCATAACCATTTGGATAGAATGAACTTCAACCGCGATGGCTCTCGCTCTCTATCTTCGGGGGGCGGGAACTATGTAATGTACACACTCTCAAATTGCGTCTGCGCATGTCCAAATGTTAGTCGAACTGACTACTTGCTACTTTTTCTGGGACCCTATTGATTCAGATATGTAGTACAACGTGCGCTATATTATTTGTTTGGATTCCAGCCATTTTGAACATTTTGGAATTTTTGAGGAATGGGGGCATTTGATCTTCTGCAGACCTCTGAATGTACATCATAACATATAACATCCTGCGACGAATATTTCTTTATTTTGGGACTTGAGAGATTCTAACTCGCCTAGTATAAATCCGCCATTTTGTTCTAAATGTTTATTGCACGTGGGGTGGGGGCCCACATTGTGGACCAGTCAGACCTCAAATCGCCGCCATTGCAAATGCACAAACGCAGTCGCTGGATCACCCGATTTGGCTCGAATGAACTTCATCCGCTCTCGCTCATCTTCGGGGGGCGGGAACTATGTACACTCTCTCAAATTGCGTCTGCGCATGTCCAAATGTTAGTCGAACTGACTACTTGCTACCTTTTCTGGAACCCTAGTGATTCAGATAGTACAACACGGGCTATTTTATTAAATGATGAATGGGAATTGGCGGAAATTGAAGGTCATTGAAAGTCCGCCCGTTCACCCGTACACTATGTTATTTCTTGCCGTCCACAACGTCAACCTTTATCGCTATCAAATCAACATCCCAACATGTACACACAGGATCCCCGCAAGCGCGCCGCCCGCGCGGATCTACAAGCAACAGCCATGCACATTGACCACTTCACTCAAACGACATGCACAGCCAGAAAAGAAAAATTTTCAATGGGCTTGTTCCCTCTTCTGACCCCCGAGTAGAAAAACAGACATTTCGTGTGACGGACAAATTTTTAGGATGACCCCCAGCTATAAGAAATATCCATGTCAAAATAACCGTTTTTAGGGTTTTGTAGTAAAACAAAACCCTTATGAAATCGGTCAAATGTCTGTCTGTCCGTCTGTCCGTCTGTCCGTCTGTCCGTCTGTCCGTCTGTCCGTCTGTCCATGGAATATCTCACGAACGGCTGAAGCTACATACATGAAATTTTGTAGGAATGTGTACAATTACTATAATTCACCGGAGAAAGCGAATCGTTGTAATAGGTCAACTTTAAGGAGAGGTCCCCATAGAGGAGAAATGAAGGTCGAAATTTTTTTTTCGTTTAGTACAGGCAAGTGGGGTATCATAAGAAAGGTACCGTCGAGTACATTCCATTTTTGGAATTTTTTTTAAATTTGAAGAAACGGGAAAAGAGGGAGAGGGGAAAACATGTCATCCGAGTTTGTCCCCCCCCCCCCTTGCATTTCGAGACCGTTATACTTAGAAATATGAAAATTTACAGAAAAGCGCCATTTTACTAGTGTAGAAAACCTAGATTTCTAGAATTTTGAAATTTCATCAGAAAAGGTTAATAATAGTACATTTCTATAGTTTCAGTTAGCACAACCCTGCACCCCTTACGCGTACCCGAGGTCAAAATTATTGATGGCCAATGATAACCAACATCATAGGCAATAATATTTCTAAGTTTCATTATAATCACATAATATTTAATAATAGTACATTCATTTAAAGTTCGGCATTTTGACACTATCCATACAAAAAGTACACCAACCGGCCTCATAGGTGTGAGTACTACTTTCATGTTGTTTTTCGTAGTGCGAATTGCAGTTATTTAATTAATCATTTTTGAAAGGGTAAAGATTGGTTGGGGGCGCTGTGTCTTAATTGGCCAACTTTACCGGGTGGAAGGGGGGTCCACATAGAGGCGAAATTAAGGTCAAATTTTTTTATCGACTGGTACGAGTATAAGCAAATGAGGTGTCGTGAGAAAGGTAATGATGAGTACATTCCATTTTTTGGCATTTTCTCGAAATTTATTGAAAGGGGAACTGTGGGGGAGGAGAAAATATTAGTTCGTAATTTGACCCCCCCCCCCCCTTGCCTGCATTTTGAGACCGTTATACTTAGAATTATGAAAACTTACAGGAAGTGGGTTTCGAAAAACATAAAATGGAAAATAGTGGAATTTGTATATCTTCTCAGAATAGGTCGATAATAGTTTATTTGTATAGTTACAGTTAGCACACCCTTGCACGCCTCAAACACGTTCGAGGTCAAAAGTACTGATGGCCAACGATAACCAACACCTTAAGCAATAATATGTTCTAAGTTTCGTTACAATCACGTAATGTGAATTAGCATGTAAAATGTAAGTGGGTAAGACATTTTTATTGCGTTTTTTCTATCCATCTGAGTGATATCAAGAAGAGCAAGGAGGCGATATTTATAAACCAAAATAAGCACTTGCTACAAAACCCTCGGATTGCGGGCGTAGCCCTCTATATTCCGGTTTCATTTCTTCTATCTAGCAGTTACATTGCTCATAATTTCGATTCAATTTCGTCTGCATCTACTTATATCAGAAATGATATCTTATGTGTTTCGTTACTTCGAACTGACGAAATCGATACAGGTTTGCGGTAATTTGCAGAAACACATATCGATTCCGTCATTGGATTTGCGCGTCACAGATACGATACGGCTAACGGCTGCTGGCACACGGTAAGCAATTTCATTTCGAATTTGCTATCCGGCCCGCTGAGCTTAAAATTTAAAAAATCTGGCCCTTTTCAGAAAAAGTTTGCCGACCCCTGTTCTAGATGATTAGGTGCTGGAATGGTATTGTCCCATGTTTTTCCATTTCGGTAGTAAATGTACATAGATAGATATAGGGAATCTTATTTATTACCGAAAAGTCCTGGTCTTTTTCATCCCTCTTCACCAAGGAACGCCGTCGACGTATCCCTGCTAAACTTTACGCATTATCTTCTTCGACTCAATTGCATCCTCTATTAAAGTCATGAGCATCTCCATCAAGAGCGGGGAGAGCGGGTTGCCCATTGCCACTCTGGAGGTAAATTTATAGTAATCACACGGAACGAGAAGTAGTTTACATTCATACAATGCTAAGCGAGCTTTGCATAAACTTTAATTTTCCTCGTCCACTCCGGGGTGGTACCAAGCTTGTTCAGCTAAAATTCAAACTCGAAGATCGCATATGGTTTGACCGGTATATTAGGGGATAACGCCTTTACATCGAATGATACCAAACTGCTTTATTTATACCCTAGACTTTTAGTATAGGGTATATTGTTTTTGTCACGACGGAAATATGTAACACCTTAAAGGAGGCTCCGGAGGTATAGCAATGTATATATATAAATGATTAGGGTCACCTCCTGATTGGATTTAGCCATGTCTGTCTGTCTGTCTGTCCGTTCGCACGATAACTTTCGATAGAATGAAGCTAGAGCCTTGAAATTTTGGTCAGATGTTGGAAGTATGATCTAGTTGGTTGGTATTGAAAACGGGCATGATCAGGCCAAGAGAACGCCTACCTCCCCTATATATGTAAAATACTTAAATGTATCCATAACTTTGGTAGATTGCTCGTGAGGGTAATCTTATACTCTCTTGGAAAAATAAAATCGATCAGTTGAAAACTAACGGCAATTTTCTTACAAAGAGCCCCGTACTACCCTACTTTTCAGGTTTTTTGTCCATAACTCTTGAATAAATTGATGTAGACATCTGATTTTTGGTATGTAACCCTGAGGTGAAAAGCTGCTTGGGTTTTAGTAAGTTGGGCATAATCAGATCAAAGGACCGCCTACCTCCCCTACAAAATTTAAAAAATTAAATATTCCTTTAATTACGATAACTTTCGATAGAATGACACTAGCGAGTTGAAGATTTGGCAGAACGTTGGTAGTAACATCCTGTTAGTTGGTATTGAAAATGGGCAAGATCCGACCTAAGGAACCCCTACCTCCCCTAGAAATTAAATTTTAAAGAAGCGATAACTTACGACAAAATAAAGCTAGCGACTTGAAATTTTGGTCAAATATTTGTAGTAGGATCCAGTTGGCTAATACTGAAAATACGTAAAATCCGACCAATGAAACCCCTGCTTCCCCTACAAATGAAACTTCAAATAAGCGATAACTTCCGATAGAGTAAAGCTAGACACCTGACACCTTTTTTTATGTTTGTAGGGTGATCTAATTGGTTGGTGGCTATGATGGGCAAGATCCGATCCAAGGAACTTCTACCATCCCTACAAGTGAGACTTCAAATAAGCAATAACTTTCGATAGAATGAAGCTAGCGACTTGAAAAATTCGACAAATATTTGTAGAATGGGTTAGTTAATTGATTTGAGAATGGTCAAGATTCTCCTGAATGAGTGTCAACCTCCTCGATAAACTGGCCGTATAGAAAACTCACTTTTAATGCATATGATCGATGCCAATTGGTACTTTTGGTATCACCACTAGGTCTGTACAAGTCTAGGGTATATACGCTTCGGACTCCGGGCCTGGTTTCAGAATGTGTTTAACACTCCACTAATATCTACCAGAGAGAAAAATATATTAGATTATGTGTAAACACCTTAGAGCGATAATGTAGAGATCTATCAGAAAATGCCTTACAAAGTTTACGTAGAGCGAATTTATGATAGAGAAGAGACACACTCTCGTCATAGAGCAACGTTTTTTCTTAGTAGGGCTCTACCACTTGATATCTCTTGTCTGAACGTAGCTTAACAAATACCAAATTAAAGGCTTCAATCCCCATTAAAACCGAAAATCATATTTTTGTTTTCTCAATACTACGAGTCCACAGCACCAAAGCCATGCAATTTGATTCTGTAATCATTTTACAGTCCAATGATAAATATCAAAGTTAATCCCCGATTTGGATGTCGCTATCTCTGAATTGCGAATGAGGACCGGGAGTACACACGGGCCTTGCGTATCCTTTGTCGTCGTCCCGCAGACATTCTCCTGGGGGTAATTAACAAGCTCGTGTTTCAGCTTTAGGCTAGGCTGACGCTAAAGTCTGGCTAAGTGCAGTCCATTATGGACAGTAATGATATCCGCACGTTTGTCGAATAGCACCTTAGAGCCTATCCATAAAATATTCCCTTCGACGATGCTGTCGAAAATCCATCAAATTTCTGATGGAAACGTAGCTGACATTCGTTTTGTCATACTACGCTTTCACTTTATAGCGGAAGAAGTTGATTTCGTTTCTGGCAGTTATGGTAGCAGATAGGCTTTTAGGGCTAGATCACACCAGAAATGCTGGTGGTATTTTTACTATACCACACAAAACACCCAGCATTTATCTGAAGTTCTGGCGAGCAAGCGCTTGAATTTGGACAGTATGTATCGGCCACGTTTTTGAAGCTGCTGCTTTCAAAATTAATAGCGTGGTTGCCACTATAATTTTAATATATTTTTGTATATACCAGTGCTTCGGGAGCAACTTGCTTCCTTCCTCAGTACAAAGCTAAACTTCCGAGAAAATATATGTCCAAAGAACGTTCTAAAAATTTTAAAATTGTCCATTATCTTGCATTTTATTTGTCCTTCCTTCCTTGAGCGTTCCCCAAATCTTCCAGTTTTTGAAACCAAACGATTCACACGGGAATATTCCTTTAAGTGTCTCCGTCTTCTATGAAATCAAATGATCGTTGTATTCAGTTTATAATTCTACTTCAACAAAGGGATATGCTGGACTGGCACAATGTCCAACCTTTTAAGCCCTCTTGCGTTATTTATCCGCTTTAGGACTAGTACGTGCATTGACAGTACTGGGACATAGGCACAGTAACGACTCATAAAATATGCTAAAGGAAGACATCTTTCTTACTACCCAGTACTTTTGTTTCAATGTTTAAAAGGAGTACTAATCTTAATATCACGTTGTTGTCCTTCCATCGTATTTTATGTCGACAGTGAAACACTACAAATTCATCGAAAAACTACGTCCATCATAATACGACGAAATAAAAGGAAAAAGTGACGTAATGAAGTCATGAACTGAACGGATAGGAAGAGCTACGACTTTAAGAAGGAGTTCTTCGACAATTATATAGTTGTAAAGCAGGATAAAGCTTCGAAGGTCGTAAATACAATCCAACGACGTCATACATTTCGAAGTCGTCAAGATATAGAAAGTATAATATCCGTGCAAATACAATAATCTTGTCGGTGTCGGACAGACGGAGAATTGGCGAGTCTGTGAGGCGGTTTTATGGAGTTCAGAAGTTAGTTTATGGACCAAAAAAGATATTTTATAAATGGTAAATCGATTTCGATCAAATTAAAATCTGGAACAAAAGCAGTCAGAGATGTTTTATTACTGTTATATGTGAATATCTAGGTTGGCATTATTCGGCTGTTCCATATGTAGGATTTATTGTCATTGAACATCGGATTTTACGCAGATGCCTATTCGTGCCTGAAATATACTAAACTATTGGTTACCGTCTAATTGTAAAAATTCTTATTTCTATTGTAGTATTATTTCACAAAATTGTCCTAAAAAAATGTATTTCGCTAAAAAACCAATGCAGTATGTAATTAAGACTAAACAGGCGGCCAGGGCCCGACGTCGGGCTATTCTCTAATTGCGCTGACCCCTCCAGGGGCATGGGCGTGTCAGCATCTCTAGTATTTCTAAGCCTTGTTGACGTTTCAATAGCATATCTACTTTTCGGAGGTGCAGTTGCTAGCATGCACCCCCTACCCAAGCCGTCTTTATACTGACAAGCTCGGAGCACTGTGAGAGCTCTATTAGTACTCACAGGCAGTTTTTGATCGCGCCGAGATTTGATCTCTGAGCTCAAGATTTGTAGCGTAGAGCGGTGACCGAACGATCACGGCCACCGAGCGCGACAAGGGTATGTGGGGCTGTTGCGCTACAATGTTGTGTTAATTGCCTTGACCCCTCTAGGGGCATGGGCACGTCAATATCTCTAGCATTTCTACGCCTTGTTGATGTGTAGGGGATTCCTTGTTCCAAATCGTCCAATTGCAAGCACTTTCACAACTTAGCACTTTTATTTGAAATACTTAAATTATTTGAAACGACACAAAACATGTGAACTATAGTATACTGCTTGGATCACTGTGAACAAAAAGCAAGAAATAATAGCTGATCTAGCTTTTATACGTGAAAAAAGGACCGCACAAGCGGTATGAAATCAATTCCATTATTCCATTTAAAAGAACTTTTCAAAAATATAGGTATGTGTCTCGACTATAGTTTCAATGGCCTCGTTTATGCCGCGGAACTATCTTCGAGTATTAATTGATTCGAGCTAATTCACGACGATATAAACATGTCGCATTAGCTAGTTTTGGTACTAATTTTAGCTCCACTTGCGATGCAGAGCTGGACTGAAAAATTGGGACTATATGGTGTTGTTGTCTTCGCTAATGGTGTTGTTGAAAATTGTATTTTATATGTTATATAATTGCGATATCCTTTCCTGAAACTCTGCATTCATTTCATCCTTTACTACTTTGCCTTAACCCCTAGTGGGGCATAGCGCATCAACTACTGCTGCGCGCCATCGTACTCTGTTCTGGGCAATGGGGCGCAACTCCCCAAAAAACTTACCCAGTGTCTGACACTCCTTTGCCACAGATCGACGCCATGAGATTCGAGGACCCCCTCTTGGTCGACCCTGGTTGGAAATGGGGTTCCATTTAATGGCATGCAAAGCAATGCAGTTATCACTCTTCCGCAATGTGTGACCTATCCACTGCCATTTTCGCCTGCGTATCAATTCGTCGATTGGCATCTGACCCGTACGCCGACTTAGCTCTTCATTTGATATTGTCTTGGGCCAGAATATTCTTAAAATTCGACGAAGACATGAGTTGACGAAAACATGCAAACCAACAACTGACATCTTTCATATTTAGTACTTCCCCATATGGTCGGTATAAACACACCACGAACAAGTACTAGCGCTAAAACGATTTAGTTAAATCGCCTTTTAGTTTCACGGTATATTGCCAATAATGCAAATTATATGTCTTAGCTAAGGATCATATGAAACAAAGCTCTACTGGTTACATCGGAATGCCAAAAACAGCTGAATGCCGGTCTGACAGAAGCAAAGCAGCGGCAGCAGCAGCATCGCCTGTGTCTGGGGTAAGTGTGCTTTCTAACACCCAGCTCGCACCTAGGAAATTTTCGTACAAAGCTTAATCTTTTGACATGGATATGTCTTATAGCTGGGGGTCATCCTAAAAATCTGTCCGTCACACGAAATGTCTGTTTTTCTACTCGGGGGTCAGAAGACGAAACAAGCCCATTGAAAATTTTTCTTTTCTGGTTGTGCATGTCGTTTGAGTGAAGTGGTCATTGTGCATGGCTGTTGCTTGTAGATCCGCGCGGGCGGCGCGCTTGCGGGGATCCTGTGTGTACATGTTGGGATGTTGATTTGATAGCGATAATGGTTGACGTTGTGGACGGCAAGAAATAACATAGTGTACGGGTGAACAGGCGCTCTCTGTGCTCTCTGTCCCACGCTCTCAGTCAACGCGACGACGCGACGCCATAATCAAAACTCCTGCACACACCATACCATACATTCAAAATCCTCAAAAATATATAGTACGCTCCGTACTACCTAACTTGACTAGGCCCCCAGAACACGTCGCAAGAAGTCGTCTTCTCTCCTCGCTCGACATGCTCACACGCAATTTATGGTCTCTGAATGTATGCGAAATTTCGCTCAGGGCAGCGGACCTCCTCCTCTCATTCATTCATATCATTCTCATTCTCACCATTTCATTAAACAAATTGTGCACTCCCGACATGCACATGCATAGACCCAATCTGAGGTCACAGTGAACGAAATTCCATTTTGTACTCATTATTTAGGTCAAGGACATCCAAGGACTTTCAATGACCTTCAATTTCCCCCAATTCCCATTCATCATTTAATAAAATAGCCCGTGTTGTACTATCTGAATCACTAGGGTCCCAGAAAAAGTAGCAAGTAGTCAGTGCAACTAACATTTGGACATGCACAGACGCAATTTGAGAGAGTGTACATAGTTCCCGCCCCCGAAGATGAGCGAGAGCGGATGAAGTTCATTCGAGCCAAATCGGGTGATCCAGCGACTGTGTTTGTGCATTTGCAATGGCGGCGATTTGAGGTCTGACTGGTCCACAATGTGGGCCCCCACCACACGTGCAATAAACATAAAGAACAAAATGGCGGATTTATACTAGGCGCGTTAGAATCTCTCAAGCACAGAAATAAAGAAATATTCGTCGCAGGATGTTATATGTTATGATGTACATTCAGAGGTCTGCAGAAGATCAAATGCCCCCCTTCCGCAAAAATTCCAAAATGTTTAAAATGGCTGGAATCCAAACAAATAAAATAGCGCGCGTTGTACTACATATCTGAATCAATAGGGTCCCAGAAAAAGTAGCAAGTAGTCAGTTCGACTAACATTTGGACATGCGCAGACGCAATTTGAGAGTGTGTACATTACATAGCCCCCGCCCCCTCCGAAGATAGAGAGCGAGAGCCATCGCGGGCCCCCACCACACGTGCAATAAACATATCATAAAACAAAATGGTGGATTCGTACTGCGCGAGTTAAAATCTCCCAAGCCCCGAAATAGAGAAATATTCGTCGCAGGATGTTATAGTTCCGGGCAGCTCATCGTGACATGATGTACATTCAGAGGTCTGCAGAAGATCAAATGCCCCCCCCCCCTTCTGCAAAAATTCCAAAAATTTTCTAGTGCATTCTCTTTGTGCGCGTGTTGGAATGTTTTGTTTACTTTTGTTAGTTTCCCTTTCTGTTTGCCGGACACAATCGCATAGAGTAGCACGCGTTACTTAAGAAACGGATTGTGTGTGCCGGACCCGGACTGTTGATTAAAGGGGCGGGATGAGGCGGATAGTGTGGGAGCGATTTTGCAATAGATACACAAACACAATACACGTCCGATTGGGAAAAGATGGTGGGAAGCGTGATTGCGATTAGCAGAAATTTACTCAGAGAAATGTCGATTGGCTGCAGTCTGCAAACTGTACCGAACGGGTAGATGGAACAGGGTGCACGAGAGGAGGTGAATATTGCACACACGCGATGCAAACGAAAACGAAACGATCCCGCGAGAGAAAGGAGCCCGAGCGGACAGGACAAAGCAAAGCAGAATTTATGACGAGTATCTATACTGCCACCAGATACATCGGTACATGGATATGTCTTATGCCTACCGAAAGCGTGGGACGTGTTTTTTCGAATGATTTCATCCAGTATAACTATACTGGGATCTTTATAAAACTTACGTCGATAACTTCAACACAACAGGTTCCACGCAGTCGGTAGTCATAGGCATACCCATGTTCCGATGTATCTGCATGCAGTGTAGATACTTTGTATCTTTTTCTTACGAAAATATCCCTGGTGCAAGCTTGGCTTAAGAAAGCACACTTAACCCAGACACAGGCGATGCTGCTGCGGCCGCTGGTTTGCTTCTGCCGGCAATGAAATTGCGGCAGTATGCATGGCGAATGTATATTCGAATTCGCCCGTATACAAATCGCGAATCCGAAGTGCGTGTGTTTTGCTTCAATGCGGCTGTGGTCATCAGGTAATAAATTCATCATATATTTTTGTTGACAATGATGGTTTGTGTCCTTTTTGTGTTTCAGAATTGCAGTACTGGAGAGCATCGTGAAAACAGCAGCAGCGGAGTCAACTTAAGGTGCATCATCGTTGGATCCGGCAAATGTAATCCCAAACAGACGTTTCGATAGCATATCTACTTTTCGGAAGTGCAGTTGCTATAGTGACTCTTTTCACTGTGCCAGCACATAAGCTCTGACTTTTTTAAATGATTCATTCAAAACAGAATCGTTCAGAAAGAGTCATGCAAAAAGACTGAAACTTGGGTTAATAACATATTCAATAAAACTCGTATTTTTTTAAAATTCATCTTTTTTTCCTTTATTTTTTACTCCCGATTCGAAGTCGGTTACCTTCAATATCATTTAGTTCGAACCAGTCAGATCGGACCACTATTTCCCATGAAAACGGGATTGCCAATCTGGAGTAGGCGACCCCAATTATTATTTTTCTCTTTTTTGACCCCAGATTCTGAGTCAGCGACCCCCCAATGCCCTTTAGTTCGAGCCAACCAGATCGGACCAGTATTTCTCATGAAAACGAGGCTGCCAATCTGGGATAGATGACGGCAATTTTTTTTTTTGCTTTTTTTGTGACTAAGGCAACCGTTGCACTATATTCGTGCAAGAAAGCTATAGGCAAAAAAGACACCTGGCGCAATGAAGCCAGAGAAACTGATTTTTGATATGGGCTAGTTCGGGATCATTTATGAGTTTATGTATAATTATGATTTGAGTGGGACACTTAACTGCAGTTCTCAGTACCAGGTGCAGCTGCAGAATTATGTATTTCGATATGCGGGCGATATTTTCAGATGATGAAACTTTTTAACTGTTCGATTGATTTTACTATAATACTCGTATATGCATTTATTTATCTCCGGTTTCATTTTAAGCTTCATCAACTAAATGACTTTCATGTAGGTACATTTTTGCTTTTATGTTATTGTAAGCTTGCGACTGTACCGTGGATTTTCCTGAAACTCCACCGGAAGCTATTCCTCACTAACTTTCACGAACTAGACAATTTCGCTCAACTAGGTTTTTCCGTTATAAATTAATTGTGTTTTCAAAATTTTACGGTTATATAGGTGTAACTCTGGAACTGACTCATTGATCATGCTGAAATTAAATAGGAGCCTAGTCTCGACAATCGCCCAACAATTAGAAAAGTTTCACTCAGCTAGCTTCTTGTGTTATAGAGTTATTTTGCTTAGGCGGCTATTACACTATAAAAGTTCTTTTACAAATATCTTTTATAGAAGACATTTTTAAAGGACTTTTATAGTGTAATAACCGCCTGAGGAAAGATTTGCGACATGAATGTTGCTTGTTTCAAGTACTTTTCTTACAAGCTTGCACTCCTTCCCCCTTAGGCGGTTAATATCATTCATAAAAGTTCTTTTAAAATATCGTGCGTCAACAATATTTGTAAAAGAACTTTTACAGTGTAATAGCCGCCTTAGAAAATTTTGCCATTATATAGCTGTAACTTTTGAACCGGTTGATGCGTTTCACCCAGTCCTCCGTAACATCTATCAACTGGATAAGTTTCGCTGAGCTAGCTTCCTCCGTTACGTAGGTATTTTGTTTATAAAATTATGCCGTTATTTAGCTGTAACTTTTTAACGGCTTGATGGATGTTTGTTAAAATTCAATAATAGGCTAGTCCTTATTGTTGTCTACGTACTGGTCAAGTTTGGTTTAACAAGCTTTTTCCGTTGTGGAGTTATTAGGCTTAGATAATTTTGAAGTTATATAGCTTTAACTTTTTAACCGATTGATCGATACTGTTGGATTTCAATAGCAGCCGGCTCACTACTGACATCTATCAACTGAAAAAGTTTCACTTCGCTTACGACTTTCGTTCGACTGTAATCGTGTCCACAACATTTTGCGAGAGAGGGTCGAATAACTGATTTTTCTTCAAAAATCAGTTAAAAATGGGGCTTACATCCAAAAGTGGTTTACTGGCTCCATGAATCAGTACTGCGTCCCATGTTAATGCATGGGATCATCGTCTGGTGGACGGCACTTAGCATCATGTTGTACAGAATTCTGTTGGAGAAGGTTCAAAGACTGGCATGTGTTGCCATCATAGGGGTTCTAAGGAAAACACCGACTACTGCTTTAGGAGTATTATTAAATTTACTTCCCTTGGATATTTTTGCTGAGCAGATGGCGGCGAATACGGCTGTTCGCCTCTGGGAAACCGGTCAGTGGATCGCATCAACCGTAGGTCAATCGGCAGTACTGACAAATTTTGCGATTCCCGGAATGACGGACTACATCTCTCCGAAACTCTTGTTCGATAAGTGCTTTACAAACCTGATCCCATTGAGAAATGAGTGGTCTGAAAGCGTTTTTTGGGATCTAATGCCATTAGGCGGCTATTACACTATAAAAGTTCTTTTACAAATATATTTGACGAACGATATTTCAAAAGAACTTTTATGAGTGATATTAGCCGCTAAAGGGGGAAGGTGTGCAAGCATATTAGAAAAGTAGTTGAAACAAGCAACGTCCATGTCGCAAATCTTTTCTTAGGCGGCTATTACACTATAAAAGTTCTTTGAAAATAGCTTTCATAAAAGATGTAGAAGAACTTTTATAGTGTAATAGCCGCCTTAGCCTTTTTACTTTTTACTGCTGGAGTGTCTTCGAAAAGTTGAATATTGGCTTGTCGTTCCGCTTTCCGGAATACAATAGCTGTAGCAATTTCCGAGGCGCTAGTCTGGCTTGTGCATAATGTTCTATCTACTAGCGATATTGTAATCTTCACAGACAGTCAACCGGCAATTAAGGCGCTGAGCTCTGTCCTGGTTACATCAAAAACGGTAGGGTGATGGGTAGTTTTTAACATATTTCTGTGCTGAATACCGGGCCACAGTTGTATATTTGGGAACTGTAAAGCTGACGAACAGGCTCGGGCGGCAACGACTAACGAGATCAGGGAGCGGTGGCGTAGAACAGGGATGCCTCTAGCGACTTGCGAAATGATTACCCAGAATGTGGCGTAGTGGATCCATATGTCATGCAACTAAGCAATTATGGCCTAAGCTGGATCCTATCTGAACCTACGAGATGCTGATACTGAGGAGACGGCATTTGAGAAATGTGATGGGGCTTATCACTGGACACTGCTTGATCGGGGAGCATGCTAGAAGATTTTGACTCCCGCACAATGATTACTCTAGGAGCTGCAAGGACATCGAGGAGCAGGAAAACTGACACCACCTTCTGTGCACTTGCCCTGCTTTGGGGGAACGTAGGAGAGACATCCTTGGGTAATACTTTTTTGTCGATCTGGATGACCTTAAGGCAGTTAGTGTTTGTCGTCTTCATCGCTTCATTTCCAGCTCTGGCTGGTTTAACGATTGAGATAAGCTGAGGTATGCTGTATCTAGGGGGTATCACAACGGACCCAGTGGTGGTCTATGCGCACCATGCTCTTCAAGGTAACCCATCTAACCTAACTTAAGCTTTCGTTAATATTCAGCAACTACTCGTCAAAGTATTTACGTCACTTACGTCTAATTATTCCATTCGATATTCGCCGTAGCTCGTCATATTTTTCTTTTTTGGCTCTGGTTGCTCGCTGAATCCATTGTCTATAGGCTTCGTTTTTCGAGTCAAGTGAATTTTTGCGTTCTTCGTCGAATCAGTTATGTCGCGCTCGACGTGCTTTATATGATCCACGACCTTCTTTGCGATCTTTTTGATGGTACCCTTGGGATCTTCCCACAACCCGTAGGTGCTTGTGTTGCTGATGTTGTGTAGTATAGGTGATAGTCTTTCCTCGACTGCGGCAGTATACGCCACCGCCGTAGCATCACTCAGAAGTTTATCAGCCGCAAAGAATTTGGGAGGGCTGATTCTCGATTAGTGCACTGAGGAAATTCTTCATTTGTAGGTCGTCTTCACCAAGGGGTGGTCAGAGACGCAGTTTATTCCTCGATAGAAGCGGACATCTATGACACTAGACGCCCATCTGTTGCAAATAAGGACGTGATCAATTTAGTTGACTGTATGTGCGTCTGAAGATTTCGAGGTCTCTTTGTGAATGCGTCGGTGCGGGTAACACGAATAGCTTATGACCGGATTCCTACTGCAGACGAAGTCGATAAGTCATTGGCCGTTACCGTTACATTTTTCATGGAGACTGTGGAAGTCGTCTTTTGCTGCGTCTTCTTAAACTTTAGTGGGGGCGTGCACACTGACGAGCCAGAAGTTGAAGAATCGAGTATTAATGCGAATCGCACACAGCCGTTCATTCAAGGGTTTGAAGTCAATAATAATCGGCTTGAGGTGATTGCTCACTATAAATGCTACTCCAAACTTCTTGTGGCCCGATGGTTTGCCACTTGTGAAAATTGTGCGCGATTTCTTGTTATTGATCTCAGTGCCAAGCCAATTTGTTTCCTGGACTGCAGTAATGCTCAATTTGTACATTTCGACCTGTTGAAGGAGGGTCTTCTCGGCCCCTGGTTTGTTCAGGGGGCGTACATTCCAGGACCCGAAAAAATAATCCTTCAGTAGTTTGCGTGGTCTCGTTGTTGATCCGTCCAATCCGAGGCTTTTGTTCCAGGTTTCTTGACGTGGAGTGGTTTTTACAAGGACGAGTTGTCAGCACATCGCTTAACCCCATTCAGGGGATGGCCTCGGCAGATAGCTGCTTCAGATGGTTTAATAAATTTGCTGGAGTTTACACAACTATGGTGCAGGTCCAGCTACACAAATCATTCCATCCTACTGAACATGAGACGCTTAGGTGTTGGTCAGCCATTCAGGCTACAGCTATCTTCCTTTGTCCAAACTGTCTTATCGCTAAGACTTGGCCGTCAGTGGCTTGACGCACTGCCGTTTCCGGGGGATGCCCACGTGGAGGACTATGGAAAGGTTTTTTGCCACCCCCCCCCCCCCAAATGGATATATTGGGGAGAAAAATTGAATTGAAATTCTAGGTATTTCCCTGAACGTACAGAATGGACATCTTTTCTTCCTATTGCTTCCCCATCACTCTTTTTCATAATATAGTATGCACGAAATCATGTCATAAAAAGGTCTCTTCTCATTTGTTGTGACTAACGCTAACAACTTCAATTATCACTACTTCTCGTGCTGTCGTGCCCCTTTAGCCCAGGAAAATTTATAGCCACTAGTGTCTCTTACTTTGGCCAACAAGGAGCGGTTTTGTGCCTAATGAATATTTTCACGCGTATTACATTATACGTTGGTAACCTTCCTTCAGTGTAGAGTATACACACATATTCTTGGAAATGACAACTACCCTACCAAGTTTTATCCCCAAGTCACAAGGATACCTTCGCCACTTGGTTTCCATCAAGACAAATTTGCGTCTTGAAAGGGGTTGAAGTTAATCCTTGTAAGTAGAATGTGATGTTCAAAGTCGTTTTTCGTCGTCACAACACCCCCGTCGCGTCGTTGTCTTCGGTGACTATTGAAATGGAACGAATGTAGTACACGTATGAACGTAGTTGTTTGTCGGAACAGTTATTTAGTGCAAACACACGTGAAATTCATTAAAAATTTTATGTCCCGATAATACTAAATTGAGTGTTAAATGCATATGTCTGTATTGAAAGGAAATATGCAACATTTAATGAAGTGAAATCCTGCAAGTACATCTCTCGATGTTTTGATTAGGTCGGAATTTTTTTATGTGTTTGCTAAGCCGTTGGGGGATGATCCTTTGATGCAAGCATAGCCTTGGCGTAACGGAAATTAATGTAAAAGAGGGGATGGGAAATGTTAAAATACAATAAATCCAGACGACTACATATTTCGTGTTTTTTAAATTAAAATATGAAATTCAAGACTTATCTGAACATTCACAAAGGATATAGCACGCGTTTATCACGATTATGGACGCCACGTCACTTCGCGTCGTGTTTCGTTCGTTATATTGGTTCGGTCACCTACCCGGAACTGTTACGGAATGGTGCTACCATTAGGAAAAGGCGGTAATCTTTTTTATATTCTGTTTGCGTGTCTGTGACTAAAAACTTCAGTGTTTTTAACATCGATGCATTGAAGTTGAGGCCGATGTTCTATTTTCGCTTTCGGGTGGGAGTGATTTTGTTTTTAGGGTTTTGTAGGAAAGAAAACCCCTATGAAATCGGTTAAATGTCTGTCTGTCCGTCGGTCCATAGAATATCTCACGAACGACTGAACCTACATACATGACATTTTTAGGAATTTGTTGAATTACTATGACTCACCGGAGAAAGCGATGCGTCGTAATAGCCCAACTTTAAGGGGGAGGGGAAGGGGGTGGGTCCCCATAGAGGGGAAATGAAGGTAGAAATTTTTGAGGAGTATGTCCACAAAGCTCGGGACGGAAGTAGAAATGCTTTAAAATCTGTTTGGAGATCTCAGCGCCCATGAGATAAATTTTCATTTGAAATCTTATTGTATATTCTAAACAAGCTTTATCCTAAATCCCATCCAATAAATGTTGTCAAAGATTGGCCTCATTTATACCGCGGAACTAAAAGGCGATTTAACTAAATCGTTTTAGTGCTAGTCCTTGTTTGTTGTGTGTTTATACCGACCATACGGAGACGTACTAAATATGAAAGATGTCAGTTGTTGATTTGTGACTTCGGTGACTTTGGCTTAGAAAATGTCAAGAGGCAGTAGCCTCCTAATAAAAACGCGTTTATTTCGCTACAATCAAAGGATGAAACAAATGCAGAGTGTCAGGAAAGGATGAGGTATTTATATAACATATAAAATATAATTTTCACCAACAACACCATTAGCGAAGACAACAACACCATCTAGTCCTAATTTTTTAGGCCAGTTCTGCCTCGCAAGTGGAGCTAAAATGAGTACCAAAACTAGCTAATACGACATGTTTATGTCGTCGTGAGTTAGCTCGAATTACTTAATTCTTGAAGATAGTTCCGCGGCATAAACGAGGCCATTGTACCGCTCGCCGCGCCGGTCGTTGTAAGCTTTAGCCAAGCCCCCATCCAATAAATGTTGCTATTACCACCGCATCATTGGCAGGAAGCGCTGCGTGTTGATTAACAGCCGCTGATTTTTGTTGGGATGACGGCGCAGGCGCAGAATCTATAACTCATGCCGGAATTTCAATGCCAGCATCAGCAGCAGCAGCGGCATCGCCTGTGTCTAGGCTAATTAGAATGCACGCATTTACCGAATTAGGCCCGAACCAGATTGAACGCAGAAAGCAGCAGCAGCGGCAGCGACCAGTAACAACAACATGCAGATCTGATTTCGCCGCTGTCGCTCTGGCAGCATGAAATCAGATCAGCAGATCTGCATGTTGTTGTTATTGTTCGCTGCCTTGCTGCTGCTTTCTGCGTTCAATCTGGTTCGGGCCTAATTCGGCAAATGCGTGCATTCTAATTAGCCTAGACACAGCTTCGCTTCGGCCTGGTTGCTTTTATACCCTAGACTTTTAGTACAGGGTATATTGTTTTTGTCACGACGAAAATATGCAACACTTTAAAGGAGGCTCCGGAGGTATAGCCAGGGCTGTCGAGAGGGGGGGGGGGGGGGCGGAAGGGGCAAAACGCCCCGGGCCCGTGTTTTTCTCAGGGGCCCGAAAATTTGAAAAATTGAAAAAAAAAACCTATCTCCGCACTGAGCTTTTTTTTTGCTCCTTTCCTTTTCATACCACTCGCCATATATGGGCCCCTACAAAGAAAAACAGAAAAACGTACGCTTTGACCTTTTTTTTTGTTCATTGAGTTGCCGGTCGCCATATATGTATATGGGCCCCTACAAAAGTTGAGTACCGGGCCCGGATTTTCCCTCGACGGCCCTGGGTTTAGCAATGTGTATCTATAAATGATCAAGGTCACCTCCTCATTCGATTAAGCCATGTCTGCTGTACGTCTGTCTGCCCGTTCGCACGATAACTTTCGATAGAATGAAGCTAGAGTCTTGAAATTTTGGTCAAATGTTGGTAGTATGATCTACTTTATGTATAATATTCTTGCAAATGTACAAGTGCGAATCATTTCAGTGAAAATCGGAATTTTTTGTAACACTTGGTTTCATTCTGCACACCAACTTAGTATGCGTCTGTAGCTTAGCTCGCCTGCCTCCGCTACATATGCAGAATAATGAAAATCTCTAGCCTTGGTAGCTTGCTCGTGAGGGTAATCTTATACTCTTCTGGAAAAATAAAATCGATCAGTCGAAAACTAACGGTAATTTCCTTACAAAGAACCCCGTACTACCCTACTTTTCAGGTTTTTTGTCTATAACTCTTGAACCAATCGACCTAGAAACCTGATTTTTGGTATATAACCCTGAGGTGAGAAGCTGCTTGGGTCTTAGTAAGTTGGGCATGATAAGATCGAAGCAACGCCTAACTCCCCTACAAAGTTCATAAAATTAAATATTAATTTAGTTACGATAACTTTCGATAGAATGACACTAGCGGTTTGAGAATTTAGTAGAATGTTGGTAGTAAGATTTAGTTGGTTGGTATTAAAAATGGGCAAGATCCCACCCAAGGAACCCCATCTCCCCTACAAATGAAACTTCAAATTAACGATAACTTTTGATAGAATGAATCCACCGACTTGAAATTTTGGTCAAATGTTTGAATTGAGATTGAGTAAGTTTGTATTAAAGATGGGTTACATCCAACCTAAGGAACCCCTACCTTCCATACAAATGAAACTTAAGATAAGCGATAACTTACGAAAAAATAAAGCTAGCGACTTGAAATTTTGGTCAAATGTTTGTAGTATGATCCAGTTGGCTAAATAGAAAATACGACCAACAAAACCCCTACTTCCACTACAAATGAAAGTAGGTAGGAACTACCTCCCCTACAAGTAAAACTTTAAATAAGCGATAACTTTCGATAAAATGAAGCTATTGACTTGAAATTTTGGTTAAATGCTTGTACTGGGATGTATAGTATGTATTTGGTTGTTATTAAAAATGCGCAAAACTCTACAAAAGAAACCTCTACCTCCCTTACAAGTGAGAAATTTCGATAGAATGAAGCTAGCAACTTGAAAAATTCGACAAATGTTTGTAGAATGGGTTAGTTAATAGATTTTGAGAATGGTCAAGATCTTCCTGAATGAGTGCCAATCTCCCCTATAAACTGGCCATAGATGAAACCCACTTTTAATGCATATGGTCTTTGCCAATTGATACTTTTGGTATCACCACTAGGTCTGTATAAGTCTAGAGTATATACGCTTCGGACTTTTTAACTTACTTAACAAAAAATTTCATTTAACTAATTAAACAATCTGGAAAATGTGAATATCTTTTGAATTAATGATCGTATGGAATTGGGGTTGGTTTCATTCGACTCAAAATTAACAAATACAATAGCAACTATCCTAAAACTGGCACAAAAGCTTTTCTATTTTCAACGTATTGTATTTAATAAAAAAGCTTATTTAATTAATAACCAAATCTGCAAAAAAAGTGAGTATCTTTTGAACTAATAGCCTTAAGGAATAGTGGTCGGTCTCATTTGACTCAGAATGACCAAATACATTAGGAACCAATCTAGAGTTTATACAAGTTGCTTGAACTTTGAAATTATGGAAGAAGTTGAATCATTTAATTTACTATTTATTTAATTAATTAAATCAGTCCGACGGAAAACTCAACAAGACTTTTAAAAACAAGGTTAAAATATCTACGAATTGAAGCTAAACTAAAACTTTTAGCTGTTATATTTATCGAGATAGAGCTACTAAGGCTCAAATAGCTAAAAACAAAAATGTCTGCATTTTCGCTCATAACTACACTAAAAACGGGCCGATTTGAAAATTATTGGGCTAGTTAAACTTGAAATAGAAATATCTTCAGCTTTCGTTTAATGAGTTTTTCCATTTGTAGCATTTTTCTAATTGCCTTGACCCCTCTAGGGGCATGGGCGCGTCAACATCTCTAGCAGTCCTATGCCTTGTTGACGTTTCAATAGCATATCTACTTTTCGGAAGTGCAGTTGCTGGCATGCACCTCCTATCCGCACCGTCTTTATACTGACAAGCTCGGAGCACTGTGAGAGTTCTATTAGTACTCACAGGCAGTTTTCGATCGCGCCGAGATTTGATCTCCGAGCTCTAGACTAGTATCGTAGAGCGGTGACCGAACGATCACGGCCACCGAGCGCGATTTGTAGCATTGGTTTCACAGATATGTGAGCTTGAAAAGCGAAATAGTATGATTTTCCTCCAAAGCCTCGAAAGGTGACGTGTTTCGACTATCGGTTTTGACTATACTGCTAAGCCGAATTTCAAGTTTGAGCAATGCATTAGATGTAGAATTTTACGACATCTCTTGAAATGAATGTATGGGGACCACCTACAATCATACCAAACGGCATCACCCTATCATAGTTTGCAAGGTCAAATCGCTTACCGTCCCAACAACATAGAGAGCAAGAAGTACTCGTATATGCTCGCCTGCTTTTGAAATAACCCCCAGAAATGGCGTTAGGATTTCTGAAGATATTTGCGAATTCATGCGGTCTTACCAATTGTAAACAGGTGGGACGTGGTGTCGCACGCACTCAAATTGTGAAGAACAAGAAGATGTTAAGATGCTGAATACCTACTTGAATGATGCAGTGGAAAATAAATTGTCAGGAAAACCACCTCTTCCAGGTTTTTGGAAGCATGGTTCAAAAAGTCCCGGGAAAAATGATGGAAACACAAACTTTTTGATACAAATCGATTTTATCCTTCAACATAGTTCCCTTCAAGGGAGATACACTTCATCTAACGATCCTCCAACATTTCGATACCTTTTTTATAGTAGTCGACGTCGAGGCTCTCAAAATAGGCATCAGTTTCGAACTCGTCCCCTCATTTGAGTAAAATTTCTTTCCCCAGAGCCATCCTTTCAAGTTTGGAAACAGATAATAGTCGCTGGGGGCCAAGTCTGGAGAATACGGTGGGTGGGGCAGCAATTCGTATCGCAATTCGCTCAATTTTGCCATTGCTTTGAGCGATGAATGAGCCGGTGCATTGTCGTGGTGAAACATCACTTTTATCTTTTCCATATGCGGCCGTTTTGTCTTCATTTCTTTGTTCAAACGTTCCAATAACGCTACGTAATAGTCGCACGTGATGGTTTTGCCTTTCCCAAGATAGTCGATGAGAATTATGCCATGTGCATCCCGAAATATCCTGGCCATCACCTTCCCAGCCAACGTTTGCGTTTTTGGGCGCTTCGGACGAGTCTCACCCGGTTGTAACCATGTTGCCGACTGTTTATTGGACTCCGGTGTGTTGTGGTGGATCCATGTTTCATCCATTGTGACGAATCGACGCGAAAACTCTTTCAGATTAATCCGAAACAGCTCCAAATTGGCCTCCGAATCGCCGACACGATGTTGCTTTTGATCAATTTTCGATAACCGCGGCACCCATCGTGCGCAAAATATTCAAAATACTGCCTATCGACAACTTCATTATGTCTGCTAGCTCTCTCACTTTCACTTTGCGGTCTTCCAAAACGGTCAGATGGATTTTCTTGATGTTTTCTGGAGTGGTAGCCTCATTTGGCCGGCCCGAACGTGGTGCGTCGCTGGTGCTCGTACGACCCATTTTAAATTCAGCAAACCATCTGTAAACAGTTGTTTTCGACGGAGCAGATGCGCTGTGGTGTTTTTGAAGCCATTCCAATGTTTGCTTCTCGTTTTTAGGGTTTTGTAGTAAAACAAAACCCTTATGAAATCGGTCATGCGTCCGTCTGTCTGTCTGTCTGTCTGTCTGTCCATGAAATATCTCACGAACCGCTGAAGCTAGACACATGAAATTTGGTGAAAATATGTAGAAGTACTATAATTTTCTGGAGAAAGTGATGCGTCGTAATAGGTCAACTTTAAGGGGGGTCCCCATAGAGGGGAAATGAAGGGATAGGCAAGTGAGGTATCGTAAGAAAGGTACCGTCGAGTACATTCCATTTCTGGAATTTTTTTTTAAATTTGAAGTAACGGTAAAAGAGGGAGAGGGGAAAATATGTCATCAGAGTTTGTCCCCCCCCCTTGCATTTCGAGACCGTTACACTTAGAAATATGAAAATTTACAGAAAAGCGGCATTTTACTAACATAGAAAACTAAAAATAATAGAATTTCAAAATCTCGTCAAAAAAGGTTAATAATAGTACATTTCTTTCATTGCAGTTAGCACACCCCTGCACCCCTTAGACACACCCCGGGTCAAAAATATTGATGGCCAATGATAATCAACACCATAGGCAATAATGTCTCTAAGTTTCATTACAATCATGTTATATTTAATAATAGTACATTCACTTAAAGCTAGGCATTTTTACTCTATTCATACAAAAAATACACCTACCGGCTTCGAAGGTGCGAGTACTACTTGCATGTTGTTTTTCGTAGTGCGAATTGCAGTTATTGTTACATATTATGGTTAATTACATTCATGAAAGGGTAAAGATTGGTAGGGGCGATGTGTTGTAGTTGGCCAACTATAACGAGCAGGGGAGGGGGGTGGGGCGAAATTAAGGTCAAATTTTGTTTATCCACTGGTATAGGCAAGTCGGGTGTTGTGAGAGGTAATGTTGAGTACATTTTATTTTTGGCATTTACTTTCAATTTGAAGAAAGCGGAAAAAATGAGGGAGGAGAAAATATTAGATCGTAATTTGTCCCCCCTTGCATTTCGAGACCGTTACACTTTGAAAAATGAAAACTTTCAGGAAGGTGGGTTCCGAATAGAATATAAAACGAGAAATAGTGGAATTTGTATATCTCCTCAAAATAGGTTAATAATAGCTTATTTCCGTAGTTACAGTTAGTGCACCCCTGCATCTCTTAAACACGACCAATATCAAAAGTACTGATGTCCAAGGATAACCAACACCATAGACAATAATATGTTCTAAGTTTCATTACAATCACGTAATATGAATGGGCATTTAAGATACTACAGGATGGGTCAGACATTTTTATTATCATTAGGGTTTTGTATAAAAACAAAACCCTTATGAAATCGGTCATGCGTCCGTCTGTCCGTCTGTCCATGAAATATCTCACGAACCGCTGAAGCTACATGCATGAAATTTGGTGGAAATATGTAGAAATACTATAATTCTCTGGAGAAAGCGATGCGTCGTAATAGGTCAACTTTAAGGGGGGTCGCCATAGAGGGGAAATGAAGATCGAAATTTTTTTTTCGTTTGGTATAGGCAAGTGGGGTATCGTAAGAAAGGTACCGTTGAGTACATTCCATTTCTGGAATTTTTTTTAAATTTGAAGAAAGGGGAAAAGAGGGAGAGGGGAAAATATGTGGTCCGAGTTTATCCCCCCCCCCCCCTTGCATTTCGAGACCATTATAACTAGACATATGAATATTTACAGAAAAGCGGCATTTCACTAGCATAGAAAACCAAAAATAATAGAATTTTTAAATCTCATCCAAAAAGGTTAATAATAGTACATTTCTATTGTTGCAGTTAGCACACCCCTGAACCCCTCAAGCACACCCTAGGTCAAAAATATTGATGGCTGATGATAACCAACATCATAGGCAATAATACCTTTAAGTTTCATTACAATGACATGATATTTAATAATAGTACATTGACTTAAAGTTATGCATTTTGACACTATCCATACAAAAAATACACCTACCGGCCGGGCCTCACGCATAGATATGCGTGTACTACTTACATGTTGTTTTTCGTAGTGCGAATTGCAGTTATTTAATGAACCAACTTTGGAAGGGTGAAGATTGGTGATTGGTGATCCTAACAATAACTATTCACACAGTTAATTTTTTTTAGGGTTTTGTGTCTTAAATCTTACAAAATCGGTCAAATACCTGTCTGTCCGTCTGTTCATAGAATATCTTACGAACGGCTGAAGCTGCACACATAATTCGGCGAGAATGTGTAGAAATGCTATAATTTGCTGGAGATAGCGTTGTGTTGTAATTGGCCAACTTTAAGAGGGGGGGGGGGGGGGGGGTCCACATAGAGGCGAAATTAAGGTAAATTTTTTTTATCCACTGGTATAGCCAAGTGGGGTGTCGTGAGAAAGGTAATGTTGAGTACATTCCATTTTTGGCATTTTCTTGAGATTTGTAGAAAGGGGAACAGTGGAGGAGGAAAAAATATTAGACCGTAATTTGTCCCAGCCGCCCTGAATTTCGAAATAAATAAATAACTGGCGCAACAGTCCAATTTGAACCACGGCCTCGAGATGAGTTAGCATCATCTCATTTTCTAGATCGTGACGGTTTTTGTGCAGAGGTATGTGATCAGCAACACGCTCAACCGAGTTATTTACCCCATAATGGGTACTCATTAAACAGCTGAGTGGGCTCATAGTCCGACACGTAAATCCCCGGAATCGAACCGGGGCCCAGTGCGTTGAAGGCGAACGTGCTAACCGTTGCGCCATCCGGACTACTGAATTTCGAAGCCGTTACACAAGTTTGCAATTTGCAATGTCGTCTTAATATGAATGGTCAAGCATCTTGAAGAGTGGGACAGTTTATCTCGTATACATACATATCTATCTACAGCTCCTCGTATTAAAACTATTACTTTGAGAGGTGACAGATGCAGTCTTTTGTGAATTGGCATGTAAGATACTATATCATGGGTAAAACATATAATTATGGTGTTTTTATTCAGCTGAGGGGTACCAAGAAGAACAGGGAGCCAGTATTTACATGCCAAAATAAGCGCTTGCTACAAAACCCTCGAATTGCGGGCGTAGCCCTCTATATTCCGGTTTCATTTTTTTTATCCATTTAAGTGGTACCAAGAAGAGCAAGGAATCGATACTTACATACCAAAATAAGTGCTTGCTACAAAACCCTCGGATTGCGGGCGTAGCCCTCTATATTCCGGTTTCATTTCCGATTGCAAAGCAATGTTTTATCAAAATGCGAAATTCACTTTTTAGGGTTTTGTAGTAAATACAAAACCCTTATGAAATCGGTCAAATGTCTGTCTGTCCGTCTGTCCATGGAATATCTCACGAACGGCTGAAGCTACATTCATGAAATTTTGTAGGAATGTGTAGAATTACTATAATTCGCCGGAGAAAGCGAATCGTCGTAATAGGTCAACTTTAAGGGGAGGTCCCCATAGAGGGGAAATGAAGGTCAAAATTTTTTTTCGTTTGGTACAGGCAAGTGGGGTATCATAAGAAAGGTACCGTCGAGTACATTCCATTTTTGCAATTTTTTTCAAATTTGAAGAAACGGGAAAAGAGGGAGAGGGGAAAATAAGTCATCTGAGTTTGTCCCCCCCCCCTTGCATTTCGAGACCGTTATACTTAGAAATATGAAAATTTGCAGAAAAGCGCCATTTGACTATCGTAGAAAACCTAGATTTCTAGAATTTTGAAATTTTATCAGAAAAGGTTAATAATAGTACATTTCTATAGTTGCAGTTAGCACACCCCTGCACCCCTTACGCGCACCCGAGGTTAAAAATATTGATGGCCAATGATAACCAACATCATAGGCAATAATACCTCCAAGTTTCATAACAATCACATAATACTTAATAATAGTACATTCATTTAAATTTTGAGATGTTGATGCCATTCATTCAAAAAATGCACATAACCGGTTACATACTAGTACTGCATACTTGAATATTGTTTATTGTTTTTCATAAAGTGAATTGGAGTTAACCATTTCTGAAAGGGTGGAGATTGGTGGTATAGGAGTGGTAGGGGAGAGAAGTTTAAGGGGGGAGGTAGGTGGGTTGCTGCTTTAAGGGATGTTCCCATAGAGGGGAAATTAAGGTCAACATTTTTTTTCATCTGATATAGGCAAGTGGGGTATCAAGAGAAAGCTACTACAGAGTACATTCCATTTTTGGCGACTTCACCAAATTCGAAGAAAGGGGAAAAGAGGCGGAGGGGAAAATATGAGATCATATTGTAATTTGTCCCAACCCCTTACCATTTCGAGACCGTTACACTTAGAAATATGAAAACATACAGGAAGATGGCTTTCAACTAGCACAGAAAACAAAAAATTATGGAATTTTGATATCTTCTCAAAATAGGTTAATAATAGTATATTTCTATAGTTACAGTTAGCACACCCCTGCATTTCTCAAACTCATCCGAGGTCGAAAATATTGATGGCCGACGATAATCAACACCATGTGCAATAATATCTCCAAATTTCGTAATAATCACGTAATATTTAATATTAGTACATTCATTTAGATTTGGTCATTTTGATATCATCCATACAAAAAATGCACATAACAGGTCTCTTGTACTACATACTAGTACTACGAGTACAACATACTTGCATATTGTTTTCCGTAGAGCGAATTGGAGTTAACCATTTTCAAAAGGGTAATGATTGGTAGGAGAGGTGGGAGGAGGGGAAGGCGGGAAGGAGGGAGGGGGGTATGCTCGTCGCTGACTCTATTCTCTATAATTATTCAAACAATTTATTTTCAATATTTTTTATGCAAACTTACAATTTGCAATATTGTCTTAACATGAATGGTTAAGCATCTCCAAAAGTAGGACAGTTCATCTCCTATTGGCATGGGACACTACAAAACCCTCGGATTGCGGGCGTAGCCCTCTATTTTCCGGTTTCATTTGATATGTTATTTAGGTCCGCCGTCCTGTAGTTCAGAATCCAAGTTTTCGACCATCCACCCCTTGTGCATTCCCTGTGGCACCCCAAAAACCGACGAATTTCAGGAGATATATCTTTTTAATTGTGTATCTCAAAGAAAAACAATGTATTAGAAAGTCAAAGAGTAATCAGTTTTCTATAACTTTTGTTTCTCCGCAAAGCTATTATTTTAAAACTTAGGCGCTGTCAATGTTGCACATTTTTTTATAAAATGAATCATGCGGCGAGTATGTCGATCATTTAATTTTAATCGTGAAGAAATTTTTTTTCGAATTACACGTGTGCGTTGGTGTAAATTAGTCGTAATTTTTTTAGTTATTTATCCATTGTAGACCATACGTAAGTGGCTTCATCATCATATCCTCCGTATTTTTTATGTAATGGTAGTGAGAGTGATGTTACTATAGTGAAAAAAGAGGCATTAAAATACTTCTTGAAGCCAGTATAAAAGGAAGGACACACTCAATCAAAACAATGTAAATGTGAAGCAAGCAGTTGAAGATGCTGATATGCTTATTATAACATCTGCAATAAGCCTTGCTGCAGAGTAAGTATGATGCTGTGGAGATCATCGGGGAGGACGTCGATTTGCTTGTTCTCAAGATCTGCCCATGGATCAAAAAGTCCCGGGAATTTTGGTGGGATGGCGTCACCACTCTCAAAACGATATCATTTTTCGGAAGTGCCAACTTTTTAATGAAGAATGTCAAATTTTCATGACATTTCATTTAGTAGTTTGGAAGCTATCGCTATATGAGTGACGCTACTTTTGGTATTTCGTAAGCAAAGGAAATGAAACCGGAAAATAGAGGGCTACGCCCGCAATCCGAGGGTTTTGTAGTGTCCCATGCCAATAGGAGATGAACTGTCCTACTTTTGGAGATGCTTAACCATTCATGTTAAGACAATATTGCAAATTGTAAGTTTGCATAAAAAATATTGAAAATAAATTGTTTGAATAATTATAGAGAATAGAGTCAGCGACGAGCATACCCCCCTCCCTCCTTCCCGCCTTCCCCTCCTCCCACCTCTCCTACCAATCATTACCCTTTTGAAAATGGTTAACTCCAATTCGCTCTACGGAAAACAATATGCAAGTATGTTGTACTCGTAGTACTAGTATGTAGTACAAGAGACCTGTTATGTGCATTTTTTGTATGGATGATATCAAAATGACCAAATCTAAATGAATGTACTAATATTAAATATTACGTGATTATTACGAAATTTGGAGATATTATTGCACATGGTGTTGATTATCGTCGGCCATCAATATTTTCGACCTCGGATGAGTTTGAGAAATGCAGGGGTGTGCTAACTGTAACTATAGAAATATACTATTATTAACCTATTTTGAGAAGATATCAAAATTCCATAATTTTTTGTTTTCTGTGCTAGTTGAAAGCCATCTTCCTGTATGTTTTCATATTTCTAAGTGTAACGGTCTCGAAATGGTAAGGGGTTGGGACAAATTACAATATGATCTCATATTTTCCCCTCTGCCTCTTTTCCCCTTTCTTCGAATTTGGTGAAGTCGCCAAAAATGGAATGTACTCTGTAGTAGCTTTCTCATGATACCCCACTTGCCTATATCAGATGAAAAAAAATGTTGACCTTAATTTCCCCTCTATGGGAACCTCCCTTAAAGCAGCAACCCACCTTCCTCCCCCCTTAAACTTCTCTCCCCTACCACTCCTATACCACCAATCTCCACCCTTTCAGAAATGGTTAACTCCAATTCACTTTATGAAAAACAATAAACAATATTCAAGTATGCAGTACTAGTATGTAACCGGTTATGTGCATTTTTTGAATGAATGGCATCAACATCTCAAAATTTAAATGAATGTACTATTATTAAGTATTATGTGATTGTTATGAAACTTGGAGGTATTATTGCCTATGATGTTGGTTATCATTGGCCATCAATATTTTTAACCTCGGGTGCGCGTAAGGGGTGCAGGGGTGTGCTAACTGCAACTATAGAAATGTACTATTATTAACCTTTTCTGATAAAATTTCAAAATTCTAGAAATCTAAGTTTTCTACGATAGTCAAATGGCGCTTTTCTGCAAATTTTCATATTTCTAAGTATAACGGTCTCGAAATGCAAGGGGGGGGGGGGACAAACTCAGATGACTTATTTTCCCCTCTCCCTCTTTTCCCGTTTCTTCAAATTTGAAAAAAATTGCAAAAATGGAATGTACTCGACGGTACCTTTCTTATGATACCCCACTTGCCTGTACCAAACGAAAAAAACTTTTGACCTTCATTTCCCCTCTATGGGGACCTCCCCTTAAAGTTGACCTATTACGACGATTCGCTTTCTCCGGCGAATTATAGTAATTCTACACATTCCTACAAAATTTCATGAATGTAGCTTCAGCCGTTCGTGAGATATTCCATGGACAGACGGACAGACGGACAGACAGACAGACAGACATTTGACCGATTTCATAAGGGTTTTGTATTTACTACAAAACCCTAAAAATTAGAACTACTGAACCTTTTCCAAGATAAGTTCCTCTTTTCAGACTCTATTCCCCACAGTATATATCCTGCAGAAAAAGTCTTAGTTTTTATAATGCGAAGTCGTAGCAAATTGAAACCTTGCTTAAGACCGTTTATTACATATTATGTGGCATAATATACCTGCCGTAGGCGCGTTTTCTGCCAAGTGCAAAAATAAATTTAATCTAAATATAGGTCCGAAACTGCCATCTTCTTCGTTGACAGGTTATGTATATTTAAATACTTCAAAACCACATCCTTGCTTTCCATACGTTTCAACAAATTCTTTCACAAGGATATGTAACTCGTTAGAAACCCAACGTTCCGTCTGCCTCTATTTGCCATTTGATGAACGTACTTGAACTACGAGTACACTGTTGAGGAAAATGAAACTATCAATTGTATCCTTCGGGCTATGCGGTAAGAAGGCAACTATTATTCTTCCAACTTGAATTCGAGCCATTTTCTTTGTTCTCCTTGCGTGTGACGTGGTAGTCTGAGCCTGAGGAGTAGTAACTTTTCAACTTTCCTGAAGTTTTCTAATAGAACACGTGACTGGAATATCGACGATGAGTGTGAGTAATAAAAATAGTTTACGGACCAGATGGGTTGTTTCCCTAATGAATATTTAAGTCAATGGAAGTGACGTGTGTGTTTAAATATAGTCTTGTGTTCAGTAGCCTTTTTAATGGAAATATGTACAAGTTTTAAGCGAAGCTGCCTTTACGATTGTAAGGTCTATTAAATTCCGTGAATGCTATATCAATATTTAAGTTGATTTGAAACACGTAAGAATGATATCATGCGCTACAGGCGATATATTCACAACAATACAATAGATATAGATATTATTATTATATTATACTCTTTTGTAAAAATGAGATCGATAAGTTGGAAACTAACTTCTTTTTACAAAGAGCCCCGTACCTACTTTTCACGTTGTTTATCTATAACTATTGAACAAATTAATGTAAAGTACTTATTTTTGGAACATAAACTTCAGATGGAATTTTTATTTAGTTATAATAAAAAAAATCAAACTCCATTCCAAACAACAAGTATGTACCTCACTTTCTACGTAGTCCAATTAGCAGAGTAAATACTATAGTAAAAAAAACATAAGCACTGAAGAAGGAAGTAAGTTGCTTCCAAAATACTGTGCGAGTATTTGCGAAATAATAAATAATTGTTCTAGGAAAATAAATTTCTGTTTTAATTTTTAATTTAATACAAACTACAACCAACGATTAATCTTGTCACCGGAGCTCCACCGCGCTAAAAGTACAATAAATAAAAAGAGATGAAATTGTATTTGAAAATGTAAGTTTAAATTATATTGGAACTCTTACCTGGTCCCAACGTCGAGCACCGTGCGCCTGGAAATCGGGTCGTCGTAGACCCGAATTCTTACCCAGCCGGGTCAAAGCTAGTCCGAATGCGATGATCACCTGGAAAGTGGAGGAAAAACAAAGAAACGCGGACTTAAAAACAATAAAATTATACTTATCTGAATCAAGATGTCCCCAAACGAGCGAAGCAAACAAACAATGGCACTGTCACTCAAATGTCAAAACAAACCGAACGTCAACGCGAATGTGTCATAAAAACATCGCAAACTGCAAGAATTTGGTTGCAGCGACATCTACAAAAAAGGAGGGTACTTCAATTGAATTTAAAACAAATATCTTCTCGAACATTCTAGGCTGTATCGGCGGTGGGGATCGATTACCATGGATGGGGATGATCGGAGATAATAAAAAGGGTTCGAATCGGTGGATGAGCTCTCTTCTGTTTTTCTCCTGCAGCCAGTGAAGCGAGATAGAGTCGGTGTGTTGAAGATCTGGAAGAAAACCGATTATAGTCCGAGTAGTGAGGAGTGCTTCGTCGGCATCCTGTGTTGGTGGAACACAACCACGGCATTAAAAGGAGATACATCGGTCTGAGGCTGAGCTAAGCGGAGGCGGTGGATAACACGACAAGTGCTGGTGGAAATTCTTTGATTTGAGCAGCAGGCGGAAGAGAAGTGTTGCGACACCACCAGGGGCCCCTAACCCAGAACGGCAACAGCGACCAGGTATTGATGGTGAAAAATTGGGTCTTATGACGTTTAAAGAAAAAAAAAGGATAAAATTTAATAATTTAATGAGAATTTAACCTAGCAGATTGTATTTTTGTAACCGTGAGGCAAGGTGGGGCCAGTATTTGTCGACTGAAGAGTGTATTGCGGTAATCCGATGTTCGCTGTGTTCTAGGTAGTGCAAAGTGTGTGCCGTGTTGTGGGTTTGTGCTTTTGACCGGAATATTCGTCGTCGGGTCCGTCTCTTCGCGTTTCGGGCCGGCCCCAAGAAGGGACTCCTTTTTGAAGCGCGTGGCGCCCACGCCCATCTCACTGGGCTTGTCAGATGCAGAAGTCCCGGCGGATACCCGATCTAAGGCACAAGCAAGGGAAGGGAGTATATGGGGCGGTACGTTCGGTGCAGTGAGGTGGAAACCTACTTCCTTGAGCACGTCAAAAGCCGCGGTGTTGAGACTGTCGCGTTCCTCGCCGACTCATCCAGGAGAGCGGCCAGTCGGAAAATTTCTCAACAGGATCTTCTGGAGGAAGAACGCCTGGAGGAGTTATTTAGAGCGCGCGTACGAGGAGGGCCGACGAGCTCAGGAAGATAGGTTCCCGCCACCGAGGTAATTTCCACGCAAGAACCGCTAGGAAATCCGTAATAATCTAACCAAGGCACTAAATTTTTTTTTTTTTAATTAATCTAAAATTTAGATTGTATCACGATTAGGTGTAGAGAATCTTCGCACTGGTTTCGTTTTAAATTATTTTCCGCACAATACATTTTGCATATTTTCTATTTCAATTAGCTCGTTTGTCCGCGCACTTCCCGTCTTCTGATATTAACCAAACGGTGATATTTTGGTTGCCCTGCAGGCGTGCGTCATGAAAAAAAGGACTCTTTTGATCGTGAAATGAAATAGGAGCAAACATCTTCTACCAGGAGGACTACTCCTCGTGGGCGCCCCCCGGAACGGCAGTTGTCGTTGATCATTGCTAACCAGGTCAAGCCGCCAGTAATGGTAGAGCGATGATTTGGCTGAGGTCTACATTCCCCCTGTGGTGTGGGGCGAAAGAAACCAACAAACAAAAGACAGGTTGTGTATGTGTATGGAACATCTCAATAATACAATGCCATGCTCCAACTGAGCCCGACAATGTCTTGGCGAAAGACTCCTTCTACGAACAACTAAACGCCGTTCAGAGCAGAACACCTAAAGGTAACATTATAATGGTTATGGGTGATTTGAATGCAAAAGTTGGCTATGGGCACAGACATGTGATCTGGAGATATGGTCTTGGGAATCGAAGCGACAACGTTGAAAGATTTGTAGAGTTCTGCAACTTTCACAGTTTCTTCATCGGTTTGTTTGAGCATAAGGACCACCACAAAATCAGTTTATCCTCTGTTGTTCGACACTTTGCCATTGTCTGTAGGCCTCGTTTTTCGAGTCAAGTGAATTTTTGCATTCTTCGTCGAACCAGTCATTTCGCGCTCGACGGGCTTTATGGTATATCCCACGACCTTCTCTGCGACATTCCTGATGGTACCCTTGAGTTCTTCCCAGAACCCATGGACGCCTGTGTTACTGATGTTGTGTAGCATAGGCGATAGTCTTTCCTCAAGGGCGATAGTATAGACCACCGCCGTAGCACCACTCAGAATCTTATCAACCGCAAATATTTTGAGAGGGCTGATTCTCGATTGGTGCACTGAGGAAATTCTACATCTGAAGGTCGTCTTCACCAAGTGATGATATGAGTCGCTGAGTCGCAGTTTGCTCCTCGATAGGAGCGGACATCCATCACACTAGATGCCCATCTCCTGAAAATGAGGACGTGATCAACTTGGTTGACGGTATGTGCGTCTGCGGATTTCCAGGTCTGCTTGGAAGAGAACAAATTTTCAAAAACAACGAATTGGAAGCACTGCTCGATGAAGATTTGTGCCAAACGCAAGAAAAATTAGCTGGGCATGATTCAGAGACAAGGAAATTGGGTTTCGTACGAATTAAAGCCGAAAAATATTGAACGGCGATTATTTGCGTGCGAACAACTGCTTCAAATGCAGAATCGGAAGGGAATTTTACATCGTATCGTAACCGGCGACGAAAAATGGGTCCCTTACGATAATCCCAAGCGCAGAAAGTCATAGCGAATGCCCGGACATGCCTCAAAGTCGACGGCAAAACCGAATATTCACGGCGCCAAAGTTATGCTTTGCATTTGGTGGGACCAGCTCGGTGTGATATACTACGAGCTACTGAAACCGAATGAAACTATCACAGGAGATCGGTACCGAACGCAATTGATGCGTTTAAGGCGAGCATTAAAGGAAAAACGACCACAGTACCAAGAGAGACACGACAAAGTCTTCCTCCAGCATGACAATGCTCGGCCACACGTCACAAAATTGGTCAAGACATACTTGGAAACCCTGAAATAAGAAATCTTGCCCCATCCACCGTACTCCCCAGACATTGCTCCTTCCGACTGCCACCTGTTTCGTTCCATGGCGCACGGCCTGGCTGATCAGAATTTTCGTTCGTACGAGGAAGTCGAAAAATGGAATGCGTCGAAAGACGCCTCCTTTTCCGAGATGAAATCCGAAAATTTCCGGGGAAATGGGCGAAAGTTGTCGCTAGCGATGGACAATACTTTGAATAATACATCTGTAAGTACTTTTTGACAATTGACAATTTAATTCCAGGAAAAAAACGGAGGAAGCAAAGTTGTACACCCAATGGATATTTATGTATATACTTGTATATTGTTATGTATACCCTAGTTGACGCAACGGGTAGGACGACTGTTTCTTAACCAAGAGGTATCGGGTTCAAATCCCAACCACGGCTTTTTCATCAATAAATGGTAGGGTAGATTATCCCGAGGAAGATTGAAAATTCGATGATACTCCCCTCCCTTCCACCTCCCTATCCAATCCTACCACGAATAGGAGAAGAGGCAATGGATAAGTAAAGAAATCCCGATACTTTCGGGAGCGCACCCAGTGGTACCCAAGAGGAGTGAAAAGACCACGAAGACGCCCGAAACTACGGTGGGATCATGACATCAGAAAACTGGCAGGCATGACCTGAATGAGGATAGCTCAAAACAGATAAGACTGGAAAGCAAGGAATCGATATGTTGTGTGTGCAGCGCGGTTCAGAGCAGAACAAGAATTACATACGTCACACTTACAAAATTGCTATAGATTGAGCCGGTAGTTAGTGTAATTAGTGTAATTTTTGATGAAGCTCGACGCCTCGGCAAACGAACGCTACCGGCAATTCATTTCGCCTCAAAGTCCCTCAGCAATCTCCTTCAAAGACACTGTCGAACAATTCAAGACGCAAAATTTCGCAAAAGGTTCAAGGCCCTTCAGATTCGCAGATCAGAACACGAAGAAATCACAACCTTCGGATGCAGAGTTAATCAAATAGCAGAGGACTTTCAGGTGAACAACTTCGAAGCCGAACAGTTAAAATGTCTTTTATTCGTGTTGGGCTTCACAAATCCAGCCGACAAAGAGATTAAAACACCGTTGTTGAGTATCATGGAAACAGACGACACTGTGACTCTCAAGAAGATGCTCATCGAGGCGAACCGGCTAACCAGCGTCAAAGCGAACACAAATCTGGGCACAGAGGAATCTACTTGTATCAACAAAATCACACGCAAGTCAGAATCCAAGAAAAAGTTCAAGTTAAAGAATTCGTCAGCACCATCTGGAACCCAATCACAAAAAGTGCCCCGAACGCCGTGTTGGTTATGCGGTGCCATGTGCTACTCAAAAGATTGCCGCAGTACAAGCAACACAAGTGCGGAATGTGTGCAGCAGTTGGGCACAAAGAAGGATATTGTTCCATTAATCGTTCTCCAAATTCGTCAGCGGCGACAACACAAAAAAAGTCATTCGGATTCCCGATTTACATCCGACATCTCGAAATGGCAGTGAACCGGTTGAGTCGGCCGTGCAAACAGCAAACGACAACTTCATAAACAACCGAAAATTTGTGGAAGTGGAAATCAATGGCAAACCCGTTTCCTTGCAGTACGACACCGCAGCAGATGTTACAATTCTCACCGAAGATACATGGAAACAGCTGGGCTCGCCAGCATTACACGCGCCATCCTGCAAGCCAGTGGATGCGCAAAACCAACACTTGCCAGTTACGGGAGAAATTAAAGTTTCGATTTGTTTGAACGGAATCACTCATCGAGGACTTTGTTTCGTCACCGAAACCGACACAAATCTTTTTGGCATCGAGTGGATAGATCAGTTTGGTCTGTGGGAACGAGCTCCTACAACGTTCTGCAAACATATCCGAGAAACCGTAGCATCCAGCTCGCAGCAAGGGTTTGACAAGATTATTGGAGACATTCAGACCACATTCTTCACAATCTTCTCATCAACCATGGGTTGTTGTGACAAAATCAAGGTGCATCTCAACCTCAAGAAGAACGCATCACAAGCCAAAACGACAAGTGCCTTTCCATATCATGGCGCAGGTCGAAGAAGAATTGGACAGACTACAAAACTCTGGCATCATCTCACCCGTTTAATTCAGTAGTTACGCTGCTCCGGTTGCCGTCGTCCGTAAACCCAACGGGAATATCCGGCTGTGTGGAGATTATTCGACTGGATTGAATGATAATCTCGAATCCCATGAATATCCTATACCGACCCCAGATTTGATTTTTGCATCACTCTCTGGTTGTAAAATCTTCAGCCAGATTGACTTATCTGATGCGTATTTACAACTAGAGATGGATGAAGAGTCGAGAAAGCTTTTGACCATTAATACACATAAAGGTTTGTTCACATTTAACAGACTTTGCCCAGGCGTTAAACCAGCTGCGGGGATATTGCAGCAAACAATGGACACAGTGCTAACAGGAATCCCGCACGTAATCACCTACTTCGACGACATTTTGGTGGCGATACATAACCTCGAAGAACACACGGCTACATTGAAGGAAATTTTCAAGCGATTGCAGTCATTCAATATGCGAGTGCGTCTTGAAAAATGCAATTTCTTCAAGTCAGAAATTCGTTATCTGGGAATAATCATTAATCAGAGTGGACAGAGACCAGACCCGGAGAAGATTGAGGCTATCAAATCAATGCCTCCGCCATAGAATGTAAGTCAGCTTCGTTCGTACTTGGGAACAATCGCATTCTATTCAAGATTTATTCAGTCTATGAGCTCAATGCGATCACCGTATGATCAGCTACTCAAAAAAGACGCAAAATTCAACTGGACCAAGCAGTGTCAAGAGACGTTCGATAAATTCAAGACAATTCTTTCGTCGGATTTGCTTTTGACCCACTCTGATCCAAGTCTTCCCATTATCGTCGCAGCTGATGCATCGCAAGCAGATGTCGGTGGGGTTGCTTATCACACTCTACCGGATGGATCTATGAAGGCATTCTTCCACGTTTCCAGACGATTAACACCAGCAGAGTCGCGATATTCTCAAATCTAACTAGAAGCCTTAGCATTAGCAATCATATTTGCAGTGACAAAATTCCACAAGTACATTTTTGGCAGCAAATTCACAATCTTCACAGATCATCGCCAGCTTCTATCGATATTTGGTTCTACAAGGGACGCATGTGGCTAATCGGATTCAACGTTGGGCTCTCATTCTTCTAGCCTACAACTTTGATATTAAGTACACGAGAACAGATGAGTTTGGACATACGGACGTGCTCTCCAGGCTCATATCGCAGCAAAAGCGAGAGGATGATGATTTCGTTATTGCATCAATCAACGCAGAGACAACCATCGATCAAGTGTTTTTTAACGAAATAAATCGACGCCTACCCATTAAGTTTTCTCAAATTCAGGATGCCACTGCTCACGATAAGATTTTGCAGTCAGTCATTTCCTTCGTGAAGAAAGTTTGGCCGGCATCATTGAAGACGTCACCGTGACAGAAATACGACCTTATTACAACATTGAGGAGTCGCTCTCACTAGTCAATGGCTGTCTGACCTCCAGGGACAGGACAGTTATCCCATCAGCACAGAGATCGTATATATTAAAGCAGCTTCATGAGACGCATCCGGGCATCACACGGGTGAAAGCATTGGCAAGATGCTACGTTTACTGGCCCAACATTGATGAGGACATCGCATCATTGGTAAAACAGTGCAACAATTGCCTTCGGGCTGCAAAAATGCCAACGAAAACTACGCTGTCATCTTGGCCGATTCCTTCAGCACCATGGGATCGAGTTCACGCAGATTTTGCTGGACCAATTGGCAACAATTGGTTTCTGATAATGGTAGACGCTTACAGTAAGTGGCCGGAAGTCATTCGAATGTCAACGACAACTGCCACCGTCACAGCCGCAGCCATAGCTTCAGTTTGCGCACGATTTGGGAACATGAAGACTCTTGTAACCGATAATGGACCACAATTCGCCAGCGAAGTGTTTAAATCTTTCTGCCAAGGGGAGAACATCGACCACGTTCGCACCCGTCCTTATCATCCACAAAGCAATGGGTTAGCTGAACGGTTTGTGGATACATTTAAACGGAGTCTACTCAAGGCCAATGGGAACACTTGTGACACGACCATTAACATATTCCTTCGTACTTATCGTGCCACACCAAACGACAACGCACCATACAACAAATCACCAGCGGAGTTGATGTTCGGACGCAGAATCACACTCTGTTCTACCAACTAAAAGTACGCCGCAGAAACGGAATGCCTCCATGGAAGAGCATTTGAACAAAAAACATGGAGGAATTGAACGGCAATTCAACGTGGATAAAGCAGTGTCAGTCAAGTTAACAACAAAGGGACACTGGAGGCCTGCAACAGTTTTAGAACGTATGGGGACTGTGATGTACAATGTTGCATCAAACGGACGAGTTCTACGTGTCCACGCGAATCAGTTACGCCCTGCACCGCTTCCCGAACCATCCGAAGTACTAATGGACGTAACAACATTGAATGAGATCTCGACGCCAGCAACGTGCGCACAATCAGATCATCTACCTATACCCGCTCAGTCTTCGACACCTGCCCAGCAACGACGCAACCCAAGAGCCGTGACTAGGAAATTTCCTCCTGTTCTTCGTCCAAGGACACCTATGTATTGAATTCAGGGGGATGTTCCATTAATGTTGGAAACTCTCATGTACTAAGTATAATATGTCAACTGTCACTTAGCAATAACCTTACTTACTTCACTTGAAATAAAGCTCCATATAGATACACACGTGCTCAGAGTTCTTTCTACTTTTTCCGACGAGTTTAGGATCATAACTAAACCGTGTATTATCCACAGGTAAAAGATATAATAGTATTCTACCACATTCGCCTCCTCTCTACCCCAGCCACATGATATCCATCATCCCTTGATATCACTCCTTTTTCGGGGATGTCATTTTTCCTCTCCAAAGGACGGCAAATGCCATCAGTGCTAACCGTCTTTAATATAATTAATTCTTTATTACTCGTAAAGGGCCGGACTTTGGATCTTACGAACTACCTTCTTAAATAGTATTCCTATTCTGAGGGAAAAGTACAAAACATGATTTTATCTCATAATTATTTCTAATGACCTAATGATCCCTCAAAACAAGATCATTAGTCGGAACTTATTATTAACGGAGATTATGGTGATGTGCGATGACTAACATTTTAATAAGGAGTTGTTATTGAACTATGTGATAACTTACATATTTGTTTCATTACCACAAGTCAGAATACAACCATGTCTACTAGCTTTGGTTTCTGATTTATTTCATGATTAAGAAAATCACTTCGTAAGACGACCGGAGACAATGACCATAACAAGTTTGAACCCCCACGATCACCCGGGGCCGGAGTTTCGGAGGTCCGACAACCCGTACTTGTTGTGTCGCGTCAACATAGTCTTGGTCATTTTGTCTCAATTTCGTTTAATTTCGATTTTTTCCTTTTTCTTTAGCAGGCTGTACCCTCCCGCGTTCCTAGATCTGAATGCAGTGAACAAACGAGGTTATCTTATAGTGTGTCTTTCTTCAGAGTAATTCATTTTCATGATAGAGAGGATTAATCTTAGTGCTATTCCCAATGTTGTCCAATCAGTTACAGTGGTTGAAGGAAGTCAGGATAGAAAACGTAAAAATGCTACACATGTTTGTTTCAAGTAAAATGAATTTTAAAAATCTTTGTATTGGGTCAAAGATAAAACAGGAGTGTCAATTTAGCTCTGCCATATATTTTGAAACATATTGAAATACCTTTCCCTATTCCCTTTTCAACTACATACATATACGAGTACTTTTTAGTCACATTCTCAATACAACTAAAATATGAGCACCTGACACAAAACTTTTTCATTCATTCATTCATTTTCGAACACCAGACGCGAAACCGAAAAGAGAAAAAGCAACAAGAGCGAAATAAAACCCTTATCAAACCATTTTTCGACGTTCCTATGTGGCCCATTATACACTTCTTACGTTTTAGAATCGATTTGTGAAATTCTCCCTAGCCCAGAATTCGACCGAAAACATTATGAACATGAAAACTTTTCGGAAATAAAAAAAGATTCAAAGTACGTATGTATAATGTATGAGAAGCCAAAACAAAATACTTTGGTTGTCTTGTATAATACTCGTATGTTCCTACAAACCACAAGCTCTGTATCCTTTTTGTAAGTTGAGAAAAATCTTTGAGCTCTTTTCGCTCCCTGCTTGTGCTTCAGAAAAGTTTTCCTTTCGATTATATCTGAAATCGGCGTGAGAATTATTATAACGAAGAATAAACAATGTCTATCAATCATCATAACTCTTTGTATCTTTTGAAGGATTAGGATCATGGAACAAAGCAATGGGAAAAGCGATGATGAAGTTTCAAGGATATCAAACAGATCGAAAACAGAAAATATTTTTCTTTTGAAACATGAACGCATTAATATGATGAAGCAAACATTTTTGGAAAATTATTGAAGAGGTGAAAAATTGAGGAATTTTAGCGGCTCATTTAGAGGGCTCAAGGACGACAGCATCAGCTTCTTCCGGGTTGATATCTGTAATAATATAATAATCTATCGATTTTAACCAATCGAAAAATAAAACCCTACAGACGAGTTTAATCAAACCTACTCTGACTCTGTTAACAACCCTCAAATTCAACATTTCTTGCACTGTTTCTCATTCAAGCTCGAGTGATAGACGCTTCAACTTGGAGTCACCTCGTTTGCAGCTGGGCTAAAATCAACGCGATGTACATACCACTAGTACACGAAGTGTAGGCCACCTTCACACGCCGTGTACGGTACATGTTATTTGACAGATGCTTTCATCGAATTAAACACTGGCAGTGTACATTGTATGAAGATGTTTGCACTGAGCTAAATATGGCTTCTCGTGTACATATAACACTTGCAACTGCGATTCGGCTCGGCAGCCGTGTGGTCATGGTCACCGCTCTGCGATGTTACGTCTAAAGAGACGGAGGTTCAATCCGCGCCACGTTAATTAAAAATGCCCAAGGGTACTATCTGAACTCCCACAGCGCTCTGAGCTTGTCTGTATGAAGAAGGCGCGCATAGGAGGCGGATGATGCCAACTACACCATCAGAAAAATATCAGCTATCGAAACGTTAACAAAGTATTCTAATGCAAGAAATGTTACTCAATCGCCTTAACCCCTTGTGGGACATAGCGCGTCAACTGTTCCATGTGGCCCAGTTGACGTTTCATTGGCATAAATTGGTTTCAGAGAATGCAGTTGCCAGCATGCACTTCCTGCACATCCATGGCTACGAACGTTGTCGTGAACGGGATTCGAACCCGAAACGCCGGTAGTCAAACATGAGACTGATGCCTCAACACACTGCGCTACCGGTCGCCTCCATGGGAAGGGTTAAGGCAAGTAACACTGCGATTCGGCGGGGCTCGAATGATTTCATGCAGACATGATATGCGCGAGACTGTTGTGTGATATTCTTAAAAGTTTGAAATCATTGAGGAACAAAAGACCTTTTTCATGGTCCTCCACGCGGGCGTCCTCTGGCAGGTAACGGCAGTGTATCAAAACACTGATGGCCAAGTTTTGAGATAAGACAATTTGGAAAAAGGCAGATAGCTGTAGCCTGAATGGCTGACCAACACCTAAGCGTCTCATCTCATGTATAGTAAGATGGAATGACTTGCGTAGCAGGACCTGCAAAATAGTTGTGTGAACTCCAGCACGCTTATGAAACCATCTGAAGCAGCTATCTTCCAAGGCCATCCCTTGAATGGGATTAAGCGACGTGCTGACAACTCGTCCTTGTAAAAACCACTCCACGTCAAGAAACCTGGAACAAAAGCCTCGGATTGGACGGATCAACAACGACCACCACGCAAACGACTAAAGGATTATTCTTTCGGATCCTGGAATGTACGCTCCCTGAATAAACCGGGGGCCGAGAAGGCCTTCCTCCAACAGGTCGAAAAGTACAAACTGAGCATTACCGCAGCCCAGGAGACAAATTGGCTTGGCAGCGAGATCAATGACAAAAAATCGCACACAATTTTTACAAGTGGCAAATCATCGGGCCGCAAACATTTTGGAGTAGCATTTCCAGTGAACAATCACCTCAAACAGCATATTACTGACTTCCAACCCATAAATGAACGGCTGTGTGCAATTCCCATTAAGACTCGATTCTTCAACCTCTTGCTTATCAGTGTGCACGCCCTCACTATAGTTAAAGAAGACGAAGTAAAAGACGAGTTCTACGCCCGCTTTGAGACTCTCTTCGACTAACTTCCAACAAACGACGTCAAATTGCTGCTGGGAGACTTTAACGCGAAAGTCAAAAATGAAAGTTGGTACCGGGGTACCACTGTAGGCCAGAGTCTCCATGAAGCATGTAACAACAGCGGCCAGCGACTTATCGACGTCGCCCGCAGTAGAAATCTGGCTGAAAGCTCTATGTGTTTCCGCATTGACGCATCCGCAAGCAGACCTGGAAGTCTCCAGACGCACATACCGTCAACCAAATTGATCACATCCTCATTTGCAGTAGATGGGCGTCTAGTGTGATGGATGTCCGCTCCTATCGAGGAGCAAACTGCGACTCAGATCATCACTTGGTGAAGACGACCTACAGATGTAGAATATCCTCAGTGCACCAATCGAGAATCAGCCCTCCCAAAATCTTTGCGGTTGATAAGCTTCTGAGAGATGTTACGGTGGTGGCTGCTGAATATTAATGAAAACTTAGTTAATAGGAACACCAGACAAGCGTACAAACTAGTAAATACAATTAAGAACGGCTACCAACCCAGGACTAGCCTTTGTAAGGACAAGGATGGAAACATAATCAGCGACTCCGATGACATTAACAAACGATGGACCTCTTATTTTGAAGAACTTCTGAACTTACCGTCTAACATCCCCACACAAGAAGCTCTTGACGACGTTGTTGATCTAGGCCCACCCATACAAGCTCCGACAGTAGAGTAAGTTGATCTCGCGTTGCGGTCACTAAAACGAAATAAAGCGCCAGGCGCTGACGAGATCCCAGCTGAACTGATAAAATTCGGTGCAACGGGTCTTGTTAATGCAATACATTTATTACTCCTGCGAATATGGGAGGACGAGATGATCCCGGACGATTGGCGCAGAAGCACCATCTTCTGTTCAATTCACAAAAAGGGAGATAAACTGCGGTGTGAGAATTATAGGGGCATATCACTAGTTTGTACGTCCTATAAAATTTTGACGAAAATTCTTGAAAATAGATTAAAACCGTACGCAGAACGAATCATTGGCGAATATCAAAGCGGTTTTAGACCTGGTCTCACAGGTCAGGATCCATAATAGACTTATTGATCTATTTGAAACACGCACTGATCTGAAACAGGGCGATGGACTGGCACCGACACTTCTCAACCTAGCACTGGAATACGTTATTCGTGCTATGAATATGGACAACAGCAAAACGCTTCTCATCAAGTCAGTCGACACAATTAGCAGCGTACGCCGACGACTTCAACATCATGTTTCGAAAACTGGCTGACGGAGAAGAACTTCTGCATACGCTCGATACCGCTGCAACTTAAGTTGCACTACGTATCATCGCGAGTAAAACGAAAATAATGATGCAATCGACGACAAGGACACCTGTACTATCGAGCATCTATGTGGGGGACCTTAACATCGAGTTCGTGAACGATTTCATATACCTGGGCTGCAACTTGTCAAGAGACGCCAACGAAACTGATGAAATCATGCAACGGATACAGTTAGCTAATAAGACTTTTTTCTCGGTTATCCCCATAATGAAATCGAAGCATGTGCACAGAAACACGAAGCTCCGCGTGTACAAAACCATTATACGACCAGTGCTATACTATGGCTGCGAAGCATGGACCCTAACTCAAGCCTCCGGAAACTTGCTAGACACATTTGAACGTTAGGTTCTGCGGCGAATTATCGGGGCCGTTTGCGATCGAAATAGATGGCGCATCCCGTACAACCATGAGTTGTATGAACTGTACGATGAGCTGGAAGTTTCGAAAATCGTCAAACTATAGTACAACGACTTCAATGGGCAGGGCATGTACAACGAATGGACGATGATCGCATGCCAAAGACAGTACCCAGAAAAAAGTGTGGCTAACCAATTAGGTTAGGTAGCTGGGTGGCCAAAACTTGAAAATCGTCTCCCCGAATGGGTGATACGAAATGTTAAAGATAGGGTAATAACAAAATTCATAAATGTCTCAGGTATGTATTTTGCCAATCAACGATGCCCGCCAATGTTACCAACGTAGGCTACTACCGTATTTACCTTTCCTAAGTTGGTCCCCTAATTACCCACCAAAAGTAAAACCAGGCCGGAGCGTATATACCCTAGACTTGTACAAACTAAGTGGTGATACAAAAAGTACCAATTGGCAACGACCATTTGCATGAAAATTGAGTTTCCTTTATGACCAGTTTATAGGTGAGGTTGGCACTCATTCAGGAGGATGTTGACCATTCTCAAATCAATTGACTAACCCATTCTGCAAATATTTGTCGAGTTTTTCAAGTCATTAGCTTCATTTTATCGAAAGTTATCGCTTAGTTGAAGTTTCATTTGTAGGGGAGGTAGGAGTTCCTTGTGTCAGATCTTGCCCATCATTGCCACCAACCAATTAGATCATGCTGTGAACATTTAAACAAAATTTCAAATCTCTAGCTTCATTTTATCGAAAGTTATCGCTTATTTGAAGTTCCATTTGTGGGGAAAGTAGGGGGTTCGTTGGTCGGATTTTACGTATTTTCAATATTAGCGAACTGGATCCTACCACACACATTTGGCCAAAATTCCAAGTCATTTGCTTAATTTTGTCGAAAGATACCTCTTATTTTAAGGTTCATTTGTAGGGGAGGTAGGGGTTCCTTGGGTCGGATCTTGCCTATACAGTAATCCCTTGACTTACGTCTCCCTTGTTATACGTTTTTTCGACTTACGTCGTTCATTACTTTGAGACCAAACCCTTGAAATTACGTCGTCCGTCCCTTGACTTACGTCGCCGTTTTCAGCGAAGATCTTTCCAAACACTTTACATGATATTATTGAAAATGGAGGATATTGCGCACAGGAGGTGTTTAATGTTGACGAGACAGGCCTGTATTAGAAACGCATGTCCTCAAGAACATTTCTTTCGATTGAAGAAAAAAGAGCTCCTGGCTTTAAGGCAGAAAAATCCAGGATTACTTTGCTTCTCGGAGGGAATGCATTAGGTGATTTGAAACTGAAACCTCTTGCTGTTTATCAATCAGAAAATTCAAGAGCTTTCAAAAATGTGTACAAGGAAAATCTACCGGTTATTTGGAGGTCCAACAAAAAGGCCTGGGTTACTTCTAATATATTTTGTGATTGGTTCGATCAATATTTCTGTCCGACAATAAAGAATATAAATAAAGAAATATTTGGAAGCCAATAATCTTTCTCATAAAGCGTTACTAATCATATGTAGATAACGCTCCAAGTCATTTTTTTGCCTCCTAATACGACCGCGATTCTTCAACCAATGGATCAAGGTGTTAATGCATCCTTTAAGGCCTATTATTTGCGGCGTACATTTCACCAATTAATTGAAGCTATTGAGTTGGGGGACAACAGTGAAATGTCAATTAAAAAACCAGGCCGAAGCTTCGTTTCGGCCCGGAGTCCGAAGCGTATATACCCTAGACTTGTACAGACCTAGTGGTGATACCAAAAGTATCAATTGGCAACGACCATATGCATTAAAAGTGAGTTTCCTATATGGCCAGTTTATAGAGGAGGTTGGCACACATTCAGGAGGACCTTGGCCATTCTAAAAATCAATTAGCTAACCCATTCTACAAATACTTGTCGAATTTTTCAAGTCGCTAGCTTCATTCTATCGAAAGTTATTGCATATTTGAAGTCTCACTTAAAGGGGAGGTAAAGGTTTCGTTTGGTGAACCTTGCGCATTTTTAATAACAACCAACTAGATTCCAGTACAAATATTTTACCAAAATTTCAAGTCACTAGCTTAATTTTTTCGAAAGTTATCGCTTATTTGCCACCAACCAATTAGATCACCCTACAAACATTTAAAAAAAAATGTCAGGTCTCTAGCTTCATTCTATCGAAAGTTATCGTGCGAACGGACAGACAGACAGACAGACATGGCTAAATCGAATCAGAAAGTGACCCTGATCATTTATAAATATACATTGCTATACCTCCGGAGCCTCCTTTAAGGTGTTACATATTTCCGTCGTGACAAAACAATATGCCCTATGCCTAAAAGTCTAGGGTATAATAAATACATTCGTCTTCAAAAAATGAAAGCTTATACATTTATCGCCTGAAGTTGTTTCTACCCTCGAGTTACGTCGTTTTCGACTTACGTCGCAAATTCTCGGAACCTAACTCCGACGTAAGTCGAGGGACTACTGTATTTGATACGAACCAACCGAATTTCACTTCAAATATTTGACCAAAATTTCAACTTGCTGGCTTCATTCTATCAAAAGTTATCGTTTATTTGAAGTTTCATTTCTAGAGGAGGTAGAGGTTCCTCGGATCGGATCTTGCCTATTTTCAATATCAACTAACTAGATCTCTTTACCAATTCTACCAAATTTCCAACTCTTTAGCATTATTTTGTCAAAAGTTATCGTAATTAAAAGAATAATTAATTTTTTGAAATTTGTAGGGGAGGTAGGCGTTCTTTTGATCTGATTAAGCCCATCTCAATTATACTCAAGCTGCTTCTTGCCTCGGGGTTGCATGCAAAAAATCAGGTGTCTACGTCAATTGGTTCAAGAGTTATAGACAAAAAACCTGAAAAGTAGGGTAGTACAATGCCGCAGTGAACTGGCTGGACTGGCGGACCTCTTCAGAGTTTCTCTTCTATGGGTTCCAGGATATAGGAACATAGAGGGGAACGAGAGGGCCGATCAACTGGCGAGACAGGGCTCTGCACTACACGAGTCCTACGCGGTGACTGTCCACCCGCCGTTTAGTGCCGTTAAAAATGAGATTCATACACACTTCATTACACAGGCTAGTGGAAGATGGGACGCACTGACAACGTGTGGCACGTCTAAGAAATTATGGCCATCATATGATGCACGTAAATCTAATGCCCTTCTGAAGAGAGCCGGTTCGGATGTCGGAAAAGTTACAGCGATTACGACGGGGCACTGGCCGGTGGGAGTGCACGCGGCCAGATTGGGTATACCTTAAGGTCGCCACCCATTGACGAGCACAACCACGACCAAACTTCCATCGAACCATCAAATATCATAGGACGTGTGGAAAAAAATTCCCGCTATTTCCACCGTTCTATGATATTTGATGGTTCGATGGAAGTTTGGTCGTGGTTGTGCTCGTCAATGGGTGGCGACCTTTACAACATGTTCTGCCGCAGCTGCAGGAATGAGGAGGAGGAGGAAACTCTGATCCATTTCTTGTGCAAATGCCCGGCTCTTGCAAGAATCAGACATCGAGAACTGGGCAGCGCTTTCTTCCAAGATATATCCGACATCTCCTCGAAGAGTATCGGCGAGATAATACGTTTTGTTAACTCCACAGGATGGATCTGAGGACGAATACCTCAGAACGTTCTTGATATCAACGGTTTATTCCTCTTATGAGGCATGTGGCATCAAAACGGCGTACCTAACGCTAATTGTGTTTTCTTTGCCTGTTGGGATTGTAACCGCCACTCTAACCAACCAACCAGGGTAGTACGGGGCTCTTTGTAAGAAAAGTACCGTTATTTTCAACTGATCGATTTTGTTCTTTGTGGAGAATATGAGATTACCCTCACGAACAATCTACCAAAGGTAGAGCCTTTCATGTTTATTTAATCGGGAGTTATGGATGCATTTAATTATTTTGCATATGTAGGGGAGGTAGGCGTTCTGTTGGCCTGATCATGCCCATTTTCAATACCAACCAACAAGACCATACTGTCAACATTTAACCAAAATTTCAAAGCTCTAGCTCAATTCTATCGAAATTTATCGTGCGAACGGACAGACAGACGGACAGACAGACAGACAGACATGGCTTAATCGAATCAGGAGGTGACCCTGATTATTTACATATAAAATAAATAACTGGCGCAACAGTCCAATTTGAACCACGGCCTCAAGATGAGTTAGCATCATCTCATTTTCTAGATCGTGACGGTTATTTGCGCAGAGGTATGTGATCAGCAATACGCTCAACCGAGTTATTTACCTCATAATGGGTACTCATTTAACAGCTGAGTGGGCTCATAGTCCGACACGTAAATCCCCGAAATCGAACCGGGGCCCAGTGCGTTGAAGGCGAACGTGCTAACCGTTGCGCCATCCGGACTACGCAAGGGGATTTGCGAATATTTCAATTTTCAATGCCTCCAATATTCCAAACACCCAGTATAAGTTGTGAAAAAAAAATTAAAAATAAAAAAAAACTAGAACTTAAAACAAAGATTAAAAATAAAAATTAAAAAAAAAAAGTTTTTCTGTAAATTCTTGACTTTTAGAGTGACGCGAGTGAAAAGTGACAAAAATCCGAGTGAAAAGTGATTTCCCCAACGGGGCCCCGGAAACTAAAAGGTTGCCTAAAAGGAGTTAAGCAAAAACAAACTATAACTATAGCTATAACTTTTCACAGTTAGCTTATTTTTTTTTGCCGCCATAGTAAAAGTTACTCTATATTTAGTGCACAACTCAGATATTTAGGTCTTATCAGTGGTGGAAATTTGGACCAGGTGTAACGGACGGTTTGGTGGGCATCCGAAGATGCCCGTGGGGACGGAGCCTTAGGTAGTATATGACCGTGAAGGTCCGACCGTGCCATCTGGCGAAGAAAAAGGCCCCTCAACGAGCTAAGCAGCGGCCTATGCTTGCTGTAGCTCAGTTCGGGAGATGTGGGCGGGGTTTTCGCCGCTCGTTGCCCCTGTCCTTTATGTATTAACAAAAATTCATAGGCCTGGGGAAGACAACACAAACAAGGGAGGTAAAAATGGAGAATAAAAAAAAATGAGGCGATAAGGATGGAATGGTTGGCAGATGGCTCGCTTGCCCTCGCGCTCGTATTGGGGTCCAGGTGTAATAGGACCCTCGGTCTCTGGTTTCGTACCACCGACAGATCCTTACTCATCAGGTGCTGCCATATCTGCCGGTGGAAGCAGCACAACCAGACCAGAATATGGTTCATTACACAGGTTTGCCCATTGTCCTTTGTTACAAGATTTCCTTCTATTATCGAGAAAATACTAAAAGTTGTATTTCATAGCGTACTTGCCAATTTCAATGGAAATTTCATTGAATTTGCGAGAATAGTTTTAAATCTAAACAAAAGATTCAATTGCTTTGTAAACTAAATAATAACACGATCACTCGATGAAAGTGGAGATCTTATTTATATCTCGTTCACGTTCCATTGCGTCCCGTTCCGTAATAAAATCTGTAGCTTTGCCTAAATGCGATGACAAGTTGGTGGCTATATCAGGCAGACTTGCTAGCAAGCTGATCTCGCCATTCTTGTGCGCGTATCTGACTCGCTGGCTGTTATTTAATACTTACATATATATATACATTGCTATACCTCCGGAGCCTCCTTTAAGGTGTTACATATTTATATACTAAAAGTCTAGGGTATAAACACAACAGCCGGTTAATATGCCTATTAGATTTTACGGTTAGATAATTTTCTACAACTTTTTCAACATTTAAATCAAATTTTTGTGTTTTCATGTCCGACCGGGACTTGAACTCGGGTCGTTGTGCTTCAGAGCCCATCGCCCTACGACATACGCCATCAAGACTAATATAGAATTGCTTCCAAAAAATGCTTTATAAGCGAAACTGTCCCAGCATACAAAGTGGTTAATTAACACTCGCATACATCCCATTTCAATACCACGTCGTTACATATGTGAGTACCCGGGTACTCACATAGACTTTGTATGGAAATTTCGTAGAATTTGGCGTTGACAAGGGGCAAATCAAGTGGATTTGTAATAAAAACAGGTATAAAACCGTTCAAGCGTCGCGTGTTACTTGTTATCATACCATCATTTTGATTTACGGTGCATTTGCCACTTTGAAATTAGTAGTAAAATTTGTTCGAATTTCACACTAGTGGGCCGATTTCAACCAAATTTTAGAATGTGGTTTGGCGGTAAATATAATTGAATGGTATGAAATTTGGTAAAGATATGTTTAGAAAGAAAAAAGTTTTTCTAACAAAAACTTGTTTTTTTTTTTTTTAACTGTTGCTCCTATGACAGCTATACGATTGAGTATTCCAATTTCAACAAAATTCGAGGATGTGATTTAGCGGCAAATTTATTAAATAATATGAAATTTCAAAATGATTGCTTTACAAATAAAAAAAATTTTTCTATCAAAGACTGATTTTTTGACCGGTCGTTCCTATGGCAGCTATCCCAACTAACAATTTGCTCTTGAGGTGAGAACCAAAACTCTTATAATATTGGTATTAAACCTTTCGGAACGAAATATTACGTTAAAGATATTTATTAGGCATTCTGCTAAAAAGTCAAACTAATACCTGCATCTGTTGTAACTTTTAAAAGAAAAGACGTGTAAAAAGTCTTTAGTGCAGATTAGAAGCTCGATGAAAACTTTAAAGGCATTTTGTTCAGATTATAGCCTTAAAAGTAATTTTTGCAAGTGTGTTATTAGAAAAGATCCTCTTAAAGTTTTTGCTTTAGACCATTCTAAGTGTTAATGCAGTGTAGGTCTAACTAAACCATTATAGGAATAATTGCCGTTTGTCAACTCTCGTACTGCTTGTACAATATAATAAGCTTGATCAAGAATATATTCCTGTTACTCCGGGGAATAGAGTCTGAAAAGGTGACCTTACCTTGCAAAAGGTTCAGTAGTTCTAATTTTTTGATATGTTATATAGAACAGTCCTGTAGTCAAGAATCCAAGTTTCTGACCTTCCACCCCCTGTGCGTTCCCTGTGGCACCCCTAAAACCGACAAATTTCCGGTCATTTTGAACTTTATTGCACATATCTTTTTAATTGTAAATCCCAGCGAAAAACTTCCTACCAGAAAGTTATAGACCATCAAATTTCCAATAACTTTGATGGACTAAGTTTTTCCGTCAAGCCTACTATCTTAAGAGATACGAGCTGTCAAAATTGCACATTTTTTACAAAAACTATACGTTTTTGATTGTTTTGTCGGGTTTTTGTTTCTATTATCTCGAAAACGGTATTTTTTCGTAGATAAAGTTGTATTGAATAGTATTTAATAATATCTACATCATAATGGTATAGTTTCAATACAGAAATAATTTCGAAAACCTGTCTTTTTTTTGGTGGTAATTTTGGATCTTTGAAACTGAAAAGGAGTAACAAAGTAGTGACATTAGGATCTGAGGTAAACTTTTTGAAAATATGGGAAAATAAATCGGCAATTGACCCTCTGACACTTTTGCAGAGAATTTGCATTGCAAAACAGACACCGAAAGATTTGGAAGAGTTTTTTAAATATGAACTGGCTCCTTATCCAATGTCCCTTTTTTCAGAAGACGGTATGAGTGAGGGTACAAAATCATCTCTGTATTCAGCATTTTCACCATTACCACAACCAACCGAACTTCTACCCAATTGAACTGCAGTCGTAGACGGTGAATTCCTTCTCCACAAGGTCATATGGAATAGGATTGACAGTTTCAATGAAATTTGTAAAAGGTATGTGAAGTTCATTCGTGATCATTACGGAGCAAACGTTATGGTAATTTTTGATGGTTATCCCCTGGATCCTGAGATAAGAGGTACAAAGAGTGCTGAAAGGTTCAAAAGGTGTAGTGTGAACGCATCAGTTGATGTAATTTTCGATGGAACAACAATCAATCAAGTGCCACAGGAAAAGTTCCTAGCGAACGAAAACAACAAACTTCGCTTTATTTCACTCCTGAAGGAGACACTCAATCAAAACAATATAAATGTGAAGCAGGCGATTGAAGATGCTGATGTACTTATTGTAACATCTGCAATAAGCCTTGGTGCAGAGTATGATGCTGTGGAGATCATCGGGAAGGACGTTGATTTGTTTGTTCTCATGACTTCTTTGGGTCAAGATCTCCCTATTTACTTCCGAAAGCCTGGAAGATGTGGTCCCCTGACATTTTATTTTCCACAGCATCCTATAAGTACTCAGCATCGCAAAATCTGCTTGTTCTTCACGCTTTCAGTGGGTGCGACACCACGTCCTCCCTGTTTGGATTTGGTAAAACCAAGTTTTACACTTTCTTTGAAAACAAACCAACCCTGCATGAATTTGCGAATTTCTTCAGAAATCCTAACGCCAGTGTTTCGGTCATTTTTGAAGCAGGAGAGCGTATATTTCTTACTCTATATGGCGGTGACACAACAAAAACCTTAGAAGCTTTGCGATATCAACTATTCTCGAAGTCTGCTACAGGTAACAAGTTTAATCTTTCAAAGCTACCACCGACCCAGGATGCAGCTATGTACCACATCTTTCGGACTTATCACGAAGTTCAGACATGGCAGAGCCAAATTAAAAACCCTCTGGACTGGGGATGGAGAAGGGACAGCCAAGGACTTGCTCCTATCAAAACCACCAGAGATCCAGCTCCTCAATCTATCCTGAAATCCATTTCATGTAAGTGCAAAAAAGGCTGCACCAAGGCCTGTAGTTGCAGAAAGAGCGGTCTAAAATGCTCTGTAATTTGCAAAAACTGTTGTGGACAAAGCTGTAGCAACAAAGCGGACATAATAATTAATGATTATGAAGATGATCCGACTGAACTACTGTTGAAGAAGTCAACCAGGAACAAGCTGAGACTTCAAAACCCCACAAAAATAAGCGTATGAAAATTTAAGTTTCCTCAACTATTGCTTAATTGAAACTATACCATAATAATACAGATATTATCAAATACTATTCAAGATAATTTTCTCTATGAAAACGTACCGTTTTCGAGATAATAGAACAAAAAACCAACAAAACCATCGAAAACGTATAGTTTTTATCAAAAATGTGCAACTTTGACAGCTCGTAATTCTTAAGATAACAGCTTGACGGAAAACCTAATGCATCAAATTTATAGGAAATTTGGTGCTCTATAACTTTCTGGTAGAAAGTTTTTCGCTAGAATTCACAATTAAGAAGATATGTGCAATAAAGTGAAAAATGGCCGGAAATTTGTCGGTTTTAGGGGTGCCACAGGGAACGCACAGGGGGTGGGAGGTCAGAAACTTGGATTCTTAACTACGGGACCGGCTTATATAACATATCAAAAAATTAGAACTACTGAACCTTCTGCAAGGCAGTATGCCTTTATTCCCCGGGCTATGTTTCAGGGTTGTAATATTTTAGCTTAAATAGAGATGAGTAGAACGGCTTTAAATGAGAAAGCTATACACTCTGATACTTAAAGAAGTCAGGCGAAGGTTGTAGGGAAAGATATAGTTTAATTGCAATTTTGAAGAAAAGTTTAATAGGAAGAAGTTATTATAATTTACTTATGGGAGCAACAAACTTAAATTATAAGTTCTTTAAAATAGAGCTTGAGAGAACCGCTATCTTTTTCGACTGTTTGGTTTTAGCAATTATTGCGCCAGAAATTAATTTCTTCAATACTTTGGTGACTTTGGATATTTTCATTTTAAATGTATTTCTTAGGGTCTGACAGGAAAATCAGAGGGTGTTTAATACATTTTAGGCCACTATTAGCTACTATGCAAAAAGTACATATAATTCATGAACATTAAATGTACATGTATGCTAAATTTCGAGAGGGATTCGTTTTTTTTGGGAGTTTTATACAGGATTTGATCAGAAAAATTTCTTTCGCAGAGAAAATTTGACTATCAAATCGACAAAATCCACTGCGAAAAAGTGCATCAGACCAATAATACAAGTATGAATTTCAACTCCATTCGTATTTTTATAGAGAACTTCCAAACGTATCATGAATTCCACTTAATGCTTCAATAAGCACAAAATTTACTTACTGAAAACCAATAGAAATCTTTGTCTCTTAGTCAAAATTCTAAAAGGTGATCTATTGTATGTATGTATAGCAGAATACTGTAAATCACTTATACGTACTTTTACTAATATCTTTCTGATAAGTTCTCTAGTTAGAGCTGTCAAGAAGACTTGAAGAATTCTTAAAATACTTTATACTCATAATTTCATACGCCACTTTTTGGCTAGAAACGTTCTTTAAGATTTCTATCAGAACAATTTGCAAGTTAATAAGTCTTAGCTGAAACTAAATGTAGTTCTTATAAAATCCTTGATGATCTCTACAAGAACAAAATTGTTAGTTGGGATATGACGTAGTGATCCGATCCCGTTAGTTCCGACATATATACTGCGTGCTTATACTTATACTTCTTGCAAAATTTCGTCTGAACTACCGAGGAAATCGCCAGAATCGCCGAAATCGACAAGACTTCTTATGTATTCGTGGCGTTCTTCGTCCGTCATACGTTGCCAACGAGCATGGCTAATATCATCCATTTCCAATTCTTTACAGTCTTATACCTTAGACAGACGACGCACACGAATGATCATTCCCATTCGAATGATAATTCGATTTCATGTGTGTCTTGCGAATGATCATTCGAACATCGTCCGAATGATAATTCGCGAATTACAATTGGCATAGTAAACGTAATTCCTTCTTTGTGTATGCAGTGCCACCTATCCGACAAATTGTCATTGAGTAGGAAAAATATTCACTCGTTGCTACGCAATAAAAATAATATTCACTCGTTGCTAAGCGATATATTCGTTGCTAACCAAAATAAACAATATTTATTCGAAAAAGTCAGTGCTAAGCCGATTTCGCAATGACAGTTGGAATGACGTTCACAGTAAAGTGTGTATGTCCAATTCGTCATCGCCAGCAATTCATAATTCGCGGAATGATAATTCGGGCACAACGTGTGTCAAAGGTATTACACTCTCAATGATCAAGTCGAAATTGAATGGAAACCCTCGAATTCAACAAATTTATGCGACAGCATTTTACCTTCTGACACAGGATACGTAAGTGTCACCACACACTGTCGAGCTCGAACACGAACCTAATACAAGTGGACCGGGTTTCTTCACATCTATGTGAAGTGTGTGTGTGTGTGTCAGGGGACATTTGTACCAGGTTCGTATTCGAGTTCGACAGTGTATGGTGATACTTAGAGTCATAAACCTATCGTTTGAAGTATTCACTTATTTATTGCAACTGCCAAATTTATCAATGAATTTCTGGGTAAAACCCCATATAATATGAAGGTGAGTACCAGGGTACTCATAAATGTATCCAAGGGGTAATCAACAAAAAGTGAAAAAAAAATGTATAAACAAAAATGCAAAATTGCTTGTGGATATGTTTTTACAGGTAAAACATAATAGCGATAGCTCATTATGAAGATGGTGACAATAAAAATTACAATAAGTGAAAAAACAAGCTATAGCTCATGAGTACCCGGGTACTCAAATATGTATGCGAGTGATAAGTTGGGTATTTACCTGGGTTACCTAAATTATGAAAATTGTAGCCCCCGTGCCATGGTCATAACTCAAATTTTTTAGATCTCTCTGGGCTGAGTAAAAATGGTGGGAACGCCCAGCGCATAGCTATTTTGGGTAGTACGCGTTACCGGGATGTACGGTTTTTAGCTGGGTTGTTTCTATGCGATTCTTATTGGCAAGTCTTATTCAATCGTATTGACTACTAAGCCACCTTCCTAAATTTGGTTGAAATTGGCCCACTATTTCATATACCTCTTATAGGAACAGTGAAATCGGAACAAGTTTTACTAATAATTTCAAAAAGGCAAATGTACCACAAAACACAACGGCAAGCTTGTTTTTTGTTCTTTTTAAGAAGCCATAAAATGTTTGTCTAATTTTTCGTTTATATAACATAATTTTGAACAAAAATTTTCAGTAGTGTGAGGAACCCACAGTAGAACACTCATAAAATGTGCGTCCTTTGTTCTTTTCAAAAAATGGGAAATTATCTTTTAATATAAACATAAAATCCATATTTTACGTTATGATAATCAAAAACTGGAAGAAGAGGTATATGCATGTGGATTTCAAAAAGGGTTTTATGACGTGGTGTCGGATGTCACTCTCGTGGTCATTGTATAAATTCGTACAAATGCCCTTTTTGAAATGCGCTGAAATTCTCAAATCATCATCATCGTGACGCGACAGCCCGACGTCGGGCCTTGACCGCCTGGATCATTGTCCTCCAATTATCTCGGTCACGTGACCGCGTCCTCCAATTTTGGGAGCCCAGCAGCTGCGCGACGTCCACACCTACTGAGCTCTCCCAACGAGATCTCGGTCGTCCTCGCAGTCTCGCTCCGTCGACTCGTTCTGCATTCAATACTCTCTTAGGCATGCGATCATCGTCCATTCTTTGTACATGCCCTACCCATTGAAGTCGTTGTAGTTTGACGGTTTTCGAGACTTGCAGCTCATCGTACATTTCATACAACTCATGGTTGTACCGGATGCGCCATCCACCTCGGTCGCAAACAGCCCCGAAAATTCGCCGTAGAACCTTACGTTCAAAAGTGTCTAGCATGTTTTCGGAGGCTTGAGTTTGGGTCCATGCTTCGCAGCCATAGGCCATAGCATAGCACTGGTCGTATAATGGTTTTGTACACGCGGAGCTTCGTGTTTCTGTGCACATGCTTCGATTTCATTATGGGGAGAACCGAGAAAAAAGTCTTATTAGCTAACTGTATCCGTCTCTTGATTTCGTCAGTTTCGTTGGCGTCCCTTGACAAGTTGCAACCCAGGTAAATGAAGTTGTTCACGAACTCGATGTTGAGGTCCCCCACATTGATGCTCGGTTGTGCAGGTGTCCTTGTCACCGATTGCATCATTATTTTAGTTTTACCCTCGTTAATACGTAATCCAACTTCCTTTGCAGCGGTATCGAGCTTATGCAGAAGTTCTTCTGCGTCAGCCAATCTTCGGGACATGATGTTGATGTCGTCGGTGTACGCTGCTAATTGTGTCGACTTGATGAGAAGCGTCTTGCTGTTGTCCATATTCATGGCCCGAATAACGTATTCCAGTGCTAGGTTGAAGAGCGTCGGTGCCAGTCCATCGCCCTGTTTCAAACCAGTGCGTGTTTCAAATAGATCAGTAAGTCTATTCTGGATCCTGACTTGTGAGACGGAGTTGGTCATCGTCCTCTTTGTCAGTCGCACTAATATTGCCGGTATACCAAATTGCAGCATGATGTTGTACAGTACTCCACGATCGATACTGTCGTATGCCTGCTTGAAGTCGACAAAGATTTGGTATACGTTTACGTTGTATTCCCAGCACCTCTGGAGTATCAGTTTGACTGAGAAGAGCTGATCGGTTGTGGAGCGGCCAGGTCTGAAACCGCTTTGATATTCGCCAATGACTCGTTCTGCGTACGGTTTTATTCTATTTTCCAGAATTTTCGTCAAAATTTTATAGGACGTACAAACTAGTGCCCCTGTAGTTCTCACACCGCAGTTTATCTCCCTTTTTATGAATTGGACAGATGATGCTTCTGCGCCAATCGTCTGGAATCTCCTCGTTCTCCCATACTCGCAGGAGTAATTGATGTATGGCATCAACTAGACTCGTTCCACCGAATTTTAGCAGTTCAGCTGGAATCTCGTCAGCACCCGGCGCTTTATTTCGTTTTAGTGACCGCAAGGCGAGATCAACTTCCTCTACTGTCGGGGGTTGAATGGGTGGGCCTAGATAAACAATATCGTCGAGACCTTCCTGTGTGGGGATGTTAGATGGTCGGTTTAGAAGCTCTTCAAAATAAGAGGCCCATCGCTTGTTAATACCATCGGTGTCGCTGATGATGTTTCCATCCTTGTCCTTACAAAGGCTAGTCCTGGGTTGGTAGCCGTTCTTAATTGTATTTACCAGTTTATACGCTTGTCTGGTGTTCCTATTAGCTAAGTTTTCGTTTATGTTCAGCAACTGCTCGTCAAAGTATTTACGTTTCTTATGCCCGGTTCACATTATTCCAGTAACCAATCCAGTCCAGTAATCCAGTCCAGCGCTGGATTGCTACTGGAATAATGTGAACCGGCACTGGACAGCTATCCAATCCAGCAATCCAGTCCAGTAATCCAGTCCAGTGACTGGATTGTCGGTCTACTTTTTCATTTCAGCTCGCCTAGAAATCATTGTCACTATAGTTACCGAATCAACAACACACTCGCCGGACTACTGGACTGGAATCATGTAGACGATATGATCCAGTCCAGCACTGGACTGGATAGCTGGACTGGATTACTGGACTGGAATAATGTGAACCGGGCATTACGTCTAATTAATCTATTCGATATTCGCCGTAGCTCGTCATATTTTTCTCTTCTGGCTCTGGTTCCTCGTTGAATCCATTGTCTATAGGCCTCGTTTTTCGCGTCAAGTGAGTCTTTGCATGCTTCGTCGAACCAGTCATTTCGCGCTCGCCAGGCTTTATATCCCACGACCTTCTCTGCGACATCCTTGATGGTACCCTTGAGTTCTTCCCAGAACCCATGGACGCCTGTGTTGCTGATGTTGTGTAGCATAGGTGATAGTTTTTCCTCAAGGGCGGTAGTATACGCCTCCGCTGTAGCATCACTCAAAAGCTTATCAACCGCAAAGATTTCGGGAGGGCTGATTCTTGATTGGTGCACTGTGGAAATTCTACATGTGTAGGTCGTCTTCACCAAGTGATGATCTGAGTCGCAGTTTGCTCCTCGATAGGAGCGGACATCCATGACACTAGACGCCCATCTCCTGCAAATGAGGACGTGGTCAATTTATTTGACGGTATGTGCGTCTGGAGACTTCCAGGTCTGCTTGTGAATGCGTCGATGCGGGAAGCACGTAGAGCTTACGACTAGATTCCTGCTGCAGGCAAAGTCGATAAGTCGCTGGCCGTTATCGTTACATTCTTCATGGAAGCTGTGGCCTCCAGTGGTCCCCCGGTGCCAACTTTCATTTCCGACTTTCGCGTTAAAGTCTCCCAGCAGCAATTTGACGTCGTTTGTTGGAAGTGAGTCGAAGAGAGTTTCAAGGCCGACGTAGAACTCGTCTTTTACTGCGTCTTCTTTAACTTCAGTGGGGGCGTTCACATTGATTAGCCAGAGATTGAAGAATCGAGTCTTGATGCGAATCGCACACAGCCGTTCATTTATGGGTTTGAAGTCAGTAATGTGCGGCTTGAGGTGATTGTTTACTATAAATCCCACTCCAAACTCCTTGCGGCCCGATGGTTTGCCACTTGTAAAAATTGTGTGCGATTTCTTGTCATTGATCTCGCTGCCAAGCCAATTTGTTTCCTGGACTGCAGTAATGCTCAGTTTGTACTTTTCGACCTGTTGAAGGAGGGCCTTCTCGGCCCCCGGTTTGTTCAGGGAGCGTACATTCCAGGATCCGAAAGAATAATCCTTTAGTCGTTTGCGTGGTCGTCGTTGTTGATCCGTCCAATCCGAGGCTTTTGTTTCAGGTTTCTTGACATGGAGTGGTTTTTACAAGGACGAGTTGTCAACACGTCGCTTAACCCCATTCAGGGGATGGCCTCGGAGATAGCTGCTTCAGATGGTTTAATAAACGTGCTGGAGCCCACACAACTATGTAGCAGGTCCAACTACGCAAGTCATTCCATCCTACTAAACCTAAGACGCTTAGGTGTTCGTCAGCCATTCAGGCTACAGCTATCTACCTTTTCCAAACTGTCTTATCGCTAAGACATTGGCCGTCAGCGTATTGATACACTGCCGTTACCAGGGGGCGCCCACGCGGAGGACTATGGAAAAGGTCTTTGCCCCCCAAATATCAAACCCGTTTTCGGCGTCCCCTGCTAATGGCGCCCGGGGCGGTCGCCCCTTCGCCCCTCCCTTCGCACGGCCCTGACTAAGTGTCCCTTTATTCTGCATACTTACCATCATCAAGTTTTGTCAATGGTTAACCGCGAAGGAAATAAAATAATCGTAAATGCTTCGCTGTTTTTTTTTTACAAAAAAAAAAGAATGAACCCGCTCCCGCAAATCAAAATTGTTATTTACTGGAAGCTCCCTCCTTTAAATTAGGGCAAAAATCGCACAGCGAACAAATGAATTAATTCAGAGATTCTCATGAGGAGGGTTATCCCTTCTCGCTGTAGCCAAATACAACGCCACAATGACTGTTTACGCTTCTCAGCGTATCGTTTCAGTAGTTAACATGGATTCCTGGTACAGGCTAGCCTCAACCGCATCCGCAGAAACCTTCACAAACTTTCACTGAAGAGTGTACGCAAACGACGACGGTCATAACCATGAGTACGTATACTCGAATGTCGAGCTCGTATGTTTAGCAGATATTTAGAATTTCACTTATCCAGAACAACAGCCATTGAAAAAGGAGTAAGAGGGAAATATTCGCCCGTAACATCACCTATCCATTGCTAAACAGTGTACCAACTTAGCCCAGGATCTAAGCACGATTCATTCAATACTGTGAAGAAAGGGAGCAAGGATACATTGGATTTAATTAAAATTTCAAAAATTGAAGGAGAAAAGTTTTAATGAATTCAAAGAGATTGAGATTAATTGGATTCGCTAGGTAAGTTGATAGCCACAAAACTGACGTGAAATTTGTTTACGTTGCAATCGATCCAATCGTTCATTTATTTATTTTGTATCCAAGTTCCTTTAGGGTGGGTTACTCTCCGTTACGGATGAAATCACAGGATAAATGGGGCCAATGGAGCGTAACTTGATCTGAGAATAAATCTCTTAAAAGAAAGAGTACACTCAGGACAGGTTGAGAGACATGCATCTTTAATTTGCTTTGTTTCTTGGGAGAAACTTACCTCGGTTGGATTAGGTGGTTGTTAATCTGTCTGATCGGGGTTAACGAAGATTATTAGGATTATTAAGGGTTTATGATTTAAAGATAATAGCCCCGTTTGATTCATTCGGGCAAAGATTACCTTTCATACAAAACAAAATACCGACCGGTCTTTGAGCGAGTTGAAGTGAATTGGGTGAACTTGATTAACTTGTCTTTCGGCAATTCGCCCCCACACGACGAATTTTCTGTATGGTGGCTGTGGGAATTCACTTGGCACTAATCCCGGTCGTTCGATTCATTCTGGATCTTTATCCGATTGTATCGAACGGGACTAACATCTTTTTTTTGCCAAAATATTTAGTGAGTTACATGAGGACAACTTACAAAAATCCTCGTATGTCCCTTAGTTTAATAATTAAAAATATTTTGATTGAGATCCTTTCCACAAGCACTGCGGCGATAAGTCTATTGTGCTATGCCGGGATCCTGGAGAACAGGACTTAATCAGTAAATTCAATCCGCTCATCATAAATCGACTGATGCCGATGGAAACAGTTCAACTATAAGCAAGGGCTTCACATTCACAGAGGAAATGTTCTGGGATTTCGTCGTCGGCCTCACTGCAAAGACAGCTTGCATCCGAAACGTTGCGTATTGTTTTGAGGTGACTTCGAAGACAGGAGTGACCTGTGAGAAGTTCACGTATAATTATGACCTTGTTTCTGCTCAGGTTGAATAGATAGAGGAATCGGTTACGAGAGTAACCCGCAATGAACAATGATTGTTTCATACAGGGGAGAACTTCCCACAGCGGGGCAAGTCTCTCGCTCCCACTCCCTAATCCACTGCATAGAAAGGCATATATAGGTATACGGAAGAAAGGGTTTGGGCCAATGTAGGAGGCCTTAGATATCCGTCGGGCGAGCTTCCAACAATATTTGAGTCTCCAGGAACCCAGTAGATTGTGAGGTTGTTGAAGATATCTTGACAAGACTTCACTAGCCTTGAGTGAACCGATGTACTGTTCAGCCCCATGACGGCCGCCTGGCTATCGGTAAAGATTCCTATGTTTTTATTAGCGTAGCCTGTGGTCTGGCACAGTCGCGGACATACCTCATTGGCATGCACTTATACTTGGAAGACAATGGGGAAGTGACAATTATATGGCCTGGGCCGACGATGCCCGCACCTTATCTTTCATCCGGTTTTGATCCGTTCGTGAATCATTTTATTGTGTTGGGATGAAGAAAGCTGAAGGACATCATTGGTAAGTATTTCATGGATTAGTTAGATGGACGATCAATCGCCATGGTTTTGTCGAGCTAGAAGGTCGATCGCAGCTGACGCGGTAAAGTAAGATGCCCGCGGGAAGTATATGTGTACAATCGTAGATCGCAGCTGACGCGGTAAAGTAAGATGCCCGCGGGAAGTATATGTGTGCAATCGTAGATCGCGCAATGTCGTCGCCAGTGGCCACTCGCAAAGAGGCACTATCCCAGGGTGTGAGTGTGGGCGCAATATTCTTCAGCCAGTCGGCAGTTCCAAAGTTGGAGCACTCGAAGATAATGAACCCGAGTCGGAAAAGGATTCTTCCAAATTTAGTGCTGATACTTCACCCGTTCATATTGTAAATCGCATCTATCCAAGGAATCCTGAATCAAGGCTAGCTGTTCCGAAGAGAGCATGGCCTCCGGGTAGATGCTGGAGAGAATGGCTACCCTAAGTGCACTTTCACATGAAGAGCCGCACGGCTCTCGGTCGCGAGTGGGGCGCGTAAGACTGAAATGCAAAGACTACACTTCAGCTTTCACACGGGGAGCACGAGCCTTTACGTCGCGCGAGTGAGATCCGGTACGGCTCCTGCATTTCCAGCCGTGCGTCGCGGCTCTTGATATAAATGCAAAGCGAGGAGTGCCGGCATTCACACGGGAAGAGCGACAATAGCTCTCGCTCTGCTTTCAGTCACGTGTTGCATGCAATGGATTATACAAAATTATATTTTGATTCCTCGCCACTTCATTTCGGTCCTTGTAAGTTTCAATACTTTTGTCCTAAAGGGCGGGACGGATATGCACTAAATTGATCAATAACTCCACATCGAAATCCATGATTTGACGCTGGGTAGCGAGGGACTAAGAAACGAGAGCCGTTGTCGCTCTTCCCGTGTGAATGCCGGCACTTCTCGCTGTGCATTTAGACCAAAAGGGGTGACACGACGGCGTAAAAGCTCGTGCTCCCCGTGTGAAAGCTGAAGTGTATTCTTTGCATTTCAGTCTTACGCTCCTTGCTCCCATAATAGTTACAGAGATAAAAGCCGAAAACTAAGTATTCATACAATTGAACGATCCATTGACGAATGTTTTCAGAGAGCCAGCATGCGCAAGGCCATATCTTGTCTTCTTTGTATCATGGCCAGCGGCGACACGACATCCATGCATATTCTCTGCTTTCGATATGGTGTGCAACACCGGTGAACGGCGCAGCTGACTGAGCAACATAGTTGCGATATTTTGATATGGAAACAATTTCAGTTTGCAATTGTTCCCATAGCCAACGGAATCATATTATCGCGCTCGGTGGCCGTGATCGTTCGGTCACCGCTCTACGATAGTAATCTAGAGCTCGAAGATCAAATCTCGGCGCGATCAAAAGCTGCCTGCGAGTACTAATAGAACTCTCATAGTGCTCCGGGCTTCTCAGTTTAAAGACGGTGCGGATAGGAGGTACATGCTAGCAACTGCACTTCCGAAAAGTAAATATGCTATTGAAACGTCAACAAGGCATCGAAATGCTAGAGATGTTGACGTGCCCATGCCCTTGGAGGAGTCAAGGCAATTAGAGAACGGAATCATATCAGCTGTGTATGAAAGGAGAAAATGCAGTGCTTCGAAAAAACCTTTATATCCGTATAAAAAACCGTCGACATTATGTTAAAGGGAATATATTTATAAAAATAATATGATAGAAAATCGATACTCTGTTATTTGTCGGCCTTAACTTATTAACATTAACTTATAAAACTTATCGTCAACCTGATAGTCATGCTCCACGTTATAAGCACTGCTATTGGTCGGATCGACGAGAATTCTGCGGCATCGTCAGTTGATTTGGCCGACGTAACCCTTGACTGGTAGAGTGGACTGATTCCACTTACGTTTGATGCTGATCCATTTTCTTTTGATTTGGTGTCTTGAAAACTGCCTTTCCATACCATAAGCTGAAATTGAAGAAAGTTTGCAAATCGAATCTATTGATAAGTTTTTAGTAATTTATTTGTATTTCATTTCCTCCCGACTCGAATTTATCACCATCCTTGGAGAAGGTCACGCTCGACACTTCGCTCAGATGTCCGGTCAATATGTAGATTGGTCTACCCTCTAGCAATTCAAGCACTTTCATAGTGCCATCATCGGTTCCCGACAGCAACTGGTTGCCGGACGAATGGAACTAAATCGAAGTGACCTGACTCGAATGCATATGATACAGTTGAATAAGACTTCTGGATGCAATATCAAAGATTTTGATGCGATTATCAGTCATCGCCATGCTACATGAAAGCCAGCACCCTTGTGCTCTTGAAAGGTGTGAACGCTTTCGCCACTCGTAGTGTCGTAGATTCGCAAGGACTTGTCGTCGCCACAGGAGACCACCAATTTTCCGTCCGAACTGAAACGGGCACACCGCATCCAGTTCTTGTGTCCTGTGAAAGAGCTCAAGACACGTCTGTGCGATACTTTCCATAGCTTCAGAGTTTTTCGCATTGGTGCCATGTGTGATCGCCACCAACTCCTCGAATTTTTGGCGTCCACACGCGAACTGTGCGATCACTTGAGGATGTAGCAACCAGATCACCCACGAAACTGAATAAACTGGTCCCGTGTGACCGGTTAATTTAACGCATCTGGCGGCCAGGCCCGTGCGTTCAACCCCCCTCCCCTCCCCTCCCCTCCCTGCTAAATGTCTGCCTGAATTCCATAGAAATGACGACATCCTAGTGCCACGTATTTGCATTCTTAGCGTTAGCCTTGAAAATTCCCTTAAATGCGTATTATCGTTTATATTCTAATCTGTTTTACATATCTTCCATTTAATTTCGCCACAAAAAAAGTAATTGTCACCTCATAAGAAAGGAACGAGAATTTTTTCTTCACAAACATGTTTATAATTCTGAAGGATAAAAAAATGTGATCCGTCTCTTCAACGTTTTATTTCACAATTCGTTTCTCGAGAAGCCAAAGAAGATTGTACTAGACTGCATAATAAGTGGGGGTGAATTGTTAAACAGTAGCTCGGAGAATTTATACTGAACAGTCTCTGCTTTCATTCTCGGTAATTTCGCAATTCTTCTGCAAGAAGTATCCAAGAAATAGACCTGAATGACTGCGAGGCGAGTTGTGTGTCAGTTAGGACTTTCAATCATCTTGAATTCAACTCGACACCCACTCAACTTTCATGCAGCTCATAAGGACACGACCACTTGAGATTAAGTCAGAAGCATTTAAATGCTTACACATATCATACAATTACCTTCTTTCTTTTGTTTTGTCAAGGTTTTTCTTTTTGAAACTTCATAGAGATTCCACAATGTGGATGGGACAACATTAATATGCTTCAGGTTTTTCTTAAATATCATTATTAAATTCCGCGTAAATGTCCGGAAGGTTCTCTTTGGCTGAATTTTCATATTCCAGGGATAATTTATTCTTAAGGGTGACAAAAACAAAGTGTTTTTCACCAAATAAAACACTAAAAATGTTGTACAAAAAACAAGTTCTTTACGAAATCGGTCAAATGTCTATTCGAATTCGTCTGGGCAAAGAATCTATGTACATATGTATTAACAGGCTAACAGATTTTGTATGGGAAGTTTGTCACAGAAACTTCTCCCAAACTAATATACTGGACCATTTTAAAGCCATATCGGCCGAGTGTTGCGAAAACACAACATGTTACTTTTCCTTTCCTAGAGGAAACCTTGTAAAAAACAGTGAAGCAGATGTTTATTACGAGTATTCTAAGACTTGACAAAATTATCTAATCGACCTGTTTTTGTAGGATTTTCATTTGTAATACTTTGATTATTTTTCAGGATGTATTTTAGAAAATCCCGAATTTCAAGATTTTTTTTTCAGAATCTTCTATTGTATTTGTCTGCATATTGCGCAAACCAATTTAAAACAAAAATTTACCATTGATAAGCATCTAGAGGCAACACAGCTTACGATAACAACGTCCACTTGTCGAAAAAGTAGTCCTTGTGAATGGCATTTGTGTTTGTTTTCCCATGTTTCGAAAACGCAACATCGGGCCTTAACGTGTGATGTACCGAAGCCGTATTGAAAAACAAAACACCCAGATTGTGCCAGTATAGATACTTAAGATTGATAAGAGATGCATGCGTATAGATGCTGAGTAAATATCCAAAATTAGCTAACTAGTCGGTGCCTTCTAGTCGTTGCGGCTTACAATTTATTCTTTTCTGTGATTAGTCCGTAATCGGTCGTTTCCTGCGTGTCCTGCTCTGATACAAAAAATGGTCGTGTTGAGTATAAAAATACAAAATTTGGTAAAAATGTTTCGAAAAAGTCCGTGAGATGGAAGAACTATGATAGTTGAATGATAGTTCCGAAGAAGACAAAATAGTTAGCAAATTGAGGAATGCTAAGGACATTGAACTGATTGCTCTTCCGCTAGACCGAGTTTATGCCATAAGTGACTGTGAAGATCTGGAGGAAGATGTACAAATTATAAACGAGTTCAATTATGAGTTAGGTTAGGTTAGGTTAGGTAAAGGGGCTGCCATGCTAACGCACAGCACACATAGACCACCGCTGGGTCCGTTGTGATACCACTAAATCCACCTTAATAAAACCTAGGCATTAAAACCAGCCTGTGCTGGCAATATAGCGATTGAGCTGTATTACACTAGCTTCCTTAAGGTCCTCCAGTTCCCAGAAAAATCGGGAACCCAGAAACCTCCTCCGCCTCTCAGCCAGGGCCGGACAGTGACATAGGAAATGGAGAACGCTCTCCTCCTCATCCACGTCATCACAGCTCCTGCAGTAGTCATTGTGAGGAATGCGAAGCCTCCAGGCGAGCTCTCCAATAGGACAGTGCCCCGTAATAACCCCCACAACTCTGCCGATGTGTTTCCTGTTTAATGAAAGCAGTGTGGCGGAGCGGCTAGGGTCAAGTTTCGGCCAAATCGACCTCGTTGTTTGGCACGTAACGCCGTTTAACCATCTCATGTTCGCCCTGTCAACCGCAGTGGCTTTGATAGCAAGTTTGCACGATAAGGCTGGCATTTTGATGTTAGCGCGGTCCCCGTCAATAACTCCGGTTGTCCCCACCCGAGCCAGCTCATCCGCCACGCAGTTACCTGCGAGGCCACAATGGCTCGGTATCCAACAGAGCGTTATGTTGAAATAACCACCCATCACTCTGAGGGTTAAACGACAGTTCGCGATGGTCTTCGATGTAGTCAGGACGGATTCAAGTGATCGAATTGCAGCCTGACTGTCCGTGTAAATAGTGACGTCCCTCGTGGTCACAACATGATTTCCCAGCCAGTTCAGAGCTTCCAGGATTGCAGAAACCTCCGCCTGTAGGACACTGCAGAAGTCAGGGAGACGGAAGGACAAGTAAATTCCCAATCCTTCCGAATAGATGCCAGCCCCGACTCCGCCGTCGGTCCTAGAGCCATCCGTGTAGATGACAATGGAGTCGGTGGTCATAAGCGTGTTAGCACACCATAGATCCCTTGACGGAATCAAGCTGGTGTGGTTCCGACCGAAAATGTATTTCGCGCAGGTATAGTCCGTTTCCACAGGGAGATCAAAGTTGCCCAGTACAGTCGAGTGCCCGCCACTCAACGTGCGCCACTGGCCAGTTTCGCGAAGGCGTAGAGCCGCGTTAGCCGCCAACTGTTCGCCACAAATGTCCAGGGGGAGCAAGCCGAGCACCATGTCTAGCCCGGCTGACGGAGTTGTTCTGAAAGCCCCTGTTATAGCCAGCGCCGCTAGCCTTTGTACCTTACTTAGTAGGTTGCAATAGGCCGTTACTCGAAGTGCCGTCCACCATACACTTATTCCGTACAGTAGTATAGGACGCACTACAGCTGTGTATAACCAATATACAGCTTTAGGCTGCAGGCCCCAGTTCTTACCTATGGCCTTCCTGCACGAGTAGAGGGCAACAGTAGCTTTCTTGACCCGTTCTTCAATGTTGGGTTTCCACCCAAGTTTCCTGTCAAAGATGAGACCGAGGAACTTAGCTTTGTCGGTGAAAACCAGTTGAATGCCCTCCAGTGAGGGAGGTTCAATAGGGGAATCACGCGTCTTCTGGTAAAGAGCACAAGCTCCGTCTTAGCCGGGTTAATTCCGACGCCGCAGAGGTTAGCCCATTCAGTTAGAAAAGAAAGGGCGTTTTGCAATAGCCCGCAGAGGACATCAGGAAACTTACCTGTGACTGCGATGGCAACGTCATCCGCATACGCAATAACTTTGCACCCGACCTCTTCCAGTTTTAGAAGCAGTCTGTTGATCGCTACATTCCAAAGAAGGGGAGACAGCACTCCCCCTTGCGGGGTTCCTCTACAGACATCCCTACATACCGACGATGTACCAAGGGTAGTGTGTATGCGCCGAGATGTTAGTAGTATGTTAACGAGTTTACAAAGCGACTCGTCGACCTGGAGGCCCAGGAGTGCCTCAATTATCGCACTAGGTCTAATATTATTGAAAGCACCCTCAATGTCCAGGAATACAACCATCGTGTATTCCTTTTGATCAAGGGATTTCTCAATCTGACTGACCAAAGAGTGCAGAGCCGTGTCCACCGACTTACCTTTCCAATAGGCATGTTGCGACGTGGATAAAAGCCGTGACGGGATAGTGTCCCGCAAATGGATGTCAACCAGTCTCTCTAATAGTTTCAGTAAAGTAGAAGAGAGGCTTATTGGTCGGAGATCGTTTGGGCGCGCATGTGAACTTCTACCCGTTTTCGGGATAAAAATCACCCGCACTTCCCTCCAACTGCGAGGAACGTACACCAGCTCCAGGCAGGCCATTAGGATACACTCTATCCAAGGATATATAATATCTACACAATGCTGCAAGTCCGCAGGAATGATGCCATCGGGTCCAGCCGATTTATAAGGTTCAAAGCTGGAAATTGCCCACAGAATCTTCTCACGAGATAAGATGGATGCACTATCACATGGCGCTATGCGACGCATGGAGGGGTCCCTCAGCGGGACTGCCGCCGAACTACCAGGGAAGTGTGTGTCAAGTAGACACATAATGGTTTCCCTGCTCGAGGACGTCCAGGACCCGTCTTCCTTTTGTAGGAAACTTGGCATAGATGGACTTGACGCCAGGACTTTCCGAAATCTAGAGGTCTCACAAGATCCTTCGATACGTTCGCAAAAGCTCCTCCAAGCATTGCGCTTCGCTCCTCTTAATTCTTTCTTGAAAGAGTTCAGATGTTTTTTATATAAGTGCCAATCCGACTCCAGCCTTGAAGCCTTAGCCTTGTTGAAACTTCTCCTACACTCAGCCCTAAGTTCGGAGATCCTAGTACTCCACCAGGCTGGTTTTTTCTTTCCTGCACGTGAGATAGCCGGACATGATGAAGACACCGCTGCCTTCATAACATCCGTGAGAGTGTTCACCATGTTGTCCAGCTCCAGTTCGTTGCAGGGCTGTCTTGGTAGAGGAGGTAGCCCTCCACAGAAAGCATCGCGATACTTAGGCCAGTTGGTCTTTCTGCGATTTATAATGGGTTGAACTGCTTCAGGACGCACGGTAAGGCTGAACTGAAGGTATCGATGATCAGAGAAGGAGTGCTCCGGCGACACTCTCCAGTCTCTGATAAGGTGGATGATGTCATCCGACGCCAGAGAGATGTCAAGGACCTCCTGTCTGGCTTTTGTTATAAAAGTAGGCTCGCGACCCACATTACAGATTAAGAGATTAGTACTCATAATGTACTCGAGGAGAGATTCTCCGCGCTCATTGGTGTCCGAGCTGCCCCAGACATCGTGATGCGCATTAGAGTCACAGCCAAGAATCATACTAATTTTCGATGTCCTTGCTGCTGCAATGGCAGCTCTAAGATTGGGTGAAGGGAACGTGCCCACACTGTCATACGGCATGTAAGCCGATGCGACCCAGTACACCTTACCTTTGAGCTCCAGGCAGACTAACACAGAGTCTTTATCGCTGTAAGTTGAGAGAAGGAAGGCGTTGACGGTTTTCCTAACGAGAATGCAAGACCGAGGTCTACCCTGGCCTTTGGTATAGAAGATGGTATAATCAGGAGACCCCAGACCTCTGACGAGATCGTCCACAACCCAAGGTTCCTGAATTATTGCGATATCTTCTTCACTGCGTGCCAGCCGAAGAAGAATGGCAGCTGAGGCAGCTTTCGAATGGTGAAGGTTTATTTGTAGAAACCTTACCATTACGAATGCCTTTCAACTATCGTAACGTCTGCCTCCCCCTCCGTGTCGGATTCCAGGGAGTCGTGCAATTATGAGTTACTAAACGAAACTGAGGGCGATATTGAAATAGTGTGTACATTTACTACTACTACTCAATTGCCCTAACCCCTTGTGGGGTAAAGCGCGTCAATTGTTCCATGTGGCCCAGTTGACGTTTCGTTGGCATAAACTGACTTCGGAGAATGCAATTGCCAGCATGCACCTCCTGAATGATCGGGATGATTAAATTGAAGCACCTTCGCTATCGAAAAGGGAAAAGACATCAACTTCAACAACGTTTCAGCTTGAGGATGATCGAATTGAAGCATCTTTGCAATTGAAAAGAGAAAAGCCATCAACTTCGGCGACGACACATCGATGGGTAGTGAATGGAAAAAATATAATTTACCAGTACTGCCACACAGAAGGTAGAAGCGCTCGCGTCACTGTGATACAATCTCATAGATTTATATTGTATATAATGTTGCACAAAGCGAAAAGAATTTGCCAGGTACTACTTTCTTAGTGGTTAGCGAGTCCGACTAGTGAGTAGTTGGTCACGGGTCGATTGCAGACGTATTTTGAACCTTTTTTTCTTCTAAATCAGCCTTGCGGCGGTGCGACAATCGGCACCCGCTGTGTACTTGAAACATAGCGGGTGCGAACTACAACTGTTGACAAGGCGGGAAATTCGGTGAAGATCGATTGCCCACCGTGTGCATTGCAGGATGGAATGGAATATTTTTAATATGGATGGGATACATTTAACAGTGAGTTTTTGATCCACTAAGTTTAAATACCATAAACATTGTGATTGATTACATACATATTTGGCTATGTGAGGAAATATTCTCTTTCGGAAAGTAAACTTAAATTAAACACAGTAAATATTTGAATTTCGATGGAATTTTTATTTCATAATAAAGTTTGGATTATGCCATTATACGTGGAATACAATATCTGTCAAATGTCCCCCACGGGACCGCTTGCAGGACTCGATCCTTTTGAGGTAATTTTCGATTACCTTTTCACACATTTCGGGCAATAACTCGGCTATAACTCGACGGATTTCGTCCTTCAATTGACCAATCGTCGTGGGATTGTTCGCATAAACACGGTCCTTCGCATAACCCCACAAAAAGAAATCTAACGGCGCCGAATCTCGAAATTACGCGTCCTGGGAATTTCTCGCGCAATAAAGCCAAATTTTGTCGCGTGGTGTGGCATGTGACCCCGTCTTGTTGAAACCACATATTGTCGAGATCCATATCTTCAATTTCCGACCAAAAAAAAAGTCATGAATCATGGCGCCATAGCGCTGGCCATTGACTGTAACGGCGGCTCCTTCATCGTTTTCAAAGAAAAACGGCCCAATGACACCGCTGGCCCACAATGCACACCAAACAGTCACTTCCTGCGGGTACAACGGTTTCTCAGCGGTTACTTGAGGTTGCTCACTGCCCCAGATGCGACCATTTTGTTTGTTTACATAGCCGCCGAGCGCAAAATGGGCCTCATCGCTAAAGAAGATTTTCTTCGAAAAATCGGCATCGGTGGCCTGCTGTTCGAGGACCCAATCTGAGTACTCACGACGCAATCTGTGATCAGTCGACTTTAATTCTTGCGTGAGCTGGACTTTATAAGGATAGAGACGAAGGTCCAAATGCAAAATGCGCCACAATGTGCCGTAAGATAGGCCTAAATGCTGGGATTGGCGCGGAATCGACTAATTCGGGTCTTCGGTCACACTTTCACTCACAGCGGCGATGTTTTCGGTCGAACGAGCAAAACGATGATGCACAGGTGTAGAAATGTCTGTCACCGATCCAGTTTCTTCAAATTTTTTCACTGTGTAGGAAATTGTGCGCTCAGTGGGACGATTATATCGACCATAATCTGCGCGTAATGCACGAAACGTGGCCACCGCAGATTCACCATTTTGGTAGAATAATTTAATAATTTTAACGCGTTGTTCAGTCGTAAAACGTTCCATCTTGTAAAATGGCAAACCTTCAACTAAACCAATACCAGTTTGGAATACACTGACATTTGACAGATGTCGAATGGCAGGGCTTTACTTTCCGAAACACGAAATTTATAACCCGTTATATCTAATCATTTCGTTCCACATTAAGAGCGAATGTGAAGCGAGCCTATACATCACGTAATGTGTACAATGTGCTTAGAAAAGCTCAGGGGCTGATCACTTGGTCAATGAGGCTTCCACACGGGGCTCCCGGGTTCGGTCCTCCATTTAGATTTCTTCTTTTTTGACGTGACAACCTTTATGGGGAGTGTGTCGAGAAAGCTTCGGACGGAAGTGGAGTTGAAAACGAATTGAATTGAATGCTTGGTGTTGACAAAAGCTCACTTTTGGACATGAAATTAAATCTAGAAAACGCAGGTGTCTATAAATTGGGGTGATGAGGCCAATGTTCTGGATTTTTATTGAAGGCGCTTTTAACCAAATGGTGCTGAGACGAACACACTCTTGGACGAGAAGTGAAATTTATGAGATACGGGTGTCGTCTGAATAGGGCCGATGAGGCCAATACAATATAATGATGTTGTAGGCGCTGTTAACCCTATGTTGTGGAGATTAACACATACTTAGAAATGAAGTGATATCTAGGAAATACGAATGTCCTCTGAGTTGGAGCGGTGAGGCCAATACTCTGCAGTGTTGTTGAAGGTGCTTTTAACCCTATGGTGTTGAGATGAACACATTCTTAAACATGAAGTGAAATGTTGATAATACGGGTGTCGTCTGAATGATGTTGAGGCCTAAGCAATGCAGTGAGGTTGTAGGCGTTGTTAACCCTATGGTGTTGAGATGAACACATTCTCAGATATGAAGTGAAATCTGAGAAATACGGGTGTCATCTGAATTGGGGTGATGAGGCCAATGCTCTGCGGTATTGTTGAACGCACTTAAAACCCTATGGTGTTGAGATGAATGCTGAAGGCACCATCATAGGGTAATGATCTTGGACAAGAAGTGAAATCTAGGGAATACGGGTGTCGTCTGAATAGGGGTGGTGAGGCCAAAACTCTGGAGTGTTGTTGAAGGCGCTTTTAACCCTATGGTGTTGAGATGAATACATTCTTGTACATGAAATGAAATGTAAAAAATACGGGTGTCGTCTGAATTAGGGTAATGAGGCCAATGCACAGAGCAGATATACTAAGAGTAGGAACTCAGAACAGACTTATTTTTAAAGCAGGATGCAAATAATCCCAAGCACACAAATAAGCCTCACCACTCTAGAAGCAACGGCTACAAGTAAGGACAATAACACGTCAAATTAACTGTGTCTGTTAATTGAAAAGCCAAAGGTTTCTCAGCTGCTATTGTATGCGTGACATGGTTCCTCAATTTCATATGTGTGAGTTACCATTTTCGGTCATTGCATTCGTGCATTTCCATCTAAATCATAGACCACATAGCATGTTCTTTTCTTTCCGGACATCCTAAAATGCGACCATAAAGATTGAGTTTCCTATTTTTCATCACACACTTTTCATTCATTTACTTGCAACAAGCCACGCCCATAAAAATGGATACTTCGTGATCATCCCACAATTTCGCATGGTTCCCGTTACCTGACGATCGCACGGTCGCCATCTTTTCACACTTTATCAGCAATCATGTACATTTGCCAGAGAGGAATGCAAACAGCATGCAATTTCATAATCATAATGCCTCCAATACGAAATGGGTTTGCCATCTGTTAGCATGCGACGTTCACTACCATTTTAGAGGCCCCACCAGGCACATAAGACCCCCATAGGCAATGCAATTCATCATTAGACGACAATGATATTCGTCTTCGGATCAATCTGATGATGATATGGAACTGTAAAACAAATCGTCAACGATAAGTACATACACTGTGCAATCAATGTGACGATCACAATATCGTCAGATCGATGTCGACTGATCGCAAAGTATATGGGGGGCTTTAGTTTTCACTTTTTGCGCATCCATTGTGCACCGATTAGTGAACACAACACATACGCAAGTGAGATACTATGGGCAACCTTTGCTTAATTTATACTGAGTTCCAACTCTGGTATATTTCTGCTCTGTGACCAATGCTCTGCGGTATTGTTGAACGCGCTTTAAACCCTATGGTGTTGAGATGAATACATTCTTCGACATGAAATGAAATCTAGGAAATACGGGTGTCGTCTGAATTGGGGTGATGAGGCCAAGCGTATCTTGTTAGTCTCATTTTACATTAGAGGGAAACCTAAAAAGTAGATTTTTCAAGCTGATTTAGAGAAACTTTCGGACCAAATCCCCTATTTCCCCTATATAATCATAGGTGGTGATTTCAATGATAGGTACTCAATCTGGGGCGACCCTAAAACCCTATAGGAACTTACTTGAATGAATGGCTCTCTGACTCCACGCCGTCCGTTACTTTTTCACTTAGCCCCTTCCGCTCCAACTAGACCGGATAGTTCTTCATTCATCGACTTCTTAATTGTTTCGAATGAGCTCAAACAACAGTTTCATTCACACGAATGCTCCACCGTTTCAGGGATGTCTGATCACTTCGCAGTCAAACTTTCAATTAAAATTCAAGTACAATCTCAATTCGGTAAGGCTCCACGTCGTTAAGAGTTTTTCCAGGACCAACTGGGAATTATTTTCAGCAGATCTCAACTCCGCAATTAGATCCATCAAAATTCCCGCTAATCGTAATCTCACCAAATTGCAAATAGATGAGGTGGTTTCAGTTCTTACAACCACCATCAACAACGTCTCAGATAACCACTCCCACCGATCGGAATTAGGAAAACTCAGACATAACACCCTCCCACCGGATATAATAAAACATTTTAAACTTAGGCAAGTCTGGCGAAATATACTCAAAAGGATCTTCCACCGTAATGGCAACCAAACATCACATGAGTATAAATCTCTCCTAACACGGATTAACTGCTTGAGCATTTTGATTTCGCAGATGGTCGAAAATTTCCGAAACAAGCAGCTAACTCAGCGTCTTGAAAAAATCAAGCCTGGATCTGATATGTTCCGCGAGATTCAGATCTTATCTGTGAATTCATAGATTCAGATAGTGCAGAGCGATGCAAAGAAGGTGCAAGTTTTCGCTGCAAGCTTTCTTCCGCAACCTAACATTTCCAATGCCGACGCCGATCCTTGCTTTTTCATTTCCTAGAAAGAAAGAGTAAATAATTTCATATCTCCTAACGATCAACTTATTACCTTTTTCTCTTCGGAGAACCGTTCTATTAGGCCCAGAAATTCAAACACCTTCTTGTGCTTGGGGGAATTGTCTGACCTCATTCATGCAACCAATGGGAAGAAGTCGTGCGGTCCCGATGAGATCTGCAACTCCTTGATCCACAAGTTCCCCAACCGAGTTCTGAATACATATACTACTCATTATTTTTAATAATGCGTATAATCAACACGCCACGTCATTTCTCTTACATTCCATCAGTAAGAACTTGAACAACGTGAAGAAACCAACTGGTGGTCTGTGCTTTGGACCTTGAAAAAGCATTCGACTCAGTCTGGATGGATGGTTTAATTTTCAAGTTAATTCTCCTAGATTTTCCGGTTGACATCACCAAGATCGTGCATAGCTTCTTCCAAGATAGAAAATTCTTTGTAAGAATAGGTGCCGCCTCATCTACTACTAACGACGTGAATTCTGGCGTTCCCCAAGGTTCCATTACAGGCCCAACCTTCTACAACATTTTCACAGCAGACATACCAATTCCGCAGGCTTTCTCCCAAGTTAAAATTTTATAGTATGCAGATGATACTCTTCTTTACGCCTCTAGTGCCTTTAGTGGAAATCCACCACGTGCTGGAGACAACCTTAATGAATATCTAAGAGATTTGTGTTCTTATTATAAGAAATGGGGAATCAGGATAAATGCCTCCAAAACCCAGCTGACTGTGTTTAGGAACCCTTCACGTTATACCTTTGTAATGAACCATATTATGGTCGGGTAGTGCTGCTCCCACCAGCAGATCGAAGCAGCACCTGATGAGTAGTGATCTGTTGGTGGTACGAAACCAGAGGCCGAGGGTTCCATTACACCCGGACCCAGGTGCAACCGTGTGGGCGTCTGATCCGCCCGTCAACCATTCCATCCTTATCGACTATTTTTTTATTCCCCATTTTTAACTCCCCTGTTTGTGCTGTCTTCCCCAGGCCTATGAATTTTTGTTAATACGTAAAGTACAGGGGCAACGAGCGGCGAAAACCCCGCCCACATCTCCCGAACTGAGCTACAACAAGCATAAGCCGTTGCTTAGCTCGTTGAGGGGCCTTTTCTTCGCCAGATGGCATAGCCCGACCTACACGGTCATATGTTACCTTAGGCTCCGTCCTCACGGGCATCTTCGGATGCCCGCCAAACCATCCGTCACATATTTTTTTTGTTTAAGTTTTGGTTCCTGAGTCCGGACTCTCCCTTCACTCTCCAGCTCGTTCGCTTTCATACGCGTTCGTCGTAGGGACAAGAGCCACTTTCGTCGGTCGTACTGAGAAAATTAGCAAAAAAAATTATTGGAGTAGTACGGATTCATCCCCCGTCGATACACTATTCATCCGGTTCCTAGGTTTCGAGAAGTCGGAGTCATGTGACAGGCGTAAACGCCTGCAAAATGTAATTCCCCTATTCTTTTGACCACCGAAACAGGATGAGCGGCGCAAAGATGAGTTCCGAAATCCGTCTTGTCGAGAAAAAGAGCTAGTTAAGGTCAGTGCCTACACACAAAGGTGAAAAGACGTTCGAGGAACCCGGATAGGAGATCGGGAGTAAACTCCCAGCCCGGCTAGCTCAGTCGGTAGAGCATAAGACCCTTAATCTCATGGTCGTGGGTTCGGGTCCCACGTTGGGCGCCAAATATGTAATGGACGGTTTGGTGGGCATCCGAAGATGCCCGTGGGGACGGAGCCTAAGGATGCATGGTGACCGTGAAGGTCGGGCTGTGCCATCTGGCGAAGGAAAAGGCTCCGCAACGAGCTAAGCAGCGGCCTATGCTTGCTGTAGCTCAGTTCGGGAGATGTGGGCGGGGTTTTCGCCGCTCGTTGCCCCTGTCCTTTACGTATTAACAAAAATTCATAGGCCTGGGGAAGACAGCACAAACAGGGGAAGTAAAAATGGGGAATAAAAAAATGAGGCGATAAGGATGGAATGGTTGGCAGACGAATCAGACGCCCACGCGGTCGCACCTGGGTCCGGGTGTAATGGAACCCTCGGCCTCTGGTTTCGTACCACCAACAAATCACAACTCATCAGGTGCTGCTTCGATCTGCCGGTGGGAACAGCACTACCAGACCCTAATATGGTTCATTACAGGTAGTTCATTACACTTTCTCAAAAGCCATCAACAGTTGAGCCTTGGAAGTTAAACTGGAAATAGATGGAACTTTTATCACCCCTTCGAATCTTCTAAAATACCTAGGTATCATCTTCGACATCATCATCATCATCGTGGCGCGACAGCTCGACGTCGGGCCTTGGCCGCCTGGATCATTGTCCTCCAATTATCTCGGTCACGTGACCGCGTCCTCCAATTTTGGGAGCCCAGCAGCTGCGCGGCGTCCACACCTACTGAGCTCTCCCAACGAGATCTCGGTCGTCCTCGCAGTCTCGCTCCGTCGACTCGTTCTGCATTCATTACTCTCTTAGGCATGCGATCATCGTCCATTCTTTGTACATGCCCTGCCCATTGAAGTCGTTGTAGTTTGACAATTTTCGAGACTTGCAGTTCATCGTACATTTATACAACTCATGGTTGTACCGGATGCGCCATCCATCAACTTCGATAAGTTTCTGAGATTCAACCCGCACACTAAGCTAGCGTTAGGGAAAGCATACGGGGTTTTCAGATCCACTAGCTTTCTACTTAGGAAATTTGTAGGGCTCTCCAGTAGAGTGAAAACCATACTTCATAAAACCCTTTCCCGCCCGATAGTCATTTTTGGAGCCCCCACCTGGTTGAGCTGTATGAAAACTGTCATGAAATCTCTGGAAGTCTTCGAGCGTCGCGTTCTCCACTACTGCGCCGGTAATTTTTACGACTGACGAAGAAAGTGCTACCTCAGTAACGTCAAGCTGTATCGTCGAACGAAAGTTACACCTCTTCGCCAACATACTCCTATTATGAGCGTCACTAAGCGATTCTTCACGAATGTTAAGGACGTGTGTGCAAGTGACATGGTCAAAAGCATTTGCAGCGATGAATTCACGAACGAGATCAGGCACTACATTCAGCCAGCAGCAATAATCAACGAACGTAACACCAATTTCTTCGACACTCTCTACGATTATGACTCCAAGCGTTTGCGACTGTGAAAAAAAATATCATAACGGAGCACTTTTCATCAGGGGCGGTTCCTCATTGGAAGCAAAGGAAGCAGTGCTTCCCTTGTTATTTTCACCAAATAATTCAATCAGATTCATGTGGCCAAACCGACATTATATATTTTCTTAAATACAATAATTAAATTCATCCATATGATCATACATATTACTTTCATCATGCATTATTTTCATATGTATTTACTGTGCAATTCGACTTCCTATTTCCAGTATGTACAAATAATACGTTTCTCTTCACTTTATCTCATACGATTTTTCCCATACTCTTTACTTCTATTCGTGAGACCAAAGTGAAGAGAATATGAGTGAACACATTTTCGCCTGGCTAGAAAACAACAGAAATAACAGCTTCTATGGTGCCTATTGAAGATCGCGCATGGCGACGCATCGCCACGCAACGACATTGAGTAAAATCTTCTATACTTGTCGTGCCGCTCATATATCTTGAGAAGAAGCCGCCAGAATTGCAGCTTCTTAAGCATTTTGTATGACGGCTTTTGAAGGTGATATGAAGAGCATGTAGATGTTAAGTTGTCGTTTCTCTTGCAATTTTGTGTATATACTCGTAGAAGTGGACTTGCTTTTTGAGTTGGAGGTGTATGGTTAATAAATAAAATAAATAAAATATTTGAGGTGTAAAAATTTAATGCTGGCATTTAATGAATTCCAGGCTGAAACGAACGAATCCGAGCTCCTTTTCCGTGAATTTCCTTGAAAGTCGAACTTTTTTATGTAAACATGTACAGTAAACCTTCTGTATAACGAACTATTCATGTTTAAAATGCCAAAATTTCGGAAAAAATTGCTAGTCTTAGAAAAACGATTTCAAATTCGTTCTTTTTAGTCTGGAATTGTTTTAAAACCATCAATCAAATTCTGCTCCCTCAGATATTGGAATCGTGCCATTTTCCGTAAATTAAATCAATGGGTCTTCTTCAAAAGTTTCCTAGTCTGCATCCCTTCTTCTGGAGCACACGAACCGCCACTGCTTTTCATGTGCATTTTATGTGGAAGTACCGTCGTACAACTACAGACTGCATTCGACGATCCCCTAAACTTTCAAATACACACGAATAGTGCTCCGATGACAGTTTTTTAACAGTCGCAAACATAAGTCGCTCAGTCGCGGCCTTGGAACTCACACCTTTATGAATCTTTTACTAATGGCAAAGTGGTCCATATGATTTTATGGTCTGAAAAAACAACAAGCTAGTCTTCGGCTAGCTTGCCGAATGTACGATCATCCCTTTATTTTGATTTATAGTGCATTTGCCACTTTTAAATTAGTGGTAAAACTTGTTCCGATTTCATTGTTCTTTTGAGAGGTATATGAAATAGTAGGTTCGATCATACTTACCGAATAATATGAAATTTGGTAAAAATATCCTCAGAAATAAAAAAGTTTTTCTAACAAAAACTTGCTTTTGGAACGTTCGATGCTATGACAGCTAAATGATAGAGTAGTCCGATTTAGGGACGTTCCGATACAAGTAAATACAAGTAAATAATCGATACTTTTGTTTCAATACCAAGTACATTTAGCATCGAATAATTCTTGCGATACTTACTCGGGTATCGATTCCATTTCCATCAAAGTACCTACCGAGTACCCATCATTAAAATCGAAATAAGAGAAAGAGAGACAGCACTAACGTTGCCAGCTGGAAACGGTCAACAGATTGTCTCCGAAGTACTTGGAAAAATTGCTCTTCTTGGGCAGTCTCGATAATAAAGAGTTCTTAACTTAAATTTTAAGCATTTTAATAATAATTACTTTTTGCACTTTTTTCACATCCGCGTGTATCTTGCCAAGCCTAAATCTTTAAGTTCTCCTTTTTCAAACTTTTTATTTCTTAAATCAGGATATATATGTTCTCTATATATAAATTCTATGATATACTATCCACTTGGAAATAACCTTGGAAACATAATCTGGATTAAGTAAAACTCTTTGTATAGATGTATGTGCATATATAAGCATATGGAATACTTATAGCCCTTTTTCCTTTTATTATTATTATTATTATTATGTTTATTTATACAAAAATCAATTTTGTTGTTAAACCTAAAAATGAATAAACGTTTTCTAATAATCTAAAATAATCTTTTGATAATAATTATTAATAACAGTGCTCCTAAGTTACTAAATCACCCGCGATCTCAAATTCATAAGAAAAACTATCGATATGAGTACTTTATAAGTATCGATATTTTCAAGCTACTTATATGAGTAGTATCGAATAAATGATTTAAATACTACTCATTTGAGCGGGTATCGATACTTATATGGTATCGGAACGTCCCTAGTCCGATTTCAACCGAATTCGGGAATGTGATTTAATAAAACATACTACTGAATAATATGAAATGAGAAAGATATACATACATATGTACTTAGAAATAAAAAAGTTGTTTTTTTTTCACAAAGACCGCCTTTTGGACCGGCCGTTACTATGACTACTATGTAATATAGTCGCCGATGTCCGATTCCGTTGGTTCAGTTGGTTATTCCCTAATAAAAATAGAAAAATATCATATTGATGGAATCATTCAACTAATCCTGAAACAGTAGTTATAGCTCCATATATTATATTATTCAATAGAAAAAAGGTCTTGTGCAAAGCTCGATAGCTTCAAAACTGAGAGACTAGTTTGCATAGAATCAAACAAACTGACAAAGCTTAATCTACCCATCCAGCGCCATCTAGATATATAAGCCTGCGCTCAGCTGATTTTGACGGCTAGATTACGCAAATATTTCCTTTGATGACGCCATCGTAGCCACAATCACCGCAATCTTAACTCTCAGGCCGGAGTGTCAAAGCAATGACGTCATGACAAGCAGTGAACCATATGTAAACAAAGTGAAGAACGCGTGCAGTCGACCTCTTGAAATTTGGCGATTTTCGTGCGTAAAAGTGATTTTAGTGTCGCGATTTTAAGTGCAGTTGAAAGTAGTGCTTGTCATTGATATTTGGAAGTGAAAAAAACGCAAGGTGCCGCGAACTTCCGACCAAAATGAACTGCTCGAAAGTGCGCGAGACATGAGTGTGGTTATGAAAGTGCGACACGAAAAATTTTGCATTTTTCGTTAATTTTCCGGTAATTTGGCTAGTGTGAATGGTGCAGCACTACCCTGGGACGAATCCTTGGGCCGGTGAGCTCAGCGGAAACTCCCGGAAGTGTCCCAAAAAGTGAATTCAAAGTGGTTGTCAAATGACAACATCACAGGTGATTTCCGGCCTTTTCATCGGAATTCATAGGGTAATTATACGTTTTTTGTTGTGTAAAATTTTTAGTGAATTGATGCGCCCCAAAATACGGGTCTTAAACGCGTTGTTGACGAGCCAGACGAAAGTTTCACTGCAGCTGACAGGACTAGATGCCTAGCAGTGAAACTTTCGTCCGGTTCGTCAACATCGTGGTCAAAATCCACACTTTGGGGCGCATCAATCCACTTAAATTCTTCCACAACAAAAAACGCATACTTACCCTATGAATTCCGATGAAAAGGCCGGAAATCACCTGTAATGTTGTCATTTGACAACCACTTTGAATTCACTTTTTGGGGCACTTCCGGGAGTTTCCGCTGAGCTCACCGGCCCGAGGATTCGTCCCAGCGTAGTGCTGTACCATTCACATTTGCCGAATTGCCGGAAAATAAACGAAAAATGCGAAATTTCCCGTGTCGCACTTTCCTAACCTCGCACTTTTCAATACACCATTTCACTCGATATTTCCCGGCACTTCACGTTTTTTTTTCACTTTCACACGGCACTGATAGCCACTTCTTTTAGTTACACTTGAAATTCCGGCACTAAACTCACTTTTACACACAATTATCGCGATATTTCACCGGGCGACCGCACGCGTTCACACTTCGTTGACTGCTTGTCATGTCGTTAGTGCTTTGACAATCAGCTGACACTCCGGCCTGAGAGTAAAGATGGCAGTGCCACAATCCAGTAGTTGGCGACTGATGGCATCGAGTCCCCGGTATTTGTGCGTTCCGTGTTTAGTTTTCGTTTTCCGCGTTCAGTGTTTATTTGTTAGTAAAATTTCATCTAGTGATCCGAGAAAACAAACACGTGCGCGATGAAAGTGTGTCGTGCGGTTAAAAGATGTATTTTGTCAAGTGTGAACTGTTCCACGATACTCTGCGACTGATCCCCGGGGTTGCGGCTTCGACCAAATTGCTGCAAGTGTCCAGAAAGTGTGTTTTTAGAGGACTAAAATGCCGTCTGACGCAATTCCAATTGTAAACATATGACGTGCCGGGGACATCGTCGTGTGTAGTCACTGCCTTGGCAAAGGAAATAATGACGTACACGATCAGCTGAGCCTGTATATATAGATGGCGTTGACCCATCTCGTCACACTGACCAAGAATTTATAGTTTATATGGTGCTTCCTTCTGTGCGTTGCAAACTTCATGACAAAGCTAATATACTATATCACATTCGTGAAGGGTATAAGAAGGAAATTATGAATTGTTGAAATGGTTGCTTACATCTGCACCTCAGTAATAGTGCTTTACTTGATTTAAATGTCAATGTATCGCTCACATTCGAAATTTTCGGGACGTAGAAATCATATCCTAACAGAAAATAATTTTAAGTGCTTGCATTACTTCCTTAGCAGTTGAGGGTGAGACGCTGAAAATAACTTGCATTCATCCCACGGTTGCTCCCTTGCAGTTCCATATCCATCAAGAAGCTAACATCCTGTGACGATGCTGGAGACTAGCACAACGCAAGAGAAAAAGTTTTTCAATTCTTAGAAACCATTAGAGTTCACCATGCCTTGTGGACATGAATTGATTTTGTTGTAAGCAGAGGAAGTGGAAGTGCCCACCACAACTGGCTTGAGCATCGAAAAACTTCAAGAAATGTAGACTGAAGACACGACCTGAGAAGAAAAATGCAACACGATTTAATGGATTTGAGAAATGCCAGTTGCTTACCCCTGGCGGGATGGATGTCGTTGTTGGTAACTTACCATGAAGAAAGTCACGCAGTTTCAGCGCAGGTAGGGTGATCATTAAAACTTTTATGAGATTTCTGTTGGCCGGCGTCAAGGATGTATGAGCGAATTATCTTTCAGCAGTTTGTTGATTTGTGCGGTGAAAACAGATGGTTCTTTTGGAAATTTTGATAGTAGACACGAAATATTTTCGACATTGACAAGTTAAAGGATTGAGGAATGTGAATGCCGATAACCTCGAAAACACTAGCAGCCTTGTCTCAGGAGGTTTTGGACTTATAAAGCTAAGAACCCTAGATAATGAGTAGCCAAATATAGTATACCAAAATCTCTCCAATTCGAAATATGTACCACGCTTATTATAAATCTTTTTTTATGTTTATGCTAATGCTTAGGGGATACCTTTGATGCGAGAGCACCGCCTTGGCGGGAAGGAAATAAGGGTAGTGGGGCTAGAAAGGGTTGAGTTTGAATGAGATACCGGTGTACGTTTCGTTTAAATTTTTGCAGATCATAACTGCAGGGGAAAACAAAAGATGGTAGGTTTTTCCACATTCGTGTTGTTCTGGATACAAATGAATCATAGAATTTAACGGTACGACTACTACTGAGTTCAAAAAAATGAGGATGGGCACGGCAGGCTACGCGAAAGAAAAGCAAGCTCAGGAATAAGACTGGATATTTCGGCTGAACAACGGCGGTTGTAATAGCGATAATAAAGTGATAAACAACCGACATTTCGCCGGTGTTCAAGCGGCTCTATATGAGAAGTTATGGATTCATCGCCAATAAGCTTGAAGGCTTTCCGTTGAACTTTGTCTAATGCGGATAGGGCAGTTCGACCTGCGCCTGCCCATATGTGGGAATTATATTCAAGTCTCGGTCTTATGTGGGCCTTATAAATTTGTGCCAAATCAGATGGTGTAAAATATTTTTTACAGCGATTCATGAAACCCAGACACTTCATTGCATTTTTTGCAATGTTGAAGATGTGGTCAGACCAATTTAGTTTACTTGATATGTTTACACCGAGTACGTTCAATGTGGGTGAATCAATAACGCTGACACCATCGACAAGAATGGGTTGGGCGGTAGATGGGGCACGGCGTTTATTGGAAATAAGACAACATTGGGTCTACTCGATTCGTTTTCCCCCATGCAATAATTTTTGAGATATCTCTATTTAGTGAGTCAGACATGCGATCTCGGTTGAAAGATGTAGCCTTTTTGGCAGGAGTCAGCTGCAGAGTTAAAAGTCGAAATAGAATCAAGAGTGCTGTCATCTGCAAAACTGTGAATTGGGTTTGATGTCACACTTAAAAGATCGTTGATGAACAGAAGAAAAAGCGATGGTGATAGGACGGTACCTTGAGGGACCCCTGCGTTGGTGGTATGGCAATTCGATTTAACTCCATCAAGGACGACTCGAAGCGAACGGCCGTGGAGGAAGCGAATAATGAGTTAAACACTCAAATGGAGTTCTTGTTCATTAAACTAGCAAATCTGTGGCACTCTAAATTGATTGTCCCTACGGGAATAAGCGACAAAATCCCCAGGTAGCTAGCTAGCTTGCCGAAAGTATAATAACCTTATCATACCTTCGTTGTGTCTTGTGGTACATTTGCCACTTCGAAATTAGTAGTAAAACTTGTTCCGATTTCACTGTACCTATGAGAGGTATATGAAATAGTGAGCCGATTTCAACCAAATTTAGGAAATTGGCTTAGCAGTCAATATGATTGAATAATATGCAATTTTGTAAAGATATCCTCAGAAATAAAAAAGTTTTTCTCACAAAGACTAATTTTTGGACCGGTCGTTCCTTTGGCAGCTATATGACGTGGATTGAATTGTATGCCATTTTACTTTCCATGGCTGGTTTCAGATGCATTACTATTTTACATTGAAATATACTCCAGTGAAAATTCATTCTGGTCACGCGGCCGGACAGGCGGCCAGGAGTTTATTGCAATGTATCCTCAAGTCCACCTGTTCAGCCGTGTGACCAAAATGATGAAACTTTAAGTAACAGTAAGCGTTTAAAAGTACAATATGATGAATAAAGTGAATTGGGTAAAGGACCAAGACCTAGTCTATCATAGTTACGCTTGGTCCTAGGTAATGGAGAGTTCATATAAACAGAAAGCTGGGCATTGGGAGGTTCGAAGATGGCTAGCGATCGTGTGTTATAAGAAGAGACGGAAATTTATGTGTTCAGAAAGTGATGAAAGTAAAAGCCCCTGACAAATCTTAAAGAGAAAGCATTCGTCGAGGTAAATTCTTTTTTTTTTACGCAAAGACAACATTTCTAGTAAGCTCAAGCAATCAGGATATGGAAGGTATGGTAATTTAAATTTAAGCAATAACGATCTGGTGAACTTACGTTGGACGGTTTCTAAGGCTTCAGATGAAACTGAGGTAGAAGGGGACCAATCGACTGAGGCGTATTCAAGAATGCTGCGGACAAATGAAACAAATAGGTTTACACCAGAGCGTAAAGAACGAAAATTACTCGTGCAACGCAAAACGAATCCAGAAAGCTTGGATGCCTTGTTGATAATGAAGGAGTAATGCTCAGTAGATCAAAAACAACGCCGAGACCATTAAACGGGGAAGTGTATTGTAGTGAGAGGAAATTCATTTTATACGAAAACGGAGTAGGAGAAGATTTCAAGGAGTAAGTCATGACCGAACATTTGAAGATGTTCAGATGTAGTTCATTTGAAATGCACCAAGAATATAAACAGTCCAAGCTGGTTTGTAGAGCAAAACAATCAGTAGAGTCAGAGATGGTAGTGACAATCTTGCAATCATCGGCATAAAGCAAGGATAGACAACTGAGCAGCGGTGGTAGGTCATTGATAAAAAACAGAAAGAGAAGAGGTCCGAGTATAGAACCCTGAGGGACTCCAGACGATGGACAAAAGGGAGAAGAGAATAGATTTTTGAAGACTACTTGAGAGGAACGGTTGAGAAAGTAGGAGAGCCAAGACACAAGGTGAGGAGGAAACCCAAAAAGACCAAGTATTTTATTCAGTAAAAGTCTGTGATTCACTGTATCAAAGGCTTTGGAGAGATCGGTATAAATGACATGAACGTCGAGGTGTTTATTGAGAGGTTTGGAAACATAGTTAGCGAATTCAACTAAGTTGTTGACTGAAGAAACCATGTCGATTGCGATAAATGGGATGGCCAAAAAAGTCGTAAATGTAGTTGAAAACAATCCGCTCAAGAAGTTTAGAACATGAAGATAACAATGAAATAGGACGGTAGTTTGCAATTAAGTTAGGGTTGCCCTTTTTTGGAATAGGAACAACATAAGATGACTTCCATTAGAGTTGGGAAAACACCTTCTGCAATACTTTTACTGGATAAAATAGCAAAAGGAACGGAAATGGAGCTATGTGTTTTCTTCAAGAATAGGTTGGGAATCCCGTCAGGCCCGGAAGAAGAGTTGACCTTAAGAGATAAGATAAGATGGTCAACGTAGGACAGTAGTATAGGCGGAAGAGACTCTGATGAGAGTGGATCATGTCGGAAGTGAGGTAACATGGAAGGCTGGCGGAAGGTACTGGAGAAGAAGGAAGCAAAAAGCTCACATGCATTTTCAGGAGTATTAGCAGTCACATTATCGTGCGAAAGGGAAGATGGGTGAGAGGAGGAAGAACGCATATTCCTGCCATAAAGCCAAAAAAGCTTACTCTCCTTTTTGTTGACACTGTTTTCGATGCTTATGAAGTATGCAGAGCGCGAACTTGGATTGAGTTTTTTCGTCTTAGATCTAAGAAGACGAAAACTAAGGAGTCAGAATGACGCTGGGAATGCTTGAAGCTAGAACGAGCACGATTTTTTCTGCGTATCGTTTTATATATTAAGGGTGTAACCCAGACGGTCCTTTTACGTAATTTTGAAGCACGAAGTGGGACGAACTCATAGATAATATTATAAAGGAGGCTATAAAATGTTGATACAGCAGATGCACAGTTAAGATCAAACAGAATTCTACTCCAGTATATTTCGTTCAACCTTTGATTGATGGTTAAGTAGTCAGCTTTCCTAAAATCAAGTCGTGCGTGAAGATTGCTCAAACGAGAGGGTTCAAAGGAAATGTTAAGGTTATTCACGAGAGCCGGATGGTATGGATCCATTGGTAAATAGGCAATGGTGGCCCTAGAGGATGACAAATAGGACAAAGGTAAATTATTTAGGACAACATCTAGCACACGGTTCATGAAATTGCGAACAGTATTAAACTGCAATAGATTGCAGAGCTCGATAAAAGATGATAATGACAACAAAAGGGATGGTGGAGACGAGGATAATGGAAGACGTGGAGAATCAGGCCAGCGAACACTGGGGAGGTTGAAGTCATCACAGAAACGGTAACACAGTCATAAGGGACAGAGTCAATGGTAGATATCAACGAACACTCGATAGAGCTGCGTATGGCGATAAGAAATCCTCCACCAGCAGACTTTCCAAGAACGAAATACGATCACATCGAAAAATCTGGTAGAATTTCACCACTATTAATTGAAAAATTCAACCAAGATTCAGTCAAACAAATGATGTCATGCCATGCCGTCAAGGCCAATATATTCAGATCTAGAAGCTTGGTCCTTAACCCACAAATATTTTGGTAATACAGAAAAAGTTTCATTTCCGCGTTTCGGATACGCGATGTTGCGGAAAATTTCTGTTAGCAAAATCTTTAAGCAGAATTCCAGTTGGCCAGAAAGATTGTTGATAGGGCGTGCGCATATCAGCAGGAATGGTTAACTTGAAAGAGGAGACCACCCTATTGGGAATGTTCTCCTTCGTTAGTTTTTTACATACCAGCGTTGGGGGTTCAAAACCAAGCTTGTCACGTCCCACCCAGCTAAAAGATCATCAAAAAATACACGCGATCAGAAACAACATAGGAGAGCAACCTATGCGCTATATAAAAAATAGCTCCCGGCGACTCTTAGGTCACCTAAGGAAACAACCCTTTTCCTAAGATTGGGTATGTGGGCTTCTAACCTGCGTACCTGAAATCAGTTTATACTCGAAACATTAACCTCGAATGGTAGGCGTCGGAATCCTGTTGACTAGGGAAGCACGCCAATCTCTTGATTAGAAGCCCATCTCCGACCGCATCATCACAGCATAATTCAAATCCAGGGTTAGAAACATCACAAATAATTCAGTGCTACGCCCAGACTGAACCAGCGGATCAATCAGCTAAGGACGCCTTTTATTAACAGCTTGGCGACATCTTCGACAAGGCTCCCAAAGGTGACATAAAAATTATCACGGGTGATCTCAACGCCAAAGCTGGATCTGACAATGTAGGCTTAGAACACCTAATGGGCAATCATGGCACTAGGCAGTGGAAACAAAAATGGCGAGATGTTCGTGGAGTTTGGCAACTCGCGTCAACTCGTCATTGGCGGTACCCTTTTCAAGCACAATCGCTGCCACTTAATAACCTGGACCTGGATGGCAGAACAGAAAACCAGATTAACCATACAGCCATCTTCAAGACATTGAGCAATTGTCTCTTGGACGTCAGATCGAAGCGAAATGCTGATGTTGGCTGCGGCCACCAACTTTCTATCGCAAAAATACGCTTACGAACCGAAGCGATCCAGTGCCCTCAAAATGCAAGAATCTTGCCACGTTTTAATGTACGAAAGCTTAAGGACCCATTTATAAGACGTGGATATTCCACCGCCTTGCACAAGAGAGCTATTGCACCACCACCTTGTGAGAATCCTTCAATTGATGATAGATGGAAAGTCGCTAATTACTCATTTATTTCGTGTGACGTAACATTGGCGGGCCGATTGGAGCGCGGTAGCAGACCATTCATTAGTGACTCTACATGGTCTCTAATCTCAGCACGCAAAAGAGTTAGAGAACAGATTAACTCAGCTACTGACGGCTCGGCCAAAGACCAACTCAGAGCTGAACACCGTTCACTACAGAAAGGCGTGAAAAGAAGCGAAATTACATCAACGCATTAGCGAAGAAGGCAGAGGAAGCGGCTTACCGCGGAGACAGAGTAACCCTTTTTAAGCTTATTAAGCCATTAACTGGTAAATCTTTTGCAATTGAACATTCTGTGAGGATAAAGATTTATCTCTGCTGGTAACCGAAGAACACCAACTGCGGAGATGGAGGGAATACTTTATTGAGGTCCTCAACAACACATTTGGACCTTCGAATACACCTTCATTAGTAGCAGAAGATATTTCGCAAATAGCCAGAGTTGATACCAGCCCACCATCTAAGCTGGAAGTAATTGCGGCTAATAAATCGATGGAAGCGGGTAAAGCCCCGGGGATAGATGGAATTCCGGTGGAACTTTTTAAAGCGGATGCCAATGCTCCCGCGGATATTCTTCTCCCACTTATCCAAGAGTGTTGGGAAACCGAAACTCTCCCTAAAGAGTACAAGAAGGATGTCATTAGTAAGATCCCGAAAAAAGGGGACCTGAAGGATTGCAGTAATTGGCGTGGGATCTGTCTTCTCCTAGTAGTCTCCAAACTGATGGCAAAAATAATCTTGGACCGGATCAAACAAACAGTTGACCGCACATTGAACGATGAACAAGCCGGCTTTCACGAGGGCTTCTCATGTAGCCACTACATCATCACCCTTCGAATTATTATTGGATAATCCGCAGAGTGGAGATCCCCATTACATATCTTGTTCATCGATTTCGAGAAAGCGTTTGACAGAGTTGACCAGGAATACATCTGGAGGGCTTTTCGTAGGAGAGCCATACCAGATATAATTTCCTTCATCAAGGAATCCTACCAGGGAGCCCAATGTCGAGCCTTACACAAGGGTTAACTATCAGATCCTTTCGAGGTGCATAGTGGAGTGGAACAAGGCTGCATTTTGTCACCTATAATAATAATAATAATAAATAAGGGCAGGCTAAGATACCCATATAGTAGGCACTGCGACCAAAAGATCTATTGTGCCATAGCCTTGACTAATCCAAAAGACCCGCAATCAACCTGATGAAGGCCAATAGGTCCTTTGTAGGAGCACTCTTAATGACAGCGGAGCTCACTATTGAATATCCAAGAAACGTAAACCTGAAGCGAGCGATCGCCGTTCATTCACAGAGAAGGTGTTTGGTGGACTCAATGTCCTCCAGGCAAAGCCGGCATTCTGTCTCAGTGGACAGACCCATCTTCTTTAGGTGATATCTCACCCAGTGGTTTCCCGTGAGGTAACCAACGATTAACCTCAGGTCCACTCTTCCCAGGCGGCTAGCTTCGTTCCCACTGAAGGGATCAATGAGATCTTTGGATTGCTGCAGTCCTGGGACCTTTCGTCCGCAGACCATACCCTCACCATCGCCTTGGCTGCGTCCCAGCTCAGACCGCAGAAGGGTTCAGGCCCGAAAAATTTCTCTGATGAGCCTTGTCTAGCAAGTTCATCTGCAGCTTCATTGCCATGGATGCCCCGATGCCCAGGTATCCAACAAAGAGTGACCTGGTTTGTGTTTGCGAGACACTGTATAGGGTATAAAAACACTCTTTCACTAGTTTCGACGAGAACTTGTGTGAGGAAAGAGCCTTAATAGCTGCCTGACTGTCAGAGCAGATAGCAATGTTAGCGCCAGTGAGCTTCTTTTGGAGAATTACTCTGGCGCAGGTCTCAATAGCATGGATCTCGGCTTGGAAAACACTGGGCCAAATGCCCATAGCGATTGAGATCCTGGTGTTCGGTCCAAAGATCCCAGCACCAACTCCCTGTTCCATTTTTGACCCGTCAGTAAACCACATGATATACCTGGGATCAGGACAAAGATTGCCAATATCCCATTCCGACCGGCTTGGGATGGAGACCGAAAATTTCCTACCGAAGCAAAGTTCCGTAGTCATGTAGTCTGATCTCGAGCAGATCGGTATGCAAGGAACCCGCTCCAGAATGCTCATGTGGCCCTGATTGTAGACATGACCGTCATAAGTTAGATGCACTCGAAGAGCGCTTAGAGCTGCAGATTCTCGAATAAAAATATGCAGCCGAGTAAGTCCGATAACTGCCCCTATGGCCGATTTCGGACATGCAAGACGTTTTGGGCCATTATACTAGCGCAGCATATGTCACAACTGGTCGTACCAGCATCAAGTACAACCACTCAGTCATTTTAGGGGTGAGACCCCAGGTTTTTCCAAAGAAAGACCTGCAAGCCCACATGATCCGAGTGGCCTTACTAATAACTGTCTCGACATGTTTGCTGAAGTTGAGCCTCCAGTCTAACGTGAGGCCTAAGCACTTGACTTCAGTGGAGAACTCAAGCACCGTCCTGCCTAGGCTGACCGAGCTTAAACTAAGATTTCTCCTCCGAGTGAATGGAATTAAGACAGTTTTTTGAGGGTTAACGCCCAGGCCAACTTCAGTGCACCAGCGAAGGGCTAGGTCGAGTGACGTACTCATCACCTCCGTGACGGTCGTTTCAAACTTGCCCCTTATTATTATGGTTATATCGTCAGCGTATCCGATAGCACAATAACCACAGTCGCAGAGCCTAGCGAGTAGCTCATCTACGACAAGGGACCAGAGAATAGGGGAAAGAACCCCACCCTGAGGACAGCCCTTTACAGCGTTAACACACCTATACTGTTTTTAATTGCCATTAATGATGTACTATGCGGCGCGCTTCAAGAACACCAGATCAAAGGTATAAGATAGCAGTTGTTCAAATACTTTCAACACCAAGACTATGCTGATGATATTTGTCTTCTATCGAATAATTCGGATAAAGTGGCTCAAATGTCTGATGCTCTGCATTGAGAAAGCCGTAGTACAGCGCTAAAAATCAATGCTGCCAAGACTAAGTATTTGAGGTTGGATCCAGGAAGGCAAAGCGGAATTTGTGCTTCGGGCAGGCAATTTGAAAATTATCTCGGAAACCTAGTTAAAGCAAATGATGGTGCGGATGCTGAAGTACAGTCTCACATCAACAAAGCTCGAGTAGCTTTTTTTTTCAGTCCGCCTCCTTTCTGGCAAAACATCAACATTTCCGCACCAAACTCCGGATCCTCGAAACCAATGTAAAATCGGTGCTTCTATATGGCTATTCAACTTGGAAGGTGATCAATAAGATAACAACTAGATTACAAACTTTTGTGAACCACAACATTGCTCAACAGGCCCTCGATTGGAACCCGCAGGGAACCAACGCAAGTCGCTCTCTTGGACGACCTAGTAACACCTGGAGAAGCTCAGTTAAGAGAGAGGCTGCCTCAATAGGAAAGTCGTGGAGTAAGTTGAAAGCGATAGCGATGAACAGGATGAGGTGGAAAGTAGGCGTGGTTAATGCCCTATGCCCCACAAGGGGTTATCAGAAACCGGAGATAACCGGGTCCCCTCCGAACTCGTTTTTTAGATCCGCCACTGACATCGAATGCTTTCACTTTCAATTGGTTCAAGTTGCGTCCACGAGGGAGACTGTTGACATGGTGAAAGCAATTACGAAAAGTCATTTTGAAACGTTAATAAATGATTACCGGAACGCTATCATACCATTTCGAAACGACGCTGAGAGCAATGACGATGTTTATGCCATTGTGCAATATTCGTTTCATTAATCAAAAACCTGGGTAATTAAAGTTATCGGAAATATCGCTACTTGGCATTTTCAGCAAACATTCGCTTAAGGTCGTGTTCCTCGGGGCGTCCATGTGACGACAGCGCATCTATCCCAGCTCAGCTATAAGCGCTGAGAACTATTGTATTTGTGTGAATTTCATATGGAGCTGTGCTCTTCCAAATGGCTGCGACTAAGGTCGCTAACGAGGATCGCATGACTTGATCAGTCGCATCGCAGAAGGTTGGATATCGTCACCATTGTATTTGGGCATCGCAGTCAGGGTTGTGCATGTCGGTTGATTGAAGTGGACGTTGTGAATGGCAAGAAAAATATATGATATGCCAATTGCGTGTGCATCCGCAGGGTCGGCTTCCTGGGGGGTACTTGCGTTGTACATGGCAGGCAAGCCGCTGTCGTATATGCCATGGACGTGGGCTTTCGTCGGCGAGCTACCGTCGCATTGGCTGCCCAGAGGAACACAGACCTTTACTCTGCAACATGCCCACGGGACTGACGAAAGTCTCTGTAATTTCTCATCAAACTGCTGTAATTAATTTATTTCATGAAATTGATTTATGCTAAAAGGGCCGTTTGTTAGAATATCTGTCCGATGAGAATATGCAGAATCCACTACTGAAGTTATTTCTGCTATCGACTTCAAGGAAGTAAGTTTGGTTAATTATTCTGGCCATCCATCCTGAAATATGCTATCTGTTCGCAATCAATGTAGGTATCTCTCAACAGTACAACAATTAGTCACTTTGAGCTAGTCGCGGTAATCAAATGAAATCCTAAATTTTCAGCTACAAAAGCATTCAAGACGGAAAATATAATTTAGTTGCAAAGGTAGGGGGCAGCGCGATAGATTACTTTCATAAAATTGGGCACCAGCTTTCATGAATATTTATCGTATGCCGGAACAATATAATTAGCCGCGTTATATAGAAGTCGATAAGGACATGACTAGACAGGTGTTTCGTGTTGCGAAGTCATTTGGGTGAGAACATAGTTTTGAAGGAATGACTATTATTCCAAAAGATTACCATTTCAGATAATGTCAATCGTTTTCCGATGGCAACGATCAAAACGAGAAAATTGTTTCATAGCAAAATTGAATTATGGGAATTTAATGAAACAAACCGTGACAAAGTAGAGTTGGACAGGCAATACATGAAGTGGACTGAGCTAGGCCAGGATGAAGTTAATTTGCAGTATACAAATTTGTAGGCATTCACGATATAGTTAAATATACCAATAGTACAATAAAATTAAAAAAGAAATCACACGAGCTGGGAAAAATAACTTAAAAGCCAATATCCTTTTTTTGTAATTTATTTTGAGCTAAGAATCTAAAATTAAGTTAACCGTAAAAAATATTGACCGGAAGGGTCCTCAAAAAGACGAAAATGAAACATTTTTGTTATCGGGTATAGGCATGAGGCGGGTATCATATGAAGTGGGATGTTAAGTATATTCCATTTCTGAAGCAGGTAAGGAACCAAATAAAATAAATTACATGGTCGCCCATTAGGTTTGCATATAAAAATTTAGAAAAAGGTGACACTTCATGAGCACAGCTACATCAAATATATGTAATATATATTGATGTGTATCTTCTAAAAAGGTTAATTATATAAATTTAAAAAGCATAGATAAGATCCCTTTATCCTGCAGATTCTTCATTCTATAAGATGCAAACACGCGATTCGTGAGCAACTTCGGTCCTTCTTTATTGTCCGACTTATAATCTTTACAAGATTAAAGGCATGTTTGCATTTGCAAGGAAAAACAAAAAAAAAAGGGGAAAAGCGACCAAGACTATCTATGTTTATGCGACACAGCAAGTACGGGTTTTCGAAACTCTGTAGCTCTGGCCCCGGGTACGCATGGGGGTTCAAATTTGGTAAAGTAATTTTTTAGGGCCGAATAAGGAAGTTTAGCGAATTTGAAGTCGACACAATAATAAGGGGGGCAAAGACCTTTTCCATAGTCCTCCGCGTGGGCGCCCCCTGGTAACGGCAGTGTATCAAATCGCTGACGGCCAATGTCTTAGCGATAAGACAGTTTGGGAGAGGCAGATAGCTGTATCCTGAATGGCTGACCAACACCTAAGCGTCTCAGGTTTAGTAGGATGGAATGACTTGCGTAGTTGGACCTGCAACATAGTTGTGCGAACTCCAGCACGTTTATTAAACATCTGAAGCAGCTATCTAACGAGGCCATCCCGCAAAAACCACTCGATGTCAAGAAACCTGGAACAAAAGCCTCGGATTGGACGGATCAACAACGACGACCACGCAAACGACTAAATGATTATTCTTTCGGATCATAGAATGTACGCTCCCTGTACAAGCCGGGGGCCGAGAAGGCCCTCCTTCAACAGGTCGAAAAGTACAAACTGAGCATTACTGCAGTCCAGGAAACAAATTGGCTTGGCAGCGAGATCAATGACGAGTTATCGCACAATTTTTACAAGTGGCAAACCATCGGGCCGCAAGGAGTTTGGAGTAGCATTTATAGTGAACAATCACCTCAAGCCGCACATTACTGACTTCAAACCTTTAAATGAACGGCTATGTGCGATTCGCATTAAGACTCGATTCTTCAATCTATGGCTCATCAATGTGCACGCCACCACTGAAGTTAAAGAAGATGCAGTAAAAGATGAGTTCTACGCCGGCCATGAGACTCTCTTCGACTCACTTCCAACAAACGACGTCAAATTGCTGCTGGGGGACTTTAACGCGAAAGTCGGAAATGGCAGTTGGCACCGGGGGTCCACTGGAGGCCAGTCTCCATGAAGAATGTAACGACAACGGCCAGCGACTTATCTACTTCGCCTGCAGCAGGAATCTAGTAGTAAGCTCTACGTGCTTCCCGCATCGACGCATTCACAAGCAGACCTGGAAGTCTCCAGACGCACATACCGTTAACCAAATCGACCACGTCCTCATTTGCAGGAGATGGGCGTCTAGTCTGATAGATGTCCGCTCCTATCGAGGAGCAAACTGCGACTCAGATCATCACTTGGTGAAGACCACTACAGATGTAGGATTTCCTAAGTGCACCAATCGAGAATCAGCCCTCCCAAAATCTTTGCGGTTGACAAGCTTCTGAGTGATGCTACAGCGGTGGCGTATACTACCGCCCTTGAGGAAAAACTATCACCTATGCTACACAACATCAGCAACACAGGCGTCCTTGGGTTCTGGGAAGAACTCAAGGGTACCATCAAGGATGTCGCAGAGAAGGTCGTGGGATATAAAGCCCGGCGAGCGCGAAATGACTGGTTCGACGAAGAATGCAAAAATTCACTTGACGCGAAAAACGAGGCCTACAGACAATGGATTCAACGAGGAACCAGAGCCAGAAGAGAAAAATATGAGGAGCTACGGCGAATATCGAATAGAATAATTAGATGTAAAAAACGTAAATACTTTGACGAGCAGTTGCTGAACATAAACGAAAACTTAACTAATAGGAACAACAGACATGCGTACAAACTAGTAAATACAATCAAGAACGGCTACCAATACAGGACTAGCCTTTGTAAAGACAAGGATGGAAACATCATCAGCGACACCGATGGCATTAACAAACGATGGACCTCTTATTTTGAAGAGCTTCTAAACCGACAATCTAACATCCCCACACAAGCAGCTCTCGACGATATTGTTGATCTAGGCCCACCCATTCAACCCCCGACAGTAGAGGAAGTTGATCTCGCGTTGCGGTCACTAAAACGAAATAAAGCGCCGGGCGCTGACGAGATTCCAGCTGAACTGCTAAAATTAGGTGGAACGGGTCTAGTTGATGCCATACATAAATTACTCATGCGAGTATGGGAGGACGAAGAGATTCCAGACGATTGGCGCAGAAGCATCATCTGTCCAATTCATAAAAAGGGAGATAAACTGTTGTGTGAGAATTACAGGGGCATCTCACTGGATTGCACGTCCTATAAAATTTTGACGAAAACTCTGGAAAATAGAATAAAACCGTTCGCAGAACAAATCATTGGCGAATATCAAAGCGGTTTCAGACCTGGCCGCTCCACAACCGATCAGCTCTTCTCAGTCAAACTGATACTCCAGAAGTGCTGGGAATACAACGTAAATGTATACCAAATCTTTGTCGACTTCAAGCAGGCATACGACAGTATCGATCGTGGAGTACAACATCATGCTGCAATTTGGTATACCGACCAAATTAGTGCGACTGACTAAGATGACGATGACCAACTCCGTCTCACAAGTCAGAATACATAATAGACTTACTGATCTACTTGAAACACGCACTGGTTTGAAACAGAGCGATGGACTGGCACCGACGCTGTTCAACCTAGCACTGGAATTCGTTATTCGGGTCATGAATATGGACAACAGCAAGACGCTACTCATCAAATCGACACAATTAGCAGCGTACGCCGACGACATCAACATCATTTCCCGAAGATTGGCTGACGCAGAAGAACTTCTGCATACGCTCGATACCGCAGCAAAGGAAGTTGGATTACGTATTAACGAGGGTAAAACTAAAATAATGATGCAATCGGTGACAAGGACACCTGCACAACCAAGCATCAATGTGGGAGACCTCAACATCGAGTTCGTGAACAACTTCATTTACCTGGGTTGCAACTTGTCAAGGGACGCCAACGAAACTGACGAAATCAAGCGACGGATACAGTTAGCTAATAAGACTTTTTTCTCGGTTCTCCCCATAATGAAATCGAAGCATGTGCACAAAACACGAAGCTCCGCGTGTACAAAACCATTATACGACCAGTGCTATGCTATGCCTGCGAAGCATGGACCCTAACTCAAACCTCCAAAAACATACTAGACGCTTTTGAACGTAAGGTTCTACGGCGAGTTTTCGGGGCTGTTTTCGATCGAGGTGGATGGAGCATCCGGTACAACCATGAGTTGTGTGAAATGTACGATGAGCTGCAAGTCTCGAAAATCGTCAAACGACAATACAACGACTTCAATGGGCAGGGCATGCACAAAGAATGGACGATGATCGCATGCCTAAGAGAGTAATGAATGCAGAACGAGTCGACGAAGCGAGACTGCGAGGACGACCAAGATCTCGTTGGGAGAGCTCAGTAGGTGTGGACGCCGCGCAGCTGCTGGGCTTCCAAAATTGGAAGACGCGGTCACGTGACCGAGATAATTGGAGAACAATGATCCAGGCGGCCAAGGCCCGACGTCGAGCTGTCGCGCCACGATGATGATGATGACAATATAACACTCAGGAAATGACACTTTGTAAATTGCTATTTATCCAGTTTTGCATTTATTTTATACCTGTCTATTATCATAAGAAGGATTCTATCAAAAGTCAAATGGTTTTTTTTGGGAGGTTAGGATAGTGGAGTGGTGAAATAGACAAGATGGAGGAAGGAGGGGAAACGCATTTTAAGTCTTTTGGTCACGAAAAACGGATATGCTTGAACATGAAGTGAAACCTAGGCAATATAGGGTTCTCCGGAATCGGAGTGATGAGACCAATGCACTAGAGTACTGTAGATGGCGATAAAGATATTCGAAAAAGGATATTTCTAGAAGTGAAGCGAAATACTGGCAATATGGGTCATATGAATCGGGGTGAAGAGGCGAATGTCCATTAGTAGTGTAGATGGCATTTAATTTTGCCGGTATACCAAATCGCAGCATGATGTTGTACAGTACTCCACGATCGATACTGTCGTATGCCTGCTTGAAGTCGACAAAGATTTGGTATACGTTTACGTTGTATTCCCAGCACCTCTGGAGTATCAGTTTGACTGAGAAGAGCTGATCGGTTCAGTGGCGTGGCGTCCATGGAAGCAAGGGAAGCATTGCTTCCCTTATATTTGGCGATTGGTGGAAAATTTTCTAAATAATTTTTTCTGAATCGCGCAAAAAAGTCGCGAAAAAAACTCTTCGGCACAGTCTATGTAAATAAAAGTTCCAAAGAAACTAATCGCGAATATCTTACACAGCCGAATTGGTAACACCGCGAAAACCACCACACCACACCAAGAAGAAGACACATGGAAGCATATCAAAATTTGCATCTATGCGCGTTTATTTTTTTCCCCAGTAAACCTACTGTGTCGCGATAAAAAAAAAATTCACGTACACGGTAGGTTGGAAGCACTCAGGAATTTGCTTCCAAGTTCCCCTCACATGTAGTAGAGGAAATTCTTGCCTGCAGCGGAGCTGCTGGCGCATGGACGCTGGGGAACTTTTCTTCCCATTTCCTCTTTGTTCGTATTTTCTTGTGGACTGAAAATATTTGCTGTGTTGCAATGCGTATGTGATGTGCTATATGAGTTTCACAAGGGTTACCAGAGTAGGATAGGAATTGAATTGTGGAAAAAGTTTCGATTTGAAATATAATGGCTTCATGGTTAAAAATTATTATTGGTAAATTCGAGAAGAAGTGATTTCGCATAGAATTATTAGTGAATACGAGTATTAGTAAGAGACGAACTCAATTATAGGGATATTTATGCATATTTCAATAACTTATATCTAATCGAAAACCATTTAACGGAAAATTCCAAGAAAAAATAAGTGGGAGATGGTAATACTGCCTCAAGTCATTGACGTCACAAGGAATTGAATGAGCCGTTAAATTTAAAACTCATTTGCTCTAGTGTAGTGCTTTAGTGTAGTGCGATTTGTGTGCTTTTTGTTGGTGAAAAGGTGAAGGGGTTTTTTAATCGGTCTAGGTGCTTATAATTGCTTATGGTGTTTTGATTTGTTTTTAAAGTAGCATGGATCAATATTGTGTTGTTGATGATCTTTTTCGATTGTCTTTTGGATCTCGATCTTTCGCAGAAAAAAAAGACATTATCGAAAAGGGTCGACCGAAACCGATTTTGGAAATTGTTTCTAAAACAAAAAGATGTACTAGGCATTTTACTGCTAAGATTTATGAAGATACGGAATGGATTACCGGTTGTAAGACCAAGCAAAAATTATTTTGTTGGCCATGCTTGTTATTTTCAAATGATTCAAATGTTTGGCGAACTACCGGGTTTTGTGACTTAAATAATTTACATAAAGCTGTGGACAGGCATGGTACGAAAAGCGTTGATCATTTAAAGTCAGTACTTCTTCTTTCCAAGTTCGGTTCCGGTCCTAGAATTGAAGAATTATTAAGTAGCCAACATAGATCTTCAATAATATTGCACAATGAGAAAGTTTCGAAAAATCGAGATATACTAAAAATGCTAATTGACGTTGTGTGCCATTTAGGATGTCAAGAACAGGCATTTCGTGGTCACAATGAAAATGTGAATTCTTGCAATAGGGGAAATTACGTTGAACTTTTAAATCTTTTAGCTAAATATAATCCGGACTTGCGAGCTCACTTGGAGCAAGCGACTGTTTTTTCCGGAATATCAAATTATATTCAAAACGATCTCATTAGTAGCATTTCTAAAATTTTATTAAAACAGATTTATAATGAAATTCAGCAAACTAAATTTATAGCAATAATATTAGATGAAACAACCGATGTTTCATGTCGTTCTCAACTCTCAACAACCTTTCGTTACATTACTCCTTCCGGTGAGGTTAAAGAAACTTTCATAACTTTTACAGATATTTCTGATGATCAGACTGCGTCGCGTTTATTTGACCATGTTTTAGATGTTGTTCAAAAATTCAATTGCGGTAACAAACTTATTTGTCAAAGCTATGACGGGGCTTCGGTAATGTCTGGTAAAATAACTGGATTACAAACACGTGTAAAGGATGTGTATAAAAACGCAATATATATTCATTGCTTCGCTCATCGGTTAAATTTAGTTTTATCTAAATCATGCGATAAAATACGCGAATGTCGAATTTTTTTTCAATCTATTACTTGTTTTTCAACATTTTTTAATCATTCAACAAAGAGAACAGTTGCACTAGATTTATTCCTCAAAAAAAGGCTTCCAAAATTAGCTCCAACACGTTGGACTTTTAATGGTCGATTAGTTTTAACCATTTTTGATAATTTAGATCAATTAAAAGAACTCTTTGAATATATCATTGAAAATGAGAGTGGAAAGTGGGATGGCGAGACCGTTAATAGCGCAAGGGGACTTCTTGTTTTACTTACAGATTTTCAGTTTGTTTTCCTGCTCAATGTTTTTTCTAAAATTTTTCCACAAACCGACGTACTTTTCGATATATTTCAAAGTAAACAAACTGATATAATGTACTGCATTCAAAAAATTACAGATTTGGAAAATCAACTTCAATCGTTAAGAAATAGTTTCACGGAAATTTGGACCCAAACCACATCTATTTGCGAAACTCCACAACGCCGGAAAAAAGCCAGGTGCCTTGTTGACAGTAATGAAAATGTTGAACTATTCTTTACACGTATTTATGTCGAAATTATAGATAATATTACCGCAGAAATAAATTCAAGATTTTCATCCTTAGCAAGTTTCACATTTTTAAACCTATTAGATTCTTCTAAATTTAACCAATATTTGAAAACATTTCCGGACAATCTTTTACTAAATTTAACTAAAACTTATGCTGATATATTTGACCATATTTCATTAAAGACTGAACTCATTGTGCTTTATTCTGATTTGCAGGGAAAATCTTTTCAAGGTATTTTTAACTATTTCATTAATAACAAATTAAAAGATAGCTTCACACAATTTTATAAATTAATATGTTTAGTTTTAACATTACCAGTAACCAGTGCGTCCGCAGAGCGCAGTTTTTCTTGCTTAAAAAGGATTAAAACGTATCTTAGAAATTGTACAGGCGAACAACGGCTTAGCGACTTGGCAATAATGTCAATTGAAAAGGTTTTCCTTAAATCATGTTTGTGTGAGCAAAGTTTTTATACAGATATTATAGATGAATTCGCAAAAAAAGAAAGACGAATAGAATTAAATTACAAATAATAGTATGTACGGATCTTATTATTTATTTTGACTTGTAATATATTTATTGCCCAATTATTATTATTTTATTTTACTCACTAACTGTGATTTTTTAAATAGTAAATAGTTGAATTATTTTTAATTTTTATTGTATTGTTATTGTTTTTATTATTCAAATTTTGATTCGCTGAACATGATTACTTTCTTTATGAGTGTATGGATATTTATTTTGCAATTTTTTTGCTATTGTTGTTATTGTTATAGTAGTTCTAATAATTCGAATATGCTTTATTTATTTATTTTACTTATAGTTACAGCTTTGCTTTTTTGATAAGTCTACCAACATATAATTTTTACAATTATTTATTTAAAAGTAAATTATTATATATTGGTAGCATGGGAATTAAAATGCTGATAAAATACAGTATACCTACTCTCACGTCCCCGTTCGTGATTCCTGGGTGCTTTTATATTAGAAATGTTAAAAGTAGCTAACGAGAGGGGTTCAATTAATACGCAGTAAATTTGTGGAAAGCATAATAATAGTAAATTTTTAATACCAATTGCTTCCCCTAGTTGAATTATCACGCCACGCCACTGGATCGGTTGTGGAGCGACCAGGTCTGAAACCGCTTTGATATTCGCCAATGACTCGTTCTGCGTACGGTTTTATTCTATTTTTCAGAATTTTCGTCAAAATTTTATAGGACGTACAAACTAGTGAGATGCCCCTGTAATTCTCACACAGCAATTTATCTCCCTTTTTATGAATTGGACAGATGATGCTTCTGCGCCAATCGTCTGGGATCTCCTCGCCCTCCCATACTCGCAGGAATAATTTATGTATGTATGGCAGTAACTAAACCCGTTCCGCCGAAATTTAGCAGTTCAGCTGGAATCCCGTCAGCGCCCAGCGCTTTATTTCGTTTTAGTGACCGCAACGCGAGATCAACTTCCTCTACTGTCGGGGTTGAATGGGTGGGCCTAGATCAACAATATCGTCGAGAGCTTCCTGTGTGGGGTTGTTAGATGGTCGATTTAGAAGTTCTTCAAAATAAGAGGCCCATCGTTTGTTAATGCCATCGGTGTCGCTGATGATGTTTCCATCCTTGTCCTTACAAAGGCTAGTCCTGTATTGGTAGCCGTTCTTAATTGTATTTACTAGTTTGTACGCTTATCTGGTGTTCCTATTAGCTAAGTTTTCGTTTATATTCAGCAACTGCTCGTCAAAGTATTTACGTTTCTTATGTCTAATTATTCTATTCGATATTCGCCGTAGCTCGTCATATTTTTCTCTTCTGGCTCTGGTTCCTCGATGAATCCATTGTCTGTAGGCCTCGTTTTTCGCGTCAAGTGAGTTTTTGCATTTTTCGTCGAACCAGTCATTTCGCGCTCGCCGGGCTTTATATCCCACGACCTTCTCTGCGACATCCTTGATGGTACCCTTGAGTTCTTCCCAGAACCCAAGGACGCCTGTGTTGCTGATGTTGTGTAGCATAGGTGATAGTCTTTCCTCAAGGGCGGTAGTATACGCCACCGCTGTAGCATCACTCAAAAGCTTATCAGCCGCAAACTGCATCTTTTAATCGTCAAACTTAATTCCTTCTCGTGAAATCAAATGACCCAAATATTTAATGCTTTTAAGTTTATGCTGTATTTTAACTTTATTAAACACCACATTATTCTGTCTAGCTCTTTCCATTAGTTTGCTAATAGCTTCATCATGTTCTTTTTCATCTTCAGTAGCGATTAAAATATCATCAATGTATATTGTTACATTTGGAATATCGCCGAATATTAATTCATTAATGCGTTGAAAAACTTCTGGGGCTATTTTAACGCCAAATGATAGTTTCTTGAACCTAAATAGTCCAAAAGGAGTACTGAATGTACACAATTTTTTAGAATAGTCGTCAAGTTTTATTTGGTAGAAACCATCTCTTAGATCAAAAATTGAAAAACACTTTTTACTGGATACTTTTGTTCTAATATAATCAAAAGATGGAATCTTATAAAAATTTTCTTTAATTGCTTCATTCAAAGCTTTCGGATCTAAACATATTGTAAGATTCTTGATTTTTCGACGATTATTATGTTAGATACCCATTCACTTGGTTCACTTGTATATTCAATGATCTCTTTCTCACAGAGCCTATTCAATTCTATTCGCAAAGGTTCACTTAACGCGAATGGAATCCTTCGTGGTGGTTTAGCACTAGACTGGACATTTTCTTTTAAGTCTATTCTGAAATTTTCATAAATGCAACCTAAACCCTCAAAATTCGATTGATATCGTTCAATTAATTCACTTGATGATGAGATTGAATTTATTCTTTTGATTAAGTTTAACTCGACACAGGTTTTCAATCCTAATAGAGGAACTGAATTTGAATTATTATCTTCCACTATATAAAATACCTGCCTACTTATTTCATTGTTTACAATACAATCTATTTCTGCAACACCTAATGTCTCGATATTCCCTGAATTATAAGCTGCTAGCATTGCTGTGCAACCTTCTATTTTGATATTCTTATCACCTGCTAGAAATCTATGCGGTAGCACATTCACCTCAGCTCCTGAGTCTAATTTAAATTTTATGACTTTGTCGTTAGTTTTCGCTTTTTCATACCAAATTTTAGTATTTTCTTCACTTTTAATATTATAATTTTGGTTATTGACAACACTTATTTGAAACTCTTCATCATTCATACAGTCAACATAGTTTTGATAGAAACAGGCAATAGCCAGATGATTTTGCTTTCCACAGTTGGAACAGGTTTTTCCCATGGCTTGACACTTATCTTTGTCATGTTGCTTCAGACACCGCTTACAATTATTATTCCTGGACTCTTTCTTTGTTTTGTTATTATTGCTAAAATGACAATTTTGATTTTTATTATTTTTTGAATTTTTGTTTGTATCTTTACAATTTTTGTTAGTATTATTATGATTTTGATTAGAGTTATAAATTATATCATAATTCTGATTTTTTACAAAATTTTTCGACGAATTTCCATTGTTGGAATAGTTTCGAAATTAAGTGCGACGTTGTACTGCATCTAGCGACGATGATGTTCCCCTCATTGTTTCTATCTGCATTTTGGATATTTCGGCTGCTCTTCCAATTTCAATATGGCTTTCTCCACAGTTAGGTTATCGGTCTCCAACAATTTCTTTTGAACTGCCTTGTCTTCAACTTCAAGAAATATTGCATCTCGTAACATCTCTTCAACAAAACCGCAATTTTTCATCAATTTTTTCAGGTCCATTCTTAAGGCTGGAGTGGTACGATAATATTCTGTGCCGTATGATCCATCTAACGAAAACGCTGACTCATCTGTCCACAGAATACTTTTCCAGAAGTCTACGGGCTTCTTAGTATATTCTTTTGCAAATTCCAGTCTGCGAACTTTATTTTGTTCTATTATAAAGTGTACCTTCATTTTCCCATAACATTTTTTATTCGCTTGCTCCAACCTCCGTCGAATCGTCATATGACTTATTTGCTGTTCACGATGCAAGTTTACATTTTGAAGTAATATTTCAAATGAAATTGAACCATCTTTAGTAAATGATGCAACAATTTTACGATTTTCTCTATTGGATGTAACACGGTTTCTGCCCTACCGGGTACAGTTTTCAAAGTATTTGTATTATTTAATTTCCGAACTTGATAGAAAACGGTATTTTTATGACTAGAGACCGGATTATATGCAACATAAAAAGGCTGAAATATGCATGCAAATATGCATGTAAAATGCCTAGAATATGCAAGTAAAATGTGAAAATATGCAACATAAAATAAAAGAAAAAAATTGGATAATTATGTTTTTATTAAGAAACAAAGGGACGAAAAGTCACAAATTTAATGGTTTTAGCAGTCTCTTGTTTTTATAGAAGTTTACTATAATATATAGTTCTGTGTTCAGTTGTATTATTATTATATACTCTGGGGGATAGCCGAAGCAGACCACTAACGTTTGGGTCCCTTTTCGCCCCCTCCCGGTCATCAGTGACTTCCAGATGTCGACTGATAATTGTCGACCTCTTTCTTCATCACTGAGTCCCGTGTTATTGCTAGCATTTGTTTGAAGCTGAGTTCACTCATGGCTTCTACACTTATCGTGTGCTTGCCTGTGATCCTCAACCTCGTGCTAGCCAGTGCTGGACATTCGCACACAATGTGTGCTGCCGTCTCGGCCTCCTCCAGGCATAGCCTGCAAACGTCATCTTCCCCGATTTTCATCTTGGCCAGATGAGCCTTAAAATTACCATGCCCTGTGACCAAGGCAGTTATCCAGCTTAGGGTACTCCGTTTATAACTAAGTACCTTTCTCGCTTCACTGCCTAAAGGGCTGGTCATTGCATTCCGAGCTTGTTTGCAAGTGACTAGCTCCTGCCATCTTTGTTGATGCATGGAGTCCATCCACTTCCCAACCTTCGCTCCAATCATGCCGTTCCCCAGAGCAACTCTGGGTTCTGGGCCAATGAAAGGTGCCGCAGATCCCTGTTTTGCTAGGGCATCCGCCGCCTCATTTCCTGTTGTACCTATGTGTCCTTTTACCCACATCAGCGTAACCTCATTTTCTGAGGCACACGTGTTGAGCTTCCGGACACACTCTAGTACCAGTTTAGAGTTTATGTTCGTCTGCTGCATGCGTCTGATCACCGATTGGTTGTCCAGTGCAATAAGGATTTTCTTCCCCCGCACCTGACCTTCAAGCAAGTGGTCCAACGCATGCAACAAGCCAAGCATCTCTGCCTGGTATACGGACACATACTCTCCTAGACTAAGCGCACATGCTAGGTTTAGCTCTTCAGAGTAAACCCCCGCCCCCGCTTTACCGTCCATTAAAGAGCCATCAGTAAAAATGCTGATGTCATTGTACATACACTCATTATGTATGTTTCCATCTGCAATGTGAGTCTTGTGTAGTCTTTCAACTACCCTACGTCTACTCATGCCTTCTATCGGCATTAGAGTCTCCCTGACCTCATCATGAATAATGTCTAGGATGCTCTTATGACCGCTGCTAGTTCCAAAGCGATGCCACATGGCATCCCTTTCCATGCGTATTGCTGAAAGCGCCGCCGTTTTCTTTATAAATAAGTCCAACGGCGGCAGTCCCAGCAATGCCTCCATTGCTCGCGTTGGTGTGGTGCGCATTGCACCACATATGCTTACGCAAGCTATCCTTTGTACCCCATCTAGCTTCTGCTTTCCAGTGTGTCGCTTTAGGTGAAATTCCCCACCTACGAGCACACACTCTCTTACATTGATGCAAAATCCTTTTCGCTTTTTGGATCTTTTCATCAACGTGAACATTCCAAGTTAGTTTCGCATCTAAGGTAACTCCTAGATGGTTCACTTCCTTGAACACCTTGATTTCCGAACCAAAAAGCCGTAAGGGAGTTATCTCTATGTCTTTCCTCTTACGAGTAAAAATCATAGTGTTTGATTTACTAGCGTTTATGGTTAGCTCTTGCTCATTACACCATTCTTCGGTTACTTTGAGAGCTTGTCCCATGCAACCTAGAATTGTGTCCATGAACTTTCCACTGACCGTGAGTGCCAAGTCATCGGCGTATCCTACAGTGTGTACGCCCATCGAGTCCAGCTTCCAGAGAAGACTGTCCACGGTGATGTTCCACAGTAGAGGCGAAACAACACCTCCTTGTGGGCATCCTCGGACTACCTTACCCCGTATTCTGTCACATCCACTGCTAAGATTTACCGCCCTCTGCTTAAGCATAGAGTCGATCCACTTAATTATAATGTAATCAACCCCCCGCTCAATCAGGGCGTTCCTTAGTTTGGTAAAGGAGATTTTATCAAAAGCACCCTCTATATCCATAAAAGTAGACATAGCGATCCCGCCATTGTTAATCTCTCTCTCTGCAACTCTAACAAGTTCATGTAGAGCGGTTTCCGTAGATCTGCCTGCTCTATAGGCATGTTGGCACCTACTCAGAGGACTATACATTAGCGTGGTGTTCTCCAGGTAGTCCACCAACACCTTTTCCATTGTTTTCAACAGGAATGATGTAAGGCTAACCGGCCTGAAGGACTTTGCCTCTGTATAGTCTTTCTTTCCCGGTTTAGGCAGGAAGACCACTTTAGCCTCCCTCCATGCCTTCGGGATGTAGCCTGCTGAAAGACAGGCGACGAATATATTCCGGATCCTATCTAGTAGAGCGCTCATGCCCCACTGTAATAGTGCCGGGAATATTCCGTCCATTCCAGCCGTTTTAAATGGAGCAAAAGAGTTTATAGCACTTTTGACTCCATTTGGAGTTATTATCCTCTCAGCTTCTTGTTGACTTACCCCACCAGCTCCCATGTTAGTTTGAGGCTATGGTTGGTCTGACTTGAAACTTCCAGGAAAATGTACCTCCATCAGGGCCTGCAACGTTTCTTCCACTGTTTCTGTCATGGAACCATCAACTTTGCGTATCAGCCCCATTTTCGAAGCAGTGTCTTTCGATACCATCTTCTGTAATCTGCATACTTCCGACGTATCCTTCATGCTAGAGCAGAATTCCCTCCACGTATTTCGTTTCCGAAGACGTAAGGTTCTTTTCAGCTCCCTCTTTTTATCCTTGTATAGTTCCCAAGAGTGAGAGTCTCTCTCCCTCATGTAACGGTTAAAGGCTTTCCTTGTCTCTTTTTTCATAGACTCCAGTTCCCTACTCCACCATGGTGTTGGGTCCTTTTCGTCCACTACTGTGGAGGGACAAGCGTGTTCGAAGGCGCGATTAATAGTGGAGTTCAGTTGTTCCACTGTTCGCTCTATCTCGACCGTATTCCGAGGTATTCCGTCTTGAATATCCTCGACTTGTTCCATTAAATATGTCTCGTACTTAACACGATCAGTATTTGTTGGCACTCTTATACGTTTGCGTTCGCTACTCCGTTTTCTGCCATACAGAATTTCAAACTGGATAGCCCTGTGATAAGACATGGTTAGCCTGTCCACCACTCTCCAATTCTGAACTCTGTCAAGCATATTAACAGAGCTTAGGGTAATGTCGATCACCTCAGCCCTTCGTGCATCCACGAAGGTAGGAGCGACCCCCTTGTTTGCTACCAGCAGATTGTACTTTTCCACAAATTCTAGCAGCTGCTGTCCTCTGGGATTGTCATCTGTGCTGCCCCACACAGTGTTGTGCGCATTGGCATCACAGCCTATGATCAGCGCCATATCTCTTTCTTTACAATACCTTACCAGATTTTCTACTTCCTCTGATGGAGGTGGTTCTGGTGCATCATAAGGGAGATATGCTGATGCAATTAGGAATGATCCTGCACCACTGCCGATCATTACTACCGTAAGATCAGGCGAGCAGAGATGCATCATTTGTACTGCACGTATTCCATGACGCACCAGGATGCATGTCCTTATTTTACCGTTCACCTGTGCATGGTACAGATTTGCGGTTTGTTGTGACAAACCCCTAATTTTGTTTTGTAAAATCCAGGGTTCCTGTATTAAAGCTATGTCCAGTTTCTCTTCATCAAAGCATCTCGTCATCATCGCTGATGCCGCTTTACTATGATGAATATTCAGCTGGCACACAGTTAGTGTTTCTTTGTTCGGGCCCGCCACCATCCCTGATAGTTAGCAGATTGAACGTTGATCAGAGTGCACGTTGTCTGAACTAACCTCTCCGCGCCTTCTGGCGCGTCATTGTCCGCTCCAACAACGCCTCCCTTCTCCCCTGGAGCGTCTTCTTCAGAGACTAACCTCTTCAACCCTTGCGAGTCGTCGCTGTCCGTCTCATTGGAATTCCTCCAGCCACTTTCTCCAAGAATGTCTTGATGTATTTTCATATTCTTGTTTTTATTTATTGATTCAGGTTTGGGTTTCCCGTTCTCGGACCACAGCCGAGGCAACTGCCACCATATTGCTTCCCGCTACTCCCCGCCCCTATAGGAACATTATGACGATCCGGCCGTTCTTTCCTCTCTTTGTGCCGCGAAGCAGACTCCCTCGCGACCTCCCGAAAGTTCCGTAGGCGTTCATGCCACTCTGCACCTGCTACCCTTGAAGCAAATCAAGGTTTCTCTCCTAGTCTAACAGATCGCTACTCTGTAGACCGCGGTTCAACAGGTGCAAGAAAGGAGCAAAGTGAAGTGTTGGATCCGGAACCCCGCAGGTGAACTTTCACCTCAGTCACCAGCTCCAACCTCACACCTGGTCGCCGTGTCACCTATGCAGAGAGTTTCATAGGCGCCCCTCTGCCAACGTACGGTCGGGGAGACAGTTTACACTACCCATACAACTGGTTATTGTACAGATGTGTGGCAGTAACTTGCTCCGTTTGTGATGACCATTTGCGTCCCTGGTCACCTTCCCCCGATGGGCACGGTCGCATAACACCCCGGGGATTTAGGACATTTGACACTCCGTATGGGCTACCTTCGCCAAAACTATAGAACACAAGAGTTGGCCAAGTAGGGAGTGTGTCGATTGCTTACATATCGCAAAACGGCGGTACTCGCGTAATGTGATAGTACACGCAACCGGCCCCATAGCTCAGCCTTCGCTATTCGCGAAGTTACCAGCGGCCACCACGCGGAGGTGCTATGTAGACTTGCCCATGAGTTTCCCCACAGACCTGACCACCTAGTCAGTTGTAAGATTATGGGTGGTATGCATAATAATGAGGATATACTCAAGAGTGAAGTCTATTGAGGACATTCCTAAGTCTGCTATGTTCGGTGAATCGATTGAAAAAGTTGTATGCATAAAACTACTCTCCGCTCCATAGTGAAAATTGAGTGGAATTCTGTCAACTCAGCTTTACTCCACTCGACTCACTTTATGCATACCACCCTATGTCTTTTATCATTTAAAATAGCTTTGTAATTTGACAAAGATCGCTCTACGTCCACCGATGTCACAGGTCAATACTTAAACATGGGTGCTGTATTGGCAGATATTGTCCCAGGCAAAGTTCTACCTGTACCATTAATAAAACTATTAATCTGGCACAGAGACTCGAAGCCTGGGTTGTTGTTTAGAATGTTTTCAAACTTTTTTTTTTAAGTTTGTCTGGGCAATTCAGAGTGTATTTTACGAACTTTTTCAATCAGCAGAATAGATCCATTCAACTGCAAGAATAGATCCATTCAACTGCAAGCCTCGAGTTTCAAGTTTTTTGATACACTCGGGTATGTGGGGAAAAATGAGTACTGATGATGTAGAAGAATTTTCAAATGCTGTATTGTATTGGTGTATTGGCTTCATTTTTCCGTGTGTTATGAATGGGTTTTATATAGAAAATCACCGGACAATTACGAATGCAATCTTAGTGTCACCATACACTGTCGAACTCGAGCACGAACCTGGTACAAATGACCTCTGACACAAACATACACTTCACATAGGTTTGAAGAAACCGGTCCACTTGTACTAGGTTCGTGTTCGACAGTGTATGGTGACACTTAAGCTCATGGGTAGGGGAAGCTCCATGAGCACGTTTCACGTGAACGTTTCTCTTCGCTGAGGGTTTACGATCAAAATATCAGCACCAGCACAAGCATCATAGCATAGCTTTCACTCTGTTTTCACAGTGTTTTCTTATAAACACAAAATGTCCCTTGCACACTACATGAGATTTGGATAAATCATGAGAAGACTCGTAACAATTTCCCTAAAAATATGCAAAATTAATGGATTTTCAATGAAATATGCTAAAACCTCTAAAAACAGCCAATATATGCAAATGCATATGAAGTTATGCATTTGCATATAATCCGGTCTCTATTTATGACACTCAAATTGTTTTGCTATATTAGTCAGAGTAACCCCGAATCTGTATTGACTAATGATATATACTCGTATGTACTTTATCCTACAATGATAGCTCGCGTACTTGCGGCATTTTCACGTACATTTTATTCGTCACACTTATGTTGAACACGACAAAAGCATTGATAGGTTAACTAACTGATTCCAGTCGAAATAAGTAACGTTACTCTTCTTTTCTCAGAAATAATAGTGTAACCATGAGGTACAAATGATTTTGTGAATAAATTTCAATGGTACAAATAATTTTGTGAAAAGGTTTTTTTGCTTATAACTCCTTTGTTTTAAATAAATTGCACTAACTTTGTTATTGAGCTTTATGAGAACATTAGTCGCTTCCTTTCCGTTCAAACATATTTCCACCAAAAGCTGTTAAGTGCACTTTAAACATGACTAAACTTCAAGATAGATAGCTTTTTGCCTAGTACAAATAATTTTGTGAAGGATAGTAAATCGGGGGCGGATACTTGGGAATGTTTCATTGTTAGAATAGGCCAATTGTTTTCCGAAGCTATAGCCAAAACAACCATAACGCAAGTATCATTTAAATGCTATTTTAAAATTTATAAAAAACAACTTTCCCATCGAAATAGTAAGAAATCGGAACGAAAGAAGAAAACTTTCAATTGTGATTTCCAGCGAATTTACAAATTTGCACTTGTGAAATACAAAGTTAATAAGGCCGGAATATAGAGGGCTACGCCTGCAATCCGAGGGTCTTGTAGCAAGCGCTTATTTTGGTATGTAAATATCGGTTCCTTGCTCTTCTTGCTACCACTCAGATGGTTAAAAACACCATAATTTAAATGTCTTACCCATGATAGAGTATCTTTCATGCCAATTCATAAAAAAAGACTCCATCTCACCTTTCAAAGTAATAATTTTAAAAGCTGTACTGTAGGTAGATATGAATGCATACGAGATGAACTGTCCTACTCTTCGAGATGCTTAGCCATTCATGTTAAAACGACGTTGCAAATTGCAAACTAGCATAAAATAATAATAAATATATTTTTTTAATAATTATAGAAAGTACTCGCACCTACCCCTGAGGCCGGTAAGAGTATTTTTTGTATATGTACCTATATATACCTATAGTGCCTAACTTTAAATGAATATTATGTAATTGGAATTAAAATTGGAGATGTTATTGTCTATGGTGTTGATTATCATTTGCTATTTTTCACCTGGGATGTGCTTGATTGTTGCAGGGGTGTGCTAACTGCAACTATATAAATCCACTATTATTTACCTTTTTTGATAAGATTTCAAAATTTTATAATTTTTAGTTTTCTATGCTAGTAAAATGCCTGCTTTCATGTAAATTTCCGTATTTGTAAGTATAACGGTCATGCAAGGCGGGGGGGGGGGCAAACTCGTATTACATACTTCCCCCTCCCCCTCTTTTCCCCTTTCTTGAAATTTGGAGAAAATGCCAGAAATGGAATGTAATCGATGGTACCTTTCTTACCACTCTTCTATACCAAACGAAAAAAAATGTTGACCTTCATTTCCCCTCTATGAAGTTGGCCTATTACGACGCATCCCTTTCTCCAGAGCATTGTAGTACTTCTAAATATTTCCACCAAGTTTCATGCATGTAGCTTCAGCCGTTCGTGAGATAGTTCATGGACAGACTAACAGACAGACAGACAGGCGGACGTATGACCGATTTCATAAGGGTTTTGCTTTTACTAAAGAGCCCTTAAAATGAGGAAAAAATTATATGAACATTATACAGTTGGTTTGTGTGGGTTAGACAAAGTAGCAGACGTTAAAATTCAAAGTAAACCAATCATTAAAATGTTAGGTGGACTGGGATCCTTCCGTTTTATCTTTGAAATAGACTTTAATGGGGCGAATTCGTAGTCATCAAACATTCATAATGCTGAAAATATCCTCATCTTGTCTCATTGGCACCGTAGAAAAACGGTTTTCCGTACTTTCCATATTTGTTCTACCTCACCTTTATTTGCACCTTTTCCAAAACGTGTGTAGGCGCAAGGACGCTTTTCAGTTCAATGTTTCTTTTTATTATACCCTAGACTTTTAGTATAGGGTATATTGTTTTTGTCACGACGGAAGTATGCAACACCTTAAAGGAGGCTCCAAAGGTTTGGCAATGTACAAGATATATGTATATAAATGATCATGGTCATCTCCTGATTCGATTTAGCCATGTCTGTCTGTCTGTCTGTCGGTCTGTCCGTCCGTCTGTCTGTCTGTCTGTCTATCCGTTGGCACGATAACATTCGATAGAATGAAGCTAGAGCTTTGAAATTTTGGTCAAATATTGGAAGTATGATCTAGTTGGTTGGTATTAAAAATGGGCGTGATCAGGAGAACAGAACGCCTACCTCCTCTACATACGTAAAATAAAATAATTAAATGTACCTATAACTCCCGATTAAATAAACAAGAAAAGCTCTAGCTTTGGTAGATTGCTCGTGAGGGCAATCTTATACTCTCCTTTGAAAATAAAATCAATCAGTTGAAAGCTAACGGTAATTTTCTTACAAAGAACCCCGTACTACCCCACTTTTCAGGTTTTTTGTCTATAATTGTTGAACCAATTGACGTATACATCATCATTTTTAGCAAGTAACCCTGGGGAGAGAAGCTGCTTGGGTTTTGGTAAGTTGGGCATAATCAGACCGAAGGAACGCCTACCTCCCCTACAAAATTCAAAAAATTAAATATTACTTTAAAAAAGATTACTTTCGATAGAATGACACTAGCGAGTTGAAAATTTGGAAGAAAATTTGTAGTAAGGTCTAATTAGTTGGTATTGAAAATGGGCAAGATCTGACCGAAGGATCCCCTACCTCCTCTACAAATGAAACTTCAAATAAACGATAAATTTTGATAGAATGAAGCCAGCAACTTGAAATTTTGGTCAAATGTTTGAAGTGAGATTGAGTTAGTTGGTATTAAAGATGGGTTAGATCCGACCTAGGGAACCCCTACCTCCCCTACAAGTGAAACTTAAAATAAGCAATAACTTTCGATAAAATGAAGCTAGTGACTTGAAATTTTGGTAAAATGTACTGAGATCTAGTTGGTTGTTATTAAAAATGTGCAAGATTCGACAAACGAAAGCTCGGCTTGCCCTACAAAAGAGACTTAAAATAAGCAATAACTTTCGATAAAATGAAGCTAGCGACTTGAAAAACTCGACAAATATTTGTAGAATGGGTTAGTTAATTGATTTTGAGAATGGTCAAGATCTCCCTGAATGAGTGGCAACCTCCCCTATAAACTGGCCATATTGGAAACTCACTTTTAATGCATATGGTCGTTGCCAATTGGTAGTTTTGGTGTCACCACTAGGTCGGTATAAGTCTAGGGTATATACGCTTCAGCCTGTTTTTTTTTACTATCTGTAGGTAAAGGATACTGAAACGTGCTAAACTGATGTTTTTTTTTTCTTAGAAAAAAAAACTCTGGTTTGCTTCTGTTTCTTTTGATGTAACCATAATTCAGAGGGAGTGTGAGAGGAAAGGCCAGAATCGCTGTGCTTTATGCTGGGCTTGAGGGTGTAGAATGAATATGGGCGAATAGTATTTTAAATATGTTTGGCGTTTGTCATTGCCTAAGACGGATAGATTATATTACATATTGTGGATGGGATTTGGCGGGATATACTATAGAACTGATTGTTATGGGTATAAGCTACTTAATTGGAATAACTTGACATAACTTAGGGACATTTATCAGTAAAACCCACTGAACTAATGAAATGAATGCTGAACTGTCCAAGTATGCAGATCGTATCGTCAGTCAAGAGAGATAATAATGTAGAGATCAATCTGATTAAAAATATCAAATCAATATGGGGCGACCGGTAGCGCAGTGTGTTGAGGCATAAGTCTCATGTTTGACTTCCGGCGGCGTTTCGGTTTCGAGTCCCGTCCACGACGACGTTCGTGGCCATGGATGTGCAGGAGGTGCATGCTGGCAACTGCATTCTCCGAAACCAGTTTATGCCAACGAAACGTCAACTGGGCCACATGGAACAGTTGACGCGCTGTGCCTCACAAGGGGTTAGGGCAATTGAGTTAAGAGTTTGTAAACAACAATATTCAATGAGAGTAGTACACAAGCTCACCGGATGAAAGGTTTTTGTGCGGCGGAAGAAACCATGGAAAGTCTACGGCATATTCCTCTTGGCCTTGGTTCGTATTCCAAAGCTTTCGGTAACAAATACTCAATCTTTATTTACAGTCCCGACAGAATATTTAGGCGCCTACTTGGTAGTTTTCTATTTTTATATATTTGAAACTGTTCACCTTAAAATAAACTCCGTATAAATCCTAACAGATTCCTTATACTCATGCGACATCCTATGAATGGGTAAACGTTTTACCCATTTCATCCCCCTTAATGTTTGCGTGTCGTTTGATTTCGCATTCAAGAAGTGTAACCGTTTACAGGATGTTTTTTATATGAAACCGGTCTAAACTTTTTGTTCCAATCCTTCTTTCTTTTGCAAATGCTTCTTTTTGTTATCGTCTCCAAGAGGCCACTCTTCCTTTTGAGATTTTGGTCACGTTCACTTTATGCGCCAAGTGGTAACATCTCCAACGAAAGGGTTTCGTTTCTTTTGTCGCGTTTCGTCCTTTTCATTTTTTCAATCGAATCTCGATAGCAATCGTTACACTCGTACCTTTTGATTGCATAGATGACGAGCAAGGATTCTAAAAATTCCTTTTTATAACCAGGGGAACACTTGTTTCTGCCATGCCACCGAGTGTGTAATGTTACAAAATCTTTTGCTACTGGAACTAGGATTTGGTTCACATTGAATATAACTTTATCTTTAGGATTTTGAACGTAGTGGAGATTAATTTAGGCCAGAGATTATAAGGCATTGACGAACATGGGGAGGGTTTGACGGAATGCTAAAACCAGCGTTTATTTCAAAATGTGTCTCCACATTATTTTGTTCTTTTTCATGATGTGCATGACATGGGTTTTGCTCCTAATCACTTTTTAAGTGGCTTAAACACATTCCGACCGTTTCTTTGACAGTTATTCAAAAATACGAGTAGTTATGAGGAAGTGGTTACGATTGAGGAGCTGTCCAGAGTTTTAATATCAGCGACTTAAATTTTCATCGATTGAACAAACATTTTGACGTCTGTCGCACAATTGAGTAATTGCTGGTAAACTCCTGCTTTGGAAGTGAGTGGACTAATCTAAAAATACTGACCGGCTGTCAGCTGATAAAAAATTATTATGCTTACACTATGCTTGACTGACATCCTTGTGTGCATTTCTGTAGTAGCCAGCGGCCAGTGGTTGGTGACTGATGGCGGCAAGCCCGGTTTATGTCCGTTTTGTGCATTTCGTATTTAGTTTTATTTTGCGTTCAGTGTTGATTCACTGTTTATTTACTAGCCTTATTGCATCTAGTGATCCGAGAGAACAATATGTGCGCTAAGAAAATTTGTTGAGTTTGTGTACGCAGAATTTGCGCAGATGTAGTACCACTGCCTTCTTTATGCAAAAATTCTTATTACCGTCGTTCATGGAATTGAATTTGTATGGATACAAGCGAGTTGTTTTCTACATTTTGGCCTGTATATTAAGAAGGCAGCGGTGAGTGTGTTACACATTTTTGACTCAACCTAATAATAGTTTAGACGCTCTCGGTGGCCGTGTTCGTTCGGTCACCACTCTACGATCTAGATCTAGAAAATGACGGTTCGACCCTCGGCCCGAACAAAAGACTGCATGTGAGTACTAATAGAACTCCCACTGTGCCCCGAGCTTGTCAGTATAAAGATGGTGCGGATAGGAGGTGAATGCTAGCAACGGCACGGGGCCTTTTTTTCGCCAGATGGTACTGCCTGACCTTCACCGTCACTATGGTAACCTTAAGCTTCGTCCCCACAGGCATATTCGAACGCCCACCAAACCGTCCGTTACATATGTTTATACCCTAGACTTTATAGAGTATAGGGTATATTGTAGGTCCGACGAAAATGTGTAAAACCTTAAAGGAGTCTCCATAGGCACGGCAATGTTTATATATAGGTATATAAGTGATCAGGGTCGCCTCCTGATTCGACTTAGCCATATCTTTCTGTCTGCCCGTCTGTCTGCCCGTTCGCATGATAACTTTCGATAGAATAAAGCAAGAGACTTGAAATTTTTGCCAAATATTTGTAGTAGGATCTTGTTGGTTGATATTGAAAATGCGCAAAATCCGGCCAAAACCTCTACTTCCCCTACAAATGAAGCTTCAAATAAGCGATAACTTTCGATACAATGATACTATCGACATGCGAAATTCGGTAAATATTCCTAGTGTGGGTCGGTGAGTTAATTTTGAGACTGGACAAGATCCTACTGAATAAGCCCCAACCTCCCCTATGAACGTTAGTTCAAATATATAGTACGTATACAAAATGCTAATGGATTAACGATGAAACTTCTTATTGGATCGACACACACACACGGTTCAAGCTGGTCACTCACTTTTAATGCACGTGGTCGTTGCCAATTGGTACTTTTTCTATCACCACACGAACTGCAAAAGTCTAGGGTATATACGCTAAGACACCGGCTTTTTATTTTTGACCTTCCGCAATCATCATTTTAAAACGAAGTGTCCATCAGAAAATAAACGAAAAAAGCCACGCATGGACAATATCGACTTCAACGAAATATATGTAGCTTGCGAAAAAAAAGCCATACAATGTCCTTGGTAGAAATGCCACATTGAAAATTGCTGGGTTACCGCCCTTGCAACCAGAGCGAGCGGTTTTCATTCATTGACAATTTCAGCTCCGCACCTCAAAGGTTCCCTTGTGCGGCATGGCGCGTCAGCTGTTCCATTTAGCCCGAGTTGACGTTTTGTTGGCATAAACAAGTTTCGGAGAATGCAATTGACAGCATGCACCTACTGCTACCCCATTTAGTTGCCTACCTGTGACAAGTCGGGAGATACTGTGGCTCATTATTACGCCCCGCACCAAAGAGAGAAGTCAACATAAATATCCATGGCCACGAACTTCGTCGAGGATGGCATTCGAACCCGAAACGCCCGTAGTCAGACGTGAGAGCTACCGGTCACCCGCATATCCGCAACCATCATTTTTTTTTATGCACAATTTCGCTTTAGAACGAAGTGGTATATACGCCCCATCGCACAAATATTAATGTGCATCGGCGGCCACCAGAACCAATATTTATCGATTCATGGACAATATCGGGTTCAAATCGAAATAACATATGCGAAGGAAAGCGAATACGTATAGCCATATTTATCATTATCATCATCGTGACGTCACAGCCCGACGTCGGGCCTTGACCACCTGGATCGGTGGCCTCCAATTATCTCGGTCACATGACCGCATCCTCCAATTTTGGATGCGCAGTAGTTGCGTGGCGTCCGCGTATACTGAGCTCTTCCAACGAGCTCTCGGTCGTCCTCGCAGTCTCGCTCCGTCGGCTCGTCTTCCCTTCACTACTCTCTTTGGCATGCGACAATCGTCCATTCGTTGTATATGCCCTGCCCATTTAAGTCGTTGTAGTTTGACGATTTTCGAAACTTACAGCTCGTACAGTTCATACAATTCATTGTTGTACCGGAAGCGTCATCTATCTCGATCGCAAACGGCTTCAAAAATTCGCTTTGCGTTCGAATGTGTCTAGCATTCTTTCCGAAGGCTGGAGTTAGAGTCCATGAGTCGCAGCCATAACAAAGCACTGGTCGTATAATGGTTTTGTACAGGCGGAGCTTCGTGTTTCTGTGCACAAGCTTCAATTTGATTATGGGTAGAATAGAGAAAAAGTTTTATTAGCTGACTGTATCCGCCGCTTGATTTCGTCAGTTTGTTGGCCTTCTCTGACATATTACAACCCAGGTACATATATGAAGTCGTTCACGAACTCGATGTTGAGGTCCCCCATACTGATGCTCGATTGTGGTGGCGTCCTTTCCCTCGATTGCATCATTATTTTAGTTTTACCCTCGTTGATACGTAGTCCAACTTCTTTTGCAACAGATTGAAGCGTATACAGAAGTTCTTCTGCGTCGGCAAATCTTCGGGACATTATGTTGATGTCGTCGGGGTACGCTGCTAATTGTGTCGACTTGATGAGTAGCGTTTCGCTGTTGTTCATATTCATAGCCCGAATAGTGTATTCCAGTGCTCCGCTCAGAAGTTTATCGAGATTTTGGGGTGTTTCTCGATTGGTGCACTGAAGAGACTCTACATCTATAGGCCGTCTTCACCAAATGATGATTTGAATCGCAGTTTGCTCCTCTATATTAGCGGACATTTATTACGCAAGACGCCCATCTCTTGAAAATAAGGACGTGATCAATTTGGTTGACGGTATGTGCGTCTGGAGACGAATCTCTGCCTGCAGCACGCTGCAATGATCGTGTATGCGGAAAGATAAACTAATCTTCAACGTCTCCGAAAAGATACCGGCTCCCACTCCAGCATCCGTTTTGGATCCGTCAGTATATAAAACGATGGAGTCTGGGTGAGTGATTTACCCAGTTTCCCACATGTGCCTTGAGGGAATCTGGCTCACAAAATTCTTACCAAACATATACTTAGGAGAGATATAATGCGTATATGCAGGGAAGTCCAGATTATTCAAAATAGCAGAGTGGCCGGAGCTAAGCGCACGCCACTTACCGGTTTCGCGAAGTTGCAAAACCATATTCGCTGCTTGCTGTTCAGCAAAAAGTATCGAGCGATAAAAGATTTAGAAGCACATCCAGGCCAGCTGATGGAGTGGATCTGATAGCCCCGGTTGAAACAATTGTCGCCAATCTTTTCACCTTCCCAAAGAGAGTCCCGTGTGAACCCATTCTTAGCGCCGTCCACCAGAAAAGAATGCCGTGCAAAAGAATGGGGCGAATAACTGATGTGTACAGCCACAAAACCACCTTCGGCTGTAGTTCCCAGTTCCAAGCTATCGCCTTCCTGCAGGTGTAAAGTGTCATAGTGGCTTTGTCAACACGTTCCTGAATATTTGGCCTCCATCCCAGCTTTCTGTCTAGGGTGCGACCAAGAAACTTAGCCTTGTCAGTAAAGGAGACGGTAGTTTGTGCCTTTTTGGATATCGAAGGTGCTTTTGCAAACACATTTTTCTCTTCCATTGACTCTGCGCTTAGAGCAAAGGGAGTGGATGAAACGACGGCACTATGGATAAAAAGGATGCTATCATCCAGAGATAGGAGACTCCACTTTAACAGCAAACGTCACTCGAGGATGCCCGCAAGGAGGGGTAGTATCTCCTCTCTTGTGGTGCATCGTAGTAGACAGCTTACTGTGGAAGCTTACAAAGATGGGATATTCAACTCAGGGATATGCCGATGAACTGGTCATAACTGTTAAAGGAAAGTTTGAAGAAGTCCTAACGGAAATTCTTCAATCGGCATTAAATACAGTACAAAAATGGTGCAATGACAACGGCCTTCAAGTCAATCCGGCTAAGGCGGTTGTTGTCCCCTTTTCGAAGAAAAGAAATCCCAGACTAATGAGATGTCATACAATGTACAACTCTTCAGTGCTCCTGGCGGATTCCGCCAAATACCTCGGTGTTACTCTAGACAGGAAATTACTCTGGTCGGAACACCTACAGACAATATCGGACAAAGCCATTAAGGCCCTATGGGATTGTAGGCAGTTTGTGGGTAAGACTTGAGGAATAAGCCCTCGCATAATCCTCTGGACCTATAAGGCGATTGTCAGACCAATTGTTGAATATGGAGCTGTTGTTTGGTGGAAAAAATCAACCACCAAAGATGGCAAAACCAAACTGGGTAAGATTCAGAGACTAGCATGTCTCACAGCCACGGGGGTTATCCGCAGCTGCCCGACTGTAGCTTTTGAAGCGCTATTCGACCTTCCGCCGCTTCACATTCACATAAAGGCGCAGGCAAAAATAACTGTAGCAAGACCAAAAACTTGCCAGAATTTCCTCAAACTAAACCCAGAGCAAACCAACTGGGTAACTGAGAAACACGTATCTAGTATGCCATCAGACCATTTAGCTAGGGAGCTTTGCTTCAAACTTCCATTCTCAACCGAAATATGGAGTAGAGAGGATTGGAATCTGAGGCCAGACACCCTCCCCTCAAACGTTGTTACGTGGTATAAAGATGGATCTAAAACCGAAGAGGGTACATGGGCGGGCGTCGTAGGTCCGTCTCACAAGATATCCATTCCAATGGGAAAGTACGCTACGGTATTTCAGGCGAAAGTTCACGCAATCAAGACTTACGCGGACACATGTTTAGCAGCTGGATACCAAGGTAGAAATATTGCAATCTTCACAGACAGCCAGGCGGCCATCAAAAGCACTAAGTAACTTCTCTGTCTCGTCGAAATTGGTGCTTAGTGGTCGTGAAGCCTTACAAAGATTAGTCTCCGTGAATAAGGATACCATTTACTGGATCCCCGGACACGCCGGTATCCCAGGAAACGAAACAGCTGACGAGTTGGCCAGGGGACCTTCTGCAACCCCACTCGTCGGTCCAGAGCCATACTGTGGAATTCCCTTGTGTAGTGTAAGACGGCACATCAGGGAATGGGAACATTCAGTAACCATCGCGCACTGGCACAATACCCCTAGTCTTAGACACGCTAAGCTGTTTATAGCTGGCCACTCGCGCAACCGTACCCACGAATCGCTAAGCCAAAGACAAAGAAACCGGGTAAGAATTATTTGTGGGCTCCTCACGGGCCAATTTACCCTGAGGGGTCATCTGCATAGAATGGGAATTGTCTCTGACCCAAACTGTCGCTTCTGTGAGAGCGAAGAGGAGATTTCCAAGCACATTCTCTGTGACTGTGATGCACTTCATTTCCGCCGCCTGAAATGCTTCGGCGATGCATTCCCTGAAGCGGAAACGATTGCCTCACCAACACTCGAACAGCTGCGCAGATTTGTTGGGATGATTGGTCTCGAGGATTAGTCAGATCACTAATCTGCATAGACTCCAGGGTGTAGCACAATAGATTTCCGGGTCGCAGTGCTTCGTGGCCCTCTGGGCCACCTGCCCTCCATCTAATCTAATCTAATCTAATCTAGCCTTGTCAAGAAACGCCAGTGTGACACCCTCCAGTGCCAGGGGGTAGATTGTGTCACCATGCAAAGAGTGCAAGTTCTGTTTTGTCAGGATTGACCCCGACACCACTCCGACTAGCGCAATTGACTACTGTCGATATAGAATCCCGAGAGTGCCTCAGTGATGGTCCCAGGGAAGATGTTGTTAAAGGTATCCTCAATATCCAGAAAAATCACCATGGTGTTTTGTAACTGAAGGATGTTTCAATGCAGCTAACCAAAGAATGCAGAATTTAAGATCAGTCAAGTGGACTTCGAACAATGTATAAATAGACTCACTGCAACCTTTTTGATTTCATTCCACAGAGAGTAAGTGAAGCTTAATGGTGAAAACATTATTTTTGTCGGCTTTTCACATAAGGGTTATCATAGCAAAGAGGACGCTACAACCATTCCAATTGTGATATTTTTCCCAATCAAAAGTAAAAGATAGATAGAAAAGACAGTTGGCGCATTCTTTTGCAGCTATCCAGCCCAAGGATAGTTAACCCGAGCTTTTGTGCAAAAAATCGATGTATCTGACCTATACAGGGTAAAACCATGGTTCAAGAATAGAAGGTTACGCAAAGAAGTGTGCAACTTTTTCTTTCTCTCTGCGCATGACGTCACAGTTTTACTTTTCGAAAGCTTTCATTGAATTTGTTAGAAAATCAGATACTTTTTTTTAAAGAGGATTCGCTTACAAATCTACAATTTTAATCCGATTTTCATGAAATTTTGAGAATTTGACTTCCACGACTAGAGGAAGGTAAATCTTCACATAACATTTCAAAAAACTACCCTCATCCCCCTTCCCACCCCTAAAAGGAAATTTTCGAATTAAACTACAGTTTTATTACGATCTTGATGAAATTTTGTATTTGAAACCTTCCAGACAAGCGGAAGGTGACTGTCTACATCGGCCTTAGGAAAATTATCCCCAACTTTCTTCTCACCCCTAAAAGGAAATTTGTAAGTGTATTTGCAGTTTTATTCCTATCCTGATGAAACTTTGTATATTAGACCTTAAACGCTAGAGGAAGGTGAGTTTCTACATAGGTTTTGAAAAATCTCCCTCATCCCCCTTCTCACCCCTAAAAGGAAATCAACGAACTTATCCACAGTGTTATTCTGATCTTTGTATATTTGACCTTCATGGCTGGGGGAAGGTGAATGTCAACATAATGTTTTCAGAAAACCACCCCCATCCGCCTTCTCACTACCAAAAAGGTATCAACAAATGTTTCTACAGTTTTATTTTGATCTTAATCAAATATCGTATATTAGACCTTCAATGCTGGGGGAATCGAATTTTGGAAAATCATGCGCGGAAATCACGCGGATGAGGGTGTTTCTTTTTAAACCTATGTAGACTTCCTCTAGCGTTTAAGGTCGAATACACAAAGTTTCATCAAGATCGGAATAAAACCCTAGATAAATTTTCAGATTTCCTTTTAGGGGTGAAAAGAAGGATTGGGGTGGTTTTCGGAAATTCTCTTTAGACAGAAACTTTCCCCCGGCCTTGAAGGTATAATATAACAAATTTCATTAAAATCGGAATAAAACTGTAGATAAATTCGCAGATTTCCTTTTAGGGATTAGAAAAGGGATGGGGTGGTTGGTTCTCCGAAATCCTATGTAGACAGTCACCTATCTACCCATGAAGATCAAATATGCAAAGTTTCATCAAGATCGGAATAAAACTGTAGATACATTTGCCGATTTGCTTTTAGGGGTGAGAGGGGGGTTGGGTGTGGTTTTCCGGAATCTTATGTAGACAGTCACCTTCCCCTTGCCTGTAAGGTCTCATATAGAAAATTTCATTAAGATCGGAATAAAACTGTAGATAAATTCGCTGATTTCCTTTTATGGGTGGGAAACGGGATGAGGGTGGTTTATTAAAATGTTAAGTGAACATTCACCTTCCTCTATCCACTAATCTTGGAGGTATGCAGTATACCAAATTTCGTCAAGATACGAATAAAATCGTATATAAAAATGTAAATTTACTTTAAGGGGGAGGGGCTATATAAAGGGGGATGGGGTGAATTTTCAAAATGCCCTTCAAACTGTAACCTTCCCTTTGTTGTGGAGGTCCAAAATGAAAAATTTCATCAAAATTCAAATAAAACTGCAGATTTGAAAGCAATTTTTCTTTCAAAAAACATGAAACTTCGTTCAAAATACACGCGCTCATATGAAAAATTGAAACTGTGACGTCACGAGCTTTTTTTCTCGTTCGGTGGCTGAATAACGGACCTGCGCATTGCGTAACCTTCTATTCTTGAATCATAGGGTAAAACCATGTATTCAACATGAAATGAATTTTGTTTCAGATAAAGTTTTGATTTTAAGTGGTGGGATAATTCCACTTTTTGGAAAATATTAAAAATAAACTTCATTCTGTTACATCAAGAGCAAGCATTGAACCTATCAAATGCAACAAACTCTGATAGAAGATCTTTTTTGTTAGTATTTGTTCCTTTATGGATTGCAAAAATTCACATAAAATTAACCCGAAAAAATATGATAAAAGAAACTAATTGATTCCGAGTAGTTTCCTAATATTTCGACAACTTTTCCAATTGGAAAAAATTGTGGAATCCCATTGAATCTAATTGAGGTGAAACGAAGTGAAAACAGAGTGGAACGAACGAACTTTTTCTAACAACCGTTAGATGCGTCCTAAATAATAGCTTTACTTGTGCGCTATCCAGGTCAGAATGGGCCCTCGATAAATTACTGGGTTAAGCGCTAACCCATATAGGGTAGCATTGTTGTTGTCTTGCGTGTTATTTCACTAACCTATACAGGTTAAGAAAAGCAAAAGAACGTGCCTAGTATCCAGGAAAGGTGAGAGCTAATCAAGAGATATTCTCTTATCAAATTTCTATCTGTTTACTTCGCACAGAGCGGAGTCATCTGACAATAACACTGACATTTTAACGGACGCTTTAAAATATCAAATTTTTCACCTTACCTTTAACACGCCCCATAATATATACAATTGTTGAAAATTTTCTTTTATTAGATTATCTCACGTACTTTATGGCACTTATTAGATTGTAAGAAAAAGCAGATTATGGTACCTGCATCATCGCGCAATCTTAAGAGGGTGCCGTTGATAGAAAATGTAAATTTATGTACATAAGACACTCTATGTACTTACATAATGTTCATATTTCATAGGGAGAAGTGACAGCATCTTCACATATGCAAAAGTTGACTGTAATTTGAAAGCTACACAAACGGTGTTCCGAGAGGAACGGTGGTGAGAGTCACCCACATCCAGGTAAAAATTGTTAACAGAATAAAACAGGAAGAGTAAATTATGTACATATGCCATTTTGCCACAAACTCAAAAAGGTAGTATGAATGTACTTGTATTATGTTGAGTGCTTTTTCATTGTTTTCGTTTTATTGCAGATGCTCCAACCACGACCATCTCATTTATCGTACTCCACGTTTTGGTCCTCTGCTGAAATCATTCATGCATCCGACCTTCTCTGCCGCCCTTTGAATATCTTTTAAAGTCGTATCACATTCTGCTTCTGCACACCTTGTGGATGTGGACGCAAGTGGAACGAGAAACTCCACTGATAATGAAGGAAATATGATTTGAATGCTTGAAAGTGTGCAGATAAGATGAAAATTGGTGCTAAAGCTAACACACCTGGGAGAACCTTCACATACTGTTAACCTTAAGATGTCAAATTGATCTAAAGGGCCGTACAATACGGAGGTGTGTGCAGTGGTTGAAAAGCTACGTGTTAACTGGTAAATATTATTGGGTGTAAAGTGCACGATGAAATGCGGTTTACTAGCAATTCTGGGAATATTAAATGAAAACGATAAAACGTAGCAATGAAATGTTGTGAAAATTGTATTTTAATTCAGTCAATTCTGTAAGCTTTGGCTTTTCAATTGAGTGGCAATGAATTGGAATTATTTTTAATTTTTTTTTCTCTCATGATCAAATTAGATTCACAAATTTGTATGAAAACTCCGATCAGTCAATATGTTAATTGGCTTGACCCCTCCAGGGGCATGGGCGCGTAACATCTCTAGCATTTCTAGGCCTTGTTCACGTTTCGATAGCATATCTACTTTTCAGAAGTGCAGTCGCTAGCATGCAACTCCTATCCGCGCAGTCTTTATACTGATAAGCTCGGAGCACTGCAAGAGTTCTATTAGGACCCACAGGCAATTTTTGGTCGCGCCGAGACATCCCTTCACAGAAAAAATTTGCGGGTTTACATTGGCAGAGGAGAAGCGAAATAACTCAAAAACTTCACAAGGCAAAGCCAAAAAATATGGACTATGAATTATGGTTAACCCTCGATCGCTCGCGCGGCGTACATTTGTGCTCCATTCGCCTTTCAAAAATCATAAGTCTGACCACACGCATGAGTTACGCACCGATCCTAAAATACACCCTCAGAACAAAATTTAGATAAGGATGCATTGAGTCGTACATGCATCAGTAGATATGTACTCGCATCCGAACTGAACCTTGTACAGATGTACAACAGATGCGTCATAAATAGATATGCACATAAAACTGTATTGAATATGATTATATTTTAAGTACATATATGCATTTTAAAGATAAGAAATATAAATAGTATAAATAGATTTAGGAAAATATTATAGTGAGAGTTGTAAATAAAGTGTCAAAGGAACAACACGTCTTTCCCTTTTTCGTAACTGGCGCAGTCAGTAGGATCTTCGCGTGGTTATGGATCTTACTAAAAATCAGTAAGACGAAATCCATAAAGCTTCTGCCGGTGAAGCATAGCCACGGACAAAGCAAAGTAGTGAATTCGCAAGTAAATGAACCGTTTGTGAATTGTGTTAGTGAAAAGTAGTATGGTTGCGAAAATGACGAAAGTAGCTGGTGGCGCAGGGCACTCAACGGATAGTGTGATTCCATCACCTGTGCCAGCAAGCATACCACACACATACGAAGATGTCTATGATCAAGCTGTAAGAATACCGGAGTTCAATGGAAACAACGATCGATGCGATGTTTACAGCGAAGCTTCGGCCCGGAGTCCGAAGCGTATATACCCTAGACTTGTACAGACCTAGTGGTGATACCAAAAGTACCAATTGGTAACGACCATATGCATTAAAAGTGAGTTTCCTATACGGCCAGTTTATAGGGGAGGTTGGCAATCATTCAGCAGGATCTTGACCATTATCAAAATCAATTAACTAACCCATTCTACAAATATTTGTCGAATTTTTCAAGTCGCTACCTTCATTCTATCGAAAGTTATTGCTTATTTGAAGTCTCACTTGTAGAGGAGGTAGGGGTTCCTTGGGTCGGATCTTGCTCATTATTGCCACCAACAAATAAGATCATGCTTCAAACATTTAAGCAAAATTTCAAGTCTCTAGCCTCACTCTATCGAAAGTTACCGCTTGTTTGAAGTTTCGTTTGTAGGGGAGGTAGGGGTTCCTTAGGTTTGATCTAACCCATCTTAAATACTAACTAACCCGATCTCACTTCAAACATTTGACCAAAACTTCAAGTCGCTGGCTTGATTCTGTCAAAAGTTATCGCTTATTGAAGTTGCAATTGTAGGGGAGGTAGGGGTTGCTTGGGTCGGATCTTACGATTTTTAATACCAGCCAAGTAGATCCTACTAACAACATTTTGTCAAATTTTCAACTCACTAGTGTCATTTAATCGAAAGTTATCGTAATTAAAAGAATATTTAATTTTTTGAAATTTGTAGGGGTGGTAGGCGTTTCCTTGATCTGATTATGCCGAACTTACTAGAACTTAAGCATCTTCTTACTGCAGGGTTACATGCCAAAAATCAGGTGTCTACGTCAATTGGTTCAAGAGTTATGGACAAAAAACCCGAAAAGTAGGGTAGTACGGGGCTCTTTGTAAGAAAATTACCGTTAGTTTTCAACTGATCGATTTTATTTTCTTAGGGGAGTAGAAGATTATCCTCACGAGCAATCTGCCAAAGCTAGAGCTTTTTATGTTTATTTAATCGGGAGTTATAGATACATTTAATTATTTTACATATATAGGGGAGGTAGGCGTTCTCTTGGCCTGATCATACCCATTTTCAATACCAACCAAGTAGATTATACTTCCAACATTTGACCAAGATTTCAAGTCTCTAGCTTCATTCCATCTAAAGTTATCGGGCGAACGGACAGACAGACAGACAGACGGACAGACGAACAGACGGACAGACAGACAGACATGGCTAAATCGAATCAGGAGGTGATCCTGATCATTTATATATATATACATTGCTATACCTCCGGAGCCTCCTTTAAGGTGTTACATATTTTCGTCGTGACAAAAACAATATACCCTATACTAAAAGTCTAGGGTATAAAAAATCATGATGAACACATTATCAGATATCCGTATCAGCCTCGGAGAAGCAGCAGAATCCATGAACCCACAAAATTCTGTAATAATGGACGAGAAGCAAAATGCTGAAAACTTAATCAGCACAGGAGCAACAACTGCATCAATTAATGAAGAATTCCTTGAATGGGATAATAATTGCAAAGCTCATTCAATAATGTCAAATAAAAATGATAGTGAATATGAGAAAACGATAAAATTCCCAGTTAAAAAAATTAGTGAATCTCCAATAAAATGTGTTATAATGCCAAATAAAAACATTCACTTTGATTCAGCAAATAAATTAGACATGTCAAAACCTCTCGACTTAAATATAACAAGTAGTGGAATTATTATTAACAATAAACTAATACCTTTGATGTTCTCTAAAGATATACATAATCTAAAAAGTGGTAATATTATACAAAATATTAAAAGTGAAGCAACAGCAGTCAAACCGACCTTGAAACATTTTAATGAGTTCGGTAATAGTTGCAAAAATAAAGTAACCAAACTTACGCATATAAAAGAAATTAAACAAAAAATCAAAGCAATTCATAGAGAAAACATAGAAAGTGTATCGTTTTACAAAGAAAACGTTAAGCAAAAATGTACATCAAATAGCAATAACAAGGACATACTAACATTTTTAAAAAGTCAATACAGCAAGAAAAAACGACATAAAAGGAAATGGGAGCGTCATGGACTGAAGAAATATATTAAGAAACCAAATATCGATGTTCAACTGTCGAGAAAAAGATGGAATTTCCACAGCCTGATTCCAGATATAATTAGAAAGGAATCAGTGAGGACGCTGAAAGCTAATTTTGGAGGCGGCAGGACCAAAATATCAACAGAATCAACACAGCATTTGCTGATTAAAATTAAAGAAATGCGAACGAAGAATTGGAGACCAAATTTTATTTATGACTGATGAAAAAAATCGGATATAGCCAATCTAAAGTCTATAGATGATGTACTACCGAAACCCAACTTAACTCTTCATCTGAAATCCGAACCGACAGTATCAAATAGCTCAACTATTTCTTAAGCAACAATAATTATAATTCCTTCAAACGACATCAGTAAGAAATTAAGTATAGAATAGTGCATATGTAGAATAAAGAAATTAATAAAGAAAACAAAGAATTGAAATAATTTTAACACAAATGTAATCACAACTTAAGTAATTGTCAAAAACAAGATCACATTGTCAACTCGTACATTACATTTTGGAAAAATCAAAACCAATTTCAATGTCGAACTCAAATTCAAGTATCAATAATTATACTCGTATTAGTAATCATTATAAATCACATTCAGTTTAAGATACATATATATATACAAATATCATAAATTAAGATTTGGAGACCAAATCTATCTTCGAGCGGGTCGAGTTACGCACCGATCCTAAAATACACCCTCAGAACAAAATTTAGATAAGGATGCATTGAGTCGTACATGCATCAGTAGATATGTACTCGCATCTGAACTGAACCTTGTACAGATGTACAACAGATGCGTCATAAATAGATATGCACATAAAACTGTATTGAATATGATTATATTTTAAGTACATGCATTTTAAAGATAAGAACTATAGTAGAAATAGATTTAGGAAAATATAATCGTGAGAGTTGTAAATAAAGTGTCAAAGGAACAGCACGTCTTTTCCTTTTTCGTTACTCATGTGATAGAGTTGGGGTTTCGTATAGCTGATTTTTTAGGGGTTATGGTTAAGCAGTAGACGTTTTAATTTAAATCGTTACTCAGTTTCGAGTCATTTCGACTTTGTATGTCGAAAGTCTTCATGAAATAGGGGAGGCCAGGGTAAACTGACGAGCGGGATAAAAAACTAATTTACTTTACTCACTCCTGCCACAATTTTTTTAAAAATTCAAATAGTGACATCTTTCAATGAATAGGTACTTAATTTTTAACATTAGTGTACGTGCCAAACTTTTCAGCTGGTTGCCAGTTTCTCTCTCTGGTTCCTGTTAACCACGCCTACTTTCCACCTCGTCCTGTTTATCGCCATCGCTTTTAGCTCACTCCACGACTTGCCTATTGAGGCACCCTCTCTCTTAACTGATCTTTTCCTGGTGTTACTAGGTCGTCCTACAGGGCGACTTGCGTTGGTTCCCTGCAGGTTCCAATTGAGGGCCTGTTGAGCAATGTTGTTCGGCCCTTTTCGGAGAGTGTGTCCTATCCATTGCCACTTTCGCCTTTTAATGGAAGTGTCTATCCTGCCCCGACCAGTAATATTAAGGAGGTCGTCGCTAGAAATGATCTCCGGCCACCGTAGGTGTAGGATGCGCCGTAGACACTGGTTCACAAAAGTTTCCAATCTATTGTATTTTAGTTGTTATAGAGAAATTGTCAATTTTCTCAACTGCTTGCCCCGAAACACAAATTCCGCTTAGCCTTCCTGGATCCAAGCTCAAGTACTTGGTCTTGGCAGCGTTGATATTCAGCACTACGGCTTTCGCAATGCAGAGCATCGAACATTTGAGCTACTTGATCCGATTTATTTCATAGAAGGCAAATATGGTCAGCATAGTCTAAGTGTTGAAGCTATTTGAACAACTTCTATCTCATACCTTTGCTCCGATGTTCTTGAAGCCCGCCGCATAGTACATCATTAATGGCAATTGAAAACAGTATAGGTGACAAAATGCAGCCTTGTCTCACTCCGCTATGCACCTCAAAAGGATCTGATAGCTTACCCTTGTATAAGACGTGACATTGGGCTCCTTGGTAGGACTCCTTTATGATGGAAATAATTTAATTTGGTATGCCTCTCCTACGAAAAGCCCTCCAGATGTATCCCCGGTCAACGCTGTCAAACACCTTCTCGAAATCGATGAACATGAGATATAATCTCCACTCTGCGGGTTGTTCAATAATAATAATTCGGAGGGTGTCGACGTGGTCGCTATATGAGAAGTCCTCGCGAAAGCCGGCTTGTTCATTATTTAATGTGCGGTCAACTGTTTGTTTGATCCGGTTCAAGATTATTTTTGCCACCGGTTTGGAGACTGCTGGGAGAAGACAGATCCCACGACAATTATTGCAATCCTTCAGGTCGCCTTTTTTCGAGATCTTAATAATGACACCTTCTTCTACTCCTTAGGGAGAGTTTCGGTTTCCCAACTCTCTTGGATAATGGGGAGAAGAATATCCGCAATAGCACTGGCATTCGCTTTAAAAAGTTTCACCGGAATTCCATCTATTCCCGGGACTTTACTCGCATCCATCGATTTAATAGCCGCAGCTACTTTCAGCTTAGATGGTGGGCTGGTATCAACTCTGGCTATTTGCGGAATATCTTCCGCTACTAATGAAGATTCATTCGAAGGTCCAAAGGTGCTGTTGAGGACCTCAATGAAGTGTTCTCTCCATCTCCGCAGTTGGTGTTCTTCGGTTACCAGTAGAGAACCATCTTTATTTTTCAGAGGATGTTCTGTTGCAAAAGATCTGCCAGTTAATGGCGTAATAAGCTTAAAAGGGTTCCACTGTCACCGCGGTAAGCCGCTTCCTCTGCGTTCTCCGCAAATGCGTTGATGCAAATTCGTTTGTCCCTTCTTACGCTTCTTTGCACGCCTTTCTGTAGTAAACGGTATTCGGCTCTCAGTTAGACTTTGGCTGAGCCGTCAGCAGCTCGGTTAATCTGGTCCTTAACTCTCTTGCGCGCTGAGATTAGAGACCATGTTGAGTGGCTAATGAATGGTCTAACGCGCTCCAATCGGCCCGCAAATGTTACGCCACACGAAATAATTGAGTCCTTAGCGACTTTCCATCTATCATCAATTCGGATTAAGATTCTCACATGGTGGTGGTGCAATAGCCCTTTCGTGCAAGGCTTTAGAATATGCACGTCTTATAGATGGGTCTTTAAGCTTCTGCACCGAAGTGATATATGTTAGAGATGTTTATAGAATCTCAGGCAATGCGGCTGTTCAGATATTTTAAATTCCAATGCATTTCGTCGGTTGGGTTAAGATGACGAAAGTAAGGTGGCAACTTCGTCAACTTATCTCATCAATAATATTGTATGGCAAATGCAGCATAATTAAGGCTCTGCACTTTTCCAGGATGCCCTGAAATTACAAAAGAACAACTAATCGCCATAACTGATCGGAATCTGTTTTATTTGCTGCAATGGAAGCCGTGGAAAAAAAATAAGTTGTAACGCATCCGCCAATCGCTCCTCCATCGCAGAACCAACGCTCAGACACTATTTGAAAAAGGACAAAAAGAAGGGAAATTTTCCTATTCATGGTGACCGATACCATAAGATTTTCAATAAAAAGCATTCTGAGGAAGTTCGCAATTAAATTGAAGAATTGAATGCCAGAGGACTAGGATTAACTTTAAATGAAATTCGATCTCTTGCGTTTGAGTTTGCCAAAGCAAATACTCGTAACATCCCTAATCGGTTTAACAACGAAATCCGAATAGTTGGAAAAAACTGGCTTCGAAACTTCAATTTGGCCAACAACCTAGCATTTCGCAAGCTAGAGGCAACTTCAATCGCGAGGCTTATGGGGTTGAACAAACCAGTAATTGAAAGATTTTCCACTTTAGCTCGTTCTATATATACCACCATCCGTTTCGTCCTAGCATATCTGCATCTAGCATTTTCTTTTTGCCTATGCATAATTTCGGTTTCAAATCGAAATAAGGTATGAGAAAGAGAGCGAAAAAAGTCATATACATACTCACTTTCGTTTTTAAATGAAATTGAACATCAAGACAAGATAAAATAGTCGAGCTACTGTCCCAGCAGGAAGGCACTGCGACCATAAAAGATCTATTGTGCCTAGCCCATTAATCCAAAAGACCCTTCACCTTTCCAATAAAGAGCAGTAAGTCTTAAGCAGGAATCAACCTGAAGTCTGCAGTGCTGATAGTAGCCTGACCGAGGAGTGACATCCTAAAACGCGCGATGGCGGGACATTCGCACAAGATATGTTTGGTCGTTTCCACGTCCTCCAGACAGCGACGGCCATCTTGTTCAGGTGATATCTGACCAGGTGATGGCCAGATAAATACCCCACTAGGAATCTTAGGTGGGTTCTACTCATTTCAGTAGTACCCTTGTGAATGAAGGGCAATATAACCTCCTTTCATTGACGTAGCCCTGGAAGGTTATTCCAGTACAGCTGACGCAATAGTGCAAATCAATCTGTGATCCGCAGCTTGGCCGAAGCCAGCCCAAGGCCACAGTAAGGCTCACGTCCATGAAAACGACTGGATGATCCTTGTCTAGCAAGTTCATCCGCAGCCTTGTTCCCCTCAATGCCCTGGTGGCCTGGCACCCAACACAAGAAGACTCGATTTTTGGTTGCCAATAGTTTAAGGAGTTCGTAACACTCCTTCACCAGTTTTGAAGAGACCTTATATGAGGAGAGCGCTTTTATAGCTGCTTGGCTGTCTGAGTAGATGGCAATGTGAACGCCGCAAAGTCAAGTTTCCAAGATGACCCTGGCGCAGACCTCAATGACGTGGATCTGGGCGAGACTCTCATTGCGATCGAAATCTTGGTGTTGGGTCCAAAGGCACCTGCACCAACACCCTGTTCTGTTTTAGACCCATCGGTGAACCACTTAATTCATCTAGGGTCTGGACAGAGTGTGCCAGAGCGGTCAGGAATGAGGGCTGAAAATTTTCTGCCGAAGCAAACCTCCGTGATCATGTAATCTGATCTCAAGCAGATCTGCACATCAGGAATTAGATTCAGAATGCTCATGTGACCGCTTTCTTTACTACGCACGTCGGAAATTAAACGAAGTCTAAGAGCATTTAGAGCTGCTGATTCTTGAATGAATGTATGCAACGGAGTAAGTCTAATAATCGCCTTCAGGGCTGGCGTAGGACAAGTGCGCATAGCTCCAGTGATTCCAAGGCAGGCAAGGCGTTGAAGCTTATTACACTTCAGTAAAACAGAAGATTGCTGAGTTTTCGGCCACCACACAAGCGCTGCGTAGGTCACCATGAGCCGTACCAGCATGGTGTATAACCATTGAATTATCTTTAGGGTGAGGCCCCCATGTCCACCCGAAGGAACTTCTGCAAGCCCACATTGTGCGTATGCCTTTGCCAAGTAAAATACATTATCTATGTGAGTCTTCCAGGTGAGTTTCGAGTCTAGAGTTACTTCGAGACATTTAACTTCAGTGGAATAATCTAAGGTCGTGCCGCCTAACGAAATTGGATTCAATGCTATATTTCGTTTTCGTGTGAACAGCACATTGACAGATTGAACATTGAATGCGAATCGAAAGTGGCCACGCATGCTTTTGTAATTAATAGAAGCAACTATAGGAGAAAGCCTGATAGATCAGAGCGTTGAGGCGTTACGCTGAAGTCTCATCATGCCCATTCTTCGCGAGTTCGAAAAGCGCGGTGGACATGGGTGTTTAAAATGTCTTCGCCCTGTGGAGCGTAACGATAACTTGCATGCATTCCCGGTTTGTCGCAAAAATGCGGCTAAAGTGGCAGAGGTGTACACTAGGAGTAGGTGACGTGCCTATGCTCCACTAGAAGTTAGGGCAAATAGTAACCACCTGCCTTTGGGCAAGTAGAATTTTTGCGGTTGTAAGGCGCTTGATTCGCTCAAACAAAATAAATTAACGTTTTCTTCAGAAAAACGACAATTCTAAGTTACTCCGAAATATGATTCTTACTTGCTCTTTACAGCAAAGAATTTGCTCATTTAATTGCTCGAATAATTCTCTGTTGATAAAATTCTACAAAAACAAAAAAAAAATCAAGTTTCTAGATCTTTCTCTTCGACAAACAATGCCGTTCTTCTTTCTCATTAAACATTCAGTGGGCTTCCTTGTTTAAACAGTTTTACTTTCATTGGCTATTCAGTTTTTGTGGTAAAAGTTTCTATCGCCGCAAACTCATCCTTCAAACCAATAAAAAAGTTACCTCTTTTCGTTCATCAGCGTTCAGTGAAATGTTTAAATAGCGACATTGACTTTCGGTTATTATCTGTTTTCAAATTCTCTCCATCATCGTTATTGTGGCGAAACCACGAGAAAAAAAGCACAGCTATCTATCTCAATTCGTGCAACTGTTTAGAATTCTAAACCTGACCTTTAAGAACTTTTACACAAAGTTAGCGTGAACAGAGGCAATAAATAGATGAAAGTGGATGATATTTAATGTTTTTCTTTGAACCATGGATGGAAAGCATGGCAGATACGTTTTTCTACTTTATTGAATTATGATTTATGGGGGCAAAAGACCTTTTCCATAGTCCTCCTCGTGGGCGCCCCCTGGTAACGGCAGTGTGTCAAACCGCTGAAGGCCAAGTCTTAGCGGTAAGACAGTTTGGAAAAAGGCAGATAGCTGTAACCTCAATGGCTGATTAACACCTAAGCGTCACAGGTTTAGCAGGATGTATTAATTTGTGTAGTTGGATCTGCAACATAGTTGTGCGAACTCTAGCACGTTTACTAAACCATCTGAGTCAGCTATCTCTGAGGCCATCCCTGAATGGGGTTAAGCGATGTGCTGATAACTCGTCCGTGTAAAAACCACTCCACGCCAAGAAACCTGGAACAAAAGCTTCGGATTGGACGGATCAACAACGACCACCACGCAAACGACTAAAGGATTATTCTTTCGGATCCTGGAACGTACGCTCCCTGAACAAACCGGGGGCCGAAAAGGCCCTACTTCAACAGGTCGAAAAGTACAAACTGAGCATAACTGCAGTCCAGGAAACAAATTAGCTTGGCAGATCAATTACAAGAAATCGCACACAATTTTCACAAGTGGCAAACCATCGGGCCACAAGACGTTTTTATAGTGAGCAATCACCTCAAGCCGCACATTACAACATATTATTGAACTGCTGGGTGCGATTCGCATTAAGACTCGATTCTTCAATCTCTGGCTCATCAATGTGCACGCCCCCACTGAAGTTAAAGAAGACGAAGTAAAAGACGAATTCTACGCCCGCCTTGAGACTCTCTTCGACAAACTTCCAACAAACGAAGTCAAACTGCTGCTGGGAGACTTTAACGCGAAAGTCGGAAATGTAAGTTGGTACCGGGGGACAACTGGAGGCCACAGCCTCCATGAAAAATGCTACGACAACAGCCAGCGACTTATCGACATCGCCTGCAGTAGGAATCAAGTCATAAACTCTACGTTTTTCCGATATCGACGCATTTACAAGCAGACCTGAAAATCTGAAACGTACATACCGTCAACCAAATTGATCACGCCTTCATTTGCAGGAGATGGGCGTCTAGGGTGATGGATGCCCGCTCCTATCGAGGAGAAAACTGCGACTCAGAACATCACTTTGTGCAGACAATCTGAAACGTCCACAAGGCATAGAAATGCTAGAGATGCTGATGCGCCCATGCCCCTGGAGGGGTTAAGGCAATTAGAGAGAGAGATCTAACATCCCCACACAAGAAGCTCTCGACAATATTGTTGATCTAGGCTCACCCATACAACCCCCGACAGTAGAGGAAGTTTATCTCGCGTTGCGGTCACTAAAACGAAATAAAGCGCCGGGTGCTGACGAGATCCCAGCTGAACCGCTAAATTTCAGTGAAACGGGTCTAGTTAATGCCATACATCAATTACTCCTGCGAATATGGGAGGACGAGGAGATCTCAGACGATTGGCGCAGAAACATCATCAGCCCAATTCACAAAAAGGTAGATAAACTGTTGTGCGAGAGTTACAGGGGTATATCACTAGTGTGTACGTCCTATAAAATATTGATGGAAAACGCAAAACGAATCATTGGCGAATATCAAGGCGGTTTCAGACCTGGACGCTCCACAACCGATCAGCTCTTTACGGTCAAACTGATACTCCAGAGGTGCTGGGAATACAACATAGACGTATACCAAATTTATGTCAACTTCACTCAGGCATACGACACTATTGATCGTGGTGTACTGTACAATATAATGCTGCAAGTTGGTATGCCGGCAAAATTAGTACGACTGACAATGACGACGATGACCAACTTCGTCTCGCAGGTCAGGATCCATAATAGACTTACTGATCTATTTAAAACACGCACAGGTCTTAAACAGGGCGATGGACTGGGACCGACGAATATGGATAACAGCAACACGCTACTCATCAAGTCGACACAGCTACAAGCGTATGCTGACGATATCAACACCATGTGCCGAAGATTGGCCGATGCAGATCAACTTCTGCATACGCTCGATACCGCTGCAAAAGAAGTTGGACTATGAATCAACAAGGGTAAAACTAAAATAATGTTGCAATCGACGACAAGGACAGCTGCACAATCGAGCGTCTATGTGTATACAGAAACACGAAGTTCCGCGTGTACAAAACCATTATTAGTGCAATGCTATGGCTGCGAAACATGGACCCTAACTAAAGCGTCTGGAAACATGCTAAACACATTTGAACGTAAGGTTCTGCGGCGAATTTTCGGGGCTGTTTTGAATCGAGATGGATGGCGCATTCGTTACAACCATCAGTTGTATGAACTGTACGATGAGCTGGAAGTTTCGAAAATCGTCAAACTACAACGACCTCAATGGGCGGGGCAAGCGCTCCGAAATTTAAAAAAATATGTACTTAAACGAAACGATCTAGAATTCGACAAAATGTTTAATTTGGCCATAAAAAATATCCCTAAGCAGGCAACTAAACTTTCTGATCAATTGTAATGAACCATATTATGGTCTGGTAGTGCTGCTCCCACCAGCAGATCGAAGCAGCACCTGATGAGTAGTGATCTGTTGGAGGTACGAAACCAGAGGCCGAGGTTCCCATTACACCCGGACCCAGGTGCGACCGCGTGGGCATCTGATCCGTCCGCCAACCATTCCATCCTTATCGACTATTTTTTTTTCATTCCCCATTTTTACCTCCCCTGTTTGTGTTGTCTTCCCCAGGCCTATAAATTTTTGTTAATACATAAAGCACAGGGGCAACGAGCAGCGCCCACATCTCCCGAACTGAGCTACAGCAAGCATAGGCCGCTGCTTAGCTTGTTGAGGGGCCTTTTTCTTCGCCAGATGGCACGGCCCGACCTTCACGGTCAATGATGCTACCTTAGGCTTAATTCTAATCTATGTGTTTTAAATGACGGCTCTCCAACTCATCTTTCAACGCACAATACGCTTACGCATGTAGATATTACCCTCTGCTCATCCTCAATCCTTCCTAAATGTACATGGCTGAGAATAGACGACTTACATGGAAGCGACCACTTTCCAATAATGACCATCATACAAAGTCAAAGTAGGAATACATTCAAATTTACCCATAAATTCAAATTCGAAGCTGCCAACTGGGACAAATTCAGATCCTCTTTGAACCACTTTGTTGAGAACAAACCCGTAAGCCAAAACATAAACAAAGAAGCTGCCAATCTAACCAGAGCCCTAATCTTCAGTGCTAATAATTCGATACCTCTAATCAAACCTAAGAGCAACCACAAATACAATTCCTGGTGGAATAAGGAGCTTGCCGAACTTCGAGCACTGAAGCAAAAAGCTTTTAATAAATTCAAATCAGACCCTTCTCTGTCTAACCTACTATCCTACAAACAAGCAGATAGTAAATTCAAACGCAAGTGTAGGAATCGAAAACTACTGCCTTTCAAACATTTTCCAAAACTATTAACCCTAACTCCACCACTACTCAAATCGGGCAAAATATTAAAAAAATAAGCGGCGACCGGACTCCCTTCAACATTAAATGTCTAGAACATGAAAATATAATTACAGATGATGCTAATATTACAGCAAACCTCTACGCGAAAGTTTGGTCCAATTATTCCCATGACTAATTTTTCATCGATCTTTGTCAACACTAAAAACTCAATTCTTGGTCAATCTTACAGCCCCGCTGCCATCTCTGCTTCGGCAAAAAAAATTGAACTGCCACTCACAATAATTGAAATGAATGCTTGCCTCTCTCAGCTTACGTGAAAACCCCCGGGTTTGGACAAAATTGCATATCCCATCTTAAAAAATACCTCCGAACTTTTCAAGAAACGCTTACTGGCTCTTTTTAATAATATTCTTTGATCTTTGTAAATCTGAAATTCCTCAGGCTTGGAAAACAGCGTGTGTCTTTCCTCCATTAAAACCAGGTAAACCAACAAATCTAATTGACGGATACAGGCCCATCTGTTTACTCCCGTGCACTTCAAAGGTACTAGAGAAAATTATCGCCAAACGCCTTAATTGGTTTCTTTCGAGGAACAACCTTTTATCTAAAAACCAAGTAGCCTTTCAACGAGGCAAAAGCACAATGGACGCTCTTCTTCACATTGATCATTTCGCCACCAATATTCTCCCGTCACATAATCATGCCTCTATTGGGTGGGTTCAGGTCCCGCAACGTTTTAAACGCAATTGCAAACAGTTTGACTGATTTTTCTTGTGGACGCTCCGTTTCAGTTTGCGTTTGCTCAACCAGAAATTGGGGAAATTAACCAGAAATTTTTCCTGGTTGATTTCCGGTCAATGGGGGGGGGGGGGGGGGGGGTAAGGGGTATTAACGTATTTGACAGTTGTTAGTTGACGTATTGCGTGTGACTGTCTGATGGTGTGGATTTTCGTTTGCGGTTTCTTAATTTTTGCATGGCGTCTTGTGTGCTTATTTACACCGGAGCAACACAAATTTGTGGCGATTTTGCAGTGTTTTTAATTTTTCCTGAAACCGTCGCGAATTTAATTGAAGTTTTGTTTGAAATTCAATTGCGAATCGGCTGTCAGCTTTTTAATACATGACAACTGCAAAACAAGTCGTTCGGGTGAAGAGTTTATGGTTGGCTGGAGGGAAAATCCTGACCGTAATTACAACGTTGCGGGACGTGAACGCAGGCATTATTAGCGTCGATTTCGCTAAGGCTTTCGGCCGGGTAGGTGTACATACAGGGCCGTCGAGAGGGTGGGGCGGGCCGGAAGGGGGCGAAACGCTCCGGGCCCGTGTTTTTCTCGGAGGCCCGAAAATTTGAAAAAAAATAAAAAAAAACGTATCTACGCTACGCACTGAGCTTTGTTTTTTTGCCCTTGCCCTTTCATACCACTCTGACGCACTGAGCCACCGGTCCGCCATATATAGGGCCCTACAAAAAAAAAAACACAAGAAAAACGTACGCTTTGACCTTTTTTTTTTTTTTTTTTGTTCATTGAGGTACCGGTCGCCATATACTTATGGGCCCCTACAAAAGTTGAGTACCGGGCCCGGATTTTCTCTCGACGGCCCTGACATATGATACTTAAATTTCTAAGTGACTGTAAAGTGGGTCGCAATATTTATTATTTCATTAAGGACTTCCTCAAAAATAGAAAATTTAAAGTCAAAGTCAACAGCCACCTCTCTAGTACATTTTCTCTTTTCAACGGAATACCCCGGGCTCACCCTTTCAGTCACCCTTTTTTTAATCGCCTTCGAGCAACTGAATAAAGTAAGCTCCGAAGATGCCCGTGGGGACGTCCGTTACACATTGCATGTATGACTATATCGTACTTGAAAGCACGCCAATGTTATGCCAAAGAGGATTGATATTCTACAAGAGCTATCACTCCATAGAACTTCCTCATCTGCCAGAAAATTTGTAGGTATTGACAAATTGTACAGACTACACAGTATAGATACACAAGAGAATCAATACATACACAAGAAAGCTGACTCCACCTATTTCGGTAGATTCGTATGTATTGATTCTCTTGTGTATCTATACTGTGTAGTCTATAAAATTTGTCAATACATACAAATCTTCTGGCAGAGGGGAAAGTTCTATGGAGTGATAGCTCGTGTAGAATATCAATCCTCTTTGGTTATACCAATTGGCAAACCTGGAAAAGACCCGCGATCAACCGGCAGTTACAGACAAATTAGTTTACTTCCTTCTATGAGCAAAATAATGGAGAAAGTAATACATACTCGCCTAAATAAAGTAATCGAAAAGTTGCAAATCATACCTGACTTCCAATTTGGCTTCAGGAAGCAACATTACACCACACACCAAACCTTTCGGTTCCACAAACACATCAAGGAGGCGCTTGCAAATAAGGAATCCGTGGGAGTTGTAGCGGTTGACATACAAAAGGCATTTGATTCTGTTTGGCATGACGGACTTTTATATAAACTTATTAATTTTGGTGTCCTAATCCTATCTAATCAAACTCATACAATCCTTTTTGTTGAACAGAACTTTCTCCGTGCAAGTGGGAGAAGCAAAACCAATCAGTAAGATTATACCGGCCGATGTTCCTCAAGGATCATGCCTTAGTTCAGTCCTTTTTAATATATTCACGGCAGATATCCCGAAAACCAACGACTGTCATTTAGCATGCTTCGCTGATTATGTATGCATATTAACGGTGATGACACAAACCAAATCTCTTCTAAACTCGAGCGACAACTGGAAGCTTTATATAAATTTTACTTTAGGTGGAAAATAAAACTGAACACCTCTAAAACGCAAGCTATTTTCTTCACCAAGAAGAGAAAACTAAAAAACCTCCCAAGATCACCCCTGAATTTCCTTGGTGATACTATCAGAAGGAATAATGAGTTGACCTACCCAGGACTAGTATTCGACAAAAAGTTAAAAGGAAAACCTCACATCAAAAACACTTCAGATAAAATGATAGTCATCCTTCTCCTTATACCCTATCCTGAACAAGAAGTCGAAATTGACCATAGACAACAAGCTACTAATTTACAAGATGGTTATCCAACCTATTGCAGCCTACGGTTCCCCTGTTTGGGGTCTTTATTCAAAATCTGTAAAAAATCTGTTGCACAATGAAACAAAAGTTATAACAATTACTATACAATAGCACCCCTAAATGTCTGGCAACCTGCTCTAAATTTAATAATAGTATTGTTAGAAATTTAGTAAATGTTAAATAACCATACTACAACATGGATAAGCTTAGATTAAGGATTATAGGCTATTTTTTTATATCTTCTTTTTCTTGCCCTTTCATACCAGTCTGCGGCTTCGCGTTGCTCTGCCTGTAGTGTTGGCACTTCGCCCATTATGGCAGGCAACACGGTCTTGGATAGTGTCATCGCCAAGGCTAATGTGTTGTTGTTGCTTTTTCATCTGATCGATCCACATGTGTTTCATGCATACATGACAGTTCTCTCAGGCGGACGCTTTAGAACATGGCAATACCAATCCATACGACGATCTTCGAGCTTCTCAGTGATCGGTTGCTCAACAAACAAGCTGCCTTGGATATAGGTACTTTTGATCCGTAGAATTTTGATCTCAGTCGCAGTCATTTTACTTTCGTATGTCTTGTACATAGTTCAGCATTCAGACGAATAAATGAGTGCGGGACGTCCGACCGCTTTGTACAATTTGCTTTTAAGCTTTCGTGGCATCTTCTTGTCGCAGAAAACTCCAGAGTTTTCTCGCTACTGCATCCAACCGATACTGATGCGATGTTTGATGTCATCATCGCAGGAAGCTTCCTTGTTGACCATCGAGCCCAGGTATTTGAACCTTGTACAGGACTTAAGCTGCTCTCCGTTAATGTACAATAGATATCTGGTATAGGTTTCTCTGGATCTGAGAAAGGACAGCAAAGATACTCAGTCTTTGGTATGCTAATCCTCAGTCCATGATCCTCCAGTATCTTACACCACTTATTCAGTGCAGCCTGCAAAGCAACGATGTCTTTGCTACCCAGGACAATGTCATCGGCGAAGAGAAGGAATATTTCCAGGTCGCCAGAAATGAGTGTTAATAAATAGAGCATGATGATGTTAAAGATACACTGCTACATTGATACTCATCAAGCGGTCGGTTACTTTCGAGATAGTCACGATGCTGCCAAGTAAGTACGGTGACAGAATAACGCCAACCCCGTTTCTATCATTCGAGTTTCCATATTTTTTAATTTCTACTTTTCGAAATTCGTCAAAAAACGAACTCGGTTGACCTGATCATTTCGCCACTTGGTCTCCTGCACGCAGATAATGTCTATCCTTCTCCGTTTCATGACATCCTCCAGATCTTCGCTCTTTCCCGTAATGGATCCGACATTCCAACTTGCAACCCTCAGTTTCTCTACAGTGTACTTGGACTGGCTCATAACGCTCGCCGCCGGAAACCGTCGAGCTCTGGCACGAACAACCTTCGAACTGGGATCACTCAACTGCGCATCAGAAGTAGTGCCCAGCGGGATAGTGCTTCCTGCGTGTTCGACCATAATAATCCAGTCATTAGGAGCTCTGAAAGGCTTCGGGGAAACAAATTCTGGTGGAGAATTTTTTTCTTGCATTTTTTATGTTTTTTGGTGTGCTGAACACGAATCCGGAGCTTCCCACCAAAAATTTTTTGCGGAACATGGTCAAAATCTCAAAAAACCTCAAAATTTCGGTACTTTTTTTGGTTTTTCGATTATAACTTGAAAACCGTGGATCTAGCTAGAAAATAAATTTCTGCGTCGAATCAGCTACTAAGCCTTAAATTCCGTGTATTGGTGTAGCCACAATCCACAGTCGAAAAACGTTGATTTTTCTCAACTTTGCGAAAAACCCTGTTATAGTCACATTTGAAAGTTTGTACCTTGAAAACGGCTACTAATCCGTAAAAATGCCTCAAGTGAGAGTTGGAGAGCAGGAAATTCTCCGTTCAGAAAGTACCTAATCTTTTTAATTCGGTAAAAAAAAATTCAGAAATTCGAAACAACTAAAATCACGTTTTTGAGCGAGTGTTACCTTATAACATATTTTCGTTCTTTTTTTAGTAGGTGCTGATAACTCTTCAACAATTTGGATATTGAAGGTTGTATTTACATGTAGAATTTTATTTCCTTTAATTTACCCTAACACTTTTTTTTTAGATAGAATCCACGGTTTTCAAGTTATAATCAAAAAAGCAAAAAAAAGTACAGAAATTTTGAGAGTTTTTGAGATTTTGACCATGTTCCGAAAAAAAGGTTTTCAAGTTATAATCAAAAAACCAAAAAAAGTACAGAAATTTTGAGAGTTTTTGAGATTTTGACCATGTTCCGAAAAAAAATTTTGGTGGGAAGCTCCGGATTCGTGTTCAGCACCCCAGAAAATATAAAAAATGGAAGAAAAAATTCTCCACCAGAATTTGTATCCCTAAATCACGCAATGGCTGGACTATAAGGCCTTACATCCATTCTTTTACACCTATCTGGAGAAAGGTAGAGTTTGGTGGCATTAGTGTGTGGAAAATAAATTTGTATGGACTTTCCTTTTACATCCGGCGGTGGTCTCCAGACCCGGCAACCCACTAACACACACTGACCTGTGGGAGGTCCTAAAGACGTTAAACAGTGCCGCAGGCTCATCTAGAGGTGTTGTTGTTGCCTGCACGTGATTGGTCCTATTAGTCGCCTCGTACGATCAATGTAGGACTCACCTAGGGGTGCTTATTCTAAACCTGTCACCCCCCGGGGTAAGTTATTTTTTTTAGGGTTTTGTATTATAAAAAACACAACCCTTATGAAATCGGTCAAATGTCTGTCCGTCTGTCCGTCTGTCCGTCTGTCCGTCTGTCCATGAAATATCTCACGAACGGCTGAAGCTACATACATGAAATTTTGTGGGAGTATGTAGAATTATTATAATTCGCCGGAGAAAGCGATTCGTTGTAATAGACTGACTTTAAGGGGATGTCCCCATAGAGGGGAAATGAAGGTCAAAAAAAAATTTTCATCTGGTATAGGCAAGTGGGGTATCATGAGAAAGGTAACACCGAGTACATTTCATTTCCGGTATTTTCATCAAATTTAAAAAAAGGGGAAAAGAGATAGAGGGGAAAATATGTGATCCGAGTTTGTCCCCCCCCCCCTCGCATTTCGATACCGTTATACTTAGAAATATGAAAATTTGCAGAAAAGCTGCATTTTACTAGTATAGAAAACCGAAAATCGTAGAATTTTGATATCTCATCAAAAAAGGTTAATAATAGTACATTTCTATAGTTGCAGTTAGCACGCCCCTGCACTCTTTAAACGCATCACAGGTCAAAAATATTGATAACCAATGATAACAAACACTATAGGCAATAATGTCTCTAAGTTTCATTACAATCACATAATATTTAATAATAGTACATTCATTTAAAGTTAGGCATTTTGACACTATCCACACAAAAATTACATCTACCGGCCTCATAGGTGTGAGTACTACTTTCATGTTGTTTTTGGTAGTGCAAATTGCAGTTATTTAATTAATCATTTTTGAAAGGGTAAAGATTAGTTGGGGCGCTGCGTCGTAATTGGCAAACTTTACCGGGTGGAAGAGGGGAGGGGTCCACATAGAGGCGAAATTAAGGTCAATTTTTTTTTATCGACTGTTATAGGCAAGTGGGGTGTCGTGAGAAAGGTAATGTTGAGTACATTCCATTTTTTCGCATTTTCTTGAAATTTGTAGAAAGGGGAATAGTGGGGGAGGAGAAAATATTAGTTCGTAATCCCCCCCTCCCCCTCCGTGGCATTTCGAGACTGTTAGAATTATGAAATTTATGTAGTTACAGTTAGCACACCCCTTCATGCCTTAAACACTTTCGAGGTCAAAAGTACTGATGGCCAACGATGACCAACACCTTAGGCAATAATATGTTCTAAGTTTCGTTACAATCACGTAATATGAATTGGCATGTAAAATGTAAGTGGGTAAGACACTTTAATTATGTTTTTTTTTGTCCATCTGAGTGGTATCAAGAAGAGCAAGGAGCCGATATTTATATACCAAAATAAGCGCTACAAAACCCTCGGATTGCGGGCGTAGCCCTCTATATTCCGGTTTCATTTATTTATGAATATATATTCTCTTTTCTTCTTTACTCGTAAGGTTTTGTAAAATTTTCCTTAATCTAGCTTCACTTAATTCTAAACTAAATCAAAATGACTGTTTACACTAATTCGGGCCTTCCAGGCGGCCAAGGCCCAACGTCGGGCTGTCGCGCCACGATGATGAGTTTTTCCACATATAGAGTTAGGGCCATAGCCGGTATCTAAAACATATAACATGTAAAACATAAGATTATTATATTGCATAAAATTGAATTGAATTGATTAATATGTATTCCATTTTATAGTCGAGGGAATAATATATCAGTTTGAAGAAAATTTTATGTATCATACGCTGATTTGGCTTCGAGACATTTTTGAAAACTGAGAAAAAGGGAGTTTTGACCCTTTATCATCGTAAAGTTTTGTGCACATATTCAGGAAACTGTTCCTAACAAATGTGCCAAATTTCAAAACTATTCGATTTTTTTTCCTAATCAAGATTTTTCGGACATCCTATCCTGGACTATAAATCAAGCATTACCTCAACGGATAGCAGAAATAATAGCAAAACGAATGAAAACTTAAATGGTCGATTTAGACGACATTTACGGAAATTAATCTCTTAACCATTTATCAATGATTAGAAAATCACATCTTTATGATGTGTGATGCCTACGAAATTGCCACTTTGCTTCTATCATATGATTCCAAATGATTCTAAGAAACTTAGCTGCCGCGTATGATTAGTCACGTCTATTTAAAATATCACATTAGGAGATTAATTGCCTTCTCCGTACTCAAATGATCTGGGCACGATCCAATAGCTGGCAAGATCTTGCCATGCGGTGTACAATGCAACAAACTTTCAAGTGCAATATGCAAGTAGCAATTTAAAATTTTCAATACCGCTAAGCATAAGTGTTGTGTTTTCCATCAATTTGAGAGCTACTTGAATTACACATTTGTAAATGAAAATCAATAGAATTTATACTAGATGTACACGAATTAATTTTATTCAACTTTCGGTACAGTAACAGTTTTAGCTTTACTTTTCATTGAATTTTGACGCAGACAGCCTTACAATCGAATCTAATGTTCACAGGATATTGCGGAAATTCTTCAGAACCGGATTATCTGCTCGCTTCCTTCACTAAACGGTATTGAGAGTTGGTTGCGTCAGCGAGTTGGAAATTATTATATAATCATACTAGCTGCGTCGGGTCGCTTCGCTCGCGTTGTTGCCTTTGTGAAGAACGAAAATGGGTTTTATATGTCAACAGCAGGCGAGATGTATGATTGTATCAATTAATACTTAGACTATGAGCCAGGTAAATTGGTATTTTAGAAGGAGCAATTTTTTATTGTTATCCTTGAACACCGGAAACTTGGTCCTTGTGGTCCATTTGTACTGTACTACTTGATGACATGAAACTTATGGACTTGGTCAGTAGCGCATGAAATTTTTTTTTTCCTTGATCACATGAAACTCGCTCCTGACGACCCTAGCCACATAAACCTTGGTCATGGCGATTCATTTGTACGCTTGTGCATGCAGCACATAATTATCAACGTGCACCACCACCCACCTGCTTGCCAGCACAACTTGTGTGTAATCACACTAAACATTTCCCAGACGATGCCTTGCACACCCAGATGAATGGGACGGAAAATTGCAATATTGCGCGAGTGCGAGAAGGAGCAATTTGGTGTTTTATAAGAAGAGCCCATTTAGAGCAAAGCCAATATTGGCGGCGGGTGAAATGCATAGAAATTGTATGTCATATGGAAATTTCATAAGAAGCATTTTATATTTTAAGAAGAAGAAGAAGAAGAAAATATGGTGGACAACAGGCAACAGGTCGTCCCTTTTATAAAGCAGGTTGTCCCTTTTATTAAATTTGAGGTGGATAAGGATGCACATTCTGCGTGAAGAAGCGGAAGGAAAACGTGATATGTGAGACATATCGAAGGAACGACTGTTTTCATTTCAGGGAAGAGGTCGTCCTTTTTATGAGAAACCAGTGGAAACAACAAAAAACAAATTGCATTGAGGAAATGTATAAAGTATACATGCTACTATTGGATGTATTTGCACGAAGGACACCAGGTCGTCCTTTTTCGCAACAGGTCACCCTTTTTTGGGAATTTGGGCTCGGTAAGAATGCACGCTGAACGGAAAGGAGCACAGCTGGCAAAATTTGAAGCAAATCGGAGGTGGGATAATTGAGGTGGAAGGAAAAACATTTCTTCATACAAAGTCGTCCTTTTTTTGACCAGGTCGTCCTTTTTTAAGAGTTTGAGCTGGATATGGATCCAAGTTGAGCGTAAAGAGACAGAACAAAAAAAAATTAAGTCAAATCGGACTCAGGGCAATTTTCATTTCAGGCAAGAGGTCGTCCTTTTTAGGAGAGACCATGGGAAAAAAATTAATTGCATTGATAACATGTGTGAGGTAGATGCAACGTACTGGATATGTTTCCTCGAAGGACACCAGAATGTCCTTTATTGTCAGCAGGTCGTCCTTTTTTTGGACTTTGGGCTCGGTAAGCATGTAAGTTGAGCGTGACGGATCAAAAGGGAAAAAATTTAAGCAAATCGTATGTAGGGTTAGGGAGATAGAAGGGAAAACATGTCTCCATACAAAATGTATGGGAAAATGAAATTTCCCGAATTTCCCAATTTCCCGGGAAAATTTCCAATTTAATTAGAACAATTTCATTTGTTTTTCTATATATTTTTTTGGATTGAGTCAGCTGATATTCTTTTAGACTCAATTTACATTCGATGTGCACTGGATGCAGAAAAAGCACAGGGAATGACAGTGGCGCCATCTGTTAAAAATTGGTCGAACCAACTCAGAAACCTTCTTTGGTTAATGCACAACAACTTTGCTAAAGATCATCACATGATAAAATGCATAGTTTACGATTCTATAAAGGACATACAGACAAACATTCATTTTTTCATTTATATATATATATATATATATATATATATATATATATATATATATATATATATATATATATATATATATATATATATATATATTTTATATATAATCATATAATCACAATTAAAAAATAACAAAATATTCCAGACTGCAAGCTTATACCTATAAACTGCTCCATTTCCTTGCTGCCAATGAGAAAAGTTCACCCATTACTCTCATACTTCTACCTTCCCAATTCTCTTCCTTAGCTAACGCGCTCGGTAACCGTGAGGTTTCGGTCGCTACTAGAGGATTCAACCCTTGTCAAGATGCAGGAGAAAGAGAGGTTTACCAGTGGGTACTACTAAAACTACTACAGCGTTCCAAGCTTGTCACTAAAAAGACGGTTCGGATAGGAGGTGCATGCTTGCAACTGCACCTTCCGAAAAATTTACACCTATCCCCCGATTTACACGGCACTTCTTTACACGATTTCGCTTATGCACGGTCTTGGAACTTGACTTTTCCCCCGATTTAAAGGATATTTTAAAAGCAGAATTCGCATTTTACATGCCAATTCATATTACGTGATTGTAACGAAACTTAGAACATATTATTGCCTAAGGTTTTGGTTATCGTTGGCCATCAGTACTTTTGACTTCGAACGTGCTTAAGGCATGCAGGGGTGTACTAACTGTAACTATAGAAATAGACTATTATTGGCCTATTCTGAGAAGATATACAGATTCCATTATTTTCCATTTTATATGCTATTCGGAACCCACCTTCCTGTAAGTTTTCATAATTCTACAGTAAGTATAACGGTCTCGAACTGCAAGGGGAAGGGGAAAAGTTACGAACTAATATTTTCTCCTCCCCCAATGTTCCCCAAATTTCAAGAAAATGCGAAACAATACAATGTACTCAACATTACCTTTCTCTCGACACCTCACTTGCCTATACCAGTCGATAAAAAAATTAACCTTAATTTCGCCTCTATGTGGACACCGCCCCCCTCCACCCGCTTAAGTTGTATTAGTCAGCGCCCCAACCAATCTTTACCCTTTCAAAAATGATTGATTAAATAACTGCAACTCGCACTACGAAAAACAACATGAAAGTAGTACTCACAACTATGAGGCCGGTAGGTGTTTTTTTTTGTGTGGATAGTGTCAAAATGCCTAAATTTAAATGAATGTATTTTACTATTATTAAATATTATGTGATTGTAATGAAACTTCGAGACATTATTGCCTATAGTGTTGGTTATCATTGGCTTTTAATATTTTTGACCTGTGATGCGTTTAAAGGGTGCAGGGGTGTGCTAACTGCAACTATAGAAATGTACTATTATTAACCTTTTTTGGTGAGATATCAAAATTCTACGATTTTTGGTTTTCTATGCTAGTAAAATGCCGCATTCCTGCAAATTTTCATATTTCTAAGTATAACGGTCTCGAAATGCAAGGGGGGGGACAAACTCGGATCACATATTTTCCCCTCTACCTCTTTCCCCCTTTTTTCAAATTTGATGACAATACCAAAAATGGAATATACTTGGTATTATCATTCTCATGATACCCCACTTGCCCATACCAGATGAAAAAAAAATTTGACTTTCATTTCCCCTCTATGGGGACCTCCCCTTAAAGTCAGCCTATTACAACGAATCGCTTTCTCCGGCGAATTATAATAATTCTACATATTCCCACAAAATTTCATATATGTAGCTTCAGCGGTTCATGAGATATTTCATGGACAGACGGACAGACAGACGGACAGACGGACGCATGACCGATTTCATAAGGGTTTTGTTTTACTACAAAACCCTAAAAACGACACCTCTGCGTCAATTGTGCGATGATATTCTGTAATTTTAGCTTTTCTAACGAAAGCGAAGCAATCGAATCGTGCGGGTAATTATTTAGTCGGGCGAAAACAAATTCTAAAAATTTTGATTTTAGTAGTAGGACTTTCCGTTCGAGAAGTACTATAAGTGCATTGAATCTTTGAATCCTAACAATGCCAAAAGAAGATAGAAAAAAAGATAAACAGGCGAACAGGAAATGATTTCTTTGGAAACCAAAATCAAAATTCTTGATCGTCTGCGCACTGGAGAAAGAGTAATCGATGTGGCTAAAATTAATTCTACGAATAAAATAAAATAAATAACTGGCGCAACAGTCCAATTTGAAACACGGCCTCGAGATGAGTTAGCATCATCTCATTTTCTAGATCGTGACGGTTTTTTTGTGCAGAGGTATGTGATCAGCAATACGCTCAACCGAGTTATTTACCCATAATGGGTACTCATTTAACAGCTGAGTGGGCTCATAGTCCGACACGTAAATCCCCGGAATCGAACCGGGGCCCAGTGCGTTGAAGGCGAACGTGCTAACCGTTGCGCCATCCGGACTACGAATGAATCTACCATAAGGACGATAAGTAAAAGTGAAGAATCGATCAGGAAAGACGTAGCATCTGGATCCTTTACGAGCTTAAGCACGGTTTCATACGTAAGTGATGTTGCGATGGAAAAAATGGAGCAGGCTTTAGTGAAGTGGATAGAAGACCAAGCTCAAAAAAGGGTTCCACCGATACAAGCACCATTGCCAACTTGGCATTGGAAATTTATGGAGAAATTAAGCTTGAGTTACCATCGTCTTCTTCAGCAGATAATAACAACCCTTAAGGGCAAGCCTCGGGTGGTTTGAAAAATTCAAAGAGCAACATTCATTGCACAATCTTAAGCTAAAAGGAGAAAAAGCCTCAGCTGATTCATATGCAGCAGAACAATATCCCGCAAAATTTGCTGAAATGATTCCCGTCAACTCATACACTCCGGATCAAGTTTTTAACGCAGACGAGTTCAGATTATTTTGGAAAAAAATCCCACGAAAGACTTATTTGGCCAAATCCCACAGAACAGCAAGTGGCCATAAGGCAGCAAAAAGTCGAATAACGGCACACTTCTTTGGCAACGCATCAGAAGATTATCTAATGAAGCCATTAGTTACCAACAAAGCAAAAACGCAACGTACATTTAAAGGTATTAACACAAATCTTTCCGTTTCCTGCGACACTCTTTAACGAATAGTTTCACAACCGAACGTCAAACGATATTTCAACAGAAAAGTACTGGCCTTTAAAATTCTTCTCGTAATTTACATTGTATCAGGTCATTCTCAAAATATTCAGCATGAAAACATAGATTTCTGCCCAAAAACACGATTTCCCTATTGCAACCTTTAGACCAAGGAATAATTTCGACATTCAAGGCGATTCAGGCACATTTTGAAAAACATGGAAAATGATTCAACTCTTGAATTGGTGGATGCCTGGAAAAAATTTACAATCTTAGATTGTGTGTGCTGCATGTGGGACTTTCGTATAGCCAGAGGCGACCGGTAGCGCAGTGTGTTGAGGCATCAGTCCCATGTTTGACTACCGGCGTTTCGGGTTCGAATCCCGTCCACGACGACGTTCGTGGCCAAGGATGTGCAGAAGGTGCATGCAGGCAACTACATTCTCCGAAGCCAGTTTATTCCGACGAAACGTCAACTGCGCCAAATGGAACAGTTGATGCGCTGTGCCCCCAAGGGGTTAGGGCAATTGAGAGAGAGAGAGAGAGTTGAAAGTGAGAGTTCTATAGTGCCATTGCAGGATGAATTTTCTCAACTAACAGAGTTGTTGCGCAGAATGCAAGGTGAAGGTTTTAACAATTTAGGCGAAGCAGATATAGCTGAGCTTATGGCAGACGAAGAATTAGACAAGGAAGATTTAATTTCAATGCTTGATGAAACCAATCCTTCTAAAAATTAATAAAATTCGTATTCAATCGTGGATAATAATACTTGAACTTTAAAGGAACTTTTTTTTAAAATGTTTAACCCATTATTCAAAATTTTGTGATTGGACTGTTTCTGATTTTTTTTATTTCATGTAATCAACGGAACTGATCCAATTTTCGTTAAAAAATTAATTTCAAACTATGCATTTAAATTTTCTATTTGCTATATTATGAATGAATCTTCGTATTTACGCTACTTATTATAATATTTACGGTATAATTTTATTTCACACTAAAATAAAAGGTATCTTCAATCACATTTTAGCTTGCTTTCAATTTACACGGTTTTGCTATGGAGATTTTAGGAATTCGATTTACACGCTTTTCTGCGGAACCTACATATCTTCCATTTAAATCGAGGGATAGGTGTACATATGTATATCGTAACGTCAACAAGGAGTAGTAAGCTAAACGCGTCGCCCGTGACAAGTCTACGATACCCGTCCCGTGCAAATAGCAATCGGGCACGACAGCTAGTAATATTTTAAACGACGACGGGTACCGAAGCATAAATGCGCTTACCCGACTTAAGTATAAACAGTAATCGCGTTTACCCTCGACAGGTGAAAAATACGGAGCGGTCAATGTAATTAATATAACACCTGTGCAACTCTCATGTTCAAAGCTGTTTTCCTGTGCGAACCCCGATGGGGATATAGACGTATGTACTTTTCATCCAGCCGACCATATTACGCCAATCGGACGATAGTTTTAGATTGCATGCCAGACACTCTCTGAGAATATTTTTTAAATCGGTAGAGGCTTAGCCAAGAAGCCTAAATTCAAATTTGTACCACCTGGAAAATCTCCTAACGGTACTTATGGGGTACTTTGTCTGGTTTTCGTTTTATTTCTGCTTTTATCTTCGTCAACGGTAGTCGCCTAACTAAAAATTAAAAATACGGTTATTTGCTATAACCTCTCTAATTTTGATGAGCTTCTGAATCGACCATCCAACATCCCCACACAAGAAGCTCTCGACGATAGGCCCACCCATCCCCCGAGAGTAGAGGAAGTTGATCTCGAGTTGCGGTCACTAAAACGAAATAAAGCGCCGGGCGCTGACGAGATTCCAGATGAACTGCTAAAATTCGGTGGAATGGGTCTAGCTAATGCCATACATCACTTACTCCTACGAGTATGGGAGGACGAGGTGATCCCAGACGATTGGCGCAGAAGCATCATCTGTCCAATTTACAAAAAGGGAGATAAACTGCGGTGTGGGAACTACAGGGGCATCTCACTAGTTTGTACGTCCTAAAAAATTTTGACTAAAATCCTGGAGAATAGAATAAAACCGTACGCAGAACGAATCATTGGCGAATATCAAAGCGGTTTCAGATCTAGTCGCTCCACAACCGATTAGCTCTTCTCAGTCAAACTGATACTCCAGAGGTGCTGGGAATACAACGTAAACGTATACCAAATATTTGTCGACTTCAAGCAGGCATACGACAGTATCGATCGTGGAGTACTGTACAACATCATGCTGCATTTTGGTATACCGGCCAAATTAGTGCGACTGACTAAGATGACGATGACCAACTCCGTCTTACAAGTCAGGATACATAATAGACTCACTGATCTATTTGAAACACGCACTGGTTTGAAACAGGGCGATGGACTGGCTCCGACGCTCTTCAACCTAGCACTGGAATACGTTATTCGGGCCATGAATATGGACAACAGCAAGACGCTACTCATCAAGTCGACGCAATTAGCAGCGTACGCCAACGACATCAACATCATGTCACGAAGATTGGCCGACGCAGAAGAACTTCTGCATACGCTCGATACCGCTGCAAAGGAAGTTTGGTTACGTATCAACGAGGGTAAAACTAAAATAATGATGCAGTCGGCGACAAGAACACCTGCACAACCGACCATCAATATGGGGGACCTCAACATCGAGTTCGTGAACAACTTCATTTACTTGGGTCGCAACTTGTCAAGGGACGCCAACTGACGAAATCAAGCGACGGATACAGTTACCTAATAAGACTTTTTTCTCGGTTCTCCCCATAATGAAATCGAAGCATGTGCACAGAAACACGAAGCTCCGCGTGTACAAAACCATTATACGACCAGTGCTATGCTATGGCTGCGAAGCATGGACCCTAACTCAAGCCTCCGAAAACATGCTAGACACTTTTGAACGTAAGGTTCTACGGCGAATTTTCGGGGCTGTTTACGATCGAGATGGATGGAGAATCCGGTACAACCATGAGTTGTGTGAAATGTATTACGATGAGCTGCAAGTCTCGAAAATCGTCAAACGATAATACAACGACTTCAATGGGCAGGGCATGCACAAAGAATGGACGATGATCGCATGCCTAAGAGAGTAATGAATGCAGAACGAGTCGACGGAGCGAGACTGCGAGGACGACCGAGATCTCGTTGGGAGCGCTCAGTAGGTATGGACGCCGCGCAGCTGCTGGGCTTCCAAAATTGGAGGAGCGGTCACGTGACCGAGATAATTACTACTACTCAATTGCCCTAACCCCTTGTGGGGCATAGCGCGTCAACTGTTCCATGTGGCCCAGTTGACGTTTCGTTGGCATAAATTGGTTTCAGAGAATGCAGTTGCTAGCATGCACCTCCTACACATCCATGGCCGCGAACGTCGTCGTGGACGGGATTCGAACCCGAAACGCCGGTAGTCAAACGTGAGGCTGATGCCTCAACACACTGCGCTACCGGTCGCCCCGAGATAATTGGAGGACAATGATCCAGGCGGTCAAAGCCCGACGTCGGGCTGTCTCGCCACGATGATGATGATATTTGCTATAAAATTATGCTCAAATTATTCATACAAACTGTTTAGTTTAAATGAACACGTTAAATGTTACAACCCGCCAAATTTGAGAAGCTAAATTTTCGAATCAGTTTTTAGTAAATAAGTCAATAAAGGTGCATTTCCTTGAAAATATTAACAGACTGACTTTGAAGCTCATAACTGGTTACGATTATCCAGGACTGATTTATCCTCAAGGGAATGCGTACACATCGGGCCGAAAATAAATATTTTACTCGTACTTAGAAACGAAACGCGCTCATAGCGACATATTAAATGCTGCTGTGGAGATGAAATTGCAATTGCAAAGTAGTGCCCATAAAATCCCTGACTTGTACGCATTTTTATACCCTTCACGGATGTGATAGGGTATATTAACTTTGTCATGAAATTTGCAATGCGCAGAAGAAAGCATCTCCGACCATATAAACTAAATCTCCCAAAAACAACACTGTTGTAAAAAATTTCCCAAAAAAAAAAAACTCATCAGCCGCAAAAAGGATTGATATGAACATAACTCCGCAAAAGTACTCGTAGCTTTGCGCCTCGCTCTAGGGTATGCATATTGAACCCTGATCAAATTAATTAATTTCATTTAACGCTGATTGGCAGGGAGCTTTGTGAGCTTAAGCTCTGATGCTAAATACTGTCTTCTCGCCCGGTTTCCTTTATAAAGCTCCGTGCTTTATAAAGGACTAGAGATGCACTTCAGGTCAGAAATGATCAATGGACAATATCCGTATTGTGTGCGCAGCACAGATCAGAGTAGAACAAGAATTACAAGCGTCACACTTACAAAGTTGCTCTGGATTGAGCGAGTTGTTAGTGTAATGCTCATGATTGTTATCCTGCACCGATCTCCGCTGCACAAAAGAAAAAACCGGCTAATACATAGTTTCTACTCCGTTTTTCTCTTTAACTAATTCCATTTTGCGTTTTATTGAGCAGCGTTTGTTTAATTAACTTAATTTTTCAATTAAATAAAACCATTCCATGTTCTTCAGATCTTCCTACTTAGCTGTTTTTATTTTAAGCAAGCTCCCCACCAAACAGCGTTAAAATAAATTAATGAATTTAATCAGAGTTCAAAATGCATACCCTAGAGCGAGGCCCAAAGCTACGAGTACTTTGGCGGAGTTATGTTCATATCAATCCTTTTTGCAGCTGAAGAGTTTTTGGCGGGAAATTTTTTACAACAGAGTTGTTTTGGGGAGATATCACATCTTTTTGCATTTTATGGAGGAAGAACCCGGATATGAATTCCAAAATTGCTTTAGAATGTTTAAAATTTATCGTTATGTACTATTGATTACCAACGTGTAGGTTTTTAATATACCTATATAGAAGAACACCCGAAACAATTTGCTGCAAGTAATACCAAATTTTAACTCCACAGATTCTCCATTTTACAGAACCTGATTTCAAAAACTGCGTATAAAAGAACGATGAATTCATCGGCACTTTATCCCAGTCCCATGTAAATGCATTTCACTTTCATCCATTTGCTTTTAAGTTATACATGATTTGCTTTGAAAAGTGATACCCCAAGGAACTAATAATTTGGGTGGACATCATTGAGTAAATATGCCTCTGGCATCACTATGAGTTACCTTCGATGAAATTACGTGTTGCGGTCCTTTATGTCCGTTGAGTTATTTATATCCTACATGTTCCTTAAGTCGAAAATGATCTTTTCTACAATAGATTTGGTTTCAATTTAATATCATGCTTAAGAAGATGCTCGTTTCCTAAGTAAAGGACTAAAACACCATAAACAGTACTCTATTGCATTCACACCACGATCTCCAGTCGTATGATACCCATCCTGTGTACATATCGCTTCCTTGCAAGGAATACCATTTTTCCTGTCCAAGGGGCTCAAAATGCCTGCAACAGTACATTACATTTGTCTCATCACCTCCCCATTTTATGAAGCCCATCTTGCCCACATATCGATTCCTTGAGAAGAACATCCTTTTTTCCTCCTCAAAGGACTCAAAATGCCTGTAACAGTAGTTTACTACATTCACCTCATCTCTCTCAGACATACGATACCCATAGTCCCTTGATATCACTTCTTTTCCAAGAATGTCCTTTTTCCTCGCCAAAAGACGCAAAATATGCCATCAGTCCTAACCGAAGGACTCAACATTTCTTTAACAGAACTCCAGTGCATTGGTCTCATTACCACGATTCAGAATATACCCATACCTACCAGCTTTGGGTTTTGTTTAATTTCATGATTAGGAGAGTCCTTTTGTCCTGACGCACATCTCCAGCAGCACCAAAATATAACCGTGTGGTACTTATAATAACCAAAGGAAGCTATGTACCAAATTTAGTTGAACCACGGACCGCCTGGAAGACTTTTTCTTTAAAATCATTAAAAGACTAATTTTTTTCCTTTGAAATCATTGAAAAGACTTAAGCGAGAAACTCTATAAAATCTCACATTTTTGGATGTATCTTTTTATCTACTACACGGATCAGAGCAAATGATAGCCTATGCACACCCTTGGAACGCAGTCAATCTGTGAAAAAAGAAAGCAGATCCCGATATGGTCCCTACGAGGCTGTAGCCCTTTCAAAGTACAACAAAAACAACGAGAACAATAAAAATTTTAAAAATTGCGATTTTCAAACTATTATATTTCGGATGTTTTTCTTCGTATCGAAATCAAATTTGCAACACTTCGTAAGACCACAATCATTCGGGGCCGGCGCTACAGAGGTCCGAAAACCCGGTTTTTTTTTTTTATTATAGAGGGGGGAAATCTCATTGTTCAGGAGACACTGCCGGCTACTGATGTCAATTGTACTGCAGCGACATGGGACTTTCATCGTCAGTATGCGACTACTTACCCAGTAAAACCTTCAACCCTCTTTCTCCACCATTCACCCTACGGAACTACCTCTCAGTATTACGTCGTAGGGCTCGTTTTGGCTAATTAGCCGTTAATCCTTTGCGTCCTTTTTCGTAGTTGCTCCTCTTTCCTCAGTTCCCTGTGTATGTCGCATATTGTGTGAGTTACGGTCTCCCAATTGGATTCAGATCTTATCATATGTTCCACTATATTATGTGGATTAAGGTCACTGCCAAGTTCGACCTCCAGTGCTTCACGCTTACCTCTAAATCTTGGACAGTGAAAGAATACATGTTCCGGGTCTTCCGCTATTCCTGGGCACCTCGGACTGTCGGGCGAATCATCCAGCTTGAATCTGTGTAGGTACTTCCTATATCCGCCATGACCAGTAAGAAACTGGATTAGATAATGGTTCACCTCTCCATGTTTGCGGTCCAGCCACAATTCGATTTGCGGGATAAGTATGTGTGTCCAGCTTGCCTTCGGAGTTTCATCCCACCGCTGTTGCCATTTCCTCAGAGACTCACACCTTTCTCGTTTTTTGCGCGCATTAGATACGTTCGGTGGCTCCAAACATCGGCCTTTGTGCAATCGGTCCATTTCGTCTGCTAGAATATCTACGGGGATCATACCTGATACAACGTAGGCAGCCTCATCTGATGTTGTTCGGTATGCACAGCATACTCTCAATGCGTTTCTTCGATAAACGGAGTTGATTCTTCGACTATTACAGGCGTGACGAAGCGCGTCGATCTAAACTGGTGACGCATACAGAAGTATAGAGGTGATTACTCTAGACAATAAGAGTCTCATACTCGGTCGTGGCCCTCCCACGTTTGGCATCATCCTCGCCAAAGCCACAGTAGCATTAGCCGCCTTTTTGCATATGTGCTTGAGGTGCTCTCCAAATGTCAGCTTCGCGTCAATCATCACCCCCAGATACCTAATTACTGGCTTAGAAATAATGATGGTGTTTCCAACTCTGATCCTCAGGGTGTTATTTTTTCCTCGGTTACTGATGAGAACGGCTTCCGTCTTTTGTTCAGCTAGCTCCAGTCCTACTTTATCCAACCACAACTTAATAGTTGTGATTGCTTCGGTGGCATAAGCTTCGGCGAATGCTGGATCCTTGGCCACCACGACCACAGCTATGTCATCTGCGAACCCGACTATCGTTACTTCTTTAGGTACTGGTAAATCCAATATGTCGTTGTACATGATGTTCCACAGCAAAGGGCCGAGTACAGATCCTTGCGGTACTCCTGCTGTTACATTGTACTCCCTTGGTCCTTCGCTGGTTTCGTACTGTAGGATTCTAAACGAAAGGTAGCTCTGTATAAGTCGCGTCAAATAGTCAGGCACACCTATCCTCTGCAAAGACAAATGAATGCATTCCCAGTTTGCCGAATTGAAAGCATTTTTGACGTCCAATGTCACAACCGCGCAACATTTGCCATCTCGAAGTGCCTGCTTCCCTAAATCTGTCACTGTCAAGATGGCATCGGCCGTGGAGCGCTCCCTTCGGAAACCAAACTGTCGGTCCGACAGTGCTCCCTTGTCCTCTACGATGGCAGCTAGTCTGCTAAAAATGATTCGTTCCAGTACCTTCCCAGCGGTGTCTAGCAGGCAAATTGGACGGTATGAATTTGGTTCGCCCGGCGGTTTGTTGCGAAAACCCGTACTTGTTGCGTCGCGTAAATATAGTCTTAGTCACTTTTTAGATTTTTTCATTTTTCTTTGGCGGGCGAGACGCTACCGCGTCCCTAGATTTCATTCGGGACTCGTCCATTTCATACGAAAATCATAGCATAGCTGACTTGAAGGTTTTTTTTTCTGTTTTATCACTTATCCTAACCTACACCCTACTAGATGAACGCGCAAAACGCACCTATTTTGGTTTACATTTCGAACATGCAAACAATCTATACTACTGTCAACTGTTTTCATAATCGTCATTTGAATGAATTGAAAAAGAAAATAGCAGATCAATTAAATCAATTTAAAAGCTAGATACTATTTTGCATTAACCAGTCGAAAGATATTCTCGCTCGTGAATCATTTCGAAGTCGTAACATTCATGAGAACCATCTGAATCTATATATGTATAAGATAGATGCTTTCTATATTCACAGCTGAAGCTCAAACCACTGATCGGTAGTCATCGTCTACTAGCTCTGTGGAACCTGTTCTGAAATCGTTTACTAATTTTGGTGCAGGGACATTGACGATGTCAGCAACTTTGCTGTAACAAATCAATGAATGCATCGAAAACGAACTTAATATCTTTCCGTTTGTCTGTTCGTCTACTTATCCGCTTACTACCCTTCTATTTATCTCTATGCAAGTACGTTTCTTTATACATATGTATGTATGTAATTCTTGCTACCAGATGAAAGCTACACAGAGCACCTGATTGGCATGTGCATTTGATTTACACGAGTGCAATTTAAAACGAATTCATATCATGCAATTATCGTAGTTTAATGCAACAATTGCAAATAAAACTATTTTCGATATCACACGTTAATCACACACTTTGCCGGGTACCAGGTAAAAGCAATCTTGCGTGTAATAGAAACGGATGTAGATCGGCTACATAAATTAACTAGTTTTCAGTAAGGATATCGTGACTTAATAACATATTTCGGGTCGATGGCGTCATCATCTATGCAAAAATATAATTTCGAATCCAACATTACAACAAATTTGCTAATCGGATATCGTGTTGTGCGATTTATGGTGTTGTTCAAAAGTGATAAAACAGTGAATGTAGCCCACTCCGTCGGAAGCAGGACAAAGTTTTGTAATGCGCTTTTTATCTGGGTTGAGTTAAAACGTAAAGTCAACTTGAAACCACTTAAAGAAATCTATAGTTCCCGAAAACTTGAATTGTATGGCGTTACTCCGAAATCGGAAAAGCGTCCAATTCTGATTGCTCCTTCAAATACAGAAAGAATAACACAAAACCGTGAAATTGATACGTCAAATCTTAAGTGTTTGTCGCGAAGGTACCCGCAAAAAACCTCAAATCGATCACGACGGAAGCATTTTCAAAGGCAACGTTGTATCGATTTAACACACGACCTCGAAGCGACCCGACTGACAAAAAATGGTTACAAAGAGCAGGTAAACGTGAGGAGCTGCATGAAAAAATCCTGCCACACACTTATTTCCCACAAGGCAGGTCAGCGAGCATTGTGGCAGCAATTGCATCCCTTTTCGCACGTAACGAAGTTAATGGCTCCCATAGCTGGAATCACGGTGCCTGTATATCCAGGTACAGGACTCTGTGAAACACTGATTTTAACACAGCTATTTAATTGGAAACCAGCGAAATTCCAACGTCGTCGTGGCATCGTACCTTTTCACATTCTAAAGTATATACTGAGAAATGTTCTGCCGTTGGGAATGTGGAGAAAGGACACTTCCATTTCGACACATTATAACCGATGTCCGCCGGATGGTGATTCAAAAGACTTAATTTGTCCTTACAGAATAGTGAAATGGAACGTGTTGGCTGCCTTTATGTGGTATTTGATGCAGCCTGAGATAGGAAGTCGAATTGAGAATCAAAGGAATTTACAGAAATCAACTTCCACGGATAGAATAAAGGTAAGTAGGATTCGTGGAGGTGATTTGATCTGGAGATGGATTAGTGTTACCCACTGCGGAAAATAAGTAATTATAAGACTACTACAAAGTTTGGTTGTATTGTTTGTTGTTTGCTTTATTGTTTTCATTTGCTTTCCGTCACCTGTTTTAATTTTTCTAAGTGATCGTTATCAAACGAGTCTCTTTTTCCGTAGTGGGTTCCACATCCTACCATTTGTTTAGCGATTGCCTTAATTTTGTCCGTAACCTGGTTCCACATCGATGTTTGCTCGGTTAACTCTCCCATACTTTTAATAAGCACGGTAGCATTCCTTACGCATGTGACTTTTTTTTCGACTTAAAACTTTTTATGATACCATTAGTCTTGGCCAAATTATCCAAAGATTTCTTATTAATCAACAGCTCCATATCGGGAATCTTCTTCAAATACTATAGTTTGACTTGACGCCAATCATGTTTCAGCATGTTCTAGTTGTTTAAATCAAATACTTAAAATATCATTTTTACCTGCCTTCAATCCAACTTAACATACTCCTTGTTTTTTTTTATCTTCTGAATGGTAAATTCTGAATAGGTTCTCTGACCGTTGTTCAACAAAACTGCATAAGTTTGTTATTACTCAGCGACGAGTAAAATAAAGCCTCTGACGGTGACACCCTCTGGAACTTCCTTTGATTACCATCATCCCTGCAGGACCAGCGAGACAAGTTCGACCTCACGTATTACGTTTTTTTTTTTGAAAATCTTGAGCTAAGTTCTAGATTTTCCGTCGGCCGGGTCATCCTTATGTAAATAATATATTCACTATATGCCTGCAGGAATGGTGTTAAATAATGATTTGTAACGAACGGTTTGGTGGGCATCCGCGGACGGAGCCTTAGGTAGGATAATGACCTTGAAGGTCAGGCCGCACCATCTGGTAAAGAAAAAGTTCCCTCAACGAGCTAAGTAGCGGCCTATGCTTGCTGTAGCTCAGTTCGGGAGACTTGGGCGGTGATTTCGCCGCTCATTGCCCTGTCCTTTAACAAAATTCATAGGCCTGGGGAAGACAACACATACAAGGGCGGCAGAAATGGAGAAAAAAAAGAGGCAAAAAAGAATTAATGGTTGGCGGACGGCTTACCTGCCTTCGCGCTCGCATCGGGGTCCAGATGTAATAGAGCTCTTGGCTTCTGGTTTCGTACCACCGACAGATCATTACGCATCAGGTGCTGCCATCAATCTGCCGGTGGAACAGCACAACCAGAAAAGAAAATGGTTCATTAGAGATTCTCTTGCCGGCTGTTTATCTACACGTCAATTTTTGGGAAGATTGTGTTTGTGTTGTATAATAAATATTATGTAACCAATTACAAATATGTATTACTATCTGAAAAAGCTCGCTTCGCCCGCTCTTTCAACTAGGGTTCGCTCCGCTCACAACATTGAAACTGATTTCATTTTGGACATTCTTCCAGGGTCTTTCACCCCGGAGGAGGGGACTTCGGAAGCGTCACCATCAATTCATTTTTTTTTTAGTTTCATTACCCCCGGGTTTAATTTACCGTTTGGATACAACATTCTGGGTATTCGTTTCCTAAATTTTAAAGCGTGGCAATGTATAGGTGCACACGTTTCCATCTGTCAAACTGAAACGCTTGGATGGACGCGCTAATCTGAATTTTGTCATATTGGAATGCAGCCATCACCAAATCTCTCCGTTGATTTGATCTCACAATTGATTCAGCATTTCTCGTTGCAGCCATTTTTATTTTTGCCCCCCTTTAGTTGCGAGCTTCGCGTACTTACGGTGTTTCAATAATTATACAGCGCACACTTCAAACACGCAGCTAACGTTTTTTTGTTGATTGATCCCGTCGGCCCCTATCCTTCTCGTCCCTATGATCGTACCATTATTTTTAACGTTTGTGTATTTTCGGTAGCGTCACCATATATCTTATCGACGTTGAGACTATTAAATAGGCACTAATTGATGTCATTTTGGACTTTTGATTCCCTCTCACTCATTCTCGGGGGGAAGAGGGAAAAGAAGTGGAGGAGAGGCTTTGGGAATGCTATCATTAATTTCAGCGACCCCAAATTCTATTGGTTTTGATACTAACCCGGGGAGATAAAGATAATCGGTAGTTTCCACGGAATTTCCGGAAATTTTGTAAACTGGGATGACGCCAGCGTCTTTAGTATGGTTAACCCGGTCGAACACGAAGCTGAAATGGTACAAGTGTCCTCCTAATGGCTCTAGGCACAGACACAATTAACACAAATCTGAAGAAAATTGTCCACTTGTACCATGTTCGTCTTTAAGTCCGGGTTCAACAGTGTGTGACCGGGCTTAAATCGGATTTTACTGCACGTAAAAACATTATGCAGTCGCCAACCATCTTACTTTCATCCTTGCCTTCCCAAAAATATTCGTGTCAATTTTCATAATCCGAAATGAAACCACCCCGCCCCTTTGGTTCAGTTAATCGGGATTTTACTGTATGTTGTAAAATTTTAGACTGCCACTGGGCTAAAGAGGTGGGCGTGAAATGAATAAACCGCATAGCTGAAGACGATTTTCTGGCAGTTAAATTCAAAAAAGATTATCGAGTAAAGCCTCTTGTATTGGCCACTTTTATGCCGTGGAACTATGTTTTAGTATTAACTAATCCCAGCAAACTCGCCACGATGTAAACATATCGGATTTGTTGATTGGAATAGCTCTTAGCTCACCTTACAATGCGGTGCTGAACCAAAAAATTTGGATTAGGTTTCTGTGTCCGTTGTTGACGGTTATTTCTGTCGATGTTTATGTTTTGTTGTAGTCTTTACATTTCAAAAAAAAAATTTTAAGCCCAAGAAATAAGCCAACATCTGACATTTGCCATATTTAGTACCGGTCAAAACAAAACACAAAACAAAACGTTTTTTTGTCTTGTTTTGTTTGGTGTGTGTTGAGATAAGACAAAATTAAATTTGCAACGACGACGTCCATAATCTGCAAAATTTTACATAAAATTACCAGGTATTAAGCGGAAACAAATTTTTGTTTCCTAAAGACAACTGGCCGCCTAGTGGCAACGAAACCTGTCTTTCTGTTTTGTCTTTTTTTTGTTTCGTTTCTCGCGGTGTGTATTGCGCCTATTGCAATGTATGCAGTTATCAACAGCGACGTTTGTCTGAAACAAGTTTGTTTCATTCGGGTTGTGTTAATACGAGTAATATCCAAAGACATGCATTATCGACAACCAGTCATAAAATGCATCGAGACAAAAACGTTTGTTTGTTTCGTTTCTTTTGGTGTGTGTTGCCTGATAAGAAGCAATGGTCGGTTCTTTCTTGAGACAGAAACAAACGTTTTGTCTCATGCGGTGTGTTTTCAGCCATATGCGGTGTGTTTTCAGCCTAATACTAATTTTTGTTCCAAGCGGTCATTGATGAACAGTGCTATCCCAGTCCACGAAAAGACTGTATTTGTAAAGCGTGACACACTATTCCATCGAATCGCCATTGCAAAACAATCAGATATTGAGGTAGCGCAATCTGTGAAACTAACTTGTGAGAAGATCAACCAAGAAACAATCTGTAGAAGTTCACTGCACTGATCCCGCCCACAGTTGCTACAGTTGGTCTTTGTGAGCAAAGCATGCAAAAGGTTTTATTCCTCAAACCATCAAAAGGCAATGTTCCGCAAACCCTGTACGCTCCTTACCTCGCAATTGAGAAAATAACATCTCAAAACATACTACTTTTACATGCGACTCCAACTAGGGAAGGAAAACATTTCCTCAGGAGAAATTCACATTTTCCAGCCGTCATAAAAGTTTCTCAAGATCCCCAGGAAGCTTTTTCAAGTATGTTTACGGCAAGGGAGGCCTTCTTGAAGGCGCTGTTTAGCCAATAAGACGCCACCTCATTGAATCTGCTGAGAAACAAAAGCTACGTGACGTCCCCGTTCACGACGCGATTCAACATCGCCTCACTTCCATCAACTGAGGATGCACCTCAGCAGCATTCAATGAGGGTGTACCACCATGTGCAGAAGTGGCTTTGCTTTAACAAAATGCCCGGAGAATGAGGGTGGAAAATCACCAAAAGTGGACTCCTGCCTGTAACAACCACGAGGAATGCCGCACCAGATGCCCTACTGCGCATCATTTCTTGAAACGCAAGAAGAGATGTGTAGGACACTGTGCCTGCAAAAATGCAGGCCTTCATTGCTCCCGCTTTGGGCAAGTGTGAGCATGTGGATCTCTCTGCAGCCATGGACGACGACGTGGACCTCGAAGAGATGTTGGAAGAATCAGTCGACGAATCCCATCCACCGGAACCCAGACCACCATTCCCACAAACCTGTCCTTCCAAAAAACTTCGGCTGTGAACCTGTAGTGTATTTTTTATTAAATTTTTTGTAATATGTACATGTAAATACAACCTTGGGGCGACCGGTAGCGCAGTGTGTTGAGGCATCAGTCTCATGTTTGACTACTGGCGTTTCGGGTTCGACGACGTTCGTGGCCATGGATGTGCAGGAGTTTCATGCTGGCAACTGCATTCTCCGAAACCAGTTTACGCCACCGAAACGTCAACTGGATCACATGGAACAGTTGATGCGCTATGCCCAACAAAGCGTTAGGGCAATTGAGCAGTAGTAAATATAACCTTCAATATTCAAATTGTTGAAGAATTGCCAGCACTTTACTAAAAAAAAAGAACAAAAAATTTTTATAAGGGAACACTCATTTGAAATGTGATTTTAGTTATTTCGAATTTCTGAATTTTCTTTTGATCAAATTAAAAAAAATAAAGTACTTTCTGAACGGAGAATTTCATGCTCACCAACTCTCACTTGAAGCATTTTTACGTATTAGTAGCCGTTTTCAAGTTACAGACGTTCAAATATAACCATAATAGGGTTTCTCGCAAAGTTGAGAAAAGTCGACGTTTTTCGACTGTCGATTGCGGCTACACCAATGGACCGGATTTGACGTTTAAGTAGCTAATTCGACGCAGAATTTTCTGCTCTTCAATTTATCAGCACACTTTTTCTAGCTAGGATCCACAGGTTTCAAATTATAATCGGAAAACCAAAAAATGTACCGAAATTTCGAGGTTTTTTAAGATTTTGACCATGTTCCGCAAAATAAATTTGGTGGGAAGCTCCGGATTCGTGTTCGGCACCCCAAAAACCATAAAAAGTGAAAGAAAAAAATTCTCCACCAGAATTCGTTTCCCCAAATCACGCAATGGCTGGACTATGAATACAACATCGAATCTTGCGAAAGTCAGTAGACGACATATAAATCGAATATAAGATCAGACATACATAGCACTTAAGGTTGGATATACACGTGGGCTGTAGGCTTTGCGCCTTAGCTGAATGTCTACTTCAGGATACATGGAAAAATGAAACCGGAATATAGAGGGCTACGCCCGCAATCCGAGGGTTTTGTAGCAAGCGCTTATTTTGGTATATAAAAATCGGCACCTTGCTCTTCTTGGTACCAAATAATGGATAAAAAAAACATAATTAAAATGTCTTACTCGCTTACATTTTACATGCCAATTCATATTACGTGATTGTAACGAAATTTAGAACATATTATTGCCTAAGGTGTTGGTTATCGTTGGCCATCAGTATTTTTGACCTCGAACGTATTTAAGGCATGCAGGGGTGTGCTAATTGTAACTATAGAAATAAACTACAATATTATTGACCTATTCTGAGAAGATATACAGATTCCATTATTTTCCATGTTTTTTCGGAACCCACCTTCCTGTAAGTTTTTATAATTCTACAGTAAGTATAACGGTCTCGAACTACAAGGGGAAGAGGACAAGTTACGAACTAATATTTTCTCCTCCCCCAATGTTCCCCTTTCTACAAATTTCAAGAAAATGCGAAAAAATGGAATGTACTCAACATTACCTTTCTCACGACACCTCACTTGCCTCACCAGTCGATAAAAGAAATTAACCTTAATTTCGCCTCCCCCCCCTCCACCCGGTTAAGTTGTATTAGTCAGCGCCCCAACCAATCTTTACCCTTTCAAAAATGATTAATTAAATAACTGCAATTCGCACTACGAAAAACAACATGAAATTAGTACTCACACCTATGAGGCCGGTAGGTGTATTTTTTGTGTGGATAGTGTCAAAATGCCTAACTTTAAATGAATATACTATTAGCAAATATTATGTGATTGTAATGAAACTTCGGGATATTATTGCCTATAGTGTTGGCTATCATTGGCCATCAATATTTTTGACCTGTGATGCGTTTAAGGGGTGCAGGGGTGTGTTAACTGCAACTATAGAAATGTAGTATTATTAACCATTTTTGATGAGCTATCAAAACTCTACGATTTTTGGTTTTCTATGCTAGTGAAATGCCGCTTTCCTGCAAATTTTCATATTTCTAAGTATAACGGTCTCGAAATGCAAGGGGGGGGGGACAAACTCGGATCGCATATTTTCCCCTCTACGTCTTTTCCCCTTTTTTCAAATTTGATGAAAATACCAAAAATGGAATGTACTTGGTGTTACCTTTCTCATGATACCCCACTTGCCTATACCAGATGAAAAAAAAATGTTGACCTTCATTTCCTCTCTATGGGGACCTCCCCTTAAAGTCAGCCTATTACAACGTATCGCTTTCTCCGGCGAATTATAATAATTCTACATATTCCCACAAAATTTCATATATTTAGCTTCAGCGGTTCATGAGATATTTCAAGGACAGACGGACAGACAGACGGACAGACGGACGCATGACCGATTTCATAAGGGTTTTGTTTTGCTACAAAAACCTAAAAAAGAAAAAATATTTATATTTAAAACGTAGCACGAATTGCAAATTCGAAAACTGTCGGCTACAGAAGATGTAAAATATCAAATGAATTGATTTGTTAAAAAAATATATATATATGTATATAATAAGATACCTGCGCATTTGGTCCATGAACTCTTCGTTATGGTTTAGTATAATGGTGAAGGGATAAGATCCCAATTTTCCTCCTCCTCTCTTTCTCTGTCTCACCGCAGCTTGTTGATTTACATTGGGGTTTTCAACTTGAATTGCGCCCGAAACCCACGGTAGGGAGGGTAGAAACACGTCGGGCCCTTACCATCTGGTGCCCATAAATGAGCCAAACACCACCTTAGGCTCTTATGAGCTGGGGGAAAAAGGAGTCTGTCCCGATTGGACGGTTTCCCTCTTTAATATATTTTGGTGGCCTTGGTGCCACCTTTAGTAGTTTGGCTGATGCGACCCAAGTGTCGAAAAACCACTCTCTGTCTTCAGGCTTTCACGGCCCTACCAACCCTTGTCCTCCGGTTGCCATTGCTACATCCTCGCTAAAGAATCTATAGAAACCTATAGTGCCTCTTGCGAAAGTATAGCTACAACCTCAGTTCACAAAAAAACGATCGATACTCGGAAACGAGACAAAATTGAAGGTTTTCATTATGCACATTGTCACAGAAATGTGACGAAAGTCAATGGACAATGCTTACTTTCTTTTTCAAGCACGGATCTTGTTCTCAGTTGTCAAATTTTATTCATCGGCGGTCATTGTCATATGGTCCCATACATAACCGCATGCAATTGACAGTCGAGAGCAAACCAGCCCATGGACAATGCTTACTTTCTTTTTCAAGCACGGATCTTGTTCTCACTTGTCAAGTGGTAATCAGCAGCTGTCGTTATCATATGGTCCCCAAATGTTACCCCATGCAATTGTCAGTCGAGAGCAAACCAGCTTATAAGGGAAGATAGGGGAGAAAAAACTTTGCGGTTAAGGCACGTACGGATTGTGCGTGGATGATGACCGATCTTCCCAATATCTTATACCTCTATGCATCCACCTATGAAAATGCGTCAGCAGTATACAGGGCCGTCAAGAGGGGTGGCGGAAGGGGCGAAACGCCCCGGGTCCGTGTTTTTCTCGGGGGCACGAAAATTTGAAAAATTGAAGAAAAAAAAGAGAAAAAAAGCACGTATCTACGCACTGAGCTTTTTTTTTTGTTGCTCCTTGTCCTTTCATACCACTCTGACGCACTGAGCTACCGGTCGCCCTATATGGGCCCCTACAAAAGTAATTTGAAAATTGAAAAAAAGAAAGAAAAACGTATCTACGCTTTGAGCTTTTTTTTTTGTTCATTGAGCTAGTCGCCATATATGGGCCCCTACAAAAGTAGAGGACCGGGCCCGGATTTTCTCTTGACGGCCCTGGCAGTACACATATCCAATAAGTTCGACGCAGTAAAATCACCGGCGAATTCCGCCGCACTGTGTGTACTGACATAAGGAAGTTGGTCAAAGAGTCATTGAAACTCGTCCAGGTGCCATCGTTAGGTGGTGTTGCAGCTAAAAAAAATTCATGACATTGATTTTTCCAATTATGAAACCGTTCAAACTCCGGAGGAGCGATCCGAAACTTGGTTGATGAAGTAATGAATCCGTAGGACATTAAACCTTTTTCTGACTAGACTTTTTATTCAAATAACCAAAACATGTTTATTATTTCAACTCCCCCAACTGAAAGTTTATATGCCAAAAAGCGCTACTATATCAGAGGTTGATAAAGCAAGTCTCTCCTAACTATAAAATCAATTAGCTTTTTCCGAAAATAGAAAAAAATCGACAAAAGTTAAACGGGCTATAAACTCAATTATACAAATAATACTCGTGTACCTTCCAATTTGAGACAACTCCTCGTCCATATCTAAATCAGAATAATTCCATTCATTTGTCTCACGCAATGCAACCCTTTTATCCCATTCAACCATAATGTTCCCTTTCAAAAAATAATTAGGAACAAAAACCCTCGTCTCATTTCACTCAATTTACTTCAGATAATTGGTCAAATTCACCTAATCTCAATTGCATGTAAAACATATGTTCCTATAGATACAAGTATTTATGCCGCATATACAGCTTCCACTACTAAAATCCCTTGATTACACTCAATATAACCCGTTGAGTCCCTTCCAAACCCCTTCCGAAACGATCCAGTCCCAATTTTCTGAAGTTCTGAACTATTTCAATTCTGATCATCTTTCTCAAGCAAAGGAGCGATGTAATTAACACATATTTTGATCTGGAAAAGGACGAAGAGGCATGACAAGGATCTCAAAATTTATTTATTGTGGTACATAGACCAATTAATTCCACTGAATGATTCTACTACGGTGGCGGTGAGTCAGAAAACGATGGAACTATTACTGACCCTCAACTTATTGTCTTTGATAAGTTCCTACACGATTGCATGCATAATATCATAACATGTGACTATGGCGTATCGTATGCTATATAATTCGGGTAAGGCTTCAAAACGTGGTGGACATGGTTACTATAAAAGCCTTGAAAAGTTCATAACGGAATATCCATACACACGGTTATTATTATATAAATAAGGTGGTGTGGAATGCCATGCCGTCCCAGTGTCTCTATGAAGAAGATTAAAAAATATTTCCTGTTTCAATTGAAATTTGTATATCCTTCACGAATGTCATAGGGTATATTAACTTTGTCAAGAAGTTTACAACACACAGAAGGAAGCATCTCCGACCATAATACAATAATAAAAACAAGGGCAGGCCAAGATACCTAAGGGTGCGCACTGCTACCGTGAGATCTACTATGCCATCCCTCTCGATTCCCCTAGCCCCTTGTGGGGCATCGCGCGTCAACTGTTCCATGTGGCCTTGTTGATGTTTTGGCGCCATAAACTGGTTTCGGAGAATGCAGTTGCCAGCATGCACCTCTTGAACATCCATGGCCACAAATGTCGTCGTGGACGGGATTCGAACCCGAAACGGCGGTAGTCAAACATGAGACTGATGCCTCAACGGTCGCTCCTCTATTATGCCATAGCTTTAGTTAATCCAAAACATCCTCAACCAGCCTAATGAAGGCTAGTAGATCCTTTGTAGGGGTACTTTTGACGACTGCTGATCTCACGATGGAGTCTCCAAGAAACAAGAACCTAGAACGGACCGCCGGATATTCGCAGAGAAGATGTTTAGTGGACTCTGTGTCCCCCAGGTACAGCCGGCACTTCGTATCAGTGGATAGACCCATTTTGTTGAGGTGATGTCGAACCCAGTGATGCCCCGTGAGGTAACCGGCAATTAATCCCAGCCGGCTGGTTTCTTTGAGACCGTCGGGTTTTATAAGATCTTTGGACTGCCGCAATCCTGAAAGACAATCCCAGTGACGCAGTCTTTCATTGGCCGACCACTCTCTTACTAGTGATCTAGTTTTAGCCCAGTTCAGGCAACAGTAGGGATCAGGCCTGATAAATTTATTCGAAGAGGCCTGTCTAGTAAGTTCATTTGCAGCTTCGTTACCAAGAATGCTCTGATGGCCTGATATCCAATATAACGTAACCTGATTAGTGCCAGTGAGACACTGAAGGGTATGAAAACACTCTTCCACTAATTTCGATGGGAATCTATGTGAAGAAAGAACCTTATTGGCTGCCTGAGTATCAGTGCAGATAGCGATGTTAGCGCCCTTGAGTTTCTTGTCCAGAATGTCTCTAGCGCAGGCCCCAATGGCATTTATTTCAGCTTGAAAAACGCTAGGCCAGACGGCCATAACAATGGAGATCCTGGTGCCCGGTCCATAGACTCCAGCACCAACTCCCTCAATGATATACCGGGATATACCGGGAGACAGAGCCAAGAATGTCACTGTCCCATTCCCCGCGAGTGGGGATAGAGACCGAAAATTTTCTACCATTGCATATTTGCCGAGTCATATAATCAGAACTCGAGCTGATCTGCTGACCAGGGATCCGCTTCAGAATGCTCATATGTCCCTAATTGGACACATAGCCATCGTATGTTAGACGCATTCGAGAGCGCTCAGAGCCGCAGACTCTTGTATGAAAATATGCATCGGAGTAAGTCCAATAATCGCCTCAATAGCCGATGTCGAACAAGTATGGATGGATCCTGCCATACCAAGGCATGCAAGGCGCTATAACTTACTACAATGTTGAATGGTGCAACGCTGATTCGTTTTGGGCCACCAAACTAGCGCCGCATAAATCACAACTTGACGTACGACCATCAAATAAAGGCACTTTATAATTTACGGGGTGAGTTCCCAAGTTTTGCCAAATGGAGACCTGCACATGATCCGAGTGGCCTTACTGATAACAGCCTCGACGTGATTGCTCCAATTAAGCCTCCAGTCCAACAAAATGTTCAAGCATTTGACTTCAGTGGAGAACTGAAGTACCGTTCCGCCAAGGCTGACAGGGATAGGGATTAAGCTTAGATTCTTTCATCGAGTGAAGGGAACGCACCAGCGAAGTACAAGATCGAGTGCCGCGTTCATCACCTCAGTGACGGTCGATTCAAACTTACCTCTGATTATGATAGTTATGTCATCGGCATAACCGATTCCATCATAATCGCACAACCTAGCTGGTAACTCATCTATGACAAGTAATCAGAGAAGTGGGGACAGGACTCCTCCCTGAGGGTAACCCTTAACAGCATAAACACTAGTTTGGGTCGCCCAAAGTTGACTGAATTTCTCGCCCACGAAGCATTGCGTCGATCCACATGATTGTGGCAGTAGGTATATCTCTGAGTTCAAGTATTCTAGATATACAGCTGTAGCCAGTATTGTCAGAAGCTCCCTCGATGTCAATGAAGGCGCAGAGAGCGCAGGGTTTTTTGACATGGATATGTCTTATAGCTGGGGGTCATCCTAAAAATCTGTCCGTCACACGAAATGTCTGTTTTTCTACTAGGGGGTCAGAAGAGGAAACAAGCCCATTGAATTTTTTTCTTTTCTGGTTGTGCATGTCGTTTGAGTGAAGTGGTCATTGTGCATGGCTGTTGCTTGTAGATCCGCGCGGGCGGTGCACTTGCGGGGATCCTGTGTGTACATGTTGGGATGTTGATTTGATAGTGATAAAGGTTGACGTTGTGGACGGCAAGAAATAACATAGTGTACGGGTGAACGGGCGGACTTTCAATGACCTTCAATTTCCGCCAATTCCCATTCATCATTTAATAAAATAGCTCGTGTTGTACTATCTGAATCACTAGGGTCCCAGAAAAGGTAGCAAGTAGTCAGTTCGACTAACATTTGGACATGCGCAGACGCAATTTGAGAGAGTGTACATAGTTCCCGCCCCGAAGATGAGCGAGAGCGGATGAAGTTCATTCGAGCCAAATCGGGTGATCCAGCGACTGCGTTTGTGCATTTGCAATGGCGGCGATTTGAGGTCTGACTGGTCCACAATGTGGGCCCCCACCACACGTGCAATAAACATATAGAACAAAATGGCGGATTTATACTAGGCGAGTTAGAATCTCTCAAGTCCCGAAATAAAGAAATATTCGTCGCAGGATGTTGTATGTTATGGTGTATTGTACATTCAGAGGTCTGCAGAAGATCAAATGCCCCCCTTCCCCAAAAATTCCAAAATGTTCAAAATGGCTGGAATCTAAACAAATAAAATAGCGCGCGTTGTACTACATATCTGAATCAATAGGGTCCCAGAAAAAGTTGCAAGTAGTCAGTTCGACTAACATTTGGACATGCGCAGACGCAATTTGAGAGTGTGTACATTACATAGTTCCCGCCCCCCGAAGATAGAGAGCGAGGGCCATCGCGGATGAAGTTCATTCTGTCCAAATGATTGTGCATTTGCAATGGCGGCGATTTGAGGTCTGACTGGCCTGTTTGCCGGACACAATCGCATAGAGTCGCATATAGAGAAACGGATTGTGTGTGCCGGACCCGGACTGTTGCTTAAAGGGGCGGGATGAGGCGGATAGTGTGGGAGCGATTTTGCAATAGATACACAAACACAATACACGTCCGATTGGGGAAAGATGGTGGGAAGCGTGATTGCGATTAGCAGAAACGTACTCAGAGAAATGTCGATTGGCTGCAGTCTGCAAACTGTACCGAACGGGTAGATGGAACAGGGTGCACGAGAGGAGGTGAATATTGCACACACGCGACGCAAACGAAAACGAAACGATCCCGCGAGAGAAAGGAGCCCAAGCGGACAGGACAAAGCAAAGCAGAATTTATGACGAGTATCCACACTGCCACCAGATACATGGGTACATGGATATGTATTATGCCTACCGAAAGCGTGGGACGTGTTTTTTCGAATGATTTCATCCAGTATAACTATACTGGGATCTTTATAAAACTTGCGTCGATATCGTCAACACAACAGGTTCCACGCAGTCGGTAGTCACAGACATATCCATGTTCCGATGTATCTGCATGCAGTGTAGATACTTTGTATCTTTTTTCAATCGATCCTACGAGATTGTGTAAGGCAACAACGGTCGACTTACCTTTGACGTAGGCGAATTGAGTACGACGCAAGTGAGACGTGCAATCCATTGGCTGTCTGCTGTGCAGATCCAGTAGCCTCTCCATAGTTTTCAAAACAAACGTTGCAAGGCTTATCGGTCTGTAAGATTTCGGTAGCTCCTCCGGCTTGTTACCGTTTTCGGAATGTATACCACGTTCATCGCCCTCACTAAACGTGAAATATAACTCAAGGAGTAACTGCCCCTAAAAATAACAGTCAAGGAGGCGATAATAAAATCCAGGCTGTATTTTAAAAGTGGAGGAAATATACCATCGGCACCAGGTGCCTTAAAGGTTCAAATGACCCCACGGCCCATTTGACCTTTTCTTTATCGAAAATTACCTCTGAGAGGTTGTTTATTCGGCTAATAGGTGGACGATGGTCAGCCGATGCAAAGAATAAGCAGGGTTCAGCTTGGACAGAAGCAGGGTTCAGCTGGGAACGGAATCAGGAAAGTGGTTGTTTAGGAGTAGCTCAAGGGTTTCCTCTGGGCGCTCCGTGGAATTACAATACTTCAACGGCCGAATCTCTCGACTTATTTTTGGCTGTATCGACTATCAACAAGTCTGCATCGTCTGGTGCTTGTAGCGTACCAATCTCATTGTTCTCAAGTTGTGATCGGAGAATGTCAATCAATCTGCTTCTGTTGTTGCTGTTTGACAGGAAGTGGTCCTGCTTTACGGTGAATGATGTATTTAAACTGAAATTAATGTCGATATCGACGCTCATGTTCAGCTGCTTTTGTGCTACTTTCAAAATTCTGGTATCCATCAAATACAACTGCACAGATTCTTCCTGGATAGTGGGCCTTTACAAATTTGACTAATGCCTGGCATAAATTGGATAATGTGCTTCCTTTAGACCAAATCAGTTTTTGGATTAAGAATTAAAGTTTCATTTTAATGTGGCGAAAAATGTGTTGCGAAAAATGTTATTTTTTTTTCAAATAGCGGTTTTTATAAGCGAACTACTCGTTAACGGTTGCGTCTACAAACACTCCTATGCGTGTTTTTTTTCAACTCTGTGGCCACTATATTATGAATCGTGATTGCTAAAAATCACCCAGATTATACACGAATCGAGTACCTATCCGACAATATCTTCATTTTTAATGTTGTGTGTTAATTGCCTTGACCCCTTTAGGGGTGGCGCGCCAACAACTCTCTATGCCATGTTGATGGTTCGATAGTAAAGCTACTTTTCGGGGGTGCAGTTGTAAGCTGCACCATCTGTGTGTATTACGTTTTAATTGCCGAGATGCCCGGATTCAGGGAAATTTTAAAGGCGTTCTAAGATCCGATTAAGTTTAGACACAAATTTAAAATTGTATACCATTTTAAAGGAAATTTAATTCTCTACAACATCCCCAAACATTTTTTTTGTAAGATGTAAAGCTGAGTTGCTAGATATAAAAGTTTGACAAAAAACGAAGTGCCGAAAATGTTTTTTTTTTCGAAAAATAACCGTTTTTGGAAAACGGTAACTCGTTGAAAGTTGAAGACAGAGGAAAAGCTTATTATAAGAAAATATAGGAAATTGAGTCAGCTACAATTTCTACGAAAACCTTTTTTCGTGGGTACAACCGTTTTACAGATATTTGCGAAAAACCAAAAGAGAAACCTTTGAAAAGCTCTGCACCCTTTTTCCGCCCACCAGGGTCAAGGACTTTTAATATGTTCTTTACTAACCAGTCCAAACAAAGTTCCGAAATCGGTTTCAGGGCTTATTGATTTTTCGGATAGCATCATTGGTTGACCAGACTATCCGTACTTCAGAATCGAATATATGCAATTTTTAATATGTACTAGGATATCGCATCGCAGCATATGTGCGGGTAGATGTGGTTGTTATTTTTGGGATCTGAATAAAAAACTATTTTAAGAATTTTAATCGGAATATTATTATATTATACACAAATTTAACCGAAATCGTCTTCATATGACTCAATGGTACAAACCTTATATTACTCACTTTTCTCAGTCTGCATTACATCATTAAATAAAATGGCTCTATTTACGATTGTATTCGTCCAACCTTTTTCACTTATTAACAAGGTTAGCATGAGATAGTACGCAATTCTGTGACCCTTCCCACGATACTATTCCACGCCTAGGACGAAACAAACTGGGTTAATCTCCAAAATAACATTCGTTTTACGTCCTTTTTTGATGGTGCCCATCTAAATACCACTTATATCGTCGATCTCATCATTTCCTTGGAATCTATCTCCCTGTTCTCTAACTTATTCCTTCATCGCATCATGCTCAATCCGCCTAGTTGGCTTGAATAAAAATAAATCGCCCGACTGCTCCTTGCGATCCGCTGCTGAAATAGCGCTATGGAGAATCCTTTCTGGCTCGACAAAATCTCAAAACATATTAATAACCGCCACACCACACAATACTCATAGGTGTTCCGAAAATCGCTTCGTCATGCTCTACGCCCTGCTTGCAAACGACTCTGTGAAAAGAACAAAGTGTAATCGGATGAAGCCATTCGCTTGGGTCTAATGACTAGGGATTATCCTTATTATGTTCGCTTAAATTGTCAAATGAACAACACCTTTTTGTCGTCCTGCACTCGGTTTTTCTACACATGGACTAGCACCAGCTAAAGCCGCCGTTCCAAACAAACGCCCGGTGGACGAATAGGTGGCATGGCAGGATGTCATGGTAATTTTTCTCTGGTCAATCGTTCACATTGACCGACTTGTTGTGAGCGGATGAGTACAGACACATCAAAGCAAACACCTTTCTCAGTCCTATGGCCAATCATCTGACTAATACGCATAAAAATGACTCTGTCAATCATAAAGGACCAAAGTGCTCGCATTACAAACCATTCAGCAGGCTAATACGCACCTTTCGCCGCTGAGAAGGTTCTCAAATTCACTGAACTGCAAAAAATGGGTTAAATAAAAAGTTTTTGTCATGCCAAGCCAACGCCACCTCGCATTGTCATCAGCTCCCACAATGCCAGTCCTACTCCCGAAATAGCAGGAGCCTTTTTTCGCAGGATTACCTTCCATCGCAGTGACTTCGTCCTGTCGTCCGTCTCTCGACGTATCGACGAGTTCTCTTTGATGTCGTTCAGTCCAGCGAATGGACAATTTCGAATTTTTTCTCCGCCGCTTCAGTGACGACGATTCTCAAAGAGAAGTTCGACTTTGAAATTCCGAACATGCGTAGTATTGCCCGAATTCGTAGTGGGGATGATGTTTCAAAAGACGAGAACAATGCAAAGCTCGCGAACAGTTTGCACGTGTACTGCGAAGTGATTGGAGTGGATTTTGAATTTCTAAATCGAAGTCGTGGGCGTTCGGCAGCTTCTAAAAGGAAATGAGTCCATCCAGGACTCTTCGTTGTCCCTTCGAAGAGAAATTTTCGTCTCTTTTAGGATTTATGTGTTGAGAAACTATGTTGAGAAGTTTACGAATTTTCGAAAATAGGTTAAACCCGTAATATTTATTGAGTGAAGTGACATTTTCCGCATATAATAAAAATATGAACTATACAAATTCAAAACTTCCTACGAAGCAACAAACTTGTGAAAAATAAATCAGCTTAAAGTTGAAAATAACAGGTAAGTCGGGAACTACAATATAAAATAGGAATAAATGATTATTGCTCCACGAAAGGGATATAATTGGAATTTTAATTTGAACGTGTTTCAGCCACCGACTAGTGATCTAAAAACCTAAATTTTCTTATATAAACTCCGGAAGCTAAATTCCAAGAAAGATACAATATCCTCACATTTTCGGCTGTCGATAGGACTAACGGTTTTCTGGTTCTCAATGTAAATTTAAAAGATGGTGATAATGATTGGGTTTGGGTGTTTTATCATAAAAGATGAATATATGTTTAAAAAACCACATACAATGAGCAATTTATTGGTCGATCGATCGGCCGATTTTGTGGTCGCCCGATGGCCCCGGGTATACTCGTATGTCCATCCTAGACTATTTTATTGACAGTCCCATTTAAGTTTGATCGGCCGATATTTTATGACGATCTGTCACCGGATCGAACGCCCGATAAATCGTTCAGTGAATGTGGCCTTTTAGCTAGTTGAAAAGTAGCAGAAGATATAAGCAACTTGAGCCCGTGTCGTGCAAATATACAACAAAAGCGGGAAATGACTTATTTTGCACATAATACAAAGTTCCGTTAGTTAAGTTAATGACGCGAATATCGTGTGGATATGAATGAATCTGCTTGCAATCTGGTTATACCCTTCACGGATGTGATATTAATTTTGTCATGAAGTTTGCAACGCACCGAAGGAAGCATCCCCGACCATGTACACTCTATATATATTTTTGGTCAGTATGATAATACGAGTCGATTGAGCTTTGTCTGTCTGTCTGTCCGGTTCTATGCAAACTTGTCCCTCAGTTTTAAAGCTATTGAGCTGCAATTTTGTACAAAGCCTTCTTTCTATTGCACGCTGCAAATATGTCGGAACCGGAATCGGATCACTACGTCAGCTGCCATAAGAACGACCGGTCCAAAAATTCGTCTTTGTGAGAAAAACTTTTTTATTTCTAAAGATATCTTTTTAAAATTTCACACTAATCAATAATATTTTAAGCTTAATCACATTCCTGGAGTTGGTTGAAATCGGACTACTTTATCATATAGCTGTCATAGGAACGACCGTTCCAAAAGCTAGTTTTTGTTAGAAAAACTTTTTTATTTCTAAAAGTGTCTCTTTAAAATTTCACACTAATCAATAGTATCTTCAGTTAAATCACATTCTTAAATTTGGTTGAATTCGAGCTACTCTTTCATATAGCTGTCATAGGAACGACCGATCCAAAAGCAAGTTTTTGTTAGAAAAACTTTTTTATTTCTCAAGATATCTTTACCAAATTTCATATAAACCATGTTCCTGAATTTCTTTGAAATCGGCCTACTATTGCATATACCTCTCATAGGAACAATGAAATCGGAACTAGTTTTACTACTAGTTTCAAAGTGGCAAATGCACCGTAACTCATAACTAAGGCTTCGCGTGAAGGGTATCATACCTTCGGCTAGCTTGTTATACTCTAGATGAAATCTGAGAGTATTATAAGTTTGCCACAAAGTTTGTAACGCTAAGAAATAAGGCTCGCAGAAAAAAATGAATGATACAGAAGTTCATATTATCACTCGAATATCTCAAAACCGGATGTCCGTCTGTCCGTCCGTCCGTCCGTGACCTCTCTAGCTCGAGAACGCGTTGAGCTATGAAGTTCAAATTTTGCACACGTTATTTTTGACAAAAAATGAAGGCTAAGTTCGTGAACGGGCTAAATCGCTCCACCCCTTCTACCCCCTCCCATACAAAATGACACATTTTTGAAAATTTACAATAATCCGATTTTCTCAGAAACTATAAAACATCTTGCTTTGAAATTTTGAATATATCACTTTTATGATAATTGTAACCTACATTATTTATTGTAATCCTCACCCTCCTTCTACCCCCTCCCATACAAACTGCACTATTTGATGAAATACGTTAAGCCTATTTACTCAGTACGTATACAATTTATCGGGCTGAAATTTTGTACTTAACACTTAATTAACAATATCAGTTAGATTCAAAAACCAGGTTCAAATTCATCTAGAGTATTGCATGATTGGGGTTTACCCCAATCGTAGTTCTTTTATGTTTTTTTCTACAATTTGGAATTTAAATAAGCAATCAGCGATTCAAAAGATAGCCTACTAGCTTCTTCAGTAAGATTGACCGTGTTTTTGGAAAGCAGTCGTGCCATTCTAGTTCCCCCATTTTTATACCCTAGAATTTTAGTATAGGGTATATCGTTTTTGTCACGACGGAAATATGTAGCACCTTAAAGGAGGCTCCGGAGGTATAGCAACGTATATATACGAGGGTTGCCTTTTATATTTCGGGATTAGAGAACAAAAACAAATATTAATCATTGAAAATCGCTTTATTGTTTTTCAAAATATTCCCCATGAAGATCTATACACTTTTGCATGCGTTTGAACCAATTGTCAAAACACTTTTGCCACTCTGATTGAGGTGTCTCCAAAACATGCATTCTGAACGCAGCAACCGCTTCTTCAGGTGTTGAAAAACGTTGACCTCTCAGGTTGTTTTTTACGTACGGGAATAAAAAGAAGTCATTCGGTGCCAAGTCAGGACTATACGGCGGATGACCCATCAAATCTATGTTTTCATCATCATCGTGGCGCGACAGCCCGACGTCGGGCCTTGGCCGCCTGGATCATTGTCCTCCAATTATCTCGGTCACGTGACCGCGTCCTCCAATTTTGGGAGCCCAGCAGCTGCGCGGCGTCCACACCTACTGAGCTCTCCCAACGAGATCTCGGTCGTCCTCGCAGTCTCGCTCCGTCGACTCGTTCTGCATTCATTACTCTCTTAGGCATGCGATCATCGTCCATTCTTTGTACATGCCCTGCCCATTGAAGTCGTTGTAGTTTGACGATTTTCGAGACTTGCAGCTCATCGTACATTTCATACAACTCATGGTTGTACCGGATGCGCCATCCATCTCGATCGCAAACAGCCCCGACAATTCGCCGTAGAACCTTACGTTCGAAAGTGTCTAGCATGTTTTCGGAGGCTTGAGTTAGGGTCCATGCTTCGCAGCCATAGCATAGCACTGGTCGTATAATGGTTTTGTACACGCGGAGCTTCGTGTTTCTGTGCACATGCTTCGATTTCATTATGGGGAGAACCGAGAAAAAAGTCTTATTAGCTAACTGTATCCGTCGCTTGATTTCGTCAGTTTCGTTGGCGTCCCTTGACAGGTTGCAACCCAGGTAGATGAAGTTGTTCACGAACTCGATGTTGAGGTCCCCCACGTTGATGCTCGGTTGTGCAGGTGTCCTTGTCACCGATTGCATCATTATTTTAGTTTTACCCTCGTTAATACGTAATCCAACTTCCTTTGCAGCGGTATCGAGCGTATGCAGAAGTTCTTCTGCGTCAGCCAATCTTCGGGACATGATGTTGATGTCGTCGGCGTACGCTGCTAATTGTGTCGACTTGATGAGCAGCGTCTTGCTGTTGTCCATATTCATGGCCCGAATAACGTATTCCAGTGCTAGGTTGAAGAGCGTCGGTGCCAGTCCATCGCCCTGTTTCAAACCAGTGCGTGTTTCAAATAGATCAGTAAGTCTATTCTGGATCCTGACTTGTGAGACGGAGTTGGTCATCGTCATCTTTGTCAGTCGCACTAATTTTGCTGGTATACCAAATTGCAGCATGATGTTGTACAGTACTCCACGATCGATACTGTCGTATGCCTGCTTGAAGTCGACAAAGATTTGGTATACGTTTACGTTGTATTCCCAGCACCTCTGGAGTATCAGTTTGACTGAGAAGAGCTGATCGGTTGTGGAGCGACCAGGTCTGAAACCGCTTTGATATTCGCCAATGACTCGTTCTGCGTACGGTTTTATTCTATTTTCCAGAATTTTCGTCAAAATTTTATAGGACGTACAAACTAGTGAGATGCCCCTGTAATTCTCACATCGCAATTTATCTCCCTTTTTATGGATTGGACAGATGATGCTTCTGCGCCAATCGTCTGGGATCTCCTCGTTCTCCCATACTCGCAGGAGTAATTGATGTATGGCATCAACTAGACTCGTTCCACCGAATCTTAGCAGTTCAGCTGGGATCTCGTCAGCGCCCGGCGCTTTATTTCGTTTTAGTGACCGCAACGCGAGATCAACTTCCTCTACTGTCGGGGGTTGAATGGGTGGGCCTAGATCAACAATATCATCGAGAGCTTCCTGTGTGGGGATGTTAGATGGTCGGTTTAGAAGCTCTTCAAAATAAGAGGCCCATCGTTTGTTAATACCATCGGTGTCGCTGATGATGTTTCCATCCTTGTCCTTACAAAGGCTAGTCCTGGGTTGGTAGCCGTTCTTAATTGTATTTACTAGTTTGTACGCTTGTCTGGTGTTCCTATTAGCTAAGTTTTCTATGTTTTGAGTGCTCAAAAATGCAGTTGTTTGAGCTGATGTGTGAGAGCTCGCATTGTCGTGGTGAAGAGTGATCCGTCTTCGGCGGTTGGTTTTCCTGATTGCTTGGAAGACAACTGGCAAACAAATGGTTGTGTACCACTCAGAATTGACTGTTCTGCGTTGTTCTAGTGGTACGGTTGCGACATGTCCAGTTTTTCCGAAAAAACAGGCGACCATTTGCTTGGAAGTGCTTCGTGTGCGAACAACTTTTGTTGGGTTTGGCTCATCTTGAAACACCCATACAGTCGACTGCTGTTTACTTTCGGGCTCATACGCGTAAATCCACGATTCATCACCTGTCACGATGTCATAGACGTGTTTCGAAGCACCGCATCGTATTTTTTGAGCATTTCTTTCGACCAATCGACACGAGCCTTTTTTTGAGAGATTGACAAATTGTGTGGGATCCAACGCGAACACATTTTTTTGACAGTCAAATGTTCATGCAATATTGAATGTATGCTGGTCCCACTAATGCCTAAGGTTGTCTCAATCTCACGATAGGTCACATGACGATCTTGCAATATCAGTTCGCGCACAGCATCAATGGTTTCCGGAACAACAACTGATTTTGGACTACTTCACGAAATTCGTCTTGGAGTGAACTACGACCTCGATTGAATTCACCATACCATCGGTAAACACTGGTCCTTGATGGAGCTTCATCGCCAAAAATTGAATTCAGTTCATCCATGCATTGTTGCTGAGTTAATCCACGTCGAAAGTTGTAAAAAATAATCGCACGAAACTGTTCACGATTGAATTCCATTATTTGGCCGAGATTAATCTTTTAAGTTACTGTAAAAAACACAAATAGCGCTCGTATGTCAAAACGTTTTGAGTACGTATAACCTCAAAAATGTCAAACTTTACGACAGAGCTGTCAGTTGCCAGATTGCAACACTAGGGTTGTCCAATCCCGAAATATAAAAGGCAACCTCCGTATAAATGATCAGGTTCACCTCCTGATTCGATTTAGCCATGTCTGTCTGTCCGTTTGCACGATAACTTTCGACAGAATGAAGCTAGAGCCCTGAAATTTTGGTCAAATGTTGGAAGTGTGATCTAGTTGGTTGGTATTGAAAATATGTATGATCAGGCCAGGAGAACGCCTACCTCCCCTACATATGCAAAATAATTAAAAGTATTTATAACTGCCGACTAAATAAACGTGAAAAGCTCTAACTTTGGTAGATTGCTCGTGAGGGTAATCTTATACTCCCCTGGAAAAAATCAAATTGATCAGTTGAAAACTAACGGTACTTTTTTTTACAAAGAGCCCCGTACTACCCTACTTTTCAGGTTTTTTGTCCATAACTCTTGAACCCATTGACGCAGACAGCTGATTTTTGACATGTAAGCCTGAAGTGAGAAGCTGCTTCGGTTTTAGTAAGTTGGGCATAATCAGATCAAAGAAACGCCTACCTCTCCTACAAAATTAAAAAAAAAACATAAAAGAACTACGATTGGGGTAAACCCCAATCATGCAATACTCTAAATGAATTTGAACCTGGTTTTTGAATCTAACTGATATTGTTAATTAAGTGTTAAGTACAAAATTTCAGCCCGATAAATTGTATACGTACTGAGTAAATAGGCTTAACGTATTTCATGAAATAGTGCAGTTTGTATGGGAGGGGGTAGAAGGAGGGTGAGGATTACAATAAATTTTATAATGTAGGTTACAATTATCATAAAAGTGATATATTCAAAATTTCAAAGCAAGATGTTTTATAGTTTCTGAGAAAATCTGATTATTGTAAATTATCAAAAATGTGACATTTTGTATGGGAGGGGGTCGACGGAGTAAGGGTAATCGATTAATTTTTTTGAATCTAACTGATATTGTTAATTAAGTGTTAAGTACAAAATTTCAGCCCGATAAATTGTATACGTACTGAGTAAATTGGCTTAACGTATTTCATGAAATAGTGCAGTTTGTATGGGAGGGGGTAGAAGGAGGGTGAGGATTACAATAAGTTTTATAACATAGGTTACAATTATCATAAAAGTGATATATTAAAAATTTCAAAGCAATCTGTTTTATAGTTTCTGAGAAAATCTGATTATTGTAAATTTTCAAAAATGTGTCATTTTGTATGGGAGGGGGTAGAAGGGGTGGAGCGATTTAGCCCGTTCACGAACTTAGCCTTCAATTTTTGTCAAAAATAACGTGTGCAAAATTTGAACTTCATAGCTCAACGCGTTCTCGAGCTAGAGAGGTCACGGACGGACAGACGGACAGACGGACATCCGGTTTTGAGATATTCGAGTGATAATATGAACTTCTGTATCATTCATTTTTTTCTGCGAGCCTTATTGCTTAGCGTTACAAACTTTGTGGCAAACTTATAATACTCTCTGATTTCATCTAGAGTATAAACATAAAAGAACTACGATTGGGGTAAACCCCAATCATGCAATACTCTAGATGAATTTGAACCTGGTTAAAGCCAATAAATAATTTTGGTTGCAATCTCGGATGCATCGTTAAGACTTTGTTGATCCCTGAGTAAATTGGCTTAAAGTATTTCATGAAATAGTGCAGTTTGTATGGGAGGGGGTAGAAGGAGGGTGAGGATTACAATAAATTTTATAATGTAGCTTACAATTATCATAAAAGTGATATATTCAAAATTTCAAAGCAAGATGTTTTATAGTTTCTGAGAAAATCTGATTATTGAAAATTATCAAAAATGTGTCATTTTGTATGGGAGGGGGTAGACGGAGTAAGGGTAATCGATTAATGTTTTTGAATCTAACTGATATTGTTAATTAAGTGTTAAGTACAAAATTTCAGCCCGATAAATTGTATACGTACTGAGTAAATTGGCTTAACGTATTTCATGAAATAGTGCAGTTTGTATGGGAGGGGGTAGAAGGAGGGTGAGGATTACAATAAGTTTTATAACATAGGTTACAATTATCATAAAAGTGATATATTAAAAATTTCAAAGCAATATGTTTTATAGTTTCTGAGAAAATCTGATTATTGTAAATTTTCAAAAATGTGTCATTTTGTATGGGAGGGGGTAGAAGGGGTAGAGCGATTTAGCCCGTTCACGAACTTAGCCTTCATTTTTTGTCAAAAATAACGTGTGCAAAATTTGAACTTCATAGCTCAACGCGTTCTCGAGCTAGAGAGGTCACGGAAGGACGGACGGACAGACGGTCAGACGGACAGACGGACAGACGGACATCCGGTTTTGAGATATTCGAGTGATAATATGAACTTCTGTATCATTCATTTTTTTCTGCGAGCCTTATTTCTTAGCGTTACAAACTTTGTGGCAAACTTATAATACTCTCAGATTTCATCTAGAGTATAACTACATTAAAAGAGCTGTAACTGCCAGAAATTAAAAAAATAGGATGAAATGGTGTCAACAAAGTAAAGAATTAATTTCTAAGACATTGCAAGTACAATGCTCCTGCGTATTTTTTCCTTGAAATTGCATGGGGAATCATGCGGCGGTGCGTTTATCTGCCAACTTCCCGACATCCAGTATATCAAGATATGTATACGAAATCATCTCTCGATCTGATTGCTCCCGCCTTTAGTATTTTTCAATTATTGTACCGTTGCGTTGATTGTGTATTGAGCATAGTGCCAACTGGCGCGTACTTAGGGTTTTGTAGTAAAAACAAAACCCTTATGAAATCGGTCATGCGTCCGTCTGTCCATGAAATATCTCATGAACCGCTGAAGCTAAAATACATTTATGAAATTTTGTGGGAATATGTAGAATTATTATAATTCGCCAGAGAAAGCGATTCGTTGTAACAGGCTGACTTTAAGGGGAGGTCCCCATAGAGGGGAAGTGAAGGTCAAATTTTTTTTTCATCTGGTATAGGCAAGTGGGGTATCATAGCAAAGGTAACACCGAGTACATTCCATTTTCGGTATTTTTATCAAATTTGAAAAAAGGGGAAATGAGGTAGAGGGGAAATGAGGTAGAGGGGAAAATATGTAAGCCGAGTTTGCCCCCCCCCCCCTTGCATTTCGAGACCGTTATACTTAGAATATGAAAATTTGCAACAAAGTGGCATTTCACTAACATAGAAAACTAAAAATCGTAGAATTTTGATATCTCATCAAAAAAGGTTAATAATAGTACATTTCTATAGTTGCAGTTAGCACACCCCTGCACCCCTTAAACGCATCACTGGTCAAAAATATTGATAGCCAATGATAGCCAACACTATGGGCAATAACGTCTCTAAGTTTCATTACAATCACGTAATATTTAATAATAGTACATTCATTTAAAGTTAGGCATTTTGACACTATCCACACAAAAAATACACCCACCCCTCATTGGTGTGAGTACTACTTTCATGTTGTTTTTCGTAGTGCGAATTGAAGTTACTTAATGAATCATTTTTGAAAGGGTAAAGATTGGTTGGGGCACTGACTAATACAACTTCAGCGGGCGGAAGGAGGGGGGCGGTGTCCACATAGAGGCGAAATTAAAGTCAATTTTTTTTATCGACTGGTATAGGCAAGTGAGGTGTCGTGAGAAAGGTAATGTTGAGTACATTCCATTTTTTCGCATTTTCTTGAAATTTATAGAAAGGGGAACATTGGGGGAGGAGAAAATATTAGTTCGTAATTGGTCCCCTTCCCCCTTCGAGACCGTTATACTTAGAATTATGAAAACTTACAGGAAAGTGGGTTCCGGTAATGTTGAGTACATTCCATTTTTTCGCATTTTCTTGAAATTTATAGAAAGGGGAACATTGGGGGAGGAGAAAATATTAGTTCGTAATTGGTCCCCTTCCCCCTTCGAGACCGTTATACTTAGAATTATGAAAAGTTACAGGAAAGTGGGTTCCGAAAAAAAATGGAAAGTAATGGAATCTGTATATCTTCTCAGAATAGGTCAATAATATCATAGTTTATTTCTATAGTTACAGTTAGCACACCACTGCATGCCTTAAACACGTTCGAGGTCAAAAGTACTGATGGCCAACGATAACCAACACCGTAGACAATAATATTTTCTATATTTCGTTACAATCACGTAATTGGAGTTGAGTGCGGTCCGTTATGAGGAACAGACGTGCGCGTAATCTGTCCTCAGAGTTTTTAAAAATCTAAAAATAGAAAAATTTTACGTCCAGCCTGGCTGTAGCCACATGTGCGCGCCACATTTAAATCTCGCCTTTTAATATCGTGTGTGCGTGTGTGTATGTGTTGTGTGCATTGGCGAATGACTCCTTTGGTGTCAACAAAGCACGGCCTCGGTGAGTCTGTTCCTTTTAGATAATTAAAAACCCGTCCGTTTTCTGAATTTAATGCAAATGCAATAAATTCAGAATAATCACGGCAATAATTGCGACTATAGGTAGCCGTCGATCCAATCAAAACTAACAAGTAGGCATAACACTACTGTTAGCTGCGATCGGATCATTGCTGCGTGGTCCAACTATTAAGTGACAAAATCCACCATCCTTCCCGTAACGTTGTACGTTTCGTTACTACTGCACGGAAACATGCAAGAATTATTCATTTTTGATTTCTGCAATATTCGTGGGATAAGGGCGAATCATACTGCGGTGCATGCTCATCTGATGTTGCATAATCCAGCAGTTATGGCCTTAAGCGAAACGAAAGTTTCTAGCGATTCCGACAGAAGCCAATATTATGTCCCTGGATATCGCCTCTTGCCTGTCTTCTCACCCCAAAGGGGAATTGCAATCTACAATACATTAGAAATAATGTCGCTTGTTCAACCATCAGCCCCCAGTTTACTTTATCTAATCCAGAATTCACCTACACCTGGATTAGATTCAATTTTAAAAAACACATTATATTCTTGTGTTTTCTATATCTGAGCCCTGGGACTTCTGATTCCGATATCACCTCACACCCCGATAAATACTCAGTATTGGTTTCATCTCCTTTGGGAAGTTCCGACCACAAATTGATATCGACCCGATTCACTACTTGTGCCCTGAATGCCAAAGGCCTATCTCCCACCAAAAGACTATTATGGCATTATAAGAAGGGGGATTGGGTCGCTTTCAATCATTACATCAGTGAATTGAACTGGGCCGACTGCTTCTCCACGAAGAACGTCGATTATATAAGCGAATCAATTATAAATATCATCTGGTATGGAATGTACTGCTTTGTCCCGCATAGCTTTAAGAACATCAAACCAACTACCACCTCTTGGTTTAACAGTGATTGCAAAGAGGCTATTAGGAGAAAAGAAACGCCCCTGTGCCGAACTGAGAGAGGTCTACAACTCTGCGCGGAACACATGCAAATCTTTTGTCAATAAAGCTAAATTTCAGTTCGATAGTAAAATCAGACAAAAAGTTTTCGTTGAGCGAAAAGGTAGCAAAGGCTTCTGGTCACTTGTTAAAGCTATGAAGAATAACTTCAGCTGTTCTTCCATTCCACCACTTGTACATGATGGGAAAATATATAGTGAATCACTAGAAAAGGCCAATTTGTTTGCTGAAATCTTCGGTGCAAACTCTTGGCTACTGCCCACTACGCAAAATCCACCAGATATACCCTTATGCGATTCACACCAGAGGCCTTTACATTTCCGCACTAGAGAAGTATTTAAAGTACTCTCGAAGCTCGATGTATCAAAATCGGCTGGACCTGATGGCATCTCCCCATTAGTTCTCAGACATTGCGCTCCCTCGCTAGCGAAACCTCTTCGAAAATGATTCTATCTATCCTACTCGACAGGAGTATATCCATCAACATGGAAGCTGGCACATGTCCAACCAATCCACAAAAAAGGTGAAGCATGTGATCCCTCTAACTATCGACCAATAGCATTGACTTCGGTCCTGTCAAAAGTCTTCGAAACCCTTGTCAACAACCAACTTTTGAGCTATCTTGATTCACACCATCTCATCAGCGATCGACAATACGGTTTCCGTTCTTCGCGCTCCACCGGAGATTTAATGACATATCTCACCGAAAGATGGAATCGATGTATTCATCAATTTGGTGAAGCTAAAATCATTGTTCTCGACATTTCGAAAGCTTTTGACAGAGTTTGGCATCCGGCTCTTTTAGCTAAACTCCAGGCTTTTGGTCTGGACCCAAAATTAGTTATATGGATTCAAAGTTTCCTCCACGGCCGTTCGCTTCAAGTCGTCCTTGATGGAGTAAAATCGAATTGCCATACCACCAACGCAGGGGTCCCTCAAGGTACCGTCCTATCACCAACGCTTTTTCTTCTGTTCATCAACGATCTTTTAAGTGTGACATCAAACCCAATTCACAGTTTTGCAGATGACAGCACTCTTGATTCTATTTATACTTTTAATTCTGCAGCTGACTCTTGCCAAAATGCTACATCTCTCAATCGAGACCACATGTCCGACTCACTAAATAGAGATATCTCAAAAATTATTGCATGGGGGAAAGCAAATCGAGTAGAGTTTAATGCCAACAAAACTCAATGTTGTCTTATCTCCAGTAAACGACGTGCCCGATCTACCGCCCAACCCGTTCTTGACGATGGTGTCGGCATTACTGATTCACCCACATTGAACGTACTAGGTATAAACATCTCCAGTAAACTAAATTGGTCTGACCACATCTTTAACATTGCAAAAAATACAATGAAGTGTCTGGGTTTCATGAATCGCTGTAAAAGATACTTTACTCCATCTGATTTGGCGCAAATTTATAAGGCCCACATAAGACCGCGACTTGAATATAATTCCTACATATGGGCAGGCGCAGGTCGAACTGCCCTATCCGCATTAGACAAAGTTCAACGGAAAGCTTTCAAGCTTATTGGTGATGAATCCATAACTTCTCATATAGAGTCGCTTGAACACCGGCGAAATGTCGGTTGCTTATCACTTTTTTATCGCTACTACAACCGCCGTTGTTCTGCCGAAATATCCAGTCTTATTTCTGAGCTTGCTCTTCCTTCGCGTAACACCCGGCTAGCCTGCCGTGCCCATCCTCATTTTCTTGAACTCAGTAGTAGTCGTACCGTTAAATTCTATGATTCATTTGTATCCAGAACAACACGAATGTGGAACAACCTACCATCTTTTGTTTTCCCCTGCAGTTATGATCTGCAAAAATTTAAACGAAACGTACATCGGTACCTCATTCAAACTCAACCCATCCCAGCCCCACTACCCTAATTTCCTTCCCGCCAAGGCTGTGCTCTCGCATCAAAGGGTATCCCCTAAGCCTTAGCATAAACATAAAAAAAAATTTCAAATGTAAGCGAGTAAGACATTTTAATTATGTTTTTTTTTATCCATCTGAGTGGTATCAATAAGAGCAAGGAGCCGATATTTATATACCAAAATAAGCGCGTGCTACAAAACTCTCGGATTGCGGGCGTAGCCCTCTATATTCCGGTTTCATTTTTCCACTGTTCACATACGTTTTTGGATGTGCACATAATTTGTGCAAGGAGATAACAGAATGAATGAACATACTGTATGTGCACATTGTATGTGCAAAACAAGTATGTGCAAGTATATGACGCGTGTTTTTCGCAGACCTTTTTGAACATCTGTATGTATAGTACATTGCACATAAACTGGAATCTTAGCTTTAAACACAGCAATATAGGATTTGACACTTCGCGTCTTGACTCCGACAAAGTTGGACTCGTATCAACTTTCTCCGTCTAAGCGTCGTCTTGGTTGCTCTGAGTATACTCATCGCCATTTAAAATACATTGGTTCAATTTTATTTGACAGCAGAAGCCCTCTTCTTCCCGTTAACTGTAACGGATGCTTGAAGATCCCATAAGATAATATGAGTTTATACTACCACCGTAGAAAACTAATATTTATATGTGCGTACGAGTGTACTATCCTCAAGGCACAATATCCATTTGTCAATTACCACTTCATTACAAATGACATTCGTTCTTATTTATTCAAAACGTATCCATCATTCCAGGTAATGTGACAAGCACCAAGAAAAACAGGAAGAGCAACGTAATCTAAGTAAATTTCTAAATTTCCGTCATCGTAGCTGTCTTCGTGTATGTCCTCATCGTCGTCGTCGTTGCTCATATTTTCGCTATCGTGTTGTATTGTACAATATTATGTCACAACGCTCCACCCGAAATATTCTCAACACAACCAACATATACCAGCACCTAGTCGGGCTAGCGTACTAATAGCATAAGAAGCTGTTCTGAAGTCTGGAGATATTCATTTGCCTTCCTGCCTGACCACTTTTGCCTGGCTGGCAAAACTGCTGTTTGTCCTTGTTGTTGAAGACAAACTTTTGACAAATATTTAGACGTAATTGTCTTACTACGAAATCCCTCAATGAATTCCAGGCGTCGCACACACAACCCCATAATTCAAATTTTCCGCCTTTCGCACTTGTCCCATACGCCGGTGATGCCGCGATATCGTTCTTACGCTTTTTCTCACTTATTTTCAGCCCCTCGTCGGTTGGGGATTATTTTTGTTTTCAATACGAAAAGTGTGAAATGTGAGGGTATTCATTCTAATTTTGGAGATAGAGCCATAGGTATTTGGACTGAGGTCAGATGTTGATAGTGATTGGTAGTTATTTATTTATTGGCGAATCTAGGATATGGCTTTGGGGTGGGGCTTGTTAAATTTAATGAAACTTTTAAATATGTCTTCGGAATCTTCTTCTCATCTGAAAGTTTGTAGGAGTTGTGTTATGAGTTTATTATTTTGAAAATTGATATTGTGGAATGAAGATATTGTTGCAAATTTTAGATTTGAAATTTTATTTGCATTGGCGTGAAATATAGCAAATATAATAATAATAATGAGGCGACCGGTAGCGCAGTGTGTTGAGGCATCAGTCTCATGTTTGACTACCGGCGTTTCGGGTTCGAGTCCCGTCCACGACGACGTTCGTAGCCATGGATGTGCAGGAGGTGCATGCTGGCAACTGCATTCTCTGAAACCAATTTATGCCAACGGAACGTCAACTGGGCCACATGGAACAGTTGACGCGCTATGCCCCACAAGGGGTTAGAGCAATTGAGTAAATATAATAATAATAATAGTAGAGGTATATTCCAAGGGGACTCTTTGAGTCCTCTCTGGTTCTGTATGGCTCTGAACCCCCTTTCATCACTTTTGAACTCGGCTAAGCGGTGCGGCTTTTCCATCAAGCACAGTATCTTGTCAAAGTTCGAGCTCACCCACTTAATGTATTTGAATGGTATAAAATTATACTCGGGAAGCGATAAAGATCTTAAAAGTCTGCTGCGGATCACGGAAAATTTCAGTCGTGACATTCGAATGGATTTCGGATTGGACAAATGTCAAATCCGCGCCATTCGTAAAGGTGTTCACGAACCGCATTCCGGCTTCACCTTAGACGACATTCACATAGGTGCAATGTCGGAGGCAGACTTTTATAAGTACCTACGAATTCTGCAAGGCGCACATGCTCGCATTGTTGACTTGAGGGAGGGACTGCTGGTGAAGTTTATGCGCAGGTTGAAACTGGTACTCAAAACAAACTTGTCGTGAAGAAACAAAATAGGCGCGATAAACCTCTATGTCATTCCTTCACTCGCCTATTCATTCGGTATAGTGCCATGGACTGCCACCGATCTGGAGGCAATCCAAAGGCGGGTTCGTGTAACAATGAACAAATACCGAATGTTACACCCAAAATCGGCAGTGGAACGAATGTGTTTACCCCGCGATATCGGAGGGAGAGGCATTGCCGACTAACACCATAGGCAGATCGACTCGCTTCGCGCTTATTTTTACGGAAAAACAACATTGAGTGCTCTGCATGATGCTGTCTGCAATGCTGACGACGGTTTCACTCCACTCAATTTGATGGATCAATCATTTGCTCCTTTGAGTTTGGTGAAGTCAGACCAAGTGCGGATCGATGAATGGAAGGCAAAGGCAATGCATGGTAAACATGTGTGTTGCCTCTGGCAGCCATTTGTCGATCTTCACCTGTCGAACAGGTGGCTTCGTGCCGAAACAAAAGGGTCAATGGTCGCCATTCAGGACGGCGTGGTCCCCGCCCGTGCTTATCTTAAACTTATTTGCAAACAACGAGTGGACCATGACCGATGCAGAATGTGTGGTTCGGTGCTGGAGACAATCGATCATCTCATCTCTGGCTGTTCTGCAATGGCCCCCGCGGAGTACACGGATAGACATAATGCGGTATGCTAGGTAATCCATCAACATCTTGCATACAAGCACGAGTTGATCAGTGAAACACTACCGATCTACCAGTACCCTCCACACGCAGTGCTTGACAGCACTAGCTCCACGATGTACTGGAATCGCCAGATTATCACTGATCACTCAGTCGCCTACAACAAACCCAATGTACTCCTAGTCGACAAGACGAGTCGCTACGCATGTATAATCGATGTTGCTATCTTCCATAATAGCAATATCGAGAGAAAACATGCGGAGAAGAGGGTAAACTATAGTGCACTGGCTCAAGAAATCAAGCAACTTTGACATCTTGACCATGTGCAGATAGTGCCTGTAATATTGTCGGCTACCGGTGTAGTACCTAAGGCCCTTCTTACTTCCCTGGACAAACTGAACCTGCCACACAGCCTTATCGACACAATGCAGAAGTATGTTATTCTGCATACTTGTGCAATGGTGCGGAAGGTGCTCGGCGATCTCCATTAGTGATTGTCTGGATGTCGGCGGAACATCAGCCAAATACGTCCGAGCCCTGCAACTTGGTGCTTGCACCTGTTGCGGGTAAAATCCGGCCAATAGGGCCGAGATTGTGCCTACTCGGTAAAAAATAATAACAACGGAAAAGTTCAAACTAAGACATATTTAGCCGTTTAACTAATTTGTATTTCAGTGTATTTTATTAGAGTATTAGCCCAAAACGACTTTTAAAATTTGGGGAAGTATTCGTATTGCTATATTTCACAAACCTAGCTGTGGCTGAATATAAAATTCACATTTATGGTTTAAGATAAACGTTGCGCAAATTCCGTATTATTATTTTTATATCAGAAATCAAACTGCTTAAAACACCGAATTACGAATTTGCAAAAAAGTTTATTTGGATGCATTTCGGGCAGCCTTCCGCCCATTTTCAGCAACACGACTAAAATTTTCCAAACATAGTTTTGATTTTAAACGAAGCCACACAGAGACGCAAATACATATAAAAAAATAATAAATTAAATTAAAAGTCAAAAGAGAAATACGTTAACATTATTTTACATTTAGATAGAAAAAACGACGAAAATGTTACAAATTAAAGCTATGATGAGAGAAAACTAGGAAATTGTATCGAAAATTAAGAAGTCAAAACCAGGCCGAAGCGATTAAATAAACGTGAAAAGCTCTAGCTTTGGTAGATTGCTCGTGAGGACAATCTTCTACTCCCCTGGAAAAATAAAATCGATCAGTTGAAAACTAACGGTAATTTTCTTACAAAGAGCCCCGTACCACCCTACTTTTCGGGTTTTTTGTCTATAACTCTTGAACTAATTGACGTAGACACCTGATTTTCGGCATGTAACCCTGGGGTAAGAAGATGCTTAAGTTCTAGTAAGTTGGGCATAATCGGATCAAAGGAACGCCTACCTCCCCTACAAATTTCAAAAAACTAAATATTCTTTTAATTACCATAACTTTCGATAAAATGACACTAGCGGGTTGAAAATTTGACAAAATGTTGCTAGTAGGACCTACTTGGTTGGCATTTGGTAAGATCCGACCCAAGCAACCCCTACCTCCCCTACAAATGCAACTTCAAATAATCGATAACTATTGACAGAATCAAGCCAGCGGCTTTAAGTTTTGGTCAAATGTTTGAAGTGAGATCAGGTTAGTTGGTATTCAAGATGGGTTAGATCCGACCTAAGGAACCCCTACCTCCCCTAGAAATGAAACTTAAAATAAGCGATAACTTACGACAATAATGCTAGCGACTTAACATTTTGGTCAAATGTTTGCAATAGGATCCATTTGGCTAATATAGAAAATACGTAAAATCCGACCAACGAAACCCCTACTTCCCCTACAAATGAAACTTCAAATAAGCGATAACTTTCGACGGAATGAAGCTAGAGACTTGAAATTTTACCTAAATATTTGTAGCGTGATCTTATTTGTTGGTGGGAAAAATGAGCAAGATCTGACCCAAGGAACACCTACCTCCCCTACAAGTGAAACTTCAAATAAGCAATAACTTTCGATAGAGTGAAGCTAGAGACTTGAAATTTTGTTTAAATGTTTGAAGCATGATCTTATTTGTTGGTGGCAATAATGAGCAAGATCCGACCCAAGGAACCCCTACCTCCCCTACAAGTGAAACTTCAAATAAGAAATAACTTTCGATAGAATGAAGCTAGCAACTTGAAAAATTCGAGCGAGAAATATTTGTAGATTGGGTTAGTTAATTAGTTTTGATAATGGTCAAGATCCTCCTTAATGATTGCCAACCTCCCCTATAAACTGGCCATATAGGAAACACTTTTTTAATGCATATGGTCGTTACCAATTGGAACTTTTGGTATCACCACTAGGTCTGTACAAGTCTAGGGTATATACGCTTCGGCCTGGTTTAACATATGTAGGGGAGGTAGGCGCACTCTTGGCCTGATCATGCCCATTTTCAATACCAACCAACTAGATCATACTTCCAACATCTGACCGAAATTTCAAGGCTCTAGCTTCATTCTCTCGAAAGTTATCGTGCGAACGGACAGACAGACGGACAGATGGACAGACGGACAGACGGACAGACGGACAGACGGACAGACGGACAGACGGACAGACAGACAGACAGACATGGCTAAATCAAATCAGGAGGTGATCCTGATCATTTATATATGTACATTGCTATACCTCCGGAGCTTCCTTTAAGGTGTTACATATTTCCGTCGTGACAAAAACAATATACCCTATACTAAAAGTCTAGGGTATAAATATTAAACGTTATTCCAGGGTGAAAGTCACATACAAAGCATAAAAGTCAATTTTGGTACGTTAAATCAAGAGATGGAAATTCAATTACGATTACGTTGAGTCAAGAGAGCTAATAGAGAAAATGTGTAATGTAGCACTTCGGAAGCAACAATCTGCGTATGTTTCATATATTTCCGTTGCACAACAAATTCAAATTTGTTTACCGCCATCTCCGTCTCGGATTTGACTTTGTTCTGCTGCGGCCATCTTTTCTTCAGGAAACGGAAAACGCTTTCCGGTAGGAGAAGTTTTGGTGTAATTGTGAAAATATTACCGCGTTCGCAGTAGTGGTATTTTTCACAAATGCACCAGAATTTATCCTACCGGACTGGTTAAATAAAATTCGGTTGGAAATTATCCTGGTGGTCATAACATCTAAAATGCGCAGAAACAGCGCCACCTACTCGAGCGGAGGGACCGAGAAACTTGACCGATTGGGGAGAAGGAGAAGAGGATTGATCGCCGAGATGAGGTTGCTTCCGGACCGCATGGAAGGTGGACGTGAAAAAGAGAGTCGTACGTGGTCTTTCCCGCTACGCCCCGGGCGAATTGTTTTAGAGGACGATTTCCTCCATCCCGTCGAGTCGAGGTCCGCTTTACGAATCGTATTTCGTCGATGGCGTTGAAATAAACGAGCGAGGGAGTTCCGGACCGCGCAGGTGGGAAGTCGTGTTTTTTTTTGCGGAGAAAAGTGGGAATCGGGCTGGTCGGAGATACCTATCGAGTGTGCGCGGTGAAAGAGTCGTGTGAAATCGCGCGAAATTTCAATGCGAGAACGGCTAATTTCGCAGGAGATTGAGTGGTCGTCGCGTCGTCGTAGTTAGACGGGATCTCGTCGGTCGGGTGTGAGTGCATTGGAAATTTGGCGGCGGGCTTGGCTTGAATTGGGGAAAAGGGCATGGTTCGGTGACTGGCAGTTTGCTACGGGTGCTAGTGATCAGAATTGCAATGGCCGTGAAAATTGCCGGGTGAAAAATAAAAGTGTGTGCGCCCGCCAAAAAAAATATACGCGCCAAACACAGTCACGCGCGGCACGCATACACTGATAACGTCGCCCACTATCCCACTTACGTCGTGTGTTACAAATGGAATAAACAACGAGGAATCGGATGGTCGTCGCCGCCACCATCACACGGTCGTCGTACGTGAGTTGTCAAAACCCCCCCCCAAAATGTTTACGAGCATCCAAACCCGCCGATCTTAGTGAGTGAATTACACCCGGTCTGTGTTTCGAATCTAATGGAGTACCCGTCCCGGAGCCAAATCAGTTTGCGTACTTGAATTGAGCGTTGGAATTCGATCTGCGAGACAGCAGAAGCCGCTATCAGTCCGTCTTAAGCATTGAAGACGGAGACGCCCCGAGCTCGGCATTTACAATAAACAAACAAATTCTTGATACGAGGGGCTTCGCCACCAGCGCGATAGCCCCCGGGTAAGTGTGTGTGTGTGTTTAAATGGTGCCAGTGAGCCAGTAAGCATTGTGATCGAGATGCGCGGTGTTGGTACAGAGTTTCCGCCGTACCAAATTTGGCTTCAAACTACTGTCAAAAGATCACACATTCCAGAAGCAATTCCCGCTATGATCAAAACTCAAATATCAAACATATCCTCAATCATTTAAAAACAAAAACACAAGAAAAAAAAAAAAACATGAAACGTCCGATATAAAGTTTCGTGATCATCATTCACAGCAACAACAACAATCGAAAAGATCTCAATTATATAGAAATAAAGCCACTTGTTGAGGTTCCTCAATCGGCGTCTAGTATCTTAAGGCATCGTCGCACCAGTTCTAAAGATCTTAAAACGGTAGTTGTTAGTACTATCGATTCGCCATCGAGCAATATTGTCGGAAGCAGCGGCAGTGCTAACGTTAATTCGATGGTCAATTGCATTCCTAGCTGGTCGTCCACATCGTCGAACATTATTGCATTTAGCAATGCTAGTAGTAATAATTCAAACACTGTCAGCATTGCAAAACACAAACATAATTCGTCACAGCATAAAATTTCAATTGAAACTGAGCTGGAACCTGCCCACCTGTTATTAACTGATAGTAGTGATAGTCATAGGGATGATCCACTTGTCTCCGATAATGATACAGCGTGTGTTGAAAAGTTTCGGATCAGAAGCGAGAAGCTGTCCCGAGTTTTAGAAACTTTAACAGTCAAACACGATAAGTACTAGTAAAGGCATTATCCTTCGAAATTAATTTTGACCTATGGCATTTCTGATTCTTTCTTAATACAACAAAAAAATATATATATGTATATATACAGATGTATATATAGGTATATATGTATATATAGATCTACACATAGTTAGTAAGTAATAGTAAATTTAAGTACCTCAAGAAGTTATTTTAAACCCTCCAAATTACCTGCGCATAACATGGATTCCTTGGATGCGTGTGTTTTTTTTTTATATATAACATAATGACAGGCTAAGGTCTCAAATTTTCCTCCTCTTCCTCCTCTCTCTCACCAATACGCTATGAATCTTAAATTGGGGATTTCTGAATTTTATGCGCGCCCAGAAAGCCATGGAAGGGAGGGTATCGCTAACATCACGGGCCATAGAAGAGCCGCTTTACACCTTAGGCTTACGACGGAAAGAAGAAAAGGACCTGTCCTGACTGGACGGTAACCTTTCGTCCTCCCCTTTTGTTTTGCCTTGTTGCATTTTCGCAGTAGTAGTTTGGCTGTAGAGCTCTTCGTCCCTTCACGGGCACTTGTTTTGCCGGTTTAGGGAGTTTTGACGCATAGGCGTCCCTTCGATCTTTTATTTTCCTCGCTGCAATTTTATATCTGTCTGGTTAGAGTAGTAATTTCTTTTGTTAACGGGCTTGATGTGCGATATCTTTTTATTGTATTTGATGGAGGAGGCCAATAGCTGCCGTAGACCCACCCCGCAACTCCCGGTTACTGAGCTGGTCTGCGAGCGCACATCACTGGCAGTGTTTGGAGAGGGTTTAGAACCTATGTCTTTCTTTTTCTCTGGCCTTCACGGCCAATCCTCACCCTCGTCCTCCGACTCCCATCATTACAAATGTGAGTAAATTAATAGAAGAAGAGTCATTGGCTAAGTTCATAACACACAGCGGAATCGCAACATGCTGTGGCAACAGTATCGAAGCAGCATTGCAACACGTTGTTGTGTTCTGAACTGCACTCGCATCTAGTCATCCATCAATTGTGAAATTTCCAGTTCAAAACTGACTACTGTCGAAAAATCGTATAAATATGACAGTGCAAGTGTCATTTCAGGATTGTCATCATATGCTGGTCCTAGCCAGCGGCTTACGGGAACCCGTTGGGGCCTCGCAGTTGTGCATGGGTTACCATCAGACAGTACGGACCCTGGGAAATGGGTCTGAAGCAGAAACTTTATTGTTTCTTCTGGACCATCAGTATACGAAGCGTCTGGTCTCAATAGAAGGCCGACTCCGTTTGCTGTGTCTTTGGATAGGGCTTTGTGAAGGCGCGCCGCTTCCGGTAGCGACTGAATGCTCTCACAATGTCTTTTCCAGCATTCTCGTTTGGAATGCTTTATGAGTTTGTTGTACTCGGTGAGAGCAGTTCTGTACTCATCGCTTCTATTGAAGCGCTTGGCTTTTTTGAACATCCTCCTAACTTTAGCTCGCTTGCGGGCCAATTCTTCGTTCCACCAGGGTACTTTACGCCCGGACTCCACCGTACGTGAAACGGTACTATCTCTGTAGGAGGAAGTTAAAATTTCATTGAGCTCTTCAGCTGCAATCTCACTTTCCCCTGTAGTGCTGATGGGACTGACCAGTATTTCCGCTTAGGAGCTGACAAGTTCACGGAATTTAATTCAGTTAGTTTTCCTTGGATAAAAAGTATCCGAGCGAATGTCAGATTGTCCTAGGATGTCAAATCTGATGTGTCTATGATTCGAAAAAGACACCTCGTCCGACACGTGCCAGTTCCCCATGAACCTGAAGAAGAAACAGCTAGCAAGGGTAATGTCGAGTAGCTCCGCCCTTGCCACCGTGACAAAGGTAGGTTTTCACCCCCAGTTCAGGACATTCACATGTTTACACATAAGATAGTCAAGAAGGCACTTACCTCTATCGTTGATGTCGCTGCTACCCCACACCGTGCCGGCTAGTACGTCGACAGAAGTCGACGAGCTGCTGGACCTCGAGTGGTAGAATCTCAACATTGTCAGATGGGAACTAGGCAGACGCAGCTACCACTGTCTGCGGGGAAAATAGCCACGTATAACGTGTGGACGAGGGAAGTCCTTTTCCTCCACAAGTGAACTGGGGAACGAGGATTTAGATTTGATAAATCCAAAGCTCCTTCGCACCCATTCAGCTGTCACGGCGTTAGTACAGACGAGCAAGAGCCAACCTTTACGTGGAACACAGGCCTAAAAATCAATGTCCTGATCATCGGGCCTATTCTCGATCATCTCCTGATTCGATTTAGCCATATCTGTCTGTCTGTCTGACCGTTTGCACGATAACTTTCGATAGAATGAAGTTAGAAACTTGAAATTTTGGTCAAATGTTTGTAACATGATCTAGTTGGTTGGTATTGAAAATGGGCAAGATCCGACCGAAGGAACCCCTACAGATGAAATTTCAAATGAGCGATAACTTTCGATAGAATGAAGCTAGCGACTTGAAATTTGGTTCAAATATTTGGATTTAGATTCAGTTGGTTGGTATTGGAAATGGCCAAGCTCCGTCCCAAGCAACCCCTACGTCCCCTGCAAATGAAACTTCAAATGAGCGATAACTTTCGATACAATGATGCTAGCGACTTGCAAAATGCGACAAATATTTATAGTGTGGGTTGGTTAGTTGATTTTGAGAATGGGCATGACCCTATTGAATGAACGGCAACCTTCGCTATAAACGTTAGTCCAAATGTAAATATCCAAAATTCGAATGGATGAACGATGAAACTTTTCATTGGATCCACGCCCACAGCTCAAACTGACCATATGGAAAATTCACTTTTAATGCATATGGCCGTTGCCAGTTGGAAGTTTGGGTATAACAACGAGATCTGTACAAGTCTAGGGTATACACGCTTTGGACTCCGGTTTTGATTCAGTATGGCTCAAATGAAAGGTTATTACCACCGTAATAAGGTCGCGTTTAGAAGGCGTGGTTTCACAAGCGGTTTGAGCAGCGGACACCACTGCGTATAAAGGCATAGAGCAGAAGCGGCGGTTTACATATTTAGTGCCGGTGCACATGGACGTCCAAATGACGCCTGACGCTGCGTCACTTTCAATCGGTTAGGAAGAAATACATTACGGGCAATGAAGCGATGCGCATGGCCGCAGATAGCTATCCGATGACGCTGGTTTCTGCTCCTATCTGCGTCATTTCACGCGTCCGCATATCAATTTTTAATAAGCCGGCCCACATACATTCGAACCCGGAACACGGACACGGTCACAATGTCTGATTTGTATGATGTTTCTTAAACCATTCGCTTGAGGATTACTTTTAAGTGCCAATTAATTAATTGTTAATCGTTGATCGTGACTACTACGATTGACAATTAATTTTGAAAAAAAAAAAAAAATGGTTGGGAAGGAGCTCTCAGCTCGGACGGGAGTAAGGGGGGTGAAAATGGTGTTAAAAATGCGATATTCCTTATATTTTAGAAGTTATGGCCAAAAAACAGTTTGTTATTGTAAATTCAGGTTCACTATTATGTGGCCCGGCTTATATAATACAGAGTGACGCTGTGTCCTATCGCATCATGTGAGTTGAAATACAGATAGGTATCAAAGAGGGAGGAGCTTAAGTGACGAGGCGTCCGCCGCCATTTGGACGTCCATGTGTACCGGCTCTTACACTGAATTCAAACGCAATCTCGCCGCTCCACAAACCGCGGCGGTGGCCGCAACGGCGAGTCGAGCGGTTTATACATTCATCGTCCTAAAGCCGCCGCGGCTGTCGATTTTTGCGTTTATACACAGCGGTGCGCCGCTGCTCAATCCGGTTGTGAAACCTCTCGTCTGAGGTCGCGGAAGAGATGATGAAATTCACCAACACTGGGCCTTAATTCATTAATGGGATGCACCCAATGGCGACGCCCTGCCATTTTTAGAGCACTGTTTTGAAACAGAAATAAATTTACTGGGTCAAGCACAAACGACATGATGTCGAACAGATTCTATTCCTTGAACTAAATTGGTCTCTACTCTCCATCATTGCGTGCAGTGAACATCCCGGATCATCTTTGCATCGCAAGCCATCGTTTGGATCATCTTTGCATCGCAAGCCATAGTTCGGCTCGGCATCGCACGGCGTGCAATGTGAACACCCACCACATCGCATCGCTCGACCCGGCTCGGCTCGGCATCGCACGCAGTGTGAACATCCACTTATGCGTAACGACAATGCTGCAGTTTGCAGGAATCGTTTTCCAGCGGTAAGTCCAACCACAGCGACAAGACTTCTCTCGCAAAAAAACGCAATGAGAAGATGAACACACGGTGGTATATGGAACGCATTTCACCTTCCGTTTTTTGGTTCAACGACAAACTAGAAACTCATGCACCCAGTACGAAATTCATGCAGTGCGTCCATTGAGGACTGGCTGAAATTGTATCGGCCTCCCGATTTTTACCTACTATATTGCTACAAAAATAAAACCATCAATTCCTCACTGGGATACATTTATTTCTGTCACAAGCTCTTCCCGCAGAAAGACGCAATGTGTAATTATAGGGTTCTCTTCTTGAACGACAATGGGTGGTATGCATAATAATGAGGATATACTCAAGAGTGAAGTCTATTGAGGACATTCCTGAGTCTGCTATGTTCGGTGAATCGAGTGAAAAATTTGTATGCATAAAACTACTTTCCGCTCCATAGTGAAAATTGAGTGGAATTCTGTCAACTCAGCTTTACTCCACTCGACTCACTTTATGCATACCACCCAATGCGTTTTTTTTTTGCGGGATTGCTCTTCCTGCAGAAAAACGCAAAGTGTAATGTCACGCTAAAATGCGCTTCCAGTGGACGATCGCACTTAATCAAAACAAACCATCACTAGCAACATATGATTTCGCCTTCCAAAGCCATTGATACACATTACTTCATCTGATATTCTATTGCTATTCTTGCGGCGAAAAGCTCTCCGGTCTATATCCACCCACGCACTCACAATCGCCCGCAAACTTTCACAGAGAAATTTCTTTCTTTTTTTGGGAAATAAGGGGAAATGCCTCTTTCAAGTATCTTTCGAAATCATCCCATCATGCGGAACGCAACGCTCAGCACGTGCCCATACCCACACTGTATTGGACGCAATCACATAGTTTTGAAAATACACCTAGAATTTAAGATACAATCGAACAATACTTGTTTTCCTATTGGAACTTCGAAACTTTCCCCCATGGTATACGTTTCGAAATTGAAGAATTTTTCCTCTGAACGCATTTGAATCTCCCAATCTAATTTCTCGCCGAATGCGTTTCACCTGATTCCGAATGCGAGCTTTTCATTTAGACTTAGGGAAAACTCCACATTTCAAACGGGTGAAAAGTCAAACGGAAATAATCAGGTTTCAGTTGCTCGCGAGATTTTCGAGAAAATCGTTGGGAAAAGAAGTTGGTGTTTCGAGAGTTATTCTGAGCCAGAGAGAAAAGGGAATTTTGGGGAGGAATAGAAGAAGCAATCAGCTATTCTGTGTCACCCACAAATTTAAAGTCCCCACATCAATGAAAGTTGATAAAGTGCAAGAAGTATTCGATGATAATAAAATAATTTAAATAAATAGATCAAGTCTTAGTGTGCTCTTGTGTTGGAATATTTATAATATAATTTATAATTTTCCGGGCGAAATGAAGTGATCAATACCAGATACGAGTAGAAATCTCAATTGCGGTCGTAGTACACAACACAGTGTTTTTTCTACGAATGCAACGACCCCCTGTTGATTGTATTCGTTCCTGGTCGCCCCAGTGCACTGTCCTTCCATATATACGTACCCGTATTGAAAAAGTGAAAATCAAACAGCCAGCCTCATACAGGTCCTCGTGGCAAATGCAAGGGAAATCAACGGTGATGTAACGTTTTTCTCCGTTACGAATCCTTGGAAAAAGGACTTGTGCTCTAACGCTTTTGTTGTGTGTGGCAGTTAGTACTAAAAAATTGGAGGAAAAGTTCAGTTGTTTAACGTGTGTGCTTATTTTGAATTTGTTTTAGCTCATTTACAAAATCATTATTCTGGGTTATATTGTATATAGTAAAAATTAGCAAATATGTACTAGCTGAAGTGGTAAAGTGTACGCCTAAAAAAATTGATAACAAAGAACGAAGACGAAAAGAGTGTTTCAAGTTCAGCCTATTCAGTGGGAGTAAATTGATTAATGTCAGTTGGTGTTTGTGTAAATTTTCTATTGTTTGGTCAAGTGCATCCGGTTCATTGGCATCAACCATCTTTTGGATTACTACGAGATTTAGAAACGGAATAGATACAAGTGACCAACTGACGGCCGAAACAATCAAGGAACAAAGAAGAACCAGTAAAATTTTAAAACGACAGGTGAATTTTATTATCCATTAAAATATTGTTGTTCAATAACCAATAAACATAAAATGTATAGTTGTTTTAAAGTATGATATTAATCCCTACAGTATGGTGCGTCATTCATCCGTTGTGTCTATCATTCAATTAAGGGCAACGCCCTTCGCATCGACAAATGTTTACTTGGCCTTTATCCTCACTCTCTTAACCTTAAATTGTTCAAAAGCTCCCTTACAGAGTCAAAATGAACCCAATTGCATTGGATTAAAAAAAAGTATGTTTACTGAAATCTTAGTAAATCATTGTTTGCCGGTTTACTTTAATTTGCGGTGGCGTTATGGTATATAGCTTTCATATAAATTTGAACACCCCTTCCCTCCATTCAAAATTATGGAAAACCTTCCTCGAAGCCAAACGGAGCCGCAAAAACAGACTTGGGTCATTTGCCTTTAGGATCAATCCGCGTGCCATGGTATGCCTGTGCACAAATTAAAAAAGGGAAATTTTATTTGGACTTCCGAAAATTTTAATAAAAAGAAAAGATTTCTGGCGCAATGAAGCGTTTAATCAGAATTTCGTGTTTATAGAGTAGAGTCTCGATAATCCGAGCTTTAATAATCCGAGTTCGCGATAATCCGAGCTATCATTGATTCCAAAATATTGTTTAAGATATCAATATGTACATATTCCAAAACTTATTATTAAAAACTACTAGTTGAAGGAGAGAGCGAATGGAAGCGGCCTTTATCTAGGGTTCGTTTCGCTAACAACGTTGACGCTAATTTTATTAGTTTCGGACATTTGTTCACGGTCATTCACCCTGAGTGAGGGAAACTTTAGGAGCGCCGCCCATCCCAGCGACCCCGAAAACCATTGGTTCGACACTAATCTCCATCATTGTCGACATTTTTTTCTTGCAATCCCGACTTTATTTCGTATCATATCGGCGCTTATTCGAATTTGCATGTCCTCCTTTCCCACTCAATCCAATGCGGTTCGGAATAAACGAACCAATGCATATTCCGCTTGTAAATGTCTTTGAAGATCAGTCCCAATTCACCTTTTCTCCCCTTTTTCAAAGTAACTATCATATCTCTGGGCATCTGCAGGGCCGTCGAGAGGGAGGGAGGGGGGAATCGCACCGAGCCCGTGTTTTTTAGGGGGCCCGGAAAGTCAAAAAATTTAAAATAAAAAAAAAAATAGTTTTTATCATAACACATTTCATAATATTAACTACAATATGGTATTTATGAAATCAAAATTATTATTAGTTAATACTCGTACGTATTATAGATTTTTCTTAGAATAGTAAGCCTGGAATTGACCGTGGCGATAATACAAGTGTTTTCAATGCGATTTTATTTGACGTTCCCATTATCCCTTGTGGGGCCCCATAAAAGTTGAGTCCCAGGCCCGGATTTCCTCTCGACGGCCTTGGGCATCTGACTCTCTAATTAAAGGGAAGAACACACATACGCGATCGCGATGGCGACGGCGATTGTGTTCGCGATGGCAATCAAACGCGTTTTACGTTTGTAAGTTAAGCAGAACATACTTATTGCGATCTGTTAGCGATAGAGTGGACATCTGCAGCGTTCGATCGAGGGGTAATCGGCGATCTGCGATCAAACGCAACTGGTTGAATTTATCGCATTTAAATAAAATAAATAACTGGCGCAACAGTCCAATTTGAACCACGGCCTCGAGATGAGTTAGCATCATCTCATTTTCTAGATCGTGACGGTTTTTTGTGCAGAGGTATGTGATCAGCAATACGCTCAACCGAGTTATTTACCCCATAATGGCTACTCATTTAACAGCTGAGTGGGCTCATAGTCCGACACGTGAATCCCCGGAATCGAACCGGGGCCCAGTGCGTTGAAGGCGAACGTGCTAACCGTTGCGCCATCCGGACTACAATCGCATTTCGCAAGTATTAAAAATGGCAGATTTCACGGAAAAATTGATTGAACATGTGAAAAACATAATGTGTTGTTTGATATGTCACATGCTGACTACAGCAATGTGCGCATATAATAAAAAAATGTTTTCTTATGATTGCGATCGCGATTGCAAAATAGTGTGGGCGCTTCCTCCTGTGATCGCGATCGCGAACGTAATCGTGATCGCCATTGTCATCGTGATCGCGTATATGTGTTCTCCACTTAAGGCTTGTTTAAATAAATAACTGGCGCAACAGTCCAATCGGACCATGACCTCGAGATGAGTTAGCATCATCTCATTTTCTAGACCGTGACGGTGTGTTTTGTGCCGAGGTGTGTGATCAACAACACGCTCAGGCCCGTCTTCCCAATGTCCGATTAAATTATTTGTTAACTAACAAGGGCACAAATTAATCGAAGCTATAAACAGCCCGATAAGCATTTTTGGTTTCTCATACATCGATTAAATTAAAAAACGATAAAATGTTGAATTTATCTCAGACCACAATTAGGGCAAAATAAGCTGATTTTTTGTCGGAATTCTACCGTCCACAAATCTATTTTGAATTATTACTGTCTCTCAGCACATTTATTTGCAGCTGAGTTTGTTGCTAATTCTCCTCTATCGAATGAATTTCCAGGAACTTCGTTTCTTTATGGTCACTTTCAGTGTTTTCATTTGAATTTGTAAAAGTGAACAGTTCTAGCTGTCAAAATCTCAGCATCAGTTGTTGGGTTTTTGTTTAGGATAAATTTTCAACCGGAACCCAGGAGTCGGGTTTTGTTTTAGATAACAGATAAATCGAAGACTAGGGGACGGTTAGCGTTATCCGATTAATAACGCTAACAGATATTTAGATAATCCATATCGTGCTAAATGGCAGTTTATTCTTAAAAAAAATTTTAATCGGACATTGAGCAACCGGCCCTCAACCGAGTCATTTACCCCATAAATGAGTACTTATTTAACAGTGTGTGGGCTTATAGTCCAGCACGTAAATCTACTTTTTTTTTATCGAAAACTACAGGATTCAGTAGGAGTCGAATCGAGGCCCAGTGCATAAATGGGGAACGTGCTAGCCATTGGGGCATCCAGTCCGGACTGGCTTGTTTAGTTATACCAAAAATCGATCCTTATCATTTTCTTCGTGGGACTAGCATTTTACCCGCTTTTTTTATGAAATACATCACAAAAACTATGATTTTTCTACTTCGTGCGAACAATTGAGCAATTGGCAAAGAGTTTTTTTTCAAGTGAGATTATCTCGAAAACTATTTAAGATACGGAAAAAAATTGTTGTTATAATTTTGATGATTTTTTTTTTATCCTTTAACTTGGTCACAGAGTTTCCCTTTCTAAGATTAATAGCTAGGGAGATAAAAGCTAGGTACCAGAAAAAAAACTCCACTTGAAAACTTGAAATCTTAGCTTTACATTAATACCATTTTTAACAATATTTGAAGATACAATTTAAAAGAAATTTAAAATTATTTATTTATTATTATCTGGTATTACCACTTCTTGCTCTAATCACAGCTTGTAATCGATTTTAATTGACATTATTACAATAATTAGGGTTTTGTAGTAAAAACAAAACCCTTATCAAATCGGTCAAATGTCTGTTTGTCCGTCTGTCCGTCTGTCCATGGAATATCTCACGAACGGCTGAAGCTACACACATGAAATGGGAATGTGTAGAATTACTATAATCGCCGGAGAAAGCGAATCGTCGTAATAGGTCAATTTTAAGAGGGGAAATAAAGATCGACATTTTTTCGTTTGGTACAGGCAAGTGGGGGTATCGTAAGAAAGGTACCATCGAGTACATTCCATTTTTTAATTTTTTTTAAAATTTGAAGAAACGGGAAAAGAGGGAGAGGGGAAAATATGTCATCCGAGTTTGTCCCCCCCCCCCTTGCATTTCGAGACCGTTATACTTAGAAATATGAAAATTTACAGAAACGCGCCATTTTACTAGCGTAGAAAACCTAGATTAATAGAATTTGGAAATTTCATCAGAAAAGGTTAATAATAGCACATTTCTATAGTTGCAGTTAGCACACCCCTGCACCCCTTAAGCGCACCCGAGGTCAAAAATATTGATGGCCAATGATAACCAACATCATAGGCAATAATACCTCCAAGTTTCATTACAATCACATAATATTTAATAATAGTACATTCATTTAAATTTTGAAATTACACCATTCATATAAAAAATGCACATAACCGGCTACATACTATTGTAGTACTGCAAACTTGAATATTGTTTATTGTTTTTCGTAAAGTGAATTGGAGTTAACCATTTCTGAAAGGGTGGAGATTGGTGGTATAGGACTGGTAGGGGAGAGAAGTTTAAGGGGGGAGGCAGGTGGGTTGCTGCTTTAAGGGGAGGTCCCCATAGAGGGGAAATTAAGGTCAAAATTTTTTTTTCATCTGATATGGGCAAGTGGGGTATCATGAGAAAGGTACTACCGAGTACATTCCATTTTTGGCGTCTTCGTCAAATTTGAAGAAAGGGGAAAAGAGGCAGAGGGGAAATTATGAGATCATAATTTGTTTGGTATGCTGGTCGCTGACTCTACTTTCTGTAATTATTCAAACAATTTATTTTCAATATTTTTTATGCAAACTTGCAATATCGTTTTAACATGAATGGTTAAGCATCTGCAGGAGTAGGACAGTTCATCTCCTATTGGCATGGGACACTACAAAACCCTCCGATTGCGGGCGTAGCCTTCTATTTTCCGGTTTCATTTTTTAATGGTATCTTGAGGAATTTCGCTCCATTCCTCTATTAAGGCCTCCTTCAATTCGTCGATAATCGAAGGCGCGGGATCTCTGTATCGGACTCTTCTTTTGAGCTCGTCCCACAAGTGCTCAATGGGATTTAAGTTTGGACTGCATGCAGGCCAGTCAATTGTCGCAATATTAGCTTCGTTCAGGAACTGCTGTGCTTGACGCGATGTGCGACATCGTGCATTGTCGTACATTAAAGTAAAGTTGCCGCCAATAGATGCTGCGTAGGGAACAACATGGCCACGTCGAATACCGGTAATATGCCGTTCGGCTGTCAGTCCTCCTCCTCGGCCTCCAGAGGGCACGAATACAATTTCCGTTTTTGAATCCACAGAGATACCGGCGCACACCATACACGAACCGCCCCCGTATGCTACCGTTTCTGTGATTCAGCATTGCGCAAATCGCTCACTTGGACGCCAGTATATCCGACCTCTTCTGTCACTGCCATGTAGACACACTCTGGTCTCGTCGGTTAACAATACGGACCGCCATTACTCGAGGGTCTAATTTAAGTGATTCCTGGCAAACGTGAATCGCGCTTGTCGGTGATGTGGGGTCAATTTTGGGCCTGTCTTGGAGTCAAATTTGCTTCCTTTAGTCGTCTCCTCACTGTCTACTCGCTTACAGCTACTCCGCGAACGTCCCTCAGATTCTGCTGCACGTCAACTCCCGTGAGGTGCCGATTTCGTAGCATACTTGTCACAATAAAACGATCGTCTCTATCGGAAGTGCACCTAGAGCGGCCGGGTTGGGGTCTCTGATTGTAGCTACCTTCCTCTCGAAACCTGTTATACACTTGACACAGTAGACTGACTCATTCCGAGCTGACGAGCGACTGTTCTCTGAGTAAGCCATTCCGATAATAGGGCGACAACTTGAGCCGCTTGCTGAGGCGTGGTACTCATGAATGACAAAATTGTGACTTTTATTGCGTTAAACTTATTCAATCAACCTTCCAGATTCAACTGACCATTGAAAACCATTTGCAGATGCATTTATAGGGTTAGTTTGCCTTGTAATAACCCATTCATAAATTTTCAATTTTCCGACTTTTTAGCTCCAGGTAGCGTTCATTCATAAAACACTCATTAAATGGTGATAAAAAATTTATCATTGTAAAGCTAAGATCTCAAACTTTCAAATGGCATACGATTTGTACATAACGTACTTTTAAAAATATACATACATACAAATACACGTGCTTTCGGTTTGATTCATTATTTTTGCTCGCAAGTGTAGTTTATTCCGACGAAACGTCAACTGGGTCAAAATAGTTGACGCACTATCGCCCACAAAGGGTTAGGGCAATTGAGTCTAAAGAAAATTGTCCACTTGTAACATGTTCGTGTTCGAGTGCATCTTGGACAGTGTGTGGCCGGGCTTAAGTTGCATTTTACTGTATATAAAACATTATGCAGTCGCTCGTGTCAAATTTCATTATCCGAAATGACGCCGCCCTTTTGGTTTGGTTAATCGGGATTTTACTGTATGTGATAACATTTTGGAGTCGCCAACCATTTTATTTTCCTCCCCGGTCTCCCGAAAGTACTTATGATCAATTTCGTTATCCGAAATGACGTCGCATCCTTGGGTTTGCTTAAACGGGGGTTTACTCTATGTGGTCGCGAACCACTTTATTATATGTATATTCCAGCTTCCCAAATATACTCCTGCAAAATTTGATGGCAATCGTCTCATTGTCAGTGGTTTAAAAGTTTTTGCACGATAATCATACAAAAATAATGTTCACTTTCATAAATTAGAAGATGAGAAACTGAGTCCTGCAGAAGCTAAAAGAGTCGAACCCCCCCCCCCCCCCCCCCTATGTTAGTATATTAATTCATACATTTGGTGTGTGAATAGGCAGGGTATTTCGAATTTAGTTTAAGACCACCCCAACGCTATGATTTTTTTTTGAAATTCTTCAGTTTTGTATGAAAACAAATCTGCCAAGTCAAAAACCGCGGCGAAATGTTCTTTCCAATGCTTTATCTGATCTTCTAAGATAAGTAGCTTTCCGTCACTATCTTTCACCGGATGATGACAGGAGCTATAACCACCTTTACACTCCTTGCTAGCACTGTATACGGTGTTTAGGTCATAACTCGTATTTCTTGCCGCTTCCTCTGTCATGACAAGGAGAGACTTTGCTTACTCTCTTTTGTCACGACGCACACTATGCTAGACTTTTCGAGCCTTCATGCGGTACAGGACCTCGGTGTTGTTACGATTGCCGCCTCAGTTCCTTTCATTCGACAATCGGCTGCCATGTAGCGTCGGACTTCCAAGGCCTGTTCCGGCAAGCCAGCTTCGGGCCAAGGATGGTATCTGCGCTTTCTATGTTCGCATTTTTTATGGCGTCCCACTGCCTATTTAGATCACTAGCCGGATGACTGGTTATCTCAGCTGCCTTCAGCGCAACATGGTCGTTAAGCAGTTGTGCTTCAGCTGGATACTTTAGTCTGGTGGTGTCGAATTTACGGCGTCTAGATCCGCCGTCACTACAAAGGTGCACGGCTGCAATCCGCAATCGAACATTAGCGATCATAAGATGATGATCTCTTCCCATTCCAACGTCGGCGCCCCTCTTATTTCGAACGTCCGGAAGGCAACTGCGAAATCTATTGCTAATGACAAAATGGTCGATTTGATTTGCAGTTCTATGCCGATTAACAGAGGTCCAGCTGATCTTATGGCACTTCTTGTGTTCAAATATAGTGATGCCGATGAAGGGACGGTGGAAGTTGCAGAACTCTACAAATCTTTCACCGTCGTCGTTGCGGTCGCCTAGACCGTGTCTCTCCATCACGTGCCTCAGTTCATCGTTGTCGGCACCAACCTTAGCATTCAAATCTCCCATTACCATTACAATGTCGCCCATAGGTGTTTCACTCTGGACGGCGCTAAGTTGTTCCTAGAAGGCGTCCATCGCCTCGACGCTGTCTGGTTCAGTTGGAGCGTTGCACTGTATTATTGTAATGTTTAGGTTCCATTACTGACTCTAAAACTCGAACACACTGTAAAATGTTCAAGTTTTAGAGACAAGTTATATTAATGACTCTAAAACTTGAACATACAGTAAAAACTGTTTAAGTTTTCGAGTCAGTAATGTAAATTTAGATGTTCAAGTTACTGGATAGTTCAAGTTTTCGCGAGTCTACTGTGTTTTTTAAAATGCTGGCTGAAATCGTTCTTATGCAACAGCCGAGACAATCTTCTGCTGGTTGTCCGTCAGTCAGTGCGGGAGTTCTGGTGTTCGAACTATTGTAAATGAAAAACGAATTCGACGGACAGTGTGCGTGAGAAAAAGTGATCTGAGAAGTGAAACATAAAAGAACTACGATTGGGGTAAACCCCAATCATGCAATACTCTAGATGAATTTGAACCTGGTTAAAGCCAATAAATAATTTTGGTTGCAATCTCGGATGCATCGTTAAGACGTAAGACGTAAGACGTAAGTCGTTAAGACGTATTTCATGAAATAGTGCAGTTTGTATGGGAGGGGGTAGAAGGAGGGTGAGGATTACAATAAATTTTATAATGTAGGTTACAATTATCATAAAAGTGAAATATTCAAAATTTCAAAGCAATATGTTTTAGTTTCTGAGAAAATCTGATTATTGTAAATTTTCAAAAATGTGTCATTTTGTATGGGAGGGGGTAGAAGGGGTGGAGCGATTTAGCCCGTTCACGAACTTAGCCTTCATTTTTTGTCAAAAATAACGTGTGCAAAATTTGAACTTCATAGCTCAACGCGTTCTCGAGCTAGAGAGGTCACGGACGGACGGACGGACAGACGGACAGACGGACAGACGGACAGACGGACATCCGGTTTTGAGATATTCGAGTGATAATATGAACTTCTGTATCATTCATTTTTTTCTGCGAGCCTTATTTCTTAGCGTTACAAACTTTGTGGCAAACTTATAATACTCTCAGATTTCATCTAGAGTATAAAAATGTGGCGCATAGAGCAATTTATTAAGGAAGTAGGCAAAAACACGAGTGACATGTGTGACTCTTGCTGTACACTCGTACAGGCTGTTTGTAATCACCATAACAGCGTTTGCTGACCCGCCAGCTACTTTTCTCACTGGTGTCTATCTAGTAAACTCGGTCAATTTAATCGACCCTTAAGGCACGAGCTTGCTGTGGTTCAGTATCGGGAGATGCTGGCGGGGTTTTTGCCTTCTCGTTGCTTCTTACCATAACAAATCCAGTCAAAACCACCGACTGAGAGAGTTGTCTCTGTCAGTGAGCTCTCGTCGTCTGTGATGAAATATCGGAATTGTTATTATTTCATCGGTCCAACTGTTTTTGGCATGTAAAATACGCGCGCGCTAACGTGTCGAAAATTATCCAAAGCATTTTTCGGGTACGAATATGCGAGGAAACGTGGTAGATGAGATTTTCCTAAATTCTGAAATCGAAAAACTATCCAATCGCCGAAATAACGGTGGCTGTTTTCAACCGTTGTCGATGCGATCCGTGCGTTGCTTGTTGTGCTGATCCGGAGGGGAACATTTTCAGATACGAAAATTGCGTATATCCAGTCCTCGGGTTTTTGACAAGTGTGTGAATCAGTCGCAGTGCTTTTTCTTAATCTTACATTGTGTGACATAGTGAAAAAGTGCTCGTTTTCTCTAACCGGTAGCGGCTGGTGTGACAGAATTTTGGGACATCCCTGTCGTCGAGATTGCGTGCGTTTTTTTTTTTTTTTTTTGTGGGCTACATCGTAACCATCTGCAAGTGTGCGCGTGTTCCATTGTGTGCCTCCGGCAATCAATAGCGCCGCTAAGTGCTGTGGTAGCAATCTTTCTACACGCAGATGTGTGTGTGTGGCCTGAAGCTTGGCAAGCAATTCGGGCGCCCCGCTAAGGCTCCCTGTGTACAGCGCCTTCAGTGCACAGTGAAAAGATAGCGTGCGTCCTGTGTGAGGTGCCCTTCTTATCTGCCGTGTGTGTTACGGCAGTTTTTGACAACACGACATCCAGCGAATACAGTAAGAAAGGATGAGTAGAGACTAGTCATAGATATTTATTTTCTATTGCATGCTTTTTCTTTCTTTCTCATGGATCAACAGCAGGACGCTGCGCCTACAAAGGGCGAGCAGACATCTACCCGAGTCATGAGCAGCTCTGATTCGGAAGGGCATGGGAACGCTGGTGTTTTACCTGGTCCCAGCCAAAGCGTAGTTGCCTCAACTGGAGGCTCCCGCGTGAGCTCCGCGCTTGGAGTATCGGCTTTGGCTAAACCTGGCCACTCCGATATTGTGCGGAGCTCACTAAATTTTCGGTCAAGGCATAGGAACTCCAGCACCGCGAAGGGTCCTAGCCACAGGGAGGACGACCGTAAACTCACTCCCATCTTAAGCTCCCCATACAGCGCGGATTTGGTTAAACCGGGTCCAAGCAGCGCTGTTCGGGGATCACTACGTAACACCGTGGCTGTGGTTAAACCTGGCACGGTCATTCATAAGCAAAACCAACCTGTGCATACTGTGGCTAAGCCTGGTACGCGCGCGAATGTTTTTGTATCTAAAAACAGTTTTAAAGGCTGTGAACAAGATGACCCGTCGGTAATGGGATCTGGTGGACGTACCAATTTTGAACGGACTTTGGTAAAACCTGGCCCGTCAGGGTTGGGAACTGCCAGTGTGCAACGACGTGCATCGGGAATGCGACCCTCGCAAACCATGGCTAAGTCTGGTAATGTGAAAATGCAGAACCCAAATGATGACGATTGTTCACCAGGGACGACGGCCTTGTATAAGAAGAGGCGCAGCGCTCTGCGGCTTCGGGACCACGTGGTGAAAATTCCGGTGGAGCTGCGGACGGAAAAGCAGAAGGCGTCGCTTTCCTGGGCTATTGATTTCGTACAGCATATGGACAAACCAACTGTTACTAAAAGGCAGCGATCGTTGGACGAACCGCAGGAAGAATCAAAACGGCAGCGGACCTCTGCCACAAGCGACCTAGCGCCTTCTTATGCAGACATATTGCTGGGCTGGATAGAGCTGGCAGTAGTCGACTGGAATGATGCGGACGGCAGCCTAACGTTGGAGGGATGGAGGGCTGTTGAAGACAGACTCACCCTAAACTTTAGAAGCGTGATGGAGGAAAACCCAGGGCCAGCTCCAATCTGCAAGGATGGTGGCTGGTACCAGGGCCGTATCAAGGTGATGAAATTTGCCGATCAGAGATCGGCGGATTTATTTATCTACGCTATTAAAAAAGCAGGAGAGGTCTGGCCTGGAGCGAAGCTGGAGGCCATATCAAAGTACAAGATCCCCTCGCGGCCCAGAGCTCGGGCGTGGATCCCAACCATACAGTCAGATACCGACGAAATTTTATACATTATTCGCACTAGCAATGCGCACGTTCCAGCCCACGACTGGAGAATAGTTAAAATGGAGGAGCCCGTAGAAGGATTCCGGGAAGCTGTTTTTATTCTGAACGAGGAATCGTTGGCTCCCCTTGCCATAAGCAATGGGGAACTTGCCTACGGGTTCCGCAAAATTAGGCTTCGAGTCTACAAGGGTGATGCAAAGAGAGGACGTAAAAAGGCTCAAGCCACTCCATCCTCAGATGACAGGAGCCAGGGTAGTGGAAGTGGTCCATCTGAAAGCATTCCATGCGCTGAGCAGTATACTGACGAGGACTGTCTATCCCTTGGATCTGATCTTGCGAATCTCGAGGACACTTCTGAGCTCCCATTCGCAAATGACTCGTTCGAGTCTGACGTCGATGAGGATACCGACGTTACGGTGGTGGAATCGGGCTTATCTTTGCAATGATGATCCGATTCGTCCAAATAAACCTCCACCACTCGAAAGCTGCGTCAGCTGCTCTCCTCCTCCGTCTCGCGCGTGATGGGGAGGATATTGTTCTAATACAAGAACCTTGGGTCCTTAACGACTTAATTAAGGGCCTAGGTACTCCATTGTATAATATTTTTTACGTAAGAGAGCAGGGTAAACCCCGATCTTGCATCCTTGTTAAGAAAACACTAGATGCGTTTTTAGTTTGTAATTTCAGCGACAAAGACTCTGTAGTAGTCAGTCTGGAGATGAGAAATAGGCGGTATTGGCTTATTTCTGCGTACCTGCCGTACGATCAAGTGGAGGACCCACCTCCATCTATACTGAGGGAGGCGCTACGCGCCGCGGAGTCACACAGTACTCGTGTCATTCTGGGCTGTGATTCGAATGCACACCATGTGGTGTGGGGGAGCTCCAACACGAATGAGAGAGGTGAAGCGCTTTTTGAGTTTTTATTGGGCACAAAACTCCTCATTTGTAACATAGGCTGTGAACCTACATTTGTCACTAAGGGCAGGCAAGAGGTCCTGGACCTTACCCTTGTTTCGGAGGACATAAAACATTTACTGCGGGATTGGAGGGTGTCGGCAGAGCACTCATTCTCTGATCACCGGTACTTGCAGTTTGGATTAGACGACTGCACTAGTAATAATTCGGTTTTCAGGAATCGAAAAAGAACCGACTGGTGTAAATTCAGGGATTGTCTCGAGGAGGCATTACCCCCCTTACCATGCCAGCCATGTAGTAGGCGGGAGCTGGACGCCATGGCGCAAACCCTGGCAGCAGCCCTCGGGAGATCTGCTGTCAAATCGTGCCCAATTAGCAGGCATAAAGGAAAGAGGAAACCACCCTGGTGGAACACTCGGATTGCAGAGTTGAGGACTGTGAGCAGAAGATCTTTCAATGTGGCGAAGTCTTCACGACTAGACTCTGATTGGTCAAATTACAAAGAAAATCTAAAAATCTTTAAAAACGAGATCAGAAGATCTAAGCGGGAGTCGTGGAGGAGTTTCTGTGAACGAGTCGAAGAATCCAGCGAGACTTCCAGACTACGGAAAATTTTATCCACTGCTCCGACCATACCAAGCTATTTGCTAAAACAAGATGGGACATGGACAACCTCTAGTGAAGAAACTATTGAGGTTTTGTTTGACACTCATTTCCCAGACAGCTCTTCTGATGTTTTGCAAGAGTGCTCTCGGGCAGTAATGGCCCCTTGTGACTATGATTCTATTCTCTCGAATGATAAAATAGTATGGGCTATTAACAGTTTCGACCCGTTTAAGTCCCCAGGACCAGATGGCATTATTCCAGCGGATATACAGAAAACGATGAACTTAGTGTATCCCTGGATTGAAAGTATATTCAGGGCCTGCTTGGAGCTGGTACACATTCCTCGCACTTGGTCGGATGTGAAGGTGGTTTTTATCCCGAAGGCGGGCAGAAGCTCGCACCCACGTCCGAAAGACCTTCGTCCCATAAGCTTATCGTCAACCTTGCTAAAGATGCTGGAGCGTCTTATTGACATATACTTAAGGGACACTATTCTATCACACCTTCTCTCCTCTTCGCAGCATGCCTACTGGAAGGGGAGATCGGTGGACACAGCTTTGCATTCATTAGTAGCATGTATTGAGAAATCTCTAACTTGCAAGGAATATACATTGGTGGCTTTCTTGGATATTGAGGGGGCCTTTAACAACGTCAAACCGGCGGCTATTTCGAATGCACTCTTGAGTTTGGGTATGGATGGCCCGATCTGTGAGCTTATTAGTCTGATGCTAACATCCAGATTCATTAGTACCAGTTTGGGTTCATCCAAAAAACGCAGGCAAGTTTGTAGGGGTACTCCCCAAGGAGGTGTCTTGTCCCCCCTTCTTTGGAACGTGGTGGTTAACAAGTTGCTTCTGGATTTGGAGGCGATTGGCTGTGATGTTATTGCGTATGCGCACGATATTGCCATTTCTATCTCGGGAAAGTTTCCCGGGGTTCTTAGTGAAATTCTGCAAAATGCCCTAAATATTCTATCTCAGTGGGCTAGGCAAGTGGGTGTGGGGGTCAATCCGTCCAAAATAGACCTTGTTCTCTTCACCAGAAGGAACACTCTACCTTCATTGATACCACCATTGCTGGAGGGGACCAGACTGGCCCTTAGCGAAAAAGCCAGATTTCTGGGACTTATATTTGATAGAAAGCTCTCCTGGAAGGCAAATATCGAGGAGAAAGTTGTTAAGGCAACAGTTGCTCTGTACTCTTGCAGGCAGGCTATTGGCTTGAAATGGGGCATGCGACCAAAGGTGGTATTTTGGTTGTACAAATCAGTCGTACGCCCTATTTTAATGTATGGGGTAGTAGTTTGGTGGATTGCACTCAACAAGGCGTTCTACAGGACTCTATTGAACAAAGTTCCAAGATTATCCTGTATTGCTATCACTGGTGCTCTCAAGACCACACCAACTGCTGCTCTTAGTGTAATGCTTAATTTGCTTCCCCTGAACATCTTGGCCGAACAGTTGGCTGCAATCACGGCCATTCGTCTTCGGGAAACGGGACAGTGGAAAATGACTACTATTGGCCACTCGACTATAGTGGACAATCTTGATATTCCAGAAGAAACAGATTACACCTCTCCAGTGCACTCCTTCGACAAAGGCTATATCAGCCTAATACCCTCTCGACAAGAGTGGGGCGTAAACGGTACTCCAGAGTCGGAAGCTATAAGCTTTTTTACGGATGGCTCGAAAACAGAAGAAGGTGTAGGCGCTGGTATCTTTTCAGAGGGACTGGATTTTGGCTTGTCACTCCGTCTTCCAGCATTCTGTAGTGTCATCCAGGCGGAGATCACTGCAATTACCGAAGTTTTGGCTTGGTTGGGCTGCAATGTCGTATCTGCTAGGACTATTACTATCTATACCGATAGTCAGGCGGCGATAAAATCCCTGGACGCTGCACTTTCTACTTCGAAAACCGTGGTGATGTGCCGGTCTGCTCTCAAGGAACTCAGCGACTTTTTCAACATCACTTTGTGCTGGATACCAGGGCATAGTGGTTTCAGCGGTAACTGCCGGGCAGACGAGCTGGCTCGGGTGGGTACCACCAGTGTGGACATAGAGTGTTTTCGCCCCGTCAAAATACCGATGGCAGCTTGTAAGAAGGTGATCAAGACAAACGCACTAAACCGTGCTAATATCGAATGGCTAAATGGAACTACATGCAATGTTACAAGACAAATTTGGCCGGCCTTTAATCCTAGCCGCTCTTTAGGGCTGCAGATGCTAGAGAGAAGGCATCTAAGGAAGGTGGTGGGGATCATTACAGGACATTGCTTGATAGGTGAGCATGCCAGGCGTCTTCGGCTTCCGTATAATGATCACTGCAGAAGCTGTGGAGACGAGGAGGAGGAGGAGACAATAGCTCACTTCCTGTGCTATTGCCCTGCTCTGGCCGGTAGAAGAAAGGACACTCTAGGTTCCCTTTACTTTCTTGACCTGGATGACTTGAAGGACGTAAGTACTGGTCATCTACATCGCTTTATTGATAGATCCGGGTGGTTTGACGACTAGGCTCTTATGGCGTTGAGGTATCACAACGGACCCATTGGTGGTCTATGTGTGCTGTGTTCTATACAGCAACCTTTTTAACCTAACCTAACCTACCATAACAATTCAATCTGGATTCCATACCAGTTTTAAAAAGGGTATAAAACCTGAAAGGGGTAAACAGTAAATACAAAGGGTATTTTCTACCCTACGTTGGGCGCCAAATGCATAACGAACCGGAAATGCTCACCATACGGTCTGTTAGGGGCACCTGGGCTTCGGCAGCCCCATATAAATTGAAGCACATATCTTTGCTTGACCCATTGAGAGCAATTTATACGCCAGATGGCGCTGCCGGAATCTTTCTTTCCCGACATTCTGCATATCCGTCTATGCGTTCCCCAGTGTTGTGGTACTTTCAATGCAGAAAGGTATTGTTTCCTTCACAGTTATTTAATGACATGGTAGCCAACGGGCAGCTTGTTATCAAATAAAAACTAGGGTATAAAGACACGCTGGCCTTCAGCTAGCTTGTTTTAAAAAAAAGTGGGAATTAAAATACCAACAGCAGCTAAAACGTTAAGATGTCGGAAAAATTATTAATAATTTTTTTGTTTGCTTTGAATTTCACTAAGAATTTTATGGTGAAGACTGTGTACATCAATCTGATCTATTTTGCATTTGCAACTTTGTATTTACCAGTAAAGCTAATTCCGATTCAAGCGTTCTTATGGAAGTTGTGTAGAATAGTGGGCCAATGTCAACTAGCTTTTGGAATATTGTTTAGCGGTAGATGATTACAACATCCCTATTTGACCGGGCGACACATAGTGTTACGCGTCTATGACGAATAGTCGGTTTCAGATTGATTTTATTTCGCACTTCATTTGCGTGAACTCCGCAGCCTGAGGAGTTACTACCCTCCTTCGCTTGCTCTATACGGTACAGACCATTATTAGCCAAGACGCGAACTACAATGCCTCGCCCGGTGAAATAGGAATATACCCATGGTTAAGTGCTTAGTTCCGCTTTTCATGGGCTGTTTTGATTGCCGCAGTTGGCGGTTTTTCTATGTATAGGTATTTTATTGTTGCGCAATAACAAAATACATAGGAGAACCGCCAACCGCGGCTGTAACCGCACATGGAAAGCGGAACTAATATGGAACTAATATGCAATTTGGTAAAGATATCTTCAGAAACAAAAAAGTTTTTCTCACAAAATCTATTTATAGGCCGATCGCTCTTATATGGTAGAATGATCCGATTCTGGTGGTTTGTACATAAATACAGCGTGAAATAAATACAGGAATTTACACAAAGTTTCAGTTCGATAACTATGTAGCTTAAACTGAGAGAATAGTTTGCATAGAAAAGTCTGACAGTTGTATAATTTATAAGGTCAGAGTCAGAGATGCTTCCATGTATGCGTTGCAAACTCCATGGCAAATTTGATATACCCATTCCATGAAGTGCATAAAAAGAAAAAAGAAAATCAGTTTCACCAAGCCCTCCCGCAGCAAGACATTTGTCTCCGATACACAGTGGAATCGAAAAATCTTCGATCCTATAGCGGTTCCATTCATCGGTTTGTCTCCAAAGCTGGAAAAACTCAAATGTCTTTAATTATATATCGACCTTTGTCATCGGTTTGTCTCTTATGTGAATCGAATCGAAATGTCTTCGACCATACATCGATTCTTGTAAGCAATTTGTCTGAAATTTGATTTCATTTTAAAGAATATTTGTTGACGCATGTCATATCATCAAATACCGAATATGTTTTGTTTTCGTTTTCTATCATCATCATCATCGTGGCGCCTGGATCGTTGTCCTCCAATTATCTCGGTCGCGTGACCGCGTCCTCCAATTTTGGAAGCCCAGTAGTTGCGCGGCGTCCACACCTACTGAGCTCTTCCAACGAAATCTCGGTCGTTCTCGCAGTCTCGCTCCGTCGACTCGTTCTGCATTCATTACTCTCTTTGGCATGCGATCATCGTCCATTCTTTGTACATGCCCTGCCCATTGAAGTCGTTGTAGTTTGACGATTTTCGAAACCTCCAGCTCATCGTACAGTTCATACAACACATGGTTGAACCGGATGCGCCATCCATCTCGATCGCAAACAGCCCCGAAAATTCGCCGTAGAACCTTACGTTCAAATGTGTCTAGTATGTTTCCGGAGGCTTGAGGGTCCACGCTTCGCAGCCATATCATACTCAATTGCCCTAATCCCTTGTGATGCATAGCGCGTCAACTGTTCCATGTGGCCCAGTTGACGTTTCGTTGGCATAAGCTGGTTTCGGAGAATGCAGTTGCCAGAATGCACCTCCTTGTGGAGGTGCATAGCATAGCACTGGCCGTATAATGGTTTTGTACACGCGGAGCTTCGTGTTTCAGTGCACATGCTTCGATTTCATTATGGGGAGAACCGAGAAAAAAGTCTTATTAGCTAACTGTATCCGTCGCTTGATTTCGTCAGTTTCGTTGGCGTCACTTGACAAGTTGAAACCCAGGTATAAGAACTTTTTCACGAACTCCATGTTGAGGTCCCCCCCCCCCCCATTGATGCTCGATTGTGCAGGTGTCCTTGTCCTCGATTGCATCATTATTTTAGTTTTACCCTCGTTAATACGTAGTCCAACTTCTTTTGCAGCGGTATCGAGCGTATGCAGAAGTTCTTCTGCGTCGGCCAATCTTCGGGACATGATGTTGATGTCGTCGGCGTACGCTGCTAATTGTGTCGACTTGATGAGTACCGTCTTGCTGTTGTCCATATTCCTAGCCCGAATAGCGTATTCCAGCGCTAGGTTGAAAAGCGTCGGTGCCAGTCCATCGCCCTGTTTCAGACCAGTGCGTGTTTCAAATAGATCAGTCAGTCTATTCTGTATCCTGACTTGTGAGACGGAGTTGGTTATCGTCATCTTTGTCGTCGCACTAATTTGGCCGGTATACCAAATTGCAGCATGATGTTGTACAGTACTCCACGATCGATACTGTCGTATGCCTGCTTGAAGTCGACAAAGATTTGGTATACGTTTACGTTGTATTTCCAGTATTTCTGGAGTATTAGTTTGACCGTAAAGAGCTGATCGGTTGTGGAGCGACCAAGTCTGAAACCGCTTTGATATTCGCCAATGCGTACGGTTTTATTCTATTTTCCAGAATTTTCGTCAAAATTTCATAGGACGTACAAACTAGTGATATGCCCGGGCCGACCGGTAGCGCAGTGTGTTGAGGCATAAGTCTCATGTTTGACTACCGGCGTTTCGGGTTCGAATCCCGTCCACGACGACGTTCGTGGCCATGGATGTGCAGGAGGTGCATGCTGGCAACTGCATTCTCCGAAACCAGATTATGCCAACGAAATGTCAACTGGGCCACATGGAACAGTTGACGCGCTATGCCCCACAAGGGGTTAGGGCAATTGAGTAGTGTATAGTAGTATTTTATCTCCCTTTTTGTGAATTGGACAGATGATGCTTCTGCGCCATTCGTCTGGGATCACCTCGTCCTCCCATACTCGCAGGAGTAATTAATGTATGGAATTAGCAAGACCCGTTCCACCGAATTTTAGCAGTTCAGCTGGAATCGTGTCAGCGCCCAGCGCCCAGCGCCCGGCGCTTTATTTCGTTTTAGTGACAGCAACGCGAAGTCAACTTCTTCTACTGTCGGGGTTTGTATGGGTGGGCCTAGATCAACAATATCGTCGAGAGTTTCTTGTGTGGAGATGTTAGATGGTAGGTTCAGAAGCTCTTCAAAATAAGAGAGCCATCGTTTGTTAATGCCATCGGTGTCGCTGATGATGTTTCCATCCTTGTCCTTACAAAGGCTAGTCCTGGGTTGGTAGCCGTTCTTAATTGTATTTACTAGTTTGTATGCTTGTCCGGTGTTCCTATTAGCTAAGTTTTCGTTTATGTTCAGCAACTGCTCGTCAAAGTATTAACGTTTCTTACGTCTAATTATTCTATTCGATATTCGCCACAGCTCGTCATATTTTTCTCTTCTAGCTCTGGTTCCTCGTTGAATCCATTGTCTGTAAGCCTCGTTTTTCGTGTCAAGTGAATTTCTGCATTCTTCGGCGAACCAGTCATTTCGCGCTCGCCGGGCTTTATATACCACGACCTTCTCCGCGACATCTCTGATGGTACCCTTGAGTTCTTCCCAGAACCCATCGACGCCTGTGTTGCTTATGTTGTGTAGCATAGGCGATATTCTTTCCTCAAGGGCAGCAGCATACGCCACCGCCTTAGCATCGCTCAGAAGCTTATCAACCGCAAAGATTTTGGGAGGGCTGATTCTTGATTGGTGCACTGAGGAAATTCTACATCTGTAGGTCGTCTTCACTAGGTGATGATCTGAGTCGCAGTTTGCTCCTCGATAAGAGCGGACATCCATCACACTAGACGCCCATCTCCTGCAAATGAGGACGTGATCAATTTGGTTGACGGTGTGTGCGTCTGGAGATTTCCAGGTCTGCTTGTGAATGCGTCGATGCGGGAAACACGTAGAGCCTACGACTAGATTGCTGCTGCAGGCGAAGTCGATAAGTCGCTGGCCGTTGTCGTTATATTCTTCGTGGAGACTGTGGCCTCCGGTGCCAATTTTCATTTCCGATTTTCGCGTTAAAGTCTCCCAGCAGCAATTTGATGTCGTTTGTTGGAAGTGAGTCGGAAGAGATTCTTTAGGCGGGCGTAGAACTCGTCTTTTACTGCGTCTTCTTTAACTTCAGTGGGGGTATGCACATTGATGAGCCAGAGATTGAAGAATCGAGTCTTGATGCGAATCGCACATAGCCGTTCGTTTATGGGTTTGAAGTCAGTAATGTGCGGCTTGAGGTGATTATTTACTATAAATTCTACTTCAAACTCCTTGCGACCCGTTGGTTCGCCACTTGTAAAAATTAACCTCGCTGCCAAGCCAATTTGTTTCCTGGACTGCAGTAATGCTCAGTTTCTACTTTTCGATGTGTTGAAGTAGGGCCTTCTCGGCCCCCGGTTTGTTCAGGGAGCGTACATTCCAGAATCCGAAAGAATAATCCTTTAGTCGTTTGCGTGGTCGTCGTTGTTGTTCCGTCCAGTCCGAGGCTTTTGTTCGAGGTTTCTTGACATGGAGTGGTTTTTAAAAGGACGAGTTGTCGGCACGTCGTTTAACCCCCTTCAGGGGATGGCCTCGGAAGACAACTGCTTCAGATGCTTTAATAAACATGCTGGAGTTCACACAACACTACTAAACCTGAAACGCTTAGGTGTTGGCCAGCCATTCAGGCTACAGCTATCTGCCTTTTTCCAAATGTCTTATCGCTAAGACTTGGCCGTCAGCGTTTGAAACACTGCCATTACCAAGGGGCGCCCACTTGGAGGACTATGGGAAAGGTCTTTTGCCCGCCCTTTTTCTATAAGCCTGATTAAATATAAAGTGCCGTGAAATCAATACAAAAATTGTAAACCGGTTCGAAATGAATTTTTGCGGGAAAAGTTCCGCGTGAATTTTACCGAGATATCACGACACTTATAGTTTATGGACAAGCTGTATACCAGGCTTAAATATCGATTCTACAGACTGTATACAGTCATCGATCCTAATTCGATCTCAGCGTTCATTCTACACTGACGACAGTTATCGTTTCCTGTCCACATTTTCGGTATCGCAAAAGTGGCGATGCCCATACAAATGTCCCCGACGTTTCATCGATCGCCTTTCGATTCTTGTCTGACTGGGTAACCAAGGATTTTATGGAGATACTCAAATGCAGACTGAACAAATGTCGTTTTAAATTGGCACACAAACTGCCCTCATTTCGAGTGATATTGCTTGAAATCTGCCCCAATGCCAATCAAGTATTCTATGAAATTTTTAATTTGTGTGTTGGTGCTTGATCTGACAGTGTGTCCTGTCAGATCTTCAAGGTGTCAGCTGTCAGTTCGGTCCACAATAAATAAATTTATTTGTTTATTTTAATTTTTGTCATACCACCAGATATGTTCAGTCGGATCAAATAAATTGGTGTGAGTAAAAATCAGTGCAACTCTGAATTAAAAATGAGATTTGAGTAAATCTTTTACAAAGCAATTATTTGGGACAGTTGTTCGAAAAAAAGCGATCTCAACGCCAATCGAAAACGACATTAGTCGACGAAAGTTACTGAAAACCATTCGTTACCATGACGAAACTGTCGAATAGTTTAATACTATAATTAAGACTAGGAATTGTTTGTATCCTAGACGAATTATATATTTATCGAAATTCCGATGGAAACTAAACCTATTAAAACTGGAAATTTTAATCCCATCAATCAACGCAGAACCATAAAAAGGATACCCCTGCATTCTTTACATGGAACTTACTCTACGGACTGAGAACGTGCTTTAAAATGATTAAAAATGAATCCGCTTGACACTGATTTCTATTGTGAAAAAGCAATGCCCACGGATGAATTTCGTTGTTGTTGACTCTGCTTCTATTTTCATTTGATTGGAATTTAATGACAAAAAAGTGTACAGTATCCCGTCTACCCTTACCAATATAATAAGTATCGACATACACAACGAAAACTTCACCTGACTGCCATTCATTTGCTCACATCGACCCTCTTCTATCTCCAACCCATTGTAGAAAGCCCAGTGAATAATTCATACACTGCCACCACGACCCAATCAGAATGTTTTGAAGGGATGGCATGATGACGGTGGTTTCATCAAAAAATAAAGCCCATGTTGAGGGTAATAACAGTAACATCGCGCGATGGGTGAAAGGCCCGACTGTACAAGCCCTGTGACATTGATGGCAACGGCCCGTACTCCAGGTGTGAGTGGGGTTATTTGTTGATTACACCCCCACTACGACGTTCAAACCAAAACATATATTGGATCGATATCGATATGCTATGTGGCATATAAATATATCTGAATAGAACGTAAAGCTACAGGAGAAGAAATGATTGATGATTACCTTTTCCAAGTTGATAGCATCCTGTCCATTGACCATTTCTACAGGAATGGATCCATAAAGTTTTTCTCCATCGATGCCGATATAATATTTGGATAATAATCGAGTGGCGTAGTCTTATTGTCGTCCTGGCTGACAAATGTCAAGTCTGATGCCTGTCAGGATAACTTTTTGGCATCCACTCTATCTTGGTCTTTGTGTTGTTTGCTTTCCTAATGTCGTATCATGACCAGAACATGATTTCCTACAGTTATGACCATGCCAACATTTGTAGAGGAAAAAGGATGAAGTGTCCCCTGTTCATCATCGTCTTGTTTTTTAAGTGAAATTTTCCTTTTGTGGTTCGATTGAAAGAGATGAGGTGTCTCCGTGTCCTCTTGTCGAGCTACTACTTGAGCTAGTGGATGGTGGTAACTCATGCTTTCATTCTCATGTTGGAATTCGCTAAAATAATTACATACGAGTACTTCACCGAGACGTCTGCTGTAATACAATAAATTGTGGAAGATATTATGTAGGCAACAGAAAATTCAGTCTCTTAGAGTCTTAGCATTATCGAATGTTTCTGTTAGCATTAACACATGTAAAATTTACTACGATATTTATTTTACCTAAAATTGGACAGAGCTTCAAATCGAATGGTTTTCCACCGTCTGTACTGCATACCTCAATCAAATGTGAGGAAACCTCAGCAATATAAAAAGGAAACTACCCGAACTTCCAAACTGCTTACTTGGAACAACAGTCACGTAACATTTTATTGGAAAAGTCCCAAGTAGTTTAACTCTCATTTTCAAAATCAGGAGAAAGATTTTGCAGCCCGAGCAGGACAACGTGGCACGCTGGCGTGATGATGACGATGATGTGTTGAAAAGTGGCAGATTATTACAACTCGTTCAACATACTTTCGGTGTAACACTTATAATAAATGTTCAGGTGAATCAAGCGGTAGTAAACAGGAAACTATTCGGGAAAAGTTTCGTTACATCAAGTGCTACAAGGATCTGAATGCCGGCTCAACGTTGGAGACTGCTCGTTTCTGCATTCTGTGTGTACTGTATCCGCAGTTGTTTCGGAAGGACAAAGTTTTCGAGTAAATTTAATGACGTAAATTTGTTCAGCTCATAGTATCCTCCAAATGTGCAGAGAGTGCAATTTGCTGGTTTGTTTTATTGTTTCTTTTTAGGGAGAAATTGCTGGTAAACGTGTTCCGATTTACGCCATACAGTGGGCATTTTATATAAATTTTGTTTTGAAATAAAGGATATAATGAAAGGTTGGTGTGATTGATTGTGAAAAAAATTTTGATTCTTTAAATAATTGAAAAGGCGAGGTAATGGACGGGTTGATGGACATTCAAAGATGCCCGCTGGGACGGAGCGTTAGTTTGCCATAACGACCGTGAAAGTCGGACAGTGTCGCCTAACGAAGAAATAGGCCCCTCAACAGGAGACGTGGGCGGGGTTGTCACCGCTCGTTGACCCTGTCCACACATTAGAAGAAATTCAGGGATAGACAACATAAACAGGGGAAGCAAAAATGGGGAATAAAAAAAACGGAGTGTTAAGAGTGTAATGGTTGGCACGGCTCAGATGCCCTCGCGCTAACATCGAGGTCTGGGTGTAATGGACCCCTCGGCCTCTGGTTTTGTACCATCGACAGGTCACTACTCACCAGGTGCTGCTTTCGATCTGTCGGTAGAAGCAGCACGTAACGGTTAAAGACAGAGTGTCCATGTCAGGCGTCAGTTTTGCACAAAATAGTTCAATCTACCATTGAAGTATTTACCATTTGGACATCTTGCATACTATTTGCCCTAATCCCTAGTGGGGCATAGCGCGTCAACTACTCCCATGTGGCTTAGTTGCCGTTTCGTTAGCACAAACTGATTTCGGACGACACATGTTGCTAGCATGTACCTCCTGCCCATTTAGCTGCAAAGCTGCGACAAGTCGGGAAAGATTGTGGCTTATTGTTACGCCCCACTCCACAGGGAGGAGACAACACAAACGTTCATGGCCATGATGTGGGTACCACGAACCATCAGACAGACGCCTGACTGCACTGAGCTTCTGGCGTTTATCATTTTATTTCAGCCCGGAAAATTCTCTTTTTTTTTGCCCACACTCAAGTTATTCCTCCCGGTCCTAAGATCCAGTTTACGGCTCCCTCTCTCAAGGAGGAACAGTGTTGCTGCAGGAACTCATTACATTAATAAAGATAAAACAGTCGACATGATGATTACTTTTCTATACTTAAACCAACTAGTCGCAGGAGGATAGAATATTTCAAACACATTTGTAATGAATATATTTTATTATAGTATATCCTCTTTTCATTGTTATTAGTATAATCTTACCATTTAATATTAAATTGCGAGTATTTTCTCATAAGATATTTTTGTATTTATTTTTAGGTAAGCTACTCGTATAACTACAAGTTTTTAGTATCGCAAAACAAAAGGTAATTGATATTTTCCTTAAAAAAAAATTGTAATTATTTTTTTTTTAAATTGACTTGGAAGTTCAGTTCGAGCGAACAAATGAAATTTGTTGGGATTAAAGAACCTCGGCCGGTTACGGGCATTATCAATCCAACCAACACATCATCATAATCGTGGCGCGACAGCCCGACGTTGGGCCTTGGCCGCCTGGATCATTGTCCTCCAATTGTATCGGTCATATGACTGCGTCCTCCAATTTTGGAAGCCCGGTAGTTGCGCGGCGTCCTCATATACTGAGCTCTCCCAACGAGATCTCGGTCGTCCTCGCAGTCTCGCTTCGTCGCTCGTTTTGCGTTCATTACTGTCTTTGGCATGCGTTCATCGTCCATTCATTGTACATGTCCTGCCCATTGACGTCGTTCTAGTTCGAAAATTTTCTAAACTTCCAGCTCATCGTACAGTTCATACAACTCATGGTTGTACCGGATGCGCCATCCATCTCGATCGCAAACGGCCCCGAAAATTCGGCCCAGAACCTTACGTTCAAATGTGTCTAGCATACTTCCGGAGGCTTGAGTGAAGGTCCATGCATGGCAGCCATAGCATAGCACTGGTCGTATAATGGTTTTGTACACGCGGACCTTCGTGTTTCTGTGCACATGCTTCGATTTCATTATGGGGAGAACCGAGAAAAAAATCTTATTAACTATCTGTATCCGTCGCTTGATTTCGTCAGTTTCGTTGGGGTCCCTTGACAAGCTGCAACCCAGGTATGTAGCTAAAATCGTCCTGGAATTGCTAAACGCCCACTTAGAAAGCATAATTGATGAAGAGCAGGCTAGCTTTCGATCCGAAATCTCCTGTGTCGATCACACTAACACTTCCCGTATCATCATCGAGCAATGTGCTGAGTACGATTCCCCGCTTCACTTGCTTTTCATCGATTTCGAGAAGGCTTTCGATAGTGTGAACCGGGATTCTATATAGGCGGCCTTGCGCAGTAGAGGCATCCCTGAGAAGCTTGTGACTATTATTAAGGCAACCTATGACGACGCGAAATATCACGTTCTGTATAAAGTTAAGGCGTCGGGGGACTTTGAGATTCGAAGTGGAGTTCGGCTGGGGTGCATCCTCGCACCGATCCTATTCCCCATAGTGATCGGCGATGTGTTGCATGCAGCCCTATCCGGACTAGACAGAGGAATTCAATGGACGTGACATCTTATCTACAACATTTTGACTAGGCTGACGACATATACCTACTCTCCCACAAAATCATGGATTTGTCCGGAATGGCGTTAGATCTCGAGAGGGAGGCAAGCAAGGTTGGGCTTAAGATTAACACTAACAAGACCAAGGTTCTTGGCCCGCCATTGCGAAAAAGGAATTAAACGCCTATTGCCATCAATATTAATGGGCAGCCTGTGGAGAAGGCGGAAAACTTCGTCTTCCTACATCGCTCGTCGTATCAACCAGGCTAAATGTGCATACGGCATGCTGCCCAAAATCTGGCAGAGCAGTTATCTCAGCATCAAATCAAGACCAAGCTGCGATTGTTTCGCTCCCTGGTACTGTCTGTGCTTTTGTATGGGAGCAGTATGTGGAAATTTTCTGTAAGAGTTACCATAAAGCTGCAAGTTTTCGTCAACGCATGTTTTCGTTGAATTCTAAGAATTTTCTCACCCGAAATAATATGAAATAAAGAGCTGAGTCGGCGTACGGAGCAGATGCCAATCAACGATTTGATAAGCAGACGAAATTGGCAGTGGATAGGTCACACATTGCGGAAGAGTGATAACTGCAATGCTTTCCATATCATGAAATGGAAGCCCATTTCCAACCAAGGCCGACCAAGAGGGGCTCCGAAAATCACATAGCGTCCATATGTGCCCAAGGAGTGTATGGCGCTGGGTAAGTTTTTTGGGGAGTTTCGCCCCATTGCCTAGAACAGAGTACGATGGCGGGCAGGAGTAGTTGAAGCGCTATGCCCCACTAGGGATTAAGGCAAAGTAGTATGTATAATTAAACACCTCACGCTCACACAATACAATCCTCTTCACCATTTTAGGCGATTAGCTTAGAATTCGCTCAACTGCCCGAGAAATATGACTGACTCCGCTTATCACGGATATTTATGTCTGCCTCTGAGTGGATTGAAAGAATACATTGACTCCCTTTGAATTTCAATTTCAACTCGCCCCTCTCTGCATATATACGTACCATGACATAATTTCTTTCTGTCATAACTCAAGCTTACCTTAGTTTTTTTCAGTTTGGATATTGCGGAACAATTGCGAAAACGTGGCTATAAAATACAATGAATGGCGGTAGGATAACCCTAGGCACTCGAAGATCGAGGTTCGTCCCATTCACTTTAACAAAAGAATTTTAAATTTTCATTTCGCCCTTCTTTTAAAGGAGTGGTAAGTGCACTCTGTAAAAGTTGTGTTAGCGCGAACCAACGTTTATCCTTCATCTCGTACAGTTTTAAATAATAAATTCAAAAAGTTACAGTCAGGTAATGCATCCAATATGCTAGTGAAATCAAGGTTCGCCCTGTGTTTTGAACTCCCTTTCTTTTCCCCGATGCACTCCTACTGGACTCGTTTTCACGTCGCTTATTCCGGCTGAATTTGAAGTCTGTTACAAAAGGCTCCCGAAATAGGATAATATGCGGAATCCGGGCATGGCAGCAGACTACCGGGTAGCGCTTGTATTTAATATGCTCAACGGTTCCCTAAAACTGGAAGTATTTACTTTGGATGATGAATGCCATTATTTTGTAGGGCATTTACAAATAAGAAAGTCGTCGTTCTCGACGTTCGGTCCTAGTTATTCAAACTAAATGAAATGGTCTTATGAAAAGACATGATAAATGAACACACCTCAGTTTCACTGTTGCCCTAAGGCATCCTATGGGGTCATTGTTGCTTGTAAAGTACGTAGTAGAGTTATTTTCGGACGTTGGTTTGTCTTCTGGGATGGGCTTAATTAAGCTTTGTTTGGATTAGGGCAGTGATGCATGTAGAAAGCATGAAGGATATCAGTTATTGCGAAATATTATGGATTTTCACCACGATAAATGTGCGCAGTTAAAAAAATGCAGTTTGAAATTACAACGTTGGATATGACAATTTTGTTATCCAATTATCTCAAATCTAATGTAGTTTTTACATGTTAGACCGTCCATTGGACTGCGCATTAGACCGTTTACTAGACCGCGTATTAGACCGTCTGTTAGACTGCGCATTAGGTGTTTTTGACATGGATATGTCTTATAGCTGGAGGTCATCCTAAAAATCTGTCCGTCACACGAAATGTCTGTTTTCTACTCGGGGGTCAGAAGAGGAAACAAGCCCATTGAAAATTTTTCTTTTCTGGTTGTGCATGTCGTTTGAGTGAAGTGGTCATTGTGCATGGCTGTTGCTTGTAGATCCGCGCGGGCGGCGCGCTTTAGGGGATCCTGTGTGTACATGTTGGGATGTTGATTTGATAGCGATAAAGGTTGACGTTGCGGACGGCAAGAAAAAACATAGTGTACGGGTGAACAGGCGCTCTCTGTGCTCTCTGTCCCACGCTCTCAGTCAACGCGACGCCATAATCAAAACTCCTGCATACACACCATACCATACATTCAAAATCCTCAAAAATATAGAGTACGCTCCGTACTACCTAACTTGACTAGGCCCCCAGAACACGTCGCAAGAAGTCGTCTGCTCTCCTCGCTCGACATGCTCACACGCAATTTATGGTCTCTGAATGTATGCGAAATTTCGCTCAGGGCAGCGGACCTCCTCCTCTCATTCATTCATATCATTCTCATTCTCACCATTTCATTAAACAAATTGTGCACTCCCGACATGCATATGCATAGACCAAATCTGAGGTCACAAGGAATGAAATTTCATTTTTACTCATTATTTAGGTCAAGGACGTCCAAGAACTTTCAATGACCTTCAATTTCCGCCAATTCCCATCCATCATTTAATAAAATAGCCCGTGTTGTACTATCTGAATCACTAGGGTCCCAGAAAAAGTAGCAAGTAGTCAGTTCGACTAACATTTGGACATGCGCAGACGCAATTTGGGAGAGTGTACATTACATAGTTCCCGCCCCCCAAAGATAGAGAGCGAGAGCCATCGCGGATGAAGTTCATTCTATCCAAATCGGGTGATCCAGCAACTGTGGTTGTGCATTTGCAATGGCGGCGATTTGAGGTCTGACTGGCCCACAATGTCGGCCCCCACCACACGTGCAATAAACATATCATAAAACAAAATGGCGGATTCGTACTGCGCGAGTTAAAATCTCCCAAGCCCCGAAATAGAGAAATATTCGTCGCAGGATGTTATAGTTCCGGGCAGCTCATCGTGACATGATGTACATTCAGAGGTCTGCAGAAGATCAAATGCCCCCCCTTCTGCAAAAATTCCAAAATTTTTCTTGTGCATTCTCTTTGTGCGTGTGTTGGAATGTTTTCTTTACTTTTGTTAGTTTCCCTTTCTGTTTGCCGGACACAACCGCATAGAGTCGCACGCGTTACTTGAGAAACGGATTGTGTCTGCCGGACCCAGAATGTTGATTAAAGGGGCGGGATGAGGCGGATAGTGTGGGAGCGATTTTGCAATAGATACACAAACACAATACACGTCCGATTGGGAAAAGATGGTGGGAAGCGTGCTTGCGATTAGCAGAAACATACTCAGAGAAATGTCGATAGGCTGAAGTCTGCAAACTGTACCGAACGGGTAGATGGAACAGGGTGCACGAGAGGAGGTGAATATTGCACACATGCGATGCAAACGAAAACGAAACGAAAACGAAAACGATCGGACAGGACAAAGCAAAGCAGAATTTATGACGAGTATCTACACTGTCACCAGATACATCGGTACATGGATATGTCTTATGCCTACCGAAAGCGTGGGACGTGTTTTTTCGAATGATTTCATTGAGTATAACTATACTGGGATGTTTATAAAACTTACGTCGATATCTTCAACACAACAGGTTCCACGCAGTCGGTAGTCATAGACATATCCATGTTCCGATGTATCTGCATCCAGTGTAGATACTTTGTACCTTTTTTATAAACACCTTTCGCCGGAGTAATCATCACAACTAAAGACGCCGTATTCCATTGCACAACGATTTTTCCTGAATGATATATTACGATGTATTCTATTGTAATACGTGTTGGGTAAGAATATGTTTAAGAAGAGTATCGTTCGCCCTGCAGCCTCGGCATCACTGAAACTACGCGCACTTGACCAATACCAGCCCTGGTCGCGATAATTGGACTTGTTCCGTTGTATATATTCATTCAAGAGTCGGCAGCTCTAAATGCACTTAGATCAGACGTACGTAGTGGAGAAGGCGGTCAGATGAGCAGCCTGAATCAAATTCCTGACATCCGGATTCGCTTGAGATCTGATTATATGATCACGGAGGCTTGCTTCGGCAGAAAATGTTCAGCCCTCATCCCTGACCGCTCCAAATGGGAAAATGGCACGCCCTGTTCAATTCCTAGATTTATTATCTGGTTCACCGTTGCGTCTAAAACGTTTGTTTGTGCAGGTGTCTTTCGAACCAATACCAGGATTTCGATCGCAATGGAAGTCTCGCCTAGCGTTTTTGGAAGCTGAGATCCACGCCATTGGGGTCTGCGCCATCGTAATCTCGGAGACTGGACTTCGCGGCGCTCACATTGATATCTACTCAGACAGCGAAGCAGCTTTAAAGGTGCTCTCCTTATATACTAACTCTAACTGTTGGCAACCCAAAAACCGAGTCTTCTTGCGTTAGGTGCTAGGCCACCAGGGCATTGAGGGGACGAGGCTGCGGGTGAACTTGCTAGGCAAGGATCATCCAGTCGCGTTTATGGACCTGAGCCTTGCTGTGGGCTGGCCTAGGATAAACTGCGGATCACGGACTGGTCCGCACTATTACGTCATCAGTGCTGGAATAACTTACCACGGCTACGTCAATCAACGGAGCTGCCCTTCATTCACAAGGATACTAATCAAATGAGTAGAACTCATCTAAGACTTCTAGTGGGGTACTTATCTGGCCATCTACCTGGTCAGATATCACCTAAAAAAGATGGGTCTGTCCAGCGAGACTGAATGCCGTCTCTGTCTGGAGGACGTAGAAACGAACAAACACATCATGTGCGAATGTCCCGCCATTGCGCGTTATACGATGTCACTTCTCGAGCAGGCTACATTCAGCACTGAAGATTTCGGGTTGATTCCTGCTGAGGACATACTGTTCTTTATTAGAAAAGTGGACGGTCTTTCGTCTTAATGGGCTACGTCACAGCATACCTCTTATGTTCGCAATGCCTACCTGCTGGGCCAGTAGCTCGACTATCTTATTTTCTCTAACTATAGTATCTATCGTTCAAATTTATAGATTTACATTTTTGTACAGATCATCATAATGTCAGTGGAGCTGGCGAACGTAAATACGGGTATGTCGGGTTTGGGCAGGTGCCCAAATGCGGTGCACACTGGTTTTCACAGGTAATAGGTTTGTAATTTGGCATGTCAAATCGTTTTATAATGGATCCTGGTGCAAAACTTAGGTCAGGCAGACAAGCGGTTTATTTTTCGCAGCTGATTATGTCTGCCTTGACCCAAAGTGTGAATGTGCAATGGTAGCAGGATAGTTTTAAATCCCCGTGAAGTTCTTTCAGACATCGAGAACTTCTTGTCCAAATTTGGCAACTGACGCTTCCGTATCGGTCATCTTTGCGACGGGAGATAATGTGGGGGGATGCGATAGACATGTGACTTTCCAATACAAAACAACGACATGTATTAGAAAAACCCAACGAAAAACTGACTACTATTGTATCATCGTGACGCTGCAACCTGACGTCGCGTCGGCACCCGACCGTTTGGCTCATTGTCCTCCAATTATCTTGGTGCAGTGACCGCGTCCTCCAATTTTGGAAGCCCAACAATTGTTTATAACGATTGTAAGAGTTGAGGTAAGCCTCAACTGAGGACAGAGATCGAGGCACGGTTGTTCAGACCCGCCGTGACACCTAACTGCCAAACTCTCCTCAGTAATGACCTGACATGATGCGTACTCGACACTAGCTCAGCTGCCGGTAGTGTAGTCCGAGTTGTTTAAGGTGAAACTGCCTCGTCATCGCTACGAAGAAAAAATTTCACGCGTCTGCCCGAGTATCGGAATTACACGGGAATTCCCTCACATAATTTATAAGCAAACAGAAAGATTGACTGGAAAATTTCCCTAATCGCCCCTGTCACTATCACGGTAGCCCCCTGATAGCAATGAGGCTGTGCGCTCCCTCCTCGACTTTGGGTTGAGCGGGGCGATATTGCTCAATCTCTCCGCCTTGGAGGTTAGGTCGCTGTCGCCCGCCAGGACGTTCCCTCACGTCGTAGCGGGCGGTGTTTCTCCAGACCAGAATATTCGTTGAGCCCTGAAATACATACATTAGTATAGGAGATTTCTATTATAGTCAAAATGCCATTACCTACCTTGATCCCCGAAATTTGGCTGCCTCGGTCTTCCTCGTAGCCTTGCTTCGCTGCTGCGTCCTTTGAATGTTTTCAAACTGTTTTCAGATTGTTTAGGCATGCGGTTATCGTCCATTCGTTCTATATGCCCTGCCTATTGAAGACTTTGTACTTTGACGATTCTCGAAACATCCAGCTCATCGTACAGTTCATACAGCTCATCCCAGCAAAAAGCGTGGCTAACCAAGTAGGGTAGGTACCTGGTTAACCAAAATATCCAAATCGTAGCCCCCGTACCATGGGTGGTACGAAATGTTAAGAGGGTAATAAAAAAATGCATCAATGTCACAGGTATTTTGCCAACCGACGGTGCCCCCCAATGTTACTAACGTAGGCTACTACCGTATTTACCTTTCCTTAGTCGGTCCCCTAAATACCCACCAAAAGTGAAAAAAAATCAGCTACATCCGGTTAGTATGCCTATTTGATTTTACGGTTGGGTCGTTTTCCAAAGAATTGTTTTTATAATTTTTTCAACATTTAAATCAAATTTTCGTGTTTGCATGTCCGACTGGGATTCGAACTCGGGTCGTTCCGCCTCAAAAGCCATCGCACTACCACATACGCCATCGAAACTAATGTAGAATGGTTTCCAAATAATGCTTTATAAGCAATACTGTCCCAGCATAAAAAGTGGTTAAGTAAGTTGGGTATGTAACTGGGTTACCTAAATCATGAACATCGTAGCCCCCGAACAGCTATCTAGGTTGGATACGTACCTAGGTTACCTAAATCATGAAAATCTTAGCCCCACGCCATGGATCTCTTGAAAGTCTTATGGGCTGAGTGAAAATTGTGGGTATGCCAGGATGGCTATTTAGCATAGCTATTTTGGGTAGTACGCGTTACCGGGGGGTACGACTTTTTGCTGGGATGGTTCTACCAGATGCGACATCTATTTCGGTTGCAAACTGCTGCGAAAATTCGCTTTTGAACCTTTTGTTTAAATGTGTTTAGCATGTCTTCGGAGGCTTGAGTTAGGGTCCTGGTTTTGCTGCCATAGCATCACAGGTCGTATGATGGTTTTGTATATGCGGAGCTTTGTATTTCTGTGCACATGTTGCGATTTCATTATTGGGAGGACCGAGAAAAAAGCCTTATTTGTAAGCTGTATCCGTCGCTTGATTTCGTCAATTTCGCTGGCGTCATTTGACGGGTCGCTACCCAGGTATTTGAAGTCATCTATGAATTCTATGCCAAGATCCCTGACGTTGCTTTTTGTACGTGCTCGTGTCTTTCCTCTAGATTGCATCATTATTTTTGTTTTGACCTATGGTTATGGCTTGCTTAGTCCAACTTCTTTTGCATCCGTGTCAACTGCATCGATTTGAAGAAAAGCGTGCCGTGGGTCCGCATTCATTACCCAGTTGGCGTGTTCAAGTGCAAGGCTGAAGAGCATCGACGCCAACTTATCGCCTTACTTCAACCCAGTATGTGTTTCAATCCTGACCTGTGAAACGGAGTTGTTTATCGTCATATTTGTTAGTCGTACTAGATTTACTGGTACAAATACCAAATTACAGCATGATATTATACAGTACACCCTGATCGACACTCTCGTATGCTTAAAGTCGGCAACGATTTGGTACACGTCGATGTTGTATTCCCAGCACTTTTCCAGGATCCGTTTGACCATGAAAGGCTGATCGGTTTCTTGATCGGCCTTGATATTCGTCAGTACGGTTTAATTATATTTTCCAGAATTTTCGTCAGTATTTTGTAGGACGTACAGACAAGTGAGATGCCTCAAAAAATTATGCTCATGCGCCAATCTTCTGGGATCACCTGATCCTCCCAGCTTCGCGGAAGTAGTTGATGTATTGCATTTAAGAGACCCGTTCCACCGGATTTTGACAGCTCATTGGGAATCTCTTCTGCGCTTTATTTGGTTTGAGTGACTTTAGGGCAAGACCAACTTCTTCATTTTTTGGGTCTTGTGCATTGGGGCCATGATGTATGGGTATTAAGAAGGTCTTAAAAATAGGACGCCCATCGTTGTTGCTATCAGTATCGCTGATGATATTTCCATCCTTGTCCTTACAGAGGGTGGTCCTGGATTGATAGGCATTCTTAATCTTATTTACTAGTCTGTACGCTTGTCTGTTCTTTCTAGAAGCTAGGTTCTTATTAATATTCAGAAACTGCTCGTTTAAGGATTTTCGTTTCTTACGTCTAATTATTGTACATATTTTATTATCACTGTAGCTCGTCGTATTTTTTTCTCTTGGCTCTAGTTAGACGTTAGATACATGGTCTGTAAGCTTCGTTCGTTGCGTCTAACAATGTGTAATGAGCAAGGTGGTCACCAGTATTTTTGGGACGGGGCCGAAAGTTTGCCGAAGGTGATCATGAAGGTCTGGCGACGATAGAAGCGAATGTTCCTCAACGAGGTGAGCGGCGGTACATGCTTGTTTCAGCTAAGTTCGGGAGATGTAGGCGGGTGTTTGCCCACTCGTTGCCCCAGCCATTACAATGATAACATTTATCATGTGCCTTGGGGGTAGACAAATACGACAAAGGTTAAAGCTAGATCCCATCTATCCAGAAAACTAATAAAAAGATACAAAGTACCTACACTGCATGCAGATACATCGGAACATGGATATGTCTATGACTACCGACTGCGTGGAACCTGTCGTGTTGAAGATATCGACGTAGGTTTTGTAAAGATCCCAGTATAGTTATACTGGATGAAATCATTCGAAAAAACACGTCCCACGCTTTCGGTAGGCATAAGACATATCCATGTACCCATGTATCTGGTGGCAGTGTAGATACTCGTCATAAATTCTGCTTTGCTTTGTCCTGTCCGCGCGGGCTCCTTTCTCTCGCGGGATCGTTTCGTTTTCGTTTGCATCGCGTGTGCGCAATATTCACCTCCTCTCGTGCACCCTGTTCCAGCCGTCAGCCGAAGGTGTGACAGGGGGACTAACATTTGGACCACCATGGTACATTTGCCGTAACTGTCATGCCCTAGGAAGTGCGACCTTTACCTCCGCGTGGTGACGGGTGGAAGCAGGCTGTTGGCAAAATCTTATCTGTGCCATCAGCGCTGACTAAACTTGGTCGGGCGGGGAGCGGTATCTCCCTTATAAACATACCCTAAATCCAAGGTGGAACAGCATACGCCGAGGGATGCATGGTCAAGAGGTTGCTTGGCCGCTAGTATGCGAACTCTGGATACCTGTCGACCTCCAGTTTTAAACCAGACTTCTGACGGCAGACCGGGTGATGCCGTCGGTGACTGTTTTTCCCGGATATTCATGGGCTTCTATGAATAATAAAAAAAGAAAAACAAAACAAACCAGAGTGTGATGCAACTCCAAATGCATCAAACACAGTTTCCTCTGAGCTGCCTACTAGCTCACTGCTCGACGGAGCCTCCAGGCCCGTTGTTGAGACTGTCGATGGACTGAACGTTAAGCGATACAGTCCCTCTGAATCGTCCTTGGACTTCTTTAGCCCGAGGAACCTCAGCGGCTTCAAGCGAACCTGCACCACGCAATAGGAGCATCGGCCACTGTGTGCAGGTTATTCGCCGATAAACAGGCCACCATTGCGCTTATTCAAGAGCCATGGGTGGCCCGTGGCCGAATTTGCGGTCTAAACACAACAACTGGTAAGTTGATATATGACAGGTTAGCGGGTTGTCCGCGTGCGGCGCTTCTGATCGACAAATGCGTCAACTACTTGCCACTAACCAATTTTATTTCTAGAGATCTAGCTGCAGCATTGGTGGAGGTATCCACGCTCAACGGTCGTCAGAAAGTGGTAGTTGCGTCTGCCTACTTCCCATCTGACAATGTTGAGATTCCACCACTCGAGGTCCAGCAGCTCGTTGACTTCTGTCGACGTACAAACCGGCATTATGTGATCGGTTGCGATGCAAACGCACACCACACGGTGTGGGGTAGCAGCGACATCAACGACAGAGGTAAGCGCCTTCTTGACTATCTTATGTGTAAACATATGAATGTCCTGAACAGGGGGTGCAAACCTACCTTTGTCACTGCGGCAAGGGCAGAGGTACTCGACATCACCCTTGCTAGCGGTTTCTTCTCCAGGTTCATTGCGAACTGGCACGTGTCGGACGAAGTGTCTCTTTCAGATCATAGACACATCAGATTTGACATCCTAGGACAATCCGACATTCGCTCGGATACTTTTTGTCCAAGGAAAACTAACTGGATTAAATTCCGTGAACTAGTTAGCTCCAAAGCGGAACTACTGGTCAGCCCCATAAGCACTACAGGGGAAATTGAGATTGCAGCTGAGGAGCTCAATGAAATTTTAACTTCCTCCTACAGAGATAGTACCGTTTCACGTTCGGTGGAGTCGGGGCGAAAAGTACCCTGGTGGAACGAGGAATTGGCCCGCAAGCGATCTAAAGTTAGGAGGATGTTCAACAAAGCCAAGCGCTTCAATAGGTGGGATGAGTACAGAACTGCTCTCACCGAGTACAACAAACTCATTAGGCATTCCAAACGAGAATGCTGGAAAAGACATTGTGAAAGCATTCAGTCGCTACCGGAAGCGGCGCGCCTTCACAAAGCCCTTTCCAAAGACTCAGCTAACGGCGTCGGCCTTCTATTGAGACCAGACAGTTCGTATACTGAAGGTCCAGAAGAAACATTAAAGTTGCTTCTTCAGACCCATTTCCCTGGGTCCGTACTGTCTGATGGTGACCCCTGCCCAACTGCGAGGCCCCAACGGGTTTCCGTAAGCCGGGCTCGCAGTTTATCGGGGGTCATCTTTGACATGGACAAAGTAAAATGGGCGATAGAATCCTTTGAGCCATTTAAAGCTCCCAGTGTAGACGGCATCTTCCCCGCTCTGTTACAAAACAGCTTGGAGATCATAATAACTCCGCTAATCGAACTTTTTAGGGCAAGTTACACCCTAGGGTACATACCACAACCTTGGAGGAAAGTTAATGTGGTCTTCATACCCAAAGCGGGCAATAAGCCGGAACATATGCCCAAATCCTATAGACCGATTAGCCTTACTTCCTTCTTCCTTAAAACCATGGAAAAGTTGCTTGATTTGCATATCAGGCACAAGATGGAACTGTCAATCCCCCTACATCGTATGCAATTCGCGTACACGAAGGGTAAGTCAACAGTAACCGCCTTGCATAGCCTTGTCAGTACAATCGAAAAGACCCTCAGTGAAAAGGAAATCGCGTTGTGCGCGTTTCTTGACATTGAAGGGGCTTTCGATAATACTGGCTACGAGTGCATTTCCAAAGCACTGGAACTCAGAGACATCCCGCCCGCTACCATTGCATGGATAGACGCCATGCTCCGTGGACGGGATATTTACTCAACTCTAGGCAGTACATCCATTTGCGTGAATGCCGTAAAGGGTTGTCCACAAGGTGGCGTTCTGTCACCCCTTTTGTGGTCCCTTGTCGTAGACGAACTGATTTCCATGCTTAATGAGCGCGGTTATCTCACTATCGGATACGCGGATGATTTAACTATCATAGTCAGGGGCAAATTCGAATCTACCATCACTGAGGTGATGACGTCGGCCCTTGACATAGTTCTACGCTGGTGTGTGGCTGTGGGCTTACATGTAAACCCACAGAAAACTGTCGTTGTGCCGTTCACACGAAAACGAAATATAACTTTGGATCCAATTTCGTTAGGCGGCACGACCTTAGATTATTCCACTGAAGTTAAATGCCTCGGGGTAACTCTAGACTCGAAACTCACCTGGAATACTCACATAGATAATGTACTTGGAAAAGCCACACGCACAATGTGGGCTTGCAGAAGTTTCTTTGGACGGACATGGGGGCTCACCCCAAAGATAATTGAGTGGTTATACACCATGCTGGTGCGGCCTATGGTGACCTACGCAGCTTCTTGACTATCTTATGTGTAAACATATGAATGTCCTGAACAGGGGGTGCAAACCTACCTTTGTCACTGCGGCAAGGGCAGAGGTACTCGACATCACCCTTGCTAGCGGTTTCTTCTCCAGGTTCATTGCGAACTGGCACGTGTCGGACGAAGTGTCTCTTTCAGATCATAGACACATCAGATTTGACATCCTAGGACAATCCGACATTCGCTCGGATACTTTTTGTCCAAGGAAAACTAACTGGATTAAATTCCGTGAACTAGTTAGCTCCAAAGCGGAACTACTGGTCAGCCCCATAAGCACTACAGGGGAAATTGAGATTGCAGCTGAGGAGCTCAATGAAATTTTAACTTCCTCCTACAGAGATAGTACCGTTTCACGTTCGGTGGAGTCGGGGCGAAAAGTACCCTGGTGGAACGAGGAATTGGCCCGCAAGCGATCTAAAGTTAGGAGGATGTTCAACAAAGCCAAGCGCTTCAATAGGTGGGATGAGTACAGAACTGCTCTCACCGAGTACAACAAACTCATTAGGCATTCCAAACGAGAATGCTGGAAAAGACATTGTGAAAGCATTCAGTCGCTACCGGAAGCGGCGCGCCTTCACAAAGCCCTTTCCAAAGACTCAGCTAACGGCGTCGGCCTTCTATTGAGACCAGACAGTTCGTATACTGAAGGTCCAGAAGAAACATTAAAGTTGCTTCTTCAGACCCATTTCCCTGGGTCCGTACTGTCTGATGGTGACCCCTGCCCAACTGCGAGGCCCCAACGGGTTTCCGTAAGCCGGGCTCGCAGTTTATCGGGGGTCATCTTTGACATGGACAAAGTAAAATGGGCGATAGAATCCTTTGAGCCATTTAAAGCTCCCAGTGTAGACGGCATCTTCCCCGCTCTGTTACAAAACAGCTTGGAGATCATAATAACTCCGCTAATCGAACTTTTTAGGGCAAGTTACACCCTAGGGTACATACCACAACCTTGGAGGAAAGTTAATGTGGTCTTCATACCCAAAGCGGGCAATAAGCCGGAACATATGCCCAAATCCTATAGACCGATTAGCCTTACTTCCTTCTTCCTTAAAACCATGGAAAAGTTGCTTGATTTGCATATCAGGCACAAGATGGAACTGTCAATCCCCCTACATCGTATGCAATTCGCGTACACGAAGGGTAAGTCAACAGTAACCGCCTTGCATAGCCTTGTCAGTACAATCGAAAAGACCCTCAGTGAAAAGGAAATCGCGTTGTGCGCGTTTCTTGACATTGAGGGGGCTTTCGATAATACTGGCTACGAGTGCATTTCCAAAGCACTGGAACTCAGAGACATCCCGCCCGCTACCATTGCATGGATAGACGCCATGCTCCGTGGACGGGATATTTACTCAACTCTAGGCAGTACATCCATTTGCGTGAATGCCGTAAAGGGTTGTCCACAAGGTGGCGTTCTGTCACCCCTTTTGTGGTCCCTTGTCGTAGACGAACTGATTTCCATGCTTAATGAGCGCGGTTATCTCACTATCGGATACGCGGATGATTTAACTATCATAGTCAGGGGCAAATTCGAATCTACCATCACTGAGGTGATGACGTCGGCCCTTGACATAGTTCTACGCTGGTGTGTGGCTGTGGGCTTACATGTAAACCCACAGAAAACTGTCGTTGTGCCGTTCACACGAAAACGAAATATAACTTTGGATCCAATTTCGTTAGGCGGCACGACCTTAGATTATTCCACTGAAGTTAAATGCCTCGGGGTAACTCTAGACTCGAAACTCACCTGGAATACTCACATAGATAATGTACTTGGAAAAGCCACACGCACAATGTGGGCTTGCAGAAGTTTCTTTGGACGGACATGGGGGCTCACCCCAAAGATAATTGAGTGGTTATACACCATGCTGGTGCGGCCTATGGTGACCTACGCAGCGCTTGTGTGGTGGCCGAAAACTCAGCAATCTTCTGTCTTACTGAAGTGCAATAAGCTTCAACGCCTTGCCTGCCTTGGCATCACTGGAGCTATGCGCACTTGTCCTACGCCAGCCCTGGAGGCGATTATTGGACTTACTCCGTTGCATATATTCATTCAAGAATCAGCAGCTCTAAATGCTCTTAGACTTCGTCTAACTTCCGACGTGCGTAGTGAAGAAAGCGGTCACATGAGCATTCTGAATCAAATTCCTGACGTGCAGATCTGCTTGAGATCAGATTACATGATCACGGAGGTTTGCTTCGGCAGAAAATATTCAGCCCTCATCCCTAACCGCTCTGAATGGGTAAATGGCACACCCTGTCCAGACCCTAGATGTATCAAGTGGTTCACCGATGGGTCTAAAACAGAACAGGGTGTTGGTGCAGGTGTCTTTGGACCCAACACCAGGATTTCGATCGCAATGGGAATCTCGCCCAGCGTTTTTCAAGCTGAGATCCACGCCATTGAGGTCTGCGCCAGGGTAATCTTGGAAACTGGACTTCGCGGCGCTCACATTGCTATCTACTCAGACAGCCAAGCAGCTATAAAAGCGCTCTCCTCATATAAGGTCTCTTCAAAACTGGTGAAGGAGTGTTACAATCTCCTTCAACTGTTGGCAACCAATAACCAAGTCTTCTTGTGTTGGGTGCCTGGCCACCAGGGCATTGAGGGGAACGAGGCTGCGGATGAACTTGCTAGACAAGGATCATCCAGTCGTTTTCATGGACCTGAGCCTTACTGTGGCTTTGGACTGGCCTCGGCCAAACTGCGGATCACTGATTGGTTTGCACGATTGCGTCAACAGTACTGGAATAACCTTCCAGGGCTTCGTCAATCAAAGGAGCTGATAATGCCCTTCAGTCACAAGGGTACTACTCGAATGAGTAGAACCCACCTAAGACTCCTAGTGGGGTACTTATCTGGCCATCACTTGGTCAGATATCACCTGAACAAGATGGGTCTGTCAAGCGAGACTGAATGCCGTCTTTGTCTGGAGGACGTGGAAACGACCAAGCACATTTTGTGCGAATGTCCCGCCATCGCGCGTTTTAGGATGTCACTCCTCGGGCAAGCTACTATCAGCACTGCAGAATTCAGGTTGATTCCTGCTAAAGACTTACTGCCCTTTATTAGAAGGGTGGACGGTCTTTTGGATTAATGAGCTACGGCACAATAGATCTTTATGGTCGCAGTGCCTTCCTGCTGGGAAAGTAGCTCGAATCTTTATATCTATCTATCTATCTATCGACATTTCTCTGAGTAAGTTTCTGCTAATCGCAAGCACGCTTCCCACCATCCTTTCCCAATCGGACGTGTATTGTGTTTGTGTATCTATTGCAAAATCGCTCCCACACTATCCGCCTCATCCCGCCCCTTTAATCAACAGTCCGGGTCCGGCACACACAATCCGTTTCTCAAGTAACGCGTGCGACTCTATGCGATTGTGTCCGACAAACAGAAAGGGAAACTAACAAAAGTAAAGAAAACATTCCAACACACGCACAAAGAGAATGCACAAGAAAATTTTTGGAATTTTTGCAGAAGGGGGGGCATTTGATCTTCTGCAGACCTCTGAATGTACATCATGTCACGATGAGCTGCCCGGAACTATAACATCCTGCGACGAATATTTCTTTATTTGGAGGCTTGAGAGATTTTAACTCGCCTAGTATAAATCCGCCATTTTGTTCTATTTGTTTATTGCACGTGTGGTGGGGGCCCACATTGTGGACCAGTCAGACCTCAAATCGCCGCCATTGCAAATGCACAAACACAGTCGCTGGATCACCCGATTTGGATAGAATGAACTTCATCCGCTCTCACTCATCTTCGGGGGGCGGGAACTATGTACACTCTCTCAAATTGCGTCTGCGCATGTCCAAATGTTAGTCGAACTGACTACTTGCTACTTTTTCTGGGACCCTAGTGATTCAGATAGTACAACACGGGCTATTTTATTAAATGATGAATGGGAATTGGCGGAAATTGAAGGTCATTGAAAGTCCTTGGAAGTCCTTGACCTAAATAATGAGTAAAAATGGAATTTCATTCATTGTGACCTCAGATTGGGTCTATGCATGTGCATGTCGGGAGTGCACAATTTGTTTAATGAAATGGTGAGAATGAGAATGATATGAATGAATGAGAGGAGGGGGTCCGCTGCCCTGAGCGAAATTTCGCATACATTCAGAGACCATAAATTGCGTGTGAGCATGTCGAGCGAGGAGAGCAGATGACTTCTTGCAACGTGTTCTGGGGGCCTAGTCAAGTTAGGTAGTACGGAGCGTACTCTATATTTATGAGGATTTTGAATGAATGTATGGTATGGTGTGTATGCAGGAGTTTTGATTATGGCGTCGCGTTGACTGAGAGCGTGGGACAGAGAGCACAGAGAGCGCCTGTTCACCCGTACACTATGTTACATATTTCTTGCCGTCCGCAACGTCAACCTTTATCGCTATCAAATCAACATCCCAACATGTACACACAGGATCCCCGCAAGCGCGCCACCCGCGCGGATCTTCAAGCAACAGCCATGCACAATGACCACTTCACTCAAACGACATGCACAACCAGAAAAGAAAAATTTTCAATGGGCTTGTTTCCTCTTCTGACCCCCGAGTAGAAAAACAGACATTTCGTGTGACGGACAGATTTTTAGGATGACCCCCAGCTATAAGACATATCCATGTCAAAAAGTTGGCAGTGGCCTTTGATCGGTTCATGCTACGCGCTCCGGATGTTTTGCGGACCCTTGGCCTCTTTACCCATGAAATATAAAAACCTACCCATTGACGTCCCATGGAGGACAGAAATGTTGGGAGCTCCGAAATCGGAACGAGTGACGAGGCCTTCACCTCATCTCGTCAACAACCTGATCGGGGGGAGTAGGAGGTTTCTCAAAAGGGAAGCCGCTTTTTTAGAAATTCAATGCATTAAACAATTATTTATTCAACAAGAACCAGACCAAAGCGTATATACCCTAGACTTGTACAGACCTAGTGGTGATACCAAAAGTACCAGTTGGCAACGACCGTATGCATTAAAAGTGAGTTTCCTATATAGCCAATTTATAGGGGAGGCTGCCACTCATTCAGGAGGATCTTGACCATACTCAAAATGTATTAACTAACCCATTCAACAAATATTTGTCGAATTTTTCAAGTCGCTGGCTTTCTTCTATCGAAAGTTATTGCTTATTTGAAGTCTCACTTGTAGGGGAAGTAGAGGTTTCTTGCGCATTTTTAATAACAACCAACCAGATCCCAGTAAGCTGGACAACCTCGTCTACCTGGATAGCATTGTTGCCGAAAATGGTGGTACAGAGCAGGACATCGCTCGTCGTATCAACCAGGCTAAATGCACAAACGGAATGCTGCCCAAAATCGGGCCAAGCAGTTATCTCAGAATCAATACCAAACTGGGCCTGTTTCGCTCCCTGGTACTGTCTGTGCTTTTATATGGGAGCAGTACACGGAAAGTTGCCGTAAGAGTTACCAGAAACCTGCAAGTTTTCGCCAACTCATGTCTTCGTCGAATTACAGTAGTCCCTCGACTTACGTCGGAGTTAGGTTCCGAGAATTTGCGACGTAAGTCGAAAACGACGTAACTCGAGGGTAGAAACAACTTCAGGCGATAAATGTATAAGCTTTCATTTTTTGAATATGAATGTATTTATTATATCCTAGACTTTTAGTATAGGCATAGGGCATATTGTTTTGTCACGACGGAAATATGTAACACTTTAAAGGAGGATTCGATTTAGCCATGTCTGTCTGTCCGTTCGCACGATAACTTTCGATAGAATGAAGCTAGAGCCTTGAAATTTTGGTCAAATACTGGAAGTATGATCTGATGATTGGTTGGTATTGAAAATGGGCATGATCAGGCCAAGAGAACGCCTACCTCCTCTACATATGTAAAATAAATAAATGTATTTATAACTCCCGATTAAATAAACATGAAAAGTTCTAGCTTTGGTAGATTGCTCGTGAGGGTAATCCTATACTCCCCTGGAAAAATAAAATCGATCAGTTAAAAACTAACGGTAATTTTCTTACAGTAAGTTGGGCATAATCAGATCAAAGGAACGCCTACCTCCCCTACAAAATTCAAAAAATTAAATATTACTTTAATTACGATTGCTTTCGATAGAAATAACACTAGTGAGTTGAAAATTTGGCAGAACGTTGGTAGTAAAATTAAGTTTGTTGGCATTGAAAATGGGCAAGATCCGACCCAAGGAACCCCTACCTCCCCTACAAATGAAAATTCAAATAAGCGATAACTGTTGGCAGAATGAAGCCAGCGACTTGAAATTTTGGTCAAATGTTTGAAGTGAGATTAAGTTAGTTGGCATGAAAGATGGGTTCCATCCGACCTAAGGCACCCCTTCCTCCCCTAGAAATAAAATTTTAAATAAGCGATAATCCCTGCTTCTCCTACAAATGAAACTTCCAATAAGTGATAATTTTCGATAGAGTGAAGCTAGAGACCTGACATTTTTTTTAAATGTTTGTAGGGTGATCTAATTGGTTGGTGGCAAATAAGCGATAACTTTCGAAAAAATTAAGCTAGTGACTAGAAATTTTGGTAAAATATTTGTACTGGAATCTAGTTGGTTGTTATTAAAAATGTGCAAGGTTCACCAAACGAAACCTTTACCTCCCCTTTAAGTGAGACTTCAAATATGCAATAACTTTCGATAGAATGAAGCTAGCGACTTGAAAAATTCGACAAGTATTTGTAGAATGGGTTAGCTAATTGATTTTTAGAATGGCCAAGGTTCTCCTGAATGTGTGCCAACCTAGCCATATAGGAAACTCACTTTTAATGCATATGGTCGTTGCCAATTGATACTTTTGGTATCACCACTAGGTCTGTACAAGTCCAGGGTATATACGCTTCGGACTCCGGGCCGAAACGAAGCATCGGCCTGGTTTTTTTAATTGACATTTCACTGTTGTCCCCCAACTCAATAGCTTCAATTAATTGGTGAAATGTACGCCGCAAATAATAGGCATTAAAGGATGCATTAACACCTTGATCCATTGGTTGAAGAATCGCGGTCGTATTAGGAGGCAAAAAAAATCACCTTAATGGCATCATTGTTGAGATTTATGGGATGACTTGGAGCGTTATTTATGATTAGTAACGCTTCATGAGAAGGATTATTGGCTTCCAAATATTTCTTTATTTATATTCTTTATTGTCGGACAGAAATATTGATCGAACCAATCACAAAATATATAAGAAGTAACCCAGGCCTTTTTGTTGGACCTCCAAATAACCGGTAGATTTTCCTTGTACACATTTTTGAAAGCTCTTGAATTTTCTGATTGATAAACAGCAAGAGGTTTCAGTTTCAAATCACCTAATGCATTCCCTCCGAGAAGCAAAGTAATCCTGGATTTTTCTGCCTTAAAGCCAGGAGCTCTTTTTTCTTCAATCGAAAGAAATGTTCTTGAGGACATGCGTTTCTAATACAGGCCTGTCTCGTCAACATTAAACACCTCCTGTGCGCAATATCCTCCATTTTCAATAATATCATGTAAAGTGTTTGGAAAGATCTTCGCTGAAAACGGCGACGTAAGTCAAGGGACGGACGACGTAATTTCAAGGGTTTGGTCTCAAAGTAATGAACGACGTAAGTCGAAAAAACGTATAACAAGGGAGACGTTAGTCAAGGGATTACTGTATAAGAATTTTCTGACCCGAAACAATATCAAATGAAGAGCTAAGTCGTCGTACGGGTCAGATGCCAATCGCCGAATTGATACGCAGGCGAAAGTGGCAGTGGATAGGTTACACATTGCGGAAGAGTGATAAATGCATTTCTTTGCATGCCACGAAATGGAACCCCATTTCCAATAAAGGCCGACCAAGAGGGGGTCCTAAAATCACTTGGCGTCGATTTGTGGCAAAGAAGTGTATGGCGCTGGGTAAGTCTTTTGGGGAGTTGCGCCCCCTTGCCCAGAACAGAGTACGATGGCGCGCAGGAGTAGTTGACGCGCTTTGCCCCACTAGGAGTTAAGGCAAAGTACAATAGTAGTATCTAAACGGCAAGGCATGTTAAGTTCTTAAAAAACTGAACTGCTGACAGGGGACAACGTTCCAATAACAGCCCGTATTTAGTTGTTTTGAGAAGCAGGGAAGGGAAAAACTACATCTTCTTCTTACGCCATTCACCACAGGAAGAAGACAGCCATGGTCACCTTGCCACCTTCGTTCATCTAGACTTCCACTGTCATGATATTTGTCAAATTTTCGGAGAACTGGATCGGATGCTTCCAAACAACAGTAGTATTCTTCAAGATCTATATATATTCCAAACTCTTCCATTCAATTTATCTATTCACTGTTTTTTTGTGCAATCTCAATGTCTTTTTTGTAAACCAGAAAGCTGAATGACAACCAATAAACCACTCTCGGAACAAATTCTATTAATGAATGGCCCTCTACAACAACCCACACCCCAAAAAATTAAAACTAAACATCAACAAACAATCAAGAAGGTGCCGCTGGAATTGTCCTAAATGTTCATTATTTCATTATCTTAAGTCAATTTACAGGTCCTAATTCCACTAAAGATACCATAAGTTTAGAATCATTTTCTTGAGAAGGACCAGATTAGCCTGTAAAAAAAAATACGAAGATTCTTATCGGTTCAAGGTTCATTTTAATTAGGCTCGAAAATTTAACTGCCTCAGCACAAATAAGCTTCTAATGACGTAACACCGACAAACTAAGGACTTGCAAAACAGGACTGAACACTTCAACACAAAACAGAGACACTGCCATTAAAGTGTTCTCAAAAATTTATATTAAACTCAATCATTTTATCGATTTATTCATCAAAAAATAATGGGACTTCCACACAAACTGACTACAACTATGTATGTACAGTATACAGCAACCCGAGTAATTCTGTATCTACCCTCTAGGACCCTACGCCTACGCCACGTTGACTTATTCTGTTCTCTCTAGTACATTAAGCACCTAATTAATTATTCATTTAATTACAAATTAGAATTCAAGGATTTATGCACGATTCCTTGGGCTTCTTGCTCCAAAATGCGTACTAAAGCATATAAATATAGTAGTATGTATATACGATGCCATCTTATGACGGACCGGTGACGAATCAAAGACGAGAATGGGTAGTTTTCTTGAAGAAATCGGGGAAAATCTTTTCGCCCGAGGACGGGCAAGGGTTTTTGATGATAAGTGAAAGTATGTTATGTATGAGCTATGAATATGTTGGCAGGCGGACGACGATGATCTCCTTTAATTTCAGCTGTTTGTTACGATGTTGGACATTAACGAGACATGTGAATGACACTGCGTGACACCAACATGTTGTTGTATATTAGATAATTGATATTGAAACTAAGATGAAGTGGATTTTTAATAGAAAATGAATATTACATATTATAGTACAATATGATAGGAACTATATACAAAAGTCTAATTATCATAACATTCTGTTCTTGAACCTGCCAATCTCCGAATCGTTTAAGAAATTGTTTGTGTTAATAATAGTCAAGATAGGCGACGCAAAATTGAATGTGCTTAAAGGAGAGTTGAAGACAAGGCTACTACAGGACTCGGTAACTTCTGTGGAAGGCGCCATTCTTTATTTACGGCCAATACGCCAAAAACCCTATAATCTGGTTTCTTGTACAGGCGAGTACTAGCAACTTTCTTATGACTTGCGACTAGATTATGCCTCTTGCACACCATAAGGAAATAGTTGGCCCACCTTTAAGTACATTTCCGCTTTAGGCAATATTTTTATTTTTTGGGTGGCAAAGACCTCTTCCATAGTCCTCCGCGTGGGCGCCCCCTGGAATGGCTAGCCAAGCCAACTGAGTTTTGCACTGCAAAACATTTGGTAGAGGCACATAATCATGATCATCCTGAATGGCCAATAACACCAGTGCATCTCAGGAAATAGGCGAACGGTGGAGTTGCAACATAGTTGTGAGAACACCAACACGTCACACCCAGCTGAAAGATCATCAAAACAACGCGCAACTAAAAACACCATTGGAGAGCTACTTCTGCGCTATATAAAAAACAGCTCCCGGCGACTCTTAGGACACCTAAGGAAGCAACGCTTCCCCTAAGATTGGGTGTGTGAGCTTGTAACCTGCGTACCGGAAATCAATTTACACTCGAAACATTAAACGATCCTCGGATACCACGGACTGATTCACCGACAACGACTTTTGGCTACAAACAACGGACCACAATCGGTTTTTGGAACGTTCGAACGATGTGGGGCGAGTGCAATAGTGCGAGGCTCATTGAAGTCGAACGGGAAATGACCGCATATAACATCGAAATACTAGGACTAAGCGAAACAAGATGGCCTGGATCGGGATCGACTTTATCACCAAGCTCCCAAACAGTACTGCTCTACTCTGGAAATGAAGACGATACGTCACCTCGAATGGCAGGCATCGGAATCCTGTTGACTAGGGAGGCACGCCTATTTCTAATTGACTGGATCTCAATTCCAAAGTCGGGTCTGACAATCATGGGTTGGAACACCTAATGGGCAATCATGGTCTAGGCAACAGGAACCAAAATGGCGAGATGTTCGTGGAGTTTTGCAACTCTCGTCAGCTCGTCATCGGCGGTACTTTGTTCAAGCACAAACGATGCCATTTAACAACCTAGGTTTCTCCGGATGGCAGAACAGAGAACCAGATTGACCATATAGGCATTTCCAAGACATGGAAGAACTGTGTCTTAGGCGTCAGGTCGAAGCGAGGTGCTGATATTGGCAGCGATCACCAACTTGTTGTCGCAAAAGTAGGCTTACGAACGGCAGCGATCCATCGCCCTCAAAATGCAAGAATCATGCCCCGTTTGAATGTGCAAAAGCTTAAAGATCCATCTATAAGACGTGCTTATTCCACCACCTTGCACGAAAGAGCTAATGCACCACCACCTTATGAAACTCCTACAATTGATGATAGATGGAACGTCGCTAAGGACTCATTTATTTCGTGCGGTGAAACTTTTGCGGGCAGATTGGAGCGCGGTAGAAGGCCATTCATTAGTGACTCTACATGGTCTCTTATCACGACACGCAAGAGAATTAAAGAACAAATCAACTCGGCCACTGACGACGCAGTCAAAGACCAACTTAGAGCTGGATACCGTTCTCTTCAGAAAGGCGTGCAAAGAAGCGTAAGACGGGACAAACGAAACAACATCAATGCATTAGCGGAGAAGGCAGTGGAAGCGGCTTACCGTGATGACAGTGGAACCCTTTACAAACTTATCAAGCCATTAACTGGCAAATCTTTTACAGCTGAACATCCCGTGAAAGCTAAAGACGGGTCTCTACTGGTCACTGATGAAGACCAACTGCGACGGTGGAGAGAGCACTTCATGGAGGTCCTCAACAACACCTTTGGACATTCGAACTCATCTTCACTAGAAGTAGAAAATATTCCGCAAATAGCCAGAGTTGATACCAATCCACCATCTAAACAGGAATTAACTGTGGCTATTAAATCGATGGAAGCGGGTAAAGCCCCGGGGATAGATGGAATTCCGGTGGAATTCTTTAAAGCGGATATCAACGCTACTGCGGATATTCTTCTTCCCCTTATCCAAGAGTGTTGGGAAACCGAAACTCTCCCTAAAGAATGGAAGAAGGGCGTCATTATTAAGATCCCGAAGAAAGGTAACCTGAAGGATTGTAATAATTGGCGTGGAATTTGCCTCCTCCCCGCAGTCTCCAAACTGATGGCAAAAATAGTCTTAAACCGGATCAAGCAAACAGTTGATCGCACACTGAACGATGAACAGGCTGGTTTTCGCGAGGGCGTTTTTTATGTAGCGACCACATCAACACCCTCCGAATTATTATTGAGCAATCCGCAGAGTGGAGATCCCCATTACATCTCATGTTCGTCGATTTCGGGAAAGCGTTTGACAGCGTTGACCGGGAATACATCTGGAAGGCTTTACATAGGAGAGGTATACCAGATCAAATTATATCCATCATCAAGGAGTTCTGGATTACGCTGACGATAATTGTCTTCTCACAAATATATCGGATCATCTAGTTCAAATAACGGATGCCCTGCACCGCGAAAGTGGCAATCATCATCATCATCGTGGCGCGACAGCCCGACGTCGGGCCTTGGCCGCCTGGATCATTGTCCTCCAATTATCTCTGTCACGTGACCGCGTCCTCCAATTTTGGGAGCCCAGCAGCTGCGCGGCGTCCACACCTACTGAGCTCTCCCAACGAGATCTCGGTCGTCCTCGCAGTCTCGCTCCGTCGACTCGTTCTGCATTCATTACTCTCTTTGGCATGCGATCATCGTCCATTCTTTGTACATGTCCTGCCCATTGAAGTCGTTGCAGTTTGACGATTTTCGAAACCTCTAGCTCATCGTACAGTTCATACAACACATGGTTGAACCGGATGCGCCATCCATCTCAATCGCAAACAGCCCCGAAAATTCGCCGAAGAACCTTACGTTCAAAAGTGTCTAGCATGTTTTCGGAGGCTTGAGTTAGGGTCCATGCTTCGCAGCCATAGCATAGCACTGGTCGTATAATGGTTTTGTACACGCGGAGCTTCGTGTTTCTGTGCAAATGCTTCGATTTCATTATGGGGAGAACCGAGAAAAAAGTCTTGATGCTTGGTTGTGCAGGTGTCCTTGTCACCGATTGCATCATTATTTTAGTTTTACCCTCGTTAATACGTAATCCAACTTCCTTTGCAGCGGTATTGAGCGTATGCAGAAGTTCTTCTGCGTCAGCCAATCTTCGGGACATGATGTTGATGTCGTCGGCGTACACTGCTAATTGTGTCGACTTGATGAGTAGCGTCTTGCTGTTGCCCATATTCATGGCCCGAATAACGTATTCCAGTGCTAGGTTGAAGAGCGTCGGTGCCAGTTCATCGCCCTGTTTCAAACCAGTGCGTGTTTTAAATAGATCAGTAAGTCTATTCTGGATCCTGACTTGTGAGACGGAGTTGGTCATTGTCATCTTTGTCAGTCGCACTAATTTTGTCGGTACACCAAATTGCAGCATGATGTTGTACAGTACTCCACGATCGATACTGTCGTATGCCTGCTTGAAGTCGACAAAGATTTGGTATACGTTTACGTTGTATTCCCAGCACCTCTGGAGTATCAGTTTGACTGAGAAGAGCTGATCGGTTGTGGAGCGACCAGGTCTGAAACCGCTTTGATATTCGCCAATGACTCGTTCTGCGTACGGTTTTATTCTATTTTTCGGAATTTTCGTCAAAGTTTTTATAGGAAGTACAAACTAGTGAAATGCCACTGTAATTCTCACACCGCAGTTTATCTCCCTTTTTATGAATTGGACAGATGATGCTTCTGCGCCAATCATCTGGGATCTCCTCGTTCTCCCATACTCGTAGGAGTAATTGATGTATGGCATCAACTAGACTCGTTCCACCGAATTTTAGCAGTTCAGCTGGAATCTCGTCAGCGCCCGGCGCTTTATTTCGTTTTAGTGACCGCAAGGAGAGATCAACTTCCTCTACTGTCGGGGGTTGAATGGGTGGGCCTAGATCAACAATATCGTCGAGAGCCTCCTGTGTTTAGAAGCTCTTCAAAATTAGAGGCCCATCGTTTGTTAATACCATCGGTGTCGCTGATGATGTTTCCATCCTTGTCCTTACAAAGGCTAGTCCTGGGTTGGTAGCCGTTCTTAATTGTATTTACCAGTTTGTACGCTTGTCTGCTGTTCCTATTAGCTAAGTTTTCGTTTATGTTCAGCAACTGCTCGTCAAAGTATTTTATTTACGTTTCTTACGTCTAATTATTCTATTCGATATTCGCCGTAGCTCGTCATATTTTTCTCTTCTGGCTCTGGTTCCTCGTTGAATCCATTGTCTGTAGGCCTCGTTTTTCGCGTCAAGTGAGTTTTTGCATTCTTCGTCGAACCAGTCATTTCGCGCTCGCCGGGCTTTATATCCCACGACCTTCTCTGCGACATCCTTGATGGTACCCTTGAGTTCTTCCCAGAACCCATGGACGCCTGTGTTGCTGATGTTGTGTAGCATAGGTGATAGTTTTTCCTCAAGGGCGGTAGTATACGCCACCGCTGTAGCATCACTCAAAAGCTTATCAACCGCAAAGATTTGGGGAGGGCTGATTCTTGATTGGTGCACTGAGGAAATTCTACATCTGTAGGTCGTCTTCACCAAGTGATGATCTGAGTCGCAGTTTGCTCCTCGATAGGAGCGGACATCCATGACACTAGACGCCCATCTCCTGCAAATGAGGACGTGGTCAATTTGGTTGACGGTATGTGCATCTGGAGACTTCCAGGTCAGCTTGTGAATGCGTCGATGCGGGAAACACGTAGAGCTTACGACTAGATTCCTGCTGCAGGCAAAGTCGATAAGTCGCTGGCCGTTATCGTTACATTCTTCATGGAGGCTGTGGCCTCCAGTGGTCCCCCGGTGCCAACTTTCATTTCCGACTTTCGCGTTAAAGTCTCCCAGCAGCAATTTGACGTCGTGGGAAGTGGCAATGCGGGGCTTAAAATCAATGCTGCCAAAACTAAGAACTTGAGCTTGGATCCAGGAAGACAGAGCGAAATTTGTGTTTCGGGACAGACGGTGGAAAAAGTGAACAATTTTTGCTACCTCGGAAGCGTAGTTACAGCAGATGGTGGAGCGGATGCTGATGTACAGTCTCGCATCAATAAGGCTCGGGGAGCTTTTTTCAGTTTAACTCCTTTTTGGCAAAACAACAACATCTCCAGACGTACCAAACTCCGCATCTTCGAAACCAAAATAAAATTTGTGCTTCTTTATGGCTGTTCAACTTGGAAGGTGACCAGGGTGATAACAACTAGATTGCAAACTTTCGTGAACCAGTGTCTACGGCGCATCCTGCACATACGCTGGCCGGAGGTCATTTCTAACGACGACCTGCTGTTCATTACTGGCGAGGACAGGATAGGCACCCCTATAAAAAGGCGAAAGTGGCAATGGATAGGTCACACACTCCGAAAGGGGCCGGAAAACATTGCTAAACAGGCCCTTGATTGGAACCCACAGGGAACCGATGCAAGTCGCCGCGTTGGACGACCTAGAAACACCTGGAGAAGATCAGTTGAGGTCGAGGGTAAGTCATTAGGCAAATCGTGGAGACAGTTGAAGGCGATGGCTGCGAACAGGACGAGGTGGAAAGTCGGCGTGGTTAATGCTCTATGTCCCACAAGGGGTTGACAGGATCCAGAGAGAGAGAGACACTTCTTTTATAAAGCTACCGACATTTACAAAATTGTATTACCAGTTATGTGAATTTAATGAAAAAAATTATAGTTTGTATGAGTGTGCTGTTATATGTTAATTGCATTGACCCCTTTAGTGCCATGCCCGCACCGACATCTCTTGCATAGCTATGCCTTGTTGGCATTTCGATAGCATATTTTTCGGATGGTGCAGCTGCTAGCATGCACCTAATATCCGACTCGTTTTTAATTTACAAACTTGGAACGCTATTGGAGTTCTATTAGTACCCACAGGTAGTTTTTATTGACGCCCTAAAGTTTGAACCTATGTTTCTCTAGATGTAGAATCATAGAGTGGCAACCGAGAACTCACGGGTACCGAACGCGTCAAAATTCAAAATCGAATTTAGTGAAAACAAAATTATAATGTGAGTAACAATAATTCGCGTCCTAAGTCTAAGATCAGACCTCAAATGGGGATTGAGGATTTTTGTGTTTGGGTATTCTGTCTTTAGAAATTTCGTGACAAGCAATGTTTTGTTTGGAGATTTAGTTTTTGGCAACTTTGTTTTTCTGGAATTGATGTGAGCATTTCGGGATTAGTCTCAACCTATCGGTTAGCCACGGCTTCGAGTCCCGCCGTGGCCATGGATTTTTGTGTTGTCCCCCCTCTCTGATATGTGGCGTAACAATAAGCCACAACCTTCTCCGACTTGTCACAGTTATGCGGTTAAATGGGCAGAAGGTGCATGCCAGCAACATGCATCGTCCGAAACCTGTTTATACTAACGAATAGTCAATTGGGCGCTACAAGTCATCGCCGGTAGTGATGATAATGTGCTGGTCAAGAGGCAAAGATCCGTCGACGATACGCCGATTGATTCTAAACGCCAGAAGACTGCTGGTGACGGGGAACTAGCCTCTTCCTATGCGGATGCGGTAAGAGGTTAGATCGACCTCGCAGTTATAGACCGAAATGGCGCATCTCGGTTGAGAATTGAAGGAAAGTTGAAGGCTTTCTGACCTTAATCTTCCTCGATGTTTTAAATGCTCACCCAGGACCCTTTCCTGAATGCAAGGACGGGGGCTGGATCCAAGGTAGAGTGAAGTTGATGAAATTCGCAGATCAGCGGTCAGTCGATCTGTTTAGGTCAGCTATCAATTTGGCAGGGGAAGATTGGAAAATTGTAAAGGTGGATGATCCGGTGGAGGACTGTTGCAGCGCTGTATTTCTTCTAAATACGGAGTCCTTGGCTCCACTGGCTAGCACTAATGGAGACATTAAGCTCGATTTCTGGAGCATTAAACTGTGCGTATATAGGAACCATATGAAAAAAAACAGGCAAGCTGACATCTGTTCCCGTGGGGGTAGTTGCCAGCCAATCAGCGAAGACTCTTATCGTGCCAACATCAAGGACAACAGAGGTAGACACGGGCGAAGATTGTGTGTCCCTCGGCTCGGATCTAGCTGCGTTGATCGATACCTCGCAGCCCTCACTCGTCCACGACTCCTCTGTATCCGATATAGAGGAGGAGGCTGACGTCATTGTGGTTGAAAAGGTGTAAATTAATAGTGTATGTTCAAGTTTCTCCAAATCAACCTCCACCACTCGAAAGTAGCTTCTGCTGCCGTTCTTTTTCGCCTGACGAACAGGCAAGAGGATATCGTACTAATACAGGAGCCTTGGATCGTACACGATTCAATTAGAGGTTTGGGGTTTTCTTCATACACTATTTTCTATGTCAAGGACCAGGGTTGACCTCGGTCGTGCATTCTTGTGAAGAAAACTCATAAGGCTTTCCTTCTGTCGATGTATAGTGATACGGACTTCATATAAGTCTGTCTTGAACTCAGTGGCAAAGTTTATTGGGTTGCCTCGGCCTACCATATGATCAGGTAGGCTAGGCACCTTTCTTTCTAAACATTAGGGAGGCTATCGTAACGGCTAGAGCTGTTAAAACTAGTCTGATTCTTGATTGCGACTCAAAAGCCCACCATGACATCTGGGGCAGTTCCAACACTAGTGAGCGGGGCGAATCGCTTCTCGAGTACTTATTGGGAACTAACCTTCTGCTTTGTAATGTGGGCAATGAGCCCACTTTCATCACTAGTAATAGGAAAAAGGTGCTCGATAGTACCCTTGCTTCGGAGAACATAGTGCACCTGATAAGGGATTGGAGAGTGTCGTCGGAGCACTTTTTCTCCGATCGTCGGTATCTTGAATTTATTCTCACCGAACATCCTGAAGCCAAACCGCATTCTTTAAATCGTAGAGGAACCAGCTGGCCTAGGTATCGCGACACGCTCTCGGTGGTGCTACCCCCTTCACCAGGCCAACCAGTAAACACTTTCGAGTTAGACTTTATGGTTAACACTCTTACTGATGCAATTAAGACGGCGGCATCTGCTTCGTGTCCTATTTCCACTCACACAGGCGAAAAGAAACCAGCTTGGTGGAATGATAGGCTTTCCGTGCTCAGATCTGTTTGCAGGAAAGGCTTCAATAAGGCAAAGACGTTTAAACAAGCATCGGATTGGCGTTCCTACAAAAGACTATTGAGTTCCTACAAAAAGGAGCTGAGGACAGCTAAGCGGAACTCATGGAGGAGCTTCTGCGAAGGCGTGGAACAGTCAAGTGAGAGGATTAGGAGGAAAGTGTTTCTCATTGGCCCTGCGAATGCCTTGCTCTGGCACGGTTCAGAAAATCAACTCTTTGTCATAATTGCTTTTATAACGATCTTGGGAAACAGGCAAAGGTGGTGGTGGGACAACTCCTCCATTTCGTGAGTAATTCCGGCTTCTAACATAAATAAATAAATAACTGGAGCAACAGTTCAATTTGAACTATGGCCTCGAGATGAGCATCATCTCATTTTCTAGATCGTGACGGTCTTGTGCAGAAGTGTGAGATCAGCAACACGCTCAACCGAGTTATTAACCTCATAAAAGGGTACTCATTTAACAGCTGAGTGGGTTCATAGTCCGACACGTAAATCCCTTTTTTATCGAAAACTACCGCATTCAGTAGGAATCGAACCGGGGCCCAGTGCGTAGAAGGCGAACGTGCTAACCGTTGCGCCATCCGGACTACGGCTTCTAATACGGAGGTTCCCTTTTATATTTCGGGATTGGACTACCCTAGTACTGCAATCTGGCAACTGACAGCTCTATCGTAAAGTTTGACATTTTTGAGGTTATACGTACTCAGAACGTTTTGACATGCGAGCGCTATTTCTGTTTTTTACAGTAACTGAAAAGATTAATCTCGGCCAAATAATGGAATTCAATCGTGAACATTTTCGTGCGATTATTTTTTACAACTTTCGACGTGGATTAACTCAGCAACAGTGCATGGATGAACTGAATTCAATTTTTGGCGATGAAGCTCCATCAAGGACCAGTGTTTATCGATGGTATGGTGAATTCAATCGAGGTCGTAGTTCACTCCAAGACGAATTTCGTGAAGGTCGTCCAAAATCAGTTGTTGTTCCGGAAACCATTGATGCTGTGCGCGAACTGATATTGCAAGATCGTCATGTGACCTATCGTGAGATTGAGACAACCTTAGGCATTAGTGGGACCAGCATACATTCAATATTGCATGAACATTTGACTGTCAAAAAAATTTGTTCGCGTTGGATCCCACACAATTTGTCAATCGCTCAAAAAAAGGCTCGTGTCGATTGGTCGAAAGAAATGCTAAAAAAATACGATCGCGGTGCTTCCAAACACGTCTATGACATCGTGACAGGTGATGAATCGTGGATTTACGCGTATGAGCCCGAAAGTAAACAGCAGTCGACTGTATGGGTGTTTCAAGATGAGCCAAACCCAACAAAAGTTGTTCGCGCACGAAGCACTTCCAAGCAAATGGTCGCCTGTTTTTTCGGAAAAACTGGACATGTCGCAACCGTACCACTAGAACAACGCAGAACAGTCAATTCTGAGTGGTACACAACCATTTGGTTGCCAGTTGTCTTCCAAGAAATCAGGAAAACCAACCGCCGAAGACGGATCACTCTTCACCACGACAATGCGAGCTCTCACACATCAGCTCAAACAACTGCATTTTTGAGCACTCAAAACATAGATTTGATGGGTCATCCGCCGTATAGTCCTGACTTGGCACCGAATGACTTCTTTTTATTCCCGTAAGTAAAAAACAAACTGAGAGGTCAACATTTTTCAACACCTGAAGAAGCGGTTGCTGCGTTCAGAATGCATGTTTTGGAGACACCTCAATCAGAGTGGCAAAAGTGCTTCGACAATTGGTTCAAACGCACGCAAAAGTGTATCTTCATGGGGAATATTTTGAAAAACAATAAAGCGATTTTCAATGATTAATATTTGTTTTTGTTCTCTAATCCCGAAATATAAAAGGCAACCCTCGTATGCTGATTAGTTCCTAGGGCATCACAATGGACCTATGTTTTGAGGTCTAAGTGTGCTGTTACAGCAACTCTCTTACCTAACCTAACCTAAACAATCTTAATCTGAAGCACTGACGTGAATTTGTATGAGCAACTGACGATAATCTAAGGTTTTTCTGTAGAAATATCGTCAGTGTTTCTACAGGTTCTCGTCGGCACTGCATATTATCGTTAGTTATTCCTGCCAGATTTTTTCCCATTTTTTCCAATAAGAATATCGTCGGTTAAACTAATAGTAGATGGGATTCTTAAGGCATTTCTACAAAAAAAAATTGCTTATCGAGAAAAAGCGATTAAGGTTGAAAAAGTGTGAGCTATAACCGATAAAAAAAAAATCTCAAAACCAATGTTATGCCGCACAAATGATGCAGGTGAAAGTAGGTTAAACTCTTGAAACCGCAATACTAGGTACTAGATGGTAGAAGAAGTAAGCAAAATTAGGAAAATGTTAGGCTTGTTCACACTCCTTTACAGCACCCCATAGCCATGGGAACCGCTAAAAGCCGCCAAAAGGTCAAGTTCATTGGGCGAATTTACTTGCTACAAGCGGACGAATGTGCCAGCTGCTTGTAAACTCTCCCAATATAATCAAGTTCACTAGCTATCAGGAAGTTTATCTTTACGAGATCATTTGATAGCTGGAATACTTCATTCGCTACTCGGCATGATGTGTGGGCTTTTAGCTAGTGAACTAGCCCAATGACCGTTTGTATGCATTTTGCCAGATTTGCCTAAAAAAATTTACAATTTTCCTTTTTCTTCTTTAGCATCAATGACGCTCGCACAAATTTCATTCAAAAAAGACAGACTGAAATTCTTTTGAATAACACAGCGAAATTTGATGCGTTGGCGGTTCTTTGACTTTGTTAATATCAAACGTAAGACTTCAGGTTTTCCCGCTTCCATGTCCAGAAGAACCGCTATCTCTCCTTGTTCACAGGAAATTTGTAACTTATTTGCTGACCATTTCCAGGATAGCTTCTGCACACCTAAAACCCCGAGCTCATCAACTCCTTCCGATATCACCCCGACGTCCCTTATTGACGAAATGATTCTCACACAGGATGAAATCGTTAGAGCTATTTAAGAGTTAAGCATCAAACAAAGGGCCTCAGACTTAATCGCTCCTTCTTTTGTGAAGCAGTGTGTGGACCAATTGTTAATTCCTCTGCACATAATAATAATAAATCGCGCCAATGTGGTGTCTTTCCGTCTTTTTGGAAATACTCTCATCTCACACCTATCCACAAGAGCGGTGATAAGCGATCAGTCGACAACTATCGAGGCATCGCTATTCTGTCAGTAATCCCCAAACTATTTGAAAAATTGGTTTGTGATAAACTCACTCCTATCATTGACCCACTTCTCAATGAATAACAACATGGATTTCGAAAAGGCAGATCGACTACCACCAACCTCATAATTCTAGCTTCTGATGTCCTCTGTCAAATGGAAAAGGAAGATCAAGTTGATGCGGTCTATACAGACTTTGACAGGGTCGATCGTCAAATTTTAATAGATAAATTATGCAACTCTGGTGTAACTGGGTCACTTCTCAATTGGCTCCGGTCCTACCTCCTTGATCGAACTCAGTTCGTAAAATACCAAGGTCGGATATCCAAAAGTGTATCTGCGCCTTCTGGGGTGCCGCAGGGGAGCCATTTAGATCCTCTTCTCTTTAATATCTTCATTTCTGACCTATCACAATTATTATCTTTTCTACTCTGATGACTTAAAACGGCACTGCACCATCCAAACGTACTCTGATACAACATTTCTTCAAACCAAGCTCCTATCCCTTGAGCAGTGGTGCAATCAAAATAATCTATATCTTAACGTTAATAACTGCCAGGTGATAAGCTTTTCCCGTAAGAATAGAATTATAGCTAATTCCTACCACCTTAACAATCTCGAGCTGAATAGAGTTGACCATATCAAATACCTCGGCGTTGTCTTGGACAACAAAATGCGTTTTAACCTGCACTATGACAGGGTGCGTTCCATGGCTAATAAACAACTCTGCTTCATTAAGAGGCGCGCTAGGGAGCTTAAAAATATTTGGGTCACTAAATCCTTGTATACCACACTTGTGCGTCCTCTGCTTGAATATGCTTCCGTAGTCTGAAACCCAGCGTAGGAGCTACATTGCGACAGATTCGAGTCTATTCGAAAACAATTTTTTCGCTTTAAGATACTTTTATGACCCGCTAGATTTTCATAAACTTCCATCTTACAAATACAGGCTGGGTCTTCCAAATTTAATGACTCTTTCGTGTAGAAGAACATTACTTTCTGCCTGTTTTACTTTTGGCATTATCAGCGGCGCAGTTAATATTGATTTTCTGTCCAATAAAATCACTTTAAACGATCAACTAAGACGCACTAGACATACAACTCTGCTTAAGGAATACCAACACCTTACTGTCTATGGTTATAACGAACCCATAAATAGATGCTGTCGAACTTTCAATTCATTTAGTATCCACTATCCTTCAGGCATATCTAAATCTGTCTTTAAGCTTAACTTGACAAAGGCCCTCTTAACATTCTAGTCTAACAAACTAATCCAACCCAATTTGCCGAATGTAATTAATGAATTATCGATTAATTTAATGAAATGTATAAAATAAAATTGAATGTAATGTATACGATATCTCTTATGATGCCTTGTTTGGTAAATAAATAAATGAACCTAATCAGATCAACAATCTTGATTTGAATATCTAAATTTCCAATTCTCAACATTTTAAGGGTTTATATATGTATGTAAAATACTAACTCAATTTACTATCGCCTAGTGGCCCGTACAAAAACTTATGGAGGGCCGCATGCGGCACGCGGGCAGCTGGTTACCGACCCTTGGTCTAGGGTATAATATATCATTTTGTAGGAAATTTATGTACTTTGATTCGGCCTTAGGATATTTTTCTGTGGAATACTTAGTTTTCAAAATAATCAAGGGAAATCTTTAAAAAACATTTGAACCCCTCCCCCCTACACTTCCGGTCCCTCTATCACCAGGGACTTTGGAGCACAGGGGACTGTTCCCAACAATTGTGCCAAATTTAAAAACTATTCAATTTATTTTCCAATCGAACTTTTTCAAGCTTTCTAGCCTAGACTAATAAACATTAACTTTAACAATAATTTCTTTTGTTTTCAGGTAAGAGTTGACACATTACACTTGCTTTCCTGAGCCTGCTGGAGAAACGTAAGGATATGTGGGCATGTAAAATGTCATTGTTTACATATATACCTAATTTTCAATTCAAACAAAGCTAAAATGTGCATATGTACTTAAATTTTTTTTTGTACATACTTGTATTAACCTAAAAACAAACACTCGGAAACAAAACTTCATACTAACCGACTATTATCACAGATACCCCTCCTCAGTTCCATCTTTTCAACTTACGTTTATTAATTTTAACTAAAATTGTGGATAATACTCGCATTTAGGCCAAACACTTGTTCTTGTGCTCAAATAGCTAGCCTGACAAGCAAACAGGTCCGGTTTTTAGCCAGTCGATTATTGTTTGACAGAACCTTCTTAAATCATTCTGTATTATGTGCAAATATTTACCCAACCTGAAATATTTACATCGGCTGTTGAGCATGCCTCTAGCAATATTAGATAAAAGCCTCAATATGTACATGGTCTACATCCACGTATCCTTTCTCATCGTCTTGTGTTGAATTTTTGTATATCTTAGACATTTCAAATAGAGCATAGGCGCCATTGTACAATTATGTTTCTATGGTAATTTTCAATGTTTTTGGTCACTGAGTCCTAAATGCATCGAGCTACATTGCACACAATGGTTGCGGAGAGAAGTGCTGTAGATAATTTGATCGGGGGTTTCTAGTCTTTTAGGTGCTGCAAAAAAAAAACATGCTAATCTATTAAGGATATACACTCGACTATATAGAGAGAGTTTAGAATTGGCTGATGGCAAAATTCTAATACAATGAAACCTCTTTTAACGGACAATTTTAGAAAGTCACGTTTCCATACATTTTTAACAGGACCTGGGGGTCCAAACGGTATACGGACACTATCATTAGTCCCAGTCAGAGCAAATTTACGCCTCCAGAAAGGACATAAAAGTATTTGCAACTTAAGTGTTTTAAAGAAGTCAATTTCTAATCATCATCATCATGGTGCGACCGCCCCAATTTCTAATCATCGCCATCAAGTTGTAGAATGGAACATCAATCAGAAAGGATAAATGACGACCTTGATTTTGGCCAAAAAACTTTTCGACAAGTCCGGGGAACTTTATTATTTCTGGACAATTCCGCAGCTCTGTGAAGTTGGCACCGTCACATTCGATTTTTCAAATTTAAATTGTGCAGTTCGTTTGCCCATCGTAGGCCCACGTTTGCCCAGGAAAAATTTTCGTTTGCCCACCCTTACAAAAAAAAAGTTATTAACAAAATACATTTTTTCAAAATGCAAAAACCCACGAAACTTTTTTTTTTCCAAAATTCAGAATTTTTTTCGCTATTTCGTTTGCCCAACGTTAGCCCAGGATTGCCCACCCAAAATTTTCGTTTGCCCACCCCCCAATTTTTTTTTATTCAAAAAATTAATTTTTTTTATCCCACATTGGGCGCCACATTATACACCCTCAAAACGATAATATTTAATTTAAATTGCCCACCCCATTAGCCCATTATAAGCCCTCGTTTGCCCAGTAAGAATTTTCGGATGTCCACCCTTGCAGAAAAAGTTATTAGAGAATTAAATTTTTTGGGTTGCGAATACTTATATCCTTAATTTAGTTCCTTAACGGATAATTTTGTAGTGTAAACTCATCAGTTCGATTGCCCATCGTGCAGTATCGTTTGCCCTGGAAAAAGTTTCGTTTGCCCATCCCTCCAACACTTTTTGTAAAAAAGAAAGTACTTTGATCGCACTTGGGCGCCACTTTCCACACTTTGGCTCTTTAAAGGACAATTTGTGGTCGCAAGCTGGGCAGTTCTTTTGCCCATGGTGGAACATGGTTTGCCCAGGAGAAAGCTTCGTTTGCCCACCCTTGCAAAAAAAGTTATAAGCAGATAATTTTTTTTAGGTTGGGAGTACTTATACTGTTAATTTGGCTCCTTAAAGGATCATTTTGTAGTGCAAGCTGGGCATTTCGTTTGCCCAGGAAAAAGTTTCGTTTGCCCACCCTTGAAAACAAAGTTATTAGAGAATAAAATTTTTGGGGTTGTGGATACTTATATCCTTAATTTGGCTCCTTAAAGGATAATTTTGTAGTGCTAACTCATCAGTTTGATTGCCCATCGTGCACTTTCGTTTGCCCAGGAAAAAGTTTCGTTTGCCCATCCCTCCAACTCTTTTTATAAAAAAGTAAGTATTTTGATCCACACTTTGGCTCCTTAAAGGACAATTTGTGGTCGCAAGCTGGGCAGTTCTTTTGCCCATGGTGGAACATGGTTTGCCCAGGAAAAAGTTTCGTTTGCCCACCTTTGCAAAAAAAGTTATAAGCAGACAATTTTTTAAAAGTTGGTTATACTTATACTGTTATTTTGGCTCCTTAAAGGATCATTTTGTAGTGCAAGCTATGCAGTTCGTTTGGCCATCGCGGATTATCGTTTGCCCAGGAAAAATTTTCTTTTGCCCACCCTCGCAAACAAAGTTATTAGAGAATTAAATTTTCTGGACTGCGAAAACATAAGACCTAGGCTTGAATACAATTCCCATATTTGGGCGGGTGCAGGTTGCACTGTGTTGTCCATGCTGGGTAAAGTTCAACAGAAGGCTTTTAAAATCGTTGGTGATCACCTTATTACCTCTCGCATTAATTCCCTCGGACATAGGCGTAACGTTAGTTGCTTAACTTTATCGCTACTACAACCGTTGTTGCTCTAATGAAATTAGTGATTTACTCCCTGGTCTTGCTGTTCCTACGCGTAGCACCCGGCTTGCCAGTCGTGCTCACCGTCATAATCTTGAGATCAGGTCCTGTCGCACAGTAAAAATTTTTGACTCCTGTTTAACTCGTTCAATAAGAATATGGAATAGCCTTCCATCTACTGTATTCCCTAATAATTACGACTTGCAAAAATTTAAGCGGAATGTGCACCGGTACCTCCTACTCACTCAACCGCCCCCTAATTCCTTACCTTAATTTCCTTCACGTCAAGGCTATGCTTACATAAAAGAGTAATCCCCTAAAGTTTTGGTAATCACATAAAAAAAAGCCTATTTTGGATGTTTGTTATGTTTCTTCACAATCGCGTACAGCTTTACTACTCAATTGCCCTAACCCTTTGTGGGGCATAGCGCGCCAACTGTTCCATGTGGCTCAGTTAGCGCTTCGTTGGCATAAACTGGTTTCGGAAAATGCTGTTGAGCATGCACCTTCTGCACATCCATGGCCACGAACGCAGTCGTGGACGGGAGTCGAACCCGAAACGCCGGTAGTCAAACGTGAGACTGATGCCTCAACACACTGCGCTACCGGTCGCCCCGTACAGCTTTAGTACGTACGCTTCATTTTGTTTGAATTTTAATCATGAATGGAGTGAAAAATGTGACGCGGAGTAAGGGGGAGGGGAGGGGTCAAAAATTGGCAAAAAAACGCTTGACGTTATTATGTGCACGACCTCTAACTACTAAATTGGACGATTAGGGCACTCGAATTTTAGATCATGCAAGTCTGTTTTTTTTTAACGGCTTGTGTGTTTGCTTGGTCCAGTAAATTTTATTTTCAAATCAATAACTTTTTTAATGTTGCTTGTTAAAACGAATTATTAGGTCAGAATCAAACAGCTTAACAGTTGTAGTTGTCTTACCTAATTATGTATTTGTTTTAAGACGCACCAATCATCACAATTGGTCGATATGATAGCAGATGAGTATTTGACATACAGACAGATTTGCTCTTTGCTGAACAAAGCAAAGACGCAACCCGTTGAGAGAATACATGCGAACGTGATACGTGAACACGATTCAATGTGCAGAGATCTTTTTTCGGAGCGAAAATAAATAATCTTAGCATAATTAGAACAATCGAAGTTTAGAGCTAATAACAAGTATCTACAATAAGTTATGTTATGTCAGAGGGACAGCGATGATAGATTTCTAGTCCTAAAATCATTCACCGCGATAATAACGCTCCTGTACGTACTAACATACTCGTAAACATATGTAATCTATATTTTGTCATTTTGCCGATAAAGATTATCACAGACTATCATAAAATTGCTTTTCATATCAGTAAAAATGTGTCTGCTCAATTCTAGCATACCCAGATAGGCCATTACATAGGGTGAGAGATTATATATTACGGTTACAGGTTAATGATATTGTGGTTGTTGCCCTCTTTTAGGGCGTATACTTTTGTAACCATTCCATTTCGTAGTATCATCAATTAAGATATGCTGAAAGCGATTTTGTCCTTTTTTTTGTGCGAGCAAATGACAAAGCTGGCTTGCGTGCGAAAAAGCCTCGTTAGTTTACTACCATCCATTTAATCATTTCGAGTCCTTATTCTCCTTGGTTATCTGTTGGTGATAACTGACGTCTAATTATGATTAAATGAGAAAGCGCAATGTGAATAGCGATTTTAAGGGTATGTAAGGGTAAGTAGGGCAACGAACCTATTATCTTCGATGGTTTACACAAGTTCTAGAAACGCAGGACAATGTCAACGATCCGATTTTCAGTATATACAAATTTTATCTTATTTTTTTTCACGAGGAGAGAAATTAAAGCTTAATAGTTAGAAACAAAATACTTATCATTTTCCTCGTGGGACTAATATTTTACCCGTTATTTGATTACATTTCAAAAACTATGATTTTTTCACTTCGTGGGAATAAGCAAGCTCTTTACAAACGGTGTTCTTCAAGTACGATTATCTCGAAAACTATTACAGATACGGAAAAAGTGATTAGAACATTGTTTTGTGTATTTTTTGTGATCGTTAAATTTGTTTCAAAAAGATTTTTGTAGTATTAATGGTTAATGAGATACGGGCAAAGAACCATTAACCACCCTTAACCACTCAGCGGTGGTTCGAAAAATTTCGATCCGGAGATATAAACCTTCGAAATGAGCCACTTGGAAACCCAGGACCACCGATCGATAACGACGAGCTGCATGCATTAGTGGAGTCTGACCCCCGCTAAACCATAAGGAATCTTTCGGAAAAATTGGGCGTGCACTATTCGACAGTTTTCCGCCACTTGCAACAACTTGGGAAAGTGAAAAACTTGACAAGTGGGTTCCGCAACCTCTCACTGAGCAAAACATGGCGTGTCGAATGGAAATTTCTAGTTCTCTTCTCTCCCGCAACAGAAACGAACGGCTCTTGAACCGAATTGTGACCTCCAATGAAAAGTGGATACTATAGGAAAATCGTCGCCGATCGGCTCAGTGGCTAGCTGCCGATGAGGCTCCAATTCACATGCCTACACCAAGCCTTCATCCAAAGAAAATATCCTTAATCGTGACTGTTTGATGGTCTGAACCTGGATTTATCCACTATTCGTTCCTGCAACCTGGCGAAACCATCAATTCTGAGAAATATTGCGCTCAACTGGATGAAATGCATCAGAAATTGACAGTTCAACGACCCAGGCTAGTCCACAAGGATGGAGTTATACTGCTTCATGACAACGCATGACCTCATGTATCGAGAACGTTGATTTTTAGCCCCGCATTACGGGTTTCGCAATGCAGAGCATCAGACATTTGAGCTACATGATCTGATTTATTTGATAGAAGACAAATGTCATCAGCATAGGTGTTGAAGGTATTTGAACAACTTCCATCTTATACCTTTGCTCTGGTGTTCTTGAAGCGCGCCGCTTAGTACATCTTAAATGGCAATTAAAAACAGTAAAGGTGACAAAATGCAGCCTTGTTTCACTCCGCTATGCACATCGAAAGAATCTGATAGCTTACCCTTGTATAAGACGTGACTTTGGGCTCTCTGGTAGGACTCCTTGATGATGGAGATTATTTTATCTGCCTCTCCTACATAAAGCCCTCCAGATGTATTCCCGGTCAACGCTGTCAAACGCCTTCTCGAAATCGATGAACATGAGAGGTAATAAGGATCTCCACTCTGAGGATTGTCCAATAATTATTCGGAGGGTGTCCATGTGGTCGCTACATGAGGAGCCCTCACGAAAGCCGACCTGTTCATCAATGTTCAATGTGCGGTCTACTGTCTGTCTGATCCGGTTCAAGATTACGATCAAATATGATCGAGACAAACGCTCTGACACATTTATTTATTATCGAAAATATTTACAAAAACTAGTTACACATTTTTGCCACCTCTCCGGAAGTTTTTTGATGCCGGTATCGAAGAATTCCTTGGGCAACTTGGACAGCCATGTGCGCACGAACTCCTCTACCTCGTCGTCGGTGTTGAATCTTTGACTTCCGAGGGCATCTTTCAGTGGTCCAAACATGTGGTAGTCGCAGGGTGATAAATTCGGACTGTAGAGGGGGTGTTTTAGTACCTCCCACCCCAATTCTGATATTGTATCGAGCGTGAGAGGCGCTGTATGAGAGCGCGCGAAGTTCAACAGTTTGGGAACCCATCGCGCCGTTATTTTGCGATATGAAGGTGTTCGTGGATGATAGACTCTACACTACTAATACTAATGCCGACTTCAGCCGAAATGTTTCGAACATTCATCCTGTGGTCCTCCAAAATGAGTTGTTGTACGGCGAATGTTGTCTGGTGTGATGCCGGTTCGCGGTAGACGATCATGCGGCTAATTCTCGACGGTTTCGTGGCCATCTTTGAACGCTTTGGCCCACTTAAACACAGCAGACCTACTCAGGCACTCACTACCGAACTGATTTCGCAAACGCCGAAGAATTTCCGTGTTTTTAACGCCTTCTCACACCAAAAAACGAATGACAATACGTTGCGCAACGGCGCGGCGGTCGGCACTTGATGTTCACTCATTGTCTTAGCACGCGCGTTCGCGACGAAAACTATGCCACACTAGTCGTAAGGAACCCAGCTATCACATACTCAAGCCTTCAAAACCTTCAAAACATACAGGCGCGCCATCTACAGCGTTTGTCTCGATCATATTTGAACTGCCCTCGTATTTTCGCCACCTATACGTATACATATAAACAGTTTCCAAAATTCTAACTCTACAGAGCAGATCTGAGTAGCGAAGACGAAAACGGGGCAGGTCTTTGCTGGGAGTGTGTCTTGGTTTAGTTAGAATTCAAAAGTTAGCTCAAATTTCAAGAGGAAACTTAAATCCTTAGTACAGACACATTCAGAAAAATTTCCTTTAGGCAGCTGAATCATCTTGTATATTTACTATTCCAAATAATTACACAAAACGAACATTTTATTGACCGGAAATGGATTGTATATGCTTCCCAAACTGTAAACTGCTCGAAAACGTGGACACCTGCGCCGCCTGCATTTCTTCTTCTTCCTTGCCCTTTCATACCACTCTGCGGCTTCGCGTTGCTCTGTCTGTGGTGTTGGCACTTCGCCAATTCTGGCGGTATAATCTCAGTTTCCTTCTGCAGCCAGCTCGGTCTTGGATCGTATCATCGCCGAGATTAACGCGTTGTTGTTGCTTCTTCATCTGATCGATCCACATGTGTTTCCGTCTGCCTCGGGGTTTGTGTCCAGCAAATGGAACATTCATTGATAATGCCTTCATGACAGGGTTCTCCGGCGGACGCCTTCGAACATGACATTTCAAAACGTGCAAATACTAACGTAGCAGCATTCTTGCACTTACAGAGCAGCTCAGATCAGATCAAACGCGCCTATTGTCTCTTTTCACGACAGCAACCGTACCCGTACCACTTGTAACCTTGCAGCTTACAAGATTAGGAATAGTACTACTAAAACTTCAATATATTGTCAAGTAAAAGTGCTTTCAAACATGTAAGCTTATCCTCAGGATATCCAATCGACCGAGCGACCGGTAGCGCAGTGCCTGAAGACAGTGTCAGTGCCATGTCTGACTACGGTAGTTATGGGTTCAAGTCCCGTCTACGGTGTTCGTGGCCGTGGATGTCTATGTTGTCTTTCCCCTGTGGTGCGGGAAGTAATAATAAGCTACAACCTCTCCCGACTTGTCGCAGGTAGGCTGCTAAATGGGAGCACTGTACATCGTCCGAAACTGGTTTATGCTAACGAAATATCAGCTAAGGCACATGGAACAGTTGACGCGCTATGCCCCACTAGGGGTTTGGGCAAATGAGTAATCCTAGTATTACATTTGCATAAACCCTTTAGCTTACACTTGCATAATGCCATTGACAAATTAAAGCAATTAATTGTCCTTTGAGCGAAACCTAAACACAAACCATTAAGTCGATCCGCTCTAATGAATGCTTTCATTTTCTAATTATGTTATGCATTATCATAAAACAATAACAATCACAATTCCAGCAGATTAATCTTTCATTCCCCATATCAAGTCATTGTGTCTAATTGCTTCGAAAGCGTCATGGGTTTGTTCGTTACGTGACACGATTAACATTCTACACTGCATTTTGAGTAAAATCTAGAAAATCGTCCTGTGGACATTATATCCTGTCCTTTCTGTTCATAATTGATCGATCGATTTGGTCCGTTTTCGAATCAGATTTCGACCACAAAATAAAATAGGCTTACGCCGCCGAATAATGTACGATGACGATGGTCGATAACTTATCGCGACAATTCGACCAATGGTAATGCTAATGACTGACGACAACGATGTCCGCAGCGACTCACTACAAACGGAATTGGCTCAAGAGTGCAGCAACACGTTGAAGAATTAATTATTCATCATGCATTCTAGAATAATTTTCGAAATGCTTTCTCCTAATTAGAAATCCGATTACGAAAGGCGGAAACACGTGGCTGGTGTTATTTGCAGCAGTTTCAGCGGTGGTGGTACGACTATCGATTCGTTCGTTCTTCGATAATCGAAAGCTATCAACAGTCATTTACCCTTCATTTTACCTTTCGTCTCCAATACTCGACGGAACCTCCGTAAAATGTGAGCCACTCCATCTCCATGGGACCTATTAAATAGTAATATCAGACACTTTCCTGCACGTGGTGTATGGTTTGTAAATGGAAATCCTTCACACTCTTAGGCACCTTTCACACGACGGGCGTTTGACGGGCTCATGAGCTCATCAACTCACCGGCACATCAGCTCGTGGATTTAATATGGGCGAGTGGCGTTTCACGGGCTCATCCATTTGATCCCATGGTAAATACATCTGCCGGCCATGAGTCGATGTATAACCTTCTGTCACGAAAATTTTATTTTCACAGTAGTAAATTCGAGCGATGATTACAGTCGCGATCGCCTGAAAAATTTAAATTTCTAATTGCCTTGACCCCTCCAGAAGCATGGGCGCGTCAACATCTCTACCATTTTTATGCCTTGTTGACGTGTCAATAGCGTATCTACTTTTCGGAAGTGCAGTTGCTAGCATGCACCTCCTATCCGTGCCGTCTTTATACTGACAAGCTCGGAGCACTGTGAGAGTTCTATTTTCACTCACAGGCAGTTTTTTGATCGCCCCGAGATTTGATCTCCGAGCTCTAGATTAGTATCGTAGAGCGGTGACCGAACGATCACGGCCACCGAGCGCGACAAAAAATTGAAATTAAGCCTCCTTGTATCAGGTGGGGTACGCACGCATGACACATCCCAGGAACTACTTCTACTAGGTCCATTGCACGCATTCAAAGTGCATGAGGTATAACATACTCTGAACAAATTAGTCGAAAAAATTTCATTTTTCATGACACATACGAGAGTTGTGTTCTAAGTTTTGCATATAAGGCTGAATTAAAACAATATATGGTTTTTAAAGACTTTACTTTTTTTAAAGTATTTCCCCATGCGTTCGAACCAACTCTGGAAGCAGTTATTCCACTCGTTTATTGGTACAGTCAAAATTACGTTTTTGAAGGCGTCAACTGCTTCTTCCGGCGACTGGAGCCTTTGACCACGCAGTTTGTTCTTAATTTTTAGAAATGTAATGAAATCGTTGGGGCTTATGTGAAGACTGTGATGGTCGAAAAATTCGACGTTTAAAAATTCAATTGTCTTGCGAGCTGTGTGCGAACTTGCGTTTTCGTGGTGGAGGATGATTCGTCGTTCGGGGTTGAGGACGAGGAAAAAGGATCGGTTCCTCTTCATTTTGGAACACCCAAACAGAGGACTGACGTTTATTTTCGGATTCATAAGAGTAAATCCACGATTCATCACCACTGACGATGCTGTAAACGTTGTTAAAGTTTCCTGTGTTGAAGCGGTCTAGAGTTTTTTGATACCAATTGACCCGAGCTGCTTTCTGTTCTTCGGTCAATAGATGCAATATCCAACAGGAAACAATTTTTTTTTTACACACAATTCTTTATGCAAAATTTGTTGAATTGGGGTTTTTGAATGCCTCAATCTCGCGATATGTCACATGTCGATCTTCCGTGATAAGCTTGCGCACAGCATTGACGTTTTCTTGGGTGACGGCCGTTTTCGGTGCACCTGCCCTTGGACCGTTGCTAAGACTCACCCGTCCACGTTTGAATTCTGCATACCAACGAGAAATAGTCGACTGGTGTGGTGCTTCATTGCCAAAAACCGAAACTAGCTCGGCGAGGCATTCTTTTGACATGGATATGTCTTATAGCTGGGGGTCATCCTAAAAATCTGTCCGTCACACGAAATGTCTGTTTTTCTACTCGGGGTTCAGAAGAGGAAACAAGCCCATTGAAAAATTTTCTTTTCTGGTTGTGCATGTCGTCGTTTGTCGTTTGGGGGGCAAAGACCTTTTCCATAGTCCTCCACGTGGGCGCCCCCCGGTAACGGCAGTGTATCAATTCGCTGACGGCCAATGTCTTAGCGATAAGACAGTTTGGAAAAGGCAGATAGCTGTAGCCTGAATGGCTGACAAACACCTAAGCGTCTCAGGTCTAGTAGGATGGAATGACTTGCGTAGTTGGACCTGCTACATAGTTGTGTGGGCTCCAGCACGTTTATTAAACCATCTGAAGCAGCTATCTCCGAGGCCATCCCCCGAATGGGGTTAAGCGACGTGCTGACAACTCGTCCTTGTAAAAACCACTCCATGTCAAGAAACCTGGAACAAAAGCCTCGGATTGGACGGATCAACAACGACGACCACGCAAACGAATAAAGGATTATTCTTTCGGATCCTGGAATGTACGCTCCCTGAACAAACCGGGGGCCGAGAAGGCCCTCCTTCAACAGGTCGAAAAGTACAAACTGAGCATTACTGCAGTCCAGGAAACAAATTGGCTTGGCAGCGAGATTAATGACAAGAAATCGCACACAATTTTTACAAGTGGCAAACCATCGGGCCGCAAGGAGTTTGGAGTAGCATTTATAGTGGACAATCACCTCAAACCGCATATTACTGACTTCAAACCCATAAATGAACGGCTGTGTGCGATTCGCATCAAGACTCGATTCTTCAATCTCTGGCTCATCAATGTGCATGCCCCCACTGAAGTTAAAGAAGACGCAGTAAAAGACGAGTTCTACGCCCGCCTTGAAACTCTCTTCGACTCACTTCCAACAAACGACGTCAAATTGCTGCTGGGAGACTTTAACGCGAAAGTCGGGAATGAAAGTTGGCATCGGGGGACCTCTGGAGGCCACAGCCTCCATGAAGAATGTGACGATAACGGCCAGCGACTTATCGACTTCGCCTGCAGCAGGAATCTAGTCGTAAGCTCTACGTGTTTCCCGCATCGACGCATTCACAAGCAGACCTGGAAGTCTCCTGACGCACATACCGTCAACCAAATTGACCACGTCCTCATTTGCAGGAGATGGGCGTCTAGTGTCATGGATGTCCGCTCCTATCGAGGAGCAAACTGCGACTCAGATCATCACTTGGTGAAGACGACCTACAGATGTAGAATTTCCTCAGTGCACCAGTCAAGAATCAGCCCTCCCAAAATCTTTGCGGTTGATAAGCTCTTGAGTGATGCTACAGCGGTGGCGTATACTACCGCCCTTGAGGAAAAACTATCACCTATCCTACACAACATCAGCAACACAGGCGTCCATGGGTTCTGGGAAGAACTCAAGGGTACCATCAAGGATGTCGCAGAGAAGGTCGTGGGATATAAAGCCCGGCGAGCGCGAAATGACTGGTTCGACGAAGAATGCAAAAATTCACTTGGCGCGAAAAACGAGGCCTACAGACAATGGATTCAACGAGGAACCAGAGCCAGAAGAGAAAAATATGACGAGCTACGGCGAATATCGAATAGAATAATTAGACGTAAGAAACGTAAATACTTTGACGAGCAGTTGCTGAACATAAACGAACACTTAGCTAATAGGAACACCAGACAAGCGTACAAACTAGTAAATACAATTAAGAACGGCTACCAACCCAGGACTAGCCTTTGTAAGGACAAGGATGGAAACATCATCAGCGACACCGATGGTATTAACAAACGATGGGCCTCTTATTTTGAAGAGCTTCTAAACCGACCATCTAACATCCCCACACAGGAAGCTCTCGATGATATTGTTGATCTAGGCCCACCCATTCAACCCCCGACAGTAGAGGAAGTTGATCTCGCGTTGCGGTCACTAAAACGAAATAAAGCGCCGGGCGCTGACGAGATCCCAGCTGAACTGCTAAGATTCGGTGGAACGAGTCTAGTTGATGCCATACATCAATTACTCCTGCGAGTATGGGAGAACGAGGAGATCCCAGACGATTGGCGCAGAAGCATCATCTGTCCAATCCATAAAAAGGGAGATAAATTGCGGTGTGAGAATTACAGGGGCATCTCACTAGTTTGTACGTCCTATAAAATTTTGACGAAAATTCTGGAAAATAGAATAAAACCGTACGCAGAACGAGTCATTGGCGAATATCAAAGCGGTTTCAGACCTGGTCGCTCCACAACCGATCAGCTCTTCTCAGTCAAACTGATACTCCAGAGGTGCTGGGAATACAACGTAAACGTATACCAAATCTTTGTCGACTTCAAGCAGGCATACGACAGTATCGATCGTGGAGTACTGTACAACATCATGCTGCAATTTGGTATACCAGCAAAATTAGTGCGACTGACAAAGATGACGATGACCAACTCCGTCTCACAAGTCAGGATCCAGAATAGACTTACTGATCTATTTGAAACACGCACTGGTTTGAAACAGGGCGATGGACTGGCACCGACGCTCTTCAACCTAGCACTGGAATACGTTATTCGGGCCATGAATATGGACAACAGCAAGACGCTGCTCATCAAGTCGACACAATTAGCAGCGTACGCCGACGACATCAACATCATGTCCCGAAGATTGGCTGACGCAGAAGAACTTCTGCATACGCTCGATACCGCTGCAAAGGAAGTTGGATTACGTATTAACGAGGGTAAAACTAAAATAATGATGCAATCGGTGACAAGGACACCTGCACAACCAAGCATCAACGTGGGGGACCTCAACATCGAGTTCGTGAACAACTTCATCTACCTGGGTTGCAACCTGTCAAGAGACGCCAACGAAACTGACGAAATCAAGCGACGGATACAGTTAGCTAATAAGACTTTCTTCTCGGTTCTCCCCATAATGAAATCGAAACATGTGCACAGAAACACGAAGCTCCGCGTGTACAAAACCATTATACGACCAGTGCTATGCTATGGCTGCGAAGCATGGACCCTAACTCAAGCCTCCGAAAACATGCTAGACACTTTCGAACGTAAGGTTCTACGGCGAATTTTCGGGGCTGTTTGCGATCGAGATGGATGGCGCATCCGGTACAACCATGAGTTGTATGAAATGTACGATGAGCTGCAAGTCTCGAAAATCGTCAAACTACAACGACTTCAATGGGCAGGGCATGTACAAAGAATGGACGATGATCGCATGCCTAAGAGAGTAATGAATGCAGAACGAGTCGACGGAGCGAGACTGCGAGGACGACCGAGATCTCGTTGGGAGAGCTCAGTAGGTGTGGACGCCGCGCAGCTGCTGGGCTCCCAAAATTGGAGGACGCGGTCACGTGACCGAGATAATTGGAGGACAATGATCCAGGCGGCCAAGGCCCGACGTCGGGCCGTCGCGCCACGATGATGATGATGTCGTTTGAGTGAAGTGGTCATTGTGCATGGCTGTTGCTTGTAGATCCGCGCGGGCGGCGCACTTGCGGGGATCCTGTGTGTACATGTTGGGATGTTGATTTGATAGCGATAAAGGTTGACGTTGTGGACGGCAAGAAATAACATAGTGTACGGGTGAACAGGCGCTCTCTGTGCTCTCTGTCCCACGCTCTCAGTCAATGCGATGCCATAATCAAAACTCCTGCATATACACCATACCATACATTCGAAATCCTCAAAAATATAGAGTACGTTCCGTACTACCTAATTTGACTAGGCCCCCAGAACAGGTCGCAAGAAGTCGTCTGCTCTCCTCGCTCGACATGCTCACACGCAATTTATGGTCTCTGAATGTATGCGAAATTTCGCTCAGGGCAGCAGACCTCCTCCTCTCATTCATTCATATCATTCTCATTCTCACCATTTCATTAAACAAATTGTGCACTCCCGACATGCACATGCATAGACCCAATCTGAGGTCACAATGAACAAAATTCCTTTTTTACTCATTATTTAGGTCAAGGACGTCCAAGGACTTTCAATGACCTTCAATTTCCGGCAATTCCTATTCATCATTTAATAAAATAGCCCGTGTTGTACTATCTGAATCACTAGGGTCCCAGAAAAAGTAGCAAGTAGTCAGTCCGACTAACATTTGGACATGCGCAGACGCAATTTGAGAGAGTGTACCTAGTTCCCGCCCCCCGAAGATGAGCGAGAGCGGATGAAGTTCATTCGAGCCAAATCGGGTGATCCAGCGACTGTGTTTGTGCATTTGCAATGGCGGCGATTTGAGGTCTGACTGGTCCATAATGTGGGCCCCCACCACACGTGCAATAAACATATAGAACAAAATGGCGGATTTATACTAGGCGAGTTAGAATCTCTCAAGCCCCGAAATAAAGAAATATTCGTCGCAGGATGTTATATGTTATGATGTACATTCAGAGGTCTACAGATGATCAAATGCCCCCCTTCCGCAAAAATTCCAAAATGTTTAAAATGGCTGGAATCCAAACAAATAAAATAGCGCGCGTTGTACTACATATCTGAATCAATAGGATCCCAGAAAAAGTAGCAAGTAGTCAGTTCGACTAACATTTGGACATGCGCAGACGCAATTTGAGAGTGTGTACATTACATATGTAGTTCCCGCCCCCCGAAGATAGAGAGCGAGAGCCATCGCGGACGAAGTTCATTCTATCCAAATCGGGTGATCCAGCAACTGTGGTTGTGCATTTGCAATGGCGGCGATTTGAGGTCTGACTGGCCCACAATGTGAGCCGCCACCACACGTGCAATAAACATTTCATAAAACAAAATGGCGGATTCGTACTGCGCGAGTTAAAATCTCCCAAGCCCCGAAATAGAGAAATATTCGTCGCAGGATGTTATAGTTCCGGGCAGCTCATCGTGACATGATGTACATTCAGAGGTCTGCAGAAGATCAAATGCTCCCCTTCTGCAAAAATTCCAAAATTTTTCTTGTGCATTCTCTTTGTGCGTGTGTTGGAATGTTTTGTTTACTTTTCTCTTTGCCGGACACAATCGCATAGAGTCGTACGCGTTACTTGAGAAACGGATTGTGTGTGCCGGACCCGGACTGTTGATTAAAGGGGCGGGATGAGGCGGATAGTGTGGGAGCGATTTTGCAATAGATACACAAACTCAATACACGTCCGATTGGGAAAAGATGGTGGGAAGCGTGATTGCGATTAGCAGAAACTTAGTCAGAGAAATGTCGATAGGCTGCAGTCTGCAAATTGTACCGAAGGGGAAGATGGAACAGGGTGCACGAGAGGAGGTGAATATTGCGCACACGCGATGCAAACGAAAACGAAACGATCCCGCGAGAGAAAGGAGCCCGAGCGGACAGGACAAAGCAAAGCAGAACTTATGACGAGTATCTACACTGCCACCAGATACATCGGTACATGGGTATGTCTTATGCCTACCGAAAGCGTGGGACGTGTTTTTTCGAATGATTTCATCCAGTATAACTGTACTCGGATCTTTATAAAACTTACGTCGATATCTTCAACACAACAGGTTCCACGCAGTCGGTAGTCATAGACATATCCATGTTCCGATGTATCTGCATGCAGTGTAGATACTTTGTATCTTTTTGAGATAATTGTCTTCGAAAGTTGTAAAAAATTATTGCGCGAAAATGTTCTGAGTTCAATTCCATTATTCGGATAACTCGATGACTTCGACAATTCGCTGTAACTGTAACACTATACGTATCGCACTAACCCTTTGGATTTAGGTTAACAAAGGATGCAGGTTAATATTTAGTAGTGTGATTTGATTCGTGGCAACCCCGATGTTCCTGTATGCAAAACTTAAAATACAGCCCTCGTACTTGTACGTATATTTAAACTTTTTGTGAATTCACCGTTAATCGTATTATGAAAAATGCGATTTGTCATGCCTATTACACTTTGAATCGACCAGGTATACGTAGGAGAAAAACAGATTAAAAAGTACCAAGATAGAGTCGGTAATTCCGTGAGTTGATGAGCTCATGAGCCCGTAAAATGCTATCGTATGAAAGATGACGCCAAATCCTGTCCAACAAGCACTCCAATCCGTCCTTTGTGAAAAGAACGGATGGCACTTGGACGGAATCCAGTTCTGAATCCCTTGAGCTCCTTCTAAACACACGCTTTCCAGGCTGCAAAGAAACCTGTACAGAGAGCCCAGAACCGAGTGATGCGGAATGCGCGCAGAGTGTATTTGTGCAATCCGTTATCACAAAGGAAAGAATATCCTGGGCAATCAACAGCTTCTCCCTCTTCAAATCTCCCGGGCCAGACGGCATACTGCCCATTATGCTGCAAGAATTACAAGATTTGGTAGTTCACAGGCTGCTAGTCTCAGACTCAACCCCCAGTCGTGGCGACGAGTTCGAATCGTATTCATACCAAAGGTAGGGAGGAGAAGACATGAAAGTGCGAAGGACTTCAGGCCGATCAGCTTATTCTCCTTCGTACTCAAAACGGTAGAGCGTATCCTAGACTTCCACATCCGACAATTCCTGGAAAGCTCACCGCTCTTGAAGTCACAACACGCTTACATCAGAGGTAAATCCACAGAAACGGCTCTCCACGAGGTGGTGCGTGCCATTGAGGAGCGCCTTCAATATAAGCAATATACATTATCAGCTTTTCTCGACATATAGGGTGCTTTCAACAACGTCAGCATCGAATCTATTCACGACGCCCTATCAGATTTGGGAGTAAAGGCAGGGCTCGGCAGATGGATAGTAACTCTGCTAAGATCTAGAATTAGCCATACTCAATTGCCCTAACCCCTTGTGGGGCATAGCGCGTCATGTGACCCAGTTAACGTTTCGTTGGCATAAATTGGTTTCAGAGAATGCAGTTGCCAGCATGCACCTCCTGCACATCCATGGCCACGAACGTCGTCGTGAACGGGATTCGAACCCGAACCGCTGGTAGTCAAACATGAGACTGATGCCTCAACACACTGCGCTACCGGTCGCCCCAATGGGATAGAGATAGAGCCATCTAACCAGATTTGTACGCAGAGGCACACCTCAGGGATGCGTCATCTCTCCAATACTATGGCTAGTGGTCATCAACAAAATCCTTACAAGGCTTGACAGGGAAGGGATTAAAGTGGTCGCGTACACGGATGATATGGCAATGGAAGAGTGAGGAATGTTGTAACGGAATGTTTGGTGGGCATCCGAAGATGCCCGTGGGGACGGAGCCTAAGGTAGCATATTACTGTGAAGGTCGGGCGAAGAAATAGGCCCCTCAACGAGCTAAGCAACGGCCTATGCTTGCTGTAGCTCAGTTCGGGAGATGTGGGCGGGGTTTCTGCCGCTCGTTGCCCCTGTCCTTTACGTATTAACAAAAATTCATAGGCCTGGGGAAGACAACACAAACAGGGGAGGTAAAAATGGGGGAAAAAAATAGTCGATAAGAATGGAATGGTTGACGGACTGATCAGACGCCCACACGGTCGCACCTGGGTCCGGGTGTAATGGGATCCTCGGCCTCTGGTTTCGTACCACCAACAGATCACTACTCATCAGGTGCTCCTTCGATCTGCTGGTGGGAGCAGCACAACCAAACCATAATATGGTTCGTTACAGGTGGTTCATTACAATGTGCCTCTCCGTGATAAGTCAAATCATGGCAAGGGCTCTGGATATGGTGACCGTCTGGGCCACAAGCTGTGGACTGGGCGTTAATCCAGGCAAGACTGAACTGATGCTATGTAGTATGTACCACTAAAATCAAAGTACCGCATTTTACCCTCCCTAAATTAAACTGTCAGTTACTCCAACTATCACCCAGCGCAAAGTATCTAGGTGCTATTTTAGATACGAAGCTCAGCTGGAAGTTAAATATTGAAGAGCGGGTGATAAAAGCCTGCATCGGTTTCTACGCCTGCAAGAAAACCTTCGGAAAAAGATGGGGCCTTAAGCCGAATATGGCCCTCTGAATGTACACAGCAGTAGTCCGTCCGATTCTCTCATATGGGTCGTTAGTTTGGTGGCCAGCACTTGCTAAAGGATATAACGTAACAAAAATTGGCAGGGTGCAAATACGGCATGTCTTGGCACTACAGGTGCCATGCGAACTTGCCCGAGGGAAGCGCTAAACGTGATCCTGTATCTTCCACCAATAGACCTTTTTATGAAACAGCTGACGGCGGGCAGTTTTTCAATATCACCCTGCTCTGGGTGCCTGGCCATAGAGACATTGAGGGAAACGAAAAAGCCGATGAGCTGGCCAGGAGGGGGGATGTCCTAGAAAGCTCTCATGCGGAATCTGTTTGTATTTCGCTGAGAACTGTTAAGAGCAAGGCCTCCTCTCACTACCTCAATGTTGCGGATTCCAAATGGTGGAATCTGCGCAACTGCGCCGTATCAAGGAAGATATGGCCCCCTTATGACAGAAGGAAAACATCTGAGCTATTGACCAAGCCCCGTAGACATGTCGCCAGGCTAACAGCGGTCATTACATGACATTGGCCTATCGGAAAGCATGTAATAAGGCTTGGCATCCCTTATAATCCGCACTGCCGCAGCTGCAGAAATGAGGATGAGAAAGAAACCCTCCCTCACTTCCTCTGCGAATGCCCGGCTTTTGATAGGCCCAGACATCGAGCATTTGATGCGGCCTTTCTTGTTAATTTGGGGGATGTATCGGGGGTGAAGACCGGGGAGCTGATATACTTCCTGAACTCCTACGGTTGGATCTAGGCATCCTTGCATCCCCTGTTAGTCCAACCATCTTCTTATAAACGATTTTGCCGAGGTTTGTGGCTACAAAACGGCGCATTCGCGCTAATTGGGCTCTGATAAGCTGTGCTTCAGCCACCACTTATACCAACCATGAAAGACGAAGATGCCATCGGGCGATGAGTCCATGAGCCGATGAGCGACTCACAGACTCATCTGTGTAAAAGCTCTAGTTTAACTTTGTACTTCTGGTGAGTTCGGGCTCTATGCTAAAACATTGTGGGCTCATCGACTCACCGTCTCATCGACTCCGTGTGAAAGGTGCCTTAGAACTGACCTGACCCATTCAGGTCACCACTTTCTTGAACTACTCGTATATATCGAAAAGCACTCGTGGCAGATTTATAATGGATAATTGCAACTTCCTTTGTTTTATGGCGACCTCTAGGAAATTTTATGTGATATCCGTTTCCTTTTTATCTGGTCACTGTAGGTTGACAACTGCAGAAAATATTGTATTCATGCCACCTCGTTGACATAAACCCCACGATGGAAAGTTTGTAGACAACGATACGAGGAAACAAGCAGATTACTCTATAGAGAAGATCTACGGAAGGCATTGAATCGAATCCATTATGCGTACGTGCCTGCAAATGTGCGACTAAGCACCTCGAGTCCTTCAGCATATTCCGGATGTCAACATCTTCCATTTCGTCTCTATTCAATCTATTCGTACACACTTTGGCAAGGAGTCGATTTCATTAAGTTTTATGGTGAATAAATTTGCATGGGATATTAAGCCCAAGATTATACGTATCTAACCTTGAACTCTGAAATTGACGGTGCCAGTGTCGCCAACGGGTGTGACATATGTCTCCTACAAGAGTCGCCACCCCCATATTGAATTTTCGTCCAATAGATCAGACCGGTGGAGGGGAGGGATATGGATGGATGTGCTTGGCAAGCAGCTGCTTTTATGACAAGCACAATGTCATTCTGAATAGCTCTGTTATATTCTAAGTGGAAAGTGGAAGCAAAGAAAACAACTGAAGCTAACGACCCACAAATCCTGCAGCAATCTATATGACAAAAGCACCTGAATTTCGTTGATTTCGGTTGAACGCCGCATTCCGCTCCTAACATTCCGTCAAACCTAGGGTTCTCCCGTAGCCCGTACGCACTCCATTGCTATCAATTTCGATAATGAACTCGTACGAAAACGTGAAAGGATTTATAGTGGCATTAAGATGGAAATTAACATTAAGTCGGGATTTATGTTGGGTTTATGAGCAAAATAACGCGGATCGAGTGGTGTGGTTAACAATGGGAATTAATGCACGACATGTACGAGTAAAAGCTGTCGTACACACATGTACATATTGTAGCAGTTGGATACGCGTACGCGACCACAAGGATAAAGACTAAATCTCCCGACATATCGCTCAATGGACATGGTGCAAATTATACAGAATTAATGCAGTCATATTTGAACATGGTAAAATCTTTAGTGTGCTGGGTTACTAGAAGATTTGCGTTTACTAATTCATGTTGTATGACCAGGTTAACCAAATTAGTGTGTGGCTGAGTATTTTGAAACATGAAATGCGTTGTTTGTCATTTGTTGAAGATTGGGTCACTTTATTGAGGAAAATTATAATTATAAGGTGTGTTACGGACGGTTTGGTGGGCATCCGAAGATCCCGTGCGGACGGAGCCTTAGGTAGCATAATGACCGTGAAGGTCGAGCCGTGCTATCTGGCGAAGAAAAAGGCCCCTCAACGAGCTAAGCAGCGGCCTATGCTTGCTGTAGTTTAGTTCGGGAGATGTGGGCGGGGTTTTCGCCGCTCGTGGCCCCTGTCCTTTACGTATTAACAAAAATTCATAGGCCTGGGGAAGACAACAGAAACAGGGGAGGTAAAAATGGGGATTAAAAAAAATTGTCGATAAGGATGGAATGGTTGGCGAACGGATTAGACGCTCACGCGGTCGCACCTGGGTCCGGGTGTAATTGGACCCTCGGCTTCTGGTTTCGTACCACCAACAGATCACTACTCATCAGGTACTGCTTCGATCTGCCGGTGGGAGCAGCACTACCAGACCATAATATGGTTCATTACAGGTGCAGAAAATGTTACTCGGCTGGAAATTTGTTTTGCTTGTAGACGAGTAGATTGTTGTTTTTTATAGTTATCATGCCCATTGACGCCACACGGGGTTAAGACAGGGAACACTCCTGTTTCGGAAGAATTAGGAGAATTCTCTCTATTTGATTAGAGAGAACTTTTACAAAACCCCAAAAAATTTCGCTTTAGGACTTACGAATCCCCCCGCGTGGATTCTAGGCTCCTACCACCTAAAACTGTTCCTAAGACAGTAAGTATATCACTGCGTCAGCTTTCAGTTGAAACTGCTGCCATATCGTTTAACAAAGCGTCTATTTGCGGGCTGAAACTGCGTCTACCGGACTTTCACGCTACTGCCCCGTTGTTGCATTTTCGTCAAGAGTCGGAGTATTTGATTACGCGTCCATCAATAACACGCTTAAGCCAAGCGTAGGTCCATTGTGTTATTGGGAATAAAAAGAGTCCAAAGCCTATATACCCTAGACCTGTGCAGACCTAGTGGTGACACCAAAACTACAAATAGGCTACAACCATATGCATTAAGAGTGTTTTTCCTATAAGTTTGAACAGAAGTTGGATGATGAAGGAACATTTAGGGCAGGTAGGCGCCATTTGGGATGAATATATTTACCCCAACTTTATAGGGGAGATCGCATCTTGTTCATTCGAAAAATCAAGTAACACTACAAACATTTGACCAAAATTTCAAATGGTCAGCTTCATTCTATGGAAAGTTACCATATATTTTAGATAAAATTTGCAGGAAAGCTAGCTATTCCTTTTGTCCGATCATGCCTATTTCTAACACCTACCAACTGGATCCTTTCTTAAACATGTGGCATGTGGCGCTAGCTTCATTTTATCGAAAGTTATCGTAGTTAAAGAAATATTTAATTTTTTTGACATTTGTAGGGGAGGGAGGCGTTCCTTTGGTGTGATTATGCCCAGGTTACTTTTACAAAAGTATCTTCTCCTCTGAACTTTACATGCCAGAAATCAGTTCTCTATGTCAATTGTTAGTTTCCAACTGATCGATCTTACTTTTAAAAGAGGGTATTAAATGGCTCCCTCGAGTCATCTACCAAAGTTAGAACTATTCACGTTGATTAAATCCGTAGTTATATAAACATTTAAATATTTTTCATATGTAGGAGAGGTAGGCGTTCCCTTCACGGGACCATGTCCATTTTACCATCAAAATTTCAAGACTCTAGATTGATTTTATCAGACATGGTCAAATCGAATCAGGAGGCGACTGTGATCATTTATATGAATACATATATATTGCTATATGTCCAGAGCCTCCTTTTGCGTGCTGTCACTTTCGTCGTATCAAAAACAGTATACTCTATACTTTGTAAGGTCTAGGGTATAAAAAGCACCCTTACTGTAATGCTTAAACCATCTGGAGCCACGAAATGGACGAGTTGGCCAATTTCAGCTTCTGCTAGTCACCTTAGATCTAGATTATTTTTAACGTAGTCCGTACTCAAGTGACTGAAAAAATAACACGTACGCTTTTCTTTTATTGTGAAAACTATTGGATCATATACGAGTAATGTCTGTCTCTCAAAGACGATACTCGCTGCGTTAAGGATTTCAAACGTTGCGATAAAAACATTATCGTGTAGCTCAGCAATTCAGATTCATATAAACCATGAATAGAGGGAATTTTCGTAAAAATTGGTGAATGATTTCCGCTATTCAGGGTTTATTTGAAATCTGAACCTGAAATTGAATTGAAAGCAATCATTGTCTCGGTCACGTGACCGCGTCCTCCAATCTTGGAAGCCCAGAAGTTGCGCGGCGTCCACACCTACTGAGCTCTTCCAACGAAATCTCGGTCGTCCTCGCAGTCTCGCTCCGTCGACTCGTTCTGCATTCATTACACTCTTTGGCATGCGATCATCGTCCATTCGTTGTACATGCCCTGCCCGTTGGCATGGTTGTACTGGATGCACCATCCATCTCGCTCGCAAACGGCCCCGAAAATTCGCCGCAGAACCTTACGTTCAAATGTGTCTAGCATGTTTCCGGAGGCTTGAGTTAGGGTCCATGCTTCGCAGCCATAGCATAGCACTGGTCGTATAATGGTTTTATACACGCGCAGCTTCGTGTTTCTGTGCACATGCTTCAATTTAATTATGGGGAGAACCGAGAAAAAAGTCTTATTAGCTAACTGTATCCGTCGCTTGATTTCGTAGTTTTGTTGGCGTCCCTTGACAAGTTGCAACCCAGGTATATGAAGTCGTTCACGAACTCGATGTTTAGGTCCCCTACATTGATGCTCGGTTGTGCAATTGTCCTTGTCGTCGATTGCATCATTATTTTAGTTTTACCCTGGTTGATAGGTAGTCCAACTTCTTTTGCAGTGGTATCGAGCGTAGGCAGAAGTTCTTCTGCGTCGGCCAGTCTTCGTGACATGATGTTGATGTCGTCGGAGTACGCTGCTAATTGTGTCGACTTGATGAGTAGCTTATTGCTGTTGTTCATATTCATTGCCCGAACAGCGTACTCCAGTGCTAGGTAGAAGAGCGTCGGTGCCAGTCCATCGCCCTGTTTCAAACCAGTGCGTGTTTCAAATAGATTAGTAAGTCTACTATGGATCCTGACCTGTGAGACGGAGCTGGTCATCGTCATCTCTGTCAGTCGCACTAATTTAGCCGGTATACCAAATTGCAGTATGATGTTGTACAGTACTCCACGATCGATACTGTCGTATGCCTGCATAAAGTCGACAAAGATTTGGTATACGTTTACATTGTATTCCCAGCAGCTCTGGAGTATCAGTTTGACCGTAAAGAGCTGTTCGGTTGTGGAGCGACCAGGTCTGAAACCGCTTTGATATTCGCCAATGATTCGTCTGCGTACGGTTTTATTCTATTTTCCAGAATTTTCGTCAAAATTTTATAGGACGTACAAACTAAACTAGTGATATGCCCCTGACATTTTCACGCCGCAGTTTATCTCCCTTTTTGTGAATTGGACAGATGATGCTTCTGCGCCAATCGTCTGGAATCACCTCCTCCTCCCATACTCGCAGGAGCAATTGATGTATGGCATTAACTAGACCCGTTCCACCGAATTTTAGCAGTTCAGCTGGGATCTCGTCAACACCCGGCGCTTTATTTCGTTCTACTGACCGCAACGCGAGATCAACTTAATCTATTGTCGAGGGTTGTATGGGTGGAGCTATATCAACAATATCGTCGAGAGCTTCTTGTGTGGGGATGTTAGGTGGTAGGTTCAGAATCTCTTCAAAATAAGAGGCCCATCGTTTGTTAATGCCATCGGTGTCGCTGACGATGTTTCCAACCTCGTCTTTGCAAAGGCTAACCCAGGGTTGAGAGCCGTTCTTAATTCTATTTACTAGTTTGTACGCTTGTCTGGTGTTCCTATTCGCTAAGTTTTCATTAATATACAGCAATTGCTCGTCAAAGTATTTACGTTTTTTTCGTAGCTTGTCATATTTTTCTCTTTTGGCTCTAGTTGCTCGTTGAATCCATTGTCTATAGGCCTCGTTTTCCGCGTCAACTAAATTTTTGCATTATTCGTCCAACCAGTCATTTCGCGCTCGCCGGCCTTTGTTTCCCACGACCTTCTCTGCGATATCTTTGATGGTACCCTTGAGTTCTTCCCCGAACCCTTGGACGCCTGTGTTGCTGATGTTATATAGCATAGGCGATAGTCTTTCCTCAAGGGCGGTAGTATACGCCATCGCCGTGGCATCGCGCAGAAGCTTATCAACCGCAAGGATTTTGGGAGGGCTGATTTTCGATTGGTGCACTGAGGAAATTCTACATCTGTAGGTCGTCTTCATCAAGTGATGATCTGAGTCGCAATTTTCTCCTCGATAGGAGCGGACAGCCATCACACTAGACGCGCATCTCCCGCAAATGAGGACGTGATCATTTTGGTTGACGGTATGTGCGTCTGCACATGCAGACGGGAAACACGTAAAGCTTACGACTAGATTCCTACTGCAGGTGAAGTCGATAAGTCGATGGCCGTTGTCGTTACATTCTTCATTTAGACTGTGACCTCCAGTGGTCCTCCGGTGCCAACTTTCATTTTCAACTTTCGCGTTAAAGTCTCCCAGCAGTAATTTGACGTCATTTGTTGGAAGTGAGTCGAAGAGAGTCTAAAGTCGGGCGTAGAACTCGGCTTTTACTGCGTCTTCTTTAACTTCAGCGGGGGCGTGCACATTGATGAGCCAGAGATTTAAGAATCGAGTCTTACTGCGAATCGCACATAGCCGTTTATTTATGGGTTTGAAGTCAGTAATATGCGGTTTGAGGTGATTGTTCACTATAAATGCTACTCCAAACTGACTGACTGACTGACTGCAGTAATGCTCAGTTTGTACTTTTCGACCTGTTGAAGGAGGGCCTTCCCGGCCCCCGGTTTGTTCCGGGAGCGTACATTCCCGGATCCGAAAGAATAATCTTTTAGTTATTTGCGTGGTCGTCGTTGTTGATCCCTCCAGCTTTATTTCAGTCTCTCAGTTTTTAAGCTATCGAGCTAAAATTTTGTACAAACGCTTCTTTCTATTGCACGCTGTATATATGTCGGAACCAACGGAATCGGATCACTACATCATTTAGCTACCATAGGAACGACCGGTCCAAAAGTCTATCTCTGAGAGAAAATTGGTGATCCTTATTTCAATTATTCATACAATTTTCTTTTTTTAATACAAACTTGCCATTTGCAGTTTCGTCTTGCCACTTATGTGGCTAAGAATATTCAGGAATACGAAAGTTCATCTCCTATTGGCATCGGACAGTACAAAACCCTCGAATTGACGACGAAACCATATCCTTTCCGTTTTCATTAAAGTCGCAGGCTAGCTTGTTATATATACCTTCACGGATGTGAAGTTAATATACCCTAACTTTGTCATGAAGTTTGCAACGCACAGAAGGAAGCATCTCCGACCATATAAACCATATATTCTTGGTAAGTACGATGAGACGAGTCGATTAAGCTTTGTCCGTCTGTCCGTCTGTCTGTCTGTCCGTCTGTTTCTATGCAAACTAGTCCCTCAGCTTTAAAGCTATCGAGCTGAAATTTTGTACAAAGCCTTCTTTCTATTGCACGCTGTATATATGTCGGAACCAATGGAATCGGACCGCTACGTTATATAGCTGCCATAGGAACGACCGGTCCAAAAATTCGTCTTTGTGAGAAAAACTTTTTTATTTATAAAGATATCGTTCTCAAATTTCGCACTAATCAATGGTAACTTTAGCATAATTACATACCCGAATTCGGTTGAAATCGGACCACTACGTCAAATAGCTGTCATAGGAACGACCGGTCCAAAAATTCATCTTTGTGAGAAAAACTTTTTATTTCTAAAGATATCATCTTCGAATTTCACACTCATCAGTAGTATTTTTAGTCAAATCCCATTCCTGAATTTGATTGAAATTGGACCACTGCGTCGTATAGCAGCCATGGGAACGACCGGTCCAAAAATTCGTCTTTGTGAGAAAAACTTTTTCATTTCTGAAGATATTGCTTTCAAATCAATAGTATTTTTAGCGAAATCATATTTCCGAATTTGGTTGAAATCGGACCACTCTATCATATAGCTGTCATAGGAACGACCGTCACAAAAACAAGTTTTTGTCAGAAAACTTTTTTTATTTCTGAAGATATCTTTACGAAATTGCATATTATTCAATCGTATTGACTGCTAAGCCACGTTCCTAAATTTGGTTGAAATCGCCCCACTATTTCATATACTTCTTATACGAACAGTGAAATCGGAATAAGTTTTACTACTAATTTCAAAGTGGCAAATGTACCACAAAACACAACGAAGGAATGATAGGGTATAACACGTTTATTTTTCATTTATGCTTTTAGGGTGCTGATTATGAATTTGGCGTTTGTTATATATATATATATTTTAAAACCGGTTAACCCTACTAAATAAAATTTTTAGACAAAATGAAGACCTTGAACAGTTCAATAAAAAAGGTTAACGTTTTTCTGCATCTTCAATAGTTTTCGACACATTCGCACTTGAAAAAGACATATCTTCGTTTCCTAGCTTCGTTGATATGCGTCGTCAACCAGCGTCAATGTGGTTATCAATCACAAACAAAAAAATATTTTACTTTCTCAAAGATGACTGACTTGCTTTAATTTTTTTCATTTTATACATTTACCTTTCAGCAAAAAAAAAAAAAACTGTGTGAATTTCAAAATTTAAAGTTCTTTTCTGTTTTCTTTCAGGTATGCTTCTGATTTCATATGATTCGCAGATAACCGTAAGTTAAAAATAAGAAGTTTAATCGCAGCACGTTCCCCTTAACTATCCCCAGTGCCTAAGGGTAGACCTAAATTTTATAAATTTCCGTGACGATGGCATTGTAACATAGGGTTGGAACTTTAATGTAAAAGTGTGTTTTGCTAGGCACACGATCGTCGCACATTGTTCGCGATAAGCGATCAACCCATAGAGCACGGAGCACTATTTCTATGTTTCTATTTCATCGTCGCCTGTGATCGACGCAGAGTGGTGCCTAGCAAAACCCACCATAAGAGTCCTCCGTTCTTGGGTCGACTCGGAAGTCGAAGTGACTGTAACTCGGACTCAGTCAACTGGTTATCATCATCGTGGCGCGACAGCCCGACGTCGGGCCTTGGCCGCCTGGCAGTCAACTGGTTAGTCAGTTATTTTTCGCAAGCCATCATCCATGCTCAGTTTTACACGTTTCAAACAGATCGCATATTTTAATTCGTAGAAGATGATGAAAAGATTAGCTTATTATTTTTGTCGATTTTACCGAATCTAGTTTCATTTAAGCGACGCATATAGGGTAGAAACATCAATTTGACATAAAATGGGTGGAGTTTCGGATCAGATTGGGATTATGGGCGATTGTCTAATTTGAATTTTTGAAAAATTTAAAAACTTCAGAGGTAATTTTCATTCTAATATGCCATAAGCAAGCATTAAGTTTGTCAAATCCAACTGTAACCGTGATTTCGCCTAAGCAGCCTAATTAACGGTGCGAAACTTTTCACTATCATTGTCGCGCTCGGTAGCCGTGGTCGTTCGGTCACAGTGCTCCGAGCCTGTCAGTATAAAGACGGCACGGATAGGAAGTGCATACTAGCAACTACACTTCCGAAAGGTAGATATGCTATCGAAACATGAACGAGGCATGGAAATACTAGAGGTGTTGCCGCCCCTCGAGGGGTCTAGGCAATTAACAAAATATATAGCATTTTAAAAACAAAATAATGGTTTCTTAAATAAAATTAATTGTTCTAATTAAATTAACGAAAAACTAGGATCTTGCTGTTGTTAATTGCCTTGACCCCCAGGCGCATAAGCGCATCAATGTCTCAAGCGTTTCTATGCTTTTGTTGACGTTTCGATAGCATATCTACTTTTCGGAAGTGCAGTTTCTAGCATGCACTGCACATCCTATCCGCGCCGTCTTTATACTAACAAGCCCGGAGCACTGTGAGAGTTCAATTAGTACCCACAGGCCGTTTTTTGATCGAGCCGAGATTTGAACTCCGAGGCCGAGCTCATAAATGCTAATGACACGCACTAGTTCCGAGGTGAGATCAGGCTTACAGATATGTATTGTAGTTTTCCCAAAACAGTACGTTGGTAGGGTGTTGACGCTGGGAGATCTGTATCCAGTGATCGGTGCTTAAGGTAATCCACCGACTGATCTTTAAATGCGAATGGTCGAATTCACCAACATTTGTTCCCATAGATTGTTCAACAGAAATAACGAAGCGTCAACTAGGAACTTTAGGAGTATTTGACGCGATCCTCAAGGAACTAAGAAAAGTGGTAAGTAGTATTCAACCGAAACCAACTGAGCATCACTTTCTGAGTGCTCTCTGCACCTTACATAACAAATTGCGATTTGCCTACGAGCTTGGAGCATTCCGCAATACAGCCACTCCAAACAATAGACCCATTTCCCTTCTTCCCTCTTCCGCTAAAGTTTTGGAAAAAATTGTGAACGGTTTTCTGATTGACAACTTTGGCCACTTAATATCTCCGTGTCAACATGGCTTCCAAAAACACCGCTCAACCACAACGAACTTACTGGAGATCACGCAGTTTATTACTGAAATGTTTGAACTTCACCAGGACGTTCACATCATCTATACGGATTTTTGTAAGGCATTTGACTCTGTCAGCTTTTACAAGCTTCTCGCCAAACTTATTGCCTTTGGTATTCCTATTCCATCGGTGAAGTGGCTTGATTCATATCTCTGTGACCATCTTTGTGAGGTCATTTATAATAACTCGAAGTCCTCTCCTTTCACTCCCACTTCAGGTATCCCTCAAGGGTCTATTCTTGGACCGCTGCTCTTCGCAATATTTATTAATGACCTCCCCGTTTTACTTGAATGTGCCAGTTTGCTCTTCGCTGATGACCTTAAGTGTTACCTTTCTGTGGCTTCCACCGTTGACTGTCTTAAATTACAGACAGTACTCAATTCGCTTTCGTCTTGGTGCTCAGACAACGGTCTACAGCTTAATCTTTCCAAATGTTTTTATATGGTCTATTCCCTTAAACCTATCCCTTTGTCTTTCTCTTACACTATTAACGGTGTTCCCCTTGCAAGGGTGTATTCTTTTAATGACTTAGGTGTTGTGTTCGACTGTAAATTGAAATTTACAGACCACTACTCCTCTATCATAAACCGTGCCTCTAAACTCTCAGGTTTTGTCCTACGTTGCACTTCCCAGTTTCGTTTTATCCAGTCCGCTGTGCGCTTCTTTTGCTCCCTGGTTCGGAGTCTTCTTGAGTACGCTTGTGTAGTTTGGTCCCCTAGTCAAATAACTTTCTCAAACGAAATTGAGGCTGTACAAAGAAAGTTTACCCGTATACTCTTTTTAGGGTTTTGTAGTAAAACAAAACCCTTATGAAATCGGTCATGCGTCCGTCTGTCTGTCCATGAAATATCTCACGAACCGCTGAAGCTACATGCATGAAATTTGGTGAAAATATGTGGAAGTACTATAATTCTCTGGAGAAAGTGATGCGTCGTAATAGGTCAACTTTAAGGGGGGGTCTCCATAGAGGGGAAATGAAGGTCGAAATTTTTTTTTCGTCTGGTATAGGCAAGTGGGGTATCGTAAGAAAGGTACCGTCGAGTACATTCCATTTCTGGAATTTTTTTCAAATTTGAAGAAACGGGAAAAGATGGAGAGGGGAAAATATTTGGTCCGAGTTTGTCCCCCCCCCCCTTGCATTTCGAGACCGTTACACTTAGAAATATGAAAATTTACAGAAAAGCGGCATTTCACTAACATAGAAAACTAAAAATAATAGAATTTCAAAATCTCATCAAAAAAGGTTAATAATAGTACATTTCTATTGTTGCAGTTAGCACACCCCTGCACCCTTTAGGCACACCCGAGACCAAAAATAGTGATGGCCAATGATAACCAACACCATAGGCAATAATGTCTCTAGGTTTCATTACAATCGTGTAATATTTAATAATAGTACATTCACTTAAAGTTAGGCATTTTTGCACTATTCATACAAAAAATACACCTACCGGCTTCGAAGGTGCGAGTACTACTTGCATGTTGTTTTTCGTAGTGCGAATTGCAGTTATTGTTACATATTATGGTTAATTACATTTATGAAAGGGTAAAGATTGGTAGGGGGCGATGTGTTGTAATTGGCCAACTATAACGAGCGGGGGAGGGGGTGGGGCGAAATTAAGGTCAAATTTTGTTTATCGACTGGTATAGGCAAGTCGGGTGTTGTGAGAAAGGTAATGTTGAGTACATTTTATTTTTGGCATTTACTTTAAATTTGTAGAAAGGGGAACAGTGAGGGAGGAGAGAATATTAGATCGTAATTTGTCCCCCCTTGCATTTCGAGACCGTTACACTTAGAAAAATGGAAACTTTCAGGAAGGTGGGTTCCGAATAGCATATAAAACGGGAAATAATGGAATTTGTATATCTCCTCAAAATAGGTTAATAATAGTTTATTTCCATAGTTACTGTTAGCGCACCCTTGCATCCCTTAAACACGTCCGAGATAAAAAGTACAGATGGCCAAGGATAACCAACATCAATGTGTTCTAAGTTTCATTACAATCGCCTAATATGAGTGGGCATGTAAGATACTATATGATGGGTCAGACATTTTTATTATGTTTTTTTTTATCCATCTAAGTGGTACCAAGAGAAGCAAGGAGCCGATACTTGCGTACAAATATAAGTGCTTGCTACAAAACCCTCGGATTGCGGGCGTAGCCCTCTATATTCCGGTTTCATTTAAATTTGGACTGCCATATGATGATTACCGCGGTCGCCTGCTTTTCCTTAACCTGCATTCATTTAAAAATCGGAGGATTGTCTTAAATGAATGCTTTCTTTTCAAACTTTGCCATGGGCTTATCAACTCTACCCTAGCGGAAGGTAGGTTAGGATGCCGCTTCGACCCTCGCGTAATATGAATATTTTCGATCTGCCAACGGCCAGACTCGCCATTTATTACAACTCTCCTCTGCTCAGACTAATGAGGGTACATGATGAACTCCAACTTGGTCCTTTTACAATGAATTTCAATGCGTTCCGTAGACTCGTATTTCTAAGGCTTAGTACATATGCTAACGTTGATCACCTTTAGGGTTTTCACACGTACCTTTTTTAATATTCTACAATCTATGTCTTTTATTTTCATGCTTGTATACATTTATCTTTTTCTTGTTTTTACTTTTGTTTTTAGTAATAATTTCTATTCGAATTTTCTTTTTACGTATATACGTTTTTTGGAATTTTGCTCTGTGTATATACATGAATTAAATAAATAAATAAATAAAAATAGTATTGAACACAACACCGATAGATGTAGTAGATTGCAGACACTATTTATTTATTTGCCCAACGCCTTCTTACGATATTAGAAGTTTAGTTTATGGCATCTCACTCAGCATTAGACCAAAAAGATTTGTTCTAATTTTCACTGCAATCATTATAAACCCACCGTGTGTGGATTCAAGGTCCTTACCTCCTAATGCGGAAATGGGCTCTGAAAGCCACACTTTAGACATTTTTACATAAGGAACTACCCACACGCACTATATGTGTTCTTACAACTGAAAGCGGAAATGCACTTCAAACTTCTCAAAGATGACTGACTTGCTTTAATTTTTTTCATTTTATACATTTACCTTTCAGCAAAAAAAAAAAAAACTGTGTGAATTTCAAAATTTAAAGTTCTTTTCTGTTTTCTTTCAGGTATGCTTCTGATTTCATATGATTCGCAGATAACCGTAAGTTAAAAATAAGAAGTTTAATCGCAGCACGTTCCCCTTAACTATCCCCAGTGCCTAAGGGTAGACCTAAATTTTATAAATTTCCGTGACGATGGCATTGTAACATAGGGTTGGAACTTTAATGTAAAAGTGTGTTTTGCTAGGCACACGATCGTCGCACATTGTTCGCGATAAGCGATCAACCCATAGAGCACGGAGCACTATTTCTATGTTTCTATTTCATCGTCGCCTGTGATCGACGCAGAGTGGTGCCTAGCAAAACCCACCATAAGAGTCCTCCGTTCTTGGGTCGACTCGGAAGTCGAAGTGACTGTAACTCGGACTCAGTCAACTGGTTATCATCATCGTGGCGCGACAGCCCGACGTCGGGCCTTGGCCGCCTGGCAGTCAACTGGTTAGTCAGTTATTTTTCGCAAGCCATCATCCATGCTCAGTTTTACACGTTTCAAACAGATCGCATATTTTAATTCGTAGAAGATGATGAAAAGATTAGCTTATTATTTTTGTCGATTTTACCGAATCTAGTTTCATTTAAGCGACGCATATAGGGTAGAAACATCAATTTGACATAAAATGGGTGGAGTTTCGGATCAGATTGGGATTATGGGCGATTGTCTAATTTGAATTTTTGAAAAATTTAAAAACTTCAGAGGTAATTTTCATTCTAATATGCCATAAGCAAGCATTAAGTTTGTCAAATCCAACTGTAACCGTGATTTCGCCTAAGCAGCCTAATTAACGGTGCGAAACTTTTCACTATCATTGTCGCGCTCGGTAGCCGTGGTCGTTCGGTCACAGTGCTCCGAGCCTGTCAGTATAAAGACGGCACGGATAGGAAGTGCATACTAGCAACTACACTTCCGAAAGGTAGATATGCTATCGAAACATGAACGAGGCATGGAAATACTAGAGGTGTTGCCGCCCCTCGAGGGGTCTAGGCAATTAACAAAATATATAGCATTTTAAAAACAAAATAATGGTTTCTTAAATAAAATTAATTGTTCTAATTAAATTAACGAAAAACTAGGATCTTGCTGTTGTTAATTGCCTTGACCCCCAGGCGCATAAGCGCATCAATGTCTCAAGCGTTTCTATGCTTTTGTTGACGTTTCGATAGCATATCTACTTTTCGGAAGTGCAGTTTCTAGCATGCACTGCACATCCTATCCGCGCCGTCTTTATACTAACAAGCCCGGAGCACTGTGAGAGTTCAATTAGTACCCACAGGCCGTTTTTTGATCGAGCCGAGATTTGAACTCCGAGGCCGAGCTCATAAATGCTAATGACACGCACTAGTTCCGAGGTGAGATCAGGCTTACAGATATGTATTGTAGTTTTCCCAAAACAGTACGTTGGTAGGGTGTTGACGCTGGGAGATCTGTATCCAGTGATCGGTGCTTAAGGTAATCCACCGACTGATCTTTAAATGCGAATGGTCGAATTCACCAACATTTGTTCCCATAGATTGTTCAACAGAAATAACGAAGCGTCAACTAGGAACTTTAGGAGTATTTGACGCGATCCTCAAGGAACTAAGAAAAGTGGTAAGTAGTATTCAACCGAAACCAACTGAGCATCACTTTCTGAGTGCTCTCTGCACCTTACATAACAAATTGCGATTTGCCTACGAGCTTGGAGCATTCCGCAATACAGCCACTCCAAACAATAGACCCATTTCCCTTCTTCCCTCTTCCGCTAAAGTTTTGGAAAAAATTGTGAACGGTTTTCTGATTGACAACTTTGGCCACTTAATATCTCCGTGTCAACATGGCTTCCAAAAACACCGCTCAACCACAACGAACTTACTGGAGATCACGCAGTTTATTACTGAAATGTTTGAACTTCACCAGGACGTTCACATCATCTATACGGATTTTTGTAAGGCATTTGACTCTGTCAGCTTTTACAAGCTTCTCGCCAAACTTATTGCCTTTGGTATTCCTATTCCATCGGTGAAGTGGCTTGATTCATATCTCTGTGACCATCTTTGTGAGGTCATTTATAATAACTCGAAGTCCTCTCCTTTCACTCCCACTTCAGGTATCCCTCAAGGGTCTATTCTTGGACCGCTGCTCTTCGCAATATTTATTAATGACCTCCCCGTTTTACTTGAATGTGCCAGTTTGCTCTTCGCTGATGACCTTAAGTGTTACCTTTCTGTGGCTTCCACCGTTGACTGTCTTAAATTACAGACAGTACTCAATTCGCTTTCGTCTTGGTGCTCAGACAACGGTCTACAGCTTAATCTTTCCAAATGTTTTTATATGGTCTATTCCCTTAAACCTATCCCTTTGTCTTTCTCTTACACTATTAACGGTGTTCCCCTTGCAAGGGTGTATTCTTTTAATGACTTAGGTGTTGTGTTCGACTGTAAATTGAAATTTACAGACCACTACTCCTCTATCATAAACCGTGCCTCTAAACTCTCAGGTTTTGTCCTACGTTGCACTTCCCAGTTTCGTTTTATCCAGTCCGCTGTGCGCTTCTTTTGCTCCCTGGTTCGGAGTCTTCTTGAGTACGCTTGTGTAGTTTGGTCCCCTAGTCAAATAACTTTCTCAAACGAAATTGAGGCTGTACAAAGAAAGTTTACCCGTATACTCTTTTTAGGGTTTTGTAGTAAAACAAAACCCTTATGAAATCGGTCATGCGTCCGTCTGTCTGTCCATGAAATATCTCACGAACCGCTGAAGCTACATGCATGAAATTTGGTGAAAATATGTGGAAGTACTATAATTCTCTGGAGAAAGTGATGCGTCGTAATAGGTCAACTTTAAGGGGGGGTCTCCATAGAGGGGAAATGAAGGTCGAAATTTTTTTTTCGTCTGGTATAGGCAAGTGGGGTATCGTAAGAAAGGTACCGTCGAGTACATTCCATTTCTGGAATTTTTTTCAAATTTGAAGAAACGGGAAAAGATGGAGAGGGGAAAATATTTGGTCCGAGTTTGTCCCCCCCCCCCTTGCATTTCGAGACCGTTACACTTAGAAATATGAAAATTTACAGAAAAGCGGCATTTCACTAACATAGAAAACTAAAAATAATAGAATTTCAAAATCTCATCAAAAAAGGTTAATAATAGTACATTTCTATTGTTGCAGTTAGCACACCCCTGCACCCTTTAGGCACACCCGAGACCAAAAATAGTGATGGCCAATGATAACCAACACCATAGGCAATAATGTCTCTAGGTTTCATTACAATCGTGTAATATTTAATAATAGTACATTCACTTAAAGTTAGGCATTTTTGCACTATTCATACAAAAAATACACCTACCGGCTTCGAAGGTGCGAGTACTACTTGCATGTTGTTTTTCGTAGTGCGAATTGCAGTTATTGTTACATATTATGGTTAATTACATTTATGAAAGGGTAAAGATTGGTAGGGGGCGATGTGTTGTAATTGGCCAACTATAACGAGCGGGGGAGGGGGTGGGGCGAAATTAAGGTCAAATTTTGTTTATCGACTGGTATAGGCAAGTCGGGTGTTGTGAGAAAGGTAATGTTGAGTACATTTTATTTTTGGCATTTACTTTAAATTTGTAGAAAGGGGAACAGTGAGGGAGGAGAGAATATTAGATCGTAATTTGTCCCCCCTTGCATTTCGAGACCGTTACACTTAGAAAAATGGAAACTTTCAGGAAGGTGGGTTCCGAATAGCATATAAAACGGGAAATAATGGAATTTGTATATCTCCTCAAAATAGGTTAATAATAGTTTATTTCCATAGTTACTGTTAGCGCACCCTTGCATCCCTTAAACACGTCCGAGATAAAAAGTACAGATGGCCAAGGATAACCAACATCAATGTGTTCTAAGTTTCATTACAATCGCCTAATATGAGTGGGCATGTAAGATACTATATGATGGGTCAGACATTTTTATTATGTTTTTTTTTATCCATCTAAGTGGTACCAAGAGAAGCAAGGAGCCGATACTTGCGTACAAATATAAGTGCTTGCTACAAAACCCTCGGATTGCGGGCGTAGCCCTCTATATTCCGGTTTCATTTAAATTTGGACTGCCATATGATGATTACCGCGGTCGCCTGCTTTTCCTTAACCTGCATTCATTTAAAAATCGGAGGATTGTCTTAAATGAATGCTTTCTTTTCAAACTTTGCCATGGGCTTATCAACTCTACCCTAGCGGAAGGTAGGTTAGGATGCCGCTTCGACCCTCGCGTAATATGAATATTTTCGATCTGCCAACGGCCAGACTCGCCATTTATTACAACTCTCCTCTGCTCAGACTAATGAGGGTACATGATGAACTCCAACTTGGTCCTTTTACAATGAATTTCAATGCGTTCCGTAGACTCGTATTTCTAAGGCTTAGTACATATGCTAACGTTGATCACCTTTAGGGTTTTCACACGTACCTTTTTTAATATTCTACAATCTATGTCTTTTATTTTCATGCTTGTATACATTTATCTTTTTCTTGTTTTTACTTTTGTTTTTAGTAATAATTTCTATTCGAATTTTCTTTTTACGTATATACGTTTTTTGGAATTTTGCTCTGTGTATATACATGAATTAAATAAATAAATAAATAAAAATAGTATTGAACACAACACCGATAGATGTAGTAGATTGCAGACACTATTTATTTATTTGCCCAACGCCTTCTTACGATATTAGAAGTTTAGTTTATGGCATCTCACTCAGCATTAGACCAAAAAGATTTGTTCTAATTTTCACTGCAATCATTATAAACCCACCGTGTGTGGATTCAAGGTCCTTACCTCCTAATGCGGAAATGGGCTCTGAAAGCCACACTTTAGACATTTTTACATAAGGAACTACCCACACGCACTATATGTGTTCTTACAACTGAAAGCGGAAATGCACTTCAAACCCGCACTTAAGGACTTTCCGCCTTAGAAAGAACCAAGAAATTTTTGCTTCCACACGTTCATTCCTTTTCTTCTTTTTCGATTTCCGAGTCAGTATACATCAGGAGTTCTTACATCGTTTATCGACAACGGGTATTGAACTTAATGACGAGTATGCTTAAATTAGGAGTTTAGTTTAGAGACAGTTTTTAGAATTTTATTCACTATTTGTCGGCATTTCGTGAAATGGCCCCGGTAAATTGAAAAATTACCGGTTCCTCGCTTCATTCTTGTACCTATTTTTCGAAATGCAGGAGCGAATTGGCCACGGAGATCGTTCGATTTGAAGCCACTCGACTACATTTTTGGGGGTTATGTAAAATCTTCGGTGAAACCCCAAACTAATTTACTATTATGAGCCCAAAATGCCCGAAAGAGTGTCCCCAGGGTGGCCATAAAAATGCGTTTCACAAATAAGAAAAAACAGCTGAGTCGCGGTTTTGAAAGCGATTTCTCGGCCGAAATCGCCTTCAAAACCTCATGTCATTAGAAATTCTTTACAACAAATAAAAATTCAGAAACCAAACTTAAACTAATTTCATGTCGTTACAAAAAATTACAGTTCAAAACCACTTGAAATCTTAAAAATTCCTAAATTGTACTAATTCTATATTCAGATAATATACTCACTACTCAGTTGCCCTAATCCCTTGTGGAGCATAGCGCGTCAACTATGCACCTCCTGCACGTCCATGGCCACGAACGTCGTCGTGAACGGGACTCGAAACCGAAACGCCGGTAGTCAAACATGAGACTGATGCCTCAACACACTGCACTACCGGTTGCGATAATAGTGCATATTACCAAAATTACTTTCATCGTGAATTCGCTGAATGAACGAGTAAATCAGCACGTTTAGGTTAGGTTACGTTAGGTAAAAGGGCTACCGTGACACCCCACATAGACCGCCTCTAGGTCTGTAGTGATACCACCGAAGTCACCTAATTAAAAATCAGAACTTGTATGGCTATTCTTTAAAATAAATACCTAGTCTTGCCATAAATATTGATACAAGTGTAAACTCGGCTTTTGCGGTTGATAACCTGAACGCAGCCAAATGTTATGTTGGCAGTTTTTACAGTTAATATGTGCTCTACAAACGCGCCGAACCATTTCAGTATAGCTTGTGCTGTCATAATGGAATGGTCGGACAAAGAGAACCGTATTGCTGTTATTGCTCTTCATAAGTGTGGAATAGAAAGAGCTCGTATTTTTGATTTATTAAAACCGTTGAATATTACGCGTGTTTTTGTGTATCGTACTGTTAAGTTGTTTGCTGATACTGGAAATGTAAACGACCGTAAAAGATCTGGCCGGCCTCGCACGACTCGTACGCCACAAGCCATCAATGCTGTGAGGTAGCGAATCAATCGAAATCCTGTCCGCAAACAAAAAATAATGTGTCGTGAAATGAATATACCGCCGAGAACCATGAACCGCATCATTAAAAAAGATTTGGGACTTGGGGCTTTCAAACGACAAACAGGACAGCGCCTTAACGTTGAATTAAAAAAAAATAGGAAAAAAAAAATCAAAACACTTGTTGTCGCTGTACGGTAAAGAGCGTTATAAAAAAATCCTGTTTACTGACGAAAAAATCTTTACCGTGGAGGAATCTTTTAATAAGCAGAATGATAGGGTTTATGCACGGTCCTCCAAGGAAGCCAGTGAACTAGCGCCACGGATTGAACGAGGTCATTATCCCGCCTCAGTGATGGTTTGGTGGGGAGCTATGACGGCGTCACTTCTTTACATTTTTGTGAAAAAGGTGTTAAAACAGCGGCAAAAAACTATCAGCGAGACATTTTAAGAAATGTAGTGAAGCCCCTGAACCAAACCATGTTCCAAAACAAACATTGGATTTTCCAACAAGACTCTGCGCCCGCTCATAAGGGCAAAACAACTCAACAGTGGCTTGAAAATCATGTACCCGAGTTTATTAGTACTGACTATTGGCCGTCAGCCAGCCCAGACCTTAATCCGCTCGATTACAAATTGTGGTCAGTTTTAGAGGACATGGTCTGTACAAGACGTCACCGAGACCTGGAGTCATTGAAGAACGCGTTAGTAGCAGCTGTGGACCATTTTCCCATGGATATCGTCCGTACAGCGATAGATATGTGGCCTGACAGACTTCGGCGTTGTATTAAGGCAAATGGCGGCCATTTCGAATAATTTCTTTTATATTTCGTAGTTTACTATTGTCACAATAAACTATGAAAAAATTATTCAAATCCAACCAGTAGTTTTATTTTTGTTGTTAAAAAATCTAAAATCAATATTTATGGCCAGACTATAAAATTTTATGCTTTCGTGAAACTTATTTTATTCTCGCTAGTCGTGATTCGTGAAGTCTCCGTCGTCACTCTATGATGCTTGAAGGTATAGCTCATGGGTTCATTTCTCCGGCGTGTTTATAAAATAAATAACTCCTGTGGGTACAACTGGAACTCCAATAGCGTTGCAAGCTTGTCAGTGAAAGAGGGCTATATGGACATGAGGTGTATGCTAGCAACTGCACCATCAAAAGTTTATATCCTAACGAAACTTCAACAAGGCATTGCGCATTTTTAGACGCAGTAGTAGTGGATGTATGTTGGACTAAAATCTCTCTCAATTGCCCTGAAACCTTGTGGGGCATAGCGCGTCAACTGTTCCATGTGGCCCAGTTGACGTTTCGTCGGCATAAACTGGTTTCGGAAATGCAGTTGCCAGCATGCACCTCCTGCACATCCATGGCCACGAACGTCGTCGTGGACGGGATTCGAACCCGAAACGCCGGTAGTCCAACTTCAGACAGATGCCTGAACATACTGCGCTACCGGTCGCCCCCATGGACTAAAATGATGTGAAATATACTCTTCAAACCGAGATTAAATGCATCAACAAGGCATAGCACTTATACACAATTTTCAGTTGCGAAATTGTTAGACTGCAACAACAATCAGAAATTGCAGCTCCATGTGGCGTCACTTTTTCATATCCCATAAAGTCGGTATAGCAATTAAACGATTGCGCAACTAAACAGTTCCATGTGGGTGGCAAGAAATAATAGCGATCAAAGATGTGCATTACAATTAAAACATCTTAAAATTACAATACGTATTTTGACTCGGGCCAACGACCTCAACTATGTATTTAATTTATTTTTTCCTATTCTATCAAACATCCTCTGCCTTTTTTCCATTTCAACTTTAGCCTTGCTAGTTACCCTCGACTCTCAAAGAAAAAGGTCTTTTACCCCAAAAAATTGGTCATTCAGGCCTACTTACACTGTCACCAAACACCGACAAACTCCTCAACTATTCACTTTATTGTCCTTTCCATTTGTAAGCAATCCCAACATTGAATCGAGTTTTATCTCTATCACGATTATTTCCCCAGGGTAATTACAATGTCTCTATTTGTCGGAATGCCAGAAATCAGGAACCGGGTGTGAAGACCGAGGACTAGAAATTGGAGTGGCACCGACTAATTCAAATAGCTCCGAGAATTTTATCAACTTTTCGTGAAACTCTTACAGCATTTATCCATATGGATATTTGTGTATGGGTGCCTGTGTGTTTGGATCCTTTCCCAGACCAAATTTGTTGGGCATCCCAAAACAATGAGGAAAAAGCTATTATGTACTTTGCTAAAAACACAACCCAAATATCAAGCAAATCCCAAAGATGACACTGAGCACGTTCCGTAAATCTGGAACTTGAAAATATCGCCTGTTTATTTCGGTGGTGGCTCGTTTCTTTAGTGTATGAACCTTTTTTGGATGCCTGTCGGTGTTTTACTCACCACGTCGTCATGTGTTTTCTAGTGGCCTGAAAAATAGATAGGCGGCTGCCAGGAACATGACAAGTGTGAAAAATTCATTCAAATGGGTTTGGACGTTTAAATAGGTTTCTGACGGATGGCAGGATTCCCCTCGGGTGCTAGACGTCATTTCTCCAATCTGACACTCCCTCTGGTCGATGAAACCAATCTTCCTTCCGAAACCAAACATACTCGTACAACAAAGTCGTTAACACCTGTTCATCCGAACGGTAATAAAGATCTTTTCATACAGCCCAAATGAGAGTTCACCTTTACGGATTACGTGGGAAACGGGATGATTTATACAAAAACGAGATTTCCAGACTAATCCAGATAGTGCGGTGAATATAATTTCGTGATAGACTCTGGGATTTAAGATGAAGAGCACATGAGATTGACCCGAAAGTTATTAGTCGTCGCCTTAGATCCCCAACGAACGAATCGGATATCACATATGCCGTAACAGAAGCATCCTTCCACCTTCGGATAGGAAAGGTCGGTGAAGTGAATAAATAAATTTCGGAAGGGAGATAAGCTCCTTTAGGGATTTATAATTGTGGTTTTCGGGATAGTAGTAGTCGGCAAGATTATGATATTCAAGTAATCGTATTGAGATGTTCCCATCCACTAACTCAAACGAAATCTAGAGTGGGTGTGATGCTGTGATGATTACTGAGTCGTAAAAGGGATTGATGTAAGGATCCAAGCTTACGCCTACACAATTCGGACTTGGTACTTGTCTTTATGCCCAAGAAATGTATCTGAATTTTTCGTAAGGTCTGCAACTTACGAACTGAAGACGAAGGCTTGAGGACTAGGAGGCCCCGCTCGGACTATCGTGCCATTCATGCTTTTAGCATTTATCCAGCTCTTTATCATTCTGATTGCTTTTGAAGCTTTTGAATTTTCCTCTTTGCTAGCCAAGGCCGCAAATTGATTTAAGAACTGAAGTTTTATTTTTGTTTCAGTTGAGTACTCTTACTCCCAAGGCCAAGGGTCTGCAAATGCGGTTCTCTCGTTTCGTCTGTCGCATACAGGCGAACTCGGTGTTAATTTAATTAGGGCAGCAACGTTTGTTGGATTCAAAGTGATTTTTGTCGACATTGCTTCTCCGGCGGAGTCTGAATGCTTTTATATTGTCTCCTCCAGTACCCTGCATTTGCCCCAATGGTTACGTCGCTTAATTTATCGAATATCTCAATGGAATTTTACATACTTATGATACATATTCTTCTTCCACTAGGCCACCTTTTGTCCTGTGGCCAGGTCCTGTTTGCCTATGGTACGGAAGTCGATAGATACCCGAAACATAAAGGCGGCCTGCTTATCGGCAAAGAATCTGAACAAAACGGGCAGCAATGTGTTCTCTCCCTTCCAAAGTCCATTTTCGGCATGGATTCAGGAGACGTCCGCAAACCAATCGCTGGATGGATCGAAGCGGCTGACAACCATCATCTGATAAATAGTGTTTAGCTCTTTCTCCAGAGAAGAGCTGGTAGTGGTGGTGGTGGAATGATGAAAATAGGCGCATTTCGATTGAAACTAGTACAAAGTTGAAAGCAAACTAACCCTAGATTTCCGTAGGTTTATGTAAGCTAAACAGACACAAACTTTAAATTGCGAGAACGTAGGTAAGTTTCTGGATCGAGTAAAATCAGGCTCAGGGAATCTTTCCAGGTGACCAGGTAGATGTAGTAGTAGTAGTAGTAGATGTGACGAGCGATGAGGTCCCATCGCAAAGTGGATCTTATGTTTATTTTTTTTAGCACTGCAATGAAGTACATATGTCAAGCAAGACACGCCCCGGTTGTGTGTTTTTTTTTTAGAAAAACTTTTAACCTCGAAGCCTTGATGTCAGATTTATATTGTGACCTTCCTTTCGGCCGATTTTATGGAGGCCATTGCAGTGGCAAGCGTTTTGGACACTTGTCAGATTCTTGGCTATGCTTCTAATCTACAATACGTTGAATAGTTCTGACGCGAATGAGCAAGAAGAGTTTCTTTTGGAGTATATGATGGGAGCGAACCTTTTGGATTTCAGTATATGTGGGCAGGAAACCTAGCCTTATTTCTACAAAAACAAGCAAGAGGTCCTGGATATTTTTCTTGTTTCTGTTAAAGGACTGGAGAGTGTAGTTCGAACTTTTGCTGTCCTAACACCGTTACTTTAGCTGAGCCTTGCCAAATGTCTTGAAACCAGTCCAGGTACATTAAACCGAAATGGACCTATTGACCTGATATCATAAAATTATTTTCAAATTATTACCACCACCTCTTTCTGTAACAAACCGGACTTGCATAACATGCTGAATGTCGTTGTGTGGCAATTAACGCAGCAGCATCCATATTGAAATTTTTTGCGAACCATTCACATTTTTGCAAATGATATGGCAAACGTCTTAAGAGCCCGTGCAAACGCAAATTTTTTAGTTTGCAGCAAAACTAAATAGTTTAGTCAGAAAAATAGAACACACGGCGGTTTGTGAGACCGCGCACACGGCAGACTAAACTAGTTATCGCAATCTGCGCGGTCTCATAAACCACCTTGTGGTTTGCGATTTTTCTGACTAAACTATTTAGTTTTTCTGCGAACTAAAATTTTTTCGTGTGCGCCGGCTCTAAATTCAAACCAAAAATCATTTATCCAGTCTATGTAACCGAGCATTATAACGAGTTCATAGAGAAACGAGATGAAAAAAATAGTGGAAAGTAAGCAAAAGACCTTTTGCATAGCGTGGGCGCCCCCTGGTAATGACAGTGTTTCAAACCGCTGACGGCCAAGTATTAGCGATAAGACAGTTTGGAAAAAGGCAGATAGCTGTAGCCTGAATGGCTGACGAACACCTAAGCGTCTTAAGTTTAGTACGATGGAATGACTTGCGTAGTTGGACCTGCACCATAGTTGTGTGAACTCCAGCATGTTTATTAAACCATCTGAAGCAGCTATCTTCCAAGGCCATCCCCTGAATGGGGTTAAGCGATGTGCTGACAACTTGTCCTTGTAAGAACCACTCCACCTCAAGAAACCTGGAACAAAAGCCTCGGATTGGACGGATCAACAACGACGACCACGCAAACGACTAAAGGATTATTCTTTCGGATCCTGAAATGTATACTCCCTGAACAAACCGGGGCCGAGAAGGCCCGCCTTTAACGGGTCGAAAAGTACAAACTGAACATTACTGCAGTCCAGAAAATAAATTGACGTGGCAGCGAGATCAATGACGAAATATGGCAAACCATCAGGCCGCAAGGAGTTTGGAGTAGCATTTATAGTAAACAATCACCTCAAGCCGCACATTACTGACTTCAAACCCATAAATGAACGGCTATGTGCGATTCGCATTAAGACTCGATTCTTCACCATCTGGCTTGACAATTTGCATGCCCCCACTAAAGTTACAGAAGACGAAATAAAAAACAAGTTCTATGCCCGCCTTGAGACTCTCTTCGACTCACTTGCAACAAACGACGTCAAATTGCTGCTGAGAAACTTTAACGGGAAAGTCGGAAACAAAAGTTGGCACCGGGGGACCACTGGAGGCCAAAGTCTCCATGAAAAATGTAACAACAACGGCCAGCGACTTATCGACTTCGCCTGCAGCAGGAATCTAATCGTAAGCTCTACGTGTTTCCCACATCAACGCATTCACAAGCAGAAATTTGCAGACGCACATGCTGTCAACCAAATTGATCACGTCCTCATTTGTAGGAGATGGGTGGCTAGTGTGATGGATGTCCGTTCCCATCGAGGAGCAAACTGCGACTCAGATCATCACTTGGTGAAGACGACCTACAGATGTAGAATTTCCTCAGTGCTCCAATCGAGAATCAGCCCTCCCAAAATCTTTGCGGTTGATAAGCTTCTGAGCGATGCTACGGTGGTGGTGTATGCTACCACCCTTGAGGAAAGACTAGCGCCTATGCTACACAACATCAGCAACACAGTCGTCCATGGGTTCTGGGAAGAACTCAAGGGTACCATCAGGGATGTCGCAGACAAGGTCGTGGGATTCAAAGCCCGGTGTACGAGAAATGACTGGTTCGACAAAGAATACAAAAATTCACTTGACGCGAAAAACGAGGCCTACAGACAATGGATTCAACGAGGAACCAGAACCAGAAGAGAAAAATATGACGAGCTACGGCGAATATCGAATAGAATAATCAGACGTAAGAAACGTAAATACTGTGACGAGCAATTGCTGAATATAAACGAAAACCTAGCTAATACGAACAGTCAACGGACAAACGTACAAACTACTAAATACATTTAAGAGCGGCTACCAACCCAGAACTAGCCTTTGTAAAGACGAGGATAGAAACATCATCAGCAACTCCGATGGCATTGACCAACGATGGGCCTCTTATTTTGAAGAGCTTCTGAACCTACCGTCTAACATCCCCACACAAGAAGCTCTCGACGACATTGTTGATCTAGGCCCACCCATGCAACCCCCGACAGAAGAGGAAGTTGATCCCGCTTTGCGGTCACTAAAACGAAATAAAGCGCCGGCCGGGCGCTGACGAGATTCCAGCTGAACTGCTAAAATTCGGTGGAACGGGTCTAGCTAAAATAATAACATACATCAATTACTCCTGCGATTATGGGAGGACGAGGTGATTCCAGATTGCCGCAGAAGCATCATCTGTCCAACATACAATAAGGTAGATAAACTGCGGTGTGAGTATTTCAGGGCCATATCACTAGTCTACACGTTCTATAAAGTTTTGACGAAAACTCTTGCAAATAGAATAAAACCGTACGCAAAATGAATCATTGGCGAATATGAAAGCTGCTTCAGACCTGGTTGCTCCACAACCGATCAGCTCTTTACGGTCAAATTGATATTCCAGAAGTGCTGGGAATACAAAATAGGCGTATACTAAATCGTTGTCGACTTCAAGCAGGCATACGACAGTATCGATCGTGGAGTACTGTACAACATCATGCTGCAATTCGGTATACCTGCCAAATTAGTGCGACTGACAAAGATGTAGATAACCAACTCCGTCTCATAAGTCAGTATCCACAATAGACTTACTGATCTATTTGACACACCCACTGGTCTGAAACAGGGCGATGGACTGGCACCGACGCTCTTCAACCTAGCACTGGAATACGCTATTCGGGCTTTGAATATGGACAACAGCAAGACGCTACTCATCAAGTCGACACAATTAGCAGCGTACTCCGACGACTTCAACAACATGAAGATTAGCCGACGCAGAAGAACTTCTGCATACGCTCGATACCGCTGCAAAAAAGTTGGACTACGTATCAACGAGTTCAAAACTAAAATAATGATGCAATCGATGACAAGGACACCTGCACAACCGAGCATCAATGTGGGGGACCTCAACATCGAGTTCGTGAACGACTTCATTTACCTGGGTTGCAACTTTTCAACTGACGCCAACGAAACTGGCGAAATCAAGCGACGGATACAGTAAGCTAATAATGAAATCCAAGCATGTGCACAGAAACACGAAGCTGCGCGTGTACAAAACCATCGTACGGCCAGTGCTATGCTATGACTGGGAAGCATGGACCCTAACTCAAGCTCCCCGAAACATGCTAGATACATTTGAACGTAAGGTTCTGTGGCGAATTTTCGGGGCTGTTTGCGATCGAGATTTATGGCGCATCCGGTACAACCATGAGTTGTATGCACTGAACGATGAGCTGGAAGTTCCAAAAAAAATATCATCGGACTACAACGACTTCAATTGGCAGGGCATGTACAACGAATGGACGATTATCGCATGCCAAAGAGAGTAATGAATGCAGTACGAGTCGACGGAGCGAGACTGCAAAGGCGACCGAGAGCTCGATGGGAGAGCTCAGTATATGCGGACGCCGAGCAGCTGCTGGGCTTCCAAAATTGGAGGATATATATCCGCTTGTTCGACTACTCGCCTGTCAAAAGTGAATGAAGTCATGGTTATATTCGCATGTATAACGGCTGTTACAGACAATGGCCCATCGCTGTCAGTTTCTATCGTGAATCTGGACAGATAGCGATTTGTGGCGATATTAGCTGTCAGCAATTGGCTTATAATGACCCACAAAGCAATTTTGTTCCAAACGCTATCACCACTAACCGCTATACGCGTAGATACACGATGGCAATGGCTTCCAATTACCAGTCCTGGCTCATTGTCTGTAGCATCCATTACATATGTATATACAATTCAACCACATTGTCAGGACCATTATTCGCGTATTTCTCATTGGTTTTTTTCGGCTAATACCAAATAACGAACGAGGAAATTCCACTGGACACAGTTACACATTAACACACAGGATGCATTGATAAGAGACGTCTTTTGTACATTAATTAATTCACCATCAATGTTGCAGCTCGGTCGCAAATCAGTACAGGGACCCATGTTCTTTGCAATGCAACTAACTATCTGTGCAAACTAGATGTATAACATACATAACTTGGAGCAAGGACTCTCTAGAAGACTGCGTTGTACGAGTATATTCAATTACTTAGTCCTTATTTTGAGCTAATAAGTGATTTAGATTTTACAAATTAATTATGCTCAGTATCCTGTCGACGCAACGGTTGTCTAACCGTGTGCATGGTTTAATAATCTAATTTGTGGTCAGATAAGGATAAACCGCAATAAGACGTGAATCTGGGCAGTTTCGACGTTTGGTCAGTGAAATGTTTAGCATCTACTGCTTTGTAATAATTATGTCATGTACATATGTATGTACTCGTATATTTAAAAACCGTAAAATATTAAAATAAATGTTGATGTGTGATCAACAACACACTCAACCGAGTTAATTGGATACTTGTTTAACAGCTGATGGGGTTGATAATCCCACATGGAAATCCCTTTTTTATCGAAAACTACTGTGTTCAGTCAGTAGGAATCGAAACGGGACCCAGTGTATAGAAGGTAAAATATTGGTATATAAGTACTATACGTATATTTATAACTTTACACATTACATTTGAAGTGCTCTCCAAGTTTACTTTAACTTTAGTGTAAAAAAGTTCTAACTTGCATTTGTCTTTTCCTTAATATACGACGACATGTAAACTAAAAATTTCTCACAATTACGTGTCTGCCGTGAGTCCTTTTCCAATAAATAAGACCCATTTTGAAGATTTACTACAAATAAATTGCGTATTGTAATGGCGCCAGCATGAAAGACACAGCCCTCGGGGCAATCAATCTTTGTTCAGTGATAATAGCAACAGGTATGTGGTAACCGGTAATTGATGCTTCAATTTGTACATATGTGACCAGGGTTCACCGCAAGCGAAACAAGTCAAGTATAGATAGTCCAGGCTAGCAACGTCGAAAAAGATTGATTAGGAAAACAAATCATGTAGTTTTGGAATTTATAATACATAGTTGTATTCAATTTCAATCTTTATTCAACCATTGATATTTACTTGGAGAATATACTATAAATGATTTTAGTAAGTGATTGAGTCAATTCTCTTACAACTATAAATAGATTTGCGCTGTGACTATTGATCAAATTGTGAAAACAAAGCAAATTAGAACTTAATTAAGAGAGTCCGAAGCGTATATACCCTAGACTTGTACAGACCTAGTGGTGATACCAAAAGTCCCAATTGGCAACGACCATATGCATTAAAAGTGGGTCTCTTATATGGCCAGTTCATAGGGGAGGTTGGCACTCATTCAGTGGGATCTTGACCATTCTCAAAATCAATTAACTAACCCATTCTACAAATATTCATCCAAGTTTTCAAGTCGCTAGCTTCATTCTATCGAAAATTAACGCTTATTTGAAGTTTCACTTGTAGGGGAGGTGGGGGTTCCTTGGGTCGGATCTTGCCCAGCATTTCCATCAACCAATTAGATCCCCCTACAAACATTTAAACAAAATTGCAAGTCTCTAGCTTCATTCTATCGAAAGTTATCGCTTATTTGAAGTTTCTTTTGTAGGGGAAGTAGGGGTTTCGATGGTCGGATTTTACGTATTTTCAATATTAGTCGACTGGATCATACTACAAACATTTGACAAAAATTTCAAGTCGCTAGCTTTATTTTGTCGTAAGTTATCGCTTATTTTAAGTTTCGTTTCTAGGGGAGGTAGGGGTTCCTTAGGTCGGATCTTACCCATCTTTAATGCCAACTAACTCAATCTCACTTTCAACATTTTACCAAAATTTCAAGTTGCTGGCTTCATTCTATCAAAAGTTATCGCTTATTTGAAGTTTCATTTGTAGGGGAGGTGGGGGTTCCTTGAGTCGGATCTTGCCCATTTTCAATACCAACAAAGTAGGTTTTATTAGCAACATTCTTTCAAATTTTCAAGTTGCTAGTACCATTTTTTCGAAAGTTATCGTAATTAAAGGAATATTTAATTTTTGGAAATTTGTAGGGGAGGTAGGCGTTCCTTTGATCTGATTATGCCCAACTTACATTATCTTAAGCAGCTCCTCACTTCAAGGCTAGACGCCAAAAATCAGGTGTCTACGTCAATTGGTTTAGGAGTTATAGACAAAAAACCTGAAAAGTATGGTAGTATGGGGTTCTTTGTAAGAAAATTACCGTTAGTTTTCAACTTATCAGTTTTATTTTCCCAGGAGAGTATGAGATTACCCTCATGAGTAATCTGCCAAAGCTAGAGCTTTTCATGTTCCTTTAATCGGGAGTTATAGATACATTTATGTATTTTACATATGTAGGGGAAGTAGGCGTTCTCTTGGCCTGATCATGCCCATTTTCAATACCATCCAACTAGATCACACTTCCAAAATTTGACCAAAATTTCAAGGCTCTAGCTTCATTTTATCGAAAGTTATCGTGCGAACGGACAGACAGACGGACAGACAGACAGACAGACAGACAGACAGACATGGCTAAATCGAATCAGGAGGTGACCCTGATCATTTATATATTGTACATACATTGCTATACCTCCGGAGCCTCCTTTAAGGTGTTACATATTTCCGTCGTGACAAAAACAATATACCCATACTATAAGTCTAGGGTATAAAATACTATAAGTCTAGGGTATAACGAGATAAAAAAAGATATAAAGTACCTACACTGCATGCAGATACATCGGAACATGGATATGTCTATGACTACCGACTGCGTGGAACCTGTTGTGTTGAAGATATCGACATAGGTTTTATAAAGATCCCAGTATAGTTATACTGGATGAAATCATTCGAAAAAGCACGTCCCACGCTTTCGGTAGGCATAAGACATATCCATGTACCGATGTATCTGGTGGCAGTGTAGATACTCGTCATAAATTCTGCTTTGCTTTGTCCTGTCCGCTCGGGCTCCTTTCTCTCGCGGGATCGTTTCGTTTTCGTTTGCATCGCGTGTGTGCAATATTCACCTCCTCTCATGCACCCTTTTCCAGCTAGCCGTTCGGTACAGTTTGCAGACTGCAGCCTATCGACATTTCTCTGAGTACTTTTCTGCTAATCGCAATCACGCTTCCCACTATCTTTTCCCAATCGGACGTGTATTGTGTTTGTGTATCTATTGCAAAATCGCTCCCACACTATCCGCCTCATCCCGCCCCTTTAATCAACATTCCGGGTCCGGCACACACAATCCGTTTCTCAAGTAACGCGTGCGACTCTATGCGATTGTGTCCGGCAAACAGAAAGGGAAACTAACAAAAGTAAACAAAACATTCCAACACACGCAGAAAGAGAATGCACAAGAAAAAATTTGGAATTTTTGCAGAAGTGGGGGCATTTGATCTTCTGCAGACCTCTGAATATACATCATGTCACGATGAGCTTCCCGAACTATAACATCCTGCGACGAATATTTCTCTATTTCGGGGCTTGGGAGATTTTAACTCGCGCAGTACGAATCCGCCATTTTGTTTCATGATAGGTTTATTACACGTGTGGTAGGGGCCCACATTGTGGGCCAGTCTGACCTCAAATCGCCGCCATTGCAAATGCACAACCAAAGTGGCTGGATCACCCGATTTGGATAGAATGAACTTCATCCGCGATGGCTCTCGCTCTCTATCTTCGGGGGCGGGAACTATGTAATACACACACTCTCAAATTGCGTCTGCGCATGTCCAAATGTTAGTTGAACTGACTACATACTTGCTACTTTTTCTGGGACCCTATTGATTCAGATATGTAGTACAACGCGCGCTATTTTATTTGTTTGGATTTCAGCCATTTTAAACATTTTGGAATTTTTGGGGAAGTGGGGCATTTGATCTTCTGCAGACCTCTGAATGTACATTATAACATATAACATCCTGCGGCGAATATTCCTTTATTTGGAGGCTTGAGAGATTTTAGCTCACCTAGTATAAATCCGCCATTTTGTTCTATATGTTTATTGCACGTGTGGTGGGGCCCACATTGTGGACCAGTCAGACCTCAAATCGCCGCCATTGCAAATGCACAAACACAGTCGCTGGATCACCCGATTTGGATAGAATGAACTTCATCCGCTCTCGCTCATATTCGGGGGGCGGGAACTATGTACACTCTCTCAAATTGCGTCTGCGCATGTCCAAATGTTAGTCGAACTGACTACTTGCTACTTTTTCTGGGACCCTAGTGATTCAGATAGTACAACACGGGCTATTTTATTAAATGATGAATGGGAATTGGCGGAAATTGAAGGTCATTGAAAGTCCTTGGAAGTCCTTGACCTAAATAATGAGTAAAAATGGAATTTCATTCATTGTGACATCAGATTGGGTCTATGCATGTGCATGTCGGGAGTGCACAATTTGTTTAATGAAATGGTGAGAATGAGAATGATATGAATGAATGAGAGGAGGAGCTCTGCTGCCCTGAGCGAAATTTCGCATACATTCAGAGACCATAAATTGCGTGTGAGCATGTCGAGTGAGGAGAGCAGACGACTTCTTGCGACGTGTTCTGGGGGCCTAGTCAAGTTAGGTAGTACGGAGCGTACTCTATATTTTTGAGGATTTTGAATGAATGTATGGTATGGTGTGTATGCAGGAGTTTTGATTATGGCGTCGCGTTGACTGAGAGCGTGGGACAGAGAGCACAGAGAGCGCCTGTTCACCCGTACACTATGTCACATATTTCTTGCCGTCCGCAACGTCAACCTTTATCGCTATCAAATCAACATCCCAACATGTACACACAGGATCCCCGCAAGCGCGCCGCCCGCGCGGATCTACAAGCAACAGCCATGCACAATGACCACTTCACTTAAACGACATGCACAACCAGAAAAGAAAAATTTTCAATGGGCTTGTTTCCTCTTCTGACCCCCGAGTAGAAAAACAGACATTTCGTGTGACGGACAGATTTTTAGGATGACCCCCAGCTATAAGACATATCCATGTCAAAAACATCTTATACTTGATGTTTAAAATTAAACCTAACCTAACTATCTAACTTATTACTAAATCTTATTAAGTACAATACAATACGCTATCATCTGTAGAAAGTTCAGCAGAATATGTAATGAGTAGAGACATGACTAAGAGTGATATGTTAAGTCGTTAAGTAAAATTAAAAGTGGAGTGTGGAATTTTAGAATAAATTAAAGAAACTTTCGGAAGTGAATGTAGTGTTGATGTGGGTAAATAAAAGGGTAGATCGAGGAGCATTTTCAAAATTTTACTCTGTTTTGTTTGTAGCTTGCTAATGTGGGATATAGCACATGATCCCCATACCGTGGCCCCAGCAAAACAGGCTGAAATATACTTTTATCCAATAACAATTTCTTTTCAGTCGACAAAGACGATTTTCGGTGAATCAACGGATAGCTTTAAAGGTTAGCTTCTTATCGAGAAGAATACCTAGGTATTTGATGCAATCCGAGTTCCAATTGATTCCACAGCCTCCTAGTTGCAGGGGCTCGTTGGGTATCAGGCTAGGTTTTCTTTTTCTTGTGAAATACAATGCCTCAGTTTTGCTGGGATTTATTTTAATTTTCCATCTTCTAAAATAATTGTCTAGGGTCTCAAATCCGTTTTAAAGATCCTTTGTAATAGAGTCTAAAGATGCCGAAGAACTGAGTTAAGCAGTGTCATCTGCGAAAAAACTGGAATTGGCATGTCACTAATAAAAATAGAGTAAATCAATGGGCTGAGAACGGATCCTTGGGGAACACCTGCTAAGAGTGTAAAATGCGGAGACTTGTATCCACCCACTTCAACGTAGAAAGAGCGATCCATGTAAAAATCCTGAATGAGTTTTGTAAGGCGGCCAAGGCCCGACGTCGGGTTATGAAGGTCAATATCTTCTTTATAATCCAGTCATCAGGAGCTCTGAAGGGCTTCGGGGATACAAATTCTGGTGGAGAATTTTTTTCTTTCATTTTTGGGGTTTTTTGGGGTGCTAAACACGAATCCGGAGCATCCCACCAAAATTTTTTTTTGCGGAACATGGTCAAAATCTCAAAAAACCTCAAAATTTCGGTATTTTTTTTTTGGTTTTTCGATTATAACTTGAAAACCGTGGATCTTAGCTAGAAAAAGTGTGAATATTATATTAATAAAATTCTGCGTCGAATGAGCTACTAAACGTCAAATTCGGTTTAGTGGTGTAGCCGCAATCAACAGTCGAAAAACGTCGATTTTTCACAACTTTGCGAAAAACCCTGTTATTGTCACATTTGAACGTCTGTACCTTGAAAACGGCTACTAATGCGTAAAAATGCCACAAGTGAGAGTTGAAGAGCAGGAAATTCTCCGTTCAGAAAGTACCTAATCTTTTTAATTTGATAAAAAAAATTCAGAAATTCGAAATAACTAAAATCACGTTTTTGAACGAGTGTTCCCTTATAAAATATTTTCGTTCTTTTTTTTAGTAGGTGCTGGGAATTCTTCAACGATTTGAATTTTGAAGGTTGTATTTACATGTATATATATATTACAAGAAGTTGGTTAAAAATACACTACAGGTTCACAGCCTTAGTATTTTGTAAGGACTGGTTTGTTGGATGTTTCGATTTTAGCTTGAATACTGTGGATCCTAGTTAGAAAACATATAAGGATAAATTAAAGAGCATAAAATTCTGCGTCGAATGAGCTACTAAACATCAAACTCGGCTCATTAGTGTAGCCGCAATTTACAGTCGAAAAATATCGATTTTTCTCAACTTTGCGAAAAACCCTGTTATGGTCACATTTGAACGTTTGTAACTTGAAAACGGCTACTATTACGTAAACATGCAAGAAGTATAAGTTGTAGAGCATGAAATCTTGTTTAGAAAGTAATCAATCTTTTTAATTCGGTAAGAAAATAGTTCACCGTTCTAACCACCAAGAACATTGCGTTTCCAGTTACTGCAGTCACAGTTCCATCCAGAAGTTCCCTGGAACGTTCTCGGTAGCGGTTCCGCGAGTAACAATTTCCGGAAAAATTTTGTAAGTTGAATTTGTGGTCAGGTAAAAAGCTTCTACAGTTTCCCCATGTTTTTACCCATTTATTGTTTTGTTCGGGGCCCCTACTTTCCATCTCCATCCTTTTAACACAGAACCCAGCCATCTGCTCCCTACCTGCTGAAGGTCAGATCACCGACAGATTCTGGCACGTGAACAACTTCTATTTCTGAGACTCAAGCGAGACAATCAAGGAAAGCTTATGGATTCCCTAGAAACATCAGACCTAGCACTAATAAATACTGGCATTTTTGGAGATGAAAGGATAGACTGCCACTAGGCTAAAGAGGTGGGCGTGCAAGGAATAAACGGCATAGTTGGAGACGATTTTCTGGCAGTTAAATTAAAAAAGAGCTTATCGAGTGAATCCTCTTGCATTGGCCACTTTTATACCATGGAAGTATGTTTCAGTATTAACTAATTCCAGAAAACTGACCACGATCTAAACATATCGGATTAGTTGATAATATTACGTTTATACTATCACCAGATTACTTCATCTGCGCCAGCTAATTTATTCTGCGACTGTCAAATGCATACAATTTTAAACTCACCACATCCAGATTACGCCGCAAATGAAGTAATCTGGGGATAGTGTAAACGTATTATTATTTTAGACTAGCTCTTAGCTCCACTTACATTGCAGTGCTGAACCAAAAAAAAAATGGATTAGGTTTGTGTTTCCGTTGTTGACGGTTGTTGTTGCGAGCAAGCCAGGGAAGACACAGACACCCTCATGATCACGACAGCTCTCTCCTTGGCCCCAAAAACATACTACAATATTTTTACATGCGACTACACCGATGTTCAACCAGGGGAAGAAGAAATTTCTTAACGTTCTCCGAAGAAACTCACGTTTGATAGCCGTCATAAAAGTTTTCCAAGATCCCCAGGAAGCTGGTTCAAGTATAGCTACGGCAGGAGAGGCCTTCTTGGAGGTGCTGTACGGTCGAAAAGACGCCATCTCATTAAATCTGCTGAGAAACAAAAGCTATGTGACGTCCTACTTCAACGGGCGATTCAACTATGCCTCACTTCCATCAACAGATAATGCAGCTCCACAGCATTCAATGAGAGTATACCACCAAGTGCAGAAGTGGCTTTGTCTTGACAAAAGGCCCGAAGAATGGGGTTGGAAAATTACCAAAAGTGGACTCCTGCCTGTAACAATCACGAGGAATGACGCACCAGATGCCCTACTGTGCATCATTTTTTGAAAACGCAAGAAGACATGTGTAGGACACTATGGCTGCAAAAAGGCACACATTGCTCCCGCTTTGTGCCAACTGTGGGGGCTAGTATGAGAATGTGGACCTCTCTGCAGCAGACGATGACCTCGCGGAAATGTTGGAAGAGTCAGTGGACGAAACCCATCCACCGGAACCCAGACCACCATTCCAAAAAACCGGTCCTTACATAATACTAAGGCTGTGAACCTGTAGTGTATTTTTAACCAACTTCTTGTAATATATATATACATGTAAATACAACCTTCAAAATTCAAATTGTTGAAGAATTACCAGCACCTACTAAAAAAAAAGAACGAAAATATTTTATAAGGGAACACTCGTTCAAAAACGTGATTTTAGTTATTTCGAATTTCTGAATTTTCTTTTTATCAAATTAAAAAGATTAGGTACTTTCTGAACGGAGAATTTCCTGCTCTTCAACTCTCACTTGTGGCATTTTTACGTATTAGTAGCCGTTTTCAAGGTACAGACGTTCAAATGTGACAAAAACGGGGTTTTTCGCAAAGTTGTGAAAAATCAACGTTTTTCGACTGTTGATTGCGGCTACACCACTGGACCGAATTTGACGTTTAGTAGCTCATTCGACGCAGAATTTTTTAAATATAATTTTCACACTTTTTCTAGCTAGGATCCACGGTTTTCAAGTTATAATCGAAAAACCAAAAAAAGTACCGAAATTTTGAGGTTTTTTGAGATTTTGACCATGTTCCGCAAAAATTTTTTGGTGTGAAGCTCCGGATTCGTGTTCAGCACCCCAAAAAACATAAAAAATGAGAGAAAAAAATTCTCTACCAGAATTTGTATCCCCAAATCCCGGAATGGCTAGACTGTTAGAAGGAAAGCTTAAATCGTGATTTTGAAGGTTTGTAAGATTACCTGTTACTTGACTGAATCGTGTCCAGTTTGCCTTGTGATACGTAAATTTTGATGAGACGGTTTCAACCGCTTGATAATTAACTTCAAATAAAACAGGCAAATGATCAGAAGATAGATCAGTAAGCATTTCAGGAGATGAGATGTATTGCTGGCAATTTGATAAGATAATATCTAAGGTAGAGGGGTGCCCCCTGGTTGACTTCGGATAAAAAGTTGGAGTAGGAGTGAAAAGTACCTCATAATCACTAATTGCGAGTTTCTGATGTAAAAGTTTTCCCCAATGGTTGGTTTTTATGCAATTCCTATGGGTTTGTCGGGAATTGTAATCACCTGCAATTATTACATTGCCTTGAAGCCTATCAAACAGATTAATATCTTTTTACACGCTTCACGGATGTGATAGGGTATATCAGCTTCGTCATGAAGTTTGCAACGCACAGAAGGAAGCATCTCCGACCATATAAACTACCTATATATATATATTCTTGGTTAGTATAATGAGACGAGTCGATTAAGCTTTGTCCGTCTGTCTGTCTGGCTCTATGCAAACTAGTCCCTCAGTTTTAAAGCCATCGAGCTGAAATTTTTTATAAAGCCTTCTTTCTATTGCACGCTGAAAATATCTCGGAACAAACGGAATCAAACCATTTCGTCATATGGCTCCCGTAGGAACGACCGGTCCAAAAATTCGTCTTTGTGAGAAAAACTTTTCTATTTCTAAAGATCTCTTTTTGATATTTCACACTATTCAATATTATTTTTAGGCAATTCACATTCCCGAATTTGGTTGAAATTGGACTTCTCTATCATACACCTCTCATAGGAACAGTGAAATCGGAACAAGTTTTACTACTAATTTCAAAGTGGCAAATGCACCATAAGTCACAAGCTTCGCGCGAAGGGTATTATACTTTCGGCAAGTTAACCGAAGGCTAGCTTGTTTGTATTGCTCAAGCACTAAGTGTAATTGGCTTCGGCTGAACAATTTTTTTGTGGAGATCATTGTTAAGTGGTCTTGTTGGACTGCTTAGCAATGGTACACTCCAATTTTATTTTATAATAATCATTTGATCGCTTTTACAGCTTGATAACAGCCGAGTATTTGTCAAACTGATAGGGTGTTTTTTTTTAACTGAACAAAGCATAAACTCACTCAGCCCGTTCCAAGAAAACACAAGAACGTGACAAAAAAGCCTGCTAGCCTTCGGCTAGCTTTCCGAAGGTATCATACCTTCGTTGTGATTTGCCAATTTGAAATTAGTAGTAAAACTTGTTCCGAATTCACTGTTCCTATGAGAGGTATACCAAATAGTCCACCGATTTCAAACAAATTTGGGATCGTGGTTTGGCAGTCAATATGATTGAATAATAAGAAATTTGGTTAAGATATCTTCAGAAATAAAAAAGTTTTTCTAATAAAAACTAGCTTTTGGAGCGGTCCTTCCTGTGATAGCTGTATGATAGAGTAGTCCAATTCCAACCAAATTCGGGAATGTGATTTGACTTCACGCAACACGAAGCTTCGCGTGTACAAAACCATTATAGAGCCAGTGCTATGCTATGGCTGCGAAGCATGAACCCTAACTCAAGCCTCCGGAAACATGCTAGACAAATTTGAACGTAAGGTTCTGCGGCAAATTTTCGGGGCTGTTTGCGATCGAGATGTATGGCGCATCCGGTAAAACAATGAGTTGTATGAACTGTACGATGAGCTGGAAAATTGCCAAACTACAACGACTTCAATGGGCAGGGCATGTACAACGAATGGACGATGATCGGATGCCAAAGAGAGTAATGACCGGAGCGAGACTGCGAGGACGACCGAGATCGCATTGGGAGAGCTCAGTTTATGTGGACGCTGCGCAACTACTGGGCTTCCAAGATTGGACGACGAGGTCACGTGACCGAGATAATTGGAAGCCAACGATCCAGGCGGCCAATTCCCGACGTCGAGCTGTCGCTCCACGAAGATGATGATTTGACTAAAGATACTTTTGATTAGTGTGAAATTCGAAAAATATATCTTTAGAAATAAAAAAGTTTTTCTCACAAAGACAAATTTTTGGACCGGTCGTTCCTATGGCAGCTATATGACGCAGTGGTCCGATTCCGTTGGTTCCGACATATAGAAAGCGCGCAATAGGAATAAGGCTTTGTGCAAAATTTCAGTTCGATAGCTTTAACACTGAGGGACTAGTTTGCATAGAACCAGACAGACGGACAAAGCTCAATCGACTCGTCTCATCATACTGACCAAGAATATATAGTGCATTGCGAACTTCATGAACCAGTTAATATACCCTATCGCACCTATACCGTGAAGGGTATAAAAAAATACTATAAAAATGAAGCAATTTTTCTCTTTCTGCGTAAAGATTTGGAATTATCGCTCCAAATTTTATACACTTTGGGAAATATTGCCACAAATTTGGAATAATTTTTCAAATCGAAAACTCCAAACCATACAAAGTATTCAGGGTATTTTTCAATTTCATTGTGAAGGGCCCAAAAAACTAGGCGATATTTCATGTAACGGTAGGCTTCATAAGCCAAGTGTCCATTGTGTCACAAAAATTAAAAAAAAATGCTCAAAAATAAATGGAATAGAGGGAAATTTCACGGTTTCGCCGAAAACGGAATATTTTGTGTATTTTTACATATTAACGGGAACACGGTAACAGATAGTAAAACAAGGACATGAACCCATAAACGAGAACGTCTGGTCAGTCACCCTATGCATTAGACATTTTATTTTTTATGCAGAAGGCTCGGGTTTTTTTATATTTATATTAAAGGTATTGTAAAGAACCATATTCTGCTCTGGTAGTGCTTCTTCCACCGGCAGATCGATGGCAGCACCTGATGAGTAATCATCTGTCGGTGGTAGAAAACCAGAGGCCGAGGGTCACATTACACCTGGACTCCGATACGGGCGAGAGGACAATTGAGCCCTCCGCCAACCATTACATCCTTATCGTCTTATTTTTTGTATTCCTTATTTTTGCCTCCCTTGTTTGTGTTGTCTTCCTCATAGGCCGCTGCTTGGCTTGTTGAGGGGCCCTTTTCTTCGCCAGATGGCACAACCCGACCTTCACGGTCATTACGCTACTATAGGCTCCGTCCCTACCGGCAACTTCGGATGCTCACCAAACCGTCCATTACATATTTTACCTTACCTTTCATGTGAATATAAAATATAAGAATAAAAGAGGCATTTGATTTTTCATGTTTAATATGTAATAATAACCAGGATTCCGAAGCGTATATACCCTAGACTTGTACAGACCTAGTGGTGATACCAAAAGTACCAATTGGTAACGACCATATGCATTAAAAGTGAGTTTCCTATATGGCCACTTTATAGGGGAGGTTGGCAATCATTCAAGAGGATCTTGACCATTATCAAAATCAATTAACAAACCCATTCTACAAATATTTGTCGAATTTTTCAAGTCGCTAGCGTCATTCTATCGAAAGTTATTTCTTATTTAAAGTTTTACTTGTAGGGCAGGTAGAGGCTCCTTGGGTCGGATCCTGCTCATTACTGCCACCAACAGGTAAGATCATGCTTCAAACATTTAAACAAAATTTCAAGTGTCTAGCTTCACTCTATCGAAAGTTATCGCTTATTTGAAGTTTCACTTGCAGGGGAGGTAGGGGTTTCTTGGGTCGGATCTTGCTCATCATTGCCACCAACAAATAAGATCACGCTACAAATATTTAAGCAAAATTTCAAGTCTCTAGCTTCATTCCATCGAAAGTCGCTTATTTGAAGTTTCATTTGTAGGGGAAGTAGGGGTTTCGTTGGTCAGATGTTACGTATTTTCAATATTAGCCAACTGGATCCTATTACAAATATTTGACCATAATTTTAAATCGCTAGCATTATTTTGTCGTAAGTTATCGCTTATTTTAAGATTCATTTCTAGGGGAGGCAGGGGTTCCTTGGGTCGGATCTAACTCATCTTGAATACCAACTAACTTGATCTCACTTCCAACAAAACTTCAAGTCGCTGGCTTGATTCTGTCAAAAGTTATCGCTTATTTGAAGTTGCATTTGTAGGGGAGGTAGGGATTGTTTGGGTCGGATCTTACCCATTTTCAATACCAACCAAGTAGATCCTATTAACAACATTTTGTCAAATTTTCAACCCACTAGTGTCATTTTATCGAAAGTTATCGTAGTTAAAAGAATATTTAATTTTTTTAAATTTGTAGGGTAGGTAGGCGTTTCTTTGGTCCGATTATACCCAACTTACTAGAACTTAAGCATCTTCTTACCCCAGGGTTATATGCCGAAAATCAGGTGTCTACGTCAATTAGTTCAAGAGTTATAGACAAAAAACCCGAAAAGTAGGGTAGTACGGGGCTCTTTGTAAGAAGATTACCGTTAGTTTTCAACTGATCGATTTTATTTTTCCAGGGAAGTAGAAGATTATCCTCACGAGCAATCTACCAAAGCTAGAGCTTTTCATGTTTATTTAGTCGGGAGTTATAGATACATTTAATTATTTTACATATATAGGGGAGGTAGGCGTTGTCTTGGCCTGATCATGCCCATTTTCAATACCAACCAAGTAGATTATACTTCCAACATTTGACCGAAATTTCAAGTCTCTAGCTTCATTCTATCGAAAGTTATCGTGCGAACGGACAGACAGACAGACGGACAGACGGACAGACGGACAGACGGACAGACGGACAGACGGACAGACGGACAGACAGACAGACAGACAGACAGACATGGCTTAATCGAATCAGGAGGTGATCCTGATCATATATATATATACATTGCTATACCTCCGGAGCCTCCTTTAAGGTGTTACATATTTCCGTCGTGACAAAAACAAAATACCCTATACTAAAAGTCTAGGGTATAATAATCCCAGAGATGTTTCCTTTTATGCGTTGGAAATTTCATGACGGAGTCTGTGAGAGGTAGAAAAACGACAGCAGCTTTTTTTGGAATATTTTACTCGTACATTCGGTCAAATTCGAGACAGAGCCCTCTATTGTTCACCATTACGAAACAAAAGGTAACAACAATGAAAGGATTTAATAGCGAAAAGCGAGGACGACCGAGTGTAAATGTGAAACAAATGGCAAGGCTGCACTAGCGATAACAATGGCATATTTGCAGACAAGGTCATATCGAACGCACAATTAAATAAGAATCTGCAATTTAATTAATGCTCCCCAACGGAATGGCTTTTATGTGTGCCAGAATACCCAGGCAGCAGGCAAAGATGCACTTGAAAGACTATGTGTTTTGTTTTACGCTTCGGTTATTGAAAAAAAGAAAAGGAATTGATAGGAATATTGTACAATTATCGATTTATAACTAGCGAAGTACTTACAAGCTTAAAGAGAAATGTCAGCACAGGTTCTAGGGATTTATTACCTTTATTCTGCCAACTTTCACTACACCCCTACCTCTGGCATATATGTACTAGTGTCACCAATTAAGTAAATCTATTGAAGAAAATAATTAAATGGTAAAATTATCTGCAATAATCCTCTAATCCCCATTTGATATATCACACCTTAAATGGAGATTTCGTTGGGAGGATTTTCGTTTGGGGATTTCGTATCCAAACCACTGAGAGACCACACCAGTTTAACCCCGCTTGAATATTTGCAAAGAGATTGGTGCTCCTGGCGGCTATTTTAGTGCCCCGCTTATCGCTAAGACCCTTATCTGGAAAACACTGGAATGATCGCGGACTCGAAAAGATAGATAAACATCTAGTGATGTTTTTTGGCAGAAATCTTTACTATCCAGCTTTTTTATATAGGTTATTTATTCTCATACAACGTTTCGCCAATTCACGGCATCTTCAGGTATCTACAATGTTTGGTAATAATATTTATTATCTAATGAATTGGCGAAACGTTATATGAGAATAAATAACCTATATAAAAAAGCTGGATAGTGAAGATTTCTGCCAAAAAACAATAATACATCACAAGTGACAATAAAGGAAAGGATCTTACCCCGGCGTTAGTTTTTGAGCCATAGGCACCCGAAGGGGAAGGCAAGAGGTGGCACTTGCTCCTCCTTGAATTTTAGCCGATTTTTTTTAATGTGTCCTCTATTATCGTACGAATTGTACCACACTCTCATTTTTCAGTTATTCAGGCTCGAACTCTATATTAGGCGTATACTGTACATATATTTTGCATCGTGAATGGAGGAAATACCCGGCAAAGGACGCATTTAGACACACACCAACCAATAGAGTGCGTCGAGCACTGGCCAATCAGCTATTCGGCGCAATATGGATCTCCCTATGGAGACTGATTACACTTCTCCTAAACACGTTTTTGGCAGGAACTACACCGGCTGATTTTGTCGAGAAGCCTATGCGCTGATAAAGTACCCTTTGCCCACAACTCCTTGGTCATATAGGTACACGGATGGCTCTAACCGACCGATGACGGCCTTGGGCTGGTATATACTCTAAGGGACTTGTCTTACCGTCTTCCCGATTTTTGTAGTGTCCTGAAGGTAGATGCTTCGGCGATTTCGGAAGCTCTGATCTGGTTAAGGAGTCAAGTCGTGACTGCGAGAGACATTACTATCTGTACTTACAGTTAGACAACGGTTCGCTCACTTGACTTTCACTTCCTACATCGAACACTATTTAGAAGTCCCCTCTCGACCCTCACAGATATTGATTACTGTTCAACATAACCCGGTGCTGGAAAGCGAGTAACAGTGGCTTTACGGGCAACTGAAGAGTGGACGAGTTTGCTCATAAGGAGAAAACTGGTGCTGTCGATGGGGACCGCAAAGATATTAAAATGCCAATTGCAACATGCAAATTGGCAATTAAGTCCGCTGCAGTAGATAGAGCTAATACTAGATGCTGTCACTGGAGGCAGATTGGTAGGGCGGTGAGGACTATCACAGTGCACTACCCCATCGGCGTGATCGCATGGAAGCTCCGTCTTCTACATAATGACTACTGCAGGACTTGTGAGAATGCGGATGAGAAGGAGAGCGTTTTACACCTTCCATATCACTATCCAGCATTAGCCATCAAGAGGCTGAAACTCCTGGACTCCTGCTTTTACTGTGACTTGGAGGACCTCAAGGATATGAGCGTGATATAGCTCAATCGTTTTATTGCCAGCACAGGCTGGTTCGGAACATAGCTACACCAATTAGTGCAAATGCGCCGTTTTATAACCACAAGCCTTGGCAAAATCCGTTATAAGAAGATGGTTGGGCTAAATGGGTGATGTAAGGATGCCTCGATCCAACCGGAGGAGTTAAAGAAGTATATCAACTCTCCGAAGATCGGAGAAATCCTGACATATCCCCCAAGTTAACAAGAAAGGCCTCACCCAATGCTCGATGTCTGGCCCTGGCATTAGCAGAGGAAGTGAGTCAGGGTTTCTTTCTCATCCTCATTCCCCCAGCTGGGGCAATGTGGATTATAAGGGATGCCAAGCCTTATCGCAGGTTTTCCGATAGGCGAATGTTCTGTAATGACCGCTGGAAGCCTGGCGACATCTCTACGGGACTTGGTCAATAGCTCAGATGTTTTCCTACTGTCATAGGAGGGCCATATCTTCCTTGATACGGCGCAGGTGGGCAGATTCCGCCATTTGGAATCCGCAACATAGACGTAGTAAGAGGAGATCTTGTTCTTAATAGTCCTCAGCGAAATACAAACAGATTTCGCATCAGAGCTTTCTAGGACGACCCACCCCCACCTCCTGGCCAGCTCGTTGGCTTTTTCGTTTCTCTCAATGCCTCTATGACCAGGCACCCATAGTTGGGTGATATTGAACCGTCTGTCAAGGCGAGTTAACTCTTCCCCACATCGTTCGACCATTTTGGAGGAAGTTCTCACCGAGTTAAGTGCCTTGATAGCGGCCTGGCTGTCTGAGCTAATGGCGATATTCTGGTTATCTGGTATATCTCTGAGAGTGAGGCAGTGGGGTGACCGGTAGCGCGGTGTGTTGAGGCATCAGTCTCATGTTTGACTACCGGCGTTTCGGGTTCGAATCCCGTCCACGACGACGTTCGTGGCCATGGATGTGCAGGAGTTGTATGATGGCAACTGCATTCTCCGAAACCAGATTATGCCAACGAAACGTCAACTGGGCCACATGGAACAGTTGACGCGCTATGCCCACAAGGGGTTAGGGCAATTGAGTAGTAGTAGTAGTAGTATAATTACGAGCATTTCCGTCTGAAAAATGCTGGTATAGTCCGGGAGGCGATAACTCTCCGAGATATTCAGTGCTTCAAAAAAGATCCCTGCACCATCACCGCAGTTCATTTTCGACCCGTCGGTTAAAATCGTGGTGTCAAAGTCCTTCACCGCCTCGTCCCCCCTCCATTCAGCTCTGGTGGGGAATTTGGCAGAGAAGTTTCTGTCAAACCTCAGTTTGGGCATAGTGAAGTCTATTTTTACGTTGACCACATCTCGTGGCAACTGGCTGAGGACGTTGCTATGGCCGTACGGCTTGGCAGTCCTGGCTCCCAAGTCTCTGAGCCTGACTTCACTGCCCGCCGCCTGCTGTTTAGTAAAGAGGTCGCTTCCGTCGTGTAAGTTCATGGCACCTGTAGTGCCAAGACATGTCGTCCTTTTGCACCCTTCCAAGTTTTGTTACGTTGTATCCTTTAGCAAGTGCTGGCCACTAAACTAACGACCCATATGAGAGAATAGGACGGACTACTGCTGTGTACATTCAGAGGACCGAAGGTTTTCTTACAGGCGTAGAAAGCGATGCAGGCTTTTTTCACTCGCTCTTCAACATTTAACTTCCAGCTGAGCTTTGTATCTAAAATGACACCTAGATAATTTGCGCTGGATGATAGTTGGAGCAACTGACTGTTTAGTTTAAGTAGGGTGAAATGTGGTACTTTTTTAGAGGTAAATAGCATCAGTTCAGTCTTGCCTGGGTTAACGCCCAGTCCACAGCTTGTGGCCCAGGCGCTCACCATATCCAGAGCCTATTCCATGATTTGACTTATCACAGAGAGGCACATTCGTGACGCCACTATTGCCACATCATCCGCGTACGCGACCACTTTAATCCCTTCCTGTGAAGCCTTCTTAGGATTTTGTTGATGACCACTAGCCATAGTAGTGGAGAGATGACGCTTCTCTGAGGTGTGCATACGAGTACATATCTGTTTAGATGGCTGTATCCCAAGTCCGCACGAATTATTTTAGATTTTTGCAGAGTCACTATCCATCTGCCGATCCCTGCCTCTGCTCTTAAATCTGATAGGGCGTTGTGAATTAATTCGATACTGACGTTGTTAAAAGCACGCTCTATGTCAAGTAAAGCTGTTAATGTATATTCCTTATACTGAAGGCTCTGCTCAATGGCACGCACCACATCGTGGAAAGCCGTTTCTGTGGATGTACCTCTTATGTAGGCGTACTTTGACTTCGGTGAGCTTTCCAGGAATTGTCGGATGTGGAAGTCTAGTCTAGGATAAGCTGATCGGTCTGAAAACCTATAGAAGGAAAGTCCAATCTCCTCCCAGTACGAGGTGTCCCTCCAGCATTAGAGGACTGTAATATTTCGTTTCATTCACACGCTTTACAAAGTTGGGCATCCAACCCAACTTCTTATCTAGAATTGTCAAAAAAAAACATTGGCTAATTATTAAAGCTCAGTCTTACCCCACCCATCACAGATAATTCTACTGGAGTTATACTATACTTCCTTGTGAATAAAATTAAGGTCGATTTGGTTGGATTAATCCTAACACAACCGTGATTTGCTCAGCAGAACGGAACAAAACAATAGAACAAACATAGCAAAACCCCACTAAGAGTACAATATTGCGATCTATGGATTTTCGAAGTGAGATGTTCTCTGTATCTTTGCCGGAGGAATAAACAATCCGTAGATGTGCGAGAATTCCTTGAACCAGTATTTTGCTGGACTCTTACGTCTAGACATACTCAAATCAGCCAAATTTGTTTTTGTTACATTCCTCATCTAGATTTCTAGTGTCCTTTATTGTTCTCCTTTGAACAAAATTTTCAAGTTAGTTTTAAGGCATAACTGAGGAGCTTCGAAGCTTAGTAAATGTAACTCAATCTTAAATACAACCCCTTTTGAATACTCAAGCTTCGTTTTTTTAAGCAAGTTCTGCATCGATGTGCAGCATACAATTGTACTTGCCTTATGAAATTCCACGAAGGATAGGTAATTGAGTGCTCGACTGAAAAAAAAATAAAATCTAAAATCAAAAAGAACTAAAAATAGTTTTACGAACCAACAGTAAAATTTTGAGAGTTGAAAGTAAACTTACGAGTACAAACTCGTTATCCCCAGAAAAAAGAAAGACGATGTACAGAAATCCTTTCATCGTGCAACCAGGAGTCAAATAGCACTCTGCAAATATGATGGCAAAGCACAGTTTTACGGGGTGGCTCATTATCCTGATTACGACGCCAACAGAGGCAGCAACATTGGACGCATTGCGGTCGACGTTGTTGGTTAGTCTTCTTTGAGAAATGATAGTAGTGGTAATCGTAAAAACACGAAATTAGATGAGTGTAATAAGACGAGCGTTGTGTGTGTCGTAAAAACTTTCCCGTCCATTTTTTTCTGGAAAATTGAATTAACCCCCCACGAAAACCAACGACGAAAATGTGCCAAAAATTCAATTTTCCACATTGTGGAAGGTGAATAATTCCTATGGTTAGTGCGTGGTTTACGGAGATATGGAGATTGAAGAGATTATGGCAATTCGGGTTTGAGGAAAATATGAAGAGAAACTTTGCAGTTGGGAGGGTGCACCAAAATGTATGCTTGTTTTTCAGAGGTAGGGTAACTGTTCTCGAGTGGTTACTCTTTGAAGCAACAAAAAAATTTTTTCTCAAGGAGATTTCCGTGATTTTTTTTTTGCGCTTTGACTTCCAAATCATTCTTCAGTAGTCGAAGAAACTCTTTTCAACTTTGCTCTCTCGTTGATGATGTTTTGCTTAGTAAGTATTAGTAGCCCAGTTTACAAAGTAATTCGATGCTTATCTTCTACAAACGTTGGCCCAATTTACGTTTAACATACACGCGTTGTTTTTACCATTTATTGGCAATTAAGGCTCGTAAAGTTTTCCCCCTGAGTAGTTGCACTACGATAAGTTTTCTCTTTAAGTAGAATGTAAAATTCTTGTTATCATCGTGTGGTCCAATCATCATCATCGTGGCGCGACAGCCCGACGTCGGGCCTTGGCCGCCTGGATCATTGTCCTCCAATTATCTCGGTCACGTGACCGCGTCCTCCAATTTTGGGAGCCCAGTAGCTGCGCGGCGTCCACACCTACTGAGCTCTCCCAACGAGGTCTCGGTCGTCTAGGCAATCTCGCTCCATCAAGTCGTTTTGCATTCGTCACTGTCTTTGGCATGCAATCATCGTCCATTCGTTGGACATACTCTGCCCATTGAAGTCGTTGTAGTTTGACGATTTTCGAAACTTCCAGCGCATCTTACAGTTCACACAACTCATGGTTGTACCGGATGCGCCATCCATCTCAATCGCAAACAGCCCCGAAAATTCACCGTAGAACCTTACCTTCAAATGTGTCGAGCATGTTTCCGGAGGCTTGAGTTAGGGTCCATGCTTCGCAGCGGTAGCATACCACTGGTCGTATAATGGTTTTGTACACGCGGAGCTTCGTGTTTCTGTGCACATGCTTCGATTTAATAATGGGGAGAACCGAGAAAAAAGTCTTATTAGCTAACTGTATCCGTCGCTTGATTTCGTCAGTTTCGTTGGCGTCCCTTGACAAGTTGCAACCCAGGTAAATGAAGTTGTTCCCGAACTCGATGTTGAGGTCCCCCACATTGATGCTTGGTTGTGCAGGTGTCCTTGTCACCGATTGCATCATTATTTTAGTTTTACCCTCGTTAATACGTAATCCAACTTCCTTTGCAGCGGTATCGAGCGTATGCAGAAGTTCTTCTGCGTCAGCCAATCTTCGGGACATGATGTTGATGTCGTCGGCGTACGCTGCTAATTGTGTCGACTTGATGAGTAGCGTCTTGCTGTTGTCCATATTCATGGTCCGAATAACGTATTCCAGTGCTAGGTTGAAGAGCGTCGGTGCCAGTCCATCGCCCTGTTTCAAACCAGTGCGTGTTTCAAGTAGATCAGTAAGTCTATTCTGGATCCTGACTTGTGAGACGGAGTTGGTCATCGTCATCTTTGTCAGTCGCACTAATTTCGCCGGTATACCAAATTGCAGCATGATGTTGTTCAGTACTCCACAATCGATACTGTCGTATGCCTGCTTGTAGTCGACAAAGATTTGGTATACGTTTACGTTGTATTCCCAGCACCTCTGGAGTATCAGTTTGACTGAGAAGAGCTGATCGGTTGTGGAGCGCCCAGGTCTGAAACCGCTTTGATATTCGCCAATGACTCGTTCTGCGTACGGTTTTATTCTATTTTCCAGAATTTTCGTCAAAATTTTATAGGACGTACAAACTAGTGAGATGCCCCTGTAGTTCTCACACCGCAGTTTATCTCCCTTTTTATGAATTGAACAGATGATGCTTCTGCGCCAATCGTCTGGAATCTCCTCGTTCTCCCATACTCGCAGGAGTAATTGATGTATTGCATCAACTAGACTCGTTCCACCGAATTTTAGCAGTTCAGCTGGAATCTCGTCAGCGCCCGGCGCTTTATTTCGTTTTAGTGACCGCAAGGCGAGATCAACTTCCTCTACTGTCGGGGGTTGAATGGGTGGGCCTAGATCAACAATATCGTCGAGAGCTTCCTGTGTGGGGATGTTAGATGATCGGTTTAGAAGCTCTTCAAAATAAGAGTCCCATCGCTTGTTAATACCATCGGTGTCGCTGATGATGTTTCCATCCTTGTCCTTACAAAGGCTAGTCCTGGGTTGGTAGCCGTTCTTAATTGTATTTACTAGTTTGTACGCTTGTCTGGTGTTCCTATTAGCTAAGTTTTCGTTTATGTTCAGCAACTGCTCGTCAAAGTATTTACGTTTCTTACATCTAATTATTCTATTCGATATTCGCTGTAGCTCGTCATATTTTTATCTTCTGGCTCTGGTTCCTCGTTGAATCGATTGTCTGTAGGCCTCGTTTTTCGCGTCAAGTGAATTTTTGCATTTTTCGTCGAACCAGTCATTTCGCGCTCGCCGGGCTTTATATTCCACGACTTTCTCTGCGACATCCTTGATGGTACCCTCGAGTTCTTCCCAGAACCCATGGACGCCTGTGTTGCTGATGTTGTGTAGCATAGGTGATAGTCTTTCCTCAAGGGCGGTGGTATACGCCACCGCTTTAGCATCACTCAAAAGCTTATCAACCGCAAAGATTTTGGGAGGGCTGATTCTTGCTTGGTGCACCGAGGAAATTCTACATCTGTAGGTCGTCTTCACCAAGTGATGATCTGAGTCGCAGTTTGCTCCTCGATAGGAGCGGACATCCATGACACTAGACGCCTATCTCCTGTAAATGAGGACGTGGTCAATTTGGTTGACGGTATGTGAGTCTGGAGACTTCCAGGTCTGCTTGTGAATGCGTCGATGCGGGAAGCACGTAGAGCTTACGACTAGATTCCTGCTGCAGGCAAAGTCGATAAGTCGCTGGCCGTTATCGTTACATTCTTCATGGAGGCTGTGGCCTCCAGTGGTCCCCCGGTGCCAACTTTCATTTCCGACTTTCGCGTTAAAGTCTCCCAGCAGCAATTTGACGTCGTTTGTTGGAAGTGAGTCGAAGAGAGTTTCAAGGCGGGCGTAGAACTCGTCGTGTGGTCCAAAAATAATTGTATTCCGGAGGATAGCCGAAGCAGAGCACTAATAGTTGGGTCCCTCTTCGCCCCCACCCGGTCATCAGTGATTTACAGATGTCGACTGGTAATTGTCCACCTCTCTCTTCATCACTGAGTCCCGTGTTATTGCTAGCATTTCTTTAAGGCTGAAGCCACGAGTGAACTCCACACTTATCGTGTTCTTGCCTGTGATCCTTAAATTCGTGCTAACCAGTGCTGGACATTCGCACACAATGTGTGCTGCCGTCTCAGCCTCCTCCAGACATAGTCTACAAACGTCATCTTCCTCGATTTTCATATGGGCCAGATGAGCTTTAAAATTACCATGCACTGTGACCAAGGCAGTTTCCCAGCTTAGGGTTCTTTGTTTATAACTGAGTACCTTTTAAGCTTCCCTGCCTAAAGGGCTACTCATTGCATTCCGAGCTTGTTTGAAAGTGACTAACTCCTGCCATCTTCGTTGATGCATGGAGTCCATCCACTTCCCAACCTTCGTTCCAATCATGCCGTTCCCTAGAGAAACTCTGGGTTCAGGTCCAATGAAAGTCCCTGCAGATCTTCAAAATAGCACGTCCATGATTTGTTAATGCTATCGGTGGTGCTGATGATGTTTCCATCCTTGTCCTTACAGAGGCTAGTCCGGGGTTGATAGCCATTCTAAATCCTGTTTTACTAGTATGTATGCTTGTCTGGTGTTTCTAACAGTAAGGTTACTATTAATGTTCAGCAACTGCTCGTTCTTACGTCTAATTATTCTATTTGATAATCGCCGTAACTCAAATCTTTCTCCCATGGCTGTAGTTGGACGTTGGATACAGTGTCTGCAAGCTTCGTTTTTTGTGTCTAAATACTTTTGACAGTCTTCGTCGAACCAGCAATTTCACGCTCGCTGCGCCTTATGTCCCACGACTTTCTCTGCGACTTTCTTCATGGTATTGTTCAGTTCTTCCTAAGACTCGTTCTTATTTAACACATAGGTATGTATTTTCACCAGAATCAGATTCCATACATTTGAAATTATTTTTTTTTAAATTGTTGTATAAAGGTTTCTTTTTCTCGCATTCCTTGAAAATATTAGGTGTACAACTTTGCTTCCGCCATTTTCCGACAAACGGCTGCATCGGTGAGGGCTGGTCAAAATATCTAGGATAGTTCAAAAGTGTCACGAAGTGAATTTGGACGTCTATGATCGTATCCACATCCTCGCATTAGTAACAGTTGTTCGCATTTTTAATAAGATTCGCGATTCAAAATGTCTGTTTTCGAGCCAAGTTCTCGTCATTTGCGGGAAGTTTTGAGCTTCTGCTTCCTTTTGAAAAAAAAAACTACAGCTGAGGCTCATCGAATGGTCTCAGATACTTACAGTGAGGTTGCTCTGAGTGGCAGAACATGTCGTGAGTGGTTTCAATGACAAGCATGGTAGTGGGAGATAAAAAATTTCAAAGACGACGAATTGGAAGCACTGCTCGATGAAGATTCGTGCCGAACGCAAGAAGAATAAGCTGAATCACTGGGAGTGACTCAGCAAGCCATCTCGAAACGCCTCAAGGCCATGGGCATAATTCGGAAACAAGGAAATTGGGTTCCGTACGAGTTAAAACCGAGAGATATTGAACGGCGATTATTTGCATGCGAACAACTGCTTCAAAGGCAGAATCGGAAGGGATTTCTTCGTCGCATCGTAACCGGCGAAAAATGGATCCGTTACGATAATCCCAAGGGCAGAAAGTCATCAGGAATGGCAGGACATGCCTCAACGTCGACGGCAAAACCGAATATTCACAGCGCCAAGGTTATGTTTTGCATTTAATGGGAGAAACTCGGTGTGATATACTACGAGCTACTGAAACCGAATGAAACTATCACAGGAGAAGTGACTTAAATTGATGCGTTTAAGTCGAGCATTAAAGGAAAAACGACCACAGTACCAAGAGAGACACGACAAAGTCATCCTCCAGCATGACAATGCTCGGTAACACGTCGCAAAAATGGTCAAGACATATGTACTTGGAAACCCTGAAATGGGAAATCTTGCCCCACCCGCCGTACTCGCCAGACATCACTCCTTCCAACTACCATCTGTTTCGTTACATGGCGCACGGCCTGGCTGATCAGAATTTTCGTTCGTACGAGGAAGTCGAAAATGGATTCAATCATGGATCGCGTCGAAAGACGCGTCCTTTCTCCGAGATGGAATCCGAAAATTGCCGGAGAGATGGGCGAAAGTTGTCGCTAGCGATGGACAGTACTTTGAATAATACATCTGTAAGTACTTATTGACAATTTGACGCGCTATGCCCCGCTAGGGGTTAGGGCAAAGTAGTACTTATTGACAATTAAGCTTTTAATTCAAGGAAAAAACGGCGGAAGCAAAGCTGTACACCCAATAAATAAAAAATATGCGCCTGTAATTGTTCCATTTAAAAGATTATTTCATATAGTCATATCAAACTCTTCTGGGAGAAATAGCAGCAGTTAGGCAGTATCGAATGGGGCAACAAATAGGCTACAGGCTAGTGATTCTTTCGATGGAGTCATCCTAAACACAGATGTGTTCACACTGGAGCGGCCCCCGGGGTGATTCCCTAAACCGAGGCTCTGCCGGACACTCACGCAGAAGGTGGCTGTTATTTCGATGTCTTTCAATTTCACAACTCAACCTATACTCAATATTCAATTTGCCATCACCCCTTGTGGGCATAGCGCGTCAACTTTTCCATGTGGCCCAGTTGACGTTTCATTGGCATAAACTAATTTCGGAGAACGCAGTTGCCAGTATGCATGTCACCGTAATTTACTAAGAGACTACGATTTAATCTGGCTGAAGATCTATCAAAAATATTGTGGATCGTAAAATTTCCAGGATGATATAAAGCGAGTCCATTAACAGCTTCATTTCATTCAATAAGGACATTATAACGGGTGGCGCAAAATTAATCACCCTATCGGAAGATGTTATAATTTTTGCAAATGGCGTCGTACGTGAATTATATTTGATATTTGTGAACTAGACAGCTGCAGTATACAAATAGACAAACAATGGAGCGCTACACTCCGCAAGAGCGTGGAATAATTGTGTCGATTTTTTGACATGGATATGTCTTATAGCTGGGGGTTATCCTTTAAAATCTGTCCGTAACACGAAATGTCTGCTGTGCTACTCGGGGGTCAGAAGAGGAAACAAGCCCATTGAAAATTTTTCCGAGTTCTATGAATGTAGTGGCTGATTGGTTTACAGAGTATTTCCAACCAGGCTCTCAGAATTTTGACTTGTGCTCTCTGTCACACGCTCTCAGTCAACGCGACGACGCGACGCCATAATCAAAACTCCTGCATACATACCATACCATACATTCAAAATCCTCAAAAATGTAGAGTACGCTCCGTACTCTCTAACTTGACTAGGCCCCCAGAACACGTCGCAAGAAGTCGTCTGCTCTCCCCGCTCGACATGCTCACACGCAATTTATGGTCTCCGAATGTATGCGAAATTTCGCTCAGGCCAGCGGACCTCCGCCTCTCATTCATTCATATCATTCTCATTCTCACCCAATCTGAGGTCACAATGAATGAAATTCCATTTTTACTCATTATTTAGGTCAAGGACGTCCAAGGACTTTCAATGACCTTCATTTTCCGCGAATTCCCTCCCTCCCATTCATTCATTTAATAAAATAGCGCGCGTTGTACTATCCGAATCACTAGGGTCCCAGAAAAAGTAGCAAGTAGTCAGTTCGACTAACATTTGGACATGCGCAGACGCAATTTGAGAGAGTGTACATAGTTCCCGCCCCCCGAAGATGAGCGAGAGCGGATGAAGTTCATTCGACCCAAATCGGGTGATCCAGCGACTGTGGTTGTGCATTTGCAATGGCGGTGATTTAAGGTCTGACTGGTCCACAATGTGGGCCCCCACCACACGTGCAATAAACATATAGAACAAAAGCCCCACAGACGGTACGATGCATTAGCAGCATAAATGTTGACTTTCAATAGGGCGTGTCTATCTGTCTCATGTGGTTTGGTGTTCAATCTCATTAGAACGAGTGTATCCGGTTCATATGGGGGCGTTAGCTTTCAATGGGGTATATCTCTCTGTCTGATGAAGGGGGTGTTAAGTTTCATTTGGGGCGGGTTTATCGGGAATCGGTCCTTGGAAGACAGGTTATTGGATTTTGGTGGAAAATAATACAAAGTATCTACCAAATAGTATAGATTCCACAAGAGTTATCACTCCATAGAAGTTTCGCCTCTGTCAGGAGATTTGCACTGATCAATGATTATTTTGGAAATACTAACTTTGGCAAACGTTTCGCGGACTTGTTTGACCGAGTTCTCATTTTTTCGTTCAATCGGTGTAGTTTTGACACCGTTTGGATAAATGCGTCAAATGCAAAACCCATTGGATTGATTAGTCAAAAACAAGATGAAACATGCACTCACTTGTATCTGATTGGTGTCAGTCTTAACACCGATTGGATATTTTGCATCAGGTTATTTCCCTTTTTTACGTTTACACTATCAGGGAATTAAATTCACCAAGCAGAGCAATTATTTTGAAAATACCACTTGCACGGTCAATTTCTGGGGTAAAAATTTCCCAAGTGGATGGAAAAAGTCCAGTATCCAGACTTTAAAAATGCACCTACAATTTTTTACTGTGTAATAGAGATGGAAAGGTTCTTTAACATTTCTCTGTTCTGGGTGCCAGGGCATAGTGGTTATGTTGGTAACTGCAAGGCCGACGAACTGGCTCGAGCAAGTACGATCAATGAGATCAGCGGGCCGTTACGTAGCACCAGGATGCCGTCGGCTGCTTGTAAACTGGCCCTCAAAGATGCGGCGTATGATAGGGCCTGCATCAGATGGAGCAATGACAGTACAGGTCATGTGGCTAGACAGATGTGGCCCAAACTGGATCCCAAACGTTCTTCTGGATTGCTAATGCTAAACAGAGATAATCTAAGCACTGTCATAGGAGTGCTAACTGGACACTGCCTAATTGGGGAGCAAGCCAGGAGACTTCGTCTTCCATATAATGATTTTTGCAGGAGTTGTGGGGACGAGGAAGATGAGGAAAGCACGTCTCATTTTCTGTGTACCTGCCCGGTCCTGGCGAGTTTTAAGAAAGACCTCCTTCACCGATCTTGATGACCTGAAAAAGGTAAATGTTGGTCGGCTACATCGCTTCATTGTGAGCTCAGGCTGGTTTAACGAGTGAGTTGGTCTCAGTTGCTGAGTTCAGGGGTATCACAACGGACCCAGTGGTGGTCTAAGTGTGCTTAAGCAACCCTTTTAACCTAACCTAACCTAAAAGTGATCCCCAAGCGAATCACACATTGTGACCGCGTTCGAGTTCCGAGTTCGAGTACATGTGGCTAGGTTTAATAAAAATTGATCCACAGACGCATGAACTGCCGCAGATAGGAGCAGAAGCCAGCGGCATTCTAGAAAGCTGTCGCGATGGCCAAATGAGGCTGATAGCTATCGGCGTCCCTTGTGCATCGCTCCATTGTCCGCAATGTATTTCTTTCTATCCGATTGAAAGTGACGCGCCGTCCGGCGTGATTTGGACGTTCATCTGCACCGGGGCTAAGTTTGACCTTTTTCTCATCTCAACCCTTGTTCGTCCACTTTCATTAAAAATGTTCAACAAATGAGATAAAAGCCACAGAAAACATTGACGTTTTCAATATGCAGACCTATGTTATGTGTCTACTTGAATTCTAGTTGTGAAGTTTATGATTAATCGAATTGAATATTAAATTTCGATTGTTCATTCATCCATTTGAATGATGAGGATATGGAAAATTCTTTATAGCATATCACATTCTTGAAAAGCATATCAATAATTCCCCTTATTGAGAACATGACGCTCATCCAACATGAGAAGCAGTCAAGTCATTTTCCCGACATTTATCATTTGGGACGGACACTTTCATTCAGTAAATGCCATGTCGACAGAAATACTTTTGTACGCGACACGAGATATCATTAGGCATGTTTTCTGAAGTACGGAAGCATTTGTCTGGCAAATACGAGTATACGGACTAATGACGTGTTCATCATGTTTATTACAAATAAGGAGCAACATGTCTCTTTCCATTCCAGGAGTATTCCAACTGTACGGTTTAGGACGCTTTTTGGGGGACCCGCCGACTTGAAAGGTGATATCTTTGCATTGCCTGTGGTTTGCGTCCCGCAGTCAACATTTCATTCCCGCTGTGTTTTCGCTCGTTATACGAAATGGTATCCAGAAATTTCATTCACAAAAAGTCAACGAGATCTTAACCCCTTTTGTGGAAAAAAAAAGAAAAATTACTACATCCATATGATCGTGTCTGCACTATGTAACTTAACCCATACGAATATGAAATTTGGCTTGTGTCCTACAACACTCATCACAATTTATGTAAATCATTTTTCCATTTCTCGGCGACAATCTGTCAAATCGCTGACAAAAGATACAAAGTATCTACACTGCATGCAGATACATCGGAACATGGATATGTCTATGACTACCGACTGCGTGAAACCTGTTGTGTTGAAGATATCGACGTAAGTTTTGTAAAGATCCCAGTATAGTTATACTGGATGAAATCATTCGAGAAAACAAGTCCCACGCTTTCGGTAGGCATAAGACATATCCATGTATCTGGTGGCAGTGTAGATACTCGTCATAAATTCTGCTTTGCTTTGTCCTGTCCGCTTGGGCTCCTTTCTCTCGCGGGATCGTTTCGTTTTCGTTTGCATCGCGTGTGTGCAATATTCACCTCCTCTCGTGCACCCTGTTCCATCTACCCGTTCCGTACAGTTTGCAGACTGCAGCCTATCAACATTCCGCTGAGTACGTTTCTGCTAATCGCAATCACGCTTCCCACCATCTTTTCCCAATCGGACGTGTATTGTGTTTGTGTATCTATTGCAAAATCGCTCCCACACTATCCGCCTCATCCCGCCCCTTTAATCAACAGTCCAGGTCCGGCACACACAATCCGTTTCTCAAGTATGTAACGCGTGCCACTCTATGCGATTGTGTCCAGCAAACAGAAAGGGAAACTAACAAAAGTAAACAAAACATTCCAACACACGCACAAAGAGAATGCACAAGAAAAATTTTGTAATTTTTGCAGAAGGGGGGGGGGGGGGGGGTGATCTTCTGCAGACCTCTGAATGTACATCATTTCACGATGAGCTGCTTGGAACTATAACATCCTGCGACGAATATTTCTCTATTTCGGGGCTTGGGAGATTTTAACTCGCGCAGTACGAATCCGCCATTTTGTTTTATGATACGTTTATTGCATGTGTGGTGGAGGCCACATTGTGGGCCAGTCAGACCTCAAATCGCCGCCATTGCAAATGCACAACCATTTGGATAGAATGAACTTCATCCGCAATGGCTCTCGCTCTATCTCTATCTTCGGGGGGCGGGAGCTATGTAATGTACACACTCTCAAATTGCGTCTGCGCATGTCCAAATGTTAGTCGAAATGACTACTTGCTACCTTTTCTGGGACCCTATTGATTCAGATATGTAGTACAACGTGCGCTATTTTATTTGTTTGGATTCCAGCCATTTTGAACATTTTGGAATTTTTGCGGAAGGGGGGCATTTGATCTTCTGCAGACCTCTGAATGTACATCATAACATATAACATCCTGCGACGAATATTTCTTTATTTCGGGACTTGAGAGATTCTAACTCGCCTAGTATAAATCCGCCATTTTGTTCTATATGTTTATTGCACGTGGGGTGGGGGCCCACATTGTGGACCAGTCAGACCTCAAATCGCCGCCATTGCAAATGCACAAACACACTCGCTGGATCACCCGATTTGGCTCGAATGAACTTCATCCGCTCATCTTCGGGGTGGCGGGAACTATGTACACTCTCTCAAATTGCGTCTGCGCATGTCCAAATGTTAGTCGAACTGACTACTTACTTGCTACCTTTTCTGGGACCCTAGTGATTCAGATAGTACAACACGGGCTATTTTATTAAATGATGAATGGGAATTGGCGGAAATTGAAGGTCATTGAAAGTCCGCCCGTTCACCCGTACACTATGTTATTTCTTGCCGTCCACAACGTCAACCTTTATCGCTATCAAATCAACATCCCAACATGTACACACAGGATCCCCGCAAGTGCACCGCCCGCGCGGATCTACAAGCAACAGCCATGCACAATGACCACTTCACTCAAACGACATGCTCAACCAGAAAAGAAAAATTTTCGATGGGCTTGTTTCCTCTTCTGACCCCCGAGTAGAAAAACAGACATTTCGTGTGACAGACTGATTTTTAGGATGACCCCCAGCTATAAGACATATCCATGTCAAAAAGGTTAAGGACAGAGTTGAATATTTTGTTATATGACAAAGAGACTCCTCTGCAGGCTTTTTCATTCCAGGGCTCCGGTCCAGCCCGCATCTGGAATATCTTATCCGATGGTTTTATCTTCCATCTGAACGAGATTCTCTAGACGCTTTTCGAGGCCACATGCTTCTTCTTAGTGTGGCCATGGGTAGGGGTTGAACAAGAGAAAGCGGTCACGAGAATAACTACTTTTGTGTACGTTGTGATTTTTCGGTAAAACGATACAAAAAAATCTCGAAGAAAATGAGCATTCAGACTATTGAACTATTATGGCTCGACCTAAAAATAAATACGAATTATGCCGGGTAATCTCACAGATTCAGCAGTATCTGGTATGAATTCTACTTTGAGTTACTCTCAGACAGACCTTTTTGAATTATGTATATGCAGAGAGCTTAAATTTATTGATGTTGCTGTCCCTGCCCGGCTGACTTGTTGCCATCTCTTGAAATTGAAGATTGAAACCGAGTATCTGTATTGAATCACCTAAAAATACTATTTTACATAACTCTGGGATATGTACATGCGGAAGCGAGGACGAGAGGACTGACAAGGAATCGAAATGAACATCGCTTCCCAGCTCAAGTCGCATTACACATACCCATATTTCTCATATGCATAGTGTGTATGTAAATTGAACTTGAATGCATATTGAATTTACCATCGATCTCTATAGGGGTCGTGTTAGATGGCATCGGCCAAGTCTATTTTTGGTTATTTGGCCAATTTCCATTTTTCAGTTTCTATCTCGAGTATTCGTTAATACATACCAGGCCAGTGTACAATTAGTGATGGATTCAATGGATAGGAAATTTAGCTTTGGGAATTGAGAGTGATGAACTTTTTGAGTGGAAATCAAATGGGGATACAAATTGATTATTGCGAATCACTTACTCAATTGCCCTAGCCCCTTGTGGGGCATAGCGCGTCAACTGTTCCATGTGGCCCAGTTGACGTTTCGTTGGCATAAATTGCTTTCGGAGAATGCAGTTGCCAGCATGCACCTCCTGCACATCCATGGCCACGAACGTCGTCGTGGACGGGACTCGAACCCGAAACGCCGGTAGTCAAACATGAGACTGATGCCTCAATACATTGCGCTACCGCTACCGGTCGCGAATCTACAATATAATATCCATTTTTTTTTTTTGTAACAGAACACAAAAGAACAGCAAAATAGTGATACAGAACACATCCAGAACAAGAAGTGCTAAAAGCGTGAACCATGCAATCAGCTATTCAAATTTGTCACGAAGCATTCCAAAAAAAACGTAGATAATCTCAAAATATATTTATTTAATTTAATTTATTTGTCTATTATTCCACCGAAAACTATCGAAAACAATTTGTTAGTGTAATTAGATTAGATTAGATGGAGGGCAGTTGGCCCAGAGGGCCAACAAGCACTGCGACCCGGAAGTCTATTGTGCTACACCCTGGAGTCTATGCAGATTAGTGATCTGACTAATTTTCGAGACCAATCATCCCAACAAAGCTGCTCAGCTGTTCGAGTGTTAGTGAGGCAATCGTTTCCGCTTCAGGGAATGCATCGCCGAAGCATTTCAAGCGGCGGAGATGAAGTGCATCACAGTCACAGAGAATGTGCTGGGAAGTCTCATCTTCGTTCTCACAGAACCGACAGCTTGGGTCAGAGACAATTCCCATTCTATGCAGATGACCCCTCAAGGTAAACCCGTGAGGAGCCCACAAATAATTCTCACCCGGTTTCTGCGTAGTCTAAGCAGTTCATGGGTACGGTTGGGTGAATGGCCAGCTATAAACAGCTTAGCCTGCCTAAGACCAGGGGTATTGTCCCAGTGCGCAATGGTTACTGAGTGTTCCCATTCCCTGATGTGCCGTCTTACACTACACAAGGGAATTCCACAGTACGGCTCTGGACCGACGAGTGGGGTTGCAGAAGCTCCCCTGACCAACTCGTCAGCTGTTTCGTTTCCTGGGATACCGGCGTGTCCGGGGACCCAGTAAATGGTAACCTTATTTACGGAGCCTAATCTTTGCAAGGCTTCACGACCACTAAGCACCAATTTCGACGAGACGGAGAAGTTACTTAGTGCTTTGATGGCCGCCTGGCTGTCTGTGAAAATTGCAATATTTCTGCCTTGGTATCCATCTGCTAAGCATGTGTTCGCGCAAGTCTCGATTGCGTGAACTTCCGCTTGAAATACCGTAGCGTACTTTTCCATTGGAATGGTATCTTGCGAGACGGACCTACGACGCCCGCCCCTGTGCCCTCTTCGGTTTTAGATCCATCTGTGTACCACGTAACAACGTTTGAGGGGAGGGTGTTGAGCTTCTGATTCCAATCCTCTCTACTCCATATTTCGGTTGAGAGTGGAAGTTTGAAGCAAAGCTCCCTAGGTAAATGGTCTGATAACATACTAGATACGTGGTCCTTATTTACCCAGTTGGTTTGTTTAGGGTTTAGTTTGAGGGAATTCTGGCAAGCTTTTGGTCTTTCTTCTACTATTTTTGCCTCCGCCTTTATGTGAATGTGAAGCGGCTGGAGGTTGACTAGCGCTTCAAGAGCTACAGTCGGGTAGCTGCGGATAGCCCCCGTTGCTGTGAGACATGCTAGTCTCTGAATCTTACCCAGTTTGATTTTGCCATCTTTGGTGCTTGATTTTTGCCACCAAACAACAGCTCCATATTCAATAATTGGTCTGACAATCGCGTCATAGATCCAAATTATTATGCGTGGGCTTGTTCCCCAAGTCTTACCCACAAACCGCCTAGAAACACATAGGGCCTTAATGGCTTTGTCCGATATTGTCTGTATGTGTTCCGACCGAGTAACACCGAGTAGTGTAATACGGACAGTTGTTCTAGAACAATGTGCAAAGAAACTTTGCTAATACAACAGACATACTATAAGGTAAACTCGTTCATAAACTCCTAGAAGCTTTTAAAAAACAATTGCATTAGAAGTTTTAAAACGTCATATTTCTCGTCTATGCTAACTTTCCGCCGATGTGGCTTTCAATCAGTTGAAACCTTATTCAATTATAATGCTACTGAATGGAAATTAATTTTCTCTAGCAGAAAACTAAGTTTTGATGGACAGCGAACAATTGATTTATTTATATGTGTGTATTAAAATCTGAAAACATTAACAGCTCTCCCAAACCAGCCAAGGCTACAAAGGTTAACCATCCTAAACTATTTCTTAGTTTACTTTTTGTGCATCTAGACATATGTAGATTTCTCCACAAAGTTACACATTCGAATGCTCTAGAACAGGGGTCGGTAACCAGCGGCTCGCGAGCCACATGCAGCCCTCCATAACGTTTTGTGTGGCCCGCGAGGGAATAACCAATTATGTTATTAGGATGTTAGACGCGAAGAAGATGTGAATGCACATAAGTGCAGTCTTATTGGTTTAAGAATTATGTGAAGTCCATGAGCTTGGAAAATGGAGATGATGCATTTGCTTACAGTTGTAATACATAACTAGAGATGGTATGATCTTTTCATACCTGCGATTTTTTCACCGCTCTTTTAAAAAAGCAGTAGCATATTGTGATTGAAAACTGAAAAGAGCTGCGATTGGAAGAGCAGAAATAATGAGTACTGCAAACTACGTATTATTTACGGTCTATCGCCAATACAATTCTCGCCACTTCGTTTTAGCTCGCTAGGATCGCAACGCAAGTTTTTTGTTTTTATTCGTATCTCTTTTCTACGAAAACAAATTGAAAAAAAAATTCGGGCGAAATACCACGAGCAAAAAAACCACGGGCAAAAAAACACGGGAAAAAAACCACACATTAAACCAATGTGAAAACACTAACAACGCTATACGCCACGAACAACAACAACAAAAACAATGCTGTACAGAAATGAATTGAATGCGAGCATTCTTGCATCATCTACGTTTCTTGATAGTGTCGGCGCCAGAGCCCGACAATCATTTCGCGCGCACTACCAGCTCTAAACTCGCCGATCTGCTAACACACAGCTCGCAATGTGCTCCTGCTCAGTTTCGTTCATCGATCAGCAATCTTCCGACGATCAGTATCAGAATTTCTGATCCGATCTCAATACCAGAATTTCTCATCAGCTATCTTCGAGCAGTACTGCTCGTCGGAAGAGCTGATCGGAACTTAGCGCTTTGCGTTGCGAGCTGTTAGCAATCACTATTTTCCATTCCTTTTCAATAAAATCACTGCTATTAGAAGAGCTGCTCTTTTTCACAGATATTGAAAAAGAGCAATCGCAGTTATCACTGCGATTGAAAAAGAGCAGGTTTTTGCCATCTCTATACATAACCTCAAATATCACTTGATTGGTTACTCATGGAAAGTCTGGCCTGCCTACCAGTGCCTGCTGTCTGTTGCTAACGGGTGCATATATTAACGTAAATATCATAAAAAAGGAAGCAAGTCAACTCATTTGCTCAATGTTCGATCTTTATGTGGTAGTGGGCAAGAGTCTACCAAGAAAGGAAAAAGCAGGCAACAATGAACGCTCTTGACGCCAATCGGTTCAGGGTAATCCTGCAAGTGTAAAAATAAAAAAAGACATCTGGCGCAGTGAAGCCAGAGGAACTGATTTTTGATAAGGGCTAATTCGGGATCATTTTTGAGTTTTTGGGCCGCTTTCCCAATGTCTAGTTAAATCTTGTCCTGTAGATAAACACTAAACGGCACTCATCAGGAAATATTATTATTATTTTTTTTCTCGTATCTGAAAACGTTTTCATGATAGTCACAACAAAACTTCAAACAAACAAAAAAAACTTTTTTTGTAAATATTTCGAAAACGGTTAATCACGGAAAAGAGTTCTGGGATCAAATGAAAGATCACAGCAAAATTCATAAAAAAATATTTCAACTACACGTATTGTCACGTATCAGAAATTTAATTTTCAAGATAACCTTCGGCGAAAACACGGAAAAAGCAAAAAAGTAACTATTTTTCGTAGTCCGGATGGCGCAACGGTTAGCACGTTCGCTTTCTACGCACTGGGCCCCGGTTCGATTCCTACTGAATGCGGTAGTTTTCTATGAAAACGGGGATTTATGAGTCGGACTATGAGCCCACTCAGCTGTTAAATGAGTACCCATTTGTGGGGTAAATAACTCGGTTGAGCGGGTTGCTGATTACACACCTCTGCACAAGACACACCGTCACGATCTAGAAAGTGAGATGATGGTAACTCATCTCGAGGCCATGGTTCAAATTAGACTGTTGCGCCAGTTATTTATTTATTTTATTTTTCGTTGGTTTTGGGGCAATATCTCGGAAACGGCTATATTTGTCAGGAATTACAGAGTATAGTGAAGCGGAGCACATTTTATTATTGACTGGAGAAATCTTTGATTGCAATTTCTCATAAATATTTCCTTAACTCCTCAAAGTCATTGGCGTATCAACATCTCTAGCATTTCTATGTACCTCCTATCCGCGCCCTCTTTATACTGGCAAAGAGGCTGGATAATTCTAGAAGAGTTATCACTCCATATAACTTTCCCCTCTGCCAGGAGAATTGTATGTATTGACAAATTGTATAGACTTCACAAGAAAGCTGACTCCGCCCCCGGCGGTAGATTTGTATGTATTGATTCTCTTGTGTATCTATACTGTGTAGTTTATACTATGTTTATACAATTTGTCAATACATACAAATCTCCTGGCAGAGGCGAAACTTCTATGGAGTGATAACTCTTGTGGAATCTATACTATTTGATACTGGCAAGCTCAGCGAGCAGTGGGATTTATATTGGTATACATATAGTGTATTATCAGGGCGACCAGCAACTCAGTGCGTAGAGGTATTAGTCTCATGTCTGACTACGGGCGTTTCGGGTTTAAATCACGTCCCCGACGACGTTCGTGGCCATGAATGTATGTGTTAGCTCCCCTTGTGGTGCGGGGCGTTATAATAAGCCACAACGTCTCCCGACTTGTCGCAGGTAGGCGGCTAAATGGGGGAGCAAGAGTTGCACGCTGGCACCTGCATTCTCCGAAACTAGTTTATGCCAACGAAAAGTCAACTGGGCTACACTACATGGAACAGTTGACGCACTATGCCCCACAAGAGATTATTAGTGCAACTGTCTTTATTAATACCCACAGCACAGACAGTTTTAGTTCGCGCCGAGGATCAAACCTCCATTCTCTAGATCGTACGGCGGTGACCAAAGAACACGCCACCGAGCGCGTTCGAGAAATATACCACTCTTGAGATGATGTTGTCTCAAAAATTATTTCTGATTAAAAAAAAGTTATTCGAACATTTTACATGAATTTTGCTGTGAGCTTTCATTTGGTTTCGGATCTTTTTTCGCTGTGATCAACCGGTTTCCAAATATTGAAAAAAAAAGACAAACGGGCCCTTTTTTGAGTCTTCTTGCGATTATCTTGAAAATTATTTCAAATACGGAAAAAACTATTCTATCGTTTTGCCTCAGAATGTTTTTGGCTAGGGTTAACTGTTTTCAAAATGTTTGAAAAAAAAATACAAAAAGGAGCTTTTTTTGTAATTATTCTTTGACAATCTGCCAAATGTTCACTTTGTATTCATGAGCACTTTCGGCATAATCTTCCCTGAATCCGACTTCAAAAATAGAAAATAGATAAAATCTATCTATCTAACAGTTGCACCTTTCATAATACGAGTAAAAAGCGGCCAATTTCTTATAATTACGTTATTTTAAGGTTCCTTCTTCCTCCCTCGGAGGCTTGCAAAACTTCTGATTCCCTTTTTCCTGCATTACAAAGAACCGATCGTGAAAGCTCTAGCTTTGGTACTTATAACAAAACAAAAACGTCGTTAGCTCCCCAACTACAGGCATTTTTTGTTTTCCATGTTATTAACGCTCCTTGGAAATGAACCCCTCTAGATCCAAGCATCGTAGATTGGCGACTCAGACCTCAATCTTACCGAGTAGTAACTAAGCCGACCAGGCTATATTAGCAGTAGCTCATAACATATAACATAGAATCGCTGAAATCGAACCAAAATAAAAGGCCCTCATATCGCTGTAAACTTTAAGGTGTGTTTTGCTAGGCGCACGATCGTCACACATTAGGTGCATTTTTTGAACAACGGGTTAGGGTAAGTTAGCTCATGGAGCAAAAAAACAATCCAGGGCAGCCATCCAGGTTAATCTTTTAAATTTAATGTGATGCCAATTAGAATAGTCTGATTGGCTTTCAAAATTGATAAATTGACCGTAGCGACAAGCAATTATGGATATGCCAGGTTAAATATTAGAATAAAATGTCATCGGAACTTGGCTGAAATTGTCAAATTAATGACAAGCATACTTATAGGCGCGTTTCTGGTGCAATTGTACAATCTATCGAGTTCAGATTAGCCACCCCACGGGTCCGTACAGGTTTAACTTGTTGTAATGCATGGAGATACCCTAACCTGCACCAGATAAATGTTCAAAAAAGTACACCTATTGTTTGCGATTAGTGATCAACCCATTAAGAACGGAATACTATTTGTGTGTATCTTTTTTTTATCGTCGCCTGCGATCAACACAGAGTGGTGCCTAGTAAAATGCACCTTTAGTCCCTCCAACCTTGTTAACATTTCGTTGAGTGACCGATTGTTTTACGTTTTCCTTGTTCCGGCCTAACAGTGCTCCTAACACTGTCATTGACCAGATATCTTCTTGCTTTGTTTGGTACAAACAAACTAGTTAGTATTATGTGTCTGATTACCGTAGTAGTCCTTGTTTCACAGAGCTGTCTTGTTGATTTCTTTACTACGTATTAACACCCCAGACCCCAGTCAAATTAGAAAACTGAAGTTAAAAGAAAATTCCGAAGTTTTGAAACTTGGCATAGTTGTTGGTCGTTACCTGGAGTACATCGTACCAAATTTCACGGATGGTGAGAGGTTTGGCGCTAGATGGGTCATATCTCTCTAATATCAAGTTGGTGGGTATTGAAATGGACATGATCGCTCCAAGTATTCGACAACTTTTGATAGAATGAAGCTAGGGACTTTTGTCAAATATTTGTGGTTTGGTCTGGTTGGTAAATACCGCAAGGCAAGATCAGATTGGAAGAACACCTTCATATGTATAATGAATCAATTTTGACGCATGACCGTCATTTTTGCTTCGAAGTATTTTTTCTTGATGTTGTCAAAATAAATGTATTTGCGAAAATCGATTTGAATGTTTAAATTTGACGTTTATGCGTACGAAAACAAAAATTAAATCCATTGAACCCACTCACTTCAGTCTTTTGAAGGTGTGGGAGAAATGTCATTTTTGGACAGGAATGACTGGCGATGGAGGAGTTGGTTTTCACACGGCGGCCGAGAAGGTCGTTTTCTTTTTTTGGGCGGCGGAGCCGCTTCTCGGCGGGTTTTTTGTGTTGTTGGCATCCGAAAGTGAAAATTTCCGTGTTTTGTGTACGAAAATTTGATCGGTTTCGCGCAATTTGTGTCGCATTTTGATCGTCCAAGCCCAGTGTCAGCCATATATTGTGGCGGGCTTTGCGATTTGCTGTAATGGAGGTGCGGCAACGCCATCTAGATAGACAGGCCTGCGCTCAGCTGATCGTTACGTCATTATTTCCTTCGCTAAGGCCATGCCAAGGCAGTGACTGCACACGACGATGTCCCCGGCACGACATATGTTTACAATTGGAATTGCGCCAGACGGCATTTTAGTCCTCTAAAAACACACTTTCTGGACGCTTACACCAATTTGTTCGAAGCTGCAGCCCCAGGGATCGGTCGCAGAGCATCGTGGAACAGTTCACACTTGACAAAATACATCTTTTGACCGAACGACTCACTTTCATCGCGCACGTGTTTGATTTCCCGGATCACTAGATGAAATTTTACTAACAAATAAACACCGAACGCGGAAAACGAAAACTAAACACGGAACGCACAAATACCGGGGACTCTCCGCCATCAGTCGCCGGCCACTGGATTGTGGATACGATGGCGTCATCAAAGGAAATAATTGTGTAATTTAGCCGTCAAAACCAGCTGAGCGCAGGCCTGTCTATCTAGATGGCGTTGGGTGCGGTCCCGAACGTTTCTGTCATGGTATTTTCGCCGCGAATGGAATAGCAGCTTCTTTGTGGAGTGGCGGCAACAGCGTGAACCGTTCGTTTGGCAAGGGCGAACATCGTCAACATGGCCAACATAGAGAGTCAACCGGAGAGACAAGAGCTAAGTCTTTGCTGTTAAAAGGGCCGTGTGAATGTGTTGTTTTGTTGTGTTATTTATTTATGCTGCTATGTATTTATTGATTTATATAGTTTTGTTTAAGAGTATTTTGAACGGCGTATGATTGTGGGAATGGGTGAGATGAGCGAGTGAATGTGTGAATGCTGTGTGAATGTGTTGATGAATGAGGTTTATGTTATGTTTATGTTAGTGATTTATTAATTTAGGTATTTAAATATTTATTCGTGTATGTTTGTGTATTTATTTATTGATGGAGTACCGCCTGTGCCTTTGTCAACGCCTGTTTGAATTCTTCTCTTCTTTTCATAGGAAGGTGACAGCTATGTCCCAATATACTTATAATTCTCATATTGGATGAGGCAGATAAGTTGTTATCTCAAGACTCCATGGTGGATAATATTATAATAAAATTGCCGAAAGATCCTCATATTCTCCTTTCTCATGACGTGATTTCATGGAAAACATTTCCTTGAACCATACGAGATGGAACACAAAAAAAAGGCATAGCTTGGCTACTGTTGTTGTTACCTTCAAGCAAATACATGGCGCAAGTGCATAGATGCTGGGGGTTTTTTTTTCATATGATTTTAGATAAGGGAATTTTGGTGTGATTATGTAAGGAGGTCCCCACATATATTTGTCGGCCATGGGACCTCATGGTAGGGTGGGCAAGGTCGGCCGAGGGTCCAATAAAACCCGGACCCAGTTGCGTGCACGAGGGCACCTGAACCATCCGACAACCATTCCTTCCTTATCGCCCTGTTTTTTTCTCTGCCAATTTTGTTTGCCCATTTGTTTGTGTTGTTTTCCCCAGGCCTATGAATTCTATTAATACGTAAGGACAAGGGGCAACGAGCGGTGAAAACCCCGCCCACGTCTCCCGAACTGAGCTACAGCAAGTATAGGCCGCTGCTTAGCTCGTTGAGGGGCCTATTTTTTCACCAGATGGCAAGGCCCGACCTACGCGGTCAACATGCCACCTTAGGCTCCGTCCCTACGGGTATCTTCGGATGCCCACCAGACCGTCCATTACATATGTTAGCTCCATTATATGTAACTCTCGATTTTTCCGATGTTTCTGTTTGTCTTAGAAAGTTTTTCGTTATGACTGATAGATATGGTGATATAAGCAAAAATAAAACGTAAAAAATTCCTCTTAAGGGGATTCTGGTGTTGAAGAGTTAAAAAAAAAATATGTTTAAGTTAAAATATATTGGTTAGCAATATCATTTGCATAATGTGGAAATCGGTGAAAAAAAAGCTTTTAAGTTAAAACAAAAATACCAAAGTGGATACCTTTGCATTTTATACTTCGGCACAGTTAAAAATAACGGGACTAAAACACAATTTCGGTACGTTACTCAATTGACCTAACCCCTTGTGGGACAAAGCGCGTCAACTGTTCCATGTGGCCCAGTTGACGTTTCGTTGGCATAAACTAGTTTCGGAGAATGCAGCAGTCAGCATGCACCTCCTGATCTCCCATTTAGCCGACTACCAGCGACAAGTCGGGAGAAGCTGTGGCTTATTATTACGCCCCGCAGTTCAAGGAGAAAACAACAACAAGCATTCGTAAGCACGAACGTCGTCGTGAACAGGATTCGAACCCGAAACACCGGTTGTCAGACATGAGACTGATGCCTCTACGCACTGAGCTACCGGTCGCCTGGATTTGTCTTAATGTCAAAAAAAGGCCAAAAAGGCTTATGTAACGCAGGTGTTACCATACTTCAGAAGTTATTATGCATTTCACACTTCAAGTAACAAATATACTGTGCTACTTTCTTTGACACTGAAATAATCAAAATTTCCTTATTACTGCCGGGGTCGAGCTTTCTCAGCAAGTATGCATCGTTCGAATTTCTAGTGATGGAGCTTGCTTCTTTGGTCTCAAAGTAACTTCAAACATCTCCGATGTACTTAAACTTATTGCATAGAATGTCTATAGCGTTATATATGTACATTTTTTTAGATTATTCCCCATCAGTTTCAGATAAATAACGGCTACGTGAATTCAATTTTCTTAGCCAATTTAATAATATCATTCCTAAAAAGTAAATTTTTCTTCCGAGAACAATCACGTACTTATGAACGAGTATTGCTTTCCTAATATAACCCAAAACCGTTTACAGCGAATATAGCAGACGAGCAAACATGACAACAAACGAATTTCTTCCCCCTTTTAGAATCCTTAAAACGATATTATGCCTTCAAAGACGAGAATTCTCACAATATCACGTCAACAGAAATAAAGTTATAGATATGTCAACTTGTTTATTAAGAAAAATGATGGAAAAGATGAGTTTCCATGGCAACTACCCAGCTGGAGCGTACTGTTTCACTTTTTTTGCTACTAATACGTATCTGCAGGCTATAGGAATCAGAGGATTCACTGACGTAAGGCCGGTCATATACATTCCCGCATACCGAACAGGTATACCCCACGTGACCATCTTTTCACGAGCGAATTTCGGTACACAAAAATCTTTTTCAGACAAATTACGGTATATGATCACTTTTTCCGAGGCAAACAGACGTATTTCCCATGAAAAATCAAATTCACCTTCTATTCTTATATTTTGTATTTCGATGTAAGGTAGCATAATTGAAAACACGAGCAACAAACACTAAAAATACAAGAAAAAAAATATTAATTTAGTCCTTCATTTTCCTAAGACGAGATACTTTTTTAAGTGCATTCAGGACACACAGAATTTGTTGTTTTTTTTAAGTACCCTTCAACTACAGATAAGTTTTGCTAAGGAAGGACACCTTTTACAACCAAAAATCGGGTTTACCAATTAAAAAAAAACGGATCCCATCTTAAGAATCACTGGCTGCTCTGAGATACAATTCCAATTGCTGCTTTTTATTTTGATCCATTTTCTTTCAAGTTGTATATGATTTGATTTATAAAATACTGTCCGTAAAGAACTAATTCTCCAGGTGCGCATCCTTGAGTTAATGTGTCTCTGACATGACTTAGAGTTGCCTTCGAGGACATTATGTCTTTCGGTCGTTTCTTGTCGGTTGAGTCCTTTATATCCTTTATGTCTCTTACGTCCAGAAGACTGTTACAATTACATCGATGTGTTGTTTTCCTGACCAAAGGTGATGATTTCAAGAATAGCTGTTATGAGCAGTTAGTGCATTCACTAGGCTACTGTTGAAGCCATTTTGAGACCTTTGTACTGACGCACACCTGCTGCAAGACCAAATTATCTTCTTGTGGTACTTGGGTTACTATACCAAGAAAGCTACGTACCAAATTTGGTTGAAATCGGACAACGGGAAATGCTTGGAGCAGCGGTTTTTGAAATGACTTAGACGGTATCTCTGTTTGAACACTACACAATATTCCGTTAACACTCATACAATCGATAATCAAAAATGCGGTCCTCGGTTTGTGTCAGGGTCATACAAGAAACCCACATAACAAATTTGGTTAAGATCAAAACACTGGAAGTGTCCGGACAAACGGACAAATATACAGCATATATCGGACTATAGGAATATGCCCGTCCATTATATTTTTTATATGACATGGGACAAATAAAAATAGTCGACCACTATTGGAATATTTTTGATGACCAAACTTACAATATATATATTATATATATTGTATATTTCCGTCTGCCAATGGCTGCGTTCCTAAAACGCCAGCGCTGAGTCAGCACCTAGAAGCGATTAATGCAGCATGGCGATTTGTCGTAGAAACCCTTGCGCTGAGCTAAGCGCTGAGGCTAAGCGCTTTCATTTTTGGTCAGCATAAAATTTTCTCGCTTTTCTGGCTCAGCGCAATATTTGACATTTGCGACAATTGTCAAACTTCGATTCTAACCTCGATTGTGTTGTGTATGGTTGATAATCGTGTTTTTAACTTAATTGTTACACCTTATTATGGAAAATCAAGTTGTTACCGTATCTTGTGTGTCACCTGGAACTCATGAAAGCAAGAGATTTCAAGTTTTCTGTCAAATGCCAAACTGAACATGGAATTTGACAAATGAGGCAGTCGGCATGCCGTTTCTAAAACACGAAAATAATCACAATGTGCTGGTCAGCAATTGTGAAACGCTGGCTAAGCGCGGACCCAGCGATTTTTTTAGGAACGCAGCCAATGCTGCTTCGCTTCGGTACACGGCGCAAGGAGTCGAAATTTCGGTACTGTACCGGAAATTTCGGTACAGTTGGTCACCCTAGTATACCACTGCGTCGCCTGTTCAGGTCTGGACGCCAAGGCGCGCCTGTACATGTATGCTATAACGTCACAATAGACAGCCGCTCCGGATTACCTGCAGTTGGACTTTTCCGGTATACCGGAACGTCTATGACCAGCCTAAGCACGTGAATACAGATCGCAAAACGAATCAATTCGCCGAGAATGACTGGAGAGAATTTAAGGAAAAGCAGAAAGTGTTGACTGAAGGCGCCTATACTAGCAGCGAATGCTGAGAGGCGTCAACATGAAGCGTGCCGACACTACTTTTCTTTTCATTTATTTTCTCATTGCTTGCAAGCTTACCGGGAAACTTACATCTTTGGCTGCGGCACACATATGTAAGCGGAACGACGAATGTATTCGCCAGAGAAAGATACCTATTATCTCCACGCTCGCATCAAGTTAACATTATCCTGATGAAAAGCTCATTAATTGCCATTATGTTAACAAATTAAGGTATGTACGTGTTTAGTAGAAAAGTCACGATGAAATTTATCTCATGACTTCTGTGTTTTTTTTTTGCGTGGGTTCATTTGTACTATACACATTTTATGGAATTGTTTTGCGTATTCCATTTTATGGCGTATTATTATCTCAATTGGCTTGGCAACTGAAACCGCATGGGCAATGTTTCTATTCCTCTAGAGATTCGAAGAATTCTTCATTAACCTTCAAGTAACGATTGGCACGTTCTTTTTCGTATCTATTGAGTGTAGGGTAAGGTAATGAACACGCATTACACAAACAACAACAACGCACCTTATGTGCCGTCTCTGTTACACTAATACCGACAAGGAATCTAGGAGACTCGCCCTTTGCGTGAAAGGTATCATACCTTCGTTGCGACTTATAGTGCATTTGTCACTTTGAAATTAGTAGTAAAACTTGTTCCGATTCCACTGTTCCTATGAGAAGTATATAAAATAGTGGGCCGATTTCAACTAGATTTCGGAACCTGGTTTGGCAGTATTTCGGAACGTGATCTGGCAGTCAATGTGATTGAATAATATGAAATTCGGTAAACAGTTCTTTTTTTTTTAAAAAAAACTTGCTTTTGGAACGGTCGTTCCTATGACAGCTAAATGATAGAGTAGTCCAATTTCAACCAAATTCGAGAATATGATTTGACTAAAGATTCTATTGATAAGTGTAAAATTTGAAAACGATATCTTTAGAAATAAAAAAAAAGTTTTTCTCACAATGACGAATTTTTGGACCGGTCTTTCCTATGGCAGCTATATAACGTAGTGGTCCGATTCCGCTGGTTTCGTCATATATACAGCGTGCAATAGAAAGAATTTTTCGTACAAAATTTCAACTCGATAGCTTTAAAACTGAGGGATTAGTTTGCATAGAACCAGACGGACGGACGGACAAAGCTTAATCGACTCGTCACATCATACTGACCAAGAATATATGTATACATATATAGTTTATATGGTCGGATATGCTTCCTTCTGTGCGTCGCAAACTTCATGACAAAGTTAATATACCCTGTTCTTCAGAAATAAAATTTTTTTTTTCAATTAATATTGACTGACTGTAGAAAACAAAGGAACTAATAAGAAAATATGCTAGGACTGGTGATCCTTGAGAGTTTTAAGGTTATTACTTGTCTAAACTTCTTTGGATTCTGCAGGGAGAGCAACCGCAGACAGTATCCAGCAATGGTCTGAGAATGACGGTAGACTAGAGACCCTGTAGCCCTTAACTCGGATGATCTCATTAGTGTTCATCATAAGCGTAATGTACAGGACCTCCTCCCATCCGTACTAGGAAAGATGAACGTCGGATGCTTCCGCTAGTACACAAAGAAAGGTTATTGTTCATAATATAATCGAGAACCGACCTAGCTCTTTCGTTCTTCGTGGAACTTCCTTTCAATGCATGTCTAGCGTTGGAATCGCCTTTTCACAAGAAGGCTGCGTCTCCTAGCAGCTACTGTTCTGGTCACGTGAAGTATTTCCTCGATTGGTGCTGGTCGATCGTGGGCCATGTATACGGAGGAGATATATAGTGCTTCACCACTAACGTTTACGGCCTTCCGCACATGACGCAACTCGTTTGAAACTCGAGTTGGAAACCAGTTTGCAATGCAACCAGTTTCGAACGCAGTTGCAACCAGTTTGCGACCCCCGTCCGCACATGGTGCGATTGATATGCAACCCGATTTTCAAACAAGTTGCACACTATATTTGGAATCACCCTTATCACACTGGCACTTTTCACTTTTTATAGTCTACCTACCTGTCAAATGCGGCCACCAGCCGCCACCTTTTACTATGTAAATAAACACAAATATTTGAAACACAACGCATTTCAACCATCGCGAACACCACTTATCACATTTTGACAGACTGAACAGCTGACCAGATTTCTTGTGGTCTGTGAGCAACAACAAAATACATATGCAACTTACAACTGCAACTTCTTTGCGACTCGGGAATCCAGTCGCACGCAACGCGTTCCAAACTCGTTGCAAACCGGTTTGCAACTAGTCGACTCGTGTGCGGATCCCCATTGCTGTATACAGGCAATGTCACAAATCAGTTGCATTGCAAACGGGTTTACAACTCAAGTTGCAAAGCAGTTGCGTCGTCTGCGGAAGGCCTAAACCTTTATCACAGCGATTTCGCCATGCTTATAGCAGACACATAAATACCTTTAAGTATTTCTTAGCTAATATACAGCTTCTGTGCCTATCTTGGCTGGTGCTGCACTAAAAGAGATTGTAGTTGCTGTCGTCAAGGCCCTGGATTTTCAGGTCCCTTGTCCACGGATCTTGGACGAGCCCGATGTCGATGCTTTCCTCCCTTAGGAGAACATACAGATTATCCAAACTGCACCTGGTGCGGTTCAAATTACACACTTTAATATCGTTTATTGCAATTATACCCCTTGCCGCCCTTTGCGTATCGTCCTCCTCTTCCTGTAGATTCTCTGCATCCTGCACTAGTTCAGCCGCTTCGGCCGCGGTTCGGATCACTTTACACCTAGCACTCCTGATGACAAAATGGAGTTTGTAGCCAGCGGCCTCGAATGGTTTCAGGCTCTTCTCGGTTATTAGGGGTAGGAGGGTGAGGGTTAGAATGAGCTTGATCTTCAAGCACTCTGTCACGAATTAAGTTGACGCTAGTCTCAAGAAATTTCAGAGAAGCCCGATTTTCACACCTGATCACCCGACGGCCTCGGATGATGATATCGCTATCCTAGTGCAGCTCTGATTTCCTTACGTCTGGGTGGTCTAGTACCACCCCTTAGAGCATAGATTTGATGTTGCACCAAGTCTTGGCTGCTAGCTTGCCATCCGTGGCAAGTTCGTTCCACAAAGCCACCGAGAGGTGATCTTTTACCACCTCGTTGAATGGTTTTGCTGTCGTTCTACGAAGCTTTGTAGATGTCGTGATTGCGGCTGCTGCTGTTCTGTTCCGCTTGGCGGCATGGTCGGTCTCATATTGAGATCGATTTCATTTAGCCGCCTCTTGTTGTTGCCGTTGTCTCTGCTCAAGATGCTGGTTGTATTCATCGACAACTGCCTGGGATTTAGGTCTATCTTCTGTAATGGACGATTTGGTAGGCATCCGAAGATGCCCGTAGGGACGGAGCCTAAGGATGCATGGTGACCGTGAAGGTCGGGCCGTGCCATCTGGCGAAGAAAAAGGCTCCTCAATGAGCTAAGCAGCGGCCTATGCTGGCTGTAGCTCAGCTCGGGAGATGCGGGCGGGGTTTTCGCCACTCGTTGCCCCTGTCATTTACGTATAAACAAAAATTCATAGGCCTGGGGAAGACAACACAAACAGGGGAGGTAAAAATGGGGAATAATAAAAAATAGTCGATAAGGATGGAATGGTTGGCGGACGGATCAGAAGGCCACGCGGTCGCACCTGGGTCCGGGTATAATGGGACCCTCGGCCTCTGGTTTCGTACCACCAACAGATCACTACTCATCAGGTGCTGCTTCGATCTGCCGGTAGGAGCAGCACTACCAGACCATAATATGGTTCATTACAGGTGGTTCATTACACTTCCGCCACGCGTTCGTAGACGATACCCTATTCTTCGTTTTTCGCAATCGTGCGTAGAATGAAGAGGGCCCTCTGGCACCTACTCTTAATACTCTCGGACTTATATTTTGTCTTGTGACGTTACGATATTTGCTTACTATGACTGGTAAGCTTCAAGTGTCCTCTTTCGGTAGGAGTCGCTGTGGCCTTAGTGCGTATAAGTGTACTATCCTTCTGCTCCGGCACGACTTGACTTGACCCTTTTCTATTTGAGTGTCTCGTCGGACACTCGTGACATTCACCCACTCAAACTTCGATGACCGCGTTTCAGCAGCCGTTGTTCCCGACCTGGAACAACCATGAAGGACCAATCCGAATGTATAAAATCTAAGGAAACATTTTATATAAATAAATAAATAAGTGCTTCCAAGCCAAGACCCGGAGTTGGATAAATCAATGGACTTTTAAAATTCAATGTCTTACCCCATCTTTTAAACGAACAACAATAAAACACTTATTCAATTCTGTATTTCATTCTAACAACCATTCCTCCGATTTTCTCTCTTCTTATCCTTGTTATTTGACAAACCCTCAAGTAATTACATTTCTCCTCTCATCGGCCACTCGTCCTAAGTGGTTTTTTACAATTTTCACCTGAGCTCTTCAACTTCAATTAATTCAATTTTCTCTGGGAAAATTTCGTTCATTGACAACTGGTCGGCATTGGCCTGTAAAGCTAAAGAAGGACATCAGGAAAGGAATAAAGTGGGGGGAAAATATCGAACGGGAAACAAAAATAGATTTAAGATAAATTTTAGGAGAAGGAAGCAGTGGGTGTGTTATTAGGAACGGAATTAAAAATGTGAAAAGAATTCGTTAAATTGTGTCCACTTGAAATACGAGTAAAGTTCCAAATTGAATTAGTACCTTTATTTGGATCTAGGGAATTTTCACGTAGCACATTTAATGGTTTCTCTTGTTATACAATAATTGTCGGACAATTCGACTATTCATCACTAAAGAACAAATTAGGGCATATGGCGTGCGGATTGTAAAGGTTATTATTGTATTATTATTACTCGAGAACTAAAAAAAAAAGAAAAAAAAAACTAAGTACTCAGTTCGAATTAGAGTGAAGCCCCATCGATAGTCTCCGCCAGCTAGAGATGCATACTCGTATGTTTATTACAAGATTTAGAACACCCTACATTTCAATTTTTCCGAATCCTGTCACGAATTTTTGATTTATTTGATGCAATCATGATAAAAATGAACGTCACCCTGATTTCACTCTTCATTTACTTACATCGAATGATGACCTTCAACCTTTCACCAAAACCCTCCATCTTTCCGCACCACTTGGCTGAAGCTAACTTCTTGAAAGGGCAACGAGCTTTTCATTTAATTTCCATTAGTTAAACCATGGAAAGAAAACATATAATCTCGTCTGATAGTAGATCCGAATACAAAAAAAAACAGCAGCCTCAAACTTGAAACGGAAAAGATAAGACAAAGTTAAAGAACAAATGACGACGAAAAGAAAGTCATGATAGATCAAAATGACTGACCTCGATTATTTAATTTACTGACTGTATTATGGCCGAGTGGGATGAACGAAATGCAAACAGACAAAGGCCACAATGGAGGGTTTCTCTTAACAAGTACCAACCCGAGGACATGATGAAATGGAAGCATCTGGTATTGGGGTTGAAGAAATTGAAATAGTATAAGTCCTTTTCATAATGAAATTGAAGAAATGTGAAAACAAAAAAGTCAATCATTGCAGTAATTAAAGGTAGCCATTGTTAAATAAGGACAAGAAAAAGATTGAATTGGAGGTGACCGGAGGAAACCTGTCTTATTAACAAGGATCGAAAGGATTTCTATTTCTTTCCCTGCTTTTCTTTGCATAGGTAATTAATTATTGAAACGGTCGGTCTTAGAATTTGTTAGGGCCAGTGGATAAAAAAAGGCAAAAATGAACGAACGGCCGTAATTCTTAGAAAAAGGTATCTCGATTGCCAAAAAAATGTATGATTTCCTGAGATGTTGTTAATGACTTTCGAAAGGAGCTTAATCGTCTTCATTTTCGGATTATTTAATAATTACTCGGTCATTAAGGAAATTCTCTAGAAATGGACCATTTCTAATGATGAAGGTTTATTTTTTACTAATTTAAACAAAAAATCAGTTATACGACCCTGTCTTGATAACGAGTTTCAACCTCGGAGATGGGTTTCTTGACGTTTCATGACCCAAGGAATAGTTTGGCATAATTAGTTTTTTAGTGCCATTTGACCAAGATACGAAAGCTGTCGAACGGAAGTCACAAGAGACGTGAAACTTGTCCAGTTGATAGATGTCAGTGAGGAGCCGGCTGCTATTGAAATTCAGCAACGATATATACTATAACAGCAAAAGTATCTAAACATAATAACTCCATAACGGTAAAAGCTAACTAGGCCAAATTTGTCCAGTAGGTAGACGTCAATAAGGACTAGCCTATTATTTGATTCCAGCAAACATCCATTAAGCGGTTGAAAAGCTACAGCTATGTAACGGAATAATTTTTGTTAACACAATAACTACAAACGGGGAGGAACTAGCTCGGCGAAACTCAAGGTTCTAATTCACGCGACGCGGGAACCCGTCGGGCGCGTCACATAGACGATACCCGTCCCATGTAAACAGCAAACGGGTTTACGACAACGCGTAACTTGTTAGCTGACGACGGGTCCCGACGGATACTCATCCGCCGTTGATGAGTCGATGAATTCAACAACAAACAAATGAAAAAATATGATGACAGTACTCGCACATATGATGCCGAATCGCAAACGCACCTGCATTATTTCCACATCAGTAAAATTCGCTTCGATACCCATTTCTGACGCTTCGTCCACATAAACCCGACTCACGTATAAACACTAGTCGCGTTTACGCGACTGGGATAAAAATCACGTGATAGCGTATAAGTATCCCATGTATCAGGAGCCTTAATAAGAACTGGGCTTCTATTATTTTCAGAACGGCAACATTTTCTAAGTATTAGTTTGTAGTCCGGATGGCGCAACGGTTAGCACGTTTGCCTTCAACGCACTGGGCCCCGGTTCGATTCCGGGGATTTATGTGTCGGACTATGAGCCCACTCAGCTGTTAAATGAGTACTCATTATGGGGTAAATAGCTCGGTTGAGCGTGTTGCTGATCACATACCTCTGCACAAAAACCGTCACGATCTAGAAAATGAGATGATGCTAACTCATCTCGAGGCCGTGGTTCAAATTGGACTGTTGCGCCAGTTATTTATTTTATTAATATTTTCTAAGAAAAGTAACTCTATAAGTGTCACCATACACTGTCGAACTCGAACATGGTACAAGTGGACCGCTTTTTTTCACGCTTATGTGAAGTGTGTGTGTGTGTGTCTTGAGCTATTCAGAGGATATTTGTACCAGGTTCGTGCTCGAGTTCGACAGTGGATGGTGACACTAACGCTAGAAGCTAACTGAGTGAAACTTTTCTAATTGGTGGGCGTTCGCGAAAACTAGGATCCTATTTAATTTCAGTAAAATCAATGAATCGGTTCTAAAGTTACAACTATAAAACAGTAAAATTTTGAGACACCAAAGATCGTGAAGTGGCTGTACTGTATGTTGGTGCGGCCTGTAGTCACATATGCTGCGTTAGTATGGTGGCCTAAGGCTCAACAGAGCTCAGCCATACTGAAACTTAACAAGCTTCAACGCCTGGCTTGTCTTGGGATAACTGAGCCTATGGGTACATGCTCTACGGCTGCTTTGGAGACGATTATTGGATTTACCCCGCTGCACATCTTCATTAAAGAAACAGCTGCTCTAAATGCTCTTAGGATACAACTTTCTTCTGAAGTTTGTATTAGCGACAATGGTCACATAAACATTTTGAATCAAATTCCTGGCATGCAGATCTGCCTAAGATCAGATTATTTGACCACGGAGTTATGTTTTGGCAATAAATTTTTAGCCATCATCCCAGACCGCACAGTATGGGATAATGGCAATCCCTTCGCAGACTCTGAATTTATCATGTGGTACACTGATGGGTCTAAGACTGTACAAGGAGTTGGTGCTGGCGTCTGTGGGCCCAGTACCAGGATTTCAATCGCTATGGGTGCCTGGTCTAGCGTTTTTCAAGCCGAGATCCATGCCATAGAGGTCTGTGCCAGGATTATTCTGGAGAATAAACTTAGAGGCGCTCACATTGCTATCTGCACAGATAGCCAGGCAGCCATAAGGGCTCTTTCTTCACACAAGCTCTATTCAAGGCTGGTGAAAGATTGTCGTGAGCTTCTTCAATGTCTGGCGACTGACAACCAAGTCCTTTTATATTAGGTGTCAGGTCATCAAGGCATTGAAGGCAATAAATTGGCAGATGAACTTGACAAGCAAGGCTCAACGTCTAATTTTATCGGACTGGAACCTTATTGTGGCCCTGGCTTCAGGAATTGTCTGACAGGCTACGACAGCGTTATTGGGATGACCTTCCAAGGCTGCGGCAATCAAAGGTGTTAATGAGACCCTTCCACTATGGGGATACTACCCACGTGAGTAGAGCTGGGCTTATGCAGAGAGACGGAGTGTCGTCTTTGTTTGGAGAACATTGAGACCACATATCACCCAGCGATTGCACTGGCTAGGTTAGCGCTACTCGGGCGGCTCGTCACAAACTCTGCTGATACCAGGAAATCTCTTGCTAAGACTTACTAGCCTTTGTAAGAGTGGTGGAAAGTCTCGTGCGATAATATTAAAGGATATGGCACAATAGACTTCCTATGGTCGTAGTGCCCACCGTGAGGGTCAGTAGGCGCACCTCTTTTTCTATTACTCGTATATTCTAAAATGTTGAGAACACAATTAATTTATAACGGAAAAAGCTAGTTTTGTGAAACTTGTCTAATTATTGAACGTTAATGAGGAATAGCTTCTGGTGGAGCTTCAGAAATATCCATGGTACAATTGAAAGGTTAAAAGTAATAAGCAAAAGGCATCATCATCATGAAGCTTAAAATTAAACTGGAGACAAATTCATATCGTAAAATCAACCGAACAGCTAAAAAGTTTCATCATTTGGAAATATCGCCCGAATATCGAAATACTTACCAAATGTTTATCCGAAATTATTTTTTCAGCTCTTATTAAATAAACATATTTCTCCAAAATTTGAATTGTTTAGTAGCAGAAAAAGAAAAAAACGAGATAAGGTAAGAGAGTCGGGCTACTAACCCAGCTGGTGGACACTCTAAAACAATAGAGAGGTCTATTATGGGGTAGCCCATAAATCAATTCAAAGACCGTTCACCCTTCTAATAAAGAGCAGTATTGCTTCTGCAAGAATCAACCTGAAATTTGCAGAGTTGATAGTAGTAGCCTGCTCGAGGAGCGAAATCCGAACGCGCGATGGCAGGACATTCGCACAAGGTGTGTTGGATCGTTTCTGCGTTCTCGAGCCAGAGAGGGCATTTTATCTCGCTGAACAAACCCATCTTGTTTAGATATCTGAGGAGGTGATGTCCTCATAAGTACACCACTAGATGAGTTCTACATACCCTTACATGATAAGGGCATTACCAATTTCTTCGATTGACGCAGCCCTGGAAGTGTATTCTAGTACTGAAGCCGTAATAATGCAGACAAGTCTCTGATTTGCAACTTGGCCGAGGCCAGTTCCAAGGCACGATGAATGCTGGAGATACTGTAATCGATCTCAGCTTCAAAAACGCTGGGTGAGATTCCCATTGCGATCGTAATCCTGGTTTTCGGTCCAAAGACACTTGCACCAACACCCTGTTCTGGTGTTGACCCATCGGTGAACCACTTAATGCATATAGGGTCACTATTCGGTTCGGTGAAATGACGGCTGAAAATGATTTGCTGAAGCAAACCTCCGTCATCATGTGATCAGATTCCAAGCAGATTAGCACTCCAAGAATTTGATTCAGAATGCTTCTGGGACCGGTTTCTTCGTAACGTGTGTCGGGAGTCAAACGGATTAGGAGAGCATTTGTAGCTGCTGATTCTTAAATGAGTAGGTAGGTAGATGGGCTGCTGTGACAAAACACAGCTCACTTAGACCTCAAATAGGTCCGTTGTAATACCATTAACACACATCCTCTCTCAATATTTCTGATAGTTAGAACCAACCAGAGCAAACAATAAAACTCTGGAGTTTTCCAACATCCGCGCTTTCTAGCTCTTCCAAGTCAGTGAAGAAGTAGGATCCAAGTAACGACCTCCTTCTAACTGCAAAAGCTGGACAGGAGCAGATAAGGTGGAAACTACTTTTCTCCTCGTTCACGTCTCCACAGCTCCTGCAAAAGTCATTGTAGGGAAACCGAAGTCTCCTGGCATGTTCCCCAATGAGACAATGCCCAGTGATAACACCCACCACCGAGCTGATATGCCTTCTGTTTGGCGACAGTAAATTTTCAAATCGGGTAGCGTCCAGTATGGGCCACAGCGATCGAGTTGTGCGGCAGGCACTGCCATCAATCCATCTTGCATTGGCTTTGTTAATCGCCTCAGATTTGACAATCAGTTTGCAAGAAGCAATGGGAGGATAGATATCACCATATAGTTGGGGTTCCCCATTCAAACAGCCCAGTCTGGCAAGCTCATCAGCCTGACAGTTACCTTCCAGTTCGCTGTGGCCAGGGACCCAGCACAGGACAATGTTAAAAAAGCTCCCCAATTCAGAGAGGGATGATCGACAATAATCCACAGTCTTAGATGTACACAAGACTGAATCCAGCAATCTGATTGCAGCCTGGCTGTCCGTATAGATGACAATGTCTCTACCAGCTATAACATGTCGCCCTAAAAAGATAAGAGCTTCCGAAATCGCCGTGATCTCCGCCTGCAAAACACTACAGTGAGATGGTAGACGGAATATCAGGCTTAGGTTTAACCTGTCGCAATAGACACCCGCTCCTACCCCTCCGTCTGTTTTGGATCCGTCCGTATATATGCCGATAGAGTCAGCAATTGGAAACTCGCCTTCCTTCCACTGATCCCGATTTGGGATGACGGATGTGAAGTTCTTGCTGAACAGATGTTTAGGAGCGGAATAGTCAGTTGTTGTAGGAATATCCAAACCATTTAAAATCGATGAGTGGCCGAAGGCAGACGAGATCCACAATCCCGTTTCACGAAGGCGTATGGCAGTGATTGCAGCAGTTTGTTCGCCCATGATATCCAGAGGAAGCAGGTTGAGCAGCACGTCCAAGTCTGCAGACGGAGTTGACCTCAGTGCTCCGCTAATGAGGACGCAGGCTAGTCTTTAGACCTTGCTAAGCAGGCTGCAATTGGCTGCAATATGAAGGGCTTTCCACCAAACCACAATACCATAAATAAGTATGGGGAGTACAACAGAAACGTAAAGCCAGTGTACAACATTTGGTTGCAGACCCCTGCTTCTACCTATGGCTCTTCTGCAGGAGTACATAGCAATAGTAGCCTTTTTCACTCGTTTCTGGATACTGGGTTTCCAACCCAACCTTCTGTCGAGAATGAGCCCGAGAAATTTTGCCGTTTCCTAAAAAACTAATCTAGTCCCTCCCAACTGTGGGGGCACGATAGAAGGTACCTTGTACCTCCTAGTAAAAAGAACAAGTTCAGTCTTACTCGGATTAACCTTTAAGCCAGAGGAATTGGCCCAATTTGTAAGCAGAGAGAGGGCATTCTGAAGCACCTCACTGAGAACGCTTGGGAACTTACCCGAAATAGCAATGGCAACATCATCCGCATAGGCTATCACCCTGCAGCCCAGTCTTTCTAAGTCAAGAAGCAGCGAGTTAACCACTAAGTTCCAAAGAAGTGGGGATAAAACGCCGCCTTGTGGAGTGCCCCGAATTACTCGTCTATGTTCCGATGATGAACCCAGGCTAGTGTGAACAACCCTCGATGTCAATAAAAGGTTGACAAGTTCGCAGAGTGACTTGCTCACATGCAACCCAGAAAGCGCGTTGATGATAGCTTCGGGTTTGACGTAGTTAAATGCGCCCTCAATGTCCAGGAACACGACCATGGTATATCCCTTGTAGTTATTTTAAGAGATTTCTCGATGTAGCCTACTAAAGAGTGCAAAGCTGAATCCACCGATCTACCTTTGCAGTAGGCATGTTGAGATGTAGATAATTGACGCGATGGAATACTACTCCGTAGATAAAAATCAATCAGCCTCTCAAACATCTTAAGCAGATTAGATGACAGGCTGATAGGTCTAAGGTCATTGGGGCGTGCGTGCGAGCTTTTACCCGCTTTCGGGATAAAAGTCACGTTCACTTCAGTTCATATACGTGGGATATAGACCAGCTCCAAACATGCCCTGAAAATGGCTTCGATTCACGGGGATATAATATCAGATGTGTGCTGCAAATCGGCCGGAATAATGCCATCACGTCCAGGCGACTTGAACGCATCAAAGCTTCGAATAGCCCATAAAATGTTTTCACTGGAAATTATAGAGGCACAATCACAAGAAGCAGTCACTTCTGAAGTAGTGCCAGTGAATGGAAAATTAGCTGAGCTATCTGGGAATGAGTATATGCAGCGCATTAAGTCCAATGATCGCAGCGAAAAACAAGTCATGAATACAGTTTTTTTTCCTGTTCTTGTTTTTGTATTTGCACTTGAAAAAATCTTAAAAACTTTTTTTTTCCTATGTATATCATTATATATCATTATTGTAAGGAATAAATTGTTTTTGTGAAAAAAAAAATCCATAACCAATTTCAACTTTTAACATATTTAATATCTGCGGTCGCGAAAAAATATCGATGATAGAACAGGGGTCTGCATGAAAAAAGTTTAGGAAGCCCTGACCTGGTATATAAACTGTTCTCCCTCAATTATTATTATTTTTTTTATCTGCATACAGTTTTCATCACATCTGCAATTCTGTAATTGTATGAATTATAATAAAATTATTGATTTCGTACTATGTACAATTAACATTATTTGATGTTTATACCCTAGACTTATAGTAGACTTTTATTTTAATATAATAATATATGGCTAATTTGATTTGCTAAAGAGTGAATATCATTTGCAAAAGAATGAATTTCTTTTGCAAAGGGGTGAATTTCATTTGCCAAAGTGTGAATTTAATTTGAAAACCCTATAACGGCTCTTTATATTTCAGTTTAAACTCAAATAAATATACAATTGAAAAATATGCTTGCCGGACGATCATTGTTAATCATACTACTATGTTTTCTGGTAGTATTGGCTAATTTTCGGGTTCTTTTTTTCGATTAAAGTCTCGTCTACATCGTTTCGCCAAATAATTTACCGAATGGAAAAAAATATTTAGAATAAGAACACCCACCACTTGACCGCATAATATCATGAAAATGAACACTAAACTATCAAAGAGCAAAAAAAAAAATGTGTACATTTTTTACCATTTCTCACTTCGTATACATGCTGACTGGATTGCTTTAGGAGAATGTATCTGACAACTTTGCCATGTTGACTATGTCGACCTGACCCGATTTTCCTAATTTAATTTTAATTGTAGCTATTGCTCCTGCACTTTGTGGAGGACTGTGAATCTGTACGTTGACTATGTTCGTTTCTAACCAAATACACATTTAGGACATGGACGAGTTTGAGCAAAGGCATGCAGAATTATATCAGTGTGTGTAGGAACGTCCACACGAGTGAAGCCCATGCTATGGATTACTTAAACTTAACGTTCTAGTTATTTTGAAAATCTAATTCGCCGGCGGCGCGCGATCTACATGAATTATGAGAGGATATGAGTTGGCTTGCAGATTGAGAACCTATATTTTTTTCCATTTTTTTTTTTTAAATTGGGATACAGAAAAAAGTAACTGGGTCTAGATATGGCGAACAGGGTGTATGCGGAAGCAGTTTGAATTTCAGTTGGTGCAATTTTGATATTACAATCATGTACGTATGCACCCGAGCTGATATTCTCCAAGCCTCAGCAATCTAACAGATGACGACCTAACCCCTATTGTCATCAATTATTTCCATGCGGCTTAGATGACGTTTCGTTAGCATGAACTATGGTTTTGGACGATGTATGTTGCTAGCATGTACCTCCTGCCCATTCAACTACACACCTGCGACAAATCGGAAAAGTTTGGTTAGGTTAGGTTAGGTGGCGGCCCTTACAGCCCCGCATAGACCGCTTGGGTCGAAAACGTGCCACGAATTGACAACGGGGCAAAGGAACTACGTATTGGGATTAGTTAATATCTTTGGGTCATTGCTGAGTTCGAAGGTTTTCGTCGCGTTTGCGAATTCCTAAAGACTATTTATACTGAGGTCGCGGACCGCCTTCAATTTGCGGAAGAAGTAGGCATCAAGAGATTTTTGTCTTGTTCTTGCGATTGCTGGGCATTCACACAAGAGGTGTTCCAGAGTTTCTTTAATGTAAGGCAGCTGACAGTTTCTGCAGCCATTGGAAGTGATCAATCCTAGCCTATACGTAAGCTCCCCTATCAGGCAATGGCCAGTAACTAATCCGACTAGCATCGCAGACTTACCTCTGGATAGTCCTAGGAGTATGTTAGTTTTCCTTGGATTGTTAGAATTCCAGACTTCCCTCGTTATCCTGGAATTGATGACTTTGTTCCAATCCTTATTGGCTAGTTGCATCATCTTACAGTCCATTTCTGATCTTATTGCCTGCATTGGTATAGGAATTGCTATTGCCATTGCGCTATCAAGAACAGCACCCTGTTTTGCAAGCCAGTCCGCGATGTCGTTGCCAAGTATGCGGCTGTGGCCAGGTACCCATCGGAGCTCTACTTTCCTTGAAGTACCTAACATCTGAAGAGCCGAAAGACATTTGAGCACTGTCTTTGATCTTATGGTGTCGGATTGTAGCGCTTTTAAAGCAGCTTCACTGTCCGAGTGAATAAAACTTTTCCCTTCCTGCGAGTTGTTGAGGCTAGCTCTGCTGCCTTTTGAATCGCTAGCACTTCCGCCTGGAAGATTCTGCATTCGTTCGGCAGTCGGATGGATAAATTGTACAGAAGTTCTGGAGAGTGAACTGCCGCCCTAACACCCCCTTGCATCTTTGAGCCGTCAGGGTAGAGATTTATTGATCTCTTTGGCACATTCTCGCCGGTAGTATAATAAACTCTATCTGGTATAAATACTGAGAAGTTTTTGTTGTAGTTCATCACTGCTTTAGTGAAGTCGGTGGTTGCGACTGGCAGTTTGATGGTTGCGGCTTTATTCTGAATTGCCCTGTTTCCCTCAGTCTTAGGGCACATTTAGACGCTGTGTTCATTAGGAACATATCGATTGGGGGAGGTTCAGGAGTGTTTAAGGAATTCGTTGACGTGGTTCTCATTGCGCCAGTGATTCCCAGCAACCCAGTCTTTGGTTCCTTTCCACTTTCCGTTTATGGGCTTTAATTTTTAGTGCAGTCCACCAGACCACAATTCTGTATACTAAAATTGGCCCGACAACGGCCGTGTACATCTAGCGCATAATGCGAGGTTTCAGCCCCCATACCTTACCAAGCAAGCTTTTGCAGGTGTATAAAGCGATAGTTGCTTTATTGGTGGGTTCTTCGATGTTGAGCTTCCAAGTAAGCTTGCTGTCTAGAATCAACCCTAAGTATTTTGCATGAGTTGTCAAAGTTAACTCGGTGACACCCATCCTTGGGATGTTGAAGCCCTGAATTTTGGTTCTCCGTGTGAAGAGAACCATTTCAGTCTTTTCCGGGTTCACATTTACACCCACCTTACCTGCCCATTTCAGCAGCTTACTTAGAGACATTGTTGTGAGGTACGATAGAACACCAGTATCCTTTCCGGATACAAGAATTACTACATCATCTGTGTAGGCCACCACATGTATGCCTACCGCTTCAAAACTTTTTAATAAAGTGTTAGCTACTAGTATCCATAGAAGTTGTGATGGCACACCTTGTGGCGTACCCCTCCTGGCTGTTTTAGTAGCCCTCGCGTTGCCCCATGCAGACGATATAAGTCTGTTAGAAAGCAGTGATTTGATCCAGATCCTTATGGATTCGTTGACTCCTGCCTTATGAAGGGAGTCGAAAATCGCTTAGGTTGTGACATGGTTGAAGGCCCCGGCTATGTTCAAGAACGTCCCGAGCGTGTATTTCTTGTATTGAAAAGAATTCTGAATGGTGGAAACCACTTCGTGCAGAGCTGTTTCCACCGATTTCCCTTTTAAGTACGCGTGATGCGCGTTAGAGAGGTAGCCAGGTTCAAGCGACTCTCTAATGTGCCCATTAAGTATTTTCTCCATGGTTTTCAGCATGAAGGATGTGAGACTGTCGCGCTCGGTGGCCGTGATCGTTCGGTCACCGCTCTACGATACTAATCTAGAGCTCGGAGATCAAATGTCGGCGCGATCAAAAACTGCCTGTGAGTACTACACAGTGCTCCGAGCTTGTCAATACAAAGACGGCGCGGATAGGAGGTGCATGCTGGCAACTGCGCTTCCGAAAAGTAGATATGCTTTTGTAACGTCAACAAACATAGAAATGCTAGAGTTGTTGATGCGCCCATGCCACTGGAGGGGTCAAGGCAGTTAGAGAGATAGTTTTTTTGCGTTATCATGACTGTTTTTTTCAGTATGAACACAACGCTTGCCTCTCGCCAGGCGTGTGGTGCATAGCCCATTCTGATGCAGCCTTTGTAGATGGCCACAATCCAGACTGCTATATAGTCGATAGCTCTTTGCTGCATTACAGGTATGATCTCATCGGGTCCGCCTGATTTGTATGGGTCGAATGAATTAATGGCCCTTTTTACCTTCCTGACCGTGAAGAGCCCTGGAATATTGCAGCGGCGTGAGTTGGTCATCACCGCTGTTATCTGCTGTAGGGTAGGTGGTTTTTCACAGTCCGGGAAGTACGTCGCAAGTAGTAATTCCGGTGTTTCCGCACTTCCTTCTGTCCAACCATTTCCCTTGTTGAGTGTAGAGGGCGGCGTTGGATTTTTCGAGATTACTTTCATTAGCCGCGATGCCTCTGATGTGCATTCAATTTTACTGCAGAAGTCTCACCAGCTCTTCCGTTTCACCGTTCTCAGCTTTTTTTTAAGGATTTGAGTGAGTTCCTGTATTAAATCCAATCTTCATCTTTCCCTGTGCGTTTTGCGACACTGAAAAGCGCCCGCACCTTGCGGCGAGACACCACAATGTCTTTATTCCACCATTTTGGCTGGGCCTTTTTAGGAGGTTTGCTGCACTGACATGATGCCCTGAATGCATTGATAAGTGTGTTCGTGAGAAACTTATTTATTCGTTTAATGTCTTTAACATTTCGTGCATAATCTGGACGTCTATTGGTGAGTTTGTCGCGTATAATTCTCGCATATAACTCCCAACCCGTCTTCCTCGGATTTCTGTGTAATTTGCCCAATTTATCTGTTTGATATTCAACGTTGAAGCTGAGGCAATCATAATCGAATTGTTGCTTCCGTCTACATGTATCACTGTTAAATCGCTAGTGCTCCTTTCGCAATCGAGGAGTACATTTAGGCTCTTTTTCGCCATTACGGCCGATCACTTTCTGCCGTCCTTCGGAGTGAATATTGCACTGTAACTGCTGGTTGATAGCCCCTTGATATGGCCCTCTTCAGAAATCCAGGGTTCCTGGAAGAGTAATACATCGTAGGGGTCAACTGTGTAATAGTTTTGCTGACGCGAAACTACTGTGATGTAGATTGATTTGCAGCACTCGTAGCATCGTCTGAAAGATGAAAGATGATCCATCTTAGCCGCAATAATTGTGGTTTCGCCTGGGTTCCCAGCCTCAGACTCGCTATCGTCCTCCCTCAGTGTGATGCTATCAGCCGCCATGGTCAAAGTTTCAATACCGAGATCCTTTTCTACTTCGTTGGTTTCAAGAGTATTAGTGTTGTTGTCCATGGGATTTCACTTTTTAAGCTTGAGGAAAACGATTCCCATGCCCCATCTCATCTTCTCAAATCTCGGATAGAGCTGGTCTTCCGCCTGCTTATTTATTTGCAGAATCAAATCGGGAAAATTTGTGGCTTATTGTTATGCTCAGTATCACAGGGGGAAGACGACACAAACATCCATGGCCACGACGTCGACGGGACTCGAACCCGTAACTGATCGGTAACATTAGGCATCAGACTGATGCCTCAACCGAACTGAGCTACTGGCCGTCCAACGACGCGGCGGCGCTAGAAACTGCACGCCATCAATGCCTTACAGATGTGCTAGAAAAGTTGACGCTCCCGCCCATGTCCCTGGAGGGGCTAAGGCAATTAACAAATATTGTTAGTATTTAGTACTGGTACGGCCACATTTGTGCTCAGCCACCCAATGTTTTACAGTTGCCAGGTTACTGTCATTTTCTGACTTTTTTGTCCTTTTCAAATGATATTTATCGTGAAAGATCTTGTGAAATTTTCCTAAACTTTTCACCCAAGAACCGAATAAAATTAAAATTAATCTAACTTCATAAGAAATTGTCTGAGCAACAACCCGTAATCCACTTACATATTGCTGTGAATCACAGCCGCACAGTCATTTCTATGGAATTTATTTTCGACAAGAATGCTGTCCCAGTCGGTAGTCTATACCCGGTTGGGTCACTAAAAACTACCCAAATCAAAGACACTCACCAAACCAAGGCAGGGAGACATTACATTTTCCCTATGCTGGCCCCTTTTTTTTACTGCCACTCTGTTTTATACTGCACAAAAATGCGGCTAATACGAGTATATTATAAAAAAATTTCATTATAAGGACTTTTCAAACTTTACTCATAATACTTCATTTTTTTCGTTACAGGTAAAATACAATATTTTTAAAACCTATGGACAATAGTTGGTAAGTTTGGTATTCCTTTCGGAGTCCCCCAGCCCACGAATGACACCTGAATGGTGCGATCGTGTCTTCGAACGGTTTTTGATAAAATATGTTTCCCCGAGGGTTGCTGACGAACTATTGTAATAGCATCTTTAGCTTTATTGGATAATGCACCATTTCATCGGTTTACCATATAGTAAACGCTGATATCCAGATCGCGTGAAATGGAAAAATTGACAGCAGTCTCCACACTTTTCATCGGCGAAATGGGCCTTAAAAAAATCGTGGAGAACATGAGATTTCCCCAGATCTATGTACGTACCAATGAAATGAAACTTTTGACATGTTTAGGTCAGTTTGACATCGTAAAGACATTTCCGTCCATTCTCTTTGCTTTCCGATTCGTGATTATGTCGGCCCGCGGTGATGTTTTGTCGCCACCGCACAACACTCATATAAAAAATAAATAAGATATCCACAACAGTCCGGATGACGCAACGGTTAGCACGTTCGCCTTCAACGCACTGGGCCCCGGTTCGATTCCGGAGATTTACGGACTATGAGCCCACTCAGCTGTTAAATGAGTACCCATTATGGGGTAAATAACTCGGTTGAGCGTGTTGCTGATCACATACCTCTGCACGAAAACCGTCACGATCTAGAAAATGAGATGATGCCAGCTCTTGGGGGGGGGGTTGAGGTACCCCTGTGGTGTGGAGTGTGAAAAAAATACCACGGCCTTTCCCTTTGAGGGCCTGTCGTTAAAACCGACAATCAAAGGACAGGATGTGTATGCCAGCAACTTGCACTATCCGAAATCTTTATATGCTAACGAAACGTCAACTATGCCTCGGATAAGGACTGACTCAACGGTTACGACTTTTAGCTATCGTACAATGACAAAGATTGGATTCTGGAATGTGCGTACTCTCCTGGACAATGGATCAGAAGGTCCCCAGAACGCACGATTTCTTCAATTAGAGAGTGAATTTCTGAGGTACAAATTAAATATCTTAGGAGTTAGTGAGATAAGATGGTGGAACAGCGGAGAATTCATCTCTCCAACGGGCAGCACAGTAATGTTGTATTCCGGTAAAGCTACCGGTAGTCGTCGTGAGTCAGGTGTGGGGCTCCTTTTAACCAGAGCCGCGCGAAACTGTCTCTTATCCTGGGAACCGGTCTCTGACAGGGTCTTGACCGCCAGGTTCCGGACCAAAATGAGGAACATCTCAATAATACAATGTTATGCCCCTACTGAACCCGACAATGTCTTGGCAAAAGACTCCTTCTACGAAGAACTAAACGCCGTTCAGAGCAGAACACCTAAAGGTGACATTATAATGGTTATGGGTGATTTGAATGCGAAAGTTGGCGCTGATAACTATGGGCTCAGACATGTGATGGGGAGACACGGTCTTGGTGATCGTAATGACAACGGTGAAAGATTTGTAGAGTTCTGCAACTTTCACAGTCTCTTCATCGGTGGTACTATGTTTGAGCATAAGGACCACCACAAAATCAGTTGGTCCTCTGTTGATCGGCGCAGAACACAAAATCAGATCGACCATTTTGCCATTAGTAAAAGATTCAAGAGTTGCCTCCTGGACGTGCGAAACAAGAAGGGTGCCGATATTGGGATGGGAAGAGACCATTATCTTATGATCGCTAATGTTCGATTGCGTATTGCAGCCGTGCGCCGCCCCAGCGACGAAAGATCCAGGCGCCGCAAATTCAACACCGCTCGATTAAAAAATCCAGCTGTCTTACAACAATATAATGACCATCTTGCGCAAAAAGCGGCTGAGATAACTAGTCACCCAGATAGTGACATAAACGAAAACTGGGATGCCATAAAAATGCGTACATTGATAGCGCAAATAGCATCCTTGGCCCAAACCCGGATTGCCGGAATAAGCCCTGGATGTCCGACGCTTCATGGCAGCGGATTGTTGAAAGAAAGGAGCTGAAAGTTCGTTTGGCTGCAGCATCAGACGACAATCGAAGCAGCATCGAACTCCTTTACCGTCAGAAAGCTCGAGAAGTTCAGCGTAGTGTGCGACGCGATAAAAGAGTTTATGCCAATTCTCTTTTAGCGTCAGCAGAAGAAGCCGCTAGAAGTAACAACTTAAACGCCGTATACGGTGTCATCAAGGAGTTTACAGGTGGTCGTAACTCTTGCCAACATCCGGTGAAAGATAGTGATGGAAAGCTACTTATCTTGGAAGAAGATCAAATGAGGCGGTGGAAAGAACACTTCGCCGCGGTCTTGAACCGTGTAACCTCTGGTGAAGTTCCCCCTCATATAGATAATTTAGCTAACCATCAAAATGTGCGTATACGGTCCACTGCCCCGACTAAAGAGGAAATAGTCACTGCAATTATTGCACTAAAACGAGGAAAGGCCGCCGGACTTGACGGCATCCCTGCCGAACTTTATCAAGCAGCGCCAAGCGTAACTGCCGATTTGCTGCACCCACTTGTTGATAAAGCGTGGAATACAGAGACCTTTCCCACTGAGTGGAAGGAAGGTTTGATCATCAAACTTCCAAAGAAGGGTAGCCTCACAGACTGTAATAATTGGAGAGGCATTTGTGTGCTTCCTGCCGTTGCCAAGATAATAGCTAAAATCGTCCTGGAAAGACTAAAGGCCCACTTAGAAAGCACAATTGATGAAGAGCAGGCTGGCTTTCGATCCGGATTCTCCTGTGTCGATCACATTAACACCTTGCGAATCATCATCGAGCAATGCGCTGAATACGATTCTCCGCTTCACTTGCTTTTCATCGATTTCGAAAAGGCTTTCGATAGTGTGAACCGGGATTCTATATGGGCGGCCTTGCGCAGGAGAGGCATCCCTGAGAAGCTTGTGGCTATTATTAAGGCAACCTATGACGGCGCGAAATGTCGCGTTCTGCATAAAGGTAAGGTGTCGGGGGACTTTGAGATTCGCAGTGGAGTTCGGCAGGGGTGCATCCTCTCACCGATCCTATTCCTCATTGTGATCGGCGATGTGTTACATGCAGCCCTATCCGGACTCGACAGAGGAATTCAATGGACTTTGACATCTTATCTACAACATCTTGACTACGCTGACGACATATGCCTACTCTCCCACAAAATCATGGATCTGTCCGCAATGGCGTTAGATCTCGAGAGGGAGGCAAGCAAGGTTGGGCTAAAGATTAATACCAACAAGACCAAGGTTCTTAGCCCGCCGTTGCGAAAAAGAAATCCGACACCTATTGCCATCAATATTAATGGGCAGCCTGTGGAGAAGGTAGACAACTTCGTCTACCTGGGTAGCATTGTTGCCGAAAATGGTGGTACGGAGCAGGACATCGCTCGTCGTATCAACCAGGCTAAACGCGCATACGGCATGCTGTCCATATCTGGCAGGGCAGTTATCTCAGCATCAAGACCAAGCTGGGCCTGTTTCGCTCCCTGGTACGGTCAGTGCTTTTGTATGGGAGCAGTACATGGAAAGTTTCCGTAGGAGTTACCAGAAAGCTGCAAGTTTTCGTCAACTCATGTCTTCGTCGAATTTTAAGAATTTTCTGGCCCGAAACAATATCAAATGAAGAGCTAAGTCGGCGTACGGGTCAGATGATAATCGACGAATTGATACGCAGGCGAAAATGGCAGTGGATAGGTCACACATTGCGGAAGAGTGATAACTGCATTGCTATGCATGCCATGAAATGGAACCCCATTTCCAACCAAGGCCGACCAAGAGGGGGTCCTCGAATCACATGGCGTCGATCTGTGGCAAAGGAGTGTCAGGTACTGGGTAAGTCTTTTGGGGGGTTGCGCCCCATTGCCCAGAACAGAGTACGATGGCGCGCAGGAGTAGTTAACGCGCAATGCCCCGCTAGGGGTTAAAGCAAAGTAGTAACTCATCTCGAGGCCGTGGTTCAAATTGAACTGTTGCGCCAGTTATTTATTATTTTTATCCACAACTCGTCCGAGTGACAGCACAACACAAGTCATCTGTGTGTAGCAACCAAAGAATTACAAGAAAACTTATTCAAAAGTAGCAACCAACAACTTTGAACAGCTGATTAAACTGTCAGTGGAATTATTCCTCGTGCAAGATGCACGAGAAAACTTTTCATCCTGGTCGAATCGAAAAGTCTCCACAAACTGGAAATTTCACTTCAAGGTAGTACTCAGATCGCGTCTAATGAAATTTGCCTCTCCACACAATTTCACGACTCTTTTCCCCGGCGAAAAAAAGTGGTCATTTTGTATGGGATTTCACGGCATTTTTCATTCTACGCGATCTGAGTACCGGCCTTAAGAGTTAATTACGGGAATGGTTTACACGGTGTCCAGCTTCACAATGTCCACACTTAGGAGCCGTTGGGAGGATTTAATATTTATATGAAAAGGATTTTTTAAAGGCTGGAACGAATTGAATTTGCGGTGAATTCCACTACTAGAAAAGTGGTATTTTGTCATTAAATTTTATTTGAGTTATTAAATGGGGTCAAATGTCGGTTTTCAAGATGCTGCCACGAGTTTATTTCTGACTGTGTCAAACAAAAATTATTTCTGACTGTGTCAAACAAAAAAAATGGGGGGAGGTGGGGCGTAGGCCAGTGCGTTGAGGCATCAGTCTAATGTTTCATCATACAGTTTTTTTGCAGGTTCGAGTTCCGTCGTGGCAATGGATGTTTCTGTTTTCTGCATAGGGTGCCGCTAGAAATGTTTTCTCATATCAAAATTTTCTTTTAAAGCTCGCAACATACGGTCGGGCACAACTACGACCAAACCAGTACGGAAGCACGTCAATTTCATAGAACGGTTGTAATGAGGATATTTTTTTACCGTGATATCTATAAAATTGACGTGGTTGCGTGGTGGCTTGGTCATGGTTGTGCTCGACCATGTGTCACGGGCTTAAGTCATCCTGCGGTAAAACGTATTCTAATTGTTGTTATCCATAGACTCAGCTCTGACGCGCTCGGTGGCCGTGCGTTCGGTCTGCGCTCTACGGTCTAGTGCAGGGGTCGGCAACCAGCGGCCAGCGGCCCTCCATGACGTTTTGTGTCGCCCGCGAGAAAATAACCAGTTATCTACTTTAAATTAGGATCTGCAAAACGCGAACAAGGTTTGAGTGTGGTCTTGTAGGTTTGAGAAATATGTGAAGTTCGTGATAAAAGTAGAGAAAAGAATATGATACATTTGCTCACAGTTGTAATGTATAACCTTAAATAGCACTTGACGTTTTACGCATGGAAAGTCTGGTCTATCTGCCGGTGCTTGCTGTCTGCTGCAAACGGGTGTATAAATTAACTTAAATATCACAAAAAGGGAGACAAGTTAACTCATATGCTCAATATTCGACATTCGTGTGGTAGTAGGCAATAATCCAACAAGACCATTTGGGCAATAATCCAACCAGACCATTTGGGCGTTGCTAAAGCGATCACAGAGTCATCAAAAGCACGAAACAATGGACGGAATTGACGCCATTCAATTCAGGGTACTCCTACAAGTGTAAATGTAAAAAACCAGAAAATTGGGATATTTGAATGTTACGAAAACGATGGCGGACGTCATCAAAATCGCAAATCGACCCTACTCAAGTGCAGTCTTCATTCGAATGGTATTCGATTCAGGACGCTGCCATAAGTGTCTGTGTTGAAAGGCAAAACCAAAATTCCGTTGCCAATTTTGCTCTGAAAATGAGAATCGGAAATTTGGACTAGCGAATCGACTTACTGACTCGATTAGGTTCAACCGCTGATTCGTCAAGTCTCGCTGTATTCTCTTCAAAAGAACTTCGACCTGCCTTTCTGAGATGGAACCTATGGAAGCGCCAGTGATGCTAAAGAAGAATGAATGGTTCGTTATTGCCGAGTACGTAGCCTCGATTAAAACTGGCCATCTCAATCGATTTGTCGAAAAGAACAGGTTGGATCACCGGATCAGCTCCGGCTCTCTAGGATCAGGGCGATAACATATTAGCCTGATTGTTGAAGTCTGCATGTTGTGTTTGATTGTTGGAGTGTTTGTGGCTCTTCTTTAGAACAGGCCCAGTTGGCATATATAGAATTTTAACTTAACCCACAATCCCTAGACAAAAATCAAAAGAGAAATTATAATTCAAAATTTGAATATATTTATAGGAAGTATACATATTTTTTGAACCTAACTAAGACTCGTAAATCGTATTTTCAATTTTTAAAAAGGAAAAAATTTTGCTCTAGAGCTCTTTTAAAATCGTAAAACCGTATTAGATGCTGAAAATGTTACAAAAGACGATAAAATTTACTATCTGGCACCACTGTGGAGCCTTCGATATCAAATGTCGTTCGAACCAACATTGTACAAATAATATGACTACGATCATTTATTGGCGGATTTTGGATTTAATTACGAGGGTCAGCGCTTTCCATATTTCCCATTTTCAACATTTTAAGAATTTTGGTTTGCAACGAAATTTCGGTTGGCTTTTTTGTGCACTGCGACACTTGAATACACTGAATAAAATTCCAATCGAATCGAGAATGGAAAAATGCTTTGACTTTGGTCCTTATCGGCGTCGTTTATGATGTGTGCAAAAGGTTTAGGAACTAAGATTATATTTTCAATTTTCAAAATTGCTTGCCTGGCGCGGTGTTAATAACAGCATTTAGGTCTGTTTTCTTGCACTGATATTTAATGTTTTTTTTTTCACTGTGCGGCGGGCCTATAGATACTTCTTTTGATAGTGGCCCACTGGCTGATCTAAAGAATGGAGGTTCGATCCTCGACGCAAACGAAAAAAACTGCTTGCTACTAATAGAACTCCTACTGCACTCCGAGCTTGTCCACGTTCGAAGTTCATCAGCTTGACAATTACTCTCCAGGCCACTGTGGCTAGGAACCCAGCAAAATACAATGTTAAAATAGCTCCCCATTTCGGAGAGCGACAATTTCCAACTATCTTAGATGCTATCAGGACTGATCTGATCTACATATGTAGAAATCCCTGTAGCAGTTATGGCATGCCGTCCCAACAAGATTAGAGCTTGTGAAAGCGCCGTGACCTCCACATAGTGAACAGGTAGACGGAAGGTTAAGCGTAAATTTAACCTGTCGCGAAAGACGTCCGCTCCAACTCCTCTGTCTTTCTTGGATTTGTCTGTATAGAGAGATGATAATAGAGACATATTTTCCGCACCCTCCTGCCACTGATCGGGGTTAAGGATAACAGTTCTGAGGTTCTTGTCGAATAGATGTTTGGGAGTGGAATAGTTAGTTACTGCACGGATAACTAAACCATTTAGAATCGCTGAGTATGAAATCTACAGGCCAGTTTAACGATGTCAATGGTAGCGATTGCAGGAAGATCAAGTCCATGACATCCAGAGGGAGCAAGGTTGAGCAGCACGTCGAAAGTAGCAAACGAAGTTGTCCTGAACCCCGCTTATGAAGACACTGGCTAGTCTTTTCACTTTACAATGTAGGTTGCGATTGGCGACAATACAAAGGGGTTTCCACCAAACCAGAATACCATGAATAAGTATGAGGCATACAACGCAAAGCCAGTGCACATTATTTGGTTGCGAACCAGCTTCAACCTATGGCTCATCTACAAGAGTGTGTACAAACTAATAGTAGCCTTTTTCAATCATTCCTGGAAATGTGGTTTCCATCCCATTTGCACCTCACCAAGGACGCTGCGGAACTTACCCGCAATACAATAGCAATGGAAGCATCATCCACATAGGCTATCACCCTGCAGCCCAGGCCCTCCAGGTCAAGAAGCAGTGATCGCTAGATTCTAAAGTATTTACTCGTTTTTGTTCTGGTGATGAGACCTGGCTAGTATAAACAACCCTCCATGTCAAAACGAAAAATTTGTTCACATGCAAGCTAGAAAGTGCGTCGATGATTCGTTTCATGTTTAACGTATGGTGAAAAAATCGATAAATGTTTACATTGATACGAGTACGCGGATATTATGGGCCATTTTTATTATTGCTAAAGCCGGAATTCCTGTCCGGAAAAACTTATCGGGCCCGGCCTTCCGGTTTGCCTGAATATAGGATAAACCATACACCATCCGGAATTCCTGCCGGAAAAACTGATCAGGCCCGGCCTTGAGGAATTCCGGATCGTGTATGGCTGCTTCAGGCCGCCATAGAATGAAAGTATCTATCTATTGGATTGAATTGTAGGGCATTTTACTTTCCATGGCCAAGCTTCAGATACATTCGTCTATTGAAATAAACTCCAGTGAAAATTCAGTCTAGTCTCGCGGCCGGACAGGCCTTTGAGGCGGCCGGATGGATAATTGGAAATCGATCTTACCGCCATAGAATGAAAGTATCTATCTATTGCTGAGAAGAGCTAAACGTAGCTCGTGGTTGCATTTTTGCGATAGCATTGATAGTTGAAGTGATGCTTCCAGGCTTAAGAAGATCCTTTCTACAAATCCAACCATGCCTAGTTATTTGCTGAAGGACGATGGAATATGGACATCATCGAGCCAAGAGACGACCGAGGTCCTGCTTGACTCACATTTTCCTGGCAGCTCTTCTGCTAAATCCCTCGGGATAACTGCCACCACCAATATGGCACCATTTGATTTCAAGCCAATTCTTTCAAAGAAAAGATTGTTTGGGCTATAAACAGTTTTGACTCTTTCAAATCTGCTGGCCCTGATGGTATTATTCCGGCGGACCTACAACATTGATTGTGGATTGAATCGATTTTCAAAGCCTGTCTAGAATTAGTATATATTCCTCGTATATGGATGGAAGTTAAAGTGGTATTTATCCCAAAAGCGGGTAAAAGTTCTCACGCACTCCCGAAAGACCTCCGACCCATTAGCCTATCATCAACCTATCATCAATATTGCTGAATGTGTTGGAGCGTTTGATCGACACACACTTGCGGTGCACTATTCCATCGCATCTTCTATCCACTTCTCAGCACGCCTACTGGAAAGGACGATCAGTGGATACTACTTTGCACTCGGTAGGCTACATCGAAAGGTCATACTCATACAAGGAGTACACGTTGGCTGCCTTTCTCGATATCGAGGGGGCTTTCATCAATGTAAAACCTGAGGCTATTATCGATTCCCTCTTAACTCTGTGCGGTGATGACTCGCTTTACAAGTTAATTCACCTAATGCTTGCGTCGCGGGTGGTATCTTCTAGTCTTGGTGCATCATCTCTACACAGGTATGTAAGCAGGGGTACCCTCAAGGTGGTGTTCTCTCGCCCCTTCTATGGAATCTGGTGGTCAATAGGCTGCTTCTAAGCCTGGAAGGTTTGGGATGCAAAGTTATCGCTTATGCAGACGATATTGGTATTGCAATCTCGGGAAAGTTTCCCTGTGTCCTGAGCAACTTAATGCAGAATGCCCTATCTATCCTGGCGAACTGGGCTGGCGAGGTTGGTGTTGGAGTAAATCCGCAAAAAACTGAGCTTGTTTTCTTTACTAAGGGACACGCTGTACCCACTTTTGAACCACCATTAAGGGCACAAGGCTTGTACTCACTGATAAAGCCAAATTCCTTGGTCTCATCTTGGATAGAAAACTATGCTGGAAGGCAAACATTCAAGACCGTGTGACTATGGCAACCGTTGCACTATATTCGTGCAGAAAGGCTATTGGCAAAAAATGGGGCTTACATCGAAAAGTGGTTTACTGGCTCTATGTATCAGTACTACGTCATCGTTTGGTGGACGGCACTTAGCATCATGTCGTACAGAACTCTGTTGGAGAAGGTTCAAAGACTCGCATGTGTTGCCATCAGATGGGCTCTAAGGACAACACCGACTATTGCCTTAGGAGTGTTATTAAATTTACTTCCCTTAGACATTTTCGCTGAGCAGATGGCTGCGAATACGGCTGTTCGCTTCCGGGAAACCGGTCAGTGGACCGCATCAATCGTAGGTCACTCGGCAGTACTGAGAAACTTTGAGATTCCCGGAATGACGGACTACATCTCTCCGAAACTCCTGTTCGATAAGTCCTTTACAAGCCTGATCCCATCGAGAAATGAGTGGTCTGAAAGCCCTTTTTTGGGATCTAATGCCATTAGCCTTTTTACTGACGGCTCTAAGACTGAGGGAGGCGTTGGAGCTGGAGTGTATTCGGAGAAGTTGAATTTTGGTTTGTCGTTCCGCCTTCCGGAATACAGTAGCGTTTTTCAGGCGGAAGTTGTAGCAATTTCCGAGGTGCTAGTCTGGGTTGCGCACAATGTTGTATCCGCTAGGGATATTGTAATCTTCACGGACAGTCAACCGGCAATTAAAGCGCTTAACTCCGTTCGGGTTACATCAAAGACGGTATTGGACTGCCGTGACTCTCTAAGGGTGATGGGTAGTTTTTTTTTAACATAACTCTGTGCTGGATACCAGGCCACAGGGGCATATTTGGGAACTGTCAAGCTGACGAAATGGCTCGGGTGGGAACGACTAACGAGATCAGGGAGTGGTGGCGTAGAACACGGATGCCTCTAGCACCTTGGAAAATGATTACCCAGAATGTGGCGTATGACAGAGCCAGCGCCAGATGGAGTAGTGGATCCACATGTCATGTAACTAGGCAATTATGGCCTAAGCTTGATCCCATACGATCCTACGGGATGCTGATGCTGAGCAGACGGCATTTGAGAAATGTGGTGGGGCTTATCACTGGACACTGTTTGATCGGGGAGCATGCTAGAAGACTTCGACTCCCGCACAATGATTACTGTAGGAGCTGCGGGGACGCAGAGGAGGAAAAAGGCTGTCATTACCTTCTGTGCACTTCCCCTGCTTTGGCAAAACGTAGGAGAGATATGCTTGGGTCCTACTTTTTTGTCAATCTGGACGACCTATTGAAATAAACTCCAGTGAAAATTAATTCTAGTCTCGCGGCCGGACAGTTTGCCGTGAGGCCGCCCGAAACGGCCATACACGATCCGGAATTCCTTAACAGGTTAGCTACCGTAGCGGTCCCTCCGGACCGCTGTGGGCATAGCCTATTCAAATTGAGCGGTCCGTAGGGACCTCTAGAGTTTACCTTCCTATATACAGTGCGTGCCGTCTAAAGTGTCAATATACTTTATTTGAATTATTTATATTTATTCAATCGATTGACCTTTTGTCACTTTTATCATGTCACTTTTATCATGTAATTACCCTAAATGATTGCTCTTTCTGCGACAAAGTCTTGAAGCCCGGTGATGATTACTTTTCCTGTGCATTTTGTAAGAGAAGTGAACATTCTGACTGCGCTGGACTAACGAGGTCCCAAACATTATCGTTACGGTCTACTGTAAAACAGCAACTTTTTGTGTGCACGACATGCACTGAAAAGGATAGGATGATCACGTCGTTGAATAATGTTTTTACTGAGCTTAAGTCGGAAATTGCCGAGCTCAGAAATGAAATAACTGTATTAAAATCCTCTAAAGCTGCTTCAACGAATATGGAGGAAATAATTTCTGAACTTGAAGATCGTCGGAAAAGATCGTCTAATATTATTATTCATGGCATCGTAGAAGGAACCCCAGAAGCGGATCACGACAAGACAATGGAGATAATAAACACTATGGCACCAACCATGAGCGCTCAAGCTAAAGATATTAAGGCTTTTCGTATTGGGAAGCCCAACGCAAATAAACCAAGACCAATAAAAGTAATTACTTCTAACTCATCCGTGGCATTTGATATCATCAAGGGCAAAAAAGATCACGCTGCGAAACAATATTTGCGCGCGAATAGTTATAATGTTGTTTCTGACCTGACCTTTCGACAACGTGAACATCTGAACTCCTTAAGATCTCAACTTAATGAAATTAAAAAAAATGACCCCGATGCGACAATTAAATACCACAATAGTGTCCCTCGCATAATTCATGGCCGTTCCTCAAAAAACTAGAACTTAATATATATTATCAAAACATGCGTGGTATTCGTACTAAATTACATGACTTACGACTTGCACTATCAACAATATCTTATGATATCATTATTTTTACGGAAACGTGGTTAAACAATAAATTTTACTCTTCTGAACTCGGCTTAAGTAACTATAATATTTATCGATGTGATCGTAATAAGTTAACTTCTAATAAACTAAATGGCGGCGGCGTTCTCATCGCAGTTAATAAATTACTAAAATCTACTTTGCTTAAATGTAAATTTAATAATGTGGAACAGCTGATTGTGTGCATTCAAACTAAACCGGTTCGTACAATTGTCTCGACTGTCTACCTTCCACCGGACGCATCGCCCGATCTCTACCAATTTCATGCAGAAGAAATATGTAACACTTTGGAAGCTTTTCCCACAGCGAATTTTATTGTAACTGGTGACTTCAATTTAAGTAATGTTAATTGGACTTCGAAATCTTGGTCTGTTAATAATAATAATTCTAAAAGCTCCGAAATAATTGATGCTTTTTCCCTTTTAAACTTTACTCAATTTAATCTAATTAAAAATGTAACTAATAGTCTACTTGATTTAGTTTTTTCGAATTTAGATAATGTTAATGTTTTACAAGCTACACATCCTATTTTACCTATTGATTTATATCATCCTGCGTTAGAGATTATTGTAAATTTACATATTTTAAATGCTAAAGTAAATAGAAGATCTTCTAATTTTCTGAATTTTAAAAATGCCGATTATTTAAATATTAATGATGCCTTACGTTCAATTGACTGGTCCGAGCTAGAAAATCTACCATTAGATGATGCTATGTCTTTATTTTATAATGTTTTAAATAATCTAATTACTTTATACGCTCCTAGTACTCGCTTAAATTGTGACAATTTTCCCAATTGGTTCTCTAGTGATTTGAAAAAATTAATTCAAAAAAAGAAATGTGTTCATTTAAATTATAAAGCAACGGGTAATTTAAATTATTATACGGAATTCTCCATGCTTAGATCAAAATGTAAACAGCTATCTAAACTTGATTTCCAACGCTACATTTCCAAGCTAGAATCTCAGGTTCCTACTAATATGAAGTATTTTTGGCGACACATTAATTCTCGCAAAACAGATGGCGACTTGCCTGATACCATGCATCTTAATGGTCTAAGGACCTCAGACAGCTCAATAATTGCTAATTTATTCGCTGAAAATTTTTCAAAGGTATACAGCACTGATAATACTTCGTATGAGCCTCCCTTACTCAATAATGCTTTTAGCTTATCCAGTCTTTCAATTAACCTGGATTCTCTTATAGAAAAACTGTTTACGCTAGACATTTCTAAAAGTGCGGGACCTGATGGCATTCCTCCGATTTTGTTAAAAAATTGTGTCGAGAATGTTGTACGCCCACTTCATGTCCTTTTTAATAAATCTCTAGCTTCTGGACACTTTCCATCCATATGGAAAGTAAGCTATGTTCTACCGATTTATAAATCCGGTGACAGAGCTGATATAAGAAATTATCGTCCAATTAGCATTTTGTCTTGCATCCCGAAACTTTTTGAAAGTATTGTAACGGATATGATAACTCCTTTAGTACGACCTTTGATTATACCTAACCAACATGGGTTTTGTGCTGGAAAGTCCACTGCTACTAATTTAATCGTATACGAAAATTATATATTTATAAGTCATTTGCCAACTTCTCACAAGTCCACTCTATATACACAGATTTGAAAAAGGCCTTTGATAAAATTAATTTCGATATTTTACTAAGAAAACTACGGAATTTCGGTTTCTTTGGATCTTTTTTAAATTGGATAAATGACTATGTTAGAAATCGCTCATCAATTGTTAATGTTAATAATAATTACTCTGAACCATTTTGTCCAACATCAGGTGTTCCGCAAGGCTCCCACATAGGTCCCTAATTATTTTTGATTTTTATCAATGATATAGTTAACGTTTTCCAGAATGTTGAATTTTTGCTTTTTGCAGATGACTGCAAAATCTTTAAAAAAATAACCTGTAACGATGACATCCTAATTCTGCAATCTAATTTAAATAACTTCTTCAACTATTGTACCTGGAATAATTTAGAGATTAACCTATCAAAATGTCAATTCATTGTATTTAATCGAAGTAGAACTTATTTTCATTACACTTATTCCATCGATAATGTTCCGCTTACGCAAGTTAACTCAATTAATGACCTTGGAGTACTCTTTGACTCAACTTTAAATTTCCGTGAACATATTATGGATATTTCCGAACAAGCCCGTCGAATGCTGGGTTTTATAATTAGAAATTCTTCCGAGTTCCGTAACATACATGCACTTAAATCATTATATTTTTCACTGGTCAGGAGTAAATTAGAGTACATGTCTGTTGTATGGAATCCATTTTATAAATCTCACAGCAATACTATTGAAAAAGTTCAGCACAAATTTCTAAGATATATGGCATATAAAATGCATATCCCATTTGAGAATATTAATTACTCTTGTATTCAGTCAACTTTAAATATTAACACCCTTGAAGCTAGAAGAAGTTATTATGATGCAATTTTTGTATTTTTTTTTTTTTTTTTTTTTAAGTTTATACCAAAGCTTAGGGGGTAACCCTTTGATGCGAGAGCACAGCATTGGCGGTAAGGGATTAAGGTAGTGGGGAGATGGGTTGAGTTTGAATAAGGTGACGGTGTACATTCCGTTTAAATTTTTGTAGGTCATAGTTGCGGGGGAAAACAAAAGATGGTAGATCGTTCCACATTCGTGTTGTCCTAGATACAAACGAGTCATGGAATTTGGCGGTGCGACTATTGCTGAGTTCTAGAAGATGAGGATGGGCACGACTGGCTAGTCGGGTGTTACGTAAAGGAAAAGTACGCTCGGGAATGAGGTTGGCTATTTCATCAGAGCAACGGCGGTTGTAGTAGCGATAGAAGAGTGAGAGACAGCCGACACTTCGCCGGTGTTCAAGCGGTTCGATTTTAGATGTTATGGGTTCCTCGCCAATAAGCTTGAAGGCTTTCCGTTGAACTTTGTCTAACGCGGATAATGCGGTTCTACCTGCGCCTGCCCATATGTGGGAATTAAATTCAAGTCTCGGTCTTATATGAGCCTTGTAAATTTGAGCCAGATCAGATGGTGAAAAGTATCTTTTACAGCGATTCAGAAAGCCCAGACACTTCATTGCGTTTTTTGCAACGCAAAAAATGTGGTCGGACCAATTTAGTTTACTGGAGATGTTAATACCTAGTATGTTCAGTATGGGCGAATCAGGAATGCTGACCCCATCGACAAGAATGGGTTGGGCGGTAGGTGGAGCACATCGCTTATTGGAAAGTAGACAACATTGAGTTTTTGAGGCGTTAAACTCTACTCGATTCGCTTTCCCCCATGCAATAATTTTTGAAATGTCTTCATTTAGTGAGTCAAACATGCGATCTCTGTTGATAGATGTTGAATTTCGGCGAGAGTCAGCTACAGAGTTGAAAGAGTAAGTGTAGTCAAGGGTGCTTTCGTCTGCAAAGCTATGGATTGAGTTGGAAGTCACGCTGAGAAGATCGTTGATGAAGAGAAGGAAGAGTGTTGGTGAAAGGACAGTACCTTGGGGGACTCCTGCGTTGGTGGTATGGCAATTTGATTTAACTAATGGTATAATCGATGCCCCTGACATACTTCAAGAAATCCCTTTTAAAGTCCCAACTAGAAACACAAGGCATCATGAACTTTTTTGTCTACATACATTCCGAACTAACTATGAGTCAAACTCGCCTATGGAAAGACTGAAAGCTATTGGAAATCTGGTTTCTAATCATTTGGACTTATTCAATTCGAATAAAGTTATATTGAAAAAATTCTTACTAGATTTATTTGAGTGATTTTCTTTTAATTTTGTTTTCTAGTAATTTAAGCGTTTACTTTGAATTTTTAATATTGAATTGTTACTTAATAATAATAATAGTTAATTATAATATGTTTACCTAGTATATTCACTATAAGACAGCCATTTTTTTTATGTTTTTATATATAAAGGACACTTGTCCGTTTACTAATAAATAAATAAATAAATAAATATAAACCTGGACCGCTGAAACTACAATATAGCATAAATGAGATAATGATGGACCGCTATGAGACGTTGGGATAGTTTTCTCATTGATATGCAATTCAAATTTCAATTTTTGGTTCAGATTTGCTTCTGAGCTATGGTAGAAATGAAACGTCTAACAAATAAATTCTTCTTATTTTACAAGCTGCTATTTTATGAAATAAAAACACTTTTACCACGTTGTTGGTTATTTGCAATGTATTTTAGAAAGAATCAAAACAATATATGTAATTCAAATTTCAAAATCTTCACATTTTTGAGGGAGTAGGTACATTAATTTCGGTGTATATTATTGAAACAATCTAAACAAAAATGGGATTTTTTTTAACAAGTATCACAATAGGTTGCCAGTTTTTTAACAGAATTTTTGGGCAGTTTGTTTTCTATTTTCTTCTGGTAACATCCATGGCAATATTTCCTTACTTTATGGACGGGGCCGTCCTTCTTTAGAAGCTTATGTGGCCGATTTTGAATTCGAGGTAAATGGGCAATTGTCTCCCGAGTTTCATCCGATTCAGAGGAAGTAGAAGTCAGCAAATGCTCGACAATAGTTTCCCTAAATTCAGTGACAGAAACATTGGAGCCAGTGACTTTTTTATATAATAAATGTGCGTTTACGACCGATGTACCTAGTATCAGTTCTACCGCGATTTGTCTATACCATTTGATTATTTTACGGACACAAGTGGAATAGCTGGACATTTGGTCTGATATGTCAATCGATGACTTTCCCGCGTAATAATCAAATAATCAACTATGGCTACTGGTTTCTGGATAGTTCCTCTTCGCCTTTCAATCGTAATGCACTCCAAATTATGGCAGGTCGATAGAACCAAAACGTCCCTTTTGTCGCGCCATTTCAATATATACTCCTCAAAACAAAATAAGGGCCACTAATAATTTTCCGATTGTTTTTTGTGGTTCTCCATACTCTCATACGTCGATTGTCATTAAAAAAAAAAACTTCACTTTACACTCATCCGTGAAAAGCACCTCACGCTATTCCTCCATGCCCCATTCACTTTATCGTTAACAAAACACTTGAAAACATAACGGCATTCATAAAAATTAGTTATCGAAGCAAAAATATTCGGGTGGCCCTTATTTTGTTTTGAGTAGTATAGAAATACCCCTATTATTCTCTTTTCCAGTAACCTCTCCTTTTTTTTAGCTTTTTGTTGACGACTTCTTTGGGGTTACCTTTTCTATTTGATCGCAGTATACCGATTATGAGTCTTCCTGTCGAGTAATTTATTAGCCTGTTCTACACTTGTATAAAAATTATCTACGATGACAGTACGCCCACAATCTAAAAGTTCTTCGGACAGCATCATTACGACATTTGTTTGTTAGTATGAATCGTATTTTCCAACGGAGGCAAAATATCATAAGTTCGTAACAAGGTTGAAGTTCCATATGACGTCCCTGCGCGGTTTTCTGCATTTGGAAGAAGCACATCTACAGTATACGCCTCATTCGTAGGATGTATGAAATTATCAGTTTGACCCCCATGCATTTCCTCGTCCTCGTTTTGTTGAGGAACTGTAATCAAAAATTAATCACCATTCTATATCATAGTTATCTGCCCAGTCAAACATCATACATAATTTCGTACCTGTACTTTCTTGTCGAGCCTTCTTATTACTGTGATTTGCCCCCTGTCGTCCCATTTCAGCCATTTTTTTTCCTCTATCCATATTTACTAGCACTAAACACTAAACACAAGTCTCACATGAATTCAAAACACTGACTGAACTCCTAAAATTCCCCAATAGAACGAACTCATTTATAGAGGTACTTTAATTATTGTAAAGTTCCGCTCGAAATGTGAATTTCTTTCTTCGGACCGCTCAGGGACCGCTCTTGGCCTGGCGCCAACATAACGACGCCGGGCCGACAGCGGTCCCTAGGGACCTCTAACACATAAATGTAAATTTTTTTATAAATAATCAACGAATTGAAAAAAGGATTTTTGTATATTATTTCTAGCACTATTTTACATACAGTGATATGTTTGGGCTAGGATGCAAAACTCCGAATTTTACTTCGGTAGCTAACCTGTTAAGACCGGGCCTGATCAGTTTTTTCCAGACAGGGATTCCGGATGGTGTATGTTCGGCTTAAGTAAACATTATGTTAATGCATTTTTTCTATAACGTTAAATTATGCTGAAAAAGCGTTGTTTTGATTTGAATAAGCGTTAACTTTATTTGAAAAACATTGTTTTTTTGTATTGAAAATGCTACAAATGGAACTCCCAAACGAAGAGATATGAATACGAGTACATCACCCTAGGGCGCAACCAGAGTAGATTCCTTTTATAGATTCGAAGACGAGCCATAAGTTGCACCACCATAAATCATAAACAACATGCACTACTTTATTCATAGCACAGAAACTTGCGTACATGCGGTCGTTGTTCGCACATGAAGGAAAATTTGAGGAATAACGAGCCAAGCTGCCAAACCAAAAGAGAAACTATAAGTGGTGAAATTTTAATGGGGAGCCACTTAGGCTTAAGCGTTTTATTATTTCCAGCACAGAAAAAATGTACATAAAAAGATACAAAGTATCTACACTGCATGCAGATACATCGGAACATGGATATGTCTATGACTACCGACTGCGTGGAACCTGTTGTGTTGAAGATATCGACGTAAGTTTTATAAAGATCCCAGTATGGTTGTACTGGATGAAATCATTCGAAAAGACACGTCCCACGCCTTCGGTAGGCATAAGACATATCCATGTACCCATGTATCTGGTGGCAGTGTAGATAATCGTTATAAATTCTGCTTTGCTTTGTCCTGTCCGCTTGGGCTCCTTTCTCTCGCGGGATCGTTTAGTTTTCGTTTGCATCGCGTGTGTTCAATATTCACCTCCTCTCGTGCACCCTGTTCCATCTACCTGTTCCATCTACCCGTTCGGTACAGTTTGCAGACTGCAGCCTATCGACATTTCTCTGAGTACGTTTCTGCTAATCGCAATCACGCTTCCCACCATCTTTTCCCAATCGGACGTGTATTGTGTTTGTGTATCTATTGCAAAATCGCTCCCACACTATCCGCCTCATCCCGCCCCTTTAATCAACAGTCCGGGTCCGGCACACACAATCCGTTTCTCAAGTAACGCGTGCGACTCTATGCGATTGTGTCCGGCAAAAAGAAAGGGAAACTAACAAAAGTAAACAAAACATTCCAATACACGCACAAAGAGAATGCACAAGAAAAATTTTGGAATTTTTGTAGAAGGGGGGGGGGGGGGGGGGCATTTGATCTTCTGCAGACCTCTGAATGTACATCATGTCACGATGAGCTGCCCGGAACTATAACATCCTGCGACGAATATTTCTCTATTTCGGGGCTTGGGAGATTTTAACTCGCGCAGTATGAATCCGCCATTTTGTTTTATGATATGTTTATTGCATGTGTGGTGGGGGCCCACATTGTGGGCCAGTCAGACCTCAAATCGCCGCCATTGCAAATGCACAACCATTTGGATAGAATGAACTTCATCCGCGATGGCTCTCGCTCTATATCTTCGGGGGGCGGGAACTATGTAATGTACACACTCTCAAATTGCGTCTGCGCATGTCCAAATATTAGTCGAACTGACTACTTGCTACTTTTTCTGGGACCCTATTGATTCAGATATGTAGTACAACGCGCGCTATTTTATTTGTTTGGATTCCAGCCATTTTGAACATTTTGGAATTTTTGCGGAAGGGGGGCATTTGATCTTCTGCAGACCTCTGAATGTACATCATAACATATAACATCCTGCGACAAATATTTTTTTATTTCGGGGCTTGAGAGATTCTAACTCGCCTAGTATAAATCCGCCATTTTGTTCTATATGTTTATTGCACGTGTGGTGGGGGCCCACAATGTGGACCAGTCAGACCTCAAATCACCGCCATTGCAAATGCACAAACACAGTCGCTGGATCACACGATTTGGCTCGAATGAACTTCATCCGCTCTCGCTCATCTTCGGGGGGCGGGAACTATGTACACTCTCTCAAATTGCGTCTGCGCATGTCCAAATGTTAGTCGAACTGACTACTTGCTACCTTTCCTGGGACCCTAGTGATTCAGATAGTACAACACGGACTATTTTATTAAATGATGAATGGGAATTGGTGGAAATTGAAGGTCATTGAAAGTCCGCCCGTTCACCCGTACACTATGTTATTTCTTGCCGTCCACAACGTCAACCTTTATCGCTATCAAATCAACATCCCAGCATGTACACACAGGATCCCCGCAAGCGCACCGCCCGCGCGGATTTACAAGCAACAGCCATGCACAATGACCACTTCACTCAAACGACATGCACAACCAGAAAAGAAAAATTTTCAATGAGCTTGTTTCCTCTTCTGACCCCCGAGTAGAAAAACAGACATTTCGTGTGACGGACAGATTTTTAGGATGACCCCCAGCTATAAGACATATCCATGTCAAAAAGAAAAAAAAAACACGGGAAGAACAAACTTCCTAGGAGGGGTTGAACTATTTTAAGCAGAATAATTCATGTATGATGTATAATTTACTAGCTGCTACTGAAAAAGAAATTGTAAAAACAAGAAGCCAAAGAGATTTGTATGTGTACCAGCATTAGTACTGTACCAAAAGTTTTGCTTTTAAATGTTCATATACACATGAGTATGTATGCGTACATATTCGTGCAAAAAGGTGAAAAGTACTACTGCGAAATGAATGAATGATATTAGCTACGTACGGACATACGAGTACCTAAGCACTGAATACATAGTTCCTTTCAAGGGAGGCAATATGCTTGAAACAACACAAAAACAAACAAATGTTCAAGGAAAAACTAGTGAAAAGAGTACTTCATAATATATACATACATACATCTAGTAAAAAGAATTCTCTGAAAGACAACAACACAAACGTTAACATAAACAAACTTTTGAATGAACAGAATATTTTTCTAGGTTGCCAGTCCACATGTGAACATCACAGCAACAACATCCAAAAAGTACTCGTATATATAGGTATGTAGTCGTCTAATTGCTTGGGCGGCTACAAACTAAACATCATTTAAACATTCATAACATTTTCTCTCAGATTTTCATAGACATAGGTTTCACTGTTTTTCTGTTTTTTTACGTGGCTGTGCGTTCCTGTATTCCCACTTTTTCGAGTACATACATATTACGTTTTTTCGGGGGGAAATAATATTCAACAGTAATTCAGTTGGGAATTTTTCCTGATTTTTTGTTTTTATTTTTAATTATTTCTCCATTTACGAAGTATGTATATAATGTAAGTACGAGTAGTCTATTTCTGCCGTTTTTCATAAAAAATATTTTAACTTCTTTGTAAACTTCTGGGGCAAATCAATGATAATGAAGAAATTTTTCATTTAGGTACCAAATGAGGACTGTGCTGCCATTTTTTTTAAATATGTATATATGCATATTACATTCATGAGTATATTTTTAAAAATTGGAGTAATTCATTATACATAGTTTGTTGTACGTATAGTGTTTTTTTTTAAATTTAAATTAACGCAATTTTTGATTAAATACCATATTTCTAATTTAACGACATTCAAATTGTCAATTTGTACAATAAATTAATTTAAGTAATTTAATTTGACGCAATGATTGGTTTTTTGAAAAACAATTGTAATGTGCAGCTAAAGTCAGTCCTATCATATATGTATGTATAATAATTTGAAGTGAACAGAATTGACATGAAAATACAGTAATCCCTAAACCTTTTTCTTCAACACTTTGACGAAATGAAGCTGGAAGCGAAGTGAAAAATATTGGCGATATACACAGCTTCATCTTCAACTGGCAACCCCATAAATATCAAGCAATAGAGAATTTTGAATGATAAATGGCTGGATTGGATACAGGCGAAGAATGATCGGTAGCTAAGGAATCCACCAAAATTATAACGTTATGGACGCCTTAGGTGGTCTGGAATTCCGTTTCTTCCAATAGATTTCCGATCAGTTCTTTCAGTACCACCTTACTAACTCAAAAATAAAAAAAATAAAATTTTTTTTTTTTTTTTAAAAAAAAGCTCGGGCTCTGTGTAATATGAAGCGCCGTAGCCGCCCGTATATCGAATACATGGCCGGACACTGCAAATATCCGTACCGGGACCCGACCGTATGTACCCCGTGTGTCGGTTTGGCGACGGTTAGTCGCAAGTGACTTCGGCACACAATTCCATTCAATCGGCATAGTCGGCGTTATTGTGTGTTTGACTCGCGGTTACTTTTGGGAAGTACAAACATGTGTCTGTCTGTTCAGCATTGTATATTTTCTTCGCCATATGATGACTACACAACGACCCACCCCGCGGTGGCTGGTCCGTGCTCGGTGATGTGTATTTCCAATTTCTTTCCGTACCGCACAGTGAGCGAGAAAAATTAAACCAAACTAAACGGGCACTTTCGGCCCTGTGATGTGCAGGTAGCTGTCTGTTGTCCATGTGGGTAAGTGTGAACCAGCAGACCGTTTTATATTTTACAATTCGCCTACCGTAGATCGCCAGTATACGGGCGACTACGGCGCTGCCGTGGTACGGGCACTACGTGTTTAGACTGCCTATTAGAAGACACATTGCACCAGCCATTAGATCACGCATTAGACCACCCAATAGACCGCCTATTAGACCACACATCAAACCAACCGTAGAAGGGCAAAAGACTTTTTCAAGAGTCCTCCACGTGGGCGCCCCCTGGTAACGGCAGTGGGTCAAACCACTGACGCACAAGTCTCAGCGATAAGATAGATTGGAAAAAGGAAGATAGCAGTAGCCTGAATGGCTGACTAACACCTAAGCATCTAAGATTGAGTAGGATAGAATAATTTGTGTAGTTGGACCTGCAAAATAGATGTGTGAACTCCAGCACGTTTATTAAATCATCTGAAGCTGCTATCTCCGAGGGCACCGCCTGAATGGGGTTAAGCGATGGGCTGACAATTCGTCCTTGTCAAACCACTCCATGTCAACAAAAGCCTCGGATTGGACGGATCAACAACGACGATCACGCAAAATATTAACGGATTATTTTTTCGTATTCTGGAATGTACGCTACCTGAACAAACCGGGGGCCGAGAAGGCTCTCCTCTAACAGGTCGAAAAGTACCAACTGTGCATTCCTGCAGTCCAGGAAACAAATTGACTTAGCGCGAGATCAATGACAAGAAATCGCACACAATTTTCACAAGTGGGGCGACCGGTAGCACAGTGTGTTGAAGCATCAGTCTCATGTTTGACTAGCGGCGTTTCGGGTTCGAATCCCGTCCACGACGACATTCGTGGCCATGGATGTGCAGGAGGTGCATGCTAGCAACTGCATTCTCCGAAACCAGTTTATTTATGCCAAGGAAACGTCAACTGGCCCACATGGAACCTTTGACGCGCTATGCCCCACAAGGGATTAGGACAATTGAGTATCGGGCCACAAGAAATTTGGAGTAGCATTTATAGTGAACAATCACCTCAGGCGACACATTATTGACTTCAAACCCTTAAATGAACGGCTGTGTGTAATTCGCATAAAGACTCGATTCTTCAACTTCCGGCTCATCAATGTGCACGCCCCCACTAAAGTTCAGGAAAACGCAGTAAAAGACGAGTTCCACACCCGCCCTATATGTATATATATATAATACATATATATGTATATCCCAGTACAAATATTTGACCAAAATTTCAAGTCACTAGCTTCATTTTATCGAAAGTTATTGCTTATTTGAAGTTTCATTTGTTAGGTGGTAGGGGTTCCTTACGTCGGATCTTGCCCATCATTGCCACCAATCAATTAGATCATGATACAAACATTTAAACAAAATATCAAGTCTGTAGCTTCATTCTATCGAAAGTTATCGCTTGTTTGAAGTTTCATTTGTAGGGGAAGTAGGGGTTTGGTTGGTCGGATTTTACGTATTTTCAGTATAAGCCAGCTGAATCCTACTACAAACATTTGACCAAAATTTCGCTAGCTTTATTTTGTCGTAAGTTATCGCTTATTTTAAGTTTTTTTTTGTAGGGGAGGTAGGGGTTCCTTGGGTCGGATGTGGCCCATCTTTAATAACAACTAATTCAATCCTACTTCGAATATTCGGCCAAAATTTCAAGTCGCTGGATTTATTCTATCAAAAGATATCGCTTATTTGAAGTTTCATTTGTAGGGGAGGTAGGGGTTCCTTATGTCGGATCTTGCCCATTTTTAGAAGCAAACAAATATATCCTACTACAAACATTTGACTAAAATTTAAAGTCTGTAGGCGGACAGACGGACAGACAGACAGACAGGCATGCCTAAATCGAATCAGGAGGTGACACTGATCTTTTATATATATACATCGCAATACCTCCGGAGCCTCCTTTAAGGTGTTTCATATTTTCGTCTATAACAGTATACCCTATACTAACAGTCTAGGGCTTAAATATACATGGAAATGCTTGAGCTAGAAAACAATTAAGGCCATTTTTATTCCCTATCAAAACTGTCGAAGAACATATCAGCTCGTAATTCGTTATTGACCTGTCAAAGTCGACTGTCGCGACAATATTTTCGTTATAAGTGGTAAACTTGAAATTTACTTGTGTAATTTTAGAATACTCATATTTCACCGGGCGACGCATGATGGTTCGCATCTTGGATAATAGTGGTTTTTGCGTTGTAGCATATAGGGCGATCAAAGCCAACTTTCCAGTGCGGTATACTGAGGGTCGCAACTCCTTAAGCCGCCGAGCCCACGCAAGGGGAATGCGAAATCATCTCAAATAAAAACCCGCTATTGGTCAAAGACCCGAAACACTGTACGTGGGTATTGCAAATGCTTGAAAGAGTCATCGGAACCAAATAGTATAGATTCCACAAGAGTTATCACTCCATAAAACTTTCGCCTCTGCCAGGAGATTTGTATGTATTGACAAATTGTATAAACATAGTATAAACTACACAGTATAGATACACAAGAGAATCAGTACATATAAATCTACCGCCGGAGGCGGAGTCAGCTTTCTTGTGTATGTATTGATTCTCTTGTGTATCTATACTGTGTAGTCTATACAATTTGTCAATACATACAAATCTCCTGGCAGAGGCGAAAGTTTTATGGAGTGAGAACTCTTATGGAATCTATACTATTTGCCGGAACTTTTCTAGTTCACCGGGAGACGCATAGCGTTTCGTGTCTTTGACTAATATTAGGTTTTAAATTGAGATGATTCCGCACTTCCCTTGCGTACGCTTCGCTCACTACCATGGGAAGCTCGAAATTGTTTCCTTTTCTCAAAAATTCGTAGAATCCCCAATTCGACAGTAAATTTACCCTGTGTTTTTTTCTCGCCGATTTTCTAAAAATACCCGAACCGTCTTGAACGCACAGAATAAATCAAAGTTCACTATACCGGAAATTACTTTCATATTATATCTTTTAATAGTATTTGTTGATTTTGGAACGATTTGTTAAACAATAAAATAGCACGTGAATAGGCCAATTGATATGACTGACGTATGTGCATAAAGCCATAATAGCTTGATGCATATATTTTTGTATCTTTTGAACAAGACTTTGGATTATTTTCAAATAATATAAGTATAATCCAATTTCTCCGTATTTGTCTCATTTTCAATATTTTAGTATTGAAAAATTTACTTTCCTGGCAGACGAATGTTTTCTTAACAAGTGAAAGAATAAGGAAATCATAAAATGTAAACTCCCTACACACAACTAAGAAGCTAACTATACCAACGTATCCATGATTTCAGGATCCAGTTGAAGAAGTCAGATAATTAGAATGAGAATGAGAATGAGAAAAGGTATATGGCATCTATTTTGCATGAATGGCAAACTCCAAATAAAAAGCTGATATAGAGAAAATTTTTATTGTTATATTTTCCATACGGGAATGATAAACAAATAACCAAGTCGTATGATCTCATTAGAATTTTTCGTATTTTTTACTCATGAGGATTTAGGTGATGGCGTTTAGTGGGTGTTTTCTGTATTTTTAATTTTGTTGATTTGGTAGGTTTTTTTTTCCCGAGCTATTACAACCGCAAACTGGCCTATCGTCTGTCGGTGGTGGTATCATTAAAGCAACAGTTACACCCAGTCATATTTTTGTTTAGTAATCAATTCACCCAAATGTGAATTGATACATAAAAAGGAATTGTGTTGGTTGCCTGCAGGAGGGAGGCAAGTACGCTTCACGTATCCTCAAAAGATTAAGGTCAAAAAATATCCCAATTCGACAACTAATAAGCTACCAAAGTGATAGATTGTTTATATGTCGCGGTTGAAGTTTCTTTCTAAATTATTGTTGGTATTTTCCCAATAAATTTTTCAAAAAGTGGTACCAATCCAGTCAGCAAACTTAAGGGGGATCTCAGTCGAAAAATCGGAAGATAATCCTTTTATTTTTTGGTACTTCATAACTCTGGAAATATTGAGGCTAGCTAAATTAACCTTTTTTTGTTTGATTTGTATAAGTTTTTTCTTGTAAACAATCTATGAATTATTAAATTCGAGCAAGCATTAACGAAATTAAAACCATTGAATGCCTCATTTTTTCCTTACCGAGATTCATCTAGTAATTAATATAAAATACAATTTTACAAAAACTGCTAAAGATTTTTCAATTTTTCTTTTTTCTATGCATAAAGGAAAGAATACCGAACATTTTATCATTTTATTTATTCAGATCTATTTTTTCATACCCTAGACTTTTAGTATAGGGTATATTGCTTTTGTGACGACGGAAATATGTAACACCCTAAAGGAGGCTCCGGAGGTATAGCAATGTATATATTAAATGATCAGGATCACCGCCTGATTCGATTAAGCCATGTCTGTCTGTCTGTCTGTCTGTCCGTTCGCACGATAACTTTCGATAGAATGAATCTAGAGACTTGAAATTCTGGTCAAATGTTGGAAGTCTAATCTACTTGGTTGGTATTGAAAATGGGCATGAGCAGGCCAAGAGAACGCCTACCTCCCCTATACATATATGTAAAATAATTAAATGTATCTATAACTCCCGATTAAATAAAGATGAAAAGCTCTTGCTTTGGTAGATTGCTCGTGAGAATAATCTTCTACTCCATAGGAAAATTAAAATCGTTCAGTTGAAAACGAACGGTAATTTTCTTACAAAGAGCCCCGTACTACCCTACTTTTCGGGTTTTTTCTCTATAACCTTTGAACCAATTGACGTAGACACCTGATTTTTGGCATGTAACCCTGGGGTAAGAAGGTGCTTGAGTTCTAGTAATTTGGGCATAATCGGATCAAAGAAACGCCTACCTCCCCTACAAATTTCAAAAAATTATATATTCATTTAAATACGATAACTTTCGATAAAATTACACTAGCGAGTTGAAAATTTGACAAAATGTTGTTAGTAGGATCTACTTAGTTGGTATTTAAAATGGGTAAGATTCGACCCAAGGAACCTCTACCTCCCCTACAAATGCAACTTCAAATAAGTGATAACTTTTGACAGAATCAAGCCAGCGACTTGAAGCTTTGGTCAAATGTTTGAAGTGAGATCTGGTTAGTTGGTATTCAAGATGGGTAAGATCCGACCTAAGGAACCCCTACCTCCCCTACAAATGAAACTTTAAATAAGCGATGACTGTCGATGGAGTGAAGTTAGAGACTTGAAATTTTGTTTAAATGTTTGTAGAATGATCTTATATATTGGTGGCAATGATGAGCAAGATCCGACCAAAGGAACCCTTACCTCCCCTACAAGTGAAACTTCAAATATGCAATAACTTTCGATAAAATGAAGCTAGCGACTTGAAAAATTGGACAAATATTTGTAGAATGGGTTAGTTAATTGATTCTGATAATGGTCAAGATCCTCCTGAATTATTGCCAACCTCTCCTATAAACTGGCCATACAGGAAACTCACTTTTAATGCATATGGTCGTTACCAATTGGTACATACTTTTGGTATCACAACTAGGTCTGTACAAGTCTAGGGTATTTACGCTTCTTACTCCTGGGTTTTTTTTTTAATTTTTGACGTGAAATTATTGGTGTCGGAAAATTTAACCCGTTTTCACAACCCTTTGAAATTTTTTTCCCGATCATTTAATAGGATTTTGTTAAATATAAAACGTTAAAACTTTCAGATACTATTCAAGAACGGTTCATAAAAATTTGAGCCCCGTAGGATTGATGATGCCCAGAAATTGAAGAGGAAAAAACGTGATTTTTTTGGAGAGCACTTTTTCTATCGGATGACGTTTCATGACGCATTTCAGTCTAAAATCGATGCTTGGGTTATCGTTGACACTAGGAATGATGTCTAATCGATCGTTGCGATCTATTAAAACCTTCTTACTAGTGTTTTGTCGAATTCGAACCTACTGTGTTGTGTAAATTTGGGACTGGTTGTTCCTTGTGACTTTGAATCTATACTCTCAGAGGAAAAAATTCGGTGGGCTATATCTAGCTTGGAGTCATTCAAGTCAGCTGGACCTGACGGTATCATCCCGGCAGATTGGCAGCACGTGTTGGATATTGCTTACCCATGGCTGGAAACCAGCCTAAGGGCTTGTTTGCAACTGGTCAACATTGAACATCGTGAATGGTGAGTGACCGAGGTTGTTTTTATCCCTAAGGCGGGGAAAAGCTCACACGCGCGTCCGAATGACCTTAGACGAATTAGCCTATCTTCCACTCTGCTAAAGGTTTTGGAGCGCTTGATTGATGTACACCTGCGTGCTACTATTCCAACACGACTTCTGTCTTCATCACAGCATGCCTATTGGAAAGGAAGGTCGGTGGACACGGCCTTACACTCTCTGGTAGGTTACATTGAGAGGTCTCTCGACTGTAGAGAATTTACCTTGGTTGCCTTCCTGGACATCGAGGGCGCTTTCAATCATGTCGCACCTGAGGCTATAACCAATTGCCTCATCGGTCTAAATGTAGATGGATCGCTCTGTAGGCTTATAGACCAACTACAAACAACTAGGGTCATTTGTACTCGCTTGGGTGCAGCATCTGAGCGCAGGAGTGTTAATAGGGGAACTCCTCAGGGTGGCTTACTATCCCCCCTTCTTTGAAATTTGGCGGTTAACAAACTGCTTTTGGACCTGGAGGGTGTGGGATGCAAAGTTATCGCGTATGCGGACGATATTGCCATCGCAATCTCTGGGAAGTTCCCCTCGGTGTTCAGTGATATTATGCAGAATGCCCTCTCAATTCTGACGAAGTGGGCTAGGCAAGCTGGGGTTGGTGTTAATCCGGAGAAAACAGAACTTGTTCTATTTACAAGGAAACCCAGGCCACCAATATTCGATCCACCATTGCTAAACGGAATGAGACTTATTCTCTCTGAAAAAGCCAAATTTCTGGGCGTCATCCTGGACACGAAACTGGGGTGGAAACCCAATATCCAGGAGCGAGTTGGTAAGGCGACTGTTGCGCTGTACTCGTGTAAGAAGGCCATAGGTAGGAAATGGGGCCTGAAACCGAAGATCGTTTTCTGGCTCTATGTCTCAGTCCTGCGACCTATACTTCTGCATAGTATTATTGTCTGGTCGACTGCCCTTAATTTTGCGGTTTACCGAAGTATGCTAGAGAAATTCCAAAAAATGGTGAGCATCACCATTCCGGGGGCTTTTAGCACTACACCAACAGCTGCTCTTGATGTCCTGCTCAATTTGCTCCCCCCAGATATTTTTGCTAAGCAGGTGGCCTCGAACGTAGCCATTAATCTTCGGGAAACTGGACAGTTAATTGTGGCAGCCACGGGACACTCGTCTGCTCTTAGCAGCTTGGATTTTCCTGCGGTGACGGATTACACTCTTCCCAAGTGTCTGTTCGGCAAGAATTTTGTAAGCCAAATCCCCTCACGGGGCGAGTGGGAAGCCAACACTTTCCGGGAGTCTAAGGGCGACCACAGAGTGAAAGCTGAAGCTGATGCTTATGCTGGTTTTTGATTGCGAACACTCAGTGAAGAGAAACGTTTACGTGAATCGTGCTCATGGAGCTTTCCCTGCCCATGCTATCGCTAAAGCTCAAGATCGCATTCGTAATTGTCCAGTGATTTCATATATAAAATCCATTCATAAGACACATAAAAATGAACGAATACACAGGACAATTACGAATGTAATCTTCTGCAACATGGGGAGGGGAAGCTTCATGAGCACGTTTCATGGGAATGTTTCTCTTCGTAGAGTGTTCACAATCAAAACACCAGCATAAGCATCAGCTTCAGCTTTCACTCTGTGGTCGCCCTTATGCTGTAAGTTTATACACTGACAGTTCTAAGACGGATAAAGGAGTGGGAGTGGGCGTGTACTCGGACAAGTTGAATTTAAACTTGCCACTACATCTCCCTGACTTTTGCAGCGTTCTTCAGGCAGAGGTTGCGGCTATTTGGGAGGTTCTCATATGGCTCGGGCGTAATGTCATAGCTGCTAAGGATATTATCATTTTTACGGATAGTCAGCCGGCGATTAAATCCCTTGAATCTGTGATTACAAACTCAAAGATTGTTGCCGCATGCCGCACCTGTCTCCTGGAGATGGGAAATTTTTAACATCTCTCTTTGTTGGATTCCGGCTCATAGTGGCTTTGACGGAAATTGCAAAGCGGATGAACTAGCTAGAAGAGGATCTATCTGGGGGACCGGGTTTAGTCACTGCCATCTCGGGTGATCTTTATCAGCCGGTAAATTGTTGATAAACAATGTCGCGTTGAGTGCTGCCAACACGAGGTGGAGTAATGGTAGCACTTGTATGGTTACTAGGCAACTTTGGCCTAGGATCGATCCCAAACGCTCTGAGGAGCTGCTGGCGTTGAATAGACGTAATCTACGGACTCTTGTGGGGGTGATTACAGGGCACTGCCTGATCGGCGAACATGCGAGGAGATTGGGGCTTCCACACAATGATCTCTGTAGGAGTTGCGAGGATGAGGAGGAGAGTACCTTTCATCTGTTAAGTGGGTGTCATGCCCTGGCTAGAAGAAGAAGGATTACGTTGGGGTCTTTCTATTGTATTTTGGCGATCTGGACGACCTTAAGGATGTTTGCATCAGCCGGCTCCAGCGCTTTATCAACAGCTCAGGCTGGTTCAATGAATAGGTAGGACTCGGGTTGTGGAGTCGATGGTGGTGTCACAAAGGACCCAGTGGTGGTCTATGTGTGCTGTGGGTATCACGGCAGCCCCTTTAATCTAACCGAACCTGTGTAAATTTGTTGCTGCTTTTGCCTACACTACGATGCCTCGAAGCGGAAATTCGCTGTTTGTACTCGTAGTTATTGAGTTGTTGAAGAAAAATTTTTTTTTTATCCATTTATAATTGAGATATTTCCACCATTTTTTACCAACATGACCAGAATGACATGGAGAATTTTTTAAGCAAAAAAAATATATATATATGTACACATATTTTTACCGAGACCCCCCTTATAGGCCAGTAAAATTAAGCCAACTTTGGGGCTTTTTAATAATAATTAGGGAAATATCTCAAAATAATTTTAATTCATTCTATAGAGACTGAATACATGGAAACTAAGTTTGCACGGTAAGGTAAGCTTAACTTTTGGTGGGCGAAAATCTGAGAAATTTGAGCCCTTTTTTTTAATATTATCCTTATAACTCCTAAACGGTGCCTCGCACTGAAAAAAATTTCATGAGTAAATTAAAGACCGTTGAATTCTGCGTCCAATGTCCTGCTGAAAGTTGGAATTCGGTTCAGTAGCGTAGTCAAAATCGATAGTTAAATGAAACCGGAATATAGAGGGCTACGCCTGCAATCCGAGGGTGATGTAGCAAGCGCTTATTTTGGTATATAAATATCGGCTCTTTGCTCTTCTTCATACCACTCAGATGGATAAAAAAACATAATTAAAATGTGTTACTCGCTTACATTTTACATGCCAATTCATATAACGTGATTGTAACGAAACTTAGAACATATTATTGTCTAAGGTGTTGGTTATCGTTGGCCATCAGTACTTTTGACCTCAAACGTGTTTAAGGCATGCAGGGGTGTGCTAACTGTAACTATAGAAATAAACTAAAATATTATTGATCTATTCTGAGAAGACATACAGATTCCTTTGTTTTGAATTTTTTTTGGAACCCACCTTCCTGTAAGTTTTCATAATTCTAAAATAAGTATAACGGTCTCGAACTGCAAGGGGAAGGGGACAAATTACGAACTAATATTTTCTCCTCCCCCAATGTTGCCCTTTCTACAAATTTTCAAGAATGTACAAAAAATGGAATGTACTCAACATTACCTTTCTCCTGACACATCACTTGCCTATACCAGTCGATAAAAAAAAATTGATCTTATTGTAATTTCGCCTCTATGTGGACCCCCCCCTCCTCCTCCACCCGCTAAAGTTGTATTAGTCAGCGCCCCCAACCAATCTTTACCATTTCAAAAATGATTAATTAAATAACTTCCATTCGCACTTTTTTTTTTTTTTTTTATGTTTATACCAAAGCTTAGGGGGTAACCCTTTGATGCGAGAGCACAGCATTGGCGGTAAGGGATTAAGGTAGTGGGGAGATATGTTGAGTTTGAATAAGGTGACGGTGTACATTCCGTTTAAATTTTTGTAGGTCATAGTTGCGGGGGAAAACAAAAGATGGTAGATCGTTCCACATTCGTGTTGTCCTAGATACAAACGAGTCATGGAATTTGGCGGTGCGACTATTGCTGAGTTCTAGAAGATGAGGATGGACACGACTGGCTAGTCGGGTGTTACGTAAAGGAAAAGTACGCTCAGGAATGAGGTTGGCTATTTCATCAGAGCAACGGCGGTTGTAGTAGCGATAGAAGAGTGAGAGACAGCCGACACTTCGCCGGTGTTCAAGCGGTTCGATTTTAGATGTTATGGGTTCCTCGCCAATAAGCTTGAAGGCTTTCCGTTGAACTTTGTCTAACGCGGATAATGCGGTTCTACCTGCGCCTGCCCATATGTGGGAATTAAATTCAAGTCTCGGTCTTATATGAGCCTTGTAAATTTGAGCCAGATCAGATGGTGAAAAGTATCTTTTACAGCACTACGAAAAACAACATGAAAGTACTCACACCTATGATAGTTGGGACGCTAAGCGACATAAATCGACGCCACCTTGCAAAATATGATAGAGAAATGCCATTTGGTACGAATGTTGGTGGGGCCCAAACTTTCAATTTAAGATACCACCTTGGACCCCGCGGCAGAGCGGCTGTGCGGGCGAAAAACCGCGAAATTTGAGCCCTTTTTCTAATATTCTCCTCGTAACTTCTAAACGGAGCCTCGTATCGAAAAACTTAATAGGTTGTAAATTAAAGAGCGTTAAATTCTACATCCAATGCATTGCTCAAAGTTGAAATTTGGTTTAGTAGTATAATCAAAATCGATGGTCGAAAAACGTCACTTTTTGAGGCTTTGGAGAAAAATCACACATATTGCTTTTCAAGCTCACATATCTCTGTAACGGATACTCCAAATGAAAAACGGTACAAGTAAAAGTTGAAGATATTTTGATTTCCGGTTTAACGTGCTCAATACTTTTCAAATCGGTTCATTTTTAGTGTAGTTGTGAGTGAAAATGCTGGAATGCTTTCTTATGGGTTCCAGCTTTAATAGCTCTATTTCGGTAAGTATAGTAGCTGAAATTTTGTTTTAGTCTCAATTTACAGATAATTAAATCTTGTTCAAAAAGTCTTTGCTTGATAGCTTGGCTTGATAGCTTAGGCCATAGTTACGCTTTTTAGGGTTTTGTAGAAAAAATAAAACCCTTATGAAATCAGTCAGATGTCAGCCTGTTCAAAGAATATCTCGAAAAGAGCTGAAGCTACAGGTATGGAATTTGGTATGAAGGATTACTACAATTTGTGTTATAAGGCTTTTCATTAGTGGCCAAATTGCAAGGAGAGACAGTTATTCGCCGCTTAAAGCACATATATGAAAATTTCCAGGATGACGGCATATAATTAGGATAGCGACGTTAAATATCCAGGATGTCGATATCCTTAGGAAAAAGTTTAATAATAGTATATTTCGATAATTTGATTTGCTACTCTCTGCATATCCCGTAAGTGACCTTAAGAGAGAAGTAATAATGCCAATCCGTTAGCAACGGGTGCAGGTATCTTGTTATAGATACAATTTGCATGTACATAGTCATAATTAATCAACTAGTCAAGAATAAAAAACAATAAAAATTATTTTTGTCTGCTATTGCCACATTGTGCACCGTCGAGTCAGTAAGCGGATAGATTTGAAACTGATTTGTTTTGTGTTTCGTGACAAGGTGTTACAGTTATCAGAAGTGATAGCGCGTATGATAGATGCTGATTGTTATTTGTGGAGTTTGAGGTACACCTGAAAAGGGCATCCCTTCAAGCCATGAAATTCTGGCAGGCTGTGGAAACTCAGCAACATATTCCATCTCCTGGAGATTGGGAGTGGAAACTAGAAGTAAAACGTTGGCTCCCATTATGGATAACAGCGCCAGGTGCTGCAAGGTCATGTGCCACTCTTCATAATCTGGAAAAAATAAGAATATCTTTCGAACTAATGGTCGTATGGAAGTGCGGTTAGTTTCATTCTACTCAAAATGATCAAATACATTAAGAGCTAAGTTAAAAGTGGCATAAAAGCTTTTTATTTTTAACTTATTTAATACGTAAGCTTATTTACTTAATCACAAAATCTGAAAAAATGTGAATATCTTTTGGTTTATTGATCGTATGGAATTGCGGTTGGTTTCATTCGACTCAGAATCACTAAATACATTAGGAATCAATCTAAAATAAGCAGAAAAGCTTTTTATTTTTAACTTATTTAATAAAGCAGCTTATCAAACTAATCTCTTTTTTTGTTTAAATGAGAATATCTTTTGAACTAATGATCGTATGGAATAGCGGTTGATTTCATTCGATTGAGAATGACCAAATACATTAGGAATCAACCTAAAAATGGAATGAAAGCCTTTTATTTTCAACTTTTTTAATAAAATAAATATTCAACAAAAAAAATAAAATCTGGAAAAATGTGAATAAGTTTTGAACCAACTGTTGTATGGAATTGCCTTTAGTTTTATTCGACTCAAAATGATCAGATACATTAGGAAACAGCTTAAAATTGGCATAAAAGCTTTTTATTTTCAACTTATTTAATAAAAAAGCTTCCTTAACAAATCCAAAAATGTGAAAAAATGTGAATATCTTTTGAACTAATGGTCGTATTGAACTACGGCTAATTTTATTCTACTCAGATTAACTAAATACATTAAGAACCAACCTAAAACTGGCATAAAAAACCTTTTATTTTCAACTTACTTAACGAAAAAGCTCATTTAACTAATAAAACAATTTGGAAAAATGTAAATAACTTTTGAACTAATGGTCGCAAGGAATTTCGGTTGGTTTCATTCGACTCAAAATGACCAAATACATTAGGGTCTATCCTAAAACTGGCCCAAAAGCTTTTTGTTTTCAACGTATTTAATAAAAAAGACTTATTTATTTAATAATAAAATCTGGGAAAAAGTGAATATCTTTTGAAGTAATAGTCGTATGGAATAGCGGTTGATTTCATTTGACTCAGAATGACCAAATACGTTAGAAACCAACCTAAAATGTCATATAAGTTGCTTGAACTTTGAAATTATGGAAGAAATTTAATCATTTAATTAACTAATTATTTAATTAATTAAATTAGTCTGACAAAAAACTTAGCAAAACTTTTATAAACAAGGTTTAAGTATCTACGAATTAAGGCTAAACCAAAACTTTTAGCTGTTATATTTATCGAGATAGAGCTATTAAGGCTCAAATCGCTAAAAAAAAACATTTTTGCATTTTCGCTCACAACTACACTAAAAACTAACCGATTTGAAAAGCATTGGGCACGTTAAACCGGAAATCAAAATATCTTCAACTTTTACTTGTACCGTTTTTCATTTGGAGTATCCGTTACAGAGATATGTGAGCTTGAAAAGCGATATGTGTGATTTTTCTCCAAAGCCTCAAAAAGTGACATTTTTCGACAATCGATATTGATTATACTACTAAATCAAATTTCAACTTTGAGCAATGCATTGGATGTAGAATTTAACGCTCTTTAATTTACAACCTATTAAGTTTTTTGATCCGAGGCACCGTTTACAAATTATTAGGACAATATTAAAAAAAGGGCTCGAATTTCGCGGTTTTTCGCCCGCACAACCGCTCTGCCGCGGGGTCCAAGGTGGCTCCATCTCTTAAAATGAATGTATAGGGACCACGAACAATCGTACCAAATGGCATTTCTCTATCATATTTTGCAAGGTGAAATCGCTTAGCGTCCCAACTATGAGGCCGGTAGGTGTATTTTTTGTGTGGATAGTGTCAAAATGACTAAATTTAAATGAATGTACTATTATTAAATATTACGTGATTGTAATGAAACTTCGCCACATTATTGCCTGCAGTGTTGGTTATCATTGGCCATCAATATGTTTCACCTGTGATGCGTTTAAGGGGTGCAGGGGTGTGCTAACTGCAACTATAGAAATGTACTATTATTAACCTTTTTTGATAAGATATCAAAATTCTACGATTTTCGGTTTTCTATGCTAGTGAAATTCCGCTTTCCTGCAAATTTTCATATTTCTAAGTGTAACGGTCTCGAAATGCAAGGGGGGAGGGGGACAAACTCGGATCACATATTTTCCCCGCTATCTCTTTTCCCCTTTCTTCGAATTTGATGAAAATACCAAAAATGGAATGTACTCGATGTAACCTTTCTCATGATACCCCACTTGCCTATACCAGATGAAAAAAAAAAATTGACCTTCATTTCCCCTCTATGGGGACCTCCCCTTAAAGTCAGCCTATTACAACGAATCGCTTTCTCCGGCGAATTATAATAATTCTACATATTCTCACAAAATTTGATATATGTAGCTTCAGCGGTTCATGAGATATTTCATGGACAGACGACAGACAGACGGACAGACGGACGCATGACCGATTTCATAAGGGTTTTGTTTTTACTACAAAACCCTAAAAACGACAATATTTGAGGCTTCGGAGAAAAATCACACTTTACCACTTTCAAGCTCACAGATCTTTGCAACGAATGCTCCAAACGGCAAAGCTAAAGGATAATTAAAAATTTAATTAATTAATTAAAAAATTTATTTGTTCACACTTTTGTTATTTTATTTTCCATTGCCATATCTAATACATAAACAGTTTATCTGATATCTACGAGTTATTTTCTATTTTTAGGGTATATAATATAGAATATATATATATATATATAGAATATACTACCGAGTATAGTTTGTAAGTTATTTTGGGTCGGTGGTTTTGCAAAGGTTAAATTGTTATAACACTGGTTGCTATAATTAGGGTAGTTCCGATTTTTGATAAATTGTTTGAGTTAGTACATTGTTTAAAAATTCGAGTTTTATGTCTCTCCCCACCAACACGGATCCCGCCACTATGTTGAAAATATGCCTAATTGTTGGGCTTGTCCCGTTTATTTTTAGTATCTCTTAAATTGGTCTTACAAGAAACCGTGCAAAAATTTATGAAACTAGAGTAATTTATCTACAGTTTGAGACTAAAATAAAACGTCTAGCTGCTATACTTATATTACGTTTACACTATCCCCAGATTACTTCATCTGCGCCAGCTGAGATAATCTGCGACTGTCAAATACATACAATTTTGAACTCACCACACGCAGATTACGCTGCAGATGAAGTAATCTGGGGATAGTGTAAACGTAATATTACTGAGATAGAGCTTTTAAGACCTAAATCGATGAGCAGGCATTTTTGAATTTTTGCTAATAACTACTCTAAAAATGGGCCGAATTGAAAAATATTGGCCACGTTAGGCTAACAGTCAAATTATCCTTTACTTTTAGAAATAAGCTTTTCCATTTGGAGCATCCTTTGCCAAGATCTGTGAACTTGTAAGGTGATAAAGTGTGATTTTCCTCCGAAGCCTCGAAAATTGCCGTTTTTAGGGTTTTGTAGTAAAAACAAAACCCTTATGAAATCGGTCATGCGTCCGTCTGTCCATCTGTCCGTCTGTCTGTCCGTCTATCCATAAAATATCTCATGAACCGCTGCAGCTACATATGTGAAATTTTGTGGGAATATGTATAATTATTATAATTTGTCGGAGAAGACGATTCGTTGTAATAAGCTGACTTTAAGGGGAGGTCCCCATAGAGGGGAAATGGAGGTCAAATTTTTTTTTTCATCTGGTATAGGCAAGTGGGGTATCATGAGAAAGGTAACACTAAGTACATTCCATTTTTGGTATTTTCAATAAATTTGAAAAAAGGGGAAAAGAGCTAGAAAATATGTGATCCGAGTTTGTCCCCCCCCTTGCATTTCGATACCGTTACACTTAGAAATATGAAAATTTGCAGGAAAGCGGCATTTCTCTAGCATAGAAAACCAAAAATCGTAGCATTTTGATATCTCATCAAAAAATGTTAATAATAGTACATTTCTATAGTTGCAGTTAGCACACCCCTGCACCCCTTAAACGCATCACAGGTGAAACATATTGATGGCCAATGATAACCAACACTGCAGGCAATAATGTCTCGAAGTTTCATTACAATCACGTAATATTTAATAATAGTACATTCATTTAAATTTAGACATTTTGACACTATCCACACAAAAAATACACCTACCCTGCCTCAAAGGTGTGAGTACTACTTTCATGTTGTTTTTCGTAGTGCGAATTGCAGTTATTTAATTAATCATTTCTGAAAGGGTAAAGATTGGTTGGGGGCGTTGAGTATTACAACTTTAGCGGGTGGGGGGGGGGGGGCCTTGTCCACATAGAGGCGAAATTAAGGTCAATTTTTTTTTATCGACTGGTATAGGCAAGTGAGGTGTCGTGAGAAAGGTAATGTTTAGTACATTCTATTTCTTCGCATTTTCTTGAAATTTGTAGAAAGGGGAACATTGGGGAAGGAGAAAATATTAATTCGTAATTTCTCCCCTTCCCCTTGCAGTTCGAGACCGTTATACTTAGAATTATGAAAACTTACAGGAAGATGAGTTCCATAAAAAATGGAAAATAATGGAATTTGTATATATTCTCAGAATAGATCAATAATAGTTTATTTCTATAGTTACAGTTATCACACCCCTGCATGCCTTAAACACGTTCGAGGTCAAAAGTACTGATGGCCAACGATAACCAACACCTTAGACAATAATATGTTCTAAGTTTCGTTACAATCAAGTAATATGAATTGGCATGTAAAATGTAAGCATTTTGATTATGTTTTTTTATCCATCTGAGTGGTATCAAGAAGAGCAAGGAGCTGATATTTATATACCAAAATAAGCGCTTGCTACAAAACCCTCGGATTGCGGGCGTAGCCCTCCATATTCCGGTTTCATTTGACTATAAATTTTGGTTACGCTACTGAAACGAATCTTAACTTTAAGCAGGACATTGGACGCAGAATTTAATGGTCCTTAATTTACTCATGCAATTTTGTTCGATGCGATGCACCGTTTAGGAGTTATAAGGATAATATTTAAAAAAAAGGGCTCGAGTTTCTCGGATTTTTGCCCACCAAAAGTTAAGCTCACTTTCTACGACCGCGCAAACTTAGTTTCCATGTATTTAGAATCTAGAGAGAGGATTAAAATTATTTTGAGATCTTTCCCTAATTTAATTTTACTGGCCTATTAAGTGACTGTTGGTGAATGAAGTGACCGCTTTAGTTTTTTGAAAAGACTTTGTTTAATGAAAGTGTTTGAGACAAAGAGCGTCCTGATAAATAAAGCAGTTAAGACTTGAACTAAATTCTAGCCATAACTTAATTCATTATAAATGAGTTTGATATTTGTAGATACAGTGTACTCCATAACAACTGAACCAATTTTTTAGCAGCGACTTGATCCAAAATACAGTGAGTGCGTCTACATTTACAATAAATGGATTGACATTTGTTGATACAGTGTGCGATTTATAAATTAACTATTCTCGTAAGCGGTATTGAAAATATTTATATTTTTTATTCAATTTAATCTCAAGTTAATTCACCCAGACTAACTAAAGCAAATCATGTCAGCTATTAATAAAAACGAATGCTGCCTTTGCGAAAAAAGTGTTGAATGATGATGATTATTTCTCATGTACATATATTTTCTCATGTACGTAGCAGGGGCGTGCTGAGTTCTAAATTTTGACCGGGATGTGTTTAATAGACGCTCCCACCAAAATTTTTTTTGTTCGTCGAAAACCTTTTAACCTAATATCTATGCAAATAATTAAAACAGGGTAATGCTATTGATTAATGAAGTTTTATTACAAAATGTACATACATATTTACACACAAAATGAGCCGTATTATTATGTCAACGCAACTGTTTATCGTATTCCGAACTGCTTTGACAAAGTTTTTCTATGATAGTAAATTCGTCAATATTTTGTAGTATGTCATTTTCACAAGCCATTTACTATACATCATACGAGTACATGCTTCAAAATTTTCATTATTCATAGTCGCCCTCAATCTGTGTGTTATAATCTTTATTTCGGAAAACTTCTTTGACAAGGTGCCTATGTCATTGGCATATTCCAAAGAATGTATCCTCCCCAGCAAACAATTTCGTATCATTTGGAAGATAAATTGCCCAGATGATACCATCGCGATTCTTCCATACGATAAATTTATCGATCATTTGAAACTTTTTCAGTAATTGGGGGATATTGGGGTCCTTATGCTCAAATATAGTACCACCGAAGTAGTTACGATCACCAAGACCGTGTCCCCCCATCTCATGGCTGAGCCCATAGTTACCAGCACCAACTTTTGCATTCAAATCTCCCATAACCATTATAATGTCACCTTTTAGGTGTTCTGGTCTGAACAGCGTTTAGTTGTTCGTAGAAGGAGTCTTCCGCCAAGACATTGTCGGGTTCAGTTGGAGCATAACATTGTATTATTAAGGTGTTCCTCATTTTGGTAATGATTCGATCGGAGACCGGATCATAGGATAAGAGACAGTTTCGTGCGGCTCTGGTTAAAATGACTGACTCACGACCACTACCGGTAGCTCTACCGGAGTACAATATTACAGTGCTACCCGTTGGAGAGATAAATTCTCCGCTGTTCCACCATCTTATCTCACGGACTCCTAAGATGTTTAATTTATTTCTCAGAAATTCGTTCTCTAATTGAAGAAATCATACGTTCTGGGGACCTTCTTATCGCGCTCGGTGGCCGTGGTCCTTCGGTCACCACTTTACGATACTAATCTAGAGCTCGAAGTTCAAATCTCGGCGCGATCAAATATACTGCTTGTGGGTACTAATAGAACTCTCACAGTGCTCCGAGCTTGTCAGTATAAAGACGGCGCGGATAAGAGGTGCATGCTAGCAACTGCACTTCCGAAAAGTAGATATGCTATTGAAACGTCAACAAGGCATAGAAATGCTACAGATGTGGAGGCTCCCAGGCCCCTGGAGGGGTCAATGTAATTAACACATTGTTCGATGGCCAAAAGTCGTAACCGTTCAGTCAGTCCTTATCCGAGGCATAGTTGACGTTTCGTTAGCATATAGAAGATTTCGGATAGTGCAAGTTGCTGGCATACATGTCCTGTCCTTTGTTTGTCGGTTTTAATGGCAGGGCGTCAAAGGGAAAGGCCGTAGTAATATTTTTACGCACCACACCATAGGGGGGAGGTTTACTTCAACCAAATCATCACACTGTTATCACTGGGGACTTGGCATTGGTAAGCAATGGTCAATAACCACTGCCGTTCTAGGAGGCGCCCACGCGGAGGACTATGGGAGAGGAATTTTTACCCCCTTATATAGTAAAATAATAGCTTCTTTATTTTGCTTTATATTTGATATCTCGAAACTAGTCGGTCAGACGTAAAAAATAAATCGAAATCGACCTTGTAAGGTCAACAGTAAGCGAGTTATAGAAAAATAATTTTTTTTTTTTTACCGTTTTATTTTTATTCTAGCAAAAAAGTCACATATTAAACAGAGATCGAAAACTTGAAGTTAAGCTTTTCTAGACCCTCTCTTCACTCTACAAAAGTAACGTTTGGTGATTCACTTTCTTTCATAATACGTTTTTACGTACTTGAGACATGGACTGGGGGACACGGACGGCCTGAAATCAGCAAAAAGTTTAAGGAAACAGATTTGTTCTTCCTGTACATATATATTTGACGTGATTTGTTGTTTTCCTTTGCTCGTTGTAACACTGTTGCTATCGTCGAATCCAAACTTAACTTGTTGTGGGCGTCCAGCAACAACCGCATTACAAACGTCGTTTGAAATTTCATCAGAACAACCGCATTATTCCAGGATCACCTGAACGTTTTGTTCCCCTCGAAAAGAATATTTCATTTTCGTGGATTAAAACGCTTCGTGGCGTTCAACTTCAGATTCACCCGTCATTCGTCATCGTCATCCATTCTTAGATGTACTTATAATAATCCCTGCAATCCCTTCAATACTCGTACAACATTGCTGACCGAGATGACGAGATTTTCATTCGAGCATTGAATAAATCTGGGTCAGTAAATCTTGCCCCCCAGAAAGAGCGGATTCTTCCTTGTCCGGTTTTCCATTAAGTTGCTTGTCGTCGACGTTGTCCTTGTTGCCACGATTCATAACCAAACGTATCTATTTCAATCTTATCCACCATTTAATCAAATGCAAGTGAATCAAATCAAACTTGGAAGTACGGGCGTATTGTTTGCTTTGAAAAAGATGGCGGCAAAGGAAATTTCTTGTCCTGTCATCGTTATTAATTACAATGACTGTCGACTTGTTTGACGACACAGCGATGCGATAATGTTCAGTTTTGTCTGTTGATGAAGGAACGTCCAATACCGCAAGTGTGTTTATCAGTTAAGTCTAGACCCCATACCACCGCAGTGTTTTCAATGAATTTAGAGTTAATTTTACGCTAGGATCGTCACAATATCCAAATTCTGAAAATATTTCAACAATTTCCAAGAAAAGTGATTGAAACTTTATTTGGATAACATCGGAATTCAAGGCGTAATTTTGTTTATTTAGAAATTGACGGTGCGAATTTAATCAATGAATTTGATTGGAAAGTGAGTTTTCCTTTTCGACTGTTCGTTCAGTTTTCATTTCTGAATTGATTGGTCAATTTTCTTATATACGTAGGAGTATGCAGGGCCCTTACTAAGCATGTAAATTGAAAAAAAAAAGTTTTTTTTTTCTTCTCACATCTCCTTTTCACTGGACTGTGCTGGATAAACAGCTGGTGCACGAAATTAGTCCTTAAGGCGAATTTCGAATATTTCAACCAGGGTCAATTCGCTGAGACCAATGTTCACTTATACAGTCTGGGGAGCTCATATAGATTATTTCCTGTGAATAATATGCTGATTTTGTGTGAGTCATATAAATAGCAAACAAATGAAAGTGAGTCTGCTGTCCAAATCAAATTTATCAAATTGTATTTGCACAGACTAGTAAAATTAGGTTTGGACCTGGAAGTGATTTCTGGAAAGCTAGAAATCATCCTAAAACCTTTAGTTAGTGTCGAAAACATGTAGTCTCAGTTTGCTCCCCCATAGATAGTATGTATAATTTTTGGGAGCCAAAAACGTCAAAATTTTTGGATCTTTTTCGCTTTTTCGGTTATAATTTCTAAACCGTGTTTCCTGTAAACAAATTAAGGCTCAAACAGACAGAACGCGTTATAACGCAGCGCTCATGGAACGCCTCTCAATGCGGCGTTCGGCGATATTGTCTACGTCACACACGCAGCGTTATCTGGGCGGGCGATCCAGTACTTTGGTTGAGTTTGTACAGCAATAATGAGTAGTTCTGATGAGGACATCGCCGGTAACGCGCATTACTTTTGCAATTTTGTACAACCCGAAAAGTTGACGTCGCGTTCCGAAAGGTAGCGCTGAGTGATAACGCAGGGCAGGGATGTTGCAATGCAATGCAATACAACCGTACCCCCGTAACGCAACGTTACAGGACGTTATTCTTACAGAATTAAAGACAATTAAATTCTGCGTCGAATACCCCCCCCCCCCCCTTCCTTTTAAATTCCGCCAATTTATAAGATCGTTATCAACGCCCAAAAAACGACCACTTTTTAATTTTTGCGAAAACCCACCCTTTCAATCGTCTGTAGCATCCATCATCGCAGTTCATGTTTTTATTTGCAAGTATCACCAGTAACTATTGTACAATAATATTTGATGGATATCCAGAAGATACCGACGTCATAAGGACAAAAACAACTGGGCGGCATTGCCGCCAGAACAACCGTTCTACCGTCACTAACGAAACAACGACCTCTGCAATGCCAAAGGAGAGATTCCTGTCTAATAAAAAAAGGTAAAGGATGGCTTATTGGCATGTTGAAAACAAAATTGACATCCGAGGGCTTCACAGTTAGACACCTTCATTGTTACAGAAGCTATAACAAAAGCATTTCATTTCCCCAAGGTGGTAATTGTTGGAGAAAATACAGACCTCCTCATACTTTTCTCACTGCACTGGCACCAACCTCTACAAACATCTTCCCGATGAAACCTGGAAAAACACTTCAACAAGTGAGTTGTTTTCTCTAGGGTTGATGAAATGCTCGAACACAATCAGCGAAGTTCGTTAAAACCCTGGTGGAAAACAGTGATTTGCAATAAGTTGCCAAGAAATTTCAAGGCATAGATGCGTCGCAGGATGAGGTTGCCAGGTGAGCGTTTCCTGGCTGCTGCTTATACACCGAAGGAGAGAGAGACGTCATTGGATGTACTTCAGTACAACACACTCAGCAAGATCCTGGCAAAGCCTGCTTTCAACTTGGCTGCTCTACTCCCCACTAACAGCTACAAGCGTAGTATGTGAGAGAGCTTGACCCCTTCAGGGGGTTGGAAAAGCTCATCACGAGGTTTCCTCTTCATAACGACCTTCAAGCAAGGTTTTGCTCTTCATCTCCTGTAAGTGTACAATGGGGTACTCGGGAAGGTGCACCTGCATTAAAATGCTCCACTATCTGCCTAAACTGTAAAGGTCAGGCCTCTTCCAACTCGGCCATTGAAAACAAGTCCACTGAATTTGGAGGCGAACGAAGAACTTAATGAAACGCTTTTGGAGGAAGTGGGAGGAGAAAGAGACGCGCTTTTGGAGGAAGACCGTCCCGGAGCTCCATCGACGTCGAAAAGGCAACGATCATAAATTTTCAATTTGTTCATACCTATTTTTATACTTAGCCATTTAAAAAAGTTTCGTCAATGTAAAATAAATTGTTTTTTTTTTTTTTGGAAATTTGGAGGAGAACCATACGAAATTGTGCGCTGTTAGTCGTGTATTGATCCTTAGGATGTCCGGAGAGAAAAAGCAGGCTGTGTGGTATCTGATTTAATTTCATGTATGGTATATGAAATATGAATAATGGTGTAAGATGATTTTTTCTAATGTGTGGAATGTGCTAGGAGACTTTTATAAAAGTCAGTAAAATTTTACAAATAAATCGTTTTAGGTAGTAAATGTTTGTGAGTATGAATGCCGTTGCTTTCTATTCCAGTATAATTGTGATGCAAAATGTAATCAGTAATTATTGTACATTTGGCTAGTTTGCATCCCTAAAATGCAAAAAGGTGTGATATCTCCCATAAACAATTCCGTTGTAAAAAAAATTTCCGCAAAAAAAAAATCATCAGCCGCAAGAAGGATTGATATGAACATAATTCCGCCAAAGTCCCCGTAGCTTTGCGCTTCGCTATAGGGTATGCATATTGAACCCTGATTAAATTAGTTAATTTCTTTTAACGCTGTTTGCCTGGATAGTGAACCATGAGCTCGAGAAAAATTAAATTGAATTGAATATGGCGAAAGTTTCATCGTTTTTGGGAATTTTTGTATAATGGATTCTGAATTTTGCGTTTGGGGACTGCAAGTACTTGAAGAATTTGTGTTTGGATGCTTTATATTTGGGATTTTACCGTTTGGCATTATTCTTTACTTGGAGATTATATGACTCGAGATTTTGTATGGCTCCCGACTTAAGGCTCGGCAGAAATAAGCAGGCACTCGATTATAAGATCATAAACTTGTCTATAAAAACCTTTCTGAATATTGTGACTATGCTGACAAATTGACCTGTGGTACAGTTGGTATAAAAACATGTTGAAAATATTTATTTATTTTTATAGAAACGGACTATTGTCCTTTGGATTCATCATCATGGTGGCGCGACAACCCGACGTCGGGCCTTGGCCGCCTGGATCATTGTCCTCCAGTTATATCGGTCACGTGACCGCGTCCTCCAATTTTGGGAGCCCAGCAGCTGCGCGGCGTCCACACCTACTGAGCTCCCCCAACGAGATCTCGGTCGTCCTCGCAGTCTCGCTCCGTCGACTCGTTCTGCATTCATTACTCTCTTAGGCATGCGATCATCGTCCATTCTTTGTACATGCCCTGTCCATTGAAGTCGTTGTAGTTTGATGATTTTCGAGACTTGCAGCTCATCGTACATTTCATACAACTCATGGTTGTACTGGATGCACCATCCATCTCGCTCGCAAACGGCCCCAAAAATTCGCCGCAGAACCTTACGTTCAAATGTGTCTAGCATGTTTCCGGAGGCTTGAGTTAGGGTCCATGCTTCGCAGCCATAGCATAGCACTGGTCGTATAATGGTTTTGTACACGCGGAGCTTCGTGTTTCTGTGCACATGTTTTGATTTCATTATGGGGAGAACCGAGAAAAAATTCTTATTAGCTAACTGTATCCGTCGCTTGATTTCGTCAGTTTCGTTGGCGTCCCTTGACAGGTTGCAACCCAGGTAAATGAAGTTGTTCACGAACTCGATGTTGAGGTCCCCCACATTGATGCTTGGTTGTGCAGGTGTCCTTGTCGTCGATTGCATCATTATTTTAGTTTTACCCTCGTTAATACGTAATCCAACTTCCTTTGCAGCGGTATCGAGCGTATGCAGAAGTTCTTCTGCGTCAGCCAATCTTCGGGACATGATGTTGATGTCGTCGGCGTACGCTGCTAATTGTGTCGACTTGATGAGTAGCGTCTTGCTGTTGTCCATATTCATGGCCCAAACAACGTATTCCAGTGCTAGGTTGAAGAGCGTCGGTGCCAGTCCATCGCCCTGTTTCAAACCAGTGCGTGTTTCAAATAGATCAGTAAGTCTATTATGGATCCTGACCTGCGAGATGGAGTTGGTCATCGTCATCTTAGTCAGTCGCACTAATTTGGCCGGTATACCAAATTGCAGCATGATGTTGTACAGTACTCCACGATCGATACTGTCGTATGCCTGCTTGAAGTCGACAAAGATTTGGTATACGTTTACATTGTATTCCCAGCACCTCTGGAGTATCAGCTTGATTGAGAAGAGCTGATCGGTTGTGGAGCGACCAGGTCTGAAACCGCTTTGATATTCGCCAACTCGTTCTGCGTACGGTTTTATTCTATTTTCCAGAATTTTCGTCAAAATTTTATAGGACGTACAAACTAGTGAGATGCCCCTGTAATTCTCACACCGCAGTTTATCTCCCTTTTTATGAATTGGACAGATGATGCTTCTGCGCCAATCGTCTGGGATCTCCTCGTTCTCCCATACTCGCAGGAGTAATTGATGTATGCCATCAACTAGGCTCGTTCCACCGAATCTTAGCAGTTCAGCTGGGATCTCGTCAGCGCCCGGCGCTTTATTTCGTTTTAGTGACCGCAAGGCGAGATCAACTTCCTCTACTGTCGGGGGTTGAATGGGTTTGCCTAGATCAACAATATCGTCGAGAGCTTCATGTGTGGGGATGTTTAATGGTCGATTTAGAAGCTCTTCAAAATAAGAGGCCCATCGTTTGTTGATGCCATCGGTGTCGCTGATGATGTTTCCATCCTTGTCCTTACAAAGGCTAGTCCTGGGTTGGTAGCCGTTCTTAATTGTATTTACTAGTTTGTACGCTTGTCTGGTGTTCCTATTAGCTAAGTTTTCGTTTATGTTCAGCAACTGCTCGTCAAAGTATTTACGTTTCTTACGTCTAATTATTCTATTCGATATTCGCCGTAGCTCGTCATATTTTTATCTTCTGGCTCTGGTTCCTCGTTGAATCGATTGTCTGTAGGCCTCGTTTTTCGCGTCAAGTGAATTTTTGCATTCTTCGTCGAACCAGTCATTTTGCGCTCGCCGGCCTTTATATTCGACGACTTTCTCTGCGACATCCTTGATGGTACCCTCGAGTTCTTCTCAGAACCCATGGACGCCTGTGTTGCTGATGTTGTGTAGCATAGGTGATAGTTTTTCCTCAAGGGCGGTGGTATAAGCCACCGCTTTAGCATCACTCAGAAGATTATCAACCGCAAAGCTTTTGGAAGGGCTGATCCTCGATTGGTGCACTGAGGAAATTCTACATCTGTAGGACGTCTTCACCAAGTGATGATCTGAGTCGCAGTTTGCTCCTCGATAGGAGCGGACATCTATCACACTAGACGCCCATCTCCTGCAAATGAGGACGTGGTCAATTTGGTTAACGGTATGTGCGTCAGGAGACTGCCAGGTCTGCTTGTGAATGCGTCGATGCGGGAAACACATAGAGCTTACGACTAGATTCCTGCTGCAGGCGAAGTCGATAAGTCGCTGGCCGTTGTCGTTACATTCTTCATGGAGGCTGTGGCCTCCAGTGGTGCCCCAGTGCCAACTTTCATTTCCGACTTTCGCGTTAAAGTCTCCCAGCAGCAATTTGACGTCGTTTGTTGGAAGTGAGTCGAAGAGAATTTCAAGGCGGGCGTAGAACTCGTCTTTTACTGCTTCTTCTTTAACTTCAGTGGAGGCGTGCACATTGATGAGCCAGAGATTGAAGAATCGAGTCTTGATGCGAATCGCACACAGCCGTTCATTTATGGGTTTGAAGTCAGTAATATGCGGTTTGAGGTGATTGTTCACTATAAATACTACTCCTAACTCCTTGCGGCCCGATAGTTTGCCACTTGTAAAAATTGTGTGCGATTTCTTTTCATTAATCTCGGTGCCAACCCAATCTGTTTCCTGGACTGCAGTAATGCTCAGTTTGTACTTTTCGACCTGTTGAAGGATGGCCTTCTCGGCTCCCGGTTTGTTCAGGGAGCATACAATCCAGGATCCGAAAGAATAATCCTTTAGTCGTTTGCGTGGTCGTCGTTGTTGATCCGTCCAATCCGAGGCTTTTGTTCCAGGTTTCTTGACATGGAGTGGTTTTTACAAGGACGAGTTGTCAGCACGTCGCTTAACCCCATTCAGGGGATGGCCTCGGAGATAGCTGCTTCAGATGGTTTAATAAACGTGCTGGAGCTCACACAACTATGTTGCAGGTCCAACTACGCAAGTCATTCAATCCTACTAAACCTGAGACGCTTAGGTATTGGTCAGCCATTCAGGCTACAGCTATCTGCCTTTTCCAAACTGTCTTATCGCTAAGACATTGGCCGTCAGCGATTTGATACACTGCCGTTACCAGGGGGCGCCCACGCGGAGGACTATGGAAAAGGTCTTTGCCCCCTCCTTTGGATTATCATTGTGAAAATTGTGCTGAAATTAATTTAAATAACAAAGTACAACTTTTGTTTCGACAAATAATTTATACGAGTACATAAGAAGTTTTCATTTAACAAACTTACCTCCGCCGAGCCCTCATTTTTTTATATAGAGGCTCGATAGTATATACATACATTTAAAAAATAACAAACTACAATAGGAAAATAAGTGATTGCAAGCACATAGTACTAATCGCGCACGTATTTTCCAATACATTGGAACATCCAATAAATATAAATTCGATAGTTTTTCTAGGATATCCTTTTCAATCACCTAGCAAACAAATGTGTCTATGTGTCCATTAAAAATTGAGCAATTGATTTGAAAATTTCCATTGCCATAGCAAAAGCCTATAGTCAAATGTGCAACAATGTACAATTTCAAAAATAAATATAAATGCCTATAGATGTTTTTTTTTTCTCTTTTGAAATTTATAGCATTATTTTAAATTCTCCTGTTGTTTCTCATGCAGATTTTCCATTTTATTGCCATTTTCCCAGAATGAACTAATTCTGGCGTAGGACGAAATAAATTTTATTGTGCTGTGTTTAGATTGCATGCGATCAGATAATTGAAAGCGTCAAAGTTTGTTTATACGCAAGAATTGTCATGTAGTGAATCTTTTTAGATAATCAAGCTTATATAATTTTCGTTACTAATCCGGATAGCGCAACAGTTAGCACATTCACCTTCTGTTCAATGGGCTCCTGGTTCGATTCCTACTTAAGGAAGTAGTCTTTTCGATAAAAGGTGATTTTCGTGTCGGACTCTGAGTTCACTCAGCTGTTAAATGAGTACCTATTTGTGGTAAATATTGTAACTTGGTTGAGCGTGTTGGTGATCACACTTCTATGTACACTGTCACGATCTAGTAGATGAGATGATGCTTACTCATCTCGAGGTCTTGGTTATAATTGGACTGTTGCACCAGTGATTTTAATAAGTTACGTAAAACGATATGATGAAATTGCCGTTTGTAAGTTTGTAGTCTGTTGACCAAACAACTATTGTACTTTGACCAACCTTCTTTAACTCATTTTATTATTTTTTTATTACGAGTGTAAGTTTTACAACAAAGCTTATAGATAGAAGCAATATCTGGCCATTGCTATTAATCACTTCAATGGTGACAAAATCAGTTATATTCAATTCCAATCCCTTTTCTATATTTCTCATTTATCCCCTAGACTTGTAATTAATGGCAAATCATCCAGACATTTACCTTCGAGAATCCACCAGAATTTCATGTCCCATAAACCTGCCTATCGACAACTGCTACCTGCACCCTTCCAAACATCTTGCAATTCATACCATTCATGTCATACTCGATTCCCAGAATTTTTCCAGGATATACTTAAAACGTCCCATGTAGAAAGTTTAACAATTAACACGACTGCTGCTTTAGTAGAAGACACCTGCAGGTGAACAAGGAAGCAACCACCGAGCAATCAAGCAGCTTCCTGTGTACATTGTTCTTCTGGTACTCCCAATAAAATAAAACAATGATTGACTGGATAGCTATGTAGGTTCCGTCTCATGCCGTTCATAGTGGGCAAAAGCCCCGAGACAACGAATCATTCCGCCGTAATTTAGCTGAAGCATACTTCGGAACCTTTACAGAGGATGCGAATACCTTTCTCACTTTGTGGAAACGACAGAAGGCTTAAGTGAACTTTTCTTATCGGACGGGCGGGTGGTACAAGGACACTACTAGCTACTGGATGATAAGGATAAAACTTTGTCCTTATACAATACATTAACTCCTGCGTCCTGCTCGTTGTCCTACCTTTATCACGGAGTCTGGTCTCAATTGAATGCCGCCGGATCGTTTCTTTATCCTTGGTGTTCTAGTTCTTGAAATTCTTTAGCTGCTTTGTTCTTTCGTTCATCCTGCCACCAATTTTCATTCTTCATGCGAACTGATATGAGGGTGTCTAGATAAAAGAAGAATGTTTTGAGAGTCCTTTAGGCAATATTAAAGGATTCTTGAGAATTTTTTGTGTTGTGCCCGCTCCTTCTCTGTAGTCTAGTCCTGTAAGATAATTCGCAGTCTTCGGCCGTAGTTTTATTAGAGTTGGTATGGGCAAGAGATAGATGATCCGACAATCCAAAAGTGTCTTGTGTTTATAACTCGGATTCTGTTACGAACTATTGAAGATTATTCTCAATGGGATAACAATGGATACGAGTATATGGGTGTGTTGAATGTGTGAGAAACATGGAATGGATTGTTTAAAAAAAACGCAAGCTAGAATGTCTAATGAATTCACAAGTATCCTTGGATCTGAATACGTGTCGTCATGATGCTTTCACTAGCCTTATCTTTTTCTTAATGTTTAATACAACGGACTCGAGAGATAAACTTTATAAAACTGACTGTTGGAACAATGTGTGCAATGAAGTTTCGGTCAAAATCATTTTCAATTACGTATTATATAGTACAGTTAGTAGTACAGCGGACAAAGAAATCCGGACAGTTAATTTCAATAAATTTAAAGCGTGGTAGTATCCACGAACGGTAAACTTATGATTAAAAGAATAAGTTTTTGTAGTAAGTACCATGCACAGTTACCATTTTGCGTACGTTTGTGATAGCTTCGAGTGATAAATGCTTCCAAATTATTCAATTAAAAGTGAGAAAATGCCAAATAAAAAAAAAATACCCAAATGTGATAAGGCCGCAGTTTTGACCTTGCGGGCTGAAAACTGAAGTTTTTGCGAGATCGGCATAAAAGTGGGATTCAGCACGACTTCCATCGGCGAGTTTTTAAAAGATTTTGCAAAGCCGGATCAATGCAGCAGAAATACGGCCCCGGATGTGTAAGAAAGACCTTTTCTAAGAAGGATCATCTTTAGAAACAGATGAGCGTGCAGAATCGAGTTATACTCGTATCCCTTCAAATGCCCCAAAAACGTCTACAATTTGTTAGACAGCACTAGACTCGAACCAGGGAGGATTGAAAGAAGGTGATCTTTTCGAATAAGTCAAACCTCTGCGGAGCAGACGGAATATCCTACGTGCGGCGAAGAACCATTGAGTACAATATACGAGTACATAGATGAATATATTAGACGTACCTTGAGTGCTGGACGCGACGGACGGACGGACTGCAATATTCCATTGAACAACAAAGTGTTAACACTTTGGCTGCTGAACCGATTTCAGCGAAAATTCCTCATGCGACAGCGGCCATTTCAGGACATTATTCTCTATATGTCACTTGACCGCTGGCTGTCATTCGGAAGGTTAACTTTAAAAAGCTGCTGACAGCTTCATTTCAAATGTGAAGTATGTTGACAATAGCTTGGTTAGGTGTACGACAATCCTCTAACCACAATGGTCCGGGCCAGAAACTAAGGTGATATTATAAACGACCAATTCCAATTACTAAAAATGCATTTTTCACAAAAGTTGTCAAAAATGAAAAATTCGTAAATATTTGATGTATTTTCTTTATCGGTAAAGCGCGGTGCACACAATATGGCAAGTCGTCATATATTTGCTGCCATATGATTGCCATACCCGTGTGAACACCTTCCATACGTACTGCCATACGAAAAAAATTTATCTACCAGCTTCATGCCATATCGCGCCATTTGGATGTTGCCATACAGTGTGAACACCTCTTGCCAGATATCTGGCACCAATGTGCCATATCATTTTATATGATAAGCATGTCCGTCATATAAAAAGCGTATGGCACTTGCTTTTAGAAGAAAAGGTTAGTTTGCATGAGTTTGTTTATCAAAATTTCGAAAACTGAGTGAATGTAACGGTTGCCGTTACCGCGTATTATTCGTAGTGGAAGGGGAGAATACGAATATTGTTTACTCTCTACGTACAAAAAAAGTAACGTTTGTAACTTTGCATTTTACTGTGTAATTTTGTTTGCCCTTTGTTAAAATCTCTCGCCTTTTGAACGTTATCGAGTTCGGGAAAGTATAAATCTGATAGAATTTTGAACAATGATCTTTGAGTGGATTTGTGCCAATTTTTTTCGTTTCCTTTTCATTTCACTTTAATGCTTCTTTCTTCTTTTCTCTTAACTTTAATAGCACCAAAACAGCAGCGGCCATGCATGCTTGTGTCGACATCGTAGTAGTGACTAAACGTTTGTCATTCGTATGGTACCATACAAAAAGGTCCATACAGTGTGAACACTCGCCATATTTGCTACCATACATCTGGCACTTTCGCGTATGGCAACGAAGCTGCCATATATTTTTGTCAGTGTGAGCACCATGCCATATGTATGGCAGCAAATATATGGCAGCTTGCCATATATTGTGCCCGAGCATTAAGTCAATAAATTAGAAAAGGACATTTTTTCATCGGCTATAGGCAATGTGGGGTGTCATATCAAAATGCGTAATTAGCACATTCCATTTTGGGTATTTTTTTCCAATTTGAAGTCCCCATTTTAATCTTTGTTACTCTGATCTGGTCTGTAGCGTTTGTATTTGCCGCTTGTCCTACTCCAATCTGCTGTGTACAAAAAGAACGTACCTAACGTCTGGTTAAAGTTTATCTTGGCGACAAACGCTAAACGCCACCAATTCTCCAGTTAAAAATTTTCGGACAATAATTCGAAACAGATTATACGGGCTGCTGAGATTTTGACAGCTAGAACTGTTTACGTTTTCACATTCAAATGAGACAATGACCAGTTACATGAAGAACAGAGTTCTAGAAATTCACTCGATGGAAGAGGATTTGAAATTAACTCAGCCGCAAATTAATGCTGAGAGATGGTACAGACTTACACTGCTCGTCACCAGAATAGGTTCAACGTTTGTGCAAAAGTAAAATAGCTCTACCTCTGTAACCAACCGGACGATTTCAATGAAATAAATTTTTATCGATAGCCCAAAATGTTAATGAAGTAAAATACTTTGGGACTTAAAGCACACATTATAATTTATATAATATAATATTTATATAATTTTTTATAAAAAACATAACAAAAAGTTCATTTTTTTGGTCACCAGAATAGGTTCAAACACAAAATAGTATAAAAATTCATATCTAAAGCAAAAATTCAAGCTTACATTGATTGTAACATAAAAGTGATTAGTTTTAAAATATTTTAACAGTGCGTACTACCTCCTTGGGTCAAAATGACATCGTAAATCCGGTCTGGCAATGAAGCATAATAATTTCCAATATCTCGAAGGGAGATTTGAACCCACGCCCTTTTAATGGCTTCCTCTAGGGTCTCATTATCTTCGTACTGTATCCCCCCTTCATACACCCTTCGTGATAAAAGTCCCCACATATTTTCTATAATATTAAGATCAGGAGAGTATGGCGTCCATTCCAGCAATTTGACATTTTGACCCTTGATCCACGATTTTACCTCTCTCGCAGTATGAATGGGGGCATTATCATGTTGGAACGTCCATGTAATGGGTCCAAAAATATTCGAGAAGTGTGGAAATACCTTTTCCAATACCGATTTGTAAGCGTTCGCGTTCATTTTGGGAGTTAAAAATTGTAATTCACAAGTCCCATAATATGAAATGGCTCCCCATACCCTTACACCGCCTGCACAGCTGTGATGACTTAAATAGCTTTCAGGCATTCTTATATCTTGGAAATAAAAGTTATATTCATCAGGTCCGTCGAGGTTGAACTTTTTTCGTCGAAAAAGACGATGGTGTCCCACTCCTTATTCCAGGTCATATGCTCTCGAGCAAAACGAAGACGTGTAGCCTTACGAGCACAATTAAGCGGTGTTTTTTTTTAGTTTTAGTCTTTTAAGTTGCAAGTGTTGCATATTACACGTGTTACAGTTGATAGGCTCGCTTTGACACCGCTTTTTTCCTTGAACTTCGATTAAGAATGGCGAGAATTTGACGCAGCTCGTACAATATGTCTTCTGTCTGCTGCTGTTGTTGCTGAATAAAGACATCCTTTCATATTTTTTTCGTAATTTGCACCTTTTCGGATAAAATTGCTCACTACATTTTGACTTCGACCAATTTTTCTGGCAATTTCTCGCTGATTTAGGCCACATTCGAGGTAACCTTTTATTTGACCCTTTTCTATTTATAAGTCATCCAGTTGTTAACTGCGACCCATTTTGGACTAAAATCACTCTACACTACCGGAATTGTTAAAAATACAAAATTTCACACTGTTTGATAGCAACTGCACATCGCAAACTGAACCTATTCTGATGACCCAAAAAATGCAGTGTTTTGAGTGAACAAAACAATCGAATCAAGATTTAACATAGGTACAGTCACAGCAATGTCCTCATTTTTGTAGTATCAAGTCTAAACAAAAGAAAGTTTAAAACATCCAACAAAAATATAATGTACATGTTATACTTTTTGAGATATGAGAGAAAACGTAAATGCAAATTCTTGAACCTATTCTGGTGACGAGCAGTGTATAATAGAATAGAACAGGCCGTAGAATTCCGCCAAGAAAAGCACATGATTTTTCTACTGCATTAGCTGATTTTTCCACTGAATTATCATATTTTGAGCGTTCCATACGCCAAATTTTAATTTAGGGTCCCGGATAGCTAGCTGGCAGTTTAACCAGACATTGAGAAAAGGGACATTAGTGAATTCGAATAAGTGAACATCAGATCGGAAAAATGAATGCCTTCGTTCGCTGAATTACGAGTATAATTGAGAAGACATTTACCTTGAAAATGTCTTCTGGTTTTCGGTTTTTTTTTCAGTGTTAACCATTTCCAGGGTATGCCATGTGGAGAGCATTGTGAGTTAGAGACAACTATTCCATTTTCGTCTTCCTTTTCTATTATTTCTTGTTTTTCAGCTTCGCCTGAATACTTCTTTCAGGAACCCTTTTCGTTTGCTTTAGCGTTCCCACGCTGTGTGTCCTCCTGTCGAGTAATGCTTTTGCAAGTGGTAGACTAGTGTAGAAGTTGTCGAAAACGACTGTTCTACCTTCAGGCAGGTAAACCTGGCATAGGCTAATGACCTTATTCGAAGTTGGCGAGTGAATCGGGTCGCTTTCCCTTGGTGTATTTTTTTTATCACATAACTTGAATATATTGTACTTTGATGACTTCCCCTAAATGGCAACCATACTTTCGTCAACAGTAATAATTGGTCCGCTTGAGAATTTTTTTGTTTTGCGTTTTTAAATTTTTTTTTTTTGGGCGGCCGGTAGCTCAGTGCGTTGAGGCGTTAATTTTATGTCTAATGCTACTGGTCAGGGTGAACATGTGGCTTTGCTATGCTATGCCTACCTGTTTTTAACCCGTCTCATGTAAAAGTATTGTAATGTTTCGACCGAATCCGGGTTCATTAGATATTCCGAATATATGCTGAATAATGAAAACACTTCGATTTTTCATTTTTTTTTTTTTTTTGAAGCAACCCTGACTAACTGTTCTATAAATCACAATCTAAAAGTAAAAATTACTGTATTGGTTTTAAATAAAATATGACTTTTTTCCCCAATTTTGTACTCAAAATTATCACTTATTCCAACTTCAACTGACTGCACTGTAAAAAAAATATACCATGCGGTTTTGGCAAGTAACTGTAGAAGATGGCGCATTTTGTCCAGATTCCAAAATGGTACGACATATGTAGCACATGTAACCTTATGAATGATAAGATACAGATACAGTGCGCGTTAATATGTTATCATGCATCTCATTTATGGGGAATGCAAATGCAATGCTAGTGCTGCAGCCAGACTTTATCGTGAGAGATATCAGAATGCTGAACGTTATCCGGATCACCGAATATTTATAAACGTACACCAGTCATTCTCAGAGGGTCGAATTCCACACCACATGACAGGAGAGCCAAATTCCATCATGCCCTACGAGGAGGAAATCTTACAACCAGTCGAACAAGACCCCAGTGCCTCAGTACGTGCAACTGAATGTAGCACAGGAGTACCCAAAAGTACAGTACAACGAATTCTACGGAGAAACAAGATGCACCCGTACCATGTTCAACGAGTCCAAAGTCTGCTACCTCGATATTATCCGCAGAGAGTACAGTTTTGCCAAACGATGTTGCGTGAGTACAGAGAAGATCCCCGATTCTCTGACAAAATTCTATGGACCGATGAATCCACATTTTCTAAAGATGGTAACATTAACCTCCACAATTTACACGAGTGGCACATTGAAAATCCACATTTAATGCGGCAAAATAGAGCGCAGCATCGCTTTAAAATGAACATGTGGACTGGAATTTTAAATGGCCAAATTATTGGACCATTCGAGCTTTCGGAGAACTTAAGGGCCGAGACATATTTAGATTTTTTAATGAATCATTTACCCAATTTATTGGAAGACGTGCCATGCCACTCAGTACTTTTGCAAATATGTGGTATCAGCACGATGGCTGCCCAGCGCATTATGCCCGTACAGTAAGAGAGTTCCTCGATTGAGAATATCCCGAGAGGTGGATAGGGCGGCCTGGTACAATTTCGTGGCCGGCACGTTCACCTGACCTAAATCCCCTCGATTTTTTTTTACTGGGGAGCGGTAAGAGAAAAGGTTTACACGAAGGAATAGAAAATTTGGAGGAACTACGCCGAAAAATTGCGGAAGCCGCTGAAGCCATTAGCTCCGGAAGATTTGCCCGGCTTATAACTCGATCCTTTTTAAGAAGATGTCGTGCTTGCATTGCAGCTGAAGGCAAACATTTTGAACATTTGTTGTAAATTGAAGTTCTAACGTTTAATTTATTGATTAAAATTAAATTAAATTGATTTTTTTGTTCAATAAATTACACTTTTGCCTATTATTATTATATTCTGGGGGATAGCCGAAGCAGACCACTAACGTTTGGGTCCCTTTTCGCCCCCTCCCGGTCATCAGTGGCTTCCAGATGTCGACTGATAGTTGTCGACCTCTTTCTTCATCACTGAGTCCCGTGTTATTGCTAGCATTTGTTTAAGGCTGAGCTCACTCATGGCTTCCACACTTATCGTGTGCTTGCCTGTGATCCTCAACCTCGTGCTAGCCAGTGCTGGACATTCGCATACAATGTGTGCTGCCGTCTCGGCCTCCTCCAGGCATAGCCTGCAAACGTCATCTTCCCCGATTTTCATCTTGGCCAGATGAGCCTTAAAATTACCATGCCCTGTGACCAAGGCAGTTATCCAGCTTAGGGTACTCCTTTTATAACTGAGTACCTTTCTCGCTTCCCTGCCTAAAGGGCTGGTCATTGCATTCCGAACTTGTTTGCAAGTGACTACCTCCTGCCATCTTTGTTGATGCATGGAGTCCATCCACTCCCCAACCTTCGCTCCAGTCATGCCGTTCCCCAGAGCAACTCTGGGTTCTGGGCCAATGAAAGTTGCCGCAGATCCCTGTTTTGCTAGGGCATCCGCCGCCCCATTTCCTGTTGTACCTATGTGTCCTTTTACCCACATCAGCGTAACCTCATTTTCTGAGGCACACGTGTTGAGCTTCCGGACACACTCTAGTACCAGTTTAGAGTTTATGTTCGTCTGCTGCATGCGTCTGATCACCGATTGGTTGTCCAGTGCAATAAGGATTTACTTCCCCCGCACCTGACCTTCAAGCGGGTGGTCCAACGCATGCAACAAGCCAAGCATCTCTGCCTGGCATACGGACACATACTCTCCTAGACTAAGCGCACATGCTAGGTTTAGCTCTTCAGAGTAAACCCCCGCCCCCGCTTTACCGTCCATTAAAGAGCCATCAGTAAAAATGCTGATGTCATTGTACATACACTCATTGTGTATGTTTCCATCTGCAATGTGATACTTGTGTAGTCTTTCAACTACCCTACGTCTACTCATGCCTTCTACCGGCATTAGAGTCTCCCTGACCTCATCATGAATAATGTCTAGGATGCTCTTATGACAGCTGCTAGTTCCAAAGCGATGCCACATGGCATCCCTTTCCATGCGTATTGCCGAAAGCGCCGCCGTTTTCTTTATAAATAAGTCCAACGGCGGCAGTCCCAGCAATGCCTCCATTGCTCGCGTTGGTGTGGTGCGCATTGCACCACATATGCTTACGCAAGCTATCCTTTGTACCCCATCCAGCTTCTGCTTTGTGGTATTCTGCATGGCTTTTGGCCACCATACCACTGATGCGTAGGCTAGAATGGGTCTTACTATCATTGTGTAAATCCAGTGTGTCGCTTTAGGTGAAATTCCCCACCTACGAGCACACACTCTCTTACATTGATGCAAAATCCTTTTCGCTTTTTGGATCTTTTCATCAACGTGAACATTCCAAGTTAGTTTCGCATCTAAGGTAACTCCTAGATTCTTCACTTCCTTGGACACCTTAATTTCCGAACCAAAGAGCCGTAAGGGAGTTATCTCTATGTCTTTCCTCTTACGAGTAAAAATCATAGTGTTTGATTTACTAGCGTTTATGGTTAGCTCTTGCTCATTACACCATTCTTCGGTTACTTTGAGAGCTTGTCCCATGCAACCTAGAATTGTGTCCATGAACTTTCCACTGACCGTAAGTGCCAAGTCATCGGCATATCCTACTTTTGCCTAAATGAGATTATTACTTCTTTTCACCTCAATTAAGAGATAATATAGGAAGTGTCGTACCATTTTGGAATCTGGACAAAATGCGCCACCTTTTACAGTTACTTGCCAAAACCACGTGGTATATTTTTTTTTACAGTGCAGTCAGTTGAAGTTGGGATAAGTGATAATTTTGAGTACAAAATTGGGGAAAAAAGTCATATTTTATTTAAAACCAATAGGTACAGTAATTTTTTACTTTTAGATTGTGATTTATAGAACAGTTAGTCAGGATTGCTTCATAAAAAAAAAAATAAAAAAAATGAAAATTTGTAATAACAGTACTTAAAAAATCATCACATGGTATGAATTTTTCCAATTCTTTTTTGAATGTCTATAAGTCAAAAAATAATTGACGGAGATTTTTTTTAATACTTTTCTGATAACTGCCACCACTTGGCCTATCACCGGTTTCCGGGTTTACGTTGGGGTTTGGGACACCCTGTATACCCGCGTAACTAACAACCAACGGCTAACTAGCTCTAACTATCCGTTTCCGATGGATAACCATAACGATTATACTACTTTCCGTTTCCGCTTCCGAGCGGATACTGAACTCCGACTGACATCTGAACTTCGACTGACTGACTGACTTACTTTCTCTTGTTAGTCAGGGTTCTTTATATAGCCGATCTAGGATTCCAGAACAATTTAGATGGTTCGAGACTCTGCTGAGCTCGTGCTATTGTGACTTGTCATCGTCATGGCTCGTGACTATGATATAGCCTAGCTCATGCCTCAACACACTGCGCTAATGATCGCCCCAGCGAGCTTTTGAAAAAATTTGTTAGGTGAGCGATCAAGGAGGAAACAGTTGATTGAAATTGAAGACAAATGAGTTCAATGGAAATAATGAATATATGCAATTACGACCGTGTATCGCAACCAGCCGTCTGCATGTTATTTGGCCTTAACATCTGTTACAAGGGTTTATGACCGTCCACTTTTGCCAGATTGGAGTTTCCAGCGGTTATTGCCGTCAATGGCTAGCCTTCCAGATGTCATTCGTCCGAACAACAGCTGCCTCGCCATAGATGACGTGAAAATTGCGACAAAACAAATTGAGATGTTGTCAACTGGTTCCCAGTCTGAAAATTCGCCACATAATTCCAACCAATTTACTTGTGAGGAAGTTTCATCAAGTCGAAACAGCCGGCGTTTTCTTAGTCTCGTAACAATAACTTCAGATGCTTACAAAAATACAGAGGACTTCAACATATATTCTACTGTGCCGTTGTTATTTCAGATTTAATTAAAATGTCTCATTTTTGTACCTTTTTGATAATATGCAGAAAATATATTTGGAAATGAATATCCCGTAACGCACATTGAGACGGCTTTAGTCTATTGTCCGGAATAAATCAAGTCTTCCGTCTTACAAACCACCCGTTTTTATTGCGTTGCCCATTGATATTTTTTCCTCTTTCAAGCTCACCTAAACTGAAAGTACCATTCTCGGATTAATTGCCATGGGCCCTATCACAGTCGTGAGCAATCATGAAGACATCTGTTTCTTGTTAGCCATTCGAAATTGCTGTTTATAAAAGACATAAAAACCAAATGCCAAAAAATAAAACAATGTCGGAAGCAAGAAAATTTCGATTTCTTACCGTGCTTCGTCCATTGGCTTAATGAACGCAGAAAGTGACCTACTACGAGTATAGTTGGTTTCGTCGAGTCATTAGTGGTCTTCTTCGGTCATTATTATTCCTTTTCTCTCACACCACACCCTCTTGCTATCTACAAGTACTTTAGGGGGTAGTATCCGTATCTGACGCTTGATAGCTCGCGTTGGTCTTTTCACAGACGGTTGCTTTGAATCCTTGAATCGCGATGATATCATTTTATGGTTCGACCATGTCGCGCGATACCATTTAAAAGCCAGAATTCCACCCTTGTCATTTTTTTTCAGAATGGGAAATCGCATTTACGAAATTGTATACATGTTCAACATTTGAACATTTTGCCACAAAGGAATTTCTTGGTCCGTCTCTTTGTTGTTGTTTTTAGTCATTTCTCCTGTGGTCGTGGTGGTTGATAAGTCAGTCGTCAAATGAGGTACTTTGTCATAAAATTATCAGGACGAAACTTTTAAATGGGATTATTGCGTGTCGATCCAAGTGAGTGAGTATGCACAATGATGGGGGATTGACGCTACCCTTCTGTCTTGTTAGTAACAATTATTTTTTTGGTCATTATCCATGCCAACTACTCCATTTAATTCTGATATGAAAGAAGCCGGGAACATGTAATTAGGAGATGTGGTATACGATTGAATTTGTTACGCATTCGACAGACGATGAGATCTATTCGAAGTTACTCTAAATGTACAGTTAAATAATGTACCATATCGTTGGTTTATTTATTGCCCAGGAGCTATTCTTGAGTCCTATTTTTAACATGGCTGTAGCTGTATAATATGATGCCATTTAATTGCAAATAAAAATGGATATTATCATATAAATATGACAGTGTAATGCTAGCCTTTAAAAAAGTGTTCCTATTGAATCTTACATCAGAGCCTTCATTACCCACGAATATACACGAGAACTTCTGCTGAATTTGTTGAAACTACACCTTAATCAATCCCTGGCTAACGAACCATTTAGCCTTTTTGGAATGTTAAAGGGCAATTTCACTTTTAGATCGCATGCAAACGCTTTGACGTTCTTTTTATGAGAGCATGAACAAAAATAGACACTCGAATAGCAGGCAATTTGTTGAAAAGTAAAATCTAGTATAGTTAATGAGGCGAAGTGGGCAAAAACGTCCTAGAGACTGACAGACAAAAATGGCCCGCGATTCCGACGAAGAGTGAAGGCTGACAAATTTGACGGAAGCAGACTAGCAAATACCCGTAGCGTGAGAATAAATTCTATTTCATTGGCTGTTGCTTTTAGCGACCTTATAAATATGGAGGAGCAGATTAGGAAATCAACTTTAGGGTGAGGTGCAATCAACTTCATTAGTTATTCTGTGCGATATTTATAACGTAGAAAACGCAATGTTTTGGTTTTCACAATTTTTTTTTTGACATGGATATGTCTTATAGCTGGGGGTCATCCTAAAAATCTGTCCGTCACACGAAATGTCTGTTTTTCTACTCGGGGCTCAGAAGAGGAAACAAGCCCATTGAAAATTTTTCTTTTCTGGTTGTGCATGTCGTTTGAGTGAAGTGGTCATTGTGCATGGCTGTTGCTTGTGGATCCGCGCGGGCGGCGCGCTTGCGGGGATCTTGTGTGTGCATGTTGGGATGTTGATTTGATAGCGATAAAGGTTGACGTTTTGGACGGCAAGAAATAACATAGTGTACGAGTGAACAGGCGCTCTCTGTGCTCTCTGTCCCACGCTCTCAGTCAACGCGACGCCATAATCAAAACTCCTGCATACACACCATACCTTACATTCAAAATCCTCAAAAATATTGAATACGCTCCGTACTACCTAACTTGACTAGGCCCCCAGAACACGTCGCAAGAAGTCGTCTGCTCTCCTCGCTCGACATGCTCACACGCAATTTATGGTCTCTGAATGTATGCGAAATTTCGCTCAGGGCAGCGGACCTCCTCCTCCCATTCATTCATATCATTCTCATTCTCACCATTTTATTAAACAAATTGTGCACTCCCAACATGCACATGCATAGACCCAATCTGAGGTCACAATGAATGAAATTCCATTTTTACTCATTATTTAGGTCAAGGACGTCCAAGGACTTTCAATGACCTTCAATTTCCGCCAATTCCCATTCATCATTTAATAAAATAGCCCGTGTTGTACTATCTGAATCACTAGGGTCCCAGAAAAAGTAGCAAGTAGTCAGTTCGACTAACATTTGGACTTGCGCAGACGCAATTTGAGAGAGTGTTCATAGTTCCCGCCCCCCGAAGATGAGCGAGAGCGGATGAAGTTCATTCGAGCCAAATCGGGTGATCCAGCGACTGTGTTTGTGCATTTGCAATAGCGGCGATTTGAGGTCTGACTGGTCCACAATGTGGGCCCCGACCACACGTGCAATAAACAAATAGAACAAAATGGCCGATTTATACTAGGCGAGTTAGAATCTCTCAAGCCACGAAATAAAGAAATATTCGTCGCAGGATGTTATATGTTATGACGTACATTCAGAGGTCTGCAGAAGATCAAATGCCCCCCTTCCGCAAAAATTCCAAAATGTTTAAAATGGCTGGAATCCAAACAAATAAAATAGCGCGCGTTGTACTACACATCTGAATCAATAGGGTCCCAGAAAAAGTAGCAAGTAGTCAGTTCAACTAACACTTGGACATGCGCAGACGCAATTTGAGCGTGTGTACATTACATAGTTCCCCCCCCCCCCCCCCCCCCGAGAGCCATCGCGGATGAAGTTCATTCTATCCAAATCGGGTGATCCAGCAACTGTGGTTGTGCATTTGCAATGGCGGCGATTTGAGGTCTGACTGGTTCACAATGTGGGCCCCCACCACACGTGCAATAAACATACCATAAAACAAAATGGCGGATTCGTACTGCGCGAGTTAAAATCTCCCAAGCCCCGAAATAGAGAAATATTCGTCGCAGGATGTTATAGTTCCGGGCAGCTCATCGTGACATGATGTATTTTACATTCAGAGGTCTGCAGAAGATCAAATGCCCCCCCCCCCCCCCCCCCCCCTTCTGCAAAAATTCCAAAATTTTTCTAGTGCATTCTCTTTGTGCGTGTGTTGGAATGTTTTGTTTACTTTTGTTAGTTTCCCTTTCTGTTTGCCGGACACAATCACACGCACGCGTTACTTGAGAAACGGATTGTGTGTGCCGGACCCGGACTGTTGATTAAAAGGGTGGGACTAGGCGGATAGTGTGGGAGCGATTTTGCAATAGATACACAATACACGTCCGATTGGGAAAAGATGGTGGGAAGCGTGATTGAGATTAGCAGAAACTTACTCAGAGAAATGTCGATAGGCTGCAGTCTGCAAACTGTACCGAACGGGTAGATGGAACAGGTAGATGGAACAGGGTGCACGAGAGGAGGTGAATATTGCACACACGCGATGCAAACGAAAACGAAACGATCCCGCGAGAAAAAGGAGCCCGAGCGGACAGGACAAAGCAAAGCAGAATTTATGACGAGTATCTACACTGCCACCAGATACATCGGTACATGGATATGTCTTATGCCTACCGAAAGCGTGGGACGTGTTTTTTCGAATGATTTCATCCAGTATAACTGTACTGGGATCTTTATAAAACTTACGTCGATATCTTCAACACAACAGGTTCCACGCAGTCGGTAGTCATAGACATATCCATGTTCCGATGTATCTGCATACAGTGTAGATACTTTGTATCTTTTCACTAATACCGCGGTATCTTCAGATGAATCTTCATCTAAACTTGCATCTCTTGCATTACTATGCTTTGTTGACGTTTTGATAGCATGTACATATTTACAGTGCAGTTGCTAGCATGCACCTTCTATCCACGACGTCTTTATATTGGTTGCAGCGCTGTGGGACTTCTAGTAGTACCCACAGGCAATAACAATTCAATCGGGTTAACAACACGGAATTACAAGAGTGCGTTAACCTGGATTAACCTGGAGAACTCAACAGGGCAATAAACCAATATCAACATGTCAACACATGTCACTTGCATCAGTAAATGGCATATTTATTATGGAGAATTGAAGATTTTCGTGGTTTAATTTGATTTTCGATATTAAGTTTATTGGTAATCTTATCGTAGATAGTTTTTTCAATATGCACTATATTTTTAAACTTGCAAACACAATCAAAAATTATAAAATAAATAAACTGTCATCAAGGATCCACTCCACTTTGGCAATAAGTGTGAAATATCGAGTACATAGTTAAATCGGAATGTTATTTTTGCATGACGCTTACAATTAACCCACAGGGGAGTAAAAAACTAGACCGAAGCGTGTTCAATCTAGACCAGTACAGACCTAGTGGCGATACCAAAAGTACCAACTGGCAACGACCGTATACATTAAAAGTGAGTTTCCTATATGGTCAGTTTGACCCGTGTGGATCCAATAAGAAGTTTCATTGTTCATCCATTCGGAGGTTACATACTCGTATGTGTATTTGAACTACCATTTATAGGGGATGTTGGCGTTCATTCCGGATCATCATCATCATCGTGGTGCGAAAGCCCGACGTCGGGCCTTGACCGCCTGGATCGTTGTCCTCCAATTATCTCGGTCACGTGACCGCGTCCTCCAATCTTGGAAGCCCAGTAGCTGCTCGGCGTCCACATATACTGAGCTCTCCCAACGAGATCTCGGTCGTCTAGGCAGTCTCGCTCCGTCAAGTCGTTTTGCATTTATCACTATCTTTGGCATGCAATCATCGTCCATTCGTTGAACATACCCTGCCCATTGAAGTCGTTGTAGTTTGACGATTTTCGAAACTTCCAGCTCATCGTACAGTTCATACAACTCATGGTTGTATCGGATGCGCCATCCATCTCAATCGCAAACAGCCCCGAAAATTCAACGTAGAACCTTACGTTCGAATGTGTCGAGCATGTTTCCGGAGGCTTGAGTTAGGGTCCATGCTTCGCAGCGGTAGCATAGCACTGGTCGTATAATGGTTTTGTACACGCGGAGCTCCGTGTTTCTGTGCACATGCTTCGATTTCATAATGGGGAGAGCCGAGAAAAAGATCGTATAAGCTAACTGTATCCGTCGCTTGATTTCGTCATTTTCGATGGCGTCTTTGACAAGCTGCAACCCAGGTATATGAAGTCGTTCACGAACTCGATGTTGTGGTCCCCCACATTGATGCTCGATTGTGCTGGCGTCCTTGTCCTCGATTGCATCATTATTTTAGTTTAACCTTTGTTGATACGTAGTCCAACTTCTTTTGCAGCGGTGTCAAGCGCATGCAGAAGTTCTTCTGCGTCGGCCAATCTTCGGGACATAATGTTGATGTCGTCGGAGTACGCTGCTAATTGTGTCGACTTGATGAGTAGCGTCTTGCTGTTGTCCATATCATAGCCCGAATAGCGTATTCCAGTGCTAGGTTGAAGAGCGTTGGCGCCAGTCCATCGCCCTGGTTCAGACCAGTGCGTGTTTCAAATAGATCAGTAAATCTATTATGGATCCTGACCTGTGAGATGAATTTGGTCATCTTCATCTTTGTCCGTCGCACTAATTTTGCTGGTATACCAAATTGTAGCATGATGTTGTACTCCACGATCGATACTGTCGTCTGCCTGCTTGAAGAGGATATAGTATACGTCTACGTTGAATTCCCAGCACTTCTGAAGTATTAGTTTTAGCGTAAAGAGCTGATCGGTTGTGGAGCGACCAAGTCTGAAACCGCCTTGATATTCGCCAATGATTCGTTCTGCGTACGGGTTTATTCTATTTTCCAGAATTTTCGTCAATATTTTATAGGACGTACATAGTATTGATATACGCCTGTAATTCTCACACCGCAGTTTATCTCACTTTTTGTGAGTTGGACAGATGATGCTTCTGCACCAATCGTCTGGGATCACCTCGTCCTCCCATATTCGCAGGAGTAATTGATGTGTGGCATTAACTAGACTCGTTCCACCGAATTTTAACAGTTCAGCTGGAATCTCGTCAGCGCCCGGCGCTCTATTTTCTTTAGTAACCGCAAAGCGAGATAAACTTCCCCTACCGTTAGGGGTTGTATGGGTGGGCCTAGATCAACAATTTCGTCAGGAACTTCTCGTGTGGGGATATTAGATGCTAGATTCCGAAGCTCTTAAAAATAAGAGACCCATCGTTGGTTAATGCTATCATTGTGGCTGATGATGTTTTCATTCTTGTTATTACAGAGGCTAGTCCTGGGTTGATAGCCGTTCTTCATTGTATTTACTAGTTTGTACGGTTGTCTGGTGTTTGTATAGCTAAGTTTTCGTTAATGTTCAGCAACTGCTCGTCAAAGTATTTACGTTTCTTACGTCAAGTGATTTTTTTCATTCTTCGTCGAACCAGTCATTTCACGCTCGCTGGGCTTTATATCCCACGACCTTCTCTGCGACCTTTTTGATGGTACGCTTGAGTTCTTTCCAGTGCCCATGGATGCCTGTGTTCCTGATGTAGTGAAGCATAGGTGATAGTCTTTCCTCAAGTGCGGCAGTATACGCCACCGCCGTAGCATCGCTCAGAAGTTTATCAACCGCAAACATTTTGGAAGGGATAATTCTTGATTGGTGCACTGAAGAAATTCTACAATACATCTGTAGGTCGTTTTCACCAAGTGATGATCTGAGTCGCAGTTTGCTCCTCGATAGGAGCGGACATCTATTACACTAAACACATCTCTTGCAAACAAGGACGTGATCAATTTGGTTGACGGTATGTGCGTCCGGAGATTTCCTGGTTAGCTTGTGAATTCTTTGAAGCGTGAAACCAGTAGAGCTTACGACCAGATTCTTGCTGCAGGCGAGGTCGGTGGCCGTAGTCGTTGCATTTTCTATGCAGACTGTGGCGTCCAGTGGTCCCCCGGTGTCAACTTCCATTTCTGACTTTCGCGTTAAAGTTTCCTAGCAGCAGTTTGGTGTCTTAACCTGTTCTGCTCTGCATGGCTATTAGAAAAACGCGCCTATTGTTAACACAGTCTGGCCGCTTTCATACGACGCGTACGTTACACGTTATTTGGTAGAAGACTTTGTCGAATTAAATAGTGTATGTTGTATACCTATATGAAGATGTTAACATGGAGCTATTGCGAGAAAATCATGTAATGGAGAAATATGGTTTCTCGTGTACATGCCACACTTGCCACTGTGATTCGAGAAAGCTCTACTGCATTTCACGCACGAATGATGTGCTCGAATGTGCTGTGTGATAGTTTTAAAAGCTCGAAAGTATTTTAGGCACTCGTGCCAAAGATTAGACAATACCAACCTCACTTCATGCAAGTTAACGCAGTGCCTTGTAGTTGCATATCAGTTGGTTCACATCAAAGAATAACAAGACATATGGAATGGCCCTTTCGCCAAGTTTTGACATGGATATGTCTTATAGCTGGGGGTCATCCTAAAAATCTCTCCGTCACACGAAATGTCTGTTTTTCTACTCGGGGGTCAGAAGAGGAAACAAGCCCATTGAAAATTTTTCCGAGTTATATGAATGTCAACTAACAGTGCACAATTCTGATTTAGTGAGGAGAATAGTGCAAATGATACAGTTTGTGCAGCGCGGATAACGTAAACGTTAATGCAATAAAATTGTGTTGTCGCGCTTACCGTCTTTAGACTTAGACGAGTACTATCTAAGTATCTAATAGTAAGTGTGTTTAGCTAGACCGCGGCTTGACGCGATCGATCGCGGATTTACGTACTAACGAAGCACAGGCGCGTATAAAATATGTAGAGTGTATGATCGCTTGATCCACACACGGGGCAACGGTTGGGTTAATTTGTATTCTCCTGTACACTATGCGGGACGGTATGTCTTGAAAATGATACAAAGTATCTACACTGCATGCAGATACATCGGTACATGGATATGTCTTATGCCTACCGAAAGCGTGGGACGTGTTTTGTCGTATGATTTCATCCAGTTAAACTATACTGGGATCTTTATAAAACTTACGTCGATATCTTCAACATAACAGGTTCCACGCAGTCGGTAGCCAAAGACATATCCATGTTCCGATGTATCTGCATGCAGTGTAGATACTTTGTATCATTTTTGAAACCCCCTTTGTGTTGGCCATAGAAGGGGTTTCGGTGGGAGAGGGGAAAAAACTGACAGCGAGTGACCATTTTTGTAGGCCGCAGAAGTGGTTTCGAGTGGGAAAGCGGAAATCAGTTTTGGTGTCCGAAACGTACGCTTATGTACATGCGAGCATCCCGTCCATATCTCCTTCTGTGAACCAGATAAGGCTTGGTATCCTGATGTCACCGCTGTAGTACAGAAGTTCACAAGTTGGGCTCCTATCATAGACCGGTGGCTAATCCCTACGGATTTTATTACCAAAGTCGTGCGTACACAAAGGGGTAATACCAACTAACAAGCATGTTAAACGTAATAGGCAGTTGTTGTTACCGAAGTGTTGCCGTTTCTGTCTCTCTAAAGGCGATTTTCCTCTGAATTATTGGCACCGTATGAGGATTTTTTGTGTGCGTTAATTTGCATGAAGTGCAGTATTTTAGTAGTGTCTAATCTTTACACGCGCCTTTATTTCACTACAGAGACTATTCGTTGGAGCTTCTCACGATGGGGGCTTTTCACACGGGAGACTATTGGATCAAATCATTTTTGTGTGAAAATCGAATGTAACCGTGTGAAATGTGATAATGGACGGTTTGGTTTGCATCCGAAGAAGCCTGTGGGGATGGAGCCTTAGGTAGCATACAATGAAAAAATCATGTCATGCCATCTGGCGAAGAATTTCACTCTAAGAATTTTTTTTATTATACTCGTTGTAATTGCATATTCGTATATCGACATTTTTCCTTCATTAATTCGATTTTATCTCTATTTTCAGGTAAGCTGCTTTAAATGTATTTGGTATGTTTATTTTTGTGGACAAAATTCCAATCCTTAAAAGAAAGATAAGAATAATGGGAAAATGAAGGTAAAATAATAAGATAAAAGAAAAAAAATCAGCTTAGATGGAATACCCCAATAGACCAATCCTATTTTCACTACGTGCTTTTAGAATACAAAAGGCAGATCATGGCCTTTTTAATATGTTATGCATTAATATTTTCCGTTGCATATAGCGGCAGTGCTAAGGCGTTTTTCCATAATCCCAGACACAATCACAGACAAATAAACAAATTTGTTATCCTTTTTGTAGCTTATAATTGTTATACATTATATTTCGAGTTAAATAAAAATCAGGAGTCCGAAGCGTATATACCCTAGACTTGTACAGACCTAGTGGTGATACCAAAAGTACCAATTGGTAAAGACCATATGCATTAAAAGTGGGTCTCCTATATGGCCAGTTCATAGCGGAGGTTGGCACTCATTCAGTGGGATCTTGACCATTCTCAAGATCAATTAACTAACTAACCCATTCTACAAATATGCCCATCATTGCCACCAACCAATAAGATCACCCTAAAAACATTTAAACAAAATTTCAAGTCTCTAGCTTCACTCTATCGAAAGTCATCGCTTATCTGAATTTTCATTTGTAGGTTAAGTAGGGGTTTCGTTGGTCGGATTTTACGTATTTTCAATATTAGCCAACTGGATCCTACTACACATATTTGACCAAAATTTCAAGTCGCTAGCTTTATTTTGTCGTAAGTTATCGCTTATTTGAAGTTTCATTTCTAGGGGAGGTAGGGGTTCCTTAGGTCGGATCTTACTCATCTTTAATGCCAACTAACTTAATCTTACTTTAAACATTTGATCAAAATTTCCAGTCGCTGCTTTCATTCTATCAAAAGTTATCGCTTATTTAAAGTTTCATTTGTAGGGGAGGTGGGAGTTCCTTGGGTCGTATCATGCCCATTTTCAATACCAGCTAAGTATGTCTTACTAGCAACATTCCACCAAAATTTCATTCTATCGAAAGTTATCGTAATGAAAGTAATATTTAATTTTTGGAAATTTGTAGGGGAGGTAGGCGTTCCTTTGATCTGATTATGCCCAATGTACTAACTCAAGTAGCTTCTTACCTCAAGGTGACATGCCAAAAATCAGGTGTCTATGTCAATTGGTTCAAGAGTTATAGACAAAAAACCTGAAAAGTAGGGTAGTACGGGGATCTTTGTAAGAAAATTACCGTTACCCTCACGAGTAATCTACCAAAGCTAGAGCTTTTCATATTTATTTAGTCGGGAGTTATAGATACATTTAAGTATTTTACATATGTAGGGGAGGTAGGCGTTCTCTTGGCTTGATCATGCCCATTTTCAATGCCAACCAACTAGATCACACTACCAACATTTGACCAAAATTTCAAGGCTCTAGCTTCATTCTATCGAAAGTTATCGTGCGAATGGACAGACAGACAGACAGACGGACAGACGGACAGACGGACAGACATGGCTAAATCGAATCAGGAGGTGACCCTGATCATTTATACATTGCTATACCTCCGGGGCCTCCTTTAAGGTGTTACATATTTTCGTCGTGACAAAAACAATATACCCTATACTATAAGTCTACGGTATAAATACGACAATATAGGCAGGTCTGGTAGGTCCTTTACCATTTGGAAACAGAGTGCCATTATGCTGGGGCGTGAAATCTCCTGCCTTTTAAATTAAACTATACGTAACACTTGAAACTTCATAAAGTACCCCTCAGGTAAGTAGTTGACGTGCTAAGCGAATAAATTTGATGCATGTGTGTGATGTGTCATTACCGAAGTGTTGCCGTCTCCATCTCTCTCGAGGGGCTTTTCTTTTGAATTATTAGTACCGCGAGATTTATTTATGTGCGTTAATTTGTATGAAGGGCAGTAGCTTGGTAAAGTCTAATCTTTGGTTTCATCTCCAGTAGTAGTTACTTTATGCCTCTGCTTCACGCATCGCACCAGTAGTGGGAGAGTGGACCGGGAATGACCAAGTTAATGTTGCATCGCCTTATTTAGGACGGGCAATACGACATGGGTACCAATTTTGTATCCTATTGGGAACTTCAATATGAAGCTTGCTGATGCGAAACTCTGCATCTGGTCTGGCTTGGTGCCAGTGGCTACTTTATATGAACAAGTTTTGCGGGCGACGACCATTCAACGAATATAGCGCTTATCATGCCGTTGTCCCTATCAGTCGCTAGTGGGACTACTGGCTAAAATTAGTTGAAAGTAATTTTCCCAAAAAGCGTGTCACGTCTCCTCTACTGATGCGATGCGCGAAGCATAGGCGTTTGATGAGACGCGCTTCGCAACAGCGGTCGAAACCGGCGAACACACTTTTTTTTAGGGAAATTATTCGCATCAGATTTTAGCGAGTAGTCCCACTAGTGGCTCATAAGGGCAACGAAAGGATAAGCGCCATATACGTTGTATGGCTGTCGATGGCCATCGTCGGCAAAACTAGTTCGTACTCAGATATGTAGACCTACCTAGACCTGGTAACCTAGATATTTTTCAAATCGTGCCTACGAACGACATGATAAGCGCCATATCCATTGTATTGTAATTAATTTATTTTTTAACGAGGTGATGTAGGAATTGTCAAAATATACTGCTGTGCTTGAGCAAGTATTCCAGATTTTTTCCAACTAAACTCAAAAGCACCTTCTCCGCCGTTCCCCCTGCGGGACTACCTTTCGACATTACTTCGCAGGGATGTCTCCGGCTGATCAGCCATTACGGTTTGTTGACTAACGTCTGGCTTGTTCTTTTTTGGAGCTCTTTGGTGCGCATACCGTCCGGCACACTGCGTCGCAATTTTGTTGTGATCGCAGCATCAAATCAACCTGATTCTGTAGGTTTATGACAATCCCCAGACCCGCTTCTAGTTGCTCACGGTTCTCAGAAAATCTGGGCTAGTCGAATAACATGTGTTTGGCGTCCTCCGCAACTCCCTTGCACCTGGGACAGTCTGGTGAATCGTCCAGCTCGTCAGGTGGTGGTTCACCTCACCGTACTTCCGGTTCACGCACTTCCCGATATCTGGGATAAGAGTATGCTTCCAGCGACCGGTTGAAGTCTGCTTCCATCGCTGCTGCCATTCTCTCAGAGACTCGTTCCTTTCAATGACTTTTCGATCCACTGACGCCTCTGATGTTTCCAGCCGTCAAGCACGGTGCAGTCTGCCTGTTTCGTCAACCAGAATATCCATTGGGACGGCGACGACACAGACGGTTTCGTGCGAAGTGGTTCTGTATGCACAGCGCACCTTCGGTAAACCGAGATAATTTGCCTGGTATTGCAAGCATATTGCAGAGCTCTGACGCAAATTGGTGAGGCATACAGTAGAATAGAGGTTATCACCCTAGATAAAAGAAGCCTCCTGCTTGTTCTTGGACCGCCTGTATTTGGCATAGTTCTTGTCAAGGTCACGGTGGCGGACGCTGCCTTCTCGCATGAATACTTCAGGTGCTCTCCTAAGCTCAGCCTCACGTCGATCATAACTCCCAGGTGCCTATTGGCTGGCTTACAGCTTATGGAACTGCTTCCGACTCTGATCTTTTATGCGCTTACTGATAAGAACAACTTCCGTTTTTTGCTCGGCAAGCTTCAATCCAAATGTTTCCAACCAAAAGTTAATAGTTGTGATTTCGTGTACATTTCGACATTGCCCGGGTCTTTTGCGACGACAACTACTGCGGTATCATTTGCAAACCCGACTATCGTGACCTCTTTAGGCATCGGGAGGTCCAAGATGGCATTGTACATGATAGTCCACAGCAGAGGACCAAGAACGGATCCCTGCGGAACGCCCGCTTTTACCGTGTACTCCTTAGTTGCTTCACCAGTATCATATTGTAGAACACGATGTGAAAAGTAGCTCTTGATTATTCCAGCTAGGTAGTCCGGCACTCCCATCTTTTGCAGAGCAGCAGGAATACACCTCTAGTTTGCGAAATGGAACGCGTTCTTGACATCGAGTGTCACCACCGCGCAGCATGTGCCCCTTCGTAGTGAATCCCTTGCCAAGTTGGTATAACCGTCATAATTGTGTCCACCGTAGACCGCCCGTGTCTGTAAACTTACTGTCGGTCCGACAGGCCACCTTTTTCATCGACCACCTCGGACAGTTGGTTAAAAATTATACACTCGAAAATTTTTCCCGTAGTGTCGAGCAGACAGATTGGGCGGTATGAATTTTGTTCTCCAGGCGGCTTGCTTGGTTTGGGCAGCAGTACCAATTTTTGCCTTTTTCATAGTTTTGAAAAGGTCCATTCCGACAAACAAGTTCCAAATGCGTCGACGAGCTTCTCTGGTATTGTTCGGATTGCCACCTTCCGCGCCTTGTTGGGGATCCCGTCCGTGCCTGGCGATTTACCATCAAATCTGGATGCGGCTTGGAGAAGTTAATTCTCCGTTATGGCAGGTATGTACGTTGTATGGCTCTCGATGGCCGTCGCCCGCAAACCTAGTTCGTACCCAGATCTGTAGACCTGGTGACCTAGATATTTTTCAAATCGTGCCTACCTACCTAGGTATGGGTGTTAAACCTAGGACGAAAAAAGTAAGTCCGGTTTTAAGCAACAATGACTGGTTCGCATGACTATGTGGCAAGCCTGACTGCGTAATTCATTCCACCCTAACGACCCTTAACGCTTAGGCTTGTCTCAGAGGCAACAGCTAAATTTTGTTAGCTTTGTTAGCTGTTTCAGGGGCGGGGGGCTACGAGGAAAACTATGGAAGAGGTCTTTTCCCCCCAGTTTTTTTTAAGTCCAGTGCAAATATAATCAAATAGTATATAATGAGTGCCGTCGATTCGACAAAGATTGACATTTACGTATTTAAAATTAGGATGTAATTCTAAGGATAACTCAAATACAATTTATTTCCCTTATGAAAACTTTCAATCATATCCACGACATTTCCCGTTTATTCTCAAAATAGCCTCAATCACTGAATGAAACCCAGACTGCCAATTATTATTTCTGCTACGCACGGCTGTTTTCTTTTCGTCTGAAATATTTGGCTTCCACAAATACATACCAATATTTTTAGATTAAGCACGGGAAAAATATATGCATACCCCCCAAGAATACCCAAAACTTTCTCAATGAAAATTTGCTAAATTTTGCAAATATTTTCACCGAAAGTGTGCTTAATCGAATTAAGCCTTTTTGTCGGAAGAAAGAAACAAATTCAACAAACCACAGCAAGTCTGCCGAGAACAACCAAAAATAATCAGTTATCACTGCCACAAAAAAGTGGCTTGAGTTAAACCACCTGTTGTGTGTTTTTGACTAACGGGGGCTTGCAAAAACGAAAAGAAACCGAACTATCCGACATGTGGATGGTTTAAGTTTGGGAGCTCTCTTGGCTGGCCACCGACAATCAGCTTGTGACATACAGTGAGTGAAAAAAATTAGGCACAGGCAGTACGTTTGTAAAAATATAATGTACTATGTTTTGTCTCTCTCTCTCTCTCTTTCTCTCAATTGCCCTAACACCTTGTGGGACATAGCGCGTCAACTGTTCCATGTGGTCCAGTTGACGTTTCGACAGCATTCATTGATTTCGGAGAATGCATGCACCTCCTGCACATCCATGGCCACGAACGTCGTCGTGGACGGGATTCGAACCCGAAACGCCGGTAGTCAAATATGAGACTGATGCCTCAAGACACTGCGCTACCGGTCGCCCCGTTGTAATATATTTTATATTAATTACTATTTTAGCAAACTTTTGTGATGTAGTTACTAACATTAGTTCATTACCATCTGAACGAGTACAAAAATGTCCCTTTAGATCTAACCCATCTGGAATACCTCTTATAGGAACAGTGAAATCGGAACAAGTTGTACTACTAATTTCAAAAAGGCAAATGTACCACAAAACACAACGAAGGGTATCATACCTTCGGCAAGCTAGCCGAAGGCTAGCTTGTTTTGTCTTGCTTTAGGTAATATAACGGTAATCTTCCATTTTTATAATAATTATTATTAGAAGTCTAATTTTTCCGAACGCTGTAAGTTAGTGTTTATTCTGATTTGGTGATATAGTGAGCAAAATGAGCGGTGTTGCAGAAATTTGGGTAGTCGTCCGTAAAATAATAATAAATCTTTACGTACAAGTAAATGCCTTATTGCTAAATTTCCACTATAGTTGAGAGGCCGCATTCAAGTGTACGTATACGGACATCATGAAGCACTATATAAATACACACTAGAAACATAAAGTGTGAGATCAGAAGTGGACGGCCAAAAAAATCACCCTACGCCAGGAGCGGATAATAGTGCCTACAATCGCACAAAATCGAAATATTTCAGCTGTCAAACTATGCCAAGAAACGCATTATTTATTATTAATTAATTAATACCCTACACAGAGCTGGTTATCATGGACGAGTACCTCGGCGCAGGAAGGTAAATAAGAAAAAGAGGTTGAGGTTCACCAGACTTTATGTTAATGGGCCAGAATCACTTTGAAATTGCGTTGTTTTCAGTGTACAATCTTATATTTAAAAGAAAGTCGTCTACGTATGTACGGACTTGGCGTCGTTATCCTTTATCCGATTTGCTTAAAATTTTTTGTAATCGGTTTCTTTACGCTCCACTTGAAACCAAATATCATCAAAAATTGGAAATTTCCCCGGGAAATTGGGAAATTCGGGAAATTCCATTTTCCCGTACATTTTGTATGGAGACATGTTTGCCTTCTATCTCCCTAACCCTACATACGATTTGCCTGAAATTTTTTTTCTTTTGATCCTTCACGCTCAACTTACATGTTCACCGAGCCCAAAGTCCCAAAAAAAAGGACGACCTGCTGACAATAAAGGACATTCTGGTGTCCTTCGGGGAAACATATCCAAATCCAAAAAAAGGACGACCTGGTCAAAAAAAAGGACGACTTTGTATGAAGGAATGTTTTTCCTTCCACTTCAATTATCGTATATCCGATTTGCTTCTCTGTTGTGCTCCTTTCCGCTAAACGTGCATTCTTACCGAGCCCAAATTCCCAAAAGAGGGCGACCTCTTGGGAAAAAAGACGACCTGGTGTCCTTTGTGCAAATATATCCAGTCGTTGCATGTACTTTATACATTTCCTCAATGTAATTTGTTTTTTTTTGTTGTTTCTACTGTTCTCTCATAAAAAGGAAATGCTTTATATGAAATCTCCATACATTCTATACAATTTTCATACATTTCACGTCGCGCCAGGATTTACTCGCTCGAAATGGACAAAACGCCGAATTGCTCCCTCTCGCACTCCCGCAATTTTGCAATCTACCGTCCCATTCATCTGAGTGTGCAAGGCATCCGTACGTAAATTTTTTGGTGTGATGGAAATTCAATTCCCATACATTTGACTCGGCGACAATATTTGCTTGCTCGAAATCAATTCTTCATATAAAACGCCGAATTGCTCCCTCTCGCACTCGCACAATATTGCAATTTTCCATCCCATTCATCTGGGTGTGTAAGGCATTGGGCTGAAAAATTGTTCATGTGATTAGACAGGTTGTCCTGCTGAGTAGGTGGGTGGTGGTGCACGTTGATAATTATGTATGTACATCATTAAAAATTGGAAATTTTCCCGGGAAATTAGGAAATTCGGGAAATTTAATTTTCCCATACATTTTGTATGGAGACATGTTTTCCCTTCTATCTCCCTAACCCTACATACGATTTGCCTGAATTTTTTTCCCTTTTAATCCTTCACGCTCAACTTACATGTTCACCGAGCCCCAAGTCCAAAAAAAGGACGACCTGCCGGCAATAAAGGACATTCTGGTGTCCTTTGAGGAAACATATCCAGTACGTTGCATGTACCTCACACGTGTTCTCAATGCAATTAATTTTTTTTCCATGGTCTCTCCTAAAAAGGAAGACCTCTTGCCTGAAATGAAAATTGCCCTGTGTCCGATTTGACTGAAATTTTTTTTGTTCTGTCTCTTTACGCTCAACTTGGATCCATATTTAGCTCAAACTTCAAAAAAAGGACGACCTGGTCAAAAAAAGGACGACTTTGTATGAAGAAATGTTTTTCCTTCCACTTCAATTATCCTACATCCTATTTGCTTCAAATTTTTCCAGCTGTGCTCCTTTCCGTTCAACGTGCATTCTTACCGAGCCCAAATTCCCAAAAAAGGATGACCTGTTGCGAAAAAGGACGACCTGGTGTCCTTCGTGCAAATACATCCAATAGTTGCATGTATACTTTATACATTTCCTCAATGCAATTTTTTTTTTTTTTTCCACTGGTTTCTCATAAAAAGGACGACCTCTTCCCTGAAATGAAAACAGTCGTTCCTTCGATATGTCTCACATTTTCCTTTTTCGTTTTCCTTCCCCTTCTTCACGCTGAATGTGCATCCTTATCCACCTCAGATTTAACAAAAGGGACAACCTGCTTTAAAAAAGGGACGACCTGTTGCCTGTTGTCCACCACGTCCACCATATTTTCTTCTCCTTTTTTTTAAATTTTAAAATGCTTCATATTAAATCTCCATATGACATACAATTTCCATGCATTTCACTCGCCCCCAATATTTGATTGCTCTAAATGGGCTCTTCATATAAAACGCCAAATTGCTCCCTCTCGCACTCGCGCAATATTGCAATCTTCCGTCCCATTCATCGGGGTGTGCAAGGCATCGTCTAGAAAATTTCGTGTGATTACACACAAGTTGTGCTGGTAAGCAGGTGGGTGGTGGTGCACGTTGATAATTATGTGCTGCATGCACAAGCGTACAAATGGATCGCCATGACCAAGGTTTATGTGGTTAGGGTCGTCAGGAGCGAGTTTCATGTGATCAAGGAAAAAAAAATTCATGCGCTACTGACCAATTCCATAAGTTTCATATCATCAAGGAGTACAGTACAAATGGACCGCAAAGACCAAATTTCCGGTGTTCAAGGATAACAATAAAAAAATTGCTCCTTCTAAAATACCAATTTACCTGGCTCATAGTCTAAGTATTAATTGATACAATCATATACATCTCGCCTCCTGTTGACATATAAAACTCATTTTCGTTCTTCGCAAAGGCAACAACGCGAGCGAAGCGAGCCGACGCAGCTAGTTATGTATATATTTCGTTCGGATGGCGCACAGAAAATTTGGCGAAAGCCAAACAGAGAGCTGAGGAATAAAATGAATATAAAATAGTAAACCAAGGCGCGGCGGCGGTTTTGTCATGGTGTGGAGGTGCATAGCGGCATCTGAAGTGGGATACTTGATCTTTGCTCATCAGAAAAGTGAATATTTTAAAGACAATTTGGGTCCTAGTGTTGAAAGTTGGGATTGAATGGACAAACATGGTTGTTTCAACTAAATAACGACCCGAAGAATTCGTCCTATCTTGTGCAGGAATGCTTAATCTACCACTGCAAGCAATTAAAAACTCTTTAAAACAGTCGCCAGATATGAATCCTATTGAACATATTTGGCACTTACTAAAAAAAATACGGAGTCATCGCATAACATCGGAGTCATCGCATAAAGGTGGCCATACGCATTGAATAATATAACAAAACTTAGTTGAAAGTATGCGACGACGCTTAAAGGCCATCATTCGAAGCCAAGGGAGGTCACCAAGTATTAGGTGTCGAAATTTCATACCTGTATTAACATTATATCGCGCTCGGTGCCCGTGGTCGTTCGGTCATCGCTCTACGATACTAATCTAAAGCTCGGAGTTCAAATCTCGGCGCAATCAACTACTGCCTCTGCGTACTAATAGAACTCTCACAGTGCTCCAGTGCTTGTCAGTATACAGACGGCATGGATAGGAGATGCATGCTAGCAACTGCACTTCTGAAAAAGTAGATATGCTATTGATACCTCAACAAGGTATAGAAATGCTAGAGATTTTGAAGCGCCCATGCCCCTGCAGGGGTCAAGGCAATTAACATAACATTATCATTAATATTATACCTAAACTTTTTTGATATGAAAATCATGCCTTCTTTCAATTATCCTCACATTATACCTAAAATTAAATTAAAATTAAATCAAAATGTGGCTTTTTCAAATTGGCATCCTAAATGTATTAACAAGCTATGAGGAAATAAAGACATTATCAAATAAACCTAGAAATACCGCTGTGCCAGAACTTTTTTGATTTACAGTACATATGGAATTGTTGTTCTTATACTTACTTTCAATTTACGTGGTAAATTTAAAGTGTCCATATGGCACCGGAGCCAGGGCATGTGAATTTAATGGGCACTCCTTCGTTTTATGCAATTATTACATCATGTTAAGTCGTTAAAATTTGTCATGGGAGACGTAAGCACGAGTAATACGCAACCGTCTTCGAGCATAATGTACGGACATGAACTTGATGACTTTATTGCAAGAGATCCGACGGCAAGATTATTGTTCCGATTTCACATTTGAAAGTATGTATTTTAGAAGAAAAATTTCGACGCGACACTGTAGAAAAGATGATAATGTCAATCAAATTTTTGCCGGAAGGATTATAAAAACGTGATTGATCCTCTGTAATTCGGCACCCTATCCACCCGAGAAAGGAATTACCCCTCTTCATCCTTTTATGACCTCCCTTCTCGCCCATTGGTACTAAAACTACAAATTGTCAACGGCCATTATGCCCCATTTCTCTTTATACCTTTCTATTGCATAAGCTCACAATAGCCGTGAGTCACAATAGACTGACCGGTCTATGCTCCAGGTCTGGTGTAGGATCCCATCTGGACCAGAGTTGAAAGTGAAACAAACGTTAACTTCTTTCTCGGCAATTCTCTCGTATACCTTTCTATACTGAGTCCAAAATTCGCCCCCATTGCGGCGAATTTTCTGTATGGTGGCTGTTTAAGTTCGCTCGCCACAGACCGATTCATTCTGGATCTCAAATCTTTGTACGATTGTCTCGAACACGACTAATGTTAAAATTCATTAAAAAAAACAAGCAAAGAAACTTTTTAAAATAGACCTAGAGCTAATGCCCAAAAAAGCAAAGTCATTTGCAAATGGTTCTAATAGATATGATCGAATAGTGCTATACAAGAAAAAGTTTGCCTACCGGAGCGTGTTGCTAACAGGTAGAAAATTTGTAGCTTAAAGTTTGACAAGCCAGCATTTGATGAAAAGTTGAGCACCGTCCAACTGCGATTTGACAGGAGCGCAAGAGGTTCACACGTTCAAGTAGGCTGTCAAACGTGGTTTGTCAAACCGTGGTTTGATCATGTCAACGCGCTTTTAGTGGTAACAAAATCGAGGCAGGTCAAGTCATTTGCAAATGGTTCGTCTTTTGCATGGTAATTCAAACTGGAACTCGAATGTACAATCCTGATCCGAACAACATTTTTTCAGGTCACTTCCCTAAATGTCAGTACAAAAAACTAAATCAAAATTCCGTTTTTAACATCGCGTGCGCCGCGGTCAAAATGGTGAAAATAGTTAATTTGGACGTTATTTAAAGCTCTCATAAATGACCCTGGAATACGTATGTTATCAAAATAACGAATAACTCTACCTTCCTCATGAGGACAATCTTGGTTCGTAGGTCATCCGATTGAGGATACTCCTCTTAGTGCAACGCGAAAATGTAGACAAAACTCCTGTTGCTAACCACCTGGTAGGCGAGGAAAAAATATTGAAAATTGAAAATGTGCGTGTTATAAAAGTTGAGAAAAACTACATAAAAATCACGAATAGGTCGACCTTAGTCATGTGCACAATACTAATTCGAATGGCTTTCAATTAGGGACACTCCCCCAAGTATCAATCAAAAAAGGCAGACAAAAATTTCGTTCGTAACACCGCAGCAGAAAAGCTTAAATTGTTGAAATTTGTTTGAATATGACATAAAAGTCGTAAATATCTCAACCCTATTCGAATGTACAATCTTGATGCGACGATGTTTTTACAGGACACTCGCTTAAAATTCAGTTCAAAAAACTATATCGGGATTTCGTTGCTAACACCACGGCAGACGAGCGAACCACCATTTTAGCAACACCCTAATTGTCTGCCTTTCCATTTTTCGTTATGAGTGGACCAGGAACTACTACATACCATACAAAAGGCGAACCATTTGCAAATGACTTGACTTGCCTCGATTTTTTACAACTGAAGCGACAAATTTTCTACCTGTTAGCAACACGCTCCAGTAGGCAGATAAACTTTTTCTTGTAAATCCAAACAAGTACTATTTGATGATATCTATTAGAACTACACTGGATATCGTTTATAACGACATTGAAGGGACCCAGCTGATTACGTCGTTATAGCCGATCGTCGTTATAAACGTCATATTGTTTATAACGAACATGGTCGTTATATCCACTTCTGGTTGTGTATAAGGAACGTGGTCGTTATATTCATGTCAAGATGTGTGTAACGACCGTAGTCGTTATATGAAGGTAAAATAGGGATACACAAAATTTCAGCAAAAACGACTTAAAAGTAATTTTTCTCTTTAAAAAAAGCTATATTTTTGGAAAATAGGCATTTGACGAGCCAATCTCTGTATCTACCTTCGCCTTATATTATTATTTAGTTTATATTATTATATTAGTTTGTGGTTAAGTTGAAGATGGTTGGTGAAGAGAATCACGAATTGATTTTAATAGGTCGTTAAATGTTTCAGGGAAGAGATAAATTGTGGTTTATCTGGGATACTGTTTGCTTCAATTCCTCCTAGGGCATAGCATGTCAACTACTCCCAATTCCGAAATGACATTAGACTAAAAAGTGCGCTTAGAGCTGCATTGAAAATTTTAAAATAGTAAGCTATAAGAGCCTTATGTAAAAGTAAATGCGCTAGAGTAAGAAGCAGACAGTGTCATATGGGCACAATTTTCCTAGCAAGTTGGCAGCTTGCAAGTTTTCAGCTGATGAAATTGTATTCCAAAAATACAATTTTGCCAATGATGATAAAATGAAACCGGAATATAGAGGGCTACGCCCGCAATTCGAGGGTTTTGTAGCAAGCGCTTATTTTGGTATCTAAATACTGGCTCCCTGCTCTTCTTGGTACTCCTCAGCTGAATAAAAACACCATAATTAAATGTTTTACCGATGATATAGTATCTTACATGCCAATTCACAAAAAGACTGCATCTGTCACCTCTCAAAGTAATAGTTTTAATTCGAGAAGCTGTAGATAGATATGTACATATGTATACGAGATAAACTGTCCCACTCTTCGAGATGCTTAACCATTCATATTAAGACGACATTGCAAATTGCAAACTTGTGTAACGGCTTCGAAATTCAGGGCGGCTGGGACAAATTACGGTCTAATATTTTTTCCTCCTCTACTGTTCCCCTTTCTACAAATCTCAAGAAAATGCCAAAAATTGAATGTACTCAACATTACCTTTCTCACGACACCCCACTTGGCTATACCAGTGGATAAAAAAAATTTACCTTAATTGCGCCTCTATGTGGACCACCCCCCCCCCCCCCCCTATTGTAGTTGGCCAATTACAACACAACGCTATCTCCAGCAAATTATAGCATTTCGACACATTCTCCCCGAATTATGTGTGCAGCTTCAGCCGTTCGTAAGATATTGTATGAACAGACGGACAGACAAGTATTTGACCGATTTTGTAAGATTTAAGACACAAAACCCTAAAAAAATTAACTGTGTGAATAGTTATTGTTAGGATCACCAATCACCAATCTTCACCCTTCCAAAGTTGGTTCATTAAATAACTGCAATTCGCACTACGAAAAACAACATGCAAGTAGTACACGCATATCTATGCGTGAGGCCGGTAGGTGTAGTTTTTGTATGGATAGTGTCAAAATGCAATACTTTAAGTCAATGTACTATTATTAAATATCATGTCATTGTAATGAAACTTAGAGATATTATTGCCTATGATGTTGGTTATCATCAGCCATCAATATTTTTGACCTAGGGTGTGCTTGAGGGGTGCAGGGGTGTGCTGCAACTATAGAAATGTACTATTATTAACCTTTTTGGATGAGATTTAAAAATTCTATTATTTTCGGTTTTTTATGCTAGTAAAATGCCGCTTTTCTGTAAATTTTCATATGTCTAGCTATAACGGTCTCGAAATCCAAGGGGGGGGACAAACTCGGACAACATATTTTCCCCTCTCCCTCTTTTCCCCTTTCTTCAAATTTGAAAAAAATTACAGAAATGGAATGTACTCAACGGTACCTTTCTTACGATACCCCACTTGCCTATACCAAACGAAAAAAAAATTTCGACCTTCATTTCCCCTCTATGGCGACCCGCTCTTAAAGTTGACCTATTACGACGCATCGCTTTCTCCAGAGAATTATAGTATTTCTACATATTTCCACCAAATTTCATGCATGTAGCTTCAGCGGTTCGTGAGATATTTCATGGACAGACGGACAGACAGACGGACAGACGGACGCATGACCGATTTCATAAGGGTTTTGTTTTTATACAAAACCCTAAAAATGATGTTGTACTTTATTGTTAGTGTGTGCGTTGTCTGATGCACACAAAATGACAAAATAGTTCATGTTTGCATTTTCTCTGCGTCACTAATATCGCTCTTCCTATATCGTAAATCGCTGCTTCTATCGTGAATGGCAGCGCTTACATAAAAACATCTTTTCAAAACAGAGTTTTAGCAGAGCATCTGTGCCGTGTGCGGTGCTGTTTTCGGTCTGCGCAAACCTTTTTTGTAAAATCAAAATGTTTTGATTTTTGATCGGTTAGCGCAGACATGTCTGTGCTGTGTGTGGCGAGACTTGCACAAAATTGTAATCATTTCGTAAAGACGTGGAAATGGAAGATAAAAAATTCTTCGCTGAGTTCATCGATCTATATCAATCGACGCCTTGTAGAAAGTTAAAAGTAAAGACTACTGTAATAGAGTTCTGGAAAATAGTGCTTATGATATTATGATGGGAAAAATTAAGAGAAAAATATCCTGAAGCCACAAGAGAAATGGCTGTTAAAAAAAAATTAATAATTTGCGATCATCGTATGGAGTTAAAAAAGACACAGGAGAACCTTAAGCTTGGCTTAAATCGCAGCGTCAATACAAGACGGTGATGAGCAGGGATTGCTTCTCGCATCATGGTGTCTGTTTCCTAATGAGATACGCAACTTAATGAACATCAAAATTCGGTTTGCTCATGCGAACGTAATTTTTAAAATCGCACTCCGAAGTTAATTCAAATTGTTTAATTATATATTCCGTCGGTATAAGAGGCGCTCTTTTCTTATACCACTCTTTGCACCAAATTCATCTTTTTATACCCTAGACTTATAGTATAGGGTATATTGTTTTTGTCACGACGAAAATATGTAACACCTTAAAGGAGGCTCCGGAGGTATAGCAATGTGTATATATAAATGATCAGGGTCACCTTATGATTCGATTTAGCCATGTCTGTCTGTCTGTCTGTCCGGCTGTCTGTCCGTCTGTCTGTCTGTCTGTCTGTCCGTTCGCACGATAACTTTCGATAGAATGAAGCTAGAGCCTTCAAATTTTGATCAAATGTTGGCAATATGATCTAGCTGGATGGTATTGAAATTGGGCATGATCAGGCCAAGAGAACGCCTACCTCTCCTACATATGTAAAATAATTAAATGTATCTATAACTCCCGATTAAAACATCATGAAAAGCTCTAGCTTTGGTATATTGCTAGTGAGGGTAATCTTATACTCTCCTGGGAAAATAAAATCGATCAGTAGAAAACTAACGGTAATTGTCTTACAAAGAGCCCCGTACTACCCTACCTTTCAGGTTTTTTGTCTATAACTCTTGAACCAATTAACGTAGATACCTGATTTTTCGCATGTAACCCTGAAGGAAGAAGTTGCTTAAGGTTCTGTAAGTTGGGCATAATCAGATCAAAGGAACACCTACCTCCCCTACAAATTTCAAAAAATTAAATATTACTTTAATTACGATAACTTTCGATAGAATGACACTACCGAGCTAAAAATTTTTTGGAATGTTGCTAGTAAAACATGCTTAGTTGGTATTGAATATGAACAAGATCCGACCCAAGAAACCCCTACCTCCCCTACAAATTAAATTTCAAATAAGCGACAACTTTTGCTAGAATGAAGCCAGTGACGTGAAATTGTGGCCAAATGTTTGAAGTGAGATTGAGTTAGTTGACATTAAAGATGGGTAAGATCCGACCTAAGGAACCCCTACCTCCCCTAGAAATTAAACTTAAAATAAGCGATAACGTACGACAAAATAAAGCTAGCGACTTGAAATTTTGGTCAAATGTTTGTAGTAGGATCCAGTTGGCTAATATTGAAAATACGTAAAATCCGACCAACGAAACCCCTACTTCCCCTACAAATGAAACTTCAAATAAGCGATAACTTTCGATAGAGTGAAGCTAGAGACTTGAAATGTTGTTTAAATGTTTTTAGGGTGATCTAATTAGTTGGTGGCAATGATGGGCAAGATCCGACCCAAGGAACCCCTACCTCCCCTACAAGTGAAACTTCAAATAAGCAATAACTTTCGATAGAATGAAGCTAACGACTTGAAAAATTCGACAAATATTTGTAGAATGGGGAAGTTAGTTGATTGATTTTGAGAATGGTCAAGATTCTACTGAATGAGTGCCAACCTCCCCTATGAACTGGCCATATAGAAGACCCATTCTTAATGCATGTGGTCGTTGCCAATTGGTACTTTTGGTATCAACACTAGGTCTGTACAAGTCTAGGGTATATACGCTTCGGCCTGGTTTTAACTTAAAACTAACGTTAGCCCGTGAGGAACTTTGGGTAAAACGACTTTTTCCTCGTTTAAAACAATAATTTTTATTTTAAAAATGGCTCCAATTAATTAGTCAATCAACCAGCATTATAACCAAAATAAAAATATAAACTCTTGCTTTTTTTTTGTACTGAAAAACACAACAACATACATCAATTACTCCTGCGAGTATGGGAGGACGAGAACATCCCAGACGATTGGTGCAGAAGCATCATCTGTCCAATTCATAAAAAAAGAAGATAAACTGCGGTGTGAGAATTATAGGGGCATCTCACTAGTTTGTATGTCCTATAAAATTTTGACGAAAATTCGGGAAAATAGAATAAAACCGTACGCAGAACGAATCATTGGCGAATATCAAAGCGATTTCAGACCTGGTTGCTCCACAACCGATCAGCTCTTCTCAGTCAAACTGATACTCCAGAAGTGCTGGGAATACAACGTAAACGTATACCAAATCTTTGTCGACTTCAAGCAGGCATACGACAGTATCGATCGTGGAGTACTGTACAACATCATGCTGCAATTCGGTATACCGGCAAAATAGTGCGACTGACTATGACGATGACTAACTCCGTCTCACAAGTCAGGATACATAATAGACTTACTGATCTATTTGAAACACGCACTGGTTTGAAACAGGGCGATGGACTGGCACCGACGCTCTTCAACCTAGCACTGGAATACGTTATTCGGGCCATGAATATGGACAACAGCAAGACGCTACTCATCAAGTCGACACAATTAGCAGCGTACGCCGACAACATCAACATCATGTCCCGAAGATTGGCCGATGCAGAAGAACTTCTGCATACACTTGACACCGCTGCAAAGGAAGTTGGATTACGTATTAACGAGGGTAAAACTAAAATAATGATGCAATCGACGACAAGGACACCTGCACAACCGAGCATCAATGTGGGGGACCTCAACATCGAGTTCGTGAACAACTTCATTTACCTGGGTTGCAACTTGTCAAGGGACGCCAACGAAACTGACGAAATCAAGCGACGGATACAGTTAGCTAATAAGTCTTTTTTCTCGGTTCTCCCCATAATGAAATCGAAGCATGTGCACAAAAACACGAAGCTTCGCGTGTACAAAATCATTATGCGACCAGCGCTATGCTATGGCTGCGAAGCATGGACCCTAACTCAAGCCTCCGGAAACATGCTAGACACTTTTGAACGTAAGGTTCTACGGCGATTTTTCGGGGCTGTTTGCCATCGAGATGGATGGCGCATCCGGTACAACCATGAGTTGTATGAAATGTACGATGAGCTGCAAGTCTCGAAAATCGTCAAACTACAACGACTTCAATGGGCAGGGCATGTACAATGAATGGACGATGAACGCATGCCTAAGAGAGTAATGAATGCAGAACGAGTCGACGGAGCGAAACTGCGAGGACGACCGAGATCTCGTTGAGAGAGCTCAGTAGGTGTGGACGCCGCGCAGCTGCTGGGCTTCCGAAATTGGAGGACGCGGTCACGTGACCGAGATAATTGGAGGACAATGATCCAGGCGGCCAAGGCCCGACGTCGGGCTGTCGCGCCACGATGATGATGATGAAAAACACCAACTGTCACCTGCCATGCTACTCGAAAACCTCTACATACCTCAAGGTATACCTGCACAGGAATACCTCATGGTATACCTGAACGTGTAAGGCCGACGTTATTTCCTCGTTAACTCATAAGATCCGTTCACAGAGTTGACACGACTCGCTTTGATTTTAGAAGTGTTCGTGAAATATCGTGAAAAAAACGACTTCCTTCCGCGCGAATGTTAGTATTCTAGGGTTAAGATTTCTAAAAAGATATTAATTTTTGAGGAATTTCCATAACCCTTCTTAACTAGTATTCTTAGGCTCCCCCTATATTCCATGATTTTAATTATTATTAAAAATTCTAATTAGATTCTATTTATAAAAATAAATCATTCCTCGCTGCTCCTTGAACAACATGCTGGCTGTACTAAAATACATACTTCCATCTTCATCCAAGCCCATAAAAATTTCATAGAATAAGTGGGCGCGCACCACCACTTGATCATACGGCGCCATTAATTCAAGGGAAGAAAAAAATGTTTACAAGATAATATTAATAATTCAACTTGGCACCATGATTTTCAATTTTCAGTTAAAATCAATACATAAATAAATTCCGAGTCAATTGAGTTGCCTTCTTCAGGAAAGAAGTACTCTTCTCTATTGCTTATTTTTTTTTCTGCCAAACGACCCACCTAATGTTCATTTGATGCCTTCTTCCCCAAATCATTACCCACATGGGCACGCAGCTTTCCATGAGAACATACTCGTACGCACTCGTATAACACATTCGAAGTACGCACTTCAGTTCCCTAAATTCTTTGATTTATTCCAATGAAATATCAATATAAAAAGTAATGATATCGAGCCGCTTGTCATTGAATCGATGTAAACAAAATTCTTACCAAGGTGCGAGGACGAAGCAAAGGGATCGAAAAGGAGCCTATTTTCATATTGAGTTTAAGCCAAAGTAAGAGAAAACCTTGTATGCAATAATACATATATCTCTGGAACACCGGGCTTGGATTACCATGGCAAAGAAATCAACATTCTGCTTCACATTCATCGCCATTCACCGCCCAGTAAATAGAATGCGCAACCTGTAGTGACTGGTCGATTGATTGAGTTTTCGGCCCAAAAATTCACCCAGGGAACGTTAGCATTCGCATTCAATAAACATATCTTCACAGCAGACTTCATAAAACAACAAGGAAAACTATTCGAGTACATAATCTGAGCCATTTGAATGGAAAATGCTAACTTTTCGACGTATGATGAGTGCCATGGTGCGAGGTTTGTTGTGGTGGAGGCCAAAAAAGAGGGTGGCGAGGAGACGAGCCTCTCCATTACCTTCCCATTATAACGATGATGGTCTGCCAAGGTTGGCGGCAATAAATAATGTATGAGAGCCATATGAGCTGACATAAAAACACTTTCACACATCCCGTAATAACAAATGTAAGCAGAATAATATGTTTAACCCTCGAATAGGCTTGTTCGGTACTCGGATTTCAGTATCGGTTTTCGGTTTTTCTTAGTACCGTTATTGCACGCGGTTCCCCGTTCTTTTTCTTCCTTGCCCTTTCCTACCACTCTGCGGCTTCGCGTTGCTCTGCCTGTGGTGTTGGCATTTCGCCCATTCTGGCGGTATAATCTCAGCTTCCTTCTGCAGGCAGCTCAGTCTTGGATCGTATCATCGCCGAGATTAACGCGTTGTTGTTGCTTCTTCATCTGATCGATCCAAGTGTGTTTTCGTCTGCCTTGGGGTTTGGGTCAGCAAATGGAACATTCATTGATAGTGCCTTCATGAGAGGGTTCTCAGGCGGACGCCTTAGAACATGGCAATATCAATCTATGCCACGATCTTCGAGCTTTTCAGTGATCGGTTGCTCAACAAACAAGCTGCCTCGGATGTAGGTAATTTGATACGATCCTTTTTGGTCACACCAGCTGACATCCGTAGCATTTTCAACTCAGTCTCAGTCATTTTTATTTCGTATGTCTTGTACATAGTCCAGCATTCAGACGCATAAATGAGTGCGGGACGTACGACCGTTTTATACAACTTGCCCTTAAGCTTTCGTGGCATCTTCTTGTCGCAGAAAAGTCCAGAGTTTTCCCACCACTTCATCCAACCGACACTGATGCGATGTTTGATGTCATCATCGCATTTAGCTTCCTTGGTGACCATCGAGCCCAGATACTTGAACCTTGTACAGGACTTCAGTTGCTCTGCTTTAATGTAGATATCTGGTATCGGTCTCTCTGGATCTGAGAAAGGACAGCAAAGATACTCTGTCTTTGGAATGCTAATCCTCAGTCCATGATCCTCCAGTATCTTACACCACTTGGTCAGTGCAGCCTGCAAAGCAACGATTTCTTTGCTACCGAGGACAATGTCATCGGCAAGGAGAAGGGATATTTCCCAGCCGCCAGAAATGAGTGTTAATAAATGGAGCATGATGATGTTGAAAAGCAAGGGACTCAATACAATGCCTTGGCGAACTCCGACTTTAACCGGAAATTCTTCAGACTCACCAGCTGTCTTATATCATCTTGACATATGCCTCGGGGACCTTAAGTGCTCTTAGGGCCACCCATATCAGATCACGAGGAAAGCTTTTTCCAAATCGATGAACAGAAAGTGCAGGCCCGTCCGTGCATCACGATGCTTTTCCATCGTAACTTGTATGCACTGAATAGCATCGACTGTGGACCGACCCTCCACAAAGCCGCATTGATTGTCACCCAACCGTATAATCTCTTTCAATCGATTGCAGACAACTCGCTCGTAAGTCTTCAATGTGTGAGATATTAACTTGATTTTCCTATAGTTGTTGACATTGCGTGAGTCACCCTTGTTCTTATAAAACGGGAGAAGGAAGCTTTTTCTGAAAGCGTCAGGCATCGGTTGCCCTCTTCTAATTTTGTTGACAAGAACAGTGAGCCATCTAAGCCCGACATGATCCATCTTCAACCTAAATTCCAATGGTATTTTGTCCGGTCCAACTGCCTTTCCGCGTTTCATCTGCATCATTGCCTTCATCACCTCCTCCACTGAAAAATCAGCGATATCAGTGGTGTTTGGCTCCACTGCTTGAAAAGTTTCTCGCGAAAATTCTTCGTTCAAAAGTTCGTCAAAGTACTCACGCATTCTGCTACAGATTGCTGTGTCTTCAACCAGCAGGACTCCTTGTGAGTCTTCAACGTACCTTGGCACCTGAATCTCTTGAGCGTTTCTTCTCCTTTGGGCTGCGACCTTATAAATCCTGGCATTGTCTTTAGGTTACTCTTTCAATGGCGATCTCTTATTCGCAGTTAGATCTTCTAGTTCCTGATGGAACTTCTCGGCTGCAATCGCCTTTGCTTGAGCCACCTTTCCCCGTTATTTTCGGTTTACATTTCAGTTTCGGTACCGGCTTTTTTAGTACTGGCACTTTAACCATGAGCCATGAACGGCGATGGATCAATATGAAGTTGGATGGAATGAAACTCATATAGCAGGTCGTGATTGGCCATGTATCGATTCATCATAAAATTACAATTGTAACATTTTCTTAGTCCCGCGGTTAGATCAATTTTCATAATGATTTTCTTCCAAGCCTTAATAATGAGAGTATTGATGTCTTCATCATGGCATGGTTAGTTGGCCGTAACAGATTAGATTAGATAAGATGGAGGGCAGTTGGCCCAGAGGGCCAACAAGCATTGCGACCCGGAAGTCTATTGTGCTACACCCTGGAGTCTATGCAGATTAGTGATCTGACTAATTCTCGAGACCAATCATCCCAACAAATCTGCTCAGCTGTTCGAGTGTTAGTGAGGCAATCGTTTCCGCTTCAGGGAATGCATCGCCGAAGCACTTCAAGCGGCGGAGATGAAGTGCATCACAGTCACAGAGAATGTGCTGTGAAGTCTCATCTCCGCTCTCACAGAAGCGACAGCTTGGGTCAGAGACAATTCCCATTCTATGCAGATGACCCCTCAGGGTGAAGTGACCCGTAAGGAGCCCAAAAATAATTCTAACCCGGTTTCTGCGTAGTCTCAGCAGTTCGTGGGTACGGTTGCGTGAGTGGCCAGCTATAAACAGCTTGATCTGTCTAAGACCAGGGGTATTGTCCCAGTGCGCGATGGTTACTGAGTGTTCCCATTCCCTGATGTGCCGTCTTACACTACACAAGGGAATTCCACAGTATGGCTCCGGACCGACGAGTGGGGTTGCAGATGCTCCCCTGGCCAACTCGCCAGCTGTTTAGTTTCCTGGGATACCGGCGTGTCCGGGGACCCAGTAAATGGTAACCTTATTTACGGAGCCTGATCTCTGCAAGGCTTCACGACCACTAAGCACCACTTTCGACGAGACGGAGAAGCTACTTAGTGCTTTGATCGCCGCCTGGCTGTCAGTGAAGATTGCAATATGTCTGCCTTGGTATCCAGCTGCTAAGCATGCGTTCGCACAAGTCTCGATTGCGTGAACTTACGCCTGAAATACCGTGGCGTACTTTCCCATTGGAATAGATATCTTGTGAGACGGACCTACGACGCCCGCCCCTGTGCCCTCTTCGGTTTTAGATCCATCTATGTACCACGTAACAACGTTTGAGGGAAGGGTGTCGAGCTTCAGATTCCAATCCTCTCTGCTCCATATTTAGGTTGAGAATGGAAGTTTAAAGCAAAGCTCCCTAGCCAAATGGTCTGATGGCATACTAAATACGTGGTCCTCGTTTACCCAGTTGGTCTGCTCAGGATTTAGTTTGAGGAAATTCTGGCAAGCTTTTAGTCTTGCTACTGCTATTTTTGCCTCCGCCCTTATGTGAATGTGAAGCGGCGGGAGGTCGAGTAACGCTTCAAGAGCTACAGTCGGGCAGCTGCGGATAACCCCCGTGGCTGTGAGACATGCTAGTCTCTGAATCTTACCCAGTTCGGTTTTGCCATCTTTGGTGGTTGATTTTTTCCACCAAACAACAGCTCCATATTCAACAATTGGTCTGACAATCGCCTTATAGATCCAAAGGATTATGCGAGGGCTTGTTCCCCAAGTCTTACCCACAAACTGCCTACAAACCCATAGGGCCTTGATGGCTTTGTCCGATATTATCTGTAGGTGTTCCGACCAGAGTAATTTCCTGTCTAGAGTAACACGGAGGTATTTGGCAGAATCCGCCAGGAGCACTGGAGAGTTGTACATTGTAGGACATCTCATTTGTCTGGGATTTCTTTTCTTCGAAAAGGGGACAACAACTGCCTTAGCCGGATTGACTCGAAGGTCGTTATCATTGCACCATTTTTGCACTGTGTTTAATGCTGATTGAAGAATTTCCGTTAGGACTTCTTCAAACTTTCCTCTAACAGTTATGACCAGGTCATCGGCATATCCCTGAGTTGAATATCCCATCTTTGTAAGCTTCCACAGTAAGCTGTCTACTACGATGCACCACAAGAGAGGAGATACTACCCCTCCTTGCGGGCATCCTCGAGTGACGTTTGCTGTTAAAGTGCAGTCTCCTATCTCTGTGATGACCTTTCTGGATGATAGCATCCTTTTTATCCATAGTGCCGTCGTTTCATTCACTCCCTTTGCTCTAAGCGCAGAGTCAATGGAAATGAAAGATGTGTTGTCAAAAGCACCTTCGATATCCAAAAAGGCACAAACTGCCGTCTCCTTTACTGCCAGGGTGGCCCCAATTTCTCCAACTAAACAGTGTAGAGCAGTTTCAGTCGACTTACCTGACTGGTACTGTTTACTGTGTTGCGGGAATTTTTTGAGAAGTGTAGACCTGATGTGAGCATCGAGGATTTTCTCCATAGACTTGAGCATAAAGGTGGTCAGGCTAATAGGCCTCTATGATTTGGGGTCATCTTTGGGACGATTGCCCATTTTTGGGATGAAAACTACTTTAACCGATCTCCAGGAATCTGGGATATAACCTGGAGCAAAGCTACCTCTGAATATACTTAGGAGGTAGGGGATTAGTATATCCTTTCCTTTCTGTAGCAGAGCGGGAAAGATTCCATCCGTGCTAGACGATTTATATGAGTCAAAAGAGTCAATGGCCCATTTTACTTTATTGTAAATGAAGATATTTTTGGCAATACTCCAGTCGGAGCGGGATGCCTCATAGCGCACCCCCATGTCGACCGAGTAGCTGTTATCTTCGTCTAGACTGACGCACCCAGGAAAATGGGTCTTAAGAAGCAAATTACCTGTGCTCTCGGCATCCTCTGTGATGCTGCCATCTTGTCTCCTTAGGGTGTTGACTTGGTTGGTGCATTTTTTAGCCGGAACACGATGTAGTCTGGCAGCATTGTTGGTATTATCTACACCTTCGCAGTACCTAACCCAACTGCGTTTCTTGGCACTGCGGACACCTTTGTTGTAGAGTGTAAGCGAGGCTCGGTACTGTTCCCACTCACCAGTATGCTTAGCCCTATTGAAAATTCTTCTAGTACTTTTGTGTAACGCAGAGAGTTCGGAGCTCCACCATGGAACGCCTTTAGAGTCAGTAGAGCTACTTAGAGGGCAATTTTCTTCATAGGAGGAGGCTGAGCCACCCTGAGACTCTATTGTCTACCAGATCGAGTTTCTCACGCAGAGAGACCGAATATCCTTCCCAGTCAGTGCGTTTGGGAATCCTTCTACTTGTTTTGGCTGGGTTTAATGCGGCTATGTCAAAACAAATGTGCCTGTGATCGGACAGAGATGGCTCATCCGAGACATGCCAATTCTGTATCCGATTTAAGATGTTGTAAGTCCCAAACGTAATGTCAAGGACCTCCCGCCTGTTTCTAGTGATAAAAGTAGGGCTGTCTCCTCTATTAAAAATGTTTAGATCTAGACTAGTAATAAGTTCTAGAAGGTACTCACCTCGGCGGTTTGTGTCAGTACTGCCCCAGATTGTGTCATGGGCATTCGCATCACAACCGATCAGTAGGGGCAGTTTTCTTCCCCTGCAGTAATCGGCGAGCCTAGGTATTTCCGAAGATGGTATGTCAGTATCTCCGGGAAGGTAGGCCGATGCGATGACAGGTCCTGGTGTTTTACTGCCATCGGTCGATCCAATAACTACTGCCACTAGATTGTAACTAACTAGGCGTAACAGATGCAAACTATCGCACCTGACAACAACTAGCCAATTATCAACGCTCGTTTCCGCCTTCAGGACAAATTTTATCCCCTGCTGTCACGTGTTATTCATCGACTGTGATTGTCACACACGTTCCTTATATGCTCCTCCATGTGCATATGACTCATATATTCTTCCATGCAATTGACCGTCGAGAGAATACCAGTAGATAACTGAAACAAGAAGAAACAAGAAATTTACGATGCAAGCATGACCTCTCTGGATATCTTCTTCCTCTCAAGTCTCACCCGATAATAATAGTTACTGATTCCAATCCAACTTCTTCTCGTAAACATCCCTTTTCACCTCTACCCATCCAACTTTAAATAAAATCATCTCGCTACAAATTTCAGTCCAAATGCACTGTTTCCGACTCATGGTATAACAAACCAGTACTCAAAAAAATTTGTAGTACTGGAAAAATTGGTAAAAGGCTGGGTCAAATAGCGAGTAAAAAAATTGATAAAAGACCGGGTAGGTTAGGTTAGGTTAAAGGCGTGCTATGATTACCCGCAGCACACATAGACCGCATCTGGGTCTGTTGTGATACCCAACGGTATATGTTGTCCCGGCCCATTCTAAACCTCGAACCAGCCCGAACGCACAACAAAACGTTGGAGGTGGCTAACATCGACGTCCTGCAAGTCACCTAGGTCGCGCTCGGTGGCCGTGGTTGTTCGGTCACCGCTTTACGATACATATTTAGAGCTCGAAGTTCAATTCTCGGCGCGATAAAAGAAACTGCCTGTGGGTACCAATAGAACTCTCACAGTGCTCCGAGCTTGTCAGTATAAAGATGGCGCGAAGGAATTTCATTTCTGGAAAGTAGAAAGAGAGTAGAAAGTAGAAATGCAAGAGATGTTGACGCGCCTATGTCCCTGGAGGAGTCAAGGCAATCAAAAAGAGCAGCCCTCCTAACACTTTCCAGGCCAGGTCATTCACAGAGAAGGTGGAAAGTACTGTCCTCTACCTCATCATCCCCACAACTTCTATATAAGTCGATATACAGAAGCCAAAGCCTCCTGGCGTGCTCTCCAATTGGACATCGGGTAAAAACCGGGTAAAAAAAAAAACGGGTGAAAAACGAACGAAAGCCCGAACTGAAAAAACCGGTTAAAAAAATTGTACTGAGAAACCGGTACTTTTCCAGATTAGTACCGGTAATGGAGATGAACCGGTACCAAACCGGTGCTCCGGATTTTGGAATAGGCCTGCCCTCGAACGCTCGCGCGGCGTACATTTGTACGCCATTCGCCTTTAGAAGAGCACAAATCAGATCACACGCGGGAGAAGGGGATGGAGCTCCGTGAAGTACTCAATTGCCTGAATCCCTTGTGGAGCATTGCGCGTCAACTGTTCCATGTGGTCCAGTTGATGTTTCGTTAGCATAAACTAGTTTTCAGAGAATGCAGTTGCCAGCATGCACCTCCTGCTCTCCTATTTACCTGCCTACCTGCGAAAAATCTGGAGATGCTGTGCTTATTATTACCCCCCGGAACACGGGGAAGCCAACACAAAAGATTCGAACTCGAAACGCCGGTAGTCAGACATGAGTCAAAAACAATCATTATTTTATTTCATCGAGTGAACAATTTAAAGAAATGTAAGCAAAACGAAACATTCCTACTTGGCCGGGCGAAGCATGGTGGCTCGCGTACTTTAGCCCCCCCCCCCCCCCCCCCCCTAGCGTGAGCGGCATAAGAAGCTGCAACCCTCAGTCTTTGAAGAGAGAGTATATGAGGAAATGAAAAGCGAGAGAAACGAAGCAATTCGGCACAAGTGAGGAAGTAGGAAGGGGGATGAAAATTTAACATCTCTTTTGCTCTATATGGACTGGGTGGGTGTTCCACGGCAGAGAGACAAACTGGAATGTTATTGTTCCAATTGGAAAAGTAGGAGAGGGGATGACATCTTACGTGCTTCCCGTGCTTTTATATAGACTGCGCGGGTGTTGCGCAGTGGAGGGCGTGTGTCTCTCTGTTTACTTTTTATACCCTAGACTTTTAGTATAGGGTATTATACCCTAGACTTTTAGTATAGGGTATATTGTTTTTGTCACGACGGAAATATGTAACACCTTAAAGGAGGCTCCGGAGGTATAGCAATGTATATATATAAATGATCAGGGTCACCTCCTGATTCGATTTAGCCATGTCTGTCTGTCTGTCTGTCCGTCTGTCCGTCTGTCCGTCTGTCCGTCTGTCCGTCTGTCCGTCTGTCCGTCTGTCCGTCTGTCCGTCTGTCCGTCTGTCCGTCTGTCCGTCTGTCCGTCTGTCCGTCTGTCCGTCTGTCCGTCTGTCTGTCTGTCTGTCTGTCTGTCTGTCTGTCCGTTCGCACGATAACTTTCGATAGAATGAAGCTAGGGCCATGGAATTTTGGTCAAATGTTGGTAGTATAATCTAGTTGGATGGTATTGAAATTGGGCATAATCTGGCCAAGAGAACGCCTACCTTCCCTACATATGTAAAATATTTAAATGTATCTATAACTCCCGATTAAAAAATCATGAAAAGCTCTAACTTTGGTATATTACTAGTGAGGGTATTCTTATACTCTCCTGGGAAAATAAAATCGATCAGTTGAAAACTAACGGTAATTTTCTTACAAAGAGCCCCATACTACCCTACTTTTCTGGTTTTTTGTCTATAACTCTTGAACCAATTGACGTAGACACCTGATTTTTGGCATCTAACCCTGAGGAAAGAAGCTGCTTGAGTTTTAGTAAGTTGGGCATAATCAGATTAAAGGAACGCCTACCTCCCCTACAAAATTCCAAAAATTAAATATTATTTTAATTACGATAACTTTCGATCGATAGAATGACACTAGCGAGTTGAAAATTGGCAGAATGTTGGTAGTAAGATCTAGTTAGTTTTTATTGAAAATGTGTAAGATCCGACCCAAGGCTGATATTGAAAATACGTAAAATCCGACTAACGAAACCCCTACTTCCCCTATAAATGAACTTCAAATAAGCGGTAACTTTCGATAGGGTGAAGCTAGAGACTTGAATTTTTTTTAAATATTTGTAGGGTGATCTAATTAGTGATGTGTGATAATGATGGGCAAGATCCGACCCAAGCAACCCCTACCTCCTCTACAAGTGAAACTTCAAATAAGCAATAACTTTCTATAGAATAAAGCTAGCGACTTGAAAAATTCGACAAATATTTGTAGAATGTGTTAGTTCATTGAGTTTGAGAATGGTCAAGGTCCTCCTGAATGGGTGCCAACCTCCCCTATAAACCGGCCGTATAGGAAACTCACTTTTAATGCAAATGGTCGTTGCCAATTGGTACTTTCGGTATCACAACTAGGTCTGTACAAGTTTAGGGTATATACGCTTCGGACTGGTTAAGACTGGAATTGCTTCAAATAGTTTAGTGATGAGTATATGCGGATTGCTCCTCCATAGGTATTCTCTATGCCCTCAGTATACCGCCATAGACCGCTCGCTGCGCTCACTCTCTATCCAACAACGGTAATCCTACTATTAACCAAGGCGCGAACCACGATGTCTTGCCCGGTGAAATAGGAATATAATAGCGAAACGTGCTGGAGTACAAATGGAACTCCGAGCGACTTTTCTTGTTCTAAAAGTTGCGCGAGTCATCGAGGGTTAATCAGAGAAATTAATTGTTTTTGGAAAAGCAAATTAAGCCGATAAAGAATAATAAACGATGGAACATGTGAAAGTTTGCTGCTGTTCACTCAGAATTCAGTGCCTCGGAAAACAGGCGATGTACGTACGTCTGGGTAAAGTTCGTTCTCTTCGTGTGAACTTTTTTTTTGCATTAACTAGACAGATTCTTTGTTTTCGTGCTTTGCAATTGAATTGCCACGAATGTGCATGTGTGTACGATGTATGCTAAATTATTTTCAGAATAATTATTGAATGATGATTGGAATCAGGTTCGATGTGCTGATGATAAAACATATATACGTATCTACATACATATACTATACCACCTACCCGATTCGAGCACGGCCATCATGTGTGAAAGAATAGCACAATAAGATGCAATGTCCCAGTTCACACGTTCCACGCACCGAGGATAAGGAGACCCTAATGATTTTTTTTGTGGAACAAAGCAGATCATATTTTGACAAATTGATCCGAGTTAGTACGAGCTATTGTTTGTAATTACAAAAATAATATATTGACTTTACGTTATCATCAGAATGAATGGGAAACGTGTGGACCATATTATACGCGCCATCTAATATCCAAACCTAATCAGAACAGGCGTTTCCTGCTTGCTTGAAGTCGGCAAAGGTTTGGTACACATCTACGTTGTATTCCCAGCAACTCTGGACTATCATTTGAGAGCTGATCGGTTGTGGAACGACCAGGTCTGAAACCGTTTTGATATTCGCCAATGATTCGTTCTGCGTCCGGTTTTATTCTATTTTCCAGAATTTTCGTCAAAATTTTATAGGACGTACAAACTATAGTGATATGCCCCTGTAATTCTCACACCGCTTGTGTTTATCTCCTTGTTTTTAGTTGGACAGATGATGCTTCTGCGCCAATTGTCTGATATCACCTCGTCCTCCCATACTCGCAGGAATAATTAATGTATGGCATTGCCTGCATTCATGTGAAAAATTTTCGCTACAGAACGCTACATCCCCTCCACTACACATTTGAGGAGACGCTACCTGTCAACATTTCTTTCGTGATTGAACCGCTACATATTAAATGTCTGACAAACAGGTGACAACGCAAATATTTGACAATTGCCAATTTTCCATCGCAAAACATTTCTTTGGCACATCACGAAACAAGGAAATATCAAATCGAAGACGAGAAGACAGTGAATTTACATAGACGGGGATTCTATTTGCGCTTTTGATGTACACAAACGTCACAACACACATACCAGCTGCGAATTGTCAAATGTAGCGCTACATGCCCAGAGAGCGTAAAAAATTTCTGCTACCAAGGGGAAGTAACCGCTCCGGAGCGGATGGAAGGAGCGGTTGCAATCACGACCGGGAGGGGTTGTAGCGCTACGGAGCGCTCCGTAGCGCTCCGTAGCGATCCGGATAAAACGAGCGTGGTGAATGCACTCATTAGCTAAACCCGTTCCACCGAATTTTAGCAGTTCAGCTGGAATCTCGTCAGCGCTCGGCACTTTATTTCGTTTTAGTGACCGCAACACGAGTTCAGAAGCTCTTCAAAATACGATCGTTTGTTAATGCCATCGGTGTCGCTGATGATGTTTCCATCCTTGTCCTTACAGAGGCAAGTCCTGGGTTGGTTGCCGTTTTTAATTATATTTACTAGTTTGTACACTTGTCTGGTGTTCCTGTTAGCTAAGTTTTCGTTTATATTCAGCAACTGCTCGTCAATGTACGAGAATTTACGTTTCTCACGTCAATTATTCTATTCGATATTCGCCGTAGCTGGTCATATATTTTTCTTCTGGTTCTGGTTCCTCGTTGAATCCATTGTCTGGAGGCCTCGTTTTTCGCGTCAAGTGAATTTTTGCATTCTTTGTCGAACCAGTCATTTCGCGCTCGCCGGGCCTTATGTCCCACGACGTTCTTTGCGACATCCCTGATGGTACCCTCGAGTTCTTCCCAGAACCCAACGACGCCTGCGTTGTTGATGTTGTGTAGCATAGGCGATAGTCTTTCCTCAAGGGCAGTAGTATACGCCACCGCCGTAGCATCGCTCAGAAGCTTATCAACCGCAAAAATTTTGGGAGGGCTGATTCTCGATTGGTGCACTGAGGAAATTCTACATCTGTAGGTCGTCTTCACCAAGTGATGATCTGAGTCGCAGTTTTCTCCTCGATAGGAGCGGACATCTATCACACTAGACGCCCATCTCCTGCAAATGTCTGCTTGTGAATGCGTCGATACGGGAAACACGTATAGCTTACGATTAGATTCCTGCTGCAGGCGAAGTCGATAAGTCACTGGCCTTTGTCGTTGTATTTTTCATGGAGACTGTGGCCTCGAGTGGTCCCCCGGTACCAACTTTCATTTCCGACTTTCGCGTTAAAGTCTCCCAGCAGCAATTTAACGTCGTTTGTTGGAAGTGGGCGTAGAACTCGTCTTTTACTGCGTCTTCTTTAACTTCAGTGGAGGCATGCACATTGATGAGCCAGAGATTGAAGAATCGAGTCTTAATGCGAATCGCACATAGCCGTTCATTTATGGGTTTGAAGTCAGTAATGTGCGGCTTGAGGTGATTGTTCACTATAAATGCTAATCCAAACTCCTTGCGACCCGATGGTTTGCCACTTGTAAAAATTGTGTGCGATTTCTTGCCATTGATCTCGCTGCCAAGCCAATTTGTTTCGTGGACTGCATTAATGCTCAGTTTGTACTTTTCGACCTGTTGAAGGGAGCCTTCTCGGCCCCCGGTTTGTTCAGGGAGCGTAAATTCCAGGATCCGAAAGAATAATCCTTTAGTTGTTTGCGTGGTCGTCGTTGTTGATCCGTCCAATCCGAGGCTTTTGCTCCAGGTTTCTTGACATGGAGTGGTTTTTGCAAGGACGAGTTGTCAGCACGTCGCTTAACCCCATTCAGGGGATGGCCTCGGAAGATAGCTGCTTCAGATGATTTAATAAACGTGTTGGAGTTCACACAACTATGCTGCAGGTCCAACTACGCAAGTCATTCCATCCTACTTAACCTGAGATGCTTAGGTGTTGGTCAGCCATTCAGGCTACAGCTATCTGCCTTCCAAACTGTCGTATCGCTAAGACTCGGCCGTCAGCGGTTTGAAACACTGCCGTTACCAGGAGGCGCCCACGTGGAGGATTATGGAAAAGGTATTAGGTATCCAGCGAGCATTGAAGTTGAACCTCCTGACGCGATCAACTCTCCACCGAGGTCGTCCTTGCATCAGGCCGTGTACGCCATCCAACCGGCATCCAAAGTCGGCCACACACGAATCATTCCGTGGGGTTGCAATGCTCTGCAACACGTCCATAGTCGGATATCGGAATGCCGCATTAACAGCAGTAGTACGCTCGTTGTCGCTCCTACCGTCCATCACCACAGCGGCCCCAAATTGCGTACAGGACGCTCCCACGTCGTCGAGAGCTGGTTCCTTTGAAACCTTCGCGGACAGTTCCGCCCTAACGAATCCTGAGGTTTCCACACGTTCCCGATCGTTCCCCGAGTTTCTGACCTTCTTGAATCCATCATACACGTTTCCGATCTGGGCGCCCACCCGCATCATCCGTTCAAACTTCATGTAGTCTCTAGGAAGCTTCTCGCCATTTAGCTTCCAGACTCCCGCAGACCACTCCTCCAATTGTGGCTGCAAACTGTTGTCCTTCTGCGGTTGCAACTGTGTTGTCACACTCCGCGGGGACTCCTCTAACCTTACCGACCGCTCGTTCAACTTTGCCGATTGTTCGGCCATCTTTTTTGTCGGTCCATTCAACGCCGTTGTCGTCGCATTCAGCGACTCCTCAAAACTCGCTAACCGCTCGTTCATCTGCGTTGTCATTTCACTCCGCCCTCGGTGAATGTTCGCTATCGGTCTGGCTGTTCACTACCGCAGCGGCCTCGAGCTGTGTCGTACATAAGTCCCAGGACGTTTGTCCATCGAAAGCTGGCGCCACCAAATTTTTCACGGCCGATTCGGTCTGGCCGACTTTTTATGTTTTGGTGCGCTCCGTTTTGCTCGTCAGTTCGTCGACCTCCTCGGTAACCGTATCGTACCTGACGTCCATCCCAGTGTCCAACTGCTTGAGGTCATGTTCGAAGTTCTTGAAGCTTTCTCGTTCCCTCTCGTCGAGCCATTTCGATATTTTCGCCGACTGTTTCTACAACTGCTCGGAATACTCGTCAAATCGCTTCTCAAACCGCTCAGATTGTTGCTTGGATTGCTCGCTAAATTGCGTGACCATCGACAGTAGCTGCTGGATGCCAGAGTACCAGGTAGAAACCTGTTCCACTCCTAATTCGTCGAGATTTCTCGTCGATTCGTCCTTATCTGGAAATTCGACCGTGTCCGGATCCTGTCCACTGTCTCTTATCACTTGTGCTAACCGAGCACACAGCGCGGACTTATTTCCCGTCGTTAACGATTACCGTCTTGCTAGTTCGTCTTTTAACTCCGCGATTGTCAATTCGCAAATAGTACGCAGCATTTTAGTCCGTTATTCACTTCACAAGTTCACAACAGTCAATCGTGCAAGTTCTACCCGCGTAGAATGTTCCAGCACTTCACTACAAAGTTTCTCAAAACTTCCCGTGCTTATTTACACTACCGTAAATATCCCGCACGACTTCCACGAAATACACGATCGCACAATTTCTATCCACTCAGAACTTCCCAGTGCTTCACTTTAAAGTTGCTCGAAAATTTCCGTTTATTTACACTACTGTAAATATCCCACACGACTTTCACTTCTCAAACGAACGTTCACTACACGCACGCGAATATCCCAACCAGGTTTCTTGTGCTGAATAATTGTGCTGAATAATGAAAACACTTCGATTGAAAAATTCACACACTTTATTTACAAAACGAACTACACACGCGTAACTAACAATTAACGTCAAACTAGCCCGAACTATTTGTTAACGATAACGATTATTTCCTTTCCGCTTTGTAGCAATCCAACCGCCACTGAGTGTCGAGTCTTCTGCCTTTTATACTTGAAATTGTTTCGAGAAGGTTCCAGACTCTATATGACTCGAGAATCGACTAGTGTCCATTCAATTTGTACTTGTCATCGATCATTCGAGATTTTGATGGAGCTTCTTAGTACAGTGTGTGTCGTAAGAGAAACCCACTCCGTACACGCAACAATAGTAACGCGAAGCCTATTCGATTTTTTCTATGGATAGTGCCCCAGTTGTCAAGGTTGTTCCAATAGCATAATCATATCCATGATAAAATATTTAATCACATACCTATCATACACAACATGTTTCAGTAAACATCAACCAAATTGCAAAATACAAGAACTGATCAGGCGGAACGTGGAGACAAAAACTAAATAAAAAGTCTGCGTCGCGAACAGTATACCGAATGAGAATATTACGGAAAATTTGATTAAAAGCTGAAAATGTGATTCACCCAAAGCCACGGAATTGATTGAACTCCACGCTTGTGTCGCAACTACTTTTCACAGAATATTTGTTGTACGTGAGAAACAAGGTTAAATTCCATGGCAGAACGGGAACCATGTGTAATGCATTCCATTAAGGTCACCATCGCCCAAGGACATAAGATGTTCGTTCTTTTATGATGCAGAGTGGGTAGGTGCCCACGAATTTCTAGATAAAAGCATAAATTCAACTTGAACGCTGTGTATGCGAGTCCGACTCCTTTGCAATCTGCTTTAAATACATACTATATACTACATATCCATTCAAGGGGAAAATAAAGGAAAATTCTTACACACTCCGAAGCATGCATGGAAATGGGTTTTGACATGGATATGTCTTATAGCTGGGGGTCATCCTAAAAATCTGTCCATCACACGAAATGTCTGTTTTTCTACTCGGGGGTCAGAAGAGGAAACAAGCCCATTGAAAATTTTTCTTTTCTGGTTGTGCATGTCGTTTGAGTGAAGTGGTCATTGTGCATGGCTGTTGCTTGTAGATCCGCGCGGGCGGCGCGCTTGCGGGGATCCTGTGTGTACATGTTGGGATGTTGATTTGATAGCGATAAAGGTTGACGTTGTGGACGGCAAGAAATAACATAGTGTACTGGTGAACAGGCGCTCTCTGTGCTCTCTGTCCCACGCTCTCAGTCAACGCGACGCCATAATCAAAACTCCTGCATACACACCATACCATACATTCAAAATCCTCAAAAATATATAGTACGCTCCCTACTACCTAACTTGACTAGGCTCCCAGAACACGTCGCAAGAAGTCGTCTGCTCTCCTCGCTCGACATGCTCACACGCAATTTATGGTCTCTGAATGTATGCGAAATTTCGCTCAGGGCAGCGGACCTCCTCCTCTCATTCATTCATATCATTCTCATTCTCACCATTTCATTAAACAAATTGTGCACTCGCGACATGCACATGCATAGACCCAATCTGAGGTCACAATGAATGAAATTCCATTTTTACTCATTATTTAGGTCAAGGACGTCCAAGGACTTTCAATGACCTTCAATTTCCGCCAATTCCCATTCATCATTTAATAAAATAGCCCGCGTTGTACTATCTGAATCACTAGGGTCCCAGAAAAAGTAGCAAGTAGTCAGTGCGACTAACATTTGGACATGCGCAGACGCAATTTGAGAGAGTGTACATAGTTCCCGCCCCCCGAAGATGAGTGAGAGCGGATGAAGTTCATTCGAGCCAAATCGGGTGATCCAGCGACTGCGTTTGTGCATTTGCAATGGCGGCAATTGGAGGTCTGACTGGTCCACAATGTGGGCCCCCACCAAATGTTTAAAATGGCTGGAATCCAAACAAATAAAATAGCGCGCGTTGTACTACATATCTGAATCAATAGGGTCCCAGAAAAAGTAGCAAATAGTCAGTTCGACTAACATTTGGACATGCGCAGACGCAATTTGAGAGTGTGTACATTACATAGCTCCCCCCCCCCCCTCCCCCCGAAGATAGAGAGCGAGAGCCATTGCGGATGAAGTTCATTCTATCCAAATCGGGTGATCCAGCAACTGTGGGTGTGCATTTGCAATGGCGGCGATTTGAGGTCTGACTGGCCCACAATGTGGGCCCCCACCACACGTGCAATAAACATATCATAAAACAAAATGGCGGATTCATACTGCGCGAGTTAAAATCTCCCAAGCCCCGAAATAGAGAAATATTCATCGCAGGATGTTATAGTTCCGGGCAGCTCATCGTGACATGATGTACAATACATTCAGAGGTCTGCAGAAGATCAAATGCCATATTTGTAGTATTTGAAGTATTGGTTTACCGGGCGTCCTTTTAGTGTCCCAGCGTTGGCAATAACGGTTGTTTGAAGTTTTTACTAAAGCACCGGTTTCTGAATGGTGCTCCGATCGCTCTTGTAAAGACGCAGGATCTGCATAGAGTAAGTTTCTTCATTTTTTTTTTTTTTTTTGAGTTTCACCGATGAACCTTCGCCTCGTTCATTTTTCCTAGGGATTTTGCATTAAGCATAAATTCGTGTACGTATGTGGCTCGTCATATGTACCTATATATACACCCGTACCAGGACGCAGTAAACAACCGCTTTAAAAATCCTCACTTATGTTCAATGATCCAGAAATTTGCTACCACACTGAGACACTGTGAGTGGAGTATACGGTACCGGATCCGGATGTATCTACAATGCAGCAGAATTCTCATTTCGTGCTCAGTATTTAACATCTGGTTTGAAAATTCAACACTTTCCGGATCGATGACGACAAGATGATGTCGTCGTGGCGTAACATTAAGAAAGACGGTAAGGAAGGAAAGGACCTTGTCCCCATTCCGGACGAATGTGTTCCTTTCATTCTTCATCATTCTCGTACAACCACTCCACTCGTAAATGAAATGAGAAATTTGAAAAGAGCGCTGAGAGTCATCATCATCATCATCGTGAAATCATGTGCATTACTGAATATAATTTTCAGGCGAAACGGTGGACTAAGTATGCTTTAAGTCCCAAAAGAATCTACGAGTATGTGAGTGCGATTGCTTAATGTAATGGCTGCTACAGACAATGGCCCATCGCTGTCAGTTGCTATCGTGAATCTGCGCAGATAGTGGTTTGTGGCGATGATGGCTGCCAGCAATTGGTTCATAATGGCTTTCAAACATTTTCTACTACACGCCATCGCCAGTAACATCAATACGCGTAGATACACGCTGGCAATGGCTTCCAATTGCCAATCATGGCCCATTGTCTGCAGCAGGCATAACAAACTTATTTCGCCCAGAAAATGAATGTTCATTTGGGGCGTCTAGACAGAATTGTCGGTACCACGAAAATGAACTACGGGGTTTTGTTTGGACTAGTTAGGAGGTTAATGTACTAAAAATTCCCGAACCTACAAGGTGTGAAAAAAGTGGGGGAAAACCCTTCGCCGCAGTAAAAAGAAGTTGTATGACAAAATTAAAGCATATATCTCTTAAACTATAACAGATGCAATACACAATAATGATGTATCTCAATCTTGTAGAAAAATGGGTGCTCTTTAATTTTGCCGTATTACTTTTTTTTTTCTTCGATGAACGACTTCCGAGATATATGCGAAAAAACTAAAAAAATCTCTCTAATTGTCTTGACCCCTCGAGGGGCATGGGCGCATCAACATCTCTAGAATTTCAATACCTTGTTGACGTTTCAATAGCATTATCTACTTTTCGGAAATGCAGTTGCTAGCATGCACCTCCTATCCGCGCCGTCTTTATACTGACAAGCCCGGAGCTTTGTGAGAATTCTATTAGTACTCACAGGCAGCTTTTGATCGCGCCGAGATTTGATCTCCGAGCTCTATAGATTAGTATCGTAGAGCGGTAACCGAACGATCACGGCCACCGAGCGCGACAAAAAAAAACTAAAAAATGGCACCTTCTTATCTCACCGTGTTTGTCGCTCACACCACCGAGATTTTCAGGGAAAACGTCCAACCGTGAGTCCAGAAAATGTATTTTGGGGGCCTGTTACATGTCAGAGCTTTATAGTTTTAAAGGAGTTCTGAAACTAGTCCTGTATAGTTCTTAGCTTTTCTATTGTCAAGAAATTCAGTTACGACATTTGAAAGGCTTCGTCAAAAATCCGATATTCCTTATAGTTTAGAAGTTATCGCCAAAAAACCGAATTTAAAAATTATGTACAATACAAATATATGAGATTTGTATCACAGCGACGCGAGCGCTTCTCTGTTTTGGATGGCAGAACAAATAAGTATATTTTTTCGATTCACTACCCATCGATGCGTCGTCGCTATAAAAGATACACTTTAAAAGGAGAACTTCCTATCAATACTACTCCGCTGATGAATATCGTTTAAGGTGTGAGTTCCTAGGCCATGATTGTGCAACTTGCGTTCTCGACTGGGAAAAAAGCTATTATGACGGAGCACTATTCGTGTGTATTTTATTTGGAAGTTCAGTCATACAACTACAGCCTACATTCGACGATCTTCTAAACTTTAAAATTCACACGAATCTAGTAGTGCTCCGTTATGATAGTTTTTCCACAGTCGCAAACGCAAGTCACTCATTCGCGGCCTAAGAACTCACACCTTTAGGAATGCGGCTGTCGTGTATTTGTTGCACATGCCCTGTCTAGTCGATCGTCTTGCTTTCAGCTAGTACTTGTTTTGAAGAGGCAATGTAGCCTGTTTTGGATCTTGATCAGTTAAAGTTCGCCACCATCATTTTCGTTCGTGGTACTAATTTTGCAGGTACATCAAATTCTTGCATGATATTGTAAAATAGACTGCATTCGATGCTGTCGTATCTTGATTAAAATCAACAAATATTTAGTACTGGATAAGTTCTAGTGTAAGTTGAGTGAAGAAATTTTGATTGAAAAAGCAATTATAATATTGCCACATTTGCAAAAAAAACACAGTCAATAATAGAATAATTTCATAGCAACGAACTTTTGCTCGTAGCAACTACAGTGAATTTATAGCAACAATCTTTCGCTCGTGGCAATTAGAACAATTTCATTTGTTTTTCTGTACTTTTTTTTTTACTCAGTGACCTTCTTTGGTTCATGCACAACAACTTTGCTAAAGATCATCACATGATCAAATGCATAAAGCTCCAATAGTTTTCCACGAGTTGCCAAAGATGTGTGAGGCCTTGCATTATCATGGTGGAACACTACACCTTTCCGATTTGACAATTCTGGCCGTTTTTCTTTGATTGCTTCATCCAGTTTCATTAGTTGTTGACAGTAAACATCAGAATTGATCGTTCGGTTCCTTGAAAGCAGCTCAAAAAACACAACACCTTTGTAATCCCACCAAACTGACAGCATGATCTTTTTTGGATGCAATTCAGCTTTCGATGTGGTTTGTGCTGGTTCATCGTGTTTGCTCCATGATCGTTTTCGAACTTTGTTACTGTACAGGACCCATTTTTCATCACCAGTGATGATTCTTTTTAAGAAAGGGTCGGTTTCATTTCGTTTAAGGTGCATATCGCAACAGTTGATTCTTTGTGTTAAATGAATTTCTTTCAATTCGTGAGGTACCCAAATATCAAGCTTCTTAACTAGCCCAAGACATTTTAAATGTTTTTCAATTGTTGTGTGCGATACATGTAGCCTCTTCGCAACCTCTCGAACACTTATATGACGATCCTCTTCAATTATGACTTTGATTTGGTCATCATCAACTTCAGTAGGCCGACCAGAACGTTGCTCATCTTTGAGGGAAAAATCTCCAGAACGGAATTTCTTATACCAATTCTGACACGTGCGCTCTGTTAAGCAATCAGCACCATAAACTTCACATATCTCTTTGTGAGCCGCAGCAGCTTTCTTTCCTTTACGGAAATAAAAAAGTAAAATATGCCGAAAATGTTCGCTTCTGCACTCCATTTAAAATTAACCTGCAACTAATAGCTTTAATAAAAATCACGCACTACTTGCTTCTAAAGTTACGTCAATGTGACAAGTATCACGTGACAAACGGCAAAGTACAGCACTAACATATGTATGTTATACAAAAAATAAAGCAACGCTATCTATCAATGAAAAGCGAAAGTACTTAGTTGCCAACCCAATATATCCCAATACAAACATCTGACCAAAATTTCAAGTCATTTGCTTCATTTCATCGAATGCGATCGGTTATTTGAAGTTTCATTTGTGGGGTAGGTAGAGGTTCCTTGGATCGGATCTTGCCTATCATTGTCACCAACGACTTCGACCATTCTCCGAACATTTAAACAAAATTTCAAGTCTCTGACTTCATTCTATCGGAAGTTATCGTTTATGTGCAATTTCATTTGTAGGGGAAGTAGATGTTCCTTGGGTTGGATCTGGCCCATCTTTGAGACCATCTAGCTCAATCCTACTTTGAACATTTGACCAAAATTTCATGTTGCTGGCTTCATTCTATCAAAAGTTATCGCTTATTTGAAGTTTCATTTGTAGGGTAGGTAGGGGTTCGTTGGATTGTACCTTGCCCATTTTCAACACCAACCAACTAAATTTTACTAGCAACATTTTACCAAATTTTGAACTCGCTAGTGTCATTCTATCGAAAGTGATCATAGTTAAAGGAATATTTAATTTTTTTGAAATTTTTAGTGGAGGTGATTTAATTATGCCCAACTTAGTAGAACTCAAGTAGCTTCTCACTTCAGGGTTACATGCTACAAATCAGGTGTCTATGTGAATTGGTTCAAGAGTTTTAGACAAAAAAAAAACTGAAAAGTAGGGTAGAACGGGGCTCTTTGTAAGAAAATTACCGTTAGTTTTCAACTGATCGGTTTTATTTTTCCAGGAAAGTATAAGATTACCCTCACGAGTAGTCTGCCAAAACGAAAGCTTTTCATGTTTATTCAATCGGGAGTTATAGATACATTTAATTATTTTACATATGTAGGGGTTCTCTTGGGCTGATCATGCTCATTTTCAATACCAACCATCTAGATCATTCCAACTTCTTCTTCTGTTGCCTTGAACCCTCCAGGGGCATGGGCGCGTCAACATCTTTAGCATTTCTATGCCTTGTTGACGTTTCAATAGCATATATACTTTTCGGAAGTGCAGGTGCTAGCATGCACCTCCTATCCGCACCGTCTTTATACTGACAAGCTCGGAGCACTGTGAGAGTTTTACTAGTACTCACAGGCAGTTTTTGATCACACCGAGATTTGATCTCCGAGCTCTAGATTAGTATCGTAGGGTGGTGACCGAACGATCACGGCCACCGAGCGCGACATTTAACCAAAATAGGTACATAAGAAACAGCTACAATTATCCATTTAACAAAATTACTGTCGACCAGTTTAGTTAACTCCGAATGTTGTTCACAGAACAATACTTAGTTATTTCCGTTTTTTTCTTTCCAGACATTATTTGCTAATGATAATCGCGGCAATTCGGCCGCCAAAAGTAAACACCCGACCGCACAACAGCAACAGCAACCGCAACAAAATCGTCGTCTTTCACCACGTGCCAGTCCGATTATCGGGTCCAATCATAAGGCCGTCACTGAGAACGGTACAAAGAGCAAGGGGGCCATGCGTGAGGCTTTTCCTAGCCTCCCGTTTGGTTCCCCGGGATTGGACACAGCCACAGCTACATCACCAACACCAGTGCCCGCGCCCGCTCCATCACCGGCATCAGCGACTTCAGCAATACTATCGCAAGGATCAGTTATCGCTGCATCACCTGCTGCCATCGCGGCAACAGCAACAACAACAGGAACGTTTCGAGACAATAATCGCGAAATTCACAGCACCAAATCGTCAACGATTCACCAACATTCATATCAACAAGTTATCTTGTATCAGTATAGTGGGCCAAATATTGGTAGTGCCTCAGCAGTACCACCAACGACAGTATCAACGCAACAGCTAGGCAGCGGCACGAACCCTAGTGGAGTGAACGTTAGCTGCACTGGAACCGGATCGGGATTCGGAGCGAACACATTTATTGGTAGTCCTGCGGTAGATATTACACGAGAGGAAACGGCACCCAGAATAATTGAACGTGAACGGGATAGTGGAGTGTCTCTGGATAGTTCGGACGGTGAGTACTATTGCCTTTGAAGTTTTTATTTGGACAAAGAAATCGAATACACAAAGCTACAATATCCTTTGCGAGCCTATTCATTGGTTTCTGACATCTTTCTGCGACGAGCGGTCTAGCTTCAAATCGTCAACTCGGAAGATGCGAATAGTATTTCCGTTAGTTCTGCGTCACAGACACATACAAAGAAATATGCTATGCGACACACAAATAAAGGGATTGAAAAGGAATCTCCACTCTGAAAATCATAAGCCCTAAGTGAAATTAAGTTCTTCGAGACGTGTACGCGTCACGTTCATTCCGAAGGTTGGCAGATGTGGTCATGAGTCTCCAAAAAACTTCAGGCCTATAAGCCTCACTTCCTTCGTAATGAAGGCACTGGAACGAATCTTGGATAGCCATATGCGACAGCTGTTGTTAAAATCCCCAATTTCAAAAGGCCAGCATGCGTACCTCAATTTGACTTATGCTACAAACAATACACTCTAGCCGCTTTCTTGGGCATTGAGGGCGCGTTTAATAACACCCGAACTGATATCATTCAGAAGTCCATCACCGAACTTGGGGTGAAGACTTGTTTTACCAGCTGGTTTGTAGCGATGCTAAACAGCAGAACGATTCGGAGCTGGGGGGGATGTCATGCTACCAAATACGTGGGCAGGGGAACCCCTCAAGTTGGGGTGATGTCTCTCCTGCTTTGAATTATAGCGATGGACGGACTCCTAAGAAAGCTAGAAGCATCAGCAGTCAAGGTAATTGCATACGCAGTTGATGTGGTAATTCTGGTTTCGGGTAAGTTTCCATCAGTGATGAGCGAAATCATGAACGGAGCTTTGGGCATAGTAAACACTTGGAGTATAGAGTGCGGCCTTAGTGTGAGCCCGAGAAAAACCGAGCTAGTCCTCTTTACCACAAATACTAAAATACCGGATTTTTAACTCCCACAACTTAATGGCCACTCTTTACAACTGTCACCCAACGCTAAGTGTCTCGGAGTCATTCTCGATTCGAAACTTAGTTGGAAGATGAACATTGAGCATCGTAAAAAGAAAGCCTACATAGCCCTCTATGCCAGCAGGAGAACTTGCGGCAAAAGGTGGAGTCTTCAGCCAAAAATGGTTGTCTGGCTGTACATGGCTGTAGTGCGATCAATTCTCGCTTACGGAGCATTGGTATGCTGGCCAGCTTTTTGTAGGAAATATAATATTGACCTATTGAGCAAAGTGCAAAGAACCGCTTGCATCACAGTCACGGGAGCTATGCGCTCATGTCCAGCGGATGCACTTAATATCATCTTAGGTCTACTCTCTTTAGACCTAACAATAAAATTCAACGCGGCGTGCAGCGCTGTCAAACTAAGTGAGTCTGGATTTTAGACGTCCAAACCATATGGGCATAGCAATAGACTGGAGTCTCTACCTGTCGGAGTTCGTGACAGACTATATCGTCACCGAAATAGACTTTGAAAAGCACCTCGTAACAAGGTCCCCAACGAGAGCGGAATGGAGTGAGGGAGAGGTTACCGGAAGATACGACTGCAAAATACTCACTGATGGCTCTAAAATAGATTGTGGAGTCGGTGCGGGAATCTTTTCTGATGATCTCAGTGCATCAATGTATGTATATATTTTCGTCTCCCAGACTATGCAAGCGTATTTCAAGCTGAAGTGCTGGCAATAAGGGAAGCGTGTAGGATTTTGAAGCACAGCACAGGAACTACTCGGAGTGTCGCCATCTTCTCAGACAGCCAGGCCGCGATTAAGGCTCTGGAACCAATAACAATCTCATCGAAAATAATCAAACAATGCCTCAGTGAACTGGCTGGACTGGCGGACTTCTTCAGAGTTTCTCTTCTATGGGTTCCAGGACATAGGAACATAGAGGGGAACGAGAGGACCGATCAACTGTGGAGACAGCGCTCTGCACTACACGAGTCCTACGCGGTGACTGTCCACCCGCCGTTTAGTACCGTAAAAAGGGAGATTCATAGACATTTCATGACACGGGCTAGTGAAAGATGGGGCGCACTGACAACGTGTGGCACGTCTAAGAAACTATGGCCATCATATGATGCACGTAAATCTAATGCCCTTCTGGAGAGAACCCGTTCGGATGTCGCAAAAGTTACAGCGGTTACGACGGGGCATTGGCCGGTGGGAGTGCACGCGGCCAGATTGGGTATACCTTACAGCATGTTCTGCTGAAGCTGCAGGAATGAGAAGGAGGAGGAAACTCTGATCCATTTCTTGTGCAAATACCCGGCTCTTGCAAGAACTGGGCAGTGCTTTCTTCCAAGATATATCCAACATATCCTCGAAGAGTATCGGGGAGATAATACGTTTTCTTAACTCCACAGAATTGATCTGAAAACGAATACCTCATAACGTTCTTAATAGCAACGGTTTATTCCTCTTGAGGCGTTAAACGATCATGACGATTTCTCTAAATATGCCATTATTCTTTGAACAAAAATCACATTTGATCATTAACAAAGGTATGAAAACTTGACAAAATAATTTTAGTGCACAATTTATGATTTCTATCTGTCGTTTTTTAAGTATCACAAATGTGAAGTAAAGACTTCACGTTAACAAATACCTAAACAATCATCATCATCATCGTGGCGCGACAGCCCGACATCAGGCCTTGGCCGCCTGGATCATTGTCCTCCAATTATCTCGGTCACGTGACCGCGCCCTCCAATCTTGGAAGCCCAGTAGCTGCTCGGCGTACACATATACTGAGCTCTCCCAACGAGATCTCGGTCGCCTAGGCAGTCTCGCTCCGTCGACTCGTTTTCCATTCATTACTCTCTTTGGCATGCGATTTTCGTCCATTCGTTGTACATACCCTGCCCATTGAACTCGTTGTATTGTGGTTTGACGATTTTCGAAACTTTCAGCTCATCATACAGTTCATACAACTCATAGTTGTACCGGATGCGCCATCCATCTCGATGGCAAACAGCCCCGAAAATTCGCCGCAGAACCTTACGTTCAAATGTGTCTAGCATGTTTCCGGAGGCTTGAGTTAGGGTCCATACTTCGCAGCCGTAGCATAGCACTGGTCGTATAATGGTTTTGAATACGCAGAGCTTCGTGTTTCTGTGCACATGCTTCGATTTCATTATGGGGAGGACCGAGAAAAATGTCTTATTAGCTAACTGTATCCGTCGCTTGATTTCGTCAGTTTCGCTGGCGTCGCTTGACAAGTTGCAACCCAGGTAAATGAAGTTGTTCACGAACTCGATGTTGTGGTCCCCGACATTGATGCTCGGTTGTGCAGGTGTCCTTGTCGTCGATTGCATCATTATTTTAGTTGTACCCTCGTTGATACGTAATTCAACTTCTTTTGCAGCGGTATGGAACGTTTGCAAAAGTTCTTCTGCGTCGGCCAATCTTCGGGACATGATGTTGATGTCGTCGGCGTACGCTGCTAATTGTGTCGACTTGATGAGTATCGTCATGCTGTTGTCCATATTCATAGCCCGAATAGCATATTCCAGTGCAAGGTTGAGGAGCGTCGGTCCCAGTCCATCGTCCTGTTTCAGACCAGTGCGTGTTTCAAATAGATATGTAAGTCTATTATGGATTCTGACTTGTGAGACGGAGTTGGTCATTGTCATAGTCAGTCGCACTAATTTGGCTGGTATACCAAATTGCAGCATGATGTTGTACAGTACTCCACGATCGATACTGTCTTATGCCTGCTTGAAATCGACAAAGATTTGGAATACGTTTACGTTGTATTCCCAGCACCTCTAGAGTATCAGTTTGACCGTAAAAAGCTGAACGGTTGTGGAGCGACCAGATCTGAAGCCGCCTTGATATTCGGCAATGATTCGTTCTGCGCACGGTTCTATCCCATTTTCCAGAATGTTCGATTTATAGGACGTACAAACTAGTGATATGTCCCTGTAATTCTCACACCGCTATTTATCATCCTTTTTATGAATTGGACAGATGATGCTTCTGCGCCAATCGTCTGGGATTTCCTCGTCCTCCCTCCCGAGGATCTTCAGGGAGCGTACATTCCAGGATCCGAAAGAATAACCCTTTAGTCGTTTGCGTGGTCGTCGTTGTTGATCCGTCCAATGCGAGGCTTTCGTTCCAGGTTTCTTGACATGGAGTGGTTTTTATAAGGACGAGTTGTCAGCATATCGCTTAACCCCATACAGGGGATAGCCTCGGAAGAAAGCTGCTTCAGATGGTTTAATAAACGTGCTGGAGTTCACGCAACTATATATTGCATGTTCAACTACGCATGTTCCATCCTACTAAACCTGTGACGCTTGGGTGTTGGTCAGCCATTCAGTCAAAAGCTATCTGTCTTTTTCTAAACTGTCTTATCGCTAAGACTTGGCCATCAGCGGTTTGAAACACTGCCGTTATCAAGGGGCGCCCACGTGGAGGACTATGGAAAAGGTCCTTTGCCCAAATGTCATATGAACATTTAAAAAAGTTTCAATTTCCGTTTTAAATAAAAGTAAAGTAGGAACATTCTCTTCACCGGGTACTTAGGATAATTTTAAGTAAATCAATATAATAAGAAATAATAAAGTAGTCCGGATGGCGCAACGGTTAGCATGTTCGCTTTCTACGCACGTTCGATTCCTACTGAATGCGGTAGTTTTCGATAGAAAATGGGATTTACGTGCCGGACTATGAGCCCACTCAGCTGTTGAATGAGTACCCATTTATGGGGTAAATAGCTCGGCTGAGCATGTTGCTAATCACACACCTCTGCACAAGACATACCGTCACGATCTAGAAAATGAAATGATGCTAACTCATATTGAGGCCATGGTTAAAATTGGACTGTTGCAGCAGTTATTTATTTTATTTATTTAATATAATAATATTAATGATTATTGTATTTTTCGCTCCACCTTCGGCTTGTACTCTATGCTAAATTTATAGCGTAGGTGTGGAATTGGTGCAGCTTCATTGGAAAAGTATAATTTAAATCTGCAGGGTATGCCGTAATCAGCTTTTCAAAACCTTTACATATTCTTTGCTTTCAGATAAACTGGAAGTTGATCCTGTTCATAACTTTCACTGCGTTTCTCTTTACCTCTTATATTTGCCGAAATGCAGTATGCGGGCCGCATACATTTTTAATAGACAAATTTTGATGCCCTCTTTTGGGGATGCTCTAAGCACGTGCTTATATTGTTTACTACTTTGCCTTAACCCCTAGCGGGGTATAGCGCGTCAACTACTCCTGCGCACCATCGTACTCTGTTCTGGGCAATCGGGCGCAACTCCCCAAAAGACTTACCCAGTGGCTGACACTCCTTTGCCACAGATCGACGCTATGCGATTCGAGGACCCCCTCCTGGTCGGCCTTGGTTGGAAGTGGGGTTCCATTTCATGGTATGCAAAGCAATGCAGTTATCACTCTTCCGCAATATCTGACATATCCACTGCCATTTTCGCCTCCGTATCAATTTGTCGATTGGCATCTGACCCGTACGCCAACTTAGCTCTTCATTTGATATTGTTTCGGGCCAGAAAATTCTTAAAATTCGACGAAGACATGAATTGACGAAAACTTGCAGCTTTCTGGTAACTCCTATGGAAACTTTCCATGTACTGCTCCCATACAAAAGCACTGAGAGTACCAGGGAGCGAAACAGGCCCAGCTTGGTCTTGATGCTGAGATAACTGCCCTGCCAGATTTTGGACAGCATGCCGTATGCGCGTTTAGCCTGGTTGATATGACGAGCGATGTCCTGCTCCGTACCACCATTTTCGGCAACAATGCTACCCAGGTTGTCCACCTTCTCCACAGACTGCCTATTAATATTGATGGCAAAAGGTGGCGGATTTCTTTTTCGCAACGGCGGGCTAAGAACCTTGGTCTCGTTGGTATTATTCTTTAGCCCAACCTTGCTTGCCTCCCTCTCGAGATCTAACGCCATTGCAAACAGATCCATGATTTTGTGGGAGAGTAGGCATATGTCGTCAGCGTAGTCAAAATGTTGTAGATAAGATGTCACGTCCATTGAATTCCTCTGTCGAGTCCGGATGGGGCTGCATGCAACACATCGCCGATCACTATGAGGAATGGGATCGGTGAGAGGATGCACCCCTGCCGAACTCCACTGCGAATCTCAAAGTCCCCCGACACCTTATCTTTATGCCGAACACGACATTTCGCGCCGTCATAGGTCGCCTTAATAATAGCCACAAGCTTCTCAGGGATGCTTCTCCTGCGCAAGGTCGCCCATATAGAATCCCGGTTCACACTATCGAAAGCCTTTTCGAAATCGATGAAAAGCAAGTGAAACCGAGAATCGTATTCAGCGCATTGCTCGATGATGATTCCCAGATGTTAATGTGATCGACACAGGAGAATCCGGATCGAAAACCAGCCTGCTCTTCATCAATTGTTCTAAGTGGGCCTTTAGTCTTTCCAGGACGATTTTAGCTATTATCTTGGCAACGGCAGGAAGCACACAAATGCCTCTCCAATTATTACAGTCTGTGAGGCTACCCTTCTTTGGAAGTTTGATGATCAAACCTTCCTTCCACTCAGTGGGAAAGGTCTCTGTATTCCACGCTTTATCAACAAGTGGGTGCAGCAAATCGGCAGTTACGCTTGGCGCTGCTTGATAAAGTTCGGCGGGGACACCGTCGAGTTCGGCGGCCTTCCCTCGTTTTAGTGCAATAATTGCAGTGATTATTTCCTCTTTAGTCGGGGCAGTGGACCGTATACGCACATTTTGATGGTTAGCTAAATTATCTATATGAGGGAGAACGTCACCAGAGGTTACACGGTTCAAGACCGCGGCGAAGTGTTCTTTCCACCGCCTCATTTAATCTTATTCCAAGATAAGTAGCTTTCCATCACTATCCTTCACCGGATGTTGGCAGGAGTTACGACCACCTGTAAACTCCTTGATGACACCGTATACGGCGTTTAAGTTGTTACTTCTTGCGGCTTCTTCTGCTGTGGCTAAAAGAGAATTGGCATAAACTCTTTTATCGCGTCGCACACTACGCTGAACTTCTCGAGCTTTCTGACGGTAAAGGAGTTCGATGCTGCTTCGATTGTCGTCTGATGCTGCAGCCAAACGAGATTCCAGCTTTCTTTCAACAATCCGCTGCCATGAAGCGTCGGACATCCAGGGCTTATTCCGGCAATCCGTGTTTGTTCCGAGGATGGTATCTGCGCTATCAATGTAGAATTTTTTATGGCATCCCAGCTTTCGTTTATGTCACTATCTATCTATCTATTTTTTCGCAAGATGGTCATTATATTGTTGTAAGACAGCTGGATTTTTTAATCGAGCGGTGTTGAATTTGCGGCTCCTGGATCTTTCATCGCTAGGGCGGCGCACGGCTGAAATACGCAATCGAACATTAGCGATCATAAGATAATGGTCTCTTCCCATCCCAATATCGGCACGCTTCTTGTTTCGCACGTCCAGGAGGCAACTCTTGAATCTTTTACTAATGGCAAAATGGTCGATCTGATTTTGTGTTCTGCGCCGATCAACAGAGGACCAACTGATTTTGTGGTGGTCCTTATGCTCAAACATAGTACCACCGATGAAGAGACTGTGAAAGTTGCAGAACTCTACAAATCTTTCACCGTTGTCATTACGATCACCAAGACCGTGTCTCCCCAACATGTCTGAGCCCATAGTTATCAGCGCCAACTTTCGCACTCAAATCACCCATGACCATTATAATGTCATCTTTAGGTGTTCTGCTCTGAACGGCGTTTAGTTCTTCGTAGAAGGAGTCTTTTGCCAAGACATTGTCGGGTTCAGTAGGAGCATAACATTGTATTATTGAGATGTTCCTCATTTGGGTCCGAAACCTGGCGGTCAAGATTCTGTCAGAGACCAGGATAAGCGTAACATTACACTTTGCGTTTTTCTGCAGGAAGAGCAATCCCCCAAAAAACGCATTGTCGTCCAAGAAGACGAACGTGTACATTTAAATGGAACGCTTTACTCTTATGCGTAACGACAATGCTGCAGTTTGCAGGAATCGTCTTGCAGCAGCAAGTCCAACAACAGCGGGAAGACTTCTCCCGCAAAAAAAACGCAATGAGAAAATGAACACACGGTGGTATATGGAACGCATTTCACCTTCCGTTTTTTGGTTCAACGACAAACTAGAAACTCATGCACCCAGTGACGAAATTCATACAGTGCGGGTTGGCTGAAATTGTATCGGCGCGGCCGCCTCCCGACTTTTACCTACTATATTGCCACAAAAATAAAACCATCAATATCCTCACTGGGATATACATATGTATTTATTTCTGTCACAAGCCCTTCCGATCCATTGTCCAGGAGAGTACGCACATTCCAGAATCCAATCTTTGTCATTGTACGATAGCCAAAAGTCGTAAAAGTTGAGTCAGTCCTTATCCGAGGCATAGTTGACGTTTCGTTAGCATATAAAGATTGCGGATAGTGCAAGTTGCTGGCATATACATCCTGTCTTCTAATGAATTATTGTAATACGCAAAAAAATCTGAATATTTTAATTATTACAACATATATATGTATAACATTTAAGCCTAAGGCCTTAGTAGCCAGTGCTTTAATTTAAGTAGTATATAACACTAGTTTGTTATATTCTTCTGTAATAAATAAATAAATAAATACATCCTGTCTTTTGATTGTTGGTTTTAACGACAGGCCCTCAAAGGGAAACGCCGTGGTATTATTTTTACACCCCACACCACGGGGGGAAGGTTTACCTCAACCAGATCATCACACCGCCATCATTGGCGGCTTGACGTTGGTTAGCAATGGTCAGTGACCACTGCTGTTCCAGGGGGCGCCCACGCGGAGGACTATGGAAGAGGAATTTTTGCCCCCCAAAGTTAAATTGGCAGTTTAAGTTTTACTTTAACGTAACACGCATGACAAAAGACAGTTATTACAAACCAAAAAAGATAGTAAGTCATGCTGCTATATAGTTCAAAACGTGGCAATTTATTGGCCAAAAGTAGATTAATTTAATTTGTATTTTTTATTTCATAGGTTTTGAGCGGTCTTGGGTTTTATTACCCTCTTAGACCGCAGACATTATAGTGTCAATTATCTAATGGAAGTTCAGTTACACCACACCCTTCATCAAACCGCAAACGTTTTCCCATGTTTGTCTAGTCGATTGTGCGATAAACCCTACTATGATTTATTTTCAACCATTTCAGTACTTATCCTAGTAATATGAAACGAATAAAAAGCCATTTGCCATTAAGTTGTATCATGCATGCAGTCCGCCCCGTTCACATACCTGAGTGCTGTGTATGACCCTTTTTCGGCATCATGTTCGACACTCAACCGGAAAGCTGTCGGCTCAGTCAACCACTTTTAAACTGAGGGTGGACAGCATCTATACGTTTAATTACTAAACAGGATCTACCATCCATCCAGTCAAAAATTAAATCATTGCAGTGATACTAGCAAGCGGGTAGCGCAAACAATTATTCATCATCCCTCACCTCCACATATCGACCGGTATTCAATTAACAAAGCCCGGTGTAAAGCGCCCGCACCTTAACAAAGCGTCCTCCACAGCTCCCAATATCCTTAAATTTTCGCATCGGATGGTTCCGTACAATGGCAAAATAATGAGTACGTGGAATTAAATTAAAACCCGCATTTGACCGTAATGTATCGGTGTATGAGAAACAAAAAAAAAATACAATATTTAGCATTGGTAAAATTTGCTAACTCTACTTGTAGACTTCAATTTCCGCACTTTCCTCTGAATCCGCGCCGCGTATTCGGGCTCAGGCACCACGGGTAGGGATGAAGCTTGTTGCATAATACTCTTATACTGTTTTAATTCATTTTTTATAAGTAGGTGAAATTTGGCTTAATGGGATGGGTTAATTAATCCTTTTTTGTTTGCGAAATGTCAAATAGACCTCGCCCTCTCATGAACATTATTTCTGAGCCACGCGTGGGTTCAATTAAACTGAATGTCATTAATTTGAGTGTTTATTCAAAAAGGCCTGATTGTATTAAACATTTATCGAAGAAAATAAATGGGAAATGTATCGAATATTCTGATTTATGTATGAATTGGTTTTTGGTGGCATTGTGTTGTCAGTGGGTTCCAATGTTCAGAATAATTTGATTATTTTGAATCGTTTATATTCAATGTTACTAAAACATACCTGGACGAATATCCATTATAGCTTATTCTATAATTAGGTAGATAGTCGCACTGGAACCAAGCTCCGTAGATAATTATTTCCGATTGTCATTAGTAGGGATAAAATACCTTTTCCATAGTCCTCCTCGTGGGGGCCCCATGGTAACGGCAATAGATCAAACCGCTGACGGCCAAGTCTTAGCAATAAGACAGTTTGGAAACAGGCAGATGGTTATAGCCTGAATGGATGACCAACACCTAAGCGTCTGAGGAACAAAAGCTTGGGATTGGACGGATCAACAACAACGACAATACAAACGACTAACGGACCATTCTTTCGGATCCTGGAATGTACGCTCCCTGAAAAAACTGGGGGCCGAAAGGGCCCTTCTTCAACAGGTCGAAAAGTGCAAACAGAGCATAACCGCAGTCCAGGAAACAAATTGGCTTGGCAGCGAAATCAATGACAAAAAATCTCACACAATTTTTAGAATTGGCAAACCATCAGACTACAAGGAGTTTTGAGTAGCACTTATAGCGACCAATCACCTCAAGCCACACATTATTGGCTTCAAACCCATAAATGAACGGCTGTGTGCGATTCGCATTAAGACTCGATTCTTCTACCTCTGGCTCATCAATGTGCACGCTCCCACTGAAGTTAAAGAAGACGCAGTAAAGTTCTACGCCCGACTTGAGACCCTCTTCGACACACTTCCAACAAACGACGTCACACTGCTGCTGGGAGACTTTATCGCCAAAGTCGGAAAAGAAAGTTCACACCGGAGGACCACTGGAGGCCACAGTCTTCATGAAAAATGTAACGAAAACGGCCAGCAACTTATCGACTTCTCCAGCAGTAGGAATCTGGTCGTAAGCTCCACGTATTTCCCGCATCGCCGCACAACATCATCAGCATCGTGGAGCGGCAGTCCGACGTCGGGCCTTGGTCGCCTCCCCGCATAAGCACAAGCAGACCTGGAAATCTCCAGGCGCACATACCGTCAACCAAATTGATCATGTCCTCATTTGCAAGAGTTGGGCGTCTAGTGTGATAGATGTCCGCTCCTAGGAGCAAACTGCGACTCAGATCATCACTTGGCGAAGACGACCTACGATGCAGAATTTCCTCAGTCCACCAACCAAGAATCAGCCCTTCCGAAATCTTTGCGGTTGATAGATAAAATTCTGAGCGATGCTACGGCGCGGTGGCATATACTGCCGCCCTTAAGGTAAGACTATCACGTATGCTATACAACATCAGCAGCACAGACGTCCATGGGTTCTGGGAAGAACTCAAGGGTACCATCAAAGAGGTCGCAGACAAGGTCGTGGGGTATAAAGCCCGGCGAGCGCGAAATGACTGGTTCGAAGAAAGCAAAACTTCACTTAACGCAAAAAAGGAGGCCTATAGACTATGGATTCAACGAGGAACCAGCGCCAAAAGAAAAAAATATGACGAGCTGCAGCGGATATCGAATAGAATAATTAGACGTAAGAAACGTAAATACTTTGACGAGCAGTTGCTGAGTATTAACGAAAATTTAGTTAATGGGAACACCAGACAAGCGTACAAACTTCTAAATATAATTAAGAATTAATTAAGAAGAAGGACAAGGATGGAAACATCATCAGCGACACCGATAGCATTTTCAAACGATTAGCCTGTTATTTTAAAGAGCTTCTTAACCTACCATCTAACATGCCCATACAAGAAGCTCTTGGCAACATAGGCCCACCCATACAACCCCCGACAGTAGAGTAAGTTGATCCCGCGTTGCGGTCACTAAAACGAAATAAAGCGCCTGGAGCTGACGAGATTCCAGCTAAACGAGTGTGGGAGGACGAGTTGATCCCAGACGATTGGTGCAGAAGCATGATCTGTCCAATTCACAAAAAACGGAGATAAACTGCGGTGTGATACATGGGCATATCACTAGTCTGTACATCCTATAAAATATTAACGAAAATTCTTTAAAATAGAATAAAACCGTACGCAGAACGAATCATTGGCGAATATCAAAGCGGTTTCAGACTTGGTCGTTCCACGACCGATCAGCTCTTTACGTTTAAACTTTGACTCCAGAAGTCCTGGGAATACAACGTAAACTACAGTAGAGAACGGATAAATGCAAAACGCTTAATTGCAAAAAACGCATTAGTGCAAAATATATAAAAGCCCGGTAATTTTTCACCTATTTTTCATATAATATTGTCTCTAAAAGTGCAAAACGCATAAGTGCAAAACACGGTTAAGGAAATAAACGTGATTTTTTTATAGTGGTGTCTGCAGAAGGATTGTTAGCTTTGCAAAATCGCCGGCCTTACTTTAATTAAAACTCAGTGACTCAAAAACAACACCAGGTAGAATTTTGCGGTAAGCACTGAATCGCAGCTAATTTCCTACTTTAAAAACGAAAAATAGCCCGTGGAAATCAGATAAATTGATTGAATACTACATATACTCCGAAAAATAAAATCAAAATGTGTGCCCAATCAAGATTTTATTGTTTTATCTTACTTTTCTCGACCTTTCACCTGGATAACATATTCATTTTACTAGAAAGAAAAAATCCCTATTTTGTTGTAAATAAATTGTGATAACATTATGTCTTATCTTAATTAAGTTTATTGAAAAAAAACACACAACCCACAACAAAGCTATATTTACTCAATTGCCCTAACCCCTTGTGGGACATATGTAGCGCGTCAACTGTTCCATGTGGCCCAGTTGACGTTTCGTTGGCATAAAGGCCGGTTCACACGTTCAAAGTACACTTTGACAAAGTATTTTGATACCCTACTTTGAGGTTACTTTGAACGTGTCAACCCCCTTTCAAAGTGCTTTGAAGTCTCTAGCGTCCCATCAAAGTAAAGTAGGATGGTGCTCAACTTTCCATCAAAGAATTGAATGTAAATCGACAAGTTCACAGAAAAAAGTTGTTGGGGCGGGTTGTTGGTGGTTTTTATTCAATTTACGGTGGTCTGATTAGTGTGTTTTGGTATAAATTCCCTAGAAATGTTAAATCCAGCGTTTTTTTTTCAAGTTTCAAAGCGGTAATTCACAATGGTGGATATTCTTTATAAGTCATACTTTGACAAAGTGTACTTTGAGCATGTCAACCGGCCTTAAACTGGTTTCGGAGAATGCAGTTGCCAGCATGCACCTCCTGCACATCCATAGCCACGAACGTCGTCGTGGGACGGGACTCGAACCCGAAACGCTGGTAGTCAAACATGAGACTGGTGCCTCACCACACTGCGCTACCGGTCGCTCCAAAGCTATATTTAGTAAGAAAGAACCATCAGCTCTCAAAGCTATTAGGATAAATCTAACCACCGATGTATGCGGTAGTAATATTGGTCATATTACTATTCTGAAACAAATTCCTGGCATGCAGATTTGCCTAAGATCAGATTTGATAACACGGAGATATGCTTCTGTTATAAATTCAAAGCTCTCATACCATATCGCTCGGAATGGGAAAATGGCAATCTTCGCGCAGACCCCATGTGTATCATGTGGACACCGATGGGTCTAAAACTGAACTGGTGCGGGCGTCTTTGGACCCAACACATGGGTACATGACCTAGAGTTTTTCAAGGCGAGATCCATACTATTGAGGTCTGCACCAGAGTAATTCTGGAAAACAATAGCCAAGCAGCCATTAAGGCACTTTTTTCACATAAGCTCTCTTCAAACTGGTGGATGAGTGTCATGAACTTCTCTGATGTCTGGCGATCGTCAACCAAATATTTTTGTATTGGGTGCCACTGTGGCATTGAGGAAAATGAAGCACCGGGCCAACTCGGGCCGGAACCCTTTTGTGGTCTGGGCTTAGCTTCAGCCAGGGTTATACTGGCTGAGCTGAGATCGAATGCTTTAGCCGCAATGTGAACATGAACTATGGTCGGCTATTTTGCAAAGACTAAATTGCCTGTGTCCTATTGTTACAACACTGGTTGTATTAATTAGGGTAGTTTCGAATTTTTGATATGTGGCATGAGTTGGCACATTATTGAAAAATTTAAGTTTTCTAATTTCACCCACGGCGGAGGCCCCGCCATCTTGAAAAAATCACTTAATTCCTTTTTTAATATCTGCTAAATTAGTCTGTTAAAAAATTTAGCTTTTTTAAACTAGAGTAAATTATCTACAATTTGAGATTAAAACAAAACTTCTAGCTGTTATACTTACCGAAATACAGCTATTAAAGTTGAAATCGCTAAACAGACATTTTTGATTACAATCACAATGAAAATGGGCCAAATATTGCCCCCGATAGACTTCAAAACTTCAACTTTTATTTAGTCGATTTTTGACTTAGAGCTTCTGTTTCTAAATTCTGTGAGCTTGAAAATTGATGAAATGTGGTTCTTCCAAGCCGCAAAAATTATCATTTTGTGACTATCGACTTCGACCACACTGCTGAATTGAAATTTGACTTTGATCAGTGCATTGGACGCAAAATTCAACACTCTTTAGTTTACATCCTAATAAAGTTTTCGATACAAGGCACAGAATTCATAAGAAAAATAATAAAAAAAAGGCTCAAATTTTTGGGATTTTCACCTGCCAAAAGTTAAGCTCAGCTTATGCGACTGTGCAAACACAGTTTGCATGTGTTCAGACTCTACAGAAGGGATTACAATTATTTCCAGCTATTTCCCAATTATTTCCTATAAAACCCCCAAATTTAATTTTACTGGCCTATCTTTGCAACGGATAAGTGAAAAAAAAACGGATAAGTGCAATAAATTTCACTGCCAGAGGCGATTGCACTTATCCGTTCTCGACTGTATACCAAATCTTTGTCAACTTCAAGCAGGCATACGACAGCATCGATCGTGGAGTACTGTAGAGCATCATGCTGCAATTTGGTATACCGGCAAAATTAGTGCGACTGACAAAGATGACGATAGCTAACTCCGTTTAACACGTCAGGATCCATAATAAACTTACTAATCTATTTGAAACACGCACTGGTCTGAAACAGGGCGATGGACTGGCGCCGATGCTATTCAACATAACACTGGAATACGCTATTCGGGCTATGAATATGGACAACAGCAAGACGCTACTCATCCAGTCGACACAATTAGCAGCGTACGCCGACGACGTCAACATAATGCCCCGAAGATTGGCCGACGCAGAAGAACTTCTGCATACGCTCGACACCGCTGCAAATGAAACTGGACTACGCATCAACGAGGGTAAAACTAAAATAATGATGCAATCGACGACAAGGACACCTGCACAATCGAGCGTCAATGTGGGGAACCTCAACATCGAGTTCGTGAACGACTTCATATACCTATGAGTTGCAACTTGTCAAAGGACGCCAACAAAACTGACGAAATTAAGCGACGGATACAGCTAGCTAATAAGACCCTAACTCAACCGCCGGAAACATGTAGACACATTTGAACGTAAGGTTCTACGGTGAATTTTTCGGGGCTGTTTGTGATCGAGATGGATGGCCCACCCGGTACAACCATGGGTTGTATGAACTGTATGATGAGCTGGAAGTTTCGAAAATCGTCAAATTACAACGACTTCAATGGGCATGGCATGTACAACGAAAGAACGATGATCGCATGCCAAAGAGAGTAATGAACGGACATAGAATCATCGGAGGGAAACTGCGATGATTGGCGAGAGCTCGTTGGGAGAGGTGAGTATATGCGGACGCCGCGCAACTACTAGGCTTCCAAGATTGGGGTACGCGGGATACTTATCACCTTTATTTTGAAAAATATAGATCAAGGAACACATTTTTGTTTTTATACCAAATTTGAAACATTGCAGAATTTCACTATTGACCAGAACCCAGAGTTATGGGTCATGTTTTACCATTCGTTTTCCAATTCAGTACTACTAATTTTCGTTCCCAGATGTGAGACAGCACGAGCAAATAATAAAATATTTAAGTTTATCCAGTCACTAGAAACCACGGGATCTTGATTATTTCTTCAGGCTGAAGCGAAGAGCCGTGCGCATCAATCCTGAACTTCGGCAACTTTTAGTTAATTTATTTTCAACGACTCATTTTGAAAGACTAAACGATGTTGTAGCCACTCATTTCATATTTCGTGCTGTCTAATCCTCTTTTTACCCCCAATATTTGGTGATCGAAGGAAAAAAATAAAGAAGCGTTGAAACTTTGCACGATTTGTTGGTTGGTACTAGGAGTATATCCTACTTTAAGTGTCGCCTGTTGGGTGTCAGCTTGCGCGAGTGGAGGGATTAAAGAGGAGTTTTTTTTTTGTTTTTGTTTGGAAATATCTCCGTAACTATCACACCCAAAGATAAATGTTGTAAGAACAAAATAAATTAGTCATAATTTTCTATAAAAAAGGTTCAATTCATTTTTGTCTCAGGACGAATACTTAAAAAGATACAGGGTGACCAATATGTACGAATTTTACAGCAATTTGTCAGTCAGTCATTAAAATTGAAAGTAAAATGCATCGCAAAGTTCTGAAATTCTGCGTGGTAATAGGCTGGTACCTGAAGTACACTATTGAAAGGAAAAGGGGGAGACGCTTGAAAGATTTTTGAAAGATGTTTTTTTTTTAGTTTTTGCTAACATCTCTGCAACTACCATCCCTACAGAAAAACTTTTTGAGAATAAAATAAAGCTGATGCAATTTTCTACAAAAAATTTTTACCCTCCTTTTATCGTAGGACTAATATTTTAGAAGTTATATTGCGGACAATATGTCGAAATTTGACGATTATCGTAATTTTTCAGCAGATAATTAATTTAAAGCAAATCTAAACGACTCAGATCATCACTTGGTGAAGACGACCTACAGATGTAGAATCTCCTCAGTGCACCAGTCAAGAATCAGCCCTCCCAAAATCTTTGCGGTTGATAAGCTCTTGAGTGATGCTACAGCGGTGGCGTATACTACCGCCCTTGAGGAAAAACTATCACCTATGCTACACAACATCAGCAACACAGGCGTCCATGGGTTCTGGGAAGAACTCAAGGGTACCATCAAGGATGTCGCAGAGAAGGTCGTGGGATATAAAGCCCGGCGAGCGCGAAATGACTGGTTCGACGAAGAATGCAAAAATTCACTTGACGCGAAAAACGAGGCCTACAGACAATGGATTCAACGAGGAACCAGAGCCAGAAGAGAAAACTATGACGAGCTACGGCGAATATCGAATAGAATAATTAGACGTAAGAAACGTAAATACTTTGACGAGCAGTTGCTGAACATAAACGAAAACTTAGCTAATAGGAACACCAGACAAGCGTACAAACTAGTAAATACAATTAAGAACGGCTACCAACCCAGAACTAGCCTTTGTAAGGACAAGGATGGTAACATCATCAGCGACACCGATGGTATTAACAAACGATGGGCCTCTTATTTTGAAGAGCTTCTAAACCGACCATCTAACATCCCCACACAGGAAGCTCTCGATGATATTGTTGATCTAGGCCCACCCATTCAACCCCCGACAGTAGAGGAAGTTGATCGCGCGTTGCGGTCACTAAAACGAAATAAAGCGCCGGGCGCTGACGAGATCCCAGCTGAACTGCTAAGATTCGGTGGAACGAGTCTAGTTGATGCCATACATCAATTACTCCTGCGAGTATGGGAGAACGAGGAGATCCCAGACGATTGGCGCAGAAGCATCATCTGTCCAATCCATAAAAAGGGAGATAAATTGCGGTGTGAGAATTACAGGGGCATCTCACTAGTTTGTACGTCCTATAAAATTTTGACGAAAATTCTGGAAAATAGAATAAAACCGTACGCAGAACGAGTCATTGGCGAATATCAAAGCGGTTTCAGACCTGGGCGCTCCACAACCGATCAGCTCTTCTCAGTCAAACTGATACTCCAGAGGTGCTGGGAATACAACGTAAACGTATACCAAATCTTTGTCGACTTCAAGCAGGCATACGACAGTATCGATCGTGGAGTACTGTACAACATCATGCTGCAATTTGGTATACCAGCAAAATTAGTGCGACTGACAAAGATGACGATGACCAACTCCGTCTCACAAGTCAGGATCCAGAATAGACTTACTGATCTATTTGAAACACGCACTGGTTTGAAACAGGGCGATGGACTGGCACCGACGCTCTTCAACCTAGCACTGGAATACGTTATTCGGGCCATGAATATGGACAACAGCAAGACGCTACTCATCAAGTCGACACAATTAGCAGCGTACGCCGACGACATCAACATCATGTCCCGAAGATTGGCTGACGCAGAAGAACTTCTGCATACGCTCGATACCGCTGCAAAGGAAGTTGGATTACGTATTAACGAGGGTAAAACTAAAATAATGATGCAATCGGTGACAAGGACACCTGCACAACCGAGCATCAACGTGGGGGACCTCAACATCGAGTTCGTGAACAACTTCATCTACCTGGGTTGCAACCTGTCAAGGGACGCCAACGAAACTGACGAAATCAAGCGACGGATACAGTTAGCTAATAAGACTTTTTTCTCGGTTCTCCCCATAATGAAATCGAAACATGTGCACAGAAACACGAAGCTCCGCGTGTACAAAACCATTATACGACCAGTACTATGCTATGGCTGCGAAGCATGGACCCTAACTCAAGCCTCCGAAAACATGCTAGACACTTTCGAACGTAAGGTTCTACGGCGAATTTTCGGGGCTGTTTGCGATCGAGATGGATGGCGCATCCGGTACAACCATGAGTTGTATGAAATGTACGATGAGCTGCAAGTCTCGAAAATCATCAAACTACAACGACTTCAATGGGCAGGGCATGTACAAATAATGGACGATGATCGCATGCCTAAGAGAGTAATGAATGCAGAACGAGTCGACGGAGCGAGACTGCGAGGACGACCGAGATCTCGTTGGGAGAGCTCAGTAGGTGTGGACGCCGCGCAGCTGCTGGGCTCCCAAAATTGGAGGACGCGGTCACGTAACCGAGATAATTGGAGGACAATGATCCAGGCGGCCAAGGCCCGACGTCGGGCTGTCGCGCCACGATGATGATGATGAAATCTAAACGGATAGTGGACCATTGGACCTAATCAATAAAATTCGTATTATTCATGACGTAACATTTTATTATAAATTATACTATTATTTTATTATTATTTTTGAAATTTATTGACATCGAAGCATTATTTATTGGTTAAATATGCGTATATGTAGTTTAGAAAACGTCGATTTACTTCAAACAATTTGTATGAATCGCTAAGTTCATTTCACACAACAGTTGGCATACTGTTGCCAATTCGTTTTATGAACTCTCTTCACTGAGTTTTTGATGGACGCAACATCCCAGTCCGACATTTGTCTCCGATTCCAGTGGAATCGCAAAGTCTTCGATTCCTTACCGGTTCCATTCATCGGTTTGTCTCCGAAGCTGGACAAATTCAAATGTTTTCAATTATGTATCGAGTTAGCCTGAAATTTGAATTCATTTGAAAGTATCTGGCATTTGGCGGCGTATGTTGTCGTCGTATATGAAATATGGAATAAAGGAATATGTATGTTTTTTTTTTGTAAGCCATGAATACAATCCGCCGTTAAATTAAAAGTGCCGTGAAATCAATCGCGACACTTTTAGTTTCTGGACGAATTGTATATCAGGCTAGATTCAACTCATTTATACAGCCATCGATCCGAATTCGATCTGTGTCGATTCCTCGTTGGCTACAGTCATCGGTCCGGAATCGATTCCAGTCATCGATCCGGATTCGATTCCACGTTGACTACAGTCATCGATCCCAATTCGACCCCAGTATCGATTCTACGTCGACTCCAGTCATCGATTCTCCATCGACTACCGTCATCGATTCCGGATCGATTCCTGTCCTCATTTTCGGTATCGCAAAAGCGGCCATGCCCATACAAATATCTCCGACGTGTCTCCGATAAAGTCATCGATTCCTTAGTAGACAGTCATCGATCCAGGACCGGTTCAGTATCGATTCTTGTCCGACGGGGATGCTGTAAAAAATGTCATTTTCTCCATCATAAAAATTTCTCCGCTGGCTAGGACCAGCATATGATGACAATCCTGAAATGACACTCGCGCTGTCATATTCATACGATTTTTCGACAGTGGTCAGTTTTGAACTGGAAATTTGACAATTGATGGATGACTAGATGCGAGTGCAGTTCAGAACACAACAACGTGTTGCAATGCTGCTTCGATACTGTTGCCACAGCATGTTGCGATACCGCTGTGTGTTATGATTTTAACCATTGTATATGTAAATTTTCATCCCTGCTTGCTTACATTAACAATGTCAAGAAAAATACCCCCAAAGGTATTTTGAAATGTAGTTCCCGGTTTCATCAGCCGAAGCGAGACGTCAACTCGTCAGGCGCAATGGTTGGAGACGCGCGACCAGGAAACTACCGCCTGGATAATATTTTGACGCATATGCCACGCGTATGGTATCACAACTTCGCAGTGGTTTCCGGTTTCGTTAGCTGACGGAAGGCATAAACTTGTCAGACACCCCTGCCTCATATCTCGTAATGGTTTTTCACTTTCTAGTCAAGCTATTCTATATTATAGTGGAAGAACATTTGTGCATTTTTCCTCAAAATTGCCATATATTGAAGTGCATTTCATTCCAGCCTTACGGCATCCGCAGCGTACCACACAACCGGTGGTGCAGTTGCAAAAATTTGCTTTTAAAATTCTGTCAGGCACTGCAGAGCTCTTTGGTTCCTCGACATTGTGGGTTCAAGTATTCCATTGACCTCTCGTACCCATCCCCACTCCTCAGGCGGTAACTGGCTACCGAGCCAGTTTTCCAGTTGCAAATACGCTCGATAGGCATGTAGTAGAGCAGCACCCCGGGCAAAGCTGAAAATTCTGATTTCAGCTTATTTGCTGATTTTAAGAAAGCAGAGAACCTATGCCTTTTCAAGTATTTCTGACGAGCATTTGCTAGATTGTATTTTTACTGAGAATATGAGTATATTATTTTTAGGATTTAGGTTTTTATTTCTTGTGATTTATGTTTGAAGACTAACTAACCCAAGTCATTCTGTGAACCTAGGAAATACTCCATTTCCCCTAAATTCTACTTTGGCTATTTTGTTTTGTATCGCTTTTTTTCTGCTTATCCTGATCTGTAATGTTCTGGTACAAAGAAACGCGACTTTTTGTTTTTAATAATGTTCCGCTACAATGAAAATTATAGTATTGTAATGTTTCCTCTGACCGAAGCCGGGTTCGTTAGATATTCTTGTGCTGAATAATGAAAACACTTCGATTGAAAAACACACACACACACTTTATTTACTTAACGAACTACACACGCGTAACTAGCAACCAAAATTAAACTAGCTCAAACTATTTGTTAGCGGCGGATAACGATTATCCCCCTTTCCGCTTCCTAGCGGATACTTTATAACGATCCGACTGCGACTGAGTGTCGAGTATTACTACTTCTCGCTCCCGGTGACATCTGCCTCTTATAGCTGGAACTGTTTCGAGAAGGTTCTAGACTCCAGGTGGCTCGAGAATCAGTTTGTACCTATATTTGTCATGGATGGTTTAAGACTATGATGGAACTTAGTACAGTGTGTGTCGTAAGAGAGACGTACTTCGTACATATAACAGTATATTCCTCGGTTCTTATCTGGTATGCCTCCTCTACGTAAAGCCCTCTAGATGTATTCGCGGTCAACGCTTTCAGATGCTTTCTCGAAATCGACAAACGTGAGATTTATTGGGGATCTCCACTCTGCAGATTATTCAATAATAAATCGGAATGTGTTGGTGTGGTCGCTACACGCCATTGCGAAAGCCGCCCTGTTCATCGTTCAATATGCGGTCAACTATATGTTTGATCCGGTTCAAGATTATTTATTTTTACCATCAGTTTGGAGACTGCTGGGAGAAGACAAATTCCACGCTAGTTATAACAGTCCTTCAGGTCGCCTTTCTTCGGGATCTTAATAATGGCGCCCTTCTTCCACTCTTTAGGGAGAGAGTAGTAGTGGTAGAACCACAAAAGGATGATCATCCTTAATCCATTAACACCAGTGCGTCTCGGGAAGTAGGCGAAACGGTGGAGTTGCAACATAGTTCTGAGAACAACAACACGTTTCGCCCAGAGATCATCAAAAGAGTATGCGCGATCTGAAACACCATTGGAGAGCTACCTCTGCGCTATCCACAAATTCCCTAAACACCCTCACAAACTTACATCCCCCCCCCCCCCCCCCCCCCCCCCGCAGGTGGTAATGATTCAATAAGCGGCGGAGCTAGTCTCAACAGCACGCAGGATGGGAAAAATCTACATTCTCTCAGAGAGTCAGGCTGCGTTGAAAGCGCTGCAGTCAGACACTATCAGATCAGAGACGGTGCTTAACTGCCTCTCAACTCTTCACAGATTGGGCACCTTAAAGAAGCTGGAACTATGATGGATACCAGGCCACACCGGCTGCCTTGGCAACGTCCATCCGCAATGGACTCGCAATGCAGGAAGCTGCACTGGCTGTCACAATGGCAATAGCCTCCTATTCCAATACAAACACTAAGAACAAAAATAGATTAAGATGATGCAACTGGCCAAAATTTAAATAGAACCATAAACTCCAGAATAACGAGAGAAGTCTGGAACTCATACAACACTAAGAAAACCGATGTACTCTTAGGGCTCTCTAAGGGTAAATGTGCAATGCTAGTGGGCTTATTTACGGGTCACTGCCTAATAGGTGAGCACGCACACAGATTGGGACTGATCACAGACAGCGGCTGCAGGAATTGTTAGCTGCCAAACACCAAAGAAACTTTGGAGCATCTCTGGTGCGAATGCCCGCCACTCGCAAGGACAAGTCATACATATATATCTTGGAGTCTACTTCCCCCGCAACCTTAAAGCGATTGCAAACCTTAACATAATGAATCTTCTAACATTCGCAAGCGCGACGAAATCCTTCGAGCTCAACAAGCACTTGTTGATTGCGACTGGTATCAACACCTAACGATCTCTGTTGTTTTCTTTGTGGCATCGCTATGGACCCAAGTTGTCTATGCGGGGCCGTGAGGCCGCCACCTAACCTAACCTACCTCTGCGCTAAATAAAAAATAGCTCTCGGCGACTGTTAGGACACCTAAAGAAGCAACCGTTCCCCTGAGATTGAGTATGTAGTCTTAAACCTGCGTACCTGAAATCAATTTACACTCGAAACACTAAAAGAGCCTCGGATACCACGGACTGATTCACCGGCAACCACTTTCGTAAGAAACTTTATGTTTGTATTGTAGTAGTAATCCGCTATACATATTTCAATTGTCAACCAAATATTATTGACCTTTGACACGAATGTGCTCATTGTTAGTAAGAATTATAATATTTTTCCCATTTCTTTTCTTTTATTTCGTTTCAGCATATTTCAAATCACCACCTGTGGTGAGTGCCACGGCTGCTAATCCTGTACCCTCCCATCCGGGAGATCTGGAGGAACTACAGAGTATCCTCCATTTTCCCGAAGAAGTGGCTCTACGTTTAACAGACGCTGAGTATCAATTATTTTACCAGGTAAGTTAACTTTTGTAGACTGTAGTGACTATTGTAGAATAAATATTGTAGGTTGACAATAGATATTTTCAAGTGAAAAATATATAGTGTTAGGTGCGTTCTTTTGTATTTCAGTACAGGTTATTTCGGGTTAGTAACACGCAATAACAACAATGCATTAACCTGGTTTAACCTGGAGAGATCTACAGATTACTAAACCTACACTGCATAGATTTGGTAACATAAGTCGCTTCCAACGCTAAATGGCAAATTTATTATGGAAAATTAAAGATTTTCTTAGGTTAGTTTGATTTTTGATATCAAGCTAATTAGTAAACATATCGTTAATATTTTTCCGGATTTGTTTCAAATCTTAAATCGAATCGAAAATGATTGAAAACTGTGCAACTGCAACATTCCACTTTGACACTTAACGAAGTAGTTGATCCGGAAAGTTTTGTTTTTGCACGGTACTATACTTAGCATTTACCCGAATTAACCTACTCTGCAATTGAAAAGAACGCTCCTATTATTTTGTGAAACATTGATGACATCTAGTAGCAAAGCACTGAGGAAGGAAGTGAGTTGCTTCCGAACTACATGTATATATTATACATGAATAGAATTTATTGTAGTTAGGAGAGCTACTGTTTTTCATTAATTTGAAACATTGATGTTTGTTCAAGTTACGATAAAGGTCCGAGTGAGGTCCAAGTGAGAGTTTTTACTTAAGCACATAGTGAGCAATGCTCACATTGTTTTCCCGAAGCTGATTTTTATACTATCAGGTTCGCTACGCTCGCAATTTGACACTAGCTTTGGCCTCCAAAAAGTGCTTCTGAAAAATTACTTTATCTGAAATAACGACACTTTCTTCGTTCGGTTTTACTGTATGTGGTATAGTTTTGGAGTCGCGTCTCCATTTCCGGTCTCCTGAAAGTACTTGCGATAAATTTCGTTTTCTGAAATGTCAACGACCCCTTTGATTTGGTTAATTGGGGTTTCACAACTACCTTATTTTCCTCCCCGGCTTCCCGAAAGTTCTTATGGAAAATTGGTATAGCCCATTTTCACCGGGCGACGCATCGTAGCTAACGTCTTAGATAATAGTAGCTTTACCGTTGTAGCGTATAGAGCGAGCGAAGCGAGCCTTCTAGGACCGCATACTGAGAATATCAAGCCCTTAAGACGCGGAGCTCGCGTGGCGAGCGGAGGCCCGCAAGGGGAGTGCGAAATCATCTTATTATTTTAATTTAAAACCCCCTATTATTCAAAGACGTGAACCATTTTTTTATGTTTATGCTAATGCTTAGGGAATACCCTTTTATGCGAGAGCACAGCCTTGGCGGGAAGGAAATTAGGGTAGTGGGGCTGGGATGAGCTGAGTCTGAATGAGGTGCCGGTGTACGTTTCGCTTAAATTTTTGCAGATCATAACTGCAGGGGAAAACAAAAGATGGTAGGTTGTTCCACATTCCTGTTGTTCTGGATACAAATGAATCATAGAATTTAACGGTACGACTACTACTGAGTTCAAGAAAATGAGGATGGGCACGGCAGGCTAGCCGGGTAATATGCGAAGGAAGAGCAAGCTCAGGAATAAGACGAGATATTTCGGCAGAACACCGGCGGTTGTAGTAGCGATAAAAAAGCGATAAACAACCGACATTTCGCCGGTGTTCAAGCGGCTCTATATGAAAAGTTAGGGTTTCATCGCCAATAAGCTTAAAGACTTTCCGTTCAACTTTGTCTAATGCGATTAGGGCAGTTCGACCTGCACCTGCCCATATGTAGGAATTATGTATATTCAAGTCTCGGTCTTATGTGGGCCTTATAAATTTGCGCCAAATCAGATGGTGTAAAGTATATTTTACAAAGATTCATGAAACCCAGACACTTCATTGCATTTTTTGCAATGTTAAAGATGTGGTCAGGAAAATTTAGTTTACTAGAGATGTTTATTCCTAGTACGTTCAATGAATCCGTAATGCTGACACCATTGACAAGAATGGGTTGGGCGGTAGATGGGGCACGTCGTTTATTGGAAATAAGACGACATTGAGTTTTGTTGGCATTAAACTCTACTCGATCCGCTTTCCTCCATGCAATAATTTTTGAGATATCTCTATTTAGTGAGTCAGACGTGCGATCTCGGTTGAAATATGTAGCATTTTGGCAGGAGTCAGCTGCAGAGTTAAAAGTATAATTAGAATCAAGAGTGCTGTCATCTGCAAAACTGTGAATTGGGTTTGATGTCACACTTAAAAGATCGTTGATGAACAGAATAAAAAGCTTTAGTGATAGGACGGTACACCATCAAGGACGACCCGAAGCGAACGGCCGTTTAGGAAACTTTCAATCCGTAGAACTCATTTTGGGTCCAGACCAAAAGCCTGGAGTTTAGCTAAAAGAGCCGGATTCCAAATTCCGTCAAAAGCTTTCGAAATGTCGAGGGCAATGATTTTATTTTAGCTTCACCAAATTGATGAATGCATCGATTCCATCTTTCGGTGAGATATGTCATTAAATCTCCGGTGGAGCGCGAAGAACGGAAACCGTATTGTCGATCGTTGACGAGTAGGTGTGAATCAAGATAGCTCAAAAGTTGGTTGTTGACAAGGGTTTCAAAGACTTTTGACAGGACCGAAGTCAATGCTATTAGTCGATAGTTAGAGGGACCACATGCTTAGCCTTTTTTGGGGAATGGTTGGACATGAGCCAGCTTCCATGTTGATGGAAATACTCCTGTCGAGTAGGATAGATAGAAAAGTTTTCGAAGAAGTCTCGCTAATGAGGAAGCGCAATGTCTGAGTGCGGAAATGCAAAGGCTTCTGGTGTGAATCGCATAAGGGTCTAGGTGGTGGATTTTGCGTAGTGTGCAGTAGCCAAGAGTTTGCACCGAAGATTTCAGCAAACAAATTGGCCTTTTTTAGTGATTCACTATATATTTTCCCATCATGTACAAGTGGTGGAATGGAAGAACAGGTGAAGTTATTCTTCACAGCTCTAACAGGTGACCAGAAGCTTTTCCTACCTTTTCGCTCAACGAAAACTTTTTGTCTAATTTTACTATCGAACTGAAATTTAGCTTTATTGACAACAGATTTGCATGTGCTCCGCGAAGAGTTGTAGACCTCTCTCAGTTCGACACAGGGGCGTTGTTTGTATGTACGGTATGCCGCTTCTTTTCTCCTAATAGCCTCTTTGCAAGCTCTGTTAAACCAAGAAGTGGTAGTTGGTTTGATGTTCTTAAAACTATGCGGGATGAAGCAGTATATTCCGTACCAGATAATATTTATAATTGATTCGCTTATATTGTCGACGTTCTTTGCGGAGAAGCAGTCGGTCCAGTTCGATTCACAGATGTATTGATTAAAAGCGACCCAATCCCCCTCATTATAATGCCATAATAGTCTTTTGGTGGGAGATAGGCCTTTGACATTCAGGGCGCAAGTAGTGAATCGGGTCGATATCAATTTGTGATGGGAACTTCCCAAAGGAGATGAAACCAATACTGAGTATGTAATGGGGGGTGAGGTGATAAACAAGTCCGATAGGTTTTCCTTTTGGCCTTCGATATCTGGACGTACAAATTTTCTATTTTTAGATTTTAAAAATTTGAGGACAAATTACGCGCACGTCTGTTCCTCATGACGGTCCGAACCTAACTCTGCACTGCAGTCAGTTAATGGTCGGGTTCGACGCCGAATCAAAAAGATTGGATACTTTCTGAATAAAATTTCATGCTCTAATTTTACTTCTTGCATTTTGATGTATTAGTAGCCATTTTCAAGTTACAGACGTTCAAATGGGACCATATCAGGATTGTTCGCAAAGTTCAGAAAAATCGACGTTTTTCGACTGTCGATTGCGGCTACACCACTGGACCGAATCTGACATTTAGGTTGCACATTCGACGCAGAATTTTATGCTCTTCAATTTATCGGTGCCTTTTTTTCGCTAGGATCTACGATTTTCAAGTTATAGTCGAAAAACCAATAAAAGTACCGAAATTTCTAGGTTTTCTGCGATTTTGACCATCTTCCGCAAATAAATTTTGGTGGGAAGCTCCGGATTCGTATTCAGCACCCAAAAAACAAAAAAACATAAAAAAATGAAAGAAAAATTCTCCACCACAATTTGTTTCCCCGAAGCCCTTCTGAGTTTCTAATGATTGGATTACTAGGGTATATACGCTTCGGACTCGGGACAGAAACGAAACTTTAGCCTCGTTTTTATACAAAGTTTTGTTTTTCTGTCATTTTATTTGTAACTTATGGGACTATGGGATTCGCACTTATACGAAATTAAAGATAATAATATTTATTGTCAGCTCATTTCTGATAACTTTCCTCGTGTGATGAATAGTTTTCCCAATATTTGGCAATATTTATGGCGAAAACGGAAAATTTTCACTTAAAAACAATCCAATATTAGAATTGCCGTAGTATAGAAGAATATAGACATTGAAAATGGATTTTAATATGAAATGTTAGGGAATTTTATGTACTCTACTTTCCAAAAAAGACGGGTCAATTTTGCTTTGTCATTTTCTAAGTTACTAACAAACTGACGGGTATCCAGATCTCGAATAATAGATAATTCAATTATCAATTGAATTTAGTCCTTATGACTTTCCTCGTGGGATGACCACTTTCACCGATATTGACACTAAAACATCACTAAAACGAACACTTCACATATTGCGAGAAAACATTTCCAATTTTTTAAACTTCTGAACATACAAAGCTTTTTTGGTAGGAATCTTTAGCAATTTTAATGTGCTTAAAAAAGATAAAGGTGACTTTTTCTTTACGACTTATACTTCGAGAGATATTAAGCTAAAACCAAAAAGTGCAAAAAAAACTTTAACAAGACAAAATCGAAAACATGTCGTTTTGGTATTTTGGCAAAATTTGTATTGGCAAACCTTAGATTCGCATTAAGCACTCCAAATTCCATGAGAATAAAAGAAAAGAAAATTTTTAAGCAATAAAAATAAGGTTAGCAAAACAACGTAATTTTTGTCAATAAAAAAAGGTTTGTTGGCGAACCAGATTCGTGTTTAGCACCCAAAAAAACATAACTTTCCACCTCACCCGTTTAATGAACGATTCATGGTCTATGTATGACTCAGGCAACATATGAATGGTGCTTATAGTCTGACTTATTATACCCTTCACGGATGTGATAGGGTATATTAACTTTGTCATGAAGTTTGCAACGCACAGAAGGAAGCATCTCCGACCGTATAAACTATATATATTCTTGGTCAGTATGATGAGTCGAGTAGATTAAGCTTTGTCCGTCTGTCCGTCTGCCCGTCTGTCCGTCTGTTTCTATGCAAACTAGTCCCTCAGTTTTAAAGCTATCAAGCTGAAATTTTGTAGAGAGCCTTCTTTCTATTGCAGGCAGTATATATGTCAGAACCAATGGAATCGGACTACTACGTCATATAGCTGCCATAGGAACGACCGGTCCAAAAATTCGTCTTTGTGAGAAAAACTTTTTTATTTCTTAAGGTATTGTTTTCATAATTCACACTAATCAATAGTATCTTACGCGAAATCATATTTCCGAATTTGGCTGAAAGTGGACTACTCGATCATATAGCTGTCATAGGAACGACCGTCCCAAAAACAAGTTTTTGTTCGAAAAACTTTTTTTATTTCTGAAGGTATCTTTACGAAATTGCATATTATTCAATCGTATTGACTGCTAAGCCACGTTCCTAAATTTGGTTGAAATTGGCCCACTATTTCATATACCTCTTATAGGAACAGTGAAATCGGAACAAGTTTTACTACTAATTTCAAAAAGGCAAATGAACCACAAAACACAACGCTTCGCGTGAAGGGTATCATACCTTCGGCAAGCTAGCCTAAGGCTAGCTTGTTTAGTCAACTTGATGGGCAGATTCAAATTAAGGACATAGATTACTAGTATCCTTAGCCGTAAAAATCAAATCTTAAAAAAATTTCCCGTCTAATATTTGATTATATGTATCTTTTAGGTGCCTCCCGTCGATTATTTTAAGCATGTGATATTAGAGCTTCAAAATGAAACTGGAACAATGCAACTACCACAGCAACAGCAGCAACAGTCACAAACATCGATCAAGAGCTTACAGAAGAGATTTGATGAGGTAAGTTCATTTAATCTCTTTTATTTCTGTTTCTAGATAATATTAAATTAGGGGCGTGGGTCAGGTTTCAGGGAGATCTACACAAACACAACGATCGGTCTGTTGCCATGATTCTGAAACCTAAACAAAACTGATCAGGCCGGCTTCTTTCATGGCCGGTCTCACAAAAGCGATAGAAAGTTCAAATGTTGTCTCAGATGTGATTTTATGGATTATTTTGAACCTGTTTTTACTCAATAGAAGTCGATGCCGAGTTTGATTGTGCGAATAACTTGAGACTAATTGTTTGGTACCCCTAAAACATGGACGAACTCCTTTCAATGAGAGGCAGCCTTCACACGCTTTCCCACTTTCTGATTTGTTTGCTGGCGTGAGATGGGGGTATTGTCGACGGTCCCAAAACTATATTAAAACAGAAACATTTGTTCATAGGAAGTAGGAAAAAAAGTTTCTGTTTTAATATAATTAAAATGATACAAAGTATCTACACTGCATGCATATACATCGGAACATGGATATGTCTTTGGCTACCGACTGCGTGGAACCTGTTGTGTTGAAGATATCGACGTAAGTTTTATAAAGATCCCAGTATAGTTTACTGGATTAAATCATTCGACAAAACACGTCCCACGCTTTCGGTAGGCATAAGACATATCCATGTACCGATGTATCTGCATGCAGTGTAGATATTACTTTGTATCATTTTCAAGACATACCGTCCCGCATAGTGTACAGGAGAATACAAATTAACCCAACCGTTGCCCCGTGTGTGGATCAAGCGATCATACACTCTACATATTTTATATGCGCCTGTGCTTCGTTAGTACATAAATCCGTAATGAAAGACATATCCATATCAAAAGAAAACAAAACAACGATAAACCCAGTAGAGAAGTTCCAAAACTGTTGAGTGTCTATAAGCCTCCGATGTTAATCATCTTTTTTTTGACATGGATATGTCTTATAGCTGGGGGTCATCCTAAAAATCTGTCCGTCACACGAAATGTCTGTTTTTTTACTCGGGGGTCAGAAGAGGAAACAAGCCCATTGAAAATTTTTCCGAGTTATATGAATGTAGTGGCCGATCCTCAGTCAATCCGAGTCAGTCATCAAAGGGAACTCACGAAAATCGAAAAACATCGCGTCATGAACTGACTAAACAACCAGGTACCCATAACACAAGTCAACATCATTCAACTGCCATCCCCTCGTGATTCAAATCTGCTCACAACACCAGCCACATCCAGACAACCTGTCTCCCTCACTTGTGCACAGCGCTATGGCTTCTCCTTCACACCAATCTTTTTGTTTTCATCAATTAGTCACTAATCTGACTCAGTAAGAAAATCGTTGGGGTAGGTCGGGAAATAGCTTCAACTTCACACACACACATACACACACACTAGTATGCACGCAATGGAGAGACGGTTGAGTCGAAGAAGTTCAATGGATGGGTGTTGCTTCGTCATCGGCGACAGTGCGAAAGAGATGCTTGCTCCACGGACCTTGGACTACACTTCCGCGGCGGATCCACCCCTTTCTTGTGATGGCCAATCCCATCCAGCCGACTGAAATCAGTGTCACCAAGGTCACCAACGTGTTTTTCCCGTGAGATGTGAGGAACTTACGACCGTACTTGTATCGCGCATACCGCGTACTATCACGATCGATGATATATCAACTAACAGTGCACAATTCTGATTTATAGGTAGTGAAGAGAGTAGTGCAAATGATGCAGTTTGTGCAGCGCGGATAACGTAAACGTTAATGCAATAAAATTGTGTTGTCGCGCTTACCGTCTTTAGACTTAGACGAGTACTATCTAAGTATCTAATAGTAAGTGTGTTTAGCTAGACCGCGGCTTGACGCGATCGATCGCGGATTGACGTACTAACGAAGCACAGGCGCATATAAATATGTAGAGTGTATGATCGCTTGATCCACACACGGGGCAACGGTTGGGTTAATTTGTATTCTCCTGTACACTATGCGGGACGGTATGTCTTGAAAATGATACAAAGTATCTACACTGCATGCAGATACATCGGTACATGGATATGTCTTATGCCTACCGAAAGCGTGGGACGTGTTTTGTCGAATGATTTCATCCAGTAAACTATACTGGGATCTTTATAAAACTTACGTCGATATCTTCAACACAACAAGTTCCACGCAGTCGGTAGCCAAAGACATATCCATGTTCCGATGTATCTGCATGAAGTGTAGATACTTTGTATCATTTTAATTATATTAAAACAGAAACTTTTTTTTTAATTGTTGACTGTTGATAAGTCACGACGAAAAACTAGTTACAAACAATAAACAATTGTTGAATGACTGACGGTGTTTTTCTTTTCGAGTTAATCACCAGACTGATCGTCCATTTTTATTTACAACATATAGGGCCGTTTTATCTTGTAGATAAACGCTAAACGGCACTCATCTTCCGGTTAAGAATTTATCGGACAATAATTCCAAACAGCTGATACAGACTGCTGAGATTTTGACAGCTAGAACTGTTTACGTTTGCACATTCAAATTAGACAATTAAACTGGTCACAAGGAAAAGAGTTCTGGATATTCATTCGAAGGAAACGGATCTGAAATCAACTCAGACGGAAAATAATGCTGAGAGAGATGTAGAATTGAATTGAGCAGGTGGCAGAATTCTGCCAAGTAAGTCAGCTGAGTTACCACTGCATTAACTGCACTGTGGACTGCATTATCATATTTTGAGCGTTGCATGCGCTAAGGTTAAATTTAATGTCCCGGATTGCTAACTGGCAGTTTAACCAGACATTGAGAAAACGGGCCATAATGTAATTAGCGCTAATTTAATACCTAGCGATAGTCCTTAATCAATCCGCATGCAGCCGTCAGAGATTGCTGGCTTTTGACTGATCCGGTGTCGGATAACCAGTCGCATGCATTAGAAGTATGCATCAACAGTTTGTAATTTTTCGGCTAAAACAAAGACGATCAAATACCGAAAGAGGCACATATTCATATTATACAATTAAAACCGGACCAGCGAATAAAAATACGAATTCAATTAATATCCCATATTCATAGAGCGATCCATCAGGCGATGAACCTTCACAAAATGTCAACGGATCAAAATTATGAGACACATGCACTCGGCGAACCATCGGATATCGGCCGATAGATCGTACGACGACGAATCGCTCTGTGTATGTGCAGTCAATGCCTTAATGTCCTCTTGACCGTCAGGAGAAGTTATGTGTTTGTTATACTTTTCCTACGTTCCTGATTCTGTCCAAAGTTAGTTTGTCCATATTACCGCACTATGCCAGTGTTGTACGTAGCGGGTCATTTAAGATTTTCCTCTTCTGCCTTCCGACCTAATTTAACAATGGTTTTGGGCCGAATAAAAGGTCGATGAAGTTAAATAGTCCAATCTTCTCTAACCGAGTCGACAATAATTAAACGTCATATCATATCTAGTGATTTACCCGATGATTCATTCAATTAAAGCAAAATACCTCTAGTAATCATCAAATACTGCTCCTTTTAATACGACTTGTAGTTAATTTGCTGAAATCTAAATGGACGGACTTTCTTTTTCTTATGTTACATGATGACGGGTTATCTGAGCCTCTGCTTTCAGATTTATGGGCTCTACTAAAGCTTTCATAGACGACCTTACGTGTCTATTTAGTTGCACAAAATTTTTTCGTACACGAGGGCATTAATTCAGGATCACGCGCGACATTTTTGTCAGAAAGCTAATACATTCATTCGAATAAAGAATGTCCTTAACAAAACTCGGAGTCACGCACTCGGTACATACATAATGTAACATGTTTCTTCCATATGTTGCGTTTAGAAATATGTTTCTCCATATTTTTCAATTTCGCGTGCGTGCATTATCAATGAATGAGTCACATGAAAATCAGCCTAGCACTTGAACAATAAAGACGACTCCCTTAATCCGTGAACTGTACGAAAAAGTCATTAGTGTGCGAAATACACGCACAGAATATTTTATGGTTTGCATCAACCGAGCCAGAGACCGAGAACACAGGAGAAAGTGTGGTACTATACATTTCAAAAGTTCCTTTCCGTTACGTCGAATAGGACAAAGCCGTCGTGGACTCTTTCTAAATGTCCGAGCACGACCCCTTTCTAGTCGCACTTCGTTAAAGGTAAAAATAATTGGAATCCTATCATGTGGATAATCGAATTAGAACTCAATTTGTGACGAGTCAATTCATGATTAAATCAACTAGAAATTTGTTGATACTTAGAATCCTCTTTATTACAGACAACATTTCATGGCCCCCCACATCCTTTTTTGAAGTTGCGGTTGCCATTGGATAGTCTCCTTATATCCCACGAGCTTTCCAGCCTTCACCACCGGCAAATATCTTAGACCACTTTTGATACTCCGTTGGGGATAAAGGACCTCTTCAATTCATCGCGATATACGAGTATACCATGTTAACACGTGTGAGTGGGTGGGAATGTGTATGCGTTTCAAGCAAACTGCTATATCAGACACTTTTATTTATGTGCGGTGAGTTCTCAGGACGATGGCCCATAAAACGTTCGTTTTCTTAGGCGTTTCTAAAGTCTTCAAATTAATTGCTGTGTCGCTCAGTTAGCCAGCAGGCTGCTCGACCTCAATCGCCGTAAAAGGTGAAAGAAATCCCTAGCATAGAAATATGTGTATGTACAAGGATATCGGGATGAGTCAGATGTTGACGGAAATTTTTCATACTTTGGCGTTGGGAGAAACCGAGGAAAATTGGGATGAGCTCTACTCCAATCAGACGAGCGTTGTCTGTCGTCCTTGATGTGAAATATGAGGGGATCAGTTCGCACTTAAGTAATTTAATTTCAGAAAAATAACTGGAAGATTAATATGTGTGCTTATCTTACAAATTTCTTGATAGTATCTATTGAGGTAATTTATTAGAGATTTGGGTGGTCGTCATTTGTTATTTTCTCTTCCGACATTGCCGCCGTAAATTAGTTGTTAGCAATATTTAATATTTAATTTACAAGACTTCTATCCTCTATTTATGTAGTAGACAATCAGCAATTTTTGGAAGAATATTTGAAAATGGTGCCGTGAGTTAAGTGAAACACCCCCGAAGCATCCTCTAGGTTGCCTTTCCCAATGGACGATGTCGGGTCCTAGCAAGGCCCGGGCTTTTGCAAAGGAAGTAGGTGATGGTCTGTTTCTCATCTTCATTCCCGCAACTTCGGCAATGCGGATTGTAGGGAATATCTAGCCTGATTGAGTGATCCCCGATAGGCCAATGTCCCGTAATTACCGCCGCGAGCTTTGCGACATCTCTTCGTGATTTGGTCATAAGCTCAGTTGTTTTCCTCCTGCCATAAGAGGGTCATATCTTCCTTGATTTGGCGCAGGTAATCAGATTCCGCCATTTGGAGTCAACATTAAGGTAGTGAGAGGAGATACTGCACTTAACAGTGCTAAGCAGAATGCAAACAGGTTCCGCATAAAAGCTCTATAGGGCGCCCCTCTTCGTCAACTCGTCGGCCCTTTCGTTTCCCTCAATATTCCTTTGGCTAGGATTCTAGAGCATACTGAGCCGTCTGCCAAATCAAGTTAAATCCTTCTCACATCCCTCGACAAGCTTGAAGGATGTACTTACCGAGTTCAGCGCCTTGCCAGCGGCTTGGCTATTTGACCAGATGGCGACATTTAGGCTATCTAATATATCACTGAGCCTTCATAATTTTGAGCGTTTCCGTCTGAAAAGTGCTTTCATGATCTGGGAGATGGTAACACTCCGAGATATTCAGTGCGTCGGTGAAAATCGTGTTAAGCCTTCACCACCTCGCCTCCCCTCTATTCAGCCCTGGTGGGGAATTTGGCAACCTTGGCCACATCTCGTGTAAATTGGCTTAGAATATCGCTATGTCCGAACGGATTGACAGTTCAATCGACCGACTTTTTGAGTCTGTTGAGAAAAAAGGTCGATATATGAAAATGCAGGATCGCGTTTTGAGCTTCCATCAGGCATGTTCGCATAGCACCTGTAGTACCAAGACATGGCGTTCTTTGCAACTTGCCAAGTCTTTGCTACATTGTATTCTTTAGCAAGCGCTGGCCACCAAACTAACGACCCTTATGTAAGAATTGGAATTGGAACTGCCGTGTACATCCAAAGGACCATATTTGGCCCATCCCCACCTTCTTCCGAAGGCTTTCTTAGAGGTGTAGAAAGCTATATAGGCTTTCTTCAGCCGTTTTTCAATGTTTAACTTCCAACTGAGCTTCGTGTCTAAAATGAGACCTAGATACATTGCGCGGGCGATAGTGGCTGATTGACTGGCTGTCTGTATAGTTTAGGGCGTGTAAAATGCGGTATTTTGCACCGATGTAAATAATATCAGTTCAGTTTTCCTTGGGTTGACGACAAACCCACAGCTTGTGGCCAAGGCACGTACCATACCCAGGGCTCTTTCCACGATCTGTCCTAGCAGGAAAATGACGCCTCTCTGAGGTGTCGCTCTGCATAGGGCGTCGTGAATAGGTTCTATGCTGACGTTGTTGAATACACCTTCTATGTGGAGGAGAGCAGATAATGTAGGCTCGATTTGACGGCGCGCACCATCTGGTGGACAGCCATTTCTGTGGATCTAGCCTTCAGGTAAGCGTACTGCAACCTCGAAAGCGGTGAGCCCTCCAGGATTTCTCGGATGTGGAAGTCTAAGCTCTAGTGTTTTTAGTACGAAAGAGGATAAGCTGATCGGCCTGAAGTCCTTCGCAATTTCCCTCGACCTCGCTTACCTGCCTTCGATATGAATACGATTCGAAGCCGTCGCCACGACTGAAGAACGAGAGCTTGTGTCATTAGTAGCGACATTGGTCTCACCAAAAATTTACGAAATTCTGGATTGTATTGTTGTAACCACTGAGGTCTATAAAATCTAATTCTTCTGTGTTGCTGATTGGAGTGAACGTGAGTTTTAGTACACAGTAAAAATATTTGGCTCCTTTTAACACCAGTTCCCGGATAATGCACTTCTTCTATCCATTCGATGAATTAATACTCCTGGAATACACCGCACGATAGGTGTAAAAAAAAAATACCCTTAACTGGTGTAAAAGGCAGCATGGTTACAAAAAATACATAACGAAAAGCAAAAAACAGTTTTTACTCCAATGGATGGTGTAAATACTTATATTAGCTATATTATTCTTCCGAAACACGTATCACGTATCATACTAGATTAGTGCGTTGGGGCGTTAGTCCATTGTATTCTTCCTTTTGGTTCAAATTCCGCCATCACAATGGTTGGTGTTCGAGTTTTTGCCGATTAATTGAAAATATCCAGTGGTTCACCATATGGATAATTTGTTTTCACCGTTTCGATTGATAATTTTTCATCCATTCGGGATATTTTGAAATTTACCGTAAGGTGTAAAAATAATATCCGCCCAGAATGTATCATATTTTATTTACACCGAAAGAAACCGCCATAATGGCCCACCAAATTGCTGAATTTTCGCAAGGTATTTTTTTACTGTGTAGTAGTAGTACTCACCAACACTACATCACATTTTATGGACGTTGGCCACAAATAACACGAACGGTGTAATTATTATAAATTCGGCAAAGCTCTTGCGTAATTTGCTCTAGTATCAGTGACTAGTATATAGTAGTACTTAAATCATTATCAAAATTATTTCTGGAATATCGTCACAAGTAATCGTCATTTAACTTTCATGGTATGCGGCGTAATTTCACGATGTAAAAGATTTTCTTTCATTCGGATTTTTCGCTGTGGTCCCTGCTGGGTGGCTTGTCACGTAATCGCGCTACTAGCAGCACCAATTTCATCCCTTGTTGATCCTGAACTCATGCCGACTTACCCGTATACACGCGAATACTCCAAATCTTGTAGACGATGTTGGTGGCGTTTTTGTCTTCAATTCTTCGTATAATGTCTTGTACTTAACATCAAGCCACTATGCTCTAGCGCTTAAATGACACAAATATGGACACATAAAACGAGTCGGCATTTTTTTTTTTGCGATTCCCACAGGATTCTTCGACATGGTTTCGTATCTTTTGCATAATTTCTTAAGACATTTGACGGCATCCTTCCCAGAAAATGTGCCTGCACTTAGGCGTAGACTAGTCGCAATAGACATCGTCGTTGGCATTCACCTGAAGCCAAGTGGGCCATGTTTCCAGTCTGAGGGAAGCAAAAAGTAAAAGAAAAGGTTAGTCCTTGTGGACGTGAATTTTGTATTTTTCTTCGATGTTTTCTAGTTATAGTCTGGTAGAAGAACAACAGTGCCTGAGAAAATGTGATAGGGAAATTAAAGTTCCTTTCATTCACGCTTTCCGGATGGTAAAAGGTGAATTGCGATTGTGTGTCTTGGAGCAGTGGTTAAATGTGTCACGCAATTTTCATTCATCAAGTTTTTACGCTTTGTAAGCTTAAGGTGAGAAAGGAGTGTTGCTGTTGGCTGCATGAATGTGGCAGAGGAACGAAATTAAACGCTTTTGCATGGCTTTTTGCATAATGCAAGAAGTAGTTCAAGTTGTATACAAACACCTCCATTTAGAAACCATCTGCTCTTTGCAGCCAATCTACGAGAAACTGACATTTTCTGTTTCCTCAGGATCATCGACAGATAAAATAAAATTAGTAAGACATTGCTAACACAGTGAATAAAGCTTGAATTTACAACTTAAAGCTTTAGTTTTAAGCTTCCTTTCAGACCGACGCTTCATGTTTGCTTCGCGCCAACGCGAAATTTTTGCTGTCGCAACGGGAATATCGCACTAGCCATGGTAGGGTAGCTCTAATTGCAGAATAAGAAAAAAATGTAATTTAAGCATTATTTTTTTTTTATTAATTTTCATGGATCATGGAGTAGAGCCTAGCATTAAACTGCATTTCCATATAGAATTAACCCACAAAAGAAAAAATACCTCTTCCCAAATGCCAAATTAGTTTCCTAAATGAAGAAACTCTCTTCTCAAATAAGAAATACTTTTTCCCAAATGGAATAATCCTTTTCCCAAATATAAAAAATATTTATCAGTCAATCCGTATAAGCACACCTTTGAAGTGACATTTAATGTTTCGCTAATGCGTATTTTTAAGGAACTGTTAATGTAATATTGACCCACGTTAATTGCGTATACATACATGCATTAAATAACACGCGCAGTACGTCAACAGTGCATTAAAAAGCACATTAACAGTGCATTAACAGTACGTTAAAAGTGCATTAAAAGTACTTTAACAATACGTTAACAGTACATTAACGGTACTTTACAGCATCTTCCCAATACATTAAGTGTAACCTAACAATTCATTAACACAATCGAATCCAATGTTCGGCCCTGACGCGAAAGCACACCACACCTTATGAGGTAGTAAGGATAGTAATACGAGAGGTGAGTCTCTATTATAACTTTATACCTACCACTAACCTAAAAATAGCAAACCGCGGGAGTGAACCTTAACACAAAGAATCTGTTAGCGAAAATGTATTAAATATAATAATCCAATCAAGCAATAATGCCTGCAAAGTCCTATATGGAAGAGTCCTTGAGAAATCTTCCTTCTCGGATCATAAGTACTTAGTCTTCAATATAGGGTTTTAAACCCATAACCAAGTTAAAGCAAACAGGAATTCAAAGAAAGCTCATTGGGAGCTATTCGCGAAGATCGTAGGCAATCATCTTACAAATATATGTATATCGGGAACATCCGGAATTCGGGCATCTCCCGACATGTCGCAGGTAGGCGGCTAATTGGGGAAGCAGGAGGTGCATGCTAACAACTACATTCTCCGAACCTAGTTTATGCCAACGAAACGTCAACTGGGGCACATAGAACAGTTGTCGCGCTATGCCTCACAAGGGGTTAGGACCATTGAGTAATAGTAAAATGGTTTGTTGCCACCTCCAAGGGCTGGGAAATGTACCTCATGGCGAGAACCTAAAGCTTCGTATACATATGAGCATCTGTGCGCGCACGAACGCTGTGCGCGCACGAATACTCATATGTGGACGGTAGGAGCATGCGTGCGCGCAAAATTTCATCCGCACGAACACGATCCATTGCTAGTGGATCCCCGTGCGCGCACAATTTTGTGCGTGCAATTTGGTCTGGGCGAGATTTTCATATGGCTCGTATGTATACGAAGCTTTAAAGCTTCGCACAGCGTTCGTGCGGGGAAATATCTCGTACACATATGATCCTTGCGCGCACAGCATTCGTGCGCGCACGGTTGCTCATATGTATACGAGGCTTAACGTTGTGTTCATTGTCAAGACTGGCAAAAGCAGTCACGACAATCCAAAGGACTACTGACCGTCTGATCTCCTTCCTGTTGAGAACTATGGGTGCGTTCTTTTGTACAACGGGTTAGCTTAAGTTAACTCGTCGAAAAAAACGATCAAGTATAGCTATCCAGGTTAAATTTTTAAATGTCATGTTGTCTACCCTAATTGACTGTCAAAATTAACAGTTTTTTTTTCAGAATTCATCCGTTTCTGTTCATGTGACAACCAGCTGAATACGACCGCCTAAATTATGAATAAAATTTACGAATGAACTTTTCACCAATTTTTTTTGGTACAGTTGTACAGTTTATCGAATGCACTCTTGCCACCCGACTGATCCCGACGGGCTTAATTTGTTGTTATAACACTTGGAGATATCCTAACCTGTGCCAAGTACCAATTGGCAACGACCATATGCATTAACCCATTAGTGCCCAGAACTTTTTTTTTCGAATTTTAACACCAAATTTTTAGTAAATGGTCTTTGGCAGTTCAGCAACATAATTTGTTCTGCAAGTTTTAAAAAAAAAGTTTGGAAGAGATAAAATGATACTACCGACTTAAAAATTTGGTGGAATGTTACTAGTAAGACCTACTTAGTTGGTATTGAATATGGGCAAGATACGACCCAAGGAACCCCCACCTCCCCTACCAACGAAACTTCAAATAAGCAATAACTTTTGATACAATGAAGCCAGCGACTTGAAATTTTGGCCAAATGTTTGAAGTGAGATTGAGTTTGTTGGCATTAAAGATGGGTAAAATCCGAACTAAGGAACTCCTACCTCCCCTAGAAATGAAACTTAAAATAAGCGATAAATTGTGACAAAATAAAGCTAGCGACTTTAAATTTTGGTCAAATGTTTGTAGTAGAAGCCAGTTGGCTAATATTGAAAATACGTAGAATCCGACCAACGAAACCCCTACTTCCCCTACAAATGAAACTTCAAATAAGCGATAACTTTCGATAGAGTGAAGCTAGAGACTTGAAATTTTGTTTAAATGTTTGTAGGGTGATCTAATTGGTTGGTGGCAATGATGGGCAAGATCCGACCCAAGGAACCCCTACCTCCCCTACAAGTGAAACTTCAAATAAGCAATAACTTTCCATAGAATGAAGCTAGCGACTTGAAAAATTCGACAAATATTTGTAGAATGGGTTAGTTAGTTAATTGATTTTGAGAATGGTCAAGATCCTACTGAATGAGTGCCAACCTCCCCTATGAACTGGCCATATAGAAGACCCATTCTTAATGCATATGGTCGTTGCAATTGGTACTTTTGGTATCACCACTAGGTCTGTACAAGTCTAGGGTATGTACGCTTCGGACTCCGGGCCGAAGTTTCATTTGTATTGGAGGTAGGGATTCCTTGAGTCGGATCTTGCCCATCATTGCCACCAACAATTAGATCACAATATTTAAACAAAAACAAACAAACATTTAAAAAAAAATTTCAAGTCTCTAGCTTCACTCTATCGAAAGTTATCGTGTATTTGAAGTTTCATTTGTAGGGCAAGTAGGGGTTTCATTGGTCGGATTTTACGTATTTTCATTATTAGCCAACTGGATCTTACTACAAACATTTGACCAAAATATCAAGTCGCTAGCTTTATTTTGTCGTAAGTTATCGCTTATTTGAAGTTGCATTTGTAGAGGTGGTGGGGGTTCCCTGTTTCGGATCTTGCCCATTAATACCAACCAAGTGGGTCTAACTGGCAACATTCCACCAAATTTTCAACTTGCTAGTATGATTCTATCGAAATTTATCGTAATTAAAGGAATATTTAATTTTTTAGATTTGTAGGGAAGGTAGACGTTCCTTTGATCTGATTATGCCCAACTTACAGAACCTTAAGCAGTTTTTCACCTTAGGGTTGCCAGAAATCTGATGTCTACGTCAATTGGTTCAAGAGTTATAGACAAAAAACCTGAAAAGTAGGGTTGTACGGGGTTCTTTGTAAGAAAATTGCCGTTAGTTTTCAACTGATCGATTTTATTTTCCCAGGAGAGTATAAGATTACCCTCACGAGTAATCTGCCAAAGCAAGAGCATTTCATGTTTATTTAATCGGGAGTTATACATAGATACATTTAAGTATTTTACATATGTAGGGCAGGTAGGCGTTCTTTTGGCCTGATCATTCCCATTTTCAATACCTACCAACTAGATCATGCTGCCAACATTTGGCCAAAATTTCAAAACTCTAGATTCATTCTATCGAAAGTTTTCGTGCGAACGGACTGACAGACGGACAAACGGACAGACGGACAGACAGACAGACGGACAGACAGACAGACAGACAGACAGACAGACATGGCTAAATCGAATCAGGAGGTGACCCATTTATATATGTATATACAATACATTGCTATACCTCCGGAGTCTCCCTTGAGATGTTACCTATTTTCGTTGTGACAAAAACAATATACCCTATACTATAAGTCTAGGGTATACAAAACTGGGAGAGGAAAGCTTCGAGGAGGGGTGTTATCACCATTTCTAGGGTACTAACAGTCAACGCTCCACTAAAATCTTTTGAATCAATTGGCATACGCGCGTTAGCACATGCAGAAGACGTAGTAATACTGGTATCTGGAAAAGCCTAGGCACCACTAGAGCTGTGGGAACCATATTTACGAACTCAGTGAGCAGAGCACTATCTTAAACCTACCTTTTAGTGCAATGACTAATTCCTCTTTAGTCGAGGCAGTGGATCGTATACTCACATTCTAATGGTTAGCTAAATTATCTATATGAGGGGGAACTTCACCAGAGGTTACACGGTTCAAGACCGCGGCGAAGTGTTCTTTCCACCGCCTCATTTTATCTTCCTACAAGATAAGTAGCTTTCCATCACTACCCTTCACCGGATGTTGGCAGGAGTTAAGACCACCTGTAAACTCCTTGATGACACCGTATACCGCGTTTAAGTTGTTACTTCTTGCGGCTTCTTCTGCTGAGGCTAAAAGACAATTCGCATAATTTATCGCGTCGCACACTACGCTGAACTTCTCGAGCTTTCTGACGGTAAAAGAGTTCGATTTTGCAGCCACACGAACCTTCAGCTTTTTTCTTTCAAAATTCCCCTGCCATGAAGCGTCGGATATTCAGGGCTTATTCCGGCGATCCGAGTTTGTGCCAAGGATGGTATCTGCGCTATCAATGTACGCATTTTTTATGGCATCCCAGTTTTCATTTATGTCACTAAGGCCCGTTTTCTCAATATCTCGTTAAACTGCCCAATAGCTAACAGGGAGATGAACTTATTCCAGCGATAAACTGCCCGATAAATATTTCTATTTTCTTATTAATCACAAAGCGGAAAAATTGTGGAACGTATCTTAAAGTTGTATTGGGGTGAACCGGTTGAACTTTCTGCTGGAGACACACTATTGGGTATTTGTTTTGGATAAACTTTTAAACCATTGCCTCATACGAAAAAAATGAAAGGAAATGAAATTGTCCGAGAGAAATTAAGCAATTTGGTCAAGGGTGAAGGATGAGGGGTACGAAACGACCTCTTTCTCTTGCTTATGGACATGGGTATTGCAGTTAAAACATATTCGTTTGACAGCAGAGCTTGAATGTTTACTTGCGCATGCTAATTTGGAATTTAGTGCACAGTATATGATGGCTTCATCTCCTTCTTCCTTCTTTCTCTAAGGCGATTGCAGTGTGTTGGGATTTTGTTTCGGATAAACTTTTATAGCGATTGCAAGGTATAATATTAGGATTAGTTTTGGATTAACGATTAAGAGGAGAGTTTGTGTTGGACTTTTAAAGCTTATGTTTATTTGTAAAATTTAGGCCCGTTTTCTCAATGCCCGATTAAACTCTTTATTAACTAACAGGGACACAAATTAATCGAAGCAAAAATGCTTATCGGGCTGTTTACCGATAAGCATTTTTGTTTTTTTTTATCCTTCGATTAAATTATGAAGTCATAAAGCGTGGAATTTATCCCAGACCACTAAATTATGGCGAAATCAGCTGATTTTCTTGGCGGAATTCGACCGTTCACAAATCTATTTTGTATCAGTACGGTCTCTCAGCATATTCGTTTGCGGTTGCGTTTGTTCCAAATTCTCTTCCATCGAATGAATTTCCAGGAACTGTGTTCGTTATGGACACTTTCATTGTTTTCATTTGAAAATGTGAACAGTTCTAACTGTCAAAATCTCAGCATCCGGTATCAGGTGTTGGGTTTTTCTTAAGCATAAATTTCCAACCGGAAACCGGGGGTTGGGTTTTGTTTTGGATAAGAGATTAGTCGAAGGATAGGGGACGGTTACCGGTTATCCGATTAATAACGCTAGACAGATATTGAGAAAATCAAATTTCGCTAAATAGCAGTTTATTATTAAGATACATTTTAATCGCTCATTGAGCAACCGGCCCTTAAAGAGGAGATGAGTTTCCCTTTAGCGTTTTCGATCGGATGAACGGAAAACAGACATTAACAAAATAAAACATTGCTAACAGGCACTTTATTCCTACGATAAATAAAAAAAAAAAACATTGAGGAAACGGGCCAATGTGGGTGACTACTTATCTCAGCTACTTTTTGCTCAAGGTGGTCATTATATTGTTGTAAGACAGCTGGATTTTTTAATCGAGCAGTGTTGAATTTGCGGCCCCTGGATTTTTCGTCGCTAGGGCGGCACACGGCTGCAATACGCAATCGAACGTTAGCGATCATAGATAATAGTCTCTTTCCATCCCAATATCAACACCCTTTTTGTTTCGCACGTCCAGGTGGCATCTCTTGAATATTTTACAAATGGCAAAGTAGTCGATCTGATTTTGTGTTCTGTGCCGATCAACAGAGGACCAGCTGATTTTGTGGTGTTTCGTATTCTCGAACATAGTATGTATTGGGTGTACAATTTAGCTTCCGCTGTTTATACCCTAGACTTATAGTATAGGGTACATATATTGCTTTTGTCACGACGAAAATATGTAACACCTTAAAGGAGGCTACGAAGGTATAGCAATGTATATATATAAATGATCAGGGTCAACTCCTGATTCGATTTAGCCATGTCTGTCTGTCTGTCTGTCCGTCTGTCCGTCTGTCTGTCTGTCTGTCTGTCCGTTCGCACGATAACTTTCGATCGAATAAAGCTAGAGTCTTGAAATTTTGGTCAAATGTTGGCAGTGTGATCTAGTTGGTTGGTATTGAAAATGGGTATGATCAGGCCAAGAGAACGCCTACCTCCCCTACATATGTAAAATACTTAAATGTATCTATAACTCCCGATTAAATGAACATGAAAAGCTCTAGCTTTGGTAGATTACTCGTGAGGGTAATCTTATACTCTACTGGGAAAATAAAATCGATCAGTTGAAAACTAACGGTAATTTTCTTACAAAGAGCCTAGTACTACCCTACTTTTCAGGTTTTTTATCTATAAATCTTGAACCAATTGACGTAGACACCTGATTTTTAGCACGTAACCCTGAGATGAAAAGTTGCTTGAGTTTTAGTAAGTTGGGCAAGATCCGACCTAAGGAACCCCCACCTTCCCTACAAATGAAACTTCAAATAAGCGATAACTTTTGAAAGAATGAAGCCAGCGACTTGAAATGTTGGTCAAATGTTGGAAGTAAGATTGAGTTAGTTGGCATTAAAGATGGGTAAGATCCGACCTAAGGAACCCCTACTTCCCCTAGAAATGAAACTTAAAATAAGCAATAACTTTCGATAGAATGAAGCCAGCGACTTGAAAGATTCGACAAATATTTGTAGAATGGATTAGTTAGTTAATTGATTTTGAGAATGCTCAAGAACCCACTGAATGAGTGCCAACCTCCCCTGTAAACTGGCCATGTAGGAGACCCACTTTTAATGCATATGGTCGTTGCCAATTGGTACTTTTGGTATCACGACTAGGTCTGTACAAGTCTAGGGTATATACGCTTCGGACTTCGTTTTGTTTTTTCCTATAATAATTGTCAATTGTCAAAAAGTACTTACAGATTTATTATGTACTGTCCATCGCTAGCGACAACTTTCACCCATCTCTCCGGCATTTCGGATTCCATCTTCGAAAAAGAAGGCGTCTCTCGACGCGACTTTTCTCGTAGTATATCACACCGAGCTGGTGCAAAGTATAACCTTGGCGCCGTGAATATTTTTTTGCCGTCGACGTTGAGGCATGTCCGGGCATTCCTCATGGCTTTCTGCGCTTGGGATTATCGTAACGGACCCAGTTTTCGTCGCCGGTTACGATGCGACGTAGAAATCCTTTCCGATTCTGCCTTTGAAGCAGTTGTACGCAAGCAAATAATCGCCGTTCAATATCTCTCGGTTTTAACTCGCACGGAACCAAATTTCCTTGTTTCTGAATAATGCCGATGGTCTTGAGGCGTTTCGAGATGGCTTGCTGGGTAACTTCCAGTGATTCAGCTAATTCTTCTTGCGTTTAGCACGAATCTTCATCGAACAGTGCTTCCAATTCGTCGTCTTTGAAATTTTTTCTCTCCCACTACCATGCTTGTCCTCGACATTGAAATCGCCACTTTTAAAACGTTGATACCACTCACGAAATGTTTTGTCACTCACAGCAACCTCACCGTAGGTATCTGAGAGCATTCGATGAGCCTCACCCTCACCAATGCAGCCGTCTGTCGGTAAACGGCGGAAGCAAACTTGTACAAGTAATACCACCGATGAAGAAACTGTGAAAGTTGCAGAACTCTACAAATCTTTCACTGTTGTTATTACGGTCACCAAGACCGTGTCTCCGGATCACATGTCTGAACTCATAATTATCAGCGCCAATTTTTGCATTTACCATATAACCATTATATTATCAACTTTAGGTATTCTGCTCTGAACGGATTTCGGATAGTGCAAGTTTGCTGGCATACACATCATGTCCTTTGTTTGCTGGTTTCAACGACAGGCCCTCCAAAGGAAAGGTCGTGGTATTATTCTTACGCCCCACACCACATGGGGAATTTTTACCTCAGCCAAATCATCGCACCGCCATTACTGGCGGTTTGACATTGGTTAGCAATGGTCAGTGACCACTGCCGTTCCAGGGGGCGCCCACGCGGAGGACTATGGAATAGGGTTTTTGCCCCTCTTAATGTTATCAATACTGTACGAGTATAGGTATAATACACGAAATCCAGTTCTTACCATTTCCTTTCTTTTACTACAAGGAAGTTTTAATATCGTTACAATAATTCAATCATGGAAAGCCTCTTTATCACTATAATATCATAGTCATAAAATATCTTGTTTGCTTTTCTCTTTCCCTCTCTCACAATATGGCCGCAATCTAACCAAATTTCTTCCCATGAATAATTTAAGTTTACTCTGCAGCCTCGCTTTCACATTTTCACCATCCCATTATGATATTATTCCTTCGTTACCAATCAATTTGGACGGTCAATTGGATAGCCATTTCATGGTTCATCGAGCACATTTCATTAAAAATTCTTCGAATTGATGACCGTAAGGTTATCAAAAATGATAATGACTTTTCTTCTTTCGGCTTATATTTGCCCACCCCTACTCTGGAGTGGACTTGGATACATGGCGAACTAGTGTCCGAAATTATGGATTTGAACAAATTGACTTATGGGGATGACTATTGTATATTTTATTTTTGGGGATCTATAATAATCCAATGAACTGAAAGATAGATTCATGACTTTTTGGGGGGTCGGAAACCGAGGGTAGAACTGACTCTTGGCTCGACCCTCTTGAGTTTATCGATCGATGTGCTTCTCGCAAGACTACCCAAGCAGCTCAGCTTCCGACGCGAAAAGCCAAGTGCTTTTCATCCATTTTTTTTTACTGTCGGAGTTGCAGATAATCTGAACTTTGGAATGGAGCTATTTTTTTCTTTAAATTTACATTTTAATGAAAATTCAATTAGTACAACACAATGCGGAAAAATGAAAATGGAGTCAAAAGGAAAAAAACAAAAAGTAGGAAATTTAAAATAAAATGAGAAAGTGAAATTATTTACATTGTACATTTTTGGAACGTGGATAGGATAATTTTTCATTCAAACTGCCATTGTAAGGTGGAGTTTTATTCTAATTCGCATAGTAGCAATCGGGAATTTGGGAAAGTTTACTAAATGGTGATAATAGCCGTGTTCGAGACAATGGTGAATGATGAATGAATCGAACGGCCTGGACCAATGACGAGCCAATTTAAACAGCCACCATACGGATATAGATAATTATATTTCTGAGGCCGCGCTAGCTCGATGAGTAAAGCGTCACTCAGTCAAGCTAGAGGTGACGGGAAGTTTTTGTTTTCAACTCCTGCCACGAGCATATTAGAACTGTAAAAAGGAAATTCAAAAATCAAAACAACGTATTACAAAATCCACAGTTTTAAAATACATAAGTTTTTGCATAGAGAAGTGCCAAAACGAGGAGTGCCCTACTTATACAGAGTTGGTTTCCACTACTTTCCGACTAATGTACTCCTATGCCTACGTGGTAGGTAAGCGAAACTCATTTGATGATAGAGGGAATTTCCGATTTATACATAACAAACCAACGTTTTCCTTTGTGAAATTTATGCTATGATCGTACTGCCTATAGCGAAAATCTACTTATGAGTATGAGCAAGAAAAAATTCAGCTTTATTCAGTACGAACCTATACTCTTTTCCGTATGATAGAACCACAGCAATATGTATGTACATGGCAGATTCAAACAGGCGAAAACGAAAATCCTCTTTGCAGCTACTTTCAAATGAATTTCCGCTTTAGGCAGTCGGAACATCATCATCATTGGCAATCTAGCATGCGTCGAGCCTTAGCCTCTTGGATAAAGCTCCTCCAACTATCTCGATGGAGCAAGCTCCTCGTCCTTTAGTATTCGATTCTGGCATCGTGCATTCGTTCGACTTGGTCAGCCCACTCCAGTTTCCAGAATTCGACGAATTTCGAGGCACCTAGATCGTCAAACAGTTCATACAACTCATGGTTGCACCGAACTTGCCATACATCCCCTTCCTTCACTAGTCCAAATATCTTCCGCGAGATTTTTCGTTCAAACGTATCGATCGACTTCTCAAGCGCATCCATAGAGCAGCAAAGATGGTTTATTGTGAACTAGTTTCAACTTCATTATGGTCATGACTATCTAGAATAGTTTTTTAGCTACTGTAAATTATTTATTTATTATTATTTTTATACCCTAGACTTATAGTATAGGGTAGACAAGGATGAGGTGAAAAGTTCTCGGCCTGACAATGAAAGACTTCGATTTTCAGTTAAAAAATGATTTTATTTTTCTACATAATCTCCCTTGACTCCAACACACTTGGTCCAGCGTTTCTGCAGGATCAGTTCTCCTTTCCGGAAGTGAGAGTCTGAAAGGCTGTGAAAATATTCATCTACGGCCCTCTCAACTTCTTCATTGGATGCGAAGCGCTTCCCAGAAACAAATTTCTTCAAGTTTTGGAACAGATGGAAGACTGAGGGAGCCAAATCAGGAGAATAGGGAGATGGTCGAGCAAATCGTACCCTAAGTCCCGCAGTTTTCCCATCGCCCACGCACCCTTGTTGTCTTGGTGAAAGATTATTTTTTTCTTCTTCAAGCCAAGGCTCTTCTCGCAAATTTTGGCATCCAGCTGAAGCTTCCATGTATCCTGTGGCGCATTTATGTACATGAAACGGTTCTGAAAAATTTCAGAGGAGCAGCATCCCTTTCGGTAGTGATGGGCTCTAGACATCGGCTTCCCCTCTTCCAACCCCATTCAAGTGGTTCTTTTTTCACTCCCACCTTGTGATAGACTCACAATACGTGGAATTTTGCGGCAGCCGGCGTTGATGGAAGCTTTGCCAAATTGAGTTGGGTTTGCTGGAAATAAATTTATTGCACCTTAGAGAGGTGAGGAATTGTACCGAATCTCCACTGTGCAAGACTTGATTTTCAAAACCGAAGATACGAGTAGTAGAGGTAGTGTCACAACCACTTATTGCGCGAAGTAGCAGAATATTCTCCTGTAAATTATGGTTGAAATATGATGAGCTGTAACATATGTAACTTACGATAATTTACCTCTCCCCGGTTTACAAAGCTACACGTTCTTGACCGTGGATGCGCACAGTGAACACAACGAGCAAGTTGATATCCCCACCATAATAATCACCACTGCCTCATACTCTGACGCCATCGATTTGGCTGTGCTGACTATTAAAACGTCAGCGTCTTCGTTTGCTATAGCGGTGTTTATGTTAGCAGTTCAAGCTCAATAATGAGAAGTGCTTTGAAGAGTTTTTCGTTTCGTTCGCTCGATAGCAACTTCTCTTGAAGTATTTGATTTACCATTATTTTGTCAAACATAATGTCAGCTGATGTGTTTGTGTTGCACCTCTTTGCTCATTCAGCACTCTTGATGCTCTGCAGTGCAGATTCCTCTTCCTCTTCCATCGAAAACTACTCTTACAGCAGTGATATACTGCTGTTTGTTGCGGTAGTGGTACGGTACAGCGCAGCGGTACAAATTTACATGATGGTATATGCCAGCTCTCACTGTATACTCGGTATACCGCGGCGAAGCTGGGGTATTGCAGCGATACACTTTTGTGTACCGCGGCAAAGCTGCGGTACACTTTTGTATCGCGGCACTATTGATCGCGATGTACCGCAGTCGGCACTATCAATAGTACCGTGCTCGTAACGCGGTGGTTTGAATGGGCACGCGGTATGCTGCTACCGCTGAGTACCGCGTACCACGCTGGTTTGGGGAGACCTTAATGAGGTGAGACTGGGAATGCCGCGTATCACGTTGATTTTGTGCCCTTGCGCATACCAACTTCGTTGAAAAGGAACATCGCAAATGGTTCAAAGTTCAAACTCATAGGACGGGTAATCTTTCAAATCTTCTTAAGATTGCTTAGCTGTGCACATTCTTAGATTCAGTGTAATGCTGTGTTTTGCTAGACAGCGGCTGGGCGATTTGCGTCTGCGGCTCGAGAGCAATTGATTCATCATTCAATGTCGAGGTTTTGTATGAAAATAGTACTATGTAGTATGTTGGGCAGGTTGTCTATGCAATCAAGGATTTTTATATGTACGTGAGGAGAATGGATGGAAAGAGACGAATGTACTGTAGATGTAGAGTCCTTCGGTGGCAGCAAGGACATTCGAGAAAGGATATTTTTTGCAGTGAAGCGATATATGGGGAATATGGGTGTCATATGAACCGGGATGAAGAGGTGAATCTCCAGGAGTAGTGTAGATGAAATTCCGGATCTTTCGGTGGCGACAAGGATATTCGAAAAAGGATACTTTTGGCAGTGAAGCGAAATACGGTCAATATGGGTGTCATATGAATCGGGGTGGACACCCGAATATCCAGGAGTAGTACGGATGGCATTTCGAGTCTTTCGGTGGCGAAAAGGACATTCAAGAAAGTCAAGTGAAATATGGGCAATATGGGTGTCATATGAACCGGGGTGAGAAGGCGAATGCCTAGGAGTACTATGGATGGCATTCCGGATCCTTCGGTGGTGACAAGGATATTCGAAAAAGGATACTTTTGGCAGTGAAGCGAAATACGGTCAATATGGGTGTCATATGAATCGGGGTGGACACCCGAATATCCAGGAGTAGTGCAGATGGCATTTCGAGTCCTTCGGAGCGAAAAGGACATTCTTGGAAGTCGAGTGAAATATAGACAATATGGGTGTCATATGGACCGGTGCGAAGAGGCGAATATGCAGGAGTACTATAGATGGCATTCCGGATCCTTCGGTGGCGACAAGGATATCCGAAAAAGACTTTTTGCAAGTAAAGCAAAATATATAGGTAATATGGGTGTCATATGAATCGGGGTGAAGAGGCGTAGATGTAGATGGCATTTCGAGTCCTTCGTCTACTTGCGCAGCATTTCCTCGAAAATTGTGGTGCGGACCAGGACAACGCCCGTTCTATCAACCAGGCTAAATGCGCATACGGCATGCTGTCGAAAATCTGGCAGAGCAGTTGTCTCAGCATCAACATCAAGCTGATATTTTTTCGCTCTCGGGTACTGTCTGTAGTTTTGTATGGGTGCAGTACATGGAAAGTTTCCGTAGGAGTTACCAGAAAGCTGCACTTCTGCGCGCCATCGTACTCTGTTCTGGGGAATAGGGTGCAGCTTACAACAGACTTACCCAGCGCGCTACACTCCTTTGCCACAGATCGTGGCCATGTGATTCTAGGACCCCTTCATGACGTGAAAAGCAGTGCATTTATCACTATTCCGACATGTGTGACCTACCCACTGCTATTTTCGCCTGCATATCAATTCGTCGATTGGCATCTGCCCCGTACGCCAACTTAGCTCTTCATTTGATATTGTTTCAGGCCAGAAAACTCTTATAATTCGACGAAGACATGAGTTGACGAATACTTGCAGCTTTCTGATAACTCTTACTGGAACTTTCCATGTATTGCTACCATACGCAAACGCAGAAATTACCAGGGAGCGAAACAGACCCAGCTTGGTCTTGGTGCTGAGATAACTCCTTTGCTAGATTTTGGAGAGCATGCCGTATGCGCATTTAGCCTGGTTGATAGAACGAGCGTTGTTCTGGTCCGCACCACCAATTTCGAGTAAATGCTGCGCAAGTAGACGAAGGACTCGAAATGCTGTCTACATCTACGCCTCTTCACCCCGGTTCATATGACACCCATATTGCCCATTTTTCGCTTGACTTTCGTGAGCGTCCTTTTCGCTCCAAAGGACTCGAAATGCCATCTGCACTACTCCTGGATATTCGGGTATCCACCCCGATTCATATGACACCCACATTGACCGTATTTCGTTTCACTGCCAAAAGTATCCTTTTTCGAATATCCTTGTCACCACCGAAGGATCCGGAATGCCATCCATAGTACTCCTAGGCATTCGCGTCCTCACTCCGGTTCATATGACACCCATATTGCCCATTTTTCATTCGACTTTCGTGAATGTCCTTTTCGCTGCAAAGGACTCGAAATGCCATCCCCACTACTTCTGGATATTTGGGTGTTTACCCCGATTCATATGACACCCATATTGACCGTATTTCGCTTCACTGCCAAAAATATTCTTTTTCGAATGTCCTTGTCGCCACCGAAGGATCCGGAATTGCATCCATAGTACTCCTAGACATTCGCCTCTTCACCCCGGTTCATATGACACCCATATTGCGCATATTTCAATTGACTTTCTTGAATGTCCTTTTCGCCAGCGAAGGACTCAAAATGCCATCCGCACTACTCCTGCATATTCGGGTGTCCACCCCGATTCATATGACACCCATATTCCCCATATATCGCTTCACTGCCAAAAATATCCTTTCTCGAATGTCCTTGCTGCCACCGAAGGACTCTATATCTACAGTACATTCGTCTCTTTCGATCCATTCTCCTCACGTACATATAAAAATCCTTGATTGCATAGACAACCTACCCAACATACTAGTACTATTTTCATACAAAACCCCGACATTGAATGATGAATCAATTGCTCTCGAGCCGCAGACGCAAATCGCCCAGCCGCTGTCTAGCAAAACACAGCATAAGTGGATTGACTACAACATTTCCCCCTACACTCAAAGTATTTCTGTAAAAGTGTGTTACTACTTTATCCTTCTTGGGGTGACGAAAGCTTAGATTTGTTTGATACCCGACCGACCTACACAACACATCAAAAATCCAGAACTACCGGACCTTCTGCATGGCAACCCCCTTTTTAGCTTCTAATAATTGGGTTATAACGTCCACGTTATTGATGAAATCAATCAGTCTTCGGTCGTTATCGTTTGTTTCATCATGGAGGCTGTGCTCTCCTGTTGTGCCCCTATGATGCAGTTCATTACGGTCTGGGGCATTAAGATCTACAAGAACAAGTTTGATGTTGTTGGAGGGTAGTCCATCCAATAAATCGTCTAGCTAATCTTTAATAGTATCTGTTCCGTTGGAGCATGGCAATCGATTAGCCAGACATTAAAAATTATTTATCGAATCGCACTGATTTTTTCGTTGATTAGTTTATTTCCGTTACCCGCTATTTAAATTTAGCATCGACTATGAAGGCAACCCCAAATTCCGTGTTGTGTCCTTCTAGTCTACCACTGGTAAAGATTGTGTGCAATGCGTAGTCATTTATCTCGATACAGAGCCATTTTGTTCCCTGAAGTGCTAGGATGTTGAAGCTAGAGAGATGTTTCAGAAAGGAGCTCTCGCTCTCTTTATTGGTGCAATATAGTCTTCGCACATACCTTGATCCGAGAAAATAGTTCGATTTTCGATTCCGAGCCCGTTTACGTTTAATCCGTCCAATCCGAGGCTGTGCTCCAGGTTTCTGCACAACGTTTTTTTTTTCGGGAAGACATTGTCAGCGTTACGTCCAACCTAGGACCAGACCACTACCTTGCTTTTGTTCCTTTGTTTTCCACTGTGGTTAAAACACTGAGTGTTATTATCCAATTTCCGAACAAGGTTAACAGCACAACCACTAGAAGGCGCATGATAGATGTTGAGAGGTGCCATATCCTTGCGGATTCACGATAAAGTTGCACGTAATTCCGTTTCATGGTGTTAATCATTTTTATTGGGACACGTAAATGTCCATTATTCATAAGGACTTGCAAATGCATTAACACAAACCAGACAAGACACACACGTACAAAGTACAATTTAATCAAAAGAATAAATCAAATGTTTACATAGTTTTATTTTGCCAAGGATAATAATAACACACCAAAGTACAATTTGTTTGTTTGGGGAACTCGTAGCTCTTTTGTGAAAGTTTTTGGTTGTCCTCGATGTAGTCATATAAGCCAGCATGACATCGACAACAATTAAAATCTGAAAAACGCAATCTTAAGCCCACATTTGATATCATTGACGGTAGGGCTCACCTTGAAAGAGTTCACCACTCACCTTGAAAGAGTTCACCAGCAATGCAAGATAAACGGTCTCTTTCGGAACCCACCTCAACTCATTTCTGTATCTTAACAAAAACCTTAAAAAAAAACATTTTAAAAGTTGAGTGCGACTTCTTTCACAAACACTTACATCACACTCTACAATAAACATACATATCTGTATTTCTCCAGACACTACCATTCGTTGCCATCAGATATAACGTTCCACAATGACGTCATTCTTAACAAATTTCCAATACTTAATATCATTCAAAAGATATTATCTTTTCAATTCAGCCCATCCATAAAGCCCCAGTTAACATTTTTCATAAAGTAGATACCATGCCAGTGTACGTCTATCACTTTTAGTATTAACATCCTAAATAGCATGGGCCAAAAACAAAAATGCGTCAATCAACAACACTTCTTGGCGACTGGAAAACTCATGTGCGCTCTACGGAAAAACGTAAAACAATTCCTGTGGAGTGCAAAAGCGATTGAGGAAAACAGCAGGGATACTTTTTCAGATCGTATCTTTTTCGCAAACAATGAGTACTGGATAAAGTTCAAACAAAACACGCGTGAGGAGGGGATATTTGACTCGAGTAAATTTTCCTAACGGGCGGAAATTTTTAAATCTATTCATATGAAATGCTTCCGGAAAATTTAGTACGTATTTACGTATTTATTTATGTTATCTACATATTTTGTCTTATTTATTTGCCAGGTTATATTAGAAGATACTCATTTTGAAAAAGAACAAATATACTTGTATATTCACCAAACCAAATACTCGTATAACATAAAAGACACCTGGTGCATTGAAGCCAGAGGAACTGACTTTTGATATGGGCTAACTCGGGATCATTTATGAGTTATGTATAAATATGATCTTCTTCTTCCTTGCCCTTTCATACCACTCTGCGGCTTCGCGTTGCTCTGCCTGTGGTGTTGGTACTTCGCCCATTTTGGCGGTATAATCTCAGCTTCCTTCTGGATTGGTCGTGTAATGAACCACTTGTATGTAATTAACCATATTATGGTCTGGTAGTGCTGCTCCCACCGGCAGTTCGAAGCAGCACCTGATGAGTAGTGATCTGCTGGTGGTACGAAACCAGAGACCGAGGGTCCCATTACACCCGGACTCAGGTGCGACCGCGTGGGCGTCTGATCCATCCGCCAACCATTTGTAATGGATTGCAGAGGACGAGTGGTGGATGATGGCCGTGAAGGCCAGAGGACAACAAAATTTATCGAAACCCCTCTCCACTAACTGCCTGGTGACGCACGCTCGCAGACCAGCCCAGTGGTCGGGAGTTGCGGGGTGGGTGTAAGTTACGGCAGCAGTGACCTCCTCCATTACGTCAAAAAAAGAAATCGTGCGTCTGCCCGTAACGGGAAAAATCGAAATAATCTACAAGACAAAAAAAAGGAAACCGAAGACAAAGGGAAACTAGTAGTGGCGCCTGCGCGCAAACTCCCATAACAATATCCAAAGTTCCGTGAAGGGACAGGACTGCAACAGTCAAACTCTAACGATAATTGCCACTAAGGCCACAAAATATATACAAAAAAAAAGGAGGACCGTCCAATCAGAACAGATTCCTTCCTCTTCCAGGTGACTTTGAGCCTGAGGTGTTACTTGGCTCAAATTATGGACCCCAGATGTTTTGGGTCCGCGCGTCTAAACCCTCCCATCCTTGGAATTTCTCGCGCGATAGTCATCGAAATTCCCCAATACATTAAAATTCAATTCATTGAGATTGGAGGGAGGGAGGAAGAAATTTGTACTAAGTTACTCCATGTTTATTAGCGTAAACCTATTTTAATTTGGAGTTTTCATGTATAAATTTAATTCATGCAGCTTATAGCTTTTAATTCAGGCAACTTGGCAGCGTAACCATTCTGGCACGTTGCGTTTCTTAAATCCTAGTTCTCATAAGCATCCCTTATTTTTAACGTAAACAACGTCATAAAACAAATAAATGCACTGTTTGCATTCAGTAAGTGCATCAATTATTTAAATATGGCGACCCAATGCACCAATGCGGGTGCTTTACGACCCCTATATCAAGTAGTATAATGAGTCAACACATCACCAAAACAAAATAAGGATTTATCCTTCCCAATTTGGGTTTTGAAAGAAAGAGAAAAAAATATTATAAGGTAATTGGTTAAATTTTTTTTTTTCATACAATAGAACGAAAGTATTCGTAGATTTAAATTTTATATAAAAAAAAAAATAGAAATTCACTTTCTATTTGCATTACATGCAATATTTTCACTGTCCTTGCCACTATTCGGCAATACGTTCAACTGGGACTTTCTCAGTAAGCTGAGATTTACTTCGAATACCCGAATAATCGAAATTTTAATTGAGGCAATACAATTTGGCCGATTCGTATCCCAACAATTGTTCCATACAACCAAACACAGCTGTTTGGATCCAACGACTGCTTTAAAAAAACGTGATATGTTGCCGGAGTGTGCAGCATCTGTCGTATACGGACAATCGTTATCACTTCAAAAAATCAAAAATCACTTTACCGTAATTCTGTTTATTGTCATGATGACGTCGTCTGTTTACATAGGGAGATATCATTTATGCCAACTAGACTAAGAGCCAAGCCAGCAAAAGGTATAACTTAACAGAGAGAATCAGAATCACTTCAAATGGGCACGTGCGAAACAATCGTTCTCTCTTAATCCGAATGACTTGGAGAGAAGAGTTACTAAAGTGGATTGGAACGACAATGACGTCATAAAACTTAGACTTCGTACTCAAACCAAGATGAAGAGTGACACGAAAATGCGGAGTCAGGTAAAGTGCAGAGAAGGAGCATTTCACCAGCATGTATTTATGCGGATGTAATAGGGCCGAAAATCTAATGACGCCACGCATGCGTCACTGCTGAGGGGAGCCAAGAAAAAAAAACACTTGTGAAAGGATATCATAAAGACCTAAATATGCATGCCAATATACATACATTCACATATATATAAGTGTGTGAATACATATGTTCATGTATATATATTGTATCCTATTGAATATAATTCTGGAACGGGCTCACCAAATTGCTGCGGAACGGCTAGTCCAATAAACACTCGTTAGGTGGCGGTGCCTACGACGCCTCCACTATCGACTTCCGTATTCCTGTGGGACGGGGTGGTGATTTAAGTCGAAGCGCCTTATGCCCTTAATTGGGGAACGTGCTGATGGTGGACACTGGAATTTCTGGGGGGGTGTCACTATGGCCGCATATTATCGATGCGGAGGGGATTCCTCGTCGAACAACACTATGTGAACTTCCCCTTAACCTCACTTTCACTCGCGGACGATAAAGAAAAAAAAACGCGCGAGACAGGAATTTCGACTATTTTAGGGGCTTAGCGACAAATCGCGGCGAAAAAAAATGGGATGTTCGCGGGTAATAAAATTGCGCGTCGACACACTCCTAACGCGAGTTTCGCTGGGCCAAACTGAAGCCACGCGGGCCGCAGTCGCAGCAGTGGCCTTCTTGGGGCTCAAACTCTTGAAAAAAAAACCAATAAGCGCGGTTTGCAACGACAGAATTGTGTTCGCGGGAGGCCGGTGAATAAAATTATCGATGAACAACGACCGAAAAAAATAAAACGGATCTGACCGCGTGGTCAGCAAACACCGGATCATACAGCACCAACCGCTCGCTGTCACGACTTTCAAAAGACCCCTCGAATTCTCTGCCTGTTGCTCAGTCCTGTTCTTTCTCCGCGTCACCGTGATTCCTATTGGCTGGATCAATATAACATCCGATAGATCCGTTATTTGGATCTATGCTTTTCACTTAGCTCCAGGTTGTGTGTATTTGTTAGTGAAGACACCCAACCAGTTGCCCAGTGAGTGCGCTCAATGCCCCCGATTGCAATAACTTCTTGATAGTAAGGCCGATGTTGTGCAACTTGCATTTCAAAATTCACAAAAAAAAACAAAAGATGTGAAAAAAAATGATGCAACATTACATCACAGGCACATATGTGCCAATTATTAACACCCATGTCTTAATCATTAGCACAGATGTGGCTGCGTGATATTTACCTAACCTCTTTTACCTTAAAAGGTCCCTCGCATTAAAGACCCCGACATATTTTCCTTCCAGGTCAGTAAGTTCATAACAGGATTCTCCTTTCCTACTCTTAACGCGGTATTTGAGATATTGTGGACCCAGCTTAGCGTTGTAATGGTCCACCGCCTTGCTAAGCGCAAAGTTGCGGCACAATACTATATCGCCTACTTGGAACTGCACTGGTCTAGCGCGTAAATTATATCGGCGAGCATTATTTTCGGAAGCGGAGTTGATATTCTTTTTCATCTGTTCTCTAACGAGTTCTAATTTCACGTCCGGGGCAATTCTGCCAGAAGGATCCTCCAACTGTTGAGCGTTACGTAGTATTCCGTACGCGCTCCCATGTAGCAGCATAGGCTGACCAAATAATGCGTAATAAGGAGAATATCCAATTGTCACATGATGCGCGGATCTTAAGGCGCAGTTAATCTTTGAGATATAGGCGTCCCAATCCGTTTGATCCGGCTTTACATAGGCGCGAATGGCTGCGACAATTGAGCGATTCACCCGTTCGGAGGCGTTGGCCTGTGGAGAATATAACGCTGTGTAAAAATGTTTGATGCCGTACTGGCTCAATAAGTTGTTAAATAAATGGGACTTAAACTGTACCCCGTTGTCAGAGACGATAATCTCGGGCACACCGAAAACGTGAAAGACCCGCTGCTCTAAAAATTCCGTAATCAAGTTAGCGGTCAATTTTTTTACTGGTTCAATAAAAGGGAATTTGGATAGACTATCCAGCACGACAATAGCTCCCACATTTCCAGTCTTGCTGCGCGGGTACGGTCCAATCAGGTCTATGTATAAGCGCTGGAATATGCGGTCGGGAGTCGGAGCAGCACCCATCAGTGGTCGGGAGGGCTTGTTGGGAGCTTTTGTCGTCTTACATATTTCGCAATTCGACACGAATTCCCGCACCTGGCGAGACATCTTTGGCCAATAAAACAAGATCCGAAGACGTTGAAGCGTTTTTCCGAAACCACCATGTGAACACAATGGGGAATCGTGTGCCTTTTGGATCAGTCCGTGTGTCATTTCTATTGGAACCCAAAGCTTCCAAGTTAGTTCCTCCTGGATTTGATCACCGCTCGCATACTCCGAGCGCCTATAAACATATCCATCAACGACCTTAAGGTCTGGAAGGTGCTGTTGATCTTTCTGAATTTTCTGGATTAAATCGCGATACTCTCGGGACTGGAAATGTGGCGAGTTAAGTTCTATTTCCAGCGAGGTGTTTGTCTGGACATTAATATCTGCCACAGTATTGTCGTGCACCCGGGATAGCGCATCTGGTACGACATTTTCGTTTCCCTTTCGGTGCCGGATGGAAAAAGAAAAACCTTGCAATTTCAAGGCCCAGCGGGCTAATCGGCCTTGAAGGTCCCTAAGGCTCATTAGCCATTTTAGGGATGCGTGGTCAGTAATAACCTCGAATTCCTGACCTTCCACATAGGGTCGGAACTTTTGGATGGCTGTTACTGCAGCAAGGCATTCCTGCTCCGTGACGGTGTAATTACGTTGTGTGGTCGTCAGTTTTTGTGACATGAAAGCAATGGGAGCTTCCGCACCGTCTTCTGTTACTTGCACTAATACAGCTCCAATCCCGTCGCGACTAGCATCACATTGAATCGAGAAAGGGCGTGAGAAGTCCGGGCTGTGTAACACTGGTGCGGAAGAGAGACTCTGCTTTAGCGCACTAAATGCGTGAAGAGCCTCCTCTGTCCACAAAAACGAACGACCCTTACGTAACATGTCCGTCAACGGAGCCGTCGCCGAAGAATAATTGGGTACGAACCGCCGGTACCACCCGCAAACCCCTAGGAACCGTCTTAACTGTCTAACAGTTTTAGGTAAAGGAAATTCCTTAATGGCAGTAACCTTATCAGAGTCAGTCTGGATGGTGCCATGCCCGATGATATGGCCTAAGTATTTCACCTCTTTCATAAGGAAATGGCTTTTTTCCACGTTCAAGGTGAGGCCAGCGTTTCGAAGACACAACGCTACTCTACTGAGTAATGTGCAATGCTCCTCAAACGAAGTGGATACTACCAATAGGTCGTCAAGGTATACAAAGACCTGGTGACGAATGTCAGCTGGTATCACTTTATCCATCAAACGTTGCATAGTTTGAGGAGCATTACACAAACCAAAGGGCATGGTGACAAAGTGGTAAAGTGGGCGGCCAGGTACCGTGAAGGCGGTTTTATCTCGTGACTCCTCATCGAGGGGAATTTGCCAGAAGGCATCTTTTAGATCAAGGCTGCTGATGAATTCGGCCTTGGGCAGCCGACTGAGGATCCCATCGATGAGGGGTAACGGATAAGCGTCCTTTACGGTGACGCTGTTCACCTTGCGCGCATCGAGGCACATACGAATTTTTCCCGGCTTCACGACCACGGTGACCGGAGAAGCCCAGCTACTCTGCGACTCCTCAATTACACCCATCTCCAACATCCTGTCCAACTCTGCGAAGAGCAGTTTTTCTATCGCAGGTGAAATTGCAAAATGTCGCTGTTTTATGGGCTTATTATTGCCAACATCAATACTATGCTTAATTAGGGTGGTGCGCCCTAATCCTTCCTTAGAGTAGGACGGGAAGCTGGAGATGACTGAATTAAGGAGCGCTTGTTGCTCGGGAGACAAATGGTGTTGGTTGTCAACCGTTGACAACTCGTGAACGCTAGTGCTACCAAACGAAGGCGTTGAAGCAAATAAATTAGGCGCAAGATTGAATTCCCGCACGAAATCCACCCCTAAATATAAGTTCTGACTAAGCGATGGTATAATCAGAAAAGTCATCGTCTTAGTCAAACCTTTAAAGGTGATTGTCCCTACTGCTTGTCCGAGAGTGTGATGTTGCGTACCATCTGCCGTTGATAAGGATAAGTGGAATCGCTTCCATGGATGTTTATTATCCTTTATGAAGTTTCTCGCAAAATTTGCCGAGATACACGAAACGGAAGCGCCTGTATCAACTAAACCTACAATTTCTTCGTCAAACAACGTTACTTTGGCGTACGGCCTGAGATCATCGGAAGGTTGGTCCACCAAAATGGCTGAGTAATAAAGACGACGGGATTTTTTCACCTTTTGCCAAAAGCGACGCAAACGCAGAGTCGATCTTTTTGTTTTTTGTTTAGCCAACTCTTCGTAACCAAAAATGCGTTTACGAGCTTCCTCGTACTCTTGAAGTCTTACGTGATATGGCTTAAACGTTGTAGATGGGGGCACATTCAAACACCGTGAACGCAATATATCGCATGACGAATTGTCGGTTTGTACAGAACGCGAATGCATCAAACGAACGGCGGGTACATCAGACAAAGAAGGCAGTGAGTTTAAAGCAGTGGGGCTGGAATTTAGAGCAGGGGTGCTTTCACAAGCTAGTGGGGTTGGGTCAGGTGGCGTTGACCCATCAGGTAAGGTGGTCATAATCGATAAAGAAGATGCGTCAGGGAGTGGAGTCATAGCAGATAAAGAAGGTACGTCAGGTAGTGGAGTCGTAGCCAATAAAAAGGGTGGATCCGATGATGTCGAATTAACTATAAATGGAAAATTGGCCTGTATGACACAATCCGTTGAAGAGGTTTGTGGTGACATAAAATTCGAAGTCAGGTTAGGCTGTCGATCGGAATTATAGCAGCTATTTACGGCATAGGGTCGTACTGCGTCCCTGTCGAGGACGTCATGGTGTTGCGCATCCTCGCAGTAGCGTTTTTTGGAACGTTACAATGCGGACATTGGGGTTTAATGATGTTGGCGGCACCACATCCGTAACAAAACGTGCGACGCTCTGCTGCACAAACATCATAGCGATGCCCTTTCTGCCGGCAATTCCAGCAGATGATTTGAGTTGCTATTTCCGCAATGGCGGGACCATCGGAACTCGGGTGATGTACTTCCCCATAAAAGTCATAGATGTCGGGCTCATTCTCGCGATAGCTTATTTCAGAAACTTGGGGACGTGTTAAGTGACGCAGAGGACGCATGTGCCTCATTTCGTCATCATCGTGTTCCATGCGGAGGACAAATGTTCGCAACTCACGGATAGAATGGATGTTCTCGTGTAATATTTCACGACGATAATCCGGTCGCAGATTACCACGAAGGATAGCTAATAGTGTTTCGTCAGGCATGGGACGTGTCAAACGGTCTGTAAGTTTTAAAACATTTTCATAAAATGTATCAAATGATTCATTGGATCGCTGTGTACGATTGCGAATCATCTTCGTGATGTCGAGATCCGTTAGTCGGTCCCGGAACTGGTCACGAAGCGATTCCTGGATTGATGGCCAATCCAGCGATCCACGGGCACGGTGGTAGCGCCAATACCAATCAAGGGACTTTCCCATCAAGAGTACATGCAAACTGTTACACAATGCACCGAAGTCTCCCCGTAGGGTTTGTCGCGTCAAAGCTTCAACACGGTATAAAAACGAATCTACGCTCATATTAGCGTCCTCACCGCTAAACTTCAAATTCCACGATGATAATATGGTCGCTACCTTTTCCGGAGATCTGTACTGTGAATCGGGATTCTGTATTGCCGGTCTGTTACGATTTGGCGGAGAGAAGAATGAAGGTCGGGGTTGATTTGTTCTGTTCATACTGTACCGGGGAGCAGATGGTCGTCGAAAGGTGCCTTCCGACCTAGAAGGTGCGGGTGCATTTAACCTATTTTGAGGGTGGCCTAACGATGCTCTACCCGGTGGATGGGAATTAGTTCTATAGTCGGGAGATAGTACCTGTATAGCTGACACAACCATTGATTCTAATCGTGGCAACAATTGCTCTATGACTTCGTCGCACGCAGGAGCTCCTGCCGATCTTGTTGCAGCATTAGTTGGCATGTCAGTCTCTTTCGGTGAAGTCTGTGGTACAGGTACACGGTTAGCTTGTGACCTTGTTACCATTCGAGATTTTGGTAGCGCTCCTTTAGATGGTGTAGGGCGCGGGTTGAAGTTTTTCACAGCTGGGTTTCGTGCTAATGCAGAGGAAGAAAACTGTGGCACTAATTCTTCCTTTCTAATTTGTTTCCGACAATTCGGACATGTGTCGTTACTAACCAACCATCTTTGAACGCAAGCATGGTGGAAATCGTGACTGCAAGGGGTCCGCACTAAGTCCTCGAGGGGAACCATTTCTGTACGGCATATTGTGCAGCGATTTTCCTCCTCATCCACAAATAAGGTAGTGAGGTCGGTCGATTCTATGCTGTGTCGCCTTGCCATAATGGCTACCAACCAAGAACTGTAGTAGAACTAAGGTGCTAAATACTGAGGTGCTACGCCAAGATGATGATAGAGGTGTATAGACCTTTGATTTAAATTGTATAATAATAATAGCATTTGCTAGTTAACTATAGGGTAAATTGTATGTATAGTGAAAGAAACGAATGTTGGTGCAATCTGTTCTTCATATAAGTTCAGAATTATTGTGAACTTATTCCTATTTATGCAAGCAGAGTATCGTAAAAAAAAAGAAATCAAAAAAAATATATAAAAAAATTAATCAAATTCTTCCTCTCCTCCTCTCCTTTCCCTCGAATCATAGTGCATGATTCATAAACAAAGTTATTTAGTGGAAGTCGACCTGAAAGAAAAAAAGAATAAGTCTTCATGGAGGCTTAAAATGGGATTCGAAAAACAAAGATGATTAGGCGAACCGCTTGCTATCAACGATCTGATCATTTGCCGTCGTAGGAGACGAGTCGTTATCTGGCACCATTGCCCAATACACGCTATTCTCTATCTCCGTTGTGTGCAAAGTCAAAGAAAGCTGAAAAGGGCGATCCGCACTAATAAAAAGAAAACATGCTTATAAAGAAAGGACCACTGATCTGCACATAAAGGTGGTGCTAAAACTTGTTTTCTTCTTGGTCTCATTATCGAAACGCTTCCAATCCATAAGCAGCTCTCAAGAAGAAAAAAGCCATACACCACGTGGTATCAGCTACCACGAGACAACAAAAAAGCAGAACAGAGCCTGTCAGGGAAGGGAAAAGCTACTTTAAAAGGATGGGTAGGGATAGGTCATCAGTCCTACGGTCTGCTCGGGCAAGGGGCGTAGAGCCGATGAAATGGAGTGCCATGGCACTCCGAAGGATTTTAGGGCTGATGTAGTGAGGCTACCAAAGGATGAGGACTCGAGATGGTGTGGAGTCCCCGTCGTCCGAAGACGACTAACTGGAAAAATCGGGGCCCCACGTTGGGCGCCATCTGTAATGGATTGCAGAGGACGAGTGGTGGATGATGGCCGTGAAGGCCAGAGGACAACAAAATTTATCGAAACCCCTCTCCACTAACTGCCTGGTGACGCACGCTCGCAGACCAGCCCAGTGGTCGGGAGTTGCGGGGTGGGTGTAAGTTACGGCAGCAGTGACCTCCTCCATTACGTCAAAAAAAGAAATCGTGCGTCTGCCCGTAACGGGAAAAATCGAAATAATCTACAAGACAAAAAAAAGGAAACCGAAGACAAAGGGAAACTAGTAGTGGCGCCTGCGCGCAAACTCCCATAACAATATCCAAAGTTCCGTGAAGGGACAGGACTGCAACAGTCAAACTCTAACGATAATTGCCACTAAGGCCACAAAATATATACAAAAAAAAAGGAGGACCGTCCAATCAGAACAGATTCCTTCCTCTTCCAGGTGACTTTGAGCCTGAGGTGTTACTTGGCTCAAATTATGGACCCCAGATGTTTTGGGTCCGCGCGTCTAAACCCTCCCATCCTTGGAATTTCTCGCGCGATAGTCATCGAAATTCCCCAATACATTAAAATTCAATTCATTGAGATTGGAGGGAGGGAGGAAGAAATTTGTACTAAGTTACTCCATGTTTATTAGCGTAAACCTATTTTAATTTGGAGTTTTCATGTATAAATTTAATTCATGCAGCTTATAGCTTTTAATTCAGGCAACTTGGCAGCGTAACCATTCTGGCACGTTGCGTTTCTTAAATCCTAGTTCTCATAAGCATCCCTTATTTTTAACGTAAACAACGTCATAAAACAAATAAATGCACTGTTTGCATTCAGTAAGTGCATCAATTATTTAAATATGGCGACCCAATGCACCAATGCGGGTGCTTTACGACCCCTATATCAAGTAGTATAATGAGTCAACACATCACCAAAACAAAATAAGGATTTATCCTTCCCAATTTGGGTTTTGAAAGAAAGAGAAAAAAATATTATAAGGTAATTGGTTAAATTTTTTTTTTTCATACAATAGAACGAAAGTATTCGTAGATTTAAATTTTATATAAAAAAAAAATAGAAATTCACTTTCTATTTGCATTACATGCAATATTTTCACTGTCCTTGCCACTATTCGGCAATACGTTCAACTGGGACTTTCTCAGTAAGCTGAGATTTACTTCGAATACCCGAATAATCGAAATTTTAATTGAGGCAATACAATTTGGCCGATTCGTATCCCAACAATTGTTCCATACAACCAAACACAGCTGTTTGGATCCAACGACTGCTTTAAAAAAACGTGATATGTTGCCGGAGTGTGCAGCATCTGTCGTATACGGACAATCGTTATCACTTCAAAAAATCAAAAATCACTTTACCGTAATTCTGTTTATTGTCATGATGACGTCGTCTGTTTACATAGGGAGATATCATTTATGCCAACTAGACTAAGAGCCAAGCCAGCAAAAGGTATAACTTAACAGAGAGAATCAGAATCACTTCAAATGGGCACGTGCGAAACAATCGTTCTCTCTTAATCCGAATGACTTGGAGAGAAGAGTTACTAAAGTGGATTGGAACGACAATGACGTCATAAAACTTAGACTTCGTACTCAAACCAAGATGAAGAGTGACACGAAAATGCGGAGTCAGGTAAAGTGCAGAGAAGGAGCATTTCACCAGCATGTATTTATGCGGATGTAATAGGGCCGAAAATCTAATGACGCCACGCATGCGTCACTGCTGAGGGGAGCCAAGAAAAAAAAACACTTGTGAAAGGATATCATAAAGACCTAAATATGCATGCCAATATACATACATTCACATATATATAAGTGTGTGAATACATATGTTCATGTATATATATTGTATCCTATTGAATATAATTCTGGAACGGGCTCACCAAATTGCTGCGGAACGGCTAGTCCAATAAACACTCGTTAGGTGGCGGTGCCTACGACGCCTCCACTATCGACTTCCGTATTCCTGTGGGACGGGGTGGTGATTTAAGTCGAAGCGCCTTATGCCCTTAATTGGGGAACGTGCTGATGGTGGACACTGGAATTTCTGGGGGGGTGTCACTATGGCCGCATATTATCGATGCGGAGGGGATTCCTCGTCGAACAACACTATGTGAACTTCCCCTTAACCTCACTTTCACTCGCGGACGATAAAGAAAAAAAAACGCGCGAGACAGGAATTTCGACTATTTTAGGGGCTTAGCGACAAATCGCGGCGAAAAAAAATGGGATGTTCGCGGGTAATAAAATTGCGCGTCGACACACTCCTAACGCGAGTTTCGCTGGGCCAAACTGAAGCCACGCGGGCCGCAGTCGCAGCAGTGGCCTTCTTGGGGCTCAAACTCTTGAAAAAAAAACCAATAAGCGCGGTTTGCAACGACAGAATTGTGTTCGCGGGAGGCCGGTGAATAAAATTATCGATGAACAACGACCGAAAAAAATAAAACGGATCTGACCGCGTGGTCAGCAAACACCGGATCATACAGCACCAACCGCTCGCTGTCACGACTTTCAAAAGACCCCTCGAATTCTCTGCCTGTTGCTCAGTCCTGTTCTTTCTCCGCGTCACCGTGATTCCTATTGGCTGGATCAATATAACATCCGATAGATCCGTTATTTGGATCTATGCTTTTCACTTAGCTCCAGGTTGTGTGTATTTGTTAGTGAAGACACCCAACCAGTTGCCCAGTGAGTGCGCTCAATGCCCCCGATTGCAATAACTTCTTGATAGTAAGGCCGATGTTGTGCAACTTGCATTTCAAAATTCACAAAAAAAAACAAAAGATGTGAAAAAAAATGATGCAACATTACACATTCCATCCTTATCGATATCGACTATTTTTATACCCTAGACTTTTAGTATAGGGTATATTGTTTTTGTCACGACGGAAATATGTAATACCTTAAAGGAGGCTCCGGAGGTATAGCAATGTACACATATATAGGTAAATGATCAGGGTCACCTCCTGATTCGATTTAGCCATGTCTGTCCGTCTGTCTGTCCGTCTGTCTGTCCGTCTGTCTGTCCGTTCGCACGATAACTTTCGATAGAATGAGGCTAGACCCTTCAAATTTTGGCCCAATTTTAAAAGCGTTGTCTAGTTGGTTGGTATTAAAAATGGGCATGATCAGGCCAATAGAACGCCTGCCTTCCCTACATATGTAAAATAATTAAATATATTTATAACTCCCGATTAAAAAAACTTGAAAAGCTCTAGCTCTGGTAGATTGCTCGTGTGGGTAATCTGATACTCCCCTGGAAAAATAAAATCGATCAGTTGAAAACTAACGGTAATTTTCTTACAAAGAGCCCCTACTTTTCACGTTATTTGTCTATAACTCTTGAACCAATTGACGTAGATATCTGATTTTTGGCACGTAATCCTGAGGTGAGAAGTTTCTTGAGTTTTAGTAAGTTGGGCATAATCAGATCAAAGGAACGCCAACCTCCCCTACAAAATTCCAAAAATTAAATATTATTTTAATTACGATAACTTTCGATAGAATGACACTAGCAAGTTGAAAATTTGGTAGAATGTTGGTGGTAAGATCTAGCTAGTTGTTGTTGAAAATGGGTAAGATCCGACCCAAGGAACCCCTACCTCCCCTAGAAATGAAACTTAAAATAAGCGATAACGTTCGATTGAATGAAGCCAGCGACTTGAAATTTTGGTCAAATGTTTAAAGTGAGATAGAGTTAGTTAGCATTAAAGATGGGTTAGATCCGACCTAAGGAACCCCTACCTTCCCTAGAAATGGAACTTCCAACAAGCGATAACTAACGACAAAATAAAGCTAGCGACTTGAAATTTTGGCCAAATTTTTGCAGTGGGATCCAGTTGGATATTGAAAATGCGTAAAATCCGACAATGAAATCCCTACTTCCCCTACAAATGAACTTCAAATAACCGATAACTTTCGATAGAGTGAAGCTAGAGACTTGAATTTTTTTTAAATATTTGTAGGGTGATCTAATTAGTGATGTGTGATAATGATGGGCAAGATCCGACCCAAGGAACCTCTACCTCCCCTGCAAGAGAAACTTCAAATAAGCAATAACTTTCGATAGAATGAAGCTAGCGACTTGAAACATTCGACAAATATTTGTAGAATGGGCTAGTTCATTGAGTTTGAGAATGGTCAAGGTCCTCCTGAATGAGAGTCAACCTCCCCTATAAACTGGCCATATAGGAAACTCGCTTTTAATGCATATGGTCGTTGCCAATTGGTACTTTCGGTATCACCACTAGGTCTGTACAAGTCTAGGGTATATACGCTTCGGACTTCGGACTGGGGACTGGTTTATATTCCCCATTTTTACCTCCCCTGTTTGTGTTGTTTTCCCTAGGCCTTTGAATTTATGTTAATACGTAAAGGACAAAGGCAACGAGCGGCGAAAACCCCGCCCACATCTCCCGAACTGAGCTACAGCAAGTATAGGCCGCTGCTTAGCTCGTTGAGGAGCCTTTTTCTTCGCCAGATGGCACAGCCCGACCTTCACGGTCAATTATGCTACCTTAGGCTCCGTCCCCACGGGCATCTTCGGATGCCCACCAAACCGTCCGTAATAGTCTGCATGCAACTTCTCAGGGATACCTCTCTTGCGCAAAGCCCCCCATATACATAGGATCCCGGTTTACACTATCGAAAACCTTCTCGAAATCGATGAAAAGTAAGTGAAGCGGAGAATCGTACTCAGCGCATTGCTCAAAAATGATTCGCAAGTTGTTAATATGATCGACACAGGAGAATTCGGATCGAAAGCCAGCCTGCTCTTCATCAATTGTGCTTTCTAAGTGGGCTTTAGTCTTTCTGGAACGGTTCTAGCTATTATCTTGACAATCTCGCTCTAATTCATTGCGTAAAAAGTCTTCCATCTTCATCCTGCACGATAGTTTCGCCAAAAGTTCAAAGAATGTTTCCGCATCGCGGGCACCAAACTCATTAGGAAGTGACAAATATTGTCCTGAGTTTCGGTCGCCTAGTTTATATTTGTGGTTGAAACAGAATAAATATATAAATAAAATATATAAATACCGGACAATATATGGCAAACTGCATTGTAACGCCAGAGCAATGCTATAAATAAACATAAAAGAACTACGATTGGGGTAAACCCCAATCATGCAATACTCTAGATGAATTTGAACCTGGTTAAAGCCAATAAATAATTTTGGTTGCAATCTCGGATGCATCGTTAAGACGTAAGACGTAAGTCGTTAAGACGTTAAGACGTATTTCATGAAATAGTGCAGTTTGTATGGGAGGGGGTAGAAGGAGGGTGAGGATTACAATAAATTTTATAATGTAGGTTACAATTATCATAAAAGTAATATATTCAAAATTTCAAAGCAAGATGTTTTATAGTTTCTGAGAAAATCTGATTATTGTAAATTATCAAAAATGTGTCATTTTGTATGGGAGGGGGTAGACGGAGTAAGGGTAATCGATTAATTTTTTTGAATCTAACTGATATTGTTAATTAAGTGATAAGTACAAAATTTCAGCCCGGTAAATTGTATACGTACTGAGTAAATTGGCTTAACGTATTTCATGAAATAGTGCAGTTTGTATGGGAGGGGGTAGAAGGAGGGTGAGGATTACAATAAGTTTTATAACATAGGTTACAATTATCGTAAAAGTGATATATTAAAAATTTCAAAGCAATATGTTTTATAGTTTCTGAGAAAATCTGATTATTGTAAATTTTCAAAAATGTGTCATTTTGTATGGGAGGGGGTAGAAGGGGTGGAGCGATTTAGCCCGTTCACGAACTTAGCCTTCATTTTTTGTCAAAAATAACGTGTGCAAAATTTGAACTTCATAGCTCAACGCGTTCTCGAGCTAGAGAGGTCACGGACGGACGGACGGACAGACGGACAGACGGACATCCGGTTTTGAGATATTCGAGTGATAATATGAACTTCTGTATCATTCATTTTTTTCTGCGAGCCTTATTTCTTAGCGTTACAAACTTTGTGGCAAACTTATAATACTCTCAGGTTTCATCTAGAGTATAAAAAGCGCGCGAAACTTTGAAACATATTTACAGAAAAAGGAACATTTTACTCCTGTTTAAATTTTTGTTAATTTGTTTGTTTGTTGTTGTTTTGTTTGTTAAATTTTGTTAATTTCGTATTTACTAGCATTTTGACTTCCTCTTAAGACTTCAACAGTTACAAAAAAAAATGTTTAAAAATAAATAAGTGAATTCCATCTTTCCAAAAATTCAAACTTTCTAAAGTCTGTTTGTTTAGATTTTCTAGCATTTCAAATCTCGGAGTATCCAAATTTTGAGGAAAGTAGATTGTGATGGCAGAGAAATGCTTTAAACAAAAAGCGCGCGCAACCAAAAATCGAAAAACGGTTTTCGGGCATGGTATTCAACTCAAAATATATTATTGTGTAAAAAAAACATGGGCTTAAGGAAAGAAAGTGAAATACAATAAATAATTAGAAATGGTTCAGGATAAAATAAATCATAGTTGGAAATGTGATTTGGTGTTTCCGTACAGTAGCAGGTCGAAAATTAGGCCACTTGGAGAATTGCTACGAAATTGGAACGAACAGAGTTCAGAAATTTGAAAATTCCAAGGAAAGGTGCGGTTTCTCCTTTTTCATATTTGCGTTCCTGACCGAAACCCTCATTTCGATAATACACTTACCAAAAAACAGGGACATACACCCCACTGAATTGGATTAAGACTATCTTTGCGATCCCCAAAAAAACCGGTCGCAACGCAAACTTTAAAAATCAATGGTCTGTGTATCTGTTATCCCCAACAATTGTGCCAATTTTTAAAACTGCACAATTTATTTTCCCATTTCCCGTTTATTGCCTGAACTCCCCTAAAAACATAAAATCACAAATTCGACCAGACGGCATAGCAAAGGCAATTAAATCACAGCTCGTCATTGCAAGAGTCATAAACTACCGTTGCATATCGCTTTGGTCATGGCATCCATTGCGTCGAATAGCAAGCAATCTGAACGCCCGCTAACGTGAACACAATAGTGTGGGGGTGGTTGAATAAATTCGCCGTACTGGGGCACTTTAGCTCACACTACTTCATATAGGTGTTATTTGAACGATGATAACACCTATATGAAGTAGTGTCTTTTGTGTGTGCATATGTGTCAGGAAAACTATCGATTTGAATTATCTGCTATTCAAATATCCCTCATTTGAGTTCACATTTCACTTTTAATGCTGTATACGCTATTTTTGGAAAGCACTCTCACTTACATTAGACGAATTGATCGGCAAACAAACCACACGTAGATTGCCAGGATTGATGGTGCGGACTAATATAGTGAAGAGCAAATACAATAGATTGATGTTGATTTTTTTAAGTGGTATCGAACCACAACTACCCAGAACATGCAGTGCAGGTTTTCGAGGACAAGACTAATTTAAATTTGAGAGCATATCACTGCGAAAACAATATGAAAAAAGTGCCCCACATTGGGTGCCACTAACAATAACTTTACTTTATTAGTATGGACTTCAAAGAGGCTAGTGTCAAGAAGTAGATGAGGATTAAAGTCATACGGAAATTTATGTAAGTATGGATGAGGACTATGTAAGGTATAGGCAGCGTAGCTGATACGTCGCTTTAATGCCAGAAATCACTGAATTAATTTTTGTTCTTAGCTACTTTATAAAATAATACCTTGTTAATGAAGCATTCCTTTCATTCTTCAAATAAGTACATATATCAAAAAGAAAAATTGCATTTTAAAATTATGTGAGTTCATTCTAGGCTATAATACATTAATACAAGACAGTGCAGCCAAAAACGCTATTCTCAATTAATTAAATAAATAACTGGCGCAACAGTCCAATTTGAGCCACGGCCTCGAGATGAGTTAGCATCATCTCATTTTCTAGATCGTGACGGTTTTTGTGCAGAGGTATGTGATCAGCAATACGCTCAACCGAGTTATTTACCCCATAATGGGTACTCATTTAACAGCTGAGTGGGCTCATAGTCCGACACGTAAATCCCCGGAATGGAACCGGGGCCCAGTGCGTTGAAGGCGAACGTGCTAACCGTTGCGCCATCCGGACTACAGTTCATTCTCAATTAATTAAATTACTTTAAACCAAAATAGTCGAAATAACAAACCTGGAAGTAATAAAACTGTCAGTCACTTTTGAATATCGGTATCCTTCACTTATTGTCCTAAAAAGGAAGGGACAGTGAGATCCATAGGAGACTGATTTCTTTCAATTCCTCTCATATATTTTTGGCTCCTGACCTGTTGCTAAGCTGGTCTTGATTTGAATAGCCGCTTCGCAGTAGGGTAAATATCGTTACTGTTTTTGTGCATGTCTGTTGGTCCTGGACGATGCATGTCGGTTAGTTGTATAGGCTTGTGGTGCATATAAGCCACGTTGTATAATTGGACGGATGTTGACTGATGTTAGCACATGCGGAAGGACGAAAGAGATGTCGTTAGCTAAAAACGTTAAGGCGTTGAATGTCTGTGTTGTCTTATCCCTATGGTGTGGAGCGTGACAATAAGCCACAGCCACTCCAGACTTGTTGCAAAATAGGCCTAAATGAGCAAGAGTGTTTGCTAGCACCAGTTATATGCTAACGAAACGTCAAGTTGACACGGTTATGTTCCACTAGAGATTAGGGTAAATAATGGTATAGAAGTACATTTGGCTACTTGCCCACCTAGTAGCGGGAAATTTCAAATTTTAAAGGGGCGCAGACGCACTGCAGACAATCAATGTATGCAATATACAGAAATTCAATCGTGAAACGGCAATTGCTTTGGTCGCTCATAGGAAAACTCTCATTATATCATACATATCATTTATCATATAATAATTAAAATTGTCAATTTGGCATTAACTTGTCAAAGAATTGCCAATTTACACGTGGTACCAACCCCAGTATTATTTAGACACGAGCCAGTATGTAAAGTAGAAATGCGTCGTTATTTTGTTGTAGGATTTCCGCTTTAGGAATTACGACCCTAGATTCTACGGTATTAAGCTATTAACTTGACGAATGTATCGTCAGTGTAACGGACGGTTTGTTGGGCATCCGAAAATGCCCGTGGGGACGGAACCTTAGGTGCCATCTGGTGAAGAAAAATGCCCCTCAACGAGCTAAGCAGCTGCATATGCGCTAGCTCAGATCGACAGACGTGCGCGGGGTTTCGCCGCTCGTTGCCCCTGTCATATACGTATTAATAAAAATTCATAGGCCTAGGGAAGACAACACAAACATGGGTTGTAAAAATGGGGAATGATAAAAAAATGAGGCGATGAGGATGGAATGCTTGGCGGACGGCGCAGATTCCCTCGGGTTCGCAACAGAGTCCAGGCATAAAGGGATCCTCGGTCTCTGGTTTCGTACCACCAACAGATCCTTACTCATCAGGTGCTGCCATAAATCTGCCGGTGGAAGCAACACTACCAGGATATGGGCCATTGCAGGTGGTTCATTACACTGCCTGAAGTGTATAAGTATATCAACTCTGGGCCTACCCACAAGTGTATTTTCGCCTCAGGCAGTGCAAAACTACCGTGTATATATGTATTATAAGAACCATATACTTCACTTCAATGTTAAGGTCCTTTTTGACGATTCGATTCGATTTAGATCCGATATCGTTTCAGATTTCCCTCAGATTTGTTTGCGATTTGCATCCAATTCAATTCTGAGAAGCTTTCGATTTTCTTCAGACATGTTTGCGATTTGCAATCAATTCGATCTGTTTCTGTGGGTTTGTTTTTGTTTTGTAGTCCAGGCTACGGACGCCGCAAAAGCGTGATATCAGAAAAGAAACTCTGTCTAGTTTTGAAGTTTCGTGTAATTAATGATGGAAGCTCTCTGATTATATCTTCCAAAGTTCCCGTTGATACGGGGTCGGGAAGTGTAGGGAAATGGGGTCAAAGTCAATTATGTAGCTTTCATTAAATATTTATTTACAAGGACGAGTTTGTATGGGAAGTAGACTTGTTATTTAACAAATTGGACTCATGTGTCAGGCAGATTCAGTAAGGTCCTTGGCAATCATCCACCTAAATTTGATGTGCGTACGAGCTGGAACTTTGTGCAAAACCTTCTTTCTATTGCACGCTGTATATATGTCGGAACCAACAGAATTGGACCACTGCGTCATATAGCTGCCATAAGAACGACCGTTACAAAAGCCTGTATTTGTGAGAAAAACTGTTTTGTTTCTGAAGACATTTTAACCAAATTTCATGTTTTTCTATGGTATACTAAACACCACTCCTGAAATTGGTTGAAATTGGACTACTATATCATATAGTTGTCACAGGAACGACCGGTCCAAAAGTAAGTTTTTGTCAGAAAAACTTTTTTATTTCTTAAGATTGTCCATAATGTTCAATGAGGCCTTTTTTCGTTAATTTTTTGTTTGAGGAGTATGGTTCATACTTTGCGTAGGTGAGTTGAATGAAACGTTAATCTTAAAGAGGATAGGGTGTGAAAGGGATCAGGTGGGGAGGTTAGGATAGGGATAAGGAAGGAGCCTGAAAGTTGGAGGGGGGGGGGGGGGGGGGGGTTAAGACAAACAAAATTAAGATCCATCTTAAACAAAAACACTGACTGACTGAAGTGGACTAGGGAAAAGGAACTGTGGACAAGGGACATGGATATGAAGAACATAACGGGCAAACGAGACTTAAGGGACATATCGGCCATAAAAGACATAACGGACATAAAAGACATAACGGACATAGAGGACTAACGAACATGGCGGATATAATAGACACAACGGATATAGAGGACTCAAAGATAACTCCATGTCAAAATATCTTAGAAATAAATGCAACATTACCACGCAAAGACATTTAATTTTTTTAGTGCTGTGACTTTGGCGTCGAGTGGTAATTCTATCACGAAGGAGCAAGTGTATCATTTGTTTATTGATAAAATTAAATTAGCCGAGAGTTAATGAATCAAAAACTGGCTGTGGGTACTAATAGAACTCGCACAGTGCTCCGAGCTTGCCAGTATAAAGACGGCACGGATAGGAGGTGTATGCTAGCAACTGCACTTCCAAAAAAAGTAGATATGCTATCGAAACGTCAACAAGGCATAGAAATGCTAGAGATGTTGACGCGCCAATGCCCGTGGAGTGGTTAAGGCAATTTGTATAATTCGAGCATGATAGCTGAAGTGCCCAGGTTCACTGACAAATTGCTTATAAGATACTCTGGTTACTGGTTATTTTGCTCCTTCACCACTTGTATTTTGAATTTTCACAAACATGACATCATTTTGCTTCAAAATTTAAATCTCTGTTTTATTGTGATTAAATCGTGTTATCATAACTTTAAATTAATTTCTTAATTTCGGGCAGCTATTGTCCTTTGATGCAAAAACTAAACGCATTACGCCTTCACTTCTGTCTTTAGTGGTTTCTGTTATTAAAGGGAGATGGGAGCTTCTTTCCTTATTCTTGGGAAATACTTGAATCGTGGAGAATCGCATCGATCCTATAGTGATTCCATTTATCAATTTATCCTCAGTGATTCAAAAATTAAAATGTCTTTGTTGATACAGTAGCCACTCGAAAATTAGAAGAAAAAAAAGTTTTGGCCAATTCTAATTTCCAAGATTTTCTAATTTCCAAGCGATTTGAAAAAATGTCGAAAAAAGTGGTCCGTAAGTTAATGTAAAAAGAATCGTTTTAAGGTTTTATGTAAGTTTGTTTATTAAGAGGTAAAAGCATATAAATGAAGCATGAAGCAAACAATTATGTGGTGAAAAATTCACTTATTTTTGATTGTCTTTTGCCAACATTTGCTGACAAGTTTACGGCTTTGTCGCGAATATTTTAAATCGCAAAAATTTCGGATGCCGTTACATAAAACATAAACGCGGGCATCAACCTCCTCGTCGTCAGAGTCGCAACTGTTGGTTGAAATCGAATTTTCATCAATTTTGTCATCATTCCACTCTTCGAACTCCGTGGACGTTACTTCCTACATATCGTAAATAAGGGACCTTTACATTGTCTATTGTATAGTTTGAATTTGTCGTAATTTACCTGTCCCAGAAGTTGAAACAATTCTATTGTCTCTTACCGGAGCCTTAGGCTAGCCAGGGGAATATTATCTTCCTCTTCAAAATCGCTTTCGTAATTCACATTCACACTAGCGGAACCTAGTATACCCATGATCTTTCTCCAACTCGAGAGGTGAAACTCATGGCAGTCATTGCAAGCTCTCTTTCTTTTTCTGCTGAGGGCTTAGGACGTACGAGTCTTGTACAACACGTCATCCATGTCGGCGGCAGCAGGCCAATTAAGCAGGACATTTTGCAGTCTCCCCCGCCATCGAGAAGCACCTCTTTGCAGAAATTGACAGGATGCTTGCAATGGGTGTCATTGAAGAGTCCATCAGTCATTTATCTTCGCCTGTCACCCTTGTAGTGAAGCCCGGTAAGGTCCGGATGTGTCTGTACGCTCGGAAAGTGAACGACGTCACGGTCAAGGACGCTTATCCTTTGCCTCTGATCGATGGTATACTAGGTCGACTCCCCAAAGCCGAGGTTATCTCGAGTCTCGACCTAAAAAAACGCCTTTTGGCAAATACCACTCGACCCAGAGTCAAGGGAGAAGACGGCCTTCACTGTTCCAGGTCGGCCATTGTATCAATTCGTAACGATGCCGTTCGGATTGTGCAATGCTCCTCAGACTAATGCACCGAGTCGTTCCAGCTCATCTGCGCCACCAGGTTTTCATTTACTTGGATGACCTGCTGATAATTACGGAGACATTCGAGGAACATTTTGAGATCCTTCAGGAATTGGCTCTTTGTTTTCGCAAGGCCGGTTTAACCCTTAACCTTGAGAAGAGCAAGTTCATGATTTAGGCCATATAATTGGGAACGGAACAATCAAAACAGATCCGGAAAAAGTCCGTGCTATTGCCGAATTTCCAAGGCCGAGTTCGGTAAAACAGATGCGTTGATTTCTCGGATTATGTGGGTAGTACCGTCGATTCGTGCCCAACTTCGCGTCATTGTCAGCTGCGCTGACAGACATGCTTCACAGAGGACGTTTCACTTGGTCCGAGGAAGGACTGAAGGCTTTTCGGGCTTTACGAGATAGCTTGTCGTCTACTCCCGTTTTGCATAGCCCGGATTTTGCAAAACCTTTCGCTATCCATTGCAATGCGAGCCAGTCTGGCATTGGAGCAGTATTAGTTCAGCTAAACGATGACGGAGCTGAAGTCCCAATAGCCTTTATGTCGAAAAAGTTCAACTCGGCCCAAAAAAAATTATTCAGTCTCTGAACAGGAATGTCTGGCAGCGGTGCTGGCGATTAAAAAATTCCGCGCTTATGTCGAGGGACACGAGTTTTCGGTTATCACCGACCATGCCTCGTTAAAGTGGCTAATGTCCCAACCGGACTTAAATGGGAAGTTAGCGAGGTGGGCGTTAAAGCTACAAGGCTTTAAATTCATAATTAAGCATAGGAAAGGGAGCCAGCATGTGTTCCCCGACACGCTCTCCCGTGGATACTCAGCTAACGCCCTCTCGATAGAATGGAATTAGACACGACCCTTGAAATTGACTTGTCATCACCCTGTTTTAAGTCTGACTCTTATATCGCATTAATTCAACACATCCAAGAAAACCAACACCGTCTTCCGGATCTAAAGGTTCTGGACGGATTTGTATACCGGCGCTCGGAGTATGCGACCGGGAACGAAATACAGGAGGAGAACTCATGAAAATTATGGGTTCCAGAGGGCTTAACGTCGACCTTAATTGCACGCGCGCATAATCATCCACTATGTGCGCACGGAGGATTAGGAAAAACACTAAGACGCCTCAGGACTTTTTCCTTTTGGCCGAAAATGTCAGGAAAAGTGAAAAATTTCGTGAGCGCGTGCATTAAGTGTAAGGAAACTAAAGCCCCAAATGAAGTTCTTAGACCTCCCATGGGGAATCTTGTCGTTCCTGAGCGCATATTTCAGCGCCTGAATGTGAAGTCACACTTCTTACGCTTGAAAATTAGAACAGTTTATTCTAATTTTAGAGCGGCGAATGTACATAATTCGCTTGTTCTAATTTCCAAGCAATTCTAATTTCCACGAGTTCTAATTTCCGAGTGGCTACTGTATATCCATCTTTGTCATCGAATTGTATTCAAAACCCAGTTGGATCAATAAGTTTCCGGTCCTACTGTGCTTCCATTCATCGATCTATGTCTAATTTGACAATAGTCATCAATTCTTCATAAACTACAGTTATCCATTCTACAAGATCGATTCCTTTTTTCATATTTAGTATCGCAAAAATGGCGAAGCCCATACAAATATCTCCAATCTTTCATCGATTCCTTAGTAGAAAGTATTCGATTTAGAATCGATCAACTTTCGATTCTTGTCTGACTGGGAAAGATTACTTTAATTCGTTCAAATCCCTTAAATTTTGATCTTATTGTTAATCATTTCAAGAGCCACAAGGGAATTGAACTAAGAAGATAAATTGAAGTTAATTAAATATTTGTTTAGGCTCAACATAATCTGTAGATGCGGTTACCACAAATTTGTTTCTAAAGAGAATGATGGTGATGCGTTTTCTTTACACATATCATCAATCTTTTCGTTAAGCTCTTCATAAATTAAGCATTAGAACTTTGATTTGTCAATAGTCTGAACTGTTAAATTGTTTTGAAAAATGTATACGTTAATTTGATATGGGCAAGCAATTAATTATGCTGTTTATCGGTTGAATCGAACTTTATCGAGTCAAACACCCAATAAGACTTCGTATGAAACTTGGATTTGAAAAAATAAAATCAACATACGTATTCGGGTCTTTGGTCGCCACGCTCCCAATGAACGAAATCGTAAGAGAAAAGCATAAAAATGATACTGGTCGGTTACGATAACTTCAACTACAAAATGTATGATACTGGTAACCACAAAATAAAAGTATCCGGAGACGTTATATTTGACGAATCCATTGTAAATAGTCAACCCCCTTGGGAGGTTGAAGCCCTGAATTTTGAAAAATGAAGAAAAATATAAATTAACTAAACGCATTCTTTTAAATATGAATTATTTGTATTGTAGAATAAAATTTAGTGGGAGTATTAAGAGTGAAGTAGGAAGAAATTTCATTCAATTTAGTTTCATATTTCACACCCAATTGGCGTTACTTTCGTTCTCTTACTTCCTGACTCACTTTCGCTCTAACTAGCGTTGTCATAAGTCGTAACTTTTAATTGTTAGTTTTTACCAGTTTTATAAATACTTAAATATTGAAATCCTATCGTTTTTATTATCATAATCATTGCTTAACATTGATTTTATACTAATCGATTTACGTGCAGAAATGTATAAAAACTACAATAAAACAAGCTAGCTTGCCGAAGGTATGATACCTTCGTATCATACCTTCGTTGTGACTTATGGTGCATTTGCCACTTAGAAATTAGTAGTAAAACTTGTTCCGATTTCACTGTTCCTATGAGAGGTATATGAAACAGTAGGCCGATTTCAACCAAATTTAGGAACGTGGTTTGCCAGTCAATATGAATGGACAATCTGGAAAAGATATCTTCAGAAATAAAAAAGTTTTTCTAACAAAAACTTGTTTTTGGAACGGTCGTTCCTATGACAGCTATACGATAGAGTAGCCTCTGAGTTTGACGTGGTTTGATGCATACTCGCGACCAAAATGGTTGTCGTGTGTGGCGAACTTAAGCGATCACGATAATTTTGCTATTATTTTTTATTGCTTAAGCTTGGTATAAAGTTCGTCATGGAATGAAAAGTGGCGGGAAATCCTTACAAAAATTCTAAACCGGTTCACCGGTGAAAAACTTCACGTGTATTTTGTACGAGATTTCACGGCACTTTTCATTCCACGACGAACTGTATACCAGGCTTTAGAATTAAATAGAAGTTGCTGAGTTATTTTACAATCAACTGAAATATTCTACTATGGTTTTTCCTGAATGTGTAGCCAATGGATTGAAACCGGAAAGCAGGTACAGAATGTCGCGAATTCACAATTTGTGTAATCATTGTGTGACATTGTAAGCGATTATTTCGACCTCTCATATTATTGGAAGAATATCGACTTTATTGGACTCTTTAAATTTTTGTTCAATTTAAATGAATCGTAGTAGCGGCACGTTACTAACGAGTATGCATTTGAATAAAGTCATAAAGGTGGGAGCCGAATTGATACAAGGACGCGTTTGTTGATAGACGTGGGATGCGTTTTATGGATTGAATTTCGAAATAACCACCCTTGGTGGAGTCGTCGAACCTGAACGAACATTATTCTTTTGTGGAAGATAACCGCCACCATCATTATTGCGTCAGTATCAAATGTCTAGACTGCGCACCAGTTATCATACAGCCTAACAATTTTCCTATTTTTAACATGGATATATTTTTGGTCTGGAGATGGGGTTCTCTCCCAGAAATGATGCTAAAATATTTGCGTGTGAATGAATTTCTATGCAAGCGATAAGATGATTTTGAATGCTTGCTATTTGTATCAGTATAGAGTGTGGGGTGTACGCATAAATGCGATCTGTATCCGTGTGTTTATGTTGCAATGAACTGTATACCGAAGGCGTGTATTATTAATAATACTATCGATGTGGCTTGTGTTACTTGCATGGAACGGATAAATGGATATTCCATGAAATGCTATCGATGAATGTGTTATATAGATGACTTACTTAAATATGGGAACATTCGCCCTACCTTTACTCAATCGGCAACGTCTACCCACTGTATTGTTTCCGTAATTGGTGAACGTGTCGAAGACACGAAAAAATACCAAACAAACCAAACAATTCAGCTCTGTTATCCATCGATATCATTTATTCGATATGATTACTGTATACCTTTAGGTCATTCTCTACCTTACAGAAATGGAGCGAAGGATCCACGTAGATAGTCTGCGTCTATTTTGATAAAATCGAAGCAACAACTAGAAATTCGTTCATAAATAGGTGAACAAAAAACAATAAATAGAAATATGTATAATGAATTAGTAACATGCTATTTCTGTACTACCGGCGCTGGAGCACTTCGTTTGCAAGCAAAGAAGATAGAAAGCTAGTGGGTTCATTCGAGGGATTCCGATAAAAATATTTTATTGTGATAGAGTAAGTGTGGACTGACCCGGAACTCACTGCTGGAACTATATATTTTCCTGGTATTGCTATTCTAGTTTCGAACTAATTCCATTAGTCGAATGCCCCGAGCGAACGTCAAAAAGGTTTTCGATTTTCGGTCACTAAATAAGAATAGCCATCGAGTAACAATGTAGTGGACAGGAAAAAGCTTTATATGTATCATGTCGAAATGGATAGCTACGGCAATCATCTTGTTAATACTATCGACCTCACATAACTTCCTATTATATTGATTTTTTCCCAATGAAATATTTATACAAAGGGACCCCGAGCAGAATAGATTGTATAGGTGGATATGTACATACATATTTTTTGTTGTCGGTACGAAATAGGGGAAATGGCGTCGTGCTTTATTTCATATCCGTTTCGCTCGATATCAAACGGTTGTTGCTTCGAGCGAGCATCTGACGCGAATCCTAATGGTCAGGGTATTATCTTATTACATTGATTCTTTTTTTGGACAATTTTATTGTCTACTGATTTGATGAATGATTTTTTATTATTTCTTTTATCGAACCGTTTGACTAATTCGATAGAGTTCTTCCTTAGGCAGTGTTAGAAGGTACGGTTTCACAAGCGGTTTTAGCAGCGGCGCTTCGCTGTGGCAATAAAACAGCAGCTGCGGCTTAGAAATGCATAGTTTAAATGCAGCTCGACGCTCAGCGCGGTTTGTTTGTCTACTATTCAATTTAAGAATGAAATGAAACCGCAATATAGAGGGCTACGCCCGCAATTCGAGGGTTTTGTACCATAGCTTTAATACGAGATGCTGTACTGTAGATAGATATGTATGTATACGAGATAAACTGTCCTACTCTTCGAGATGCTTAACCACCCATGTTAAGAGACATTGCAAATTGCAAACTTATAAAAAAACTAATAGAGTCAGCGACCAGCCCACCCCCCGCTCCTCTCCCGGCAATCTTTACCCTTACGGAAATGGTTAAACTATTGTATAATTCGCTCTAGGAGAAACAATATGCAAGTATGTACTCCCACCTACATATACAATATGTATACGAGGCAAATAAGTGCATTTTTTGTATGGATAGTGTCAAAATGCCTAACTTTAAATGAATGTACTATTACTAAATATTACGTGGTTGTAATGAAACTTGAAATGAAATGAAATGCCGCTGTTTTGTAAATTTTCATATTTCTAAGTATAACGGGCTCGAAATGCAAGGGGGGGGGGACGAACTCGGATCACACATTTTCCCCTCTCCCTCTTTTCTCATTTCTTCAAATTTGAAAATAATTCCAGAAATGGAATGTACTCAACGGTACCTTTCTTACGATACCCCACTTGCCTGTACCAAACGAAAAAAATTTTTCGACCTTCATTTCCCCTCTATGGGGACCTCCCCTTAAAGTTCAGCTATTACAACGCATCGCTTTCTCCAGCGAAGTATAGTACTTCTACATATTTCCACCAAATTTCATGCATGTAGCTTCAGCGGTTCGTGAGATATTTCATGGACAGACAGACAGACGGACACATGACCGATTTCATAAGGGTTTTGTTTTTTTACAAAACCCTAAAAACACTCACTTGCATAAGAACATAAACAAACACGGTCAGAAAAAATTACAAAAAATCATCTTTTTTATGATGACCATTTATTTCACTGAATAAAGGCATATACTAGCATATATAGGGTGTCCCGAAATTGGCGTATTAACGCATTGCCACGTGATTCCCTATGCAATTTCCAGAAAAATATTTTATATTAAATTTTTTTTTTTTTTTTTTGGAATTCTTAACCTGTCATCTGCTGCAGGTATTCAGGTTTTTTTTTGTTTGAAAATTGCCTACCTCACATTACTAAAAACAGAATATTTGGAAAACTAAGCTAGCTAAAATCCTGACATAAAAAGTCAATCGCACCCATTGCTCTAAAATATAAAATTTACTTCCTAGAAATCAGACAACCGGTTTAAATGTTATAAATTTGTAAATTAAAAATGTTTGCTTTGCACCGAAAATAAAAATTATTTCCATCACCTTTTCGTTGAATTTTTGCCTTACGGAATGTACTGTACTTGTCCTGTTTCAAAAATCAATTCTCCATTTTATTATAATCAAAGCCTGTTAACATCATTTCATCCTATTTTTAACTGATTTTTGAAGAAAAAATTAGTTATTCGATCCACCCTCAATAAAGAGTTTGAACCCCGGACTTGGTTTTCTTTACGTTTCATGACCCCATCATTCGATTTTTTTTGTGTCATTTCTATCTATGTATCGAGTATACTAGCTGCGACAGTCGCGCAACCACGGGGAGGGCTAAGGGGGCTAGAGCCCCTCCCAGGACAAAGAAATATAAAAATTAAATAAAAAGTTTTAAAGGTGAGATATTTTTTTTTCTAACTTCACGTTTTTTGTCTGCTGAACACGAAAACGAAGTTTGGAAATTTTCACTGGGAACCCCCTTTTAATAACACTTTTTTCAATGCTATGGATTGACGTTTCGTATCTCCTAAAGTATATTCTTAACACTCGCATACATCCCATCTCAATACCACGTCGTTACATATGGGAGTACCCGGGTACTCACATAGACTTTGTATGAAAATTTCGTAGAATTTGGTGTTTAGAAGAGGTAAATCAAGCGAATTTGGAATAAAAATAGGCATGAAACCGTTCACGTGAAGCGTGAAGGGTTTTATACCAGTTATCATACTTTCAATTCCTGTTATCATAGCCTCATTTTGATCTGCGGTGCATTTACCACTGTGAAATTAGTAGTAAAATTTGTTCGAATTTCACTGTTCCTATGAGAGGCATATGAAATAGTGTGCCGATTTCAACCAAATTTTAGAATGTGGTTTGGTGGTAAATATAATTGAAAAAAAGTTTTTCTAACAAAAACTTGTTTTTGGAACGGTCGTTCCTATGACAGCTATACGATAGAGTAGTCCAATTTGAACAGAATTCGAGGATGTGATTTAGGGCCGAAAATTATTGATTAAGGGACTAAGGGATTAAGGATTAAGGGACTTGTTATATTAACATAGAACCAGGCATTTTTCGGGAATCAATTTCTCGTCGGAACTACCGAGGAAGTCGCCAGAATCGCCGGAATCGACAAGACTTCCTATGTAATCGTGGCGTTCTTCGTCCATCATACGTTGCCAACGAGCATGGCTAATATCATCCATTTCCAATTCTTTACAGTCTTACACTCTCAATGATAAAGTCGAAATTGAATGGAAACCCTCGAATTCAAAAAATGTATGCGACAGGATTTTACCCAATCCTGACACAGGATACGTAAGAGTCATAAACCTATTGTTTGAAGTATACCCTTTTTTATTGCAACTGCTAAATTTATAAATGAATAATTTTTCTGGGTAAAACCCCATTTAATATGAATGTGAGTACCCGGGTACTCATAAATGTATCCGAGGGGTAACCAACAAAATGTGAAAAAAAAAATGTATAAACAAAAATGCAAAATTGCATGTGGATATGTTTTTCCAGGTAAAACATAATAGCGATAGCTCATTAGGAAGATGGGGACAATAAAAATTACAAAGTGAAATGAAACCGGAATATAGAGGGCTACGCCCGCAATCCGAGGGTTTTGTAGCAAGCACTTATTTTGGTGTATAAATATCGGCTCCTTGCTCTTCTTGATACCACTCAAATGGATAAAAAAAAACCTAATTAAAATGTCTTACCCGCTTACATTTTACATGCCAATTCATATTACGTGATTGTAACGAAACTTAGAACATATTATTGCTGGAGGTATTGGTTATCGTTGGCCACCAGTACTTTTGACCTCAAATGTGTTTAAGTCATTCAGGGGTGTGCTAACTGTAACTATAGAAATAAGCTAATATCGACCTATTCTGAGAAGATTTACAGATTCCATTATTATCCATTTTTTTCGGAACCCACCCAAACTTACAGGATTTCATAATTCTAAATATAACGGTCTCGAACTGCAAGGGGAAGGGGACACATTACGAACTAATATTCCTCCCCCCACTGTTCCCCTTTCTAAAAATTTCAAGAAAATGCGAAAAAAAACATTACCTTTCTCACGACACCTCACTTGCCTATACCAGTCGATAAAAAAATTGATTTTAATTTCGCCTCTATGTGGACACCGCTCCCCCCACCCACCCGCTAAAGTTGTTATCCCCCCCCCCCCCCAAAAATCTTTACCCTTTCAAAAATGATAATTTAAATAACTGCAATTCGCACTACGAAAAACAACATGAAAGTAGTTACTCACACCTATGAAGCCGGTAGGTGTATTTTTTGTGTGGATAGTGTCAAAACGCCTAATTTTAAATGAATGTACTATTATTAAATATAACGTGATTGTAATGAAACTTCGAGACGTTATTGCCTATGGTGTTGGTTATCATTGGCCATCAATATTTTTGACCAGTGATGCGTTTAAGGGGTGCAGGGGTGTGCTAACTGAAACTATAGAAATGTACTATTATTAACCTTTTTTGATCAGATATCAAAATTCTACGATTTTTGGTTTTCTATGCTAGTGAAATGCCGCATTCCTGCAAATTTTCATATTTCTAAGTGTAACGGTCTCGAAATGCAAGGAGGGGGGGGGGGGACAAACTCGGATCACATATTTTCCCCTCTACCTATTTTCCCCTTTTTTCAAATTTAATGAAAATACCAAAAATGGAATGTACTCGTTGTTACCTTTCTCATGATACCCCACTTGCCTATACCAGATGAAAAAAAAAATTTGACCTTCATTTCCCCTCTATGGGGACCTCCCCTTAAAGTCAACCTATTACAACGAATCGCTTTCTCCGGCGAATTATAATAATTCTACATATTCCCACAAAATTTCATGTATGTAGCTTCAGCGGCTCATGAGATATTTCATGGACAGACGGACAGACAGACGGACGCATGACCGATTTCATAAGGGTTTTGTTTTTACTACAAAACCCTAAAAACTAGCTTTTTATAGCTCATGAGTACCCGGGTACTCAAATATGTATGCGAGTATTAAAGTACACTAAATTTGCTAAACTTTAATAGCAAAATAAATGTTCAGAGCTTCTTGGTTAATGGCTGTTAAAAATTGCAATGAACCTTTTCGTCACACTAATGAAGACAAACTGCGTTATTTTGGGTTTCCCGTTCAAAATTTGTATTGGCAAACCTCGGATTTATATTCAGACCCTTTCCACCTATGTCTGTCTTTTCCGCCCCGCGTTCCTAGACAAGTTGGTCACATTTAAATTTTGAGTTTTGTTAATAGAACAGTTACTGATAGAGATACTATAAATTAAGAATTGTTTTGGTTTCGAAAGTCAGGCTACTTTCACACGGTGAGTCCATGAGCCGGTGAGTCCGCAATGCTTTTAGCATGAGCTCAAGACGCTGGGGGAGCGAGATTATGCGTACTCTTGGTTATCAGAGCTTCTACACAGATGTGTTCATGATTCACTCACCGGCTAATGGGCTCATCGGCTCACCAACGCAATATTATTTACTAGAATGGGAATTGACTGCAAGCGTCGAAAGTCCAGTCCAAAGGCGTCGAAATCTTTAAAAAAAAATTATGTGCATCCTTTTGTGAAAAGAAAAAGATTTTTAAGGGTTTATTTTTTTTTATTTTTTATTGAGTTTTAAGTGAATACACTCGAAATGGTAACTTTTATCCTGTCGCACTTCGCTGGTTTCTTTTAAGTAGAATTTTACTGATGGTTGAGACTGAAATCATTCATTAATTTACTAGAAGTTGGCGCATAAGAAGATTACATTATGGACTCGTCAACTCATGAGTTTAACATGGACTCAAATAGAGGTTTTCATTCGGTAAATTTGTGCGTCGAAGAGTCTAAGTGTCACCATACACTGTCGAACTCCAACTCGAGCACGAACCTAGTACAAGTGGACCGGTTTTCTTCACACCTATGTGAAGTGTCTGTGTGTGTCAGAGGACATTTGTACCAGGTTCGTGCTCGAGTTCGACAGTGTTTAGTGACACTTAGCCACAATTAGATTGTGTCAAATCCTCTATTTATTCTTGAGTCGATGAGCCGGTGAGTTAATGAGTATATGAGCTCGTGGGCCGCCGATTGTCTAAAATTAGTCTAACGCATATTTTTCAATTTTTCGTTATTGCAAAGTAGACGCACAAATTAAAGTTTCTCGATAAACGTACTACATTATAAAGAAACTGATTGTGTTAATTTTATGCCCTATTTTCCTGCAAGGAAGATGGAGTAATTGTCAGCCGCAGAACCTGTTCGTCAGCATATTATTTACAATTATTAGTGACCGCTTATTTGTTTTCTCAGCCCATCTCAGGACAAAATGCTGGTTGCGCTACTGAGCTGCGAGAGCTCGCTTCGCTCGCTCCCTCATCTAGGGCTCGCTATGCTCGCGTTGTTTGCTTCACTCACAACTTGACACTAACCTTGAATATTTTTTTTCATACATAATTAATTTGTTCTCCGCTCACTCAACACCACAACGATAAGGCTAAACTTAAGATAAATTAAAACTAACTTCACTTTCAGTCGGATACTTTTACATAGTTTCAGCGGCTCAAATTTCTAAGCAGAATTACAGGGACGCAGACTTTTAATATTAATTTGTGAGATAGAAGCCCAGGTGCGCTTAGGGCATTTAAAATTTCAACCGGATAATGGGTAGCATCTTCTTGATCCATTACTCGGTTGATTGAGCTATATTTAACACATTCCCCAGGAACGCATTTTAATATTTCTGCGTTTATCGTAGATGCCTGGTCGGTTTTTAAATACGCAACATCAATTATTTTAGAGAATAACCTTCCCTTTTTTCAGTAACAAATCTGAAAACTCTTGGGCATTTTCTCTCTCTCTATTGCTCTAACCCCTTGTGGGGCATAGCGCGTCTACTGTTCCATTTGGCCCAGTTGACGATTCTCGGCATAAACTGGTTTCGGAGAATGCAGTTGCCAGCATGCACCTCCTGCACATCCATGGCCACGAACGTCGTCGTGGACGGGACTCGAACCCGAAACGCCGGTAGTCAAACATGAGACTGATGCCTCAACACACTGCGCTACCGGTCGCCCTTGGGCATTTTGATTACCCCTAATTCGCGTTTAGTTGACAAATGCATGGGTATGACAATGTGCCATAGATGTGAGTTCTTTAGACATGCCCTAATTGCATCGGCCCTCATCCCTCGGGGTTTTACTGGTAAAGTTTTCCTAAAGTCGCTACAGAAAAGTAATGTATTACCGCCCATAGGCCGGTCGTTTTGTTCGATGTCACGTAAGGTTCTATCTACTGATTCAACCGCTTTCCGATTTGCCATAGTGCACTCGTCCCATATTATTAAGAAACAATCGCGCAGAACCCTGGCTTTGTTACTGTTTCTGGATCCGCTACACACTGGGATGTCCGTATGGTCCAAGTAAATCGGGATCTCGAACATAGTATGGGCAGTTTTGCCAACTGGTGACAATGTAGCGGCTATTACTGATGAGGCGACCGCAATTGCTATTTAGTTTTGAATACATTTGGGCAAAGATGACTTTAGTGGGAAATGTTTTCCCCATCCCATCGGACGGACGGACGGAAAAATAGGATTTCCCCCAAATCACCGTCTACGCTATGACATACATGATCGAATGTCAAACGTTGTTCTGCTGTCATACTCCATAAAGCATTTCACAATATTTCAGGCAACTGCGCTGAACTAGAATTGATTTCCGCTGTATTCTCCCTATTAATTTGTTCCTCGCCAGAAGTTGGTGTGGGCATACTGTAAAAGACAGAGAGAGAGAATCGCCCCCTGTTACTGTTTCTTGGATAGCCAGCAAACACCGATTAAGATTACTCTCACGCAATCTGTCAGTCCCCCATGATTGTTGCGGCATGTATCCCCGAAAAAGTCTTCAGCAAACTTATTTTGATACTTATGCCACAACTCCGCTGCACACGAAAAACAACAAAATACCAGTAATATGACAAACAAATGACGCAAGCGATGTGAACTATCTCTGACGCATGTTTCGGCCAATGCGTCATACCAATGCTGATCGCCATCTAGCAAGTGACGTGCCCGGCAACCAGCCTGATAAGTATCGTATTAAAAATCGTCAACCTTTCGCAAATCAGCAAAAGTAGTAGGACCCCAAACTGTATGAAGTAGTAACCGTAAGTATTCGAAGTTGTTCGGATGTACTGTGTTAACACTTTCCGAGACGTGTTCTTTGCCAGGTGCGCCATCTACAGCTAATCCACGTTTTCTACGATTGAAAACTTCTTGCTGTTTGTTATACGTATAGTATGACGGAATTTCTTCGTAAAACAGTGTTTTTGCGAAATCGTCAACTTGACAAATTCGAAAGAATGCCAACAAAATAGTTTGTCGCGGGCTTTCAATTTGCTCGGTCACATTTTCAGAGTTAAAGTACACCCGCTGCCCAACATCAAGATGTATAACTGGTGGAAATCTTCCATGAATAGGAAAGCTCAAAACGCTTCAAACCGCCTCAGAAGAACTTATACGGATATATTTTATATAGCGGCCAGATTAGAACCTACTGAATTCGTCGTACTCAATATTTCTTAACTCAAATGTTGCTTGATCACTACCTTGGTTGACGTATTTTTTTTTTTGTGAGACGGAAGTCCAGGTGCGCTTAGTGAACTTAAAAATTCAACCAGATAAATGTGTAGCATCTTCTCGATCCATTACTCGGTTGATTGACCGATATTCAGCACATTCCTCAGAAACGCATTTTAATATTTCAGTGTCTGTCGCAGATGCCTGGTCGTTCCGGGGAGTGAAAATAGCTCTCCTGCAAAGCTTAGAGTTTTCATGATCAGCTAATTTTGCAGGGTCTCCATACACTGACACGACATATTTTTTTATTATGTAGAATAATATTCTCTTCTTCTTCCGGACACGCACCGTAAACTCTTGGGCGTTTGGATTACCCCCAGTTCGCTGGTTAAATGTATGCTCAACAATTTGTATTTGCTAAATTAAAATAATGAATACTGAAATGTCAAATCTATATATAGGTATAGTACATTGAACGAAATAAGACATAAAATACAGATTTTCATGAATATCTCGACTCCAGCGCCACCTACCAGGTCCAAACAACTTTATTATTATTCAATTGAATTTGAGCAAAATTGGACCATAAATAAGAATTTTATAAATAACTCCACTCCAGTGCCACCTACCGAGTACAACAAAAAAGTTGGACAGCTTTATTGGTTCGTGAGTTATAAAAGCAGCAACATCTGCACAAACGTTTTTATAAAGATAGTACATTCCTTTAAATTTGGACATTTATCATCCATACAAAAAATGCACATAACAGGCCTCTTGTACTATATACTAGTACTACGAGTGCAACATACTTGCATATTGTTTTTCGTAGAGCGAATTGGAGTTAACCATTTCCAAAAGGGTAAATATTGGTGGGAGAGGGAGGAGGGAAAGGAGGGGTGGGGGGAGGTATGCTGGTCACTGACTCTACTTGCTATAACTATTCAAACAATTTATTTTCAATATTTTTTACGCAAGCTTACAATTTTCAATATCGTCTTAACATGAATGGTTAAGCATCTCCAATGGTAGGACAGTTCATCTCCTATTGGCATGGGACACTACAAAACCCTCGGATTGCGGGCGTAGCCCTCTATTTTCCGGTTTCATTTTTTGTTGTAGCCTGAATTATAAGTCGAGACTCGGTTGAAATATACAATTTAATTCCTCAGAATCTGGAGTTACTGGATGTCCTGAATTACATATTTGTTGACCCCGACTTTAAGTCCGATTAATTTTCACAAGTAAACTGTAAGCATATCTTGGTTTTGCCAAGTTTTCCACAGAACCGGACTGTTGAGAGAAACGAATATTTATTTTAATAATTTGTGTGATATTAGGTGTACAAGATATAACATATTCTTTTTAGCGGACCTCATTCTGCTGAGCTTAATGGATCCAGTTCGTAAAGTAAATTAGCTAAAATGTGGCGTTGCAATTGTTTTCTTTTTTCTCTTCATTCTCTCTCTCTCTCAATTGCCCTAACACCTTGTGGGGCATAGCGCATCAACTGTTCCATGTGGCCCAGTTGACGTTTCGTCGGCAGAAACTGGTTTCGGAGAATGCAGTTGCCAGCATGCACCTCCTGCACATCCATCACCATGAACGTCGTCGTGGACGGGATTCGAAGCCGAAACGCCCGTAGTCAAACTTAAGACTGATGCCTCAACATATTGCGCCACCGGTCGCCCTTTCTCTTCATTCGGTCTTCTATAAAATTTCTTTTTATACCCTTCACGGATGTGATAGGGTATATTATTATTATTATTATATACTTTGGGGGATAGCCGAAGCAGACCACTAACGTTTGGGTCCCTTTTCGCCCCCACCCGGTCATCAGTGACTTCCAGATGTCGACTGATAATTGTCGACCTCTTTCTTCATCACTGAGTCCCGTGTTATTGCTAGCATTTGTTTGAAGCTGAGTTCACTCATGGCTTCTACACTTATCGTGTGCTTGCCTGTGATCCTCAACCTCGTGCTAGCCAGTGCTGGACATTCGCACACAATGTGTGCCGCCGTCTCGGCCTCCTCCAGGCATAGCCTGCAAACGTCATCTTCCCCGATTTTCATCTTGGCCAGATGAGCCTTAAAATTACCATGCCCTGTGACCAAGGCAGTTATCCAGCTTAGAGTACTCCGTTTATAACTAAGTACCTTTCTCGCTTCCCTGCCTAAAGGGCTGGTCATTGCATTCCGAGCTTGTTTGTAAGTGACTAGCTCCTGCCATCTTTGTTGATGCATGGAGTCCATCCACTTCCCAACCTTCGCTCCAATCATGCCGTTCCCCAGAGCAACTCCGGGTTCTGGGCCAATGAAAGTTGCCGCAGATCCCTGTTTTGCTAGGGCATCCGCCGCCTCATTTCCTGTTGTAACTATGTGTCCTTTTACCCACATCAGCGTAACCTCATTTTCTGAGGCACACGTGTTGAGCTTCCGGACACACTCTAGTACCAGTTTAGAGTTTATGTTCGTCTGCTGCATGCGTCTGATCACCGATTGGTTGTCCAGTGCAATAAGGATTTTCTTCCCCCGCACCTGACCTTCAAGCAAGTGGTCCAACGCATGCAACAAGCCAAGCATCTCTGCCTGGTATACGGACACATACTCTCCTAGACTAAGCGCACATGCTAGGTTTAGCTCTTCAGAGTAAACCCCCGCCCCCGCTTTACCGTCCATTAAAGAGCCAGCAGTAAAAATGCTGATGTCATTGTACATACACTCATTATGTATGTTTCCATCTGCAATGTGAGTCTTGTGTAGTCTTTCAACTACCCTACGTCTACTCATGCCTTCTACCGGCATTAGAGTCTCCCTGACCTCATCATGAATAATGTCTAGGATGCTCTTATGACCGCTGCTAGTTCCAAAGCGATGCCACATGGCATCCCTTTCCATGCGTATTGCCGAAAGCGCCGCCGTTTTCTTTATAAATAAGTCCAACGGCGGCAGTCCCAGCAATGCCTCCATTGCTCGCGTTGGTGTGGTGCGCATTGCACCACATATGCTTACGCAAGCTATCCTTTGTACCCCATCTAGCTTCTGCCTTGTGGTATTCTGCATGGCTTTTGGCCACCATACCACTGATGCGTAGGCTAGAATAGGTCTTACTATCATTGTGTAAATCCAGTGTGTCGCTTTAGGTGAAATTCCCCACCTACGAGCACACACTCTCTTACATTGATGCAAAATCCTTTTCGCTTTTTGGATCTTTTCATCAACGTGAACATTCCAAGTTAGTTTCGCATCTAAGGTAACTCCTAGATGCTTCACTTCCTTGGACACCTTGATTTCCGAACCAAAAAGCCGTAAGGGAGTTATCTCTATGTCTTTCCTCTTACAAGTAAAAATCATAGTGTTTGATTTACTAGCGTTTATGGTTAGCTCTTGCTCATTACACCATTCTTCGGTTACTTTAAGAGATTGTCCCATGCAACCTAGAATTGTGTCCATGAACTTTCCACTGACCGTGAGTGCCAAGTCATCGGCGTATCCTACAGTGTGTACGCCCATCGAGTCCAGCTTCCAGAGAAGACTGTTCACGGTGATGTTCCACAGTAGAGGCGAAAGAACACCTCCTTGTGGGCATCCTCGGACTACCTTACCCCGTATTCTGTCACAACCACTGCTAAGATTTACCGCCCTCTGCTTAAGCATAGAGTCGATCCACTTAATTATAATGTAATCAACCCCCCGCTCAATCAGGGCGTTCCTTAGTTTGGTAAAGGAGATTTTATCAAAAGCACCCTCTATATCCATAAAAGTAGACATAGCGATCCCGCCATTGTTAATCTCTCTCTCTCTGCAACTCTAACAAGTTCATGTAGAGCGGTTTCCGTAGATCTGCCTGCTCTATAAGCATGTTGGCACCTTCTCAGAGGACTATACATTAGCGTGGTGTTCTCCAGGTAGTCCACCAACACCCTTTCCATTGTTTTCAACAGGAATGATGTAAGGCTAACCGGCCTGAAGGACTTTGCCTCTGTGTAGTCTTTCTTTCCCGGTTTAGGCAGGAAGACCACTTTAGCCTCCCTCCATGCCTTCGGGATGTAGCCTGCTGAAAGACAGGCGACGAATATATTCCGGATCCTATCTAGTAGAGCGCTCATGCCCCACTGTAATAGTGCCGGGAATATTCCGTCCATTCCAGCCGTTTTAAATGGAGCAAAAGAGTTTATAGCACTTTTGACTCCATTTGGAGTTATTATCCTCTCAGCTTCTTGTTGACTTACCCCACCAACTCCCATGTTAGTTTGAGGCCATGGTTGGTCTGACTTGAAACTTCCAGGAAAATGTACCTCCATCAGGGCCTGCAACGTTTCTTCCACTGTTTCTGTCATGGAACCATCAACTTTGCGTATCAGCCCCATTTCCGAAGCAGTGTCTTTCGATATCATCTTCTGTAATCTGCATACTTCTGACGTATCCTTCATGCTAGAGCAGAATTCCCTCCACGTATTTCGTTTCCGAAGACGTAAGGTTCTTTTCTGCTCCCTCTTTTTATCCTTGTATAGTTCCCAAGAGTGAGAGTCTCTCTCCCTCATGTAACGGTTAAAGGCTTTCCTTGTCTCTTTTTTCATAGACTCCAGTTCCCTACTCCACCATGGTGTTGGGTCCTTTTCGTCCACTACTGTGGAGGGACAAGCGTGTTCGAAGGCGCGATTAATAGCGGAGTTCAGTTGTTCCACTGTTCGCTCTATCTCGACCGTATTCCGAGGTATTCCGTCTTGAATATCCTCGACTTGTTCCAATAAATATGTCTCGTACTTAACACGATCAGTATTTTTTGGCACTCTTATACGTTTGCGTTCGCTACTCCGTTTTCTGCAATACAGAATTTCAAACTGGATAGCCCTGTGATCAGACATGGTAAGCCTGTCCACCACTCTCCAATTCTGAACTCTGTCAAGCATATTAACAGAGCTTAGGGTAATGTCGATCACCTCAGCCCTTCGTGCATCCACGAAGGTGGGAGCGACCCCCTTGTTTGCTACCAGCAGATTGTACTTTTCCACAAATTCTAGCAGCTGCTGTCCTCTGGGATTGTCATCTGTGCTGCCCCACACAGTGTTGTGCGCATTGGCATCACAGCCTATGATCAGGGCCATATCTCTTTCTTTACAATACCTTACCAGATTTTCTACTTCCTCTGATGGAGGTGGTTCTGGTGCATCATAAGGGAGATATGCTGATGCAATTAGGAATGATCCTGCACCACTGCCGATCATTACTACCGTAAGATCAGGCGAGCAGAGATGCATCATTTGTACTGCACGTATTCCATGACGCACCAGGATGCATGTCCTTATTTTACCGTCCACCTGTGCATGGTACAGATTTGCGGTTTGTTGTGACAAACCCCTAATTTTGTTTTGTAAAATCCAGGGTTCCTGTATTAAAGCTATGTCCAGTTTCTCTTCATCAAAGCATCTCGTCATCATCGCTGATGCCGCTTTACTATGATGAATATTCAGCTGGCACACAGTTAGTGTTTCTTTGTTCGGGCCCGCCACCATCCCTGATAGTCAGCAGATTGAACGTTGATCAGAGTGCACGTTGTCTGAACTAACCTCTCCGCGCCTTCTGGCGCGTCATTGTCCGCTCCAACAACGCCTCCCTTCTCCCCTGGAGCGTCTTCTTCAGAGACTAACCTCTTCAACCCTTGCGAGTCGTCGCTGTCCGTCTCATTGGAATTCCTCCAGCCACTTTCTCCAAGAATGTCCTGATGTATTTTCATATTCTTGTTTTTATTTATTGATTCAGGTTTGGGTTTCCCGCTCTCGGACCACAGCCGAGGCAACTGCCAGCATATTGCTTCCCGCTACTCCCCGCCCCTATAGGAACATTATGACGATCCGGCCGTTCTTTCCTCTCTTTGTGCCGCGAAGCAGACTCCCTCGCGACCTCCCGAAAGTTCCGTAGGCGTTCATGCCACTCTGCACCTGCTACCCTTGAAGCAAATCAAGGTTTCTCTCCTAGGCTAACAGATCGCTACTCTGTAGACCGCGGTTCAACAGGTGCAAGAAAGGAGCAAAGTGAAGTGTTGGATCCGGAACCCCGCAGGTGAACTTTCACCTCAGTCACCAGCTCCAACCTCACACCTGGTCGCCGTGCCACCTATGCAGAGAGTTTCATAGGCGCCCCTCTGCCAACGTACGGTCGGGGAGACAGTTTACACTACCCAAGGGTATATTAACTTTGTCATGAAGTTTGCAACGCACAGAAGGAAGAATCTCCGACCATATAAACTATATATATTCTTGGTCAGTATGATGAGACGAGTTGATTAAGCTTTGTCCATCTGTCCGTCTGTCTGTCTGTCTGTCTGTCCGTCTGTCTGTCTGGTTCTATGCGAACTAGTCCCTCAGTTTTAAAGCTATCGAGCTGAAATTTTGCACAAAGCCTTCTTTATATTGCACGCTGCAAATATGTCGGAACCAATGAAATCGGACCACTACGTCATATAGCTGTCATAGGAATGACCGGCCCAAAAGTCCGTCTTTGAGAGAAAAACTTTTTTATTTTCAAAGATATCTTTCTGAAATTTTGCACAAAGCCTCCTTTCTATTGCATGTTATAAATATGCCAGAACCAGTGGAATCTAACCATTACGTCTTATAGCTGCCATAGGAACGCCTGGTCAAAAAGATGGTCTTTGTGAGAAGAACTTTTTTATTTATAAATGAATGTTTCTCAAATCTCAAATTATTCAATTGTATCCTTTGCCAAATCACCCTGCCGAATTTGGTTGAAATTAAACTACTCTATCACTTGGCTGCCATAGGAACGACCGTTCCAAAATCAAGTTTTTGTTAGAAAAACTTTTTTATTTCTGAAGACATCTTTACCAAATTTCATATTATTCAATCATACTTACTGCTAAATCACACTCCTAAATTTGGTTGAAATCGGACTACTATTTCATTTACCTCTCATAGGAACAGTGAAATCGGAACAAGTTTAACTACTAATTTCAAAGTAGCAAATGCACCTCAAATCAAAACGAAGGTATGATACCCTTCACGCGAAGCGTGAATGGTATCATACCTTCGGCAAGCTAGCCAAAGGGTAGCTTGTTTTTTTTTTTGTATTATGTAAAATTTAAGTAGTTTCTCATTTTACTTAGGAAATAATCCTTTGGAAAGCAGTTCCTCAGCTCATACTTCAAATATTTGTTTCAAGCTTTCGTTAAGACTTTTTCTACTCGGCTACTCAAAAAATGTCCTTTCGGCTTAGCATTAAAATTTTCAAAACTTTTGTGATATTCTTGCGTTTCATTAAAGTCAATGTATGCATACTAGCGAGTCAGATTCTTAATTGAAAAAGACGCATACGTGCGTACTTTTCACTCGGTTTCATTCCCATCATCATCGGAGCCCATCATCAATGACATGAAATCCAGTCTGTTTGACATGATTCTTATTTAAATTTCCCGTCACGTTTTATAACATTCCATTCTGTCGTGACTGGTCGTGACATAGTACGGACATGAACATAACACGACAACGAGAAAATGAAGACGAATACATAAAAAAGTCGGGGGATTTTTACAGGATAAAGGACATCATGATACAAAAAGAAAAGTTATGTAACTCTTGACTGAGTGACTCACTATCCCCCATTCAAAAAATCTTCGTGTTCTTCTTCCAAGGATCACGGGCTGCTTTTTCGGTCGGATTCCAATAAAGAGTGGCTTTGAATCCTTTTGGAAATTCTGTTTACACGATTCTTTGCCTGTCTCAACTTTGGCAAACAATCGATGCGTGCATGTAAAAGAGGATATCAAATTGAAAGTGGCATACATTTTGGAGCACCGTGTTAGGAGGATTATGCAAACAAAACCTTGATTTTTCACATGCTAGCTACGTGCTTCAGCCTGAATTTGATACAAAGCCTACGCATTGGAAATACAAAAGGATCTATCAGTTTCAGCACAACCTTGAGGCTTTCTGTTTTTTCGCCTAATTGAGAACTTGATTTGCATCTTTCATTCTGAAAAACAATTTGATATGATCTGCGAGCTAAAACAGAAGTGGAAGACTTTGGACTAGAAGAGATTGTGAATCGTAGATGAAAAGGATTAAGTTTGAAAACACAAATCCGTATGTAGACAGAATTACGAGTATATGCTTCGTGTGTTTTTTAAAATAGATACCATAAATTCTTAGGTATTATGTAATTGAATCAGGACAGTAGAATTACCAGTTAATATATCAAGGATTTTTTGGAGAATCCTATCTATTTCTAATCCTGCGAAAGTCATTAATAAACCGGTATTAGATAGTTTCTGCAGTAAATGGTTTGTCATTTAGCCATCATTGACAAATAAATAACTACCGCAACAGTCCAACTTTGAACCAAGACCTCGAGATGAGGTGGCATCATCTCATTTACTAGATCAGGGGTCGGCAAACTTCGGCCCGCGGGCCAAATCCGGCCCGCCACTGGCTTTCATCCAGCCCGCGAGGTAACATTGTTTGTAAAAATTGTGCAGGGGTCATCAAATAAATGAATTATTGTCGTTACAGTCCAATTAATTAACCAAGGTCTTGAGATAGCATCATCTAATTTTCATGATCATGAAGGTGTACTTCTTACAGATGTGTGATCATAAACACACACTCTCTCTCTCTCTCTCTCTCTCTAATTGCCTTGACCCCTCCAATGGCATGGGCGCGTCAACATCTCTAGCATTTCTATCCCTTGTTGACGTTTAAATAGCTTATTTACTTTTCGGAAGTGCAGTTGCTAGCATACACCTCCTATCCGCGCCGTCTTTGTACTGATAAGCTCGGAGCACTGTGGGAGTTCTATTAGTACCCACAGGTAGTTTTTGATCACGCTGAGATTTAATATTCGAGCGCTAGATTATTATCTTAGAGCGGTGACCGAACGATCACGGCCACCGATCATAAACACACATAACGGAGTTATTTACCTCGAACGGGTACTCATTTTAACAGCCGAGTAGGATTATAGTCTGACACGTAAATCCCCTTTTATCGAAAAGATTACCGCTTTCAGTAGGAGTCGAACCAAGGGCCCTATAATCGAAAGGCGAACGTGCTAACTGTTGCGACATCCAAACTACTACTGCTTTGATCATTGGCTTGACCTAAATCGATATAGTCCTCTGGTCTTGCGTATTTTAAGCTTATATCCATGCCATTGCTTCGTTGCACTAGCATTTCCATCTGTGCAGACGTGCGTCTTACAAGCTCTTATCGATGTTAGTGAAAAAATATTTCAAGGTCCTTTAATGTCTAGGGAACACCAATCAGGTCACTCTGTATTGAGTGCCGGTTGATCCTTTTTGATTTCGGCCAGCTTTAAATGCAAAATTAAAACGAAAAAGTTGTCAATACGCCTACCAATACAAGTAGTAATTCTAAGGCCGCGTTTATCTAATCTGCGGGAGCCGCTGCGGTTTACAAATTTGCGTTGAATTTAAATGCAATCTCGCCGCTCAATAAACTGCGGCGGCAGCCACCGCAGGAGCCATTTAAATTCAGTGTATATTTGTAAGCCGCAGGCGCCTCGCAGCTTCTAAATACGGCCTAACTTCAGTTAAATCACTTAGTGTTTTTATAATTGTTTTTAAATACTTCGGGAACACTTTATTTGCATTGCGGAGCTCATGTCCATAATTCAACATCCAACTTGTAATATAAAGTGCTTCACGTGTCGCTTCGCCGGACATCCTTGTCACTTTTCAAGGCAACAACAAAAGTGGCAGGACAATGAAAAGTTAGCGATTCTACGAGATTGGCTGCAAGGACGCATTCTTTAGATCTGTTGGGATTCGTAAAATGTTCTCACTTTTTAAACGACTTAAGCCGCCGCCCGCTGTGCTGGGTCGTGATATTAATTGAAAGAATGCGAATAAATTTCATAGGCTGGGCTCATCCTTTAACTTTTACGGGGCAGAACCCTTTTTTGGCTTATGGCCTCAGCCAAGACTCTGGATAAAACATAAAAGAACTACGATTGGGGTTAACCCCAATCATGCAATACTCTAGATGAATTTGAACCTGGTTAAAGCCAATAAATAATTTTGGTTGCAATCTCGGATGCATCGTTAAGACTTTGTTGATCCCATCACCTCTCAGATTTCATCTAGAGTATAAACACAAGAGATGAAATCTGACAGCATTATAGGTTTCTCACAAAGTTTGCAACGCTAAGAAATAATGCACCGGCATCAGCACTATTCCGATGGGCGGTAATAAATTCGATAATTTATTGCCCGCGTAAGTGAATATCGACCGAATTTGGTCATCCTAATTTTCCCGCCATTGAGGAAGGTCAGCACTGCTGTAGTGAGTTTTGTAGTTATTTAATTCAAAATAAATTTAACTGACAGATTTCGGTATCGGCCTTAACGATATAGTTAGGGTAATCGACTATTTTTTTTGAATCTAACTGATATTGTTAATTAAGTGTTAAGTACAAAATTTCAGCCCGATAAATTGTATACGTACTGAGTAAATAGGCTTTACGTATTTCATGAAATAGTGCAGTTTGTATGGGAGGGGGTAGAAGGAGGGTGAGGATTACAATAAATTTTATAATGTAGGTTACAATTATCATAAAAGTGATATATTCAAAATTTTAAAGCAAGATGTTTTATAGTTTCTGAGAAAATCTGATTATTGAAAATTATCAAAAATGTGTCATTTTGTATGGGAGGGGGTAGACGGAGTAAGGGTAATCGATTAATTTTTTTGAATCTAACTGATATTGTTAATTAAGTCTTAAGTACAAAATTTCAGCCCGATTAATTGTATACGTACTGAGTAAATTGGCTTAACGTATTTCATGAAATAGTGCAGTTTGTATGGGAGGGGGTAGAAGGAGGGTGAGGATTACAATAAGTTGTATAACATAGGTTACAATTATCATAAAAGTGATATATTAAAAATTTCAAAGCAATATGTTTTATAGTTTCTGAGAAAATCTGATTATTGTAAATTTTCAAAAATGTGTCATTTTGTATGGGAGGGGGTAGAAGGGGTGGAGCGATTTAGCCCGTTCACGAACTTAGCCTTAATTTTTTGTCAAAAATAACGTGTGCAAAATTTGAACTTCATAGCTCAACGCGTTCTCGAGCTAGAGAGGTCACGGACGGACGGACGGACAGACGGACAGACGGACAGACGGACAGACGGACATCCGGTTTTGAGATATTCGAGTGATAATATGAACTTCTGTATCATTCATTTTTTTCTGCGAGCCTTATTTCTTAGCGTTACAAACTTTGTGGCAAACTTATAATACTCTCAGATTTCATCTAGAGTATAAAAATTGTCTGCTAGCATAACACTGACTGAACCTCAAAGGATTTGTTTGCCCGTTCATTGCTTTACGATAAGTGGACAATTGATATTACAATACATACATTTCCGATATTGCTTAAAATTGCTGCTGATTCTTCGAATGGTGAATGTTGAGTTTGATGTGACTGAGAAATTGGGTCCGTTAAATAGTCTGCATGGAACAAGTACAGGCAAATATATATTCAAGTAGGTCACTTCAATTGGTCATGTTTTATGGATCCCGTTTTGTCGACAGTCAACTTTATTCCTTCTTGTGGACGACCGAATCTAGGTTCGACTCGAAGTCAAAGCTCAATACTCGACTTGCCCTAGCATACAATATTTGCATGCCTCGACAATGGAAACTTTTACTCATATTAAGATATTTTTCATTAAAGTTATAGGCATGTTGAAATAGAATTGCTTCCGAAATGAACATTTACTTTTGACCTTCAGAGATATCTTTACAAATTAAAAAAAAAGTACAGGAAGCATTTCATCATTCATATTTAGGTCACATTATTTGCTTTTAATCCTCAAACAAGTCATTACAATATATTGCTGAGACCTATTCCATTTAAATACACAAAGTTTCATATTTTAACGAAAACGCCATTCTCAAAAATATCGCTGCGGAAACAGTTACATATTTTAAAATCCGCTTGACAACAAAATTGATAAGCTTCCGTCAGACCTTCAACTGGAAATAGGTTGACCATACCGGTAAGCAGTTGCATTTCGAATTTGCTATCCGGTCCGCTGAGAATAAAATTTAAAAAATCTGGCCCTTTTTAGAAAAAGTTTGCCGACCCCTGTACTAGATCGTGATGGTGTGTTTTGTGTAGATGTGTGTGACCGAGTTATTTACTCCAAATGGGTACTCATTTAAAAGCTGAATGGGCTCATAGGCATACACTACTGCATTACCCTCAATACTGGTGGAGGCTCGATCCAACTGAACTTGGAAGACACTCGACCAGTCTTGATTTTGTCAATGGTGTACCATCAACAAATAATAAAATACTTAAATACTATTTATTACTTTCCCTAGTAAGAGTATTTGTAATTCAAAAGTAATAATTAATTTTTCAGAATAAGTAACTGTAATTCAAAAGTAACAATTACTATTTAATTCTATTTGATTACTGTTTAACCACTTTTTATAAATAATGTAAAGTAATTAATTAGTATTTATTAAATCAAGATTTTGGAGTAACTAAAATCAAAATATTTAATTACTTTTAACAAAAAACGCAAAGTAATTACTACTACTGCTTTGCCTTAACCCTTAGCGGGGCATAGCGCGTCAACTACTCCTGCGCGCCATCGTACTCTGTTCTGAGCAATGGGACGCAACTCCCCAAAAGCCCTACCCAGCGCCTCACACTCCTTTGCCACAGATCGACACCACGTGGTTCCAGGTTTGGTTTGGTTTGAAATGGGGTTCCATTTCAAGGCACGCAAAGCAACGCAATTATCACTCTTCCGCAATGTGTGAGCTATCCACTGCCACTTTCGCCTGCGTACCCGTACGCCGACTTAGCTCTTCATTTGATATTGTTTCGGTAAATAAATTTTTTTAAATTCAACGAAGACATGAGTTGTCGAAAACTTTCAGCTTTCTGGTAACACTAACGGAAACTTTCCATGTACTACTCAATTGCCCTATCCTCCTGTGGGGCATAGCGCGTCAACTGTTCCATGTGGCCCAGTTGACGTTTCGTTGGCATAAACTGCTTTCGGGAAATGCAGTTGCCAGCATGCACCTCCTGCACATCCATGGCCACGAACGTCGTCGTGGACGGGATTCGAACCCGAAACGCCGGTAGTCAAACAGCGTAGCGAAACAGGCTCAGCTTGGTCTTGATGCTGAGATAACTGCTTTGCCAGATTTTGGACAGCATGTCGTAGGCGCATTTAGCTTGGTTGATACGGCGAGCGATGTCCTGCTCCGTACCACCGTTTTCGGCAACAATAGTACCCAGGTAGAGCAAGTTGTTCACCTTCTCCACAGGCTGCCCATTAATATTGATGGCAATAGGTGTCGGATATCTTTTTCGCAAAGGCGGGCTAAGAACCTTGGTCTTGTTGGTATTAATCTTTAGCCCAACCTTTCTTGCCTCCCTTTGGAGATCCAACGCCATTGCGGACAGATCCATGATTTTGAGGGAGAGCAGGCATATGTCGTCAGCGTAGTCAAGATGTTGTAGATAAGATGTCAAACTCCATTGGATTCCTCTATCTAGTCCAGATAGGGCTGCATGCAACACAATGCCGATCACTATGAGGAATAGGATCGGTGAGAGGATGCACCCCTGCCGAACTACACTGCGAATCTTAAAGTCCCCCGACACCTTACCTTTATGCAGAACGCGACATTTGGCGCCGTCATAGGTAGCCTTAATAATAGCCACAAGCTTCTCAGGGATGCCACTCCTGCGCAAGGCCGCCCATAATTGGTTCATTAGTCTTTCCAGGACGATTTTAGCTACAATCTTCGCATCGGTAGGAAGCACACAAATGCCTTTCCTATAATTACAGTCTGTGCGGCTACCCTTCTTTGAAAGTTTGATGAGCAAACCCTCCTTCCAGTCAGTGCAAAAGGTCTCTGTATTCCACGCTTTATCAGTAAGTGGGTGCAGCAAATCGGCAGTTACGCTTGGCGCTGCTTGATAAAGTTCGGCAGGGATACCGTCGAGTCCGGCGGTCTTTCCTGGTTTTAGTGCAATAATTGCAATGACTGTTTCCTCTTTAGTCGGAGCAGTGGACCGTATACGCACATTTTGATGGTTAGCTAAATTATCTATATGAGGGGGAACTTCACCAGAGGTTACACGGTTCAAGACCGTGGGGAAATGTTCTTCCCACCGCCTCATTTGATCTTGGTCGTTGCTGCTTCGATTATCGTCTGATGCTGCAGCCAAATGCACCTTCAGCTCGTTTCTTTCAACAATTCGCTCTCATGAAGCGTCGGACATCGAGGGCTTATTCAGGCAATCCGTGTTTGTGCCAAGGATGGTATCTGCGCTATCAATGTACGCATTTTTGATGGCATCCCAGTTTTCATTTATGTCACTATCTGGGTGACTAGTTATCTCAGCTACTTTTTGCACAAGATAGTCGTTATATTGTCGAATTTGCGGCGCCTGGGTCTTTCGTCAATATGACGGCGCATGGCTTCAATACGCAATCGAACATTAGCGATCATAAGACAATGGTCTCTTCCCATGCTAATATCGGCACCCCTCTTGTTTCGCACGTCCAGGAGGCAACTCTGGAATCTTTTACTAATGGCAAAGTGGTCGAGCTGATTGTCTGTTCTGCGCCGATCGGCAGAGGACCAACTGATTTTGGGGTGGTCCTTATGCTCAAGCATAGTACCACCGATGAAGAGACTGTGAAAATTGCAGAACTCTACAAATCTTTTACCGTTGTCGTTACAATCACTAAGACCGTGTCTCCTCGTCACATGTCTGAGCCCATAGTTATTAGCGCCAACTTTTGCCTTCAAATCTGGCATAACCATTATAATGTCATCTTTAGGTGTTCTGCTCTAAATGACGTTTTGTTCTTCGTAGAAGAAGACTTTCGGCAGACCAATTTCTCGCACAATGCCACGTGGTCACCGGAAAGCGATGTTTCAAAAATTGTTTTGAAACTGTCGTTTAAACTTTGCCGTAGTCTCTTCAAAATCGAATCGACATTTTTAAAGCCAATAATAATATTTTTTTTTGGTGTCTCTTGATATTATGTCATATCATAATGACTTTAAAGAAATAATAAAAAATTACAAAAAAAAAAACATTCTTCTATTCACATGGCATTTGGGTAATATCATCATCTTAATATCCACCACGTGACCATAATTTAATTTTAATTCTCGAAAATGTCACTCTCCGGACACTTGGAAAAAAAAAGAAACAAGCATTATGCCTGCCTGCACGCCTCAACGTCTATCATTTCCCCATGAACTTCCTGAAAACGCCTGACATTCTCTTCCGTTTGTCATCTTTCATTTTGATTCATGGTGACACGTTAGGGTCCTTTCGCTAGACCAAGGAATATATTGGACCAACTTTTGGAAAAATGTATCGTAATGCATGCAGTATGAGTAGCTCGACCACCTTTTCTCAAGCGAATTTCGGTACACGGTCATCAGAGTAAATTTCGGTATTTGACCACATTTTTCGAGTCAATTTCGGTACACAATAATAAACCCAAACATATGAGAATGAAATGAACCTTATATTCTTATATTTTATATTCACATGTAAGGGAGCATATTCAAAACAAAAGCCTTCTGTGCAAAACAAACGGGTATACCAATTTAACAAAAAATTGTTAATTCGGTCATTTTAGAAATACATACATACATATGTAGTTCAATCAGATTGTGGTTTGCCGGAGAAAAGCCTTTGTTTTCACTTTAGTTTCGTATCAAAATATGGCTGATCAGGGGAAACATACAGAATCTTTTTTTTTAATTTTGAACTATACATATGTATATGGTACGGCATCATGGAAAAAAATTTGAAAAAACTGCCACATTTCACCCATTTCGACGTTTTTCTCTTATAACCCGAAATTGATACATCTCTCGAGGAAATGCTGTTATAACAGCAGATGATATTTGCTACAAAAAAGGTTTCATACAATTTTTTATCAGGCGAATAGTTTTGGCACTAGAGCGAGTAATATTCTGCCTGTGTCGGCTAAATCGAGAGAGTCCCTCACATCTCTTGACACATTCCTGTTTTAGCTTATTCTGCCTGAAAACACGATTTGATTGATAGGAACATGTAAGTTTTTAATACAAGGCTAAGGTGAAAAGTTCTCGGCCTGACACAGAAATACCGTTACAATGCGCAAAAATTTATATTTCCTATCTGGGCGCACATGTCATTAGATCGAATGACAAGTTTCAACTTGTTCTCTCAAGTAGTTTGTTTACACGAATTTTTGCAGTAGACGTATACGGTCATAAAATTCTTGGTCGCGCTCGGTGGCCGTGATTGTTCGGTCACCGCTCTACGATACTAATCTAGAGCTTGGAGATCAAATCTCGGCGCGATCAAAAAACTGCCTATGAGTACTAATAGAACTCTCACAGTGCTCCGAGCTTGTGAGTATAAAGACGGCGCGGATAGGAGGTGTATGCTAGCAACTGCACTTTTTAAAATTAGATTAGCTATTGAAACGTCAACAAGGTATTGAAATGCTAGAGATGTTGACGCGCGCATGCCCCTGGAGGGGTCACGTCAATTAGAGAGAGATAAAATTCTTCATTTTGGATGGATTAACTCCTAAGGAAATCTATCCGAAGTTAACAAAAGGTGACTCTGCTCCTTCGATTTCAACCGTTAGAAAATGGGCAACTGAATTTAAAGGATCCTGTTAATTGATTACCTTGAAAAAGGCAGAACAATAACAGACGAATATTACTCTAAACTTCTTGACCAGCTGGATACCAAAATTCGCGAGAAGAGGCCTGGCTTGAAGAAGAAAAAATTGTTCTTTCACCAGGACAACGCACATGTACTCAAGTGTGCGTTGGCGATGGGAAAATTGCGGAGTTTTGGGTACGAATTGATCGACCATCCCCCCTTTTCTCCTGATTTGGTACCCTTAGTGGATGTTCACACTGCGTGCGATGCCGAGCCGAGCCGAGCCGGGTCGAGCGATGCGATGTGGTGGGTGTTCACATTGCACGCCGTGCGATGCCGAGCCGAACGATGGCTTGCGATGCAAAGATGATCCGAGCGATGGCTTGCGATGCAAAGATGATCCGGGATGTTCACTGCACGCAATGATGGAGAGTAGAGACCAATTTAGTTCAAGGAATAGAATCTGTTCGACATCATGTCGTATGTATGCTTGACCCAGTAAATTTATTTCTGTTTGAAAACAGTGCTCTAAAAATGGAAGGGCGTCGCCATTGGGTGCATCCCATTAATGAAGAAAGGCCCAGTGTTGGTGAATTTCATCATCTCTTCCGCGACCTCAGACGAGAGGTTTCACAAGCGGATTGAGCAGCGGCGCACCGCTGTGTATAAACGCAAAAATCGGCAGCCGCGGCGGCTTTAGGACGATGAATGTATAAACCGCTCGACTCGCCGTTGCGGCCACCGCCGCGGTTTGTGGAGCGGCGAGATTGCAATGGAATTCAAACCGCTTGTGAAACCACGCCTTCTAAACGCGACCTTATTGTGATAATAACCTTTCATTTGAGCCATACTGAATCAAAACCGGAGTCCAAAGCGTATATACCCTATAGTTGTGATACCAAAACTTCCAACTGGCAACGGCCATATGCACTAAAAGTGAATTTGCCATATGGTCAGTTTGAGCTGTGGGCGTGGATCCAAAGAAAAGTTTCATCGTTCATCCATTCGAATTTTGGATATTTACATTTGAACTAACGTTTACAGTAAAGGTTGCCGTTCATTCAATAGGATCTTGCCCATTTTCAAAATCAACTAACCAACCCACACTATAAATATTTGTCGCATTTTGCAAGTCGCTAGCATCATTGTATCGAAAGTTATCGCTCATTTTGAAATTTCATCTGTAGGGGTTCCTTCGGTCGGATCTTGCCCATTTTCAATACCAACCAACAAGATCATGCTACAAACATTTGACCAAAATTTCAAGTTTCTAACTTCATTCTATCGAAAGTTATCGTGCAAACGAACAGACAGACAGATATGGCTAAATCGAATCAGGAGATGACCCTCATAATTTCCATGTATACACTGCCACACCGCCGCGCCTAAAAGTCTAGGGTATAAAAGCAGACATACATGCATTTTTTTCAGTGTGATCTTACATCAAATATTACTTTACAGCTCGTACTTGCACCATACTGGCTCCAAAAAGCTTCACATCGCAAAGCATCGCAAAGCCCATAAACTCCATTGCAAAGCCCATTAAACTCCATCGCAAAAAATCAGCAGCCGGTACTCGCACGAAAAAGCAAAGAAGTTTGTGAAAACATCGGGGCATCGCTCGGCTCGTCATTGCATCGCGCGCAGTGTGTACACTCAAAGCGTGATTCCATTTAAAATTGAAGACTTTCCATTTTCTTGCTTTAAAAGCTTGTAATCGCATTGCATCGCTCGACCCGGCTCGGCTCGGCATCGCACGCAGTGTGAACATCCACTTAGACTTGCATCTATTCCCAAACTTTAAGAAATTTGTTTCTGGGAAGCGCTTCGCATCCAACGATGAAGTTGAGAGGGCCGTAGATCAATATACAATATTTTCACAGCCTTCCAGACTCTCAATTCCGGGAAGGAGTACTGATGTTGCCGAAACGCTGGACCAAGTGTATTGAAGTCAAGAGAGATTATGTAGAAAAATAAAGTCATTTTTTAACTGAAAATCGCAGTCTTTCATTGTCAGGCCAAGAACTTTTCACCTTACCCTCGTATGTATTGAATGGTTCACTGAGGCAATTCCTCTTAATTTTACCAATCCGAAATTGTTTTGACGAATCCAATCTCCCGAGAGATAAAGGGTTGGAATTTTCAGAGATTATGAAGCATGTAATTACAGTGCCGTAGATAAAGGGGGGGGGGGATTAAAGAGATCAACCTCCTTCCTAATGTGTTCTTACATAATAGAAAATCGATTGTAATATATGAACTCAGTCATTGAAAAGCGTGATTTTCATTGATCTTTAGGATTTTTTTTGGGTGGGAAGATTTAACTAGAATTCAATCAAGTTTTGACATCATTTTACCCATATTTTGAATAACTTATGTGAATAATTTAAGCCAAAAATAGCAAAGTTACGCACTGATGTTCGCTGAAGGCCGTAACTATGGTTTTCCAATTGCGGGACGTGTAGCGATTCCAATTTTGATCCGAAATCAAAAAGGTTTTATATTATTAACTTATTTTCTAAGAATATGAACCCTAATGAAAAAACAATGCAAATAAAAAATTCGGCAGGTGTGAAAAAAAAATGTTCAATTTTCACCATTTCTTATCCACTAATTATGCAAAAAAAAACACCCTTAAAAATATGATATCATCCCAAATGTTAGTTCATATTCTTCGGAATTTTATAAAGCAATGTTGATTCTGCTACTACCTTCTATACCTTCATTTGAAAACAAGGATACAAAACTACGTAAGTACATAAAGCGACTACCTGAGGTAGTGCTCCGCCCTACCCTCTAGAGTGCGGTCGAGCCTGTTTACTACACCAGATGCGCGCTGGGTTTTATGATCCTAAAATCTAAACGAATACAAATTTCGCTTTGAAATTTTGGCTGCGTATTCTTGGATTGGTAAGCTAACAATTTATGTCATAATCAAAATTGGATTTTAAAAACCTCCTAATAGGATTTCCCCCCTTAAGGCTGTTTTCGGTACTACTACAGCAGTGAATATTAATAGTAGAAAATGGTCGATAAAGCCGCAAATATTTGGCGTCCAATGTGGAATACGCGGGATTTGATCAAGTCAATGAAACTTAAGTAGGCAATCAAAGTAGGCGCATGTCACAGTTAGTCACAAAACTCGAAAATCGAAACCTTTTTGCGCCTTAACACCATGCTACCTTAATCTACATACTTTGAGGTTACCATACACTGCCTTAAAGCTACCTCAAAGTTTTTTTTCATCCTACATCAGTCAAAATTTGCAATGGGAAATAGTTGAAAAGTGGACGAAAAGGGTTGATCATGTTCAGCGCCCAACGTGGGGTCGGTGTGACTTTATATGTCCAGTGAAATCGAAGTGAACAATTTGATAGGCGCATATTACCGTTAATTTTTAATATATAAATAAAATAAATAAATAACTGGCGCAACAGTCCAATGCGAACCATGGCCTCGAGATGAGTTGGCATCATCTCATTTTCTAGATCGTGACGGTAGGTCTTGCGCAGAGGTGTGTGATCCCCAATACGCTCAACAGAGTTATTTACCCCATAAATGGGTACTCATTTACCAGCTGAGTGGGCTCATAGTCCGACACATAAATCCCCTTTTTTTATCGAAAACTACCGCGTTCAGTAGGAATCGAACCTGGGCCCAGCGCGCAGAAGGCGAACGTGGTAACCGTGGCGCCATCCAGACTACAGTTTTTAAAATATATAGCGTATTGTTTCATTAGGGACGGCATTTAGCACCCCTTATAATAATACACACAAATGCTTTACTCGTTCTCAGTGAGTACTTCGAAGATATATTGGAAAACATCATCAGCTAACTCATTTAGAGGTTTGATATTTATTAAATTTTCAGCCAAAAGAACAACTGTGGTAGGTGTTTGCGTAGATTTTTTCTCAAAAGGTGGAAGGTTAAAATTCTTGCCCGAGCACATACATATATTAAAAATAGTGCCGACAACATAGTCCCTCCCTCCGATGAAAGCTATCAACGCCACTGGGTAATTAACAATTCAAATCAATTGAGTAAAAGAGGCGATTTCAATGAAAATATACTGAACAGAGTGCAATCCGGCGGAATTCACACTGAACTGCGGTAACCGACTCGCCACTTCTAAAAGAAAAAATCATTTGCGAATATGCGTTGTTCTAGTATCCACCGCTCCTGCTGGTAACTGAAAGTGAAATGCTATGAGTCAAGGAATGGATTCTAACATGATGCACGCCCCTGCCTTTTCTAATGGCTCAGTACTAGCCATTTGAAAAAAAAACTTGGTTTTGGTGCGCCACCCTGTATTTCTATGATGAAATTTCGGTATAAGAGGTGGAAATTTCGGTACTGTACCGGAAATTTCGGTACAGTTGCTCACCCTTAATATGAGTGAATAACAGATAAAATATTTGTTGTCGGAAAAAGATCATTTCAATGTAAGTGTCATAGTTGGGTTTGACGAACACCGGGGTTATGCCACAAAACATGGGGATGCAAAAATTTTCGCAATAGTTCTTGTTTAAGACTGATGAAATTTTCCCTCAAAAAGTCGTAAATTTTAATTGTTTTAAACTAAACGTGAAATACGAATTTTTTAGACATCATGTCCAACGCCTATTTATATCCTTGGAAAACTTTCGTATCGTCTTCAGATAAATTTTCAAAAGTAATTAGGATCCTGTCAACACGATAGAAGGACATCGTCAAGAATGCGAGATAAGAATACAAAGGTGAGCCATAACGAAAAGGAACTGCCGAAAAGGACTAAACACCATAAAAACGACCACGACATTTTAAAAGAAAGTTTAACATTCAAATGGAAGTAATTTGGTGCTTCTGAGTTTGCGACATTATTATGGCAGAAACTGATTATTAAGGATATCAGTGAGGAGAGGTTTGAGTGAGGAAAGAGCCTAAGTATCACAGTTACATAACATTGCCGTACATACATACCTAGCTGTTCTGCATCCCTTCAGTTCATTGTAGTATTTTTATTTTATACATTCTATTTCGAAACGCACTGTAAAACGATATTGATTGTCTGGAGAGCAAATTGTATTTTTTTTTTAATTTTATCAGCGCAAATTCCACTTTGGCGAGACGACGGCGACGTGCGGAAGTAATGATATATTTTTTTAGTACGTATTTTAACATTATCCATTCAATTGAGAATGATTGCTGTTAGATGGACCCGACTGGAAAAGTATTCAGTTTTAATAAAACTTAGACTAGCTGACAGTGGGTGAAAAGGAGTGAGAAACGAAAGGAGACGGTCAATGAGCCTAGAAGATTCGACTCGACAATCGAACTCAGCCATGGCTCAAATGGATTGTAACGATTCAATGAAAAAGCCCACGGCAGGATAATAACACCGGTCTTTATTTTTATAGGGACGACCGATAGCTCAGTGCGAAATTTGTCTGACTACGGTCGTTACGGGTTCATGTCCCATTCATGGCGTTCGTGGCCATGGATGCTTGTGTTGTGTTCCCCCTGTGATGCTGAGCGCAACAATAAGCCCCAACATCTCCCCACTTGTCGCAGGTGGGCGGCTAAATGGGAGCAGGGGGTGCATGCTGGCAACGTGCATCGTCCGAAACTGGTTTATGAAAAAAAAAAGAATAAGAAAAAAACACAAAAACAAATTTAGTCGAAGGATCTGATTCCTTCGAAAACCCGAAAGAATTGGAATACCTAATTAGTTCAAAGTTGTTCATCAAAAATAATAAGAATAAATTGGCTGCGTTCTTGCGAACGAATCAGGATTTGACATTTCTCGAATTCCCCTCCATATGCTTCTCCCTCCGGTAAAATTTGTACAGACAACTGTCATTTTTTAGATCTGAAAAGTACTCTGATCTGGAGGGGAACATTTTCTGATTCGAAAATTGACAGTTGTCTGTAAAAAATTTAACGGAGGGGAAAGCATATGGTGGAGAATTCGAGAAATGTCAAATCCTGATTCGTTCGCAGGAACGCAGCCATTGTTAGTCGATTGTGAATTTCTCAAAAATGTCTTGTACCATTTGACAATACTTACTTCAGGGAATTTAGTCAAATTGCGAGTAGATAATCGAGTAAATAATTTGCGAGAACCCAATGCAAATAATCATCTTTCTCCCATCTCTTGCTCTCAATGTAAGTCAATGTGCCTCAAGGTTTTCGTGAACGACAGCAGTCCTTATCCTTTAGGTGACTTGAACTAATGCTTAACGACTAAGTGTTGAACAATTAGATAGAACATTAATATTAGTTTTACAAGTATGTAGATGAAAAAGTTCGTGATTCTTCTAGTAGAAATTTTAAACTGAATTTCTTGTATAATATCCTATCCGGTGCATCAGTATGTAAGTTACTAATATATGCTGCACCCAAAATTTGCTCTACCGACTTAGTGTCAAATTGATAAAACAACGACGACCTTTTGAGGGAGCAGATGAGCACTTTTTTTCTCTACATGTAAATAAGAGGACGGAGCCACCCTGAGGCTTTACTGACGGCCGCGCTAGTTTCACACATGTTGAACTTGGTCCTGGCCGTAAATTTAGTCCCTCGAAATGTGGCTTAAATTATCATGCAACTTCGGGTTTTGACAAACCTGGCCCTAGTAGTGCAGGGTGGGGTCTGACCATAGAAAAATGCGCGCATATGACTTTAGACAATCTTGGCCCCAGTAAAGGAGCTTTGGACTCAGTCTGGGAAGACAATTCAAGACACTTCCTCCTTTGAAAGTTCGCTTTTGGGCAGAACAGTGACGCCTTAGGCATTATCAAATTCGTCGAAAAAATCTCCAATAAGGAAAGAACTGAGAAGTAGAAGGCGTCACTTTTGTGAACGAAAACAATTATTACAGGCAATACCCAAGACCTCGAGACCAACGTTTTAAAAAGAAATAGGTACATAGGTCTGGGGACGACTCGTCGTCTGTGCTTTAACGGTAAAAGACTGTTACAGTATCGACATGGCGGTCATCAACAGGAGTGATACTGATGGTAGCATCAACCTTGAAAAATGGAAGAAGGTCGAATGCAAGTTCGCTTTGAACTTCTTTAATATAATGGAAGAGCAGCCTAGACAGGAAGTGCATGCTGGCAACTGCAATCTCCGAAACCAGTTTATGCCATCGAAACGTCAACTGGGCCATATGAAACAGTTGACGTGTCATTCCCCGCAAGGGCAATTGAGTAGTAGTATCCTAGACGTCCTCATAGCAGCACTGACGGGGCTGCCCAGGGCTTTTTATACATACGCTTCACGGGTGTCATAGGATATATTAACTTTGTCACGAAGTTTGCAACGCACAGAAGGAAGCATCTCCGTCAATATAAACTAGACTAGGTCTAGACCTGACACAGAAATACCGTTACAATCAGCAAAAATTTATGTTTCCTGCCTGGGTGCACGTATCATTAGTTCGTATGACAAGTTTCAACTTGTTCTCTCAAGTAGTTTGTTTACACGAATTTTTGCAGTAGACGTCTTACGTGTTTTTCGTTAAAATAGAGAAACTTGTTCTTCGTTAAAATGGAGAAACTTGAAAATCGTGCGGTCATAGAATTATTCATTTTGGATGGATTAACCCCTAAGGAAATTCATTTGAAGTTAACAAAAGTTTACGAGTACTCTGCTCCCTTGATGTCAACCGTTTAAAAATAGGCAGCTGAATTTAAATGTGGTCGCACGTCCCACGAAGGCAACTCATATGAAGGATGGCCAAAAACCGCAACCAAAGCGGAAACCATCGAAAAAGTGCATGATATCGTGTTGGACGATAGGCGAATGAAGAAGAGTGATATTGCTAAGGCTGTGGGAATATCGGAAAAAAGGGTGCGAAACATCGTGTACAAAGAATTAGAATGCGCAAACGATTTTCGCAGCAATCTTTGCATCGATTCAATCGGGATCCGATTTTATGCAGGGATTTGTCATCTTGGATGAGACTTGGGTCCACCACTACACGCCAGAAACGGAACAGCAGTCGAAGCAGTGGGTGGAAGACGGCGGTTCAGCGCCAAAGAAAGCGAAGTCGGTCGCATCTGCCGGAAAGTTCATGGCCAGCGTGTTTTGGGATGCGTAAGGGATCCTGTTAATTAAATACATTAAAAAACGCAGAGCAATACAGGTATATTACTCCAAACTTCTTGACCAGCTGGATGCCAAATTTCGCAAGAAGAGGGCCTGGCTTGAAGAAGAATAAAATCGTCTTTCACCAGGACAACGCACCTATACACAAGTGTGCGTTGGCGATGGGAAAATTGCAGAATTTGTGCTACGATTTGCTCGATCATCCCCCTACTCTCTTGATTTGGCACCCTCGGACTTCAATCTGTTCCCAAACTTGAAGAAAATTGTTTCTGGGATGCGCTTCGCATCCAGTGAAGAAGTTGAGAGGGCCGTGGATAAATATTTTCACAGCCTTCCAGACTCTCACTTCCGGGAAGGAATAGGATGTCGCAGAAACGCTGGACCAAGTGTGTTGAAGTCAAGGGAGATTATGTAAAATAGAAAAATAAAATAATTTTTTCACTGAAAATCGCAGTCTTTCATTGTTAGGCCGAGAACTTTTCACCTTACCCTCGTATATTCTAGGTCAGTTTGATGATACGGCTATATTAAGCTTTGCCCGTCTGTCCGTCTGGCTCTATGCAAACTTGTCCCTCAGTTTGAAAGCTGTCGAACTAAAATTTTGTACAAAGCGTTCTTTCTATTGTATATGTATATGTCGGGACCAACGGATTCGGACTACTACGTCATATAGCTGTCATAGGAACGACAGTTCCAAATGCATGTTTTTGCTAGAAAAACTTTTTTATTTCTAAAGATATCTTTACCAAATTTTATATTATTCAATCATATTGCCAAACCACGTTCCTAAATTTGTTGAAATCGGTCCACTATTTCATATACCTTACATAGGAACAGTGAAATTGGAACAAGTTTTACTACTAATTTCGAAATGGCACACTTCACACGAAGGGTGAATAGTATCATACCTTCGGCAAGCTGATTGAATGCCGTACGTTGCGAACCACGGCTCTGTGTCGAACCAAACAAAATTTTTTTTTTACCAGAATACTTTTGGCTCGGTGGCTCCTGTTCCGGCTAGACCAGCGGAGGTCGTGGGTATTTGAGCCAAAGCACATAGATTTGTCACCTGTAATCGGCAAGGAAAGGGGGGGGGCAAAAACTCCTCTTCCATAGTCCTCCGCGTGGGCGCCCCCTGGAACGGCTGTGGTCGCTGGCCATTGCCAGCCAACGTCAAGCCGCCAGTGATGGCGGTGCGATGATTTGGTTGAGGTACCCCTGTGGTGTGGGGTGCGAAAAAAATACAACGGACTTTCCCTTTGAGGGCCTGTCGTTGGAACCGACAATCAAAGGACAGGATGTGTATGCCAGCAACTTGCACTATCCGAAATCTTTATATGCTAACGAAACGTCAACTATGCCTCGGATAAGGACTGACTCAACGGTTACGACTTTTAGCTATCGTACAATGACAAAGATTGGATTCTGGAATGTGCGTACTCTCCTGGACAATGGATCAGAAGGTCCCCAGAACGCACGATTTCTTCAATTAGAGAGTGAATTTCTGAGGTACAAATTAAATATCTTAGGAGTTAGTGAGATAAGATGGTGGAACAGCGGAGAATTCATCTCTCCAACGGGCAGCACTGTAATGTTGTATTCCGGTAAAGCTACCGGTAGTCGTCGTGAGTCAGGTGTGGGGCTCCTTTTAACCAGAGCCGCGCGAAACTGTCTCTTATCCTGGGAACCGGTCTCTGACAGGGTCTTGACCGCCAGGTTCCGGACCGAAATGAGGAACATCTCAATAATACAATGTTATGCCCCTACTGAACCCGACAATGTCTTGGCAAAAGACTCCTTCTACGAAGAACTAAACGCCGTTCAGAGCAGAACACCTAAAGGTGACATTATAATGGTTATGGGTGATTTGAATGCGAAAGTTGGCGCTGATAACTATGGGCTCAGACATGTGATGGGGAGACACGGTCTTGGTGATCGTGATGACAACGGTGAAAGATTTGTAGAGTTCTGCAACTTTCACAGTCTCTTCATCGGTGGTACTATGTTTGAGCATAAGGACCACCACAAAATTAGTTGGTCCTCTGTTGATCGGCGCAGAACACAAAATCAGATCGACCATTTTGCCATTAGTAAAAGATTCAAGAGTTGCCTCCTGGACGTGCGAAACAAGAAGGGTGCCGATATTGGGATGGGAAGAGACCATTTTCTTATGATCGCTAATGTTCGATTGCGTATTGCAGCCGTGCGCCGCCCCAGCGACGAAAGATCCAGGCCCCGCAAATTCAACACCGCTCGACTAAAAAATCCAGCTGTCTTACAACAGTATAATGACCATCTTGCGCAAAAAGCGGCTGAGATAACTAGTCACCCAGGTAGTGACATAAACGAAAACTGGGATGCCATAAAAAATGCGTACATTGATGGCGCCAATGCCATCCTTGGCCCAAGCCCGGATTGCCGGAATAAGCCCTGGATGTCCGACGCTTCATGGCAGCGTATTGTTGAAAGAAAGGAGCTGAAAGTTCGTTTGGCTGCAGCATCAGACGACAATCGAAGCAGCATCGAACTCCTTTACCGTCAGAAAGCTCGAGAAGTTCAGCGTAGTGTGCGACGCGATAAAAGAGTTTATGCCAATTCTCTTTTAGCGTCAGCAGAAGAAGCCGCTAGAAGTAACAACTTAAACACCGTATACGGTGTCATCAAGGAGTTTACAGGTGGTCGTAACTCCTGCCAACATCCGGTGAAAGATAGTGATGGAAAGCTACTTATCTTGGAAGAAGATCAAATGAGGCGGTGGAAAGAACACTTCGCCGCGGTCTTGAACCGTGTAACCTCTGGTGAAGTTCCCCCTCATATAGATAATTTAGCTAACCATCAAAATGTGCGTATACGGTCCACTGCCCCGACTAAAGAGGAAATAGTCACTGCAATTATTGCACTAAAACGAGGAAAGGCCGCCGGATTTGACGGCATTCCTGCCGAACTTTATCAAGCCGCGCCAAGCGTAACTGCCGATTTGCTGCACCCACTTGTTGATAAAGCATGGAATACAGAGACCTTTCCCACTGAGTGGAAGGAAGGTTTGATCATCAAACTTCCAGAGAAGGGTAGCCTCACAGACTGTAATAATTGGAGAGGCATTTGTGTGCTTCCTGCCGTTGCCAAGATAATAGCTAAAATCGTCCTGGAAAGACTAAAGGCCCACTTAAAAAGCACAATTGATGAAGAGCAGGCTGGCTTTCGATCCGGATTCTCCTGTGTCGATCACATTAACACCTTGCGAATCATCATCGAGCAATGCGCTGAATACGATTCTCCGCTTCACTTGCTTTTCATCGATTTCGAAAAGGCTTTCGATCGTGTGAACCGGGATTCTATATGGGCGGCCTTGCGCAGGAGAGGCATCCCTGAGAAGCTTGTGGCGATTATTAAGGCAACCTATGACGGCGCGAAATGTCGCGTTCTGCATAAAGGTAAGGTGTCGGGGGACTTTGAGATTCGCAGTGGAGTTCGGCAGGGGTGCATCCTCTCACCGATCCTATTCCTCATTGTGAGCGGCGATGTGATACATGCAGCCCTATCCGGACTCGACAGAGGAATTCAATGGACTTTGACATCTTATCTACAACATCTTGACTACGCTGACGACATATGCCTACTCTCCCACAAAATCATGGATCTGTCCGCAATGGCGTTAGATCTCGAGAGGGAGGCAAGCAAGGTTGGGCTAAAGATTAATACCAACAAGACCAAGGTGCTTAGCCCGCCGTTGCGAAAAAGAAATCCGACACCTATTGCCATCAATATTAATGGGCAGCCTGTGGAGAAGGTAGACAACTTCGTCTACCTGGGTAGCATTGTTGCCGAAAATGGTGGTACGGAGCAGGACATCGCTCGTCGTATCAACCAGGCTAAACGCGCATACGGCATGCTGTCGAAAATCTGGCAGAGCAGTTATCTCAGCATCAAGACCAAGCTGGGCCTGTTTCGCTCCCTGGTACTATCAGTGCTTTTGTATGGGAGCAGTACATGGAAAGTTTCCGTAGGAGTTACCAGAAAGGTGCAAGTTTTCGTCAACTCATGTCTTCGTCGAATTTTAAGAATTTTCTGGCCCGAAACAATATCAAATGAAGAGCTAAGTCGGCGTACGGGTCAGATGCCAATCGACGAATTGATACGCAGGCGAAAATGGCAGTAGATAGGTCACACATTGCGGAAGAGTGATAACTGCATTGCTATGCATGCCATGAAATGGAACCCTATTTCCAACCAAGGCCGACCAAGAGGGGGTCCTCGAATCACATGGCGTCGATCTGTGGCAAAGGAGTGTCAGGTACTGGGTAAGTCTTTTGGGGAGTTGCGCCCCATTGCCCAGAACAGAGTACGATGGCGCGCAGGAGTAGTTGACGCGCTATGCCCCGCTAGGGGTTAAGGCAAAGTAGTATCCTTCGGGACACGGAAGAACCCAACGAAACGAAAAAAATTACTTAAACATTATAAACTAGTGTATTTCCCCAATAACCAGAAGCCAACCACAAACAATTCAAAAAGAACTACAATGTTAACGTACGGTAAATATGAAAATGAAAAAAAAACTGATTCCTTAAATAAAACTGCGAAAATGAATGACAGAGAAGAAGCAAAAACAAACTTACAGCTCTCCAGCGACAAACGATCGATCTCTCCTCGATGGTGTTCTGATGATTTTTGAATCCACGAAAAAAAATTGAAAGATTTACTCAATGAAATAATTGGGAAAAAAACAAAAACTCCATTTAAAAAGCAGTAGAGGGCCATCGTCGGTAACTATTGTACAATTAGACAAGGTTTCAAGCAAAATAAAGTCCAAAGTAATTGTGTTCGCGTCAAAACTGCTCATAATGGTGTGGAGGCTTTTTCTTCGAATAAAAAAATTTAGTACTGAAAGAGAGAAAATTTTTCATGTGAACGAAACTGTTGATAGTTTTTGTATGAGATTTCGCACGAAAAGCCGACCGTAGTTCTGTGCATAAAACGGAAATCCACACCCGATCCCGCTTCAATTAGATTTCTGCTTAGAGAAGTGCAGATCTACCTTATTAAGTTTTCATGTACTTCATGAGATATAAGTTTTGGGGCATTTTTCGTAAACGATTTTGGATTGTTTATTAATATGAAATATTCTCCAAAAAGTGGGGACAATTTCCAATTTTTTTTACTTTTTTTTCGCTAATTGCCTGTCAAACTAATGAAATGCAACATGAATTGACGAACTATTTAATAATATAATATAATAATTAATTATGATTACCATCGCCTGTCCAATTAATAACCATATTCAACCACTGAACCGTCATTTCCCATGCGTCATATTGAAAACTATGCGAATCCTCTAATGAATCACATACAACGGGGAAATCGCACTTGGCGTGTCTCTCATTCTAATTAATTTTTGCCTAGTCCGCGCGTAAATGCATTTCAGTTTGTGGGCATAATTTACTTTCATCAATTTTCCATTCATTTAATTAATTCGTTCACTTTCCCACAGCAGACTTTCGTATTGCCTACGAAATATACCTGTGTTCTAATATATCTGTCCAATTATTTTAATTAACAGCAAACTATAAAAATTTCACATTCGTTGCACATAAGCTGAATGATGTTTGTAATTAAAAAGTATATTTGTCTCTTTTTTGTTGCAGGTCGTCTTTTGGGTATTTCATTTAATCTATTCGCAGTCCGTTTATGAAGATCGTAAAGCGGCATTCGCCTGCTTACTACGCGCCGCTCTTACATGCTGGAATATTGGAAATTTTAATGGTGCTTTGGAAATTACAACAGGTCTTAAGTAAGTACTTTATTTGTAATTTATTTGGAAATGACCTACGACAAAGAGATAAATCGCGAAGTCTAATACTGGTTTTGACATAAGCGTATTACTAAGTTACCGACTTTCAGGAAGCAAGAACTACCCTTCGATACTAGTCACGTTCCTCTTCTTTTGAGGCCTGCATAATATTTGCTTTAATAATAATTTTTCACAATTTATCTTATCCTAAACCTAGTGTCAAAGATACCCGAGATTATATAATTCGAAGAGATTTTTGGTACATAAATGTATTAAAAAGATTTTTTAAGAATAATTTCCCCTTCAAAGGGGGCCCAAAAAACGTGATTCGCCGGTTTCGACCGCTGGTGCGAAGCGCGTCTCATCAGACGCCTATGCTTCGCGCATCGCACCAGTGGGAGAGGCGTGACCGGGAATGACCCAAGACAGATGTTATTTTGCCTTACATAGGCCGACCAACACGACATGAGTGTGAATTCATATCGAATGCAAACTGCAACGTGCAGCTTGTAGATATGGAATTCTGTGTATTGTTCTGGCCAGTGGCAATTTAGAAACAAGTTTTTTGCCGGGCGACGGCCATAGACTATCATACAACGTGCATGATGCTTAACATGCCGTCACCCTTAGCAGCCATTAGGGTGGCTACACGTAATAAAAAGAGTTTTTAAGAATAATTGCCCCCTCGAAGGGGTCAAAAAAACGTGATTCGTCGGTTTCGACCACGCCTCTCTCATTGGTGCGATGCGCGGAGCAGAGGCGTCTGATGAGACGCGCTTCGCACCAGCGGTCGAAACCGGAGAATCACTTTTTTTGGGCCCCCTTCGAGGGGGAAATTATTCTTAAAAACTCTTTTTATTACGTGTAGCCACACTAAGCGACGGCATGTTAAGCATCATGCACGTTGTATGATAGTCGATGGCCGTCGCCCGGCAAAAAACCAGTTCATAAATGTATATTTATTTGTTTACCAATGACAAAGAAGTAGCAAGTAGCCCCGGTTCGATTCATACTGAATACGAAAGTCTTTGATAGAATAACGGGATTTACGTGTTCACCAGTCGATACACAATGCATATGAAATGAAACCGGAATATAGAGGGCTACGCCCGCAATCCGAGGGTTTTGTAGCAAGCGCTTATTTTGGTATATAAATATCGGCTCCTTGCTCTTCTTGATATCACTCAGATGGATAGAAAGAACGTATTAAAATGTGTTACCCACTTACATTTTACATGCTAATTCATATTACGTGATTGTAACGAAACTTTGAACATATTATTGCTTAAGTTGTTGGTTATCGTTGGCCATCAGTACTTTTGACCTCGAACGTGTTTAAGGCGTGCAAGGGTGTGCTAACTGTAACTATACAAATAAACTATTATTGACCTATTCTGAGAAGATATACAAATTCCACTATTTTCCATTTTATATGTTTTTCGAAACCCACTTCCTGTAAGTTTTCATAATTCTAAGTATAACGGTCTCAAAATGCAGGCAAGGGGGGGTCAAATTACGAACTAATATTTTCTCCTCCCCCACTGTTCCCCTTTCTATAAATTTCGAGAAAATGCGAAAAAATGGAATGTACTCATCATTACCTTTCTCACGACACCTCATTTGCTTATATCTTTCGATAAAAAAATTTGACCTTAATTTCGCCTCTATGTGGATCCCCCCCCCCCCCCTTCCTTCCACCCGGTAAAGTTGGCCAATTAAGACACAGCGCCCCCAACCAATCTTTACCCTTGATTAAATGATTAATTAAATAACTGCAATTCGCACTACGAAAAACAACATGAAAGTATAGTAGTACTCACACCTATGAGGCCGGTAGGTGTATTTTTTATGTGGATAGTGTCAAAATGCCGAACTTTAAATGAATGTACTATTATTAAATATTATGTGATTATAATGAAACTTAGAGATATTATTGCCTATGATGTTGGTTATCATTGGCCATCAATATTGTTGACCTCTCGTACGCGTAAGGGGTGCAGGGTTGTGCTAACTGAAACTATAGAAATGTACTATTATTAACATTTTCTGATGAAATTTCAAAATTCTAGAAATCTAGGTTTTCTACACTAGTAAAATGGCGCTTTTCTGTAAATTTTCATATTTCTAAGTATAACGGTCTCGAAATGCAAGGGGGGGGGGACAAACTCGGATCACATATTTTCCCCTCTCCCTCTTTTCCCGTTTCTTCAAATTTGAAAAAAATTTCAAAAATGGAATGTACTCGATGGTACCTTTCTTATGATACCCCACTTGCCTGTACCAAACGAAAAAAAAATTTCGACCTTCATTTCCCCTCTATGGGGACCTCCCCTTAAAGTTGACCTATTACGACGATTCGCTTTCTCCGGCGAATTATAGTAATTCTACACATTCCTACAAAATTTCATGTATGTAGCTTCAGCCGTTCCTGAGATATTCCATGGACAGACGGACAGACGGACAGACGGACAGACGGACAGACAGACATTTGACCGATTTCATAAGGGTTTTGTTTTACTACAAAACCCTAAAAAGTGAAAAGTGAGGCACCCCAAATACGATGCGATCCGTCGTTAGATCGGTTACACAATATTGTGATCGTCACATTATTTGCACAGTGTATGTACTTATCGATATCGTTGACGATTTCTTTTACAGTTCTTGGAGTCCGAAGCGTATATACCCTAGACTTGTACAGACCTAGTGGTGGCACCAAAAGTACCAATAGACAACGACCATTTGCATTAAAGAAAGTTTCCTATATGACCAGTTTATAGGGGAGGTTGGCACTCATTCAGAAGAATGCTGACAATTCTCAAAATCAATTAACTAACCCATTTTACAAGTATCTGACGATTTTTCAAGTCTCTAACTTTGTTCTATCTAAAGTTATTGCTTATTTGAAGTCTCACTTGTAGGGGTAGGTTTCTTTTGTCGAATCTTGTGCATTTTTAATGACAAATAGCACAAACATTTGACCAAAATTTCTACTCATTAGCTTCATTTTATCGAAATTTATCGCTTATTTGAAGTTTCATTTGTAGGGGAGGTAGGGGTTCCTTGGGTCAGATCTTGCCCATCATTGCCACCAACCAATTGGGGCGACCGGTAGCGCAGTGTGTTGAGGCATCAGTCTCATGTTTGACTACCGGCGTTTCGGGTTCGAATCCCGTCCACGACAATGTTCGTGGCCATGGATGTGCAGGAGGTGCATGCTGGCAACTGCATTCTCTGAAACCAATTTATGCCAACGAAACGTCAACTGGGCCAGATGGAACAGTTGATGCGCTATGCCCCACAAGGGGTTAGGGCAGTTGAGTATGCTGTCAATATTTAAGCAAAATGTCAAATCTCTAGCTTCATTCTATCGAAAATTATCGCTTATCGTAGGGGAAGTAGGGGTTTGGTTGGTCGGATTTTACGTATTTTCAATATCAGCCAGCTGAATCCTACTACAAACATGTAACCAAAATTTCAAGTCGCTAGCTTTATTTTGCCATTTGTAGAGAAGGTAGGGGTTCCCTGGGTCGGATCTGACCTATCTTAATACCAACTAACTCAATCTTATTTTTGACCAAAATTACAAGTTGCTGGTTTCATTCTATCAAAAGTTATCGCTTGTTGGAAGTTTCATTTGGAGGGGAGGTAGGGGTTTCTCGAATCGGATCTTTCCCATTTTCAACACCAACCAAGTAGATCTATCTCTAGATTACTAACAACATCCTATTAAATTTTCAACTTGCTAGTGTCATTCTATCGAAAGTTATCGTAATTAAAGAAATATTTATTTTTTTTTTTAATTTGTATGGGAGGTAGTCGTTTCTTTGATCTGATTATGCCCAACTCACTAAAACTTAAGCAGCTTCTTACCTTATGGCTACATGCCAAAAATCAGGTGTTTACGTGAATTGGTTGGTCAAAAAAGCTGAAAATTAGGGTAGTACGGGGTTCTTTGAAAAGAAAGAAGGAAAGAAGGAAAGAAAATTACCGTTAGTTTTCAACTGATCGATTTTATTTTTCACGGAAAGTATAAGATTACCCTCACAAGCAATATACCAAAGCTAGAGCTTTTCATGCTTATTTAATCGGGAGCTATACTCGTACATTTAAGTATTTGACATATGTAGGGGAGGTAGGCGTTCTTTTGGCCTGATCATGCCCATTTTCAATACCAACCAATTAGATCATACTGCCAACATTTGGCCAAAATTTCAAGGCTTCTAGCTCTATTCTATCGAAAGTTATCGTGCGAACGGACAGACAGGCAGACGCACAGACAGACATAAGGTGTTACATATTTTCGTCGTGACAAAAATAATTATACTATAAGTCTAGGGTATAAAAATGCAATACTGTGTAAAGAATTATTTTTAAGTTACTTAGAAGGACAATCCTGGCAAACAAAAATGTATCCAGGGCTCTTCCACGCTTCGTCCGGTCACCGAAGAAGCTCCAAATGCCGGCAATTCGAAGCATTTATGGAGGCCTAAACCACAAAAGACGAGCACAAAGCCAGGACTCCCTTGTTAAACTGAATATAAAAGGGAAAACTACTCTATAGGAAGAATGGGGGTGCTACAGAGGAAAGCACAGTTACTTGAAGGGAAAATATCTGAAGTAAAGATGGCTAAGTCCTAAGACTTAGAGCAAATAGCCTTGATATGCTTGTGGGAATGCATAACAGTAGAAGGACTAACGAGGAACCCGATGAGGTCCTTTTTAGTCCTGTTCTTTACCAGAAACGTGCCCCACGTTGGGCGCCAAATAAGTAACGGACGGTTTGGTGGGCGTCCGGAGATGCCTCTGGGGACGAAGCCTAAGGTTGCATGATGATCGTGAAGGTCAGGCCGTGCCATCTGGCGAAGAAAAAGTCTCCTCAACGAGCTAAGCAGCGGCCTGTGCTTGCTGTATAGTAGCTCAGCTCGGGAGATGTGGGCGGGGCTTTCGCCGCTCGTTGCCCTTGTCCTTTACGTATTAACAAAAATTTATAGGCCTGGAGAAGACAACACAAACAGGGGAGGTAAAAATGGGGAATAAAAAAAAATAGTTGATAAGGTTGGAATGGTTGGCGCACGGATTAGACGCCCACGCGGTCGAATCTGGGTCCGAGTGTAATTTGACCCTTGGTCTCTGGTTTCGTACCACCAACAGATCGGTACTCATCAGGTGCTGCTTCGATCTGACAGTGGGAGCAGCACTACCATATGGTTCGTTAGGGGGTTCATTACAGGAAATGGCTGGAACGAACTTAGTCTTAGGCGAGACTCTCTGATTTGAATATAACAGAATGCTCCATTAGTCCAGTGGCTAATCGAAAAGCACTATCAGACCGTACTTATGGTCACCCGACTAACCTACCAAATTAAGTTTAGATCGGGCGACGGCAAGTTCCCGGACAAACGCACAGTATGCATCGGACTATATGTCAGTCCATTATATGAATATGTAGGACGAATTAAAAATCTCATTTTCACCTTTTTGAAGTGTTGAAATAGTTGGAGCCTATTTCCGACAGATTCAGAATGTGATGCAATGCAAACGCTTACTTCATCAGAGAGATTGAGAGCGTGTTGTGAGAGAACCGAAACTTTTCCCTCTCACTCACAAAACATCTCATGCACACCCATTTCGTAAACTTCTACCTGAATTCACTATAAACCACACTGTAGTCTAGTCTCGACTCGTAGTGATGTTGCTAAATGTTTTAGGTTATGCAATCTGCCTCACTTCCGTATTGAAGATTTTCCTGTTCGGATAAATTGCATAATTTGCCAACTTTACTAATCGCGAGTTTGTTGTAAATCCAGCAAAATGTTTAAAGCGGCTTGCACGACTTGACTTTGGACTCCTTTTTCAATGAATGCTGATGAATCTTCTTAACTAAACGGAGAGCCTCGGAACTTCCTCTGCATATTTGGTATAGGGCAAATTTACGAAGCGGGTAATGGAAGGGTGGTTTCACTTAGATCGTCTAACTCAGAAAGATAAACTTCTCGCGGTGATGGTTGCATTGATGTGATTCAGACAGTCGACGAGCAAAACCTGGCAAACCTTGTTACCTTTAATTAAGGTTGTGTGGCACATTATTGTCTGTCGAATAATTGAGGCGAAGGATAGACAATATAACCTGATGAAGTTAAAGTGTTTTACAGACCACAATAAAAGAAACTTTTAACAAATAACGCCATTACTCATGCTGGTTATGTTCTATTCTCATAAATTGTTTCCGCTTTGTAAAATCGAAATCATATCTCCGTCGTCGTCTCAATTTCTCATTCATACAATTCTGCATTGCAGCAATGGTTTGGAACAAAAAAAAACACATTTTTCTAATAGATGGCGGAGAAACAGAGTGGAAGATACTGGAAAATCCGAGAACGTTTCATTAAAAAGAAAATTGCTTTTTAGCAATAGCAAACAAACAAAAAATCTGGCAATATTTCTTAGAAACAAGGATAGAAAAGTTGATCATAAATCTACACTCTCATATTCAGTTTTCGTATGGGTTTTAGTTTGATTGTTATGAGGATACGTGAAATTGCATTTTGAATCCCTTTTCAATAAATACAGGAAACCAAATGATGAATAGAATGTTTTTCAAAATCTGAATGATGAATGATTTAAAGAATACTTATTAACCAATTTTGTTTATTTTTTATGGGTCGACCGGTAGCTAAGTGCGTAGAGGTGTCAGTGTTATATTCATAGAGAATAACTATGGAGGAGCAATCCGCAAATACTCAACACTAAACTATTTGAAGCAATTCCAGTCGTAAAAAGTAAACAGAGAGACACACACCCTCCACTGCGCAACACCCGCGCAGTCTATATAAAAGCACGTAAGATGTCATCCCCTCTCCTACTTTTCCTATTGGAACAATAACATTCCAGTCGGTCTTTCTGCCGCGGAACACCCTGCCGGTCCATATACCTATAGAAGCACGAAAGATGTCAAATTTCCATCCCCCTTCCTACTTCCTCACTTGTGCCGAATTACTTCGTTTCTCTCGCTCTTTCTCATTTCCTCTGATTCTCTCTCTTCAAAGGTCACATTTGACAACGGTCGTTACGGGTTCAAGTTCCGTCCACGGCGTTCATGGCCATGGGTGTTTGTGTTCTCTTCCCCCTGTGGTGCGGGGTATAATAATAAGCCACAACATCTTCCGACTTGTCGAAGATAGGCGCCTAACTGGGAACAGGAGGTGCATGCTGTGAACGTGCATCGTCCGAGACTCGTTTATGCCAATGAAACGTCAGCTAAGCCACATGGAATAGTTGACGCGCTATGCCCCTCTAGGGGCAACGGCAAATGAGTAAGTAGTATTGCCTATTTGAATAAAACTTACGTCCGCAGTTTGCAGTATTGAAGTTATGTACTTTTAGAAAACTGAAATTAAACATCGAATATGAACGAATGCCACGAATATACGAGTATCAAAAAATCATATTGATTGGGTACTAATCTATTCCATATGTTTGAGTGCTTGAAATAACCAAAACGTATTATCTTCAATAATTATCAAAGTAGTTATTATGTAATTATAATGAGAAAAAAAAAACTGTCATGAGAATATCAACATTTTTGTAATTTTCAACGTATGTAATGATTACGTAATTATCTCCACCCCCTCTTGTGGGTTAATTAGTTGATTCCCACTAACTAGACCTCCAAAGAGCAGTTTTCAAGTAAAATTTCGCCTTCACGGCTTATACTAATAGAATTCTCACACATGTAACGGACGGTTTCGTGGGCATCCAAACATGCTCGTGGGGGCGGAGCCTAAGGAAGCATAGGACCCTGAAGGTCGGGCCGTGCCACTTGGTGAAGAAAAAGGCCCCTCAACGAGCTAAGCAGCGGGCTATGCTTGCTGTAGCTCATTTCGGGAGACGTGAGCGGGGTTTTCGCCGCTCATTACCCCTGTCCTTTACGTATTAATAAAAATTCATAGGCCTGGGGAAGACAACACAAACAGGGGAGGTAAAAATGGGGAGTAAAAAAAAGGGGTGATAAGGATGGAATGGTTGGCAGACGATTCATTTGCCCTCGCGCTCGCATCGGGGCCCAGGCGTAATGGGACCCTCGGCCTCTGGTTTCGTACGACCGACAGATCACCACTCAACAGGTGCTGCCATGGATCTGCCGGTGAAAGCAGCGCTACGAGACCAGAATATGGTTTATTACAAGACAGCTTCTACTTCGAGGCCTGCCAAGAAGAAGAAGCTGAGGACAGAGTGTGCTCCTAAAAATATAAAAGAAAAGCAAAATCGAACTGTGCTCCGGAGTGAGCCGGCAACCATTGTAGAGGGGAAAAATTATCAAAGAGAAGAAGAAATACTACATTTCCCCATTATTCAGATGATCAAAAGTTTGGAAAGAATCCTGAGGCCAGCAGAGGCACAACACTGCATTCCTTGCCATAATTCAGTCATAAACTCTTTAAGCTCTTAGGCACTTCAATAATAGAAAAACGCAATATTGCGAAAAGACAAATCCTGGCAATCAAAAAGGTTTTCAGGGCTCCTCCGCGCTTCGACCGGTCACCGAAGAGACTCCCAATACCGGCAATTCGAAGCCTTTATGGAGGCTTTAAATACGTGGCTAAACCACAAAAGACGAACACAAAGCCAGAACTGAACCGCTAAACTGAATCTAAAGGGAAAAACTACCCTATAGGAAGGATGGGGGGTGCTACAGAGGAAAGTACAGCTACTTAAAGGGCAAATACGTGAAGTAAAGTGGCTAAGTCCTAAGACCTAGAGCAAGTAGCCTTCATGTGCTTGCAGGGATGCCAATCGATAGAAGGCCTAAAAAGAACCCGATGAGGTCCTTTTTATACCCTATACTTATATTTTAGTATAGGGTATATTGGCTTTGTCACGACGAAAATATGTAACACCTTAAAGGAGGCTCCGGTGGTATAGCAATGTATATATATAAATGATCAGGGTCACCTCCTGACTCGATTTAGCCATGTCTGTCTGTTCGTCTGTCTGTCCGTTCGCACGATAACTTTCGATAGAATGAAGCCAGAGCCTTGAAATTTTGGTCAAATGTTCGTAGTATAATCTTGTTGGTTGGTATTGAAAATTGGCATGATCTGGCCAAGAGAACGCCTACCTCCCCTACATATGTAAAATACTCAAATGTATCTGTAACTCGCGATTAAATAAACTTCAAAAGCTCTAGCTTTGGCAGATTGTTCCGAAAGATCAGTTTATATTCTCCTAGGAAAATTAAATCGATCAGTTGGAAACTAACGGTACTTTTCTTACAAAGAGCCCCTTGCTACCCTACTTTTCAAGTTTTTTGTCTATAACTCTTGAACCAATTGTCGTAGACACCTGATTTTCGGCATATAGTCTTCAGATGAGAAGCTACTTTAGTTTTGGTGAGATGGGCATAATCAGACCAAAAGAACGCCAACCTCTCTTACAAAATTCAAAAAATTAAATTTTCCTTTAATTACGATAACTTTCGATAGAATGAAGCTAGAGACTTGAAATTTAGGCCAAATATTTGTATAGAATCTAGTTGGTTGGTGTTGAAAATGGGCAAGATCCGACCCAAGGAACCCCTGCCTTCCCTTCAAATGAAACTTCAACTAAGCGATAATTTTTGATAGAATGAAGCCAGTGACTTGAAATGTTGGTCAAATATTTGAAGTAGGATTGAGTTAGTTGGTAGTAAAGATGGGCCAGATCCGACCCAAGGAACCCTTACCTCCCCTATAAATGTAACTTAAAATAAGCGCTAACTTACGATAAAATCATGCTAGCGACTTGAAATTTCGGTCAAATGTTTATAGTAGGATTCAGCTGGCTGATATTGAAAATACGTAAAATCCGACCAATGAAACCCCTACTTCCCCTAGAAATGAAACTTCAAATAACCGATAACTTTCGATAGAATGAAGCTATAGACTTGAAATTTTGTTTGAATATTTGTAGAATGATCTAATTGGTTGGTGGCAATGATGGGCAAGATTCGGCCCAAGAAATCCCTACCTCCCCTACAAATGAAACTGCAAGTAAGCGATAACTTTCGATAAAACGAAGCTAGTGACTTGAAATTTTAGTCAAATGTTTGTATTGGGATCTAGTTGGTAGTTATTAAAAATGCGCGAGATTCGTCCAAAGAAACCTTCACCTCCCCTACAAGTGTGACGGTAGCATAAAGCTACGACATGAAAAATTCGACAAATATTTGTAGAATGGGTTGGTTAATTGATTTTGAGGATAGTCAAGATCCTCCTTAATGAGTGCCAACCTCTCCTATAAACTGGTCATATCAAAAACTCTCTTTTAATGCATATGGTCGTTGCCAATTGGTACATTTGGCATCACCACTAGGTCTGTACAAGTCTAGGGTATATACGCTTCGGTCTGGTTAGCCCTGTTCTTGACCCAAAATGGGCCCCATATTGGGCGCCAAATATGTAATGGACGGTTTGGTGGGCATCCGAATATGACCATGGAGCCTAAGGTAGCATATGACTGTGAAGGTCGAGCCATGCCATCTGGCGAAGAAAAAGGTCCCTCAACGAGCTAAGCAGCGGCCTATGCTTGCTGTAGCTTAGTTCGGGAGAAACGTAGGCGGGGGTTTCACCGCTCTTTGCCCCTGTCCTTTAAGTATTAAAAAAATTATAGGCTATGGTTATGACAACAAAACCAATGGAGGTAAAAATGAGTAATAAAAAAAGTGGGGCGGTAAGGATGGAATGGTTGGCGGACGGTTCACTTGCCCTCGCGCTCGCATCATGATCCAGGTGTAATGGGAAGCTCGGCCTCTGGTTTCGTACTACCGACAGATCATTACTCATCAGGTGCTTACCGGCAGATCGATGTGCCGGTGGAAGCAGCACTACCAGACCGGAATATGGTTCATTACACACATTCGTGTTCGTCTTGCACATAGACAGCTGCTAAGATGCAAGACCTGAAGAGTGCTTCTATCTGTACGAATTAAATAGAGGCAATTAGAGAAAAAGTTTGTTCGGTGGGGGGCGCGAACCTGCAAAATGCATGACGCGTTAACCTAAGCTGCAGACACATACTAAGTTTAAATATTTCTGTAATAGTTACGCATAAGCGCATAATTATAGTTTTAAAGAATGGAGTGGAGTGAGTAATTGCTGAAGAACAGGTGAAGGATTGGCATTTTGCTGATTATTTTTTGGTTATAGTGGATAGTTAAACCAAGTCATATTTGAATTGCAGTAGTGAAGACCAACTACCAAGACCAAGACCAACCGTTTTCTGACAGACGGCTGTGTCGGAAAACGGCGGGAGCAAAGTTGTACAGCAAATACATTCGTCTATTGAAATAAACGGCCTGTCCGGCGGCCTGTCCGGAATTCCGGATGGTGTATGTTCGCCTTAAGTCAACCAAACTTCCAATTTCACCGAACATAACTCGCACCTTAACTTTGCAGGAAAACTTGGATATAGATAATTAACTTTATGGTTCAAAAGATGCCAAAATATAAATAGCTGAAATAATTGTGTAAGCATTGAAAGATAATTTTTATTTTAATATTTATTACATCGCCTGACTATAGGTAAGCATTTCAGTATGGCTCTACTTTGGAAATGCATACTTACTTTCGGAGATAAAGTGAAAATATCAAAAATAAAGTACATCAAATTTCCCACAACAATATTTGCGTGGTTTTTTTGTCAGATGGATAGTCTCGGCGTGAGAAGGTGTTCAAGATTGACCAAAATTTAAAAAAAAAAATAGTTTTCTTTTTTTTTGCTTGTAACTCGAAAACCGCTATTAAAATAAAAAAAAATCACGAACCTGAAACCATAAAAACAAAATACCATTGAGGCGATTTCTTATAATTTGCAAACTTCTAGGTTTAATGATGGTCATACAATTTTTTTTAATAAAATTTTAGCTGTATTATTTTGGGCCTTAGGAGAAATCTTGCAAACCAGGAAAGACAATCATATTTGAAATTTTATATGTATTAATTTACCTTAACCCCTAGTGGGGCATATTGAATCTGAAATTTTATATACAATACATAGTTGCAAACAATCGGGATGGAATATTGATTTCAAGACCAGGAGACCGACAAATGCCGTTTTTTGTCGAGCATTTCAGGTTTTGGCAAGAGCAATAGAAAATATGAGAATACTATATCTGGTCCTCATTTGAATGGGCAAAAGAAAACAATTGTAGCTGTCGGATGGCGGTGTCGGATTTTTGAAGATGACTTTCCTCAGCCGCGATGCCTCTGATGTGCATTCAACAATTCCAGGGGAATGTGCGCGTCAACATCTCTAGCATTTCTATGTCTTGTTGACGTTTCGATAGCATATCTAATTTTCGGAAGTGCTGCTGCTAGCATGCACCTCCTATTCGCCAAGTCTTTATACTGACAACCTCGGAGCACTGTGAGAGTTCTGTTCGTACCCACAGGCAGTTTTTGATCGCGCCGAGGCAAAGCTGTTACCTTAATGTTAAGACCAAGCTGATGTTTGAGCCCCATTCCTAAGTCAAGCCAAAAACAGTGGTCGACGAGTGTGTGTTGTTGGGTAAGTCATAGAAACAGATGCGACCTACTGCTCAAACCAGAACACGATGGCGCGTAGGAGTAGTTGACGCTTTATGCCCCACTAGTGGTAAAAGGCAAATTATTATATTCAGCCTTAGGAAACTTAATGGTTCTCGCATCGCTAATATTTTCCGATGACAGCCTCGAATGTACCTATCAAATACACTCGCATATCTCATTATATGAATTGTGCCTCCATCAAACAATGACACAACTTTCAAAATATATGATTTAACTTTGAAAGCATCTACTGAAAACTTGTCAAAATCACACCAAATCCTCAGAATACTTCCGTGGCAATTTCCTCCTCTCACAATGAAAAAGGATCATAGGGAATTATTATCTCTAACAAATTCAAGTGGTTCTGTTGAAACTTTCTCAGAACTCCTCTCCATATCCTCCGATGATTCCATCTCGTGAACAATTCAGTTTTAAAAACTTTTTCATTAGTTCAAATGAAATTGAATTTCATATCATCACTGGCAATATACTGAACAGTCTAAAGGCGAACATACATAGATAATCAGCTTCCTACTTCCCTTAAAAAAAAAGTTCTATATATCCACCCTCATCATAGAAATAGCCCATCTCTCGCTTTCGCTTGGAAAGGAGACGAGGTTTCTCGATACGCTGCTATTTGCGTCTGCCTGTGAATTAATTCAACATCGCTCCGGAATTTGTGAAGAGTACGAGTATATCCTCGAAATGATTTCATATTTCATAATATGCCAGGTTCATTGTATACCATGTCGCCCTCGCCCTCACTCACCTCGTCCCTTTTCATTCTTCCTCTGTCCGATTGCATGGATGGCACTTCAAGGCGACCAGGAAAAATATAGTAAAGGGAGGTTTTTTTTATTGTTGGTCGGGGGTTATCTATAGTGGTCGTTATACCTATTCCTACCGATATTTCCTTTCCTTTTTGCTCCATCTCTTTTCATATTATCTTTAATCTATCCATATGTTGCCTGACTGTGGAGTATGTGCACAGACGACTGCGACTGAGGGCATGTAGGTTTACGAACAGAACAACATATGGAATCGAGACATATATTCCTAGTTTTACACTGGCCCACTTTCTTTTCCCGGCAGGCAATCAGCCACTTGAAACTTTGCTTTTTATACCCTTCACGAATGTGATAGGGTATATTAACTTTGTCATGAAGTTTGCAACGGACAGAAGGAAGCATCGCCGACCATTTAAACTATAGATATTCTTGGCCAGTATGACGGGATGAGTCGATTAAGCTTTGTCCGTCTGTCTGTTTCTATGCAAACTAGTCTCCCAGTTTTGAAGCCAACGAGCTGAAATTTTGTACAGAGCCTTCTTTCTACTTAGTTTTATTTGTTTGTGTCAATTTTTATGAAGATACTGCACTATCTTAGTAATGTCTAATCTTTGGAATCTTTGACTGAGAAGAAGCGTCACGTGCCCAGCGATTATCATATCCTGCTTTTCCAAATGGTTGTTTGTTGGTGGGATGTAAGTAGAAGGCAGTAAGCGCGATTTCAGCACATCCCAGTGGAAGTGGGTTTTGTGGAGTAGAGATGAGTATCTTCTACTCTATTATGTAGAAACTGTTCCGCTAAATATTCAGATAGAGCTCGGCAATCTTGTTTTGCATTTACGCAATAGAACCACCCAAACTACTCGTAGAAGACATTTTTCGCATTCGTCCCATTCTCTAGTACCAAATGTATCCTTTTATTCTTCCCAATATTCAAGTCCAATCATTTGTGCATGACCTTTAGCAGATTATCCAGTATTTAGCAAGATAATCTGCTGAATATCTGAGTGTACATTTAAATCGGAAAGATGGACTATAGTATAGACGGCTGCTCCCGTAATACGAAGCATTTGGTAGTGCGTGATACTAATAGAAAAGGGGTGGAATTAAATCTTTAGATTTTAATAGATCTGTCAATTTTGTTTGTCTGTCTACAAAACAAATTTATTCCAAATATTTGCAAAAAAAATGTTAGCAGGGCTTAATTGTCACTAACAAAATACCTTAGGATTGTTTTTTTTTTAATTTTTATCTATTTGTCTCGCAGGAAAACCGCTAATCCGATTGAATTACAGTTTTCAGGAAAATTGGTACATTCATACCTCTTCATAAGGCCCCTCTTTTTACGTCATTTCGCTATAATGGCCTCTTTGAATTATTAATTAATTAATTATTAATTAATTTGTTAAATTTTGAAACTAGCCCCTTAATATACGAAGCAATGCTGCAGTTGGAATCAACAAACAAAGCACGATATGGAAGAACCACTTACGCAAAAGATTTTAACATATAAAGATTTAAATGAAGCTCTTAATTTCTTCGAGCAGGAATATAAATTCTTCTTCGATCTGACCCCCACGAAGAACGTAGCGCTAGAATGACACGAGTCATACACAAGTTGATTTTTTGCTACAGACAAGCAAACCACAGACTTTGGATAAGTTTTTTTCAAGGCAGGTGCGTTAAAGTCCCAGAGATAGCTTTAGATTTAGAACGCGACAAGAAGTTAGTGCTGGGATCTTTGGACCGAACACGAGGATCTCAATTGCTATGGGCATTTGGCCCAGCGTTTTCCAAGCTGAGATTTATGCTATTGAGGCCTGCGCCAGAGAAATTTTGCACAAGGAGTTTAATGACGCTAACATCGCTATCTGCGCTGATAGTCAGGCAGAAGGCTCTTTATTCACATAAGTTCTCATCGAAATGAGTGCTTTGAGATCCTTCGGAATCTCACAAACATCAATCGAGTCACTCTATGTTGAGTACCAGGGTATCGGGGCATTCATGTCAACGAAGCTGCGGATGAACTTACTAGACAAAGCTCATCAGAAAAAAATTTTGAACCTGATCAATACTGCGGTCTGAGCTGGGCCACATCTGAGGCGCTGCTGAGGGAATGGTTTGCAGACGGAAGACTGCGGTACTGGAATCTCAAAGGAATGCGGTAATCCAAAAATCTTATCAACCCTCAAAGGAGCTAGCCACCTAGGCAGAGTGGACTTGAGTTTAAGCGTTGGGTATCTCACGGGACACCACTGGGTGAGATATCATTTAAACAAAATGGTTCTGTCCACTAAGGCGGAGCCCGGTTTGACTTGCAGGGCATTGAGTCCACCAAACACCTTCTCTGCGAATGCCTCAGATTTGTCTCCATATTTAAGTTTTTGTAATGACATGATTTTTTGATATTTTTTTCCATTATGAATTAAACTTAATTTGTTCAATAAATTGCAACCGATTCTTTTTTATTAATATTTATTTGTGTGAAAATGATGTACTCCTTATACGTCATTTTACTTTATGGCCAAAATTTTCAGAACCTTAGATAGGTTCTGACCGTGTAGTTCTGGCCGTGTAGAGAGGTATGAGAGTACTTAATTTGCAGTAACGTTTAGGTTTTACTACATTGCATTCGGTTCTACCGATCAAAAGATATCCTTATTTTAAGGTTTTCAAAACGTCATTTTAACCATCAAAGTCATTCAGTATTCCTCAGTATTCAACGCCATTGAAGCCATTATCAGTGTTAAGACGAAGTTAAGCCGACCATACACCATCCGGAATTCCTGTCCGGAAAAACTGATGAGGCCTGGCCTTCCAGTTTGCCTGAATAAACTATAGAATACACCATACACTATCTGAAATTCCTGCCGGAAAAACTGATCAGGCCCGGCCTTGAGGAATTCCGGACAGTATATGGCTGCTTCAGGCTGCCTTTCAGGCGGCCGGCTGCACAATTGAAAATTGATCTTATCGCCAGAGATTCGAGGTATCATTCTATCTACTGAATTGAGTTTTACGGCTTTTCACTTTCCATGGCCAAGTTTCAGACACATTGGTCGATTGAAATAAACTCCAGTGAAAATTTGTTCTGGTCACGCGGTCGGACAGTTGCCCTTGAGGCGGCCGGACAGGCCGTCAGACAGATCTTTCAGGCGACCGGATGCATAATTGAAAATCGATCTTATCACCATAAAATCAAAGTATTTATCTATTGGATTGAATTGTATGGCATTTTACTTTCCATGGTGAAGTTTCAGATACATTACTACATACATTGAAATAGACTCCTGCAAAAATTGATTCTTGTCAGGTGGCCGGACAAGCGGCCAAGAGTTTATTGCAATGCACCCTCAAGGCCACCTGTCCGGCCGTGTGACCACAATGAATTTTCACTGGAGTTTATTTCAACGTAGTAATGTATCTGAAACTTGGGCATGGAAAGTCAAATGCCGTATAATTCAATCCAACAGATAGATGCTTTGATTCTATGGCGATAAGATCGATTTTCAATTATGCATCCGGCCGCCTGAAAGGCCTGCCCGGCCGTGTAACCACAATGAATATTTGCAGGAGTATATGTCAATGTACAAATGTATATGAACCTTGGCCAGAGAAAGTAAAATGCCATACAATTGAATAGATGGAAAGATACTTTGAATCTCTGGCGATCCTTTTTCAATTGTGCATCCGGCCACCCCAAGGCGGCCTGAACAGGCCATTCACGGTTCGGAATTCTTCAAGGCCAGGCCTGATCAGTTTTTCCGGAGAAAAATTCGGAAACGTGTGTGGTGGAGGCCTGGTGGGAACGTTTTTCCTTCCGGCCGCCTGAAGGCGGCCATACTTGATCCGGAATTCCTCAAGGCCGGGCCTGATCAGTTTTTCCAGACAGGAATTCCGGATGGTGTATGTTTGGGTTTAGGCCAGTTTCGTTTTTTGGTAATTTGTGTGTTGTTCTCCGTATATTTTACCAGAAAGATTTAAGCTTTCAAGAATTTTTCTGACCCGAAACAATATCAAATTCAGAGCTGAGTCGGCGCACGGGCTAGGATTTATTGTTATAAAATATTAGACGCGTTTTTTCGCACTTTGTTATGAAACAATTGCCAGCATTACATTAACAAATTGTCCTCGATTGTTCACAATTGACTTCTTGTCCAGGAATATTGATCAGTTAATTTGTTTTAGGAACATTGCGACTTGACCGGGCTACCGAGCGAAGCATAGTGGTTCGTGTTGACCAAAAGTGGGTTTTAATTTGAGAGAATTTATCATTTATTTTTCTAATTGCAAGGAATAATGCACACATGCGCTAAGGAAGTAACCTTAATGATTGCACGGTTCGCGCTTTTGACAATTCTTCTGAATATGCTCTGTATAGTTATATAGGACACTACTTTACACCCGGAGACTGTGTTAATTGAATTGAGATGTCTCTTAACTGCATAGAGTACACCTTCTTGGACATCGAGTGAGCATGCAATTCTATCATACCTGGGGCTATCAGCAATTCTCTCTCCAGACTGAATGAAGATGACTCACTCTGCAAGCTTCTAGACCAATCCAATTAATAACATCTACGGTTATCTGCACTTCCTTGGGTGAAGCATTTTGCCATGACCAAGCCCCAAAACAATTGAAACCCTTGTGTTCGGTCCGGCAGTTCCGTTTTATATTTATCGGTAAACCACATAACAAACGATTATAAAAATTCGCTTGCCCGATTTTTGCGGTCGAAATTGTAAATTGCTCGTAGTGAGGATACCGATCCAAATGCCACTGTTGACAACGAAAGCGTCGCCCGCAGTATCTCCGGAAGGGTACTGCCGGTCACATAGGCATTGTGAACCGCGATGATTTAGGGTTTTCATCTTACTACCCGGAAAACAAACTCTATAATCACCGGATGGCCCGCGGAACGAATGATAAGTATTACTTCGTAGATCTACTTTATCTATAATCCATTATTCTATTGATTTTCTGGTTATAAAACAAAAATATAAATTTTATTGAATAATTGCTCAATCTGGTAACCCTAAGTTCACAAAAACAAAACAAAAATCGCTAGAGGAATTGAAAGTTCTTATAAAACCGACGTCCTGGGGACCTGCTAGAAGCAACTTCAGTTGATGTTTATTTCCGTTTCCATTGAAATTCGATACTTTTTTTTCGTTAATTTTGTATCTTTTTGCTTGATACGGAAAAATTGGAACATGTGACGAAAGAAAAAAAAATTTTAATTGAAGAAGAAGTAAGTAGATGCAACGATCGCCAGACTTCAGGATAACGACATCAATAGCAAACATTGGGGATCGTTTTACGAACTATGTGGAACAGGGGTTTCTTTCGGCCTCCAGCGGATATAAAGGTTGTAGGCCGGCGGAAACTACTTGCTCCACTCCCCATTAATCATCATGGAAATATGGAAACTTTGCGACGCCGTAGATCACTAAAACTTTTGTAAATATAGAATCTCTTAATTCTTTTAATTTAATCCAAATTGAATGCCTGTCAAATTTTCATTCAGTAATTTTATTTTTAGTTTTATCAAAGAATGGAAATCGGAACTGTAATTAAAAAAGTAAAACATTGCGAAAATTTTAACACTTTCTCACTTCAATAGCCACTGCTTTAGTGCTTTGGTCCCTGAGGACGAAGTGTCTGAGAAAAATATTGTATTATAGATATGGGGAGGAATGCACATGTAACCTTCTGGATCAAAAAACTTTAAACGAGAAGATTCTTAGCAATTTTTTTTTTTATTCGAAAGAGGAGCGAAATTCTTTTACATCTCCAACCGACATGCCGAAAGCAGTGATTCCAGTAGACATTGGCCACGTTCCTGTGATTCTAATTATGATGCAGTAAAGTGATATGTAGTGTTATGTATCGGGTTTTATTTTATTCGCATTATGTGACAACTACTCCAGAGACGCCTATTTGACGTTTCGTTTCTTTTCACAAGGTGCGATTAACTGCAACCCAATTTTATACCGACCTCAGCATATTTTCAAAAAATTCCGCAAGCTTACTACACCTCTTAGTTCAACCTCAAGTTCTTCACATTTTTTAATGAACGGAATTCCTGTGCTATTCCATAGTCTGAATAGCACAGAAATTTCGTTCCGGCATGACACTGCTGGACATTTCGAGCAATACGGCGTGGTGTGCTATCCAGCTTAAACCTCTGCAGGTATTTTCTATAACCACCACGTGTCGAACAAGAACTGAGTCAGGCAATTCCGTTAAGGTCGTTTCACTTAGGTCTCAAACCAGCAGTAGAACTGTATCGCTGGGGCAGTTGTGGATGACATTTCGATTTGCGCGATGAATGTATACGTTCAGCGACCAGTTGGTGCTTCCTCCCACTGATACTCCATTTTCTCATAGATTTGTTGCTTTCATCTACTAAGATGTACATTGGGTTCATTTCAGTTTCATCTGACGTTGTTCGGTATGCACTGCACACCCGTGCCATACTCGTTCGGTATACCGAGCCGCACCTTCGGGTATTGCATGCGTAACGAGGCGCACCACTCCAAAAGGGGGCCCATACAGCACGATCGAGGTGATGACTTTAAACACTAATAGCCTCCTGTTCGGTTTAGATCCTCCTATAATTGGTGTCATCTTTGTCAGAGCAACAGTGAATGCTTCCCGAAAATCAGCTTCGCAACATCCATCATCCGCAAGTGTCTATATCCGTGCGTTTACTGATAAGAATTGCTTCCGCTTTCTGAACATTCATCTCTAGTTCTCCTTTCTCCAATCTGACCGTTGTCATAACATTGTTATTTGGTAATATTTGTCAATTTTGATTTCCTAATTTCTAGACTAAAGTAGCGAGGGCAACTGAGAATGGGAAAGAACCCAAGCCGCCGTGCAGTGGGTTCCTTTCCGGGCCTTAGATAGGCAAGCTGTTTACCCCTGAACATTTGCTTATATGGGCCTTGAGTTTATCAAGAATGAGTAGAATTCTATCTCTCATTTTTGCTAGAACGATGATGAGATTTCACAGCATGTTTTCTATGAATTCGAAGCCATCGCCCTCTTTCGCAGAGAATGTGTTGGAGATTCTTTTCCTGACTCATAGGAAGTTGGATCGTTTTTGTCCAATCGAAAAAGTAGCTTCGTTAGTAACGGCAGACCCAGTCCCAGACTTAGCTTCAGCACAATCGACCCATCGGTCATCAGTTTGTTCGCATAATTGCGCCAGATTTGCTGTGAGTTTCTAGTCTTCAGGAGATTTTTTTACCGAAACAGTTTCGAGTTGTTTATCCTTCACCTCTATCAGTAAAGAATTTAGTCATAATTCGTAGTGATAAGTATAGAGCCCTTTTCGTATGTATTATTTATTATTATTCTTTCACCGCGAACTACCATCTATTCCCACGACCCGAAAAAAAAGAAGTCTCCTTTCACCACCAAGAGTACTAACATTTTTGCATATTACGTAAGCAGTACGCATATCCTCGTTCTCTGTCTGAAATATGATTCTCGGTGAAAACTGGCAATATTTGCATAAAATTTTCACAACAAATAGACAATTCTCGTGAATGAGTTTTTTTTTAGACTATTCAGCTGTCGCCCTCTTTCCTGTTCGGTTTTGAGCTCTTGTGCACACTTACACACATTTCATCCCTATAAGTTTCAATCTCAATTCGCCCATTGCTTTTTTCCTTGCGTAGGTGGATAAAAGTCTGTTATCATGGCCCGCTATTTCCTGAAACGAACATATGAAATGTGGGAGATCCTGTTCCAGCACAAGGTTCCTTATATTCGGTCTCGCTCTTTCCGAAGGACTCGAATCGACCAAGGGAGAAAACCCCTATTTGCAATGCGTATGCCATAAAACAATTTGTTTTACATGTAAATGGGTCCGATCATAAAATGAACGTTTATCTCAAGGATTTAGGTAAAAAGCAATTTTCCGCGGAGAGAATTGTTTAGAAATTGTCAAGAAAAATGGAAAAGATGGCCATGTAGATATTAAGTGTTTATTATACGGAAATTACAATGCCGGCAGAAGAAATCGTAGCGGCAGCAGAAGCAGCGGCGCTCACCTGTCCAGTTAGAATGCACGCATTCCCCTTAAGCGAATTAAATTGGGGCAGAATAGACAGATCTGTTTTTTCGTGCAACATTCTAAAATGCTGCTTTAGTTATATGATTTAAAGGTATGCTTTGGAAACATGTGAAATGTCAGAAAGAACAAACGTGTTTTTGTGCTTTAAATCATTAAACGAAAGCTTTGTTCTGTTAGTTAAAATTATAAAATATTTCCAACATTCACAAAAACTCATTTTTTTGCAACATAATGGGAAAATTGTAATTTACGTGTTGGCGGAAGACGAAATGGCATTTGGTACGGCAGTAGTCGCTGGTTTCAATGTGGCTAGCAAAGCAAATTATCCAAGACACATACGTTGCCGCTTCTGATATTTCTGCTACTGCGACTGCTTCTATTGAAAATCTAATTAGCCCATTATACTTCACATGTCAATATAAATTTTAAGTTATGGATAAAAATGAAATTTACTGACATCTGTTCATGGTTTCAAACAAATCATTTTTATTTGTTCATAGAAGACATAGTGACGCAGTCACGACGAAGGTCGGCTCGACATCGGTTGCGACTCGAACCCTACTTGAAACATTCAATCTGTTTGGAAAGTCGAGCGTGTAGAGCATGGTTTGGTAATGTATGATAAGAAGGGTTGCCGTATACAATACGGCACACTTAGATTAGGCGATGATCCATTTTGTTACACTGAAATTAAATAATTCCATTCGTCACTAATTGTTGAACCATCCGGAGCTAATAGCGAGACGCTGGAGCTGACCCACATCCACATTAGCTAAGTACCCTAGATCAGCATAGATACATTCCCCGAAAGTTGATTTTCTCTGAAAGGATGATGCCGGGCAATTGCAGGGTAGAAGAAAGGTATTTGCCTCCTTCGTTATGCCCTCACAACAGATATCATGGTGTGGAAGTTTGAGCCTCCTACCGTGTTCACTGATAACACAATCAAGTGTAGCGTCGGTTACTCCGCTTAGGGCGAGCTCGTCAGCCCTACAGTTACCAGGGAAGTGACTGGCATCCAGCAATGTTTAATGTTAAAGAATCTTCCCATCTCCATAAGACAAGATCTACAGTCCACCACGGTTTTGATGGGACTAGATTAGATTCGAGCGATTTTACTGCAGCTTGGCTGTCGATTTAAATTGTGGCATCTCTTACCTCTATAACATTTTGGCCAAGCCACATCGCTGACTTTGGGCATAGCACAATAGACTCCTTTTCGCAGTGCTTGCGGCTCTTTTGCGGGCCACGGCCCATGTACTATCTTATCTTATCACTGCCTGACGTGCTCGGAGGCTATGTTCATTTCGTCACCGTTCTACTAACTAAAGAATGAAGGCTTGATCCACGGCGAGAAACAAAAATCTGCTTGTGGGTACTAATAGAACTCCCACTTCACTTTGGACTTATGTCACAATAAAGACGGCGCGGATAGGAGGTGCATACTAGCAACTACACGTCCGAAAAGTAGATTTGCTATCGAAACGTCAACAAGGCACAGAAATGCAAGAGATGTTGACGCGTCCATGCCCCAATGCAATTAACACGCACACACATCACTGCCTCTCTAATCGCGTGGACTTCCGCCTGAAACACACTACAGTAGTTTGGGAGTCTAAGTGAAAAAGATTGAGCATAATATCTAGTGCTACGGAAAGCGTTGATCGGAGGACCCGCTAATAGTCATAACCATACACACAATATAAAAAAAGATTCGACTCTGTTCGTAGGACATTCCACAACCGCCCCATATAGCAGTTTTGCGCGAAGGGCCGATATTTATGATAGTACATATGATTATATGGAGTACTTTTGGTTGCGAACGCCATTTCTTGCTTATAGCCTGTAATGGACAGGTGTTAAGGTCACTTCGGAGTAATTAGTTTCCGAAGTGACCGTGAAGGTTCAGCAGCGCCATCTGGCGAAAACTTCGCAGTTCAATGGGCGGCGGCACGAGCTTGCTGTAGCTCAGTGACGGGAATTGTGGGAGAAGATTTTGCCTTTTCGCTGCATCTTACCATTATCATTCTGAAGAAATATCGTGCCTAGTAAGAATACAGCACACACAAAGGGTACCAACGTCCCTCAACCTTCGAACAAATCAAGAGAGTGAAAAAAACTACATGATTACAATGGCCGTCGACCTGCTCATGTACCTTGACACAACTCCGGGTCCAAGCGGAGTGGAATTCGGCCTTTGAACTTTCTCAACCTAATGGCTGAACAAATTGGAAACCTTCCTAAGACCAACAAGAAAACTTTAAGGTATCTACCCCATTTCACCATCGCTAACCTGATAAGGGGATTTTTGAGGAGTTCCATAAAGGAAAGCCCGATGTTTAACACGTTGTCACTTTATTTTTGTTTGTCTCACAAAGACGAATTTTTGGACCTGTCATTCCTATGGCTTCTATATGACGTAGTGGTCCGATTCCGTTGTTTCCGACACTATACAGTGTGCAATAGAAAGAAGACTTCGGCCAAAATTTCTACTCGATAGCTTTAAAACTGAGGGACCAGTTTGCATAGAACCAGACGGGCAGACGAACAAACGGACAGACGGACATACGGACAGACGGACAAAGCTAAATCGACTCATCTTATCATACTGACCAAGAATATATATAGTTTATATGGTCGGAGATGCTTCCTTCTGTGCCTTGCAAACTTCATGACAAAGTTAATATACCCTATCACATCCGTGAAGGGTATAAAAATGTTATTAAGGCGATGAATTGCACTGAAAGTATTTTCTGTTTGAAAAGCTGCAACAAGAATAAATATTCATTAACCCTATTCAGGTTTTTTTTTATGTAGGGATTTCCATTCCAGTGAATAGCAGTTCAATGAATCCTTTAATTATCGGCCACTTCCCTTTAAGTCCACTAACGGCCATTGTGATTGCTTCTTTATTTCTTCAGGAGCCTATCCTTCATCTCGTTTTTCTCCAGTGTCGTCATCTGTCTGGCTTACAATCAATAAAAACGCTTACCAAAGTAGAAATACCAACGTCCCTACGATCCAGCACTTATTACTTTCGTTTCCTTCCGTTTTATTTTCTGAGCTTTGAAGCGATACGTACACGTAGCATCTTTGGTATTTTGTCCCTTTCCTCCTTGCATGTTCATGGATAGATGCCTGACTAAAAAGGTACAATTTATTCGATTAGATTAAAGCGCTTATTCGTTTGATAGATTTATAGGGTTCGAATGAAAATGGAATGAGTAGCGAACAAGCGATGTCTAAAGACCCAATAAAATGACGTTTTAGGAAGCTATAATACATTCAAATCCGAAAAAAAAACAGTAATGGTGAAAGAAAAAAATATAGAAGTCGTTGCTCTCTATATTTATTTTTCAACTTTCAAGCAAGCTTACTGAAGATTACCGTATTGCATTGTAATATAGAAGCATCCATAATTACCCACGATTGCACTAAGGCTGGTTTCACAATATGGCGTTCCATGCAGCATGGGTCAATGCTCACCCTCAGGGCCTGCCTGAAACTGGTCTACATTCCTCGTATATGATCAGTGACCGATATTATCTTTCTTTCCAAAGCGGGTAAAAGCTCGCATGCGCGTGCGAACAACCTGAGATCAATAGCCTTTCATCGACCTTGCTTGTGGCTTTGGAGCGCTTGATTGATTCACACCTGCGGGCGACTATTCCAGCACGCCTTCTATCATCATCGCAGCATGCCTATTGGAAGAATAGATCAGTTGGCACTGCCTCACACTCTTTGGTTAGCTGCATTGAGAAGTCTCTTGGGTTCAAAGTGTACACCTTGGCCGCCTTCTTGGACATCGAGACTGCTTTTAATTATGTCGCACCTACCGCTATAATCAATTCTCTTTTCGGTCTCGGTGTGGAGGGATCGTTCTGTGATCTTATAGGTCAATTACTTACATCTAGGGTTATCAGTACTCGCTTGGGTGTAGCGTCTGAGCGCAGGTTTGTCTGGGGTACTTCCCTGAGTAGTTTCCCCCTTCTTTGGAATCTGGCGGTCAACAAACCGCTTTTGGGGGGTGTGGAATGCACAGTCATTGCGTATGCGGACGATAGTGCCATCACAATCTCTGGGAAGTTCCCTTATGTGCTAAAGGATATTTTCCAGAAAGCCCTCTCAAACCTAATGGATTGGGCTGGCCCAGCTGGGCCGAGTTTCCAGGGGTTACCCTGGACAGGAAGCTGGCGTGGAGACCTTATCTTCAGGAATGAGTAGCTAAGACTGTTGCGCTGTACTCGTGTAGGAAGACCATAGATAGGAAGTGGGGTCTACAGCTGAAGGTTGTACTCTGCCTTTAGATCTGAATTTTGCGGCCTGTACTTCTGCATGGAATTATTGTCTTGTGAACTGCTCAAAACCGGAGCATGTTAGAAAAATTCCAGAGAGTAGTGTGCGTTACCATTACAGCGGCTCTTAGAACTACGGATGCAGGTGCCCTTGATGTTTCGCTGAATTTGCTCCACTTCGATATTTTTGCTAAGCAGGTGGCCGCGATCTCAGCCATCCGTCTTCGGGAAACTGGTCAGTTCACTGTATGACCCACGGGTCACTCGTCTGTTCTTAGCAACTTTAATCTTCCTGCAGGGACAGATTACACTCAGCCTAAATACCTATAGAAATTGTGTATGTCTAATTCCTTCACGGGAGGAGTGGGTGGTAAACTCTCTTCTGGAGTCAATTGGTATAAGTATATACACCGATGGCTCTAGGACAGATCAAGGAATGGGAGTGAGTGTATACTTGGACAGACTGAACTTAAGCATATCGGTGCGTCTCCCTGACTTTTGTTGCGTTCTTCAGGTGGAGATCTCGGTTATTTGGGAGTCTCTTGCCTGGCTAGGGCATAAGATCATAGCTGCTAGGGATATAGCTATTTTTACTGATAGCCGATTGGCGATAAGATCCCTTGAGTCTGCTATCATTTACTCGAAAACGGCTGCCGATTGTCGGACCTCTTTCCTGGATGGGAAAATTCTTCAACATCTCCCTATCCTGGATTCCGGCCCATAGTGGCTTTGGTGGTATCTACAAGACAGATGAGCTAGCTAGAGAAGGTGCAAGTGCGAATGAGGAAGGGGGGGGAGGCTCAGGACCACACAAAAAGGCGCTGATTTAGCAGCCTTTTTATGTGGTCCTTGGTTCGTTAAATAACTCGTACATCTCGTTGTTATAGTTTCTTCGCCATTGGTTTCCATCGTGCGTCGCTCCAAAGATTCGTCGAATGACCCTTCTTTCGAAGGCATTGATCCTGTTTTCGGATACCCACGTGAGGGTCCAAGTCTCAAAATCATGACTTTATACCGGTCGGATTATAGCTTTGTACTAGACTTGGAGCTTCGCTTTTCTGTGGATGCAGCTGGTATTCAGTAGGGGGAGAACTGCGTAAAGGGTGCGGTTTGCGAGCTGGATTTTTCATTTGATCTCGAGAGATTCGTCGCCATCTACCGCGATGTTGGCGCCAAGGTATAGGAAGTTGTCTTTCAATATCGTGTTCGCCTAACTTTGTCCCTGCACGTTCGATCTACTTTTACGGGTTTTTTGTGTAAGCACCTTCGTCTTCCACTTATTCATTTGTAGACCAACCTTTTTCGGTGCTTGATCGAGTGCTAGGAGTGTATCTTTCGCTTCCCTGGGCGATGTTGACATGATGTTAATGTCATCTGCGTATCCCACTATTAGGACAGTCGATATTAAAAGGGTCTTTGTTGAGTCCACTGGTAGCTTTTGAATCACACACTCAAGAATAAGGTTGAACAGCATGGCGGCCAGCCCATCATCCTGTTTCAGTCGGTCAAGTTTTTGTTAATTCTGACCTGCGATGTTGAGTTTGGTGTGTGATGTTTGTCAGTTTGTCTAATTGTTTTTTATATACCACAGTGCTACATGATTTTATATAGAGCACTTCGGTCGATGCTGCCGTATGCCTGTCTAAAGTCAAGAAATATTTGGTGGTCCTCTCTATGGAATTCAAGAATTTTTCCAAGCACTTGTTTCACCGTGAATATTTGATCGGTTGCAGGTCGTCCAGGCCGAAAGCCTCCTGGTATTCGCCGATTATTGTTTCCGCGTATGGCTTTATTGTCGCCTCCAAGATTTTTGTGAGGACTTTGTTGGAAGAACATAGTAGTTAAATGCCCCTGTAGTTACTGTATTCGAATTTATACCCTTTTGGTGTATGGGATTACAATTCGGCCCTATTCGTTTGGCACGAGACATTTGGCAAGAAGAAACCGTGCCAAACGAATAGGGCCGAATTGTTATTTGTCCCATACACAAAAAGGGTATAAATTCTACTATGTACTATGTACTACTATGTACTACTATGTACTTCCAACAAAGTCCTCACAAAAATCTTGGAGGCGACAATCTGGATCTTCACTCTGCGGACTGCACTTTCGCGACAACAATAAGTTGGTGATCGCTGCCAATATCAGCACCCCGCTTCGACCTGACGTCTAACAGACAGTTCCTCCATGTCTTAGAAATGGCTAAATGGTCAATCTGATTCTCTATTCTGCCATCCGGAAAACCCAGGTTGTTAAATGGCATCGTTTGATCGTTTGTGCTTGAGCAAAGTACCGCCAATGATGAGCTAACGAGAGTTGCAAAACTCCACGAACATCTCGCCATTTTGGTTCCTGTTGCCTAGACCATGATTGCCCATTAAGTGTTCTAAACTAAGGTTGCCAGACCCGACTTTGGAAGTGAGATCCCCCATAATAACATTTATGTCACCTTTGGGAGCTTTGTCGAAGGTCTCGCCGAGTCGGTGATAGAAGGCGTCCTTAGCTGATAGATCCGCTGGTTCAGTTAAGGCGTAGCACTGAATTATTGTGATGTTTCTTACCCTGGATTTAAATCTGGCTGTAATGATACGGTCGGAGATGTGCTTCCAGTCAATTAGAGATAGGCGTGCCTCCCTAGTCAACAGGATTCCGACGCCTGCCATTCGTGGTGAGGTTTCGTCTCCATTTCCAGAGTAGAGCAGTACTGTTTGGGAGCTTGGTGATAAAGTCGTTCCCGATCCAGGCCATCTTGTTTCGCTCAGTATATCGATGTTCTATGCGGTCATTTTCCGTTCGACTTCAGTGAGTCTCGCACTATTGCACTCGCCCCACATCGTTCGAATGTTCCAAAAACCGATCATGGTCCGTTTTTTTTAGCCAAAAGTCGTTGCCGGTGAATCAGTCCGTGGTATCCGAGGCTCGTTTAATGTTTCGAGTGTAAATTTATTTCAGGTACGCAGGAACGCCCACATACCCAATCTTAGGGAAAGGGTTGCTCCCTTAGGTGTCCTAAAAGTCGCTACAATATTTTGTATATAGCGCTGAGGTTCCATATGCGATGATAATGTCACATCTATTAATTGTAAATTACTGTGCTGAAAATTCTTGAATGTAGGTTTTCAGTAAAGATTTCAAAGATAAAAGATTTCCCCCGCTTTAATCTTCTCTAGTAGACTATTAAATAAATTCATTGATTGTATGACAAGATCCCTTCTTTAGAATGAAACATAAAAGGAGCTAAAAGTTTACAACATTGCCGTATACATATATTGAAGAATATTATTACGTAAACGTATCTGCATACATAAAGGATTTCAGCTTCAAATCTAACGACTACTACACTACAGTACAGACTACAGACAATCTCTATTAAATATATCTTTCGCTTGGTGTTTTCTGATCCTTACCATAATATCGATAGTCAACTTATTCATGCGACTAAGTATGAAAACGGATCAAATAACGATGTGTATCTATGTGAAAAAATGGAAGGATTATCGAATTACTCAAGTTGATAAGATTAGATTCGAGGACGATTAAAGAGGCCGATATCAAAGTCACTTTTTACGGAGGGTTTGACGGGAATAGATGGGTCTATTTATGGAGGTATGTATTTTAAAAGCCTTGAGTCTGATGTGAAAAATGGCGGTTAAACTTAAATTTTTCGATCTAATGATTTCGGGCAGGAAGACTATGTGGCTTGGAATTTTTTTTTCATATCCTCTATGGCAGCGCTTTTGGTTGCTTTCATGTTCTAAATAACATTTGAGTTAGACGGACTCATGGCGAAATAATATGGAAACACTCCCAACATTTCGTCCATTACCTTTGGTATCGTTGCCACACGGTGACGGGGAAGGCTCTAACAGAAAACCCAGCGGCTTTACTTCCTCATTTTTATCTAATATTCGAGTATACAAGAAAAATCAACACACGAATGCTATATGTATTGCTATCAGTCACGTTGAAAGTCTCCTGACGACATTACATCTGAAATACACATGAAACAGGTATCTTTTAATAGCAGTAAAAAGTGGCTTGTATCTGAAGAAATATGTTAATGGGCTGATAATTTCGATAAGATGGTGTGAGATTTAACGGAAAAGTAGATATCGGGAAATTCACCCCGCCTCCGTTAACGTGTCAAGTATGAATGGGAATCAGTCAAGGGAAAAGTTATTTACTTCTGTGTCGTCCTATCAACACCGTTTAACAGCATTTGTTAGGATATGTCAAGGGGTCGGTATTGTGGGTATATTTATTATTATACTTGCTCGTATTTTCAGCTCATACAAACCTTTATTCTTCTCGGTGGAAAGACGGGCAGGGTGGGTATTCAGGAGTTGATTTTATTTTGGGCACAGTTTGGAGAATTTGAAAAGCAGGAAAATGTGATCTAAATCGATACGGCAGCAACGTCACGCAGGAAGGACGATGTCAATAACATAGCTAGAAATGTTGATATGTGCCTCCTTGAATATTTCAATCGGTCTGTTGTGCCTTGCTTTGTGCACCTGCTTTCAGTTTGAATTAATCCAGACGACTATGTAATCTACTTCACACGAAAGTGACATTTTCCCGTAATAGGATACAATATAGGATCGAATCTTGTGAAAATATTTATACAGAATCGGTAATATAGATACGCATTTCTTTGTTATTGTAGGGGATTGAACGGAATTTAAATCGGATGAATTTAAGGATTGGCGGGTGATAGGGATGTAAGGTATAATAATATTGTTTTATAAAATTTTGATTCTAGCAAGTTAGCATGGGGCATTGGTTTTTATATTAATCCGAAGCATGTTTTGATTTTTGAAAATTGTTCAATTCTCAAAGCTGAAAAGGGTTGAAATTTAATTGGCGAAATCTACTCAAGTTCAGTCCTGCTGCCACAAATACTAAGGCCCGTTTTCTCAATGTCTGGCTAACGCTAACCGGGAGTTCAATTTATCGAATCGATAAGCTTAAACGGCTAATACGAATTAGTCAGCTAGAGTTTTTTACGTTTATAAATTTAAATGGGTCAATTAATCAATTATTAACTCATTTCAATATACAAAGGGTAAAATTCTACCTAACGAATTCGTATTGGGGGGCAAAGACCTTTTCCATAGTCCTCCGCGTGGGCGCCCCCTGGTAACGGCAGTGTATCAAATCGCTGACGGCCAATGTCTTAGCGATAAGACAGTTTGGAAAAGGCAGATAGCTGTAGCCTGAATGGCTGACGAACACCTAAGCGTCTCAGGTCTAGTAGGATGGATTGACTTGCGTAGTTGGACCTGCTACATAGTTGTGTGAACTCCAGCACGTTTATTAAACCATCTGAAGCAGCTATCTCCGAGGCCATCCCCTGAATGGGGTTAAGCGACGTGCTGACAACTCGTCCTTGTAAAAACCACTCCATGTCAAGAAACCTGGAACAAAAGCCTCGGATTGGACGGATCAACAACGACGACCACGCAAACAAATAAAGGATTATTCTTTCGGATCCTGGAATGTACGCTCCCTGAACAAACCGGGGGCCGAGAAGGCCCTCCTTCATCAGGTCGAAAAGTACAAACTGAGCATTACTGCAGTCCAGGAAACAAATTGGCTTGGCAGCGAGATTAATGACAAGAAATCGCACACAATTTTTACAAGTGGCAAACCATCGGGCCGCAAGGAGTTTGGAGTAGCATTTATAGTGAACAATCACCTCAAACCGCATATTACTGACTTCAAACCCATAAATGAACGGCTGTGTGCGATTCGCATCAAGACTCGATTCTTCAATCTCTGGCTCATCAATGTGCATGCCCCCACTGAAGTTAAAGAAGACGCAGTAAAAGACGAGTTCTACGCCCGCCTTGAAACTCTCTTCGACTCACTTCCAACAAACGACGTCAAATTGCTGCTGGGAGACTTTAACGCGAAAGTCGGGAATGAAAGCTGGCATCGGGGGACCACTGGAGGCCACAGCCTCCATGAAGAATGTAACGATAACGGCCAGCGACTTATAGACTTCGCCTGCAGCAGGAATCTAGTCGTAAGCTCTACGTGTTTCCCGCATCGACGCATTCACAAGCAGACCTGGAAGTCTCCAGACGCACATACCGTCAACCAAATTGACCACGTCCTCATTTGCAGGAGATGGGCGTCTAGTGTCATGGATGTCCGCTCCTATCGAGGAGCAAACTGCGACTCAGATCATCACTTGGTGAAGACGACCTACAGATGTAGAATTTCCTCAGTGCACCAGTCAAGAATCAGCCCTCCCAAAATCTTTGCGGTTGATAAGCTCTTGAGTGATGCTACAGCGGTGGCGTATACTACCGCCCTTGAGGAAAAACTATCACCTATGCTACACAACATCAGCAACACAGGCGTCCATGGGTTCTGGGAAGAACTCAAGGGTACCATCAAGGATGTCGCAGAGAAGGTCGTGGGATATAAAGCCCGGCGAGCGCGAAATGACTGGTTCGACGAAGAATGCAAAAATTCACTTGACGCGAAAAACGAGGCCTACAGACAATGGATTCAACGAGGAACCAGAGCCAGAAGAGAAAAATATGACGAGCTACGGCGAATATCGAATAGAATAATTAGACGTAAGAAACGTAAATACCTTGACGAGCAGTTGCTGAACATAAACGAAAACTTAGCTAATAGGAACACCAGACAAGCGTACAAACTAGTAAATATAATTAAGAACGGCTACCAACCCAGGACTAGCCTTTGTAAGGACAAGGATGGAAACATCATCAGCGACACCGATGGTATTAACAAACGATGGGCCTCTTATTTTGAAGAGCTTCTAAACCGACCATCTAACATCCCCACACAGGAAGCTCTCGACGATATTGTTGATCTAGGCCCACCCATTCAACCCCCGACAGTAGAGGAAGTTGATCTCGCGTTGCGGTCACTAAAACGAAATAAAGCGCCGGGCGCTGACGAGATTCCAGCTGAACTGCTAAGATTCGGTGGAACGAGTCTAGTTGATGCCATACATCAATTACTCCTGCGAGTATGGGAGAACGAGGAGATCCCAGACGATTGGCGCAGAAGCATCATCTGTCCAATTCATAAAAAGGGAGATAAACTGCGGTGTGAGAATTACAGGGGCATCTCACTAGTTTGTACGTCCTATAAAATTTTGACGAAAATTCTGGAAAATAGAATAAAACCGTACGCAGAACGAGTCATTGGCGAATATCAAAGCGGTTTCAGACCTGGTCGCTCCACAACCGATCAGCTCTTCTCAGTCAAACTGATACTCCAGAGGTGCTGGGAATACAACGTAAACTAAACGTATACCAAATCTTTGTCGACTTCAAGCAGGCATACGACAGTATCGATCGTGGAGTACTGTACAACATCATGCTGCAATTTGGTATACCAGCAAAATTAGTGCGACTGACAAAGATGACGATGACCAACTCCGTCTCACAAGTCAGGATCCAGAATAGACTTACTGATCTATTTGAAACACGCACTGGTTTGAAACAGGGCGATGGACTGGCACCGACGCTCTTCAACCTAGCACTGGAATACGTTATTCGGGCCATGAATTTGGACAACAGCAAGACGCTACTCATCAAGTCGACACAATTAGCAGCGTACGCCGACGACATCAACATCATGTCCCGAAGATTGGCTGACGCAGAAGAACTTCTGCATACGCTTGATACCGCTGCAAAGGAAGTTGGATTACGTATTAACGAGGGTAAAACTGAAATAATGATGCAATCGGTGACAAGGACACCTGCACAACCAAGCATCAATGTGGGGGACCTCAACATCGAGTTCGTGAACAACTTCATTTACCTGGGTTGCAACCTGTCAAGGGACGCCAACGAAACTGACGAAATCAAGCGACGGATACAGTTAGCTAATAAGACTTTTTTCTCGGTTCTCCCCATAATGAAATCGAAACATGTGCACAGAAACACGAAGCTCCGTGTGTACAAAACCATTATACGACCAGTGCTATGCTATGGCTGCGAAGCATGGACCCTAGCTCAAGCCTCCGAAAACATGCTAGACACTTTCGAACGTAAGGTTCTACGGCGAATTTTCGGGGCTGTTTGCGATCGAGATGGATGGCGCATCCGGTACAACCATGAGTTGTATGAAATGTACGATGAGCTGCAAGTCTCGAAAATCGTCAAACAACAACGACTTCAATGGGCAGGGCATGTACAAAGAATGGACGATGATCGCATGCCTAAGAGAGTAATGAATGCAGAACGAGTCGACGGAGCGAGACTGCGAGGACGACCGAGATCTCGTTGGGAGAGCTCAGTAGGTGTGGACGCCGTGCAGCTGCTGGGCTCCCAAAATTGGAGGACGCGGTCACGTGACCGAGATAATTGGAGGACAATGATCCAGGCGGCCAAGGCCCGACGTCGGGCTGTCGCGCTACGATGATGATGATGATGAATTCGTATCAGCCGTTTTAATTTATCGATTCGATAAATTAAACTCCCGGTTAGCGTTAACTGCGAGAGTTTATTGAATAAATATAAAAAGAATGCTAATTTATGGAATTGGGGCCATTTTACCAATGTTAAATCTCCTCAAATGTAAGGTAATAGTCCAGAAAATTTCACCGAAAATCAGATTTGAGTTTGGGGAAAAAATCCACAAAGGACAATGACCCAAAAATGCATGTATTCATCATTATTATGGCGCTAAAGCCTGACGTCGAGCCGTGGGCGTCTGGATCATTGGGGCAACCGGTAGTGCAGTGTATTGAGGCATCAGTCTCAAGTTTGACTACCGGCATTTCAGGTTCGAATCCCGTCCACGACGACGTTCGTGGCCATGGATGCGCAGGAGGCGCATGCTGGCAACTGTATACTTCGAAACTAGTTTATGCCGTCGAAACGTCAACTGGGCCACATGGAACAGTTGACGCACTATGCCCCACAAGGGGTTAGTGCAATTCAGAGTTATCTCGGCTAGACGTTAGCATTTATTTAATTTATGAGATATCCAAATTAAACAGACGTAAATATTTTGGAAAATGAAATTCGTCGGGAGGAATTGATCCTTTTAGCTTACATCAATTTTAGTTTGCAATCCTCCTTTTTATTCTCTAGTGGAAGTAGTACTGTCAGGGAATTTGTTCTAGCCAGAAGCGATATTTACTTCGGAACAAGGATTTATCTAAAGTGGAACAGGATATGTCGAGAGAAACGTATTTGGATTAATAAGGCCTTCAGCTCTAAACTGGTATGCAAACTGTGAATACCATTCGTTCTCGAGTTTGAATCAGTACCCCATGAACCCTTTCTAGCTTACCGATGTTGATTTTCGGTAGTGCTGGCGTTCTTCCTCTTGATTGCAGCATTATTTTGGTTTTGTTCTCGTTAATGCGTAGTCCAACTTCTTTTGCAGCCATGTCATGATTATGTATAGGGTTTTTCAATAGGGACGACGCATTTTATTTTTGACATCTCTTCAATAGGAATGAAGTTGGCTTCGCAATTCTTTCACATTTGGAAACTTCAGTCTATGTCATTTAATCATGAAGAGATACACGCTTCAACAACTTTTGCAAATTATTCAAGTTTTTTATAAAAGTTCACGTTCTATCGCAACTAAGTTGCGCGCAATTACGCCAATTTTCGGTCGACGAAACCGTCCAACAAGACTATTGAACGTTTGGTGCAAAAATGCGAAACAACTTATGCATTGCATAATGTCCCAGTGACTGTGCGATGACGTAATGCTCGAAGTGAAGAATATATCGTGGCTGTTCGAGAGAGTGTGCGTGAGCAGTCAAGGATGTCGATTCTACGCCGATCGCAGGCGTTAAACATCAGCAGTGTGACCAGTTTGTGGCGAATTTTGCGGAAGGATTTGGCTCTGCGCCCGTAAAAGATTGCGTTGACTCAAGAACTGAAGCCAACTGACTATTTTAAGCGTCTCACATTCGCTATTTGGGCTCTCGATCAGATGCAAGCTGACGACGACCTTCACAAGAAAATTATCTTTTCGAATGAAGCTCACTTCTTGCTCGGTGGCTTTGTCAACAAGCAAAATCACCGCATTTGGTCGAGTGAGGAGCCTGAAGTGATGCACGAGACACAACTTTACTTGAAAAAATTAACTGTTTGGTGCGGTTTTCATGCCGGTGGCGTCATCGGCCCATTTTTCTTTTTTTGATGAAAACGGCGCGCCAACAACTGTCAACGGCGATCGCTACAGGGCCATGATATCGGAGTATTTATGGGACCAGCTCGACGATATGGACTTGGAGGGTATGTGGTACATATTACGCGGATAGGAGTTGCATGCTAGCAACTGCACTTCCGAAAAGTAGATATGCTATCGAAACGTCAACAACGCATAGTAATGCTAGGGATGTTGACGTGCCCATGCCCCTGGAGGGTTCAAGACAATTAGCAACAGCCCGACGTCGGGCCCTGGCTGCCTGGATCATCGTCCTCTAATTATATCGGTCAAGTGACCGCGTCTTCCAATTTCGGACGCCCAGAAGTTGCTCGGCGTCCTTATCTACTGAGCCTTTCCAAAGAGCTCTCAATCTTCCTCGGAGCCTTCCTCCGTGGACGCGTTTTGCATTGAATATTTTCTTATGCGGTCATCGTCCGTTCGTTGTCTATGTCCTGCCCATTGCAGACGTTGTAGTCTGACGATTCTCGAAACTTTCAGCTCATCGTACAGCTCATGGTTGTACCGGATGTGCCGCCCATTTCGGTCAAAATTTTCCTTTCGTTCAAATGTGTCTCTTATGTTTTCGGAGGCCAGGTTTCGCAAACATAGCATAGAATAGGTCGTTTGATGGTTTTGTATGTGCAGAGCTTAGTATTTCTATGCACATTCTCGATTTCAATATTGGGAGGACCGAGAAGAAAGTCTTATTTGCTAGCTGTATAAGTCGCTGGATTTCGTCAAATTCACTGGCGTTATTTGACATGTTACTACCCAGGTAAATGAAGTCGTCTTTGAATTCGATGCAGAGGTCCCCGATGTTGATGTTCGGTTGCTGTGTCGACCTTGTTCTCGATTGCATCATTACTGTTATTTTGTCTTTGTTACTGCATAGTCCAACTTCTTTTGCAGCCGTGTCAAGATTATTTAGAAGTTCTTCTGTGTCGGGCAGGTTTCGGGACATAATGTCAGCGTACGGTATCAACTGCATCGACTTGAAGAGCAGTGTGCCGCTGTGGTCCGCATTCATCACCTGGAGGACGTGATCAAGTGCCAGGTTGAAGAGCGTCGGAGCAAGTCCATCGCCTTGCTTCAGTCCAGTACATGTTTCAAGGAAAACAGTCAGCCAGTTTTGAATCCTGACTTGTCAGACGGAGTTGGTCATCGGCATCTTTGTCAGCCGCACTAATTTTGCTTATATACCAAATTGCATCATGATGTTGTACAGTACTCCACGATCGATAATGTCGTATGCTTGCTTAAAATCAACAAAGATTTATTACACGTTGTATTTCCAGTACTTTTCCAGGATCTGCTTTACCGTGAAAAGCTGATCGTTTGTAGATCGGCCAGGTTTGGAACCGCCTTGATATTCCAATGATTCGTCCAGCGCACGGCTTTATTCTATTTTCTAGAATTTTCGTGAGTATTTTGTAGGACTAGTGAGATGCCTCTGTAATTCCCATACCGCAATTTATCTTCCTTTTTGATAATGCTTCTGCACCAATCTTCTGGGATAACCTCAGATTTGCAAAAGTCGTTGATGTTTTGCATTTAATAGACCCGTTTCACCAGATTGTAGCAGTTCATCTGCACTCGACGCGGCGCTTTATTCGGTTTGAATGACTGCGAAGCGAGATCACCTTCTTCTGCTGTCAGGGGTTGTGTATTTGGGCCATGATCAATCATATCGTCAACGATAGGGGTCGGAATCGCAATTTTCTCCTCACGCTTGAGGACGTGGTCAATCCACATTTGCACATTTCTTTATGAATGCGTCGATGCGGGAAGCATGTTTAGCTTACGACAAGATTCCTACTGCATGCGAAATCGATTAGTCGTTGACCGTTATCAATGTATTTCTCGTGAAGGCTGTGTCCTTCAGTGGCTCTCCGATGCCAACTCTCGTTCCTAACTTTCGCATTGAAATCTCCGAGCAGTATTTTGACGTCGTTTGTTGGAAGTGAATCGAACAATGTCTCCAGACGATCGTAAAACTCGTGTTTCACTTCTTCTTCCTTCACTTCAGTAGGGGCGTGCACATTGATGAGCCAGAGGTTGAAAAATCGAGTCTTAATGCGAATCGTACACAACTTTTCATTGATGGGTTTAAAGTCCGTAACGTGCGGTTTGAGATGATTGTTCACGATGAACGCAACTCCAAACTCCTTGTGTCCAGATAGTATACCGCTTTTGAAAATTGTATGCGATTTCTTGTCATTGATCTCGCTGCCTAGTCGATTTGTTTCCTGGACTGCAGTGGTGCTCAGTTGGCATTTCTGGACCTGTTGTCGGAGTGCCGGCCTCCGGTGCGTTCAGGGAGCGTACATTCCAGGATCCGAAAGAATAATTCGCTAAGCGTTTGCGTGGTCGTCGTTGTTGATCCGTCCAATCCGAGGCTTTTTTTCCAGGTTTCTTGACATGTAGTAGTTTTTACTAGGATGGGTTGTTGGTCCATCGCTAAACCCTATTCAGGGCCTCGGTGATAGCTGCTTCAGGTAGTTCACAGCGTGCCAGAGTTCACACAACTACGTTGCAGGTCTGACTACGTGATTCATGCCACCCTAATGACCTAAGACGCTAGGGTGTAACTCAGCCAGCCAGGCTAAAGCTATCATTCCCTCCTCAACACTGGCTTGGGACAGGCTTCGGCGGAGTTAAAAGCACTAGGTGTTAAGTACAGTAACTGCCAGTTATACACATTAATAATTTCTAATTAAAATAAATAACGAACTTTCCGTTTAATCGGGTTTCGTACTGTATCCCTAGAAAAACAATCAGCGCCGAGTATAATTGCATAATAGCAGCCTTTATTAATATGGATTAATATCAATTCATGCCAAAATAAGTTCATGCCATCAATTATCCTGACCAACCAATTCAACAATATTTGACTTTTCATTTTGCCCACTAGTCGGCCTATTTCAATTTTCAAAAGGCACAAACAAATCTTATAAAGATATTTCGATCAAACCCTTTTACAATATATCTACAAAACAGGCACAAGACTTCCTTTTTAATACGCATCCCTTCACATTGAAGCGGAAAATTTGCATAAGGAAGCTTTAAAATTTCCGCCTACGAAATGTAAAGACACAAGAGCTGTTCTAATCTATAGAAGGGAACGTAGGACTTCATCGAAGAAGGAGTCAGCAGGCAGATTGGATTCGTGCAGGCAACATTTAAAAATTGCTGTTTGAGCAAAATTTACTAGGAATCTATTGGAGATTTTTCTTTTGATTTTTTCCGTTGCTTGTGTTTCTTCATGCTCAAATGAGCTGAGAATTTCTCTAAGGGTTTGGATATGTTCCATTTCGACGATCCAATAGTATAATCTGTTTTCTATCGGAGACCCAAGTGCACATTAGAAAAAATTAGGTTGGGTTGGGATTTCTGAGACGGGGAGTTGTCGATTGTTTGGCCGAGAGAGTGTTTATTTGGTTTCCGGTTGGTCGCGATCGATCCTTCTCATCCTCCTTGCACTAGTCGTGGCAGTACTTGCGAAGGATGGCTATCTGCTTGATTTAAGTTTCATTTCGACCCAGTTTATGTCTTGTGTGTGGTTATCCTTGTTTTTGCTATCAGGAAAGAAAAAATACAGAGTAAAGGAAACTATTTTTATATATTTTTCTGGGACTGGAACTTAACAAAAGTTCCACGTATTTGCCTTATCCTCGCTCACTTTTCTACTCTACGTCGTTGTTATATACTTACGTGGCTTCAGTCGTTCCACTGTGAACAACAATGTGGTATTGTGCAATTTCACAGAGTAATCGAAGAAAGGATTTGATTCCCACAGGACAATTTTTGTTCGGTTTCTCTTGGCAAAATTCGTTTCAATTGAAAGTACAGCGCTACCTTGATTTCATCTAAAAAGCTGAATAGGGCAGTATTTGTTGCAAACAGCAATAGTAGGGAGGAAAGCAAAAAAAAAAACAAGCTAGCCTTCGGCAAGCTTGCAGAAAGTATGATACCCTTCACGCCTCACGTAAAGGGTGTCATAACTTACTTTGCATTTGTGGTGTGTTCGCTTCTTTGAAATTAGTAATTAAACTTGTTCCAATTTCACTGTTCCTATGAGAAGTATATTAAATAGTGGGCAGATTTCAACCAAATTTAGAAGTGTGATTTAGCAGTAAATATGATTGGATAATATAAAATTCAGTAAAGACATCTTCAGAAATAAAAAAAAAATTGTCTAACAAAAACTTGATTTTGGAACGGTCGTTCCTGTGACAGCCGATAGAGTAGTCCAATTTCAACCAAATTCGGCAGGGTAATTTGGCAAAGAATAATATTGAATAATTTGAGAAAGATACAGTGAGAAATAAAAAATATGGCGTAGTAGTCCGATTCCACTAGTTCCGACATATTTACAGCGTCCAATAGAAAGAAGGTTTTGTCAAAATTTGAGAAAATATCTTTAGAAATAAAAAAGTTTTTCTCACAAAGATGAATTTTTGGACCGGACGTTCCTATGGCAGCTATACAACGCAGTGGTCCAATTCCATTGGCTCCGACATATTTACAGCGTTCAATAAAAGGAAGGCGGTGTACAGAATTTCAGCTCGATACCTTCTAAACTGAGGGTCTGGACGGACAAAGCTTAATCGGCTCGTTTCACTATACTGACCAAGAATATATATGGTCGGAGATGCTTCCTTCTGTGCGTTACAAACTTCATGACAAAGTTAATATACCCTACTACATCCGTGAAGGGTATAAAAATTGTATGCTAGAAAATTTGCTCTGAATTGTGTGACGACTGTGGCTTTGTATGTGTATGTAGATATTGTGGCCAATAATTGTCCCACATTCGATGGAGAGAGGAATATCGGTCCCAAATGGGATTGCAAATAAATTTGTGAACAAAAATACAGTGAAAGGTACTAGGAGATTTTATCGGGCACAATTTGTCGTGTAACGGTTTTTTTTTTTTTGGTTTGTGTAATCTTCACAAATACGAGGGGAGGTCAGTAATCTCGCGGGTAGGGAAAATAGCGGTGACTAGGTCTTCTTTACATATTTTCAATTTTGAGTAGGTCATTAATAGAATAAACACCAAATTTTATAAAAATCGTGTCAGTATTTGTTGAGTTACCGTCGGTCAAATAAGTACATCCGAGAGACAATTCATTGGTTAAACACGGAAAAATCCGAGTCTCCCGCTTTTGTAACCTTATCTCATGAAACAAAAAAAATCTTGCTCTAAAAAAAAAAAAAAAACAAAAAAACAAATTATCAAACCATAAAGTGTGGAACTTATCTCAGACCACAATTATGGCAAAATCAGCTGATTTTCTTAGAGGAATTCTACCGTCCACGAATCTATTTTGTATTAGTACTGCCTCTCAGCATATTCACTTGCAGCTGAGTTTGTTGCAAATTCTCTTCTATTTGAATTTCCAGGAACTCTTTATGACCCCTTTCATTGTTTTCATTTGAATTTGTAAAAGTGAGCAGTTCTAGCTGTCACACTCCCAGCATCCGATATCAGGTCTTGGGTTTTTGTTTAGGATAAACTTTCAACCGGAAACCAGGAGTTGGGTTTTGTTATGGATAAGAGATTAATCGCAGGCTATGGGACGGTTAGCGTTTATCCGATTAATAACGCTAAACAGCTATTGACAAAAACCAAATTGTGCTAAATGACAGTTTATTCTTAAAATAAATTTTAATCGGACATTGAGCAACCGGGCAAGAACTGGGGCCTGTAGCCGAAAGCTGTATATTGGTTTTATACAGCTGTGGTACGCCCTGTGTTATTGTATGGTATTAGTGTGTGGTGGACTGCACTCAGAGTAGCGGCCTACTGTAATACCCTAGGAAAGGTACAAAGGCTGGCGGCGCTGGCCACCACGGGGGCTTTTAGAACCACTCCATCAGCCGGATTAGATATGATACTCGGCTTACTCCCGTTGGATATAATTGGCGAACAGCTGCCGGCAAAAACGGCTTTACGCCTTCGTGAGGGTGGGACACTCCACTCTACTTGACAATCTGAATCTCCCAAGGGAGACGGACTACGTTTCTCCCAAATACCAATTTGGCAAGAACTACACTAGGCTCATTCCGTCGAGAAGTCAATGGGTAGGAGACGCGGCCTCCTCCACCGAACCCATGGCCATTTATACAGATGCGTCTACGACCGACGACGGGGTCGGGATAAGCATATACTCGGAGGGACTGGGGATTAACCTATCACTCGGTCTCCCGGACTTTTGTAGTATCCTACAGGCGGAGGTTTCGGCTATCTCGGAAGCTCTGTCCTGGCTAGGCAGTAACGTCATTACTGTGAAGGACATTACTATTTATACGGATAGTCAGGCGCGATTCGCTCACTCGAATCCGTTTTGACGACATCCAAAACTATCGAGAACTGTCGCCTAGCACTCGCAGAGATGGCTGGCTTCTTCAATATTACCCTCTGTTGGATTCCGAGCCACAGTGGCTTTGCGGGCAACTGCAAGGCAGATGAGTTGGCCCGAGAGGGGACAACTGGAGCGGTTGAAGAAAGCCGCAAAGACATAAGGGTGCCATTTACCCTGTGCAAATTGGTGATTAAGACCGCTGCCGTAGAGAGGGCTAATGTTAGATGGCTCTGCGGCAATACGTGCCAAACGACAAGGATGATTTGGTCAAAAATTGATCCCCACCACTCTGTCACACTGTTGTCGTTGAACAGGAAGCACATTAGCAGGGTAGTAGGAGTTATCACAGGGCACTGCCCAATAGGGGAGCATGTCAGGAGACTACATCTTCCTCATCACGACTTCTGTAGGAGTTGTGGCGATGTGGAGGAGGAGGAGACCGTTCTACATCTTCTCTGTCATTGGGCCTTGGCTGGTAGGAGAAGAATGTTTCTGGGCTCATGGGTTTTCTACGATCTGAATGACCTTAAGGATATGACCGCCACACGGCTCAATCGTTACATCGCCAGCACAGGTTGGTTTGATACGTAGGTTCGAGTGAAGGTGATAGCGGTGGTACCACAATGGACCCAATGTTGGTCTAAGTGTGCTGTGACATATCACCGGAGCCCCTGTACCTAACCTAACCTATTGAGCAACCGGCCCTTAATGAAGCAAAATCGAGTGAAACAAATTCAAGAAGTTTCGAAACTTGTGCGTGCCACATTTAAGTCGTGACTTACTGAAAATATCTTGTGTGCGTGTGTGTTTTGTGCGGTGGCAAAGAACCCCTTTGGTGTCAACATAACAAGGCCTCGGTGAGTCTGCTCCGTTCAGGCAATAAACAACCTGTCCATTTTCTGAACTTAATGCAAATGCACTAAATTCAAAATAATCACTGTAACAATTGCGACTATATGGTAGGTAGCCGTCGACCCAGTCATAACTAAAAAGTAGGCATGACAGTATTGTTAGCTGCAATCGGATCATGGCTGCTTGTTTCAATTATTAAGTGACTAAATCCACCCTCTCTTCCGTAACTGTAATGGACAGGTGTTGGTGGACAGAGTGTCCATGGAGACAGAGTGAAGGTTTGTAGAACTGACCGTGAAGGTCCAGCGACGCCTTCTTGCGAAAACTTCTCAGCGGGATAGACGGCGACAGGAGCTTGCTGAAGCTCAGTGACGGGGGACGTGGGCGGGGTTTTTGCCATCTCGCCACCCCTACCATTACAATTCTAAATATCTTGTGCTTTATGATACACAAACACACACACGGTAACAAAGGTCCCACGATCTTAAAAAAAATTGCAAAGAAGAAAAAAAAATAAACCACGTAATGACAATGGTCGTCGACCGACTCATGTACCTGACACTGCTCTGAGTCCTGATGGAATGGATACCGGCCTCTAAACCCACCCTATTAATGATGCACTCGTACAACCCTAGAACGCTCGCTTTGCTCATTTTATACTGGAGACACACGACGGAGATAATTCTCACTTTCATCTACGTTTTCTCACTTATCTCCAGGTAATCGACAATGGTAATGTCGATTAACTTCAAACTTAATTAAAATCGTGTTCTGGCCTTGACTCAAAAATAGAGGGTTACGCAAAGAAATGTGCAACTTTATCACACGCATGACTTCAAAGTTTCAAATTTTCAGAAGCTTCCAATGAATTTTGTATGAAATTACAAAAGAATTATAAGAGACTCGATTGACGACTTGTCAACTTTGTGGTAATTCATTTTATTAACAAATGCACTTTTTTCACTTGGTCTTAACCACTATATTTATTCTTAATTCCTCCGAAGATGCTCGAAAGAGCGAAACGCGTCAGGAATTAAGAATAAATACAGTGGTTAAGACCAAGTGAAAAAAGTGCATTTGTTAATTATAAGAGAATTCGCTCACATGTCTACAGTTTAATCCGATTTTCATGAAATTTGGAATATTGGGCCTCCAAAACTAGGGGAAGGCCTTCCCCATCTCCCTTTCCAGCCCCCTTGAAATACATTTATTTGCTAATTTGTTTTCTATCTTAACGAAATTTAGATTATTGGACTAGCGGAAGGTTAATGTTCACATAAATTTCAAAAAACCACCGTCATCCCTCTTCCCACTCCTAAAAGGAAATCCGCGAATTTATCTACAGTTTTATTTCGATTTTGATAAAAAAAAATTATTTGAGACCTTCAAGGCAACGGGAAGGTAATTGTCTACATCGAATTTCGGAAAAACACCTCAGCCCTTAGCCCACCTGCAAATGTATCTCCAATTTTATTCCGATCTTGACGAATTTTTGTATTATTAGACCTTCAAAGCTAGGAGAAAATTGCTGTCTAGTAGAATTTTGAAAAACGGTATGTTCCTATTTCACCGGGCGACGCATCGTGTTCGCGCCTTGGTTAATAGTGGGTTTGTCGCTTTGGGAAATAGAGCAAGCTTAGCGAGCGTTCTAGGGCGGCATAGTGCGGGATGCCGGTCGCGAAGCGAGCGGAGTTAACCCAAGGGAGTGAGAAATTCACTCAAAATTTAACCCACTATTGGTCAAAGACGCAAACCACTATACTTCGCCCGGCCAAGTAGGAATGTTCCCGAAAAAACCACCCCATTCCCCTTTTCTCACGCCTCAGTGTCACCATACACTGTCGAACTCGAACTCGAGCACGAACCTGGTACAAATGTCCTCTGACACACACATACACTTCGCACAGGTGTGAAGAAAACCGGTCCACTTGTATCGAGTTCGAGCTCGAGCTCGAGTTCGAAAGTGTATGGTGACACTAAAAGGGAATCTGTAAATTCATCAACAGTTTTATTGATTTATTTTTTATTGATATTAGTCAAATTTTGTATAATAGCGTCCTTTCTGAAAACGGAATAATCTCTCTCAATTGTCCTAACCCCTTGTGGGGTATAGCGCGTCAACTGTTCCATGTGACCCAGTTGACGTTTCGACGGCATAAACTGGTTTCGGAGAATGCAGTTGCCAGAATGCACCTCCTGCACATCCATGGCCACGAACGTCGAAATAATACCACCTATTGAAGTGCAGCAGATCGTCCACTTTTGACAGACAATTCATAATCGGTTGCGACGTGAATAAACGGTGATGGGGAAAACAGTTTTATTTTTAAATAATTTACGATGGCAAAAACTTAATGAGGTTATTCAGAGCAGGCCACAATAACCATTTACGCGTAACCCCCCCCCCCCCCCCCCACACCATTTTTTTTCCTTTTCCTCAACCGCGGGAACCCCCAATTTTGTCCATACACGTAATTCATGCCTTGCAACTGCCTTGGCAAGGCGGAAATGACGTCAAATTGACGTCAAAATAGAAGTTGAGATCAGCTGAGCGGGGACCTCTATATTAAGATGGCAATAATAAGGCTTCCATAATAGAGGAAAATTATAACTAAATTACAACCGTTTCACAGCATATGTGCTTCCCATCGAGTATCAGAAACGGTTTCCAGCACAATTTCATTTCCGATAAATCGTATTTTCAGAAATAAAAATTTACAGCAACCATAGAGAATAACTATGGAGGAGCAATCCGCATGTACTCAACACTAAACTATTTAAAGCAATTCCAGTCGTAAAAAGTAAACAGAGAGACACACGCCCTCCACTGCGCAACACCCGCGCGGTCTATATAAAAGCACAGGAAGCACGTAAGATGTCATCCCCTCTCCTACTTTTCCTATTGGAACAATAACATTCCAGTCTGTCTCTCTGCCGCGGAACACCCGCCCTGTCCATATAGAAGCAAAAGAGATGTCAAATTTCCATCCCCCTTCCTACTTCCTCACTTGTGCCGAATTGCTTCGTTTCTCTAGCTCTTTTTCATTTCCTCTGATACTCTCTTTTCAAAGACAGCAACTGCACTATAGAGAAGCGCTTAATTGACTCTTGACAGCTTTCAACAGCGCTTCAGCTAAACAAATTTAGCAATTGTTTGAAAACTTGTCCGCTTTTCAAATTAACTGTTGCGTTCCGTTGTAACGGCCAGACGTGTTCGTAGCGTTGTCATAACAACTGCCCCCACCCCCACATTACTATATGAAAAGCACAGCTAACAAATTTAACGTAGGTACTGGAGCACTTGATTGACCATATGCGTTTTCCGGTGTAATTTCTCAATTCCTGGTCGATATGTTTTATACTGAGAAGACAGAGAGTGATGGGAGTAAATGAAATAGAGCAAGGGAAACGAAGCAATTTTCCACAAAGGAGGGGAATGTGAATTTTAATTTGGATTATATAGACTATAGACCGGGCGGTTGCCCCGGGATTGAGGGACAAAAGGAAATGAAATTCCTCGCAAGTATGAAGGGGGAGGGGGGATATGAGTTTCATAGCTAGGGGCTGTTCCGGGGTAGCGGACATATGTCCAGAGGTTTTTACTTCCCCCGCAAGAGAAGCTTCCGCTACCACGTACATATGCTAGTGGCTAAAAATGGATCAAACTCGCTTATCAGCTCAACTAGTCCTAAGAAATTTCCATTTTGCAATGATCCAAATTTTAGAAAAAAAAATTAAAATTGAAATTTCGGAATGATAAATAAAAAAAAATACTTATATTGTTTAGGCGTAAATCCAGTGCTGACTGCAGGGCGTATCCACATACTCCTTGAAAATCTCAAATTTAGAGCGCACCTCTCGATCTTCCGATTTGTCTTCGATGGGACATCGGGAAATTGCTCATAGTGGACAATTGAAATCAAAAGCTGTCGCTCTGTGCGTCACGACAGTTATAATCAATTGGATCGCGTACGACAGAAGGTCGATGATAGAAGCATTGCGATAATTGTAATTAGTAGCCTGTCAACTTAATCAGCTGTTTAAAGTTGCGTACGCGATGGGCCATAGCGTGGAGGAAAATGGCTCTCGAAGCCATTTGTGGCCATCCCATGGCCCATCGCTGTTGACAGTAATGACGGTTACGCGCCACTGAACGCCATCCGCCCGTCCACACAATGGAGATGGCTTCAAATGGCCGGGGATGGGCCATTGTCAGTAGCGGGCTTAAAAAAATCCTTCTTCTTTCAATAAAAAATCTACGATTGTTTTTTTTTTAAGTACATACATATGTTTCTCGTTACGCTCTACATTAGCGAAAATGAATATATGAGCAATCACAATGAAGCATAATCTTTATTGTTATTTTACGCCATACTCGTATAAATTCTGGAAAAACGTTCAATTTTATCGAATCTCGTCACTCTCCATCATCGAAACATACATTTTTAGCAAAAATTATAATTTTATTGACGCTGCACGGACTGCTTCCGATTTTTCTGTTGTCTGTTCTCTCTGCAACAATATACCTACGAGGAACCTATCAAGTTCAATTTTCGTTTGTTATTGTTTTCCAATTTTCAGTTCTAGTTACAGGCTGCATGGGCCTCGCTTGTGTGAGTTGTGCGAGGATGTGCTGTTTGCACAATTTACGATTTGTTGTGTCTTAAATTGGCGTGGACGGCCTCGTAGTTTAAAAATTTTCTGCTGATTTCAACAAATGGTGCTTGATAACGCACCATTGTTGTTGATTGGTTCCTATTTTTATTCAATTTGCAGAATTTTTGAATATTTGATTGGTCTCAGCTAGTGCGTTTTATACCATAGAAACGGTTGTCGCTCAGGATCAGCGTAAGATTAGATTTCGCTGATTGTGTGTCACCGCAATGTCAACCCAATTGTACCCGGTGGAATACGTCTCCTATGCAGGTTCAATAGTCATTTAGAAAATGGTAATGTTGTGTGGTATGAGTTTTAACACGGTTAAGGCTATGCCGGCTATGTGTATAAACACCATTCCGTCACGCTTCCTGTTTTGCAATACGTACAACGGGGGAAGGCAGATTTCGACACTCTTGGTCATCTTTATTGAAAAATCTATTGACAACAAGGAATACATGATGTGTCTGTTATCCTCGATCTCATTGGCGCTTCCAACAATGTCAGACCAAATACGATTATCGACAAACTCTTCAGCCTGCATGTTGATAAGTCGCTGTGCATTCATAAATATTCTGTTATGCTAAGATTACACGATTGACGATTCGCGTCAATATTTACGCTTTTTTGATGTTCAATCGATATCAATCGTGTAAAGGCACAATTTTTTACGTCAATCTACGCCAATTTGGTTGACGACTAGATTGTCCCCAATTTCCGTCAACCAAAATTAACGCGATTACATCAATCATGTAAACGAACCTTTTTGAAACACAAGTGTCAACCAACAGCTCAATTGCGTCAACTAGCGGTTGACGTCTCGAGCATCAACCACAGACGTCAATGTTGGATCAATTTCTTGGGCAAATGTACAGATTTCGTGTCGGAGACAAATGTTTTGCTGGGTTTGCCTGATTGGGGAGAGTAAATTATGGGGAGTTCAATTGGCGCTAATGAATACAAACGTCAACCAATGATCAATCTAGGGACGCGGGAGCGTCCCGCCCCGCCAAAGAAAAACGAAAAAATCAAAAAAAAAAAATTGTAAAGCGACCAAGACTATGTTTACGCGACACAACAAGTACGGGTTTTCGGACCTCTGTAGCTCCGGCCCCGGATGCTTGTTCGGGCTCAAATTTGGTATGGTCATTGTCTCCGGTCATCTTACGAAGTGCTGCATATTTGATTCCGATACAAGGAAAAACACCCGAGATATGATAATTTGAAAATGGCTATTTTTCAAATTTTTCTTGTTCTTGCTGTTCTCGTTGTTCTTTGATAGGGCTACAGCACCGCCATCTTTATCCTCAGGCCGGAGTGTCAAAGTAATGACGTCATGACAAGCAGTGAACCATATGTAAACAAAGTGAAAAACGCGTGCAGTCGACCTCTTGAAATCTGATGATTTTCGTGCGTAAAAGTGGTTTTAGTGTCGCGATTTGAAGTGCAATTGAAAGTAGTGCTTGTCACTGATATTTAGAAGTGAAAAAAACGCAAGGTGCCGCGAACTTCCGAACAAAATGAACTGCTCGAAAGTGCGCGAGACATGAGTGTGGTTATGAAAGTGCGACACGAAAAATTTCGCATTTTTCGTTAATTTCCCGGTAATTTGGCTAGTGTGAATGGTACAGCACTACTCTGGGACGAATCCTTGGGCCGGTGAGTTCAGCGGAAACTCCCGGAAGTGCCCCAAAAAGTGAATTCAAAGTGGTTGTCAAATGACAACATTCCAGGTGATTTCCGGCCTTTTCATCGGAATTCATAGGGTAATTATACGTTTTTTGTTGTGCGAAAATTTTAGTGAATTGATGCGCCCCAAAATACGGGTTTTGAACGCGTTGTTGACGAGCCAGACGAAAGTTTCACTGCAGCTGACAGGACTAGATGCCTAGCAGTGAAACTTTCGTCCGGTTCGTCAACATCGTGGTCAAAATCCACACTTTGGGGCGCATCAATCCACTTAAATTCTACCACAACAAAAAACGCATACTTACCATAGAGGAAAAATATAACAGAGTTGGAACTCAGTATAAATTAAGCAAAGGTTGCCCATAGTATTTCACTTGCGTATGTGTTGTGTTCACTAATCGGTACACAATGGATGTGAAAAAAGTGAAAACTAAAGCCCCCCATCTACCTTGCGATCAGCCGACGCCTATCTGGCGATATTGTGATCGTCAGTTCGATCGCAGAGTGTATGCGCCAATCGTTGTCGTTTTGTTTCTACAGTTCCATATAATTTTAGCCGCGAAATATTTTGTGGCGATCCATCGTTAGATTAATCCGACGATGAATAGCGTTGTCGTCTTACGATGAATTACATTGTCTATGGGGGTCTTATATCCGCGTTCATTGTGCCTGGCGGGGCTTCTAAAATCGGAGTGAACTTCGCATGGCAACGGATAGCAAACCCATTTCGTATTGGATGCATTATCAATGAGATTGCATGCTGTTTGATCCTCTCTGGCAAATGTACATGAACGCTGATAGACTGTGAAAAGATGGCGGCCGTGCGCTCTTCAGGTAAGGGGAACCATGCGAAATTGTGGGATGGTCATCAAGAATCTTTGTGGGTGCGGGTGGGTGAATCTTTGTGGGTGTGGCTTGTAGCAAGTGAATGAATAAAAAGTGTGTGATGAATCTTTGTGGGTGCGGTGGGTGAATCTTTGTGGGTGTGGCTTGTAGCAAGTGAATGAATAAAAAGTGTGTGATGAAAAATCGGAAACTGAATCTTTATGGTCGCATTTTAGGATGTCCGGAAAGAAAACCAGGCCGAAGCTTCGCTTCGGCCCGGAGTCCGAAGCGTATATACCCTAGACTTGTACAGACCTAGTGGTGATACCAAAAGTACCAATTGGTAACGACCATATGCATTAAAAGTGAGTTTCCTATATGACCAGTTTATAGGGAAGGTTGGCAATCATTCAGGGGGATCTTGACCATTATCAAAATCAATGAACTAACCCATTCTACAAATATTTGTTGAATTTTTCAATTCGCTAGCTTCATTTTATCAAAAGTTATTGCTTATTTGAAGTTTCACTTGTAGGGGAGGTAGGGATTCCTTGGGTCGGATCTTGCTCATCATTGCCGCCAACAAATAAAATCATGCTACAAAAATTTAAACAAAATTTCAAGTCTCTAGCTTCACTCTATCGAAAGTTATCGCTTATTTGAAGTTTCATTTGTAGGGGAAGTAGGTGTTTCCTTAGTCGAATGTTATGTATTTTCAATATTAGCCAACAGGATCCTATTGCAAACATTTGACCAAAATTTTAAGTTGGTAGCATTATTTTGTCGTAAGCTATCGCTTATTTTAAGTTTCATTTCTAGGGGAGGTACGGGTTCCTTAGGTCGGATCTAACCCATCTTGAATACCAACTAACCAAATCTCACTTCAAACATTTGACCAAAATTTCAAGCCGCTGGCTTGATTCTGTCAAAAGTCATCGCTTATTTGAAGTTGCATTTGTAGGGGAGGTTGCTTGAGTCGGATCTTACCCATTTTCAATACCAACCTGGTAGATCTTACTAACAATATTCTAACAAATTTTCAACTCGCTAGTGTCATTCTGTCGAAAGTTATCGTAATTAAATGAATATTTAATTTTTTGAAATTTGTAGGGGAGGTAGGCGTTCCTTTGATCTGATTATGATCATCTTACTAGAACCCAAGCAGCTTCTCACCCCAGGGTGACATGCCAAAAATCATGTGTCTACATCAATTGGTTCAAGAGTTATAGAAGAAAAACCCGAAAAGTAGGGTAGTACGGGGATCTTTGTAAGAAAATTGCCGTTAGTTTTCAACTGATCGATTTTATTTTTCCAGGAGAGTAGAAGATCATCCTCACAAGCAATCTACCAAAGCTAGAGCTTTTCATGTTTATTTAATCGGGAGTTATAGATACATTTATTTATTTTAGTTATGTAGGGGAGGTGGGCGTTCTCTTGGCCTGATCACGCCTATTTTCAATACCAACCAACTAGATCATACTTTCAATATGTGACCAAAATTTCAAGACTCTAGCTGCATTCTATCGGAAGTTATCGTGCGAACGGACAGACAGACGGACAGACAGACAGAGAGACAGACAGACATGGCTAAATCGAATCAGAAGGTGACCCTGATCATTTATATATATACATTGCTATACCTCCAGAGCCTCCTTTAAGGTGTTACATATTTCCGTCGTGACAAAAACAATATACACTATACTAAAAGTCTAGGGTATAAAAACATGCTATGTGGTCTATGATTTAGTATTATATATGATTTATGGCATATGAATTATGATGTAGAATGATTTTTTCTAAAGTGGTGGAGGTGCTATTAGCGTGTTTTTAAAATTTGTAAAATTTTTCAAATAAATCGTTTTTTCATCACAGACGTTTTATCATGCACTTGACACAAGCCACGCCCCCCAAGATGGAAATGCACGAATGCAATGGCCGAAAATGGTAACTCACACATATGAAATTGAGGAGCCATGTCACGCATACAATAGCAACTGAGGAAGCTTGGGCGTTTTAATCAACAGACACAGTTGATTTGATGTGTTGCTGTCCTTATCACTCTAAAGGTCGGTTTACTTTAAATTGTAGCCGTTGCTTCTAGAGTGGTGAGGCTTATTTGTGTGCGTGGGATTATTTGCATCCTGCTTTAAAAATAAATCTGTTCTGAGTTCCTGCTCTTAGTATACCTGCTCTGTGTACTTACCCTATGAATTCCGATGAAAAGGCCGGAAATCACCTGTAATGTTGTCATTTGACAACCACTTGAAATTCACTTTTTGGGGCACTTCCGGGAGTTTCCGCTAAACTCACCGGCCCGAGGATTCGTCCCAGAGTAGTGCTGTACCATTCACACTTCCCGAATTGCCGGAAAATAAACGAAAAATGCGAAATTTCCCGTGTCGCACTTTCCTAACCTCGCACTTTTCAATACACCATTTCACTCGATATTTCCCGGCACTTCACGTTTTTTTTTACTTTCACACGGCACTGATAGCCACTTCTTTTAGTTACACTTAAAATTACGGCACTAAACTCACTTTTACACACAATTATCGCGATATTTCACCGGGCGACCGCACGCGTTCACACTTCGTTGACTGCTTGTCATGTCGTTAGTGCTTTGACAATCAGCTGACACTCCGGCCTGAGAGTAAAGATGGCAGTGGCTACAGCCTCGTAGGGAGCGTATCCAGGTCTGCTTTCTTTTCTCACGGATTGCCTGTGTCCCAAGGGTGTGCATAGGCTATCATTTGCTCTGATCCGTGCAGTAGATACAAAGATACATCCAAAAATGTTAAATTTTATAGTAGAGTTTCTGTCTTTTTGATAATTTGAATGCAACACAGAAAATCACTCGCAGAGATCGCATGCCGACGGGGAGAGACGCAAACACTTGATTATGTGAGTAGAGACGACGACGGATGCAAAAGTCCGTGCGCTCGTCGGGGGAGGAGAACCAAACGAGTTCTTTGTGTGTTGGCGTGGTTTGTGGCAAGTGCATGAATGAAAAGTGCAGTGTGTCATGAAAAAATTGACACTGAATGCTTATAGCTGCATCTTAAGCTGTGTTTTGCTAGACAGCGACTGGGCGATTTGCGACTGCGACCCGAGAGCAATTGATTCATTATTCAATGTCGGGGTTTTGTATGAAAATAGTACTATGTAGTATGTTGGGCAGGTTGTCTATGCAATCAAGGATTTTTATATGTACGTGAGGAGAATGGATGGAAAGAGACGAATGTACTACTACTGTGTAGATGTAGAGTTCTTCGGTGGCAGCAAGGACATTCGAAAAGGATATTTTTGGCAGTGAAGCGAAATATGGGGAATATGGGTCTCATATGAACCGGGATGAAGAGGCGAGTGTCCAGGATTAGTGTATATGGCATTTTGAGTCCTTCGGTGGTGAAAAGGACATTCACGAAAGTCAAGTGAAAAATGGGCAATATGGGTGTCATGCGAACCGGGGTGAAGAGGCGAATGTCCAGGAGTACTATGGATGACATTTCGAGTTTTTCGGTGGCGACAAGTATATTCGAAAAAGGCTATTTTTGACAGTGAAGCGAAATACGGTCAATATGGGTGTCATATAAATCGGGGTGGACACCCGAATATCCAGGAGTAGTGCGGATGGCATTTCGAGTTGTTTGGTGGCGAAAAGGACATTCATGAAAGTCAATTGAAATATGGGCAGTATGGGTGTCATATGAACCGGGGTGAAGAGGCGAATGCCTAGGAGTACTATGGATGGCATTTTGAGTCCTTCGGTGCCGATAAGGATATTCGAAAAAAGGATACTTTTGGTAGTGAAGCGAAATACGGTCAATATGGGTGTCATATGAATCGGGGTGGACACCCGAATATCCAGGAGTAGTGCGGATGGCATTTCGGGTCCTTCGGTGGTGAAAAGGACATTCAAGAAAGTCAATTGAAAAATGGGCAATATGGGTGTCATATGAACCGGGGTGAAGAGGCGAATGTCCAGGAGTACTGTAGATGGCATTCCGGATCCTTCGGTGGCGACAAGGACATTCGAAAAAAAATATTTTTGGCAGTGAAGCGAAATACGGTCAATATGGGTGTCATATGAATCGGGGTGGACACCCCAGTATCCAGGAGTAGTGCGGATGGCATTTCGAGTTGTTTGGTGGCGAAAAGGACATTCATGAAAGTCAATTGAAATATGGGCAATATGGGTGTCATATGAACCGGGGTGAAGAGGCGAATGCCTAGGAGTACTATGGATGGAATTTCGAGTCTTCCGGTGGCAACAAGGACATTCGAAAAAGGATATGACACCCATATTGACCGTATTTCGCTTCACTGCCAAAAATATCCTTTTTCGAATGTCCTTGCTGCCACCGAAGGACTCTACATCTACAGTGCATTCGTCTCTTCATTCATCTCACGTACATAAAATATAAAAATCCTTGATTGCATAGACAACCTGCCCAACATACTATATACTACTATTTTCATACAAAACCCCGAAATGAATCAATTGCTCTCGAGTCGCAGTCGCAAATCGCCCAGTCGCTGTCTAACAAAACACAGCTTGGGATGCCGGGAAAGAAAAAAACATGCTGTGTGGTATATGATTTAGGTAGTTTCATTTATGGCATATGAGATATGAATTATGATGTAAGATGATTTTTTCAATGTGTGGAAGATGGGAAGCGATGTCTAGGCAAGATGGGTATGACTGGAGGTGATGTGGCGAATGCAGTAGACTGTTAAAGGTATTTCGAGTCCTTTGGGCAGGAAAAAAGATGTTCTTGGCAAGGAAGCGATATCTAGGCAAGATGAGTATTATATTATCGGGGGTGATGAGGCGAATGCAGTAAACTACTGTTAAAGGCACTTTGAGTCCTTTGAACTAGAAAAATGATATTCTTGGCAAGAAAACTATTTACCACAAATGGGTAACCTGAGTGGACTCATAGTCCGGCACGTAAATCCCCTTTTTTATAGAAGACTACCGCATTCAGTAGCAATCAAACCGGAGCCCAATGTATAGAAGGCGAACGTGGTTACCGTTGCGCCATCTGGATTACTACTACTACTATGCAAAAAGATGTGATATCTCTCAAAAACAACTCTGTTGTAAAAAAATCCCCGCCAAGAAAAACTCCTCAGCCGTAAAAAGGATTGATATGAACACAATACCGCCAAAGTACTCGTAGCTTCGCGCCTCGCTCTAGGGTTGGCATATTGAACGCTGATTGCATTAGTTCATTTCTTTCAACGCGGATGAGGAGTTTTTCTTGGCGGGGATTTTTTTACAACAGGGTTGTTTTTGAGAGATTCGATTGACATAAAAAGAGTCAATCGTGTAAATGGTTCGATTGTACGGTTGGCGGCTTACCCTTTTTTTTAAATTGTGTCAATCGACATTTTGGTTGACGCTGTTAAAATTTACGTGTTTAAGTCAATTGTATAACTCGGGAGAACAATCTATTTACGCTTCTGTCTAAAATACGCCAATCGAGCGTAAAACTATTGACGCTAGATTTACGCTTTTCCGTCAATCGTGTAATCCTAGCATTCCCATTTTATGCATACTACCTTGGGTACATCGCCGGTGAGTAGGCGTGCTTGTGTGTGTACGACTCGTCAAAAGGGCATATTGTTTCCTCTTCTTTGGAATCTAGCGGTGCATAGACTGCATATGCTTATGATGCCGTGATCTCCATATCAGGTAAGTTTCCTGGCGTCCTTCAGAACCCTATCTATTGTAATGAAGAAGGCAAATCACTGTGGGGTTATGATTTATCCTACCGAACCTCTCGCATACTGGAGGACGTTAAACAAGTTTTTACTGACAAATGTTATGTGTTAAAGAAATTCCAGGGGCATGGGCGCGTCAATATTTTTACGTTTCGATATACTTTTCGGACGTGCAGTTGCTAACATACACCTCCTATCCGCGCCGTTTTTATACTGACTCTACTGAAGCTCGGAGCGCATTGTACCCACGGGTAGTTCTTGTTCACGCCGAGGATCGAATCTCCATTCCCTAGATAGTAGATCGGTGACCGAACGAACACGGCCACCAAGCGCGTTTTTATTGACAAAGCCCTCTATTCAATTAGGAAGGCTATATATAAGAAATATAGCCTGCAGCCAAAGGTTAATATATGGGTATACAATTGTCGTGTGTACTACATTACTGCACTGAATAAACATGTGAAAGACGGCACTCAAAGTAGCGACCTACTGCAATCTGCTTGAGAACTGCAGCAGAGGCTTTTAGAACCACTCGATCTGTAGGCTTGTTTCCACTGGATATTTTCGGCGTGCAACTAATGGCAAATATGGCCCTATACTTTCGTTAAACTGGACAGTGGTGTGCGGTGAATACTGAGCTTTTAGCTATAATGGCAAACCTGGATGGATGGATGGATGGATGGTCGTCTACATGTGGATGGCGCTAAGATCAACGACGAAGATTGGGGCTGCTATATGCTTAAAGGGATTGCGGATTAACTTATTATTCCGATTTCCTGCATGTATAGGCGAATTCGGAAACTCGGATCTAGCGATACATGGTTTGAGATCTAGGTTTTAACGGGCTGATACGGTCCGTGCGGTTTTTCCGTAACTCTCCCTAAATTTCACTTCATATTCTTAAGAGCTCTTGGTACAATCTGAAAACTACTTAAAAAATATATATATGTTTATATAAAAAAAAATAAAACTTTGGGAATTATTTCGGAAACGAGCCCCATTTAAATGTATTTTTGACTGAACTACAGATCTATTCCGAAAGCGATGTAAGGATAAGTATTTCTTCACTTTTGAATTCCCAACTAACCGTCAACGGAAAACGACAGAGTACAAATCAGTTTTTAACAAGCTGAAAGAATGCATGCCATCAGTGGAGCCAGTCAGCAAAAAACATAGCCCAAACATGTTTTTTTTTTTGCTGACAAGCAAATTGAACTCGAAGCGGCTGCTTTATCACGCTTCATTTTCGTGGTTCGAAACAGATCGCTTGCTTCGAATGGCAGTCACCCAAAATTCATTAGAATTCATGTCGAACAGTATAAGATTTTTCATTCATTTGCATTATAACCCAAAACCAGTTAGAGTTTGCGCTCCAATTGGTTCGACTTCAAGTTGATCTGCGGACGCTCTTTGTGTGCATTTGACGTGTCATAAAGCCTTATGGCGTTTTGCCACAATTCAGTCAGACCTTCCTTGCAATACTACTTACTACTTCTGTTTTCTGGGCTCTTGTATCTTTTAGGATTCACATGCTCGGTTCTTCACTGGCACATCAAATGAATTGTTCGTCTATTTCTTGATCTTGATTTAACCAGTGCCGCTGATCATCACTTTTCATTCTTTTTCAGATCGCCAACATTAAAACCGTATTTGGCAGCATTCACCGACAATGGTAAAATACCAGCCTTAGATTTTCTATCGGCCGCACTTGAATCCGTTGAATATGAGAAAGCCTTAGGACGTGCTCTAGCCATTCCCGAATGTCGTGTTGTACCATGTTTCAAAGTGTTCCTCAGGGAACTGAAGGAGCAAATTTCCCAATCACTATCGGTCGGTACAACATCATTGGCCGGCGCTGCTGGTGCAAGTTATATCGGAGGCATCGGAACAATAACATCGTCAAATGTCGTTTCGGCGCCAGCATTCTGTTCGCTTCAACGATCACCGAATTCTTCGACAGACTCATCGTCGATATCGCTAATCGATGTTGAGCCTGTGATAAGTAATCGTTCGAACAATAATAATGTAGTTGAGTCGGTGAGCCGTGGAGTGCAAACCAACATGAAACCTGCCTACAGCTTTCGACCGGACTCCACGAGCCTACTTCAAACGAATAAATGGAGTAGTAGGTTATTGGTGAGTATCCTGACTAAGAAAATTAAGTGCTAATTATGGACTAAACTTGGATTGTCTCCATTCCAGTACATATCTGATTATAATGGTGAAGATCACTACTTCACAAAATTGGGATCATCGGGTCTGATCAGTCAGGATCAGATCTATCGAACACAAGCTGTGATGGATCACATCGATCAATGTCATCAACATCATCATGCCTTAAGTAAAGAGTCATCAACTAGTCTGCTGGACTTCCTACGAGCGTCGGCCTTCAGTCCAAAACTGATGGCCGCGGCAACAACGTATCAAACCGAGGCCGACGAACATGAAGAAGACTATGAAGTCGAAATTGGCAACTACAATCCTGTACAGCCGCTTTTCAACGATCACGGCGTCGGCATGATACCGATCTCATCGCCGCATCATAAAATCGATCATCATATCCTGCAAATTATGCATCATGGCACCACGGTGGTTCTTTGGGAGCCTGAGACACCGTCGGAACGATCGTGCTACAAATTTTTTCGATTAGAGCGCTCGTGTTCCACGGTTAGCTGGCACAAACCGACATGGGGCCGACTACGAACTCATCCTGAATTCAATTTGGCCATTAATCCCGAGGAATTGGTGGCGCCACGCCTCACCTCCCGACCACCCACCTCCCAACTGGAGTTCGAATCGATGAGTCCGACAATCGATGAAGGATTCCTCGATTTAACCACCGTCAAGGAGATCACCATGGGTTCGAGAAATCATGAGTATGATGCAGACCTGCTGTCCGCCGGAAAACGTTTTGGACTCACACATGTCGAGTGTTGTGTGTCGATCCTGTATGGAACGTCGTTAAGTGATAACCGGATGCTGTGTATACTATGCCCACCGATGTTGTGCAGGTTGGTAATTGGTAGAGTGAGGAGAAATATCTCACTCGTCATATTAGACTGTCTCATTATTCTCTGTACTTTTTTTTAGATTATGGTTCGTAGGCCTCACGTGGATCGTGCGCGGTATTAAACGACAACAACGTCTAGCCGACCGTTCTATGCTATGGCTCAAGGAACAATATCTACAACTTTATTACGAGGATGGTTTCGAACCCCTTGCCGTGGATGCTATCCGAGTTTTTGGTGGCCGCGATTGGTCAATGACTGGGGCTAATGCTGTGGCCGGCCTTATACAGCCCATCGAATCAAGCGATACTCTACGTCGCGAGCAATCCATCAAATTCAAAAAGAAACGATCCGTAGTGAACCTATTGAGTCAAGCAACCAGTATCAACACGAGTAGCAGTCAATCGGTTCTACCTAGTTCACAGTATGAAGCTCTGGACAATGTGGACTCATTACGGGACTCACCAGCCATCAGATCGTCTACAAAATATTTCGATCGGCGAAAAGAGAGGAACGGCTCCACTGATCAGCTGTATCAACCGCCACCACCGAGGAACCTGCGGGCAGGTTCCATTACATACGAAACTAAATTAGACTTTTTAGATTTTATAGCGCTCTTCAGATCTTTTAGGTAGTGTGATTAAGAGCCACACTTGGCGCCAACTTAGTTTGGTTAATCTAATCTTAATCTCTTCCTATTACAGTTTACTAGCACGCAAGGATTTACGCGACCTTTTCGACCAACTGTCGGTCACTCGAAAGAGTAAAACGCGATTGTACTCGGAAAAGAGTCGATCTGCCCCGGAACTTTGTTCGGTTAGGGGTCATCGGAAAATCGGTAAGGTTTTGAATTATTTATGATTTCTCTTTAAATGTTGATTCGTTTTATCTACCACCACAGGTCTTCTCACCCGAAACAGCTCGCTTGATCTTGAACTCACTGAAGCCAAGAGTGCACAGAAGAAGATTTTTGATGCTATTGCAGCCTCGAGCATACTAACGAATTGTGCGGGAATCGATACGGCTAGCAATCAGGTGATCACAGTTTCAACACTTAAAAAATTCTTAGAATCGCGCCAAGTTGAGATAAAGACTGATGACGAAGTACGAACGATAATAATGCGTCACGAACCGGATCAGACATTGCGGCTGGAGAATTGTTTGAGTTTCGAAGGGTTCGCTCGCTATATGATGGACAAGGATAACTATGCATTCGTTAACGAACGGGTAATACAATCGTCATCGAATATGGACCGTCCGTTGTCACAGTACTATATAGCTTCATCGCATAACACATATCTGACGGGTCATCAGTTGAAGGGCGAGAGTTCGGTAGAACTTTATAGTCAGGTGAGTCAGCTGTAAAACGTTACAAATTACTCATAAATATTTCCTTTATTTCTAAAAATATTGGATATGTTCGACTTATTTTATTTATATATTTTTTACTAGTTCAACACGTTCATTTAAAGGGTGGCCCATTTTCGTGCTTATTTTATAAATGCTATAAAAAAAAAACTACGGATAATAGTTTTTGTGAATTTTATTGCTTAATGGCAAAACTAGTCCTCCCCATTAACGATGGAGTACAATTTCATTCATATGGCTGCTGCAGCAGGCACACTTTCGATAGTTTCTACTTAACGAATAACTCGACCAACATAAAAAATAGTTCAACGGCGTTAATTCGCAACTCCCTGCAGACCAATAGACATCACCAAAACGACTAATTACGCGATTACCCGATTGTTTAACTTTGTGTCCTTTATGACCTTTATGCTCGTTATCCTTATATTTTTACGTTCTTTGTGTGCTTTGTGCCATTTATGTCCTTTCTGATCTTTATGTTCCTTACTTCCTTTATGTCTCTTTTATCCTTTATGTCATCCATGTTTTCTATGTGGTTTATATCCTTTATGCTTTTGTTATCTTTATGTCCTTTATGCTCCTTATATTCTTAATGTCCTTTATGTCATTTACGTTCTTTATATCCTTTATGTCATTTACGCCCTTTATGACCTTTATGACCTTTTTGTCCTTTATGATCTTTATATAATTTACGTTCTTTATATCCTTTATGTCCTCTGTATCCTTTACGCCCTTCATTACTGACTGACCTTTATTACTAATTTTCCGTTCTTCATTTGTAGGTTCTTCTCACCGGTTGTCGATGTGTCGAGCTCGACTGTTGGGACGGCGACGACGGTATGCCTGTGATCTATCACGGCCACACGTTCACCACGAAAATACCCTTTCGAGCCGTAGTTGAGGCTATCAACAAATCAGCTTTCATAGCATCTCCTTATCCAGTCATTTTGTCCATCGAGAATCATTGCTCCATACAACAACAGGCCCGGATGGCTCATATTTTCCTCACCGTATTCGGCGAAAAATTGGTCACGAAATTCCTTTTTGATTCGGACTACAGCGAGGAACCGTTGCTGCCCACACCGTCACAACTGAAGCACAAAATTCTCATTAAAAATAAGAAAATTATCGCTGACATACCGCAAACGATATCGAGTGGTTCAAAGTAGGTTTTCAAGATAGATTTGGCATGATTAGGAGAGATTGTCATTCAATGTATTATCTTTTCAGGGGTACGCCGCAGAAACACCCGAGCAATCAACCGGGTAGGACAAGTTCGATTATATCTAATGCTAGTGGTGGATCTGTGACTGAGGAGTTCTCGGATGACGAGGATGAGGACGACGATGAATACGATAACATTGATGGTAGTCCCCTTAATAAAATTTCGCTGCCACTTTGTAACCATCAAATGTACTTCCAAATTTCAGAAAAAACATTCAACTCAATATTTGGCTCGATCGATGAAAAGCAATGCCGACACAGTGTCACAAATATGACACCTACACGGCGTATGGAATTCGATGAAAACAAACCCAAGAAGCGAAGTAGCCAAATAGCGCGGGAACTAAGTGATATAATAATTTACGTTCAAGCCATTAAATTTCGTGGCCTAAATCCCATCAGCCCGCATAATTCGGTACGGCTTCAGCAACCGCCCAGCACGGCAAGCTCAAGTGGAAGTCTAGTCACGGTGGGAAGTATCCTCAAGTCAACATCAGGACCACCATCTAGTGCCCCGGGTAGTTCCATCGACTCAGCATCGGCCAGTTCAGAAGCCGACGCTCAACCTCAACAAGTTCTGCATCGAAAACTTCATCACCCCAACGTTAATCATCCGACGTATCAGTGTTCGTCCATAAACGAAGCGAGTGCCAAAAAGCTGTGTAGAAAGCATCCCTTAGCTTTGATAGCGCATACGCAGACACAACTGATGCGAACGTATCCGGCTGGTTTACGGATCGACTCGTCCAACCTCAACCCAGTGTTCTTCTGGGCCTTTGGTATCCAAATGGTGGCGCTCAACTATCAAACAGACGATCAGCACATGCACATAAACACGGCCATGTTCGAGGAAAACGGCTGCTGTGGGTTCGTCTGCAAACCTGAGGTACTCTGGAACCAAGCCCACCTCATGTATAGGAGATTCAATCCGCTGGAGAAGGAATTCGATGGGCTGCACTCGTCGCAGATTGTTATCAACGTAGTGTCGGGGCAGTACGTTTCGCAGAGCAATCTATTCTGCAGCACATATGTCGAGGTGGAAATGATTGGCATCCAGGCCGATTGTAGCAAGAAAAAAACGAAAACGGTAAAAAAGAACGCTCTGAATCCTATTTGGAACGATACCTTCTATTTTAAGGTGGTATTTCACGATTTAGCATTCCTCCGGTTCACCGTTTACGATTCAGACTCAAATCATGTGGTTTCACAACGAGTCATTCCCTTAAAGTGCCTACGACCCGGCTACAGGCATGTCCGGTTACGTTCACCCCTAAACCTGCCTCTAAGTATGGCCTCGTTATTCGTCTACTCCCGTGTTGAGGAGGAAGAAGCGGACGAATTCATGAGTTTACGGCGTGACGATTGCTGCACAAGCTCGGAGCCAATCGAGGGTGAAGCGAATCCAATCATTTGCCAAAACATCCCCCTGAAGAGAAAAATGTTCTTCTTGATGGTGTATGGGGTCGTACACGATGAGCCTTATACGATACTGAAGATAACGCAAGAGAGCAGCACGCAAGATGTGATAGCGCAAGCGCTACAAAAAGCAGGGAAACCCTTGCAATGTGTTAATGACTACATCATAGTGGAAGAGGTGAGACGTGGTTGGGAGAAAAAAGATCGCGATCTGCCAGCAACTCAACGAGTTCTTGACAATAATGAGAAACTACTACAGGCGCAGGCGCTTTGGAAAGGTGAGGGTCGTTTCATCCTGAAGCGGATAGGTGACGATCCGAGCAGTCGGGCATGGCTGACATCGATACGATCGGTTTCTGAGCGAAGATCGCTCTGCGCAAACAATGAAAACGGAGCTTCATCATGGGAAGACAACGACACTTTTCTAGTTTGTATCTATAACGTTAGTCCCGATATCCCCTATGCAATTCTCAAAGTGCCGATAAGCTCAAACGTTCAAGATGTCCTGGCTCAGGCGCTAATCAAAGCCCGTCGCATGGAAGATCCGACCAACTTCGTCCTGGTGGAGGAGCTCGAGTTCGGTAGTAGTAGCAATTCAACGGCAATCAACACTCAACAACGATCTCTGGCCGATGACGAGAACGTCTATCAGACACAAGCCAACTGGAAGACCATAGGACGCTTCATACTGCAGGATCGTGCCAGCGTAACGCCTTCAATGCGTCGACATCGACTCGCCATCGACAAGATCAGTCGCGGTTTTAGCATAAGTCGAGCTGCGATGCTTTCATCCGCTGCCTCGTCGTCGGCAAAACCGCCGATTCAGGTCGCACTAAGCGACCCGACAACGTCCCGTAGCTGTAAATCACGATCCGAGGACACTGGTGGTCAAATAGGGCGAGGAATCTTCCGCGCAAAAGGCAATTCGGAGAAAGAAACCCCCACGTGTAGTCCGCGACAGCGTCAACGTGAAGTCCACTCCGAGGGTGAAACACTGACGGACGACGAAGATCGAAATGATCTCATGTCGACTGTATCGCGTCTTAAGAAGATGTCCATGAAGAAGCTGAAAGCCTGGAAGTCCTGAGTTTTAAGTCTCGTTCTAGAGTTCAATGCAGGCGGCAATAGCGGCACAAGTTGAGTTCTAGATATCTTAGGGAAATTTGTAAATTTTAGGAAAAATGGATAAGATCGGGAGATGAGGCTTGATGATGATGGTGATGTTGTTTGATCGGGCGATTTTGAAAAAGAAATTTTCAGCAAACTTTTTGGAAGAAGAAGAAGTAGTCCCGGAGTTTTTAAACTGAGAACTGATGTATTTGCATAGTCGGCATTTGCCGCTTAACTTACAATGTAAAATGCAGCGTGTTCTGGTTTGGAAATTAATTGAAATTCGATGTGGTTTAGTGTTCTTTTTTGCGTTTTGGTGGTGGATTTCCCCCTAGGCCGCCTGGATCGTTTCCTCCAGTTGTTTGGGTCCAATAACCCTCTCCTCCAAGTTCGAAAGCCCCGTAGTTATTCGGCATTGCATTAACTGAGGCTTCCCACCACGTTCTCGGTCATTCTCTCATCTTTGTTCTGTTTATGCTTCTTTTCAGAATCCACTATAAAACTGGTTATGTCGAGTTGGCCGCCTAATTCCAAAAGGCTTTCAAACATTGAAGCCGTCCGGTGAAAAACTTTTCCGGATGAATTCAGAAATATGTAAGTAACTGGCGCATCAGTCCGATTTGGACCAAGACCTCGAGATAAGTTAGCATCATCTCATTTACTAGATTGTGACGGTGTATTTTGTGTAGACGTGTGTGTTCTGCAACACGCTCAACCGAGCTATTTACACCAAATTGGTACTCATTTAACAACTGTGTAGGCTCATCCGACACGTAAATCCCTTTTTCTATCGAAAAGTACTCCATTGAGTAGGAATCGAACCGGGGCAAAGTGCATAGGAAACGAACGTCCTAATTGTTGTCCCATCTGAACTACTGGATTAATTCAAAATCAATTTGTAAATGATTCGACGCCGAAAATTCGATGACAATTTCGATTTGCTAAAGATTTTGATTTTGCTATCCGCTCATCATGACGTGCACTGTCATCCAACTCAAGTATTCGTTATGTCATCGGAATTCGTTACATTTGGGGGCTCGACGTGGAGTGCGATAAAAAATCTCGAACTTGGACTTCAGGGCTAATGTTCAGCCTCACTCAGTCTCTTGTTCATGATGACCTGCTCAGTCGGCCGACTCCCATTCTTTGTCTCTTCATTGATGATCTACATTTTGGTGCCCAAAAATCTCTGACTTGGAGTTGCACCACCATCAATGTTATATAGTCCCAGCTTCACTGAACTTTTATACCTTGTGTTTTCAACGTTTTTAAACTGTGAGAACTTCTATTGATATCCTTGTATAGAGGATTTTTTCATCTAACTGGCGGTGTTTTTTATTTTGTGCAGATGACTTACCAGGATGGGTAATCGGTTTTCGGGATCATTACATTCTGCATTAATTTGAAACCTCCTTCTCTGTGTGCTGCCTCAGAACTTCATGGATATGTGAATTGAGAAATGTGATATTTACGCCAGATTCTATTTTAGATCATGTTTTTTTTTTTGTAAAATGGAAATTGGTATACAACTATACACTATCTCTGTCTCTCTCTCTGAAATTTCAAGCAGTCGTGCAGCGCGGTGTCGTGTGTGTGAATTTCGCCTTTCGCTTTTCTGCTACCGGCTATGACTTTTTTTTCAGGGTCAGGGATTAGGAGGCATTTAGGTTGAGTCTCCAAGTCAGACAAATCACAATGGGTGCGTTTTAAAAACGAAACAGTGTCGACACTGTTGCGCGGCTCTATAACTCACTCACGGGTGCACAAAATTTTACATCTCTGCCTTATGCGTAACTAAGGCTCTAAAAAGGAGAGTACGCTCGCGGCCATGTTGTTGACATCGAATGGTGATTTGTGCCCATCGAATGGACATATGAGAGAGAGAGAGAGACAGCACTAATGTTGTTAACTGGGGGCTGTCATTTTTACATACCTTTCACTCTCCATTGGTTGGCAACAAAATGGCGTCGAGTGTACCTTCCTTTTTAGTGCTCTAGCGTAACGTTGGCTATGTTCATTATGCTTGGCCATACTTTTGGCTGAATTAGGCTTTCGGACACACATGCTAGTAGGTATATAATTTTCACATATTATAGTTTTCTAATTTTTTTCTTTTTATTGCGCAAATTTAAAGTAATAACAGCCACGATCGCAGCTAATCGAAAAGTTACAATTTTCGTCATGAATATTAATTTATCGCATAGCGACGAGCTCGGTCGTAAAGCTAAAAATTTAATTTGTTGCCTTCGATCTTTTGCAATACGTACGTCTAATACCCCACATACACGGACCGATCCGTCGCCCCATTGATCGGCCGATGGATCGCCACAAAATATCAGCTGATCCCAACTATATGGAACAGTATAAAAAAAATTGTCAACGATAAGCGCATACACAGGCCGATATTGATATCGGGCGACGGATCGGCCGGAAATTCTCTTGTTAAAGGCTGGTACTAACCTTTTCATGTGAAAATGTGCCCTTATATATTTCTTGCACGAAATCGTGACACTTGACTCTTAAACTTCCCTTTAAGCAAAATAATGGGCGAGTTTCTAAAACGGATCAGTTTTCTGATGTTTGGATTTTTTATTTTCTCAGGAACACTGTGCGGTGTGGTTGCGGTACCGGTACAATGGAACATGTTCCAGGTTACGTCATTTTTCAGATCATAAATTTTTTCCGGCCCATTACCGGTCCATTTTACTCTAACTTCTGACAGCTGTTGTGGTTGCTCTTTGGTTATGAGGTCGTTGTTTCACTTGCTGTCATGTATAAATTGTGTGATTGACAGGTTTTTTAATGAATTTGCGGAAGTCGCAGTATCGTAGAGAACAAACTCAATTCGAATGCCGTCAGCTGTTTCCTGTTCAGTTTGACGGAAATAAAAACTGACAGCCGATGGAACTGGATGGAGCATAGCCGTTTCTGAGACAACTTATGATCCACGAACCCGGGGGTAGATTGGAACGAAACCACGTTCTTGATTTTGGTGTTTTGAAACCGCGACCAATGTGCAAAGTAATTCTTTTCGCGTGAAAACTGCTCACAATGATGTGGAGACTTTTTTCTTCGAATCAAATATGTTAGTACTGAGAACGCGAAAATTGTTTTGTCGAACGCAACTTTTGACAGTTTTTGTACGAGATTTCGCACGAAAAGTTGATCTTTGCTCAAATCGTGTTGAACGGAACGAAATTTTTCGTTCGCCTGGCATGAAGGCATGAGCGGTAAAGCCACGTGCCGATTTGAATACTAGAAGTGGTTAATACGACAATCGATCGAACTCACATACATACATTTTTAACGTGTCATAATGACAGATGAGTTAAAGGAGAAACAAATGTTCCTTACTACAAAATATATTTATTTCCGCATATACGTATTTCGGGAGTTATTTTACTTACTCCCTTCTTCAGTGCTTTTTGTTTCTAAAGATGTCAAGGCTTACAACCGGTCTTATATACTAACAATTTTTAAAATTACATAATTACATTTCGCTTTTATACTAATTACAATTATACCTAAGTTACATTACGTGTTTTACCTAACATTTTTATTAGGGTCGATGGGCAATTCCCTTCATCTTCGTTTAGGCGTTGATTACTTGGCAACTTCATGATCTCCAAACTTTCCCATGCGTCTAATTTTGATATTCTGTTTACCTGCCGCGGCACATATCATCGAACAAGGACACACAATCGGTTGGGACAATGTACAAGCGGTGAAGCAGGTAAACAGAATATCAAAATTAGACGCATGGGAAAGTTTGGAGATCATGAAGTTGCCAAGTAATCAACGCCTAAACGAAGATGAAGGGAATTGCCCATCGACCCTAATAAAAATGTTAGGTAAAACACGTAATGTAACTTAGGTATAATTGTAAATTGTTAGTATATAAGACCGGTTGTAAGCCTTGACATCTTTAGAAACAAAAAGCACTGAAGAAGGGAGTAAGTAACTCCCGAAATACGTATATGCGGAAATAAATATTTTTTGTAGTAAGAAACCTTTGTTTCTCCTTTAACTCATCTGTTAATAACGACTACAAACAACGGTAATCCAAGATAAGCGGTGTCATAATGAGCATGAAACATGTTTCTGATTCAGAATTAGTGTGACAGAGATGTGAAGCATTCTGTATCCGTAAGTGAAAGAGATTCACATTATTTGAATCCGAATCCTGCCGAAGCATCGACATAGCAATCCCTGAAGCAGAATGGCAGCCGCCTCACTTTCGTTACTGTCCCTTACTAATCGTCTCTCTTTTATCTAGTACAGAAATGTAGGTATTTCTTTAGAAATAATGAAGATCCATATGATTCGGTATCAGATACAGCGACACTCTTATCTCCAGCTTATGATTTCATAACACTCTATACATATCTGTTATTCACTATCATTTACTGGATCGAACTCCAAATACAAGAACCCACCCAGCAATGTGACAAAGTGAACGGTTCTATCGTTCAAGAAATTTTCTGATTTGGAATCAACTGAATTATGACAAACATTCCTGATTTGCTCTGGAGTTTTACAGATTTAATTGCATTGGTTTAAAATTTGTTACTATCAGACAATCGTATGCCAAATACTTATACCTTAGTGTCAACATACACTGTCAAACTCCAACTAGAACACGAACCTGGTACTTTTTCTGCTCTCTTTTTGAATTTTAAAAAGATTTTTTTTTGTAACATACACTTCAGTTCACACTCACTTCTATAGATAAACAAAAGTTTCGGGCGTAAAATGAAAACAAAGACCGTAAGACATGCCATAGACGGTGCGATCCATCGTCAGATCGATCTGACGATGGATCGCCACAAAATATCTGACGATCGAAATTATATGGAACTGTCAAAAAAATCTTTAACGATAGTCACATACACTGTGCGATCGATCGTATCGTCAGATCGATCTGACGACGGATTGCATCGTATATGGGGGCTAAGGCCATATAGTCCAAACGCAACGATATGGACTAGTAAAAAGTGCGAAAAGTATGAATTTCAAAGTTGTAGTTTGTAGCGCCAGCTCGTTCGTATTGGAAATTTGCAGTTGAACTAATGTTATGTTCACATATACTTCATTTCGATGATTTTACTTAATTTAGGAAACTCACCACTAATATTTGAACAGGTGACGAAATTCTAATTGAAGGGAAATCGTCGAAATGAAGTACGTATATGTGAACATAACATACCTCGAACATTCGAATTTCCAAATACAACCTACAGGCTACGCAATAGGCGTGTTTTTGTTTTTTTAACAGTCGACCAGGACAGAGCAGGATAAATCCACAGAGTTACACTAACAACTTGAGTGGTTGTTAGTGTAACTAAATGCTTCCTTAAGCATGATTTGGAAACTATTTTATATTAAAGGACATCATTTCCACTTTTCCGTAAAAAGCAGTATCTAATAGATTAGTAGTATTATTTACGTTGTTTGTACACTATATATTTACCGAATAGTTTGCGTCAAATTGAAGTTCTGCCCCGGGCGCTAAATGCCTTAGCTACGCCACTGAGTTGGAGTTCGACAGTGTATGGTAATACTTGCAGTATTTGTAATGGACGGTTTGGTGGGCATCCGGAGATGGCCGTGGGGACGGAGCCTTAGGTAGCATAATGACCATGAAGGTCGCCGTGCCATCTGGCGAAGAAAAAGTCTCCTCAACTAGCTAAGCAGCGGCCTATGCTTGCTGTAGCTCAGTTCGGGAGACGTGGGAGGGGTTTTCGCCGCTCGTTGCACCTGTCCTTTACGTATTAACAGAAATTCATAGGCCTGGGGAAAACAACACAAAGAGGGGAGGTAAAAATGGGGAATGATAAAAAATGAGGCGATAAGGATGGAATGGTTGGCGGACGGCGCAGATTTCCTCGCGTTCGCATCAGGGTCCAGGCGTAATGGGACCCTCGGCCTCTGGTTTCGTACCACCGACATATCCTTACTCATCAGGTGCTGCCATAGATCTGCGAGTGGAAGCAGCACTACCAGACCAGAATACGGTTTATTACATATTTTTTGTCAGATATTTGTCTCGTTGATATATAGCTTCTGCAAAAATAATATTAAATATGGGCAGACAAAGATACTGAATTTGATGGCATTATGACCATAAGTGTCACCACAGACTGTCGAACTCGAACACGAACCTAGTACAAGTGGACCAGTTTTCTTCACACCTACGTGAAGTGTGTGTGTGTCAGAGGACATTTGTACCAGGTTCGTGTTCGAGTTCGACAGTCTGTGATGACACAAAGGTCTATGGTATTGTGGCATAAACTAATCCAAAAGACCAACTGACCTGGAGAAGGCCACTGGGTCCATTGTAGGAGCACTCTAAAGTGCACTCAGCGGAGCTTACGATGAAATCTCCAAGAAACATGCATCTGGAGCAAGCGACCGCCGTGCATTCGCAGAAAAGGTGTTTGGTGGAATCAATGTCCTCGTGGTAAAGCTGGTATTCCGTATCAGTGGACAGACGCATTTCGTTTAGATGATATCTCACCCAGTGGAACTTGTGAGGTAACCGACGATTAACCTCAGGTCTGCTCTGCTTAGGCCACTAGGTTCTTTGAGACCGTAGGGGATAATAAGATCTTTGAATTCCCGTAATCCTAGGATATTATTTCAGTGCCGTAGCCTTTCGTCCGCATACCATTCCGTCACCAGCACCATGGGTGTGGTCCAGCTCAAACCATAGTAGTGATCAGGTCCGAAAATTTTTACTGATAAGCCTTGTCAAGAAAGTTCATCCGTTGCTTCGTTGGCATAGATGCCCGATGCCCTGGTACCCAACATAGAGTAACCCGATTGGTGTTTGAGAGACAATGAAGGGTATCGAAAGATATTTTCACCAGTTTCGATGAAAACTTATGTGAAGAAAGTAATGGCTGTCTGACTGTCATTCAGATATAGCGATGTTAGCGCTATTGAACTTCTTGCGCAGAATTTCTTTGGCGCAGGCACCAGTGGCATGCATCTCGGTTTGGAAACTGCTAGGCCAAATGCCCATAGTGATTGAGATCGTGCTTTTCGGTCCAAAGATCCCAGCACCAGCCTCGGTATCCAGTTCTTGACCCATCGGTAAACCACACGATACATCTGGGGCCAAAATAAAGATTGTCAATATCCTATTCCGAACTACTAGCGATTGGGACCGAAGTCATCAAGTCATCTTATCTAGAGCAGATTATCATGCCAGAAAGCCGTTCCAGAATGTTTATGTACCCCTGATTGTACACATGAGCATCATAAGTTAGATGCACTCGAAGAGCGCTTAGAGCGTTTCCCCCTGTATGAGGCCAAGGACCCCTTCTTCCAAGTTCCAAACGCTCGTAGTTATTCGGTGTTACATTAACTGAGGCTTCCTACTACGCTCTCGGTCATTCTCTCAGCCTTGTTCTGCTATTGCTTCTTTTCAGAATCCGCTATAAAACTGGATATGTCGAGTTAGCCGCCTAATTTCAAAAGGCTTTCAAACATTGAAGCCGTCCAATGAAAGACTTGTCCGGATGAACTCAGAAATAAATAACTTAACTTAGAGCCACAGATTCCTGAATAACAATATGCAGCAGAGTAGGTCCAATAACCGCCCCGATGATCACGCAGACATTTTTGAGGCTTACTACTCTCGTCCAACTTGATGTCTGGCTGGACACGTCCTGCCTAGGTGACCGAGCTTAAATTGAGATTTTTCCTCCGAGTGAATGGAATTAAGACGGTTTTTGGAGAATTAACGCTGAGGCTAACTTCAGTGAACAAGCGAAGGGCTATAGGTCGATTGCTGCACCCATCAGCTGCATGACCGTTATTTCAAACTTTCCCCTTATTATCATAGTTATATCATCGGGGTATCCGATAGCATGATAACCACAATCGCAGAGCCTAGCGAGTAACACATCTATGACAAATGACCAGAGAAATTTGGGCAACCGTTAACAGATTTCTTTTGTTAATTTCCTTGACGCCTCCAGGGGCATGGGCGCGTTAACATCTCTGGCATTTTTATGCCTTGTTGACATTTCGATGGCATATCTACTTTTGGGAAGTGCAGTTGCTAGCATGCACCTCCTATCCGCGTCGTCTTTATACTGAAAAGCTCGGAGCACTATGAGAATTCTATTAGTACCCACAAACAGTTTGATCGCGCCGAGATTTAAACTCCGAGTTCTAGATTAGTATCGTAGAGCGGTGACCGAACAACCACGGCCACCGAGCGCGATTGAGGTCCCGCCCGTCAATGAAAATATTTCACGCCCACTTAGCATGGCATCAATACACATTATTGTGGCCGTAGGTATATCCCTGAGCATAAGTGATCTGGATATACTGCTGTAGCCAGTATTGCCGAAAGCACTCCGATTGTCAATGAAGGCGCGTCAAGCAATTCCGTGTCATTAATAGTTTTTTCAATCGCTTTGACGAGATTGTGTAAGGCAACCACAGTCGACTTACCTTTTACATAGGCAAACTGAGTACGATGCAAGGGTGACATAAATTCCACTTTTTGCCTGATATGGATATGGATCCAATAACCTGACCATAGTTGTTAGGAGAAATGGTGAGAGGCTTATTGGCCTGTAAGATACCGTTCCGTTTTGCGGAATGAACACCACGTTCACTGCCCTCCATAAACGTGGTATACAATATAGCTCAAGGATTAGCTGCCCAGGGCATTCAAGGAAGTGATAATAAAATCAAGACTGAATTGCCACTGGACAAAAGACTCCATAGTACATTTGATCTTTTCTTTATCGATAATGACTTAGCCGTGTAAACTTCACCCGATTGCTAGGAGATGGAATAGACAAACAGGGTCCAGCTTAGACTGAACCCGTTAAATTCGTGTGTAGGAGGGGTCGAGAGTTTCCTCTGGACCCTGAGTGAGGGATCCGTCCTCCTGCTGGCTTTGTGAATGCGTGCCGCTCCAGGTAATGACAGAATGCTCTCACATTGTCTCCTCCAACTCTCCGTATTTCTGAATTTCTGTATTCGCCCCATTCATTATTACGCTTTGCCCTGTTGAACTTCCTCTTAGACTGGGTCCTCTTGCGCGCCAGTTCTTCGTTCCAACAGAGAACTCTACAAGCCATTATAAACTCACGTGCCATAATATCTTGAGAGGAAGTTATTAAGATGTCATTTAGCTGTTCTGCAACTAACTCCGAAAGCTTCTGTAAGTCGTCACTTCTATTCAAACTAGACTAGATTGACTTTCCGCTTATTCTTCTTTGCTTTCCTGGGGACAGGTTTTTAGATTTCGAAATTGTATAACCAGTTCCAATAATTTAGATGCGTTGTTCGATCGGGTAGCGATCCGTTGTATTTTAACAGTCATTATCAAACCAGACACAGACATGTTACGTTTTAAATAAATTCCAACCATAGAAATCAAAGTAAAATCTCTAAAATCTTCCCCCAAAGAAAAAAAAATCAAAAGTTACATAGAAGAAAATGAACTAAACTACACAACAAACAACTAGCAATGAACTCTATTATACATATAGTAATTTAGGAATCAATAGTAAGTGGTCTCTCGTCAAGGAAAAAAATAAAAATAGAATAAAAATAACATAAATCCAACTGTAAAGTAAAATAAACTGAAAAATAAATATCCTTCTAGAACAAATATATATCTGACATATTTTTATGAAGTAACAAAACCACAGTAAAATCTTTGGATGTTCGCAAAAAACCACCAACAAACAAACATACTTTCAACATCAAGACAATTTCATCATTAAGTTCCAATAATTTGTATAAACGAAAAAAAAAGGAAAGCAAAATGGAATGATAATTAATGATCTTGGAAAAAAAATGACGAAATAATTTTTCACATACACAAATACACAAAGATTAGGTTATCAAATTTTATACTATTAAAAAATAAAATTTTTTAATAATAAAAACAAAACAAGGAAAAATGTATCAAGCAAAAAATCAACAAAAAAAGAATGTTATTTAAATAAAACAAATTCTATATTGTTGTTTTTTAAACTTAGTTTTTATTACTACAATTAAGCATATTACCAAAACACAGAAAATCCGACTATTTTTAAAGGTCATTGTTAAAGTAAACTAAAACAAATTGAAACAAAAATAAAAATATTAATAAAAAAATGGAACAAGAAGTATTTTCAAGTGTAGTATATCATATACCTCTCCTTCTCCTTTGCCCCCTCCGGCTTCGCCGTTCATATCTTTCTCTCACCCATCGATTTTTTACCTTTAAGCTATCTACAAGAAAACACGAAACAAAACAATCTAAATACACACAAACTAACATTTATTATATCCTCTACCATGCACATTTGAAAGAAAATAATATAAATTTAAAATAAAAAAATTAAAATAAAAGAATCTCCATATATGCGTAGATAATAATTTTCTACTCTCTTTCAAACAAATGAATAGTAAAATTAATAATAACTAAAAAAAATACTTATTATAAATATTTATCAAGAAAAAATTTGTGAAAATTTCTTTTTTATAAAGTTTTTCTCAGAAACTAGGAGGAAAAAAAAACAAAATACGAGTACGAATACATTTTGAGATACAACTTGAAATGAAAAGTCTAAAATAAAAACACTGAAAATAAAAGTTACAAATTTAAACTATGGTAGAACTTCTAGGAAGAGTAGTTTAAACAAAAAACAAACAAACAATAATATACCTACTATACCTAATAAAGCAGCAAACAAAAAATTCAAAAACAAAGTAAATAACAAATTCAAATATTCAAAAACAAAACAAGGACAACAACAAAAAATCTTAATAACTAGCGAACTAACTAGGCATATAAACAATTTGATAAAAAGCAAGCGTATATTTGGGGATCATTGAATGTACAGAATAGATGAAAACTAAGAATTTAAAGTTGCTCTAAATGACTCCAAAAAATTGGGGTATTGCGAGAAATGGAATAAAAATGTATGTTAAAGCACGTATGATGAATAATGAAACTCGTTTAAAATAAATTAAAAACAAAATTAAATGAATTTATTATGTAAAAAATAAGGAAGATAAAGGGAAATTTAATGGAGAAAAGTGGAGGAAAATAGTAAATAAATTAATAAAAAAAAAACGATATTTTACTTGTTTCTACTTTGTTGGAGGAGGTGGAATCGTTGTCGCAGCAGGTGGCAGCGTTGGCGGAGATCATACGGGATTTGCGTGGAACCGGTGGCCCGTTTCCTCCCGTTCCGAATTCAGCGACGCCACTTCTAACCCACCATGATACACCGCCTGGGACACTTTCGAATTTGCCACCACATTCCACGGTGGTGACAATTTCACCACACGCACACTACGACGGATCCGTTCCAGTGCAAGCGAAAGAGGAACAGCATCGATGTGTGGTATCAAATGTGCGAGACAACGAGAGTGCACGACGACCGGACACACATACACGTGAAAAACACGTCTTTGAAGTACGAGATATCATAAGTATTTTGCCAAGCTTCGACCCGGTTGACAAAATGTCACTGTCAGCTGATCAATTTATATCAAGAATCGAACGATTGGCATCAATATATCAGTGGGACGAGGATTTGATCTTGTTCTCGGCTCAGGCCAAATTGCGGGGACCAGCGCGAATATGGATCGATGGCCTTCAGGATGCATTTGTATCTTAGAATGATTTTGGGAGTGCGCTTAAGAGAGATTACCCACCGCAATTGGTCGATGTTGACATCCACAGACGCATGATCGAAGAGTGTCGACAGAGTAACGAAACGCCAGAGGAATATTATTTTAGGGCTTGCGGAATGGGAAGGCGAGCGAATATGGACGATGCAACAATTATCCATTATATTCGGAATGGATTGAGCCTGTTGCCACTCCAGACATCAATAGCCAGCGTAGAATTTCAAAGTGCAAGTGACTTATTGAAATCAATTAGGCGATTCATGGACGCCAAACATGACGAGCGACAAAGCCTGCATCCGATGCAGACACGACAGTCGAATGGGTTGAACCGACCGCGGGTAGAGAGCAGATTGTGTTATAATTGTCACCAAAAAGGACATCTGTCTATTAACTGTCCTAACCCGCAGCGAACTGTACGTTGTTCAAATTGCCTACGAACGGGTCACGTATCATCTAATTGCACTGTTCGACGAGAATTAAATTCAACATCCCCCGGTCAATCTAATCAAGTGAATAAAATCGGGGACGACTCACGGACGCTGTTGGTAAAGCCAATTGTGATCAACGGACTACAGACCATGGCGATGATCGATTCCGGGAGTAGTTGTTCCTTAATTACGCATACTCTCGCTCAGGAGACCGGTGACTTTATGCCGATTACACCGATGAAATGTCTGAAAGGATTTGGTGGTGGTGAATACCAATGTAGCCATAAGATTGACACCACAATAATTATCGACGACGCGGAAATCAACGCTTCGCTTTATGTAGTTAGCGATAATCTATTAAATGAGCCCGTTCTGTTGGGAACAGATTTTTTGTTGAACAATCGAGTCCGCTTTACTATTGGCAATGGAGGTATTGTTGTACAAGACTGCGTGTCTGAGGTGGAGACTACTGGACGGAACGAATTGAATGATCTCCTTATAAGATTTCAGCACTGTTTCTCGGACAACATGTTGAACATCGGACGCTGGAAAGACGGGGAGATGGAAATTAAATTGAAGTCGATGGAACCAATCTGCCGACCACCGTACAGAATTCCATTTCCAAAGCGGGATGCGCTTGAAACCATAATTATTCAACTAATTCAAAGCGATATTATACGACCAAGCACATCGGAATACTCGTCCCCGGTAATATTAGTGCCGAAATCTGATGGCACCGATCGACTTTGCGTCGATTTTCGAGCATTGAATGCAATCACCGTAAAGCAACCGTTTCCAGTTCCAAGCGTTGACGAACAAATTGCTCAACTTGCGGGGTATTCATACTTTACAACGTTGGACTTTATGGCAGGCTACCACCAAATCCCGATTGCCGAATCGTCGAAAAAATACACTGCTTTCGCAACTCATCATGGTCAATTTGAATATAATGTTGTATAATGTACCATTTGGGCTTATGAATGCACCTTTCGAATTTCAACGTACGATGCGTCGATTTATTAAATCAGATGAAACATCCAATTGTCGCGTATGTGGATGAGGTGATCATCCCTAGCAAAACGGTCGACGAAGGACTGAGTGCCCTAGAAGAATTTCTTACAATCCTGACAGAATCAGGAATGACTTTAAATCCGAGGAAATGCACGTTTTTAGCCACTGAAATTTCATTTTTGGGCTATGAAATAAATAAAGCCGGAATTTCACCAGGGAGATTGAAGACCGAAGCGATTAAAGAATTTCCAATGCCAACGACGCAAGCTGAGGTAAGGAGATTCTTGGGGTTAACCAATTACTTCAGGAAATTCATATGCAATTATTCAATCAAAGCATTGCCGCTGACTCGACTCCTTAAGACGAAAGAGGTTCAGCAATTTAAATGGACGACCGAACAGCAAGCCGCGTTTGACACTTTACGACAAGCGCTACAGGAGCAATTTTGGAAATATACGATGCAACACGACCACACGAAGTACACACGGATGCGAGTTCAGTAGGAATTGCGGGAGTTTTGATGCAGGAAACCGACTACGGAATGAAACCAGTTGCTTATTTCAGTCGTCAGTGCTCTGAAACGGAAAGCAATTTTCACAGTCACGAGCTAGAAGTTTTGGCCATTGTCGAGACGTTAGAAAGATTCAGACTCTTCCTAATTGGAAAATCGTTTAAGGTTATCACAGATTGTTCAGCGATTACTACGACGAAAGTAACCACTCCTCTTCGACCAAGGATTGCCAGATGGTGGTTACGACTCTTAGAATTTGATTTTGAGCTGGTGCATAGAACAGCAGAACGCATGCATCATGTGGATGCACTGAGTCGGACACCTACAGAGTCGCCGGTGGCACCTGAAACCGTCGCAGATAAAGTTTTAAAGATTGAAGTATCAGAATTCGATTTTCTGACAACTATTCAGCTACAGGATCCGAAAGTGAAAGTAATTATCGAAATTGTTCAAGGTTCTCGTAAGTCAGAACAGTCAAAGCAGATTTGTACGGAATATGTGTATCATAATAACCGATTGTATCGACGAGTAAACGGGGATCTACGATTTGTGGTTCCAAAAGCCGTGCGTTGAAGAGTTGTAAAAACCTACCATGATGATGTGGGTCACCTTGGAGTCGACAAAACGTTGGATAAGATGAAGAAAGATTTTTGGTTTCCGAAGATGCGGAAATATGTCCGAGCCTATATAGCAGCATGCATGGAATGTGCATATAACAAAACGACAGCTGGCAAATCTGAAGGAGAATTGTACATTAGCCCAACAGAGCCGATTCCGTTCCGAAAACTACACTTGGATCATGTTGGGCCATATCCGAAAAGTAAACGAGGATTTGAGTATATTCTTGGAATCACTGACTCATTTACCAAGTTTGTCGTTCTTAAGGCAGTTCGCAACACGAAAACCAAGCCAGTGTTAGAAGCACTCAATGAATTGACATCATATCTCGGTCTTCCCAAAACTATCGTTACGGACCGAGCGACATCGTTTACATCAAAACTATTTGCTGAATATTGTCAGTCCAATGATATCCAGCATATAAAAACAGCAGTAAGAACACCTCGAGCTAACGGAGCCATAGAGAGGATAAATGGGACTGTTGGAAATTGTCTGCGAGCATCGTCGGCAGATAAGCGCGATTGGGATCTACAGCTGCGAAACATTCAATGGGCCTTAAATAGTGGCACGCACAATACTACGGGTTACAGCCCAAACGAACTTGTATTCGATTTTGATATAAATGATGTGGCACATAATCGCTTAATTATGACCTTGCACGATGAAAATATCGACCCTTCTACAGAAACCATCAAAGTTCGTCGAGAAAAAGCGCTAGATTCGATCAAGAAAGCACAGATAACTTGGAAAAGGCGGTTCGACCAGCATAGGAAAGTTCCACACCAATATCGAGAGGGAGATCTTGTTCTCATCACAAACGTACCACCAGCAACTGGACAATCCAGAAATTGGAACCAAGATACCGAGGTCCCTTCATAATCATTAAATCCCTTCGATTCGATCGATATGTGATTGGAAATGTTGACCAATTACATAAGCACTAGAAACGATTCACATCGGTTTATCATGCAGAACACATGAAGCCATGGTGTCACGCAGATCCGATCCTCGATTCGGACTCTGATGGCGACGACAACGAGAATGACATCCCAGACGACAACGAGAATGACATCCTAGACGACAACGAGAATGACATCCCAGACGGCACCGAGAATGACATCCCATGCGACACCAGAGGACACTTTCGGTCAGGAGCCCGAAGGGTCAGGTCTGGCCGAACTATCAACAAAGGCGGCAACCCATAAATGAAATGAAATGAATTGTAATGAAAAGTCGATGTAAGGCATTTGTTTGTGAGATGCGAATAGAAACGCTTCGTGAAACTCTGAAACTCCGTGTTTTATTCTGTAACTTGATTGAGTATCATTATCGTTTGTGTCAGATTGTATGACGGGCATTAATCCCAGTAGGGTTCAGACCACAGAGGCCGAATGGCCCATTGTGCTATAGTCCTAAGCAAGCATAAACCCGCAAATCAAGTCTGATTGACCTAATAAAGTTGCTCAGGAGATTCGGCGAAACATCCGGATAGGCGACACCGAAGCGGTCTCTAGAACGTAGCACCAAAGTGTCGCAATCGCATTAAATATGAGTGGACCTCTCGTCATCCTTTCCGCAGAAACGACAGTTCGAGTCCGATACAGTTCTCATTATCCTTAGGTTGAGTCTCAGACATGTTTCGGTTTAATTTTAGTAGGCCAGTCGAACTGCTATGCGAGTAGCCTGTGATGAAAAGTTTAGCTCGCCTCAGCCAATTATTCCAATCGGCAGTAGCTTTACTGCGTTCCCAGTCACTGATGAGGTTCTTGATTGTGCAGGTTGAAATCCAGCAAAATGGCTCTAGTTCGCAAGTAAAGGTAGCTGAAGCTGATCTACCCAGTTCGTGAGCCTGTTGATTGCCACTGATGCCAACATCGCCACATTCCCAGAATAGTGTTACTCTATTAAGTGATACTATTTTATGTAGTAATTTTTGGCAACCTCATACGATCTTAGATGTTATTGTCCTCTTTGATTTCCGCCTACTACTTTGCCTTAACCACTAGTGGGGCATAGCGCGTCAGCCACTCCTTGGCGCTATCGTACTCTATTCTGGGCAATGGGGCGCAACTACTCAAACGACTTACCCAGCGCCTTCGATTCTTTTGCCACAGATTGACGCCTGTGATTTGAAGACCCCCTCTTAGTCGGCCCTGGTTGGAAATGGGGTTGCATTTCATGGCATGTAAAGCAGCACAGTTGTCATCCTACCGCAATCTGTGACCCACGGCTATTTTAGCCTGCGTATCAATTTGCCGATTGGCATCTGACCCGTAAGCTGACTTAGCTCTTCATTTGATATTGTTTCGGGCCAGAAAATTCTTAGAATTCGACCAAGACATGAATTGATGAAAACTTGCAGCTTTCTAGTAACTCTTACGGTAACTTTCAATGTTCCGCACCCATATAAAAGCACAGACAGTACAAGGGAGCCAAACAGGCCCGTGACCTTGGTCTTGATACTGAGATAACTGCTCAGATTTTGGACAACATGCCGTATGCGCATTTAGCCTGGTTGAAACGACGAGCGATGTCCTGCTCTGTGCCACCATTTTCGGGAACGATACAACTCAGAGAGATGAAGTTGTCAACCTTCTCCACAGGCTGCCCATTAATATTAATGGCAATAGGTGTCGGATTTCTTTTTCGCAAAAGCGGGCTAAGAACCTTGGTCTTCTTGGTATTAATCTTTAGCCAATCTTGCTTGCCTCCCTCTCGAGATCTAACGCCATTGCGGACAAATCCATGATTTTTCGGGAGAGTAGGCTTATGTCGTCAGCATAGTCAAGGTGTTGTACATAGATAATATTTCAAAGTCCATTGAATTCCTCTGTCTAGTCCGGATAGGGCTGCATGCAACACATCACCGATCACCATGAGGAATAGAATCGGTGAGTATATGCACCTCTGCCGAACTCCACTCCGAGTCTCAAAGTCCCCCGACACCTCATCTTTATGCAAAACGCGACATTTCGCGCCGTCATAGATTACTCTTATAATAGCCACATGTTTCTCAGGGTTATCTCTCCTGCGCAAGGCCGCCCATATAGGTATTATAGAATCCCGGTTCACACTATCGAAAGCCGTACTCAACGCATGGCTCAATGATGATTTGCAAGGTGCTAATGTGATTGGCACAGGAAAGCCGTATCAAAACCTATCTGTCCTTCATCAATTGTGATTTCTAAGTGGGCATTTAGTCTTTCCAGGACGATTTTGGTTTGTATCTTGGCAACGGCAGGAAGCACGCAAATGCCTATCCAATTATTACAGTCTGTAAGGCAACCCTTCTTCGAAAGTTTCATGATCAAACCTTCCTTCCAATCAGTGGGAAAGGTCTCTGTATTCCAAGCTTAATCAAACAAGTGGGTGCAGTAACTCGGCACTTACGCTTGGCGCCGCTTGGTAAAGTTCGGCAGGGATACGATCGAGTCCGGCAGCCTTTACTTGTTTTAGTGCAATAATTGCAGCGACTAATTCCTCTTTAGTCGGGTCAGTGGACTGTATACGCACATTTTGATGGTTAGCTAAATTATCTAAAAAAGGGGAGACTTTACCAGAGATTATACCGTTCAAGATGGTGGCGAAATTTTCTTTCCACCGCCTCATTTGATTTTTTTCCAAGATAAGTGGCTTTCCATTACTATCCTTCACCGGATGTTGGCAGGAGTTACGACCACCTGTAAACTCCTTGTTGACACCGTATGCGACGTTTAAGTTGTTATTTCTTGCGGCTTCTTCTGCTAAGACTAGAAGAGAATTCGCATAAGGCGAAATTCACACACACGACATCGCGCTGCACGACTGCTTGAAATTTCAGTCGAGATATACAGCATCAAATGGGCGGATTCACACTCATCGCTCAGCATGCGATACGATCGACTATGCTTGGCTATTGTGCGTGGCTGCGTCGGAGCTGAAAATGTAGCTAATCTGAATATCGCCTAAACTACAATATTTTATCGCGTCGCATACTACGCCGAATTTCTCGAGTTTTCTGACTTCAGTTCCCTGCTTTCAACAGTCGAGCGGTTTTGAATTTGCGGCGCCTGGATGTTTCGTCACTAGGACAGCGCACGGCTGCAATACGCATTCGAACATTAGATCATAAGATAGTCTTCTCCCATCACAATAGCGGCACCCTTCTAATTTCTCACGTTCAGGAGGCTACTTTTCAATATTTTACTAATGGCAAAGTGGTCGACCTGATTTTGTGTTCTGCGCCGATCAACAGGCGACCAACTGATTTTGTGGTGATCCCCTTATGCTCAAACATAATACCACCGATGAAGAGACTGTGATCTTTCATCGTTGTTATTAAGATCCGCAAGACTGTGTCTCCCCATCCCATGTCTGACCCCATAGTTATAAGCGCCAAGTTTTGCATTCAAATCCCCCAAGTACCCCAAGTGACGAGTGCCAATATTTGGTGATCGAATGAAAAAAATAAAGGAGATTTGAAACTTGGCCCGATTTGTTGGTTGGTACAAGGAGTATATCATACTAAAAGTCCCCGCCTGTGGGGTGTGAGCTCTCGCGGAGGAAGAGGGTTAAAGAGGAGTTTTTTGTGTTTTTGGAAATATCTCTGCAACTATCACTCACAGCGATAAAAATCTTGTGAGAACAAAATATAGTAAACAAAATTTTCTATAAAAAGGTATAGATCATTTAAAAGATACAGGGTGACTAATATATAGGCATTTCACAAGATTTTTTTAGGTAAGTCGTTAAAATTAAAAGTAGAATTCATCGCAAAGTTTTGAAACTCGGCATGGTATTTGGCTAGTACTTGAGGTACATTATATCAAATATTCCCAAGTTGCAAAGTAAACCACTGACGGGAGAGGGGGGATACTTGAAAGATTTTTGAAAGGCATTTTTCCTAATTTTTTGCTTACTTGATCACATATAGCAGTGGAGCTCATGCAACGCAGATAGACTACCATCTGTGTCTAAATTTCATGAGACGTTGGGTGAAAGACCTTAAAATGATCTTGGGCGAATCTGCGGTCACTCAGCATCGGTTGCTCCTGACAGAATTTATTTTGAAAGGAGGGACAAGACCGCAAGCAATCTCCAAGCCAGTCGAGAAAATCAAGTGGCATTACCCCAACAACGAAAGCTTTAAATGGGTAGTAACGCCACTCATTGTTAAAACAAAAAAGTGGCTTCAATACTCCAATTCCAATGCGATGAGCAAAGTCCAACACAAATGTGGAATACTTTGGATGAAATATTAATAGGTGAGGCTGAAAAGAATGAATGATGAATGAATGACTTGAGTAGTTGGACCTGCAACATAGTTGTGTGAACTCCAGCGCGTTAATTAAACCATCTGAAGCAGCTGTCTTCCGAGGCCATCCCCTGAATGGGGTTAAGCGATGTGCTGAAAACTCGTCCTTTTAAAAACCACTCCACGTCAAGAAACCTGTAACAAAAGCCTCGGATTGAACGGATCAACAACGACGATCACGCAAACGACTAAAGGATTATTCTTTCGAATCCTGGAATGTACGCTCCCTGAACAAACCGGGGGCCGAGAAGGCCCTACTTCGACAGGTCGAAAAGTACAAACTGGGAATTACTGCAGCACAGGAAACAAATTGGCTTGGCAGCGAGATCAATAACAAAAAATCGCACACAATTTTTAGAAGTGGCAAATCATCGGGCAGCAAGTAGTTTGGAGTAGCCTTTACAGTGAACAATCACCTCAAGCCGCACATTACTGACTTCAAACCCATAAATGAACGGTTATGTGCGAATCGCATTAAGACTCGATTCTTCAATCTCTGGCTCATTAATGTGCACGCCCCACTGAAGCTAAAGAAGATGCAGCAAATACGAGTTCCATGCCCGCGTTGAGACTTTCTTCGACTCACTTCCAACAAACGACGTCAAAATGCTGCTGGGAGACTTTAACGCGAAAGTCGAAAATGAAAGTTGGCACCGGGGGACCGCTGGAGGTCGTAGTCTCCATGAAGAATGTAACGAGCACGGCCAGCGACTTATCGACTTTGCCTGCAGCAGGAATATAGTCGTAAGCTCTACTTGTTTCCCGCATCGACGCATTCACAAGCAGACCTGGAAATCTCCAGACGCACATACCGTCAACCAAATTGACCACGTCCTCATTTGCAGGAGATAGGCGTCTAGTGTGATGGATGTCCGCTCCTATCGAGGAGCGAACTGCGACTCAAATTATCACTTGGTGAAGACGACCTACAGATGTAAAATTTCCTCAGTGCACCAATCGAGAATTAGCCCTCCCAAAATCTTTCTGGTTGACAAGCTTCTGAGCGATGCTACAGCGGTGGCGTATACTACCGCCCTTGAGGAAAGACTATCGCCTATGCCACACAACATCAGCAACACAGGTGTCCATGGGTTCTGGAAAGAACTCAAGGGCACCATCAAGGATGTCGCAGAGAAGGTCGTCGGATATATGTAAAGCCCGGCGAGCGCGAAATGACTAGTTCGACGAAGAATACAAAAATCCACTTGACGCGAAAAACGAGGCCTATAGATAATGGATCCAACAAGCAACCAAGAGCCAGAAGAGGAAAATATTAAGAGCTTCGGCGAATATCGAATAGAATAATTAGACGTAAGAAACGTAAATACTTTGAGGACCAGTTGCTAAATATTAACGAAAACTTAGTTAATAGGAGTAGTAGTAGTCCGGATGGCGCAACGGTTAGCACGTTCGCCTTCAACGCACTGGGCCCCGGTTCGATTCCGGGGATTTACGTGTCGGACTATGAGCCCACTCAGCTGTTAAATGAGTACCCATTATGGGGTAAATAACTCGGTTGAGCGTGTTGCTGATCACATACCTCTGCATAAAAACCGTCACGATCTAGAAAATGAGATGATGCTAACTCATCTCGAGGCCGTGGTTCAAATTGGACTGTTGCGCCAGTTATTTATTTATTTAGTTAATAGGAACACCAGACAAGCGTACAAACTAGTAAATACAATTAAGAACGGCTACCAACCCAGGACTATACCTTGGAAAGGACAAGGATGGAAACATCATCAGCGACACCGATGAGCCTCTCATTTTGAAGAGCTTCTGAACCTACCATCTAACATCCCCACACAAGAAGCTCCCGACGATATTGTTGATCTAGGCCCACCCAAACAACCCCCGACTGTAGAGGAAGTTGATCTCGCGTTGCGGTCACTAAAACGGAATACAGCGCCGGGCGCTGACGAGATTCCAGCTGAACTGCTAACATTCGGTGGAACGGGTCTAGTTCATGCCATACATCAATAATGCCTGCGAGTATGGGAGGACGAAGAGATCCCCGATGATGGGCGCAGAAGCATCATCTGTCCAATTCACAAAAGGGAGAGAAACTGCGGTGTGAGAATTACAGGGGCATCTCACTAGTTTGTATGTCCTTTAAAATTTTGACGAAAATTCTGGAAAATAGAATAAACCCGTACGCAGAACGAATCATTGGCGAATATCAAAGCGGTTTCAGACCTGGTCGCTCCACAATCGATCAGCTCTTCACAGTCAAACTGATACTCCAGAAGTGCTGGGAATACAACATACACGTATATCAAATCTTTTTCGACTTCAAGCAGGCATACGACAGTATCGATCGAGGAGTACTGTTCAACATCATGCTGCAATTTGGTATACCGGCCAAATTAGTGCGACTGACAAAGATGACGATGACCAACTCCGTCTCACAAGTGAGGATCCATAATGGCTCGTTTACATTTGCCAGTGCACCGGCATGCCTGTAGACTTGTCGACAAGTGCCTTGCGTGTAGCTGCTTGCAAGACGTGTGCCAGTAGGTGTTTACACACACAATTCGAGTTGCAAGTTGGCTGGGATTTTTTCTTGAGCGTCAATTTGATTATCACGTATTTACCATTGCGATATTCAGTTGCAGGCAACATTGATCTTTGATCGTTTTTTGGCGTACCAATGACAGTAAACATATGTTCACAAGTCTACTGGAATGCCTGTAGGAAATCAATTGTCCCGGGAGGCCAGCTACTTGCAAGGCGCCGTGCGGGTTTACTGGCCTGGCAGTTCACAGGCACGGGTATTTACACATATGCAAGTGACAGCTTGCAAGTTACCTGCAAGGCACTTGCAATGCCTGTAAAATGTACGTACTTGCACGGTCTACTGGCAAGTGTAAACGCGACTTAATAGATTTACTGATCTATTTGAAACACGCACTGGTCTGAAACAGGGCGATGGACTGGCACCGACGCTCTTCAACCTAGCACTGGAATACGCTATTCGGCCTATGAATTATGGACAACATCAAAAGACCGACGCAAAAGAACTTCGCAGTCGCTCGATAACACTGCAAAAGAAGTTGGACTACGTATTAACGAAGGTAAAACTAAAATAATGATGCAATCAACGACAAGGACTCCTGCACAACCGAACATCAATGTGGGGGACCTCAACATCGAGTTCGTGAACGACTTCATATATGTACTTGGGTTGTAACTTGTCAAAGGACGCCAACCAAACTGACGAGATCAAGCGACGGATACAGTTAGCTAATAAGACATTTTTCTCGGATTTATGGATGGCGCATCCGGTACAACCATGAGTTGAATGAACTGTACGATGAGCTGCAAGTCTCGAAAATCGTCAAACTACAACGACTTCAATGGGCAGGGAATGTACAAAGAATGGACGATGATCGCATGCCAAAGAGAGTAATGAATGCAGAACGAGTCGACGGAGCGAGACTGCGAGGACGACCGAAATCTCGTTGGGAGAGCATAGTAGGAGTGGACGCCGCGCAACTATTGGTCTTCCAAAATTGGAGGACGCGGTCACGTGGCCGAGATAATTGGAGGATAACGATCCAGGCGGCCAAGGCCACGTCGAGCTGTCGCGCCACGATGATGATGATGATGGTTAACAGTTACGCTACGGGTATCAAAACTAAAACAATAAGAATTACACAATCGTCGTTTTGTATTTATTGTGGATTGGCGAAATGTCATCTTGACGAATTAAAATACTATCGCGATTCTTTCGCCTGATAGATATCCCCTTATTATTGAAAAAGTGACAAATATTCTATAAATATATCGTATGAAAGCATCGCCATCGTATCATCTTGTCAATTTATTTCCAAATGATTCGAAATTGTTTGCTGGGTTCGTTCGCAGTTCACATCACATTCAAAACACTCACACCAAACAAATAAAAAACAAATAAACACAAAACAGCACACTACAATACACTCGCACATTTACCGCAAACTCACGACACGATCATACCAACGTTCACACAGCAATCACAACAACAGCCACTTCGCTTTCCCGGAGAACTTCGTTGTTCAACGGCTCCTTGGTCGAACCGTTCCCGCCGTTCCTTTTCCAATTTGCACAATTTTTTTCGTTTTCTACTGAATATCGTTCTCGTCCACTTTAACGGCACGAAGGCGGGTAGTCATCATTTTACTGTGTGGGAAAACTCTGATATATATATACACGCACAAACCAAGCTTGGCTTATCATTTTCGGCCGCCGGCATACAAAAACTTCACCGCCTCGGCCGCTGTCACAAACTCAACTCTCCTCGGCTATCTTTAACTCGATTTCTCGTCAAAAATGCCGGTCAGCCTCTTAAAATTCATCTATCCACAGTCCACTTGTTGCCATAGTGGAATTATGGAGCCCCCAATTTAAGGTATACGCGACCGCTAAATTTAAAATTAAAAAAAAAAAATTTCACAAATACATTTATTTTGGAAAAACCAAAATAAATATTTCTGCCAAAAATACTTCGAATTAAACGTACCGGTCACGCCACAAAATTGGATTCATTACAATTTCCATAGCAACGAAATAAGTTGTGCAGTCTGCATTTGCACTTTTGACTCCTGGGAATCATTTCTGCATTTCACACATAACCTTTTATTTCTAAGGCCAATATTTGTATCGTGGCCCAAAAACGAATGCATCGTACTACAAGCGACATCATTACAAAAAAAATCTTTCCAACAAAAAGAGTAGGTACGTTAGTTTCCTAAACAGTCAGGTGAGTCCATTTATTACAAATGAGTTGAAGAAGAAGCCACATCAAGATCCAGTCTCTTGCTTGGATTGAACCATCCTCCGATTGCGGTCCAGGCGCCCAAGACCCCCAGATCTGGTTTCGTCCAGATGCTGCCTTTGATCTGCCGGTGTAAGCAGCACGACCAGATGCTTGGTGGGTCATCATCTTGTCATACTACTTACACAAGCAGATCATCACCAGTGTATACCCTAGACTTGTACAGACCTAGTGGTGATACCAAAAGTACAAATTGCAACGACCATATGCATTGAAAGTGAGTTTCCTATATGACCAGTTTATAGGGGAGGTTGGCACTCATTAAAGAGGATCTTGATCATTCTCAAAATCAATTAACTAACCCATTTTACAAATATTTGTCGAATTTTTCAAGTCGCTAGCTTAATTCTATTGAAAGTTATTGCTTATTTGAAGCCTCACTTGTAGGAGAGGTAGACGTTTTTTTTTGTGGAATCTTGCGCATTTTTAATAACAACCAACTAGATCCTACAACAAAAATTTTACCAAAATTTCAAGTCTCTAGTTTAATTCTATCGGAAGTTATCGTACGAACAGGTTTCATTTGTAGGGGAGGTAAGGGTTCCCTGGGTCGGATCTGGCTTATCTTTAATACTAACTAACTCAATCCTACTTCAAACATTTGACCAAAATTTCAAGTCGCTGGCTTCATTCTATCAGAAGTTATCGCTTATTTGATGTTTCATTTGTAGGGGAGGTAGGGGTTCCTTGGATCGGATCTTGCCCATTTTCTATACCAACCAACTAGAACTACTACAAATATTTGACCAAAATTTCAAGTCTCTAGCTTCATTCTATCGAAAGTTATCGTGCGAACGGACAGTCAGACATGGCTAAATCGAATCAGAAGGTGACCCTGATCATTTATATTTATACATGGCTATACCTCCGGAGCCTCCTTTATGGTGTTACATATTTTCGTGGTGACAAAAACAATATACCCTATACTCTAAGTCTAGGGTATAAAAATTGCTAACTTACGCCACCTGTAACGTTGAACGGTTTAACTGATGCATGCGAAAGTAGAAAAACTCGGTCCATCATGGTATTACTTCTTAATTTTAATTAATAATGCACATAGGAAAAAGTTAAATTATATTATATCATACTCGCCGATGCTGAATGCTATGGAAGTCCGAAGTTTATATACCCTAGACTTGTACAAACCTAGTGGTGATACCAAAAGTACCAATTGGCAACGACCATTTGTATTAAGAGTGAGTTTTCTATATGACCAGTTTATAGGGCATTCATTCTGGAGGATGCTGACCATTCTCAAAATCAATTAACTAACCTATTCTACAAATATTTGTTGAGTTTTCCAAGTCGCTAGCTTCATTCTATACAAAGTTATTGCTTATTTGAAGTTTCACTTGTAGGGGAGGTAGAGGTTCCTTGGGTCGGATCTTGCCCATCATTGCCACCAATTAGATAATGCTATGAACATTTAATCAAAATTTCAAATCTCTAGCTTCATTCTATCGAAAGTTATCGCTTATTTGAAGTTTCATTCGTAGTGGATGTAAGGGTTTGGTTGGTCGGATTTTACGTATTTTCAATGTCAGAAAGCTGAATCCAACTACAAACATGTAACTAAAATATCAAGTCGCTAGCTTTATTTTATCGTAAGTTATCACCTAGTTTAAGTTCCATTTGTAGGGGAGGTAGGGGTTCCTTGGGCTGGATGTGGCCTATCTTTAATACCAACTAACTCCATTTGACTTTAAACATTTGACCAAAATTTCATGTTTAAGTTCATTCCATAAAAAGTGATCGCTTATTTGAAGTTTCATTTGTAGGGGAGGTAGGGGTTCCTTGGGTCGGATCTTGCCCATTTTCAATACCAACTAACTAGATCTTACTAGCAATATTCTACCAAATTTTTAACTTGCTAGTGTCACTCTATCGAAAGTTATCGGAATTAAAGGAATATTTAATTTTTTGAAATTTGTAGGGGAGGTAGGCGTTACTTTGATCTGATTATACCCAACTTGCTAGACAAGGCTCTTCGGATATATTTTTCGGGACTAATCCTTACTGTGGTCTGAGTTGGGCTAAAACAAGATCACTAGTGAGGGAGTGGTCTGCCAATGAAAGACTGCGTCACTGGGATTGTCTTCCAGGACTGCGGCAGTCCAAAGATCTTATAAAAATCAACGGTCTCAAAGAAACCAGCCGCCTGGGTAGAGCGGACCTAAAACTAATCGTGGGTTACCTCACGGGGCACCACTGGGTGAGATATAACCTCAACAAAAGGAGTCTATCCACTGATACGGAGTGCAGGCTTTGCCTGGAGGACACAGAGTCCACTAAACATCTTCTCTGCGAATGTCCGGCGGTAGCCCGTTCCAGGTTCTTGTTTCTTGGAGACTCCTTCGTGAGCTCAGCGGTCGTAAGGAGCACCCCTACAAAGGATCTACTAGCCTTCATTAGGCTGGTTGAGGGTCTTTTGGATTAATTAAGGCTATGGCACAATAGATCTCATGGTCGCAGTGCCCACAATTGGGTATCTTAGCCTGTCCTTGTTATTATTATTATTATGCCCAACTTACTAAAACTCAAGGAGCTTCTCACCTCAGGGCTATATGCCAAAAATCAGGTGTCTACGTCAATTGGTTCAAGAGTTATAGACAAAAAAAAAAAACCTGAAAAGTGGGGTAGTACAGGGCTCTTTGTAAGAAAATTACCGTTAGTTTTTAACTGATCAATTTTATTTTTTCAGCAGAGTATAGGATTACGCTCACACACAATCTGCCATAGCTAGAGCTTTTCATGTTTATTTAATTGGAAGTTACAGATACATTTAATTATTTTACATTTGTAGGGGAGGTAGGCGTTCTCTTGGCGTGATTATGCCTATTTTCAATACCAACCAACTAGATTATGCTTCCAACATTTGACCAAAACTTCAAAGCTCTAGCTTCATTCTATCGAAATTTATTTTGCGAACGGGCAGACAGACAGACGAACAGACGGGCAGACGGACAGACGGACAGACAGACAGACAGACATACAAGGCTGAATCGAATCAGGAGCTGATCCTGATCATTTATATATACTATACATTGCTATACCTCCGGAGCCTCCTTCAAGGTGTTACATATTTTCGTCGTGACAAAAATAATATACCCTATACTATAAGTAGTGCTGATTCGATACTCCCAGGGTATCGATACCAAGTACTTGCCGGTACTTCGGGCAAAAGGTACGATACCTACTTGGTATTGAATCGAAAGCATCTTTTCCTATTCGAATCGAATCGAATGAGTACTTTTTTAAAAGTTACTACAGATGAAACTGGAAGAGTTCAATATTCTTGTTTTTATGTTCCTGAACACTAAAAGAAAGGCCGAGAATGGATAAATGAAATGATGTACGAACAAAAACCAGTCGTTACATAAGTGTCACCACACACTGTCGAACTCGAACACGAACCTGGTACAAATGTCCTCTGATACACACAGACACTTCACATAAACGTGATGAAATTCGGACCACTTGTACCAGGATCGTTTTGGAGTTCGAATTCGACAGTCTGTAGTGACACTGAGCGTGACATTACACTTTGCGTTTTTCTGCAGGAAGAGCAATCCCGCAAAAAAACGCATTGTCGTCCAAGAAGAGAACCCTATAATTACACATTGCGTTTTTCTGCGGGAGAAACTTGTGACAGAAATAAATATATCCCAGTGAGGATATTGATGGTTTTATTTTTGTGGCAATATACAATAGTAGGTAAAAGTCGGGAGGCCGATACAATTTCAGCCAGTCCTCAATGGATGCACTGCATGAATTTCGTTTTGGTGGCATTATTTTGCGGTATTTATTTTGGTTCCAAAGTATTGTAGTAATTTTTCATAATCTGGAACTTGAAGAAAATGTTGCCACTATATTTTAATCAAATGAAGGTGAATGCTTCGTTTTGGGTACCACTTTTTGCTACTATCTAGTGAGGAACTATAAAGCATTTTTTTAAAGTGGCAAAACCGTGGTTGTAGCTTCATTAATTCTACCATAAAGGTAGTAATTTTCGTAAGTGAAAAGCTTGGTCTTTGGTACTTTAATTGGTACCATAAAGTAACACTTATTTTATCGAATAGTTCCAAAAGTCACTATAATGTCTCAAGAAACGTACCTGCCACTTCATGTGAGATTCTAAACGTACAGACACAATCATTCAACGTATTCGTATATTGAGAATTAGGGGCCCGATGATGTAATTCCATTCGAATTGAATTGCTTTCGAACGGACGAAAATTGCATCATGTAACTCGAAAACCAATTTCCCAATCTCGAAAATCATCGAGGATTTTCTTCGAATGAACAATTCCGTAACGAACACACGATGATTATTGAAATGGAGAAGCTAGTTTTCGAGTTACATAGTTTCATGTTTATCCTTTACAGAGCAATACATAGTAAGAAGGCTACGAAAACGTACGTCTGCCCAGTCCTCCCCAAGTAGCTGACCTGTGCTGACCACCACAAGACCGCTCAACATGGTCAGCGTGGGTCACGGAACCGGCAGGATCGGGCTGACGTACGTATTACGAAAACGTACGTCAGCACGTTCGTATAATGTTTTACGACGCTTAGCTTAGTTAGCCGATTGTGAAAATTGTGTCAAAAATTGTCACTTGGAAGTACCGAAATGGTGGTAGCTACTTTATAGTAATATTTGGAACTATAAAGTTGCTGAGGCTACCAAAAAATTCCACAGGGAGTTATATAGTGCCAAATGGGTGGTTATTTTTACCATGAAGTTAAAGTTTCACGGTGGCGAAATAAACATTATTGAAACATTCACTTTAAAGTAGCATTTTTAGGTATCAAATTGTTTATGGTACCCAAATGATTAATCGCCATATTTTTTGAAATTTTATAAAATTGCATTGGGATCTTTTTGAAAAAACATTCAGATTCTAGGACTTCGGGACAGTTTTATTTTCAAGTAAATACGTTTGACGAAAAATCAAGAGAAAGAAAAAGAAATTAGTAACAAAACTGAATTCAATTTTGTTGAATTTTTCATATTCTTCTAAGGAATCTTACTAATATTTGAAGGGCATTACAATTTCTCGAAGTAAAATACAATCTGCACTTTCACAGTAAAGTTTCTTTGGCATACATTTTTGTACTAAAAAGAGACGGTGAACTGATGATCTTTATGTTCTAAACATGAAAATTCTTATTTTCAATTCCTATTTGAAAATAAGTTGGCATCAACAATGCAATTCATACATGTTTATTAAATACATATACATTCAATATGTTTATTGAATTGTATTAATCATTTACAACACACATTCGCAAGTTATGTTTGTATGGGAAAACGGGATACGATAAAGTACCAGGTATGTACGTGTTTGGGTAAATATTTTCACTAGTTTGGTACGTCCACAAACACGTGGCAAAATTGGTGGCGAAATCGAACCAATCACGAACCTTTTCATTCCCCATTTTAGTAACATTTCCATGGCAAAGACGTCCCTATTACGTACCGACTCACAGTAACCGCTACTTTCAAAGGAGAAACTAGAGTGGCAGCTACGTGACTGGAACCAAAAATGCTAGTTGGGTAATGTTATCCAAGTAAGAGTCAACAGCATCACCAGCTACCAACTGTAAAAATTATTTTGCTGGAATGGTGATGACTGATGAGACTTCCATTCTTAAGGTTTAATAAATACGTACACAGACAAATTTTTTATGACTTTTACTTTTAATAAGTGAATATTACATAACTTAAGCCATTGAAACCATTATCTACAAAGTTGAATTGTTTTTAAAACTAGTTAAATTATTTTCCTAAATCTTTAACTTACATAGTTCGTAATATCGTCAATTTGATTTGAAAAGCACTCAATTATTTTGGCAAATAGTTAAATTATACTGAGGGAGGCGCTACGCGCCGCGGAGTCACACAGTACTCGTGTCATTCTGGGCTGTGACTCGAATGTACACCATGTGGTGTGGGGGAGCTCCAACACGAATGAGAGAAGTGATGCACTTTTTGAGTTTTTATTGGGCACAAAACTCCTCATTTGTAACATAGGCTGTGAACCTACATTTGTCACTAAGGGCAGGCAAGAGGTCCTGGACCTCACCCTTGTTTTGGAGGACATAAAACATTTACTGCGGGATTGGAGGGTGTCGGCAGAGCACTCATTCTCTGATCACCGGTACTTGCAGTTTGGATTAGACGACTGCACTTGTAATAATTCGGTTTTCAGGAATCGAAAAAGAACCGACTGGTGTAAATTCAGGGATTGTCTCGAGGAGGCATTACCCCCCTTACCATGCCAGCCATGTAGTAGGCGGGAGCTGGACGCCATGGCGCAAACCCTGGCAGCAGCCCTCGGGAGATCTGCTGTCAAATCGTGCCCAATTAGCAGGCATAAAGGAAAGAGGAAACCACCCTGGTGGAACACTCGGATTGCAGAGTTGAGGACTGTGAGCAGAAGATATTTCAATGTGGCGAAGTCTTCAGGACTAGACTCTGATTGGTCAAATTACAAAGAAAATCTAAAAATCTTTAAAAACGAGATCAGAAGATCTAAGCGGGAGTCGTGGAGGAGTTTCTGTGAACGAGTCGAAGAATCCAGCGAGACTTCCAGACTACGGAAAATTTTATCCACTGCTCCGACCATACCAAGCTATTTGCTGAAACAAGATGGGACATGGACAACCCTCTAGTGAAGAAACTATTGAGGTTTTGTTTGACAATTATTTCCCAGACAGCTATTCTGATGTTTTGCAAGAGTGCTCTCGGGCAGTAATGGCCCCTTGTGACTATGATTCTATTCTCTCGAATGATAAAATAGTATGGGCTATTAACAGTTTCGACCCGTTTAAGTCCCCAGGACCAGATGGCATTATTCCAGCGGATATACAGAAAACGATGAACTTAGTGTATCCTTGGATTGAAAGTATATTCAGGGCCTGCTTGGAGCTGGTACACATTCCTCGCACTTGGTCGGATGTGAAGGTGGTTTTTATCCCGAAGGCGGGCAGAAGCTCGCACCCACGTCCGAAAGACCTTCGTTCCATAAGCTTATCGTCAACCTTGCTAAAGATGCTGGAGCGTCTTATTGACATATACTTAAGGGACACTATTCAATCACACCTTCTCTCCTCTTCGCAGCATGCCTACTGGAAGGGGAGATCGGTGGACACAGCTTTGCATTCATTAGTAGCATGTATTGAGAAATCTCTAACTTGCAAGGAATATACATTGGTGGCTTTCTTGGATATTGAGGGGGCCTTTAACAACGTCAAACCGGCGGTTATTTCGAATGCTCTCTTGAGTTTGGGTATGGATGGCCCGATCTGTGAGCTTATTAGTCTGATGCTAACATCCAGATTCATTAGTACCAGTTTGGGTTCATCCAAAAAACGCAGGCAAGTTTGTAGGGGTACTCCCCAAGGAGGTGTCTTGTCCCCCCTTCTTTGGAACGTGGTGGTTAACAAGTTGCTTCTGAATTTGGAGGCGATTGGCTGTGATTTTATTGCGTATGCGGACGATATTGCCATTTCTATCTCGGGAAAGTTTCCCGGGGTTCTTAGTGAAATTCTGCAAAATGCCCTAAATATTCTATCTCAGTGGGCTAGGCAAGTGCGTGTGGGGGTCAATCCGTCCAAAACAGACCTTGTTCTCTTCACCAGAAGGAACACTCTACCTTCATTGATACCACCATTGCTGGAGGGGACCAGACTAGCCCTTAGCGAAAAAGCCAGAATTCTGGGACTTATATTTGATAGAAAGCTCTCCTGGAAGGCAAATATCGAGGAGCGAGTTGTTAAGGCAACAGTTGCTCTGTACTCTTGCAGGCAGGCTATTGGCTTGAAATGGGGCATGCGACCAAAGGTGGTATTTTGGTTGTACGTATTAGTCGTACACCCTATTTTAATGTATGGGGTAGTAGTTTGGTGGATTACACTCAACAAGGCGTCCTACAGGACTCTATTGAACAAAGTTCAAAGATCCTGTATTGCTATCACTGGTGCTCTCAAGACCACGCCAACTGCTGCTCTTAGTGTAATGCTTAATTTGCTTCCCATGAACATCTTGGCCGAACAGTTGGCTGCAATCACGGCCATTCGTCTTCGGGAAACGGGACAGTGGAAAATGACTACTATTGGCCACTCGACTATAGTGGACAATCTTGATATTCTAGAAGAAACAGATTACACCTCTCCAGTGTACTCCTTCGACAAAGGCTATATCAGCCTAATACCCTCTCGACAAGAGTGGGGCGTAAACAGTACTCCAGAGTCGGAAGCTATAAGCTTTTTTACGGATGGCTCGAAAACAGAAGAAGGTGTAGGCGCTGGTATCTTTCCAGAGGGACTGGATTTTGGCTTGTCACTCCGTCTTCCAGCATTCTGTAGTGTCATCCAGGCGAAGATCACTGCAATTACTGAAGTTTTGGCTTGGTTGGGCTGCAATGTCGTATCTGCTAGGACTATTACTATCTATACCGATAGTCAGGCGGCGATAAAATCCCTGGACGCTGCACTTTCTATTTCGAAAACCGTGGTGATGTGCCGCTCTGCTCTCAAGGAACTCAGCGACTTTTTCAACATCACTTTGTGCTGGATACCAGGGCATAGTGGTTTCAGCGGTAACTGCCGGGCAGACGAGCTGGCTCGGGTGGGTACCACCAGTGTGGACATAGAGTGTTTTCGCCCCGTCAAAATACCGATGGCAGCTTGTAAGAAGGTGATCAAGACAAACGCACTAAACCGTGCTAATATCGAATGGCTAAATGGAACCACATGCAATGTTACAAGACAAATTTGGCCGGCCTTTAATCCTAGCCGCTCTTTAGGGCTGCAGATGGTGGAGAGAAGGCATCTAAGGAAGGTTGTGGGGATCATTACAGGACATTGCTTGATAGGTGAGCATACTACTTTGCCTTAACCCCTAGCGGGGCATAGCGCGTCAACTACTCCTGCGCGCCATCGTACTCTGTTCTGGGCAATGGGGCGCAACTCCCCAAAAGACTTACCCAGTACCTGACACTCCTTTGCCACAGATCGACGCCATGTGATTCGAGGACCCCCTCTTGGTCGGCCTTGGTTGGAAATGGGGTTCCATTTCATGGCATGCAAAGCAATGCAGTTATCACTCTTCCGCAATGTGTGACCTATCCACTGCCATTTTCGCCTGCGTATCAATTCGTCGATTGGCATCTGACCCGTACGCCGACTTAGCTCTTCATTTGATATTGTTTCGGGCCAGAAAATTCTTAAAATTCGACGAAGACATGAGTTGACGAAAACTTGCAGCTTTCTGGTAACTCCTACGGAAACTTTCCATGTACTGCTCCCATACAAAAGCACTGATAGTACCAGGGAGCGAAACAGGCCCAGCTTGGTCTTGATGCTGAGATAACTGCCCTGCCAGATTTTGGACAGCATGCCGTATGCGCGTTTAGCCTGGTTGATACGACGAGCGATGTCCTGCTCCGTACCACCATTTTCGGCAACAATGCTACCCAGGTAGACGAAGTTGTCCACCTTCTCCACAGGCTGCCCATCAATATTGATGGCAATAGGTGTCGGATTTCTTTTTCGCAACGGTGGGCTAAGAACCTTGGTCTTGTTGGTATTAATCTTTAGCCCAACCTTGCTTGCCTCCCTCTCGAGATCTAACGCCATTGCGGACAGATCCATGATTTTGTGGGAGAGTAGGCATATGTCGTCAGCGTAGTCAAGATGTTGTAGATAAGATGTCAAAGTCCATTGAATTCCTCTGTCGAGTCCGGATAGGGCTGCATGCAACACATCGCCGATCACAATGAGGAATAGGATCGGTGAGAGGATGCACCCCTGCCGAACTCCACTGCGAATCTCAAAGTCCCCCGACACCTTACCTTTATGCAGAACGCGACATTTCGCGCCGTCATAGGTTGCCTTAATAAAAGCCACAAGCTTCTCAGGGATGCCTCTCCTGCGCAAGGCCGCCCATATAGAGTCCCGGTTCACACTATCGAAAGCCTTTTCGAAATCGATGAAAAGCAAGTGAAGCGGAGAATCGTATTCAGCGCATTGCTCGATGATGATTCGCAAGGTGTTAATGTGATCGACACAGGAGAATCCGGATCGAAAGCCAGCCTGCTCTTCATCAATTGTGCTTTCTAAGTGGGCCTTTAGTCTTTCCAGGACGATTTTAGCTATTATCTTGGCAACGGCAGGAAGCACACAAATGCCTCTCCAATTATTACAGTCTGTGAGGCTACCCTTCTTTGGAAGTTTGATGATCAAACCTTCCTTCCACTCAGTGGGAAAGGTCTCTGTATTCCACGCTTTATCAACAAGTGGGTGCAGCAAATCGGCAGTTACGCTTGGCGCTGCTTGATAAAGTTCGGCAGGGATGCCGTCAAGTCCAGCGGCCTTTCCTCGTTTTAGTGCAATAATTGCAGTGACTATTTCCTCTTTAGTCGGGGCAGTGGACCGTATACGCACATTTTGATGGTTAGCTAAATTATCTATATGAGGGGGAACTTCACCAGAGTTTACACGGTTCAAGACCGCGGTGAAGTGTTCTTTCCACCGCCTCATTTGATCTTCTTCCAAGATAAGTAGCTTTCCATCACTATCTTTCACCGGATGTTGGCAGGAGTTACGACCACCTGTAAACTCCTTGATGACACCGTATACGGCGTTTAAGTTGTTACTTCTAGCGGCTTCTTCTGCTGACGCTAAAAGAGAATTGGCATAAACTCTTTTATCGCGTCGCACACTACGCTGAACTTCTCGAGCTTTCTGACGGTAAAGGAGTTCGATGCTGCTTCGATTGTCGTCTGATGCTGCAGCCAAACGAACTTTCAGCTCCTTTCTTTCAACAATCAGCTGCCATGAAGCGTCGGACATCCAGGGCTTATTCCGGCAATCCGGGTTTGGGCCAAGGATGGTATTTGCGCTATCAATGTACGCATTTTTTATGGCATCCCAGTTTTCGTTTATGTCACTATCTGGGTGACTAGTTATCTCAGCCGCTTTTTGCGCAAGATGGTCATTATATTGTTGTAAGACAGCTGGATTTTTTAGTCGAGCGGTGTTGAATTTGCGGGGCCTGGATCTTTCGTCTCTGGGGCGGCGCACGGCTGCAATACGCAATCGAACATTAGCGATCATAAGATAATGGTCTCTTCCCATCCCAATATCGGCACCCTTCTTGTTTCGCACGTCCAGGAGGCAACTCTTGAATCTTTTACTAATGGCAAAATGGTCGATCTGATTTTGTGTTCTGCGCCGATCAACAGAGGACCAACTGATTTTGTGGTGGTCCTTATGCTCAAACATAGTACCACCGATGAAGAGACTGTGAAAGTTGCAGAACTCTACAAATCTTTCACCGTTGTCATTACGATCACCAAGACCGTGTCTCCCCATCACATGTCTGAGCCCATAGTTATCAGCGCCAACTTTCGCATTCAAATCACCCATAACCATTATAATGTCACCTTTAGGTGTTCTGCTCTGAACGGCGTTTAGTTCTTCGTAGAAGGAGTCTTTTGCCAAGACATTGTCGGGTTCAGTAGGGGCATAACATTGTATTATTGAGATGTTCCTCATTTTGGTCCGGAACCTGGCGGTCTTCGGCTTCCGTAAAATGATCACTGCAGAAGCTGTGGAGACGAGGAGAAGGAGGAGACAATAGCTCACTTCCTGTGCTATTGCCCTGCTCTGGCCGGTAGAAGAAAGGACACTCAAGGTTCCCTTTACTTTCTTGACCTGGATGACTTGAAGGACGTAAGTGCTGTTCATCTACATCGCTTTATTGATAGATCCGGGTGGTTTGACGACTAGGCTCTTATGGCGTTGAGGTATCACAACACCCATTGGTGGTCTATGTGTGCTGTGTTCTATACAGCAGCCTTTTTAACCTAACCTAACCTAAATTGGTTTTAAGTGATGTTAAACCATAATGAAAAATAGTAAATTTGATTTGAAAAAGCGTAATTTTGACTTGAAAATGCTATACATATATCAAACAGCTGATAGCAGAATTCACTTTTATAACAGCCTTGCATTAAACGTATAGTAGTCTATGTTATCTATCAATTGATAAAATTTGATTTGTGATCGATTGAATGTCAAAAGATGGGCAAGATTTTTTTTGGATGGTCAATGTAAATTAACCGTGGGTATGTTTGGTCATATAAATTCCAACCATATTTAATTGCAAATTCTCTGCGCTAAAATATATTGTCTTTTCCGATTGAGTGGGAACTTTTCGAAAAAAAAGTGTGTGTAGTTCCCTAGGAAGATCTCTGCGCGGGCTTGAAGTGTGAGAATGCGAATCACTTTCGATCGGATATATCGCGAAATATTTAAACTAAATGGAGTTATATTATAATACAGTCTTCTCTTAATACAAAATTCACACACAAATTGGGCTTCCCTTTTGGCACCCTCTTCGGCGCCCTTTTAGAGTGGGTGCCCCAGGCGACCGCCTGTTTCACCTTAGCCTTTGATCGGCCCTGAGTATGGGTATTCCAGAAAATTTCAAAACGCTGCTGGCTACAATAATTTCTATTTAATTCACCCCCTGAAATTCGGATGTGCCAAAAAAATTGTAAATAATCACTTCATTATTGTTATCAAAAGTCGAACTTGCAGCCTCTATCATAAACATGTATTGCATCGATTATATGATGAAACACATAATGACTATTGCCAATATATTGGAATTCGTAAGTAACAATGGGCCACTTTTGTATTCATTATCAGCATTTGGATGAGTCCTATTTATAAATCTGATTATTTGCCAGGGGACTCATCACTCAATTTCAATTCCAACCATTCATTACATCGAATTGAGAGAGTCCTATTATGTGCATTTTAAATGTGAACTGGACGTAACTATAATGCGAAGTAATACACAATATTGAAGCCTGACATGAGTACAAGTATTTACCCACACTGCAATAAATATGCCAATGTTATCTAAGAACTTCGAGACTATCTGGCAAATTTGCATTCACATTCGATTATGTGGTTTCGGACGTTATCGTTACTAACAATTATTGCGTATCTACAATTCAAACATGAGTTGGACGTTTATGGGATGGAAACAAATTCGTAGGAGGAATGTTCCTTGTGGCTGTTTCGTAGACAACTTTATTTTCAAGAAATCTGGGAAAGGACCCTCTTGTCTTTCGCAAAGGTTGGTTGATGCTAGCTATGTATTAAATAAAAAAAATTAAGTTTTCTCCGATTCACAGAAAAACAATTGAATCCAAAATATGTTTCCGAGCTGAAAAGGCAAGAGAACGAGTTCATAATCACAATAAGTCTATGTTTTTATGGAGTTTTATGTTAAAAACGATAAAATTATTTAACCGCAAAGTCCATGAATTTTATTATTTGAAATTAAAACACCATTATTAACTTTGCTATTATAAAATTTATTTTAAAATAAATTTCATTATTTCGGATGCATTTCGAATATTGTAATCCTCAGCGAATACATTTAAACAAGAATCAAATCGCTAACATGTTTTTATATTTTTTTTCTATGTCAAATTAAACAGTGACAGGGACAGTACATAGTGTTACGAATATATGAGATAAGTAGTGTTGTAGTCCGGATGGCGCAACGGTTAGCGCGTTCGCCTTCAAAGCACTGGGCCCCGGTTCGATTCCGGGGATTTACGTGTCGGACTATGAGCCCACTCAGCTGTTAAATGAGTACCCATTATGGGGTAAATAACTCGGTTGAACGTGTTGCTGATCACATACCTCTGCACAAAAACCGTCACGATCTAGAAAATGAGATGATGTTAACTCATCTCGAGGCCGTGGTTCAAATTGGACTGTTGCGCCAGTTATTTATTTATTTATTTAGTGTTGGGAACCACGGCTTTGTCGAGCCGCCGTCACTGCAACAAAATTATTTTTGACCAGAGGGCTTATGGCTCGGTGGCTCAAGTCCCGGCTAGACCAACGGAGGTCGTGGATTATTGAGCCTAAGCAGTGCACCCTGTTCCTAGATCAGCCACCTTCAAAACATGAAAACGCGAGGGAAGGAACAGGATAAGGGAAGGAATGTGTCCATCTTTCGGGACACGGAAGAGCCCAAAGTGAGAAAAAGAATTAGATATACATTATAAATAACTATATCCAAGAGGAAAAATATAATAAAAATTAAATAATGAAAAAACCGGGGGCCGAGAAGGCCCTACTTCAACAGGTCGAAAAGTACAAACTGAGAATTACTGCAGTCCAGGAAACAAATTGGCTTGGCAGCGAGATTAATAACAAGAAATCGCACACAATTTTTACAAGTGGCAAACCATCGGGCAGCAAGGAGTTTGGAGTAGCATTTATAGTGAACAATCACCTCAAACCGCATATTACTGACTTCAAACCCATAAATGAACGGCTGTGTGCGATTTGCTTCAAGACTCGATTCTTCAATCTCTGGCTCATCAATGTGCACGCCCCCACTGAAGTTAATGAACACGCAGTAAAAGACGAGTTCTACGCCCGCCTTGAAACTCTCTTCGACTCACTTCCAACAAACGATGTCAAATTGCTACTGGGAGACTTTAACGCGAAAGTCGGAAATGAAAGTTGGCACTGGGGGACCACTGGAGGCCACAGCCTCCATGAAGAATGTAACGATAACGGCCAGCGACTTAACGACTTTGCCTGCAGCAGGAATCTAGTCGTAAGCTCTACGTGTTTCCCGCCTCGACGCATTCACAAGCAGACCTTGAAGTCTCCAGACGCACATACCGTCAACCAAATTGACCACGTCGTCATTTGCAGGAGATGGGCATCTAGTGTGATGGATGTCCGCTCCTATCGAGGAGCGAACTGCGACTCAAATTATCACTTGGTGAAGACGACCTACAGATGTAGAATTTGCTCAGTGCACCAATCAAGAATCAGCCCTCCCAAAATCTTTGCGGTTGATAAGCTTTTGAGTGATGCTACAGCAGTGGCGTATACTACCGCCCTTGAGGGAAAACTATCACCTATGCTACACAACTTCAGCAACACAGGCGTCCATGTGTTCTGGGAATAAGTCAAGGGTACCATCAAGGATGTCGGAGAGAAGGTCGTGGGATATAAAGCCCGACGAGCGCGAAATGACTGGTTCGACGAAGAATGCAAAAACTCACTTGACGCGAAAAACGAGGCCTACAGACAATGGATTCAACGAGGAACCAGAGCCAGAAGATAAAAATATGACGAGCTACGGCGAATATGGAATAGAATAATTAGACGTAAGAAACGTAAATAATTTGACGAGCAGTTGCTGAACACAAACGAAAACTTAGCTAATAGGAACACCAGACAAGCGTACAAACCAGTAAATACAATTAAGAACGGCTACCAAACCAGGACTAGCCTTTGTAAGGACAAGGATGGAAGCATCATCAGCGACACCGATGGTATTAACAAGCGATGGGCCTCTTATTTTGAAGAGCTTCTAAACCGACCATCTAACATCCCCACACAGGAAGCTCTCGACGATATTGTCGATCTAGGCCCACCCATTCAACCCCCGACAGTAGAGGAAGTTGATCTCGCCTTGCGGTCACTAAAACGAAATAAAACGCCGGGCGCTGACGAGATTCCAGCTGAACTGCTAAAATTCGGTGGAACGAGTCTAGTTGATGCCATACATCGGTTGCTCCTGCGAGTATGGGAGAACGAGGAGATCCCAGACGATTGGCGTAGAAGCATCATCTGTCCAATTCATAAAAAGGGAGATAAACTGCGGTGTGAGAATTACAGGGGCATCTCACTAGTTTGTACGTCCTATAAAATTTTGACGAAAATTCTGGAAAATAGAATAAAACCGTACGCAGAACGAGTCATTGGCGAATATCAAAGCGGTTTCAGACCTGGTCGCTGCTCAACCGATCAGCTCTTCTCAGTCAAACTGATACTCCAGAGGTGCTGGGAATACAACGTAAACGTATACCAAATCTTTGTCGACTTCAAGCAGGCATACGACAGTATCGATCGTGGAGTACTGTACAACATCATGCTGCAATTTGGTATACCAGCAAAATTAGTGCGACTGACAAAGATGACGATGACCAACTCCGTCTCACAAGTCAGGATCCAGAATAGACTTAGCGATTTATTTGAAACACGCACTGGTTTGAAACAGGGCGATGGACTGGCACCGACGCTCTTCAACCTAGCACTGGAATACGTTGTTTGGGCCATGAATATGGACAACAGCAAGACGCTACTCATCAAGTCGACACAATTAGCAGCGTACGCCGACGACATCAACATCATGTCCCGAAGATTGGCTGACGCAGAAGAACTTCTGCATACGCTCGATACCGCTGCAAAGGAAGTTGGATTACGTATTAACGAGGGTAAAACTAAAATAATGATGCAATCGGTGACAAGGACACCTGCATAACCGAGCATCAATGTTGGGGACCTCAACATCGAGTTCGTGAACGACTTCATTTACCTGGGTTGCATCTTGTCAAGGGACGCCAACGAAACTGACGAAATCAAGCGACGGATACAGTTAGCTAATAAGACTTTTTTCTCGGTTCTCCCCATAATGAAATCGAAGCATGTGCACAGAAACGCGAAGCTTCGCGTGTACAAAACCATTATACGACCAGTGCTATGCTATGGCTGCGAAGCATGTAGCCTAACTCAAGCCTCCGAAAACATGCTAGACACTTTTGAACGTAAGGTTCTACGGCGAATTTTCGGGGCTGTTTGCGATCGAGATGGATGGCGCATCCGGTACAACCATGAGTTGTATGAAATGTACGATGAGCTGCAAGTCTCGAAAATCGTCAAACTACAACGACTGCAATGGGCAGGGCATGTACAAAGAATGGACGATGATCGCATGCCTAAGAGAGTAATGAATGCAGAACGAGTCGACGGAGCGAGACTGCGAGGACGACCGAGGTTTCGTTGGGAGAGCTCAGTAGGTGTGGACGCCGCGCAGCTGCTGGGCTCCCAAAATTGGAGGACGCGGTCACGTGACCGAGATAATTGGAGGACAATGATCCAGGCGGCCAAGGCCCGACGTCGGGCTGTCGCGCCACGATTATGATGAAATAATGAAAATTATTAAAAAAAAAGAATTCATGCCAAGTTAAAATTATTCAAATTCTTTATTCAACCAAACAAAAGTAATGATGATACAAAAAAAAAACAGTTTTTTTTTAAGTAAGAGATCAAGCATTTGCTTATACAACTAAGAAATAATAGAAAATAAGTATGTAAGTATGTACAAACAGAAGAGAATTAAGTTAAAAGAAGGATAAAGTAATGTAAGAGGAAAAGTGGGAATAAAAACCTCTTATTCGTATTTGACATTAACTAGAAACTTATATCTATTTAATTCTAACCTAGTGAACTTAATACTAATGAACTTATACTAAATATTTACATCTATACTGTGCTAAGCACAAAATAGTAATGGGATCGCATTTTCAAGTGAAGAAATATAATATGTAATTGTACAATACTTGCATAGTTAACGTAATTTTATAATGTGGAAACATGGTGGAGAGATTAGCTTAAGTCGGTAAGTAGGGGTGGAGTTAGCGCAGGATAAGTGAAAATTAATGGTAATATTGGATACTTTAGGCTGAATTAATGAAACATTCGCGATAGCGCGCAGTGAAGCTGTAGGAAAAAAGAAAGGCAGATCTAGTAAGATTTTCAGGATCTTGTTTTGTTTGATTTGAAGTTTATTCGGGTTGGACTTAGCGCAGGATCCCCAAGCTGCTGCCGCGTAAATTAATGTAGGTTGAAAGATTGTTTTAAATAGCAATAGTTTGTTTTCAACTGTTAATGGAGATTTCCTGTGGATTAATGGGTATAAAATTTTAATTTGAAGATCGGTTTTTTTAAGTAGGGCATCAGTGTTTGCTTTGAAGGTGAGTTTCTTGTCAATGAGCACTCCTAAGTATTTTATAAACTCTAGGTTCCAGTGGACGATATTGCCCCCTAGCTGTAGCGGCGCGGAAGGAATTAAGCAAGCTTTACGGTTTCTTGTAAATAACTTCTGTTTTGTCGGGATTTATTTTTATTTTCCACCGGGTAAAGTATTTGTTCAATGTTTCAAAGCCGTTAGACAGTGCATTTGATATAACGTCTGGAGACGTTGAGCTGCAAAGCAGCGCTGTGTCTTCAGCGAATAGACATTTTTCACAACTTTTTGGGGTTGGTATATCGCTTGTAAAATATTGTATAGTACCGGGCTGAGAGCCGACCCTTGTGGGACCCCAGCTTGTAGTGGATAAAGCGAAGATTTGACATAGAAAAAGCGATCTGACAGGTAAGCAAGAATTAATTTGGTTAGATATAGGGGGAAACCATAATTATGCATCTTATAGATGAGTCCCTCATGCCAAACGCAGTCGAAAGCTTTTTCAATATCTAGGGTTATCATTCCAGTGGAGTTTTTCGACTCGAAATTCGATTGGACTACTTTCTTTATCCGTGCAATTTGATGAACCGTACTATGCTGTCGTCTGAAACCAAATTGCTCGTTAGGAAGTATATTTATACCCTAGACTTTTAGTATAGGGTATATTGTTTTTGTCACGACGGAAATATGTAACACCTTAAAGGAGGCTCCGGAGGTATGGCAATGTATATATATAAATGATCAGGGTCACCTCCTGATTCGATTAAGCCATGTCTGTCTGTCTGTCTGTCTGTCTGTCTGTCCGTCTGTCTGTCTGTCTGTCAGTCTGTCCGTCTGTCCGTCTGTCTGTCCGTTCGCACGATAACTTCCGATAGAATGAAGCTAGAGCCTTGAAATTTTGGTTAAATGTTGGTACTATGATCTTGTTGGATGGTATTGAAATTGGGCATGATCAAGCCAAGAGAACGCCTACCTCCCCTACATATGTAAAATAATTAAATGTATCTATAACTCCCGATTAAAAAATCATGAAAAGCTCCAGCTTTGGTATATTGCTAATGAGGGTAATCTTATACTCTCCTGGGAAAATAAAATCGATCAATTGAAAACTAACGGTAATTTTCTTACAAAGAGCCCCGTACTACCCTACTTTTCGGGTTTTTTGTCTATAAATCTTGAACCAATTGATGTAGACACTTGATTTTTGGCATGTAATCCTGGGGTGAAAAGCTGCTTGAGTTCTAGTAAGTTGGGCATAATCAGATCAAAGGAACGCGTACCTCCCCTACAGATTTCAAAAAATTAAATATTCTATTAATTACGATAACTTTCGATAGAATGACACTAGCGAGTTGAAAATTGTTAAAATGTTGTTAGTAAGATCTACTAGGTTGGTATTGAAAATGGGCAAGATCCGACTCAAGCAACCCCTACCTCCCCTACAAATGCAACTTCAAATAAGCAATAACTTTTGACAGAATCAAGCCAGCTACTTGAAGTTTTGATCAAATATTTGAAGTGAGATTATGGGTTAGTTAGTATTCAAGATGGGTTAGATCCGACTTAAGGAACCCCTACTTCCCCTAGAAATGAAACTTAAAATAAGCGATAACTTATGTCAAAATATGTAATGCTAACGACTTAAAATTTTGGTCAAATGTTGGCAATAGGATCCTGTTGGCTAATATTGAAAATACGTAAAATCCGACCAACGAAACCCCTACTTCCCCTACAAATGAAACTTCCAATAGGCGATAACTTTCGATAGAGTGAAACTAGAGACTTGAAATTTTGTTTAAATGTTTGTAGCATGATCTTATTTGTTGGTGGCAATGGTGAGCAAGATCCGATCCAAGGAACCCCTACCTTCCCTACAAGTGAAACTTCAAATAAGCAATAACTTTCGATAGAATGAAACTAACGACTTGAAAAATTCGACAAATATTTGTAGAATGGGTTAGTTCATTGGTTTTGATAATGGTCAAGATCCTCCTGAATGATTGCCAACCTCTTCTACAAACTAGTCATATAGGAAACTCACTTTTAATGCATATGGTCGTTACCGTTACCGTTCTATGCAAGTCTAGGGTATATACGCTTCGGCCTGGTTTTTTCATCAAGTACTTCTTCAATGCGATCTTTTATTATGCGTTCAAATAGTTTCCCTATATTACTTAACAAGCTTATGGGGTGGTAGCTGTTTATTAGAGACTTTTGTTTATTTAGCTTAGGAATGCATATTAGCGAAGCAATTTTCCAAGCCTTTGGAAAGTACGTAAGTTGCATGCAGGCGTTAAATATTTTGCATAAGTAAACAGAAGTTTTTTGTGCACATTTTTTAACAGGGACATTGGAATTAAGTCCGGACCAGGGGCTTTATTTGCTTTCGATAGTTTTATCGCATTCTTAATAGAAGATAAGATTAAAAAAGGTTTGAAAAAATTTGTCGAGTTTTTAATTTGATTAATGGTCGCATTTACCAAATTATTCATCTCTTGGTCTCCTAAATTGCTTGTAGCAAGGTGTTGATTGCGGAAGTGATCACCAAAAGCTTGACATTTTTCCGATTTCCGCATTTGTAATGAGAACAGAATTCGCCTCAAAGATAGGTGAAAACGTGTTTCTGCGTTTCTTAAGTGCTTTCGTCAGATTCCAAAAAGTTTTGCTGCCCTTATCGAGTAACCTGATTTGGTTATTCCATTGTATGTTTCTAAGACGGTGAATCTCAGTGTGATGTCAGCTAACCGCATATGGACCATTCTCCATGAACGTTTGGGTATATCAAAGCTATTGGCGAGATTAGTGCCGCGTTTGCTGATTCCTGGCCAAAAGCGAAATCGTTTCGTTACTTTGGAGAGCTAATTGAAATATATAAGCGCATTCCAGCGAGTTTTTGCGGCGATTTGTGATCGTCGACGAAACCTGGATTCATCACTATGCGCCGGAAATCAAAGAGCGGTCAAAACAGTGGATTTCTGGTAACGAACATGCTCCGAAGAAGGCAAAAACCGCCATATCGGCCGGAAAGGTTATGGCGACCATTTTTTGGGACGCTCGTGGTATAATTTAAATCGACTATTTGAAGAAAGGAAGGACGATAACAGGGCAGTATTATTGTGCTTTATTGGATAAATTCGGTGCTGCATTGAAGGAGAAACGACTCCATTTGCAAAGGAAGAAAATCCTATTTCATCATAATAATGCACCAGTTCATTCGAGCCTTCATGCAACTCAAAAATTACTTAAATTACGCTACGAGCTGCTTCCGCACCCACTTATTCTCCAAACTCGAGCCCCTGCAACTTATTTTTGTTTTCCAATTTATAAAAATCATTGGCAGAAAAAAGATTTGGGTCATCGCTGCCACAGAAGCCTATTTTGAGGAGTTCTCAACAACGTATTATACGGAATGGTTACAGAAACTGGAGACTATGTTGAAAAATAAATAAAACATTTCTAAAAATTAAGTGTTTTCTTTCCGACTTAAGCTTCTTGCCGAGCGCCCCTCGTACATATAAATACATCTAAAAAAATTATCGTTTTTATATTTTCACAGCTTATCATCGTAATTTATAAATGAACTTATTAAAATGATAAATATATTTTATACTTGAGTTTTATAAACACTTAATATGACAATTATATATGGACTGAGTAAAAACGTTGGAGGCCCTAGTGGGGCATACAGAGCATTTACTACTGCCTCGTGGCTTTTTTTTTGTGTCACAACACAACAGTTAAGGCCATGACGAGATTCGAACCTGTGGCTAACAGGTAGAAGTGGCGTAAGGTTGATGCCTACCGTGATTTCAAATATTTTCTGGAAGAAAATAAATAAGTAATTGGCACAACAGTGCAATTTGAACCATGGCCTCGAGATGAGTTAGCATCATCTCATTTTCGAGATCATGACTTTATGTCTTGTGCAGAGGTGTGTGATCAGCAACACGCTCAACCAAGCTATTTACACCATTAATGGGTACTCATTTAACAGCTGTGTGGGCTCATACTCCGATACGTAAGTCCCCTTTTCTTTATAGAAAACTACCGCATTCAGTAGGAATCAAACCGGAGCCCAATGTATAGAAGGCGAACGTGCTTACCATTGCGACATCTGTATTACTACTACTACTATGCAAAAAGATATGATATCTCCCAAAACCAACTCTGTTGTAAAAAATTCCCCGCCAAGAAAAACCTCTCAACCACAAAAAGGATTGATATGAATACAATACCGCCAAAGTTCTCGTAGCTTCTCGCCTCACTCTAGGGTTGGCATATTGAACGCTGATTGAATTAGTTAATTTCTTTCAAAGCTGATTTGCGAGGAGCTTCATAGCCATAGAAAAAATGACAGTGATAATGACAACGATGTCGTTCTGATAAAATGATGGATATGTAGTTGCGTGCGGATCATGGTGTAAGCTCTTATGCCAAGTATTATTGGCTTCTCGCCTGGATCTCGTTACAAAGCTTCCGCCTTACAAAAGACTAAAAATGCACTTCAGGCCAGAAGTGATTAATAGACCATTTTCCACCCCGTTTTCTTCAGATTGTTCAACTTATTTTGTTTAATGGAAGCTCCCCGCCAAACAGCGTTGAAAGAAATTAAATAATTCAACTAGCGTTCAATATGCCAACCCTAGAGTTAGACACGAAGCTACGAGTACTTTGGCGGTATTGTATTCATATCAATCCTTTTTGCGGTTGAGAGGTTTTTCTTGGCGGGGAATTTTTTACAACATAGTTGTTTTTGAGAGATTGTTTTTACACTATAAAAGTTATATATTCATAGAAACGACACTATAAATCGTACGGAATGAGTTGACTTTTTACCCCAATTTTTCTAACCGTGTATTAGAAGTCGTCGGGAAGTATGGGACGGTCTGTATAATGCCCAGTAGTTGTTGAGCACCGGGCCTGAATTTTTTCTCGACGGTCCTGAAACGAGTCTATATTTCCTCAAAGGCGAAACAGTCAAATTTGCATTTTTATTATTATATCATTTGTTTTCTATTTTTCATATTTTACGAAATAATAACATTCTAACCCTTTCAAGAGTTTTCGATCGAATTTCGCGGAGTAACTTTCGGCCAGCTCAGTTGCCTACGTGATCGTTTTATAACATGAAAGTAACCGTATAACTATGCAAAATAACCAGGTCTTGCGAACAAAATAAGTAAATCCTTCGCATCCAATATCCTAGGAAGGAAGTGACTAGCCCCTTCCCATTCTTAATAAAATATAATTTGTATTCGTCTTATGTTGAATATGAGACAAATTTTTTCGCGTCTTATCTTTTTTAAACTTTGTTTTTTTTTTATATTATATATATATATATTACCCCATACAATTATTATGCTGACAGGATATGCTTGGACACAGTATTACTACTGTAGGACGCACAAGCAATGCTGCTGTTTCCTCCCGATGTGCTGCTCTTCTTTACCTACACCAAGAAGTTTGAGAAAAGATGACCCTACTATCATACATGCTTAGGTAGGACACAATGTGATTACATCGCGCGCTTTCTAATCAAATGAGCAACAGATAAAATGAATCGGGTGGGGTTTACGAGTACTACGATAAGATTTAATTGGCTGGCGGAATCCTACGAGTAGAGTGTGGACGGTGGGCAGTTAAAACCAAATATAAAATAAACGCATATAAGATCTCTGAACGGATTTCGAAGTTTTGCAAACGTTCGGTGGCATTCAACAGGTGAAGGTGAAGTTGTTCAAATAAACGGGTATTTGGAAAAAAATATTTATAAATACAGTGCAAAGAAAATACAGTTTGTGTGTTTATTTAAAATTTCGCATATCGAAAATGATATGAAACTGTGAATTGTTTGTGTTGTATTTTACGATTTTTTTTTAAGTTTCCGTAAATATTTATTTGCTTTTCGGAGAAGATTAAAATAAAACTGAAGGTTTATTGACTACGGAAAAAAATGAAACCCCAAAAAGCCCATATGAAATTCACAGTGAATATGACAGTTTACTTTGCTGTTTTGTTGTTATGTGAGTATTACTATTTTTCAAAAGAACGAATAACATCCCAAAATCTCTTTTTTTATGTAAAATTGTAATTGAGATTATAAATTATTCTCAATGAATACAGTTCATCACGATATTTCGATTTCAGCAGCCTATACAGGGAGTCCCAAAATTGCTGTATAAATTCGCATAAAAGACTTTAGTTTATAGGGTTTTGTAGTAAATACAAAACCCTTATGAAATCGGTCAAATGTCCGTCTGTCTGTCTGTCTGTCTGTCCGTCTGTCCATGAAATATCTCACGAACCGCTGAATCTACATGTATAAAATTTACAGTAAAATTATAATTCTCTGTAGAAAGCGATTTTTCGTAATAGGCCAACTTTAAGCGGGGTCCCCGAAGAGAAGAAATGAAGGTCAAAATTTTATTTTCGTTTTTAGGGTTTTGTAAAATAGTAAAAACAAAACCCTTCTGAAATCGGTCAAATGTCTGTCCGTCTGTCCATGAAATATCTCACGAACGGCTAAAGCTACATAGATGGAATTTTGTGGGATTATGTAGAATTATTATAATTCACCGGAGGAAGCGATTCGTTGTAATAGGCTGACTTTAAGGGAAATGAAGGTAAACAAAAAAATTTTATCTGGTGTAGGCAAGTGGGGTATCGTGAGAAAGTTAACACCGAGTATATTCCACTTTTGATATTTTCATCAAATTTCAAGAAAGGAGAAGAGTGGGAGAGGGGAAAATATGTGATCCGAGTTTGTCCCCCCCCCCCTTGCATTTCGAGACCGTTATACTTAGAAATATGAAAATTTACAGAAAAGCGGCATTTTACTATACTAGCACAGAAAACTAAAAATAATAGAATTTTAAAATTTCATCAGAAAAGGTTAATAATAGTACATTTCTATAGTTGCAGTTAGCACACCCCTGCACCCCTTAAGCACACCTAAGGTCAAAAATATTGATGGCCAATAATAATCAACGTAATAGGCAATAACAAGTTTCATTACAATTCCATAATATTTAATAATAGTACATTCGTTTAAAGTTAGGTATTTTGACACTATCCACACAAAAAGTGCACCTACCGGCCTCATAGGTGTGAGTACTATGTACATACTTTCATGTTGTTTTTCGTAGTGCGAATTGCAGTTATTTAATTGATCATTTTTGAAAGGGTAAAGATTGGTTGGGAGCGCTGCGTCGTAATTTGCCAACTTTACCGGGTGAAAGGGGGAGGGGTCCACATAGAGGCGAAATTAAGGTCATTTTTTTTTATCGACTGGTATTGACAAGTGAGGTATCGTGAGAAAGGTAATGTTGAGTACATTCCATTTTTTCGCATTTTCTAGAAACTTGTAGAAATGGGAAGAGTAGGGGGAGGAGAAATAAATTAATACAAAAATTCATTTAGAAAAATATGCTAAAAATTGTAAAGAAATCTGAGAGTATGGAACATGTATTGTAGAGAGGCAATTTCCCTCGTTTGTCAAATTAACTGACTGAAGGTTGCAATTTGAATCGGTTTTCTACAATATTTTTGATTCATTGCCTACTTTCTCCTATCAGCTGTTGCTCCCTCGGTTGTGGTATGATTGAAAATCACAACAAATTATTTGACAGCCGGGGGAACATTTTTGTAGTGTGTGTAATATCCGTATGTCAGTGTGTAAACGGGTACCAAAAATTTAAGCTGATTTCCATTCTTTATATAGTCTTCATATTCTCAGAAAGAAATACGTTTCAAATTGCAAATTATGCGCTCATAATAAACAAACGAAACATATTAGAGAAAGAATGGTCATTACGGATACGTTTTGAAATTGTATCTATTAAAATGAAGACAAATGCAGATGGTATAGAAATATTTCCGATTGCTGTTCTAACTGATTGGCTTAATTCGACGTGACAAACGAATTCAATTAAAGTAGCTTGGTCATCACTATTCAGATTTTTATTAATTAGTTCAATTATCTTTAAGAATATGTTCAGTTCGCGAAAATTCCCAATAAACAAGGGTATGGTTTTCATACAAATTTCGAAATTAAATGAAGCCATTTTATCAAAATTTCATTTCAGGTCTTGCTTTAATTTCTCAAAGGTATTTGTGAATTTATTTATAATTTTTGTGATTTCCTATAATAGAAGAATAGAAAATAGAACTAAATTTGCAAACCTTTTAATAAATAACTATTGAAATTAGAACCGAAAACCTTTAAAAAAAATATTTTTGGAACTTGATTATTACTACATACTTTTTGGGGTTTTGTACTAAAAACAAAACCCTTATGAAATCGGTCAAATGTCTGTCTGTCCGTCTGTCCATAATATCTCACGAACGGCTGAAGCTACATACATAAAATTTTGTGGGAATGTGTATAATTATTATAATTTGCCGGAGAAAGCGATGCGTCGTTATAGGCTAGCTTTAACGGGAGGTCCCCATATCTCTAATTGCCTTGACCTCTTTCCAGGGGCATGGGCGCGTCAACATCTCTAACATTTCTATGCCTTGTTAACGTTTCAATAGCATATCTACTTTTCGGAAGTGCAGTTGCTAGCATGCACCTCCTATCCGCGCCATCTTTATACTGACAAGCTCGGAGCACTGTGAGAGTTCTATTAGTACTCACAGGCAGTTTTTGATCGCGCCGAGATTTGATCTCCGAGCTCTAGATTAGTATCGTAGAGCGGTGACCGAACGATCACGGCCACCGAGCGCGACCTAGAAGTGAAATGAAGGTCAAGAAAATTGCATCGTCTGGTATAGGCAAGTGGGATATCATGAGAAAGGTACCATCGATTACATTCTATTTTTGGCATTTTCATCAAATTTGAGAAAAGCGGAAAAGGAAATTCTACATCTGTAGCTCGTCTTCACCAAGTGATGATCTGAGTCGCAGTTTGCTCCTCGATAGGAGCGGACATCCATGACACTAGACGCCAGTGACGTGCACTCGTAGTAAGCAATTCCAAACTGCTTGACTTACCGAAATAAGCAATTCAATAATAAACTTTGCTTACACCAATACACATATCATCATTTCAGTCAATGTTTTTCTTTAAGCTGAAGAATACATATTATCATTCAAATATTCCTTTACACATTCAAATTCTGATCCGCGCCTTCTTTTGGTTAAAAAACATTCGTTCAATTACTTTAGATAATATTCAAACCTCCCACATTTTGCACACCATAGACACCAAACTTAGAATAGGAAAATGTGCCTAGATCTTTAGATGCATGTACCATGTGTGCATCCAAATACTAGAGACATGTTGATTCCAGAAAATGGGAATCTTGGATTTCGGTAGTACATTGGGCAACGATTTTTTTTTGTTTTGTTCGCAAATTTATATGAGACAAGTCAAGCACTGGCGCGACTGCTTTTGTGTGTGGGATAAAGCCCAATGATGCTTGTTAATGAAATGTTGCCAATGCAGGGAATGTTTATGGGAATTTGATTTTTCCAGTAGAGCTTTTGTTTTTGTTATGTAATGGATTTTCCGTTGCAATTTAAAAGAGGAAATCAGTGCAATCGGGAGATTTTGATTAAATTGTGATTTGAAGTTTTTTTGACCGTTTGTAGTGATTTAATTGATTTGATTTGTGATAAAAGTGGTAAGTTTTCTTTTCGCATTATGTCGGAGTATTGCTGCGCGACGGATTTCGTACTAAAAGCGGGATTTTCAACTCTTTCCTTTGCCAAGAAAAGAGAAATTATAGAATCGGATAGACCGAAGCCAGATCTTAGTTTAGAGTTTAAATTAAAAAATATTACGCGAAAATTCCATATCGAAACGTATGAAAAGTACATTTGGTTAACGGGAAGCTGTAAATTAAATAAGTTAAAATATTTTGCTGGCCGTGTCTTTTGTTCACGAATGAAAAATCTGTTTGGAATAAAGCTGGATTTAGTGATTTGAATAATTTTACGGGCTCAGCAGCAAAGCATTCAAGTTCCGAAAAACATCTTCAGTCGTTAATTAAATTAGATAATTTTGGTTCTCAGCGTATAGAGTTTATGCTTAGTAACCAGGTGGCAATATCTGTTAGTTTGCATAATGAAAAAGTTGAGCGTAATCGTAATATTTTGAAACGTTTAATCGATACTGTAATTTTTTTGGCAAAACAGGAGCTTCCTTTTCGCGGAAATAATGAAGACTCTTCTTCAAATAATCGTGGTAATTTTATCGAAACCGTAAATTTCTTGAGTTTGTACGATCCGATAATTGAGTCCCACATAGATTCTATAAAAGCAAATGCAGCGTTTTCGGGTTTGTCTAATAGAATCCAAAACGATCTTGTTTCCGCTATAGCTAATGTGGTTCGAAATAAAATCAATTTGGAAATAAAGGAGGCTCCATTTGTAGCTGTAATGGTCGACGAAACGCCAGATGTTAGCGGTCGGGAACAATTAACGATGATTTTTAGATATACAATATCAAATGAGATTGAAGAAAGATTTATCGGATTTTTGGATGTAAGTGCTAATCGTACAGCTACAGCAATAAGCTCTCACATTTTAAAACAATTGCAAAATTTTAATATCGATAAGAAATTAATTGCACAATGTTACGATGGCGCAGCAGTAATGAGTTCTCAAATTCGTGGAGTTCAGACTTTAATTCGGGAAAAACATAAATCGGCAATTTTCGTTCCATGTTACGCTCATTCACTAAATCTAGTATTGTCTAAAGCAGTTGAGTTTATTCCGGAAATTAAATTATTTTTCGCGCACATCAATAAAATCGCTTCATTTTTTAATACATCCACTAAAAGGTCGGACCTTTTTGCAAATATAGTAAATCGTCGTTTACCATCGGTTTCCAAAACGCGTTGGCATTATCATTCGCGTATTATTAACGTTATATTTGAACATAAGCATGAAATTTGTACAGTTTTTGAGACAATTTCGAATGGTTCTCAACACTGGGATGTCGATTCCTTGACTTTTTCCGATATATTTTATGTACTTACAAAAATTCGCAGAGTCAGATTTTCAATTATATCTGTTAATTTTTTCTGAAATTTTTTCGTAAACTGATATATTATTTAATATTATTCAGAGCAAAGTGGTAAACATTTCATATGCAAGCCAAAAAATTATTGAATTTGAAAATTGGCTTGAAAATGACTTTTCTAAAAAGTTTGATAATTTCTATTCGACAGTTACAGCAGAATATCAGCCACCACGTAAGAAATGTAGAAATGCGATAGATCCTTTACAAAATTTACGGCGGATATTTCGGGAGATTATAGATGTTATTCTCGGGCAAATTCGAGATCGATTCCATTCGTTTAAAGATCTTTCATTTTTAGAGTTGCTTGAACCGAATTATTTTTCTAAATTCATGTCAAATTTTCCCGATAAAAATTTTGACTCACTTATTGAATATCACGGTCAATTTTTCGACAGAATAAAGTTGAAAAATGAGCTAAAAGTTATTTATTCTTCAGATGAGTTTAAAAACGCGAATCCTAGTAAAATTCTCGATTATTTTCAAAAACGGCCTTATGTCGCAAACGGTTTTAAGCAAGTTCATATTTTAGCAAAATTATTAACGTCAATTCCAGTCACAGTGGCAACTGCGGAAAGGTCATTTTCAACACTAAAGCGCGTTCACACATTTTTGAGAAATCGCCAATCCCAAGAACGACTTTCGGATCTTGCTTTAATTGCGGTTGAAAAGGATCTTCTTATACAAATGCGAAGAGAAAACGATGTTTTTGATAATGTGATTAAAGAGTTTTTACTTAAAGAACGGCGCATAGATTTGGAATACAAATCAATGGCAATGGCGAAAGAATATTTATTCATTTCAAATACCCCTGAATTTTTCTTGGTCTTAATTAACATAATATTTATTTATCATTTTTTTTATTAGTAATATTTTATTTATTTATTTTTTTTTTTTATTCCGAATATATGTGCCAATATTTTATTTATATCTTTCCTGATTTCTTCTTTAAGGCTTAAAGCCGCTTGGTATAAATGTTTTTGTGACTGTCCATATTCTATTATACAGTCCATTTTTGTTTATGCTAAATTGGCTTTAGGGCGCCCAACTGCTTGACTATGAAAAATTTCCACTGCACGTCACTGCTAGACGCCCATCTCCTGCAAATGAGGACGTGGTCAATTTGGTTGACGGTATGTGCGTCTGGAGACTTCCAGGTCTGCTTGTGAGTGCGTCGATGCGGGAAGCACGTAGAGCTTACGACTAGATTCCTGCTGCAGGCGAAGTCGATAAGTCGCTGGCCGTTATCGTTACATTCTTCATAGAGGCTGTGGCCTCCAGTGGTCCCCCGGCGCCAACTTTCAGTTCCGACTTTCGCGTTAAAGTCTCCCAGCAGCAATTTGACGTCGTTTGTTGGAAGTGAGTCGAAGAGAGTTTCAAGGCGGGCGTAGAACTCGTCTTTTACTGCGTCTTCTTTAACTTCAGTGGGGGCGTGCACATTAATGAGCCAGAGATTGAAGAATCGAATCTTGATGGGAATCGCACACAGCCGTACATTTATGGGTTTGAAGTCAGTAATATGCGGTTTGAGGCGATTGTTCACTATAAATGCTACTCCAAACTCCTTGCGGCCCGATGGTTTGCCACTTGTAAAAATTGTGTGCGATTTCTTGTCATTAGTCTCGCTGCCAAGCCAATTTGTTTCCTGGACTGCAGTAATGCTCACTTTGTACTTTTCGACCTGTTGAAGGAGGGCCTTCTCGGCCCCCGGTTTGTTCAGGGAGCGTACATTCCAGGATCCGAAAGAATAATCCTTTAGTCGTTTGCGTGATCGTCGTTGTTGATCCGTCCAATCCGAGGCTTTTGTTCCAGGTTTCTTGACATGGAGTGGTTTTTACAAGGACGAGTTGTCAGCACGTCGCTTAACCCCATTCAGGGGATGGCCTCGGAGATAGCTGCTTCAGATGGTTTAATAAACGTGCTGGAGCCCACACAACTATGTAGCGGGTCCAACTACGCAAGTCATTCCATCCTACTAAACCTGAGACGCTTAGGTGTTCGTCAGCCATTCAGGCTACAGCTATCTGCCTTTTCCAAACTGTCTTTTCGCTAAGACATTGGCCGTCAGCGAATTGATACACTGCCGTTACCAGGGGGCGCCCACGCGGAGGACTATGGAAAAGGTCTTTGCCCCCCCACCTGCATACCTCGAAAACCGTTGGGAGCTCCAGAGATATGTATGGAGACAATTGCATAGAAAATTTGGTAAGCTTTCATATTTTGAAAATGATTGTACATGTTTGAAATTCTATAACTTTTGACTGGTTGAATATAAAGTAGCAAAAGTGTTTTCCAAATTAAAGGACATTAAATTTCCTACAACTTCCTCTCAGACTATTTTAATTTTCTGAGAATCGATCGTGGGATGCACTAGAAGCAAATGATTTCTTCGAAAATTAGCGATTTTCAATAAAGTATATTTCGTAAACTGTTAAAAACTCGACAAATATGAATACAAACAATTTTATAGGAAATTTAATAAGCTTTTGGATAGAACATATTTCTCTAGAGTCCACCGTTTCCGAGATATAATCGAAAAACCCAAAAATGGGACCTTCCCCCACCCGTCCCACCGTAAGCTCACCTCCCAAGGGTGGGGACTTTTAGTATGTTTACCTATTAACTACTCCTAACCAAGTACTGAAGTCAAAAATTATCGCATATTCCATGCACCCTACATCCCTCTTTTGAGCACTCACTGACTGTTCTAATACTAGTACGAGTATTACGAGTACTGCGTACTTGAATATTGTTTATTGTTTTTCATAGAGCGAATTGGAGTTAACCATTTCTGAAAGGGTAAATATTGGTGGTATTGGTCACTGATTTTACTTTCTATAATTATTCAGACAATTTGTTGTATGTTTTTTATGCAAGATTGCAATTTGCAATGTCGTCTTAACATGAATGGTTAAGCATCTCGAAGAGTAGCACAGTTCATCTCGTGTACACACATACGAGTATCTATCTACAGTAAGCTACAGCTTCTCGTATTAAAATTACTACTTTGAGAGGTGACGGGTGAAGACTTTTTTTATGAATTGGCGTGTGAGATACTATATCATGGGTAACACATTTTAATTATGGTTTTTTTATCCATCTGAGTGGTACCAAGAAGAACGAGGAGCCGATATTAACGTACCAAAATAAGCGCTGTAACAAATATGATAGTGGGAGCGGACTTTATGACCATACAAGGTGGTATAACTGAAAGCCTCAACCGCTAACAGTAGCTAATGCCAGGCGACGGGGGTTATATAATCCGCTACGCCCTATAATAAAACATATCCCACGGATAGCATAGCCACTAAGGATAAGGATACGAATTATTGATCTGGTCATATATGTTCGTGACCATTTCAATAACATAAATCAAATCCGCCTAGACCATTTATATTGGTGTAGATACAGATATCATATTTCAACACTTAAAATCAGTCAGATCAGTATAGGCAATGCAGATGTCGTACACCATCCGCCTAGATCACTATACGAGTAGATAAATTATACAGATATCATATTTCAACTCAAGTCAGATCAGTATAGGCAATGCAGATGCCGTACACCATGACTTTTTCTAAGATATGCATGGCAAGCACTACAAATATTATAAAAGAGCCATGTACCATTCATTCAGTGTCCTTTTTTAGTGGCGGACGCCCATAGTGTTGTAAGGAGTGAAGACGTTTCTTAATAAAGTAATTACGAAAAACAAATTTTGTTTTCCTTAGTCAATCCCACGGTAAGGGATTGCCAACAGATTATTTTTAAACGATTCATAGCAATCATAACTGGCGCAGTCGGTCATTCTCAACAATAGTAACGGTGTAAAGTGATAAACGTAAATCGTGTATAACCGAAACATACGTTCTAGTGCGGTAAACCCGGTTGAGATATTGCAACCTATAAACCCTTCGAGTGAAAATCGAAGAACATTTCTGAACGAAAATCGGAATAAATTTAATAAAATACTTTGAGTGAAAATCAAAGAACAATCTAATTTAAGATCGTAATTGGCGTAAGTTTGTAAGCGCAACATAACTTTTAAGAAAAGTAATAGAAAAGTGAAATAACTGACTACATTGCAAGGTAGTGAGCTGCATCTTAAGAAGAAGCGCTCGATTCTCTGTACATGGTTACTGAAGAATCTTAACAAAGGTCCCTAGAGCCATAATTCTAAACAGTGGAGGAAAAATCCTCAAAATAAGGAAATAATTATATGCACCATCACGACAACGCAGAAGAAGAAACACCCGAAAATACAATGGCAAACCCAGAAGTACCACAGCTAGCCCCAATCAACAGAAGTTTCGAGGAACTAATCAAGGACGCAAGAAGATTCCCCATATATACTGGCAATAATAAGGAATATTCGCTTACATCGTGGTTGCAGGAAGCACGAGAGTTACTCAGTTTTGCAAGCGGAAATCAGCAAGCGTATATCTTCAGGATTCTACTACACAAGCTACAAGGAGCAGCGAGACAACACGTTCAAAAATATGAAAGCCCAACGTGGGACGAGATTCAACGAGCATTGGTTACAGCTTTCGGAATTAGTGAATCGTACACAAACCTCATCACACAAATTCATCAGGTGAGCGGTAGAAATAGCGAAGAAGTTATTAGAAGGTTAGAAAAATTATTAAACAAAATCAATACCAAATATTTGCAAGATGAAAATAGATTAAATATCCCGGAATTCTCTCCGGTGAGAAACGAAGAGTTAGTTTTACATAGATTCAAAGCAATTTTGCCCGATTATAAGTCATATTTGCTAGACATTAGAGGTTGTCAGACATTAGCGGCAGCAGCTAAAGTGATCAGAGAAACAGAGAGTAATAACAGTTCATTCCAAAACGATAATAGAAATGAATTTAACAGCCATCCTCGATATCAAAATAATAGATTCAGTAATCAAAATCAGAATTACATTCAAAGTCAGAACAGAAACTATAATCAGAATTACAATTATCAACATCAGAATAATAATCAGAACTATAATAACCAGAATCAGCCTAATAGTCAGAATAGAAATTATAATCCTTTTAGACAGGGAAATAACCCTAATAACCAACATAACAATTATAATCAAGGACAATATCAAAATCCGAATGATTCAAATCAAACAATAAATATGAGATCTGTAAGAAGTAATAATAACAGAGACGGAAGAGAGCATATGGATGTAAATTTTCTCATCCCTGCCTCGGAGCCCGTTTACCTATAATAGAATTAGAAATAATGAATACAAAAATACCCACCCTGATCGACACAGGAGCTTCCATATCAAGCATTGACATAGGATATAATTTCCCCGGCGCAAGAATAGTAGAGTTAGATGAACATTTAACAATAAGTGGTATTGCAGGAAGTTGCAACGTAACACAGAAAATTATAACACTAGCCCCAAAAGAATTTAAATTGCCACTGGAGCATACAGTTGGTTGGCACAGAATGGATTTTGGAAATAAATCATTTAAAGCAATCATAGGTCAGAATTGGTTGTACGCTATGAAAGTAATAATGAATCTGGGAGAAGGATTCATGACAATAGGTGATGAAAAACTGAAATTTAACTATGCGGTACCAGATGAAATTAATCATCAGGAAATTTTACAAGGCGATTACAACAATGAAAAGTTGTACATGGATCTAAATAGGGAAGAGTCGGAAGCTCTGAGAAAATTGCTTACCGAATATAAGGACATTGTCTATCATGAAGGCGAACACCTTACATGTACATCCCTAACGAAACATGAAATTATCACGGCAAATGAAAAACCCTTGTATAGTCGCATATATCGATTTCAACCCATTCATGAGATAGAGGTTAAGGAACAGATAGACGATATGTTAAAGCAGAAAATAATTAAAGAATCATCTTCACCGTATAACGCACCAATTTGGGTGGTACCTAAAAGGATGGATAATTCAAATAAACAGAAGTGGAGAATAGTGATAGATTATAGGAAGTTGAATGAAGTTACAATAGATAACAAGTATCCGATTCCGAATATAGATTCAATATTCGACAAGCTAGGAAGAGCACAATATTTCACGACGTTGGACCTCGCAAAAGGATTTCATCAAATAGAAGTCAAGGAAAAGGATAGACACAAAACGGCCTTCTCAACTCCTCAAGGCCACTATGAATTCATAAGGATGCCGTTTGGACTTAAGAACGCCCCGGCAACGTTTCAAAAAATGATAAACGAAGTTTTAGGAGATTACGTTAATAAAATATGCGTAGTATATCTGGACGATATACTAATCTTCGGAACCTCATTACAGGAGATGACAATAAATACTAAACGTATATTCGAAGCACTAAGAAAACACAAACTTAAAATTCAAATGGATAAGTGTAAATTTTTTTCAAAATCAACAGAATATTTAGGACACATTCTAACCACGGAAGGGATTAAACCCAATCCGAATAAAATCGAAGCAATAAAGAGGCTCAAAATACCAGATACCCCAAAGAGGATCAAATCATTCTTAGGGATCACAGGCTATTACAGAAAGTTCATCAAAAATTACGCGAACATAGCAGCACCCTTAACGGATGCATTGAAAAAAGGAAGCAAAATAAACATAAACGACGCAAAGTATGCGGAAGCATTCGAGAAATTAAAAGACCTCATCACAAATTTTCCAATACTACGATATCCTAATTTTAAACAAAATTTCACGTTAACAACAGATGCATCAGACAAAGCAATAGGAGCAGTATTGACACAAAACAGCCATCCAATCTCATATGCAAGTAGGACCCTCAACGAACATGAACGGAACTATTCTACTATAGAGAAGGAATTGTTGGCGATAGTATGGGCTACCAAATATTTCAGGCCGTACATCTATGGTGTTAAATTCAACATTAAAACAGATCATAGACCACTTGTGTGGCTGAGCAATTTGAAGGAACCCAACTCGAAATTACAAAGGTGGAAAATTCAATTAAACGAATTCAACTTCGACGTAGAATACATTAAAGGAAAAGATAATTACGTAGCAGACTTTTTATCCAGGATAAACACGGATAAAAACGAAATTAATATGCTAACAAATAGAGAAAACGACGAAGAAAGTAATGGAGCAACAATCCACAGTGGCATAGAAGACGAAAACGACCACATTCAAATAAAAGAAGGAATAGTTAACAGTTACAAGACACAAATAATTGTAAAAGAAACAAAAAATACAGAATTTAAGCAGATAGGGAAAAGGAGAAAAATTTACGTAGATAAAACCGATGTAGAAACTGAAGGTAGAATGATCGAAATATTAAGGAAGTATATGAAAGAAGAAGGAGTAGTAGGAATATTTTGCGATTTAAATGACCACATATGGAATAAAATCCAGCAGTCTATAATCAGCTTGTATTCGAACAATAATAAATTGAAGTTTTTAAAATGCAGTAAGGAGGCAGAAGAGCTACTCACAGAAGAGAAAAGTTTAGAGAAAATAAAGGAGATACACGAAGCAACCAATCACAGGGGTATATTAGAAAATTCAATGGAAATGAAAAATAAATATTACCACGAAAAGTTAATGCAATTTATAACGAAGTATATTAATAATTGCGATATATGCAATCTCGCGAAATACGATAGGAGACCAATTAAACCAGAACTAAAATTAAGTGAGACCCCGAAGGAAGTCAATGACATAATACATATAGATACATTTCACATAGGTAGAAAGTACTTTTTCACAACAATAGACAAATATTCAAAACATTTATATACAAAAGAGACGTTAGATAAAAATTCAATTACATTTTTAGATCTATTACGAGAAAGAAATGCCATAATGGGCAAGCCAAGAAAGATCATAGCAGATAATGAGTTCAATACAATAAATATCAAGGACTTTTGTAGAAAAGAAGGCATAGAACTTCACATAAATTCCCCAAAGACACACACTGGAAATAGCGACATGAGTAGATGTCACGGTACATTATTAGAACAGATGAGGATTTTAGCAGTTAAAAACCCAGAAATGAGTATTACAGAAAGAGCCATTAGAGGAACAGAATTCTATAATCAGAATATCCATTCAGTTACAGAAGAAAAACCTATAGACATACAGTTCAATAAAGTAGATAGAGATAAACTTAATGAAAGATTAGTTAGAAAGAAAGAAAAATGGTTGAAGTACCATAACAGAACTAAGGAAAAAGAACCCGAGATAGAAGAAGGAACCATTTATATTAAAAACCCAAAATGTGAATACAATAAGAAGAATCCTAAGTATAAAAAGATAACCGTAGCAAAGGACAGTGAAGGAAATTTAATACACGACAATAAAAAAATACATAAAACTAGAATTAAACGAAAATCGAATTACATCAAGTCAAACTAAAACATAGTATTCCAATTACAGAAATCAACCGTAACAAAAAACATAAAGGGCGCAGTAATTATGATAATATTAATGAGTTTTATAACATTAGCAGGAGCAGAATTTAACATTGGGAAAATAGATACAGATTCAGGGTTAATTTTAATCATGAAGCAATCGCCGCGTTAAATAAACAAATAATAATTAATAATGCATCTGAAAATAATATTAAAAGAATAGCAGAGAACATTAAATCAACTACACTCGCGTATATTCGCATGGCAAAACACGTAGATGGAAAAATCGAAAGAAATAAACGGTATTTTGAAAGTAATTCAGATGAGACAAAATTTAGACCATATCAAGGATGAGTTGGAAAAGATCATTGATAACATAGGTAAATGCTGCAAAGACAGGTGTCATGACTAGATCTATTTTAACACATGACGAAATTGAATCCTACGACTTAACAACAGATGAATTGAAAGAAATAACTATAAATGTATTTACGAAAAACGAAACCATTATTTTTGTAATAAATATTCCTATTCTAACTAAACCATTGCCTTCATAGTACGTAAAATTAATTCCTAACAAGAAACTAGGAACTTTAAATATTCAAACGAAGGAAGTAGTGTTATATGTAAAACGACAAGTATTTCGAGATTGAAAAGAAGTTGAAGTCATTGAGCAACATCCTTGAATGTAAGAACAGGGATTTCATAGTTAAAAGTAATGTAAACAATCAAATCGATGAGATGGTACTAATTGAAATAGAAACTGAAATAAAACAAGATTATAATGAAAAGGAATATTTACTGAAAGGTTCTTACGCAATAAGATTCTCTAATTGTAAACTAAATATACTCAATAAAACGTATACAAATGATGTAAAACACTTCAAACAAATATTGATTATGAAACCAATTAAAAATATTGGACTATATACTCACACGGTCAAGCTAGAAGATGCAAAACTTGTAATCATTAAAAACTTTGATAAAATTAACGAATTAAAATATGAATATAAGAGAAATTCGATTAAGATAGGATCAATAGTATTGTTAATAATTATAGGAACAATAATGGGCGTACTTATATATTTTTACCGAAAAAGAAGGAATAATAAAATTAACGTATATGTTACAACTGAAAAAGACACTGAAAAAGATATAAAAGAAAAGAAAGAACTTATCAATGATAATAGTCAGCTTGCCATTGTCGAGGACGACAACGAGCTTAAGGAGGGTCGGGTTATATAATCCGCTACGCCCTATAATAAAACATATCCCACGGATAGCATAGCCACTAAGGATAAGGATACGAATTATTGATCTGGTCATATATGTTCGTGACCATTTCAATAACATAAATCAAATCCGCCTAGACCATTTATATTGGTGTAGATACAGATATCATATTTCAACACTTAAAATCAGTCAGATCAGTATAGGCAATGCAGATGTCGTACACCATCCGCCTAGATCACTATACGAGTAGATAAATTATACAGATATCATATTTCAACTCAAGTCAGATCAGTATAGGCAATGCAGATGCCGTACACCATGACTTTTTCTAAGATATGCATGGCAAGCACTACAAATATTATAAAAGAGCCATGTACCATTCATTCAGTGTCCTTTTTTAGTGGCGGACGCCCATAGTGTTGTAAGGAGTGAAGACGTTTCTTAATAAAGTAATTACGAAAAACAAATTTTGTTTTCCTTAGTCAATCCCACGGTAAGGGATTGCCAACAGATTATTTTTAAACGATTCATAGCAATCATAACTCGGGTGCTTGCTTGCTGCTCAATTACGGAAGAAAATGGGGTGAGTGTAGATACTGGCACTACTGCAGTTTTAAGATTAGAATTTACTCAATATCTGAGTCTTCGAAATCTTATTTAATTAAAGACCGAGTTTCTGGTAATAAAATATATATTATTGAGTGCTCGACCTGAGCTCTATTTTCGAACTGAAACTTACAAAATTGAGACATGTATTTATATTTGAATTTCTTATCATTATGCTTCTTAACTATTTGTTATTATTAATATCTTATCTTACTTATTTGTTACATCATTACGTTCTTCTTATTACATATTGGTTCTTATTGTATATCCTTCTATCATTTCTTATTGTTATCATTACCATTGCCATTAAAGGCTCATTAGACATCCTAACACTATTTCTTATCTTAATGAAATGGGTGACTCATATAAACATGTTTGTTTCAACTAAAAATACTAATTATGTTTGTTTACCCATTTGACCGGTATTGATGACTGCTCATGGTATGCGTCACTGGCTTGAGTTGGTGACGTAACTCCTCCCATCCTTAACTTAAACCTGTCCTCAGGTTGTTTTATATTAATATTAATTTTTTTGGAACATAATCTAGTTTTTATGTATATAGCAAAAACAATTAATACGAAAATTATTATTACTGTAAGGCCAAGTGTAGGCAATGTATACGCAAGAAAGTTGTGTGAGTTGTCAAGTTTCAATAATGTTTGAGTTTCTAATAAATGGACTGTTTTGTTTTGCAATTGTTCAATATGTTCGAAAGTGACTGGCTTCAATATGGTATAGTTTTTAATAGGATTACTTTGAGGCAATATTTTGGGAATGTAATTTCCTGATGTTTTACTTATAAATTTCCATGATTGTATATATATGGTACATGATTCAAATGTTAGGTGAAAATTCTTATACTCTATTAATATAGTGTGGTTTTCTGAATTATTACATGAGTATACCAAATGTTTATCCTGAATATTCGTAAATATAAATGTATTTTCTTTTATTTTAATATATCTAGGTTCAGTTTCTTCGATTAAAGTACAATTTGTTGGTCTTTGTTGGATAAGATTAGTTATGCATACATTATTTATTAAATTTTTACTTCCAATATCTCTTGCTACACCTTTTGATACATAAAACTTGTCGATGTTTGAATAAATTTGAAGATTTTTAGCGTTAGGTAACGGAATAAGACGGTTAACTGAAATTGGTTCTAGCTCCAGGGGTATCTCTATAAATATTGTTAACTTATTCTTCTCAATCAGAACGTCAGATTTAATGTGTTGTAATTTAATTGCATCTATTTTATAATCAATTATATCTAAATCTGAAAGAATGTTTCTGTGAAGCAGATGTCCTTTATTATTCAAAAAGATCTCAAAAGTTTGATCTATTTTTTCTTGTGCTAAATTCAAGAGCTGCTGAAAGTTGATATAGTTATTTATTTGAGAAAGTTGTTTGGAGTGATCATTGATCATGTCGATACTACTGTTTATGGACTTTTCTAAAGCCAAATTATTTCTGTTAACTTGTTTTGCTATGTCACTAATTGATGTACGTATTTCGTTGCTAGATTTTAACAATAATTCGTCGTTAATTTTAAGATTTTTTTCACTAGTTTCTATAGTTTCAAAGTTTTGTTCAATGATGTGCCTATCTTCTTCATCCATGGTTCCTTCGAGCCATTTACGCAAGGTTCCTATAAAGTTAAATGCTCCTCGCTTGTTGCGAATATGTTCAGGGAAAAGTGAGTGTAGTTCAGTTTGCAAATGATTAATTAATTTACGCGTATTTTCTAATTGAAACTCAACTCCGGATATTGCCAAAAGTTCAAAATTCGTTTTAATTCTGTTCATCAAATAATCCGTATCGGTTTTATAAATGGGATGTCCTATTATCGCTCTGCTTGTGGTAATATATTCCTGTCCCGTTTCAATAAGGACGTAACCATTTTGTTGTGTTAATGGCAACATTGTAACACTACTTGCCTGTGGAATCGTTAACAGGAGTATTGTTACCATAGTCCCTGAAATGATAAATTTTACGTTTTTTTTTAAACCTTTGTGGATGAATTTTTCTCTTGCCTTGTGCTTTAGAAAACCTAGGCTGTAATTTACTTGGATTAGCATTTTCAACGAAGTTTACATCAGTTTCGTATTGTTGTCTTTTTGTATTTAATCTATTTATATATTTTTCTTTATATTGTTTAAGTTGCTCGTAGATGGCTTTCTTATCCTTACGGCATTTATTAAAAAATATGTCAGATGGTTTTTCTTTATGAGAAGAATGATACGTATTATTATAAGTTTTTAAACATTCTTCTACTGGATTGAAATCTAATAAATCTCTATCTTCAGTTTTTTGTCGTAAATAAAACGTTCTTAGATTTTCATTTAGAGTGCGATGCGCTACCTCAATGTCCCCATTCCCTGTCTTATGATGTGGTGAACAAAAGTGAATTTGGATTCCTTCCTTTTGTAACCAATCTTTAGTTTTTTGAGAGTCAAGGGCTCCTTCATTGTCGGTTACTATTTTCTTAGGCTTGCCTATCCTATTAAGCATAACCCGTAAAGCTTGTATAACCGTATCCCATTGCCTATTTTTCAATGGTGATATAGTCATAAATTTTGAAAATTTATCGATACAAGTAAGATAAGGTGAATTCTTATCCCTAAACCAAATATCAATATGGTATATATCCCTTACATCCCTAGCAGTCTCTGTAAGTTTAAATGGCAACTTTCCGGGATTTCTTTCATATTTGGTTTGGGTGCATATGAAACATTTGTTTATATAGTTAGCAATTCTCTGCTTTAAATTTGGGTGAAAATATTTGTTTGACAAAATTTGATAGGTTTTATCAATCCCTTGATGGTTACTGTTTTTATGCTCTTTGGCAATTAATTCTTCAATCTCTTCTTTAGAGCAATTCCAAAGATATTTATTGGCTTGGACTATTGAGCGTCTCGGATTGTCAATTTTCCATTTGGTATAGTAGTCTTGGAAAAGTAATAACGTTTTTCTATTAGGAAATTTTATTCCTGTGGTACCTACATGAGCTAAATGATTTTTAAATATGTATTCTACAGTTTTATCATCATATTCCTTATAGGTGAATATAATTAATTTGCGATTATCAAAGTTTTTCCTTTTTACGTTATTGGTCTTTCCTAATTTCAAAATAATTTGATTTTTATAACAATTTAATGGTTTTTCTGAAATAAAAATATGATTAATATTGTCCTCATTCGCTGTGTGTATCGTAGCTAATGTTGATTTGTTTTCTTGCTCATTCAATGCATGGATTTCAACTCTAGATAGTGCATCCGCAACATAATTTTCTTTCCCTTTTATATGTTTAATCTCGTAATCATATTCCATTAATTTAAGTTTCCAACGTTGCAGTTTTGCGTTTTCTTCCTTAAGGTTTTCAAGAAATACTAGAGGTTTATGGTCAGTTTGCAAAATGAACTTCCTGCCATATAAATAGAGTCTAAAATACTTTGTAGCCCATACAATTGACAACAATTCTTTTTCGATTGTTGAGTATCTAGTTTCATGTATATTTAACGTTCTAGATGCGAAACAGATTGGCTTGTTCTCTTGACTCAGCACTGCGCCTATAGCGAAGTTACTTGCATCAGTAGTTAACGTGAATTGTTTATTTAGATCTGGATGTGTCAAAATTGGATCGTTAATAATATATTTTTTAAGAGACTGGAATGACTCGATATATTCTGGGTTTTTAATGTCAATTTTTTGACCTTTATGGAGAAATTTTGTCATTGGTTTCGCTATTTTAGGGTAGTCCCTAATGAACTTTCTATAGAACCCAGTCAATCCAAGAAAGGATTTTATTTGTTTGCATGTTTCCGGGAGTGGAAATTTTTCAATGGCCTTTAGCTTGTCTGGATTAGGCTTTATACCCTGAGGTGTAATTACATGTCCTAAAAATTCAGTGCATCGCTGAAGGAAGTGAGTTTTTGATAACTGTATCTTCAAATTTGCCTTTCGAAGTGTTCCAAAAACTTTCCTTAGTGCGATTTCATGCTCTTCTAAGGAAGTAGAAAACACAAGAATATCATCCATATACACAATGCATATTTTATTTATATGATCCCTTAAGATGTGGTTCATTAATCTTTGAAATGTTGCCGGGGCATTTTTGAGCCCGAACGGCATTCTTGTGAATTCGTAATGTCCACTATCTGTGGAAAATGCAGTTTTGTGTCTATCCTCAGGTTTGATTTCGATCTGGTGGAAACCCTTTGCCAGATCGATTGAGGTGAAATAGTTTGCATTTCCTAATTTACCTAAGATATCATCTATCTGTGGTATGGGAAATTTATCTTCAACCGTTAAGTTATTAATTTTCCTAAAATCAATAACGAGTCTGTGTTCACCGGGTGTCTTTTTTGGGACTACCCAGATGGGTGAATTATACGGAGAATTTGATGGTTGAAGGGGTATCCTGCTTTAAATCTTCTTCAATTTGTTTGTTGACAAAGTCTCTTAAAGCATACGGATATCGATAATTTTTTTGATAGATAGGTTTATCAGTGTTTAGTTTTAATTCATGTTTTATCTCGCTTGTAAAAGTCAAGATTTCATTTTTATTATACTCTAAATCACTGAATTCATTTTTTATCCTATCAACAACAATTTTTTCTTCGTTTGAGTATTCAGTTTCTTTTTTGTCTACCTCGTATTCTTTTTCAGAATTATTTTGGGCCGCAATAGTACAATATATTTCCTCTTGATTTAAGCTCAAGGGAATTTTAATTGAATTTATTGTTAAGCTATTATCTTGAAAATTGAAAATTGCTTTTGTTGGCACAAGAATATTTTGCCCTATTATAGCATCGAATTCCCTATTTTCTAATTGTACGAGTTTCCACTCAACTTTTCCATCTATATTAAATTCTTGTGGAAAGCTGGTCAACAACCCTTCTGTGGCAAGGGATTCACCATTTACACTTGAAATTATTAATTTGTTTTCAAGTGTATGCCTTCTATGCTCGGCAACTCGTTTGAGATTCATGATTGATGTAGAGCAACCTGTATCAATCAGACATCTAACTTTAACGTCATCTAACGTTAATTGAACAATAGGCAATTGATATCTGGATCCGAGGCTTGGAACCGAAAATTTGGTACGTCTGACTGAATATGCAATGATGAATCCCTTGACACTGCAGTATTCATAGACACATCAGAGGTTAATGTCAAGTCGTTTACATTGCGATTTTGATTTTGTTCACAATTATATCTAACGTTAGATTGAGCAATACCTCTGTTACTAAAAGATCCCTGACTTTTTCCGCTACCTAATGCTGACCTAGAGCTCATTGGTTTCCTATTAAAATGTTCATTAAGGTAGCCAGTATTCACCAAGACTTTATATGCGTCTTCTAGTGTCTCAGGCTTATATGCGTGCAATACCCCTCGTATAGGCTCAGGGCACTTATTTATAAAAGTGGATTTCGCAATTTCGTTTTTAGTCCTAATGTACTCTGTTTTTTGACTTACACTATAATTTACATTATAATTTATTTTTTGGTTTAGCTTAAAAAGGCACTTACATATGTAGCCATATAGTTGTCCAGCCGTTGTAAATTGCGCCGCTAATAGCTTTTCCATGAGTTGTGTTTCATTTTCCGGTGTGTCAAAATGGTTGATCATTAACGCTTTCACTGTCCTCCAATCCGTTGTCATGTGCGTTTGTAGCACCTCTCTAGCTTTTCCCGTGATTTTCGTTAATATTTGTTGATGAAGAATTGGCTTCAATGGGCATTCCTCAATAAACTTTGCCACGACATCAACCGCGTCTACGAAAGGAAATAAATCTATTTGAGTACCATCAAAACTTGGTATTCCACAAATGTAGCTGGAGAGCTGTTTGAAATCCATTTTCGCTGGATCTTCGAGCTTCAATTCAGCAAATATTTTTAAGATTTGGTCCAAAGTTGGTCCGTGTCCCGACTGCGCCAGTTTTAAGATTAGAATTTACTCAATATCTGAGTCTTCGAAATCTTATTTAATTAAAGACCGAGTTTCTGGTAATAAAATATATATTATTGAGTGCTCGACCTGAGCTCTATTTTCGAACTGAAACTTACAAAATTGAGACATGTATTTATATTTGAATTTCTTATCATTATGCTTCTTAACTATTTGTTATTATTAATATCTTATCTTACTTATTTGTTACATCATTACGTTCTTCTTATTACATATTGGTTCTTATTGTATATCCTTCTATCATTTCTTATTGTTATCATTACCATTGCCATTAAAGGCTCATTAGACATCCTAACACTATTTCTTATCTTAATGAAATGGGTGACTCATATAAACATGTTTGTTTCAACTAAAAATACTAATTATGTTTGTTTACCCATTTGACCGGTATTGATGAGTGCTCATGGTATGCGTCACTGGCTTGAGTTGGTGACGTAACTCTGCACTATAAAAGTTACAATTTATCATCCGTCGAGCCCTCTTTTTATAAGGCAGAAAGAAATAATTATATATTACATAAAAAAAATCACACTTCAAATGATTTGAAGTTGATTTTTGCAACTTATCTTGGACACCATGTCTGACCTGAGAGTCCTTGGTGGTTATGGACTCGGTCGCGTTATAAATCCCAACCTACCCAATTGGCAAAAGCAAGCGACGGTATTTGGAGCTTTCAACCTCCCTAAAAAAAACGAGCGCTAAATCACTTTTTCTCTCACATTATGGAAGGATAATTTCAGGGCTACTGACAACACATTAGGTATTTAGCAATAATGCATTTTTTTATTATTATTATTAATCTGCACGATTTATACAATAGGTACTAGATTTCAATGAGTAAAAAAAAACCAGTATTAACATACGAATTAGAAAAAAAAATTGGAGATAATGGAAACGTAATAATTTATCATCACTACTATAACTACCAGGGGATTCTGCTAAATTCTTTGTGCGCATAGAGATGGTTATTAAATTGTTTTCTTTTCTTTCTTTTTTCTCTAATGTAAAGGTTTTCGTTATCATTTTTGCATTACATGTCCATTAAATCTCCGTTTCGTACAGGTGACTATATGCAACTATAATTTAATTTATTTACTACAATTAAAGATTATGTTGATTCCGTAATTATTACAAAATGAAAACAATTAAGATATAAACCACCATTGAATACTCAATATATGGATGTATACAAATTGAAATATTTGTCTTAAATCATTGCCTTAATAGTTGTGTTCTATTCATAATAAGAAAGATACTTCCTTATTCTGTCTATTTCCATATCCGTTCTCTTCTGGATCAATTCAGCTTCAAATTTCTTTATGCTCTTTTTTTTACTCGCGCCACTGGATTCCCGTTTAGATGCCATTTTTTTCAATGCCATGTCGAACAATTCCAGCGATGAGTCTGTAATTTCTTCTTCTTGTATCTTGCTGAGTGTTGAACGTACATTATTAAAATTTTCCAAATAATTTGTTTGGTTTGGCAGGATCGCCATGTACTAGTCCTAAGACTGGTCCTGAAAATGTTAAGTTTGAACCGGCAGACCGAATTGGCTTAGGCCCGGAAGAGTTCTTTGGTATTATCCCAGCGAAGCGTCTTCAATTCGCCTTGTATACTATTGTGCATAATTGTATCCTTAAGAATAAGAATTACTGAATTCAAATGTACATAGTTATATGTCTGAATATCAGTTACGGAGACTTACGACATGGTTCCAATCTATGCTAGGTTGGCGAATCAAATACATAAACATAAGCTTTCGCATGATTATTGCAAACTGTATAAATGTGGATAGCAACTAACAATTGAGCCTGTGAATGTGGATGGTTGCTAATACTTAAACCTAAACTTATAATAAAAATAAATAAAACCTAAACTTATCTTATCTATAAATATAATGAAATTCACATGCATTATGGCGTGTTCACACTACACAACAAACTACATTATAAACAAACTGATTGTCCTAGTTTTGTGCCGTATTTATATAAGATGGAATGAATGTCAGCCGCAGAACCTGTTTATCAGCATCTTATTTAGTATTATTAGTGCCCGCTGGTATATTTTCTCAGCCCCTCCTAGAACAAAATGCTGGTTGCGCCACTAACTACAATACATAACTAACCACTAATGGTATGCTTTGCTCGCAGCAACGCTTGCGATGATTGGTCAATCAATCATCGCTGTATTTTTATGAGTGGCTCTACCGAGGAAAATCGATCATTATCGTTTAGTACTACTACTTTGCCTTAACCCCTAGCGGGGCATAGCGCGTCAACTACTCCTGCGCGCCATCGTACTCTGTTCTGGGCAATGGGGCGCAACTCCCCAAAAGACTTACCCAGTACCTGACACTCCTTTGCCACAGATCGACGCCATGTGATTCGAGGACCCCCTCTTGGTCGGCCTTGGTTGGAAATGGGGTTCCATTTCATGGCATGCATAGCAATGCAGTTATCACTCTTCCGCAATGTGTGACCTATCCACTGCCATTTTCGCCTGCGTATCAATTCGTCGATTGGCATCTGACCCGTACGCCGACTTAGCTCTTCATTTGATATTGTTTCGGGCCAGAAAATTCTTAAAATTCGACGAAGACATGAGTTGACGAAAACTTGCAGCTTTCTGGTAACTCCTACGGAAACTTTCCATGTACTGCTCCCATACAAAAGCACTGATAGTACCAGGGAGCGAAACAGGCCCAGCTTGGTCTTGATGCTGAGATAACTGCTCTGCCAGATTTTGGACAGCATGCCGTATGCGCGTTTAGCCTGGTTGATACGACGAGCGATGTCCTGCTCCGTACCACCATTTTCGGCAACAATGCTACCCAGGTAGACGAAGTTGTCTACCTTCTCCACAGGCTGCCCATTAATATTGATGGCAATAGGTGTCGGATTTCTTTTTCGCAACGGCGGGCTAAGCACCTTGGTCTTGTTGGTATTAATCTTTAGCCCAACCTTGCTTGCCTCCCTCTCGAGATCTAACGCCATTGCGGACAGATCCATGATTTTGTGGGAGAGTAGGCATATGTCGTCAGCGTAGTCAAGATGTTGTAGATATGATGTCAAAGTCCATTGAATTCCTCTGTCGAGTCCGGATAGGGCTGCATGTAACACATCGCCGATCACAATGAGGAATAGGATCGGTGAGAGGATGCACCCCTGCCGAACTCCACTGCGAATCTCAAAGTCCCCCGACACCTTACCTTTATGCAGAACGCGACATTTCGCGCCGTCATAGGTTGCCTTAATAATAGCCACAAGCTTCTCAGGGATGCCTCTCCTGCGCAAGGCCGCCCATATAGAATCCCGGTTCACACTATCGAAAGCCTTTTCGAAATCGATGAAAAGCAGGATTGATATGAACACAATACCGCCAAAGGACTCGTAGCTTCGTGCCTCACTCTAGGGTTGGCATATTGAACGCTGATTGAATTAGTAAATTTCTTTCAAAGCTGATTGGCGGGGAGCTTCCATTAAACAAAATAAGTTGAACAATCTGAAGAAGAGCGCAGTAGAAAATAGTCTATAAATCACTTCTGGCCTGAAGTACATTTTTAGTCTTTTGTAAGGCGGAAGCTTTGTAACGAGATCCGGACGAGAAGCCAATAATACTTGGCATAAGAGCCTACAGCATGATCCGCACGCAACTACATATCCATCATGTTATCAGAACGACATCGTTGTCATTATCACTGTCATTTTGTCTATGGCTATGAAGCTCCCCGCCAATCAGCTTTGAAAGAAATTTACTAATTCAGTCAGCGTTCAATATGCCAACCCTAGAGTGGGGCGCGAAGCTACGAGAACTTTGGCGGTATTGTATTCATATCAATCCTTTTTGTGATTGAGAGGTTTTTCTTGGCGGGGAATTTTTTACAACAGAGTTGGTTTTGGGAGATATCATATCTTTTTGCATAGTAGTAGTAGTAATACAGATGGCGCAACGGTAAGCACGTTCGCCTTCTATACATTGGGCTCCGGTTTGATTCCTACTGAATGCGGTAGTCTTCGATAAAAAGGGGATTTACGTGCCGGACTATGAGTCCTTTCAGGTTATCCATTTGTGGCAAATAGTTTTCTTGCCAAGAATATCATTTTTCTAGTTCAAAGGACTCAAAGTGCCTTTAGCAGTAGTTTAGTGCATTCGCCTCATCACCCCCAATGATATAATACTCATCTTGCCTAGAAATCGCTTCGTTGCCAATAACATCCTTTTTCCTGCCCAAAGGACTTAAAATACATTTAACAGTCTACTGCATTTGTCTCATCACCTCCAGTCATGTGATACCCATCTTGCCTAGACATCGCTTCCCATCTTCCACACATTGGAAAAAATCATCTTACATCATAATTCATATCTCATATGCCATAAATGAAACTACCTAAATCATATACCACACAGCATGTTTTTTTTTCTTTCCGTACATCCTAAGACGAAGCCATAAACATTCAGTTTCAATTTTTTCATCACACACTTGCCACAAGCCACGCCCACTGCCATTACCTCGTATGGTTCTCCTCACCCGACGAGCGCACGGACTTTTGCATCCGTCGTCGTCACTACTCACATAATCAAGTGTTTGCGTCTCTCCCCGTCGGCATGCGATCTCTGCGAGTGATTTGCTGTGTCGCATTCAAATTATCAAAAAAACTTAAGCGAGAAACTCTACTATAAAATTTCACATTTTTGGATGTATCTTTTTATCTACTGCACGAATCAGAGCAAATGATAGCCTATGCACACCCTTGGGACACAGGCAATCCGTGAGAAAAGAAAGCAGACCTCGATACGCTCCCTACGAGGCTGTAGCCCTGTCAAAGAACAACGAGAACAACGAGAACGACGAGAACAAGAAAAATTTGAAAATATACCCTATACTATAAGTCTAGGGTATAAAAATGGCCATTTTCAAATTATCATATCTCGTGTGTTTTTCCTTGTATCGGAATCAAATTTGCAGCACTTCGTAAGATGACCGGAGACAATGACCATACCAAATTTGAGCCTGAACAAGCATCCGGGGCCGGAGCTACAGAGGTCGAAAAACCCGTATACTTGTTGTGTCGCGTAAACATAGTCTTGGTCACTTTTCAATTTTTTTTTTTTTCATTTTTTTCGTTTTTCTTTGGCGGGGCGGGACGCTCCCTAGTCTTCGTCACTTTTCAATTTTTTTTTCGATTTTTTAGTTTTTTCTTTGGCGCTTCCGCGTCCCTAGATAGGAGCAGTGTCCCCCTTTCTTTTTTCTTGGTCCTTCCAATAATGAAATCGAAGTGTGGGTACAGCAATGCGAAGCTCCGCATATACAAACCATCATACCTCCGAAAACACACTAAACACATTTGAACGAAAGGTTCTTCGTGAATTTTCGGAGCAGATTGCGACCGGAATGGATGGCGTAATCGTGAGCTATAGGAACTGTACGATAAGCTGGAAGTTTCCAGAAATGTCAAACTTCAACGTCTTCACTGGGCAGGGCATGTGCAACAAAGGGGCGATAATCGCATGCCTAAACAAATATTGGAATGACGCATCCGCTGAGCAAAGCTATGAGGAAAACCGAGTGATCGATGGGAAGACTCAGTAGATGGCGACGCCGAACAACTGCTTGGCTTCTAAAATTGGAGGACACGGTTACTTGACCGAGATAATTGGAGAATTGTGATCCAGACGGCCAAGGCCCGAGGTCGGGTTGTAGCGTCACCTTGATGAGTGCCTCTCCTTCGACTATCGCTAGAGTTATAAACTAAACAACAATAAGCTTAAATCTCTTTAACCATTTCCCTTGGACCTTGTAAGCCATCGATAATTTTGTGACCAAATTTAAAGATAAAAAAAAAATCTGTATATTTGACATTCTTATGCACGCTCATGAATTTCTATCTTTTACGAAGTTTTTATATTTATGTACTTAGCACTCTCGACAAACGGATTAAAGAAAACAATTTCGCTTATATTGTCCTGGTCAAGGATTTCAAATCAAAAATAAAAACAGCAATGAAATGTATTCAACATGTTCTTTGATATAATTCCCCACTTGCCTAAAATCAATTACCCTCTACCCTCAACGGAGAAATAGGAACACTTCTTTTTCAACAAACCCCTAAAAATATAAAATTATTTACGTCCGCATTTTATATTTCAGTATCCGCCATATTTTTTACTGGAGCGGATATGTCGTGCGATTCATGTGGACGAGAATGCGCCAGGGCTTGCGGAACGAAACATTTCAGGTATAAAATTTGCAACAACCTACACTCACACTTAAGACCAGTGATACACCTTCACGATTTTGCGTGCGGCTGGAAATTGCGACGAGGAACACCGCTTGCAATGGCTAATGAACGCAACAGCGGCTATTTTTTTGGTGCACTTAACAAAATAAACCTTCTGCTACTACGTCGTGCATTATGTATTGGCAAAATCCCCGATCGTCCATAGAACAAATGGACACGAAATCTTTCATCGATCGAATCGCGGCATAATTTTGAGCTTCATAAAACTTTGCGTCTGGGCAAAAGCGCGCGCGTACATCATATGCATATGTTTTACGCAAACGCAAAATCGTAAAGTTATCACTGGACTTTGGCCTTCGCTTACTCACCACATTTTACAACACATTTCCTTTAATTTGTTTTCAGAACGTGCTGTTTCAACTATTTACGAAAACGATCCGCTCCCTTGGAAGTCGATCAGAACCAAAACGCTCTGCCACAAAGCCCCGCAGACGCCCTGTTATCCTTTGATCGAAAATTGGAAACATGGATTCGCGACTCCAAAGACCTGGAGGAGACTCTTCGTCAAACGATGGCTTTACAAACGGCTAACAATTTAAAAAAACGACCACGACCCACAACATCGGATGAATTTATGGAATTATCGTAAATCAAACACACGAAATGGAATGAAAAATTCGGAAATTAACATTTGGTTCACACTATCGGGCAAATCATTTGATCTGGCCAGATCATTTGAGCTGCAACTGTCAAAAACATAATAATACAAATAAATGCGAATTTTGTGATCAAGCAATCTGTCAGATCAAGTGGTTTGATATTCGCTAGTGTGAACCTAATGTAAGAGAATGAATGTTACTTGATAAATGCTGTGTAGCTGATTGAAGGAAAACTGGAAAACATATTAGATCAGTTTCTAATAGTTGTCAAAAAAACATAATTTTTGTTAATAAATTATACATACATAAATATATAAAGCAAGAGAATACTATGAAATAAAAATCTTATATCACCCCTGTAATAAAGAAAATGTAGTAATTCACGATTGGAATTAAATACTATCTATGTTTTTGCCATAGACTAATAATTTGACGCCGTCGTAGTGATTTCGCAATTCTTCAAAATGCAATTAGTCGTGAACAGCCGAATCACTCGGGACAAACCGTTTTATACAAAATACTTCCATTATTCCAAGATGATACAGGAAAAACTCCGAGCTCAGGATTGACTGCCGAATTAAGGTCTCCCCAAACCAGTGCGGTACGCGGTAGCGATACGCGGTACTCAGCGGTAGCAGCTTACCGCGTGCCCATTCAAACCTCCGCGTTGCGAGCGCGGTACCATCGATAGTGCTGACTGCAGTACATCGCGATCAATAGTGCCGGCTGCGATACAGCTTCGCCGCGGTACACAAAAGTGTATCGCTGCAACACCCAAGCTTCGCCGCGGTATACCGCGTATGCAGTGAAAGCTGGCATATACCGCCATGTAAATTTGTACCGCTGCACCATACCGCTACCGCGTACCGCTGGTTTGTGAAGAGCTTTACTGTTTTTTTTTCTGTTCTTTTCTGACACGAATATGTTTAACGAATATTAGGGGTTATTGTCAATAAATGCAAATTGGATGGTTTTGACCACGTGACCGCGATCGATGTTTCGCCACGAAAACCAAAAAAGCCATCGATTCGTGTCTTACAGTCGAATACCAAAATTATTCAAATTAGGAGCTTAAACTAAGGCCGAGGTTTTGCCAACTGCAGTAGCCATTCAACAAACCACGGGAGCCGCTGCGGTTTGTTGAGCAGTCTGCTCTATTTAAATGTAAATTTGTAAACCGCGGAGACTCCCGCAGCTTCTAAGCACGGCCTAATACGTCACATTTCCTCTCGAACATATCTAGTTAAGACTAAAACCCAAAGACTGATCATCGGAAGTTGGGCATGACGACCAGTGCAGTGGCAACATGCCCTAACAAAAATGCAGTGTCAGATCTGATTATTCTAATCTGCCTTCACCCCTAGTGGGCCGTAGCGCATCAACTACTCCCTCGCGCTATCATACTCGGTTCTAGGCAAAGCGACGCATCTGTCCCCAGGACTTACCCTGCAACGCACACTCTACTGCCACAGATCGGCGCCATAAGTTTCCCATTTTCTAGTTTGATCGGCCTTGCATGAAAATGGGATCCCTTTTTATTGCAAGCCCAGCAAAGCGGTTTTTAACCTTCCGCAATATGTGACCTAACCACTGCCATTTTCACCTCCGTATCAGTCCGTCGTTTGGCATCTGACCCGTACGCCGGGTCAGCTTTTCATTTCATATTGTTTCGGGCCAAGAAATTCTTAAAATTCGACGGAGAAACGAATTGACGAAAACCTGCAGCTTGCTAGTAAAACTTGCGGCAACTTTCCATTGCGGCTCCCATGCAACAGCACAGACTGTACCAGCGAGCGAAACAAGCCCAGCATGATCTTAACACTGAGATAACTGCTTTGTCAGATTTAAGACAGCATGCCAAACCCGCATTTAACCTCGTTCATATGACTTGCGAAAGTCATGTTCCGTACCGCCATTTTCAGCAACAATACTACCTAGGTTAATGAATTTGTCCACCTTTTCCACAGGCTGTCCATTAATACTAATGGCAATAGGACTAGTTGGATTTCTTCTACATCCCCGCATCGGCGGGCTATGGTCTCGTTGGTGTTAATTTTTAACCCAACCCTGCTCGCCTGCCTCTCGAGATCTAGAGCCATTCAACTCAGATCCATGATTTTATGAGTCTGTATTCCACACTTTATCAACAAATGGATGCATCAATTCGGTAGTGTTTTGCGCTTTCGCGATCAAGTTCAGCAGAAATGCCGTCAGGTCCGGCGGCCTTACTTCACTTCAGTGCATTAATTGCACCAAATATTTCCACTTTAGTCGGGGCAGTTGACCGCATATGCGATGGCCAGTTAAATTGTCTACATGAGAGGGAACTTCGCCAAAAGTTGCACTGTTCAAAACCGTGGCGAAATGCGCTGGAAAAAAGGCTCGGATTGGACGGATCAACAACGACGAAAACGCCATCGTTTAACAGATTATACTTTCGGATCCTGGAATGTACGCTCCCTGAACAAACCGCGGTCCGAGAAGGACCTTCCACAACAGGTCTAGAAGTACAAAGTGGAAAGGAAACAAATTGGCTTGGCAATGAGATCAACGACAAAAATCGCATACAATTTTCAAAAGCGATAAAAGATAAACGAACACAAGAAATTTGGAGTTGCATTCACTGTAAACAATCACCTCAAAGCGCATGTAATGAATGATTACGTTCATAACACACAACAGTTGGTATATCGTTGCCAGTTTGTTTTATGAATTCTGTCCATTGAGTTTTTGATGGACACAACATGCTGTGAAAAATGTCATTTTCTCCACCATAAAAATCCATAAGGACCAGCATATAATGACAATTCAGAGATAACACTCTCGCTGTCGCATTTATACAGTTTTTTGTCAGTATTCAGTATTCACAGTTGATGGATAACTAGATGCGAGTGCGGTTCAGAACACAACAAGCTGCTTCGCTACTGTTGCCACAGCATGTTGCGATTCCGCTGTGTGTTTTGAACTTAGCCAATGACTTTTCTGATGGCTTATTTGGATTGCCAATTGTAAAATATTTTTCCTAAAATATTTGCCACATGGCAATTCGAATTCTCCATCAGGAATTTTTTCGAACGACAGAACGTTACTGCGGCAGCCGGTTCTACGCACTGGAGCGACCCGTTTTTACAACGGCCAAGAGCTGCCAAACCCCTTAAGAAGGATGTGTGTCTGTGTGTTACATGCTGTATTTGTTTTTTGTGTTTATTGGGAGCAACACATCTCGGCGCAACTGCTTTCAATACTACTTCTCCGCGCCGGCATTGAAAACAACCCAGGTCCTTGGATCTGTTGCGTATGCAATAGAGAGCTGCATACCAATACGACGTCATTGAAATGCATCTGCTGGGACGAGTGGTGTCACCTGAGGAACTGCTCCGGCCTAAACCAACACGGGCAAGGGAATCCTTCATTTACCGCCAGTCAGTGCAAAAATCGAGGTACACAAGCAGCGAGCTCGTCAAACACGCCTCACCTTCCTACACCACTGAGTACCCACACGAGCTTTTAGTCAACCCCAACGACTCCTGCGAAGAGACCCAGTAGGATTCTCCAACAAAACAACCTTACGCCTGCACCACCGATCGCCGATACGCTCTCACTCGTCCAACTAAACCGCAACGGGCTGCAGAACAAAATTGAAGAGCTCGCTTCATTCATGGACAGACACCGCATTCAAGTTGGAGCCATCCAAGAAAAGAAACTACATCCCAATTCGTCCCTCAACGCTCATTGAAATTATATCATCATAAGGAAAGACAGGTTGACCAACGCTAGAGGAGGACTTGCCTTCATCATTCACCATTCCATACAATACCGGGAAATAGATGTCACCAACAACGACATCACCATGAAAGTGCAAGCCATCGCCATAAAATTAGGCAATGTTGATATTGAAATTCACAACATATGTATATATTTCACCGGTATCCAGTTGTCCCTCAGGTTACCAATAAATAAATTAAATAGGTATCAACACTTTCCTCACTGGTCAACACAGTCTCCTGCTTGGTGATTTTAACGCTCACCATGAACTCTGGGACTCACATCTTAACAACGGCGCCAGAGGGCGCCATTGCAAAACAACTTGATGCTTCAGACTTCTGTACACTGAATGATGATACGCCCACCCGTATTGCCAGACATTACGATTGTTGCCAGTGCTAGCCTCATAAACGATACACAAACTTTTTGCTATTATATTTATCGAGATAAATAGAACTATTAAGGCTCAAATCGCTAAACCAATTCTGTATTTTCGCTCAAAACTACACTAAAAACAGGCCGATTTGAAAAGTATTGGGCTAGTTAAACTTGAAATAGAAATATCTTTATTGCCAAACGAGTTTTTCCATTTGCAGCATCGGTTTCAGAGATACTCGTATGTGAGCTTGAAAAGCGATATAGTGCGATTTTCCTCCAAAGCCTCAAAAGGTGACGTTTTCCGACTATCGGTTTTGACCATTGATATACAAAAGAAGGGGATGGAGACCAACGTATGTGTGTGCTGTATGTGTAGGGAACCAAACTGTTGTTTTCTTTTTTTGACTACCATCAGCTGTTTCTACTTTTGAGGACAATTCTAGACGTCATTTTCGTGCTGATTGAAATCCAATTGTGTGATATCAGTGAAAATTGATTGATTTTTGAGTGAAAATGCGGTTAGTTTAATTGTAATTGCCACCGAAACTGTAAATTAATGTTTCAGTGTCGATTTAGTGTACTCAGTAAGTTGATTCAATGTGCAAAATCGTGTAAATATCATTGAAATATGGTGTGCAGTTGTAGTTTGCGCGAAACAGATGAAATTCTCGACAAAGTTGAGTGTCGGTTCTCAGGTAAATACCCTGATTGCTTTCAAAATTTAGTGTAGTTTCGCTCTATGTATTTCAAATTCCTATAGTGTAAAGATCTTTTTCGGAAACTAAATGTTTTTACTCGCGGTCCATCAGCCATTAAATGAAAATAAAAGCTGCCCACGTGGGTTATCAGCTGATTTACTTTTGTTTCAGTGGCGTAGCGTTTAAAGTGTGATGTGTGGGTGACCACTTGAAAGAAGTTGGAAAGTTTTGTTTTTACTAATGGTCAATTAATTAGAAAGGGCCAAATCTGGTCAGATAATTTTGTATGAAAATGTGAGATCCCTACAAATGTGATTTTGCCGTTCACATAACCCGCCAAATCAAGTGATTTCGACTATAGTGTGAAACTACTTTCTTAATTGCGTGTAGTGACGAACGGTTCGGTACAATTGCTGTGGCGAATATATTAATATAAAATAAACTGAGCACCATAGCGACTGCATCTGCCCTAAAAACGTTTATAAAAAGTGGAAGTGATGAAAATTTCATTCAGCACGTCCTATGAAGTTCATGTGGTTCGATGGTGGTCACGAGCGGTTTGATCGATCGTCTGTTGCGAACTTTAAACAATATTCATGCTTGCAAAAATAAGGCCGGCGCATCTTGGACGTAGGCAGGGCAGCGCAGCGCGTACAAGGCATTGTTGTTTTAAATTCAGATTTTGACAATTGTTACAACAACAATGCTATGTGCGCGCTGCCCTGCCTACGTCCAAGATGCGGCCGGCCTAATAAATTTCGTAACTAGCACCAAATTTTTCCAGTCCCCAAAAATATAATCACCTACGCCATTTGTTAAAATGTAATAGTGGTCGTGTGACAACCACATATAGGCGAATGGTTCCCAAATTTTTCGATATGACTACTTCCTGTGTCTTCTTCTTCACTGGTTTTGACTATACTACTGAACCGAATGTTAACTTTGAGCAATGCATTGGATGTAGAATTTGACGCTCTTTAATTTAAACCCTATTAATTTTCTCGATCCGAGGCACCGTTTACAAATTATGAGGAGAGTATTAAAAAAGGGCTCAAACTTTTCGGTTTTTCGCCCGCACAGCCGCTCTGCCGCGGGGTCCAACATGGGTCCATCTCTTAAAATGAATGTATGGGGACCTCCAACAATAATACCAAACGGCATTTCTCTATCATATTTTGCAAGGTGGCGTCCATTTATGTCGCTTAGCGTTCCAACTAGAAGGATCTACATGAGAAATTTCCATTATTTGTTAACACAATAATCGAAAATGAAACAAGTAGTTCATTGTTTTTAACCGTTTATTCCATCATTTGTTGTCCTCTCATATATCAAGCGCGTCAAGAACTTAATTTCATAATAAATGCCGTAAATATCTTCTTTCTTTTTCATACTCCTTGCTTTTAAGTTTAAATTTAGTAAGGTTACCACATATAAGATTATAGTGACGATAATACTGTATAGCTCGGTGTTGCTTTTTCTATTTCGCTGAACGACTTGTTCTACTGAGTACTAAAAGATATTGGATACCTTGACGATGAAGTATCCGGATGATGCCTTTGTGTATATATTTCCCGGCTGGCTTCTTGTAGGGCTTCCCACATTTTGGCCTGCGACATAATTTGACGCATCAACTCATCTACTGCTGGTTCGGAATTCAAGTCGATTAGATCCGTAAGAGAATTTTCATCGGCTATTTCTTCTTGACCGGACTGGACGTTTTCTTGAAATCGAGGCAGTCCAATTGGATCGTTGGCGGAAGATCGTTTCTTTCCACAGCCTGTCATTGGAGAAGAGAAATTCGTTTTATTTTATATTGTGTATATTGTTTTTTTTTTTTCGGTTTAATTGTGGTAGAAATAAGAAAATATGCTATTTAATTAATTTTATTTAAAAAAAAGAACATTATAAAACCAGGCGGAAGCGTATATACCCTAGACTTGTACAAATCTAGTGGTGATACCAAAAGTACTAATTGGCAACGACCATTTGCATTAAAAGTGAGTTTCCTATATGGCCGGTTTATAGGGAAGGTTGGCACTCATTCAGGAGGATTAGCACAATAGACTTCCGGGTCGCAGTGCTTGTTGGCCCTCTGGGCCAACTGCCCTCCATCCAATCTAATTCAGGAGGATGTTCACCATTCTCAAAATCAATTAACTAACCCAAATATTTATCGAGTTTTTCAAGTCATTAGCATCATTTTATCGAAAGTTATCGCCTAGTTGAAGTTTCATTTGTAGAGTAGGTAGGGGTTCCTTGGGTCAGATCTTGCCCATCATTGCCATCAACCAATTAGATCATGCTATGAACATTTAAGCAAATCTCTAGCTTCATTCTCTCGAAAGTTATCGCTTATTTGAAGTTTCATTTGTAGCGGAAGTAGGGGTTTAGTTGGTCGGATTTTACGTATTTTCAACATCAGAAAGCTGAGTCCTACTACAAACATGTAACCAAAATTTCAAGTCGCTACCTTTATTTTATCGTAAGTTATCGCTTATTATACCCTAGACTTATAGTATAGGGTATATTGTTTTTGTCACGACGAAAATATGTAACACCTTGAAGGAGGCTCCGGAGGTATAGCAATGTAAATATATAAATCATCAGGATCACCTCCTAATTCGATTTAGCCATGTCTGTCTGTCTGTCTGTCTGTCCGTTCGCACGATAACTTTCGAAAGAATGAAGCTAGAGATTTTAAATTTTAGTCAAATGTTGGAAGTATGATCTAGTTGGATGGTATTGAAAATGGACATGATCAGGCCAAGAGAACGCCTACCTCCCCTATATATGTAAAATAATTAAATATGTCTATAACTCCCGATTAAATAAACATGAGAAGCTCTAGCTTTGGTATATTGCTCGTGAGGATAATCTTCTACTCTCCTGGAAAAATAAAGTCGATCAGTTGAAAACTAATGGTAACTTTCTTACAAAGAGCCACGTACTACAATACTTTTCAGGTTTCTTGTCTATAACTCTTGAACCAATTGACGTAGACACCTGATTTTTGGCATGTAACCCTGAGGTGAGAAGCTGCTAGAGTTCTAGTAAGTTGGGTATAATCAGATCAAAGGAACGCCTACCTGCCCTACAAATTCCAAAAAATTAAGTTTTCCTTTATCAAGCCAGCGACTTGAAGTTTTAGTCAAATGTTTTAAGTGAGATTGAGTTAGTTGGTATTCAAGATGGGTTAGATCCGACCTAATTAACCCCTAGCTCCCCTGGAAATGAAACTTAAAATAAGCGATAACTTACGACAAAATAATGCTAGTGACTTGAAATTTTGGTCAAATGTTTGTAATAGGAACCAGTTGGCTAATATTGAAAATAAGTAAAATCCGAAAAACGAAACCCCTACTTGCACTACAAATGAAACTTCAAGTAAGCGATAACTTTCGATAGAGTGAAGCTAGAGACTTGAAACTTTGTTTAAATGTTTGTAGCATGATCTTATTTGTTGGTGGCAATGATGGGCAAGATCCGACCCAAGGAACCCCTACTTCCCTACAAGTAAAACTTCAAATAAGCGATAACTTTCGATAAAATGAAGCTAGAGACTTGAAATTTTGATCAAATATTATATATTAGTTATAGGTACATATAAGTATTTGACATACACTGCGTAGCATAACTAGAGCTGCATCATATATTCCGGTATTTTTGGTATTTTATGAGATACTATTCACTAGTGCTCGCTACGCTCGCGTTGTTCGCTTCGCTCACAACTTGACACTAACCTTGAATATTTTTTTCATACATAATTAATTTGTTCTCCGCTTGCTCAACACCACGACGATAAGGCCAAACTTCAGCTAAATTAAAAGTAACTTCACTTTCAGTCGGGTACCTTTACATAGTTTCGGCGGTTCAAATTTCTAAGCAGAATTACAGGGACCCCGCCTAGGTACGCTTAGGGAATTTAAAAACCGGATAATGGGTAGCAACTTCTTGATCCATTACTCGGTTGATTGAGCTGTATTCAACACATTCTCCATGAACGCATTTTAATATTTCTGCGTTTATCGCAGATGCCTGGTCGTTTTTTAAATACACAACATCAATTATTTAGGAGAATAACCTTCCCTTCTTCGTCCGGATACGTGCCGTCACAAATTTTCAGTAATAAATCTGAAAACTCTTGGGCATTTTGATTACTCTCAATTCGCGCCCGCATATTGGTTGAGAGATGCATGGGTATGACGATGCGCCATAGATGTGAGCTTTTTAGACATGCCTTAATTTCATCAGCCCTCATCCCTCCGGGATTTACTGGTAAAGTTTGCCTAAAGTCGCCACAGAGAAGTAATATAATACTGCCCATAGGCCGTTCGTTTTGTTTGATGTCACGTAAGGTTCTATCTATTGATTCAACCACTTTCCGATACGCCTTAGTGCACTCCTCCCATATTATTAAGAAACAATCGCGCAAAACCCTGGCTTTGTTACTGTTCATTGGCTGTGGTTTTTCTGCTATACCAGTGCAAATATTCATGCAAAATTGCACTGGATAAGTTCTAGTGTAAGTTGAGTGAAGAAATTTTGATTGAAAAAGCTATTATCATATTGCCACATTTGCAAAAAACACAGTCCATAATAGAATAATTTCATAGCAACGAACTTCTGCTCGTAGCAACTACAGTGAATTCATAGCAACGATCTTTCGCTCGTGGCAATTAGAACAATTTCATTTGTTTTTCTATATTTATTTTTTTTACTCAGTGACCTTCTTTGGTTCATGCACAACAACTTTGCTAAAGATCATCACTTGATCAAATGCATAGTTTACGATTCTATAAAGGACATACAAACAAACATTAATTTTTATATATAGAGATTTTGATGCAACTAATTACAGCATATTAGAGGGAAATAATTTAACTTCTATTTTCCAGAATCTGAGCAATCTATTCTTTAAATTGGTTTAATTACGCCATGTACCTTATTTTGTTAGTGTGTCATAACTATAGCCGCACTACATTTGCACACTGCAATATAGCCGTATTTTTTGTTTTATTTGAAGAAAATGCAAACTATTGAGCTTCATTCACAGTACCGTTGTTTTGTAATTCATTCTCGAACAAAATTCCACACGGCGCGTATCTGAGCGAAGTCAATAAAGCAATATTTTAGCCTTTTTTGATAATTTTTGATCCAAAAAGGCTCAAATTTACTGGAAATTGGGGCGTTCGGACAGAATCATCCGAAATTTCGTCAATAACGGAAACGAATACGAGAAAAAGGAAACTGGAAGCCCAAAATCCAAGCTATCTGAAAGATACAAGCACCGCATTTTGGAAACCGTACACCGCAATTAACTCTATGGTAAGTCTACCGACGATAGCTAACGCGAGTAAGGTGGAAGTATCTAAATTTATAATAAGTAGAGTTTTAAGACAGTCAAAACATATTAAACGGCAAAAACTCTTTACGATGCCGAAATTACATCTTGGGCACAAACATGCCCGTATGGCGTTTGCAAGGAAAAATTTGCAGACAAACTGGAAAAAGATGGTTCATTACTGCGGTACTTCTGTTTTGATCTATTTTCTTTTCTTTTTTAGGTGACTTTTTCAGATGAAAAAAATGCAATCTTGACGGTCCAGACGGATTTAACAACTACTGAAGGGGTCTGCTGAAGGAACCTCGATATTTCCATAAGAGAAATTTCGGAGGAGGTTCCTTAATGTTGTGGGGAGCATTTTGCTCTGATGGAACAGTTGATTTAGCGTTTCCCAGTACACGAATGACTTCGCAGGACTATGTCGACGTTATGAAAGAGAAATTACTTCCTTTTTTGGAAGGTAGAGACGACACAGAATTGATTTTCCAAAAGGACAACGCCCCTGTTCATAGCAGTCGTCTAACTAAAAGTTGGTTACAATGAAATGGTCTCAATGTTATAGAATTGCCCGCTTGTTCCCCTGATCAAAACCCTATAGGAAACCTTTTGGGAACATAAGTGCGTCAAATTTACTGGGAAAATCGACAATATCAAAGTGTGTTTCATCTGAAGGAAGCGGTTATCGATGCGGGGTGGTTGGTAGCCGAAGAATTGAGAATGAATTTGGTGGACAGTACGCCAGATAGGCTCTTTGAGCTTATTCAAAGGAGGGGAGGTCCTACCTATTATTGATTTTCTTTATTTTCCTTATTTGTGTAGATTTTGCCATATTTTTCCCAAATGCGGTTATAGTTATGCAACTTGGGGAACCCTTTTTTGCTCTAAAAAAATAATGGTTTGAAATAAATGAATTATGTTTGTTAAATTATTTGTTTCCTTGACTTTTCTAAAGTATGGCATATTAGTAATAGCTTTAGGTTTTTTTAAACTTCACAAATCAGCTGTTTCACAGTGCGGTTATAGTTATGACAGGCAGTGTATGTAGGGGAGGTAGGCGTTCTCTTAGCCTGATCATGCCCATTTTCAATACCAACCAACTAGATCACCCTGTCAATATTTGACCAAAATTTCAAGGCTCTATCTTCATTCTTTCGAAAGTTATCGTGCGAACGGGCAGACAGACAGACATACGGACAGACAGACAGACAGACAGACAGACATGGCTAAATCGAATCAGGAGGTATTATTATTATATACTTTGGGGGATAGCCGAAGCAGACCACTAACGTTTGGGTCCCTTTTCGCCCCCTCCCGGTCATCAGTGACTTCCAGATGTCGACTGATAATTGTCGACCTCTTTCTTCATCACTGAGTCCCGTGTTATTGCTAGCATTTGTTTGAAGCTGAGTTCACTCATGGCTTCTACACTTATCGTGTGCCTGCCTGTGATCCTCAACCTCGTGCTAGCCAGTGCTGGACATTCGCACACAATGTGTGCTGCCGTCTCGGCCTCCTCCAGGCATAGCCTGCAAACGTCATCTTCCCCGATTTTCATCTTGGCCAGATGAGCCTTAAAATTACCATGCCCTGTGACCAAGGCAGTTATCCAGCTTAGAGTACTCCGTTTATAACTAAGTACCTTTCTCGCTTCCCTGCCTAAAGGGCTGGTCATTGCATTCCGAGCTTGTTTGCAAGTGACTAGCTCCTGCCATCTTTGTTGATGCATGGAGTCCATCCATTTCGCAACCTTCGCTCCAATCATGCCGTTCCCCAGAGCAACTCTGGGTTCTGGGCCAATGAAAGTTGCCGCAGATCCCTGTTTTGCTAGGGCATCCGCCGCCTCATTTCCTGTTGTACCTATGTGTCCTTTTACCCACATCAGCGTAACCTCATTTTCTGAGGCACACGTGTTGAGCTTCCGGACACACTCTAGTACCAGTTTAGAGTTTATGTTCGTCTGCTGCATGCGTCTGATCACCGATTGGTTGTCCAGTGCAATAAGGATTTTCTTCCCCCGCACCTGACCTTCAAGCAAGTGGTCCAACGCATGCAACAAGCCAAGCATCTCTGCCTGGTATACGGACACATACTCTCCTAGACTAAGCGCACATGCTAGGTTTAGCTCTTCAGAGTAAACCCCCGCCCCCGCTGTACCGTCCATTAAAGAGCCATCAGTAAAAATGCTGATGTCATTGTGCATACACTCATTATGTATGTTTCCATCTGCAATGTGAGTCTTGTGTAGTCTTTCAACTACCCTACGTCTACTCATGCCTTCTACCGGCATTAGAGTCTCCCTGACCTCATCATGAATAATGTCTAGGATGCTCTTATGACCGCTGCTAGTTCCAAAGCGATGCCACATGGCATCCCTTTCCATGCGTATTGCCGAAAGCGCCGCCGTTTTCTTTATAAATAAGTCCAACGGCGGCAGTCCCAGCAATGCCTCCATTGCTCGCGTTGGTGTGGTGCGCATTGCACCACATATGCTTACGCAAGCTATCCTTTGTACCCCATCTAGCTTCTGCCTTGTGGTATTCTGCATGACTTTTGGCCACCATACCACTGATGCGTAGGCTAGAATAGGTCTTACCATCATTGTGTAAATCCAGTGTGTCGCTTTAGGTGAAATTCCCCACCTACGAGCACACACTCTCTTACATTGATGCAAAATCCTTTTCGCTTTTTGGATCTTTTCATCAACGTGAACATTCCAAGTTAGTTTCGCATCTAAGGTAACTCCTAGATGTTTCACTTCGTTGGACACCTTGATTTCCGAACCAAAAAGCCGTAAGGGAGTTATCTCTGTCTTTCCTCTTATGAGTAAAAATCATAGTGTTTGATTTACTAGCGTTTATGGTTAGCTCTTGCTCATTACACCATTCTTCGGTTACTTTGAGAGCTTGTCCCATGCAACCTAGAATTGTGTCCATGAACTTTCCACTGACCGTGAGTGCCAAGTCATCGGCGTATCCTACAGTGTGTACGCCCATCGAGTCCAGCTTCCAGAGAAGACTGTCCACGGTGATGTTCCACAGTAGAGGCGAAAGAACACCTCCTTGTGGGCATCCTCGGACTACCTTACCCCGTATTCTGTCACATCCACTGCTAAGATTTACCGCCCTCTGCTTAAGCATAGAGTCGATCCACTTAATTATAATGTAATCAACCCCCCGCTCAATCAGGGCGTTCCTTAGTTTGGTAAAGGAGATTTTATCAAAAGCACCCTCTATATCCATAAAAGTAGACATAGCGATCCCGCCATTGTTAATCTCTCTCTCTGCAACTCTAACAAGTTCATGTAGAGCGGTTTCCGTAGATCTGCCTGCTCTATAAGCATGTTGGCACCTACTCAGAGGACTATACATTAGCGTGGTGTTCTCCAGGTAGTCCACCAACACCCTTTCCATTGTTTTCAACAGGAATAATGTAAGGCTAACCGGCCTGAAGGACTTTGCCTCTGTATAGTCTTTCTTTCCCGGTTTAGGCAGGAAGACCACATTAGCCTCCCTCCATGCCTTCGGGATGTAGCCTGCTGAAAGACAGGCGACGAATATATTCCGGATCCTATCTAGTAGAGCGCTCATGCCCCACTGTAATAGTGCCGGGAATATTCCGTCCATTCCAGCCGTTTTAAATGGAGCAAAAGAGTTTATAGCACTTTTGACTCCATTTGGAGTTATTATCCTCTCAGCTTCTTGTTGACTTACCCCACCAGCTCCCATGTTAGTTTGAGGCCATGGTTGGTCTGACTTGAAACTTCCAGGAAAATGTACCTCCATCAGGGCCTGCAACGTTTCTTCCACTGTTTCTGTCATGGAACCATCAACTTTGCGTATCAGCCCCATTTTCGAAGCAGTGTCTTTCGATATCATCTTCTGTAATCTGCATACTTCTGACGTATCCTTCATGCTAGAGCAGAATTCCCTCCACGTATTTCGTTTCCGAAGACGTAAGGTTCTTTTCAGCTCCCTCTTTTTATCCTTGTATAGTTCCCAAGAGTGAGAGTCTCTCTCCCTCATGTAACGGTTAAAGGCTTTCCTTGTCTCTTTTTTCATAGACTCCAGTTCCCTACTCCACCATGGTGTTGGGTCCTTTTCGTCCACTACTGTGGAGGGACAAGCGTGTTCGAAGGCGCGATTAATAGCGTAGTTCAGTTGTTCCACTGTTCGCTCTATCTCGACCGTATTCCGAGGTATTCCGTCTTGAATATCCTCGACTTGTTCCAATAAATATGTCTCGTACTTAACACGATCAGCATTTTTTGGCACTCTTATACGTTTGCGTTCGCTACTCCGTTTTCTGCCATACAGAATTTCAAACTGGATAGCCCTGTGATCAGACATGGTTAGCCTGTCCACCACTCTCCAATTCTGAACTCTGTCAAGCATATTAACAGAGCTTAGGGTAATGTCGATCACCTCAGCCCTTCGTGCATCCACGAAGGTGGGAGCGACCCCCTTGTTTGCTACCAGCAGATTGTACTTTTCCACAAATTCTAGCAGCTGCTGTCCTCTGGGATTGTCATCTGTGCTGCCCCACACAGTGTTGTGCGCATTGGCATCACAGCCTATGATCAGGGCCATATCTCTTTCTTTACAATACCTTACCAGATTTTCTACTTCCTCTGATGGAGGTGGTTCTGGTGCATCATAAGGGAGATATGCTGATGCAATTAGGAATGATCCTGCACCACTGCCGATCATTACTACCGTAAGATCAGGCGAGCAGAGATGCATCATTTGTACTGCACGTATTCCATGACGCACCAGGATGCATGTCCTTATTTTACCGTCCACCTGTGCATGGTACAGATTTGCGGTTTGTTGTGACAAACCCCTAATTTTGTTTTGTAAAATCCAGGGTTCCTGTATTAAAGCTATGTCCAGTTTCTCTTCATCAAAGCATCTCGTCATCAACGCTGATGCCGCTTTACTATGATGAATATTCAGCTGGCACACAGTTAGTGTTTCTTTGTTCGGGCCCGCCACCATCCCTGATAGTCAGCAGATTGAACGTTGATCAGAGTGCACGTTGTCTGAACTAACCTCTCCGCGCCTTCTGGCGCGTCATTGTCCGCTCCAACAACGCCTCCCTTCTCCCCTGGAGCGTCTTCTTCAGAGACTAACCTCTTCAACCCTTGCGAGTCGTCGCTGTCCGTCTCATTGGAATTCCTCCAGCCACTTTCTCCAAGAATGTCTTGATGTATTTTCATATTCTTGTTTTTATTTATTGATTCAGGTTTGGGTTTCCCGTTCTCGGACCACAGCCGAGGCAATTGCCAGCATATTGCTTCCCGCTACTCCCCGCCCCTATAGGAACATTATGACGATCCGGCCGTTCTTTCCTCTCTGTGTGCCGCGAAGCAGACTCCCTCGCGACCTCCCGAAAGTTCCGTAGGCGTTCATGCCACTCTGCACCTGCTACCCTTGAAGCAAATCAAGGTTTCTCTCCTAGTCTAACAGATCGCTACTCTGTAGACCGCGGTTCAACAGGTGCAAGAAAGGAGCAAAGTGAAGTGTTGGATCCGGAACCCCGCAGGTGAACTTTCACCTCAGTCACCAGCTCCAACCTCACACCTGGTCGCCGTGCCACCTATGCAGAGAGTTTCATAGGCGCCCCTCTGCCAACGTACGGTCGGGGAGACAGTTTACACTACCCATACAACTGGTTATTGTACAGATGTGTGGCAGTAACTTGCTCCGTTTGTGATGACCATTTGCGTCCCTGGTCACCTTCCCCCGATGGGCACGGGCGCATAACACCCCGGGGATTTAGGACATTTGACACTCCGTATGGGCTACCTTCGCCAAAACTATAGAACACAAGAGTTGGCCAAGTAGGGAGTGTGTCGATTGCTTACATATCGCAAAACGGCGGTACTCGCGTAATGTGATAGTACACGCAACCGGCCCCATAGCTCAGCCTTCGCTATTCGCGAAGTTACCAGCGGCCACCACGCGGAGGTGCTATGTAGACTTGCCCATGAGTTTCCCCACAGACCTGACCACCAATCAGGAGGTAACCCTGGTCATTTATATATATGTACATTGCTATACCTCCAGAGCCTCCTTTAAGGTCTTACATATTTCCGTCGTGACAAAAACAATATATCCTATACTAAAAGTCTAGGGTATAAAGATGATAATAATCATATTCTTGTAGCAGAATTTTTGGTTTCCAGTTAATTCAATAAACAAATCTTCTTCTTTACCATGTTGTAATTCATCCATATAACATTATAAAAGCATAAGCAGAGGAAATACAAAAAATACTATCTATATATTGAAAATAAAGTCTCCAATACATTGGATAACCGTTCTAATTCAAGATAGTAAAATAAATTAAGAGCCACAAATGATTAAAAAAAAAAACTTTTATTCAAGATTTAAAAAAAATCTGATTCTCCATTATAACCTGTCAGAAAAATTATGTGACGTAACAAAAATTATTATTCCTAATGGCGCAACGTTTAGCGCCTTCTGTGTACTGAGCCCCTGGTTCGAATCCTGCTGAAGACAATAGTCTTTCCAAAGAAAGGAGATATACGTGTCGGACTATGAGCCCACTCAGCTGTTAAAATGAGTACCCATTCGGGATAAATAACTCGATTGAGCATATTGCTGATCATACACCTCTACGTACGCCGCGTCGCGCCATCATGGTCATGAAAATGAGATGATTCTAACACACCTCGATGTCGTAATAATCCCTTAATAGATAACTGGTTTGTTGCGCCTGTTATTTTTATGATTTATAAAAAAAAATCACAGAACTAACAAGGAACACTAGGGAGGTGTCCCCTTCCGATTTCGATGAAACTCATATATATTGTAGAGGAGTCGAAACTAAGCGACACGTATTTTTTTTTTATCGGGGGATACGCAGTTTTAAGGGGGGAAACCATGGTCAGAAGGTGACCACTTTTGGGGTTGATTTTTCAATTAAACTTATAAGAAGGGAATTTTCGTAAATGTTCATCATGGGAATAAATAGCTCGTGAGAAATTATGAAAATCACAATTGATAGTTCCTCCGGAAAGTCTAAGGTATAAAAATGATACAAAGTATCTACATTGCATGCAGATACATCGAAACATGGATATGTCTTATGCCTACCGAAAGCGTGGGATGTGTTTTGTCGAATGATTTCATCCAGTATAACTATACTGGGATCTTTATAAAACTTACGTCGATATTTTCAACACAACAGGTTACACGCAGTCGGTAGCCAAAGACATATCCATGTTTCGATGTATGTGCATGCAGTGTAGATACTTTGTATCATTTCCCACCAAAAGCCAATAACCTGTCTTCCAAGAACCAATTCCCGATAAACCCACCCCAAATCAAACTTAACACCCCCTTTAAGAGACGGAGAGACATACTTCATTGAAAACTAACGTCCCCATATCAACCGGATACACCCGTTCTAATTAGATTGAACACCCAACCACATGAGACAGATAGACACGCCCTATTGAAAGTCAACATTTATGCTGCTAATACATCGTACCGTATGTGGGGCTTTTGTTCTATGTTTATAGCACGTATTATAAATCCGCCATTTTGTTCTATATGTTGATTGTACGTGTGGTGGGGGCCAACATTGTGAACCAGTCAGACCTCAAATCGCCGCCATTGCAACTGCACAACCACAGTCGCTGGATCACCCCATTTAGCTCGAATTATTTTCATCCGCTCTCGCTCATCTTCGGGGGGCGGGAACTATGTACACTCTCTCAAATTGCGTCTGCGCATGTCCAAGTGTTAGTCGAACTGACTACTTGCTACTTTTTCTGGGATCCTAGTGATTCAGATAGTACAATGGGTGCAATTTTAAATCGGCCACTACATTCATTCTTGCCGTCCACAACGTCAACCTTTATCGCTATCAAATCAACATCTCAACATGTACACACAAGATCCCCGCAAGCGCGCCGCCCGCGCGGATCCACAAGCAACAGCCATGCACAATAACCACTTCACTCAAACGACATGCACAACCAGAATAGAAAAATTTTCAATGGGCTTGTTTCCTTTTCTGACCCCCGAGTAGAAAAACAGACATTTCGTGTGACGGACAGATTTTTAGGATGACCCCCAGCTATAAGACATATCCATGTCAAAAACATGAAAGAATGCAGCTAGGGGCCGGATAGCCCAGTAGGAAGAGCACCCGATGCAAAAAGAATGAGTAAACTGTTTTTTTATTTTTTTGCTCGAAACTGGAATTTTCGGAGGCGCAAGTTTGATTTTGTAGAAAATTATGAATTATTCAAAATATATATACTAAAATATATGTATATAGGTATATAGTTTATTAGGGACCATAATTAGTACAGAAATGATATTCATCAAAAAAATGGTGCAGGCAGAGAGACTTTCTGCACCACGAGCATCTAACTACCGCAACATTAGAACAACAATCAACTTCACATTTTGGATAAGAAGATTGTCCAAACGCAAAATCGACACGTGCGGATTATTGAAATCAAAATTGAGGCTTGGGATTTCTGGAATCCAATTTTATTCTTTCATAAAAAGAGAGACTGTATTATTTCATATCTCTTCCGATGCAATCATTTCCGTGAAAGCCAATAGTTACTTGATATAAAAAATATTATTTCGTGAGGGTAATTACCCCGTCAGCTTCAACCCCGAGAGGAACCATTATTGGATAATCTCACGATTTCTCATAAGCTATTCATTACCTCAATGGAATTAATAAATAACTCGACCACCTTGGTGGATGATGTTGCCAGGAAATTATTTTTTTCACCCTAGATAACTCCAGTTTTGGGAAAAACCAAAAACAGATATTCCGCATTACAGGGGTAGTTTACCCCCCAAATTTCAATCCCCGGAGGAACTAGCAATTGTGATTTTCATAATTCCTCACGAGCTATTTATTCCCATAATGAACATTTACGAAAATTCCCTTCTTATATGTGGAATTGAAAAATCACCCCCAAAAGTGGTCACCTTCTGACCATGGTCCCCCCCCCCCCTTAAAACTGCGAATCCGCCGATAAAAAAAATACGTGTCGCTTAGTTTCGACTCCTCTACAACATATATGAGTCTCATCGATTGTGATTTTTTTTTTATAAATCATAAAAATAACTGGCGCAACAATCCAGTTATCTATTAAGGGATTATTACGACATCGAGGTGAGTTAACTTATTAACTTATTTCTCACCGCTAAAGAATAGTTTTTTGAAAAAAAAAAACTAGCAACGGAAAGAAATTGTCCAAAAGAACAAATTTTGACAAGAGGGATTGTCGAAAGGAACGGTTGTCGAAAGCAACGCACCAAATGGAAAAATTGACAAAAAATCGTTTCGGATACCGTATGTTGCAAGCACTCCAGGCGGCCACGGCACGACGTCGGGCTGTCGCGCCACCATACCGGGTCCATTAAGTCGACTTCTACGACCAGCCGGGAATGTCTGTAGCTTATTTTTATGCCCCACAACAAAGGGCGAGCTCTGAAAAGTAAATATTAAAACAATATCGAAAATCAAGGCTCGTTTTCTCAATGTCTAATTAAACTGCCTGTTGGCTACCCGGGACACTAAATTTAACCTTAGCGTATGCAACACTCAAAATATGATAATGCAGTCGACAGCTCATCTAATCCAGTAGAAAATCACCTGATTTTCTTGGCGGAATTCTGCCGCCTGTTCTATTCTATTCTACGTGTGCGCCATTTCTCAGCCTTATTTTACGGCTGAGTTGGTTTCAAATCTCCTTCCTTCGAATGAATTTACAGGACTCTGTTCTTTATAACCAGTTTAATTGTCTTATTTGAATGTGCAAACGTAAACAGCTCTAGATTTCAAAATCTCAGACGCCCATATCAGCTGTTTGGAATTATCGTCCGACAAATTCTTAACAGGAAGATGAGTGCCGTTTAGCGTTTATCTACAGGATAAATTTTAACCCTAGATTACCGCACACTAAAAACGTTACTTTTTCGGCATGGGGTGCATTTGCACCCCATCTATAAAATACGAACGATATTGTGACAGGAAAGGTATATTTTGCTTGCGGTGAACTGTATCCATTTCATTGGTAGTTACTGTATTACTAGTATTACGTGTTGTGCGGTGAAATTTTACAGTAAAAAGTAAAAAAACAAATCAAAACACGTGGAAAGAGGTGAATATTTTTTGTATTGTGAAATAATAATAATAAGATGGCTGAATTCAATAGAACCTTGAGACGCTTTAATCGTAGCAGTGATGGGGGATAGTGGAGACAGGCAACAATTAGCGTTGCAATTTGCTGGGATTAGTTGACAAAGAAGAAGACCCCTTTCATGTCGGTGGCTATGATAAGACGATTAGAACAAATGATCAACCCCAAAGGGAAAACGGCAAAAAAGTATATGGTCGAGTTTATGATTCAATGTTTGAGTTCTCTGATAAAATGGCTTTATAGTACGGGAGCTCGTGAAAAAAAAAATCTGTATCATTTCAATACGGCTGAAATTTTTTTGATCAGCAGTAAATCCTTAAATTAGATGCTCGCCGCCCGGCTTAAGGTACTCGCTGCATACCATCGGATGGAAAAAAAAGATGAAAAATTGTTTTCGATGAGTGAAATCGTATTATTTTAAGCTGCACCAAATTTCTATATGCGATAGATGAACTATGTAGAAATTGGAGATTGGGTGACTTAAAATGTAACTCGTTGCCTAAAGTCGGCTTAAATGAACCCGAAATCTCATAAAAAAAAAATTTCATAATGTATCAAGTCACTACGTTTGGAATTTGCACAAGACCTTCATGGTGCATTTCTACACCCTAATGTGGGAGGCTTAAACTCTTGAGCCGTGACGAAAAGTGACTTAAAACGTTCCAAAGTCGCTGTTCAGATTCTGTTTCAGGAATGATAAAAAGTTAAAATTCGCAGGTTTTTTTTTTTATTGCAACGTTACTGCTCGTTTCATTTGGGTCAGACCCAGTTACAACTACCATGAGTTAGTCAGAAAATAGAAAACATGTAATAGAGTTGGTCGTCACACTTCTGAGGAGCTGACTACACGATCACTTTTCTTTTTTCCTGAAATCGCTTATCTACGAAAAACACATGAGTCTATTCAACAACTTGGTTGGTTGCTTGGCATCGAATTATCGACGGTTAGTGTCCGAGAAGAAAATTCATCATTCAGTATGGAATCAGCGGGTGCGCGATGTTTTCTTTGCACAAAAAGTACTGGAAACCTTAAACTATTCGACGAAGATAAGTTGATAAGTGCCTCGAGGCTCAGCAGATCAGAAAAAGTTTCAATCTGAAATACAAGGATGTTGCACTTCCAGCTACCCTGAATGCTACGTGTGGTTACCACAGGAAATGTCGCGGGGATCTGTTGGCATTACCGGCTGTTTACAGAAAAAGAATAATCCCGGGTTCTTCGTCGAGCAATTTTGAATTAAATCCATCTCTGGTTTCGGTGCAAATGGAACCTGGAATTGAAGAAATTGAGAAACAATCAAAGTCTGATAGAGTACCACAAGAGTCCGTCTCATCGAACGATAGGTAATTGACGCATGGATTGATTATTTGTAATTTTTACTGTTTCATTTTTATACCGTAATCGTAGGGACCTTAAGCTCGCCAACTAAATCTACTATTTCCTACTTAGTATATTGCTTGAAAAAAAACAAGATCATACTGTGAGGAATAGAGTGGCAGTTGCTTCAGTAATTAATAATCTGAAATTTTGCACCTGATTCCGAAGAAGAAATATCGTCAGAGAGTGAACGTGGCGATGATCTCGAATGGAATTCTGGCGTATTATTGAGTGATGAAGACTGAATTTGATTTATTCGGACGCGGATCCAAGGGGGGGGGGGGAAGTTAACCTCTGAATAAATTGTTAAATATTCCTCTTTTTGTACAACATTTTTAGAATATTTATATAATAAACTTTTAAACTCGAAGATGCGCGCTAATTGAACTATATTGAAAGTAGGAGAGATAGGTGTTTTGAGCAATTAAGGTCCAGAAGAAATGAATCCGAGTAGTCTATTCTATATCATAATCACAACTAACCTGCCAATCGAGCTTGCTCGCACTGGCAAGGCTGCTCAATTGCTCCAGAGGGGTCGAAGTTATCATATCTAGGCCGAGGAAGACGTCACCAAGGCGATTCATGCGACGACAGGCAGCAACACTGCAACAAAAAGGAATGCACTTGCGAACTTCAACTTTTTATCATTCCTGAACCAGAATCTGAGCAGCGACTGTGGACGGTTTTAACTCACTTCTCACCACGGTTCAAGAGTTTAAGCCACCCGCATTAGTATAAAGAAATGCACCATGTTTCGAAAAGTATTTTTTTAAAGACATCTTTTTTTCAAAGCAGCTAGTAAATCTACAGGCATCCAACTTATCGCTAATTAAAGCTTATTTAGTTTTAAAGAAAATCAGTCCTTATAATTTTCCACGTGGGACTAGTATTTAATCCGTTATTTGATGAAACAAATAAAAAAAATGATTATTTCATTTTGTCCTTGGGCTTAAAAAAAAACTTTGGATCGTTTTAAGTCACTTTTCGTCACGGCTCAAGAGTTTAAGCCACCCAAATTAGTGTGTAGAAATGCACCATGAAGGTCTTGTGAAAATTCCAAACGTAGTGATTTGATACATTTTAACAAAATTTTTATGAGATTTCGGGTCCATTTAAGCCGACTTTAGGCAACGAGTTGCGTTCTAAGTCACCCAATTTCCAATTTCTAAAATACATAGTTCGTCTATCGCATATAAAAATTTGGTGCAGTTTAAAATAATACAATTTCACTCATCAAAAACAATTTTTTAATTTTTTTTTTCATTCGATGGTATGCGGCAAGAATCTTAAGCCGGGCGGCAAGCATCTAATTTAAGGATTTACTGTGGATCAAAATTTTTTCAGCCGTATTTAAATGATACAGACTTTTTGTCACCTTGTAGTCCGGATGGCGCAACGGTTAGCACGTTCGCCTTCAACGCACTGGGCCCCGGTTCGATTCCGGGGATTTACGTGTCGGACTATGAGCCCACTCAGCTGTTAAATGAGTACCCATTATGGGGTAAATAACTCGGTTGAGCGTGTTGCTGATCACATACCTCTGCACAAAAAACCGTCACGATCTAGAAAATGAGATGATTCTAACTCATCTCGAGGCCGTGGTTCAAATTGGACTGTTGCGCCAGTTATTTATTTATTTTATTTTGTCACCAGCTCCCGTACTATTAGTGTCGTATGTTCCGAAAATGAATAAACAGGTTGTTTTATTGTCAACACACCACACGAGAAATAAAAGTACAATTGGGACTAAAGGAAAACCCGAAATCATATGCGACTATAACAAAAGTAAAGGAGGTGTTGTTGTTTTTGAGCAAATGATATCAACTTTTACCAATGCTCGCCAAAATCAACATTGACCGATGATCGCATTTTATAACTTACTGGACGTGGTTGCCCTGGCATTTGTCATCATTTATAAAAATTTCGCGCTCGGTGGTAGTGATCGTACGGTCGGTCACTGCTCTACGATACTAATCTAGAGATCGGAGATCAAATCTCGGCGCGATCAAAAACTGCCTGTGAGTACTAATAGTACTCTCAAAGTGCTCCAAGCTTGTCAGTATAAAGACGGCGTGGATAGGAGGTGCATGCTAGCAACTGCACTTCCGAAAAGTAGATATGCTATTGAAACATCAACAAGGCATATAAATGCTAGAGATGTTGACGTGCCCATGCCCCTGGAGGGGTCAAGGCAATTAGAGAGAGATAAAAATTTCGATACATCAATTGAAAATAGAAACAGCTTGCAATGGAATTGATTGAGTCGGAACTAGCAAATCGTTCAGATCCTTCGAATAACCAAGTAATTGGCTAAGACCGTGTTGATGCTCTTAGAATTTTGCAAAGAATTTGGCCAACTCCTATTCAATCACTTGATGAAAGGCTTCCCCGAAAAAAAAGTAAAAAATTTTAGATACGAAATGTGTTTTGATTGATATATTGATTTTGAATGCTTACCAAAGTTTTTTTTCAGGCCAGATGCCAAAAGTGTCCAGGAAGTGAACAGAGAAAAGCCAGGAATGCATGTGATACTTGCTCAAAAATTGTTTTCCCTCGTCACATGCCAGCCAGAGCCACCTGCACCACATAATTTATTCATAAAACTTTCTTAGCTTTTACGGCAGATCTTGATTAATTTTTATTAAATATCTTCCCAATAACTTTATATGATATATTCCCACTTACTATACATATGTGATTTCATTGCGAAAAATATTAATCTTTTTGGGGTGCAAATGCACCCCAAGGTAAAAAAGTGACTAAAAAATTTCAAAAAATTCTGAAAATTTCAGAAAAAATCCCACGGCCAAGGAAACACTAAAAACAATAGAAAACAGTTGAACTTAAAGGTACTGAAGACCCCAGGCAGAAAAAAATATTGTAGAAACTGAAATTTAACAGATGGTCAAAGTAGGCTTGGGGTGCAAATGCACCCCATGCAGTAATCTAGGGTTAACCAGACATTGTGAAAACGGCCCTTAAAATAATAACATTTAAACAAAAAATAGGCTACTTTACTTTCGCATAATATGCGAAATGAAAAATATTAAAAATAGAAAATATTGGAAATTAAAAGTGTGGAAAATATATAAAAATATGGAAAATATGTTAAACGGAAAATTTTGAAAATGGGAAATATGGAAAATGGATAATGAAAAGAACTGAAAATAGAAAATATGGAATATAAAAAATGGAACATAAGAAAAATGGAAAATATGGAAAGTGTTAAAATTAAAAATTCAAAATGAACAGGAAAATGGATATGTGGAGAAAGCAAAAATCGAAAATATTGAAAATGAAAAATATAGCATATTAATAAATTAAAAATATGAAATAAGAAAACAAAAAATATGAAAAATGGAAAATGGAAAATTTGGAAAATGGAAAATACGAAAATTAATACTTAGGAAAATGGGAAACAAGTGCATATCGAAAATAAGGAAAATGAATAATGTGGTAAATATAAAGGGGTGGTCGATATCGCTCATTTCGGTTAGATGCTAAACCTGTTAATGCTAATATATAATATGTATAAGCAATGAAAACAGGTATACCTCATCATCATTATTGTGGCATCCGGGCTGTATGATGCCAGAATGAACATTGTCGGCGGGCCTTGGATCATTGCCCAATTATCTCGTTCAAATGAACGCATCCTCCAGATTCGGAAGCCCAGCAGTTGTTCGGCGTCAGCATCAACATCTTCTCAACGGGCAGACCAATAAATCCGGACAGTTGGTTTTTATTAATTTAACGTAACACGAGATTAAAGAAACATTTTTTATTAGATATATCCACTAGGTACCACTTCGTGTACTTGGCTAGCTTGTCATTTCTTGTGTTTTTAGTAACGCGAGTCAGGATTTTTTTTATACCCTTCACGGATGTGGTAGGGTATATCAACTTTGTCATGAAGTTTGCAACGCATAGAAGGAAGCATCTCCGACCATATAAACTATACAGGGTGTCCCAAACCCCAACGTCAACCCGGAAACCGGTGATAGACCAAGTGGTGGCAGTTATCAGAAAAGTATTAAAAAAAGTCTCCGTCAATTATTTTTTGACTTATAGACATTCAAAAAATAATTGGAAAAATGCATACCCTGTGATGATTTTTTAAGTACTGTTATTACAAATTTTCATTTTTTTTTATGAAGCAACCCTGACTAACTGTTCTATGAATCACAATCTAAAAGTAAAAAATTATTGTATTGGTGTAAAATAAAATATGACTTTTTTCCCCAATTTTGTACTCAAAATTATCACTTATCTTAACTTCAACCGACTGCACTGTAAAAAAAAATATACCACGCGGTTTTGGCAAGTAACTGTAAAAGATGGCGCATTTTGTCCAGATTCCAAAATGGTACGACACTTCCTATATTATCTCTTAATTGAGGTGAAAAGAAGTAATAATCTCATTCGTGAGTACAGAGAAGATCCCCGATTCTTTGACAAAATTCTATGGACCGATGAATCCACATTTTCTAAAGATGGTTACATTAACCTCCACAATTTACACGAGTGGCACATTGAAAATCCACATTTAATGCGGCAAAATAGAGCGCAGCATCACTTTAAAGTGAACATGTGGACTGGAATTTTAAATGGCCAAATTATTGGACCATTCGAGCTTTCGGAGAACTTAATGGATTACCCAATTTATTGGAAGACGTGCCACTCAGTACTTTTGCAAATATGTGGTATCAGCACGATGGCTGCCCAGCGCATTATGCCCGTACAGTAAGAGAGTTCCTCGATCGAGAATATCCCGAGAGGTGGATAGGGCGGTCTGGTACAATTTCGTGGCCGGCACGTTCACCTAAATCCCCTCACCTAAATCCCCTCGATTTTTTTACTGGGGTGCGGTAAAAGGAAAGGTTTACACGAAAGAAATAGAAAATTTGGAGGAACTCCGCCGAAAAATTACGGAAGCCGCTGAAGCCATTAGTTCCGGAAGATTCGCCCGGCTTATAACTCGATCCTTTTTAAGAAGATGTCGTGCTTGCATTGCAGCTGAAGCCAAACATTTTGAACATTTGTTGTAAATTGAAGTTCTAACGTTTAATTGTAAATTGATTTTTTTGTTCAATAAATTACACTTTTGCCTAAATGAGATTATTCTTTTGATCTCAATTAAGACATAATATAGGAAGTGTCATACCATTTTGGAATCTGGACAAAATGCGCCTTCTTTTACAGTTACTTGCCAAAACCGCGTGGTATATTTTTTTTACAGTGCAGTCAGTTGAAGTTGGGATAAGTGATAATTTTGAGTACAAAATTTTGGAAAAAAGTCATATTTTATTTAAAACCAATACAGTAATTTTTTACTTTTAGATTGTGATTTATAGAACAGTTAGTCAAGGTTGCTTCATAAAAAAAAAAATAAAAAAAATGTAAATTTGTAATAACAGTACTTAAAAAATAATGTCTATAAGTCAAAAAATGATTGACGGAGACTTTTTTTTAATACTTTTCTGATAACTGCCACCACTTGGCCTATCACCGGTTTCCGGGTTGACGTTGGGGTTTGGGACACCCTGTATATTACATACTAAGGTTAAATTCAGAACAACAATGCCAAAAATAAGGAAATTACTTGAATTCTCTTTAATTTCGGCACGAAAAAAACAACCACTTTTTTTTTTCTATCTAGCAGTTATATATATATATATATATATAGGGGCGACCGGTAGCGCAGTGTGTTGAGGCATCAGTCTCATGTTTGACTACCGGCGTTTCGGGTTCAAATCCCGTCCACGACGTTCGTGGCCATTGATGTGCAGGAGGTGCATGCTGGCAACTGCATTCTCCGAAACCAATTTATGCCAACGAAACGTCAACTGGGCCACATGGAACAATTGACGCGCTATGCCCCACAGGGGGTTAGGGCAATTGAGTAGTAGTAGTAGTAATAATTTCGATTCAATTTCGTCTACATCTTGTTATATCAGAAATGATATCTTATGTGTTTCGTTACTTCGAACTGGCGAAGTTTTGCGGTCATTTGCAGAAACACATATCGATTTCGTCATTGGATTTGGGCGTAATAGATACCTACGATATGGCTAACGGCTAGGGCTGCTGGCACACGGTAAACAGTTTCATTTCAAATTTGCTATCCGGCCCGCTGAGCTTAAAATTTTAAAAATCTGGCCATTTTCAGAAAAAGTTTGCCGACCCCTGATCTACAGGATAAGATTTAACTAGGCATTTAGAAAACGGCCCTGAAAGTTGCAATTTGTGTCGGCTTTTTACAATATATTTTTCATTGCCTACTTTCATCTATCTAGCGCTTCCTCGGTCGCAAATTCAAATTTCGTTCAAGTTTGCTGCAAGTATGCTTATATTTGAACGTGTATATGAAATTTTTGAAACATTCCTTAGTTCACCGAGCGACGCATACTGGTTCGCATCTTCGACTAATAGTGAATTTTAAATTGAGATTAATTCGCAATCCCTTTACGTGGGCTCTGCGACTTAAGGCGTTGCTACCTTCAGTACACAGACCTAGAACGCTCGCTTTGCTATACGCTACATCGGTAAAGCCACTATTAGCCATGATGCGAACCACGATGGGTCGTCCAGTAAAATAGGAATATACCAATTATTTTAAGCATGGTCAGTGTTCAAGCTGCTTGAAACACAATGATAAATGATTAGAAAAAAAAACCGTCCGAGCGTCTGTAAGAGCCGCTTGTATCATGTAAACCAAGACGTATAGTGCCGACGGAAAATTTTGCAGGCTTGAAGGATGCTTACTTGCACGATTTATCAAGCAAATATAAACATTTGTTTGATTGCAAGATTTATCAAGCAAATATAAACGTTTGTACAGGCCTTTATTTCCATAGCTGGCACAAGATTGTGATAATTTAATTTAGAGAAAGAGAAATGTCACAAAAAGGAGCGCTGTTCGTCGGTACTCTGGCCCGACCAATGCAAGCACAAAAGACCGATTTGCTTTGCTGCTTTTCAGATCCTTTATATTCATTAAGCCCTTTATATTCTAGATTCCCTTATGCCCATAGGTCATAGGTCTCATAAACCAGTTTCCGAATACACCCATATTTACTAGGTATAGCTTCCATTTGTCGTCCTGACCAAAGGACTCAAAATATACTCCAGTGAATTGGTCTCGTCACCCCATTAAGAAGGTATAGCCCGTATTTGCTAGGTTTGGTATCAGTTTCACTCCAAAGTAATAAAGGTCCGGTTGTCAAGACCAAAGGACACGAAATCATTTTAACGTACTGAAGTGCATTGACCTTATCACTCTGATTCAGAAGATACGTATTGCCTAGATTTCACTTCTGCCTAAAAAGGTCCTTTCTGATCAAAGTACTCAAAATGCCTTAGCAGTTCTCCAACTGCTTCTCTAGAATAAAGAGTACTTAAGACTGCGAATAAATAAGATTGAATAATAGCTACTGCAGATTCAAGAACTAATAGGGCGATTTGTCCTACTGGAAGCAGACTTACTATAATTATTGAGAGAGACAGGACTGTGTTTCCTAAAAGTGTTAATAATAGGTGTCCTGATTCAGGAAATACCCACTTTTTGATAGATCTCGTTCCTGGGCAATTCGTCGGCCGATCGTTTATTCGATATTGTGATCGCCCGATAGACGAATGTGTCAATCGCAGACAATTTTTCTGATGGACCAAAAAAACCGCCGACATTTTTTCAAAATATGGTATTATACAAATATAAAAATACTACTCGTATAATATACCCCTGTATATAGGTACAACTTGGGCTACCGGTAGCTCAGTGCGAAGAAGCGTCAGTCTCATGTCTGAATACGATTGGTACGGGTTAAAATCGCGTCCACGGAGTTCGTGGCCATGGATGTTTGTGTCGTCTTTCCGCTGTGGTGCGGGGCATAATAATAAGCCACAACATCGCCCGACTTGTCGCAGGTAGGCCGCTAAATAGGAGCAGCAGGTGCATGCTGGCAACGTGCTCGTTCGAAACGAAAACCTAAAACTAAGCAACATGGAATAGTTGACGCGCTACGCCCCACTAGGGGTTAGGACAAAAGAGTTGTAGTACTATAATACAACTTACCTGTAAATGCGTTGCAAAATGGACGTTTCTTAGGATCCAAAGTCTGTGTTCGACGTATATCTAGCTCCTGAAAAAGAATTCAAAACAAGCACATGGCACATAATTCGAAATTTAATACACTTCTTTCAATGGTTACCCGTGGTGTAAGAATGGCGCATTGAGCAACAACTAAAGTAATCATATAAAATGAAATCATCGTAAACCAGCCTTTCACTAACAGCATTTTCTTCACTCTCCGTGTGAATCTGATTGAACGAATGATAAATTCCGGAATACCTAAACGTGGAAGATAAATGCAAATAATTTAAACATTTCCTTACAAAAATATCTAATTTTCTATTAAAACAGGTCAACGAAATCACACTCTTTTCTATTCATTCACTCAGTTTCTGTAATTCTCCACACATGACTCTAAGTATCTTTCCATCACATCTCATTCACTGGATGTAGGTCTATCAATTATACAAATAACATACTCGTATTTTACCACCCTTTAAGACCGTTATTGCGACCATTTAGATTTCGAAAAACACCGGCAACCACTTAAAGCAAACAGCAGGACGACCTCTTTTACTATGAATTAGATTTCTCGCCCTATTCGATGAAACGTCTAGCCTAGTTTCAAGGGACTTTTTTTGGAAAGATTATTCCGACCATAAATGGGTGTTTAGACGTTAGATCTGTTACCAGTCCTCCTATCAGTCCAACTATCAGACCAAGCCAACTAATAGCTGAACTGATATCAGGTCTGATAGATTGACTGATAGCCGTACTGATAGCTGGACTGACAGCTTAAATCATAGTAGGTCTGAGGGAAGATAGTAGCTGAACTGGCATGACGTCTGGAAACCCCTTAAGATAATACATACATAGAACTCGAATATGTCCCATTTGTAACGAATTAGGAGAAATTCGATTATACCACATATATTATGAATTACAGTGAATTGAAGGAAAAATACTTAAAATAATGGTGTAGAGAATATTGTAGTTGTAGATATTGTATTCAATATGATTCAACGTTATAATTGCCCGAAATCACTCTTTTATACATGTATTCAAATAATTTAAGATTATTAAATTGTATTGCACAAAAACTAACGATTCACGTTGTAATTTATTCTACAGGAATAGCACGAATGGTTTCACCAAGAACAAACTGTTTAAAAATTCTAAATTCCTCTCATTTCACTAAAAACGAATAGTTCATCCTTGAATGTAGGAATATCAACAAATCATACATCATTGTTCTAGGTCCACTTCAATTGATTACACACTTTCAAAACACATTTTTTAATATTGTATCAAAATCTTAAGATATCATGAAGAGCAATAACCACTACAGTTCACATACAAATTAGATACCTTGTTTTAAGACTTCACTAGCTGCTTTCGTTCTGTACAAATAAACTCCGCTAAGCTTCCAAGTGTTTGCATATATCTTTTAATAAATCCACTTCCAGAAACACTGAGAACTATTTGCCTCCAGTGCTCGGCTTTTATAGCAAAATGACCATCATATCGCATCCTGAAAGTAGCCTGTTTTGGTTGTACAAGCTTGCCTCGTCCTCGTCACTTCTTCGCTTCAAAACAAGGTGACACTGCTCCAACAAGCAGAATCGCCTCAACATAAGCCCAATCCAAGATGGGTAAATTAAAGAGAAAGAAAAGGAAACAATTGACACCGCGGGTGGTTGCCACAATATTTTTGCAGCACTTCTTGGATATTCCACTCGCCTTTTATTATAGTTATAGGACGAAGAAATAGTTGTTGGCTGGGGAAAAAAATCCTTGTCTTCATCTCGAAGTTCACAGTAAAAAGTCAAAGGCCATATGTAGGTAACCCCTTAACAAAGTGCCTTCCTCAACATACGAGTTGAACTTAAGTGGTCTCGTGTAATTCTCTTCCTTTTTATCCGCTTTGGACTTTTTTAATAGCATGAATCTCATTTTTCCAATATGCTTGTTCCTACTTTTTTCATTCTTCTTCGTTTTGAGAAACCACGAGAAGAAATTGAAATTTGTATTTGCCACTCTTAGCCAGGGTGTTGAAGCCATTATGATTTCGTTTCATGCCGGGCGCATTTTTCTGACAAGCTTTTAAAATTAGCCACGATGAGAATGACCACAAAAATTTATTAAAAGAGGATAGATGATAAAATAAGATCCCCCAAGATTTTAGTTGGAAGGTTATCGCCTAGCAATTGTATTTTTGGTATATTTATTTTATACTCGTAACATTATAATGTACACAAAAACGTTCATAAAAACACAATTTTAAATTTTTGCAACTATTTATTTGTGTATTTCAAGTTATAATAAAACCAAACGGAAGCTTGGCTTCGGCCTGGAGTCCGAAGCATATACACCCCAGACTTGTACAGCGTATATACCCTACACTTGTACAGACCAAGTGGTGATGGTGATATCAAAAGTACCAATTGGCAAGTGAGTTTGCTGTATGGCTAGTTTATCGGGGAGGTTGGCGATCATTCAGAAGGATCTTGACCATTCTCAAAATCAACTAACTAATACACACTGCAAATATTTGTCAAATTTTTCAAGTCGCTAGCCTCATTCTATCGATTCGGTAAAAAATAGGTATTTTGAGGAAAAATTGGCGAAAACTGTAGCCATTCTACCATACAACATCATCATCATCATCATCATCGTGGCGCGACAGCCCGACGTCGGGCCTTAGCCGAATGGACCGTTGCCCTCCAATTATCTCGGCCCAGTAGGTCCACATATACAGACCTCTCCCAACAAAATCTCGGTCGTCTAGGCAGTCTCACTCCGTCGACTCGTTCTGCATTCATGTACATGTACATACCCTGCCCATTGAAGTCGTTGTAGTTTGACGATTTTCGAAGCTTCCTGCTCATCGTACAGTTCATACAACTCATGGTTGCACCGGATGCGCCATCCATCTCGATCGCAAACAGCCCCGAAAATTCGCTGTAGAGCCTTACGTTCAAATGTGTCTAATGTTTCCGGGGGCTTGAGTTAGGGTCCATGCTTGGCAGCCATAACATAGCACTGGTCGTATAATGGTTTTGTACTCGCGGAGCTTCATGTTTCTGTGCACATGCTTCGATTTCATTATGGGGAGAACCGAGAAAAAAGTCTTATTAGCCAACTGTATCCGTCGCTTGATTTCGTCAGTTTCGTCGGCGTCCCTTGACAGGTTGACACCCAGGTATATGAAGTTGTTCACGAACTCGATATTGAGGTCCCCCACATTGATATGCAGGAGTCCTTGTCGTCGATTGCATCATTATTTTAATTTTACCCTCGTTAATACGTAATCCAACTTCTTTTGCAGCGGTATCGAGTGTTTGCAGAAGTTCTTCTGCGTCGTCCAATCTTCGGGACATGATGTTGATGTCGTCGGCCTACGCTGCTAATTGTGTCGACTTGATGAGTAGCGTCTTGCTGTTGTAAATATTCATAGCCCGAATAGCGTATTCCGGTGCTAGGTTGAAGAGCGTCGGTGCCAGTCCATCGCCCTGCTTCAGACCAGCGCGTATTTCAAATAGATCAGCAAGTCTATTATGGAACCTGACTTGTGAGATGGAGTTGTTCATCGTCATCTTTGTCAGTCGCACTAATTTGGCCGGTATACCAAATAGCAGCATGATGTTGTACAGTACTTCACGATCTTTGCTGTCATATGCCTGCTTGAAGTCGACAAAGATTTGGTATACGTTTACGTTGTATACCCAGCACTTCTTGAGTATGAGTTTGACCGTAAAGAGCTGATCGGTTGTGGAGCGACCAGATCTGAAACCGCATTGATATTCGCCAATGATTCATTCTGCATACGATTTAACTATATTCTATTAAAATATATTTTCTAGAATTTTCGTCAAAATTTTATACGACGTACAAACTTGTGAAGTGGACAGATCATGCTTCTGCGCCAATCGGCTGGGATCGCCTCGTCCTTCCATACTCGCAGAAGTAATTGAAGTATGGCATTAGCAACGCGAGATCAACTTCTTCTACTGTCGGTGGTTGTATGGGTGGGCCTAGATCAACTTCTTGTGTGAGGATGTTAGATGGTAGGTTCAGAAGCTAAGAGGCCCATTATTTGTTAATGTCATCGATATTGCTGATGATGTTTCCATCCTTGTCTTTCCAAAGACTAGTCCTGGGTTGGTAGCCGTTCTTAGTTGTATGTATTTACTAGTTTGTCCGCTTGTCGGGTGTTCCTATTAGCTAAGTTTTCGTTAGTATTCAGCATAGCTTTGCAGACGATAGCACCCTTGACTACACTTACTCTTTCAACTCTGTAGCTGACTCTCGCCGAAATTCAACATCTATCAACAGAGATCGCATGTTTGACTCACTAAATGAAGACATTTCAAAAATTATTGCATGGGGGAAAGCGAATCGAGTAGAGTTTAACACCTTAAAAACTCAATGTTGTCTACTTTCCAATAAGCGATGTGCTGCACCTACCGCCCAACCCATTCTTGTCGATGGGGTCAGCATTCCTGATTCGCCCATACTGAACATACTAGGTATTAACATCTCCAGTAAACTAAATTGGTCCGACCACATTTTTTGCGTTGCAAAAAACACAATGAAGTGTCTGGGCTTTCTGAATCGCTGTAAAAGATACTTTTCACCATCTGATCTGGATCAAATTTACAAGGCTCATATAAGACCGAGACTTGAATTTAATTCCCACATATGGGCAGGCGCAGGTAGAACCGCATTATCCGCGTTAGACAAAGTCCAACGGAAAGCCTTCAAGCTTATTGGCGAGGAACCCATAACATCTAAAATCGAACCGCTTGAACATCGGCGAAGTGTCGGCTGTCTCTCACTCTTCTATCGCTACTACAACCGCCGCGCCGTGGCTCTGATGAAATAGCCAACCTCATTCCTGAGCGTACTTTTCCTTTACGTAACACCCGACTAGCCAGTCGTGCCCATCCTCATCTTCTAGAACTCAGCAATAGTCGCACCGCCAAATTCCATGACTCGTTTGTATCTAGGACAACACGAATGTGGAACGATCTACCATCTTTTGTTTTCCCCCGCAACTATGACCTACAAACATTTAAACGGAATGTACACCGTCACCTTATTCAAACTCAACCCATCTCCCCACTACCTTAATCCCTTACCGCCAAAGCTGTGCTCTCGCATCAAAAGGTTACCCCCTAAGCTTTGGTATAAACATAAAAAAAACTGCTCGTCAAAGTATTTACGTTTCTTACGTCTAATTATTCTATTCGATATTCGCCGTAGCTCGTCATATTTTTTTCTTCTGGCTCTGGTTCCTCGTTGAATCCACTGTCTGTAGGCCTCGTTTATCGCGTCAAGTGAATTTGTGCATTCCAGTAATTTCGCGCTCGCCGGGCTTTACATATATCCCACGACCTTCTCTGCGACATCCTTGATGGTTCCCTTGAGCTCCTCCCAGAACCCATGGAAGCCTGTGTTGCTGATCTTGTGTAGCATAGGCGAAGTCTTTCCTCAAGGGTGGTAGTATACGCCACCGCTGTAGCATCGCTCAGAAGCTTATCAACCGCAAAGATTTTAAGAGGGCTGATTCTCGATTAGTGCACTGAGGAAATTCTACTTCTGTAGGTCGTCTTCACCAAGTGATGATCTGAGTCGCAGTTTGCTCCTCGATAGGAGCGGACATCTATCACACTAGACGCACATCTCCTACAAATGAGGACGTGATCAATTTGGTTGACGGTATGTGCGTCTGGAGATTTCCAGGTCTGCTTGTGAAAGTGTCGATACGTAATGTGCGGCTTGGGGTGATTGTTCACTATGAATGCTACTCTAAACTCCTTGCGGTCCACTTGTAAAAATTGTGTGCGATTTTTTGTCATTGATCTCGCTGCCAAGCCAATTTGTTTCCTGGACTGCAGTAATGCTCAGTTTGTACTTTTCGACCTGTTGAAGGAGGGCCTTCTCGGCCCCCGGTTTGTCAAGGAGCGTACATTCCGGGATCCGAAAGAATAATCCTTTAGTCGTTTGCGTGGTCGTCGATGTTGATCCGTCCAATCCGAAGCTTTTGTTCCAGGTTTCTTGAACGTTCTGCAGTTATCTGCCTTTTCCAAACTGTCTTATCGCTAAAACTTGGCCGTTAGCGGTTTGAAACACTGCCGTTACCAGGAGGCACCCACCAGGAGACTATGGAAAAGATCTTCTGCCCCCATTCTAACATACGAACAGGGTATAACATTTGGAAATGGATATCATTTAACAAAGGAGGTTCAAATATTTTGTTGGTCGAATTTTACAGTGACATCAAAAAAAGTAATCGATTTCTTAATCAAAAAAAGTTTTAGCAATAAATAGTTATTCGGAAATTTTTGATGAGCATTCAATTGTCAATTGTTGTAGTCCGGATGGCGCAACGGTTAGCACGTTCGCCTTCAACGCACTGGGCCCCGGTTCGATTCCGGGGATTTACGTGTCGGACTATGAGCCCACTCAGCTGTTAAATGAGTACCCATTATGGGGTAAATAACTCGGTTGAGCGTATTGCTGATCACATACCTCTGCACAAAAAAACCGTCACGATCTAGAAAATGAGATGATGCTAACTCATCTCGAGGCCGTGGTTCAAATTGGACTGTTGCGCCAGTTATTTATTTTTATTCAATTGTCCGCAAATATGTTACGCCTGAAGAAGTGGAGGAGTGGAATTCATCTAATTTTTCACCGAAAAAAACCCTGGTTTAAGTTGTTTCAATAGTATCGATTGCAAAAAATTTGGTACTATCGCCAAATATATTTTTTGTCTTTCTGTTTCTGTTTTAAAAGCCACGCTTATAATTAAGGTAAAATTAACAAAAACATGTCAAGAATTTTGTTCTTATTTTAAATCGTTCACAAATGTATGATACTTGAGCCACTTAGCAAATAAAACAACTCTTCCTACTGCAAAGAATAAGGAAGCAAAGATGGCCGTTTTTGATACAAGTGTAGTGATAGCAAAAAGTATAAAATATTTCCAAAAATTAATTTCTGACAGAATGGTATACTTCATAAAAAGTTTACAAACTCTTAAAAAACAATATCCAGCTATATTTTACGATTTGTTATCATTTCTTAATATTTTATTGTGCCTCATCGACTGCTTAGTAGCGCATATTGCCACCATGAGTTCGATTAGGCATACTTATTATGAGACGCCTGATATCCTCCTGAGATATTGCCGCCCATTTGCCCTTCAGGGCTTGTTCCAGCTCTCGTCTAAGGAGGGATGCAACGGGTCCTAATGCATTGCTCCATCTGGTCCCATAAATGCTGTATGGAATTTAAATCTCGGCTACACGTTGTTAGTTGCCTTGACCCCTCCAGGGGCATAGGCGCGTCAACATCTCTACCATTTCTATGCCTTGCTGACCGAGAGCTACACGTTGGCCAGTGAAGAAGGTTGATATTATTTGCAGTAAGGAAATCAGGCACAATCTTTGCAGTATGAGGACGAGCTCCATCTTGCATCGACATTAAATCCTGTCCACCAGGAAGTGCTCTTCCAGTAGCATTAAGGCTTAAGGTTTGTTTTGCTAGACACGACTGTGCGTCAATCGCAGGCGACGCGGCGATCGAAAAAATACACGAAAATAGTGCTCCGTGCTCTATGGCTTGATCGTTAATCGCAAACAATGTGCGACAATCATGTGCCTAGCAAGACGAACATTCAGCACTTGATTGATGTATCGCTAAGCTATCAAATTGCCATTAGCGATCGTGACTAAATCGCTTTTGTCGTTTAAAGAAATAGAGCATCACACCATAGTGGATCCACTGACAAAAGTTGATGAGGGCTGAACGAAACAGGATGGGAAATGTGTTTCCTTTTTTCCAGACTCTAGCTCGACCATCTTTTCACACAGGCAAAATGGTGGTGTAGGTTCCGTAGGTACAGTAATATACAGGATGTCCCAATTCAGCTCCACAATTTCTGTGGTGGCTTTATAAACTCGACACACACGACAAGCATTTTGGTCACGAGCATGCATCGAACCACGTCTAAATCAACAGAAACCAGTCCGAAGCGTATATACCCTAGACTTCTACAGACCTAGTGGTGATACCAAAAGTACAAATTGCAACGACCATATGCATTAAAAGTGAGTTTCCTATATGGCCGGTTTATAGGGGAGGTCGGCACTCATTCAGGAGGATCTGGCCATTCTCAAAATCAATTAACTAACCCACTATGCAAATACTTGTCGAATTTTTCTCTCAATCTCACTTGTACGCGAGGTAGAGGTTTCGTTTGTTGAATCTTGCGCATTTTTAATAATAACACACTAGATCCGAGTACAAACATTTGACCTAAATTTCAAGTCACTAGCTTCATTTTATCACAGGTTATCGCTTATTGAAAGTTTCATTTGCAGGGGAGGTAGGAGTTCTTTGGGTCGGGTCTTGCCCATCATTGCCATCAACCAATAAGATCATCCTACAAACACCTAAAAAAATCAAGTCTGTAGCTTCATTCTATCGAAAGTTATCGCTTATTTGAACTTTCATTTGTAGGGGAAGTAGGGGTTTCGTTGATCGGATTTAACGTATGTTCAATATCAGCCAGATGAATCCAACTACAAACATTTGACCAAAATTTCAAGTCGCTAGCTTTATTTTATCGTAAATTATCGCTTATTTTAAGTTTCAGTTGTAGGGGAGGTAGGGGTTCTTTGGGTCGGATCTGGCCCATCTTTAATAACAACTAACTCAATCTCACTTCAAACATTTGACCAAAATTTCAAGTTAGTGGCTTCATTCAATCAAAAATTATCGCTTATTTGAAATTTCATTTGTAGGGGAGGTAGGGGTTCCTTGAACCGGACTAACTAACTAACTAGATTTTACTAGCAACATTCTAGCAAATACTCAACTCGCTAGCGCCATTATGTCGAAAGTAATCGTAATTAAAAATAAATATTTAATTTTTCGAAATTTGTAGGGGAGGTAGGCGTTCCTTTGATCTGATTATGCCCAACTTACTAAAACTCAAGCAGCTTCTCACTTCAGGGTTATATGCAAAAAATCAGGTGTCTACGTCAATTGGTTCAAGAGTTATAGACAAAAAATATGAAAAGTAGGGTAGTACGGGGCTCTTTGTAGCAAAATTACCGTTAGTTTTCAACCGATCGATTTTATTTTTCCAGGAGATTATGAGATTACCCTTATGAACAATCTACTAAAGCTAGAGCTTTTCATGTTTATTTAATCAAGAGTTTTAGATACATTTAATTATTTTAGATATGTAGGGGAGGGAGGCGTTCTCTTGGCTTGATCATGCCCATTTGCAATACCAACTAACTAGATTATACTGCCAACATTTTACTTAAATTTCAAAGCTCTACCTTCATTCTATCGAAAGTTATCGTGCGAACGGACAGACAGACATGGCTAAATCGAATCAGAAGGTGACCCTGATCATTTACATATATGCATTGCTATATACCTCCGCAGCCTCCTTTAAGGTGTTACATATTTTCGTCGTGACCAAACAATATACCCTATGCTAAAAGTCTAGGGTATAAAAAATCTCATTTCCACTGTTCTATTGATTTTGACGTGGTTCATTGCATGCCCGCTAGCAGAATGTTTGTCGTGTGTGGTGACACTTACATCTTGACTACAAGAGAATTTTACTACATGCTGTCCCCAGTCAAATTCAGAGACCACCCTTGATACTAAGCACCCGAAAACGTATCTGACACATTACAAAAATTTCCTCTGTGTCCTAGCTTAAGGATTAATAAAACAATTCTTTCTAAGTGCACCATTTTCAGTATAGTAGTGGTGGTTCGAAGCTACAATGCCAATGGTTCAAGAAAAGAAAATCATGAATCAAATATCAAGGACAACGGAGAAAGAAACCCTTCTCTGTAACATTAAAACAAATTGCATACGCCATGTAAAATTATGAACTGATAACAATGTGTAACCAAAACATTTGTCTTGTGCCTTCAGAGATTAACGTATATTGGCGTTAATAGATGTCTCCACCACAAGGACTCAATCCATACCATCGACATTCATTCTGTTCATTAATTTCGCATTCCAAACTTGAGTGCGCCTTCACTGATAATCGTCACCGCATGTTAGAATCTCATCCAAAAGCCGCTGCAAAATATCCTTCGAAGCAATTGCGCAGAAGCTACACCACTTGGGTTGTCCCCGGACCCCGGTCAACTAACCTTTCGTATACAATATCCGACCGGATGGCATCATCCACGGACGCACGTCGAAAGTTTTCCCCTTGCTGTTCGTTGTCGTCGTTTGTCGTCGTCGTCCTCGCCACCGTTGTCCTCGTCGCCGTTGCACAGTTTAAGTTTTTATTCATGTAACCCGGTCACGAAGCTGTATCACGCTCGCGTCTCTATTCCAAGTGAAAGTTTTTTGTCGATTTCTTTAGTGATTCGTCCCATTTGATCAGCTCCGTATCGGTTAAGTTGCGGATCCTGTGAAAGAAGTGCGTCCGTTCGGTACACCGCCCCCGTTAGCCGGGGGGATAAAACCCGGATAAAATTGAAATTGCATCCGTAAAGTACTTCACCGCTTCATTGAACCCCTCGGCTTTCACCCCTCTCCGTTTCGCTTCCGTGTCCGTATACTTTCGCTGCCCATTGCCGCGCACTTCCCTCCTGCGCCCCGATTAAAGTGCCGGCCGGATCGGCGCCAACACGCATATTTTTAACCCCAAGCGGGCGTCGCGGCCTTCAAAATGATGAACTTTTCAGCATTCGGAGGCCCGTTCTCGGGTATCCATCAATTCGCCGCAAAGTTCGGTCACGACGCTCAAACGCCGGGCGCTTTCACGGCCCCAACCGCTACTGTAAATGGTCCTGGCGGAGGAGCTTCCGGTCCGGACAATCACCCGCAACGGTATCAAACGAACGGCAATCACTTCAATCAGAATCCCACTTCCGGTAAGTAGACTAAGGAACTAAATCAGGGTCGTGGATTTTTCCGGCGACGGCCACTCGATCCTTTCAAGTGAGTGACTGCTGTACTTAGTTCATGTGATCCGATCCGAGCCGGCTATATACTCGTAGTTGACGCCTTTTTTCAGTAGTTTCGCATAATCGTTATGGTGGATGAAATGACGCGGCTTCCTAGCTAAGGTCGCTAATGGCGTTTTTATTGATTTTTCATGTATTTTACCGGAGATTTTGTGTTGTGCCATTCACCTCACGTCTTCGTCATCGTCCTGTCTGTGTAGTAGTGGTAGATGTGCGAACATACACGCTACCGGCCTGCATACAGGCTCGGCATAAAAATAGGACACCCGGTCGGTGTTCGTTCGGTAGTTGCCACCAGAATTCGATAGTTTCCTTATATTGTGTGCTGGGCTCACTCACGCACACACTCAAATCATTCGGGGCCTTGGGAAGGATGGGTCCTGACACAATTCCAGAAATTCTGAATTAGTGCGTGGGAATATATACGAGTATACCTATGTCCAGATGCGAAATTATATAAAATACATATGTATATATTTATGAATACGAGGATAAATGAAGCGAAAAAAATACTTGAATATCAGGGCAAAGTTTTCAAATAGAAAAAAAGAACCTCGATTAACGTTTCATACATCCCATAAACTGTCCTTCGGTTGCAATTGGTGTACACTCAATGATATTCTCAATACAGCCTGTGTACATTATCTATCGTTATGTGCTTGGATTCTCGATAGAGAGGAAGAAAGGAAACGGGAGGACTGAATTTTTGTGACTCAATCGATGGGCCACGACCTGAATCAAGAACAATAGTTCATTGAGAAAAGCGTTTTTCTTTTTCTTTAAAGGCGGGTAAAGTCAATCAGGATACAATACGCCCACCACCTACCACAATATGCTTCAATTGTTGAACTTGTGGGTCTGAACGATAATTTATTCAAAATGGTAGAAAACGAAAGTTATTGTTAATTATCATGATATAAATGTTCAATGTTCAAAAGCGTTATGTGTAAACCTGAAGATTTCAAAATTTTTCTTTTTTTCAATGTTTATGTTATTAGTAGTCGAAGTATTAGTGGTCGAAGTACAATCGTGACCCTTCAATAAAAAAATTGCGAAGAAACAGGGGTTCGATTCCCTGAAATACTGACTTTGCGTAGACGAGTAAGACAACCAAACATATGTACCTAAATACATATTTGCTGCGGGACATAACTATCACTACGTTTATATCGCGGGACTATCTTCGAGATCTAACTAAATCGATCTAACTTTCGACGATATAAACGTATCGGTTTAGTTATTATTGGATTTGGCTTATCTCTAGTTGCGATGCGGAACTGGACTAAAAAAATTAGGACTATGTCGCTGTCATCGCTAATGTTGACGCGGTGGTTGACGTTTCCTTTGTTGTCGTTTTTTTGTTCGGCGTTTGTTTTGTTTGCAATTTCAGGAAAGCAGTGCGTGATCACGGGCGAGAAAAAGTCTTTTTCTGTCGTAAAATTTATATCTGTCAAAATTATCTGTGCTGTCAGTCGAGAAAGAAGAAGAAGAAGTACTTCCCCGTATGGTCGGTATAAACACTCCACCAACAAGTAGTAACACTAAAATGATTTAGTTAAATCGCCTTTTAGTTCCACGGTATAAACGTGGCCTATAATATACAGTGACTCAACTTTTTTGCCACACATGTCTACATAAATAAGACAAATGACCGTAGTTTTGAAAATAACAGTTTTCAGATTTAAAATTTAACAAAGTAGACAACAAAAACAACAATTATAACAACAAACTATAAAAAAGACTTCATTGGCTCGAAAAAAAAATAAACAAATTGAAGTTAAATTATCAGTTACAGGGTTTTCCATTAAGAGCGACGCATTTTGGTTTCTTTTTCAATTAAACGACTTGTGGGTTAATTGTGGAAATGATTTTTATTTCAAATGAAAGTACAATCGATGCCATTAATAATGGAATACGATACCGTTCAAATGTCCGCTGCACGAGTGAATATGCTGGACCCAATTTTCAAAGACTCGAGCACACAAATCGGCCAAAATACCAGGAATTTCGCGTTCGATGTTGGCCTGCAGCTTATCTAACGTTGCTGGCTTATTGGCATAGACCAGCGAATTAATGTAACCCCAAAGAATAAAGTCCAAAGGGGTTAAACCGCACGAACGAGGAGGCCATTCGCGAGGACCGTTGCGTGAGATAACTCGCTCGCCGAACCTGGTCTTCAATAATTCGATTGTCTCGTACGCTATATGGCACGTTGCGCCGTCCTGTTGGAACCAAAGTATCGTCAAAGTTCATAGCGTTTAGCTGGTCCAAAAATACTCCGATAGCATGGCCCACCGTTGACGGTTGTTCGCGCCGTTTTCATCAACAAAGAAAAATGGACCGATAACGCCGCCAGCATGAAAACCGCACCAAACAGTTATTTTTTCGGATAAAGTTGTGTCTCGCGCATCATTTCAGGCTGCTCACTCGACGAAATGCGGCAATTTTGCATGTTGACAAAACCATGGAGCCAGAAGTGAGCTTCATCCGAAAAGATGAAAGTCGTCGTCAGCTTGCATCTGCTCCAGAGCCTAATTAGCGAATGTGCGTCGCCTAAAATGGTCGGTTGGCTTCAGTTCTTCAGTCGGGCGTAGAGCCAAATCCTTCCGCAAAATTCGCCAAAAACTGATCACACTGATGTTCACCGTCTGCGATCGGCATGGAATTGACATCCTTGACTGCTCACGCACCTCTCTCGAACGGCCACGATATATTCTTCACTTTGAGCATTACGTTGTTGCACAGGCACTGGGACATTATGCAATGCATAAGATGTTTCGAATTTTTGCACCAAACGTTCAATAGTCCGTCTTGTTGGACCGAAAATTGGCGTAAGCGCGTGCAACGTAGTCGCGATAGAACGTGCACTTTGATTAAAAAAAGTTTAATAATTTGCAACGTTAAAACGTGAAGCCAAGATCCAAGATTAAATGGTATAACCTAAGGTTTAAAATGTGAAAGAATTGTGAAGCCAACTTCACTCCTATTCGAGAAATGTCAAAAACAAAATGCGTCGTCCCTATTGAAATACCCTATAGTTGGTCAGAATAATAATTATTTAATACGTCATATCGTCACCCTTTGGCAGTCAAAACAGCTTGTATGCGTTAAGGTATGCTATCTACCAAATTTTGGCAGACATTGGGACCAATCTCCATTCCCCAAGCGTCCTGCGCCTCGTTCCACAAATCATCAAAACTCGACCGAAAGGCGCTCATCATCATGTTAAGGTCAGGGTCTGTGGTGGTTTGATGATAAGCAGCAACATTTTTACGAAGTAGGCACTTCATTACTTTTCTTGACGTGTTCTTCGGATCATTATCGTTCTGGAATATATGATAACACCTGGAAACGCTTATCCCATTTTGTCACAAATATCCCATGAGTCCTTGGCCCAAAGAAACGTAGTTCTCCGAATTCATACGTCCTCGAACCTCAACTACTTCTTCAACAATTTCTGCCGTCATACAGCCCCAGATCACAAGTTTCCACAACCAAACTTGACCGTTTCTTTTACATGACGCTTCGTTAGTCTGTAACGGACGGATTGGTGGGCATCCGGAGATGCCTGTGGGGACGGAGCCTTAGGTAGCATAATGACCATGAAGGTCGTGCCATCTGGCGAAGAAAAAGGCCCCTCATCGAGCTAAGCAGCGGCCTATGCTTGCTGTAGCTCAGTTCGAGAGATGTGGCGGGGTTTTCGCCGCTCGTTGCCCCTGTCCTTTACGTATTAACAAAAATTCATAGGCCTGGGGAAGACAACACAAACAGGGGAGGTAAAAATGGGGAATTAAAAAAAAAATAGTCGATAAGGATGGAATGGTTGGCGGACGGATCAGACGCCCACGCGGTCACACCTAGGTCCGGGTGTAATGGGACCCTCGGCCTCTGGCTTCGTACCACCAATACTCATCAGGTGCTGCTTCGATCTGCCGGTAGGAGCAGCACTACCACACCATAATATGGTTCATTACAGGTGGTTCATTACAAGTCTTTTGCCGATTTTTTTTCACACCTTTCCTCAGAATTAAATTTATTAATTTTGGGTTAATAAGGCCAAATAACTTTTTTTTCAGCAAAAAGAAGTAAAATTTTTGCACTTTTTGACGAAGGAAAGGTGCAAGTCCCTATGGCACTATGTAAAAGTGGACACACATTAGCGTCCATTTAGACGCGGGACAAAATGGACGCACTCCGAATTATCGCAATCCAAATTTCGGGAACACACTGCAAGAAGAACTTCTGCATACGATCGATATCACTGGAAGAAAAGTTGGCCTATATGCCAACGAGGGCAAAACTAAAATAGTGATGCAATCGACGACAAGGACACCTGCACAACCGAGCATCAATGTCGGGGACCTCAACAGCGAGTTCGTGAACGACTTTATATAGTATACCTAGGTTGCAACTTGTCAAGGGACGCCAACGAAACTGACGATATCAAGCAACGGATACAATTAGCTAATAAGACTTTTTTCTCGGTTCTCCCCATAATGAAATCGAAGCATGTGCACAGAAACATGAAGCTCCGCGTGTACAAAATCATTATACGACCAGTGCTATGCTATGGCTACGAAGCATGGACCCTAACTCAAGCCTCCGGAAACATGCTAGACACATTTGAACGCAAAGTTCTGCAGCGAATTTCCGGGGCTGTTTGCGATCGAGATGGATGGCGCATCCGGTACAACCATGAGTTATATGAACTGTACGATGAGCAGGAAGTTTCAAAAATCGTCAAACTACAACGACTTCAATGGGCAGGGCATGTACAATAAATGGACGATGATCGCATGCCAAAGACAGTAATGAACGCAGAACGAGTCGATGGAGCGAGAATGCGAAGAGACCTGGATCAAATGCCGGTCAACAGTTTTGTATGAAAATTGATCTTATCCGAATGAATCGAAAGGGTTTATGTGACAAATGCAATAAGCGCCCCCACAAAGAAAATTACACTCTAAGAGTCACTAACAAGGACTGCAGGGAAGTTAATTGCAAGAATCAACAAGGCCCCTTAGAACTGGTGAATATGAGTATGCTTATCGAAATAGATAAAGTCTTAAAAAAATGCTTGCGAAAGAAGTTTTGCGAAAGTGTCGGCAAGACAAACGAAGCTGCGAGACAACATCGTATCTGAGAATGGGCATTCCTTAGTTATAAGATGCTAGGGAAGAACGTTCGCCTTCTGTGCACTGAGCCCCTGGTTCGAACCCTATTGAAGACAGTAGTCTTTTCGATGAAAGGGGATTTACGTGTTTACGGCAAATTATGATCTCACTCTGCTGTTAAATGAGTACCCGTTCGGGATAAATAATTCGGTTGAGCGTGTTGCCGATCACACACCTCTAAGGACACCGTCATTATCATGAAAATGAGATGATGCTTACTCATCTCCAGACCTGGTTCATTAAGTGGACTATTGCGACAGTTATTTATTTAGTTAAAGGAATTACGTCCTCACCGCAAAGTGGGTAGAACAAATGTTTCAACGAAATGTTTATCACACAAACCTTTTTGAATGAAACATCATGATCTCATTGCCCTCTCTTCAAACTCATATACTACTATTTGCCTCAACCGCTTTTGGGGATAGCGCGTGGGCCATAGCACGTCAACCACTCCTAAGAAGCCAACTAGGGTTGGCGTTTCGTTAGCATATAACAGGTTTCGAATTAAGCGTGTTGCTAGCATACATATCCTGTCCATTAAGTCGCCTTCTAGTACAAGCCACGAAAGGCTGGGGCTTATTCTTAAGATCCTTACCACAGGGAGTGTGGTTGAAAATGACCTGGATCAGTATATTTATTATGCTAATCTTGGTTCTCTTTGATTGTTTTGAGTATACGACAAAATTCTATTGTATTGTAGTTAGACGCCGAACGCTGAATAACTCTGGAACCCTGAGGGGAACGGGTAAGAAATTTGACGTAGCCTAAACCTCTAGCCAACGACGATTGGTTATTTGATTCTTTGTTTAATTAGAGCAATGAAGTGTGCAAAGCTATATCACTAATCCTCATTCGATACTAAGCTAAGCTACGCATGATGAAATGCGCCAAATACAATATAATGCCTAAAACTGAATAAAAATGAGCCTTAAAATCTTACCAATGGTATGATACCAAATCAGCAAAAAAAATCATTATCATCGACCATACCAAAATGAACGAACAAAATCAATCTTATTCGACCTACCTCAAAATCAACTAAGATACTAAGGAGGTTTCCACTTTTTCTGGCCGCGACTATACCCAAACTAACATCCGACGCACACACAACACAATATCCATACTGTCTCTTCAGCGTTCACATCCGTATTTCTTTCCTACAAGGACACGACGAAAATTTGCCGAACGAAAGGGAAAATGTTCACGTAAGGTCGTGTTCGATCGGCCGGCCGGCCCCTTTTTTATCTCACCACCTCGACTGATTCCACCCCTGCGGTACATAACCTGGCCATATGATTCCTGTGTTGCGTGTGTTGTGCTAGGCCCTCGTCTCCGTCTATACAGTTCGATTGTTCCGCTCCTTGCACACCCGACCTCCTTGCTTACTCGCCCCGTTTTGCATTTCGCCGTAAATATCTACTATGGAGTCCTGCGAAGGATATATGTATGTACACGTTCGTATCTATATTGTGGGCTGCTTGCTATGTATGAATGTATGCTTGAATGTACTTGATATATATATGTGAATAAATTTGAAGTGTTTTTCTTAACATCCGTTTTCCTGATTTTCGTCCTGTGTGTGCTACCAGTCGGAACTAACTATAAATGATTTCGTCCTTTCCATTGACAGTTGCAAACAGTGCCGCGATGCAGTACGGACAAAATATTTCGATTCCTTACTCGCAACCGCAAAGTGATTTGAATTTCCTCAACACCGGCGAGCATAAGGCGAAAATTCATCCTAAAATCGAACGGGACCGGGAAGAAGGTAATTTACGAATGGCTATCGCAAGAAAATTAACCCCTTGAAATTTATTTAATTAATTTTCGTTTTTGTGCCGTTACTTTTCAATTTAATCGGTTTTTCCACGCCAAGGACAAACTCTGAATGCAAGCGACTTTCGTCCTTTCGCTTTCACTTGAGCATTTTTTTTTCGTTTGTTACTTGCATTTGAATTAAACGTTTGAACTATTTGTCGGCATTGAAGGAAAGTGAAAAGTTCGTGAGAACTCGGAATCGGAAAAGGATAATTACGTGGCGCCATGTTTGCTTTCGGCTCCGCATATTAGAGAGTGAAAACCTTGAAATTGTTACCGAGTGCGATGGGAAATTTTCTTCATTTTTTTTATGTGCAGCGCAAAGGACATTCCCATGCTTCCTCGGACCTTACTGCTCCGTAAGGCAAATAATGAAAATTGCCTTGTTTTCTCCTCAGTGTTACTGAGCAACAGGATAATGCAATATGTGTTTTGCTCCTAGAAACAAGAGACCGATGGGAAAAAAGAACGGGAGAAGGGACTTCGCGTTAATTTTAAATAAGTCCCAATTTGCAAAAGGTCGAATTTCCAACGAAGGGGTTTATTTGAAGGCAAACACAGTCAGGCATTTGACGCTAGCGAATTTTTCTCTACACTAATTTACCCCAACGACCTTTGCCCTAATGGCGCTCTGCATACGATAATTTAAGTTTGACGCAGTGAAGAGAAACGTAGAGGCAGAGACAGAGAGAGAGTGAATATAGTGGACAGTGACGACCATTCATTATTCTCATTTTTCATTATTCCAGTGTTAATATATTATTGACGAAATTGAAGGTTGATTTTAGCCATAGAAATAATTGAGTTGAAAAACTAATGCTTCGAAAAGTTGAAGAAACACCACAAACCTCAAACCTTAGATTTGGAAGCATAAACCTGCAGCAAACAAATACCCAAAATATGAAAAAAATGCTGGCTTTTGTGGAGTGTCTACTTGAATAGGAATAGGAATATTAAATTATAGTACCTAGAAAGCCGGCTCATTTATCACACAAAGTTGATAGCCAACTGGATTGGACAATTACCTCATGCCCAATCCACAAACCAATAAGATAATATATTATGTTTAGATTAAAGAATAAACTAATCACATCTCGTCCCACTGCATCTTATGTAATCCTACATACTTGTGGGCGTATTGTTGGCTACGAAAATGGATTACCACTGGCCTTAATATTCTAATGGAATACGAAGACCCTTCAGATTAAATTAACGGAGCCACAATGACCGAACTCAAAGAATTAAAGCCATTAAAGAGACGAGAATACACGGATTACTCTTGGGAAAGCCTTTAAAAGATGATTGGAATACCCGATATTTCGACCAGCTGACTCCGAATTTATACATCCGTTTATTGTTCACTATACATTTCGTTCCTCCAGCCCTAATAATGCGACGTCCACAAACATCACGTCTTCACAACGGTCTCTGTAGTAGCATACATGGGTTATGATAATCATGGAAGCCATTTTGCCCTAACCTAACCTAATAAGAACGACAAAATGAATTTGTCACTGCGTGGTTGTTCAGATATGTCACTTGTCATTATGAGCCCCACGAAGTTCTTTTCTCGAAAGTTCCCTGGCGTAGACCCCAGTAGTATGAATCACCTTTCACCCTCTTTTCTGAAAAAGGTCCTCGTTCTCTCTCTCTCTGGATCCTGTCTACCCCTTGTGGGGCATAGGGCATTAACCACGCCTACTTTCCACCTCGTCCTGTTCGCCGCCATCGCCTTCAACTGTTCCCACGATTTGCCTAGAGACTTACCCTCGACCTCAACTGATCTTCTCCAGGTGTTTCTAGGTCGTCCAACGCGGCGACTTGCATCGGTTCCCTGTGGGTTCCAATCGAGGGCCTGTTTAGCAATGTTTTCCGGCCCCTTTCGGAGTGTGTGACCTATCCATTGCCACTTTCGCCTTTTTATAGAGGTGCCTATCCTGTCCTGGCCAGTAATGAACAGGAGGTCGTCGTTAGAAATGACCTCCGGCCAGCGTATGTGCAGGATTCGCCGTAGACACTGGTTCACGAAAGTTTGCAATCTAGTTGTTATCTCCTTGATCACCTTCCAAGTTGAACAGCCATAAAGAAGCACAGATTTTACATTGGTTTCGAAGATCCTGAGTTTGGTACGCTGGAGATGTTGTCGTTTTGCCAGAAAGGAGTTAAACTGAAAAAAGCTGCCCGAGCCTTATTGATGCGAGACTGTACATCAGCATCCGCTCCACCATCTGCTGCAACTACGCTTCCGAGGTAGCAAAAATTGTCCACTTTTTCCGCCGTCTGCCCCGAAACAGAAATTTCGCTCTGTCTTCCTGGATCCAAGCTCAAGTACTTAGTTTTGGCAGCATTGATTTTAAGCCCCGCATTGCCACTTTCGCGGTGCAGGGCATCCGTCATTTGAACTAGATGATCCGATATATTTGAGAGAAGACAAATATCGTCAGCGTAATCCAGGTGTTGAAGGTATTCAAACAGGTTCCATCTGATACCTTTGCTCTGGTGTTCATGAAGCGCACTGCAGAGTACGTCGTTAATAGCAATCAAAAATAATATAGGTGACAAAATGCAGCCTTGTCTCACTCCGCTATGTACCTCGAAGGGATCAGAAAGCTTACCCTTGTGTAAGACGTGACATTGGGCTCCGCTATAGGACTCCTTGATGATGGCTATGATTTTATCTGGTATACCTCTCCTATGTAAGGCCTTCCAGATGTATTCCCGGTCAACGCTGTCAAACGCCTTCTCGAAATCGATGAACATGAGATGTAATGGGGATCTCCACTCTGCGGATTGTTCAATAATAATTCGGAGGGTGTTGATGTGGTCGCTACATGAAAAGCCCTCGCGAAAACCAGCCTGTTCATCGTTCAGTGTGCGGTCAACTGTTTGCTTGATCCGGTTTAAGGCTATTTTTGCCATCAGTTTGGAGACTGCGGGGAGGAGGCAAATTCCACGCCAATTATTACAGTCCTTCAGGTTACCTTTCTTCGGGATCTTAATAATGACGCCCTTCTTCCATTCTTTAGGGAGAGTTTCGGTTTCCCAACACTCTTGGATAAGGGGGAGAAGAATATCCGCAGTAGCGTTGATATCCGCCTTAAAGAATTCCACCGGAATTCCATCTATCCCCGGGGCTTTACCCGCTTCCATCGATTTAATAGCCACAGTAAAATTCCTGTTTAGATGGTGGATTGGTATCAACTCTGGCTATTTGCGGAATATTTTCTACTTCTAGTGAAGATGAGTTCGAACGTCCAAAGGTGTTGTTGAGGACCTCAATGAAGTGCTCTCCACCGTCGCAGTTGGTCTTCATCAGTGACCAGTAGAGACCCGTCCTTATCTTTCACGGGATGTTCAGCTGTAAAAGATTTGCCAGTTAATGGCTTGATAAGTTTATAAAGGGTTCCACTGTCACCACGGTAAGCCGCTTCCTCTGCCTTCTCCGCTAATGCATTGATGTCGTTTCGTTTGTCCCGTCTTCTCTAGCCATAGAAAACTTTTCCAGTAGAGTTACCGTATTCCTTCAGACGATTTCGCTATAAATGGGCTAGACCCCAGAAAGGGTCCAGTCCAAGTAAATTATAAAATGAACCCTGCCTCGAAAGTTAACTTACAGCCTTGTTACGCTCAATTCTTAAGTGTGAGTGAATGGAGTTCAAAGATTGTCTCCAAAATCGGCTTTGGATATGTAATGGTACTATACCTATATTATTACGGTTTCCCAGTTGCTAGATAACCACGCTCAGATCGCCTCCTAGACCACGCAACTGTGTTTCAAGCTAAAATACTAACTATAACACGCCTCCCTGTCGATCACTCTCAAGCGCACTGCTGTCAGCCCAGATAACGTCGCCATTTTCACCGGCAGCCAAGCCGCGATCGAGCCTCTAACGTCAATCTCAATCTCATCCAAATTAGTAAGACAATGCCGCATGGTGCTGGCCGGACTGTCCGAGCTTTACAACATCTCTCTTCGATGGGTTCTTGAACGAGAAAGCGGATGAAGTTGCGAGACAAGGCTCCGCTCTGCACGAGTCCTATGGGATAGTGATCCATACATCACTCAATATTGTAAAGAGAGAGATCCATAGACCCTACCTGAAACGGTCTAGCGACAGATGGAGCACGCGGTCGACGTGCGTCACATCTAGAGCAACATGGCCATCACACAACTTCCGATCGACAAAGGAGAACCCGACCGGACGTAGCCCGGGTCACAGCGATTATAACAGGGCACTAGTGGGAGAACACGCCACCAGACTGGGTATTCCATACAGTGCCGGGGCTGCAAAGATGAAGCGGAAAAGGAGACCCTGATCCACTTCCTGTGTGCCTGTCCAGCTAAAGCTAGGCATCAAAAACTGGGCGAATCATTCTTCGCTGGCATATCCGCCATCTCCTCGAAGACAATTGGGAAGATATTACGTTTTCTTAATTCGGCGAGATGGTTCTGAGAACTTTTTCCGATAACTACCATGAAGGACTTTTATAACGAAGATTTGGATGTGGTAACAAAACGGCACACAAAGCGCTAATTCTGTCTTCCCGCAGCAGCGAAAAGACAGCCACTTAAACCAACCTACCGCGCTCAGATAACCTCGGAAGTGTCTGATCTACGACAGATGATCATAATATCAGTCAGACAACCCGCCTTTATTGGGATTGATTAAGTAGAAATCGACTAAATACAATAATAAAATTATAACAATTACGTTTTTTTGTTGATGACTGGGACTTTTATTTAATAATTATTTTTTTCCGATTGACAGACTTATCGATAGGATATATGTATGAACTAAATAACTTATGTACATATATTTTAAAATAATTAGCATTAAATACATTAAGTACTTTTTACCTAAGTCTTGGGGACTGACATCGTTAACGCTTATTGAGGTGTTGCCTAGTGTTGAATACGTCCAACACGATATCATCCACTTTTTCGATGGTTTCCGGTTTGGTTGCGATTTTTGGCCGTCCTTCACGTGGGTCGTCTTCGAGGGACGTGTGACCTTTAAATTCAACTGCCCATTTTTTAACGGTTAACATCGAAGGAGCAGAGTCCCCGTAAACTATTGTCAACTTCGGATGAATTTCCTTAGGGGTTAATCCATCCAAAATGAAGAATTTTATGACTGCACGATATTCAAGTTTCTCTATTTAAAAAAAAACCTAAGACGTCTACTTCAAAAATTCGTGTAAGCAAACTACTTCAGAGAACAATGTGAAACTTGTCATGCAAACTAATGACACGTGCACCCAGGCAGGAAACATAAATTTTTACCGATTGTATCGGTATTTCTGTGTCAGGCCGAGAACTTTTCACCTTACCGTCGTACATCTTGTAATGAAAGGATTGGTGGGCATCTGAAGATACCCGTGGGGACGGAGCCTTAGGTAACTGTGAAGGTCGGGCCGTGACGTCTGGCGTAGAAAAAGGCCCACCAACGAGCTAAGCAGCAGCCTATGCTTGCTGTAGCTCACTTTGGGAGACGCGAGCGGGATTTTCGCCAGTCGTTGCTCCTATTCTTACATTTTATAAAGGCCTAAGGTAAAACAACAAAATGACGATTATAAAAAATGTGCCTTGCGGACTGGATGAATATCGGGCGGCTCAGGTGCCCTCGCACAAGCGGCTTGAGTCCAGTTCTCATCGAAACCTTGGCCGTCTACGCCTACCATGAGAATAAAATATGGAAACCTCCCTACATCAGTTTTCATAAATAACGAGGTAATTGCCTGTTTTTATTTTTTTTTTTGTTAATTGCCTTGACCCCTGCAGGGGCATGCGCGCGTCAACATCTCTAGCATTTCTATGCCTTGTTGACGTTTCGATAGCATATCTACTTTTCGGAAGTGCAGTTGCTAGCATGCACCTACTATGCCTACGCCTTTAGACTGACAAGCTCGGAGCACTGTGAGAGTTCTACTACTATAGTACTCACAGGCAGTTTCCGATCGTGCCGAACTTTGAACTCTGAGCTCAAGATTAGTATCGTAGAGCGGTGGCCGAACGACCACGGCCACCGAGTGAGATTTTCGATACATCGTGGTGGTACCTTTGCAAGTTTCTACTGTAGATAATGTTGTTTTATTTTTTTAGGGAAATCTTCAATTCGACTAAACGTCCGATTTTCGTCCACACGCTTCCATAAGATGACAACGATTATGACAACGCTGTCGTTGCTATAAAATGATGGATAAGTTATTGCGTGTAGATCGCGCTCGAAAAAAGGACGGTGAAACTTTCTCACAGCATATATCCGCGGCGCTCTACACGTCAACTGAATTTTTCGATTCTCACTCAAAAAAAATCACCATGGTGATGACCGGTTTTCAAGCGAAATAAAATGCAAGGTAATTGTTTTCGCGTGGAAATTGCTCAGAACGGTGCGATGTGGAGAAGTTTTTCTATGTGTGCCGTTTCGTGTGAAATATATTAACACGGATGTAGTGAAAAATTTTTCGTGCAATCGAAATTTCTGACAGTTTTTTTATGAGAATTCGCACGAAAAACAAAAGTAAGTACTGACCTCCGTCGAAGCGTGACCCAAGCTATGGTTGTGAAAGGAGGAGGGACAGATAGCTGTAGCCTGATTGGGTGCGTTACACCTAAGCGCGTTTAAGTTCATTATCCCATCAATGACCTGCAACATAGTTGTGTGAACTCTGGCACGTAACGAAGCACCTGAAGCAGCTATCCCCGAGGCCACGCCTGAAAAAAGTTTAGCGATGGGCCGAAAACCCATCCTCGTAAAAACTACTTCATGTCAAGAAACCTTTATACCGCAGAAATTCACTCTCTAATTGAAGAAATCGTGCGTTCTGGAGACCGTCTGATCCATTGTCCAGGAGAGTATGCACATTCCAGAAACCAATCTTTGTCCTAGAAAAAACCTTGTAAAACTTTATTAAACTAGAGTAATTTATCTACAATTGGAGACTAAAATAAAACTCTAGCTGTTATACTTACCAAGATAGAGCTTTTAAGACATAAACCGATGAGCAGCCATTTTGGAATTTTTGCTCATAACTACTCTAAAAGTGGCCCGAATTGAAAAATATTAGCCACGTTAGGGTTACAATCAAATTATCCATAACTTTTACAGAAAACCTTTTCCGTTTGGTGCACTCGTTGCAAAGATCTGTGAGCTTGAAAAGTCGTAAAGTGTGATTTTTCTCCGAACCTTAAAAAATTGTCATTTTTTGACTATCGATTTTGACTACGCTATTGAACCGAATTTCAACTTTGAGCAGGGGTCGAATTATGAGTTCCGTGAACGGAACGGCAATCGTATGAAAAAAAATTACGTGACTTGTCGTACGCATGAATACATTGCGATTATCATATACGATTGCTAACAGAACGTAATTTTTCAAGGAATGTAATAGATTCAGAGCGAATCGATTAAAAATATGACAAGTTAATGTCAAAAAAATTAAAATACAATATTAAAAAGGAGAACTAAAACAGAAAGTTTGTTCAAACTTGTCTTTTTTCTTTAATCTGTGATTGATTTGTGTGCGTGTGTATTACAGGCAGACCGAAGCGAAGAATGGCTCGACGCGATGTTTGTATGACGGAAGGCGGAGTAATAATTGATTAAAGGTATGTTTAGATTTGGCGAAACCACTCGCGTAATTGTTGCGCGAGGAAACTTACCCGAAACCCACTGAAGGTCAGTCTCGAACTTCCTGTTCGCACAACGCGCAGCGTTGCGTACAACAGACACTAAGGCAGTTAAGGTGAGTTAACCATGGCGTCCTGGTGGGTTTTTTTTAATTCGGCTGAACTATGATTGTAAGTCTTTACCGGGCATGGAATGATAATATTGTTCTGTGTGGCGCAGTGGTTACAGTGGATTCTCATGCAGTCAATTGAACTAGATTTTACATAGCACTTTTACGTAAGTGGCTGAGAGGAGACTCTTCAGTCGTCCAATATTTGGAATTGAAGAAACCAATCAGTTCGCTATTGGGAAGTGTTTGCAATGAGGAACGTGTTATAATGAGTGCAGATGGCATAGATCCAAGTCTTTAGACTCATACCTCCGCCTTTATGGTAGACTGAAGAGTTGGCACTCTTCGATAGTGGTCTGTGCCTCGACAGTAACACAAGTACGAATTGTGAACCAAATCCGCTTTGCGGTGGCCGAATGCGGTGTAAGACAAATGCTATGTAACCGAGAACGAGAACACTATGACCAAGCTTACTTAAAATACTTAGCAGCCTAAATCATAAATTAATGCTTTCATCTTCATCCGAAACATACACGCGCAGCGTTCACACTAAGCAAAACCGGAGACTGAGTATTTGCATGCGAGCAACTCACAATGAGCAACCGGGTGCGTCACACCGCGAGTTCCTCTCGTGAGGAAGGAGGAGATTAGTTTCGGGCGAGGAACATGTTCACACTGCACGCAATTTTTCCTCGCGCATCAGTTGCGCGAGCGGTTTCGCTTAATCTAAACGCACCTTTACAGAGTTGAACTCGCCCAAAATGTTTTTTTGTCCATTATTAAGCTTAGTGAGCTTAAGAAATAATTTAAATTACATTTATTGAAGAATAACCAATAAACGTGCTTTTCATATTTTTTATTTTAATTATTTACTTCCATTTTTCTATCGAAATTTGTGCCATACGAACGGTTATATGTAATCGAAATGGGGTATTGAACGATTGATACGATATCGTTTACGTTAACGGAAGCCACAATAGCCAATTACGATACGTTTGCTACGTTCACGGATTGCATAATACGAAATACACATTTTTACGTGACGAGTAGTCCGTTCACGGAACTCATAATTCGACCCCAGTGCATTGAACGCACGCATTGCATTGCGTGCATTGAATTCAACGGCCTTTAATTTACCCATGCAAGTTTTTTCGATCCAGGGCACCGTTTAGAAGTTATAAGGATAATATTAAAAAAAGGGCTCAAATTTCTCGGATTTTCGCCCTCCAAAAGTTTCCATGTATTCAGTATCTATAGAAAGGGCTAAAATTATTTTCAGATCTTTCCCTAATTATTATTAATAAAATTTAATTTTACTGGCCTACATACATAGATTTTTCAACATTAAAAAACTATGTGAAGAAATGGTTTCCGTGCCCAACATGAAAGAATATTCTTGATCAGCGTGCTAAATTCTACAACACACTAAAATTTCAAGAAAATCAATCAAGGTGAAGTAGTTATTACGCACAAGTTACTCGTAATGCTGGGATTACTCGTATTACTGAGGCGTTTAATGCACGGCGCGGCGCCCAGTCGCAGCCATTGAAAATTAATTGTAAAAGTGTGTGTGCCTAGCAAAGCACACAACCCATAGAGCACGGAGCACTATTTGTGTGTGCGTGTTTTCATCGTCGTCTGCGATCGACGCAGGCATCACAAAACACACCTTTAGCCGGTAATAGTCGAAATTCTCATTTGCGTCGATTCGACACGTGCGACTTGCGAATTTAGATTTTCTTCAAAATTTGTAATAATTTTTTGACTTAAAAATAGAAGCACCCCAAAGCACACGAAAAAACGTCAATCAAAACATAAATATATAATCGAACACAGTGCTAAAATACAATTGAAAACTTATGCCCGGTTTTCACCAAAGAGACAGTTTTGAAAAACACGGACAAAAACTGTTTTTCTAAACAAAAACACCAATGTTTTGTAAAAACTGAACAGTTTTGAAAACATTTGTGTCTAAAAACTGTTTTAGGAAACAAAATACGTTCCCATCGCGAATGGGAAAATGTTCTTGTTTTCTAAAACAGATCAAAGGAAAACACATTTGTTCTTGTTTTTTGTCTGGTTGGCTGAAACACGCACTTTGGATTTCTGCGACAGCATCCAAGTACACAATCAGTTGTCATTTTAAAGGTTCAAGTTATATATCTTTAATTTTTTTTTTTTTTATTAAGAATTGACCCAATATCTCCGTTTTTAGGGTTTTGTAGTAAAAACAAAACCCTTATGAAATCGGTCAAATGTCTGTCTGTCCGTCTGTCCATGGAATATCTCACGAACGGCTGAAGCTACATACATACATGAAATTTTGTAGGAATGTGTAGAATTACTATAATTCACCGGAGAAAGCGAATCGTCGTAATAGGTCAACTTTAAGGGGAGGTCCCCATAGAGGGGAAATGAAGGTCGAAATTTTTTTTTTTTTGGTACAGGCAATTTCTTATGATACCCCATCATAAGAAAGATACCGTTGAGTACATTCCATTTTTGGAATTTTTTTCAAATTTGAAGAAACGGGAAAAGAGGGAGAGGGGAAAATATGTCCTTCTTCCCCCCCCCCCCCCCCCTTGCATTTCGAGACCGTTATACTTAGAAATATGAAAATTTACAGAAACGCGCCATTTTACTAGCGTAGAAAACCTAGATTTACAGAATTTTGAAATTTCGTCAGAAAAGGTTAATAATAGTACATTTCTATAGTTGCAGTTAGCACACCCCTGCACCCCTTAAGCGCACCCGAGGTCAAAAACATTGATGGCCAATGGTAACCAACATCATAGGCAATAATACCTCCAAATTTCATTACAATCACATAATATTTAATAATAGTACATTCATTTAAATTTTGAGATTTTGATGCCATTCATACAAAAAATGCCCATAACCGGCTACATACTAGTACTGCATACTTGAATATTGTTTTTCGTTAAGTGAATTGGAGTTAACCTTTTCTGAAAGGGCGGAGATTGGTGGTATAGGAGTGGTAGGGGAGAGAAGTTTAAGGGGGGAGGTAGGTGAGTTGCTGTTTAAGGGGAGGTTCCCATAGAGGGGAAATTAAGGTCAACATTTTTTTTCATCTGATATGGGCAAGTGGTGTATCATGAGAAAGGTACTACCGACTACATTCCATTTTTGGCATCTTCATCAAATTTGAAGAAAGGGGAAAAGAGGCAGAGGGGAAAATATGAGATCATATTGTAATTTGTCCCCCCCCCCCTTACCATTTCGAGACCGTTACACCTAGAAATATGAAAACATACAGGAAGATGGCTTTCAACTAACACAGAAAACAAAAAAATTATGAAATTTTGATATCTTCTCAAAATAGGTTAATAATAGTATATTTCTATAGTTACAGTTAGCACACCCCTGCATTTCTCAAACTCATCCGAGGTCGAAAATATTGATGACCGACGATAATCAACACCATGTGCAATAATATCTCCAAATTTCGTAATAATCACGTAATATTTAATAGTAGTACATTAATTTAGATTTGGTCATTTTGATATCATCCATACAAAAAATGCACATAACAGGTCTCTTGCACTACATACTAGTACTACGAGTACAACATACTTGCATATTGTTTTCCGTAGAGCGAATTGGAGTTAACCATTTTCAATGGTAATGATTGGTAGGAGAGGAGGGAAGAGGGGAGGGGGGAGGGGTATGCTGGTCGCTGACTCTATTCTCTATAATTATTCAAAAAATTTATTTTCAATATTTTTTATGCAAACTTACAATTTGCAATATTGTCTTAACATGAATGGTTAAGCATCTCCAAGAGTAGGGCAGTTCATCTCCTATTGGCATGGGACACTACAAAACCCTCGGATTGCGGGCGTAGCCCTCTATTTTCCGGTTTCATTTTTTATGTAGAGAAAATCCTTTAGAATGCTACGTAAAGTTAAATGGAAGTAATTGTACCTCAGTTTTTGCCGTCAATAGTGCAGGATCAACCGATATCTTTTCTTCGAGTAGAAGTCAAACCCCGGGAAAAGCCGGGACGCTTGATTTTTTCCACAATTTTTTAGATCAATATCAAAAGTTTTTCTCACTTGATGGAAACTACTTTTCGCAATCGCATCTGTAGTATCCTTTTTCTTTCAAAGTTTCAATATTTATTAGCTCCTATTTTGAGTTATTCTTCCTGACTCGTATCTAAAAAAGAAAAATCTACTAAGTTGAAAACATTTAAAAACAATCTAAAATTAAAAATGGATTACTAAATATTTTTGGAGTCGTCCTTTTTTTCGACTAAAGATTAATGGTAATTAAATTCTAACGGGACTAAAGTTTTGAGATTATGTAAAATAAAACAAGCTAGCCTTCAGCTAGTTTACCGAAGGTATGATACCCTTCACGCTTCGTTGTGACCTCTGGTGCACTTTGAAACTAGTAGTAAAACTTGTTCCGATTTCACTGTTCCTATGAAAGGTATATCAAATAGTAGGCCGATTTCAACCAAATTTAAGAATGTGGTTTGGCAGTCAATATGAGTGAATAATTTGAAATTTGGTAAATATACAATAGCTTCAGAAATAAAAAAGTTTTTCTAACAAAAACTTGCTTTTGGAACGGTTGTTCCTATGACAGCTATATGATAAAGTAGTCGAATTTCAACTAAAATCAAGATTTTTATTTGACTAAAAATACTATTGTTTGGTATGAAATTTGATAAAGATATAAGATATCTTTAGAAATAAAAAAGTTTTTCTCACAAAGACGAATTTTTGGACCGGTCGTTCCTATTGCAGCTATATGACACAGTGGTCCGATTCCATTGGTTGCGACATATATACAGCGTGCAATAGAAAGATGTTTTGTACAATATTTCAACTCGATAGCTTTAAAACTGAGGGACTAGTTTGCATAAAAACAGACAGACAGACGGACAAACGGACAAAGCTGAATCCACTCGTCTCATCATACTGACCAAGAATGTACTATATAATTTATATGGTTGGAGATGCTTCCTTCTGTGCGTTGCAAACTTTATGACAAAGTTAAATATACCCTATCACATCCGTGAAGGGTATAACAAACAATTAGGCTACTGTGTATAATGTCATGGAGTCTCCAAAATATGCCGTTAGTTCTTTCCGAGATATAGCCAAATTTCGAGTGAACCTATCCAAGTGATATATAGTACATATATCGACCAGAGGATAAGTATCAAAAAAAAAAACATAAAAGAACTACGATTGGGGTAAACCCCAATCATGCAATACTCTAGATGAATTTGAACCTGGTTAAAGCCAATAAATAATTTTGGTTGCAATCTCGGATGCATCGTTAAGACGTAAGACGTAAGTCGTTAAGACGTTAAGACGTATTTCATGAAATAGTGCAGTTTGTATGGGAGGGGGTAGAAGGAGGGTGAGGATTACAATAAATTTTATAATGTAGGTTACAATTATCATAAAAGTGATATATTCAAAATTTCAAAGCAAGATGTTTTATAGTTTCTGAGAAAATCTGATTATTGTAAATTATCAAAAATGTGTCATTTTGTATGGGAGGGGGTAGACGGAGTAAGGGTAATCGATTAATTTTTTTGAATCTAACTGATATTGTTAATTAAGTGTTAAGTACAAAATTTCAGCCCGATAAATTGTATACGTACTGAGTAAATTGGCTTAACGTATTTCATGAAATAGTGCAGTTTGTATGGGAGGGGGTAGAAGGAGGGTGAGGATTACAATAAGTTTTATAACATAGGTTACAATTATCATAAAAGTGATATATTAAAAATTTCAAAGCAATATGTTTTATAGTTTCTGAGAAAATCTGATTATTGTAAATTTTCAAAAATGTGTCATTTTCTATGGGAGGGGGTAAAAGGGGTGGAGCGATTTAGCCCGTTCACGAACTTAGCCTTCATTTTTTGTCAAAAATAACGTGTGCAAAATTTGAACTTCATAGCTCAACGCGTTCTCGAGCTAGAGAGGTCACGGACGGACGGACGGACAGACGGACAGACGGACAGACGGACAGACGGACAGACGGACAGACGGACATCCGGTTTTGAGATATTCGAGTGATAATATGAACTTCTGTATCATTCATTTTTTTCTGCGAGCCTTATTTCTTAGCGTTACAAACTTTGTGGCAAACTTATAATACTCTCAGATTTCATCTAGAGTATAAACATTTTTTTTTTGTAGTTGATTCTTATCGCCAATTTTTCTGCTGGGTACTATTATAGTCAGACAGACTAAAATAAATCCAGAGAGGCCCCGTAAAAGTTGTTCACCTGGGGTCTGGATATAATACTTCGATTTCAACCAAATTCAGGGAAAGTGGTTTGGCAATAGATACGATTGATAGATAAATAAATAATATGAAATTTGGTAAAGTTTTTCTAACAAAAACAGACTTTTGGCTCTGTCGTTCCTATGGTAGCTATATGACGTACGCTCTAAAATTTTCAAATTCGATTAATTTTACTTATTCTTTTCGCTCATATACACATCAAGAATTGATATTAAAACAGATTTTATACAATATCTAAAGGTTCGGAAAATTACACTAATAAATAACTGGCGCAACAGTCCAATTTGGACCATGGCCTCGAGATGAGTTAGCATCATCTCATTTTCTAGATTGTGACGGTATATCTTGTGCAGAGGTGTGTGCTCAGCAACACGCTCAACCGAATTATTTACCCCATAAATGGGTACTCATTTAACAGCTGAGTAGGCTCATAGTCCGACACGTAAATCCCATTTTTTATCAAAATCGATCCGGGACCTAGCCCAGAAGACAATCGTGCTAACCGTGGCGCCACTCAGACCACAAATTACACTAAAATTGGTGTAAATTTCAAAATGACGTATTTTTAATATATTTTTACAACATTTAGTGTACATATTATATAATTCGGCTTTTGGTCAATTTTTATGAAATGAAGAAATGTAATTTTTACTAATTTTTGCTGCGTTAATAATATAAAAATAAATCGCACAAATTAGTGCCTATAAGTAGTCCGGCTGGCGCAACGGTTGGCATGTACGCCTTCAGTTCACTGGGCCCTGGTTCAATTCCTACTGAAAGCACTTTTGTCTTTTCGATAAAAGATTTACGTGTCGGACTATGAGCACAATCAGCTGTTAACTTAAATGACATTCGCATTCATGGTGGAGGCCTTGATCTATTAATTGGACTGTTGAGCCAGTTATTTTTCTTTTTAGGGGGTGAGAAAATATGTAATATCACACATTCTAGACGTAAATTGATTTGTGTTGCTATTGTTACAGAGTGTTTTTACATATTTCCGGGTGCAAGACCACTGATCAAGAATATAATATACTTTAAATGGTCGGAGATGCTTCCTTCTGTGCGTCGCAAAATTCATGACAAAGTTAATATATTGTACATATTCGTGAAGGGTTAAATGAATTACCACAAAGTGGACAAGTCGTCAATTGAGTCTACATAATGAAAGTTTTCGTTTCCCGTGGTAAAGGCAGGTACTAACCTCTTCATGCAAAAATGCTGCACTTCTCCCACGAAAAAGTGACAGTGTAAACTTGCACACAGTACATTACCGCGGCACTCTACACGATACGTGAACTTTCCTACTTCTATTTAAAAGACCGATTTTCAAGCGAAAAAAAATGCAAAGTAATTGTTTTTGCGTGAAAATTGCTCATAATGATGTGGAGACTTTTCTCTTCGAATGAAATATGTTAGTACTGAGAGATCGAACATTTTTCATGCGAACGCAACTTTTGACGATTTTTGTATGAGATTTCGCACGAGAAACTGATCTTAGTACCTAGCTCAACCCAAAAACATCTTTCGAAAAAATTTCGTGATAAATGCAGCGAAACAACTAAACAACCACTTAAAAAGGTTCACAATCCTTAGGTTAGGTAGATGGGCTGCTGTGACAAAACACAGCTCACTTAGACCTTAAATAGGTCCGTTGTGATACCACTAACATCCTCTCTCAATATTTCTGATAGTTAGAACCATCCAGAGCGAACAATAAAACTCTGGAGTTTTCCAACATCCGCGCTTTCTAGCTCTTCCAAGTCAGTGAAGAAGTAGGATCTAAGTAACGACCTCCTTCTCACTGCAAAAGCTGGACAGGAGCAGAGAAGGTGGAAACTACTTTCCTGCTCGTTCACGTCCCCACAGCTCCTGCAAAAGTCATTGTAGGGAAACCGAAGTCTCCTGGCATGTTCCCCAATGAGTCAATGCCCAGTGATAACACCCACCACCGAGCTAATATGCCTTCTGTTTAGCGACATTAAATTCAGATCGGGTGGCGTCCAGTATGGGCCACAGCGATCGAGTTGTGCGGCAGATATTGCCATCAATCCATCTTGCATTGGCTTTGTTAATCGCCTCAGATTTGACAATCAGTTTGCAAGAAGCAATGGGAGGATAGATATCACCATATATAGGTAGTTGGGGTTCCCCATTCAAACAGCCCAGTCTGGCAAGTTCATCAGCCTGACAGTTACCTTTCAGGCCACTGTGGCCAGGGACCCAGCCCAGGACAATGTTAAAATAGCTCCCCAATTCAGAGAGGGATGATCGACAATAATCCATAGTCTTAGATGTACACAAGACTGAATCCAGCGATCTGATTGCAGCCTGGCTGTCCGTATAGATGACAATGTCTCTACCAGCTATAACATGTCGTCCTAAAAAGGTAAGAGCTTCCGATATCGCCGTGATCTCCGCCTGCAAAACACTACAGTGAGATGGTAGACGGAAAGTCAGACTTAGATTTAGCCTGTCGCAATAGACACCCGCTCCTACCCCTCCGTCTGTTTTGGATCCGTCCGTATATATGCCGATAGAGTCAGCAATTGGAAACTCACCTTCCTTCCACTGATCCCAACTTGGGATGACGGATGTGAAGTTCTTGCTGAACAGATGTTTAGGAGCGGAATAGTCAGTTGCTGTAGGAATATCCAAACCATTTAAAATCGATGAGTGGCCGAAGGCAGACGAGATCCACAGTCCCGTTTCACGAAGGCGTATGGCAGTGATTGCAGCAGTTTGTTCGCCCATGATATCCAGAGGAAGCAGGTTGAGTAGCACGTCCAAGGCTGCAGACGGAGTTGACCTCAGTGCTCCGCTAATGAGGACGCAGGCTAGTATTTGGACCTTGCTAAGGAGGCTGCAATTGGCTGCAATATGAAGGGCTTTCCACCAAACCACAATACCATAAATAAGTATGGGGCGTACAACAGAAACGTAAAGCCAGTGTACAACATTTGGTTGCAGACCCCTGCTTCTACCTATGGCTCTCCTGCAGGAGTACATAGCAATAGTAGCCTTTTTCACTCATTCCTGGATATTGGGTTTCCAACCCAACCTTTTGTCGAGAATGAGCCCGAGAAATTTTGCCGTTTCCGAAAAAACTAATCTAGTCCCTCCCAACTGTGGGGCACGATGGAAGGTACCTTGTACCTCCTAGTAAAAAGAACAAGTTCAGTCTTACTCGGATTAACCTTTAAGCCACAGGAATTGGCCCAATTTGTAAGTAGAGAGAGGGCATTCTGAAGCACCTCACTGAGAACGCTTGGGAACTTACCCGAAATAGCAATGGCAACATCATCCGCATAGGCTATCACCCTGCCTCCCAGTCTTTCTAGGTCAAGAAGCAGCGAGTTCACCACTAAGTTCCAAAGAAGTGGGGATAAAACGCCGCCTTGCGGAGTGCCCCGAATTAATCGTCTATGTTCCGATGATGAGCCCAGGCTAGTGTGAACAACCCTCGATGTCAATAAAAGGTTGACAAGTTCGCAGAGTGACTTGCTCACATGCAACCCAGAAAGCGCGTTGATGATAGCTTCGGGTTTGACGTAGTTAAATGCGCCCTCAATGTCCAGGAACACGACCATGGTATATTCCTTGTAGCTAAGAGATTTCTCGATGTAGCCTGCTAAATAGTGCAAAGCTGAATCCACCGATCTACCTTTGCAGTAGGCATGTTGGGATGATAGATAAGAGCCGCGATGGAATACTACTCCGTAGATAAAAATCAATCAGCCTCTCAAACATCTTCAGCAGCTTAGATGACAGGCTGATAGGTCTAAAGTCATTGGGGCGTGCGTGCGAGCTTTTACCCGTTTTCGGGACAAAAGTCACGTTCACTTCAGTCCATAAATGTGGAATATAGACCAGCTCCAAACATGCCCTGAAAATAGCTTCGATCCACGAAGATGTAATATCAAATGTGTGTTGCAAATCGGCCGGAATAATGCCATTACGTCCAGGCGACTTGAACGCATCAAAGCTTCGAATAGCCCATAAAATTTTTTCACTGGAAATAATAGAGGCACAATCACAAGGAGTAGTCACTTCTGAAGTAGTGCCAGTGAATGGAAAATTAGCTGAGCTATCTGGGAAGTGGGTATCCAATAAAAGACGAATAGTCTCCGAACTAGTGGTGGTCCATGAATATTCATGCTTCAATAAATAGCTAGGGGCAGCAGGATTAGAAGCGAGGATCTTACGCAGTCTGGAGGCTTCTCCCACCTTATCGATCTGTTCACAAAAAAGTTTCCAAGAGCTACGCTTAGCCTTTCGCAGTTCCTTCTTATATAGATCCCAATCCGACTCCAGCCTAGTAGATTTCGCCTTATTGAAGGATCTTCTGTATAGATGTCTAAGTTCTGAAATACGCGCATTCCACCATGCGGGTTTCTTTTTACCCTTAATTTTACTGATTGGGCATGATTTGGAAGCCGCTTTATTAAGTGCACTCGTCAGAGTTTGTACCATGTCATCCAGCTTTGACTTGTTTGACGGCTGGTTAGGTAGAGTGGGTAGTACCTCCAGTAGAACCTCCCTATATCTAACCCAGTTTGTCCTTTTCCGATTGAGAACGATAGGCTTGGGCTCGGGAAGCTCATCAATGCTGAATTGGAGGTAGCGATGATCAGAGAACGAGTGATCCGTTGACACTCTCCAATCTTTCACTAAGTGATGAATAGACTCCGAGACAAGCGATATGTCCAGGACTTCCTGTCTATTTTTGGTGACGAACGTAGGCTCGCATCCAATATTACACAACAGAAGGTTGAACCGATCTACCTTTGCAGTAGGCATGTTGGGATGATAGATAAGAGCCGCGATGGAATACTACTCCGTAGATAAAAATCAATCAGCCTCTCAAACATCTTCAGCAGCTTAGATGACAGGCTGATAGGTCTAAAGTCATTGGGGCGTGCGTGCGAGCTTTTACCCGTTTTCGGGATAAAAGTCACGTTCACTTCAGTCCATAAATGTGGAATATAGACCAGCTCCAAACATGCCCTGAAAATAGCTTCGATCCACGAAGATGTAATATCAAATGTGTGTTGCAAATCGGCCGGAATAATGCCATTACGTCCAGGCGACTTGAACGCATCAAAGCTTCGAATAGCCCATAAAATTTTTTCACTGGAAATAATAGAGGCACAATCACAAGGAGTAGTCACTTCTGAAGTAGTGCCAGTGAATGGAAAATTAGCTGAGCTATCTGGGAAGTGGGTATCCAATAAAAGACGAATAGTCTCCGAACTAGTGGTGGTCCATGAATATTCATGCTTCAATAAATAGCTAGGGGCAGCAGGATTAGAAGCGAGGATCTTACGCAGTCTGGAGGCTTCTCCCACCTTATCGATCTGTTCACAAAAAAGTTTCCAAGAGCTACGCTTAGCCTTTCGCAGTTCCTTCTTATATAGATCCCAATCCGACTCCAGCCTAGTAGATTTCGCCTTATTGAAGGATCTTCTGTATAGATGTCTAAGTTCTGAAATACGCGCATTCCACCATGCGGGTTTCTTTTTACCCTTAATTTTACTGATTGGGCATGATTTGGAAGCCGCTTTATTAAGTGCACTCGTCAGAGTTTGTACCATGTCATCCAGCTTTGACTTGTTTGACGGCTGGTTAGGTAGAGTGGGTAGTACCTCCAGTAGAACCTCCCTATATCTAACCCAGTTTGTCCTTTTCCGATTGAGAACGATAGGCTTGGGCTCGGGAAGCTCATCAATGCTGAATTGGAGGTAGCGATGATCAGAGAACGAGTGATCCGTTGACACTCTCCAATCTTTCACTAAGTGATGAATAGACTCCGAGACAAGCGATATGTCCAGGACTTCCTGTCTATTTTTGGTGACGAACGTAGGCTCGCATCCAATATTACACAACAGAAGGTTTGTACCAATGATAAAATCGAAGTGTAGCTCTCCCCGATCATTAGTATTAGAACTACCCCAGATGGCATGATGGGCATTTGAGTCGCAGCCCAAAACAAGATCAATTTTCGACACAATCCTTACTGCTGAAGAAAATAAGGAACCAAAGACGACCGTTTTTTATACAAGTGTAAAGAGGGTGAAAACTAAAAAAAAATTGAAAATTAATTTCTAAAATGACGGTGTGTTTCATGCCAATTTTACAAACTCTTAGAAAAAATATCTAGCAATATTTTACGATTTTCAATTTCTATTTTTTGATGTCCTCCTGAGAATTTTTTGCCCATTCGTCCTTCAAGGCTTGTTCCAGTTCTCGTAAGGTCTGAGGATGGTTGGAACGGGTCCTAATGCATTTCTCCAGTTGGTCTCATAAGTATTGTACTTCGTTGCCGTATCGCTGAGCTGTCAAATTACCATTAGCGATCACAATAAAATCGCTTTTGTCATTTAAGGAAATAGCGCCTCCGGCCATAATGAATCCACCGCAAAAAACTGGATTGAAGATCACATTTATCACGCACAAACTCTTCAGAATGACCATCATTTCCACACAGGCAAAATTTTAATTCACCGGAAAGGAAAACTCTCCCTCGATGCTTCATACTCCGATTGCAGGTTACCCTATACTAAGAGTCTAGGGTATAAAAATAAAAAGGAAAAAAAAGTGTAGAATTTGCTGGAGATCAAACCCGCGACCAATTTTGATAGAGCTGCACTTGTAACTGTCACTGATAAAGAACACGTTTGAATGATTTTTGTTAAGCTAGAGTGGTACGGCTATAAACGATTATAAACGTCCGCCGTCACAATAAATAAATGATCCGATAATCAAACTGATATTTCATCCGAATTTGTAATTTTTTTTCACCACATATGAAGCGCACCACTTGACATCAGGGTAGACAACTTGACCATTCGGAATTTAACCTGAATGCTACCCTAGAGCGTTTTTTACGCAACCAGGGCAGAAACCCTACACGGCTACGCAAAAAAATACGCCTTATATTGCAATCCGCTCACTGGTCTGAAACAGGGCGATGGACTGGCACCGACGCTCTTCAACCTAGCACTGGAACACGCTATTCGGGCTATGAATATGGACAACAGCAAGACGCTACTCATCAAGTCGACACAATTAGCAGCGTACGCCGACGTCATCAACATCATGTCCCGAAGATTGGTCGACGCAGAAGAACATCTGCATACGCTCGATACCACTGCAAAAGAAGTTGGATTACGCATCAACGAGGGTAAAACTAAAATTATGATGCAATCGACGACAAGGACACCTGCACAACCGAGCATCAATGTGGGGGACCTCAATATCGAGTTCGTGAACAACTTCATATACCTGGGTTGCAACTTGTCAAGGGACGCCAACGAAACTGACGAAATCATGCGACGGATACAGTCAGCTAATAAGACATTTTCTCGGTTCTCCCCATAATGAAATCGAAACATGTGCACGGAAACACGAAGCTCCGCGTGTACAAAACTATTATACGACCAGTGCTATGCTATCTATGACTGCGAGGCATGGACCCTAACTCAAGCCTCCGGAAACATGCTAGACACATTTGAACGAAAGGTTCTACGGCGAATTTTCGGGGCTGTTTGCGATCGAGATGGATGGCGCATCCGGTACAACCATGAGTCGTATGAACTGTACGATGAGCTGGAAGTTTCGAAAATCGTCAAACTACAACGGCTTCAATGGGCAGGGCATGTACAAAGAATGGACGATGATCGCATGCCAAACAGAGTAATGAATGCAGAACGAAGCGACGGAGCGAGACTACCTAGACGACCGAGATCTCGTTGGGAGAGCTCATTAGGTGTGGACGCCGCGCAGCTACTGGGCTTGGAGGACGCGGTCACGTGACCGAGGTAATTGGAGGACAACGATCCAGGCGGCCAAGGCCCGACGTCGGGCTGTCGCGGCGATGATGATGATGATGATATTGCAATCCGCTTGGTGGTACAGCATGTTGCAGTGGCGCCGCGTGTTGCACTAAATCGTAACAATATTTTACTGCACCAGGTGTCTTTTTTAAATTTGGTAATTTGGCGATTGACTATTTTACGAAAACGAGTCGAGAATTCAGTGTACTTCACTTATTATATTGTAGATCAATTTTTATCGCACATTACACAAGGAGTTACCTCGATGTTGGCCAAATTGAGTTTCAACATATTTCACATTCCCTAATATAAGTATTGATACACACTCAACAAACAGCTGCTTTTTTTGTATAGAGCAGAGTAGAACAGGATAAGCGGCAAAAAACGCTATATAACAGATAAGAGTAGTGAAGAGCAAACGAAAACGAGGCATGTCTTTGCTGGGAGTGTGTCTTGTTTTAGTTTAGCATTCAAACGTCAACTAAAATTTCGAGAGGAAACTTAAAACCTTAGTACAGATAAAATCAGACAGATTTCCTTTACGTAGCAGAATCATTATGTAAGTTTACTATTCCATATAGTTGCACAAAACGAACATTTTATTGACAGGAAATTAATTTTATGTACTTCCCAAGCTGTAAACTGCCCGGAAGCTTCAATACTTGCGCCGCCTGCATTTCAATACTAATGGATAAGCATTCTTGCAATAAGCTTTATCCATAGCAACTCAGATCAAACTGTTAGTGTAATTGCGTGGTCTTAACCTGCTCTGCTTCGCAAAGCTGTTAAAAAAACGCCTATTTTCGGTTGAGTGTATATTAAAATAATATTTTTTATAATCCTCAAAATTAATGTGCATGACAATACTCGTGAATCATGAATATTTCAATATGAAAAATATCACAAATGGGCCACATTTGATTATTTTTTAACAGTTTGCCTCAGTTATTTCTATTTTAATTTCTTACGTTTATTTTGATATTATTTCAGTTCCCTTCTTATGTTGTTTGAACGTGATGATCTCATGGAAAGCTGTGCTCTCTCTGTCAGAATATTTAATCTCATAAATACCCATTTACAGTCATCAATCAACAAATCCTACAAAATGTAAACCAATCATGGCAAACATTGGCCAACACGGCGAATACGGTTGACTACTCATCGCATCTACTGTCCGCAACACTGCCAATTTCAATACAGCACTTCCTCAAATACTCAGAAACGATAAAAAAAGAATCATCAGGGATTGTTGCAACACCTCTAAACTCAGGGAATTTAAATTTAGGCAATATAGATACTGCATCCGGTTTTAATATAAAAGGTGAAGTTTTGAAAAATGGCACGAATTTAAGTTTAGCACTGGGCGGCGTTGCTCTGGCCAACACGAATAATGCCAACGGCACTGGACTGGGCATGGACACCACCGCTAACGGTGCTGGCAATAACGGTCACGTTCATAATATACCGGAATCAACGACCACCTCAAATGCGGCAACAACAACTACCACCCCAAGCGGTAAGAAGCCGAAAAAGAAGAAGCCACCGAAAGAGAAGAAACCCCGTCCAAAACCCGGTGAAATACGCGAGACAAAAGCATTGGATGGTTCAACGCTGTTCTGTTGTCCCGAATGTCAGATGGCGTATCCAGATCGAAGTTTGATCGAGCAGCATGTGATCTCGCATGCCGTGGAGCGTAGGTTTGTATGTGACATCTGCAATGCAGCGTTGAAACGAAAGGATCACTTGACAAGACATAAATTGTCCCATATACCGGATAGACCGCATGTGTGTAATGTAAGTGGTCCTATGATTTATTTGAGCTGCTGTTCAGCTAATATTCCCTTTACGTTTTCTATTTCCATGCAGATTTGTATGAAGTCATTTAAGCGCAAGGAGCAACTCACCCTGCATATAGTAATCCACTCAGGCGAAAAGAAACATATTTGTCAAGAATGTGGAAAAGGTAAGTTCATAACAGTTTTAAATATTATTTTCCATGAGAAGGGAAAAGCAAAACTTACCGGGGCGGTTCAAATATGATCGAGACAAACGCTCTGACACATTTATTTATTAAATAATATAAATAATATTTACAAAAATTTAGATTTTTTTCTATGTAATTCCCCCCACTAGTTACACATTTTTGCCACCTCTCCGGAAGTTTTTTGATGCCGGTATCGAAGAATTCCTTGGGCAACTTGGACAGCCATGTGCGCACGAAGTCCTCTACCTCGTCGTCGGTGTTGAACCTTTGACCTCCGAAGGCTTCTTTCAGTGGTGCAAACATGTGGTAGTCGCAGGGTGATAAATCCGGAATATAGGGGGGTGTTCTAGTACCTCCCACCCCAATTCTACAATAATATTGTATCGAGCGTGCGACGCGCGGTATGAGGGCGCGCGAAGCTCAACAGTTTGGGAACCCATCGCGCCGTTATTTTGCGATATTGAAGGTGTTCGTGGATGATAGACTCTACACTACCAATACTAATGCCGACTTCAGCCGAAATGTTTCGAACATTCATCCTCCAAAATGAGTTGTTCTACGCGCCGAATGTTGTCTGGTGTGATGCTGGTTCTCGGTCGACGATCATGCGGCTCATACTCGCCAGTTTCGCGGCCATCTTTGTACGCTTTGGCCCATTTAAACACAGCTGGCTGGACCTGATGGCATCTCCCCATTAGTTCTCAGACATTGCGCTCCCCCGCTAGCGAAACCTCTTCGAAAACTATTCTATCTATCCTACTCGACAGGAGTATATCCATCAACATGGAAGCTGACACATGTCCAACCAATCCCCAAAAAAGGTGAAGCATGTGATCCCTCTAACTATCGACCAATAGCATTGACTTCGGTCCTGTCAAAAGTCTTCGAAACCCTTGTCAACAACCAACTTTTGAGCTATCTTGATTCACACCATCTCATCAGCGATCGACAATACGGTTTCCGTTCTTCGCGCTCCACCGGAGATTTAATGACATATCTCACCGAAAGATGGAATCGATGTATTCATCAATTTGGTGAAGCTAAAATCATTGCCCTCGACATTTCGAAAGCTTTTGACAGAGTTTGGCATCCGGCTCTTTTAGCTAAACTCCAGGCTTTTGGTCTGGACCCAAAATTAGTTATATGGATTCAAAGTTTCCTCCACGGCCGTTCGCTTCAAGTCGTCCTTGATGGAGTAAAATCGAATTGCCATACCACCAACGCAGGGGTCCCTCAAGGTACCGTCCTATCACCAACGCTTTTTCTTCTGTTCATCAACGATCTTTTAAGTGTGACATCAAACCCAATTCACAGTTTTGCAGATGACAGCACTCTTGATTATATTTATACTTTTAACTCTGCAGCTGACTCCTGCCAAAATGCTACATCTCTCAATCGAGACCACATGTCTGACTCACTAAATAGAGATATCTCAAAAATTATTGCATGGGGGAAAGCGAATCGAGTAGAGTTTAATGCCAACAAAACTCAATGTTGTCTTATCTCCAATAAACGACGTTCCCGATCTACCGCCCAACCCATTCTTGTCGATGGTGTCGGCATTACTGATTCACCCACATTGAACGTACTAGGTATAAACATCTCTAGTAAACTAAATTGGTCTGACCACATCTTTAACATTGCAAAAAATGCAATGAAGTGTCTGGGTTTCATGAATCGCTGTAAAAGATACTTTACTCCATCTGATTTGGCGCAAATTTATAAGGCCCACATAAGACCGCGACTTGAATATAATTCCCACATATGGGCAGGCGCAGGTCGAACTGCCCTATCCGCATTAGACAAAGTTCAACGGAAAGCTTTCAAGCTTATTGGCGATGAATCCATAACTTCTCATATAGAGTCGCTTGAACACCGGCGAAATGTCGGTTGCTTATCACTTTTTTATCGCTACTACAACCGCCGTTGTTCTGCCGAAATATCCAGTCTTATTCCTGAGCTTGCTCTTCCTTCGCGTAACACCCGGCTAGCCTGCCGTGCCCATCCTCATTTTCTTGAACTCAGTAGTAGTCGTACCGTTAAATTCTATGATTCATTTGTATCCAGAACAACACGAATGTGGAACAACCTACCATCTTTTGTTTTCCCCTGCAGTTATGATCTGCAAAAATTTAAACGAAAAGTACATCGGTACCTCATTCAAACTCAACCCATCCCAGCCCCACTACCCTAATTTCCTTCCCATCAAGGCTGTGCTCTCGCATCAAAGGGTATCCCCTAAGCCTTAGCATAAACATAAAAAAAAAACAGCAGACCTACTCAGGCACTCACTACCGAACTGATTTCGCAAACACCGAAGAATTTCCATGTTTTTAACGCCTTCCCACACCAAAAAACGAATGACAATACGTTGCGCAACGGCGGTCGGCACTTGATGTTCATTCATGGTCGTAGCACGCACGTGAAACGTGCGTTCGCGGCGAAAACTATACCACACTATTCGTAAGGGACCCAGCTATCACATACTCAAGCCGCGACCTTCAAAACATACAGGCGCGCCATCTACAGCGTTTGTCTCGATCATATTTGAACCGCCCTCGTACAATCGCAGTCGACTAAAAGCATATGGTACCCGTATAGAGCTAAGCCTAATGCTGGACATTCACGGACGGCTGATATTCAAATTTTCCCTGGTCGAAGCCAAAATTTCCCTGTCAAATCCATAGTGCGACCGGGGGAGTTTCGGTTTTGACCAGAGATACAATAAATAATGGAAACAAATACCGATCATATATATATTGATCTTGACTCAAAAGCCCGGTAACCACTAACTAACCTTTGCACACCAATTTTGCTTCTTTCTCTTGTTACAGGTTTCTATCGTAAGGATCATTTACGAAAACACACACGATCGCATATTGCACGTCGTGTCAAGTCTGAGGTTTCAGCCCAAACGGGAAGCAACGGTCAGGCCGTTTCATTACACGCCTCCTGAGGTTCGTACAAGGACTTTTGGTAGATTTTGATGAATATTCTTCTGTTGACGGCCTGGAAGTCTAACCAGGCCTCTTAAGCGTTCCACATTTTTTCCAATCCCGGAGATCACTGCTCAAGCTGAGATTTCTGTGAATCACTCTTCGGAACAGGAAGAAAACAGGATCGCGAAACGAAGATATTCCCAAAGTCTACCGGAAGTTCTGCAGATTTAACATTAACATTTAACCCCGAAAACAACAACTACAACAGAAGCATAGAAATTCATTGAAATCAGTCCTAAAAATGCAATCCAAAAAAACATCAACAAAATTTTATTTCAAAGATAACAATAAACATAAAATCTAACACTAAAGACTTCAAATAGGTAATAAACAAAAAGCGAACGACATACAAGTAATTAAGGCAAAGCAATTTTTTTAAGACAGTCAAACAAAAATGATGAATGGATGAATGTGAAGAGAGTAAGAGAGAGAGAGAGAGAGAAAGCGAGGAGACACGCAATTTTATATTTTTGATGACTATTTTTTTTATCAAAAGAGAGACAAAAAGATATGGAATGATGAATGCTTTTCGGATATTGTGTATGTATAATAGGAGTTTTTATATATTTTTCTAGCAATTTAATTGATAAACTAAACACGATAATATCTAAGTTCCCCAAATGAAATATGAATATGTTGTGTTCATTACAATTTAATTGATTTCAGTTAATGTGTTTTCTTTTTAAATTTAATATTACAAAGACACGTTGTAGTTGAAACTATGGTTGAGATAAATAAATTTGACCCTTGTTTATCTATAGAACAGAGCGCAAACAATTTCCATGTTGTAGGATTGTGATCCGAATGTGATTGCCTTCGTAATGAGAATTTTTAAGTAGACGTTCTGTTCGCTAAAAAGAGATCTGTTTGAATATCTCATGTGCCCCTAGTCCGTCAATTTTCCTCATAAATTTATTGTCAATGCACAATGACATTGAGAATCTTATTGAAAAGTGCATCAATGTATGATACCTCTATGAACCTGTCAGTTGCAATGATCAATATTCATTCTTACGAATTTTATTGTAAATATTCTTATCCATGACATTAATGAAGATCGTCAGAAATTTTTATTGACAGGCTATCCATCTCCCAACAAAGGATCAATAGCCGGCCATACACACACGCTCTATCATCTGCAAACGTACGCCCAATTTTTTTCCGAATGATTCGTCGCGTTTGCAATCCCCTGGAAAATCGCGTCACCTGGATCGCCCAATTTTTTTGCGAATGATTCGCGGCGTTTACAATCCCCTGGAAAATCGCGTCATGCGTGTGTGTGCGAACTACAAGGTAATTTTGGGTCGCTGATTCCGAATCTGATGAGAAAAAAGAAAAATTAAATTTTGGGTTGCCCACCCCAGAATGACCACCCTGTTTTCATGGGGAAATAGGGCGTTGCGAGCCCCCGCATGTAGCCCTAGGTTGCCCGTTTCACTCTTTGTACATGTACCTGCAGCCGTTTCGTGCTAGCATATCTGCATCCAGCATTTTTTTTTGCCCATCCCTGAATGGCCACCCTGCTTTCATGGGGAAATACTCGTCTGATCGGGCTTTCCTTGCAAAGCATGTCTTTTTTTGTTACCAAAGGACTCAAAATGCCTTCAGCGGCAGTCTAACGTATTCGTCTCAGCACCCCTAGTCATACAACACCCATCTTGCCTATATATCTCTCCTCATTGATAAACAAATCCTTTTATCCTGACGCACACCTGCAGCAGGACCAAAATATCTGCGTGGACCCATCCTTCTCATATTTTATTATGCAAGCTACTACTACCGCCACTATAGAATAACCCATAAAAATTCGGTCGCGGCGAATCATCTACAAAATCACAACGCACCCAACTAGACACCGTCTCAATACAAATTGTTGTTGCTCTATCATCTGCAAACCGAAAACGCCACGAACCATCTGGTCGCACAAAGTTACTTAAATTTCACTACTCGTTCAAACGCGGCGAATCATTGGGCGACCCAGGTGCCGCGATTTTCGAGGGGATTGTAAACGCCGCGAATCATTCGCAAAAAAATTGGGCGACCCAGGTGACGCGATTTTGAAAGGGATTGCGAACGCGGCGAATCATTCGGAAAAAATTAGGCGATCCAATTGGCGTACGTTTGCAGATGATAGAGCGTGTGTGTATGGCCGGCTAATATTTCACTAGGTACTCGTTCAAACGCGGCGAATCATTGGGCGACCCAGGTGCCGCGATTTTCCAGGGGATTGTAAACGCCGCGAATCATTCGCAAAAAAATTGGGCGATCCAGGTGACGCGATTTTCCAGGGGATTATAAACGCCGCGAATCATTCGCAAAAAAAATTGGGCGATCCAGATGACGCGATTTTCCAGGGGATTGCAAACGCGGTGAATCATTCGGAAAAAAAATTGGGCGTACGTTTGCAGATGATAGAGCGTGTGTGTATGGCCGGCTAATCAATCAATCGACCAACCTTCGTAGATATTGACAATAAAATTGATGGTGCATGGGCCACATAAAATGACATGAAGTATTGACAATCCACGCTTCTCATCGTTCAGTGCACATTGTCAATCGCGCCCACCAATGGGTCAATAAAAATTCCTATCAATGTTCACCCATTATTGACGGTCCGCATCATAATCGATAAAGTTTTTAAAATTGAGCCTCCGTCAATTTCAACTGATGGGGATATTCTTGAGAAAGTTGATAGTCTGATAAGAAAAACCCATGGAATCGGTAGCGTGATAAACTAAATTTTAATTACTCTGCCGACTTATGTTACCAATTGAAAGGTCTTTAACTTTAATTTGGTTCTTGTGACTTAAATGACAAAAGGGACGTTTTCTTACGCCTTTACCTGATTCCGATTAGTTTAGGTTGCGTAAGAAAACGATGGTTATCCGTACTATGCCAATTAGGTTCTGTTGTTCTCATCAAAGGATTCAAGATGCCTTCGAAAATAGTAAAGTTCATTGGTCTCATCACCCGGAATCAGAAAATACCCATTTTGGCTAGCTTTCACTTGATGACTAAAAAGCACCTTGGGACCGTTCAAGTATTACGTAAGCAAAATTTTGATCATATTTGATATTTAGATATTTTAGATATTCTTGGAAGTAAACGAAGATATGTTCCACTACGGCTGATGTTGAATCCGATTTTCTTTAATTCCTGAGTGAGATCGTCAAGGGTTTTTACGCTGCGAATCTTTTCTGTCCTTCTTCTATCATCAGCAGCACTTCCAAATAAAGCATTATCCGCAATTGTTTTCAGAAGCAATGGCTGATCTATTTCAAGGGAAGGTTGCCCAACTGAATCGCGTAGAGACAATTTTCTTCCAGTTTCCTTTTCTTGTAGTCTCTATGTTTCTTTTGATATGCAGCATTTTGAATTTGTCTCTTTAAAATCTGTTTTGCAACTTCTAATTCCTTCCAAGTTTCGTCAATCCGTTTTTGGACTTCAGGGCTTGGAATTGTATCCCTTGCAGAATATAAAGCTAAAAGTTGCTTTTCTAGACTAATAATTTTTTTATTAGTAGCATCTTGAAAAGGTTTTGCATGTAACTGCTTTTCATTATTTTCAATGTTTTGATGTTTATATTCTGGCGGCACACTCTTCTCAGACGAGCCTGAACCAGGCTGCGTAGGTTTTTCTTCAACTACTCTATGAGTGGAAGTTGCCTGGAAAAATAAAATACATAAGTACATGCGATTCATTCCGACGATGATTCATTACTGTACAACTGCACTTTGACATGACATTGACGCCATAGATGATCCGCAATTCATTTCCGAAAAAAAGCTGATCAAGCATGGCCTGATCGGATGCAAAATTAGCTGGCATCTCCTATTTTATGTAAGAAATAAGTTACTCTGGATTTCCGGTGATTTTCAATTATACGAGTACATTCGGCCAAGTAAACAGGTCAAAGTTTGCACATACACCATCCGGAATTACGCAAGGCCAGACCTAACCAGTTTTTTCGGAGAGAAATTCCGATTGGTGTGTAGTGTAGGCCACAATGGGGAAATCCTAGAGAAGAATTCGGGAACGTCTATAAGCGGCCTGAAGATTGTCACAGAATTGATCAAGATCAACCCTTTTCGCTGGAACCGAACAATATCACTTTCTTAGGTGCATTTTACACTATAAAAGTTTTCGTAAAAGATATTTGATTGACATCGATATTTTCACAGAACTTTTGGAGTGAAGTAAAGATATTGCATATATGAACATTGCTTGTTTCAAGTATTTTCCTGACAAGCACCGCACACCATCCCTCTTAAGGTAGATTTTTATTTGTAAATTATCGTAATTAAAATATTTGATGAAATCTTTTATAGTGTAATATGCGCCTTAGGAACGGAATGAAGATCTAGCCAAAGGTCAAGGAACGTAGTGCATTGTACGCAATAGTTAACTTACCTTAGAAAAAAAACTCAAAAGGCTGGATTTCTTCCTAGTTGCTGCCTGTAGTTCTTCTTCAGTTCTCTTCGACACCGTCGTCTCCAGCTCCTTCTCGGTTTTGGCGTGATTTTTATAATTGCGCCAAATTTCATTAGTTAGTTTTTGTACATTATGAAGTGTTATATTTATATGAGATTTTTCCAAGCTCTCAAAAAGTTTTTGATACAGTTCTGATTTGTTAATAGATGATGAGTTCACTTTCACTATTTTTCAATGACCTCACTGATTACAATCAAATAGGACTTTCTCAAGAAAGAATTTTCTAGTATTTGTCCACAAATGTTCAAACGTAACAGTTCCGGGAAACAATAGATACACATTCGTTTACGACGGGAGCGTTGCGTTTAGTGCAAGCTCATGGAAAATGATTGATTTGGTGTTGCCGAATCAGGCGAAAGTCCGCTCTTCATGTGTATCATTTCTTTTGTAAACGTAATACGACATTGTAAAGTCGTAAACTTCTGTCATTTTATATGAGGATAACAGACGTTTTACGACTTAACTAGATAGTGTTACGTTTACGACGTGAGCATGAATCCCCCCTTATAATTTTAAAGAGGATTATGTATGGTTTAAGTTGCGGTAATAATTAAAAAGGAGAGAACATCCTGTTTCGTGAATATTAAGAGAATTCCCTCTATGGCATTTAGAGATAATTTTTAAAATTCTTTAATTTCCAGCATATCCGCTTTAAGCAATTCATTTTCGCTTTACGTGTTAAGAACGTAGAACCCGATCGGGGGGATTTGTAGGTCCTAAAGTGGAAATTTATCGAGTTTTGTGAAAATTCTCTCTAATTTAATACAGAGAATTCTGCTAATTTTCGCAAGGCATGTCGGTCTCGAAAAGGATGCGAACTATTTCCGAAGGAAGAAAGTGTATCATATACATCATATGTAACTCAAAAATTTTGCTTACGTAATCTCGTTCCACCCCCCCCCCCCCCCCCCACCCTCCTTGTCATCAAAAGTAAGCAATAAAGGAACCCCCCTATGATGCTTACGTAATACTTGAACGACCCCTTGAGTGCTGACCAAATGCCTTGAACAGAACTCTAGAGAATTGCTCTCATAATCCCGAATCAGACGATATTCATATTGGCTAGGTTTCACCTCATGCCCAGAAAGGTACTTTTGCTCTGCCCAAAGGACTCAAAATATCCTCAGCCGTTCCCCAGACATGGGTGTCATCTAGGTAGCTAGGCTTGGTGTGCATTTGACTACATGTCCTGAAATAAAAGTCTCACCGGACGATGCTTAAAATCACGTAAGTAAGCTGGTAGAAATCGGGCCAGGGAAATGCCCAAAGGAGAGGAACAAACTTTCATACAAAAGACTTAGGCGAAGAACTTTCTGATTTCAAATACACAAGAAGTACCGTTAGATAAATAAGAATTGGCAGAAGAATGATGCCATAATCCCTTCGGTTTGTCGTAGAAGGCTAGCTCGTTATCATATAAGGCTAACGAAACGTGAACTAGAACTTGGGCGTGCCCACAAGGTGTTAAGGCAAACTAATAATGAGCGAACGGAATGTTTTAAGCTAGGGCCAGTCAGGGCCAACGCGTTTTACGCGCTCGGTAACCGTGAGGTCCCGGTTGCTACTCTACGATGCTTGAATCTAGAGATCAAGGGTTCATCCTTCGGTGCGTTATAAAATAAAAAAGACTACCTGTGGGTGCTATTAGAACTACCACAATGTTCCGAGCTTGTCAGCTAAAGATGGCTATACGGACAGGAGGTGTATCCCAGCAACTGCACCATTCGAAATTTATTGCTATGCTAAAGATGTTGACGCGCCCATGCTCTTGAAGGGGTTGAAACAATTAACATAACATTAACAGTCAGGGTCAAAATTCAAACTGAATATCTTTAAATCTATACAAAAACAAATAATGTTGACCGCTTACACAACTGTTCCATGCAGATTATTCATTTTGAGGCGGTCGGTAGCTCAGCGATTGAGGCGTCGTCAGTCTTATGTCTCATCACACTGCTTAGCCATGGATTCCAATCCCGTTCATGTCTGTGGTGTGGGGCGTAACACAACATTTCACGATTTGTTGCAGGTATGCGGCTAAATGGGCATGAGGTATGTACATACATGCTAGCAACATGCACTGTCCAAAACCAGTTTAAGCTAACGTAACGTCAACTAAGCCATATCCCATAAGTAGTACTCGTAGTAGGAAAGTCATAATAGCGTTTTTCAAACGTTTGCCAAACGGTAAATTTACCACTTTTCCCTGATTTGTGATATAACCGTATGGTTATAAGCAAGACAGGATTTGACTGGTTTATAACCATATGGTTACAAACTAGGCAAAAACGGTAAATTTATTGTTTGGCAAACGTTTAAACAACGCTATTATGACTATTATGACAAATTGATTTGTGCTACTTGGGATGGGAACAGTTAACGCGCTATACCCCACTAAGGGTTAGGGCAAATAGTATATAATTTCTCAATTACGTTACACGCAATTATGGGTAGTATCGGGTAGGTATGTCGACTCATCAAGAAGCAAAGAACAGGATTGTAAGTCTTTACGCAGGGGTACTCCTCTGCCAGCAGTGCTTACACTAGATTGTACAATAATTGCTCATAGAAGTGACATCTTTCAAGGAGAGACGATATTCCGTTTTATTGCATTGCATGTGATCAAGGTAATACCTATCCCAATGGTATCCCACAGGTATCCTAAAGTCAAATCTTCTTGCGCGAGTTGTGTCCAAAATTAATTAGCTACTTCGAATGAAGCAGTGCAGTGTAGATTTCCAAAAGCTAAAAGTTCCAGGTCTTTTTTAGTAACCAGCGCTAAAAGTTGCTGCCATGAAAGAAAGTGTCATGATAAGTCATATTATCAATTTGTACTTTTCGAAACCGCGCTCATTTAAGCAATCGATTCGGGAAATATAAACTTGGAATGTCCTCCACCAATTCCCACTGGAGCAAATCATGCAATGTATGCATTTGTTGTAAACACAGGGTGAGTAATGCAAATTCCAAAATTTATGAATATCGCTCGCTGCGTCGTTTTTTGGCAGGGGGGTCGCAACGGCGTAAAGTTTGAGAACCCCTGCCTAAAGGTTACTCCGAACAAAACCAGCGGGTTCTCTTCACAAGTATAGGAAGCTTTCAGTCGAGCCTCCTGTGCTACATGGGACGAGCTATTTTACTCACTTTTGGAGTAGTTATGTGGAGGACTGCGAGAAGAAAAGCCAAACGTAGCCTGGTGCGAAAGGTGCAAGCAAGATTGGTCTACGTTGCTTTTTAGTCTTAGGACTTCGTGACATTTTTGGCATTTCTGATGAATAGATGGCCACAAATTTAGTCATTCGATTCCATGACACTGGCCAGTGGTTTCCTTATGTTCCTGGACACGCTGCTGTTCTTAAGAACCCAAATATACCGGCAACGACTGACTACACGTCCACCAAATATGCGCTTGATCAGCCTGAAAAAATCACGTAATTAATTAGAAGAGAACAGGCGTCAATAGAAATATATGCAGATGGCACCAAGATGGATAAGGGATTAAGGGTCGAAGTTTTTTCTGATGGGTTTGGGCTTAATCTAAATCTACCTTTCAGTCACCCTGAATACTGCAAAGTTTCCCAGGCCAAAGTTACGGCGATTACGGAAGCTCTAAACTGACTGGGCGTCACATGGTATTTTGCACCCACAGCGAAACAGTTTACAGCGATTAGCAGGACCAACTCAAGATGGAAAAATTGTAAAACATACCGTTCTAGTCGTAGAGTTGGGTAGCACGCCATGAGGATGATGACCGGCTCCATCCTTTTATTGAAAATTCTGTCTGGTTCAATGATTAGGATTTTCGGGTCAGGATGGTAACAGAACGAAGCCTATTGCAGTCCAAATATGCTGTGGAAAGCATAGTAGCCCTTATATTGTACCTAACCTTATCTTGGTTCTACTAGTCTAGAGCTCGGAGTTGAAATCTCGGCACGATCAAAAACTGACTGTGAGTACTAATAGAACTCTCACAGTGCTTCTAGCTTGCCTGTATAAAGACGGCGCGGATAGGAGGCGCATGCTAGTAACTGCACTTCCGAAAAAGTAGATGTTTTTTTTATGTGATTGCCAAGACTTTCGGGGATTACCCTTTCATGCAAGCATAGCCTTGGCGGGAAGGAAATTAAGGTAAGGGATTGGGGGGCGGTTGAGTGGGTAGGAGGTACCGGTGCACATTCCGCTTAAACTTTTGCAAGTCATAGCTATTAGGGAATACAGTAGATGGAAGGCTGTTCCACATTCTTAATGAGCAAGTTAAAAAGGAGTCAAAGAATTTAACTGTGCGACAGGACCTGGTCTCAAGAGTATGAGGGTGAGCACGACTGGCAAGCCGGGTGCTACGCGTAGACAACAGGCAAGGGAGTAAATCACTAATTTCATTAGAGCAACATCGGTTGTAGTAGCGATAAAGTAAGGTTAAGCAACCAACGTTACGCCTGTGCTCGAGGGAATCAAAGTGAGAGGTAATAGATTGATCACCAATAATTTTAAAAGCCTCCTGTTGAACTTTATCCAGCATGGACAACACAGTGCAACCTGCACCCGCCCAAATATGGGAATTGTACTCCAGCCTAGGTCTTATGTGGCTTTTGTATATTTGTGCCAAGTTAGATGGTGAGAAATATTTTTTGCAGCGATTAAGGAAACCTAGATATTTTAATGCATTTTTGGCAATGCCAAAGATATGTTCAGTCCATTTGAGTTTGCTGGAATCGTCAACAGGACATAGAAATGCTAGAGATGATAACGCGCCCATGCCCCTCGAGGGGTCAAGGCCATTAACACACATACACACGTTCATCATTGCGTGCTTCTCTGCGTCCGTGCTTCCAACAGACGCAACCTGCTTGAGGACGGAAAGTTTATTGAGTGGATATATACCCTTAGCTCAAGTCGGCCCCACTCCTAACTCGATCTATAGATTCGCCACTACCAATATGTATGAAGATATGTCGAAAAATCAACAAAAAAAAACGTGTTTTTAAACCCTTCTGACAAAATCTGAATAGGCACCATTTACTTTTTAGTATTTTTGGGTATCTTTTGGTCTAAAACACTTTAAAACATAAATTGGGACAGAAATCTTGCAGTCGGAACGCTTACAAATAATTTAAGCCGAAGAATTAAATACGCAAATTAACCAGGATGTTGTTGATTTTTGTTTATTTATACACGCTGGGTATGTAGCTACGGTATACACGGGGGCTAATTGGTTAGTGACATTGGAGGGCATTGACCTTTTTTTTTTAACAATCCTCTTCATACAACTCCGTACCCCTCATGCTGAGGCTATGATTTCTATATGTATTTCGGTTATCCAAATACCCACTCGTCCACGACGACGTTCGTGGCCATGGATGTACAGGAGGTGCATGCTGGCAACTTCATTCTCCGAAACCAGTTTATGCCGAGAAACGTCAACTGGGCCACATGGAACAGTTGACGCGCTATGCCTAACAAGGGGTTAGGGCAATTGAGAGAGAGAAATACCCACCCAATAAGGACATTCGAACTTTTTACTGGGTATTTAGTGTAATTCAGGGCATAAGTTACTGTTTGTTTGTGTAAAGCGCACTTACTTAACCTACACTGGATTTATGGGAAAAACGCATCTGTTGATTGTCCGAATGTAGTTCAAGTATGCAAACATACATCAACTTGTTTTTTTACCACCACACCGGTAGCGCATTGTGTTGAGGCATCAGTCTCATGTTTGACTACCGCCGTTTCGGGTTCGAATCCCGTCCATGACGACGTTCGTTACCATGGATGTGCAGGAGGTGCATGCTGGCAACTGCATTCTCTGAAACAAGTTTATGCCGTCGAAACGTCAACTGTTCCATGTGGCCCAGTTGACGTTTCGTTGGCATAAATTGGTTTCAGAGAATGCAGTTGCCAGCATGCACCTCCTGCACATCCATGGCCACGAACGTCGTCGTGGACGGGATTCGAACCCGAAACGCCGGTAGTCAAACATGAGACTGGTGCCTCAGCACACTGCGCTACCGGTCGCCCCAATGATGTAATGATTGCCAATGATGTCGTTTAGATAAAAGTCCCAACCGTTCTTACTAATATATAACGATCACTGTGATCTTCGTACATATAATAATAAAAAAAAAACATATTTTTATCGGTTTTATTTTTAGGTACTTTTCCGTTGGCCTGAATTTGTTATTTCTGATTTGATTTTCAATTATTTTGATTTGATTTATTTTATTTCAATTAAATGTTAAAACCTTAGTTTTGTATAATGTTGATAGAAATGCGGTACGGAGTATTGAAAAGTAATCAGAATGAATATTTAACAAAAATAAATCTCTGTCACAAATAAATTGGACAAACGAGATCAATCCGAGGATTATTAAACAAATGACACATTTGGAACTATTTTATAGTGTTTTCTTTATATAAAAACTGAATAAACATTGCTATGACATTTCACAAAACAAAAATTAAACAATACAAAATAACCGAAATCATGTTCAAAGACACAAAAAAGAACTTTAAATATAAAAATTTGTATTATTTTTCTACAAATCTCAATAAGTGAACAAACCACAATTTTAACATAAAATGCAAAAAAAATACTGATATACTGAATGATTACAAACAAAATATACAAATACTGTAACAATACCGTTCAAGAAATCTACAATATTTTGGAAAACATATACAGAACCCAAATATATTAAATATTAAGAGAAAAAGAAAGAAGAAGATAAATTTAAATAGTAGAAGCAGCTTTGAATATTTCATTTTTGACTTACAAAGATGTTATTATCAACAAAAAAATATTGAAGTACCACTAAAACCACGAAATAAAGAAAAAAATACAAAATATACAAAAAAATTCACAAATGATTTAACATTAAAGAAGAGATAAAGATCATTAGATTCGTTAAATTAAAAATAACAATATTGACGTTTCTATTTCATTACATAGATCGAAATTTATACAAAATACAACAGCTAAAACACCCAAACACATAGTTTAAACCACAACAGAACCGTTTATAAATACTGTTTGTTCAAAAATATTTTTAAAAAATAATAACAAAGTAAAGTAAGAATTTTTCAAATTAAAAAAAAAACACCCAAAAAAGAAATATGCCTAAGGCAAAGAAATATCTTACACAAAAACAAATATTTAATATGACATTAGATTTAACTGTGGTAATTAAATGAATCTAAGATTATTACAAAGACAAAGAAAAGAACTTACAAAAAAAAGAGAGAATAAAAATCTTTACTTGCAAAAAGTACAAATCTTTACAGAGAACAAACAAATTGATAAGAACAAGAGTAAAAATTTAAATTCAAAGTATATAAAGTACATTATAACACTAAAACTTAAATTGTAATCGTAATTATTAACAAAAAAAGAAATACAAACAAACAAATGAAATTATTGTGAGAAATGAAGAAACGAATATTATATTAACTTTAATACACTTTTACTGACGATGATATTAACGAAGTATAGTTATTATAATATTATATACATACATATATATATTATATATTGTAATTTCACTTTCTCTAAGCATGACTAGTGAAAGTCAATTTCGACTTCGAATATACCTTTTATTGAACAAAAGGCACGTTATATAAACGAGTATATATATATTTATATCTACGAATACAAAGAATTCAGAAGACAATTGTCGCATACATAGAAATATACACAAAAAAAAACACAGACACACTGGATTACATGATGGATGGACATCATATACTAGTATTGAATATAACATTTTTCAAATACATATAAAAACAGAACTAGTTGACGTTGGACGAAGTGTTTTTGGAATAACATTTAGCAGCCGCAAAATAAACCGAGTTTCAAGAAAAGTCAATTTGCCGATTTTTTCCAAGAATCAATGCGGCCAAAGAAGAAAACGCGGAGGGAAAGAAATCGTAAGTGCTGCTTTTCACGGGCGGTTTTCGCAGACCGCGGTTAGCGCTAGCGGCTGAGCGGGTGAACAAAACACATACGATTCAATGGCTGATATAAATAAAAAGTAGTAAATTTTCAAATTTGAAGTAACTACTCAAAAGTAAACTGTATTAAAAAATTCTCTCGTTGGTATGAATGAAAATAAATTTTCGAACTTGTTGTAAACACTATTTCAAAAATCTAAGGCCCGTTTTCGCAATGTCCTGTTAAACTCCCTGTTAGCTATCAGGAACTTATTTACCAAAGCCCTTAAAATAAATCATATACAACACCCAAATTACGATAATGCAGTTCAAAAATAAGGGGAGAAAATCCCCATATTTTGTCATATTTTGGGTGTTGTATATGATTTAGGTTAAGGTGTTTGGTAAATAAGTCCCTGTTAGCTAACAGTCAGTTTAACAGGACATTGAGAAAACGGGCCTAAATGTACAATAGCATGTGCAATGAATTGACAAGCGTCAAACAAATTGTCTCATTGTTTATAAATTAATTGGGATTTGTCAGCCGGTTTTCCCATCCCTTGGCAGTTTAGGCTTTTGCTACGTTTCATTTACGGTTTCTAGGGTTTTGTAGTAAAAACAAAACCCTTATGGAATCGGTCAAACGTCCGTCTGTCCATTAAATATCTCACGTACCGCTGAATGCTACATGCATGAAATTTGGTGGAAATTTGCAGTTGTATTATAATTCTCTGCAGAAAACGATTCGTCGCAATAGGCCAACTTTAAGGGCAAGTTCCCATAAAGGGGAAATGAAGGTCAAATTTCATTTTCCATTTGGTATAGGCAAGTGGGGTATTGTAAGAAAGGTACCGTCGAGTTCATTCCATTTTTGGCATTCTCGTCAAATCTGAAAGAGGGGAAAATAAGTGGTCAGAGTTTGCCACCCCCCTTTGCATTTAGAGACCATTATACTTAGAAATATGGAAATTTACAGGAAATCGGCATTTCACTAGCACAGAAAACTAAAATTAATAGAATTTTAATATCTCATCAAAAAGAGTTAATAATAGTACATTAAAAAATGATATTATTTTTCTACATAATCTCCCTTAACTTCAACACACTTGGTGCAGCGTTTCTGCAACATCATATTCCTTCCCGGAAGTGAGAGTCTGGGAGGCTGTGAAAATATTAATCTACGGCCCTTTCAACTTCTTCATTGGATGCTAAGCGCTTCCCAGAAACAAATTTTTTCAGGTTTGGGAACGGATGGAAATCTAAAGCCCAACCTACACCATCCGGAATTCCTGTCCGGAAAAACTGATGAGGCCCGGCCTTCCGGTTTGCCTGAATATAGAATACACCATCAGGAATTCCTTCCGGAAAAACTGATCAGGTCCGGCCTTGAGGAATTCTGGATCGTGTATGGCTGCTTCAGGCCGCCTTGAGGCCGCCGGACAGGCCTTTGAGGCGGTCGGATGGATAATTGCAAATCGATCTTATCGCCCTAGAATGAAAGTATCTATCTATTGCATTGAATTGTATGGCATGTCACTTTCCATAGCAACGCTTCAGATACATTCGTCTATTGAAATAAACTGCAGTGAAAATTCATTCTAGTCATGCGGCCAGACAGGCCGCCTCGAGGCGAGCTGCCCGGCCGCGTGTTTCAGATTAGATGTACAATTTTGTTTCCGCCGTTTTCCCACAGACGGCTGTGCCGGAAAACGGCGGATGCAAAGTTGTACACATAATACATTCGTCTATTGAAATAAACTCCAGTGAAAATTCGTCTTGAGGCCGCCGGACAGGCCTTTGAGGCGGCCAGATGGATAATTGCAAATCTATCTTATCGCCATAGAATGAAAGTATCTATCCGGCCGCGTGACTAGAATGAATTTTCACTGCTCTTTATTCCAATAGGCGAATGTATCTGACGCATTGCTATGGAAAGTGAAATGCCGTACAATTCAATGCAATAGATAGATACTTTCATTCTATGGCGATAAGATCGATTTGCAATTATCCATCCGGCCGCCTCAAAGGCCTGTCCGGTGGCCTCAAGGCGGCCTGAAGCAGCCATACACGATCCGGAATTCCTCAAGGCCGGGCACAGCCGTCTGTGGGAAAACGGCGGAAGCAAAGTTGTACACCTAATCTGAAGCACGCGGCCGGACAAGCCGCCTCAAAGCGAACTGTCCGGCCTTGAGGAATTCCGAACAGGCCGCCTCAAGGCGAACTGTCCGGCCGCATGAGTAGAATGAATTTTCACTGGAGTTTATTTCAATAGACGAATGTATCTGAAGCTTGGCTATGGAAAGCAAAATGTCCTACAATTCAATCCAATAAATAGATACTTTCATTATATGGTGAAAAGATCGATTTCCAATTATCCATCCGGCTCAAGGCGGCCTGCACATGCCATTGACGAATCGGAATTCCTCATGGCCAGGCCTGATCAGTTTTTCCGGAGAAAAATTCTGGAACGTGTATGGTGGAAGCCTGGCGGGAACGATTTTCCTTCCGGCCGCCTGAAAGGCCAATCCGGCCGCCTGAAGGCGGCCTGAAACGACCATACACGATCCGGAATTTCTCAAGGCCGGGCCTGACCAGTTTTTCCGGACAGGAATTCCGGATGGTGTATGTTCGGCTTAAGGGTGCCAAATCAGGAGAATAGGGGGGATGGTCGAGCAAATCGTACCCCAAATCCCGCAGTTTTCCCATCGCCAACACACACTTGTGTACAGGTGCGTTGTCCTGGTGATAGATGATTTCACCAGATGCCCAGTGGGTAGAAGGCGAACGTGCTAACCGTTGCGCTATCCGGACTACACGTTGTTTTTCGTAGTGCGAATTCCAGTTATTTGATTAACCATTTTAGAAAGGGTAAAGATTGATTGGGGGCGGTGATTCTAGTAATAATTATTCATAAAATTTCTTTTTTTACGGTTTTGTATTAAAAATAAAACTCTTGTAAAATCGGCCAAATGTCTGTCCATTGAATATCTGACGAACGGCTGCAGCTACACACATGAAATTCATTAAGGATGTGTAAAAATGCTGTAATTCGGTGGAGAAAGCGATGTGTCGTAATTGGACAACTTTGACGGGGAAAGGCGAAATTAACGTCAAATTTCTTATCGGCTGGTATCGGCAGGGGGTCGTGAGAAAGGTAATGTTGAGTACATTCCATTTTTGGTATATTCTTTAATTTGAAGAAAGGGGAACAAAGGAATTGGCATGTAAGATACTAAATCATGGGTAAGACATTTTAATTATGGTGTTTTTATCCATCTGAGTGGTACCAAGAAGAGCCAGGAACTGATATTTACATACCAAAATAAGCGCTTGCTACAAAACCCTCGGATTGCAGACGTAGCCCTCTATATTCCGGTTTCATTTACTGCATAAAAAGTGTAGTGTATCCTACTTTAATTCATACCAAATCTATAAAGTTTAATTTTGTAGTAAGTTCGCAAATTGTAGTATAGTAACCATAGCGATCATACTAGCTCCATTTACTACAAAATGTGTAGTATACTGAACTTTACTACTTTTTATTCATACCAGCCAATGGATGTCTCTTCATGAGCTGTTGTTTGCAACCACTAGCCAGCGCGGTTTGCGAAAACCGACAACCACCGCCATTGAGCTAGCGCCACCAGCGACTATTGGCGGTTGAACTACGCAGAAAAACGTCGCCTTTTCCATGAGCCGGAAAAAGCAGCTAGAGCTTGGGGTTTTGTAATTTGAAACAAAAAGGGGGATGATTTATCGGTTATATTTTTTATTGCCGCATTTTATTAACAAGAACAGTGCTGATTTACAAAGATGCATACAGATTTATTTATCTTATCTATACAAAAGCATTCTGCTATCTGGGATACGGGACTAGAGATTTAAAGTGACCAGTACGAAAAAAATTAATCATAGGGGAATACAGCAAAAGAGATGAATGAGAGCAGGCAAAATGACAATGCTGGTAATAAGAAGAAAATACATATGTAATTAATTTTCAAATCAATGTTATTATTTTAATCTGTGAATTTTGCCAGGGTAGCTTCCTTCATCAGATACAAACTATAGTACAATAATTTGCGAAATAGTTGCGTACTAGTGTACCTGTCCTTTCAGGTGGAATCGCATCCAAAGAACGTAAAAATCTAGGTACCGAAAGAGTGTCATAGAAATTAGCGCCCTTTGCCTTTCTCGTACGAAATTAGGCAAACCGCAGCAAGTTTTTATAATTGATTCAGCTGGATCTAAAGATACGTTAAAGCTTCAGTCACACCATACGAATTTACTCGATACGAGTTGAAGTGGCGAATTATCGCAGTAACAACTCACTATTACTTGAGTTGTCAGACAGAGCGAGAGATTTTTAATACGAATTTCCTCGCTGCGAGTTGAAGTGGCGATTGCTCGCTGTCATTTATCACACAGCGAAAGGTTGTTTTAAATTAAAACGACTTGGTAGTTCCAGTGAAATGTCGAATCCTCGTGTTGTTCTCAAACGGTTACTTCGACATTTCTCAAAAAAGAATCTGCTTCGTCAAACCACACTAGTTTCGGTCTATAAACGCTGTCTGCTCCGGCGCCGCTTTTCACAGATTTTTTTTAACTCCACCCTATACGTATCTTTCATGTTTTTTATTTTGTTTCGTAGTTCGTTTTCGCTGGAACATTTTAGACCGACTGCAGTTATCTCCATAAATAATAACGTAAAATTGCTGTGCTGTTCTTCATATAATCTGGGCTGCTGGTAACCCAAAGAATTTCGTATTTTCGAAAGATATTCAAAAATATTGATAACTCTGTCGTCGTCCATTTACAATTGGGTTTCGCCATAATAACAACTACGAAACAAAACAAGACAACTAATATCTTAATAGCAACGTGTGTCACCTGACCGCGGTTCTCGCTTACTAGTGGCGAATAGAATTGAACATGTTCTATTCCATTCGCTGCTATATTTAGTCGCTACGAGTCCAGTTGCATGACACTTACTCGTAGCGAGTACGTTGTCACACGGGGCGAATATTCGCTTACAATCAACTCGCAGCGAGTAAATTCGTATGGTGTGACTGAAGCTTAAGAGGGCGATGAAAGATTCTCCACTTATTTACCAAAATCCCAAAATGGTACTCGATAGTTCTTCTGGCTCGACAAAGTCTGTAATTGAAAATTCTTTTAAGGGTTGTCAAATGTGATCCTCCTCCACAAAAAATTATAAGAAAGTTAAAATGCTTCATCACCTATGAAAACATAGGGTAAGGATTTGAGATGATGTTCCTGGGAGCGGTTTGGAATATTTAAGGTGCTATCGTTTAATATTTTATATAATACTGACTCTCCCTCGGTTGAGTCGGAAGCTTTTCCGTAGACCAGCGTCAATATATAGGAGTTTGTATTTTAGTTACCAACGAAACGTCAACCACATGGACCAGTTGACGCGCTATGCCCCACAAGGGGTTAGGGCATATTTCTATCAATAATATGAAAAAGTATTTTTATAATTGAAATACAATTATTCGGATTCAGTAGGCTTTACGACTCTAATATGCTTGTCATCGACGGTACCTAAGAAATTGCGGAAATTCCACAAGCTTATAAACCCTTCTACTACATTTTCCTAGCTTTCCCTGCAAATTATTCCATATTGCATTGCACACCCAACTTATGATTCGTCTTATTGTTGTCAGGGAAACTTTGTAATAAAACTTCAAATCTTTCATTGTGCAGCCGCTAAGTTGCTCAAATTGAATAGAGATCTGTTTTTGGTTTTCTGTTTACAGTTGTCATCATCAACTTGGCAACGCCAATATCATATGAACTAGTCATTGTTGCTTAAAACCGGACCTACAACTTTCGACCTAGATCGAACATCCAAACCTACGTCTGATAAGTACCATTTGAAAAATATCTAGGTCTACTAGGTCTGGGTCGGTATACAAAACTGGGTAGATACGCATGCTTTGAAAGAACAGAAGATCAGTTTGGGGTAGATATGTATCCAGGTCTGGGTAGGTCTCTAGGTCTAGGCTGGGTAGATCCGCAGGTTTTGAAAGAACAGAAGATCAGTGCTGGGTAGATACGCAAAACTACTCTTTCCTTATCAACGGAGTTGGTCTGGTTCGATGTCTTTCTTTGATTTAATATGTCAAGAAATTATTGATTGATTTTTTTTTTTTAGAAAATGAACGTTAAATTTAGCTGGGAAAAACTGGTAGCGGGTCGTTTTAGCACACTGATTGCGAATCTGAAGTTAAAGTTGCAAAAAAAAAATAAAAACTGCTGGGAAAAACTGGTAGGTGGTCGTTTAGGTTGATGATTGTAATCTAAAGTCAAAATTGGCAAAAATCAAAAACAAAAGGAGATCCTGAAAGGCAAACCTTTTTTCTTCCCAAAACACGACCAATCATACTGGAAAAAAACTATTAGCGTTCTTTTTTCTGGTCGCTGATCACGAATCTGAAGTCAAAACAAGTGGCGGATCCAGAATGGCAACACTTTATTCATAAACACGGCCAATTTAGCTGGGAAAAAAGCTGCTGAGGGATTTATTGGGTCGCTGGTCACGAATCGGAAGTCAAAATTACAAAAAACAAAGTGAGGGATCCAGAACGGCAACACTTTTTTTTTCGTAAACACAACCGGTCGCTGATAAAAGATTTAAAAAGGAGAAGAAAATTTCAAAAATTAGGGATCCAGATTATTTAAATACAACCATGAAGAAAACATTCATTCCAAAAAATTTCAGACTGCACGCATAATTTAGTTTCAACTTCTATCATGATTCATGATTATACATTATCCTCCTGAAAGAAACCCAAAAATAAATAAATAAATAAATAACAGTCCAATCTGAACCAAGCCTCGACATGAGTTAGCATCATCCCATTATCTAATTGTGTGTCTTGTGCAGAGTAGTGTGATCAGCAACACGCTCAACCGAGTTATTTATAGGTACTCATTTAACAGCTAAGTGGGCTCATAGTCCGACACGTAAATCCCCTTTTATAAGGAAAACTACTTAATTCAGTAGGAACAAAACCGGACACCGACGAACGTGCTAACCGTTGTGCCATCCGGACTACCGCTACTACGGAAAGAAACCCAAAGCATCGTAAAATAAAGATTGGCCGCATTGCAAATGCAAATGTGAATCGGATTAATCCATTCCATTCTACAAACATAGGGTAGATCCGCCGACCTAGGTTTTCAGACCTAGGTCATGTGGCGTACCGGATCAGGTCCGATCCGCAACATTAGCGGATCTTACCATGATAAACGATGCACATATACATATACAAGATAATTTTAAGTTAGTTTTAAGAAAGATGCGATGACGCGCAGTCGTTAATAAATATCATTAGCTATCGTAACTCGTGTTTTATTTTTATTCGCTTCTTCCCAAGATCCTGACAATATCAGAAGTTGGATATCGTTCGCGAGTATTCAAGTTAAATCAGTTTGTGGAAAATAAATTAAAGCGACTTTTCGGTTGTCGACTTATGCAAAATGTTAAAGGACAAAGATCTGGCCGTGTCGGGAAATAAAGATTACTTGATTGAGAAGATGGAGAAACATGATGCCGATCAAGACGATTTCCAGCAGTTGGACGATAATCGGTCGTCAAGTGATGCAGTCAATCAGTTGCGGAGCGATGTGGAAAATCTCAGAAAAACTATCGAGATTATGTCGCAGAAATTGCAAGCGGTTTTTGATGTGAAAAGTGAGCCCTCGCAGTCAACCATTGCTGCGCATGATAGAACATGTTCGTCTGTTCCTGCAAAGCCGTTAACTCCGTCGTCGGAAACCGGAAGCCGTCGTCAATACAATTTGTTGAAAGGCAAACTTTCCAAGACGAGTGAATGTTGCGGATATTCACATCAAAATGATGAACGAAAAGAAATCGCAAAGTGAATCTATTCTAAATCACCCGTGATGTCATTCTGAAATTATGTTCCGAAAAATGACAATCAAGCCCGCGATAAAACAGTGAAACTCGAACCAAAAAGTGATTTAGTCCGTTACTACTTTTGCAGCGTGGACATATTTCGAAAAACTGCCCAAAGACGGCTCAAAAGCCAAAAAGTGAAACTTCGGAAAATATATACCATCAATATACAATAACAACTTAATAATGTTGTCAGATTCTAATATAGACTTCTTAGATAAAAATAACACTGTATGCAATGAATATCTAGAAATGCTATCGATGAACCATATGACCATTATTAACGATAAAGAACCGTCAAGGGTTACGGACTCTACTGCCACATTGATCGACCTTGTTGTCTCCTCAATAAACACTTTAATAATAATTTCAAATACAAATTACTGGATGTAGCAGGCCTTGATCACAAAGTCTCAATATTGACTATAAGAGAAACTAGCTTAGACAAAAAATCAATGGAAGTCATATATACGAGTATAAAAGCTCTTCACAAAAATTTATATAAAGCAAAAGTAATAGCTAAATTAGGTAGTTTGAATGAAAGTTCAATTCAAAGAACTGATTAATATCGTCAAATCAGCAAAAGACGAATCGACGACGCTGAAGAAAAAGCAAAAACCACAAACTTGATCCTAGTAATGAAACCAAAGCTGTTTCTTATAAATATTTCAAAAACAAAGCTTCAAAACTCATACTACACATCAAGCTAAATTAAACTCTCTAAATAGACAATACGCAAATGCATCTGAAATAGCAGAAAATTATGACAAATAATTAATAACGAATTGACAGCCAATGTAGGACGCAGGGATGAAACCGGAAGCAGCCGTTCAGATAATGATGTTAATCTATTCTTCGCTAAAACTGAAGAAAGATTGCAACAAAGTAACCCATCAACGAATATATGTTATTTGCCTTGACCCCTCCAGGGGCATGGGCGCGTCAACATCTCTGGCATTTCCATGCCTTGTTGACATTTCTGTAGCATATCTAATTTTCGGAAGTGCAGTTGCTAGCATACACCCCCTATCCGCGCCGTCTTTATGCTGACAAGCTCGGAGCACTGTGGGAGTTCTATAAGTGCCCACAGGCAGTTTTTGATTGCGCCGAGATTTCAACTCCGAGCTCTAGATTAGTATCGTAGAGCGGTGACCGAACGACCACGGCCACCGAGTGCGATAAATCATAAATATAAACATCACAAATACCCAGACTATATTCTTAGAACCTGCTAGCTCTGAGGAAGTATCCGGTATCATAAAAAAAACCTGCATAATGTATCAGATGGTTACGATCAAATAAAAATCAATGACCTACAACTGGTGAACGATGAAATTTCACCGCTTATAAGCCAAATTATCAATAAACAGCCCTGTGAAGGAACATTTCCAGATGTTTTGAAAACTGCAAAAATTAAACCAGTATTTAAATGATACAAAGTATCTACACTGCATGCAGATACATCGGAACATGGATATGTCTTTGGCTACCGACTGCGTGGAACCTGTTGTGTTGAAGATATCGACGTAAGTTTTATAAAGATCCCAGTATAGTTATACTGGATGAATTCATTCGACAAAACACGTCCCACGCTTTCGGTAGGCATAAGATGTACCGATGTATCTGCATGCAGTGTAGATACTTTGTATTATTTTCAAGACATACCGTCCCGCATAGTGTACAGGAGAATACAAATTAACCCAACCGTTGCCCCGTGTGTGGATCAAGCGATCATACACTCTACATATTTATATGCGCCTGTGCTTCGTTAGTACGTCAATCCGCGATCGATCGCGTCAAGCCGCGGTCTAGCTAAACACACTTACTATTAGATACTTAGATAGTACTCGTATAAGTCTAAAGACAGTAAGCGCGACAACACAATTTTATTGCATTAACGTTTACGTTATCCGCGCTGCACAAACTGCATCATCTGCACTATTCTCCTCACTAAATCAGAATTGTGCACTGTTAGTTGATATATCATCGATCGTGATAGTACGCGGTATGCGCGATACAAGTACGGTCGTAAGTTCCTTACATCCACGGGAAAAACACGTTGGTGACCTTGGTGACACTGATTTCAGTCGGCTGGATGGGATTGGCCATCACAAGAAAGGGGTGGATCCGCCGCGGAAGTGTAGTCCAAGGTCCGTGGAGCAAGCATCTCTTTCGCACTGTCGCCGATGACAAAGCAACGCCCATCCATTGAACTTCTTCGACTCAACCGTCTCTCCATTGCCTGCATACGAGTGTGTGTGTATGTGTGTGTGTGTGTGAAGTTGAAGCTATTTCCCGACCTACCCCAACGATTTTCTTACTGAGTCAGGTTGGTGACTAATTGATGAAAACAAAAAGATTGCTGTGAAGGAGGAGCCATAGCGCTGTGCACGAGTGAGGGAGACAGGTTGTCTGGATGTGGCTGGTGTTGTGAGCAGATTTGAATCACGAGGGGATGGCAGTTGAATGATGTTGACTTGTTTTATGGGTGCCTGGTTGTTTAGTCAGTTCATGATGCGAAGTTTTTCGATTTTCGTGAGTTCCCTTTGATGACTGACTCGGATTGACTGAGGATCGGCCACTACATTCATAGAACTCGGAAAAATTTTCAATGGGCTTGTTTCCTCTTCTGACCCCCGAGTAGAAAAACAGACATTTCGTGTGACGGAGAGATTTTTAGGATGACCCCCAGCTATAAGACATATCCATGTCAAAAAGGAGATCCTAACAATCCATCAAATTACAGGCCTATTGCATTGATCAGTGTATTTAGCAAAATATTTGAAAAAATTGTTAATACTAGAACTGTACGTTTTATCAAAGAGACTATTGGTTTCGACAAACAGCAGTACGGATTCCAAGCAGAAAGCAACACAACTGCGGCACTAATTGATGCATTACATTTTATAAACTCCGAGTTTGATAAATCAAAATACGTTACGGCAATTTTCACAGACTTGAGTAAAGCTTTCGACACAGCTAATCATGTAGTGCTTTCGGAAATATTTAATGAACTTGGCATAAGAGGTGTTAACAACACCCTGATTCGAAACTACCTAAAAGATAGACCTACAATAACAGAATTTAACAGTGATACAAACAATACAAAGGTATTAAATTCAAGAGTACCTCAAGGTTCTATCCTGGGCCCTACATTATACCTACTGTACGTAAATCAGTTATGTAACGCCGGCCTTCGGGTTAAATATGTTACATATGCAGATGACACACTCCTGCTTTACTCACATCTTGGGGAAAACGGTGCAGAAGAAATGATAAATAATGATCTGAAACTCTACCAGCAATGGCTCCTAGGAAATAAACTTGTAATAAATATTGGAAAAACACAGTTTATGCTCTTCACGCAAATAAATAAAATCGACATCGATTTAAACATCAAAATCGGCAATCAACCTATTTCTAGAGTTGAAAAAGTCAAAAACTTAAGTCTTGCCTTCGATGATAAACTTACCTGGAATGATCAGATTAATCAAATGAAAGCAAAACTCTGCCCAATAGTCGCATTGCTGAGACGAAAAAGATACTTGAATATCCAACTTAAAAACATGATTTTTATACCCTAGACTTTTAGTATAGGGTATATTGTTTTTGTCACGACGGAAATATGTAACACCTTAAAGGAGGCTCCGGAGGTATAGCAATGTGTATATATAAATGATCAGGGTCACCTCCTGATTCGATTTAGCCATGTCTGTCTGTCTGTCCGTCTGTCCGTCTGTCTGTCCGTTCGCACGATAACTTTCGATAGAATGAAGCTAGAGCCTTGAAATTTTGGTCAGATGTTGGAAGTATGATCTAGTTGGTTGGTATTGAAAATGGGCATGAGCAGGCCAAGAGAACGCCTACCTCCCCTACATATGTAAAATAATTCAATGTATTTATAACTCCCGATTAAATAAACATGAAACGCTCTAGCTTTAATAGATTGCTCGTGGGGGTAATCTTATACTCCCCTGGAAAAATAAAATCGATCAGTTGAAAACTAACGGTAATTTTCTTACAAAGAACCCCGTACTACCCTACTTTTCAGGTGTTTTGTCCATAACTCTTGAACAAATTGACGTAGACATCTGATTTTTGGTATGTAACCCTGAAGTGAGAAGTTGCTTGGGTTTTAGTAAGTTGGACATAATCAGATCAAAGGAACGCCTACCTCCCCTACAAAATTTAAAAAATTAAATATTAATTTAATTACGATAACTTTCGATAGAATAGCACTAGCGAGTTGAAAATTTGGCAAAACGTTAGTAGTAACATCTTGTTAGTTAGCATTGAAAATGGGCAAGATCCGACCTAAGGAACTCTTACCTCCCCTACAAATGAAACTTCAAATAAGCGATAACTTTTGATAGAGAGAAGCCAGCGACTTGAAATTTTGGTCGAATGTTTGAAGTGAGATTGAGTTAATTGGCATTAAGGATGGGTTAGATCAGACCTAAGGAACCCCTACCTCCCCTAGAAATGAAATTTTAAATAAGCGATATTTTACGACTAAATAAACCTAGCGACTTGCAATTTTGGTCAAATATTTATAGTAGGATCCAGTTGGCTAATACTGAAAATACGTAAAATCCGACCAATGAAACCCCTGCTTCTCCTTCAAATGAAACTTCAAATAAGCGATAACTTTCGATATTTGAGGCCAACAAACAGTTATTTACAAATGGAGTGACAGAACTTGTCAAGAGCGAACTGTCAAAACACTAGGAATCGTTGAAGGGGTAATTTGATCGGAAAAAATTCATGATACTTTTGCCCTTAAAAAAGATTTTGGTGTCGGTGTCTGAAATCGTACCGTTCTCGCAAAGAATATGAAACCGTGTCGACGCGCTTCCGACACGGTCCAAAATAGGAACGCAGCCATTAATGGCTGAATTATAGTATGCGCAAACAAAGCCGCTTCTGCTGTCAAATAAAGTTGAACCAATGTATTTCAGATGGCGATAAGTATACTGTGCGCGAACAACACGTCGCTCACGTCGCAAAAGTTGATAGCTGAATTATAGTCTGCGCGAACAACGCGGCTTCTGCTGTCAAATAAAGTTGAACCAATGTATTTCATATGGCGATAAGTATACTGTGCGCGAACAACACGTCGCTCACGTCGCGAAAGTTGATGGCTGAATTATAGTATGCGCGAACAACGCGGCTTCTGCTGCCAAATAAAGTTGAACCAATGTATTTCATATGGCGATAAGTATACTGTGCGCGAACAACACGTCGCTCACGTCGCGAAAGTTGAGACGAGTTCAACTTTGTCGCAATCAACGAGCCGCGAAATATCAATTCACAATAGGCATGTGGTTTAACACTGTGGGTGATCATTTGTTTTGTTGTAAGTTACTGTTATGCGCTTGGAAGTGCATGTTTCCATTCTTAATTCAAAAAAGTGTTTCAAGTTTGTTAGGAAGCCAGTTTTTCACAGCTCAAATGTGTCAAAAGAACGCGAACAAGAGATTTGACTATAACTGCCTGAACAGCTGATTTTCGTTGACTGCGACTTGTGGACGTAATTCGCGCACAGTATAATTCGGAGGTAAAGATGCTTATACCAACGAACATGGATCACATAGAAGGGGCACTCAGTACATTAATTTTTGTGAAGCGGGATGCAAATAGTCAGCCACACACATATTTACCCATTTTTGACAGAAATCTAAACGGGAAATTGCATTGGATAGATAAGGACAGCATCACTTCATAGTCAGCTGCTGAAATGACAGCTTCCCATGTTTGTGAATGTATTGGTAGTTTTTTCCCACAATTGCAATGGTGTGTGTGCTATTTTTCGTTTCGTTCTAAAATCTGCCTATCGCGATCTCTTTCCGATTTACGAGATGAATAGACATATTTCTGTCTATTTTTCGCAATCCTCTCGCAAAGCGATTGTGTATGGATAGTGGAATTTAACACATAGATAATTACGGGAATAGGAAACAACCTTTGTGCAACTTGTACTGAGTGCTCCTTCTATGTATTCCATGTTCGTTGCTTATACTTTTTACTGGGCTCCAGAAACCTAACATTTTCTCCCAAATACACTTCGTCAAAAACAACCTACCTACGACTACCTATGTTGAAAACATAAAAATACCCATTTTACATAAAAATTCAGATCTGAACAACAACGGTTTCTATGAACAAAAAAAAATGTTTTCTCTTAGTTCGCTCCGTAAGGAGACATTTTTAGTATTATATAAATTATATATATATAAATATATTTATATATAGATAAAAACTGATGAGCAAATTTATAGGAAATAGATCGTAAAATATTACATTCGAGTTACATTAATACATCTTTCAATAAAGTTTTTTTTTTCAATTTATCTCAAAACCTCATATTTTAGGAATAAAGCTATTAGCCATCATGTTTGTAGAATTCACTAGTACATCATATTATATTCATTTCAAGTGTGGCAAAAACAAGATGTCCTCTGCAATATTTAGATGTATTTCAATACCAAATAAAAAAAAGATTCACGGAAAAAAAATTATCAAAAAAAAAATTAAAAGAAGAGAAAAAATATTTAAAGCTGAATGACGAACATTTTACACGCGTGAAAGGAGGAAAACATTGAAAAACAACACGAATAAAGCGTTTCAAAAATGATTACAAAGAATTCAACAGATTGAAAAAAAGATATATATATATAGATATATATTTGTAAATCTTTAAACAAGGAAAAAATAGTTATATATATTAAAATTATATATTTATATACTCGTAGGAATACGTAAAAAATGGTGTTGAACACAACAATGAAGTTGAAACCTGAATGCGGAATTATTGAGGCTGTCGAGCAACTTAGAAGGGGAGGCAACATGATTGCATGCGTTCAAGAAGTTTCGTAAACATTGAAAGTATTCAGCCATGCACCTAAATTGCTGAATACTCGCAACGTTTAAGATTCTGAACGCAGACATTGCCGCCATCATCATTACGATGAAAACCATCAGTATCCTCCTGGATTGTAAAGTCCATTACCAGACCGGATGTGAAACACAATTGAAAAAAAAAATCCATAGCGTCCCCACCAACCATACTCCCATTCTAGATTGTTCGATCAAGCAGAGTTGAAAAAGGCGTGCGCAAAATAAAACAAATAGAAATGAGAGGCATACAGTAAACTAGTGAAAGCATATAAATTGGCCGTTGATGTTGTTTCCAGAGAATTTATTAAAAATAAAGAACAAAAACTTAAAACTAATTATTGCACATAAGAACAGTTTGCTGAAGTCGAATAAAAAACACAAATTCTAATCACTCATCTATCTTTTAAGGAAATCGTGCATCTCTTTAATAAATTACAAAAAAAAAGAAAACAAATTAACTCAACTTCAAATCCTGTTTAGTCGTTAAGGGATAAAAGTTTTAATACAATCCAAAAAAGCAAAACGTGTTAATTAAACAATTTTCAACTCCATCGATTTTTCAAGCGCCCAACTATTATCGCATTCTTTTAGAAAAAAATGAAGAATTCAGAGAATGGAATTCATTTGATTCTAGCAATCTTCATAAAACTTCTAAACGCAACCAAAAAAGACTTTATTTAATGTAATATGAAAATTTCCGAAAGTCAACTTATTTTTATAAAATCTAGCAATCAATTAATTTTTTTCTTTTGTGCAAAAAAAAAATATATTTCAAAGGAAATAGTCTCAGTCTTCTCTGGATTGTTTTCCCCAATTAAGTCTACTTTTCACCCCTAGATATTAGCTGTATAATTACAAATATTAACCATTTTTAAGTACTAAATAACTAATATATACATACTATTATATTAAAAAAAAAAGATTCAAATGGACTTACTCAGATGGTGATTAATTAGTGATCGATGCACCAAAAAATGGCAAATTAATTTTTTTAAATAATGACAGAAACACAAATACATAAAAAAAAACCTGAAAAAAAATTAAATACCAAAAAAGTGATTATGCAAATATTTTAGAAAAGTAAGCTATCAAGAATGAAGCAAAAATAAGTGTGAAACTTAAAAAGAAAAACACTAAAAGAAATGCGATAAATAGAAGTCAGACACATAGGATTTTTATAAAAAAGAAAACAAAAAAAAACTATAAACCATATTAAGAATATTTTAGAAATTGACACGATTGCAATGATGATGTCGATTGAAGTAACTGAGTAGGATTTAGGATTAGTTGAGCTAATAGTAGAAGATCGTTTGTAACGAGGATGATGAAAAAAAAGAAGACCGCCTGTGGATATGTGAATGTACACATTAATTTATATTTGAGTTAAGATCCATACATACAAATACTAAAATCTGAAAATAAGATACCAAGAATAATAACAAAGAAACAGACTATGATATGGAGAGTGTATCTATCGAAAAATGGTTCAATATAAATATAACGAATCAACAAAAAAATCACATGAGTTTCTTTTTGTCATTTATCTAAGCAAATTTATTGTTTTAGGAGGTGCTTTGAATGGGAAATTTGCAATGGAATGGAATATAATGGTTGTTCGTCGTCACAAAGCAGAGACTACAAAAGTCCTCACTTCTTACAAATGAACCATCGTTTATTGTGGTACATGAGTTGAGTGTGTGTTGAATTCTCCAGTCCTATCGCACACAAGCAAACATCCTAGCGGATGCCATTTGAATAAACATCCGATAAAAGTACCTTTATTCACAAGAAGGCACATAATCGACGGAGAAAATTTGTCATGAATCACAACATTTGACTTATAAGAAACTGAAGGATGTCCTTTTTATCCATTGGATTCAAATGAACCATGTATGCATGTACAGTAATGATAGTCCTTTTGAAAAGAGGGAACAATTTCTTAGTAAACTGTTATCGGGTACTTTTGTATATTATTGTTTAAGGTAATCATCATCATCATCGTGGCGTGACAGCTCGACGTCGGGCCTTGACCGCCTGGATCGTTGTCCTCCAATTACCTCAGTCACGTGACCGCGTCCTCCAATCTTGGAAGCCCAGTAGTTGCGCGGCGTCCGCATATACTGAGCTCTCCCAACGAGCGCTCGGTAGTCCTCGCAGTCTCGCTCCGTCGACTCGTTCTGCGTTCATTACTCTCTTTGGCATGCCATCATCGTCCATTCGTTGTACATTCCCTGCCCATTGAAGTCGTTGTAGTTTGACGATTTTCGAAACTTCCAGCTCATCGTACAGTTCATACGACTCATGGTTGTACTGGATGCGCCATCCATCTGGATCGCAAACAGCCCCGAAAATTCGCCTCAGAACCTTACATTCAAATGTGTCTAGCATGTTTCCGGAGCCTTGAGTTAGGGTCCATGTTTCGCAGCAATAGCATAAGCGCTGGTCGTATAATTGTACACGCGGAGCTTCGTGTTTCTGTGCACATGCTTCGATTTCATTATGGGGAGAACCGAGAAAAAAGTCTTATTAGCTAGTTGCATGCGTCGTTTGATTTCATCAGTCTCGTTGGTGTCCCTTGACAAGTTGCAACCCAGGTATATGAAGTCATTCACGAACTCGATGCTGAGGTCCCCCACATTGATGCTCGAATGTGCTGGCGTCCTTGTCCTCGATAGCATCATTATTTTAATTTTACCCTCGTTGATACGTGTCCAACTTCTTTTGCAGCGGTATCGAGCGTATGCAGAAGTTCTTCTGCGTCGGCCAATCGTCGGGACATTGTTGTGTGTTGTGCGACTTGATGAGTAGCGTCTTGCTGGTGTCCATATTCATAGCGCGAATAGCATATTTCAATGCTAGGTTGAAGAGCGTTGGCGCCAGTCCATCGCCCTGCCTCAGACCAGTGCGCGTTTCAAATTGATCAGTAAAACGTGCCATGCACACACCGATCGATCGGCCGATTCGTCGCCCGATATCGATTCTGATCAGCTGATATTTTATGGCGATCCATCGGCCGACGATCGGGTGACGGATCGCATAATGTATGGCGGCTATAAGTCTATTATGGATCCTGACCTGTGAGACGGAGTTTGTCATCGTCATCTTTGTCAGTCGCACTAATTTTGCCGGTATACCAAATTTGCAGCATGATGTTGTACAGTACACCGCCATCGATACTGTCGTATGTCTGCTTCGAGTCCACAAAGATTTGGAATATGTCTACCTTGTACTCTCAGCACTTCTGAAGTATCAGTTTTACCGTAAAGAGCTGATCGGTTGTGTAGCGACCAGGTTTTGAACCGCCTTAATATTCGCCAATGATTCCTTCTGCGTACGGTTTTATTCTATTTTCCAGAATTTTCGTCAACATTTTATAGGACATACAGCTAGTGATATGCCCCTGTAATTCTCACACCGCAGTTTGTCTTCCTTCTTGTGAATTGGACAAACGATACTTCTGCGCCAATCAGGGATTCGGAGCGGAGCGGAGTGGAGCGGGTATGAAAAGCCGGAGCGAAGGAGCGAGCGTGGAGCGGTTTTAACAAAGAGGAGCGGAGCGGAGTGGAGCGATTTTTTTTTGTGAAATCGCTCCGCTCCGATTTTTTTTCATTTTCGTTTGTATGGCAGAGCCCTAGAATTTAAGCACTCTAAATTTTGTTTGTACGACATTATATAAAGAAATTTAATGTGCATTACATTAGAAGAAATTGAAAACTGATGAGTAGTACAGGACCGTTTCCATATAGCGCGGTTTTCATCACACTTCGTTCGTTCATCTTATCAAGTAACGTATAGTAAATCGGAGATTAAATTGAAGATTGGGTGCAAAATTTTATACGAGGGGACTAAATCTCCGAAAATTGATTCGATGTAATCCAGAATGTAAATTAACTTCCACTGTAGCTGCTACAGTGGAAGTTAATGCGTCTCTCGCATAATGCATTTGTTTGTTTGTCAACGCACGACACGCGAGTTTCAACGAGAAATTAATGACCACTTGGTTTATGGGGGAAATCATTAGAGAAATCTTCGATTCTTGACTATAGTTCTAGCTCTAGGGTGTTTATTTGGGATAAACACATGCAATTGATAGGCGCGTTTTTTCAAGATCTATATAGAGCAGAGTAGGTTAAGACCACACAATTACACTAACAATTTGATCTGAGCTGCTCTCGATAGAAAGTTAGTCCAGGACTTCCACTCTGTTAAATAGTTCCACATTTGAAATGTAGACGGCGCAGGAGGCGAAAGTTTTCGACGAGTTAGTTTGGGAAGCACTTATAGTTCATTTTAAGTCAATAAAATGTTCGTTTTGTGTAATTATTTGGAATAGTAAACATATAAAATAATTTTGCTGTCTAAAGGAAATTTGTCCGGTTGTATCTGCACCAAGGATTTAAGTTTCCTCTTGAAATTTGAGTTAACATTTGAATTTTAACTAAACCAAGACACGCTCCCAAGCAGACATGCCTCGTTTTTGTCTCCGCTACCCAAACTTGCTCTCGATCGTTTTTTTCACCGCTTAACCTGCTCTACTCTGCTCTGTACGAAAAAAACGCAGCTGATATGTCTAGAAGGCAACCACTTTCGCGGAACATTCGTTTCTGGCCAACATTCGTTTTTTGGTTTGCTGGGATAATACTGATTTTTTTTTTATATGAATGGAACGCACCCTACTCTAGTTCTAAAACTATAGATACCTTATTGTATGGTATATGCGAACAAGTGCTACACTCGAAATTTTCATTTGTCCGGAGCGGAGCGGGGAGCGGAGCGGAGCGAAACTATTTACCCGGAGCGGAGCGGTTCTCTGTATTGTGGAGCGGGAGCGGAGCGGAGCGGAAAAATCGCATCGCTCCGAATCCCTGGCGCCAATCGTCTGGGATCAACTCGCCCTCACATATTCGCAGCATTATTTGGTGCATGGCATTAAGTAGACCCGTTCCACCGAATTTTAGCAGTTCGGCTGGAATCTTGTTAGCGCCCAGCGCTTTATTTCGTTTTAGTGACCGCAACGCGAGATCAACTTCCACTACTGTCGGGGATTGTTTGGGTGGGCTTAGATCAACAATAGCCGCTTTCGATTCATTAGCCCGGCTTCACAGACCGAAAAGAACACCACGGCTCTGCGACGAGCGAACTTAAACAGCAACCATACAGATACCAAAGATTAACCATAAGGAAGATACCTCACTTAGTACGATTTAATTCTTAGAACGGGATGCACTCATGTTTAATCTTTGCCAATAATTCAAAGGTAAATTCCCTTAAGAGAGATAGAGACGGCAACACTTCAGTAATGGCAACTGCCTATAAAGTTTCAATGTGTGAGTAACATTCTTGTTAGCTGGCATTACCCCTTCGTGTACGCATATGAGAACCAACACGTATGCAACTACTAGTCAGTCGCGTTAATTTGTATGAAGTAGGGTATCTTCCTTATGGTTAATCTTTACAGATACTTCGTCGTCGTGGGAAAGAATTGCAGACTCAGTATACATTTAGACGGAGGCGAAAGAAATTGATGTTCAACCAATTTGCTTTCAACTTTGCTCCGATGAGATCCTATATGAGACCTGGATTAAAACCGGTCTGTCGTTTTGTATGAAAATGATCTGAGTTTTGGTTGAATCGAAAGCGGCTAATATCGTCAAGAGCTTCTTGTGTGGGGATGTTAGATGGTAGATTCGGAAGCTCTTCAAAATACTTTAAGAGGCCCATCTTTTGTTAATGCTATCGGTGTCGCTGATGATGTTTCCATCCAATGTATGTATGTGCGTCTGGAGATTTCCAGGTCTGCTTGTGAATGCGTCGATGCGGAAAACACGTAGAGTTTACGATAAGATTCGTACTGCAGGCGAAGTCAATAAGTCGCTAGCCGTTGTCGTTACATTTTTCGTCCCCCAGTGCCAGCTTTCATTTCCGACTTTTGCGTTAAAGTCTCCCAGCAGCAGTTTGACGTCGTTTGTTGGAAGTGAGTCCAAGACAGTCTCAAGACGGGCGTTGAACTCGTCTTTTACTGGGTCTTCTTTAACTTCAGTGGAGCATCCGCATTGATGAGCCAGAGGTTGAAGAATCCAGTCTTAATGCGAATCGCACACAGCCGTTCATTTATGGGTTTGAAGTCGGTAATGTGCGGCTTGAGGTGATTGTCCACTATAAATGGTACTCTAAACTCCTTGTGGCCCGATGGTTTACCACTTCTAAAAATTGTGTGCGACTTCTCGTCATTGATCTCGCTGTCAAGTAAAATGACTGCGACTGAGATGAAAATTGGCTGAGATTATACCGCTGAGATTATACCGCCAGAATGGGCGAAGTGCCAACACCACAGGCAGAGCAGCGCGAAGCCGTAGAGTGGTATGAAAGGGCAAGGAAGAAGAGATCTCGCTGTCAAACCAATTTGTTTCCTGGACTGCAGTTATGCTCATTTTGCACTCTTCGATCTGTTGAAGGAGGGCCTTCTCAGCACCCGGTTTGTTCAAGGAGCGTACATTCCAGGATCCGAAAGAATAATCCGTTAGTGGTTTGCGTGGTCGTCATTGTTGAATTCGTCCAATCCGAGGCTTTTGTTCCAAGTTTCTTCAAGTGGAGTGGTTTTCACAAGGACGAGTTGTCAGCACATCGCCTTAACCTCATTCAGAGGGTGGCCTCTGAGACAGCTGCTACAGATGGTTTAATAAACGTGCTGCAGTTCACACAACTATGTGCCAGGTCCAACTACACAAATCATTCCATCCTACTAAACCTGAGACGCTTATGACGGAGCCAGATTTAACGGAGAAAGCAGCAGCAGCAACAACAACAAGCAGATCTGCTTTCACCGCTCTCGCAGCCTGAATGGCTGACCAACACCTAATGCCCGAGCCAGATTGAATGCAGAAAGCAGCAGCAGCAGCAACCAAATGTCAAGTTAGAAAGCATGCATTTCCCTTACGCGACCTAGATTGATTGCTGCGACAAAAGCAGATCTGCACGTTGTTGATGTTACTGCTGCTGCTGCTTTCTCTCTATCTACACATCTGTTACTCACTGTCATTTACTAGATCAGAGCCAGTAATCGTTAAAACGCGCCTATTAAAATGTAATACTTCGTTCTCATATCTCGAATTTTACAAATTTCTAGAAACAAGCCAGAATTGCTGCATAATATCGCTGACAAAGGTCAATATAAAATGAAAACTTTAAGTGGCTAAATCAATGGCATTGATGATGATTCAGATATGAACGACGATGATGACGCCATGGATACTTCATCATCATCATCGTGGCGCAACAGCCTGACGTCGGCCCTGCCAGCCTATATAATCGTCCTCCAATTATCTCGGTCAAGTGACCGCGCCTTCTAATTCCGGACGCCCAGAAGTTATTCAGCGTCCTATCTGCTGAGCCTTTCCAACGAGCTAGCTCCGTCGACGCGACTTGCATTCAATCTTTTCTTAGGCATGCGGTCATCGTCCATTCGTTGTATATGTCCTGCCCATTGTAGACGTTGTTGTTTGACGATTTTCAAAGCTTCCAGCTCATGGTTGTACCGGATGGGCCATCCATTTCGGTCGCAAACTGCTCCGAAAATTCGCCGAAGGACCTTTCGTTCAAATGTGTTTATCATGTTTTCGGAGGCTTGAGTAAGGGTCCAGGTTTTGCAACCATTACATAGCACAGGTCGTATGATGGTTTTGTATATGCGGGGCTTAGTGTTTCTATGCACATGCTTCGATTTCATTATTGGGAGGACCGAGAAGAAAGTCTTATTTGCTAGCTGTATCCGTCGGTTGATTTCATCAGTTTCATTGGCGTCATTTGACAGGCTACTTCCCAGGTAAATGAAGTCGTCTACGAAATCGATGCTGAGATCCCCGATGTTGATGTTCGCTTGTTCTGGCGTCCTTGTTCTTGATTGCATCATTACTTTTGTGTTGTCCTGGTTAATGCGTAGTCCCACTTCTTTGGCAGCCGCGTCAAGATTATTTAGAAGTTCTTCTGCGTCGGGCAGGTTACGGGACATGATGTTGATGCCGTCAGCGTATGCTATCAAGTGCGTCCACTTGAAGAGCAGTGTGCCACCGTGGTCCGCATTCATTACCCGGATGGCGTGTTCAAGTGCCAGGCTGAAGAGCATCGGAGCCAGTCCATCGCATTGCTTCAGTCCAGTACGTGTTTCACAGAGATCAGTCAGCCTGTTTTGGATCCTGACCTGTGAGACGGAGTTGGTCATCGTCAGCTTCGTTAATCGTACTAATTTCACTGGTATACCAAATTGCAGCATGATGTTGTACAGTACTCCACGATCGATACTGTCGTATGCTTTAAGTAAGCATACGACAGTATCAACAAAGATTCGGTATACGTCAACGTCAACGTTGTATTCCCAGATGATCGGTTGTAGATCGGTCAGGTCTGAAACCGCCTTGTATTCGCCAATGATTCGTTCAGCGTACGGCTTTATTCTATTTTCCAGTATTTTGTAGGATGTACAGACTAGTCAGGCCCCATTGGTTAGAATTGGGTCCACCGCAACTTAAGAACCAGGTTCGCCTGTAGCGGGTGGAGCAAATTGGCGCGCATCCTGCTTATCGGAGGAAGGTGCATTGTCTGCATTTGGACGCTTGCTCTTGCTCAAATTAGCCTGACGTGCGTGAAGCGGTAGGCAATTTTACCATTGCGCTCCATCAACCGATCCATCGCGGCATCGTCGATTGCTAGGACGAGGAAGGGAGTCCTCGTTTACCCCCGATTTACGACCCTCCAATTTTCGGTTGGAAGGCGATTTTGAGCTCTAATTGATCCAATGACTCTTTCATTGGAGAGCGTAGAGCTGCGGGGAAAATAGCCACATATAACGTGTGGACGAGTGAAGTCCTTCTCCTCCACAAGCGAAATGGACAACGCGCATTTGGATTTGATACATCCAAAGCTCCTTCGCACCTATTCAGCTGCCACGGCGTTGGTACAGACCAGCAAGAGCCAACCTGTACGTCGAACTCAGGCCTCAAAATCAATGCCCTCATCATCGGGCCTGTTCTCGATCGTGACCTCGATATCAACTTCCTGTACCAGAGTCATTGCTCGGTTGTTAGGGAGGTAGCATTTGCATCAGCTGAGCAGAACCTTAGCCTAACACCCGCTGTTACATTGCTATCCAACGGCTTACCGGACTCTTCGCGAGTGCTGGATTTTTTCACCAAGTTAGGCTGTGGCGATTGCTCCTCAGAGCGTACCCGCTTCACCGACGGCTTAGGCCCTGAGCGTATAAGGGCTACTTCCCGGGCCTTTTGCCTAGAGTGGCCCTCAGCCATTGCCCTCTTTTATTTGCGCCGTCGTTAATATGGTATAGCCGCTAATTGTGTTCAAACCCATACGACTGACTCCTTCACTAATGACCGTCAGTCCGGATTTCACCGAATACGAGTCGTCGGGATCAGAATCCATGTCAGAACGTAAGCTTATAGTCAATAGGACTAAAAAAAAGTCCAAGGACGACTCAGAGGGACTGTATTGCTTATCGGTCAGTCCATCGACAGTCTCAACAACGGGCCTGGAGGCTCCACCCAGCAGTAAGCTAGTAAGCAGCTCAGAGGAAACTGTGTTTGATGCATTTGGAGCTGCATCACACTCAGGTTTATTTTGTTTTGTGTTATCCATAGAATCCCACGAGTATCCGGGAAGGACAGTCGCCGACGACTTCACCCGGTCTGTCGTCAAAAGTCTGGTTTAAAACTGGAGGTCGACTGGTATCCAAAGTTCGCATACTAGCGACCAAGCACCCTCTTGACCGGCGTATGCTGCTCCACCTTGGATTTAGGGTATGTTTATAAGGGAGACACCGCTCCTTGCCCGACCAAGTTTAGTTTAGCCTGCTTCCACTCGTCACCACATGGAGGAAAAGGTCGTACTTCCTAGGGCATGACAGTTACGGCAAATGTACCATGATGGTCCCTTCAACTAACGGGCCAGATAGTTTATATGGTCGGAAATACTTCCTTCTGCGTGTTGCAAAATTCATGACAAAGTTAATACATACATCCTATCACATTCGTGAAGGGTATAAAATGTTACCAGTTGACAAGACCCTGGAGTTTCATTTTAAAATGGAAAACTAAGTACAACCAACATTCGGGCTCAACTATCGAAAATAAGGAGTATAAAAAATATTTGTGGTTAGGGTACGTGGCAAATGCCAGGTTCATGTCGCTGTTTTAACCAAAACCATCTCCATACTCACTACCGGCCTCCTCTGAATGAAAGCGGGACCGATTTGACCAAAAAGAATGCCAAATTCGTTTATTTCAGGCAAAGACTAGCAGTGCGACATGCAAGACGAATTGAGGCGATTACTTGCAGATAAAATCAAGCCTCAGCAGCTTTTTATATTACATACAGACGGAAAGGCATCGCTAAACCGACTCCGGAGGTAAACCTGATCATTTCCATGTATGTACTATATATACGAGTACATATTATATTGTACATACCAACAGAGAACGAAATTCGAACTGTTGATTTTCTCGCTGGCCTCCAGTTGACTCTACTGCGAACGAATGCATCGGTTTGATAAAAATTTATTAATGGAATAAAGGCTTTTTTTGAGGGACGAAACCGAAGCAATTTTTGGGTGCATTTGTCGTCTAAAATGGCAATAAAACTGTATTCAGTACGCCCCAAGCTAGGAAACTAGCTCATTCTTTATTAATCCATTCTTAAGCTTGTGATACGTAAACGCATCGCGCGTGATAAATCCACGATACCCGCCCCGTGTAAACCGCAAACGAGTAGCCAAACGGATTTCGCATGCGGTAGAACCATGATCTGTACGAACTGTACGATGAGCTGCAACTGGAAGTTTCGAGAATCGTCAAACTACAACGACTTCAATGGGCAGGGCAAGTACATACAACGATGGACGATAACCGCATGCCTAAACGAATATTGAAAGGACTCCTCAGTTGAGCCAGGCGGCGAGGAAGATCGAGAGCTCGATGGGAAGACTCAGTAGATGCTGCCGCCGCACAAAAGTGGAGAGCGCGGACTTGATCGAGATAATTGGAGGACAATGACGACCGGCGTCGGGCTGTAGCACCACAATGATGATAATGAAAGATTGTTTGACCAGGGTATTCTAACTATATTTATACATACAATTTCAAGCTTGCAATTTGAAATTGCGAATCAACTCAACAAAAACCAACCACTTGATGATCATAATAGCCTAAAGCCTACATATATCAAAAAACTTAGATACCAAAAGTATGTACGGTTAGAACAATGCGATTCTCTTTAAGACAATTGTTTATTCTTAAATCTTACTGTTGTACACTCACTCACCTAGCATAACACTTTACATCGAGGTAGGAAGCAATCCAAGAATGATTCTTTTATAAGCTACCACTATTCTTAGCCTTATATTTAAAATCGAGTGCGGAATCCTTAAATAAAACTTTAAAAACGCAATTCGCACACTACACCACTACCGCTTCATTTCTTTTTCTGTGCTTCCTCAGGGCATTGATTTTCGCTTGGAATTCATCACGCAAATTGTTTAATCGTCCGATTTCTTCCTGCATTTCGATATATTCCAGGTACGTTAGTTGATTCGACGCCAACACATTTTTCTTTTGCTCAATCACGTTGCACGCCTCCTGTTGTTTTTCAATTATTTTATTGATATCGACATTATCTGGGTCAGGAGGTAGATGCGGAATTGGCTCAGGTGCACTGGGATTACCATTCTTCACTTTATTTTCCTTGCTCTTCTTGGACTTCTTCGATTTTTTCTCCCGGGCTTCACGCGATGACTGAAAAGAACGGGCTCGGTGTTAACACAAGAATAAGCTCACATAAAGTTTAGTAATAGTATAATACCTCGACTGATAGTTTTCCCATATTTTTAGTGGATTGTGGTAGCAAACGATGTCTGACGTTTGTTTGGGCGCACGGCGAATTTATAAACAAAAACACGTGTTTGGGATGACATGCAGACTGGATTGGTTGACAGCAAAAGAGTGGTTTTATGGATGTGGTGTTTTTCGACCGGGTAGTTTGAAGAAAGTAATAATTCGGGGTTGTCCTGTTGATTAACTGAAGACGGATATGCCTGGTGAAGGTACATAATTGGTTTATACATAAATTCTAAAAGTTGGTTTGTGGATATACTGGTACTTGTTAGCATGTAAATTTTGGATGGTGCAGTTGCTACCATACGGCGCGAGAGATTTAACAAAAGTTCGCGTATCATAAAAGAACATTTTCATATTCTAGATCTTCATACCTTTTTATGTTTTCAACATAAATTCCATTAATTTCTACTCTTTTTCAACCGGCAAATCCATTTTTAAAGTAGCCCTTAAAACCATCATCGTCGTGGCGCGACAGCCCGACGTCGGGCCTTGGCCGCCTGGATCATTGTCCTCCAATTATCTCGGTAACGTGACCGCGTCCTCCAATGTTGGGAGCCCAGCAGCTGCGCGGCGTCCACACCTACTGAGCTCTCCCAACGAGATCTCGGTCGTCTAGGTAGTCTCGCTCCGTCGACTCGTCTTGCATTCATTCCATTCTTTGTACATGCCCTGCCCATTGAAGTCGTTGTAGTTTGACGATTTCCGAAACTTCCAGCTCATCGTAGAGTTCATACAACTCATGGTTGTACCGGATGCGCCATCCATCTCGATCGCAAACAGCCCCGAAAATTCGTCGTAGAACCTTACGTTCAAATGTGTCTAGCATGTTTCCGGAGGTTTGAGTTAGGCTCCATGCTTCACAGCCATAGCATAGTACTGGTCGTATAATGGTTTTGTACACGCGGAGCTTCGTGTTTCTGTGCACATGCTTCGATTTCATTATGGGGAGAACCGAGAAAAAAGTCTTATTAGCTAACTGTATCCGTCGCTTGATTTCGTCAGTTTCGTTGGCGTCCCTTGACAAGTTGCAACCCAGGTATATGAAGTTGTTCACGAACTTGATGTTGAGGTTCCCCACATTGATGCTCGGTTGTGCAGGTGTCCTTGTCGTCGATTGCATCATTATTTTAGTTTTACCCTCGTTAATACGTAGTCCAACTTCTTTTGCAGCGGTATCGAGCGTATGCAGATGTTCTTCTGCGTCGACCAATCTTCGGGACATGATGTTGATGTCGTCGGCGTACGCTGCTAATTGTGTCGACTTGATGAGTAGCGTCTTGCTGTTGTCCATATTCATAGCCCGAATAGCGTATTCCAGTGCTAGTTTGTAGAGCGTCGGTGCCAGTCCATCGCCCTGTTTCAGACCAGTGCGTGTTTCAAATAGATCAGTAAGTCTATTCTGGATCCTGACTTGTGCGACGGAGTTGATCATCGTCATCTTTGTCAGTCGCACTAATTTTGCCGGTATACCAAATTGCAGCATGATGTTGTACAGTACTCCACGATCGATACTGTCGTATGCCTGCTTGAAGTCGACAAAGATTTGGTTTACGTTTACGTTGTATTCCCAGCACTTCTGGAGTATCAGTTTGACCGTAAAGAGCTGATCGGTTGTGGAGCGACCAGGTCTGAAACCGCTTTTTTATTCTCCAATGATTCGTTCTGCGTACGGTTTTATTCTATTTTCCAGAATTTTCGTCAACATTTTATAGGGCGTACAAACTAGTGTAATCCTCACACCGCAGTTTATCTCCCTTTGTGAATTGGACAGATGATGCTTCTGCGCCAATCGTCTGGGATCTCCTCCTCCTCCCATACTCGCAGGAGTAATTGATGCATGGAATTAGCTAGACCCGTTCCACCGAATTTTAGCAGTTCAGCTGGAATCTCGTTAGCGCCCGGCGCTTTATTTCGATTTAGTGGCCGCAACGCGAGATCAACTTCCTCTACTGTCGGGGGTTGTATGGGTGGGCCTGGATCAACAATATGGTCGAGAGCTTCTTGTGTGGGAATGTTAGGTGGTAGGTTCAGAAGCTCTTCAAAATAAGAGGCCCATCGTTTTTTAATGCCATCGGTGTCGCTGATGATGTTTCCATCCTTGTCCTTACAAAGGCTAGTCCTGGGTTGGTGGCGGCTCTTAATTGTATTTACTAGCTTGTACGCTTGTCTGGTGTTCCTATTAACTAAGTTTTCGTTTATATTCAGCAACTGCTCGTCAAAGTATTAACGTTTCTTACGTCTAATTATTCTATTCGATATTCGCCGTAGCTCGTCATATTTTTCTCTTCTAACTCTGGTTCCTCGTTGAATCTATTGTCTGTAGGCCTCGTTTTTCGCGTCAAGTGACTTTTTGCATTCTTCGCGCTCGCCGGGCTTTATATCCCACGAACTTCTCTGCGACATCTCTGACGGTACCCTTGAGTTCTTTCCAGAACCCATGGACGCCTGTGTTGCTGATGTTGTGTAGCATAGGCGATAGTCTTTCCTCAAGGGCAGCAGCATACGCCAACGCCGTATCATTGCTCAGAAGCTTATCAACCGCAAAGATTCTCGATTGGTGCACTGAGGAAATTCTACATTTGTAGGTCGTCTTAACCAAGTGATGATCTGAGTCGCAGTTTACTCCTCGACAGGAGCGGACATCCATCACACTAGACGCCCATCTCCTGCAAATGAGGACGTGGTCAATTTGGTTGACGGTGTGTGCGTCTGGAGATTTCCAGGTCTGCTTGTGAATGCGTCGATGCGGGGAACACGTAGAGCTTACGACTAAATTCCTGCTGCAGGCGAAGTCGATAAGTCGTTGTCGTTACATTTTTTATGGAGACTGTGGCCTCCAGTGGTCCCCCGGTGCCAACTTTCATTTCCGACCTTCGCGTTAAAGTCTCCCAGCAGTAATTTGAAGTCGTTTGTTGGAAGTGAGTCGAAAAGAGTCTCAAGGCGGGCGTAGAACTCGTCTTTTACTGCGTCTGCTTTAACTTCATTGGGGCCATGCACATTGATGAGCGAGAGATTGAAGAATCGAGTCTTAATGCGAATCGCACATAGCCGCTCATTTATGGGTTTGAAGTCAGTAATGTGCGGCTTCAGGTGATTGCTTACTATAAATGCTACTCCAAACTCGTTGCGGCCCGATGGTTTGCCACTTGTAAAAATTGGGTGCGATTTCTTCTCATTGATCTCGCTGCCAAGCCAATGAAGGAGGGCCTTCTCGGCCCCCGGTTTGTTCAGGGAGCGTAAATTCCGGGATCCGAAAGAATAATCCTTTAGTCGTTTGCGTGGTCGTCGTTGTTGATCCGTTCAATCCGAGGCTTTTGTTCCAGGTTTCTGGACGTGGAGTGGTTTTTACAAGGATGAGTTGTCAGCACATCGGTTAACCCCATTCAGGGGATGGCCTCGGAAGATAGCTGCTTCACATGGTTTAATAAACGTGCTGGAGTTCACACAACTATGTTGCAGGTCCAACTACCCAAGTCATTCTATCCTACTAAACCTGAGACGCTTAGGTGTTGGTCAGCCATTCAGGCTACAGCTATCTGCTTTTTTCCAAATGTCTTATCGCTAAGACTTGGCCATCAGCGGTTTGAAACATTGCCGTTGCCAGGGGGCGCCCACGTGGAGGACTATGGAAAAGGTCTTTTGCCCCCCTTTTGTCCTTAAAATCCACTTTTTAAAGTTTCCCAAGTTCAAGATTTGATGTACTGATTGCTATATTGAAAAATTTTCTCCTCCAACTTTTCTTAATTTGTCGAAACAACTAGAAATTACTCGGCGCTAAAAATGGGGAGCTTCTGAGATTTTTTCTTGCTGTAACTTAGACCGTTACTATTTGACCAGTAAATCGACATCATCGCTTTTGTTGCTGACTTTTCCTGTTTTGCTTGAATTGGTAAATTGGCACTCTCTAGGTTCCATACTATAGAGTTCTTCTGTTTGGTCTTCCGGATCGTACTTATAAAACCACCTGTGACGATTTTATGCAAAGTGCTACACTCACATGCTTCTTTATGGGTATCCGTCTAAATGCATGGTACCCACTGTGCAGATTTCGCAGTGTATTCCAAGTTGTCATATAAGATTCGTGATACAACCATGGCATTCAAGCCTAAACCTTCCGTGATAGTGTGCGCAAAGGAGACGGATTCTGGTGTCAAATAAAGTCGAACCAATGTATTTAAGATGGCGATAAGTATACTCTGCGCGACCAAAACTTGGGATATTTCGTCCTAGAAAGATAATCTAGGACTATATACAAAATATGAACTTCGCGTTGCTCTGCCTGTGATGTTGGCTCTTCGCCCATTCTGGCGGTATCATTTCAGCTTCCTTCTGCAGGCAGCTCGGTCTTGAATCGTATCATCGCCGAGATTAACGCGTTGTTATTGCTTCCTCATCTGATCAATCCACATGTGTTTCCGTCCGCCTCGGGGTTTGAGTTCAGTAGATGGAACATTCATTGATAGTGCCTTCATGACAGGGTTCTTAGGCGGACGCCTTAGAACATGGCAATACCAATCCATACGACGATCTTCGAGCTTTTCAGTGATCGGTTGCTCAACAAACAAGCTGCCTCCGTTGTAGGTACTTTTGATACAATCCGTTTTGGTTAGACCGGCTGACATCCGTAGCATTTTCATCTCAGTTAGTCATTTTACTTTCGTATGTCTTGTACATAGTCCAGTATTCAGACGCATAAATGAGTGCGGGACGTACAACCGTTTTGTACAACTTGCCCTTAAGCTTTCGTGGCATCTTCTTGTCGCAGAAAACTCCAGTTTTCCCGCCGCTTCATCCAACCGACACTGATGTCATGTTTGATGTCATCATCGCAGGTAGCTTCCTTGTTGACCATCGAGCCCAGGTAGTTGAACTTTGTACAGGACTTCAGCTGCTCTCCTTTAATGTAGATATCTGGTATCGGTCTCCCTGGATCTGAGAAAGGACAGCAAAGATACTCAGTCTTTGGTATGCTAATCCCCAGTCCATGATCGTCCAGCATCTTACACCATTTGGTCAGTGCAGCCTGCAAAGCAACGATGTCTTTACTTCCCAGGAGAATGTCATCGGCGAAGAGAAGGGATATTTCCAGGCCATCAGAAATGAGTGTTAATAAATAGAGCATGATGATGTTGAAGAGCAAGGAACTCAATACACTGCCTTGGTGAACTCCGACTTTAACCGGAAATTATTCAGACTCACCAGCTGTGCATCTAACTTTAGTAGTAGCCCCATCATACATGTCTTGTAGCATCTTGACATATGCCTCGGGGACCTTAAGTGCTCTTAGGGCCACCCGTATCAGATCACGAGGAACTCTGTCGAAGGCTTTTTCCAAATCGATGAACACAAAGTGCAAAGTATCCGTCCACGCATCACGACGTTTTTCCACCCTCCAGAAAGCCGCATTGGTTGTCATCCATCCGTACAATCTCTTTCAATCGATTGCAGACAACTCGTTCGTAAGTCTTCAATGTGTGAGATGTTAACTTGATTGCCCTATAGTTGTTGAGCTTGCGAGAGTCACCTTTGTTCTTATAATATGGGAGAAGGAAGCTTTTTCTGAATGCATCAGGCATCGGTTGCCTTCTTTTAATTTTGTCGGAAAGAATAGTGAGCCATCTAAGTCCGACAGGATTCATCTTCAGCCAAAATTTCAAAGGTATTTTGTCCGGTCCGATTGCCTTTCCACGTTTCATCCGGATTTTGTCTTCATCACCTCCCCCACTGATAAATCAGCGATATCAGTGGTGTTTGGCTCCACAGCTTGAAACGCTTCTCGCGGAAATTCTTCGTTCAGGAGTTCGTCAAAGTACTCACGCATTCTGCTACAGATTGCTGTGTCTTCAACCAGTAGCACTCCTTGTGAGTCTTCAACGTACTTTGGCGCCTGAATCTCTCGATCGTTTCTTTTCCTTTGGGCTGCGACCTTTTAAATCCTGGCACTGAAATTAGGTTTCTCTTGCAATGACGATCTCTTATCCGCCGTCAGATCTTCTAGTTCCTGATAGAACTTCTCGGCTGCAATCGCCTTTGCTTGAGCCACCTTTTGCGTTACTTCCAGCATTTATCATATTTCTCCCGAAGTTAAACCTTCTCGGCTTCACTGCTTGTCTGACATGTTGTCCAAGCCTTGAATGCGTTTGATTTGGCCTGCAGCCTGCACTGCTTCTTTAGTTTTGTTACTCCACCACGACGTCTCCTTGTTCGTGTGGAGTGGGCCTTTCGAAAGTCCCAGTGTCTTTTCAGCCTCACCTACTAACATTTTATTCAAAGCATTCCACATTTGTGTTTAACTTTGCTCGTCGCAGTTGGTGTTGTATTGAAGTCACTTCTTCATTTTAACAATGAGTGCAATTACAACTGATTCAATGCGTTCGTGGTTGAGATTATGCCACTTGAATTTCTCGACTGGCTTGGGGATTGCTTGAGGTCTTGTTCCTCCTTTCAAAATAAATTCTGCCAGGAGCAACCGGTGCTGCGTGACCGCAGATTCACCCAAAATCACTTTGCAGTCTTTCACCCAACGCCTCATTAAAGTTAGACACAGATGGTAGTCTCTCTACGTCGCATAAGCTCCACTGCTATTGGTTCTTAATGTACCATGTGTCGAGGATGATCAGATCGTGTTATCTGTCAGGACAGCTTTACCTTCATCATTTCTGACTGTAGATTGGCTATCCTTCCTACCATGGCAATCCTCGTAATCGCAGTTCGATTCTCCCACATGGCCATTGAAATCCCCTCCGGAAAAAACCAGCTCGGTATCTGGTACACACCCACTTGGAGTGCGTAGGCACTTATGACGTCCCACACTCTTCCACAGACAACCAATTTGATACTCATCAAGCGGTCGCTTATCTTCGAGATACTCACGATGCTGCCAAGTAAAGCCGATGACAGAATCAATGGCGGAGCTAGGGGGGTGGGGGGGGGGGGGGGGGGGTTGCCTCGGGCGCAACGGCTGGGGGGCGCCAAAACGATATCCTCGGACTAAATTTTTTCTTCCCTCTGTTTGAGTATTAAAAAGATTTTCTTTTTTTTGGACACAGCAGGATAAATCCACAGAGTTACACTAACAACTTCAGTGGTTGTTAGTGTAACTAAATGCTTCCTTAAGCATGATTTGGAAACTATTCTATACTAAAGACTTCATTGGACATTCTTTTTCACTTTCCCGTAAGAAAAGTGGTATCTGATAGATTAGCAGTACGAGGGCGGTTCAAATATGATCGAGACAAACGCTGTAGATGGCGCGCCTGTATGTTTTGAAGGTCGCGGCTTGAGTATGTGATAGCTGGGTTCATTACAAATAGTGTGGCATAGTTTTCGTCGCGAACGCTCGTTTCACGCGCGTGGTACGACCATGAGTGAACATCAAGCGACGACCACCGTTGCGCAACGTATTGTCATTCGTTTTTTTGGCGTGGGAAGGCGTTAAAACACGGTAATTCTTCGGCGTTTGCGAAATCAGTTCGGTAGTGAGTGCCTGATTAGGTCTGCTGTGTTTAAATGGGCCAAATCGTTCAAAGATGGCCGCGAACCCGTCGAGAATGAGCCGCATGATCGTCGACCGCGAACCAGCATCACACCAGACAACATTCGCCGCGTAGAACAACTCATTTTGGAGGACCGTAGAATGAATGTTCGAAACATTTCGGCTGAAGTCGGCATTAGTATAGGTAGTGTAGAGTCTATCATCCACGAACACCTTCAATATCGCAAAATAGCGGCGCGATGGGTTCCCAAACTGTTGAACTTCGAGCAAAAAATCATGCGGTTGGAAGTTTGTCGCCGGTTGCTGACGCGATACGAGGCGGAGGAGGACGGTTTTTTGACGCGAATCTTCACTACAGACGAGATATGGGTACACTATTACACTCCCGAAAGCAAGGTGTCGTCTAAAGAGTGGAGGAAGAAGGAGGAAAGGGCACTAATCAAAGCGAAGACAACCAGGCCCGCGGGTAAGGTTATGTGTACTGTATTCTGGGACCGACGGGGAGTGCTGTACGTTGACTTCCTGCGCACACAACGTTCCATCAATGCTGTATACTACTCTAACCTTCCGAAAACAGACGTGAAACCCGCTTATCGCTCGAAACGGAGGAGCATTCCAGCGCGAAGTGCTATTCTTCTCCAGGATAACGCGCGTCTCACGCTCGATACAATATCAGAATTGGGGTGGGAGGTACTAGAACACCCCCCCCCCCCCCCCCCCCCCCTACAGTCCGGATTTATCACCCTACGACTACCACATGTTTGGACAACTGAAAGAAGCCCTCGGAGGTCAAAGATTCAACACCGACGACGAGGTAGAGGAGTTCGTGCGTACATGGCTGTCCAAGTTGCCCAAGGAATTCTTCGATACCGGCATCAAAAAACCTCCGGAGAGGTGACAAAAATGTGTAACTAGTGAGGGGAATTATCTAGAAAAACTGGGGGGAGGGGGGGGGGGGGGCGTCACACTGGAGTTTTGCCCCGGGCGCCAAATACTTTAGCTACGCCACTGGACAGAATAACGCCAACCCCGTTTCTATTATTCAAGTTTCCATAATAGGACAATTTGTACTTTTTGGAATTCGTCAAAAAACGAGCTCGGTCGTCTTGGTCATTTCGCCACTTGGTCTCCTGCACGCACATAAGGTCTATCTTTCTCCGTTTCGTGACGTCCTCCGGTTCTTCGCTCTTTCCTGTCATGGACCCGACATTCCAACAAGCAACCCTCAGCTTTTCTACAGTGTACTTGGATTGCCTCATATGTAGCGCTCGCCTCGGAAACCGTCGAGCTCTGGCACGAACAATGTTCGCCCTGGGATCACTCAACTGCGCATCAGAAGTAGTGCCCAGCGGGGTAGTGCTTCTTGCGTGTTCTACCATAAGGCCTTACATCCATTCTTTTACACCCATCTGGAGAAAGGTAGAGTTGGATGGCACTAGTGTGTGGAAAATAAATTTGTATGGACTTTCCTTTTACATCCGGCGGTGGTCTCCAGACCCGGCAACCCACTCACACATACTGACCTTTGGGAGGTCCTAAAGATGTTGAACAGTTCCGCAGGCTCATCTAGAGGTGTTGTTGTTGCCTGCACGTGATCGGTTCTATTAGTCGCCTCGTACGATCAAGGTAGGACTCGCCTAGGGGTGCATATTCTAAGCCCGTCACCCCACGGACACCGCATCGTACATAACATTTTGAGATATTCATATTTTAAACACTAATCTGTCCGGATACCCTGTATATCATCTTCTGGGTCTTATGTGTTTTTTTCCTGCACAGGATCTACCAAAATTAACAATTGTCACAAAAAAATGGATTTGGATCGCGATTCCGATGGTGATGACTGGAGTGAAAACGAGGAGGATTATGTCGAGCCCACAAAGTGCCTATTCTGTGATCAAATTTTTGATTCTGTTCAGATTGCTATTGATCATCTTAGGACTACACACAGTGTTGACTTGAAGCAATTAAAGGAAAAATTTCATATGGATTGCTACTCATACATCAAAGTAAATAGATGGAAAATAATTGATTTACTTTAATCAACTGTGAACTTGTAATAAAGTTTTGTTTTAGTTCATAAATTACATCCGATTGCACAAATCCCATCCGAGTGACATACAACAAATGACCGAGCCACATTGGAATGATGAGAAATATTTGAAACCAGCCGAATATGAACCGTGGTTAACTTACGGTAAGCATTGTGAATAATGAAAAATTGACAGCAAAGTATTTACACCCGATGAGCATCCGGTGTGAACTACACAACTATTAAAAACCACCTCTCCACGTCCCATCATTTTTTTAGACATCGAATCACTTGAACATAACACGATAATAAGCCCAACGCCTGGAGCGGATTCGGACATAGGAAAGCTAAAAGCGTTAGTCGATCATCTGAAAAATGAACTGAACGATAAAAACATTTTGTTGGAACAAGCAGCCGAAGATATGCAAAAAATGCAGGCCAGTTTCAAAAATCTCATTGAAAAGGAGTCAACAGTTTCCGAAGACTCGAAGTGTAAGCGACCGGAGTTGGCCAATAGCGTGGGCAGTATATCTTTGGAAAAAGACGATGGATATTTTGTCAGCTACTCTCACTTTGGCATTCATCACGATATGTTATCGGTAAGTTGAAAATCAATTGCAAGTAAGACGTCTGAACTTTTACATAAATATATTTGACACATATTTTAGGATGAAGTAAGAACATCAAGCTACAGAGACGCCTTGCTTGGGAACTGCCAATTCTTAAAGGGGAAATCCGTGTTGGATGTTGGATGTGGCACGTCGATTTTGTCAATGTTTGCCGCAAAGGCTGGTGCCGAGCCCGTTGTAGCAATAGATAATTCCGAAATTATATATCAAGCTATGGAAATAGCTAGGTATTTTTTATGCATTTAGTATCCTTTTATGAGTTTTCACATTATACCTTTTCGTAGAACCAACAAATTCGAAAACATTAAATTTGTTAAAGGCAGACTGGAGGATACCGAACTACCTGTGGATAAGTTTGATGTCATTGTGTCGGAATGGATGGGATACTTCCTCGTTTTTGAAGGGATGCTCGACTCAATCATCTACGCTCGAGACAGACATCTGAAACCGGGCGGCACTCTTATGCCAAACAGGTGTACAATTAGCATAGTGGGACACGGTGATATAGAACGTCATCAGAACTATATCGAATTCTGGAAAAATGTCTACAATTTCGACATGTCCTGCATGCAAAAGGAAGTCTTGCGGGAGGCAATGGTTGAGGTCGTGAAACCAGAACATATTCTCACCGATTCAAATGTTATTGCCGACTACGATCTGTTGAAGGTTGACGTGAATTATTCCAATTTCACGTACGACTTTAGTCTGAAAGTTGCAAAGAGCGGGAAGTTTACTTCGATTGTTGGCTATTTCGATACATTCTTTGATCTCCCAAATAAAGTGTCATTTTCGACCGGACCGGAAGCGAAGCCGACGCATTGGAAGCAAGTTACTTTCTTCATAAGAGAACCAGTAGACGTGAAGGAGGGCGAAGTAATCAACGGGAAAATAACGTGCAAGCGAAATGTCAAGGACATGAGATCACTGGCTGTTCTAATCCGGATCTTTGACAAGGAATTTAACTACACACTGGACTAAATTTCATTCAAAACACTCGTTGAAATTTTTGTGTTTTATTTAATGTCTAAGTGATCCGCATCGTTTCATACATAAATGGAATACAATACAAAAAAACGTGTGGTTTCCTCTCTCTCTCTCTCCAAATAACTTAATAATTTACGCTGTTCCTGCTTCAACATCGGTTGCCGGCATATCAGGCTCTTCGTCATTGTAAATATTCTCCGCCATTTGCCAGACTTGCATGATATTATCTTCAGACACCGAACAAATAACCCATGGCTCGTTGGGATTCCACGAAAAGTCAGAGATCTTGGCCGTGTGTCCACCGTGAATGAAGAGCAATTCCGGTGGTCCGTCTTCGGCATCTTCGGAACTCTGTTCTTCGCCAATTTTCGACAAGTCCCAGACATGAAGTCGTCGATCCGTCCCAGACGAAGCCAAAATTGTTTCGTTATGTGGCGACCATTGCACCTGGAAGATTTCGTCTTTGTGCGATTCGAATGAATGCAATTTGAGTTTGAGATTTCGCAGATCCCATAGGGCAACTGTCTTATCGGCCGATCCGGTTGCAAGTATATATTCCGAGTACGGGTTAAAGCTCAAACAGTTGACTTCAGCCGTATGAGCGTCGACAGTGTGTGACGGTTTCTTCGTGTTGTTACATCGTGTATCCCAAATCATCAATTTTTGATCATCGGCCACTGAACCGAATAGAGATTCATGCAGCAAATGCCAGGCGACATCCTCCACGACGGCTGTATGTCCGGTGAATATGTTCTTTGCATCGATAACACGGTGTTCCTTGGGCGTAGCATTAATATCCCATAAGCAAATGGTGTGATCATCACTGGCCGATAACAAATAACCATTCAGGTTCGGATTCCACGATAGTCCGTAACCTTCTTTTTGATGTCCACGCAGACGCAAGTCTGGATGACACTCGCCACTCGGTTCGGGTTTGCTCGGATGTTTTGTGTAATCGAAAACGAGTACATCACTTGACGGGGTTTTCGTAGCAATTACACATGCATTTTGGGGCATATAACGTGCTCGATTCACTTCACCCTCATGATTGATTTTAATCTCGATCTCAATCTTGCCAGACACGGAACCGAAACCGCCAAATTCGCCTTTCTCGTTGTCGTAGTGCGATGCATCGAATTGCGCATCCTCATTGGGCAATTGTACGCTGGCAATGAGCAAATGATTTTGTTCGTCCGATGTGTGAGTGCCGAGAATCAAACGATGCACCGAATAGTCCTTGCCTTCTTGTTTTGTCACGTCCGGAAGCCATTGCGCCGTGAGTGATGGCCACTCAAGAGCATGGGTCATCACCAGGTCGTAAAGGAAGGGTGTATTCTTTTTCCATATTTTGTATTCCTCGTTAATGACACGCTCCTCGACTGCGTCATCGAAGGATTCGGCTGTGGAAGAAGAGAACAGAAATAATTGGTTGGTTAACTGGTTAAGTATTAGCCTCTTTACTTCAACAATTTTATACAATTCCAAGTTAATAGCAATCCATTTAAACGAGAGATTAAACGATGAAGAGCTTAAGCGTATTTATATTCAAATTGGATTTGAAGTTTCGGGCAAACACAGAGTTTGAAATTTAGCAATTCAATTGGTTAGAAGGGTAACCAGATTGCAATTGCAGAACGAAAAGGCGATTTATATGAATTGGGGTGCCATGTGAAGTGAATACTGTTACCTAAAATCAGTGGTATAGTGTTAGAATAAGCAGTCCTTCCCAGCTAGAAAGCAGCTGAACTAACCACCACCCAGATAGTGATTTGAAAAAACGCTGAGATGCCATCAAAAAGCGTACATTGACAGCGCAGATACCATCCTTACCACTAGCCCGGATTGCCGGCATAAGTCTTGGATGTCCGACGCATCATGCCAGCAGATTTTCGGGTCTGTTTGTGAATGCGTCGATGCGGAAAGCATCTGGAGCTTACGATAGGATTCGCAGCAGGCTATATCCCGAAGGCATGGAGAGAGGCTAAGGTGGTCTTCCTGCCTAAACCGGGAAAGAAAGACTATACAGAGGCAAAGTCCTTCAGGCCGGTTAGCCTTACATCATTCCTGTTGAAAACAATGGAAAAGGTGCCAACATGCTTATAGAGCAGGCAGATCTACGGAAACCGCTCTACACGAACTTGTTAGAGTTGTAGAGAGAGAGATTAACAATGGCGGGATCGCTATGTCTACTTTTATGGATATAGAGGGTGCTTTTGATAAAATCTTCTTTACCAAACTAAGGAACGCCCTGACTGAGCGGGGGTTGATTATATTATAATTCAGTGGATCGACTCTATGCTTAAGGAGAGGGCGGTAAATCTTAGCAGTGGATGTGACAGAATACGGGGTAAGGTAGTCCGAGGATGCCCACAAGGAGGTGTTCTTTCGCCTCTACTGTGGAACATCACCGTGGACAGTCTTCTCTGGAAGCTGGACTCGATGGGCGTACACACTGTAGGATACACGCCGATGACTTGGCACTCACGGTCAGTGGAAAGTTCATGGACACAATTCTAGGTTGCATGGGACAAGCTCTCAAAGTAACCGAAGAATGGTGTAATGAGCAAGAGCTAACCATAAACGCTAGTAAATCAAACACTATGATTTTTACTCATAAGAGGAAAGACAGAGATAACTCCCTTACGGCTTTTTGGTTCGGAAATCAAGGTGTCCAACGAAGTGAAACATCTAGGAGTTACCTTAGATGCGAAACTAACTTGGAATGTTCACGTTGATGAAAAGATCCAAAAAGCGAAAAGGATTTTGCATCAATGTAAGAGAGTGTGTGCTCGTAGGTGGGGAATTTCACCTAAAGCGACACACTGGATTTACACAATGATGGTAAGACCTATTCTAGCCTACGCATCAGTGGTATGGTGGCCAAAAGCAGAATACCACAAAGCAGAAGCTGAATGGGGTACAAAGGATAGCTTGCGTAAGCATATGTGGTGCAATGCGCACCACACCAACGCGAGCAACGGAGGCATTGCAGGGACTGCCGCCGTTGGACTTATTTATAAAGAAAACTGCGGCGCTTTCGGCAATACGCATGGAAAGGGGTGCCATGTGGCATCGCTTTGGAACTAGCAGCGGTCATAAGAGCATCCTAGACATTATTCATGATGAGGTCAGGGAGACTCTAATGCCGGTAGAAGACATGAGTAGACGTAGGGTAGTTGAAAGACTACACAAGACTCACATTGCAGATGGGAACATACATAATGAGTGTATGTACAATGACATCAGCATTTTTACTGATGGCTCTTTAATGGACAGTAAAGCGGGGGCGGGGGTTTACTCTGAAGAGCTAAACCTAGCATGTGCGCTTAGTCTAGGAAAGTATGTGTCCGTATATCAGGCAGAGATGCTTGGCTTGTTGCATACGTTGGATCACCTCACCTGCTTGAAGGTCAGGTGCGGGGGAAGAAAATCCTTATTGCACTGGACAACCAAACGGTGATCAGACGCATGCAGCAGACGAACATAAACTCTAAACTGGTACTAGAGTGTGTCCGGGAGCTCAACACGTGTGCCTCAGAAAATGAGGTTACGCTGATGTGGGTAAAAGGACACATAGGTACAACAGGAAATGAGGCGGCGGATGCCCTAGCAAAACAGGGATCTGCGGCAACTTTCATTGGCCCAGAACCCAGAGTTGCTCTGGGGAACGGCATGATTGGAGCGAAGGTTGGGGAGTGGATGGACTCCATGCATCAACAAAGATGGCAGGAGCTAGTCACTTGCAAACAAGTTCAGAATGCAATGACCAGCCCTTTAGGCAGGGAAGCGAGAAAGGTACTCAGTTATAAACGGAGTACCCTAAGCTGGATAACTGCCTTGGTCACAGGGCATGGTAATTTTAAGGCTCATCTGGCCAAGATGAAAATCGGGGAAGATGACATTTGCAGGCTATGCCTGGAGGAGGCCGAGACGACAGCACACACATTGTGTGCAAATGTCCAGCACTGGCTACCACGAGGTTGAGGATCACAGGCAAGCACACGATAAGTGTGGAAGCCATGAGTGAACTCAGCCTTAAACAAATGCTAGCAATAACACGGGACTCAGTGATGAAGAAAGAGGTCGACAACTATCAGTCGACATCTGGAAGCCACTGATGACCGGGAGGGGGCGAAAAGGGACCCAAACCTTAGTGGTCTGCTTCGGTCATCCCCCATAATATAATAATAATAAATAATACGATAGGATTCCTACTGCAGGCGAAGTCGATTAATCGTTGCTGACCCGAGACAAACTCAACCTAAGCGCACAGCGGTTGAGTCGGAGAGTCGAGGTCGAAGGCACTTAACAGAACGCGAGAACACTAAAAACGCTCGTCTACGCTTTCATCCAACGTACCGACAAGGCACCGCCTAGACAAGCTCGGCAGTTGGAGTACATATAGCAATTTTCGACTCACATCGTCCACGTCGATCCTTCACGGAGAACAATCGAAGGGTTTTGTATCCCATGACCTTTTCTGCGACTTCCTTGATGATGCCTTTAAGTTCTTCCCAGAATCCCTGTACACCTGTGTTGCATAGGGGGTAGTTTGTCCTCAAGGGCGACCGAATATACCTGCTCGGGAGTTTGTTAACCACAAAAATTTTGGGAGGGCTGATTCTCGATCTCTATCTCACTGAAGAAATTCTACAGCGATAGGTTGTCTTTACCAAGTGATGGTCTGGATCCAATACACTGGACGCCCACCTTTTGCAAATGAGGACGTGGTCAATTTGGTTGACGATACGTGCGTCTGGAGATTTTCGGGTCTGTTTGTGAATGCGTCGATGTGGAAAGCATCTGGAGCTTGCGATAGGATCCCTACTACAGGCGAAGTCGATTAATCGTTGCCCGTTATCATTGCATTCTTCATGGAGGCTATGTCCTCCAGTGGTTCCCCGATGCCAACTTTCGCATTAAAATCTCCCAGCACTATTTTGACGTCGTTTATTGGAAGTGAGTCGAACAGTGTCTCTAGGCGGGCATAAAATTCGTCTTGCACTGCATCTTTCTTAACTCCAATCGGGGCGTGCACGTTGAGGAGCCAGAGGTAGAAAAAACGAATCTTAATGCGAATCGCACACAACCTTTCATTAATAGGTTTGAAGTCAATAACGCGCCGCTTGAGCTGCTTGCTCACTATGAATGCAACTCCAAACTCCTTGTGACCCAATGGTTTGCCGCTTTTGAAAATTGTGTGCGAATACTTGTCGTCTATCTCGCTGCCAATCTAATTTGTTTCCTAGACTGCAGTGATGCTCAGGTTGTTATTCTCGATCTGTTGAAGGAGGGCCTTCACGGCCCCGGTTTGGTCAGGGAGCGTACATTCCAGGGTCCGAAAGAATAATCCGTTGTTGTTGTAGCGACGCGCTGATATCCGATGAGTGTCTGTGGCATAAAGTTTGATTGTCCGTGTTTTTGTTTTTGCTGTCTTACCATTTTCCGGTCGTGTTGCTGTAAGATTTGAAGCCATCCCAATCCGCTTTATTGTGGTTAATGAACGTGCGGTTATCAGCAAACTGAATGCTAGATGGTTTGTTCAATTTTATTAGGATTGCCAGATGATCCGAGGATAGCGTCAGAACTGGTTCCCGATGTGCATCATTAATAAGTCCAGCGCTGGCAATTGAAATATCGAGCTGCAACATGTTCCAGCAATACGAGTGGGCGTGTCGTCTTTAAGTGGACAGAAGTCTGACGCGTCAAGTTGTTCGGCTATGGTAACCCCTTGGGCATCGTTGTCGAGGTTAGAGTGCCACAATTCGTGATGGGCGTTAAAGTCACCAAGTAGGAGACGATATTGGCCAGCTAGCTCTCTAGTTGCCTTGACCCCTCCAGGGGCATGGGCGCGTCAACATCTCTAGCATTTCTATGCCTTGTTGACGTTTCAATAGCGTATCTACTTTTCGGAAGTGCAGTTACTAGCATGCACCTCCTATCCGCGCCGTCTTTATACTGAAAAGCTCGGAGCACTGTGCGAGTTCTATTAGTACCCACAGGCAGTTTTTGATCGCGCCGAGATTTCATTTGATTTGGCCAGCTAGCAGTGGTGTGATATTGAGACGGTATCCCGAGGGACAACTGCATCCAACAGGAAGAATATAAACGTTGTAGATTTCAATATCGATATTTCCCGACTGAACGGCAATGGCCTGTGCCTCCAAGATGTTGTCGGCGACTGTCACGTCGATTTCACGATATGGTACTGATGTGTGAATTAGAAATGGAATTCCACCACCAGCATTGGACACTGTATCCTTTCTAATGACGTTGGAATTGCCATAGGAGTTGAGGGAAGAATTGGTGTTGTATGGTTCTGTATAGCTCCAATCATGATGCGATGTCTATCCATGAAGTCCGATAATTCTACAATTGTCCGTTGTAACCCATTGCAGTTAAGTTGTACAATTGGTGTTGAAAGTCGTAACGGCTGGTGCAGGTGTAAGGTTGTGCTACAATGGAATTCTATTGGTAATATGGTTCACTGGAGTCGAGGAGGAGGGCTGGGAACTTGTGTTCACACTAACAGGTGGTGGTGCGTTAGATATTTGCGATGACGTTGATGCTTGCTGTCCTCTGAATTTACACTGGCTCGCAGTGAAGGAGGAATTCCATTGTCGATGGTGTTTCAAGCCGGAGCAATTCCTTAGGTGACACCAGTTGTTGCAGCATGTACATCGTACTGTGGTGGCGTTGGTATGCAGCGTTCTGTTGCAGACGCAACAGATCCAATGGCCTGGATTTCGACCTGGGTTGAGCTCGATTCCGGCGCGTTGAAGAAGTGTTGAGAGCAATAGCGCCGGCATGGTTGCTTCCAATTTCCAGAAAAAATGGACAGTCAAGTTGTGTGACACACACATAGATCTTCCTTCTTGCATCGAAGGGATTGTGGCAGCTCTTGGCCGTGTGACAGGGTTGATCCAAGTAACACGGGTCGCTCCAGTGCGTAGAACCAGCTGCCGCAGGAGGTCAAGTCGACCGAGCTCGTTTTTTGACGAATTCCAAAAAGTACAAATTGTACTATTATGGAAACTTGAATAATATAAACGGGGTTGGCGTTATTCTGTCACCGGCTTTACTTGGCAGCATCGTGAGTATCTCGAAGATAAGCGACCGCTTAATAAGTATCAAATTGGTTGTCTGTGGAAGAGTGTGGAACGTCATAAGTGCCTACGCACTTCAAGTTGGTGTGCAGCAAAGAAAAAAGAGGCATTTTGGAGCGACGTTGACACACTTCTTCCAAGAATAGCAAATACCGAGCTGGTTTTTTCGGAGGGGATTTCAATGGCCACGTGGGAGAATCGAACTGCGATTACGAGGATTGCCATGGTAGGAAGGATAGCCAATTTGCAGTCAGAAATGATGAAGGTAAAGCTGTCCTGACAGATAACACGATCTGATCATCCTCAACACATGATACATTAAGAACCAATAGCAGTGGAGCTCATGCGACGTAGAGAGACTACCATCTGTGTCTAACTTTAATGAGACGTTAGGTGAAAGACTGCAAAGTGATCTTGGGTGAATCTGCGGTCACCCAGCACCGTTTGCTCCTGACAGAATTTATTTTGAAAGGAGGACCAAGACCACAAGCAATCCCCAAGTCAGTCGAGAAAATCAAGTGGCATAATCCCAACCACGAACGCTTCGAATCTGTTGTAACTCCACTCATTGTTAAAATGAAGGAGTGGCTTCAATACAACACCAACTGCGACGAGCAAAATCCAATACAAATGTGGAATGCTTTGGATTAAATGTTAGTGAGGCTGAAAATACACCGGGACTTTCGAAAGGCCCACTCCACACGAACAAGGAGACGTCGTGGTGGAGTAACAAAACTAAAGAAGCAGCGCAGGCCAAATCAAACGCATTCAAGGCTTAGACAACATGTCAGACAAGCAGTGAAGCCGAGAAGGTTTAACTTCGGGAGAAATATGATAAATGCCAGAAGCAAATAAAGCGAAAGGTGGCTCAAGCAAAGGCAATTGCAGCCGAGTAGTTCTATCAGGAACTAGAAGATCTGACTGCGAATAAGAGATCATTGGAAGAGAAACCTAAAGACAATGCCAGGATTTATAAGGTCGCAGCCCAAAGGAGAAGAAACGCTCGAGAGATTCAGGCGCCAAGGTACGTTGAAGACTCACAACGAGTGCTACCGGTTGAAGACACAGCAATCTGTAGCAGAATGCGTGAGTACTTTTTTTATAAAAACAAGGGTGATTCACGCAAGCTCAACAACTATAGGGCAATCAAGTTAACATCTCACACATTGAAGACTTACGAGCGAGTTGTCTGCAATGGATTGAAAGAGATTGTACGGTTGGGTGACAATGCGGCTTTGTGGAGAGTCGGTCCACAATCGATGCTATTCAGTGCATACGTGCTACGATGGAAAAACATCGTGATGCACGGACGGACTTGCACTTTGTGTTCATCGATTTGGAAAAAGCCTTCGACAGAGTTCCTCGTGATCTGATACGGGTGGCCCTAAGAGCACTTAACATCATACATATTAAGCTTTTTATAAACGCAAGAATTGATGTCCTGCTATTTCCTTATTTTTTTGTTCTGGTCATTTTGTCGGATTGAGTCGAAAATCAGCTGTTCGAAAAAATAAGAACAAAGAGAAAAAACAAACGATAGTTAATTTCTACAGACCATAAATACACACTTAGGCCCTTACGTTTAATAAGAAGTAGCTCCCCCCTTATTTTTGATAACTTCGATACATCTGGACTGCATGGAAGCTATAAGAGTGCGACATCTGGAGAGTGGAATATTCTCCCAAGTATTTTTTGCTGCTTGCCATAATTCTTCGGAGTTTTTTGGTTTAGCATCTCTCACTCCTTTCTTAACATCAATCCAAAGGTGTTTTATTGGATTAAGGTCCGGCGATTGTGCAGGCCACTCCATAAAAGTAATTTTGTGGGATCGGAACCACTCCTTCGCTTTTCTTGAGGTGTGTTTCGGGTCATTGTCTTGCTGAAAAATCCACCGTAATGGCATTTCCTCTTCAGCATAAGGTAACATGACATCTTCCAATATGTTTCCAACATAGTAGTTGGCGTCCATAGTACCCACGATCTTAGCAAGAGGTCCAACGCCATTCCACGAAAAACATCCCCACAGCATCAGTCTTAGACCTCCGTGCTTAATGGTCTTACTAGTGTACTTCGCATTGAATTCTTGCTTCGGAGGGCGTCTAACGTACTGTTTTTCAATTCCCATATCGAACTGCACAACTTTTGTCTCATCTGACCATAATATGTTGCACCAAACGGTGTCAGGTTCGCTTTGGAATTTTCTGGCGAACTGAAGTCTACGTTTCAAATGCACATGTTTTAATAAGGGTACCTTTCTTGGGCTTTTTGCTTTAAGATTTGCTGCAATCAAACGTTTTCTTATTGTGGATGTGGCAATTGGCAGGTTTATCTTTGAAAGGGCGCTGTTTAACAGTCCGTACGATCAATTTGTCCTGCCGCTCATTGTTTTTTTTACGTCTACCTCGGGTTTCGGTCTGCGATGAAAAGTTTTTCGCGTTTGTTATCAAACCATTGGAAACACCAAGTAAATTTCTAATAAATTCAAATGTTTTGCCTTCAGTAAGCAATTTTTTAGTTAATTGTCTTTGCCCCACAGAACAATGTTGGCGTCTTCCCATTTTGAAGTGATTTTCACTATTATTCGTTAATAAAACTACTGCACACCACGTACAATACACTCCAAATAAGCAATTACAATCCAATTTCGGGAATTCTGTCTGTAGAAATAAACTACCGTGTGTTCTTCCTCTTTGTTCTTATTTTTTCGAACAGCTGATTTTCGACTCAATCCAACAAAGTGGCCAGAACAACAAAACAAGGAAATAGCAGGACATCAATGCTTACGTTTATAAAAAGCTTAATATGTATGATGTTAAAGTAATAAAAGGATAAATTTAAAAAAAATATTCTAACCCTTTTTTTACAATAGGACGAGTTCAGTTTTCACTTGTGTTGTTCTTATTATTTCGAACACGTCTGTATGTTGGGGCTACTATTAAAGTTAGATGAACGGCTGGTGAGTCTGAATAATTTCCGGTTAATGTCGGAGTTCACCAAGGCAGTGTATTGGGTCCCTTGCTCTTCAACATCATGCTCTATTTATTAACACTCCCGTAAAAGGTTCAAGTACTTGGGCTCGATGGTCAACAAGGAAGCTTGCTGCGAGGATGACATCAAACATTGCATCAGTGTCGGTTGGATGAAGTGGCGAGAAAACTCTGGAGTGTTCTGCGACAACAAGATGCCACGAAAGCTTAAGGGCAAGTTGTACAAAACGGTCGTACGTCCCGCACTCATTTATGCGTCTGAATGCTGGACTATGTACAAGATATACGAAAGTAAGTTACTGCGACTAAGATGAAAATGCTACGAATGTCAGCTGGTGTGACCAAAAACGATCGCATCAAAAGTACCTACATCCGAGGCAGCTTGTTTGTTGAGCAACCGATCACTGAAAAGCTCGAAGATCGTCGTATGGATTGGTATTGCCATGTTCTAAGGCGTCCGCCTGAGAACCCTGTCATGAAGGCACTATCAATGAATGTTCCATTTGCTGGACCCAAACCCCGAGGCAGATGAAAACACATGTGGATCGATCAGATGAAGAAGCAACAACAACGCATTAATCTCGGCGATGATACGATCCAAGACCGAGCTGCCTGCAGAAGGAAGCTGAGATTATACCGCCAGAATGGGCGAAGTGCCAACACCACAGGCAGAGCAACGCAAAGTGGTATGAAGGGGCAAGGAAGAAGAAAATACAATCCATAAGGATTCCATTGAATCAAGTTAGGAGCCCCATCTGTAGATGCCTGTATTACAAGGGTAACATCAGGATACCAAGCCCTACGTGAACACGGAAGTAGGGAGTTTTTTTTACATCTTTGGTTCTAATTTGCGAAGGAAGACCTTTTAGGTGTTGTGAAAGAAGTGGATTTCTTGTTTTTATTTGCTTTTTTGATTGCAATATCCAAAATTCATTGAATGCATGTCTACGTGGACGACGAGTATGCGTTGTTGGATAAGTCATGGGGAAAGATGCGTGCCATTGCCCAGAATCGAGTACGATGGCGCGCAGGAGTAATTAACGCGCTATAAACCAACGGGGATTAAGCTAAAAATAATTAGTATATGGTGAGCTTCACGATCACGAGTAAACTGCGCTCTAAAAACCTAATATATTCGGGCAGACAGAAATTCAGTCGATTTTGCCGAATTTGTCTTTTTGCCTGTCGAATAGATCCGCCTACTCTGTGTGAAAGCAAACATAACCTCGTGCACTGTTATTTTTAAGTGATTTTCTTAATTTATTGGATCCAAAATTCAACGCTAGACACTAAAGATGAAACCTACTATTAGAAAACTCACCATTATCACCGCGATCCGTCATTTCAAAGTAATTTACAAGACTCGAATCCAAACACAAAATCCCGCAAATGTTGCCGCGAAGCTCCTCTTTGCGCCAAAATGGGACGACGCCTGTCAAAAAAAATCGTAAAAGACGCAATTAGCTAACTATTCCGTATTACTGAACACTTTAAAATCAAAGCGAATTACGGAAAAAAGCAAAGGCTATATTTCAGGCTCACAATCGTTTGTTAAAAACAGCAATTAATAAATCTTTGTTATTTTGAATCGGGCGAACTCCGCCACTTGCCCCGTCGACTCGTACACAATTCTTCCAATGAACTTCCAATCTTCATATACACCGGTCCACCGGTCACCGGCTTATGAAATGAAGTTGGCTATAAATTTAATTGGCAGTCGGCCAGGCGTATAGTGGAAAACCACAAAAGAGAGAGTTAGTAGGAAATGAAAAAGAGCAAGAGAAATGAAGTTATTTGGCTTCATAGAGAATCCCTATGGAGGAGCAATTCGCATATACTCATCACTAACTACTTGAAGCAATTCCAGTCGTAAAAGAAAAGAATGCGCGGGTGTTGCTAGTTTGTCAAACCGTAGTTTGATCATGTCAACGCGCTTTTAGTGTTGAGTATATGCGGATTGCTCCTCCATAGTTATTCTCTATGCCCCATTTCCACCGTTCTATGAAATTTGATGCTTCGATGGAAGTTCTTGGTTCTGCGTGATCATGTGTGGTGGCCCTTACGAGTGGAATTAAGTAGCGTTTACACTTGCCAGTAGACCGTGCAAGTACGTATATTTTACAGGCATTGCAAGTGCCTTGCAAGTAACTTGCAAGCTGTCACTTGCATATGTGTAAACACCCGTGCCTGTGAACTGCCAGGCCAGTAAACCCGCACGGCGCCTTGCAAGTAGCTGGCCTCCCGGGCCAATTGATTTCCTACAGGCATTCCAGTAGACTTGTGAACATATGTTTGCTGTCATTGGTACGCCAAAAAACGATCAAAGATCAATGTCGCCTGCAACTGAATATCGCAATGGTAAATACGTGATAATCAAATTGACGCTCAAGAAAAAATCCCAGCCAACTTGCAACTCGAATTGTGTGTGTAAACACCTACTGGCATACGTCATGCAAGCAGCTACACGCAAGGCACTTGTCGACAAGTCTACAGGCATGCCGGTGCACTAGCAAATGTAAACGAGCCATTACTTCAAATAGTTTAAAAGCGCGTTGACACGATCAAACTACGGTTTGACAAACCACCTACTTGAACGTGTCAACCCTTTGCCAAACTGGTTTGATGTCTTGTGCTTCTGTCAAACCGTAGTTGGACGGTGCTCAACTTTTCATCAAATTCTAGTTTGTCAAATCGTAGTTTGATCATGTCAACGCGCTCTAAGGCGGCTATTACACTATAAAAGTTCTTTTACAAATATATTTGACGAACGATATTTCAAAAGAACTTTATGAATGATATTAGCCGCCTAAGGGGGAAGGTGTGCAAGCATGTAAGAAAAGCACTTGAAACAAGCAACGTTCACGTCGCAAATCTTTTCTTAGGCGGCTATTACACTAGAAAAGTTCTTCGAAAATATCTTTTACAAACGATATTTGTAAAAGAACTTTTATAGTGTAATAGCCGCCTAAAAGCGCGTTGACATGATCAAACTACAATTTGACAAACAAGCATTTGATGAAAAGTTGAGCACCGTCCAACTACGGTTTGACAGAAGCACAAGACATCAAACCAGTTTGACAAGGGGTTGACACGTTCAAGTAAGTGGTTTGTCAAACCGTAGTTTGATCGTGTCAACGCGCTCTAAGGCGGCTATTACACTATAAAAGTTCTTTTACAAATATCTTTTATAGAAGACATTTTTAAAGGACTTTTATAGTGTAATAACTGCCTGAGGAAAGATTTGCGACATGAATGTTGCTTGTTTCAAGTACTTTTCTTACAAGCTTGCACTTCTTCCCCCTTAGGCGGCTAATATCATTCATAGAAGTTCTTTTAGAATATCGTGCGTCAACGATATTTGTAAAAGAACTTTTACAGTGTAATAGCCGCCTAAGTGTTGAGTGCGGACTTGCTCCCTCCATAGATTCTCTATGTGGAAAACAAATATTTTTTTAACTTATGAGAGGATACAATATTTCCGGGAATACAAAAGGAAATATTTTGCGAAGGAAGAAGCTAGATTGTTCGAAAAGTTGTGTATTTTTTCGTCAATTTCCTCAAAATTTCTAACTTCATTCCAATTCAATTTTTGCCGTTCCGTACAACAATGAATGTCAAACATCATTGATGTCAATTTTAGGCATTTTTGAATTAATTCCCAATTCCATCAATTCCAATAGGCGTTGGGCATTTTCCATAAAGTTGAAATAGGTTGAAATTTGCTGTCAGAGATTTGTGAACTTTTGTCGTTCGTGCGATTTTTTTGTGATTTTTCCGGGGCTTGATTGCGAATTACAGGATAACTGCATTGAACGTGTACTGATCAGACGAATAGGGCTGCAATGTGTTAAAGTGAACTGGACTATAGACGAGGCCGCTACATCGTTAGATAAAAACGATCAATATTTTCATCTAGAATGTCGGCATCTCCACACTCTTTTTGCCTTTAGCATTTTCCGATATTTTTTGTAGTTTTCGACCGCGCTTTCAGCTTTTACGTTCTTATGATTCGAAATTAGTTTTCAGGCATTCAGGGACATTTCAGGGAATCTTACACATTTAGATCTTAATTTCATTTTCTTATGTAGATTTTTTTTTCTCATTCATTTTTTTTTTGTTTTCAACGCGCTCGCCGACAATGCATTCTGCATTTTCAATTTTGAAATGATTTAAAACGTGTTTACGACTTTATATCGTCGTGTGCATTAAATGCGGTTGTGATACTCGTGTGTGATTTGCTGATCAAAATGAATATACAGACGATAACAAATGTTAGCGATTGTGTGCCGTTGTATCTGCCGCACAGCTTGTATCTCAAGCCAACGGCAAGATTCCATGTTTCGGTATCGTTGCCGTCCAGTAAGTTGGGCAAAACTATCTCGAATTTGGATATTATGGAAAAGTTGAATGGTGCCATCAAACCGGATAAGACGTCTATGCTCAAGGTAAGTAAGTGTAGTGTGTTTAAGGACGACTGTAGACATTCATATTTTTCTTAAGGACGACTGTAGAAATTGTAATGGGCCAGGTCGACACCTGGCACTTGAAGTGTCCATGGGGACGGAGTGAAGATTGGCCGATCTTCTAGTTCTTTGGGCCGAACTGACCGTGAAGGTCCGGCGACGCCATCTGGCGAAAAGTGCTCAGCGGGATAGGCGGCGGCACGAGCTTGCTGTAGCTCAGTGACGGGAGATGTGGACGGGATTTTTGCCATCTCGCTGCCCCTAATCATTATCATTCTGAAAGAAAATCTCGTGCCTTAAGGTACACAAGCACACTCAAAGGTACCAGAGGTCCCACGACCTCTAAAAATATCAAAGACAAATAGAAAAAAAGGAAACTACATAAAGGCAAAAGACCTTTTCCATAGTCTTTCACGTGGGCGCCCCCTGGTAACGGCAGTGTGTCAAACCGCTGACGGCCAAGTCTTAGCGATAAGACAGTTTGGAAAAGGCAGATAGCTGTAGCTTCTGAACCAACCATCTGACATCCCCACACAAGAAGCTCTCGACGATATTGTTGATCTAAGCCCGAAGTTGATCTCGCGTTGCGGTCGCTAAAACGAAATAAAGCGCCGAGCGCTGGCGAGATTCCAGCTGAACTGCTCAAATTCTGTGGAAGAGGTCTGGTTGATGCCATACATTAATTACTCCTGCGAGTATGGGAGGACGAGGTGATCGCAGACGATTGGCGCAGAAGCATCATCTGTCCAATTCCCAAAAAGGGAGATAAACTGCGGTGTGAAAATTACTGGGTCACTGGTTTATAAAATAAATAACTGGCGCAACAGTCTAATTTGAACCACGGCCTCGAGATGAGTTAGCAGCATCTCATTTTCTAGATCGTGACGGTTTTCGTGCAGAGGTATGTGATCAGCAACACGCTCAACCGAGTTATTTACCCCATAATGGGTACTCATTTTAACAGCTGAGTGGGCTCATAGTCCGACACGTAAATCCCCGGAATCGAACCGGGGCCCAGTGCGTTGAAGGCGAACGTGCTAACCGTTGCGCCATCCGGACTACACTGGTTTATACGTCCTATAAAATTTTGGCGAAAATTCTGGAAAATAGAATAAAACCGTATGCAGAACGAATCATTGGCGAATATCAAAGCGGTTTCAGACCTGGTCGCTCCACAACAGGCTCTTACGGTCCAACTGATACTCCAGAAGTGCTGGGAATACAACGTAAACGTATACCAAATCTTTGTCGACTTCAAGCAGACATACGACAGTATCGATCGTGGAGTACTGTACAACATCATGCTGCAACTTGGTATACCGGCCAAATTAGTGCGACTGACAAAGATGACAATGACCAACTCCGTCTCACAAGTCAGGATCCAGAATAGACTTACTGATCTATTTGAAACACGCATTGGTCTGAAACAGGGCGATGGACTGGCACTGACGCTCTTCAACCTAGCACTGGAATACGCTATTTGGGCTATGAATATGGACAACAGCAAGACGCTACTCATCAAGTCGATACAATTAGCAGCATACGCCGACGACATCAACATCATGTCCCGAAAATTGGCTGACGCAGAAGAACTTCTGCATACGCTCGATACCGCTGCAAAAGAAGTTGGACTACGTATCAACGTAAATTTAAAATAATGATGCAATCGACGACAAGGACACCGAGCATCAATGTGGGGGATCTCAACATCGAGTTCGTGAACGACTACTCGTATATACCTGGGTTGCAACTTGTCAAGGGACGCCAACGAAACTGACGAAATCAAACGACGGATACAGTTAGCTAATAAGACTTTTTTTCTCGGCTCTCCCCATTATGAAATCGAAGCATGTGCACAGAAACACGGAGCTCCGCGTGTACAAAACCATTATACGACCAGTGCTATGCTACCGCTGCGAAGCATGGACCCTAACTCAAGCCTCCGGAAACATGCTCGACACATTTGAACGTAAGGTTCTACGGTGAATTTTCGGGGCTGTTTGCGATCGAGATGGATGGCGCATCTGGTACAACCGTGAGTTGTATGCACTGTACGATGAGCTGGAAGTTTCGAAAATCGTCAAACTACAACGAATTCAATGGGCAGGGCATGTACAAAGAATGGACGATGATCGCATGCCAAAAAGAGTAATGAATGCAGAACGAGTCGACGGAGCGAGACTGCTAAGATGACCGAGAGCTCGTTGGGAGAGCTCAGTATATGCGGACGCCGAGCAGCTACTGGGCTACCAAAATTGGAGTACGAGGTCACGTGACCGAGATAATTGGAGGACAACGATCCAGACGTCCAAGGCCCGACGTCGGGCTGTCGCGCCACGATGATGATGAGTTTGACTGTAAAGAACTGATCGGTTGTGGAGCGACCAGGTCTGAAACCGCTTTGATATTCGTCAATGATTCGTTCTGCGTACGGTTTTATTCTATTTTCCAGAATTTTCGTCAAAATTTTATAGGATGCACAAACTAGTGATATGCCCCTGTAGTTCTCACATCTCTACTGTCGTGGGTTATATGGGTGGGCCTAGATCAACAATATCGTCGAGAGCTTCTTGTGTGGGGATGTTAGATGGTAGTTTCAGAAGCTCTTCAAAATAAGAGGCCCATCGTTTGTTAATGCCATCGGTTTCGCTGATGATGTTTCCATCCTTGTCCTTACAAAGGCTAGTCCTGGGCTGGTAGCCGTTCTTAATTGTATTTACTAGTTTGTACGCTTGTCTGGTGTTCCTGTCAGCTAAGTTTTCGTATATATTCAGCAACTGCTCGTCAAAGTATTTACGTTTCTTACGTCTAATTATTCTATTCGATATTCGCCGGAGCTCGTCATATTTTTATCTTCTGGGTCTGGTTCCTCGTTGAATCGATTGTCTGTAGGCCTCGTTTTTCGCGTCAAGTGAATTTTTGCATTCTTCGTCGAACCAGTCATTTCGCGCTCGCGGGGATTTATATCCCACGACCTTCTCTGCGTCATCCCTGATGGTACCCTTGAGTTCTTCCCAGAACCCATGGACGCCTGTGTTGCTGATGTTGTGTAGCACCGGCGATAGTCTTTCCTCGAGGACGGTAGTATATGCCACCGCCGTAGCATCGCTCAGAAGCTTATCAATCGCAAATATTTTGGGAGGGCTGATTCTAAAAAATTCTACATCTATAGGTTGTCTTCACCAAGTGATGATCTGAGTCGCAGTTTGCTCCTCGATAGGAGCGGACATCCATAACACTAGGCGCCCATCTCCTGCAAATGAGGACGTGGTCAATTTGGTTGACGGTATGTGCGTCTGGAGATTTCCAGGTCTGCTTGTGAATGCGTCGATGCGGGAAACACGTAGAGCTTACGATTAGATTCCTGCTGTAGGCGAAGTCGATGAGTTGCTGGCCGTTGTCGTTACATTTTTCATGGAGACTGTGGCCTCCAGTGGCCCCCGGTGCCAACTTTCATTTACGACTTTCGCGTTAAGTCCTCCAGCGGCAATTTGACGTCGTTTGTTGGAAGTGAGTCGAGGAGAGAAGAACTCGTCTTTTACCGCGTCTTATTTAACTTCAGTGGAGGCATGCACATTGATGAACCAGAGATTGAAGAATCGAGTCTTAATGCGAATCGCACACAGCCGTTCACTTATGGGTTTGAAGTCAGTAATGTGCGGCTTGAGGTGATTGTTTACTATAAATTCTACTCCAAACTCCTTGCGGCCCGATGGTTTGCCACTTGTAAAAATTGCGTGCGATTTCTTGTCATTGATCTCGCTGCCAAGCCAGTTTGTTTCCTGGACTGCAGTAATGCTCAGTTTGTAGTTTCGACCTGTTTCGGCCCCCAGTTTGTTCAGGGAGCGTACATTCCAGGATCCAAAAAAATAATCCTTTAGTCGTTTGCTTGGTCGTCGTTGTTGATCCGTCCAATCCGAGGCTTTGTTCCAGGTGTCTTGACGTGGAGTGGTTTTTACAAGGACGAGTTGTCAGCACATCGCTTAACCCCATTCACGGGATGACCTTGGAAGATAGCTGCTTCAGATGGCTTAATAAACGTGCTGGAGTTCACACAACTATGTTGCAGGTCCAACTACGCAAGTCATTCCATCCTACTAAACCTGAGACGCTTAGGTGTTGGTCAGCCATTCAGGCTACAGCTATCTGCCTTTTTCCAAACTGTCTTATCGCTAAGACTTGGCCGCTTTTGGAGTTTTTCTTGGTGGGGAATTTTTTACAACAGGGTTTTTTTTTGGGAGATACTGCTCACTAGTGGTGAAGCGCCCATACAAGCCGATTCCCACCGGCTTCCCTTCTCATAACGTTGCACAATGTTGTATACATCCACAATACAGAGAATAACTCGAAATTATTCGGATTATACTACAAGTCAACGTCTCGTCCAGCACACAGTGACGTCATGCACACATCAACAATATGCAGCGAAAGTATTGATACGCATCTATACTCTGCATTGAATATCCACAATACAGAATATTAAAAATGAGGCTGAGCACTTCATGCACACACTATACACAACTTTAAAAGTAGACTCAACCATGTTGGTTGGGAATAAGCAGAATAAGCCGGTCGGTTCTCGGCTTACTGGAGGAATGCAGTGAGGTGCATATGTAATTGGCTGTTTATCAAATGAACGAAGAAAATCGCCCTCAACGGATCCTGAATGCCCATGCCGATGATTCGTCTTTGTGGAGCGATATAAGCCGGCATATTTGGGCTGCAGATTGAATGTTAATGTGCAGATTGAATGTTAATGTGATACGTACAGATTTTAGTATACAAAATGTATGATAGAATCATGTGTACGAATGTGTGTATGTGGAGCAGCACTTCATATTGGCGCGCAAGTTAGCCATTGTGACAAGTGAAATTTAATTGAAATTTTGAGATTAATTGGTTGGTGAAATATTAGATGAGATTAGTAGTGAAAATTAGTGTTGATTTATCCGTTAGAGATTTTGCGTAAAGTTCAGTTTTTAAAAAATTGTGTTTTAGATTTGAGGGATTTTCCGCGATACTTCAGGTGTTCATAAAATTAGTGTTGTTGCATTTAGAAATATTTCGTAAAAGTTGAGCGAAAGTAGAAGTCATAATGGCAGGATTGGCAGAGTTCGGCTGCTGCCTTACAGATTTTTTGTTAGTGGACGTAAATAAATTCTCGAAAATGACTTTCGTCCAAAAAAAGGTGTAATTGAAATAGGGCGTGCTCAACCCGACATGAACATTGTGTACAAGCGGAAGGATGGGTTTACGAAGCATTTCCAAAAATCTAGCTATGAAAAGTATTCTTGGCTTACTGGAAGCCGCAAAATTAATAATTTTTTTTGCTTTCCTTGCCTTCTATTTTCTACATCCAGTAGCGTTTGGAGTCAAACTGGCTTTTCAGATATAAACAATTTGACTAATTCTTCTAAAAAGCACGTGCAAACCGAAAAACATATTCGTAGTTGCTTAGCATTACACGAATTTGGAATTTGCAGAATAGAATCAGCTCTGGGTAACACTTTTATGAGGTACATAACCGAAAAGTCGATAGGAATCGTAACTTAATGAAACGCTTTATAGATACGGTAGTTCTTCTAGGAAAGCAAGGGTTACCATTTCGGGGACATGATGAAAGTGCTACTTCCCAAAAACGTGGCAATTATATCGAAACTTTGCTTTTTTAAGGCAGTACGATAACGTCATAGATGCTCATTTAGATCAATGTTCGACTCAAAACGCTGTTTTTCAGGACTTTCAAGTGACATACAAAATGATTTAATCAATTGTATTGCGTCAGTAATTCGGGAAAATATTAGGATAGAGATAAGTAAAACCAATTATGTCTCTGTTATGGTTGATGAGACCCCTGACATAAGTCACAAGGAGCAGTTAAGCATCGTTATCCGTTATTTAGCAGAAACTGGGATTGTGGAGAGATTTATTGGATTTTTTTATGTAAGCTCCAGTCGGAATGCAAATCAATTATCCAAATTGTTATTGGAAAATCTGGGCCAATATAACTGTAGGGATAAGTTAGTTGGCCAAAGTTATGATGGTGCAGCTGTCGTGTCGGGTGAGCAGGGGCGAGTTCAAGCAAAAATCCGCGAGGTTTGCCCAGTAGCGATTTTTGTTCCTTGTTATGCCCATATTTTAAATTTAGTTTTGAGTAGGTTCTTAGAAAATGTATGTGAAGCGAAATCGTTTTTCGGGCATGTAAATATTGTAGTATAGCGCGATTTTTTAACAAATCTTCCAAGCGGTCCAATCTATTAAAGCAGGTAGCTGATAAACGCATGTCAGGTGTATCAGAAACTCGCTGGCATTATCATTCGAGAATTATTAATGTAATTTTTAATTATAGATTTGATATAAAGGAAACATTTATTAATATATTAGAAAATCCTGGAGATTGGGATAGTGAATCATTATCAAGGGCAGAATGTTTTTTGAATAAGTTGGAGGATATGCAATTTTGTTTTTTTGCTTCATATATTTTCAGAGATTTTTGCTAGAACGGATATACTTTTCGGCATACTTCAAAATAAATCAATAGAAATCAAAGTTGCAATACAAGAAATTGAATTTTTCAAATATTGGATAAGCACAAATTTTTCAAACTAATTTGAGCATATCTATCAAAGTATTCTTAAACGAAAACTTAGCTAATAGGAACACCAGACAAGCGTACAAACTAGTAAATACAATTAAGAACGGCTACCAACCCAGGACTAGCCTTTGTAAGGACAAGGATGGAAACATCATCAGCGACACCGATGGTATTAACAAACGATGGGCCTCTTATTTTGAAGAGCTTCTAAACCGACCATCTAACATCCCCACACAGGAGGCTCTCGACGATATTGTTGATCTAGGCCCACCCATTCAACCCCCGACAGTAGAGGAAGTTGATCTCGCCTTGCGGTCACTAAAACGAAATAAAGCGCCGGGCGCTGACGAGATTCCAGCTGAACTGCTAAAATTCGGTGGAACGAGTCTAGTTGATGCCATACATCAATTACTCCTGTGAGTATGGGAGAACGAGGAGATCCCAGACGATTGGCGCAGAAGCATCATCTGTCCAATTCATAAAAAGGGAGATAAACTGCGGTGTGAGAATTACAGGGGCATCTCACTAGTTTGTACGTCCTATAAAATTTTGACGAAAATTCTGGAAAATAGAATAAAACCGTACACAGAACGAGTCATTGGCGAATATCAAAGCGGTTTCAGACCTGGTCGCTCCACAACCGATCAGCTCTTCTCAGTCAAACTGATACTCCAGAAGTGCTGGGAATACAACGTAAACCAAATCTTTGTCGATTTCAAGCAGGCATACGACAGTATCGATCGTGGAGTACTGTACAACATCATGCTGCAATTTGGTATACCGGCAAAATTAGTGCGACTGACAAAGATGACGATGATCAACTCCGTCGCACAAGTCAGGATCCAGAATAGACTTACTGATCTATTTGAAACACGCACTGGTTTGAAACAGGGCGATGGACTGGCACCGACGCTCTTCAACCTAGCACTGGAATACGTTATTCGGGCCATGAATATGGACAACAGCAAGACGCTACTCATCAAGTCGACACAATTAGCAGCGTACGCCGACGACATCAACATCATGTCCCGAAGATTGGCTGACGCAGAAGAACTTCTGCATACGCTCGATACCGCTGCAAAGGAAGTTGGATTACGTATTAACGAGGGTAAAACTAAAATAATGATGCAATCGGTGACAAGGACACCTGCACAACCGAGCATCAATGTGGGGGACCTCAACATCGAGTTCGTGAACAACTTCATTTACCTGGGTTGCAACCTGTCAAGGGACGCCAACGAAACTGACGAAATCAAGCGACGGATACAGTTAGCTAATAAGACTTTTTTCTCGGTTCTCCCCATAATGAAATCGAAGCATGTGCACAGAAACACGAAGCTCCGCGTGTACAAAACCATTATACGATCAGAGCTATGCTATGGCTGCGAAGCATGGACCCTAACGCAAGCCTCCGAAAACATGCTAGACACTTTTGAACGTAAGGTTCTACGGCGAATTTTCGGGGCTGTTTGCGATCGAGATGGATGGCGCATCCGGTACAACCATGAGTGGTATGAAATGTACGATGAGCTGCAAGTCTCGAAAATCGTCAAACTACAACGACTTCAATGGGCAGGGCATGTACAAAGAATGGACGATGATCGCATGCCTAAGAGAGTAATGAATGCAGAACGAGTCGACGGAGCGAGACTGCGAGGACGACCGAGATCTCGTTGGGAGAGCTCAGTAGGTGTGGACGCCGCGCAGCTACTGGGCTCCCAAAATTGGAGGACGCGGTCACGTGACCGAGATAATTGGAGGACAATGATCCAGGCGGCCAAGGCCCGAAGTCGGGCTGTCGCGCCACGATGATGATGATCAAAGTATTCTGGAGTATTGTGATCCACCACAAAAACGAAGAAGAACTGATACGAATTTGGGTATTAAAACATCCTTTAAACGCATTTTCATAGAGATTATTGATAACATTAAAGTTCAAATTGATTGCAGATATAGTTCACTCAGTACAACTAAAATTTCTTGACTTAGTTAATAAGTCTAAATATAACGCATTCAGTCACTCATTTCCGGAAGATGCCATTGCTAATTTATTCAGAAATTATCCAGGATTTTTTGATTTGATTGCTCTGAAAAACGAGTTGAAAGTCCTCTATACGACTCCTTCATTAGCAAATCTAGATGTTAGCGAGCTTTATTCTCATTTCCAAAGCAGTTTTTTGAAGGACACTTTTCCTCAAATTTCAAGTCTCTGTAGTCTGATTTTAACACTTCCTGTAAGTGCTTCTTCCGCTGAAAGATCGTTTTCTGCCTTAAAAAAACTTTTAGCTTTTAGCTTTTATATTTTTAAACAATTTGCTTAGTTTGTTTAGAATTACTATTACATAAAAAACGGATTTCATAGATTTTGTTTTTTTTTTTCATATACAAAACGTAGGATAGGCTTAGACCTAGTGTAGACTTCTTAGAAATCATATCCTTGGTAGCGTTTCTTTTTAGTTTTGGTTATTGATTTATGGATAGGAATTCCCAACCAATTGAAACGAATCTAAACCAACTGCTTTTCCTAAAGCAACTTTTGCTATATTTGATCATCACTGTTGCTATTATAATCTAGTGATTTCTTATATACTGATAGTGGCTCACGTTTTTTCTTCATACGCAAATACTATTTTATATTATTTTAACGACATACATACATATTGCCTTTGATTTAAAAACCAGAAATGAAAACGTCGGCTTCCCTTTAGTCATTATTCACGCCTCGCCACTGCTGCTCACACTTCAAAATCTGCGAACTTCGAAAAAAATCTCTTGTCTCCTTCTTTCCAATGTCATCCACAAATATTCAATTTTTTGCTTTATTTCATTTCCAGGTTACCAAGAGCACGCTAGAGTTCATTCGTTTCGAAGGCGAACTCGAGGATCGAAGCAAACTTCGCAATGTACTGGCACGTTTGGATGGCCTCTCACTTAAAATGAACGGTTTCACAGATCCGTTCAAGGTGCGTGCCTGTGAAGCCAAAGACGATTTCCCAAATCGTCACGATTGGGATTCGTTCTTTCGCGATGCGCGCAACATGGACGAAATGAAACCGGGCGAACGTCCCGACACGGTTCACATTGCCAACTTGCCTATACGTTGGTTCTGTCCGCGACACATGGAAAACGATGATAGTGTGAAGCCGAGCGAGAGTATATTTCGACGTATATTTGAAAAATTCGGTAGCGTACGTTGTGTCGATATACCGATCTGTGATCCATATCGATCGCAAATGAAGACTGAGATAACGGGCATGAAAACGTTCAAATTCGATCAGGAAGTGATGTTTGAGGGGTACGTACACACACAGTGGTCTAGTGATCATTATGTACATTTTACTTACTGCCTCTTTTTTCATCGGGTAGATACGTTCAATTCAGCGAGTATCTTGGTTTCGTGAAAGCCATGGACGAGTTTCGAGGAATGAAATTGGTTCGAAAGTGTGGCGAAAAGAATCAGGCTGTCAGCATTTCCGTAACATTCGATAAAACCAAACATCTGACTGATGCAAGCGTGAAGAGGCGAAATATTGTACGCGATCGTCTCATCGCCAAGGAGAAGGAAAAACAAGAGTTGGAATTGCAAAAGAAGAAAATCGAAGAGGAGAAATTGGAACGTGAAAGGTTTGAATTATGTGGCCATTTAGATTTTTTTTATTAAGATGAGTTATGAGAAAATGGAAGAACATAGACAACGGTTTACCTATTACTGAAAGTTCTACAACATTAGATCGCCGAGATTTCAGGAAGCCAATTCAAAGCTAGTAGAGTGCTAGAATTTCCACTAGGCTGCTGGAATTTCCTCAATCCTAATGCCGTCTGATTTTAATTTGAACCAGAACCCCTTGTATGCAGTACTCTGTGATACTGAATTAGAATTAAGATTCCTTCTATCGGGCTCTTTTCATATCTTTAAAATTGATTTTCGATGCACTCTATTCGCCTTGAAATACGGAGAACTTGCAATCCATTTTGACAGTTGATTGTTTCCTTTCCTATGTTGAAAAATTAAAATGAAATTTTGTCTTTGCATATTTTTCAAAACGCGTTTGATCCTTTTCGAAAGTAAATGGATATTCTGAACGATCGAACCTCTGCAGGAATACAAAATCTTAATAAAAGAGACCAGATTTTGCTTTTTTTTCAACATACGAAAGGTAGAAACTGTTTTTTATTTTAATATTTTTAAACCCCCCCCCCCTCCCCCCCCCCCCCCTTATTAACCGAGAGTACTCTAAACCTTGTTCAATTCATGCTGAAATCTCACACATTTTGTGTGTGTCATTTCAAATAAACGCCCCATTAATTTGGACCACAGCGGTTCAGGTCGTATCAAACTGAATTTGAATTACAAGTTACATTTTAAGAGGTAGCGATCAATTACAGGAAACGACAAGAGGAGCAAAAACAGAAAGAATTAGAGATGCAACGCGAGCGTGAAGAGCGACGAAAAGAAAAACATATAAAGAAAATACGTGAAAAAGAACAATTGTCTCTGACACATAAAATTATCGCCGAAGAAAGAAAGTTATTAATTGCGCAGCGCAAACTGGAAAGCTTACGGGTGCTCGAGGCACTTTTCGAACGCGTAAAGGTAATTCTTCATTCTCTTACACACATATCCGTCTATTACATATTTAAAAAAAAAAATCTACAGCAAAAGGAGCCACCCAAGAAACATCCCGAGAAGTTGAAAAAGAAAACCAAAGAACTCAAATCGAATGATCTTCGTAACAAACTTGCGACCAAGTACAAATCCGTTCAAGAGGAAGTGCTCAACAAGCAACGTTCCAAGGTGCAAAAGGTTAAAGGAGAAACTGGATTACTATCTTTAATCGATGGTCAGCGAGCAGATCGTTCACCGAGCGTTAACACTATAAGCTCCGATGATAGTGTGCTCAGCGATTCGCACCTCTCGCAAAAGGCCAGGCGAAAGAAAGTAAAATTGAAAAAGCGAGATAATGCTGAATCAGATCCTTCCATTTCATCTTCCGAATCCGAATCGACAAAAGCAAAACAAGAACCGCAACAGCCATTGAATCCTTTCGCGGCACTATATAATCCGGGGGCGGCAGCGGAAGTTTTCCAGCAGCTTAGTATGTATCCATATGCGGCCTCTGTAATTCCCATAATGGCTGCAGCGGCAGGCATTCGCCCTGGCTTCTTTCCGCCAAATATGGCAGGCGGGCGACGTCCATATCGCGGGCGCTATCCAATAAGAGGTCGAGGCGGACGCGGGCGTGGCCGGAGCGACATGTATTCATATGATGACGACCAGTATGTCAGATACTTTAAGAAAACATCTGGTTTAAGGGATGACGACTATCATGGAAATGGCTATTATAACGAACACGATAGGCGTCGATCCCGAAGCAGGTAAATAAGCGTTTTTTGGTATGTATGTTTATTAAATATTGACATTTAATTTCTATTTTCCACCAACAGATCACGAACGCAATCTTACTCGCGATCGCGGTCACGTTCTCATCATCGCTATCGAACGAAATCTCATCGCTCACGATCACGCGAGCGGAGCCGCTCACGATCCCGATCACATCACAGCTCGAAGTCACATTCACGAAATCGATCACGGCGTCGTTCACGCAGCAATCGGTCACGCTCCAAGTCAAAGCTCGTTTCAACGCGACGCTCTCGAACAGTATCATCGTCTGGTTGGTCACGGTCCCGTTCTAAATCACGCAGTCGATCGTGGTCACGTGCGGCCGATCGTGATCGCTCGCACCAGCGCGACAATAGCGCACCAGGAAAGGTCGTGCTGCAACCTGAGAAATTAGTGCGAACGGCAAAAGAGATTCAGCGATCCGTTCAACAAAAATTGTTTGAACGCGCCAAAGAAGAGGAAGAAGCGGCGAAAAGGCGTTCCGTTGAGGACTCGGCCAAGAATAGGGCCGAGGAAGCATCCACATCAAAGCGACGTTCCAGTTCAGTAGACAGCTCGAAATTCATTTCCCCAAAGCGAAAGGCAAAAAGTGCAACACCGGAAAAAGAATGGTGTTCTTAATTTAGGGGCAGCTAAAGTAAAGGAGCTTCCTGCACGGGAGATCTGTAAATAGTTTTGTAGAGATTTAAGTAGAAACGACAGTTTTGTATATCCCGATTTTAATTTCCAATAAAAAAATCTAAATCTTGCGGCGATGATTTTGACGATCTGTTAGTGGTTGTGTCGAGAGGACTTTGTTTGGACCTAGTCTCGCGATTGATGCTTGTACCTCCTCGTGGTATATTGCTGCGATGGCTGTTCTGTATGCGTTGTTGTCGAAGGCGTCCCTTTTGTACCTCTGGACGTCTCTTTGGAGGTCCCTCAAATCACGCCTGACATATCTAGGTGGCAACGTCTTATTCATGAGGTCGGAGTTGGGGTGCTCCCTACGGGAACAACCCACCAGGTATTGTTTCGCAAGAAGTTTGTTGTGGTCCCTTAGAGGCATCGTCCTCGTTTCCTGATGTAGATGGTCCTGAGAAGACATCAGGAGACAGCCAGTTACAGTAAGGAGGGCGGCGTTTTGGCAGGCCTGGATGTTATTCCATTGTGTGTCACAGAGATTCTGTGACCACACTGGAGCCGCATAGATGGCTACAGACCTTCCGACTGCTTTGTATGTGACCAGTAGGGTCTCTTTATCCAGCCATTTCTCCAGACGAGAGAACGCTTCCGAGAGCAGCGAGGACGACACTTGCCCAACTTAGGTCGGGTTGGTGTTCGCGTCTTAACTCCTACCTGTCTCGCATAGATCGGGATGTCACGAACACATGCCCCACCTGCAATGGTACACCTCACGATGTAGACCACATTTTCAGATGCCCAGCTGCACCCACACACCTGACCCCCAGATCGCTGTGGGAGAACCCAGTAGAGGCAACTACCTTCCTATCATTTAACACCGAGGAAGACGAAGAACAACACAACGTTCCTGCGGCAGCCGGTTTTACGCACCGGAACGACCCGTTTCACAACGGCCAAGAGCTGCCAAAACCCTTTGATGCAAGAAGGAAAGTGTGTTTGTATCTTACATGCCCGTATCGTCTTTTATGTTCACTGGGAGCAAAACATCTCGGCGCAACTGCTCTCAGTGCTACTTCTCCGCGCCGGCATTGAGAGAAACCCAGGACCATGGATCTGCTGCGTATGTGATAGAGTACTGTACCCAAACACGACGACTGTGAGATGCAATTGCTGCAATCAGTGGTGCCACCTAAGACACTGCTCAGGACTCAACCATTATAGGCATTGGAATTCCTCCTTTACTGCCAGTCAGTGTAGAAACAGAGGACAACAAGTAGCAACCACGTCTAACACGCCTCAACATTCAACACCATCGAGCGTTCAGACAAGTTTACAGTCATCTCCGATGACTCCTGCTAACAGTTCCCACAGGATTTCCCAACACAATCTTACGCCTGCACCACCGATTGCCATCTTCAATACGCTCTCACTCGTCCAACTCAACTGCAATGGGTTGCATAACAAGATCGCCGAACTGGCATCATTTATGGACAGACATCGCATCCAAGTTGGAGCCATACAGGAGACGAAACTGCACTCCAACTCGTCCCTCAACTCATATGGCAACTACGCTATTGTCAGGAAAGACAGGTATACCAACGCTGGAGGAGGGCTTGCCTTTATTATTCACCATTCCGTGTAATACCGGGAAATCGATATCACTAGCAATGATAACACCATGGAAGTGCAGGCCGTCGCCTTAAAATCGGGTAATGTTGATATCGAAATTTACAATATCTACATCCCACCGATATCCAGCTGTCCCTCAGGATACCATGTAAATATCAACCATCTCCTCACTGGTCAGCATCGCCTCCTGTTGGTGACTTTAATGCTCACCATGAACCACTCTAGCCTTAACAACGACGCCAGAGGTATCTCAATAGCCGAACAGATTGATGCCTCCGATTTCTGTACCCTAAACGACGACATCCCCACTCGCATCGCCGGTACATGTTCCAGTTCTCCAGACATCACGATTGCTAGTGCTGGCCTCATAAATGAATCACAATGGGAGCCGGTCTCAACACTATCTTCAGATCACCTACCAATCGTGATAAGGCTTGACAAACTGTCAAACATCATATCTTCCGAACACCGCACGTTTGTCAACCACAATAAGGCTGATTGGGACGGTTTTACCTCCTATACCAACGCTAAATTCCTCGCTCTGCCAACGCCAACCGACGTTCGCAAAGTCGCAGGAAAGTCCTGAACAAAGCGACTGCGGAAGTTCATTCCTGCAGGACGGATTCCCAAAAGTCGGCCCAACTTTCCAACCACTGCCGCTAGATTGGCAGACGAGAGAGACAGTATCAGGAGCGTAAACCCGGACGACCCCGGAATTCACGAGATGAACTGCGAGATCCAAAGACAAGTAGCCGAACACAGGAGGTCAAAATGAAGCACCCATCTAAATAACTGCAATCTAACCACAGGGTTGAGCAAGTTATGGTCGATAGTCCGTGCCCTCTCCAATCCACCAAAATAGAAAGGGAACGTCGCCATTCAGTTCGGTGAATATTCATCAAGTGACCCTACCCACTGCGCAAGTCGTTTCAATAAACAGTTTATTGAACACCCCGCACCAGATAGACTTAAGCGTAAAATCCTTAGGAAGATTCACAACCGAAGTACAGACATCATACCTGTTTTCACTACGGACGAAGTAGTTGCAGCTATAAGGAAAGCGAACAACTCGATCTGCTCAAACACCTCGATCTGCCAGCCATCAACTATCTCACGGCTACGTATAATCTATCCATCTCCTCGTTGATCGTTCCGGAAATCTGGAAAAAAGTGAGATTCATCCCAATACTGAAACCTGGGAAGAAAGCGACAATCGGCAAATCATATCGTACAACAACTTTACTGTTATCAGTTGCCAAAGCGCTTGAAGCACTAATTCACCCTGTTCTTACGGCCCACATCCAGCTCGCTGATCAGAAACATGGCTTCCGAAGCATGCACAGTACGACCACGGCCTTGGATGCCATCACATCCCACATCCATAATGGCTCGGTTTTGTGGTAGAACAATATTGGTAGCGCTTGACCTGTCGAAGGCCTTCGACACTGTCAGCCATTCAGCGCTTTTGTCTGACATCAACCGTTCATTGCTTCCGACGCAAGTAGTGAAATGGATTGCCAATTATCTCGCTGGCAGGCAATCCTATGCAGAATTTAGGAACAGCAAATCAAAGCTTAGGAAGATTAGACAAGGCGTACCTCAAGGAGGAGTTCTATCTCCTACCTTGTTTAATCTATACCTATCAGGACTCCCAATACCTCCTGAAGGGATCGACATTATCTCCTACGCTGACGACTGCTCTATTCTAGCAACAGCAACATTACCAAAATGTATGTGGGTTAAGGACCAAGCTTGACACTCTGAATCTCTCTGCGTTGACATCTCCTCATGACATTATTTGCTTAACTGAAACTTGGCTGTGCTCCTCTATAAATGATGGTGAGATCCTGGATGGTTACGATATTTTTCGCTGTGACCGTAACTTTCTCTCTTCTGGTAAGTCGTCCGGTGGCGGTGCTCTTATTGCAGTTCGCTATGACCTTGACTGCTCACTTCTATCCACCACACACTCTCAACCTTTTGACTGTGTCACCGTTATTCTGCCCACTACCTCCTCTACATCGCTAATAATCTCTTGTGTTTATGTTCCGTGTAAGTCTATTCTAGCCATCTACGACAGTCTTTTTACATATTTTTCCGACATTATTAATATCTACCACCCTGATTGCTCCATTATTATCTGTGGTGATTTCAATATTCCAAATACAGACTGGCCTACTCACCCTGGTATTCCTGTAGCTTCGTGTTTCACTTCTCTTTCATCCTCGGTCACATCATTCATGGAATTCTGTGATTTGTTACAGTTCAATGTAGTCCATAACTTCATGAATCGTGTCCTTGATCTTGACCTCAGCAACTTACCTGTTTCCTCTTTATCAGCTTCCTGTGCTACTCTGGCTTATATCCCTTGCGACCCGTATCATCCCGCCATCAGTAACCATCTTAACATTTATTTTTCTCCCTCCCAACTTAATAAAAATCTGCCGCGTTTGAACTTTAGGAGAGCCAACTATGCAGCCATCAATCTCAGACTGAATGGAATCGATTGGGGCAGTGTACTTGGTGGGTTCAACTGTGAATCTGCCGTGAACACCTTTTATAACATACTTTACAGTATCATTTTCGAATTCGTACTTTTTCGTGAGTGTCAACCCCGCAAGGGTCCGTTGTGGTTCACCCCTCTGGTACGTAAAACTATACGGAAAAGAGACCGTGCTCACTCTCTTTATAAGAGATACAAGCGTTTTTCTGATCTCAAAACATTTAAGAAACTTAGATCCCAGACCAAACGCCTCATTAAAGCCGCACGCTCTGCTTACCTTATAAATTGTAACAGTATTGGCAACAATGAGTCAAAACTCTTTTGGTCTTTTGTTCGTAATATGCGTTCATCTTCTTCTCTTCTGTCTTCTCTTTGTTACGACAATCGTACTGCTAACACCCCTAAGGAAATATGCGAACTTTTTGCCTTGTACTTCTCTAGTACTTTTCGGCAGCCTTCTTCGCCTTTTGTTTTGCATGATCTTCAAAAGGATGTCTTTCAATCTTCATTTCCTATACTATTTCCGTCGACCGTTGATTCTCTCATCACCTCTCTTAACAATAACTCATCCTCTGGCCCTGATGGAATCCCAAATTCTTTTTCAAAGCAGACTCACAGCTCCATATCTACTCCCCTATCTATTCTTTTTAATAAAAGCCTCCAAGAGGGTGTTTTCCCTTCCCGTTGGAAATCATCCTTTACTGTTCCCATACCCAAGAAAGGTGACCAGAACCTCGCCTCTAATTACCGTCCATTTCGCTTCTTTCTTCCTGCTCTAAATTACTTGAACGTATTGTCAATGATCACATTTACCATAACTTTGGTCACCTCATTAGTCCAAACCAACATGGATTCTGTAAAAAGAAATCTACGGTCACAAACTTAGTGGAGTTTACAGACTTTGTCGCTAATTCTTTTAACAAGCACCTTGATGTGCATGTTATCTATACAGACTTCAGCAAAGCGTTTGATACTATCAGCCATAGAATTTTACTTGACAAACTGGTTGCACTTAACTTCCCCTATTGGCTTATTTCCTGGCTTATCTCTTACCTCCTTAATAGGTCTTCTAGTGTTGCTTTTCAAAATCTAAATTCCTCATCCTTTGTTCAATCGTCTGGTGTTCCTCAGGGGTCCATTCTAGGGCCCTTACTCTTCATACTTTTCATAAATGACCTTCCTCCTCTACTTAGTTCTCTCTCTCTACTTTATGCTGACGACTGTAAGCTCTTTGCTGCGGTTTCCAGTCTCGACAATTGTTTGGTCTTGCAATCCGATATTAATATTTTAGCTTCCTGGTGTACTACCAACGACTTGCTCCTTAACGTCCCTAAATGCGCTGTTATGATATACTCCCTAAAAACTTCTCCCTTATACTTTTCTTATCATATCAACTCCATCCCACTTGTTGTTGCCCACACGTTCAATGATCTTGGAGTCGTTTTCGACTCCAAACTTCGCTTCATTGATCATTACACCCTCACTATCAACAAGGCGTCCAAGTTAGCTGGATTCGTCTTGCGATGCTCCCATGAATTTCATTCTGCCAGTACCGCCGTTAACTTGTTTAACTCACTCGTTCGTAACATCTTGGAATACGCCTCAATTGTCTGGTCACCTTCTACTCTTGTTTCCTCCGAGGCTTTGGAATCCGTCCTAAGAAAATTCACACGAGCTTTAATGTTCCCTATCTCTCTTATCCCGAACATCTTAATTTCTTAAATTTAGTATCTTTGCAGAAAAGACGGATTTACCTAGATGAATGCTTTCTTTATAAATTATGCTGCGGATTTTTACATTCATCTCTTTCACGCCACATAACTTTCCAGTTTTCGTCCTAAAATACTCGCACTAATGCCATCTTTGACCCTCCAACTGCCGAACTATCTGTTTATTAAAACTCGTCATCATCATCATCATCGTGGCGCGACAGCCCGACGTCGGGCCTTGGCCGCCTGGATCATTGTCCTCCAATTATCTCGGTCACGTGACCGCGTCCTCCAATTTTGGGAGCCCAGCAGCTGCGCGGCGTCCACACCTACTGAGCTCTCCCAACGAGATCTCGGTCGTCCTCGCAGTCTCGCTCCGTCGACTCGTTCTGCATTCATTACTCTCTTAGGCATGCGATCATCGTCCATTCTTTGTACATGCCCTGCCCATTGAAGTCGTTGTAGTTTGACGATTTTCGAGACTTGCAGCTCATCGTACATTTCATACAACTCATGGTTGTACCGGATGCGCCATCCATCTCGATCGCAAACAGCCCCGAAAATTCGCCGTAGAACCTTACGTTCGAAAGTGTCTAGCATGTTTTCGGAGGCTTGAGCTAGGGTCCATGCTTCGCAGCCATAGCATAGCACTGGTCGTATAATGGTTTTGTACACGCGGAGCTTCGTGTTTCTCTGCACATGCTTCGATTTCATTATGGGGAGAACCGAGAAAAAAGTCTTATTCGCTAACTGTATCCGTCGCTTGATTTCGTCAGTTTCGTTGGCGTCCCTTGACAAGTTGCAACCCAGGTAAATGAAGTTGTTCACGAACTCGATGTTGAGGTCCCCCACATTGATGCTTGGTTGTGCAGGTGTCCTTGTCACCGATTGCATCATTATTTTAGTTTTACCCTCGTTAATACGTAATCCAACTTCCTTTGCAGCGGTATCAAGCGTATGCAAAAGTTCTTCTGCGTCAGCCAATCTTCGGGACATGATGTTGATGTCGTCGGCGTACGCTGCTAATTGTGTCGACTTGATGAGTAGCGTCTTGCTGTTGTCCATATTCATGGCCCGAATAACGTATTCCAGTGCTAGGTTGAAGAGCGTCGGTGCCAGTCCATCGCCCTGTTTCAAACCCGTGCGTGTTTCAAATAGATCAGTAAGTCTATTCTGGATCCTGACTTGTGAGACGGAGTTGGTCATCGTCATCTTTGTCAGTCGCACTAATTTTGCTGGTATACCAAATTGCAGCATGATGTTGTACAGTACTCCACGATCGATACTGTCGTATGCCTGCTTGAAGTCGACAAAGATTTGGTATACGTTTACGTTGTATTCCCAGCACCTCTGGAGTATCAGTTTGACTGAGAAGAGCTGATCGGTTGAGCAGCGACCAGGTCTGAAACCGCTTTGATATTCGCCAATGACTCGTTCTGCGTACGGTTTTATTCTATTTTCCAGAATTTTCGTCAAAATTTTATAGGACGTACAAACTAGTGAGATGCCCCTGTAATTCTCACACCGCAGTTTATCTCCCTTTTTATGAATTGGACAGATGATGCTTCTGCGCCAAACGTCTGGGATCTCCTCGTTCTCCCACACTCGCAGGAGTAATTGATGTATGGCATCAACTAAACTCGTTCCACCGAATCTTAGCAGTTCAGCTGGAATCTCGTCAGCGCCCGGCGCTTTATTTCGTTTTAGTGACCGCAACGCGAGATCAACTTCCTCTACTGTCGGGGGTTGAATGGGTGGGCCTAGATCAACAATATCGTCGAGAGCTTCCTGTGTGGGGATGTTAGATGGTCGGTTTAGAAGCTCTTCAAAATAAGAGGCCCATCGTTTGTTAATACCATCGGTGTCGCTGATGATGTTTCCATCCTTGTCCTTACAAAGGCTAGTCCTGGGTTGGTAGTCGTTCTTAATTGTATTTACTAGTTTGTACGCTTGTCTGGTGTTCCTATTAGCTAAGTTTTCGTTTATGTTCAGCAACTGCTCGTCAAGGTATTTATGTACGTTTCTTACGTCTAATTATTCTATTCGATATTCGCCGTAGCTCGTCATATTTTTCTCTTCTGGCTCTGGTTCCTCGTTGAATCCATTGTCTGTAGGCCTCGTTTTTCGCGTCAAGTGAATTTTTGCATTCTTCGTCGAACCAGTCATTTCGCGCTCGCCGGGCTTTATATCCCACGACCTTCTCTGCGACATCCTTGATGGTACCCTTGAGTTCTTCCCAGAACCCATGGACGCCTGTGTTGCTGATGTTGTGTAGCATAGGTGATAGTTTTTCCTCAAGGGCGGTAGTATACGCCACCGCTGTAGCATCACTCAAGAGCTTATCAACCGCAAAGATTTTGGGAGGGCTGATTCTTGACTGGTGCACTGAGGAAATTCTGTAGGTCGTCTTCACCAAGTGATGATCTGAGTCGCAGTTTGCTCCTCGATAGGAGCGGACATCCATGACACTAGACGCCCATCTCCTGCAAATGAGGACGTGGTCAATTTGGTTGACGGTATGTGCGTCTGGAGACTTCCAGGTCTGCTTGTGAATGCGTCGATGCGGGAAACACGTAGAGCTTACGACTAGATTCCTGCTGCAGGCGAAGTCTATAAGTCGCTGGCCGTTATCGTTACATTCTTCATGGAGGCTGTGGCCTCCAGTGGTCCCCCGATGCCAGCTTTCATTCCCGACTTTCGCGTTAAAGTCTCCCAGCAGCAATTTGACGTCGTTTGTTGGAAGTGAGTCGAAGAGAGTTTCAAGGCGGGCGTAGAACTCGTCTTTTACTGCGTCTTCTTTAACTTCAGTGGGGGCATGCACATTGATGAGCCAGAGATTGAAGAATCGAGTCTAGATGCGAATCGCACACAGCCGTTCATTTATGGGTTTGAAGTCAGTAATATGCGGTTTGAGGTGATTGTTCACTATAAATGCTACTCCAAACTCCTTGCGGCCCGATGGTTTGCCACTTGTAAAAATTGTGTGCGATTTCTTGTCATTAATCTCGCTGCCAAGCCAATTTGTTTCCTGGACTGCAGTAATGCTAAGTTTGTACTTTTCGACCTGTTGAAGGAGGGCCTTCTCGGCCCCCGGTTTGTTCAGAGAGCGTACATTCCAGGATCCGAAAGAATAATCCTTTATTCGTTTGCGTGGTCGTCGTTGTTGATCCGTCCAATCCGAGGCTTTTGTTCCAGGTTTCTTGACATGGAGTGATTTTTACAAGGACGAGTTGTCAACACGTCGCTTAACCCCATTCAGGGGATGGCCTCGGAGATAGCTGCTTCAGATGGTTTAATAAACGTGCTGGAGTTCACACAACTATGTAGCAGGTCCAACTACGCAAGTCAATCCATCCTACTAGACCTGAGACGCTTAGGTGTTCGTCAGCCATTCAGGCTACAGCTATCTGCCTTTTCCAAACTGTCTTATCGCTAAGACATTGGCCGTCAGCGATTTGATACACTGCCGTTACCAGGGGGCGCCCACGCGGAGGACTATGGAAAAGGTCTTTGCCCCCCATTAAAAAAACTCGTCACTACTCAGAATAATGCACAATTATGACAGACTTGAGCTTGGTCCTTTACCCACCTCTTTTGCTGCCTTTAAACGTTTACTTTTACATAACTTATCCATAACTAAGATTTAATTTCTTCTTTTTTGTTGTATTTTTTTTGAATTCTCTTAATTATTAGTTCTAATTTACATTAATTCCTTAACCATTTCAACCATTTCATGTTTCTTCTACTTTTATATTAATTCTTTTTTTTCTGTTTATTCCAATTTTCTTGTGATATACTGTATTTTTGGAATCAGCTCCTGTTCAGTATTCCTTACTAAATAAATAAATAAATAACAGCGGATATTTGCGAAAACATCAACGGTTATCTTGAAGAACTTAACTCGTTCTTCATAAGCAAGAACCTGACCGCTTAGATCCTCGGCAACCCTATTTACCACCTGGACGAAGGAGGTCAAGATGCAGCTTGAAATCTCGATCGGGAATCATCCTATTTCTACCATAAACCATACTAAAATCCTAGAAGTCACGCTGGATAGCATGGCCACATCATCACCCCATGCCTCAACTGTGTGCGATAGGATGCGTAGTAGGAATAAGATCCTCAAAGCCCTGGCCGGTAGTACCTGGGGCAAGGACAAAGAAACTCTACTGGTCACGTATAAAGCAGTCGGAAGATCAGTGGCCAACTATGCGGCTCCTGTGTGGTAGCAGAATCTCTGTGGCACACAATGGAAGAAGATTTAAACGTGCCAAAACGCCGCTCTCCGTACTGTTACTGGCTGTCTCCCGATGTCACCCCAGGACCATTTACATCAGGAAACCAGGATGATGCCTTTAAGGGACCACAACCAGCTTCTTGCCAAGCAATACCTGGTGGTGGGCTGCTATCGAAGTGATCACCCAAACTTCAACCTAATGAACAAGACGCACCTGAGGGACCTAGAAAGAAATGTCCAGAGATACAAAAGAAAATACTTTGATAGTGGCGCACACAGGTTGGCCATCGCAGCAATACATCGAGAGGAGGTTAATCAGTCAATAGCAGGCTTAGGTTCGAATCCAGCTCTCTCGTCCATACCACCAATGATATCTCCGGAAGAGGAAAGACTTCTGAGAGCTACGAGAACAACACGAGATAATAGCTAAAATCGTCCTGGAAAGACTAAAGGCCCACTTAGAAAGCACAATTGATGAAGAGCAGGCTGGTTTTCGATCCGGATTCTCCTGTGTCGATCACATTAACACTTTGCGAATCATCATCGAGTAATGCGCTGAATACGACTCTCCGCTTCACTTGCTTTTCATCGATTTCGAAAAGGCTTTCAATAGTGTGAACCGGGATTCTATATGGGCGGCCTTGCGCAGGAGAGGCATCCCTGAGAAGCTTGTGGCTATTATTAAGGCAACCTATGACGGCGAAAATGTCGCGTTCTGCATAAAGGTAAGGTGTCGGGGGACTTTGAGATTCGCAGTGGAGTTCGGCAGGGGTGCATCCTCTCACCGATCCTATTCCTCATAGTGATCGGCGACGTGTTGCATGCAGCCCTATCCGGACTCGACAGAGGAATTCAATGGACTTTGACATCTTATCTACAACATGACTACGCTGACGACATATGCCTACTCTCCCACAAAATCATGGATCTGTCTGCAATGGCGTTAGATCTCGAGAGACAGGCAAGCAAGGTTGGGCTAAAGATTAATACCAACAAGACCAAGGTTCTTAGCCCGCCGTTGCGAAAAAGAAATCCGACACCTATTAAATAAATAACTGGCGCAACAGTCCAATTTGAACCACGGCCTCGAGATGAGTTAGCATCATCTCATTTTCTAGATCGTGACGGTTTTTGTGCAGAGGTATGTGATCAGCAACACGCTCAACCGAGTTATTTACCCCATAATGGGTACTCATTTAACAGCTGAGTGGGCTCATAATCCGACACGTAAATCCCCGGAATCGAACCGGGGCCCAGTGCGTTGAAGGCGAACGTGCTAACCGTTGCGCCATCCGGACTACACCTATTGCATCAATATTAATGGGCAGCCTGTGGAGAAGGTGGACAACTTCGTCTACCTGGGTAGCATTGTTGCCGAAAATGGTGGTACGGAGCAGGACATCGCTCGCCGTATCAACCAGGCTAAACGTGCATACGGCATGCTGTCCAAAATCTGGCAGAGCAGTTATCTCAGCATCAAGACCAAGCTGGGCCTGTTTCGCTCCCTGGTACTATCAGTGCTTTTGTATGGGAGCAGTACGTGGAAAGTTTCCGTAGGGGTTACCAGAAAACTGCAAGTTTTCATCAACTCATGTCTTCGTCGAATTTTAAGAATTTTCTGGCCCGAAACAATATCAAATGAAGAGCTAAGTCGGCGTACGGGTCAGATGCCAATCGACGAATTGATACGCAGGCGAAAATGGCAGTGGATAGGTCACACATTGCGGAAGAGTGATAACTGCATTGCTTTGCATGCCATGAAGTGGAACCCAATTTCCAACCAAGGCCGACCAAGAGGGGGTCCTCGAATCACATGGCGTCAATCTGTGGCAAAGGAGTGTCAGGCACTGGGTAAGTCTTTTGGGGAGTTGCGTCCCATTGCCCAGAACAGAGTACGATGGCGCGCAGGAGTAGTTGACGCGCTATGCCCCGCTAGGGGTTAAGGCAAAGTAGTAGTATAGACCAGGACGTCTCAAACATCTGTCCTGCTTGTAACGGAACCCTTCACGACGTAAACCATATCTTTCACTGCCCAGCTGCACCCACCCACCTGACTCCTAAATCGCTGTGAGAGAACCCAATAGAGGCAGCTAACTTTCTATTCCTCAACACCGGGGATGAAACGAAACCGCACACATAGATCTTCTTTCTTGCATCGAAGGGGTTGTGGCAGCTCTTGGCCGTGTGACGTGGTTGTTCCAGGTAACACGGGTCGCTCCGGTGCGTAGAATCGGCTGCCGCAGGAACGCGCCACGACGGCTTTGGATGTCATTACATCGAAAATACTCAATGGCCTCAACCAAGCACGTCCTTGTCAACGAACGATTCTGGTGGCATTAGACTTGTCAAAGCCATTTGACACTGTCAGCCACTCGTTTCTCCTGTCTGACATATGCGGTACATCGCTTCCGTCGCATATTGTAAAATAGATCGCCAACTATCTTGCCGGCAGACAGTCCTACACAGAATTTAGATCCGGGAAATCTAAGCTAAGACGAATTAAACAGGGTGTTCCCCAAGGAGGAGTCTTATCTCCCACCCTGTTTAACCTCTACATGTCAGGACTCCCTACGCCACCTGGCGGACTCGAAATTGTCAGTTATGATGATGACTGCACGATTTTAGCAACCGGCAACGATATCACTCAAATGTGCGAACAGATAAATGGGTATCTCGACGAACTTAACACCTTCTTCGTCAGCAAAAATCTCACTCTGTCTGCGCCGAAGTCTACCGCTACATTGTTTACCACATGGACCAAAGAAGTGAGGCAACAACTGGATATTGTAGTAGACGGTCAAACTATCCCCACCACTAACCACCCTAAAATCCTCGGTGTCACCTTTGACAGCATGGCTACCTTCTCAACCCATGCGTCAACCATTTGTGACAAGATGAGAAGCAGGAACAAAGTCCTCAAAGCTCTTAATGGCAGTTCCTGGGGGAAAGGCAAGGAGACCCTACTAACGACTTACAAGTCTATCGGGAGATCTGTGGCCAATTATGCGGCTCCCATCTGGTCGGAAAACTTATGCGACACTCAGTGGAGGAACGTCCAGACCTGCCAAAATGCAGCTCTCAGAACTGTTACAGGCTGCCTACTGATGTCGTCGCAGGACCACCTTCACCAGGAAACCAGAATGATGCCCCTAAGAAGCCACAACACACTTCTAACGAAGCAGTATCTGGTTGGAGTGACCATCCTAACTCTAACCTTATGGACAGAACCCCACCGCCACGTCATGTAAGACGTAATATGAGGGATCGCGAGCGGGAGATCCAAAGGTTTAAAAGAGTCCCATTCGATAACACTAGCTACAGATCGGCCATCACAACACTGCATAGTGAAGAAGTGCTATCCTCAATCGCGGACATGACACCAAACAGGGTACTAAATGCGCAACCACCTGCTATATCTTCAGACGAACTTCGACTTCCTAGAGCAACCAGGACTACACTCGCCCAACTTCGTTCTGGCTGGTGCTCACGTCTGAACTCGTACCTATCCCGCATTGATAACCAAATACAGAACTCCTGTCCAGCCTGTGGCCTCACTCCACATGATGTTGAGCACATCTTTAGCTGTCCTGCAGCTCCCACGCGCCTAACACCTACTGCGCTATGGGATAATCCTATTGAGGCAGCTGCGTTTCTACACCTGGACATTGAAGAAAACATGGACAACCAAGCTTTATGACACACACATTCATCGGATATCAACGCGTCGCTACTACAACAACAACAACAAGACGAAACCGCAGGCATGTAACGAACGAACACATCGAATTCTGACCATTGCTACAACAACAACAACGATCTGTTAGTTGTTTATGTTTAAAATGTACTTTTTTCACATGTTAACTCTAATTCTCCATCAGAAATTGTTTAGCACGGCAATCCTGTTCGTCCAAACGGTTCAAATTATCGCTGGATCATTGAACTGCTTACAAATTTCGAAGGCATTGTAAAGATACGCCAAATCGCGATGAAAGAGACGTAGCATAGTTGTGGTTTATGTACATCACTTGAGTAAAGTTGCATGCAGCACAGAGCAGAACTAAACATCAAATGCAATAATTAAAATATTTATTACCTTATATGTATACATACATAAAATATTTATAATTTCAGAGTATCAATCTTTATTCAGAGTATCAATATTCATCTCCTGCGTTTGAATGTTGCTAACTTTCTGCAGCATTTCCATGATATACCTGAACGTGCCGCTTCAAATCGATCTTCTTGCTGAACTCCATTTTACAATAGCTACACTTAAAAGGCTTCTGTCCAGTGTGAATAAGTGCATGTTGCGTAAGATGTGATGCTTGCGAAAACGCTTTACCGCAAACAGTGCAAAGATGATTCCGTTCCTTCTGATGGACACTCATAACGTGCTTCTTCAAATGATCGAGTGTCGCAAACTTTCTATCGCACAGCGTACACAAGTTTGGCTTCACATCCGTATGAAGATAGCGTATGTGAGCATTCAGGTTTATATTAGCCGTAAACGTTTTCTTACAATAAGGACATACGAAAGATTTAGCGCCTGTGTGCGTTTTCAGGTGATACTTGAAGCCAGCCAACGTTTTGTAGGCTTTATCGCATGTTGTACATTGATAGGGCGGACCCTTACGGGGACCGATTGTTGATTTCTCAGTTGAATGGAGGGCCCAATGTTTCTTGAGCGCATCGTGTCGATTAAATGCCATCCCACAAGTGTTACAAACAAGCACAAACTCATTATGATCATGGGCCAGGTGTCGATTTAAAATATGTGGCTCCGAAAAGCGTTTAGCACATTGTGGGCATTCGTAACGGCCATAAAAATTCTGAGTTTCGGCCCCCGGAGTGGGTGAATTGAAATGTTCATCGAAATGTGTTAGACTAAATTCATCCCAGCAAAATGAATTTTGATCGCCGTTCATCAAAAAGTCATCCAAAAACTCTTCGTCCATATCGTCGAGGAACTCTTCGATCATGTCCGGTTCGTTGTCCTCTTGCTCGTCACAACCTGGAATGACTTCTGATCCCTTTTGGTCATTTCGATTAGGAAAATCTGGATGACAGCGTTTAATATGCTTTTCCATACTTTCACGGCCGAGGAATACGTCAGATGGCTGCGTGCAATCCGAGCAGTAATACTCCCGAAGTGTGGTGTGATGATCCTTCTTAAAGTGTTTCCAAAGCGAGCTGCGAGACGAAAAGGGTGTTTGACACTTTAGGCAATTGTACTTCAAGTCGCTGTGATGGTCTTTAACGTGCACATTTAGAGTGTTTTCGTTAGAATAGAATGTTCCACAATATTGGCATACGTTGGCTATTTCATGGATCTTGTAATGAACAAGCAGTTGTCGATAGGATGTAAACTGAGACGGACATTGTTCACAGGTGTATCTACGTTTTTCCTTATGGTGTTGTTCTATTGTTGGAGAGGCGGTTCCAAGCCTTTTCGGGGCTATACGACGAAATGTGCCGTCTTTAGTCTTCAGTTTGTCTGAAAGCACTCGAGCGCCGTGGGCGAGTCGCAGATAAAATGTGTAGCAAAATTTGAGGCTCGTTAGACAGGGTAAACAGGTGACTTCTGAGTAGGTTTTTAGCAAATTCACCTATAAATAGAGAAATAAAATATCCGTATACATAATTGCAATTTTTTGTTTATTGAAATTCATTTTCTTTTTTTATACCCTAGACTTTATAAAGTATAGGATATCTTGTTTTGGTTCGACGAAAATATGTAACACCTTAAAGGAGTATCCGTAGGTATGGCATGGCAATGTATATATGGTATACTCGTATAAATGATCAGGGTCACCTCCTGATTCGATTTAGCCATGTCTGTCTGTTCGGTCACACGATAACTTTCGATAGAATAAAGCTAGAGACTTGGAATTTTGGTCAAATGTTTTTAGTAGGATCTAGTTGATCTAGAATGAAGCTAGCTACTTGAAATTTTCGCAAAATGTTTGTAGTAGGATCTTGTTGGTTGATATTGAAAATACGCAAAATCCGACCCAAGGAACCCCTACTTCCCCTACAAATGATAATTCAAATAAGCGATAACTTTCGATACAATGATGTAAAGCCGCTTCTAAACGATGCTACGAACACCTTCCAACGTTGGACACTTGATGGTTCGTAGCATCGTGTGGCCGAATGTCGAGCTACGAGCTTCCAATGTCAAGCGTCGAACGTTCGCTCTGTTGGCGAATTTCGTACCCGAATCAAATGAATTCGAACATTCCAACGTTTGAACGAAACAATTGCCGAACCGTTGAGCAGAAACATTTGAAGCAAGCTCGGTTGTAAGGCACGACGAATTTGGTAAATCGGATTCTTTTTTTTATTAAAAAGTAGCAACACGACAATACCACCATGGCGGCAGCAACAGATGCTATCTCTTCTTCCTTCCGCCATCACCGTGATAAGCAATTTAAATTTTTTCTATTAATTGACAACTCGGCCAAACCGTCAAACGTTTGAATCGAACAATCGAATTGCCGTTGCCGTTGAGAAGATACATTTGTCGCTTCAATTGCCAAATCGTTTGATTCAAACGTTGGATCCAACGTTGGACGCATCGTTTAGAAGCGGCTTTAGGCACATGAAAAATTCGGCGAATATTCGTAGTGTGGGTTAGTTAGTTGATTTTGAGAATGGGCAAAATCCTACTCAATTAACCCCAACCTCCCCTATTAATGTTAGTACATACTACTTTGCCTTAACCTCTAGTGGGGCATAGCGCGTCAACTACTCCTGCGCGCCATCGTACTCTGTTCTGGGCAATGGGGCGCAACTCCCCAAAAGACTTACCCAGCGCCCTACACTCCTTTGCCGCAGATCGTCGCCATGTGATTCGAGGACCCCCTCTCGGTCGGCCTTGGTTGGAAATGGGGTTTAATTTCATGGCATGCAAAGCAATGCATTTATCACTCTTCCGCAATGTGTGACCTATCCACTGCCATTTTCGCCTGCGTATCAATTCGTCGATTTTCATCTGCCTCGTACGCCGACTTAGCTCTTCATTCGATATTGTTTCGGGCCAGAAAATTCTTAGAATTCGACGAAGACATGAGTTGACGAAAACTTGCAGCTTTCTGGTAACTCCTACGGAAACTTTCCACGTACTGCTCCCATACAAAAGCACTGATAGTACCAGGGAGCGAAACAGGCCCAGCTTGGTTTTGATGCTGAGATAACTGCTCTGCCAGATTTTGGACAGCATGCCGTATGCGCGTTTAGCTTGGTTGATACGACGAGCGATGTCCTGCTCCGTACCACCATTTTCGGTAGACGAAGTTGTCCACCTTCTCCACAGGCTGCCCATTGATATTGATGGCAATAGGTGTCGGATTTCTTTTTCGCAATGGCGGGCTAAGAACCTTGGTCTTGTTGGTATTAATCTTTAGCCCAACCTTGCTTGCCTCCCTCTCGAGATCTAACGCCATTGCGGATAGATCCATGATTTTGTGGGAGAGAAGGCATATGTCGTCAACGTAGTCAAGATGTTGTAGATAAGATGTCGCGCTCGATGGCCGTGATCGTTCGGTCACCGCTCTACGATACTAATATAGAGCTCGGAGATAAAATCTCGGCGCGATCAAAAACTGGCTGTGAGTACTAATAGAACTCTCACAGTGCTCCGAGCTTGTCAGTATAAAGACGGCGCGGATAAGAGGTGCATGCTAGCAACTGCACTTCCGAAAAGTAGATATGCTATTGAAACGTCAACAAGGCATAGAAATGCTAGAGATGTTGACGCGCCCATGCCCCTGGAGAGGTCAAGGCAATTAGAGAGAGAGATGTCAAAGTCCATTGAATTCCTCTGTATAGTTCGAATAGGGCTGCATGCAACACATAGCCGATCACTATGAGGAATAGGATCGGTGAGAGGATGCAACCCTGCCGAATTCCACTGCCAATCTCTAAGTCACCCGACACCTTACCTTTATGCAGAACGTGACATTTCGCGCCGTCATAGGTTGCCACAATATAGCCACAAGCTTCTCAGGGATACCTCTCCTGCGCAAGGCCGCCCATATCGAATCCCGGTTCACACTATCGAAAGACTTCTCGAAATCGATGAAAATCAAGTAAAGCGGAGAATCGTACCCAGCGCATTGCTCGATGATGATTCGCAAGGTGTTAATGTGATCTACACAGGAGAACCCGGATCGAAAACCAGCCTGCTCTTCATTAATTAGTCTTTCCAGGACGATTTTACAATAGCTACTATCTTGGCAACGGCAGGAAGCACACAAATACCTCTCCAATTATTACAGTCTGTGAGGCTACCCTTCTTCGGAAGTTTGATGATCAAACCTTCCTTCCACTCAGTGGGGAAGGTCTCCAAGGTATTCCACGCTTTATCAACAAGTGGGTGCAGCAAATCGGCAGTTACGCTTGGCGCTGCTTGATAAAGTTCGGCTGGGATACTGTCGACTCCAGCGGCCTTTCCTTGTTTTAGTGTAATAATTGCAGTGACTATTTCCTCGTTAGTCGGAGCAGTGGACCGCATACGCACATTTTGATGGTTAGCTAAATTATCTATATAATCTGGGGAATGTCACCAGAGGTTACACGGTTCAAGACCGCGGCGAAGTGTTCTTTCCACCACCTCATTTGATCTTCTTCCAAGATAAGTAGCTTTCCATCAGTATCCTTCACCGGATGTTGGCAGGAGTTACGACCACCAGTAAACTCCTTGATGACACCGTATACGGCGTTTAAGTTGTCACTTCTGGCGGCTTCTTCTGCTGAGGCTAAAAAAGAATTCGCATAAATTCTTTTATCGCGTTGTCGTTGTTGTTGTAGCAATGGTCAGAAGTTCATTGTGTGAGTGTGTTACATGCTGATATTGTTCGTCATCTTCCTCGGTGTTAACAAATACAGCATGTAACACATAGACAGACACACATCCTTCTTGCATTGAAAGGGTTTGGCAGCTCTTGGCCGTTGTACAAAAAAACGGGTCGCTCCGGTGCGTAGAACCGGCTACCGCAGGAATGTCTTTTATCGCGTCGTACACTACGCTGAAGTTTTGTAGCTGACGGTAAAGGAGTTCAATGCTGCTTTGATTGTCGTCTGATACTGCAGTCAAACGAACCTTCAGTTCTTTTCTTTCAACAATCCGCTGCCATGAAGCGTCGGACATCCAGGGCTTATTCCGGCAATCCGGGTTTGGGCCAAGGATGGTATTTGCACTATCAATGTACGCATTTTTTATGGCATCCCAGTTTTCGTTTATGTCACTATCTGGGCAACGAACATGGATTCACATAGAAGGGGCACTCAGTACATTAATTTTCGTGAAGCGCGATGCAAATAGTCAGCCCCACACATGTTTACCCATTTTTGACAGGAGCCTAAACGGGAAAATGCATTGGGTAGATAAGGACAGCATCGCTTCATAATCAGCAGCTCAAATGACAAAGCTTCCCACGTTTTTAAATGTATTGGTAGCCTGAGAGAAAACAGCCCTCGTTTATATTTGAATTGGTATCACTTTTACCCGCAATTGCAGTGGTGTGTGTACTATTTTTCATGCATTTCTCGACTTGCTTTTCAGACTCACGGGATCATATGAAGAGGTGTATATCTGTCTATTTTCCGCAATCCTCTCGCAAAGCGATTGTGTACGGATAATGAAATTTAACACATTGACAATTACGGGAATAGAAAACAACCTTTGGGCATCTTGTACTGAGTGCCCCTTCTAGTCTCGATGTTCGTTGATCTGGGTGACTAGTTATCTTGCGCAAGATGGTCATTATATTGTTGGAAGACAGCTGGATTTTTTAGTCGAGCGGTGTTGAATTTGCGACGCCTGGGTCTTTCATCGCTAGGACGGCGTACAGCTGCAATACGCAATCGAACATTAGCGATCATAAGGTAATGATCTCTTCCCATCCCAATATCGGCACCCTTCTTGTTTCGCACGTCCAGGAGGCAACTCTTGAATCTTTTACTAATGGCAAAGTGGTCGATCTGATTTTGCGATCTGCGTCAATCAACAGAGGACCAACTAATTTTGTGGTGGTCCTTATGCTCAAACATAGTACCACCGATGAAGAGACTGTGAAAGTTGCAGAACTCTAAAATCTTTCACCGTTGTCGTTACGATCACCAAGACCGTGTCTCCCCATCACATGTCTGAGCCCATAGTTATCAGTGCCAACGTTTGCATTAAAATCACCCATAACCAGTATAATGTTACCTTTAGGTGTTCTGCTCTGAACGGCGTTTAGTTGTTCCTAGAAGGAGTCTTTCGCCAAGACATTGTCGGGTTCAGTTGGAGTATAACATGAGTATAACATTGTATTATTGTGATGTTCCTTATTTTGGTCCGGAACCTGGCGGTCATGATTCTGTCGGAGACCGGATCCCATTATAAAAGACAGTTACGTGCGGCTCTGGTTAAAAGGAGCCCCACACCTGACTCACGACGACTACCGGTAGCTCTACCAGAGTACAACATTACAGTGCTACCCGTTCATCATCATCGTGGCGCGACAGCCCGACGTCGGGCCTTGGCCGCCTGGATCATTGTCTTCCAATTATCTCGGTCACATGACCGCGTCCTCCAATTTTGGGAGCCCAGCAGCTGCGCGGCGTCCACACCTACTGAGCTCTCCCAAAGAGATCTCGGTCGTCCTCGCAGTCTCGCTCCGTCGACTCGTTCTGCATTCATTACTCTCTTAGGCATGCGATCGTCGTCCATTCTTTGTACATGCCCTGCCCATTGAAGTCGTTGTAGTTTGACGATTTTCGAGACTTGCAGCTCATCGTACATTTCATACAGCTCGTGGTTGTACCGGATGCGCCATCCATCTCGATCGCAAACAGCCCCGAAAATTCGCCGTAGAACCTTACGTTCAAAAGTGTCTAGCATGTTTTCGGAGGATTGAGTTAGGGTCCATGCTTCACAGCCATAGCATAGCACTGGTCGTATAATGGTTTTGTACACGCGGAGCTTCGTGTTTCTGTGCACATGCTTCGATTTCATTATGGGGAGAACCGAGAAAAAAGTCTTATTAGCTAACTGTATCCGTCGCTTGATTTCGTTGGCGTCCCTTGACAAGTTGCAGCCCAGGTAAATGAAGTTGTTCACGAACTCGATGTTGAGGTCCCCCACATTGATGCTCGGTTGTGCAGGTGTCCTTGTAACCGATTGCATCATTATTTTAGTTTTACCCTCGTTAATACGTAATCCAACTTCCTTTGCAGCGGTATCGAGCGTATGCAGAAGTTCTTCTGCGTCAGCCAATCTTCGGGACATGATGTTGATGTCGTCGGCGTACGCTGCTAATTGTGTCGACTTGATGAGTAGCGTCTTGCTGTTGTCCATATTCATGGGCCGAATAACGTATTACAGTGCTAGGTTGAAGAGCGTCGGTGCCAGTCCATCGCCCTGTTTCAAACCAGTGCGTGTTTCAAATAGATCAGTAAGTCTATTATGTATCCTGACTTGTGAGACGGAGTTGGTCATCGTCATCTTTGTCAGTCGCACTAGTTTGGCCGGTATACCAAATTGCAGCATGATGTTGTACAGTACTCCACGAGCGATACTGTCGTATGTCTGCTTGAAGTCGACAAAGATTTGGTATACGTTTACGTTGTATTCCCAGCACCTCTGGAGTATCAGTTTGACTGAGAAGAGCTGATCGGTTGTGGAGCGACCAGGTCTGAAACCGCTTTGATATTCGCCAATGACTCGTTCTGCATACGGTTTTATTCTATGCTACCCGTGGGAGGGATAAATTCTTCGATGTTCCACCATCTTATTTCACTAACCCCTAAGTTATACCTCAGAAATTCACTCTCTAATTGAAGAAATAGTGCATTCTGGGGACCTTCTAATCCATTGTCCAGGAGAGTACTCACATTCCAGAACCCAATTTTTGTCATTGTACGATAGCCAAAAGTCGTAACCGTTAAATGAGTCCTTATACGAGACATAATTGACGTTCCGTTAGAATATAGAAGATTTCGGATAGTGCCAATTGCTGGCACACACATCCTGTTTTTCGTTTGTCAAGGCCGTGGTATTATTTTTACGCCCCACACCACAAGGGGAAAGGTTTACCTCAACCAAATCATCGCACTGCCATCACTAGCGGCTTGACATTTGTTAGCAATGATCAGTGACCACTGCCGTTTCAGGGGGCGCCCACGCGGAGGACTATAGAAGAGGAAGTTTGTCGATAGATTCCATACGTTCCTGCGGCAGCCGGTTCTTCGTACCGGAACGACCCGCTTTCCAACGGCCAAGAGCTGCCAAACCCCCTCGATGCAAGAACTGCAGTATTCGAAGCATCGCTACCACAACAACAACATAGATTCAACAAATTGAAATGAATTTGGCAAGGCATGTAGGGCGGCTCACAGGTGCGACAGATAGGAATATCCTGGATCTCATCGATTACCACGAGGGGGCTCTCGACGCTCTGCTACCTTAAGCTCCGTCCCCACGAAAATCTTCGGATGCCCACTAAACCGTCTATTACCAATGGTAACCTTTAGCCACTGCAAAGTAATTTCCGTTTAAAAGATGGCAATGGCTGCCTCCTAAAGGTCGCCACAAGATCGTGCACACTGCACAGCCACGACCGAACCTCCATTAAACCATCAATTTCATAGAACGGCGGAAATGAGAACTTTTTTGTTCCGCACGTTCTATGAAATTGATGGTTCGATGGAAGTTCGGTCGTGGTTCTGAGCGATCACGTGTGGCAACCTTTATTAGCCCACTCCTGCAAGGCCCCTAGCCTAAAGTAAGGAAAGGTAGCCCTATTACTGGTGCGTAGTTGAAATATGGAAGACGAATTTAGTGCAGGCAGTAGAGCGCTTCCTTTTCTAGACAGTGTTATAGGGTGATTATAGTGGGCAGTTGAGTGGTCGTTGTCACACTACTCTTCTTTTTATTCCATTACTTTTTATCAAATCAGTATCCATTCTCAGCTGAGTTGACTAGAAAGAAGTCTACAAACAAATAACAACAGTTCAATTTCGATCCGCCAACTACTCGTATTTGTACTTACGTCAACATTTTGAAAAATTTTCAGCATCTTATCAACATTGCAATTTCCTGGACTCTGAGCACTGCCATCAGAAATCAACTTTTTATCGTCACAACCACACAATCTGCAAAATTGCATTATATTTACGAATTATCTATTATTATTTTCTGTTTACTTCTTTTTCAAACGGAGTCTGACAATTGGTCGTGGTTCTGAAAGCGGATCTGGATTAAGAACTGGAAAACTGGAATAGACTTTTTCAATTCCCCTCCATGGCCTTGTTTATGCCGCGGAACTATCTTCGAGGATTAACTAATTCGAGCTCACTCACGACGACATAAACATGTCGCACTAGTTAGTTTTGGTACCAATTTTAGCTCCACTTGCTATGCAGAACTGGACTGAAAAATTGGGACTAGGTGGTGTTACTGTCTTCGCTTATGGTGTTGTTGTTGAAAATTATATTTTATTTGTAATATAAATACCTCATCCTTTCCTGAAACTCTGCATTCGTTTCATCCTTTGATTGTAGCGGCAAAAACGCGTTTTTATTAGGAGGCTACTGCCCCTTGACATTTTCTTAACCTATGTCACCGCAGTCACAAACCAACAGCTGACATCTTTCATGTTTAGTACCTCTTCGTATGGTTGGTATAAACACACCACGAACAAGTACTATCACTAAAACAATTTAGTTAAATCGCCTTTTAGTTCCACGGCATAAACGTGGCCCATATGCTTTCCCTTTGGCATGTTGGAATATGGTCGCGGTTCTGAAAGCCGAATCGGGATCTGTCTATTTCCAGTTCAACTCTGTATGCTTTCCCCTCCGGTAAAGGCGTGTTGACATGATCAAACTACGTTTTGACCTTTGAATATGTAGCCATGGAATGAGCTTGTCCTGTATGTCTCCATAGAAACAGTGGCTCCAAAATTTGGGTACTAAGTCGACAGTCAGCTAACTCAGTAGACTTACGAAATTCAAATATTGACAATAATTGACGTTTGTTTATGCACAATTCGACATTGTAGTCAACATTATGTCAATATCGAAACGCCAACTGAGCAGGCTGATTGTCGATAATTTGACAAAAATTGGCATTTGTTTATGCACAATTCTACAGAATAGTCAACATTTGTCAGTATTAAACGCCAACTGAGTAGGCTGACTGTCGACTAAGAGCGCGTTGACACGATCAAACTACGGTTTGACAAACCACCTACTTGAAGGTGTCAACCCCTTATCAAACTAGTTTGATGTCTTGTGTTTCTGTCAAACCGTAGTTGGACGGTGCTCAACTTTTCATCAAATGCTAGTTTGTCAAATTGTAGTTTGATCATGTCAACACGCTCTTAGGCGGCTAATATCATTCATAAACGTTCTTTTGAAATATCGTGAGTCAAAGATATTTGTAAAAGAACTTTTATAGTGTAATAGCCGCCTTAAACGTGCCATACACACACCGATCGATCGGCCGATCCGTCGCCCGAAATCGATATCGGCCGATGGATCGGCCTGTGTATGTGGAAATCGCACCGATCGGCCGATCAATTTTGATCTGCCGATATTTTTGTGCGATTTTCGTGCGATCGATCGGTGACGATCGATTGGATAGTGTAAGTGATTGTGTGCGTTCAGAAGGAACTGAGCAACTTCCGCTCGGCGAACATGTTCAGAACGAGCGGGTTCAGAAGTGACTGAGCAACTTCCGCTCGGGTGATCATGATCAAATTTCACCGAGCAAGAAATATTTCTGCTCACTGATCAGTGCTCAGTGCTCAGGTTCTTCTTCTTCTTTTTCAACCTCACGCTCATGTTGCGAGTTTCCGAGTTTTGACAGTTATCAAATTGGTTGTTGTGTTTTCGCCGTTTTCGGCTTCTAGTTCTTTGGTTTTCGGGTGCTTCTGAATTTGTTTTCACGTTGTTCGTGATTTTTGTAATGGACAGCGTGGGATTCATGTATTTTCCACTTTTCGGCACTTGAAGTCTAAAATTGTCATCGTCAGCTTTCAGCTGGTCGATTTGTCAGCTGGTGAAGTAGCGTCCAGAAGGTGCAGACTCCAAACCGAGCAGCTCCGGAGCCGCTCGCGAGCAGTTGCGGAGCTGCTCGCGAGCGGTTTCTGCTCTTTTGCCACCTTCTGAACGCACTCATTATCGCAAGTGAATGTCAAATTACCAAATTATTAAATTATGAAATTTCAAGGATTCTTATGATTTAAATGGCACTGCAATTGAAATATCAAATATGTGGTATACGAAAATACCACACACATCCAAATAGTTAACAAAAATGAATCTAGGTTGGATTGGGAGTGAATCATAACCTATTTTTTGAATTGTCATTCGTTATCGCATCGCACGAAAATCGCTCAGTATATGTGCAGTGGAGATCGGCAGATATTTTGTGGCGATCCATCGGCCGATCGATCGGACGACGGATCGGATAATGTATGGCGGCTATTACTGGAGGGGAAAGCAAATGGAGGAGAATTCGAGAAATGTCAAATCCTGATTAGTTCGCAGGAACGCAGCCACTTGGTAGTGGTCGCCATTTGTGACAGCTGTCAAGCAAGTGTCAATTGGTGACTTGTGATATTTTATCGCGTGAAAACCGTATTTATAAATTAGAAGCTAGTCACATAACCATGGGCACATTACGAACTAGTTTTCTAGTTCTATTTCTAGTCAAATTACTTCTCAATATCGACCTATGTTCGGCACTTTACGAGGACCAAATAAAAAAGTTCGATTGGTACGTTCGCCTTGTGCATACTGATCGTCTCCATCAGACCACCCTTTTTTGTATGTTAACATTCTGTATGTATTCTGTTCGCCCCCATTTCTAGGACACTGCAAAACATCGGCGAAATCCTGAGCGCTCAGTTTGATACGTCCGATTACAACAGTCGTTTGTACGTAGCGACAAAGGAAAATGTTCTGGCGGCGCTATGTCCGCGCACAGGCAAAATTCTTTGGCGACGGGTCTTCGAGCAAGGTCCACGTGGATCAATTCGTTTTTTTCACTTCGATAATGACGATACATCCGCATCCTCAGCCGTTGCACGCACAGCACAGCCACGCGGCGTTATCACAATTACAGGACACGCCCCGGCTCTGGTTCGAGGTTGGTCGCCGGCCACCGGCTACGTACAATGGGAATGGTCGGTGATGCCCGTGCAACAAGAGCGTGCCGAGAGTGCCCAGTGGTTTTACCACAACACCTACTTGTATCATGTCATTCCGGTGTGGGGATCGCATCTGGAGGTGACTAAGTATGCTGCAATTTCGGGATTAAGTAGTGGCATGACGGCAAAAATAACCGCCCCGTGGATTCAGAATGAAAAGTGCACACTGTCCGGATCGCTGTATGTGTGTTTGGAGCGCAATCAACTCGTCTGGTTGGATCTAACCGAGGATGCGCCACAAATTCAAAGTAAAACATTGAACTTTGTTCCTAGTGCGAAACCGAAGGTTGTTAAGGTGGGGTTCGAGGAATTTGATTATTTTCTTTGTCACTAATAATTATGTCATTGCATTGTTGCAGGGTCGGCCGGGAATTGTACTTTTAGATGATACTATCGTCTCCTTCTCTCAGGAGCACAATTGCCAAAAAGACATTGGATCCACTGCATTCCATTCAATGATTCGCGACCAGCCAAGCATTGTATTGAGCACGAAAAAACAAAATGTAAGTTTCTCCGATCTCTCGCTGGGACGTCGAGTACGTTGCATTTCTGGTGTTTGCTGAATACATATTTAAAATACACTTGCGAGCAAAAATACTGAATCAAACCGAAAGCACGTGTATTTGTATGTATATTTTTAAAAGTACGTTATGTATCCCTACAAATCGTATGTCATTTGAAAGTTTGAGATCTTATGCCGGGTTTCCACCAGAGAGACAGTTTTAAAAAACACGGACAAAAACTGTTTTTCTGAACAAAAACACAAATGTTCTGTAAAAACTGAACAGTTTTGAAAACATTTGTGTCTCTAAAAACTGTTTTAGGAAACAAAACACGTTCCCATCGCGAATGGGAAAATGTTCTTGTTTTCTAGAACAGATCAAAGGAAAACACATTTGTTCTTGTTTTTTGTCTGGTTGATTGAAACACGCGCTTTTATTTTCTGCGACAGCATCCAAGTATACAATCAGTTGCCATTTTAAAAGTTCAAGTTATATAACTTTTAGTTTTTTTTTTAAATTGAGAATTGACATAATATTTCCGTTTTTTTTCTGTTTTAGATGTCATTTATTAAAAAAAGCCATAAATTATTATGAAATCGTCGTTGTCTGACATTTTTTGGGATACATGTTGAACAAGATAAACAGAACTAGAAACAAAACAGTTTGTTTACGTAAAACAGAACTGTTTTCAGAAAACAAAACTTGTTTCTGTTTTTGTTTTTGAGAACAAAACTGTTTTTCAAAACTGTCTCTTTGGTGGAAACCCGGCATTAGCTTTACAATAGGCGTGTTTTTTGTACTGCAGTGCAGGTTAATTGGGGGCTATCCGGGTTAACTTACACACATTACACAAACAACTAGGGTATGTTGTTTGTGTAATGTGTGTAAGTTAACCCGGATAGCCCCCAATTAACCTGCACCGCAGTACAAAAAAACACGCCTACTGATACGTTTATTATCACCATTTAATGAGTGTTTTATGAATGAACGCTACCTGGAGCTAAAAAGTCGGGAAATTGAACAGTTATGAATGGGTTATTACAAGGCAAACTAACCCTATAAATGCATCCGCAAAGGGTTTTCAATGGTCAGTTGAATCTGGAAGGTCGATTGAACAAGTTTAAAGCAATAAAAGTCACAATCTTGTCATTCATGAGTACCACGCCTCAGCAGGCGGCTCAAGTTGTCGCCCTATTTTCGGAAGGGCTTACTCAGAGAACAGTCGCTCGTCAGCTAGGAATGAGTCAGTCTACTGTGTCAAGAGTGTTTCGGGGGGAAAGGTAGCTACAATCAGAGACCCCGGCCGCTCTAGGTGCACTTCCGATAGAGACGATCGTTTTATTGTGACAAGTATGCTACGAAATCGGCACCTCACGGGAATTGACGTGCAGCAGAATCTGAGGGACGTTCGCGGAGTAGCTGTAAGCGAGTGGACAGTGAGAAGACGACCAGGGGCGTATGCAGGAAAAATTTTCGGGGGGGGGGGGGTTTGTTCAACTTTTTTTTTAGAGGTTATACAAAGGAATATTCAAATACGAATACACACATACAAATTATGATGTATTACGGCAAATTACAGAACAATATTCAATCTTCTAGGCGCGCTTCCCATAAGGTCCAAAATTTGATCATTCGTTACCTCTACAACTCTATGAATATTCAATAGAGCCAACCCATTTAATCTGTCCTGCTGCGTAGAGTTTCGCAAATAGGTTTTCAACCTTCGTAGAGTCGAAAACGATCTTTCAGTAGGTGCAGCAGAAACCGGTAGAGTTGCTGGTATTTTCAGATATCGGTGTACAGTGGGATAAAAGTTTTGGTTGCAAATGTTTAATGTTTCTATTAAACTTTTCGGCTGATTTTCCTCCGACATTTTTAAGCAATATCTGAAAACGAAAATATTTTTTTCCAGAAATCCAGCATTTAGGCTTATTAAATCAAATATTTATACCGCCGCCACATTGTCAGTTCAGCTTCAAACTCTTCAGTAGATGTGATGTTATTTTGCCACTGAGTCTCGAAACTTCTCACAGTCGTTTTTATTCTTTCCGAATTGAACTTCGCAGATTTCATTGGTAGAAGATCCTGGATTTTTAATAAAATATCGCGATGTCTAAGAAATCTAGAGTTCAATTCGCTTAGATAGTGGTCTAAGAATGGAATCAACACCAATTGGCGATAATATTTTTCGGGGCCACCTTCATAATTTGCTCGATATTTTTGCATTTTTGCAACTCGGGGGACTTTGATTTCGAATCCTACCTCTTCAGCCGTTTTCACAACGGCCTCGAAAATACTGTGAAATAAGGCGTCCGAGTTTTGTCGCATTTCGTCTACTTCTTCTTTCAAGTCGTTTGCGTATTTCACGCAAAGACTTAAATCACAGTCTTCCTTCTGCAACTGTTGGCTTAGTGATTTAGTCAAACTGAAAACGGGCTTCAAAACTCCTAACGCAATTAGAAACTCAGATGTTTTTATCGCCGCCAGCAATGTATGCGGTTGAACTCCTTCGACTTTTTTAGCTTGTTTATCGCATTCTTCCAGCGCCAAACAAATACTTGCATATACGTCCGAAAAGAGTTGCAAGGAGTCAAGATGTTCTACCCAACGCGTTTCGCAAAACTTCAATAAGCGAGTTTGTTTTGAGCTTCCTTAATTTTCGTTTGCAAGATACCACCTGCTTTAGTAGATCGACGAAAAAAGTTAACAACGGACTTTATTGTTCCAATACAATTTTTGATAGGTGCTATTTCGCAAGCATGCGTGATGGCCAAATTAAGGCTGTGATTTGCACAGTGGACGTAAATGGCTTGGGGGTATATTTTCATAACTTCTGCTGCGCACCCGTTCAATTTTCCACTCATGGAACTTGCTCCGTCGTATCCTATTAAACATTCATCATTATGTGTAAGTTTAAAGTTAATTTGGAGTAACGTGACAAAAATTGACTGAAACTTTTATATAAAAAAGATTTGTGAATACCTTGGCCACTTATGTACGAAATATCAATCCCAAGGTCTGACAAGGTACTAAGTATGGTATTTGCTAGTCCTTTTCCCGTCATATCATCAACAGCAACAAATTTTAAAAAATCTTCTTGAATCGAATATTCACTTCCATTTTTTTCAACGTACTGCACACAGAGCGAAAATTGCTCAATTCCACCAACGTCTGTAATCTCATCGGCGATGACAACGAAACATCCACACTCGTTAACGCGCTTTACCAAGTTTGATGTTATGATTTTTCCTGCAGCTTCAATGATTTCGTTTTGAATTCGTGGACTGAAGTATGTTGCGTTCTTACCAGCTGTCTCCAAATGGAATTTCAAATCACTGTCTCCGCTCTCATACGCAAATCGGAGTAACGCTCTTAAGTTTCCATCATTCTCTACCGGCCATTTTAGCGAAAGTGGGCCATGATCTTGATGACCCCTCAAAGCAAGTCCTTGCCGGCCGCACAGAAGAACAGCACGAATAATTGTACCCAATTTTTGCCGATTATCAAGTTGCACTTTTTTTGTACTTTTGTCGAGTTTTCTTACAATATCATGAGTCTTGTTTTTCAAAATTAATTGTAAATTTTGCGCATCAATACATGCATCTTTATGGTAACTTTTCCTCCTGATGGTTTCGGAAAGTATCCAATGCTTTTTTCCAATTTCTGAATTGGGTTACGACAAGATGGTTTGTGTTTTGATTTTGCCCTTTTCCAACAGACTTCTGTGCGAAAAGAATGCAACATCGACAGTAAGCCCCATCTTCTGCAGCGGAATAGGACAGCCATGGAAAAGAACGAAGCCATGAATGTTGAAATTTTAATTTTCGTTCGCCTGAAGCAGGAAACTTGAAGCTTTCGTCAGGAACCCACACATTCTCGAGAAGGTCGTTTCTCTCGCGGTCGTCTAATTGTCGCCGGCAAAAACTGCTGATATCGTTACGGGGAACCTGTTGCCGTTGATAAATTATATTATTTTGTATTTTTATTTTCATTCAACTTAAAATTAATAAATTCAAAATGATTTTTTCAATGGGTGGTATGCATAATAATGAGGATATACTCAAGAGTGAAGTCTATTGAGGACATTCCTGAGTCTGCTATGTTCGGTGAATCGAGTGAAAAAGTTGTATGCATAAAACTACTCTCCGCTCCATAGTGAAAATTGAGTGGAATTCTGTCAACTCAGCTTTACTCCACTCGACTCACTTTATGCATACCACCCAATGACTCACTTGTATATTTTGCGTTTCCGTTAGATTTTTTTTTTCTTCGGAGGACTTTCCACCGATTCGTTGTCAGAAACATTACTCGGAATCGATTCCACTGGTTTGAAAAATGCGGTTATTTTGTTGGAACTCATTTTTTGTTAAGTCTTATTTTTAATTTTATTTAAACTGCACTCTCACCCACCGATACAAACTACGAAAAAAAATCGCGGCGAACACGTGTACAATTTCTAAGATCAACTGCACCAATTGCAAACATTTATGTGCTCTTTCTATAACGCATAGACACGATAATGCGTTGGAGTATGTGCACATCCAACGTAAACACGATTTTGCGGTAAATGTGACTTCGCGCCACATCACAGAAATTCATATGCGGGCACCGCATCGCACACATTGCATTTCTTTTGTCTATTGGTATGTTCCTTAGAACATAGAGCCATGGAATGAGCTTGTATTGTATGTTTCTGGCTCCAACATTTGGCGAATAAGTCGACAGTCTGCCTACTCGGTTGTTGTTTGATATTGACATATGTTGACTCTTCTGTCGAATTGTGCATGAATAAAAGTCAGTTCTTGTCAGATTATCGACAGTCAGCCTACTCAGTTGGCGTTTCGGTATTGACATAATGTTGACCGCGCTGTCGAATTGTGCATAAACAAACGTCAATTTTTGTCAATATTTAAATTTCATAATTTCTAAACGGTCTACTGAGTTAGCTGACTGTCGACCACATGTCGACTTAATACCCAGATTTTGGAGCCACTGTTTCTATGGAGACATATAGGACAAGCTCATTCCATGGCTATATATTCAAAGGTATGTTCACATAAATATAGTTCACTATGACGATTTTATTTCATTTGGAATTTCGTCACATATTCAAATATTAGTGGTGACTTTTCCAAATTAAGTAAAATCGTCGAAATCAAGTACGAGTAAATATGAATGACATTGGTCTTTCAATTATACTTCGAAATTTTTTCGACATTTCGAGGGGGAGGGTTTACCCCCCCCCCCCCCCCCCCCCTTGCGTACGCGCCTGAAGACGACTAATGGAAGCGAATTTGACTCCAAGACGGCCCGCCACAGGCCGACAAGCGCGACTCACGTTTGTCAGGAATCACTTAAATTGGACCCTCGAGCAATGGCGGTCCGTATTGTTCACCGGCGAGATCAGAGTGTGTCTACATGGCAGTGACTGGAGGTCGGGTATACATCTACATGGCAGTGACTGGAGGTCGAGTATACAGGCGTCCAGTCACTGCCATGTAGACACACTCTGGTCTCGGTGAACAATACGGACCGCCATTGCTCGAGGGTCCAATTTAAGTGATTCCTGACAAACGTGAGTCGCGCTTGTCGGTGATGTGGTTTCAATTTTGGGCCTGTGGCGGGCCGTCTTGGAGTCAAATTCGCTTCCTTTAGTCGTCTTCTCACTGTCCACTCGCTTACAGCTACTCCGCGAACGCCCCTCAGATTTTGCTGCACGTCAATTCCCGTGAGGTGCCGATTTCGTAGCATACTTGTCACAATAAAACGATCGTCTCTATCGGAAGTGCACCTAGAGCGGCCGGGTCGGGGTCTCTGATTGTAGCTACCTTCCCCCCGAAACACTCCTGACACAGTAGACTGACTCATTCCTAGCTGACGAGCGACTGTTCTCTGAGTAAGCCCTTCCGAAAATAGGGCGACAACTTGAGCCGCCTGCTGAGGCGTGGTACTCATGAATGACAAAATTGTGACTTTTATTGCTTTACACTTATTCAATCGACCTTCCAGATTCAACTGACCATTGAAAACCCTTTGCGGATCCATTTATAGGGTTAGTTTGCCTTGTAATAACCCATTCATAACTGTTCAATTTCCCGACTTTTTAGCTCCAGGTAGCGTTCATTCATAAAACACTCATTAAATGGTGATAAAAAAGGAATCATTGTAAAGCTAAGATCTCAAACTTTGAAATGACATACTACTTGCAGGGATACATAACGTATTTTTAAAAATATACATACAAATACATGTGCTTTCGGTTTGATTCAGTATTTTTGCTCGCAAGTGTATTTTCATCTTCAGCTTAGTGATTTCGTACAGATAAATGCAATAACTAAATACGCTCAACTATTAATGACACATTTCCACTCTAGGCGCTCCATATAGCCGTCATTAACGCTAAAAATTGCGATAAACTGAATGATTTACAAAAATCCGTTCAAATTCCCGACGGATACGGAAAATTTTCACTTGAGACGATGGACTGCAAGATCAAGCGCAACAATCAATTTGGATGTAACTTTTTGTTTTCAACGGAAGACGGCGCTATTATTTATACAAATGGCGGTATGTTGAGGACGACTTGTATTTATGATGATTACGAAATGTATTTGAAAATACTTTCAGATGATATTCGATGGACGCGAGAGGAATCGTTGGCAAAAATTGTGAACATCCAATTTATTGATCTCCCCCTTTCAGACGCTGAAGGTGCCATTGAGAATGAGCTTAATAGCAAGCAAGGTAAATAAGTTAGCAACCAAATTTACAAATAACTGAATAATCTAATCGAAACATTTCTTATAATCAATTTTTGCCATAAAGAGGATGAATACGACGATTGTAAGTTCTGCCCAAAATTTGCATTTTGCTTGAAATGGTTTTTAGCACGATATGCTGAGCTAGATGTTCAGTATATAAAGTAGTTGACTGTATTTTATGTTGAATCAACCCTTGTGCCAAACGAAATTGGCCGGGTCATTGTATTGCGCACAGTTGAACAGTAGTGCAAATATTTTGTATGATTTGCAACATGATAATTGTACTTTCTTAGCTGGTTGTTCGCTGTGTTTGTTAATCTTAAATTTGTTTTTCATTTTATTCTTAACAGGGGACGTTCTAGGGGCACTTGTTCGTCGATTGTCCAGCCAAGTATTGCAGCTTAGACATCTCTTCTCGACCGTTGTCGGTCTCGGGAAGCCACAGAGTGCAACTCAGAAAGCGGGTCTTGTCAGAGATGCATTCGGATTGCATAAAATGCTGGTAGCTGTTACGGCCACGGGGAAATTGTTTGGTATCGACAACTTGAATGGCAAATTCCATTGGATGAAATTTTTGCCGGCCATGGATAGCTTTGCGAATAATGAAAATCTGAAGTTAATTGTACAGCGAACATCAAAACATTTCCCGCACCAGCCTATGTGCTCATTAGTTAGTCGTGAGAAGGTTTGTGATTTTGTATACGGCATTGAAATGATTCTGACTCGAGTGTACTATTTTTAGTCGACAGGAAACGGCTTGATCTACAGATTCAATCCAATCACGGGACAAGCAATTGATGGCGGTCTCATACGTTTGGATTACCAAATCAAACAAATGGCTGTACTACGTGATCGTGAGGCTGATTTCTTAAAGCCTTTGTTGCTGTTGGATTCGAGGAATGGTGTTCACGTGCTTCCCGATGATGCTCTCGAAATGGTAAGTGCAGAATTAACGTTTTGTTTGTTATGTGCAATGAAGCTGGTCTAGGAAAGGTGTATGTCTCTGGGAAACGGGGGGAGGGGGGGGGGGGCAAAATTCCTCTTCCATAGTCCTCCGCGTGGGCGCCCCCTGGAACGGCAGTGGTCACTGACCATTGCTAACCAAGCCGCCAGTGATGGCGGTGCGATGATTTGGTTGAGGTAAAACTTCCCCCAGTGGTGTGGGGCGTCAAATAACACCACGGCGTTTCCCTTTGACGGCCTGTCGTTAAAACCGACAAACAAAGGACAGAATGTGTATGCCAGCAACCTACACTATCCGTAATCTTCTATATGCTAACGAAACGTCAAGTATGCCTCGGATAAGGACTGGCTCAACGGTTACGACTTTTGGCTATCGTACAATGACAAAGATTGGATTCTGGACTGTGCGTACTCTCCTGGACAATGGATCAGAAGGTCCCCAGAACGCACGATTTCTTCAATTAGAGAGTGAATTTCTGAGGTATAACTTAAACATCTTAGGGGTTAGTGAAATAAGATGATGGAACAGCGGAGAATTTATCTCTCCAACGGGTAGCACTGTAATGTTGTACTCCGGTAAAGCTACCGGTAGTCGTCGTGATTCAGGTGTGGGGCTCCTTTTAACCAGAGCCGCACGTAACTGTCTCATATCCTGAGATCCGGTCTCCGACCGAATCGTGACCGCCAGGTTACGGACCAAAATGAGAAACATCTCAAGAATACAATGCTGTGCTCCAACTGAACCCGACAGTGTCTTGGCGAAAGACTCCTTCTACGAAGAACTAAACGCCTTTCAGAGCAGAACACCTAAAGGTGACATTGTAATGGTTCTGGGAGATTTGAATGCGAAAGTTGGCGCTGATAACTATGGGCTCAAACATGCGATGGGGAGACACGGTCTTGGTGATCGCAACAATTTCACCGTTGTCGATGATGATTTCTGCAACTTTCACAGTCTCTTCATCGGTGGTACTATGTTTGAGCATAAGGACCACCACAAAATGGTCCTCTGTTGATGGGCACAGAACAAAAAAATCAGATCGACCACTTTGCCATTAGTAAAAGATTCAAGAGTTGCCTCCTGGACGCGCGAAACAAGAGGGGTGCCGTGCGCCGTTCTACTGACGAAAGACCCAGGCGCCGCAAATTCAACACCGCTCGACTAAAAAATACAGCTGTCTTACAACAGTATAACGATCATCTACCATCCTTGGCACAAGCCCGGGTTGTCGGAATAAGCCCTGGATGTCCGACGCTTCATGGCAGCGGATTGTCGAAAGAAAAGAACTGAAGGTTCGTTTGGCTGCAGCATCAGACGACAATCGAAGCAGCATCGAACTCCTATACCGTCAGAAAGCTCGAGAAGTTCAGCGTAGTGTGCGACGCGATAAAAGAGTTTACGCGAATTCTTTTTTAGCCTCAGCAGAAGAAGTCGTAAGAAGTATCAACTTAAACGCCGTATACAGTATCACTAAGGAGTTTACAGGTGATCGTAACTCCTGCCAACATCCGGTGAAGGATAGTGAAGGAAAGCTACTTATCTTGGAAGAAGATCAAATGAGGCGGGGAAAAGAACACTTCGCCGCGGTATTGAACCGTGAAACCTGATGAAGTTCCCCCTTATATAGATAATTTAGCTAACCATCAAAATGTGCGTATACAGTCCACTGCCCCGACTAAAGAGGAAATATGCACTGCAATTATTACACTAAAACGAGGAAAGGCCGCCGGATTCGACTTTATCAAGCAGCGCCAAGCGTAACTGCCGATTTGCTGCACCCACTTGTTGATAAAGCGTGGAATACAGAGACCTTTCCCACTGAGTGGAAGAAAGGTTTGATCATCAAACTTCCGAAGAAGGGTAGCCTCACAGACTATAATAATTGGAGAGGCGTTTGTGGGCTTCCTGCCGTTGCCAAGATAGTAGCTAAAATCGTCCTGGAAAGACTAATTGATGAAAAGCAGGCTGGTTTTCGATCCGAATTCTCCTGTGTCGATCACATTAACACCTTGGGAATCATCATCGAGCAATGCGCTGAGTACGATTCTCCGCTTCACTTGTTTTCATCGATTTCGAAAAGGCTTTCGATAGTGTGAACCGGGATTCTATATGGGCGGCCTTGGGCAGGGGAGGCATCCCTGAGAAGCTTGTGGCCATTATTAAGGCAACCTATGACGCCGCGAAATGTCGCGTTCTGCATAAAGGTAAGGTGTCGGGGGACTTTGAGATTCGCAGTGGAGTTCGGCAGGGGTGCATCCTCTCACCGATCCTATTCCTCATTGTGATCGGCGATGTGTTGCATGTAGCCCCATCCGGACTCGACAGAGGTATTCATTGGACGTGACATCTTATCTACAACATTTTGACTACGCTGACGACATATGCCTACTCTCCCACAAAATCATGGATCTATCCGCAATGGCGTTAGATCTCGAGAGGGAGGCAAGCAAGGTTGGGCTAAAAATTAATACCAACAAGACCAAGGTTCTTAGCCCGCCGTTGCGAAAAAGATATCCGACACCTATTGCCTTCAATATTAATGGGCAGCCTGTGGAGAAGGTGGACAACTTCGTCTACCTGGAGAGCATTGTTGCCGAAAATGGTGGTAGGGAGCAGGACATCGCTCGTCGTATCAACCAGGCTAAACGCGCATACGACATGCTGTCCAAAATCTGGCAGAGCAGTTATCTCAGCATCAAGACCAAGCTGGGCCTGTTTCGCTCCCTGGTACTGTCTGTGCTTTTATATGGGAGCAGTACATGGAAACTTGCCGTAAGAGTTACCAGAAACCTGCAAGTTTTCGCCAACTCATGTCTTCGTCGAATTATAAGAATTTTCTGACCCGAAACAATATCAACTGAAGAGCTAAGTCGGCGTACGGGTCAGATGCCAATCGACGAATAGATACGCAGGCGAAAATGGCAGTGGATAGGTCGCACATTGCGGGAGAGTGATTAATGCATTGTTTTGCATGCCATGAAATCAAACCCCATTTCCAACCAAGGCCGACCAAGAGGGGCTCCAACTGACGTGCGCACGGCCGAACGAAATGTAAGGCACATACTGCAGGAAGCGATTATGAAGTTCATCCCAGCAGATCGGATACCCAAAATTCGACCAAATTTCCCGACTTCAGCAGCTAGATTGGCAGATGATAGAGACCGCATATGCAGCATTAACCCGGACGATCCAAGGATCAAGGAATTAAACCTTGATATCTTTAAACAGGTAGCAGATCACAGGAGAAGGAAATGGAACTCCCACCTCGATAATTGCAACTTGACAACGGGTGTCAATAAGCTCTGGTCAACGGTTAGGGCCCTTACAAACCCAACCAAACACAAAAGGCATGTTGTAACCCAATTTGGCAACATTACGGTTAACGACCCAACAAAATGCGCCAACGACTTTAACAAACAGTTTATCGAACATCCACCTCCTGATAGACTTAAGCCCATTATTACTAGGAGCATCCGTAACCGTCCAGCTGACCAGCAACTTCAATTTACATCTCAGGAAGTTACAGCAGCAATAAAAAGAGCGAAGAGTTCCAATGCCCTTGGACCAGACGGTATATCGATGGTCATGCTCAAACATCTTGACACACGAGCAATTGAATACATAACGGCCACGATCAATCTCTCCATCTCATCGTCTATCATCCCCGAATATTGGAAGAAAGGAAGAGTGATCCCTATTCTAAAACCGGGAAAAAAACCAATACTGGGCGAATCATACCGTCCCATCACACTTTTGTCTCCTGTAGCCAAGACCTTAGAAGCGCTGCTCCACCCTATAATTGCGACTCATACTCAGATGGCCAACCACCAACATGGCTTTAGAAGGATTCACAGCACCACGACGGCTTTGGATGTCATTACATCGAAAATACTCAATGGCCTCAACCAAGCACGTCCTTGTCAACGAACGATTCTGGTGGCATTAGACTTGTCAAAGGCATTTGACACTGTCAGCCACTCGTTTCTCCTGTCTGACATATGCGGCACATCGCTTCCGTCGCATATTGTAAAATAGATCGCCAACTATCTTGCCAGCAGACAGTCCTACACAGAATTTAGATCCGGGAAATCTAAACTAAGACGAATTAAACAGGGTGTTCCCCAAGGAGAAGTCTTATCTCCCACCCTGTTTAACCTCTACATGTCAGGACTCCCTACGCCACCTGACGGACTCGAAATTGTCAGTTATGCTGATGACTGCACGATTTTAGCAACCGGCAACGATATCACTCAAATGTGTGAACAGATAAATGGGTATCTGGACGAACTTAACACCTTCTTCGTCAGCAAAAATCTCACTCTGTCTGCGCCGAAGTCTACCGCTACATTGTTTACCACATGGACCAAAGAAGTGAGGCAACAACTGGATATTGTAGTAGACGGTCAAACTATCCCCACCACTAACCACCCCAAAATCCTCGGTGTCACCCTTGACAGCATGGCTACCTTCTCAACCCATGCGTCAACCATTTGTGACAAGATGAGAAGCAGGAACAAAGTCCTCAAAGCTCTTGCTGGCAGTTCCTGGGGGAAAGGCAAGCAGACCCTACTAACGACTTACAAGTCTATCGGGAGATCTGTGGCCAATTATGCGGCTCCCATCTGGTCGGAAAACTTATGTGACACTCAGTGGAGGAACGTCCAGACCTGCCAAAATGCAGCTCTCAGAACTGTTACAGGCTGCCTACTGATGTCGTCGCAGGACCACCTTCACCAGGAAACCAGAATGATGCCCCTAAGAAGCCACAACACACTTCTAACAAAGCAGTATCTGGTTGGCTGTTATCGGAGTGACCATCCTAACTCTAACCTTATGGACAGAACCCCACCGCCACGTCATGTAAGACGTAATATGAGGGATCGCGAGCGGGAGATCCAAAGGTTTAAAAGAGTTCCCCTCGATAACACTAGCTACAGATCGGCCATCGCAACACTGCATAGTGAAGAAGTGCTACCCTCAATCGCGGACATGACATCAAACAGGATACTAAATGCGCAACCACCTGCTACATCTTCAGACGAACTTCGACTTCCTAGAGCAACCAGGACTTCACTCGCCCAACTTCGTTCTGGCTGGTGCTCACGTCTGAACTCGTACCCATCCCGCATTGATAACGAAATACAGAACTCCTGTCCAGCCTGTGGCCCCACTCCACACGATGTTGAGCACATCTTTAGCTGTCCTGCAGCTCCCACGCGCCTAACACCTACTGCGCTATCGGATAATCCTATTGAAGCAGCTGCGTTTCTACACCTGGACATTGAAGAAAACATGGACAACCAGACTTTATGACACACACATTCATCGGATATCAGCGCGTCGCTACTACAACAACAAGAGGGGCTCCTAGAATCACATGGCGTCGATTTGTGGCAAAGGTGTATGAGGCGCTGGGTAAGTCTTTTCGGGAGTTGCGCCCCATTGTCCAGAACAGAATACGATGGCGCGCAGGAATAGTTGACGCGCTGTGCCCCACTAGGGTTTAAGGCAAATTAGTAAAGTGGCCGCGGAGATCCCGAACTGAGTTATTTTACATGCTTGCTGTTGCTCAGTTCGGGAGATATAGTCGCGGTTATTACTCGCTCCTTGTCACAAAAATCTATTCTAGTCATCGAAAATAATAATTTGACAATATTTTTTTTATTTAGGCTGATGGCTTGTACATGTTTACTGCTGATCAAAAGCTCGGCATTCTTGAAGGCTTCTACATTGATGCTTCCTCAAAGGTAACATTTTTTTTTATTTCGTCAACAATAACATTTGATTTATTCCTAATTTTCAACAGAAACCCATCTCTAAACCCATTTGGAAGATCAACTTAAGCAACCAGGGCAATTCGCAAAGAATAATCAAGATTGCTGGAAAAAATCCAAACGAACATGTTCACTCGCAAGGTAGAGTCTTAGGCGATCGTTCCGTGCTCTACAAGTACATCAATCCTAATCTTGTGTCTGTGGTCACACAAAGTTTGGATCCTATTCATAAGTGTAAGCCTCTATTGGTTGAGCCACATTACGACTGTAGACAATGACCCAATCGCTCTTTTTATTTCCAGATATTTTGAATGTTTATTTGATTGATGTTGTTTCCGGATCAATTGTATATTCAATGTCGCATCGGAAGGCCCGCGAGCCATTGCACATTGTGCATTCAGAAAATTGGCTAGTCTATTCGTATTACAATGACAAAGTCAGAAGAACTGAAATAAGTAAGTCCACCGTGAAAATGGGAAAGGAAAATATAATATTATACACATTACGTTTCTTACTATGTCATATTTGTAGCAACCGTCGAACTTTACGAAGGCAAGGTCCAAACTAATAGTACTATGTGGAGTTCGCTTGATGCCTTGCCGGTTCCGCTCATCGAGAAGCAATCATACATTCTTCCGGCCAACGTGGAAACTATGCGCGAAACTATAACTGAGCGTGGCATCACAAACAAACATGTTCTTAGTAAGTTATAGTACAGAGAATGTTTAATACAGAATAAACTGAATTGAAATTTACGTTGCATTTCAGTTGGTATATCGTCAGGTGCCATTATTGAAATGCCCTGGGCTCTTTTGGATCCACGACGTCCTGTCATGACAGGAAACCAACCACGAGAAGAAGGTTCCATTCCATATATACCAGAGCTACCTTTGCCCACGGAGAACATTATAAACTACAATCAATCCATTTCACGAATAAAAGACGTCCATACGGCGCCTAGCGGTCTCGAGAGTACATGCCTGGTAGTTGCACACGGTCTCGGTAAGCCACGATCTCATACAAGATTCTCCCCAAACCTAAAAACTTCAAATTCAGAAAAACTAGTACAAAAAGCCACTACAACCCTGAAAAGTTTACTATGTCAATTTTTGACAAATTCGAAATAGGGCAAAATTTTACTCTGCGAGCTTACTTTTAGTCAATGTATTTCATGCGAAGTATTGTTTATGTTAGATTTGTATTACCTAAGGCGACTATTCACTTAGGGTCACCCCAAGTAGGTTTCCGCTTAAGGCAGTACGAGCTTACATTTTTGGTATGAAGCTATTGTTACGATGCATTGTATTACCTAAACCGGATATCAACACTGGGCCTACCCAGTGTCCCTACAAGTGGATTTCTTCATCGCAGCACAACCTTACTCCAGCACCTATTATTGCAAACCTGGACATAATATCCCTTATGCAACTGAATTGCAATGGGCTGCAACATAAAATCCCCAAACTTACGGCTTTTATGGACAGGCATCGTATAATGATTGCCGCCATACAGGAGACGAAGCTTAACGCAAATTCGTCCATCTAATTGCCTTGACCTCTCCAGGGGCATGGGCGTGTCAACATCTCTAGCATTTCTATGCCTTGTTGACGTTTCAATAGCACATCTACTTTTCGGAAGTGCAGTTGCTAGCATGCACCTTCTATCCGCGCCGTCTTTATACTGACAAGCCCGGAGCACTGTGAGAGTTCTATTAGTACTCACAGGCAGTTTTTGATCGCGCCGAGATTTGATCTCCGAGCTCTAGATTAGTATCGTAGGGCGGTGACCGAACGATCACGGCCACCGAGCGCGACATGCCTCTCAACTCATACGGTGGCTATACCTATAATGTCATCAGGAAGGATAGACTGACAAACGCTGGCGAAGGACTTGCATTTATCATACACCACTCAGTGTTCTATCGTGAGATAGATGTTGTTGTTGTAGCAATGGTCAAAAGTTTGTTGTGTGAGTGTGTTACATGCTGTTATTGTTCGTTATCTTCCTCGGTGTAAACGAATACAGCATGTAACACATAGACACACATCCTTCTTGCATTGAAGGGGTTTGACAGCTCTTGGCCGTTGTAAAAACGGGTCGCTCCGGTGCGTAGAACCGGCTGCCGCAGGAACTCTTATTGTTCGTGGTTGTTGTAGCGACGCGCTGATATCCGATAAATGTGTGTGTCATAAAGCTTGGTTGTCCATGTTTTCTTCAATGTCCAGGTGTAGAAACGCAGCTGCCTCAATAGGATTATCCTATAGCGCATTGCTATTGTTATTGTTCGTCGTCTTCCTCGGTGTTAAGGGACAGGAAGATAGCTGCTTCTGCGGGGTTCTCCTACAGCGACCTGGGGGTCAGGTGTGGGTGCAGCTGGGCAATTGAAAATGTAGTCCACATCGTGATACACGAACGGACTTGCACTTTGTGTTCATCGATTTGGAAAAAGCCTTTGACAGAGTTCCTCGTGATCTGATATGGGTGGCCCTAAGAGCAGTTAAGGTCCCCGAGGCATATGTTAAGATGATACAAGACATGTATTATGGATCAACTACTAAAGTTAGATGCACAGCTGGTGAGTTTGAAGAGTTTCCGGTTGAAGTTGGAAGTCGGAGTTCACCAAGGCAGTGTATTGAGTCCCTTGCCCTTCAACATCATCATGCTCTATTTATTAAAACTCATCTCAGACGACCTGGAAATATCCCTTCTCTTCGCCGATGACGTTGTCCTGGGTAGCAAACACATCGTTGCTTTGCAAGCTGCACTGACCAAGTGGTGTAAGATACTGGAGGATCATGTATTGAGAATTAGCACACCAAAGACTGAGTACCTTTGCTGTCCTTTCTCAGATCCAGAGAGACCGAACTAGATATCTACATTAAAGGAGAGCAGCTGAAGTCCTGTACAAGGTTCAAATACCTGGGCTCGATGGTCAACGAGGAAGCTACCTGCGATGACGACATCAAACATCGCTGTTGGATGGATGAAGTGGCGAGAGAACTCTGGAGTTTTTTGCGACAAGAAGATGCCACGAAAGCTTAAGGGCAAGTTGTACAAAACGGTCGCACGTCCCGCACTCATGTATCCGTCTGAGTGCTGGACTAGGTACAAGACATACGAAAGTAAAATGACTGCGACCGAGATGAAAATGCTACGAATGTCAGCCGGTGTGACCAAAAAGGATCGCATCAAAAGTACCTACATTCGAGGCAGCTTGTTTATTGAGCAACCGATTACTGAAAAGCTCGAAGATCGTCGTATGGATTGGTCATGAAGGCACTATCAATAAATGTTCCAATTTCTGGACCCAAACCCCGAGGCAGACGGAAACACACATGGATCGACCAGATGAAGAAGCAACAACAACGCATTAATCTCGGCGATGATACGATCCAAAACCGAGCTGCCTGCAGAAGGAAGCTCAGATTATACCGCCAAAATGGGCGAAGTGCCAACACCACAGGCAGAGCAACGCGAAGCCGCAGAGTGGTATGAAAGGGCAAGGAAGAAGAAGAATCTCTGGATTTGCATGTTCTTGGAACATTTATTATGAATCATTATAGTCCGGAATAGTCCCTTTTAAGGATATAGTGCGGAATAGTGCCTTGTGTGAACTCCGCTCACTACGTTCGCTCCGCGCTTAAAGGACCACAACCCTCAGTATCGCACAAGTGAACACTCGTTTCGCTCGCTCTGTGTGCAATTTCAGTTGATTTTATTCCACTTGACATTATTACATTATTGAAACCATCCTACAAAGCCCTTCTTCAATATTAAATTTCAATCTATTTTATGAAGTACAATGGGGGGCGTTGTTCCAAATCGATTCTGGGGTCGTCTTTCATACCGAATTATTCCCCCAAATTTGGGAGAATTATACTTTTTTTGGGTCAAAATTTTTAATTTTTGGGGTGATTTTTCATTTAAAATTGGAAGAATATTTCACGATTGATAATCACCGCAAAAATGGGACCTTTTGTCATAATTTTTTTTTGAGAGAAGGTTCATTGGGGGGGGGGGGGGGGGGGGGATAGCTCACAGAGCCGCAAAATGTTACATTTCCGTGGCAATTCTGTCGGTTAGGGCTAACAAGTAGATACTAGATTTAAAATGAAACCGGAATATAGAGGGCTACGCCCGAGGGTTTTGTAGCAAGCGCTTATTTTGGTATGTAAATATCGGCTCCTCGCTCTTCTTGGTACCACTCAGATGGATAAAAACACCATAATTAAAATGTCCTACCCATTATATAGTATCTTACATAGCAATTTATAATAAAAAGTCTCCATCCGTCACCTCTCAAAGTAATAATTTTAAATCGAGAATCGAGAAGCTGTACTGTAGATAGATATGTATATGTATGTATACGAGATGAACTGTCCTACTCTTCCAGATGCTTAACCATACATGTTAAACGACATTGCAAATTACCCCCCCCCCCCCCCCCCCACACACACACACACATTTCATCCCTCCCACTACTCTCCCTTCCCCCTCCTATCCCACCAATCCCTTTCAAAAATGGTTAACTCCAATTCGCTATACGAAAAACAATCAACAATATTCAAGTACGCAGTACTCGTAGTACTACGAGGGCGGTTCAAATATGATCGAGACAAACTCTGACACATTTATTTATTATCGAAAATATTTACAAAAATTTACAGTTTTTCTAGGTAATTCCCCTCACTAGTTGCACATTTTTGCCACCTCTCCGGAAGTTTTTTGATGTCGATATCGAAGAATTCCTTGGGTAACTTGGACAGCCATGTGCGCACGAACTCTTCTACCTCGTCGTCGGTGTTGAATCTTTGAGGGCTTCTTTCAGTGGTCCAAACATGTGGTAGTCGCAGAGTGATAAATCCGGACTGTAGGGGGAGTGTTCTAGTACCTCCCACCCCAATTCTGATATTGTATCGAGCGTGAGACGCGCGGTACGAGGGCGCGCGTTATCCTGGAGAAGAATAGCATTTCGCGTTTCGAGCTACCTATATAAGCGGGTTTCACGTGTGTTTTCAGCAGGTTAGAGTGGTATGCAGTAGTGATGGGCATAATGACTCTTTTCACTGTGCCAGCACATAAGCTCGGACTCTTTCCAATGAATCGTTCAAAAAGAGTCATGCAAAAAGTCTGAAACTTGGGTAAAAACATATTCAATAAAAGTCGCAGATGGGCGACCCCAACTTTTTTTTCTCTTTTTCGACCCCAGATTCGGAGTTAGCGACCCCCCAATACCCTTTGGTTCCAGCCAGCCCGATCGGACCACTATTTCCCATGAAAGCGGGGCTGCCAGTCTGGGATGGGCGACCCCAATTTTTTTTTCTCTTTTTCGACCCCAGATTCGGAGTTAGCGACCCCCCAATACCCTTTGGTTCGAGCCAGCCCGATCGGACCACTATTTCCCATGAAAGCGGGGCTGCCAGTCTGGGATGGGCGACCCCAATTTTTTTTCTCTTTTTCGACCCCAGATTCGGAGTTAGCGACCCCCCAATACCCTTTGGTTCCAGCCAGCCCGATCGGACCACTATTTCCCATGAAAGCGGGGCTGCCAGTCTGGGATGGGCGACCCCATTTTTTTTCTCTTTTTTGACCCCGGATTCGGAGTTAGTGGCCCCCAATACCCTTTAGTTCGAGCCAGCCCGATCGGATCACTATTTCTTATGAAAACAAGGCTGCCAATCTGGGGCGGGCTCTTTTGACTTTTTTGACTCTTTTTGTGCGAGTCGATTTTGTGTCGCTCTTTTTGAACGAATCTTTTTGTGCGATTCGATTTTGTATCGCTCTTTTTGAACGAATCTTTTTGTGCGATACGATTTCGTATCGCTCCTTTTGAACGAATCTTTTTGTTCGATACGATTTTGTATCGTTTTTTTTTAACGAATCTTAGATAGAGAGGGGAGGAGGGATAGGGAGGGAGAGGGCTGAGGAGCATCCAAATAGTGGGGATGGATGCTCCTCAGCCCGGATGGGGGCTTTTAAGGGGGGTCAAAATGATGTCAAAAATGCGAAATTCCTTATATTTTAGAAGTTATGGCCACAAAACAGTTTATTTAAAACTTGGGTATAAAAAGTAGTGGTGTAACTGCTTGAAACAGAATGATTTATGGGATAAACTGAATCGTGGTCGTGTTAACGGTCCACAACCCAAGGCAGTTCATTTTCCAGTCCACGCTCAATACAAACGCTACAAGCGTGAGATCGAAAGCGTGCCACGCTGTCGTGTATTTGCCCCGTCAGAACGCTGCTTTACACTGTAGCTGTAGTGGAAGTGAAAGCTATGGGTTTTTGTTTGGTTTCATCTAAAGTTGAGCTTGAGGTGATGATAGGTAAGACGAATAGAATGTTGGGATTGTTTTCTGTATTTGGAGAAACTTGGCTGTGCGGTGCGACGCGACGTAAGTAAATGATTTTTGATGTTTGCAGTCAGCATGGGTTGTTGCGTATACATTTAGAAGTATACACAATACGTGCATTGCATACTGCATAGAGATGAATATGAATGGATTTAGATGGGATTGCTTTGGTAGATAAATGATGGTGGTTTTAGTTTTAGATAGATAATGGGATGGGATGTGAGTGAATGAATGTATTGTAGTACATTATATGTAATGGGAAATAAGCGTGGATTGGTTATGCGTTGGGTAGTATTTATGCGATGGGCTAGTTTGGGAATTAATTTTACAGTGTGTCATTCTTAAATTGAACGACTCGAAGGCTATGTCGTTGTGCCGAATCTTTCGCTCATCCTGTTGAGTCGTTCAAAAAGAGCGACTCGTTACACATCACTAGTATGCAACATTGATGGAACGTTGTGTGCGCAGGAAGTCAACGTCGATACAGTACACATAACCTTACCCGCGGACCTGGTTGTCTTCGCTTTGGTTGGCGCCCCTTCCTCCTTCCTCCACTCTTTAGACGACACCTTGCTTTCGGGAGTGTAATAGTGTACCCATGTCTCGTCTGCAGTGAAGATTCGCGTCAAAAAACCGTCCCCCTTCGCCTCGTATCGCGTCAGCAAGCGGCGACAAACTTTCAACCGCATGAATTTTTGCTCGAAGTTCAACAGTTTGGGAACCCATCGCGCCGTTATTTTGCGATATTGAAGGTGTTCGTGGATGATAGACTCTACACTACCAATACTAATGCCGACTTCAGCCGAAATGTTTCGAACATTCATCCTACGGTCCTCCAAAATGAGTTGTTCTACGCGGCGAATGTTGTCTGGTGTGATGCTGGCTCCTACGGTCCTCCAAAATGAGTTGTTCTACGCGGCGAATGTTGTCTGGTGTGATGCTGGTTCGCGGTCGACGATCATGCGGCTCATTCTCGACAGTTTCGCAGCCATCTTTGAACGCTTTGGCCCATTTAAACACAGCAGACCTACTCAGGCACTCACTACCGAACTGATTTCGCAAACGCCGAAGAATTTCCGTGTTTTTAACGCCTTCCTACACCAAAAAACGAATGACAATACGTTGCGCAACAGCGGTCGGTACTTGATGTTCACTCATGGTCGAAGCACGCGCGTGAAACGTGCGTTCGCGACGAAAACTATGCCCCACTATTCGTAAGGGACCCAGCTATCACATACTCAAGCGGCGACCTTCAATACATACAGGTGCGCCATCTACAGCGTTTGTCTCGATCATATTTGAACCGCCCTCGTAGTATGTAGCAGAAGCCTGTTACGTTACAAAAATTAAATTTAAATGAATGTACTATTATTAAATATTACGTGATTGCTACGAAACTTTATTGTTGATATTATGGGGTTGATTATCGTTGGCCGTCAATATTTTTAACCTCGGATGTGTTTCAGGGATGCAGGGGTGTGCTAACCGTAACTATAGAGGTATACTATTATTAACCTATTGTATTTTGAGAAGATATCAAAATTCCTTTATTTTTAGTTTTCTATGCTAGGTGGAAGCCACCTTCCTGTAAGTTTTCTTATTTGTAAGTGTAATGCCTGCTACAGACAATGGCCCAGCCCCGGCCATTCGGGGCCATCGCAATTGTGTGGACGGGCGGATGGGTTTCAGTGGCCAATGCCGCGTAACCGTCATTTCTGTCAACAGCGATGGGCCATCGGATGGCCACAAATGGCGTCGAGAGCCATTTTCCTCCACGCGATGGCCCATCGCGTACACGGCTGACAACAACTTTCAACAGCTGCTTAATAAGTCAGGCTACTGCACACGGATAATTGTGCTGTCGTTTCGTTCGGAAAAAAATGTCAGTGTAGTCAAGTGGCTAGCACATTATGAACAGCCAAATACCACACGTCTTTACCGTCCAGCGATTCATAGAGTGGAAGAGTGCAACGAATGCCGAGCCGAGCCCTCCTGGTATCCATACGCGAGGGGATCAATCACCAAACAAGCAATTTGTCCGCTCGATGAATGGGTGGACGCGAGAGACTCTTGGTGCTTGGTTGAGCTAGTCACTTCGCTCGTGACTCCGGGAGTTGAGTCACGAGTGGTCTGAAACTGTCGGATACTTAGAAATATCGGTATCAAATTAAAGATTTAACCAGACTGTTTTGGGCGCATATGTGAATCTTGATCCACTTGTTTTGTTTATAACTGCCGTGACACACAGAGCGACAGCTGTCAATTTCAATGGCCCACTATACGCAATTTCCTGATGGCCCATCGAAGACCATTGTGTGGACGGACAATATTTGAATTGACATTTGGTGTGTGATGGCGGCCATCAAAGTGACCATCGCGATGGGCCATTGTCTGTAGCAGGCATAACGGTCTCGAAATGCAAGGAGGTGGGACAAATTACGATCTCATATTTTCTCCTCTACCTCTTTTCCCCTTTTTTTCAAGTTTGATGAAAATGCCAAAAATGGAATGTACTCGGTAGTGCCTTTCTCATGATACCCCGCTTGCCTATACCCGACGAAAATTTTTTTTTACCTTAATTTCCCCTCTATGGGGACCTCCCCTTAAAGTTAGCCTTTAACGACGCATCGCTTTCTCCGGCGAATTATAATAATTCTACACATTCCCACAAAATTTCATGTATGTAGCTTCAGCCCTTCGTGAGATATTCTATGGGCAGACGGACAGACAGATAGACATTTGACCGATTTCATAAGGGTTTTGTTTTTACTACAAAACACCAAAAATCCACTGCAGGCTCTAGAGACACTTCTATTCTACTAACTTTCACTATACCACTACCACTTATGTCAGAGAAGCCTAGCCTCACCAGTTGAAGTGAATTTAGTGAAAAAAAAAATTATAAAATAAAAATTATCTCTAATAATCGCCAAATTCCCATTGGGGACTTGGAGATTTTGTGTTTGAGAGCAATTGTTTTGGAGATTTTCTAATTGAGGATAAAACTAAGATAAATTTTTCTACATTTTAGATTTTAAAAAATTTCATTTTTTTTTCTCATTTCATTTCAGATTTATTTGTTACACGAGTGTCACCATCCAAGACGTTTGATTTACTGAAGGACGATTTTGACTACTTTTTAATTACGGTAGTACTAATTGCCCTCATTACGGGCTCATTTTTCGCAAAGCACCTATCGGCGAGAAAAGCCTTGAAACAAGCTTGGAAATAAAAAAAATATAATCTTCTAGTGATAAATAATTCTTTTGATATACGATTGGGTAGATCAGTTTAGTATTTGTAGTTTGTATTTGATGCACATCTTGTAAAATGTGTAGGCATTTAATTTTTTTTGGTTTGGTTATAAAGAATATTGTGTTAAATTGTACTGTGAAATTCCAATTACGTTCTCCTTATGGTTCAGAGTGGTCACACTCGCATTCACTCTAAGATTCTAACTTTGACACGAATTTGTATTGAAGTGTACACACAACCCATTGTTCCGGCTACAGTTCTATAAAGTATTGAAGTGGCATCGCATGACTTCTATTCTTTGTGACGTTCTAATAGATGCTTGGTATTCAAGCAGCATTCTTTGAGCCATATCGAAAATAAAACATTTAATTAAATAATTTAAATACCAAAAGTTTTTTTTTGTTATATTCGTTCTTTCCTTCTCTGGGTGTGTTGATAAGAATCTTATAATTCGAGAAAGTCCATTTATGGGACTAATCCTGATGAACTAGACATATTTTTAGCGTTTGTTATTTATGTTCATAATAACTTGGGTATCTGTAAACGATCATGTGAAACATTTAATTTAGTTTATAAAAAAAAATAGATACACTATTAATATATATACAATAATATTGTGTTTTTCTGGAAGTATTTCTGAATAGTCCGGATGGCACGTCCGCGTTCTCTGCACTGGGCCCCGATTCGATTCCTACTGAATGCAGTAGTTTTCGATAAGAAAAGGGATTTACTTGTCGGACTATGAGCCCACTCTGCTGTTAAATGAGTACTCATTTAGGGTGAGTTACTCGGTTGAGAGTGTTGCTGATCGCACACCTCTGCACAAAACACGACGTCACGATCTAGTAAATGAGATGATGCTGGCACCGATAATACTTGGATTTGAAATGATGTGCTAGATAGGATAATTTTCTTCCTCTTCCTCCTCTCTGTCTAAGATTCTTTTCGTAATGTATATTAGAGATTTCAAATAATTTTTGGAGCACGAAACCCATGGTTGGGAGGGCTAGTTTGCGCCCACAACATCTGGGGCCCAGAACGAGGCTCAACTGACCTGGAAGGGAAAAGGATCTGTCATAATTGGACGGTTTCCCCTTTTTAATATATTTTGGTGACCTCGGTGCCATCTTTTGTATATACTGGATATTGTCCGGTGTTTGTAGTTTGTTCTAAAATAATAGACGGCGTAACCTGTCCAAAAACTACAACTTTTATTTTGTATGCAAAAACATGTATTTCGAGAGCCACTTACTCTCTTCTTCAGTACAATGGTTACTAAAAATATGGCAGAATTACAATTCGTTAAATCATCATCATCGTGGCGCGACAGCCCGACGTCGGGCCTTGGCCGCCTGGATCATTGTCCTCCAATTATCTCGGTCACGTGACCGCGTCCTCCAATTTTGGGAGCCCAGCAGCTGCGCGGCGTCCACACCTACTGAGCTCTCCCAACGAGATCTCGGTCGTCCTCGCAGTCTCGCTCCGTCGACTCGTTCTGCATTCATTACTCTCTTAGGCATGCGATCATCGTCCATTCTTTGTACATGCCCTGCCCATTGAAGTCGTTGTAGTTTGACGATTTTCGAGACTTCGAGACCAGCTCATCGTACAGTTCATACAACTCATGGTTGTACCGGATGCGCCATCCATCTCGATCGCAAACAGCCCCGAAAATTCGCCGTTCAAAAGTGTCTAGCATGTTTTCGGAGGCTTGAGTTAGGGTCCATGCTTCGCAGCCATAGCATAGCACTGGTCGTATAATGGTTTTGTACACGCGGAGCTTCGTGTTTCTGTGCACATGCTTCGATTTCATTATGGGGAGAACCGAGAAAAAAGTCTTATTAGCTAACTGTATCCGTCGCTTGATTTCGTCAGTTTCATTGGCGTCGCTTGACAAGTTGCAACCCAGGTAAATGAAGTTGTTCACGAACTCGATGTTGAGGTCCCCCACATTGATGCTTGGTTGTGCAGGTGTCCTTGTCACCGATTGCATCATTATTTTAGTTTTACCCTCGTTAATACGTAATCCAACTTCCTTTGCAGCGGTATCGAGCATATGCAGAAGTTCTTCTGCGTCAGCCAATCTTCGGGACATGATGTTGATGTCGTCGGCGTACGCTGCTAATTGTGTCGACTTGATGAGTAGCGTCTTGCTGTTGTCCATATTCATGGCCCGAATAACGTATTCCAGTGCCAGGTTGAAGAGCGTCGGTGCCAGTCCATCGCCCTGTTTCAAACCAGTGCGTGTTTCAAATAGATCAGTAAGTCTATTCTGGATCCTGACTTGTGAGACGGAGTTGGTCATCGTCATCTTTGTCAGTCGCACTAATTTTGCCGGTATACCAAATTGCAGCATGATGTTGTACAGTACTCCACGATCGATACTGTCGTATGCCTGCTTAAAGTCGACAAAGATTTGGTATACGTTTACGTTGTATTCCCAGCACCTCTGGAGTATCAGTTTGACTGAGAAGAGCTGATTGGTTGTGGAGCGACCAGGTCTGAAACCGCTTTGATATTCGCCAATGACTCGTTCTGCGTACGGTTTTATTCTATTTTCCAGAATTTTCGTCAAAATTTTATAGGACGTACAAACTAGTGAGATGCCCCTGTAGTTCTCACACCGCAGTTTATCTCCCTTTTTATGAATTGGACAGATGATGCTTCTGCGCCAATCGACTGAAATCTCCTCGTTCTCCCATACTCGCAGGTGTAATTGATGTATGGCATCAACTAGACTCGTTCCACCGAATTTTAGCAGTTCAGCTGGAATCTCGTCAGCGCCCGGCGCTTTATTTCGTTTTAGTGACCGCAAGGCGAGATCAACTTCCTCTACTGTCGGGGGTTGAATGGGTGGGCCTAGATCAACAATATCGCCGAGAGCTTCCTGTGTGGGGATGTTAGATGGTCGGTTTAGAAGCTCTTCAAATAAGAGGCCCATCGCTTGTTAATACCATCGGTGTCGCTGATGATGTTTCCATCCTTGTCCTTACAAAGGCTAGTCCTGGGTTGGTAGCCGTTCTTAATTGTATTTACTAGTTGTACGTTTGTCTGGTGTTCCTATTAGCTAAGTTTTCGTTTATGTTCAGCAACTGCTCGTCAAAGTATTTACGTTTCTTACGTCTAATTATTCTATTCGATATTCGCCGTAGCTCGTCATATTTTTCTCTTCTGGCTCTGGTTCCTCGTTGAATCCATTGTCTGTAGGCCTCGTTTTTCGCGTCAAGTGAGTTTTTGCATTCTTCGTTGAACCAGTCATTTCGCGCTCGCCGGGCTTTATATCCCACGACCTTCTCTGCGACATCCTTGATGGTACCCTTGAGTTCTTCCCAGAACCCATGGACGCCTGTGTTGCTGATGTTGTGTAGCATAGGTGATAGTTTTTCCTCAAGGGCGGTAGTATACGCCACCGCTGTAGCATCTATTATATTATTATATACTTTGGGGGATAGCCGAAGCAGACCACTAACGTTTGGGTCCCTTTTCGCCCCCTCCCGGTCATCAGTGACTTCCAGATGTCGACTGATAATTGTCGACCTCTTTCTTCATCACTGAGTCCCGTGTTATTGCAAGCATTTGTTTGAAGCTGAGTTCACTCATGGCTTCTACACTTATCGTGTGCCTGCCTGTGATCCTCAACCTCGTGCTAGCCAGTGCTGGACATTCGCACACAATGTGTGCCGCCGTCTCGGCCTCCTCCAGGCATAGCCTGCAAACGTCATCTTCCCCGATTTTCATCTTGGCCAGATGAGCCTTAAAATTACCATGCCCTGTGACCAAGGCAGCTATCCAGCTTAGAGTACTCCGTTTATAACTAAGTACCTTTCTCGCTTCCCTGCCTAAAGGGCTGGTCATTGCATTCCGAGCTTGTTTGCAAGTGACTAGCTCCTGCCATCTTTGTTGATGCATGGAGTCCATCCACTTCCCAACCTTCGCTCCAATCATGCCGTTCCCCAGAGCAACTCTGGGTTCTGGGCCAATGAAAGTTGCCGCAGATCCCTGTTTTGCTAGGGCATCCGCCGCCTCATTTCCTGTTGTACCTATGTGTCCTTTTACCCACATCAGCGTAACCTCATTTTCTGAGGCACACGTGTTGAGCTTCCGGACACACTCTAGTACCAGTTTAGAGTTTATGTTCGTCTGCTGCATGCGTCTGATCACCGATTGGTTGTCCAGTGCAATAAGGATTTTCTTCCCCCGCACCTGACCTTCAAGCAAGTGGTCCAACGCATGCAACAAGCCAAGCATCTCTGCCTGGTATACGGACACATACTCTCCTAGACTAAGCGCACATGCTAGGTTTAGCTCTTCAGAGTAAACCCCCGCCCCCGCTTTACCGTCCATTAAAGAGCCATCAGTAAAAATGCTGATGTCATTGTACATACACTCATTATGTATGTTTCCATCTGCAATGTGAGTCTTGTGTAGTCTTTCAACTACCCTACGTCTACTCATGCCTTCTACCGGCATTAGAGTCTCCCTGACCTCATCATGAATAATGTCTAGGATGCTCTTATGACCGCTGCTAGTTCCAAAGCGATGCCACATGGCATCCCTTTCCATGCGTATTGCCGAAAGCGCCGCCGTTTTCTTTATAAATAAGTCCAACGGCGGCAGTCCCAGCAATGCCTCCATTGCTCGCGTTGGTGTGGTGCGCATTGCACCACATATGCTTACGCAAGCTATCCTTTGTACCCCATCTAGCTTCTGCCTTGTGGTATTCTGCATGGCTTTTGGCCACCATACCACTGATGCGTAGGCTAGAATAGGTCTTACCATCATTGTGTAAATCCAGTGTGTCGCTTTAGGTGAAATTCCCCACCTACGAGCACACACTCTCTTACATTGATGCAAAATCCTTTTCGCTTTTTGGATCTTTTCATCAACGTGAACATTCCAAGTTAGTTTCGCATCTAAGGTAACTCCTAGATGCTTCACTTCCTTCGACACCTTGATTTCCGAACCAAAAAGCCGTAAGGGAGTTATCTCTATGTCTTTCCTCTTACGAGTAAAAATCATAGTGTTTGATTTACTAGCGTTTATGGTTAGCTCTTGCTCATTACACCATTCTTCGGTTACTTTGAGAGCTTGTCCCATGCAACCTAGAATTGTGTCCATGAACTTTCCACTGACCGTGAGTGCCAAGTCATCGGCGTATCCTACAGTGTGTACGCCCATCGAGTCCAGCTTCCAGAGAAGACTGTCCACGGTGATGTTCCACAGTAGAGGCGAAAGAACACCTCCTTGTGGGCATCCTCGGACTACCTTACCCCGTATTCTGTCACATCCACTGCTAAGATTTACCGCCCTCTGCTTAAGCATAGAGTCGATCCACTTAATTATAATGTAATCAACCCCCCGCTCAATCAGGGCGTTCCTTAGTTTGGTAAAGGAGATTTTATCAAAAGCACCCTCTATATCCATAAAAGTAGACATAGCGATCCCGCCATTGTTAATCTCTCTCTCTGCAACTCTAACAAGTTCATGTAGAGCGGTTTCCGTAGATCTGCCTGCTCTATAAGCATGTTGGCACCTACTCAGAGGACTATACATTAGCGTGGTGTTCTCCAGGTAGTCCACCAACACCCTTTCCATTGTTTTCAACAGGAATGATGTAAGGCTAACCGGCCTGAAGGACTTTGCCTCTGTATAGTCTTTCTTTCCCGGTTTAGGCAGGAAGACCACATTAGCCTCCCTCCATGCCTTCGGGATGAAGCCTGCTGAAAGACAGGCGACGAATATATTCCGGATCCTATCTAGTAGAGCGCTCATGCCCCACTGTAATAGTGCCGGGAATATTCCGTCCATTCCAGCCGTTTTAAATGGAGCAAAAGAGTTTATAGCACTTTTGACTCCATTTGGAGTTATTATCCTCTCAGCTTCTTGTTGACTTACCCCACCAGCTCCCATGTTAGTTTGAGGCCATGGTTGGTCTGACTTGAAACTTCCAGGAAAATGTACCTCCATCAGGGCCTGCAACGTTTCTTCCACTGTTTCTGTCATGGAACCATCAACTTTGCGTATCAGCCCCATTTCCGAAGCAGTGTCTTTCGATATCATCTTCTGTAATCTGCATACTTCTGACGTATCCTTCATGCTAGAGCAGAATTCCCTCCACGTATTTCGTTTCCGAAGACGTAAGGTTCTTTTCGGCTCCCTCTTTTTATCCTTGTATAGTTCCCAAGAGTGAGAGTCTCTCTCCCTCATGTAACGGTTAAAGGCTTTCCTTGTCTCTTTTTTCATAGACTCCAGTTCCCTACTCCACCATGGTGTTGGGTCCTTTTCGTCCACTACTGTGGAGGGACAAGCGTGTTCGAAGGCGCGATTAATAGCGGAGTTCAGTTGTTCCACTGTTCGCTCTATCTCGACCGTATTCCGTTGGTATTCCGTCTTGAATATCCTCGACTTGTTCCAATAAATATGTCTCGTACTTAACACGATCAGTATTTTTTGGCACTCTTATACGTTTGCGTTCGCTACTCCGTTTTCTGCCATACAGAATTTCAAACTGGATAGCCCTGTGATCAGACATGGTTAGCCTGTCCACCACTCTCCAATTCTGAACTCTGTCAAGCATATTAACAGAGCTTAGGGTAATGTCGATCACCTCAGCCCTTCGTGCATCCACGAAGGTGGGAGCGACCCCCTTGTTTGCTACCAGCAGATTGTACTTTTCCACAAATTCTAGCAGCTGCTGTCCTCTGGGATTGTCATCTGTGCTGCCCCACACAGTGTTGTGCGCATTGGCATCACAGCCTATGATCAGGGCCATATCTCTTTCTTTACAATACCTTACCAGATTTTCTACTTCCTCTGATGGAGGTGGTTCTGGTGCATCATAAGGGAGATATGCTGATGCAATTAGGAATGATCCTGCACCACTGCCGATCATTACTACCGTAAGATCAGGCGAGCAGAGATGCATCATTTGTACTGCACGTTTTCCATGACGCACCAGGATGCATGTCCTTATTTTACCGTCCACCTGTGCATGGTACAGATTTGCGGTTTGTTGTGACAAACCCCTAATTTTGTTTTGTAAAATCCAGGGTTCCTGTATTAAAGCTATGTCCAGTTTCTCTTCATCAAAGCATCTCGTCATCATCGCTGATGCCGCTTTACTATGATGAATATTCAGCTGGCACACAGTTAGTGTTTCTTTGTTCGGGCCCGCCACCATCCCTGATAGTCAGCAGATTGAACGTTGATCAGAGTGCACGTTGTCTGAACTAACCTCTCCGCGCCTTCTGGCGCGTCATTGTCCGCTCCAACAACGCCTCCCTTCTTCCCTGGAGCGTCTTCTTCAGAGACTAACCTCTTCAACCCTTGCGAGTCTTCGCTGTCCGTCTCATTGGAATTCCTCCAGCCACTTTCTCCAAGAATGTCTTGATGTATTTTCATATTCTTGTTTTTATTTATTGATTCAGGTTTGGGTTTCCCGTTCTCGGACCACAGCCGAGGCAACTGCCAGCATATTGCTTCCCGCTACTCCCCGCCCCTATAGGAACATTATGACGATCCGGCCGTTCTTTCCTCTCTTTGTGCCGCGAAGCAGACTCCCTCGCGACCTCCCGAAAGTTCCGTAGGCGTTCATGCCACTCTGCACCTGCTACCCTTGAAGCAAATCAAGGTTTCTCTCCTAGTCTAACAGATCGCTACTCTGTAGACCGCGGTTCAACAGGTGCAAGAAAGGAGCAAAGTAAAGTGTTGGATCCGGAACCCCGCAGGTGAACTTTCACCTCAGTCACCAGCTCCAACCTCACACCTGGTCGCCGTGCCACCTATGCAGAGAGTTTCATAGGCGCCCCTCTGCCAACGTACGGTCGGGGAGACAGTTTACACTACCCATACAACTGGTTATTGTACAGATGTGTGGCAGTAACTTGCTCCGTTTGTGATGACCATTTGCGTCCCTGGTCACCTTCCCCCGATGGGCACGGTCGCATAACACCCCGGGGATTTAGGACATTTGACACTCCGTATGGGCTACCTTCGCCAAAACTATAGAACACAAGAGTTGGCCAAGTAGGGAGTGTGTCGATTGCTTACATATCGCAAAACGGCGGTACTCGCGTAATGTGATAGTACACGCAACCGGCCCCATAGCTCAGCCTTCGCTATTCGCGAAGTTACCAGCGGCCACCACGCGGAGGTGCTATGTAGACTTGCCCATGAGTTTCCCCACAGACCTGACCACCTCAAAAGCTTATCAACCGCAAAGATTTTGGGAGGGCTGATTCTTGATTGGTGCACTGAGGAAATTCTACATCTGTAGGTCGTCTTCACCAAGTGATGATCTGAGTCGCAGTTTGCTCCTCGATAGGAGCGGACATCCATGACACTAGATGCCCATCTCCTGCAAATGAGGACGTGGTCAATTTGGTTGACGGTATGTGCGTCTGGAGACTTCCAGGTCTGCTTGTGAATGTGTCGATGCAGGAAGCACGTAGAGCTTACGACTAGATTCCTGCTGCAGGCAAAGTCGATAAGTCGCTGGCCGTTATCGTTACATTCTTCATGGAGGCTGTGGCCTCCAGTGGTCCCCCGGTGCCAACTTTAATTTCCGACTTTCGCGTTAAAGTCTCCCAGCAGCAATTTGACGTCGTTTGTTGGAAGTGAGTCGTAGAGAGTTTCAAGGCGGGCGTAGAACTCGTCTTTTACTGCGTCTTCTTTAACTTCAGTGGGGGCGTGCACATTGATGAGCCAGAGATTGAAGAATCGAGTCTTGATGCGAATCGCACACAGCCGTTCATTTATGGGTTTGAAGTCAGTAATATGCGGTTTGAGGCGATTGTTCACTTTAAATGCTACTCCAAACTCCTTGCGGCCCGATGGTTTGCCACTTGTAAAAATTGTGTGCGATTTCTTGTCATTAATCTCGCTGCCAAGCCAATCTGTTTCCTGGACTGCAGTAATGCTCAGTTTGTACTTTTCGACCTGTTGAAGGAGGGCCTTCTCGGCCCCCGGTTTGTTCAGGGAGCGTACATTCCAGGATCCGAAAGAATAATCCTTTAGTCGTTTGCGTGGTCGTCGTTGTTGATCCGTCCAATCCGAGGCTTTTGTTCCAGGTTTCTTGACATGGAGTGGTTTTTACAAGGACGAGTTGTCAGCACGTCGCTTAACCCCACTCAGGGGATGGCCTCGGAGATAGCTGCTTCAGATGGTTTAATAAACGTGCTGGAGCCCACACAACTATGTAGCAGGTCCAACTACGCAAGTCACTCCATCCTACTAAACCTGAGACGCTTAGGTGTTCGTCAGCCATTCAGGCTACAGCTATCTGCCTTTTCCAAACTGTCTTATCGCTAAGACATTGGCCGTCAGCGAATTGATACACTGCCGTTACCAGGGAGCGCCCACGCGGAGGACTATGGAAAAGGTCTTTGCCCCCCACAATTCGTTAAATACTCCACTTATATTTATGACAGGTAGACAGGGGATAATGATAATTAAAAAAAGGAAAAAGATGATATTAGGTAATTATCCACTTTCTACCTGTTTTTATCATACTTATTTGCTAGAAATTTTATTAGGCGTGATTGGCAATTCCCTTTGTCGGTGTTCAGCAATCGTTGCATGATATTTTGTATAGGTATTTTATATGCCGCTCTTCTCCTTCAATATTAGCGAGTCTTTCGCACTTCCCAGGATGTTCCTCAAAGTCGTATTCCTACTCGAGCCGACTACCTGTAAATGAAAATAGTAATATCATCTTTTTCCTTTCTTTTTATTATTATCCCCTGACTACGTGTCATAAATACAAGTGGAGTATTTAACGAATTGTAATTCTGCCATAGTTTTAGTAAACATTGTACTGAAGAAGAGAGTGAGTGGCTTTCGAAATACATGTATTCGCATACAAAATAAAAGTTGTAGTTTTGGACAGGTTTATTGTTGAATTTAGCAAAAATCCTCACCGAGACTTAGGTCAGATGTTGGAGAAGTTAATATTCACTTTCAACGTAGAAAAATCCGTAAATTAGCGCTATCTTAATTCGTCAAAGTATTCGAATACACATCGATTTAAAAATTTGATGAGCTATACGAGTATAATAAAAAGCATGCAGACATTAACAAAACAAATAGGCAAACAAATGCCAGAATTATATAATACTCCTAAACGAGTGGAACAAGTAACTGACCAAAGGCTAATCAGTGAATACCATGAGTCTATTCACGGAGGTCCCACCGGAATAATAAAACAAAAATATTTCTGGAAGAACATGAACAAAATGGTCAAGGGATTCGTAAATAAATGCGGTTCCTGTAGTAAAAATAAAATAACTAAACACCTCAAAGAGAGTTTTGTAATAACTGATACCCCGAAAAAATGTTTTGAAATAGTATCAATCGATACTTTCGGACCTTGTAATGAACCATATTCTGGTTTAGTTGTTCTGCTTCTACTGGCCGATCTATGGCAGCACCTGATGAGTAAGAATCTGTCGGTGGTACGAAACCAGAGGCCAAGGCCTGATGCGAACACGAGGGATTCTGCGCCGTCCGCCAACTATTCCATCCTTATCGCCCCACTTTTTTTGATCATTCCCCATTTTATCTCCCCTGTTTGTGTTGTTTTCCCCAGGCCTATGAATTTTTGTTAATACGTAAAGGACAGGGGCAACGAGCGGCGAAAACTCCGCCCACGTCTCCCGAACTGAGCTACAGCAAGCATAGGCCGCTGCTTAGCTCGTTGAGAGGCCCTTTTCTTTGCCGGATGGCACAACCCGACCTTCACGATCATATGCTACCTGAGGCTCCGTCTCCGCGGTCATCTTCGGATGCCCACCAAACCGTCCATTACATATTTGGCGCCCAACGTGGTCAAGGGTTGGGGGTTTCCAACAATATTGGCGCAAGAAATCCATGGTTGGGGGGCAAGGCAGCGCCGAGCCCATAACATCTGGAGACCATATAGAGCCGTTCAAGATCAAAAGGATCATCTGGATTGTAAAGGTGAAGGATCTGTCCTGATTGGACGGTATTCACGTCTTCGTTATATCTTCGGCCTTGTGCCTGTTTGTAGTTTGACTGATGCAGCCTTGTGTCCCTGCACGGGATTTTGTATTTTTTTTCGTATTTTGAGAGTTTGACGTTCGTCGTCACAGTTAGGCTGCGCGCAAGTTGGCACACGTTCGCGTGTCGCGTTCACGTGTTTTATGTCAAACGGTTTGTGTCTATGGTTTGCAGCCAAAGATGCGAATCTGTCAATTTGATAGATGCTCGGCTGTTGTCGTATCACCAAATTGGATTCATTATTGTGTATTAACGCCAATAGTTTAGTATGAAATGTGTGTTTATGCACATCCTACTAGTCCCCAGTCGTTTGTTTTGCCACTCAATTCTTACCTAATTATTCATTTTAAAGCACAATAATGAACTCAAATTGTTGATACGACAATAGCCGAGCATTTGTCATATTGACAGCTTCGCATCTTTGGTTGCAAACCATAGACCCAAACCGTTTGACAGCAAACACGTGAACGCGACACGCGAACGTGTGCCAACTTGCGCGCAGCCTTAGGTTTCTCTTTTTGTATCTTGTTCTTTTTGATAGTTTATTTCGCGTTCTTTGCTTTGAGTAACGGGCAGACGTGCGATATCTTTCTTTGTTGATAATGGAGGAGGCCGGTGACTGCCGTGTTTCTCCCACCCCACTACTCCCGACAGCTGAGCTGGTCTGCCAGCGCACGTCCCAGGTGGTCCTCGGAGAGTGGTTACTTGACATGACACTAGGTGTCCGATAGGCCTTTACGGCCATACCAACCATCGTCCTCCGGTATCCATTATACTGTTACATGTACGGAGTGGGTATCTCTTACGACACACACTGTACTAAGCTCATCATAATCTCGAATGATCGATAACAAGTGTCAGCTGACATGGGCACTAGCGGATTCTCGAATCTTCGTTGAGTAGTGGAAACCCGAGACTAGAACATCTTGAAAAATCTAGAATCTTCGCTAATTGACGGATGCATGGGTCTAGCAGCTATATAAAGGCAGATGTCACCAAAGGAAGGGATAAGTAGAAAGACTCGACACTCAGTGGCAATCGGATCGGTATACAGTATCCGCTCGGAAGTCGAAGCGCCGTTATTGTTGTTATTGCTAGTTATCAGTTAATTGTTAGTACGCGTGTGTGAGCAATTCGAACGGTTTGACAAGCGGTTAGACGAGCAGTTGTAGAATCAGTCGGTGGAAATATCGAGATTGCTCGACGAGAGGCAACGAGAAACCTCCAAGGAGTTCGAGAACGACCTCATGCAGGATGACGCCAAAGTGGATGGCGGGTTCGATACGATTGCCGAGGAGGTCGAAGGACTGAGGAGCGGACCGGAGCGCGTCGAAATATCAGGAGTCGCAAAGGCCGAGTCAGCCGTGGGAAATCTGAAGCGCCAGCTTTCGATGGTCAAACGTCCTGGGGCATATGCAGCACACAGCTCGAGGCCGCTGCGGTAGCCAACAGCTGAACCAATGGCGAACAGTCAACGAGGGCGGACAAGTTTCCGAGTGAAATGACAACGCAGATGAACGAGCGGTCAGCGCGTTTTGAGGAGTCGCTAAATGAGACGACAACGGCGTTGAATGGACCGACAACGAAGATGACCGAACAATCGGCAAAGTTAAACGAGCGGTTGGTGAGGTCGGAGGAGTCATCGCGGAGAGTGGCAACGCAGTTGCAACCGCAGAAGGACAACAGTTTGAATCCACAATTGGAAGAGCGGTCTGCGGGAGTCTGTAAGCTAAATGGCGAGAAGCTTCCTAGAGACTACATGAAGTTTAAACGGATGCGGGTGGGCGCCCAGATCGGAAACGTGTATGATGGATTCGAGAAAGTCGGAAACTCGAAGAACGATCTGGAACGTGTGGAAACGCCGGGATTCGTTAGGGCCGAACTGTCCGCGAAGGTTTCAAAAAATCCCCTCGTTTCCACCGTTCTATATTTGATGGTTCGATGGAAGTTTGGTCGTGGTTGTGCTCGTCCATGGGTGGCGACCTTTAGTACATATACAATCGGACAAATATCCTTTAGGTAGCAAAATCATTTTGTATGTTTACTATTCCAAATAATTACACAAAGCGGACATTTTGTTACACCTCCTGCGCCGCCAACATTTCAAATGTGGAACTATTTAACAGAAGAAATCCTGCACTCACGTTCTATCGAGAGCAACTTAGATCAAATTGTTAGTGTAATTGTGTGGTCTTAACCTTTGAAGAGAGAGTATATGAGGAAATGAAAAAGAGCGAGAGAAACGAAGTAATTCGGCACAAGTGAGGAAGTAGGAAGGGGGATGGAAATTTGACATCTCTTTTGCTCTATATGGCAGAGAGACAGACTGGAATGTTATTGTTCCAATTGGAAAAGTAGGAGAGGGGATGACATCTTGCGTGCTTCCTGTGCTTTTACATAGACTGCACGGGTGTTGCGCAGTGGAGGGCGTGTGCCTTTCTCTTTAGTTTTTACGACTGGAATTGCTTCAAATAGTTTAGTGTTGAGTATATGCGGATTGCCCTCCATAGGTATTCTCTATGGTCTTAACCTGCTCTGCTCTATATGGATCTTGAAAAAAATGCATACCACTATAAGTCAAAGTGTGCGTTCAGAAGGAACTGAGCAACTTCCGCTCAGCGAACATGTTCAGAACGAGCGGGTTCAGAAGTGACCGAGCAACTTCTGCTCGGGTGAGCATGATCAAATTTCACCGAGCAAGAAATATTTCTGCTCACTGCTCAGTGGTCAGGTTCTTCTTCTTCTTTTTCAACCTCACGCTCATGTTGCGATTTTCAACTTTTGACAGTTGTCAAATTGGTTGTTGTGTTTTCACCGTTTTCGGCTTCTAGTTCTTTGGTTTTCGGGTGCTTTTGATTTTGTTTTCTCTCGTTGTTCGTTATTTTTGTAATGGACAGCGTGGGATTCATGTATTTTCCACTTTTCAGCACTTGACGTCTAAAATTGTCATCGTCAGCTTTTAGCTGGTCGATTTGTCAGCTGGTGAAGTAGCGTTCAGCAGGTGCAGACTCCAAACCGAGCCGCTCCGGAGCTACTCGCGATCAGTTGCGGAGCTGTTCGCGAGCGGTTTCTGCTCTTTTGCCACCTTCTGAACGCACTCAAAGACGCGAACCACTATGCATCGCCCGGTGAACTAGAAAGTTCCTTAGACGGCTATGCAGTCCCCGCTTGCTGAACCCTTCTTCTGTTGTCACACACTTTATATGAAAGTCAGGGAGGAAGAAGAAAAGCGCGAGCGGAAATATTTCTTGTCTGGTGATCATTTGATCATGAAGTTGCTCGGTATCTTCTGAACCCAGCCGGTGTTCCCTATAATTTGTTGGGTAAATAATAATTCATCACAAACTTGTCAACTCTGAAACTTTTTAAAACAATTTATAAAAGTTATTGCGACTCGCTTGGCATTTCATGTCATTTGGACGACCTTGCAACCACATGACGAGGTGGCCGAGTGGTTAAGGCGTTGGACTGCTAATCCAATGTGCTCTGCACGCGTGGGTTCGAATCCCATCCTCGTCGGGAACTTTTTTCTCGGTTTTTCGTCTGTCCAAAAATACTGAGCGTACATTTCCGAACTGTTCTCCTAATAATTTTATTGTTCAACCAATAATTTGATTCACGGGTGTGGAATGTAATCAAACAAGCTATGTACAAAAACGACCAACAAATATTTTTTATTCGCTATGAACTCGCGTCGTGCAACTTATTCGCCAAATCGGCGAACTCCTCATGTGCTTCGCAGTGCTTGATAAGGTTCTCCGAAATCACAGAATCCCCATGCAGGGCCCCGGTGAGAGAGCATGCCATACTGGCGATGGTGTCCGTGTCACCGCCCAAGGAAATCGCATACTCCAAAGTTCTACGGAACGGGTTGTTCGACTACAAAAATAAAAGTATAAATTCAGCCAATGGCACGGTGCGTTTGTTGGCAGTGCTCACCTCTATACCATCGATTGGATTCTGTGCCCGCAAAAAGATGTAAACGGCCGTCGGGACTGAGTAAATAGCCGAAACCTCGTGGCCCAGATTGTTGAGGACTTCCTCTTCCGACGGCGGGTTCGGGGCGTCCAATAGACGTTTCACTTCTTGCAGCAGTTTTATGAACGTCGGCCCAGACGACTTAATATCAACTCCATCAGATTCACTTTCGATGTTCTCAATTTTCGGGAGTAGCTCGTCGAGGAAGTCACCTTTTGAGAAGGTTGCCGGATCCTGACGCACGCAAATATTGGCCGCCGTGGCTTGAACTATGGCCCCGACGATTCCCAAATTGTGACTGTGTGTGATTTCGGCAGACTTCACCGCCATTTCAACCAATTTTTCCGGTTTATTGTGGCAGAACAAGCCAATGGGGGCCACGCGCATAGCCGCTCCATTTCCGTACGAGCCACTTCCCTGAAATTGCTCCTGCGCGGGACGTAAGACATCCTGAAATCGCGATTGCAGTAGCTTTCGAAATACTTGACCTACTGCACTGCCGTAGCCCCGATTCGGTTGCGCTGCGTGCTCCTTGACGAACGCTACGGCCAATTGCTTCTGGTCAATGTCCTTGTGCTCGATCAGACATTGAATCACCGACTTGGTCATGGCTGAATCGTCCGTGTACTTCTTCACGGGCGCTGTAAACCCACACGCACGTAAACAATCACGTGAAATCGATTTGAATACTAGGGCCCCTACCTTTGAAGTACGGCCCCTCCAGCTGGTTGAGACTTCTTCGGAGAATCGCTTTATCGCCATCGGACAACACTTGCCCTTCGTATGGTTCGCCGCAGCAGTCACCGACCAGGCCGCCCAGAATTGATCCACGAAATTTGGACAGCAAATTGGGCTGGTGCATGGCTCGCAACACTGTAAATGTCCTCATGGTTAATGCGCACAAGATGAACTGAACCGTAACACAGGCTAAAGATAGCGGTGCGACGGCGTACTTACATAATTCTGACGAGTGGGTAGCCGGTGCGGTACCAAACAACAGCTGATTTTGGGGAGTTTGTTTGTTTTTGACGAAATGTCATTAATGTCAAGTGATTGGGTGCGTTTAATGAAGGCGAGAGTGAGAGAATAGAGAATTGCTCTCTAGATCGGATATTTTTTCTCATCAGTACGTGTAAAACTAATAGTCACCACACACGATTGCGTGCAACCACGACTGAATTTCCATCGAATCATCCATTTCATAGAACGGTGGAAATTGAGAAGATTTTGTTCCGTACGTTCTATGGAAGCTCGGTCCTGGTTGTATGCGATATGTTTGGTTACCATTGATTTTGGACTCTCGGGAGACGGGTTGATTTTGGTAAAAGTTGTTGAGGATTTGGAATTTGCTCTTCGTTTGCCGGCACTACATTAATATTATATTACGTTTACACTATCCCCAGATTACTTCATCTGCAGCGTAATCTGGGTGTGGTGAGTTCAAAATTGTATGTATTTGACAGTCGCAGATTATCTCTGCTGGCGCAGATGAAGTAATCTGCGGATAGTGTAAACGTAATATTACGTTTACACTATCCGCAGATTACTTCATCTGCGCCAGCTGAGATAATCTGCGACTGTCAAATACATATAATTTTGAACTCACCACACCCAGATTACGCTGCAGATGAAGTAATCTGGGGATAGTCTAAACGTAATATAAGGCCGGGCTATATATTTCATGCACCCATCCGATCATACTCCGATCATACAGTCGGACGAGTGTATGAGAGGGAAATGACATGGGATTTCAGATGCGTTAGTTCACACATTTCCGACACGCGACCAATCATACTCCCACCAGACTCCGATCCAGTATCCGATCATGCTCCGATTGTGTAGACTATTCGTTTTCCGACTGCATGATGTGTCGATCGATGCGTATTTGTGTATTTCTCTTTGTGTTTCAGTTTCGTGCGGGACAGTTGTGCACTTTCGATTGCATTTGTAATTTGAGCTTTGAATTAGTTTTGAGGAAGATTTTCTTCTCCGGCTGCACACGACGCGTGTAAATTTATTATAATATTTGTGTAATTGTTGATTTTTGTGCTAATGGCGGCTATAAAACCGGAGGAGCTACTCGAAGAGGTCAGGAAGTACCGTGTACTGTATGACCAGACTGAAGAGCTGTACCGAAAAATCTGAGTGGAGTCGGAACGGTGTATGATATGTGTGTTCACCGCTTTCCGATCACGCACCGATCCGATTCTTGGAGCAAAATCGGACAGGAGTATGATCGGATGGGTGCATTAAATATGTGGGCCGGCCTTTATGCGTTATTCGCCGAGTCACGAGCAATTTCCCTGGTAGGGAAAAGGGTTAGGTAAACACGCATACAAATCAAAATAAAATTCAAGATACGACAAATGGGACAACGATTGGATCTTAGGATTTTTTAACAGATAGCTTTACCTAAACCCCATACGTATTAATAAGGTAAGAAATTAGTAGGCACCAAAGACACGGACATAATGTACAAAATTAAAACATTGAAGCTCCAAACTCCACCACACAAATCGCAAAAACTCAAATGCTGGCACCACATAATTATGCGGGATTCGCCGAGTCACGAGCAAAAGTTCGCAAATTGGTGAGCATCTTGTACATAAATATGGCCAACCACACTACTTGCAACTCGGCGAATCCCGAGCAAATGATCGTGCAAGATGCTTGCCAATTGGCGAACTTTTGCTCGTGACTCGGCGAATCCCGCATAATTATGTGGTGCCAGCATTTGAGTTTTTGCGATTTGTGTGGTGGAGTTTGGAGCTTCAATGTTTTAATTTTGTACATTATGTCCGTGTCTTTGGTGCCTACTAATTTCTTACCTTATTAATACGTATGGGGTTTAGGTAAAGCTATCTGTTAAAAAATCCTAAGATCCAATTGTTGTCCCATTTGTCGTATCTTGAATTTTATTTTGATTTGTATGCGTGTTTACCTAATATTACGTTTACACTATCCCCAGATTACTTCATCTGCGCCAGCTGAGATAATCTGCGATTGTCAAATACATACAATTTTGAACTCACCACACCCAGATTACGCTGCAGATGAAGTAATCTGGGGATAGTGTAAACGTAATATAACCCTTCTCCCTCCCAGGGAAATGATGATAACAGCTTTGGATTTCACTGACACTATGAAGAAAGCGCCTTAGCCACACTGATCCCATCATCCCTGTAAAAAAAACCATCAGAAATCACCACACACGACGAACCGAATGCTTCGCCACCAACACCGAATCAGGGTGGAATGTTCAAAGGAACGTGCGGATGAAAATTCGCCAATCCGCGTTGCTATCACGTGGTTCGTTAGTGATTCGGTATGTCGAGTGTGGCGTAGTGGTAGCTTCAAGGTCGCCACACATGATCGAGCAGAACCACGACCGAACTTCCAGCAAACGATCAAATATAATAGAATGGTGAAGATGAGATTTTTTTTCTATTGAGTTTGACCTGGTTCGATGCGTGCTCGCGACCAAAATGCTTTCCATGTATGGTGACCTATAAGATGGGCACAGACATGCGTCCATTTCGGTGCAAAAAGGATCTAATCTGCATGATCCCGATACAAATTTCGACGTTCAAATTTCACGCACCGACAATTCACTTGGAAAAGTTTCCTCTTTGGGATTTGATAGGCAATACAAAACACAAGCACAAAATTTGACTCCGTTCAGTTCGGATTTCATGTACAAGTGTCGTGGCGGTCGGGTTCTGGGTGGTGGATTTTGGGCGAGTTGATTATCTAACTTGGATCGCTCGCGGAACCATCAACTTGAACCCACACACTACGGCCTTCCGCACACGACGCAACTGGATTCGCAAACCTGTTTGCGATGTAACTAATTTGTTACGTTGCCTGTATATGGCAATGAGGATATGCGCACTCGAATCGACTAGTTGCAAAGCGGTTTGCGACGTGTTTGCAACGCGTTGCATGTGATCGGATTTTCAAGTCGTAAAGAAGTTATATTACGTTTACACCATCCCCAGATTACTTCATCTGCGCCAGCTGAGATAATCTGCGACTGTCAAATACATACAATTTTGAACTCACCACACCCAGATTACGCTGCAGATGAAGTAATCTGGGGATAGTGTAAACGTAATATTAGGCCGGCCGCATCTTGTGGCGTAGGCAGAGCAGCTCGCGCAGTGCGCATATGGCATTGTTGTTGTAACAATTGTCAAAATCTGATTTTACAACAACAATGTTATGTGCGCGCTGCGCTGGCTGCCCTGCCTACGTCACAAGTTGCGGCCGGCCCAGAGCCATTGCTGGTAGACTTTCAGACCATTATTTATCATTTCTTCTGCATCGTTTTTCCCCAAGATGAGAGTAAAGCAGCAGTGTGTTATCTGCTTCGACGTTTCCTCTTAAGTAATTCACCCGAACCGAATATGCTTAAAAAATGTAGGCCCGCATAAAGGAAAAGTTGGCTTCAACTAACAGCCGTCAAATAGTAGGCCGGTTTACTGAACTGAAATCCTGGTTCCAGGCTTGTTGTATAGATGGTTTTGAATTCACCCGACTCGAATATGCTTATATTATGTTTACACTATCCCCAGATTACTTCATCTGCGCCGGCTGATTTAATCTGCAACTGTCAAATACATACAATTTTAAACTCACCACACCCAGATTAATATTACGTTTACACCATCCCCAGATTACTTCATCTGCGCCGGCTGATTTAATCTGGAACTGTCAAATACATACAATTTTAAATTCACCACACCCAGATTATATTACGTTTACACTATCCGCAGATTACTTCATCTGCGCCGGCTGAGATAATCTGCGACTGTCAAATACATACAATTTTGAACTCACCTCACCCAGATTACGCAGCAGATGAAGTAATCTGGGGATAGTGTAAACGTAATATTAAGCAGCAGATGAAGTAATCTGGGGATAGTGTAAACGTAATATAAGCAGCAGATGAAGTAATCTGGGGATAGTGTAAACGTAATATTATATTACGTTTACACTATCCGCAGATTACTTCATCTGTGCCAGCTGAGATAATCTGCGACTGTCAAATACATACAATTTTGAACTCACCACACCCAGATTACGCTGCAGATGAAGTAATCTGGGGATAGTGTAAACGTAATATTAAACAATGCATAAATGCATGCCCGCATAAAGGAGAAGTTGGCTTCAACTGGACACTCACCACACCGAGTACCAAACATGCGTTCAATGCCCTAAATGGAAACTGACATTTATACGTGACTTTTCATTTCGGCAAGATTGCATCCCTGCGCCGATTTTCGCAATTCTCAAGAGAGCGCGGAGAGCCAACTGCACAAATGTCAGAATCAGACGAGATGAGAAAATCGGTACTGGAATGATTCTGACTGCTGGTTGTGATCCTCTAGGAAAAGTGAAAACCCGGAACAATCTCCCGGCGATATTGTCGACAGTGTTTTTGCAGGCCGGCCGGTAAAGTGTCTGGGCAATGATAGATTCCGGGTGGTGTCCTTCGCTGTTAGCTAAGTAGACTGGGAAGTGGAGCGTATTGCAGATTTTTGGTCTATCCCCGCTGAGCGCTGACCTCTTGCTGTTGAACTTTTGGCCTTTTTTCGCGAACTGTTGTCTGTCACTTGGCGATCGTCCGCCGTCTTAATTCCGGAGTCGAAACGTGTGAAGTTGCAGTGCAAAGAACGTTTCGTCGCCGTCCCCGCTTCTGATGTTCAGTCGAGCTAGTGGCACGGCTCTGGTGGAACTGCACGGTCGTCGTTCTCGTCGATTCCCATGATTGCACTCCGTTCCCGTTCCGTTTGTGTTTATCATCGTCTCTCGTGGGATTTTAGCTGTGCTCCGGTTGACCTGAACCATGGGTCAGACTTCGGGCAAAATATGTAAGTGTGCACAAAGATTCTGCATGCCAATTGATTTTTAATGTCGTGTCTTTCTTTTGATTTCGATTTTCGAGGACGGCCGGACGTTTTGGTCGTCGTGCGGCAGTTCTCCCGCCATTGCATGCATTTGCGCACAGCTGATCGGTTGTTGATAAGATGCAAAAAGTAGATTTTAAGAGGCATTTCTTGTTTACAGCGTTTTTATATGTGGGATGTACACATGGCGGGTTGCCATGTGTTATATTAGGAAAGAGGTGGTTTTGAGAATGGAAAAAAAGTTAAGAAAAAGACATTCCCATACCGGGAATCGAACCCGGGCCTGCTGGGTGAAAGCCAGCTATCCTAGCCACTAGACCATATGGGAGGATGAAGATGGGTATTTATGCAAACGACTGAAGGTAAACTGACTAATTTGACAGATTGAAAATATATGGGAAGCTGACAATGGAAAATAATACACGAATTTATTTATATGTACATAGCAAATCATAAAGAATGATTGGAATAAAATCGAAAGAACTTCAATGAGTTAGTTCCAAAATGATATTCATAACTTGTTCACAAATTATCATTTATTCATTCATATCATACTCGTAGCAAACGAACAACAGTGGCTACGTTTATGCCGTGGAACTATGTTTCAGTATTAACTAATTATGTACATCAAACTCACCACGATGTAAACATGTCGGATTAGTTGATTGGACTAGCTCTTAGCTCTACTTGCGATACGGTAATTTGGATTAGGTTTGTGTTTTCGTTGTTGACGCTTGTTTTTGTCGATGTTTATGTTGTGTTGGAGTCGGTGGTATAAAAGCGCTTTCTACAAGAAGCTACTGGGCTCTTTATATTTCTAAAATTCTCTTTAAATCCAGGTGATAAGCCAACATCTGGCATTTGCCATATTTAGTGCCGGGCGGTATAAACACTCCACGAACTAGAACTAAATCTAATATGATCTAGTTAATACTCCTTTTAGTTCCACGGTATAAATGGGGCCAGTAGTGTTTAAAATAAAAACAAAGTGCCGCCAACGAACTTGTTGCTGGGGTGTTCGCGTCTTTGACCAATGGGGTATTTGAAATTGAGATGATTTTGCACTTTCCTTGCGTGGGCTTCACTCCCTGCGTGGCTAAAGAGGCTGCAACCCTCAGTCTACCGCCTAAGGACGCTCGCTTCACTCGCTCTATACGCTACAGCGGTAAAGTCACTATTAGCCAAGGTGCGAACCACTATGCGTCGCCCGGTGAAATAGACCACACGTTTTTTTCGTACAGCGCAGAGCAGAGCAGAGCAAGTTAAGGCGGCTATTACACTATAAAAGTTCTTTTACAAATATCGTTTGTAAAAGATATTTTCGAAGAACTTTTCTAGTGTAATAGCCGCCTAAGAAAAGATTTGCGACGTGAACGTTGCTTGTTTCAAGTGCTTTTCTTACATGCAACATACAACGGCCCAGAGCAATTTAACGGCGTAGGGTTTTGTCTTTGCTAGGGGAGTGTGTCTTGGTTTAGTTGGAATTCAAATGTCAACTAGAATTTCAAGAGAAAACTTAAATCTTTAGTACATATACAATTAACTAATAGGAACACCAGACAAGCGTACAAACTAGTAAATACAATTAAGAACGGCTACCAACCCAGGACTAGCCTTTGTAAGGACAAGGATGGAAACATCATCAGCGACACCGATGGTATTAACAAGCGATGGGCCTCTTATTTTGAAGAGCTTCTAAACCGACCATCTAACATCCCCGCACAGGAAGCTCTCGACCATATTGTTGATCTAGGCCCACCCATTCAACCCCCGACAGTAGAGGAAGTTGATCTCGCCTTGCGGTCACTAAAACGAAATAAAGCGCCGGGCGCTGACGAGATTCCAGCTGAACTGCTAAAATTCGGTGGAACGAGTCTAGTTGATGCCATACATCAATTACTCCTGCGAGTATGGGAGAACGAGGAGATTCCAGACGATTGGCGCAGAAGCATCATCTGTCCAATTTATAAAAAGGGAGATAAACTGCGGTGTGAGAATTACAGGGGCATCTCACTAGTTTGTACGTCCTATAAAATTTTGACGAAAATTCTGGAAAATAGAATAAAACCGTACGCAGAACGAGTCATTGGCGAATATCAAAGCGGTTTCAGACCTGGTCGCTCCACAACCGATCAGCTCTTCTCGGTCAAACTGATACTCCAGAGGTGCTGGGAATACAACGTAAACGTATACCAAATCTTTGTCGACTTCAAGCAGGCATACGACAGTATCGATCGTGGAGTACTGTACAACATCATGCTGCAATTTGGTATACCAGCAAAATTAGTGCGACTGACAAAGATGACGATGACCAACTCCGTCTCACAAGTCAGGATCCAGAATAGACTTACTGATCTATTTGAAACACGCACTGGTTTGAAACAGGGCGATGGACTGGCACCGACGCTCTTCAACCTAGCACTGGAATACGTTATTCAGGCCATGAATATGGACAACAGCAAGACGCTACTCATCAAGTCGACACAATTAGCAGCGTACGCCGACGACATCAACATCATGTCCCGAAGATTGGCTGACGCAGAAGAACTTCTGCATACGCTCGATACCGCTGCAAAGGAAGTTGGATTACGTATTAACGAGGGTAAAACTAAAATAATGATGCAATCGGTGACAAGGACACCTGCACAACCAAGCATCAATGTGGGGGACCTCAACATCGAGTTCCTGAACAACTTCATTTACCTGGGTTGCAACTTGTCAAGGGACGCCAACGAAACTGACGAAATCAAGCGACGGATACAGTTAGCTAATAAGACTTTTTTCTCGGTTCTCCCCATAATGAAATCGAAGCATGTGCACAGAAACACGAAGCTCCGCGTGTACAAAACCATTATACGACCAGTGCTATGCTATGGCTGTGAAGCATGGACCCTAACTCAAGCCTCCGAAAACATGCTAGACACTTTTGAACGTAAGGTTCTACGGCGAATTTTCGGGGCTGTTTGCGATCGAGATGGATGGCGCATCCGGTACAACCATGAGTTGTATGAAATGTACGATGAGCTGCAAGTCTCGAAAATCGTCAAACTACAACGACTTCAATGGGCAGGGCATGTACAAAGAATGGACGATGATCGCATGCCTAAGAGAGTAATGAATGCAGAACGAGTCGACGGAGCGAGACTGCGAGGACGACCGAGATCTCGTTGGGAGAGCTCAGTAGGTGTGGACGCCGCGCAGCTGTTGGGCTCCCAAAATTGGAGGACGCGGTCACGTGACCGAGATAATTGGAGGACAATGATCCAGGCGGCCAAGGCCCGACGTCGGGCTGTCGCGCCACGATGATGATGACATATATTTTACAATTGGACAAATTTCCTTTAGGCAGCAAAATTATTTTGTATGTTTACTATTCCAAATAATTACACAAAACGGACAATTTATTGAGAGGAAATGAACTTTATGTGCTTCCCAAACTGTAAACTTGCGTATCCCTGATGATGGTATCGTCTTTGTCTTTACAAAGAGTGGTCTTCGCACTGAGCCTGGTTCTGATGGACTTCACAACTTTATAGGCTTCTCGTGACTTGTTTTTCTCAAGATTCTCGTTTATACTTCTGAGTTTTCATCGAAGAATTTCCTTTTTTTTTCATTTTGATGATGTTACATGCTACTTCTTTTCTTAGGTGTTTGAACTCTTTTCTTTGGCTCTGTTACTTCTTTCCGTATATTTGTTGTGCGCCTCGTTCTTCATTTTCATCGCTTCCTTCATTCGTCTAGCACCTGCTCCGCGGCTAACCTGATTTTCTCTCTGACTTAATTCCATGCGTCGTCCACTGATGTTGCTGCGGCGCTCTGGAGGATTAGGTGGAGCTCCCTCTCGAGCAACGACGCATACTCCTCCGCGACTGCTGGTGTTTGCAGCTTTTCGTTGTCCGAATTTACGGAGGGGGCTGGACTTGTTCAGGCAGATTGTAGACATATGACAGCGGTATTTGGTTTTGATCAAGTGGTGATTAGAGGCCCCATTTATACCGTGGAACTAAATGGAGTATTAACTAGATCAAATTAGATTTAGTTCTAGTTCGTGGTGTGTTTATACCGACCGATACTAAATATGGCAAACGTCAGATGTTGGCTTGTCACTTGGGTTTGAAGAGAATTTTAGAAATATAAAGAGCCCAATAGCTTCTTGTACGAGTAGAAAGCGCTTTTATACCACCGACTCCAACAAAATATAATCATGCACTACGTTTAGACCGCGGGACTATCTTCGAGATCTAACTAAATCGATCTAACTCTCGACGATATAAACGTATCGATTTAGTTAGTTTTGGACTTGGCTTATCTCTATTTGCGATGCGGAACTGCACTAAAAAAAATTGGGACTATGTCGCTGTCATCGCTAATGTTGACGTTGTTGTCGTTTTTTTTGCTCGGCATTTGTTTTGTTTGCAATTTCAGGAAAGCAGTGCGTGATCACGGGCAAGAAAAAGCCTTTTTCTGTCGTAAAATTTATATCCATCAAATTTATCTGTGCTGTCAACGAAGAAAGAAGAAGGAGAAGTACCTCTCCGTATGGTCGGTATAAACACTCCACCAACAAGTGCTAACACTAAAATGATTTAGTTAAATCGACTTTTAGTTCCACGGTCTAAACGTGGCCATGGACAAAAACAAGCGTGAACAACGAAAACACAAACCTGATCCAAATTTGTTAGTTCAGCACCGCATCGCAAGTGGAGCTAAGAGCTAGTCTAATCAACTAATCCGGCATGTTTACATCGTGGTGAGTCTACTGGGATTAGTTAATATTGAAAGATAAGGCGTGTTTTTTTTGTACTGCGGTGTAGGTTAATTGGGGGCTATCCGGGTAAACTTACACATATTACACAAACAACATACCCTAGTTGTTTGTGTAATGTGTGTAAGTTAACCTGGATAGCCCATAATTAACCTGTACCGCAGTACAAAAAACACGCCTATAGTTCCACGGCATAAACGTAACCTGAGTCGCAATTCGCTCCTCCAAAAGTGCGTACATCGAGGATGCTGGACGCCCATCTGCGTTGGATTTCGACATGGTCTGTTTGGTTGAAGATGCATCCATCGGGTAAAGCCCAGGTTCTTTTGTGGAGGCTTAGGTGTGGGAATGTTGTTGAGATGATGACTGGGTCCCTGCTGCTGGCGAAGTCTACGGGGCGCTGGTCGTTCTCATTACATATTTCGTGGAGACTGTGCCGTCCGGCTGTACCTCTGTGAGTCTCCTCATTACTGACTTTGGCGTTGAAATCTCCCATTATTAGTTTCACGTCGTTCGATTAAGGGCAGTCAAAGAGTCTCTCCCAGGGTCATCTTTGATTTCCTCGTCTTTGTCTTCAGTCGGGGCCTTTGGTAGGTAATTTTGAAGAACCTAGTTTTTATGCGGATGACGCAGTCTTAGTTGATTGGTTTGAAGTCGATGACATGTGGCTTAAAACTTTTATCTACCATAAAGGCTACTCCAAACTCTCGCTTTCCTGAGAGTTTTCCGGTTTTGGATGTATGCGAGCTGTTGTGCGGAATTGCCAATACATTTATGTAGCTTTTCGTTTCTTACCGTAGCACTGCACATTCCAGGTTCCAAGAGAGTAATCCGTATTCCGTTTGCAGTTGAACCGATCTTATCCGAGGACTGACTTTAGTTTTCTGGGCAATTGTTTTATAGGCACGGGTTGTCGGCTCATCGCCCGGGTTTCTGCCTCTATCCAAATCTAAGTATGGTCAGATTTGGTATTCAGCGGTCTTTTGTATCCCCCTCCTTTGAAATTTGAATTGGCGAATTATCTGTATGTTCGATTCATTCTGGATCTTTGTACGATTATCTCGAACACGGCTATTATCACATTAGTGTCACCATACACTGTCGAACTCGAGCTCGAACTCGAACCTAGTACAAGTGGACCGGTTTTCTTCACACCTATGTGAAGTGTACGTGTGCTAGAGGACATTTGTACCAGGTTCGTGCTCGAGTTCGACAGTGTATGGTGACACTTTGGGGTTTTTTTTTTGTTAAGATCTATATAGAGCAGAGCGGGTTAAGACCACACAATTACACTAACAATTTGATCTGAGCTGCTCTGGATAAAACGTTAGTGTAAGAATGCTGCCCGGTTAAGTAGTTTGCGTTTTGAAATGCAGGCGGCGCAGTTGTAGACATTTTCGGGCAGTTACAGTTTGGGAAGCACTAGGCGGCGCAGGTGTCGACATTTTCGGGCAGTTACAGTTTGGAAAGCACTTAAAGTTCATTTTCCGTCAATAAAATGTTCGTTTTGTGTAATTATATGGAATAGTAAGCATACAAAATAATTTTGCTGCCTAAAGGAAATTTGTCTGATTGTATATGTACTAAGGATTTTCTCCTGAAATTTGAGTTGACTTCTATCTAAACCAAGACACACTACCAGCAAAGACATGCCCCGTTTTCGTGTTGGCTACCCTAATTTGCTCTCGATCGTTAATAGCTGCGTTTTTTCGTACAGAGCAGAGTAGAGCAAGTTAAGCGGCAAAAAAACGATCGCGAGCAAATTGGGATAGCGAACACGAAAACGGAGCACTACCAGTCGATAGACAAAATATTGACCGGGACAATATTTTGTCTTTCGACTAAAGTGTCAGCAAACAATCAAAATGCTCATTTTATTAGCAATATTATCCTCGTCATAAGGATGTCCGACGTGCTAATGCTCAAATGCCGGCTGATATTATCGCATCGGGGAAGAGTTCAAGCGAGTCTGTGGCTCGTGTCATATCAAAATGGGGAAAAGGATCATCTTCAATGTTTTGAAATCATTTAACAAAAACAGGACTAATGCTCAAATTTCTGGTAGGCAACGTCCTAAGGAACTATAACTCACCCTTGACTGATTTCGCCCTGTCCGTATTCGGATCCGATATGCGCCCAGTTCATCTGGCCCATTATACCGATGTGTATCTTTTCAATAACCGGATGCGCTACTGCTTCAAGATAATCCTATGAAAGGATAAATCTTAAACGCAGACACGTGCTCTGGTTTCATATTACACCGCATCGCATTCAATGTTTATTCGGAAAAGGGGACAAGAAATTGTCATTTTACCGCGAGATGTAGAAATGCATGTAATGTGTGCAATGCTGTTTGGCTATAGTGCGATTTTGTTGTTGTTGCAGACGGCAGCAACTGCAGACTTTGTTATCGGTGGAGAGGATAAGAATGGTGCAAGGAAGATGCGATAGTTGTATGGCTTGAAGTAACTTAATTTGTATGGGTTTCGCTTCTTGGCTCTGGCGCGATCGCCTCGAAGGGACGGCTGATAGCTGATACAGTTGCAAAAGTCGCGACAGATGCTTCCGAGTAATAATTACCGAGTTCATGATCATTATGAATGACGCCGATGGATGGTGGAGTAGAAGAGGAACAGGGCGAAGTGTCGGCCGGGAGACGAGCCTTTGTAAATTCCAAGGCAGGAAACATCCGCCGTATTTATCAATAAAATTACGTTACGATGCTTTGCAAAGTATTTTTGCTATTGTGCGTTGATTTCATCATTGAAGATATGGTTTGTATTTCGCGCCTTTGTGCCGTGTTGTTGCCTCTCTTTCGGCGCCTCTAATTTAGATTTCCGTCTGGAGAATGCTGCTGCTATGAGCAAAACGGACAGTTAAGCAGTATACGTGATTGTTATTAGATCGAGTTTAAAAGCTGCGGGAGTACCCGCGGTTTACAAATTTACATTGAATTCAAATGAAACATCATCATCATCGTGGCGTAAAAACCCAACGTCGGGTCCTGGCCACGGAGCGACTGGTAGCGCAGTGTGTTGAGGCACCAGTCTCATGTTTGACGCCGAAGGACCTTGATGCTTGAGTAAGGGTCCAGGTTTCGCAGCCGTAGTATAGCACAGGTCGTATGATGGTTTTGGATATGCGGAGCTTAGTACTTCTGTGCACATGCTTCGATTTCATTATTGGGAAGACTGAGAAAAAAGTCTTATTTGCTAGCTGTATCAGTCTCTTGATTTCATCAGTTTTATTAGCGTCCTTTAACATGTTACTACCCAGGGATATCTACGACTGCTGAGGATGCTGAGGTCCTCGACGTTGATTCGGTTTTTCTGGCGTCCTTGTTCTTGATTGCATCATTAATTTTGTTTTGTCCTGGTCCATGTTGTTTTATCCATGCGTAGTCCAACTTCTTTTGCAGCCGTATCAAGATTATTTAGAAGTTCTTCTGTGTCTGGCAGGTTTCGGGACGTGATGTTAATGTTGTCAGCGTACGCTATCAACTGCGTCGACTTGAAGAGCAGTGTACCGGTGTGGTCCGCATTCATGATCCGGATGGCGTGTTCAAGTGCCGTGGAAGAGCGTTGGAGCCAGACCATGCGTGGAACATAAATGTAAAAAAAATATAAGGCCGAGATTACCCAAACTGTGGCAGCCGCCGCGGTAACCGCCGCGGTTTGTTGAGCGGCGAGATTGCATTTAAAATTAATGTAAATTTGTAAACCGTGGTGGCTACCGCAGTTTGGATAAACTTGGCCTTTAGGTATGTTTTTTTGAACATCTTTCCGGTGCAGGTTACGGTATCTCTATGCATTTAACAAGTTAAACCTGTACGGATCAGTGGGGTGCCTGGCCTCCACTTGATACCACTTACTCGCACGACATGTAGATGCATGATGCATCGATAATTGTAGGAATGAAAGTTGTTGACAACGTCCTACTTACGGTTGACGTATGGTTGAGAAATAATGACACACAAAAGTACTAAAACTAACTGTGGTTAGTTTGAAACACGGACCTCGACTGGCTGCTGTCAGTCGGGATGCTGGTTATTTCATTTCTGTAGCGACCATCTCGGTTGACATTACTCGCCGCTATCAGGGCTGGCATCGCCTGAGGTAAAAACATCTGGAAACCCGACTGGCAGAGTCAGTCGAGGCCGAGACGCCATTCCGTAAACATGTCAATTACATCTCCGCAATAAATGTTGTCATTGTTGATTGTTTTATACCTGTTGTTTTTATTGTTGCACATCGTTTTCATCAGCGAAGTTTGACGGGCTGCCCGCCGTCACGGTGCTCCGACGACCCACGGTGCCCTGATGTCCAACGGCACCCCAAAAACAGCTGTGCACCGATGACTTATATCACGCACGATGCTTCGACCGCCATTGTACCTCGTCCGCTACGTGCTTTCATCCTGGGTCAACAACGGCGCCCAAACAACAACAGTGTCCTGACCGGTAGCCCTCAGCAGCTCGCTCCGACAGCCCATGATGCCCCGACGACCAACGGCACCCAAATAACAGCTGTGCCCCGACAACAAGCGACCGCCACGGCGCCTCAACAACAGCTGCGTTCCACCATTCACTCGCCCCTCCTGCCGACGTCCGCGCGCCATCAATTGTGCATCGACAATCCACGCGAAACCCACAGCGTTCCGACAGACTGCTCCATCATGCATCGCGTCGCTTATCTGTGGCAGTGCATCGCACCTTTTGCGACATTTAGTATTCTGCAAGTCGGGCCCAGCATGTTGATCGGTGATGAGCACCCCGGTTTATTCCGCGACGACACGACATTGTGCTTCCTCAGCCCCCGCCACCCCGCAGCCCGCTTAAGGCACTCTGTTCTGGTCAACTGCAACTGTCGCTGCACTGCCACCACGATGTCACAACGAGCTTCAGACACATCCGCCATCGTAGTCACCAGAACCACGACCGCTTGTGTCATTTCCGGTCATCGAGCCGCTGCTCTCATCGGCCTCAGCAACCAGCTCATCGGCCTCAGCAACCCGCTCGTCGGCCCCGTAACCAGCTCCCTGGCTTAGCAATCTGCGTCGCCGCCGTGACATGCCGGGCAACAGCACGCGCCACGCAACGACCGTCATCGCCGCACATTGCAGCCGCTCATCATCATGAGGACATTGTGCCTCTTCAGCCCCTGCTGTTCTCATCGGCCTCAGCAACCCGCTTGTCTGCCCCGTAACCAGCTCGCCGGCCCAGTAATCTGTGTTGCCGCCGTGATATGTCGGACAACAGCACGCGCCACGCAACCACCGTAATCGCTGCGCATTGCAGCCGCTCATCATCATGGCTTGGTTTTTTTCCACCCCCATACGAGAACTATAATCGTGTCCATTCTGGTTTCGCCTACATGGACACTTGGGGGGGGGGGGGGGGGGGAGTACTGTGGCGCCATCGCCATGTCGGTTGACATTACTCGTCGCTCTCGGCGCTGACATCGCTTGATGGAGAATCAGCCGGAAACCCAACTGGCAGAGTCAGTCGAGGCCGAGACGCCGTACCGCGAACATGTAAATTCCATCGCCGCAATAAATGTTGTTGTCATTGTTGATTATTTATACTTCGTGTTTTGTTGTTGCGACGCTTGACAGGCTGCCTGCCGTCAAACGTATTCACTATAACTACACTACAGTCATTCGATTCTTTGTGCCGCTCGCCACGCCACCTGGATGTCGGTCTCGCGGTCGCCATTGGAATATTCAATAAGTTTGGAATATTCAGATTCCAGAAACGGAAACGCTTTCTATTTCCGTCCCAGACTCTTTGAACATAGAAGTTATCACGTCAAAATATCTAAGGAGAACAAATTCAGCAGCACATCAAGAGTAGCCGTGGCACCAAGTCTTTAGACATAAAAGCATAAAGGGCGTAAGAGACATAGTGAACACGAAGAACGTGAATGGCATAAAGGAAACAAAATTATGCTAAGGACGCGCATCCAAAGATTTATAGGCGGATAGCAAAACGGTATTCATGGTTTGCATGCGACGGGCCTAAAGTACCAATCAAGAAGAAGAAGACTTTCTTTGTCATTTGCCTATACCCTTATGAATAAAACAACAGTTAGCCAAAATAATGTCGGCATTCTATGTGTCTCATGAAGGGTATTAGGAAATTTACCTGAGATATCAACAGAAATATCATCCGTGTATGCGTTTACCATGGAATCCAACTCCTTCGGCTTCAACAGCAGCCGGTTGATCGCTATGCTGCAAAGGAGGAGAGAGAGCACACCACCTTTCGGAGGGCCACAGACACATCTATGTATATGTAGAAGATACCGAATCTCGGAAAAAGTAACCTGGGATGTTTACATCAGGTTAAATAGTCCAACCAGGCCAGGATCCACGTCAAGTCCTAAAAGTTCATATTTAATCGGTTAGAATTGATATCCTAACAATTGTCGTTATTCGCCAAAAAATCCAATGATTTCAAAAAATCAACAGCACAAAGAAGCCCAGCATATGTTTCTCCAAAAACCACTCGAAAACTAGCAGAAAAAAATAATTAAACCGTAGTTTCATGACGTATGCGCGCATCTTATATGTACAAAGCAATAGCGGGGTCATTTTTATTAAGTCTTTAATCGAAACCTCAAAAAATCACCTGTCATCCTCCGCCGGACCATTTAAAAAACCATAATAAAACATGATTATAAAATGCATTTAATAATGAAAAGATTGCAAGACGCGATGTCGAATTCAGGTCCGGTCCGATTTGATAAAACGATTGTCGGGCCATCGTCTCCTCCGGCCTCAAAGAAGCTCACGGCAGCCACGCGACCGAATTTATCGCTTGGCAAATCTTTTGTGTAGGCCCCCGGTTTCAAGATGCAGATGTCCGCAGGAAATTGTGAAAAAGGAAAAATGGAAATGAAAATATTCGGATATAGAGCCAAGTGTCAGTGCGGCATAATATAGCAGCATGGCGGGTTTGGTAATGGACAGACAGAACGACAAAACCGCAGCATGCATGTAATTATTGTTGGTGAAGAACGGAAGCATATGCTGCTCGCTGCAAGGCAGTCATCAACCAAAGTGCATTGAAACAGTCCTTTCAAAGCGTGAAGCTCGCATTGGAAATCGGTGGATGGACTTGGACCGGTATATGATGAGGAGTCCTTTATGCCTATCAGTTTTTGTCCGGTATAGTCATTCAGACGGTCGAATTCCTGAATGAAATGATCGACCAGCATGCGACCATTGTCTCGAAGTTATAATCTTATCGTGGAAAAGTAGGTATTGGTCCTTTCAGGCATTTGGGTACTTTACTTATTAATTCGGCGGACCAGAAAGAATTATGATCAAAGAATAAATTCTTTGGAAACCACTTGCCCTTTGCCTACCGTCTTTCCCATACGAAACAGGCAAGCCAATTTGCAGGCAACTAGGCAATATGACATGCACTGACCAATGGAAATATGATTTCTGGTTAATATTTAAGAAGGGTTGAAAATTTCATTAGACACTCATGAATCGCATTCAAAGAGCAATATCTGCAAAAACGAGAAGCATACTGGACGGCACGGTGCATGCAACAAAGGATTGGAACACAATAGGGAGGATCGTATTTGCACAGAAACCCGGCTCATGACCAGACGGACACCGATGGACTTGGGATGGGACACAGCATCAGTAACAGAGGGCAACAGCAGACATCGTCTGCGGCTCATTTCAATAAAAGCAGCAAACGGCAGGTGATGGCACGCGACATTCTTGTTGATCGCCAACCTTCTTTTTTGTCCATGCATAATGGCAAACACCAGCAAAAAAAAAAACGTACCATCAACACAATTTGATGCGGGCACCATGACATATTTTTCTCGTTCCTTTTTTTTCACCCAGCACCCTTGTATGGAAGACTGACTTGCTCCTCCGGTGACCACATTTCGATCACCGTATGTCGCATGTCTTCAAAAATTATGTGGCCATTTCATGGAGGTCATGATGAAAAGATGTGAGCCTCTAAAAATAATTGCAATTTTATTGGATACCGCCATGTGCACTCACACCGCATACGGATGATATCTTGATGCAGAAAGCTGATAAATTATAGACGATGGTTGCTCTCGCATGTGTCAGATAAAAAAAGGAACAGATAAAATGTTTTGCCTTTTGCCAATACGACTGATCAGATGGTATGAACCCAGAATCTATTTAAGACATGCTTAAAGTACCATCTACACGCTATAGTTCAGCCACTGGGTGATTTGGGGAAACAAATTGTGGTGGAGAATTTTTTTCTTTTATTTTTTATGTTTTGGGGTGTTGAACACGAATCCGGAGTTTCCCACCGAAATTTTTCTGCGGAGCATGGTCAAAATCGGATTCGTCGACTGACTCTTCCAACATCTCTTCTAAGTCCTCGTCGTTGTCCTTGGCTGCAGAGGAGTCCAAATTCTGACACTTGTCACAGTTGGTCCAAAGCGGGAGCAATGTAGACGTACCTTTTTGAAGCCACACCTGCCTTTTTGCAGCCACAGTGTCCTACATATGCCTTCTTGCATTTACAAAAAAATGATCCGCAGTAGGGCATCTGGTGCGGCATTCCTCGTGGTTGTTACAGGCAGGAGTTCGGAGTTCTTCGGGCCTTTTGTCAAAGCAAAGCCACTTCTGCACTTGGTGGTATACCCTCATTGAATGCTGCTGAGCTGCGTCTTTAGTTGATGGAAGTGAGGCGATGTTGAATCGCACCTTGAATGAGGACGTCACATAGCTTTTGTTTCTCAGCAGATTCAATGAGGTGGCGTCTTTTTGGCCATACAGCGCCTACAAGAAGGCCTCTCCTCCCGTAGCTATACTTGAACAAGCTGCCTGGGGATCTTGAAGAACTTTTATGACGGCTGGCAAATGTAGATTTCTCCGGAGGACGTTGAGAAATTTCTTTTTCCCCTTCTGCTGGTTTGAGGAATAAAACGTTTTGTATGCTTTGCGCACAAAGATCAATCAGAATGACCAAAAGATCAACGTCTTTCCCCACCACTGTGACGGATTCATTTAATGGGGCTAAGAAGAGAGCTGTCATGATTATGAGTGTATCTGCGTATTCCCTGGCTTGCTTGCACTTCATCTAGAACTCTGTGAATTTTTATCCAACAAAACATATACATTGACAAAAACAACCATCAACAACACAAACACAAACCTAATCCGAATTTTTTGGCTCAGTACCACATCACGAGTGGAGCTAAGAGCTAGTCCAATCAGATGGCTGGGTTCTGTGTTTGAAGGATAGAGATGGAAGGGAGGGGACCCGAACAAAACAAACAGGTAGAAATTTTGGGAAAGGGGAGAAGCTCTTTACTTGACCACAAATTGCATTACAAAACTTTGTTCGAGTTGTTACTCGTGGAACTGCTATCGAGAACGTGCCTGGGCTGTACAACTTTTACTTCTTGCATTTTTACATTTTAGTAGCCGTTTTCAAGTTACAGACGTTCAAATGTGACCATAACAGGGTTTTTCGCAAAGTTGAGAAAAATTGACGTTTTTCGACTGTCGATTGCGGCTACACCACTAGACCGAATTTTACGTTTAGGTAGCTCATTCGACGCAGAATTTTATGCTCTTGAATTTATCCCTAAAGTTTTTCTAGCTAGGATCTACCGTTTTCAAGTTATAATCGAAAAACCAAAAAAAAATCCGAAATATTCTGAGATTTTGAACATGTTCCGCAAAGAAATTTTGGTGGGAAGCTTCGGATTCGTGGTAAGCACCCCAAAAACATAAAAAATTAAAGAAAAACAATTCCCCACCACAATTTGTTTCCCCAAAGCCCTTCTGAGCTCCTAATGACTGGATACATAACTACGACTAATCCATCATTTTGCATGTAACGATATCGGGACACTGTTGACACGCTACGACTTCTCTGTCGATTTGTATGCAGCAATATCGTTCTCAATCACATCGGAGCGTGTCGACTCAAATTGGACGTTTTACCGATTTGAAAATTTCACTTACAGTTTACCCAAAGAGACAGGGAGTTTGTACCTTGCAAAAGGTGCGGTAGCTCTGAATTTTTGATATGTTGTATTGGTCTTTGGGGTAATAAGAAAACCCTAGTTTTTGTCACTCCCTCCCCTGTGCTCCCCCACCATCTTGGAAAAACTGGTACTTTTATCAGGTTTTCGCCTATAATTCCGTTCCAGTTCATTTTAACGCAAAAAAATGTACAGCTCATTTTTGTAGAGAATAAAATTTCTCACAGGTTTTTTTTTCTACAACAAATAGCAACGGAGCTAAAAAAAACCTAAAAAAAAACTTTTTGCCAATTGCTCTGTACCAGAAAAAAAAACAAAATTTCTTAAAAAAATGGACTTCACCGAACAAAAGTGTAAACATCGCTTAATCATTCTTAAGGCGTGTCTCGTAGTGTAAAGTCAATCAGAACTTTTTGAAACAGTATTATTTCCATCGCAAGCGTTAATGTTTCCACCGAAGCGTTCGTTTTTTCAACGCAAGCGTTGCTTTTCTCACCGCAAACAACCAGTTTTTAACGCAAATATTTAAGCGTTGCAACGCTTGCGTTATTTTAACCGCAAGCGTTTGGTTTTTCACCGCAAGCGTCGTTTTTTTAACGCAAGCGCTGCTTTCCTCACCGCAAGTGTTCAGTTTTTAACGTAAATAGTCAAGCGTTGCAACGCTTGCGTATTTTTAATCGGAAGCGTTAGGTTTTGACCACAAGCGTTTGTTTTTTCAACGCAAGCGTTGCTTTTCTCACCGCAAACGTTCATGTTTTCAACGCAAATATTCAAGCGTTGCAACGCTTACGTATTTTCAACCGCAAACGTTGGTTACCGCAAGCGTTCGTTTTTTCAACGCAAGCGTTGCTTTTCTCACCGGAAGCGTTCTTTTTTTAACGCAAATATTTAAGCGTTGCAACGCTTCCGTATTTTTAACCGCAAGCGTCTGCGATTGAAAATACGCAAGCTTTGCAACATATTCGCGTTGAAAAAATGGACGCCTGCGGTGAAAAAAGCGTGTCTTACGTTGAAAAAACGAACTCTTGTGAAAAAAATTAACGCTTGATGTGGAAAATACGCATGCCTTGCAACGCTTGCGTTGTAAAAACGCAACGCAATTGTTATTTACACAAGCGTTTCTTCACGCAAGAGAATAATGCGTTGAAAATACGCATTTCTCCTGCGTTAAAAAAACGCGTGTGTAAATTGGGCTTAATAATTTAAGTTTCCTCTTGAAATTTAAATTGACGTTTAAATGCTAAACTAAACCAAGGCAGACTCTCAGCAAAAACATGCCCCGTTTTCGTCTTTGCTACTCTAATCTGCTCTATAGCGTTTTTTGCCGCTTACCCTGCTCTGCTCTGTACAAAAAAAACGCAGCTATTGTCGAATATCGAGAAAAGTTCTCATCCTACTAAAAAACATGTCTAAAATAAGCTTATAGGTGATTGAATTATCTTTAATTTAAGCAACGTACAACTCACGATTTGTAGTTACACAAAAAATTAAGCAAAAAAAAAAATAAATTTGCTTGAGTTTAGCCTTCCGGGCAAAAAATGTAAAGATCACCCAATGATCGCGGTCCCAAAACACCAAAATCAGGAACGTGAACCAGTTCCAGTCCAGACTCGGGTCCGTGGATCATAAGTTGTTTCAGAAACGAGGTGCAGAAGACAGTGTCTTCCTTACACTAGAATTATATACATAAAAAAATCAGTGCTACCCCATTAAATGCAAAGTGACCTCATCTTTCAGATGTATCGATCATTTAAATGAGCGCTGATAAACAAATATTCGACGAATATAAATTATTAAGGGGTCGATTCTATGATTGATTCTTCTTGGAAAGAAAAGAGTGGACCGATTTCTTCCACCTCGTCGTCGAGAAACAATTTCGGTCAGTTCTGACTTGATTGGCCATCACTCATTTTGCATAAAATAGAACAGTTTAGATCTGCTTTTCTGCAGCCGCAGGCTCCAATGCATTCTGTGGCGCATTTGCAGGAAGTGGGTCTTAAAAGTTTTACAGGAGCAGAGTATCCCTTTCGGTAGTGATGGGTTCTAGATATCGGCTTCCTCTTTTCCAGCCCCATTGAAGAGGCTCTTTTTGCATTCCTAGCCACGTCAAAACCTGGTGATAAATTCGCAATAGGTGAAATTCGCTGCATCCGGCATTGGTAGTAGCTTTGCCAACTTGAGTTTGGTAAAGCTGGAAATAAATTTATTCTACCGTACAATAAATTTACTTCCAGCTGTTCCAAATTGTACCTTAGAGAGGTGAGGGATTGTGCCGAATCTCCACTGTTCAAGGCTGCCAAAATCCGTTCACCTGCCTCTAGAATCTGTATAGTTGTATTGTAGCATTAGGATCGCGAAACTTCTCGGCTTCTTCAAGTAATAATGGATATTTTCGGATATTGTTATGATTGACTAACCACCTCAGCTGAGAATGAGCAGCTTCAGTGGCAAAAATGACATTCATGCGCATCCTTTTTCATTCATAAATTCAAAAAAGTATCAGACTAGAGTTATTATGTAATTGCAATTTATTATTGTATTTAAGTAGGTGTAAATCATCAATTTGAACATGGGTTTTCCTGTAATTAATTTAAAAAAAAAAAATACTTGAAGTAATGACAAAAGCAATTCTAAATTGTATTTAGTATTTGTTTGCAATCAGTCCGCCCGTCTTCGCGAAACGAGTCACTGGACCAGGGGCGTGCTGGGCTCTAAATTTTGACTGGGATTTGTTTTTTGTTCGTTGAAAACCTTTTTATCCAGATAAACAGAGTAATGCTATTGATTAATGATGATTATTGAATCATTGCATTTATTCAAACAAGCCGTATTATTATGTCAACGTAAAAAAGGTCTTTCGTATTCCGAACTGCTTTCACAAAAGCTAGCGTGCGTACTTCGAAAAACTTGGGCTAACGGTTTTATATACATATTATAGAAAAATGTTCATATGAGTACGCCAAGTTCCTCTCCTCGCAGATGAACTTCAAGAACTGAAGACACTGGAGTCAAAAGGAACACTAAGGCCCATTTTCTCAATGTCCTATTAAAATTTATCCTAGCAATAAAGTGCATGTTAGCGCAATTTCATTTTCTCAATGTCTGTTGAGCGTTTATCCGATCGACAACGCTAAAGACCTTATCTGCCCTTTAAATTTTATCAGAAAGATAAGTTTACCATACCATACCAAGTATCCGCTTAATCGTTTATCCAAAACAAAAACCCAACACCATGTCTCCGTTTGAAAGTTTAACCAAAACAAAAACTCAAGATGTGTTTCACTCTTTTTGACTTGATAATTTAGCGAGCGTATGAGAAAACGAAAATATCTATCGGCCAGTATACCGCTTGGATAGTTATTGGGCAGCTATTGTCTCGTACATAAGCTGGTTTGAGCAGAGTAGAGCACAATAAGCGAAAAAAAAAACGATCGAGAGCAGATTAGAGTAGCGAACACGAGGACGGGGCATGTCTTTGCTGGGAGTGTGTCTTGGTTTAGTTTGCATTCAAACGTCAACTCAAATATCAAGAAGACACTTAAATTCTTAGTACAGATACAATCGGACAAATTTCCTTTAGGCAGCAGAATCATTTTGTATGTTCACTATTCCATATAATTACACAAAACGAACATTCTACTGACAGGAAACGAATTTTATGTACTTCCCAAACTGCCCGAAAACTTCGATACCTGCGCCGCCTGCATTTCAATACTAACGGAGCAGCATTCTTGCAATAAGCTTTTATCCAGAGCAGCTCAGATCAAATTGTTAGGGTTATTGTGTGGTGTTAACCACGCTCTCTTCTGCATAGCTGTTAAAAAAACATGCCTATTGAGAAAACGGGCCTAAGAGTACTGATTGAGACTCAGTTACTGGAAATGATCGAGGGTGAGCACTGTGAGAAGAAGACAGAATCAGAGAAAGACAGTGTCCAAAATTTGACGAATGCAGATTGATGGCCAATCGGTGAATAGAAACATGAATCTATTATGTGAGCAGCTTTTATGTACGTTTTGGTGTTTCGACATAACGTTACTTATACGCTTTCAATCGTATTCTCTCCTACTTTGAGAATGCGATTCAAAGCGTGTAAGTAATGTTATATCGAAATACCGAAACGATTTATGTCCAGTCGGTGAATAGAAACATAAATCTTTCTTGTAGAAATAAATCGCATTAAAAGCGTAAAAAAGGGCAGTCATCGGATGTCCGAATCCGGATGCGGTTGATACGGAGTTGCACTAATGACCATTTTTCATAGAGAATACATATGGAGGAGCAATCCGCATATACTCAACACTAAACTATTTGAAGCAATTCCAGTCGTAAAAAGTAAAGAGAGAGACACACGCCCTCCACTGCGCAACACCCGCGCAGTCTATATAAAAGCACAGGAAGCACGTAAGATGTCATCCCCTCTCCTACTTTTCCAGTTGGAACAATAACATTCCAGTCTGTCTCTCTGCCGCGGAACACCCGCCCGGTCCATATAGAGCAAAAGAGATGTAAAATTTCCATCCCCCTTCCTACTTCCTCACTTGTGCCGAATTGCTTCGTTTCTCTCGCTCTTTTTCACTTCCTCATATACTCTCTCTTCAAAGCCATTTTTTTACCCCATTTCCCCGAGAAAGACGCCTATGGAAATGACCGTGAAAATCACCGGAAAATGAAACTGAAGAACCGGACCTAAGCTGATATAATATTTTTTTTAATCCCCTGTCCCGAAAATCATTAATCATTTCCAGAAGGAGGGAATCAGACAACATTTCCTGAAATTTGGGAAAAAAATATTCCGAGAATAAAGTATGACTGATCTATTCGGAAGCCCACTAAAAGGCGCCCCCAAAAACAAGGTGCCCCGGGAAAATCCCGGTAGCCCGGCGGGCCAGCACGCTTCTGCACAAGACAACGCTTAGTGTTAGGCATTCCCCAATTCTGATCAACCGAGACAGCCCCGTTACGACGGGACTATATTTACACCACACTATGTCTTTGATAACAATTTCATTAGTCGGATTCCACTACGGAGCTAGTGGGTTAGGGACCGACCTTTGATGTCTGACTCGTTATGTACGGCGGGTGTTGGAGTCGGGGTCTACTCCGATCGACTGAATATAGACTTATCCATGCGTCTCCCAGACTGCAGCATTTTCCAGGCGGAGGTTTCTGCGATTAAGGACACTATAGTTTGGCTGGGGCGTAACATTATTACGGTTATTGAGGTCATCATTTATACGGATATCCAGGCTGCGGTAAGAGCCTTTGAGTCTATTCTCACCACAGCAAGGATGGTGACATATTGTCGCGCTTCTCTCTCAGAAGTGGGTAACTTCTTTAATATCGAGATATGCTGGATACCTGGTCATAGCTGTTTTTCCGGTAACACGAGAGCTGATGAGCTTGCTCGACAGGGGACAGTGGAGGAGCTTTCTCAAAATCGACGGAACATTAGTGAAACATTCTGAGGGGGAAGCTCCTATAAGTTACACATTCCCTGCCGCATCTCCCGACTGGTAGTTTTTTTTGACGCGCTCGGTGGCCGTGATCGTTCGGTCGCCTCTCTACGATACTAATCTAGAGCTCGGAGATCAAATCTCGGCGCGATCAAAAACTGCCTATGAGTACTAATAGAACTCTCACAGTGCTCCGAGCTTGTCAGTATAAAGACGGCGCGGATAGGAGGTGCATGCTAGCAACTGCACTTCCTAAAAGTAGATATGCTATTGAAACGTCAACAAGGCTTAGAAGTGCTAGAGATGTTGACGCGCCCATGCCCATGGAGGAGTGAAGGCAATTAGAGAGAGAGAGTTTTTTTTAAGATGTTGCAAATGTAGACGTCGATCACTATTTTGAAGTTCATCTTATTTTCTGGGAAAACACTAAAAGGTATTTATTTTTTCCTTTTGTACTCTACATCTATAGCATACATCTTGAATCTTTGAATTATTACTCTAAATAGGCACGTTCCTCTATCGATATCCTTTTCCGTCATGTGTCATTATCATCTCAAATTTCACTTTTCTTCGAGCACATTCCATCGTTCGGATGAAGTTCATATTAATTAAAGGCGAAATAACTGTGCGACATCAAAACTCAAAATACACCTATTTTTCCTCGGACCCCTCATTCTGGCCCATTTACTTTCAATCAAAAAGGACGAGAACGAGGGTGGCGGATCGGCTCTTCGTGTAAAGGTATAGGGCCCTACTGTGCTTGCCACACGGTTCTTCATTAAAATCTTTCTCTAAATTGGTTTGTGTGGGGTTGATTTTCTCTTTTCAGAAAGTCTCGTTTTTGTATCGTCAAACAAAGCCCCGACTGCACATATGCTTCATGTCGAGGAACCAACGCTCGAATGTTTGTATACGTTTCCGGTGTGTTTCCGTTTTTCGAGAGGGTGACAGAACGTCTGCCGATAGGGTCAATATTTTTTTTTCGTTTCAAATTGCGAGCGTGTAGTTTAAATCATTCCAATGGTTGATGGAATTTCTATTTGCGTTGCATAGCAAAGGACAAGCAAAGATCCTGTAGTACTCGTATGGGTAGGATCGAAAAGAATGTCATAATTAACAGAGAGTTCATAATGTCTCGTTATAATTAGTGAGTTCGATTTGTGATTTATTTTCATAAGATCGTCTGTCTATAATTTATTCAAATTTGCGCATCCTAAGTTAGGTTAATGACCACTTTTTTTCTTACACCAAAATGGGACCTCCAAATTGTTGCCAAATAATGTTGCAAAAAAAAAAAAAAATAGAAAGTAAAAAGCAGTCATCGAAAAAATGCACGAAACAGTTGAGAAAAAAAACGGTTTCTTAAAAAAGCGAATGAGAACGCAAGGTTAAGAAACTGTGTTGCTTTTTTGTGCGCTTTTACCGGCGATTTTTTCAATTGCTTTTTTTTTTCTTTTGCTTTTTTTTCATAATTATGATAGTTAACTTTTACACTTGTAAGAGTGTCATAATAGCACTATACATTTGCTATGAGAGCTAGCCTTTTCTTATAAGTGTACCTAGAAAGAATGAATGCGATATAGGAAAATATATCTGACGAGTAGGATATAAGCTCCCCAACAATCAAATTTCAGCTGGATAGCTTTAAAACTGAGGGACTAGTTTGCATAGAACCAGACGGACAAAGCTTAATCGACTCGTCTCATCATACTGACCAAGAATATATGTATATTAGTTTATTTGGTCGGAGATGCTTCCTTCTGTGCGTTGCAAAGTTCATGACAAAGTTAATATACCCTATCACATCCGTGAAGGATATAAAAATGGTATCGCCATGTAATTGAAGGATCACTTTTCATTTTCCATTTTCCCAATCAAACTTGTCAATTAATAAATGGACCTGCGAGATTGACATAATACTAACTTAACCTTGCACTCCTACTCATAAGAAGAGTGTGTCTTATGAGTATTTTAGTATACTATCTCTCGTAACAGTATTTTTACTAGAAATTTTAGATTTAAACTCCTCTTATAAGGCTTCCATTATACGATTTATAAGAGTTAATCTCTCTTTTTTTTTGTGAGAGTGTAACTCTACTAGAATCGAACTCTCATAAAAAAAGACTCTATGGGAGTACATGATGACAGGAGATGATCTTACAACAAGAGTAAAATTTTACTAGAATGATACTCTCATAAAAATGGTGTTATGAGTTACAAGAGTTACGTTATGAGAGTGGTAGAGAACCTTACTAGAGTCCTATGAGAGCTTTTTTCATCCCACAAGGGCTTAAATCGCAATGGTTTGTTCGTTGGCACGTCAGTTCAAAGAACGGCTGTCGAAAAAGAATTGTTGACAAATACGAGCACATTGCAGCGGAATAGCTGTAAAAAATCGCAACTTCAAACGACACATTTGAAGAAATCGTTGATAAATACATAGTCCGTTGCGACTATGTATTTGTCAACGATGTCAAAATGCCACAGTTGAACAAACAGTTGTCGAGAAACGTAACCGAGAATGACACAGTTGAAAAATCGGTTATCGCAAAATCTCAACTGAAGACGACACAGTTGAATGTCTGAGACAAAACTGCAACAAAAAATCATATAGTAGGCCAGTCAAATTAAGCCAATTTTGGGGCTTTTTAATAATAATGAGTGAAAGATCTGGAAATAATTTTAATCCCTTCTATAGATACTGAATACATGGAAACTGGCTGGCGCTGGCTAGTTGGGGATAATTTGATTGTGAGCCTAACGTGGCCAATATTTTTCAATTCGGGTCATTTTTAGAGTAGCTATGAGCAAAAATTAAAAAATGGATGCTCATCGATTTATGCCTTAAAATCTCTATCTCGGTAAGTATAACAGCTAGAATATTATGTATTAAATGCAGCTTATTTGCACCGACTGTGATATGTTCCATTTTGAAAAAAAAAAAAACAATTTTCCTTATAGTCGGTGATGTATTTGATGGAAAATAAATACATCATCGACTATAAGGAAAATTGTTTTTTTTTTTCAAAATGAAACAGCTAGAAGTTTTATTTCAGTCTCAAATTGTAGATAAATTACTCTAGTTAAATAAAGTTTTACAAGATTTCTTGTAAGACCAATTTAGGAGATACTAGAAAGAAACAGGGCAAGCCAAACAATTAGGCACATTTTCAACATGGTGGCGGTGCCCGTGGTGTTAGGGGGGAAATAGAAAACTAGAATTTTTAAACAATGCACCAATTCAAACAATATATGAAAAATCGAAACTACCCTAATTAAAGTAACCAGTGTTATAACATTTTGGCTGACCAAAGTAATTTAACCTTTGCAGAATCACCGACTTTTTTTTTAAATAAAAACGCAATTACTCAAAAACTATACCCGCTAGCATATTCTAGTAAAGAGTGAATCGTAGATAATATCCTACCCTAAAAACAGAAAATAGCCTGTTGAAATCAGATAAACTATTTATTAGATATGGCTCGAAAAAACAAGAAAGATATGTAGCCCCCAATCAATATTTTGCTGTTTTATCTTATTTTTCTCGAGTTTTCACCTACATATTATACTAAATTTATCAAAAATAAAAACTTCCTGATTTGTTGTAAATAATCTGTTTTAACACTATATAATACTAATTTTTAAATTTCGAGTCATTTACAGCCTTTTAATTACAAAAAATATTTTATTTACACTTTTGTTATTTTATTTTCCATAGGCCATATCTAATTAACGGTTTGTCTGATTTTTACAAGCTATTTTCTGTTTTTAGGGTGAAATATTACCTGCGATTCACTCTTTACTAGGATATGCTAGCGGGTATAGTTTATGAGTAATTGCGTTTTAACTTAAAAAAAAGTCGGTGATTTTGCAAAGGTTAAATTACTTTGGTCAGTCAAATTATTATAACACTGGCTGCTTTAATTAGGGTAGTTTCGATTTTTGATATATTGTTTAAGTTGGTACATTGCTTAATAATTCTAGTTTTCTATTTCCCCTCTAATACCACGGACCCCGCCACCATGTTGAAAATGTGCCTAATTGTTTGGCTTGTCCTGTTTCTTTTTAGTATCTCCTAAATTGGTTTCACAAGAAATCTTGTAAAATTTTGTTTAACTAGAGTAATTTATCTACAATTCGAGACTAAAATAAAACTAAGCTGTTCTACTTACCGAGATAGAGATTTTAAGGCATAAATCGATGAGCATTCATTTTTTAATTTTTGCTCATAGCTACTCTAAAAATGACCCGAATTGAAAAATATTGGCCACGTTAGGCTCACAATCAAATTATCTCCAACTTTTACAGACAAGCTTTTCCATTTGGAGCTTCCGTTGCAAAGATCTGTGAGCTTGAATAGTGATAAAAATAAATAACTGGCGCAACAGTCCAATTTGAACCACGGCCTCGAGATGAGTTAGCATCATCTCATTTTCTAGATCGTGACGGTTTTTGTGCAGAGGTATGTGATCAGCAACACGCTCAACCGAGTTATTTACCCCATAATTTAACTGCTGAGTGGGCTCATAGTCCGACACGTAAATCCCCGGAATCGAACCGGGGCCCAGTGGTTTGAAGGCGAACGTGCTAACCGTTGCGCCATCCGGACTACAATATAGTGAATAGTGATAAAGTGTGATTTTTCTCCGGAGCTGATGTAATGGATTCCTGGAGGACGAGGGTGAGGATTTGCCTTAAAGCCCTCTGTGCACCGTGTGTGACGAAAAATCCCTCTCCGATGATCGCCCGTGACGTGCGCTAGCAGACCAGCTCAGCTGTCGGGAGTGGCGGGGTGGTTCAACACGGCAATCATCGGCCTCCTCCATTATCATTCAAAAAGATAGTCGCACGTCTGCCCGGTAATCAAGAAAACAGCGAAATATACTAAAACAAAGCGAATAAGATAAAGTGCTAACAAGAGAAACCTAGTGGTGACGACTAACGTCAAACTCCCAAAGATATAAGTCGATACAAAGTCCCGTGAAGGGACACAGGGCTGCAACAGCCAAGCTACAAATTGGCACAAGGCCGAAAATATAAGCAAATGGGAAGACCGTCCAATCAGGACAGATCCTCTTCCCTTTCAGGTCTGAGCCTTACGCTGGAAAACGGCTCAATCTACGGGCCCCAGATGATATGGGCCCGGCGCTTCTTCACCCTCCCAGCCATGGGATTTCAGGCGCAACATTTCAAAATCCCCCTAAGTAAATCAATAATTCAAAGTGAGGGAGGAGAGAGAGGGAAGAAGATTTGTGTTTATTCTCGCATTTTTCTTACTCTCTAATTATTACGAAATTCAAAAAAAAAAATTCATGATTTCGAAATTTCGTATTTTTTTTCTTTTTCTAATCTAAGTATATAATATTATTTATCTATTATTATTATTTTTTTTTTTTATTTATGTATATATGCTGCAAAAATGAGATAATAAATTCAAAAAAAAAAAAACAAATACTATTACACTGTTTGTTTTGTTTGGTTCTTATTTCATAATTTCGTATATTCTATTTGATATCATATTTCATGTTATTCTAATTTCGACGACGATTCCCTGTCATTTTGTCTGTATGTGTGTTCCCCAAACGTAACGTTCACCTTACCCACAGTGAAACACCATCTTCAAGGACTTACAAGTTTTGAAATTGGAGTCGAAAAATTGTTTTCTTTTTTTGTTAAAACTGTAATCTCCAGGAGAAATAAAAGAGAGAAACGATCTCGGTGAACTTTATGATTCTTTTAATAAAGTACGAAGAGATATAATTCAGGCATTAGATATGAGTGTGTCTATACTTATAAGAAAAGATACAATCCGATTCCTATATAGTCCATCTTTTCTTCAACTCTACACGCAGTAAATTCAGTATGCGCGAGGAGCACGCGGTTGGTGCTGGAAAAGGGACCCACTTACCTGGGGGCTCCTGCGCTGGTGGCGGAGCCCTCCACACAATGGCACGGATATACTCATGTTTGAATATTTTGTTGTCGTTATCTTTTGTCCGTAATGAACTATTTAGAACTTAAATTTTACTATCACTTTTAATTTAGATGTTTCCGAGAGCGATCACATAGAGAGACCGACTTCCTATTGAAAACGCGAGCTAATATGGACGTGCTATGTTTACTTTGTACAGGACATTATTCCCACCGAATCACTGAATGTTTGTAACCACTGAATTTCTTTTTATTTGTACTTTTAATAGAGATTTGTTAAATTTTTCACAATCAGTGTGTTTTCAAGTAATTTCCACAAATACGAAAATTTTGTTAATATCACTAGTATCTGGTCGTACTCCTAATCTATTATGTCATTCACGATGAAGTACCTACTTTCACCCAAGTTATCCATTTGCTTTTCGCACGATTCACTCTCCAAGCACGACTCCGCATTTTTCTCAACACCCGATTCCCACGGCTGAAAACCGGTCTCCTTTCTACCTGGCCCTATAGTCGCCCGAATTTTCTCGTTTGTTATTTTGCGACCCGCTATTGCAAAATTTGCATATGCAATTACAGCGACTCGCAAAATTATTGTACCACGGTCATTACAGAGCCTCGAAAATTGTCATTTTTTGACTATCGATTTTGACTACGCTACTGAACCGAATTTCAACTTTGAGCAGTGCATTGAACGCAGAATTCAACGGTCTTTAATTTACTCCTGCAGGTTTCTTCGACCCGAGGCACCGTTTAGGAGTTATAATGATAATATTAAAAAAAGGCCTCAAATTTCTCGGATTTTCACCCTCCAAAGGTTAAGCTCACCTTCTACGACCGTACAAACTCAGTTCCCATTGTCTCAGTATCTATAGAAGGGATTAAAATTATTTCCAGATCTTTCCCTAATTATTATTAATAATATTTAATTTGACTGGCCTATAGTTTGAAAAACGGTTGTCAAAAACTTAAAAAAAAATTAAATAAGACAAAATGGTGTTCCGAAAGAAAGTTTGACTGCAACCGTTTTTAAAAATTGTTCGGGGTTAAAATGAAATGAAACAATAGGTGCGTTCTTTTACGAATGTTAATTTATACAGGTTAGTGAAATAATACGCACTACAACAACAACATTAACCTATATGGGTTTGCGTTCTACCCCTGGTGACTTATCCGTAGTTGGATCCAACCTGGATGGAACATAAATCTTCACGCTTATTTAGGCTACATCTAGCCGTTGCCGCAAGAATTTCGTTCGTTTTCGTTTGAATTGGAATCTATTTTACATTTTTCTGACTGGGAAGGTGGTTTTCGTTGAAATATTAGGGAACTGTTCGGAATAAATTACTTTCTTTTATCGCAGTTGCATTTCACAAGCTTAATGTTGTCCTGATATATTAGAATGTTTATTTTTAATAATTTTTTAATTTTTTCGAACATTGAGATTAGACATCATCCATAATCCAAACATTAGCAAAATCCATATCATATCAAATGCATCTTCCTACCCTATATGGGTCAGATACAATCGTTTTTTTTTTTTTTGTACAGTGAGCCTAAACTACACTCAACCTGGATAATTGCAAAACAACGCGCCTAATGTATTCGTATCCAAAATGTCCATCTCTCGCATACTTTCATACCAAAAATTATATTTTTTTAAATTAGCGTCTGTGATTTAATTAATTCGTCGACATCATCCATTTTATCTTTGTTGTTCGAGGACCAAGACATATAGGTATGTAATTTTGAACCTAATAGCACTAATATTCGTACCACTTGCATTATTATCGGATTCAGATATGTACGAGTAATGTGATTATGAACTTCTCGAAAATCTCATGCAAATGCATACGGAACGGATTACGGACTAGTTCGATTTCATACACAGATCGTCATGGGAACTTCTCCCAGTTGGGGCTTTAAAATGAAGGAGTTTCGCGTTTGATACTCGTACGAGTAGTTTCAATTAACACTTGTAACCAAGTTAGCAAAACGCGGTCAAGTCAATCGAAAGGAGAGCTAACATTGGTGGTATACTCGTAGAATCAAATGCCATGAAGACTTCTGAGCTGTACAAAATAAGTAGAAGATATAGATTTATTCTTCTTATTATATGGAAGGCGCTAGAAAATGTATACGAGTAAATCTGACGTAGTGTTTTAATGCAATTGTTTTGGTGTTGCCACTTGAGTCATAGAAATTGGTAAAAGTGGCATTGTTTGTAAAGTTCTAACCATCTATGTCAACTGTTAAATCACTTCGTACAAACGTTTTGATCTTTGTTGTTTTTTCTGTGAAATATTTATGTATTATATTGTATTTAACACCTTGTAAATAAGTTAGCTGTTGTCTGGTAATTGTTCATCGATTAGGCTGCCCGCACATTGGATCACGTTCGCGTCGCTATCCGCTCATAGTGGAGTACCTACTGCTAGTAGAGACATCTTCAACCACAAAGTTAAATGGGCCATTCAATTCCTTGGCCCATACAAATTAACAAGCATGGATGGAATATTTTCCGCTTTGTGACAGAAAGGGAGCGATATACTGATCCCATACTATATGGATTCTTTGAGAACGGTTAGAGTACTCTTCTCATTTCAAATCCTCTAGGCCAATTTAGTCTGACCTCCTTCATGCACAAGTTCATGGGGAAAATCCTTGACAAGGACATTAAAAGCACCTTCCTTGTGAATTTCCGCTGCACGTAAGCACTTTACTGATATTGATGAATAGAAGATTAGAGTTTGTTCCCTATTCTGCAAGTGTATTTTTTATTATTGTAAACAATTGTTTCAGCAGCCACGTGCTGCCTTCTTCACAGCTAGCACTAATTAAACTTATAGTATGTTTACGCTAGACTTGAAATCACGGATTTCGAATAGCTGGCTCCGAAATCCCGAAAGTGTTTACGCTGATACTTTTCAGATTTCATTTGACAATTTTAATTTATTAATTGTCAAATGAAATCTGGGGTTTTACGGCAATTAATAGTCAAATTTTAACTTTGCTTGACAGTTGACAATTAAATATTTATTTTTAACTGTCACTCCAATATTCACCACGATAGAATTTTAAGCATTACCATGTCAAATCAGAATTTCAAAGCGATTTCAGGAGGATTTCATGGTGTCCTTGCTAAGTATCAAGATTTCGTTAGAATGTATGCGAAATCCGTCGGATTTCACGGAGATTTCTCCGAAATCACATTTTACGAGATTTCGAGCCCAGCATAAACGTACTATTACATTACATCATATCCGTATCTTCTAAAATATTTATATGTGAATTTTCACTACGTAACCTTAGGCCATTTTTATTATTTTTCCTACCTATTACTAATTGCTCTTATTAATATCGAAGCACAGTTTCCCTCATCATGATTAAGAACTACCTGCTTTTCAAGCTTCATGATGTACAGGCTTTCTGCTGCGTCCAATAGGTGGTTTTTCCGTACAGCTGCTTAATCACCTCTACGTTTGCTGTGTTTTTCATCAGCCATGTGTCTCGCTACCATGGATTTAATGTTTCTGGCGTCATCGTTTTGTCCGTTGTGCTATGCTATGTGCTACCGATAATACCGAAAAACGAAGTGGATCAAATGCTGGACGGAATCAACAGAATCTATAAAAATATTTAATTCACAATATAAAAAGAGGAATACCGTAAGATTGCATTCCTGGATCTCAAAATAATAAGAAATGTCAAAAAACTGGAATTCGACATAGACCGGAAGAGCACACACACGCAGTGAACCATACCACGATCGCCACACCACACATACGTACAAAAAATGGCAGCTTACCAAAGCATGGTCCATAGGCTAATAACAACACCACTAACCGAAGATCGATTCAACAACGAACTTAACTACATCAAGGACACAGCGGAAATTAACGGATTTAGTAAGGATGAGATAAGCAGAATATTGCCGAGGAAAAAGTAGCGCATGCAGAAGCAGCAGGTCAACACACTGTTTCAGCAGGAAAGGAAGGACCATCCTTTAAGAGCGAGCGGAAACTATCAAGAAGATTTTGGAAAACAAAAGGTAGAAGTGGGGGTAAGTAGTAGCAGAAATCAAAAACTAAGGGCGAAATTAGGTTCTCCAAAAGATAGCCTCGAGAAAAGTGAAAAGCGCGGTATATACAAGGTCAGCTGTCCGGAATGCTCCAAACGTGGCTGCCGAAGCAATTGTTTGCAATAATAAAAAATACACATGCAGTATAAGGAGCAAACTCTAATCTTTTATTCATTTGTTTAACTGTGGGAAATAAAAGGCAAGGCAATTAACAAATTTCGAGGTTTTTTAAACATGGATATGTCGTTGGGCTGGAGTACTACTATCCATAGAAAAATTATAATAAATAACGCGTTGTCATTCTCGCCTCTACCTTTTGCTGAATTACGCAATTTTGGGCTTAATCCGCGTTCATTGTGGCTATTTTTCGTTCGAAGCACCAACAGGGAATTGTGTATTGTACAGCTAATTCTATCTAGTCATCTTTAAAACATGTCCATGGTGTTTTTTCCGTATAGCGGAGAATACTTTTTCTCAACTTTATGATTTTTGGCCCGTCTCATGTAAAAAATATAATAGACGGGCATATAGTATAGTCCGATGCACGCTGTACGTTTGTTCGTTTGTCCGGTGCACTTCCCGTATTTTGATCTTAACCAAATTTGGTATGTACTCGTATGTTTTTTGTGTCACCCTGTCGACTGGACTAACGGTAGATTCTGTTTTTTTTTGTAACAAAGTTACTCGCCTAAATCTTTTTGAAGATTTCTCCTCCAGGCGTTTCTCATGGTCAGATTTCAACCAAATTTTTTACGTAGCTTCCTCGAGTTATTATAAGTACGGTACCGTGACATTTTAGTGTACCTGCATATGTGCGTTAGAAAAAAGGTAGAAATGCGTATCTCCTGATTCGGGTGATGAGACCAATGCACTTGAGTACTGTTCAAGGCATTTTGAGTTCTTTGGTCGGCACTGATACCATTTTGAGTCCTTTGGTGTGGAAAAAGGACATTCTTGGCAAAAAAGGACATCCTAGGTGATGATTAGGCAAGATGGGTATCATATGACCGGGGTATCATGAGGCGAAATCACCAGACTAATGTTCAATGCAGTTTCAGTTCTTTGGTGTGACGAAATGGACATTCTGGGCAATTAACTGATATCTAGGCAAGATGGGTATTATATGACTGGGGGTGTTGAGGCGAATGCGCTAGCGTACTGCTGAAGGCATTTTGAGTCCTTTGGTGTGGAAAAATGGACATTCCTGGCAATGAAGTGATATTTAGGCAAGATTGGTATCATATGCCTGGAGATGTTGAGGCGAATGCACTAGACTACTGTTGATGGTATTCTGAGTCCTTGGGTCAAAAAATATGGACGTCCTAGCATTCGTCTCATAGGTATGGGTTTCTCCTGACTCGGGCGATAAGCAAAATATATTTCAAAGCAAATCTTAGACAACTTGAAAGCAAATGGATTAAAATTAAAACGTATTTGCATGGGACGGGTCTAAAGTGCCGATGAGCATCATCGCTCTTTTTGTGTCATTCATTACTTAACTTCACTGAAATGTTTTAGTTTGGATACTATCAAAGTTGTTAATCACAAACATTTGAAAAACTTTTCACTAGAAATAAGGGGCTGGCATCACCGCTAGCTCATCTAACTACTTACTATGCCTGCAGCATCCCATGTAATCGAATAGCTGTATCAGTTGCAGTTCTTCCATTCCGAGTAACTTATGCGCATTAATTCAGTGAACGACGAAGGCTTCCCAGTAGCAACCTGTTGCCGTCCTCTCCTACATGGAAACCATAACTACGTTCGATCCTACCCGCTGTTTTCAAGATAGGTCCCATACAGCTACATCTATGATATTATGTTTATGCTACATGCACTGAGTATAGTAAACATAGGTACATAGTTTCTTGTTTTATCTCACTGGTTTTATGGTCGCACTAGTAAAAAGAAAACATTGTTCGTGGGAAAATTAATTTCAACGCAGAGCATAATAGTAGGTGGTGCGTTCATTTCACCCGGTCTTGGATCACGAGTGAATCAAATGCCATTGATTTCAAATGCCGAGTACTATCGCGGATAGTTTGTTAGTGTAATGCGGGCAATTGTGTCAGAGCAGAGTGCAAAAAACGCGCCCATAGTATATATTTGGCATGGACATCAACTCCCTTTGATCCGACGAGATCCAATATCAGACCTGCATCTCCCAAATCGTACCCATGTTGTTTTAAAAATGCGGAACACAGAAAACTTAAAAATAAGCATTAACCTAATTTAAACTATAATGGAACATAAAAGTACCACCCCTTATACCAACGCTAAGTTGTCTGGGAGGTACTAAAGTAAACAACGTATTTGGCCTACAGTACCATTACACAACATAACACTGACTTTTCGTTAGCTTGAATGAATTACGACGAAAAAAAGTTTTTTTTATGGTTTCATGGGAGCCTTTTCTTTCGACTCTATAGATGCTCGTTGAGGTAATGCTAACTTATCTCGAGGCTTTGGGCCAAAATTTGACTGTTGCGCCAGTTATTCATTTTTGATGCTCATTACAACGTTGAAATAGAACACATTTTGAATTGATTGTACATATATGTAATTGGAGCAATGTACATATGCACTTGTAAGTGGAAAGGAGATGTGAAGAGGAGAGGAAGAAATTTGATTTAAGGTGCATTTGCCACCGATTTAACCAAATTTAGGAATGTGGTTTGGCAGTTAATATGATTGAATAATATGAAATTTGGTTAAGATGTCTTGTAATGGGCTCATCACCGCGTCAACAGAGGAAATTTCTGCGCTAAGGAATACATGCTTATGGACTGCCAGGCCGATGCCACTGCAATTGCTTCTGCGGGCAATGTGATTAAAGTATAATGCGAAAACTACAATGCCGACGGAAGCAATCGTAGTGGTAAATGCATTAGCTGTGTCTTAGCTAATCTGTTATGAAAGCAACGACTACGGCCACACAAAATGCCATGTTGTCTTCCGCCAATCCGTTGGCTGCGATGTTTTCTTTTGTGTTGCTTTTTTCTCCTGAAAGATATAAAAATAATAATAAAAGTGGGTTGTTGTGAATGTTGAAAGCATTCAGTAATTTTTAACACCAAAAAAAAAAAAAAAAAAAAAAAAAAAAAAAAGAAAAAAAAAAAAAAAAAAAATTTAAACAAAAAAAAAAACAAAGCGTTCGCTGGACTATGCAAAGCAAGGAGTCGCAACTTTTTCTTTCTGACATTTAAAAGGTTTCCCCAGCATGCCGCTAGATCACGCTATCTAGGTTCTGGTGCGGATCTAAGATTTGACAAAGAAAAGTTTCGTTGACGTCATGACGAATAACGGAAGTATCGTATGATCCCGCATCCAACCAATCAGCGATGCCGAGATGCAAGCGGAAAAGGGATCTAACGGAATCTAGAGGAGTTGGGATGGAAGAGGCAACCGAGACGGTCGATTCGTGGTGGTTTTTTTTCGTGCCGAAAATCGCGATTGCTTTATTATATTTTAATTTCGGTTATTTTTGAATTATCGGTGTTTTACTTGTTCAATACCATGTATTTATAGTGATAATATTGAATTTTGCGCTTTGATGTTATTCGATGAAGACGCGACGTAGAGGTTAGGTTGAACACGCGGTAGAGGGATTGGAGCCGTGCGTTATATAGGAATAAAAGTCGTTGCTTCTTCTGGGTTTCGGGATCTTCTAGACTTATAAACCATTTTAATTTTTTTTTTACAATTGCCGCGATTTGGAATTTTGTTTTGCGCTAACTCGACGGGTGTTAAACAAAAGTGTCAGTGTTGCTCCTGTGAACCACCATTTCCCCTTTCGGAGCCACCAGAAAAGAAAAAAAAAAAAAGGAAAAGTGTTTGTGTGATCTGTGCAGCAAATCGTCAGGAGGGTCGCCGCAACCACTACAATAGGAGCAGTTTTTTTCGCTTTGCACCAAAGGATGGACAAAGTCGCGCCGGAGAGAGAGTACTCCGCCACCGAAGCCAGCGAGTGACGTGCCACGAATGGGATTCCGCCACCCAAGTGAGCCAGTAATCCGCCACCATATTGGGCCCCAAGTACAATCATAGAGCCGACCGATTAGCTGGAAAGGCAATCTGGATGAACGCCATCTCATGGGAAACGTTCGGACGCAGTATTTTGTAACCTGGCTAAGTATCATTTTTCTCTTCTAAATTACATCTTTCGTGGGCATTGTTTATCAGGTAAACGGGCGGCTCTCTCAAATCGTGTTGGTGTGGGCCTACCCATTTAATATCCGCTTTTCAAACATTGCCCAAAAGTGACATCACTGTTGTTGTAGTATTAGTTAGCCGCTCGCTTATTGTTTATGTTGGGCTAGCTTGTTGATTGTCGGCAACGGTGCTCATTGCACTCGCAAAGTGTTGCTAGCGATAAGCGATTGTTGATAGCGGGCCCGTTCTAATGGGATATCAGTTTATCCAGTTTTGGCATCTTCTACAGGCAGAGTTACCACAGCAGCGAAAGTGACGTCATCCACGTGGATAAGCCTTTCTTTTTATTTTGCCGGCCAGCTGTATTTAAACGCAGGCATGCAAAACAAACAACAAAAATAAACCCAACGATGGCAATAAGATTATTTTTCTCTTGTGGGAAGATTTGAAAAAAAAAAAAAAAATTTTTTATTATAAGAATATGCCTATTACTCGTATAGTTTGGCATGATGCCTTGAAATAATTTCGTGTTCAGTGAATTTAATTAACTATAATCGTCGACAGCATTACTGCAATTTGAATTTAACTTGCAATTACATTGGGTCGTCAATTAGATTGAGGCTAGATTTATTGGTAGTTTGAATTATTTTTTTTTTTTTTTTGCTCTTAGTTTCGGCTATATAATATATATGCACTCTTATAAAATACTTGAATATATAATAGGCATTGGATCGCTTAATCCTATATATCTCATGCACTGAAAGAAAACAAAGATGACACCCTAAATTAAAAATACTTTCCTCCCTCACTACCCTCTCTCTCTTGTGAATTTTTTTGGTTATTTTTGGGGGATTTCACAACATGCGCCCGAAGTCCCACGGTAGGGAGGGTTTAGACGCGCCGGGCCCATCCCATCTGGGGTCCGTAGCTTGAGCCGTTGAAAACCTTTAGGCTCACGACTTGAGGGAAAAAGGATCTGTCCTGACTGGACGGTAATCTTTTCGTCCTCCCCTTTTCTTTTTGCTTTTGTAGCAGTTTTGATAGTAGTTTGGCTGTAGAGCTCTTTTTCCCTTCACGGGAACTTTGTTTCCGCCGGTTTAGGGAGTTTGACGCGTAGGCGTCCCATTGTCGTTCCGGTTTTTTTTTTTTAGAATCATCTTGGTAGAGTAGAATTTCTTTTTTTTGTTAACGGGCATGATGTGCGATACTAACATTGTATTTGATGGAGGAGGCCAATAGCTGCCGTCAACCCACCCTGCAACTCCCGGCTACTGAGTTGGTCTGCGAGCGCACATCGCTGGCAGTGATTGGAGAGGGTTTTGCTCACTTTTTGCTTACTCTGGCCTTCACGGCCATCCCTCACCCTCGTCCTCCGACAACCACCGTTACAATTGGCGCCCAACGTGGGGCCCAAAAACAACCGTTAGTCGTCCTTGGACGACTTGGACTCAGTCCATCTGGAGTCCTCACCATTTTGACGTCCCACATAACACCAGTCCTAGAACTTGGAGTGCAATAGCACTCCCATTTCGGCTATACGCTATACTTTTTTTTTGTTTCTTTTCGCCCGAGCAGACCGTAGGACTTGGTGACCTCTCCCCATCCACATCCTTTTAAAGTAGAGTCACAATTTATCCCAAACAGTCGCTGATCTGCTTGTGTCGTTTGAGTGGTGATTATATCCACGTGACGTATGACTTCCTCTCTTCGTGAGAATTGATGGGTGATTGGAAGTGTTCCGATCCCAACGCCATGAACAAAGGAAGACCCATGGTCACCTTTTTGTAGCAGATCAGCGACCTTACCAAAACACAATTTATTTCCCGTCGAGTTCGTATCAGTCTCTCGTCTGGCTTCGACATTGCTTTCGGCGAAATTCGGGAATTGTATGGAATGGGCAATAGTGCCAGTTTCATAACTAGGATGTAGTCGTTAGCAAAAGACAAGTTAGTCGAGCGATTGATTACGTTCTACAAATTTGCTTTTGAACCCCTTTTACCGTTCCATGACGGACATTTCTTTTTCCCTTAAAAGTCGTTTTTTTTTTAGCATTCACATTCTTGGTATTGTAAGGAGAGAGAGAGAGAGAGGTTGAGAGGGAGAAACTGAATTTGTTAAATATACTTTTTTTTTTTTTTGATTTATATTATTATCCGCATTCATATATGACGATATATCGACCTCTTGATACAGAGGATAATCTAATTTTTTTTTCTGATGTTGGAAATCTTTTCCTGTTTTCTGCTTTTTTTCTATTTTTGATTAGTTTACTAATTCAATCTCAATACGACACTATTAGAAGGTCATAAAGACATAAAACTTTACATTAAAGGCTTTGGGTTTTAGAAAAGACTGCGGTATAATACCTAACACGATAAATTCATCGTGTTTATCACATAGTAATTAAATAGAGAGGTATTGCATTTAGACAGTTACTCATTGAATGTCTCTCAATCAATATTTACTTCTTGTTATAAATTGCCTAAGCCATTCATATAATCTAAGGTTCCCTTTAAACAATATCTACTATGTATATATGTAGTACTAAGGCACTATCTGCACATTTGAAACACTTTCCTACATAAGGTACCTGGCTGCCTCTAATCAGGACCCTGTTCCAGGTATTATTTGAAGCGGCACCTTCCCTTGGATCCAGAGGTGTCCGTATATTAAACTGACTAATTATAATTATATTGATTAAATTTTAAGAGCTAATATATCTATCTTTTTTCTACTTATACCCTTTCGCCATTGGAAGGTGTATTACTAATTATAATACCAACCCTTTGGTTAAGAAACAGTGCAATTCTCTTGATTTGGAGTATTCACTGTGATTTTGTCTTCCCTACACCTTATTACCGGATTTGATTTTTTTTTCTCTATCTAGGCATCATGCCGTTAGAACATTCACCTTCTACTAATCAAGAGAGAGGAGCAGTGCCGAAGCAGCCGGATCCTCCGATGACCCGAGCCCGAGCCCAAGCTCTTCTCAATCCTCTTTCGGTGGAATTTGCCCCTCTCGATACAAGCATGCAAGAGCCGCTTGTTGGACTAACGCGTTCAGCCTCGCAAGTATTAACAGAAGGCCGGCATTCTTTTCCCGGAGGTGGTAACTATCAACCGACACCTAGTGAGCAGGCGGCGTTCGGTCCACCTCATCCACCATTAGCTCCACTTCCGTCTGCACCTCTACCAAATGCTTCCACAGGTACTTTAGAAGCCCTCAAACAGTATATAGATCAACTTTTAGGAGAGCGTCTGGCCGGCCAAGTTGGAAATTTGCACTTAGGAGATGCGATGGGTGCTCCTAGTCCGCAATCAACCCATGCAGGACCTCGAGAGCACGCGTCGCGTGAAAGATCCCGTATACCCACAGGGCAAGTCTTTAGGACAATAACCGACTGGGGCTTAAGATTTAGTGGAAACGGTGTCGATGAGTTCATACGACAAATTGAGCTATTTACACACCGCACCTTAGACAGCAATTTTGAAAACATCTGCCTTGGAGCGCATTTGCTGTTTGAGGGTAGGGCAGCATCCTGGTTTCGCCGTTTTGCGGCAAGCTCTGAGAACCGATACACTTGGGGTTCTCTCCGGAGGGCTCTTCTTGAACAGTTTGGTGACAGACATGCGGATGCTGATCTGATCGAAGAGATTCGCCGTCGAAAGCAAAGAAGTAATGAATGCTTTGACGACTTCTTAGAGGCAGTTCTTCAGATAAATGACCGGATGCGTGTGAAATTAACTGAGCGGGAGCTAACTTCTATGGTGATGAGGAATGTCCACGAGAGCATCGAATTTCATCTCCTCATGTTTGACATTGAATCACTACGAGACCTCAAGCTGGCCGCAAGAAAAGTAGAGAGTTTCCAAGAACGGAGGCAATATCGGCGTCCTCATCGTAACGTTATCGCGGAAATTTTGTCCGTGCCGCTGGGTACCGGATCAGCCGGATTCAAAAATTATGGGGCAGCTGGAAATTATCCCGTTCAAGTTTCCGAGGTCAATACCTCTCAGCTGATATGCTGGAACTGCTCGAAAAGGGGGCATCGCTACGATGTTTGTGCGGCTGAGCGGCGAATTTTCTGCTTTGGCTGTGGACACAAGGATGTGATAAAACCTGAATGCCCTAAGTGCAGTGGGCCAAAAAACGGGTCGGCGAGGACGCGCAACACCCAGATGTCCTCAAAGAGCACTCAGTTCGAGGAGATGCCTTAAATGGGCAACAACAACCATGCCTTAATGTTAATACACATAACCAGCTATCGGATAAATCTCTAGTCTTCTCAGGGACTATACCCGAAAGTACTTCATCGACAATGACTAATTCAATCTCTGCTGTGACAACCTCTGCTATAACATTCTCTGCAACGACATTACCTGCTACGACTAGCTCAACTATGACGTCACCTGATGTAATTCTTGCCGCTCGGATTGCACCTTTGGTGAACACACCAGAAAGAACTTTAAATTCCTCGGATTCATCGGACTGCCTTCCGCATCATGATTCATCTTCTTCTGTGCACAGTTCCACCCGTATTAACCCTAACCCTTCTGTTGTGGAAACTACTCCTATTCGTCTCGACGCTGCACCACCTTTGCCTATGTCACCTTCCTTTCGTTTGTTGGTTTCCCACGCGACGCAAACAGATTCTTTGGGAGGAGAGCTTCCCAAGACCACACCTACTAAGGACGAACAATCCACTTTTAAGCCTTACCATGTGCGGTTACACGAGTATAACCAAGCCCGACAGCGCATTTTTGGTCATGAGGAGCTTTCTACAAACAAGCCGAAACGTTCAACGCTAAGACTACGGAACTTCTGGAAACGCGTCAAGGATTCACGCCGAAGGCTATGTGAAACTATCTTGATTGATCAGCCTACAGACGATTTACGCCCTTACGCTAAGGTCTCATTGTTCGATCAACAAGTTGTCGGGTTGATAGACACTGGGGCTACCTCATCTTGCATCTCTTCAGGTTTCGCCAGGAAATTCCTGCAAGCGAACAAACACCCTTGGAAGCGGTACAACTTGACGTTGACAACGGCCGACGGGACGAAACACGCTACATTGGGACATGCCACCGGTTCCATTACGTTTCGGGGGATTACTAAACGTATGACATTTTTGATTATACCGACATTGAGTCAAGACCTATATCTTGGCGTCGATTTCGTACGCACTTTTCAACTTGCGTCGGATCTTTTCTCGTTTGACAACCCTTTGCGCACACCCAATATGGGGATTAATGAACTTTCGACAGAGGACAACCGCCATCAGCTGAAACCTGAACAAGAGGCGACCCTCATGGCAGTCATTTCCAGCTTCCCATCCTATGCAAAAGAAGGTTTAGGACGAACTCAGCTTATTAAGCATTCGATCGATGTCGGCAATAATAAGCCGATTAAACAACGGCATTTTGCTGTGTCACCTGCAGTAGAAAAACTACTTTTTGCAGAATTAGATCGGATGCTGGAAATGGGTGTCATCGAGGAATCGCAAAGCAGCTGGGCGTCGCCCGTGACTGTGGTCGTGAAACCCGGTAAGGTTCGTATGTGCCTTGACGCTCGCAAGGTTAACAGCGTCACAGTTAAAGATGCGTATCCTCTGCCTTTAATCGAAGGGATCTTAAGTCGACTGCCTAAGGCTGAATTCATAAGCAGCATCGATTTAAAGGACGCCTTTTGGCAGATCCCTCTCGACGAGGAATCACGAGACAAAACCGCATTTACTGTGCCGGGGCGCCCCCTATATCAATTTGTTACCATGCCGTTTGGGTTGTGCAATGCACCTCAAACGATGCAGCGGTTGATGGACAAAGTAATTCCACCAGAAATCCGTCACCAAGTTTTTGTCTATCTTGACGATCTTCTAGTCGTCTCGTCATCGTTTGAGGAGCATTGCACTCTCCTTAGCAGGGTAGCGGCTTGTATACGCGAAGCAGGCTTGACAATAAATGTCGAAAAAAGTCATTTTGTGATGAAACAGGTGAAATACCTCGGGCATGTTATTGGCCATGGGACCATTATGACAGATCCTGACAAGGTGGACGCCATTTCGAATTTCCCTCTTCCTAAATCGGTACGTCACCTTCGCCGATTTTTAGGTGTATGCGGCTGGTACCGCAGATTCGTTTTGAACTATTCTGCCCTAACCGCTCCGTTAACGGATATGTTGCGGAAAGGTCGCAAGTTTTTGTGGACGGACGAGGCCTTAAACGCTTTTAATGCGCTCAAGCAGAGCCTCTCTTCCGCGCCTGTCCTGCACAGCCCGGATTTTGCTCGACCCTTCTCCATCCATTGCGATGCGAGTCAGGAAGGTATAGGGGCAGTGTTGGTCCAACATACAGACGACGGCGCAGAAGCCCCTATCGCTTTTATGTCACAAAAGCTTACGACCGCACAACGCAACTATACGGTAACGGAGCAAGAATGCCTTGCTGCGGTGACTGCAATTAACAAGTTCCGCCTCTACGTGGAGGGACAGGAATTCGAGGTAGTGACCGACCACGCCTCGCTTAAATGGCTTATGAGCCTCAGGGACCTACACGGTCGGCTAGCACGCTGGGCTCTTAAGCTCCAAGGTTTTAAATTCGCTATACGTCACCGTAAGGGTAGTGACAATGTGGTACCTGACGCCTTATCTAGAGTTCATGACTTCAATGTGTCGGAACTACAGGTTCAGCAGGAGTCGTTACTTGGTTTAGACCTTAGCTCTCCCCAATTCAAATCCGATGAATACAGAGCATTGATCGAGAAAATACGGGAAAACCAACATCATCTTCCGGACCTCAAACTAATCGATGACTTTGTGTACAGGCGTACCCAACATGCCACCGGGGATCACCTTCAGGAGGAGGCATCATGGAGATTATGGGTTCCTCAACACCTTACCGGGGAGTTAATCCAAAAGGCCCACAATCATCCGCTTTGCGCACACGGGGGGGTTGATGAAACATTTCACCGGCTCCGAAACCTCTTTTATTGGCCGAGAATGTACCAACACGTTAAAGAATTTGTGCTGCATTGCGACACTTGTAAAATGACGAAGGCTCCAAATCAGCCTTTAAGACCTCCTATGGGTTCGCTTTCCATTCCAGACCGCCTGTTTCAACGATTATATATAGACTTGATAGGACCATATCCTCGCAGCAAAACCGGAAACGTGGGGGCAGTCATAGTTTTAGACAGCTTATCCAAATTCCCAGTGGTCGAACCTATACGTAAATTTACGGCAGAAGTGGTAGTGAAATTCCTTGAGCAGAGGGTTTTTCATATCTTCGGCGTTCCAGAAACCGTAGTTTCGGACAACGGCGTACAGTTTCGATCTTCTCTCTTCAACAACCTCTTGAAGCGCTACGGTGTGCACCACTTTTACACGGCGTTATATTCGCCACAGGCCAACGCCTCAGAGCGAGTTAACCGATCGTTAATTGCTGCTATTCGCGCGTATGTCAAACCCGATCAAAGCGATTGGGATTATCATCTCTCCGAGATAAATTGTGCATTACGCTCGGCCTACCATTCGACCCTAGGGTATTCCCCTTACTTCACGCTTTTTGGGCAAACAATGATGCTTCATGGGAGTTCATATGCAATATTGCGTAAGGCGCAGCAACTGCAGGATAATACCGCGAATATTTCCCCAGAGATAAAAATGGACTTAATTCGTAGTCAAATACAGGAGAGGTTGAGGGAAGCTAACAAAACCAATGCCCGTATATACAACTTAAGAACGAGACCAGTGAAGTACAATATTGGCGATGTCGTGTATTGCAGAAATTTCAAGCCAAGCAATGCAGTGGAGCACTATAGCGCAAAATTGGGACCAAAGTTTGTCAAATGCCGCATAACATCCATCCTAGGCGGGTCCTGCTACACTGTAACCGATATGAATGGCAAGGAACTAGGTACTTTTCACGCGAAAGATTTGCGCAACTAGCGTCAAAGTGAACCATCGTACCATTCAGTCGTATCTCACCCCTATATCAAGGAGAGATCCAACTGTGTTGTAATGGGCTCATCACCGCGTCAACAGAGGAAATTTCTGCGCTAAGGAATACATGCTTATGGACTGCCAGGCCGATGCCACTGCAATTGCTTCTGCGGGCAATGTGATTAAAGTATAATGCGAAAACTACAATGCCGACGGAAGCAATCGTAGTGGTAAATGCATTAGCTGTGTCTTAGCTAATCTGTTATGAAAGCAACGACTACGGCCACACAAAATGCCATGTTGTCTTCCGCCAATCCGTTGGCTGCGATGTTTTCTTTTGTGTTGCTTTTTTCTCCTGAAAGATATAAAAATAATAATAACAGTGGGTTGTTGTGAATGTTGAAAGCATTCAGTAATTTTTAACACCAAAAAAAAAAAAAAAAAAAAAAAAAAAAAAAGAAAAAAAAAAAAAAAAAATTTAAACAAAAAAAAAAAACAAAGCGTTCGCTGGACTATGCAAAGCAAGGAGTCGCAACTTTTTCTTTCTGACATTTAAAAGGTTTCCCCAGCATGCCGCTAGATCACGCTATCTAGGTTCTGGTGCGGATCTAAGATTTGACAAAGAAAAGTTTCGTTGACGTCATGACGAATAACGGAAGTATCGTATGATCCCGCATCCAACCAATCAGCGATGCCGAGATGCAAGCGGAAAAGGGATCTAACGGAATCTAGAGGAGTTGGGATGGAAGAGGCAACCGAGACGGTCGATTCGTGGTGGTTTTTTTTCGTGCCGAAAATCGCGATTGCTTTATTATATTTTAATTTCGGTTATTTTTGAATTATCGGTGTTTTACTTGTTCAATACCATGTATTTATAGTGATAATATTGAATTTTGCGCTTTGATGTTATTCGATGAAGACGCGACGTAGAGGTTAGGTTGAACACGCGGTAGAGGGATTGGAGCCGTGCGTTATATAGGAATAAAAGTCGTTGCTTCTTCTGGGTTTCGGGATCTTCTAGACTTATAAACCATTTTAATTTTTTTTTTACAATTGCCGCGATTTGGAATTTTGTTTTGCGCTAACTCGACGGGTGTTAAACAAAAGTGTCAGTGTTGCTCCTGTGAACCACCATTTCCCCTTTCGGAGCCACCAGAAAAGAAAAAAAAAAAAAAGGAAAAGTGTTTGTGTGATCTGTGCAGCAAATCGTCAGGAGGGTCGCCGCAACCACTACAATAGGAGCAGTTTTTTTCGCTTTGCACCAAAGGATGGACAAAGTCGCGCCGGAGAGAGAGTACTCCGCCACCGAAGCCAGCGAGTGACGTGCCACGAATGGGATTCCGCCACCCAAGTGAGCCAGTAATCCGCCACCATATTGGGCCCCAAGTACAATCATAGAGCCGACCGATTAGCTGGAAAGGCAATCTGGATGAACGCCATCTCATGGGAAACGTTCGGACGCAGTATTTTGTAACCTGGCTAAGTATCATTTTTCTCTTCTAAATTACATCTTTCGTGGGCATTGTTTATCAGGTAAACGGGCGGCTCTCTCAAATCGTGTTGGTGTGGGCCTACCCATTTAATATCCGCTTTTCAAACATTGCCCAAAAGTGACATCACTGTTGTTGTAGTATTAGTTAGCCGCTCGCTTATTGTTTATGTTGGGCTAGCTTGTTGATTGTCGGCAACGGTGCTCATTGCACTCGCAAAGTGTTGCTAGCGATAAGCGATTGTTGATAGCGGGCCCGTTCTAATGGGATATCAGTTTATCCAGTTTTGGCATCTTCTACAGGCAGAGTTACCACAGCAGCGAAAGTGACGTCATCCACGTGGATAAGCCTTTCTTTTTATTTTGCCGGCCAGCTGTATTTAAACGCAGGCATGCAAAACAAACAACAAAAATAAACCCAACGATGGCAATAAGATTATTTTTCTCTTGTGGGAAGATTTGAAAAAAAAAAAAAAAAAATTTTTTATTATAAGAATATGCCTATTACTCGTATAGTTTGGCATGATGCCTTGAAATAATTTCGTGTTCAGTGAATTTAATTAACTATAATCGTCGACAGCATTACTGCAATTTGAATTTAACTTGCAATTACATTGGGTCGTCAATTAGATTGAGGCTAGATTTATTGGTAGTTTGAATTATTTTTTTTTTTTTTTTGCTCTTAGTTTCGGCTATATAATATATATGCACTCTTATAAAATACTTGAATATATAATAGGCATTGGATCGCTTAATCCTATATATCTCATGCACTGAAAGAAAACAAAGATGACACCCTAAATTAAAAATACTTTCCTCCCTCACTACCCTCTCTCTCTTGTGAATTTTTTTGGTTATTTTTGGGGGATTTCACAACATGCGCCCGAAGTCCCACGGTAGGGAGGGTTTAGACGCGCCGGGCCCATCCCATCTGGGGTCCGTAGCTTGAGCCGTTGAAAACCTTTAGGCTCACGACTTGAGGGAAAAAGGATCTGTCCTGACTGGACGGTAATCTTTTCGTCCTCCCCTTTTCTTTTTGCTTTTGTAGCAGTTTTGATAGTAGTTTGGCTGTAGAGCTCTTTTTCCCTTCACGGGAACTTTGTTTCCGCCGGTTTAGGGAGTTTGACGCGTAGGCGTCCCATTGTCGTTCCGGTTTTTTTTTTTTAGAATCATCTTGGTAGAGTAGAATTTCTTTTTTTTGTTAACGGGCATGATGTGCGATACTAACATTGTATTTGATGGAGGAGGCCAATAGCTGCCGTCAACCCACCCTGCAACTCCCGGCTACTGAGTTGGTCTGCGAGCGCACATCGCTGGCAGTGATTGGAGAGGGTTTTGCTCACTTTTTGCTTACTCTGGCCTTCACGGCCATCCCTCACCCTCGTCCTCCGACAACCACCGTTACAGTCTTCAGGAAGAAAAAGTTTTTCTAACAAAAATTTGTTTTTGGAACGGTCGTTTCTATGACAGCTATATGATTTGGTAATATGATTTGGGAAATAATACTGTTATATAATCCGAAATCTGAGAGAAATAAAGAAGTTTTTTTTCGCAAAGACTGACTTTTGGGCCGGTCGTTCCTTCGTGCAAAATTTCAGCTCGCTAGCTTCAAAACTGAGAGACTAGTGTGCATAGAACCAGACAGACAGACGGACAAAGCTTAATCGACTCATCTCGTCATACTGACGAAGAATATATATATATGTATTTATATAATCGGAGTTGCTTCCTTCTGTGCGTTGCAAATTTCATGACAAAGTTACGAGTAATATATCCTATCACATTCGTGAAGGGTATACAAAAGAGCAGTCAGTTATTATGTATGGGAATTGATCCAAGACCGGATGAAACGAACGCATCTTATATGTGAGTGTGTTTAGTTCTGATCGGTGCAATGAGGAGTGGATGGCGCTGGCGTTTTGCAGCCAATACGGATGCTATGCTGTTTAGCGAATAAGGTGTGAGAAATCTAGTTGCCACTGTAGTCTAGTGCCAATCATAGTTTTGCACGAATATGGACAAAATTATTTTGTGAAGCGTATAGCGTACAAGAAAAATACATTGGTCACGGATAAGTTAGCAATTACTGCCATTTTCTAGTTGAATAAATTACACCAATAATTTTGCTGATTCGAGATGGTGAAGGACGGTTTTAATGGTAGGTCGTTTTAGTAGAGCTTTAAACTTTCTCCCTAGTAGTTATTGCCCCATGAGTTCATCAAGTGAAAATAACTAAATATGTACTATGTTGTTTTTGATTAATCAGATTCCAATTCAAAGTCAGCAAACATTGAGGCGATTTCTTTATTTTCTAGTAAAAAAAATCCATTACAAAAATTTATGCACGAGTTTAAAAATAGGCAATAATAGGGCAAGAAAGATTTTTTTATTTGACATCATGTTTTCGTCTCTAGGGGTTGGTGTTCTAAATCGCCCATCCTAAAATAATATCTTATTCATATCCATTATACGAGTACACTATTCGTCTTTTCCCACGTATCTTCCCGTCAACGATTACTCTTTATTACAGGTGTATCCGAACATTTCTAAAAATCTTAGGAATCACGGCCTTATCACAAATAAAATTGTCCCTAGAACAAAGGTGCACCTGATCCTTTTTCCAAAAAAAAAGGTCATTCCTTCACAGAAACTAAAAAGAAAACACTAACCGATGCATGTTATTGACCCACGAATTCTCTCTTTTGATACATACAACGTACGAGTATGTACTCGTATTTGTAATGATGTTCGTTTACAGGTGCATAAGGCATCACCTGTAGGTTTATTTTGTAATTAACATTGCAAGCTTGCTCCAGTTGCAGGTGAGAGAGAAACCAGTCCCGTGAACTCTGGAGGCGAAAATATTTTTCGTCGTACTGCACTTCTTTTTTCGAAATCAATTCATAAAGGGATGGCTGTCGGTTTTATCAATAATGTTGATAATTTTATAAAATTGTTCAAGTGACATGATCAGAAATAACTTTTGAGCATATGCAAAATAATTTGTTGATTAAGATGCGAAGCCTAGTGGTGTAAGTGTGGAATCCTACGCTCAGGTGAAGAGCTAATATACGACTAATTTGTTTTCTGTAAGATAAATAATAGTTATGCGATCTTTTATATATAATAAAGCCGGAAAGTAGGGGGCTTCGCCCACAATACGAAGGTTTTGTAATGTCCGATGCCAATAGGAGATGAACTGTCCTATTCCTGGAGATGCTTAGCCACTTATGTTAAGGCGAAATTGCAGTTTGCAAGCTTGTATTTCAAAAAAGAGGGTGTGTAAATAATTTTAGTTGGAATCACCATTACTATTAACCTATTTTGATGAGGCGACCGGCAGAGGCATCGACTGTTGGAAAACATTGGGGGAGCACAACAACTTTTCATACGTTTTCGATTGACTGTCGGATTGCCATGTTGTATGAACTTTTTGTGATGGTATACTCACAATAATCTGACCCATTCTTGAAATAACAATTATTGTAAAATATCTCTTAACCCTAAAGAAAAATTTACTTATGATGGGTCCTCGAACAGAACGGTCCAATAGCCCTCGCTTAGTAGGTTAGGTTAGGTTAAAGGGGCTGCCGTGATACACACGTCACACATAGACCCAGGGTCGTCGAGAGGGGGGGCGGAAGGGGCGAAACGCCCCGGGCCCGTGTTTTTCTCGGGGGCCCGAAAATTGGAAAAATTGAAAAAAAAAAAAAAAAAAAACAAAACGTATCTCCGCACTGAGCTTTTTTTTTGCTCCTTGCCCTTTCATACCACTCTCACGCACTGAGCTACCGGTCGCCATATATGGGCCCCTACCAAAAAAGAAGAAAACCGTACGCTTTGACCTTTTTTTTTGTTCATTGAGCTGCTGGTCGCCATATATTATGGGCCCCTACGAAAGTTGAGTACCGGGCCCGGATTTTCTCTCGACGGCCCTGCATAGACCACCACTGGGTCGTTTGTGATACCACCATCGACTCCACAACCCGAGTCCTACCTATTCATTGGACCAGTCTGAGCTATTGATAAAGCGCTAGAGCCGGCTAATGCTAACATCCTTAAGGTCGTCCAGATCGCCAAAATAGAAAGACCCCAAGGTAATCCTTCTTCTTCTAGCCAGGACATGAGACCCACATAGCAGATGAAAGGTACTCTCCTTCTCATCCTCATCCCCGCAACTCCTACAGAGGTCATTGTGTGGAAGCGTTTGGGATCGATCCTAGCCCAAAGTTGCCTAGTAACCATACAAGTGCTACCATACTCCACCTAGCGTTGGCAGTACTCAACGCGTCAGCGTTTACCAACATTTTACAGGCTGATAAAGACCATCCGAGATGGCGATGACTAAACCCGGTCCCCCAATAGAGCCTCTTCTAGCTTGTTCATCCGCTTTGCAATTTCCGTCAAAGCCACTATGGGCCGGAATCCAACAAAGGGAGATGTTCAAAAAAATTTCCATCTCCAGAAGACAGGTGCGGCATGCGGCAACAATCTTTGAGTTTGTAATCACAGATTCAAGGGATTTAATCGCCGGCTGACTTTCCGTAAAAATGACAATGTCCTTAACAGCTAAGACATTAGGCCCGAGCCATATGAGAACCTCCCAAATAGCCGCAATTTCCGCCTGAAGAATGCTGCAAAAGTCAGGGAGATGTAGTGACAAGCTTATATTCAACTTATCCGAGTACACTCCCACTCCTTTATCCGTTTTAGAGCCATCGGTGTATAAACTTATAGAATTTGACTCCTGGAAAGTGTTGGCCTCCCACTCTACCCGTGAGGGGATTTGGCTTACAAAATTCTTACCGAACAAATACTTGGGAAGAGTGTAATCCGTCACCGCAGGAAAAACCAAGCTGCTAAGAACAGACGAGTGTTCCGTGGCTGCCACAGTTAACTGTCCAGTTTTCCGAAGACGAATGGCTACGTTCGAGGCCACCTGCTTAGCAAAAATAGCTAAGGGCAGCTGCTGGCGTAGTTCTAAAAGCCCCCGTGATGGTAATGCTCTTTGTATTTGTATTCTATAGCGCTACAGTTGCCTTAGCTACTCGCTCCTGGATATTGGGTCTCCACCCCAGTTTCCTGTCCAGGATGACGCCCAGAAACTCGGCTTTTTCAGAGAGAACAAGTCTCATTCCGTTCAGCAATGGTAGATATTAGTGGCCTGGGTTTCCTTGTAAAGAGAACAAGTTCTGTTTTCGCCGGATTAACACCAACCCCAGCTTACTACTTTGCCTTAACCCCTAGTAGGGCATAGCGCGTTAACTACTCCTGCGCGCCATCGTACTCTGCTCTGGGCAGTGGAGCGCAGCTTTCCAAAGGACTTACCCAGTGTCTGACGCTCATTTGCCACAGATCGACGCCATGTGATTCGAGGACCCCCTCTTGGTCGGCTTTGGTTGGAAATGAGGTTCCATTTCATGGCATGCAAAGCAATGCAGTTATCATTCTTCCGCAATGTGTGACCTATCCACTGCCATTTTCGTCTGCGTATCAATTCGTCGCTTGGTATCTGACCCGTACACCGACTTAGCTCTTCATTTGATATTGTTTCGAGCCAGAAATTTCTTAAAATTCGACGAATACATGAGTTGACGAAAACTTGCAGCTTTCTGGTAACACTTACGGAAACTTTCCATGTACTGCTCCCATACAGACAGTACCAGAGAGCAAAACAGGCCCAGCTTGGTCTTGATGCTGAGATAACTGCTTTGCCAGATTTTGGACAGCATGCCGTATGCGCATTTAGCTTGGTTGATACGACGAGCGATGTCCTGCTCCGTACCACCGTTCTCGGCAACAATGCTACCCAGGTAGACGAAGTTGTCCACCTTCTCCACAGGCTGCCCATTAATATTGATGGCAATAGGTGTTGGATTTCTTTTTCGCAATGGCGGGCTAAGAACCTTGATCTTGTTGGTATTAATCTTTAGCCCAACCTTGCTTGCCTCCCTCTCGAGATCTAACGCCATTGCGGACAGATCCATGATTTTGTGGGAGAGTAGGCATATGTCGTCAGCGTAGTCAAGATGGTGTAGATAAGATGTCAAATTCCATTGAACTCCTTTCTCTAGTCCGGATAGGGCTGCATGCAACACATCGCCGATCACTATGAGGAATAGGATTGGTGAGAGGATGCACCCCTGCCGAACTCCACTGCGATTCTCAAAGTCCCCCGACACCTTACCTTTATGCAGAACGCGACATTTCGCGATGTCATAGGTTGCCCTAATAATAGCCACAAGCTTCTCAGAGATGCCTCTCCTGCGCAAGGCCGCCCATATAGAATCCTGGTTCACACTATCGAAAGCCTTTTCGAAATCGATGAAAAGCAAGTGAAACGGAGAATCGTACTCAGCGCATTGCACGATGATGATTCGCAAGGTGTTAATGTGATCGACACAAGAGAATCCGGATCGAAAACCAGCATGCTCTTCATCAATTGTGCTTTATAAGTGTTCCTTTAGTCTTTCCAGGACGATTTTAGCTATTATCTTGGTAACGGCAGGAAGTACACAAATGCCTCTCCAATTATTACAGTCTGTGAGGCTACCCTTCTTCGGATGTTTGATGATCAAACCTCCCTTCTACTCAGTGGGAAAGGTCTCTGTATTCCACGCTTTATCAACAGGTACGTGCAGCTAATCGGCAGTTACGCTTGGCGCTGCTTGATAAAGTTCGGCAGGTATTCCGTCGAGTCCGGCGGCCTTTTCTCGATTTAGTGCAATAATTGCAGTGACTATTTTCTCTTTATTAGGGGCAGTGGACAGTATACGTACATTTGATGATTAGCTAAATTATAATGATGAGTTTACCAGAAAAGTCGCCACGGTAAAAAAAAAAGTTCTTGCGACACAAATTGACTTCACGAATATGATGTCAACTCTCTTCCCATTGAGCTACCACAGCTCTCTTCTTCTGAAGATAATGGAGCAAATATTAAAGCCCTCGGTGAGTGCTTTGATGAAAAATGGAAAAAAATCACCAGTAAATTAAATTGATGAGTTAATCAACGACACTCATCAATCATTTCAACAGCTACGGCCTGATGAATTCGTCAATGACTTTCATCAAGAATTTATCAGCTACGGCTTGAAGAATTTGTCAACGACGTTCACCAAGTATTTCATCAGCTACGTTCTGATGAATTTGTTAATGAAGCTCATGTACAAGATCGTAGGTGGTCATGTATCGTTTCACCGAGTTCAAGCAAGTCAACAATGATACATAAGCGAAAGAGTTGGCATGTGTACATCTGCAAATAACTTCGCATAATTTTGCTTCCTCCGCTACTTCTCCGGGCAAAAAAATGGTCGACTGGTGAACGATGGTTTGAAGGGAAGCGGGCTCTTACAGCTAGTACAAAATAAATTTCTTATTAGATACTTATGATTGTAAAGTGAAAAATTGTCGTTTTGACTTTAGAAATTTTGCTACTTCTTATAATTTTCTTCGAATTTTTCATACACATAACATAATTATTTTATTCGAAATTCGTAAGTTTAGATTTGTTCAAGGAGATCTAGTACGTTAACAAATAAAACAAAAAAGATCACGATGTGAAGGCATAATACTGATATGAAACCTCTAGAATGTTTAGTTAATCTAACAAGGCAATTCGATCCAGTATTGGTGGTGCTGCTCGCTTAAGATGCTCTATATAGCCCACTGATTGATACATCTGCCTTCTTGCCTCCTTGTCAGTAAAAACAGTCCCCAACTCAAGCTTATCCCTATCCATGTACGCAAATGGTGATATACTAGCTAATAAAGCTAAATCTAAAAAAAAGAAATTGATAAGTGGAAAAGAAGTTTAGAGTTGGAATTTTTTTTTATCTTACCGACATAAATGAATGCATCTAATTCCTTTTCTAACTGATCGAATGTAGGCAGCTCCCCTTTGAAGCCAACTCTTACTAAGGTATCAGAAAAAACATTAAAGTAATGCCTAAACGTAATCTTTCGTAGATCTGCTGGAATGCCAGCTCCCATATAAAGTAAATCATATGACGGTGATCCCCAATGTGGTGCCTGAAAGTCAACCTGGAATAACACAAGTTTTAATTAAATCAGCAAAGAGAGAGTTTTGTTTAATTTCCTTTTTTTCCTTCAAGTTAACATTTTCGGTGCTTAATTTTCGAATGAAATTGACAAACTTCATTTCAGCACGAATTTGATTCGTCAAATTGTCAATTTCATTCGAAAATTTAGCAATTTGGTTTGTAAATAACTTGAAGAAGTAAAGGTATACCTATATATATATATATTTGAATAAAAGAGAAAAAAAAAATTACTGCAATTGAATTTATCGTTGAGTTTAAAATTAATACTGAATAAAAATAATCAGTATGGGGCGATCATTACGACGAACGTATCAAATTGTAAAATTTTTCTTACCATAATCACTTCGGAAATAACATCGAATCCATTTTTCCTGAACATCATATTGCGGCTATGCAAGTCTCCGTGATTTAGTACACTGTATAAGGGTGTTCGGTTTATAGCTTGTACGCATTTCTCATTTAGTATATCGATGGGAAGTTTTCGTATTGTCTTAGCATAGGCTTCAAATTCAGGAATGGTTTCCAGCGCTTCGGTAAAAAATTCTACTGAAGTTTGGAAATAGTCCATTTTCATTGTGAACGAATAACCGAAACGAGTGCCTCTGAAGTTCATATTGTCATAGCCCTAGAAAAAATATACGGGTATATTTTTGGTGATGTCGTATTTATCATATAAACGAAAAACGGTAATCAAATTTGGTCGTTTTTTCTTGTACAACTATGGAGAGCTCATCAGATGCTTCCGCATCGTACCTCGCATTAGTAAAAGAAGCGTGGCCGACGCCGATGTTGTTGCGCCTTGTATACGCCAGTCAACATGACGTGGGTGCGAATCATATTTCACTTGAAGCTTGGAAATCAACTTAACGATATGATTGTTGTCCTGGCTAGCCGCCATCTACACGCAGACATTTGTTCGGGTGACATCCATCGATACCATGCAACTTTTATGGATGTTGGCACGTCGCCGAACTTACGATATGCACGTTCAAACCTTTCAGCTACAGGAATTGATGAAATTTCACCAATTAAATCTCCAAAGAACGGACAGGGCCATACTGTAGCGCATTTGTAATGGACGGTTAGTAAGCATTCGAAGATGCCCTTGGGGACGGAGCCTAAGGTAGCGTAATGACCGTGAAGGTCGGGCCGTGCCATCTGGCGTAGAAAAAGGCCCCTCAACGAGCTAAGCAGCGGCCTATGCTTGCTGTAGCTCAGTTCGAGAGACGTGGGCGGGGTTTTCGCCGCTCGTTGCCGCTGTCTTTACATATTAATAAAAATGCATAGGCCTGGGGAAGATAACACAAACATGGGAGGCAAAAATGGGGCGATAAGGACGCCGTAGATGCCCTCGCACTCGCATCGGGAGCGGGTGTAATGGGTCCGTCGGCTTCTAATTTCGTACCACTGACAGATCACAGACCATAATAATTAATCATTGTACATTTTTAGCGCTTGCTTGCGATTTGGGGCAATACCCGAGCAATGAACTAAAGCGCTAGTGGTCTTCATTCCGAAACCCGGTGGGTTGAATCACCATAATGTTCCGACCAATACCAATATATCCAAATATTATATCCTTTCTGCTAAAAACGCTAGAAAGGTGGGTGGTTTTTAAAATTTAAAATTCGATAGATATGGGGGGAGTTTGTGTTAATCGCCATGCTTATCTTTCGGGTAGATCAGTGGAAACAGCGGTACACAAAATAGACGGGACGATAGAAAAATCCTTTCAACAAAAGGAGTTTACGCTAGAAGTCTTCGTAGATATCGAGGGAGCTTTCAACCATACCACTGTGACAGCATTATTAACGCTATGACCTGACACGGGGTTGATTCAACCCTAACGAATTGGGCGTCAGGAACAGGAAAATGGAGGGGTCAAAAAAGATACAACAGCCGGCACAGGAACACCGTAAGGAGAGATACTATTCCCTCTCTTCTGCACCCTGACGGTCAATGAAATACTATAGAGGTTAAGAGCCAGCGGCTTTGAGGTGGTCGCATATGCCGATGACATTGTGGTGCTCGTAAGAGGTAGGTTCCCTCTAACTCTGTGGGACCTTGTGCAATCGGCACTGGACAAGATCCAAATCTTTGCCGGAGAGGCTGGACAAACTTGACAAAAACCGAACCAATACTTTTCACAAGGAGACATAATGTGCCGGAAATTGCCACACCCACACTAAACGGAATAACATTAAACCTTGTTGACTGTGTTAAATATTTGGGTCTAATTCTGGACAGGAAATTGCTTTGGGGGGCTAATGTGAAGCACAGAGTTGGTAAAGTTCACGCAGCCCTCTTTTCACGTCGATCGTCCTATTAAGTACATGGGGTCTCAGACCACAGACGGGCTATTACATATATACGAGTACATGTGTAGTAAGGCCTACACTGGTGGATGGAGCGGTCGTATAGTGGAAAGCCACCGAGAACAAAATCAATGTGAAGGAACTAACGAGATTGCAGAGATTGGTCTGTATAAGCGTTACGGGTGCCCTGAGAACCATTCAACGGCTGGGTTGGAAATGATCCTAGGGCTTATGCCTCCGGATCGGTTTATCCGAAGAAGTACATGCCTAGCAGCAATACACGCTAAAAGTGCATTTTTTTTATGTGGCACAACTGAAATCAAGAAGGCTACTCTTGTATTGTGACAACAAATTAGAGATGTGAGGATGTGGATCACATGACCAAACAAACATATGTATATCGAACTCGAATAGAACTTCGAAGTGAAGTTCCTAACAATGAGAGACTGGGAGACCAGAGAAGCCATTAATAACGGTGGCGGTCTGATCTATACGAATGGCTCAAAGACGGACACTGTAGTAGGTTCAGGCGTCTACTCGGCGGACCTAGGCTTGAGTCAGTGGTATAGACTGCCGACCCCATGCCATGTGTTCCAGTCGGAATTACCGGGCACCGAAATTTGCGAAATTGGCCATCCGAAAAAATCCATATACAATAGATACTTCGTTTTGAACCGAAAGTGTCCCTTGGGGAAATAAATGAAATAAGCCATGCGTGGACAATATCGGCTTCAAATTGAAATAGGGTATGCGTAAAAAAACTAAAATGACCATGCAGTTTCCATGGCAGAAATGTCAAATTGGCAATAGTGTGGGTTGCCGCCTTTGCACCCACAGCGAGCGAAGTGAACGTTCATGTTTGGTATTGAGGGTTGTGACCCCTTAAGCACACAAGAGACTTTGCACCCAGAGCGAGCGAAGCGAGTATGGGTTGCCGCCCTTTCATCCAGAGCAAGCGAAGCGAGTGTTCATGTTTGGTATTGAGGGTTGTGATCCCTTAAGCACGGAGCGGGCGTAACGAGTGGAGCCCAGACAAGAGACTTTGCACCCAGAGCGAGCAAAGCGAGCGTTCCTGTTTGTGAGATACTGAGGGTTTTTATCCCTTAAGCGCGGAGCCCACACAAGAGACTATTGCAGCCAGAGCGAGCGAAGCGACCGTTCATGTTTGTGCTATAATATCCTTAAGCGGGGAGCAAGCGGGAGCAAGCGGAGCCCACACAAGAGACTGTTGCACCCAGAGCGAGCGAAGCGAACATTCATGTTTGTGCGATACTGAGTGTTGTCATCCCTTAAGCGTTGAGCCCACACAAGGGACTGTTGATTCACAACCCTCAGTATCGCATGAAGTGTGCATGGACAATTTCGGTTTGGAATGAGCTGCGTTCGCTCCGCACGTAAGGGGTTGATACTCCCAGTATACAGCAGTAGGTCGCTCGCTTGACTCGCTCTATTCATAACAGTAGGCTTTTCGTCCTAGCATACCTGCATAAACCATTTTTTGTTGTCCATGCACAATTTCGATTTCAAATCGAAATAACGTTTGCGTTTTTAAACGAAATTGAACATTGAGTGTGTAACCATGCTTGGACACTTTCCTGTCAGACGAAACTGTCCATTAATGGCTTATTTCCGAATTGCTAATTTCATGGTGCTGGAATTACACATACGCATGGCAGCATAGTCCATTGAAAAGGATGGCGACGATAGCAGGGTGGCCATTCTGGCTCTAGCATCATACACGTACTCTTCGAGAACTGTAAACGTGTGCAGAGAGGCTTTCGACAGGAAGGCTAAACATACCCCTATCGTGTCGTAGACAACGGGAAAGCTGAAACTGGCCAGGAGATGTTCGGTAGCCGAGAATAGCCCACCGGCACCTATGCCATGGTCACTTGTTGACATTTGTGATGATTTGTGTGTGATAGATGAAGCCACATGGACTAACTACAATCTGATTGGAAAAACAGAACGGATTGTAGGATGGATAGAACCATGTGGCCATCACTCGATATGAGCAATAACAGAATACTGCTCAAACTCAACCGAAATAGATTAAGAACGATGGTAGATCTACTCACAGGACACTGTCTTCCGACTTCTCACGCGAGTAGATTGCGACTGACCTCCAGCAGTTTATGCAGAAGATGCGAAATGGAAGAGGACACCATCGAGCTTACTGCTTCCAAGAGTTAGCAGAGGTGGCCAGTGCCGTCTCGTTGGGTCATTTGATATAATTTAGCGGAGTGGTCACCTGGTAGCTCTAATTAGTCAGCGGTGGGTGGTAAATTGGCCCAAATCGAAGGCCTAATGCGGGCTGTGCAAGCGGCACTTCCTTATCTAGCCTAACCTCTTGAGAAAATGTATTTCCCCGAAAAGGACTCAAAAGTGAGAAAATACAGTGAGAACTGCTCTCATGGCTTATGTAACAAAAAACACCTTATCTTACGTGATTAGTCCCGACAATAATCCGATCTACGTATAATGCCCGAATTAGATTGGACGAAGAATGCAGCAGCAGCGAAATGTTAAATTAGAAAGCATGGATTTCCCTTAAGCGGCCTAGATTGACTGCAGCGGTGAAAGCAGATCTTCCTGTTGTTCTTGTTGTTGCTGCTGCCGCTTCTTGCGTTCAATCTGGTTCGGACATAAGGAACGAAAACAAAATTTTTAAGGAACTTACCTCGGCTTTCATTTTGAAAGTCAGTGCATGATATTGAGCCAATTTTGAAAAAATTAGACGACTTTCATGTTCATCGGGAATATCATTCGGTAACATGATGTATCCTTGTTCCTTTAGATCTTCAAAAACTATAACGTCATGCGGTTTTGAGTCCATAAATAAAACCCTAGCAGACAAGAGAAAAAAAGGTAATGATTCAGCGCATTTGATCGAGATATTTGCCATTATTACCGTGGTGCGATTGCTTCGCTGTATCCAGACTTTGACAACATTTCTTGACATTTACTCAATACTTCCTTGTAAATGTGCATTTCTTTTGGAAAAATATTCATTGAATCCAGCAAATCTTTTTTGTAACCTTCAACGATCGGCACAGTTTTTATGATTACGGAGATGCGTTCCTTGTCGATGCTATTGGTGGCGAAGAGTATATTGGCGCGGAACATTATGCTAGCATAGTGATCGCCACGAGCTGTAGCCGGTGTCAAATCATAATGGTGAATCTGTGAATAAATTTTAATTATATACGTATATCTATAAAAATAAATACTATGGTATGGGTATGGTATGGTAAGAGGGGCTGCCGTAATCTAACAGAGCACACTTAGATCAGAGGAAGGTCCCTTGTGTTATCCTGGAATTGCATGTTTCCATCCGTCATCAATTTTTGAACCATCCGCTGTAAATAGCGAGACGCAGGACCCGACCCATATCCCATTAGCTAGGTTAGGTTAGGTTAAGGGGCTGCCATGATACAACACAGCACACTTAGGCCTCTCATGATGGGTCCATTGTGATACCACCAATAACATTTCACCTCTCTAAAAGAAACCTTAGTGCCGAACCAGCCTGTGCTGGCAATGTAGCGATTGAGCTGTATCACGCTGATATCCTTGAGGTCCCCTAAGTCACAGTAAAACCAGGAACCCAGGAATTTCTTTCTCCTGTTGACCAGTGTCGGACAGCAATATATAAGGTGCAAAACACTCTCTTCCTCATCTACATCCTCACAACTCCTGTAGAAGTCATTATGAGGAAGACGGAGCCTCTAGTATTAGCCCTATCCACTTAGCCACTTTATATGATGCAATTGGCATTCTAATATCAATGCGGTCTCCATAGACGACACCAGTTGTCCCCTTATGAGCAAGATCGTCCGCCCTGCAATTGCCCGCAAAGCCACTGTGACTCGGTATCGAGCAGAGGGTAATGCTGAAGAAGTAACGCATCTCTATGAGAGCCAAGCGGCACTTCGGAATAGTTTTCGATGTAGTGAGAACAGAGTCAAACGAGTGAATCGCAGCCTGACTGTCCATATACGAGTATATAGTCATGTCTTTTGTAGTTACGACTTGACTTCCTAACCAGGTCAGAGCTTCCGAGATCGCCAAAACCTCAGCCTGCAGGACACTACAAAAGTCGGGAAGACGGTAGGATAAGTTGACTCCCAGTCCCTCCGAGTATATACCAGTCCTAACTCCGTCATCGGTATTAGAGCCATCCGTGTAGATGATCAAGGAGTTCATTGTCAGCACATAGGTTTTTCGACGGAATCAGGCTGGTGTAATTCCTACCAAAAACATGTTTTGGAGACGTGTAATCAGTCTCCAGAGGGAGATCCAGGTTGCCCAGAAGAGCCGAGTGGCCAGTACTCGACGCACGCCTTTGGCCTGTTTCGCGAAGTCGCTGGGCCGTGTTCTCCGCCAGTTGTTCGCCAAATATGTCAAGCGGGAGCAAGTTTAGCAGCATATCCAAGCTGGCCGACGGTGTTGTTCTAAAGGCCCCCGTTGTTGTTGTTGTAGCGGCATTTGGGGTTCATCATAGGGCGTCACTTAAAAACGCCTCCTCGCCTTCTCCTTCTATGTCGAGGCCAAGGAAGAATGCGACCTCGATGGGGTTTTCCCATAAAGATATAGGTGTTAAATTTGTGGCGGCCTCTGGACATTCAAACAGATGTCTGACGTCATGTGGAGTGCCATTGCCAGCGGGGCACGTGTTGTTGATGTTTCGATCGATTCAGGACAGGTATGAGTTTAGTCTCGAACACCAGCCAGATCGAAGCTGCGCTAGGGTGGTCCTAGTACGCCTAGGCAGTGTAACCTCGTTGGAAGATATGTTTGGTGGACGGGACTGGAGTACCGGTTTGGAACGAAGGTCTTGGATCAATCGTCGTGCCTCTTCAGTGTGTATCGATGCAATGGCAGTCTTGTAAGCTTCGTTGTCGAACGGCACCCTCTTGAACCTTTGGACCTCCCTCTCAATGTCCCTTAGGTTACTTCTGATGTTTCTGGGTGGGGGAGTTTTATCCATGAGATGTTGGTTAGGATGTTCGCTGCGATAGCACTCGACAAGATATTGCTTGGACAGCAGGAGGTTGTGTTGTTTGACTAGTAGCATGTTGGTTTCCTGGTGAAGGTGATCCTGGGAGGACATCAGATGACAGCCTGTCACGGTGCGAAGAACAAAGGCCCCCGTCGTGGCAATTGCTGCTAGTCTTTGCACTTTACTTAACATGTAACAATAGGACGCCACTCTTAGTGCCGTCCCCCACACAGAAATGCCGTGCAGTAGAATTGGCCGCACAACCGCTGTAGCCAGTACACTACTTTCGGTTGCAGAACCAGTTCTTGCCAATCGCCTTCCTACTCGAGTAGAGCACAGTAGTGGCCTTATTCACTGGCTCAAGGATATTGGGTTCCACGTCAACTTCCTGTCAAAGACAAAACCCAGGAACTTAGCTCTATCACTGAAGGCCAGTTTCTTACTATCCAATGATGGAGACCCAACAGGAGGTAGCTCGTGTCTTCTGGTGAAGAGCACAAGTTCGGTCTTATCAGGGTTGACGCCAAGACCACAGTGACCTGTCCATTCGGTAAGAATGAATAGATCATTCTGAAACAACTCACTAAGGACTCCCGGGAATCTTCCGGAAACAGCAATGGCAACATCGTCTGCGTAAGCCGTCATACTGAATCCAAGCTCTTCCAATCTCAGAAGCAGTCCATTGGCCGCCTGGTTCCGCCTTGGGGGGGTACCCCTGCAGACATATCTACTGACGGATGATGTACCCATAGTGGTATGTATAATCTTAGATGTTAACAGCCAACTAATTAGTTTGTGATGATTGCACTAGATTTAACATTATTGAACGCTCCCTCGATGTCTAAAAACGCAACCATGGTGTATTCTTTGTGTTCAAGAGATTTCTCAATGCAACTAACTAGAGAGTGAAGAGCAGTGTTCACTGATCTTCCTTTCCTGGCTGATAGGATGAAGGTCATTAGCGCCCGCGTGGGAGCTACGCCCAGCTGTCGGGATGAAAACAACCAGAACTTCCGTCCAGATCCGCGGAACACAACCCATTGTGAGACATGCCGTTAGGATAATCTTGACCCAAGGATAAACAATATCTAATGAGTTCTGTAAGTCCGCAGGAATAATACCGTCGGGTCCAGCGGATTTAAACGGTTCGAAACTGCCGATCGCTCAGAGAGTCTTTTCTTTCGACAGAATGGACGCAACACCACATGCTGTCGAATGGCAAGTGTATAAGGCCCCAGCAGAGCTAGCCGCCGTGCTGCCAGGAAAGTGTGTGTCAAGCAAAAGTTCAATGGATTCTTTGTTTGACGATGTCCATGAGCCATCCTGCCTCTGCAGAAAAGTAGGCAGAGGTGGGTTCGACGACAAAGTTTTACGAAGTCTAGAGGCCTTGCTACACCATTCCACGCGTTCGCAGAAACTCTTCCACGAGTCGCCTAGATCCTAAAGATGAAAGATGCTCTTCTCCTCATCTACGTCTTCCGAAGTTTTGCAGAAGTCATGGTGTGAAAGTCGGAGCTTCCTCGCGTATTCACCGATAACACAATGACCAGTAATATTTCCCACCATTATCCTGATGTGGTGCTTTCTCATCGACAACAGTTTGGAAGTACGGTTTTTATTCAATAAGGGCCATAATAACTTCGCATTTTGGCAGGTACTACCACTTAACCATCGCGAGTTGAGTTAGCCCTGTCTGTCGCTGTCATAATTAGTTTATGTTTACAACTAGAGATGGGCATGGCAAAAACCCAACCCATCTGAAGAGTTGTATCGTTTACACCGTTCCGAGCGAGCTCGTCAGCCCTGCAACTACCAGCGAAAGCACTGTGATCTGGTATCTAACTTAGTGCAATGTTATAGATACTTCCCATCTCTGTAAGGCAAGAGTGACAGTTCGCAACGGTCTTTGACGAGACTAGACAAGATTCAAGGGATTTTATTGCAGCTTGACTGTTTAAATTGTGGCATCTGTTGCTGCTATAGCGTTTCGGCCAAGCCACATCACTGCCCCTTTAATCGCCTGGAGCACACAACAGTAGTCTAGGAGACGAATCGACAGGTTGAGGCTAAGCCTATCGGAGAAGATTCCAGCCTCCACCCCCTTATCGGTCTTGGAGCCATCTGTGTAGATGCACAAGGATTCAGTGCGTGGCGGGTTCATCGTTTCCCAATGACTACGGGAGTGGATTGAGCATGTGTAATTTCTGTCGAACGTGGTTTTTGATGTACAATAGTCCGTTGATGATGGGATGTCCATGTTGCTCAAAACTGATGCGTGACCGGTGTATGAGTCTGCCCAGAGACCTGCCTCCCGTATGCGGATCGCCGAGTTTGCGGCAACTTGTTCACCTATAATGTCAAAGGGAAGAGGATTTAGTATAATCTCTAGTGCTGCAGACGGCGTTGAGCGGAGGGCCCCACTAATAGCCAAACAAGCCGCTCTTTGTACCTTTGTCAATCAGATTCGACCCTGTACGTAGGGCATTCCACCAAACGATCACCCCATGCAGCGGCATCGGGCGTAAGACCGATATATACAACCAATGGAGTACTTTCGGTTGCAGAACCCATTTTTTGCCTATACCCATACCAACTATATGGTAAAAATCGAAAATGTAGTACATAGAATGGCTCTTTATCAAACCCAGTATGGCGTTTTCAAAAGCGACATTAGATGGACGCTTTTTTGGCTATCTTTCTTCAGATACTTTAGCTAAATACTGAACAGATAAAGAAACGTGCCATGATAACCAAACAAAAGATTCACATGCGATTAAAATACTATAAAAGGTCAATGTACAAGTAAGTCACTACTTATCATTTTGAAAATAGTGACCCATCGCCTCAACCATCATAGGTATCGATTTCGGTCAATTAATGTGAATCCGAATAATAATAGTTTTTTCATTTAAATTCAGTCCGGAGCAAAGACGTCTAAAGTATCTACTAATAAAATAATATATACATATATCAGTAATATAAATTTTTCGTTGGTCTTGCAATGCCACGCTAGAATGCACAATAACATTTACTATTCCGAGCGAAACCGGTTGATAATCTCGACCATTAACAACAACTTCTCATTTCATAATATTATTAATACCTACCTGGACATTTTCACCTTTCCCACTACTCTCCAGAATTTTTTTCATAAAATCTCCGTCGATCCATTGAGGTGCTTCCAGTTCATCCTCGTTGTAGCTCATTTTCGGCATTAACTTCACTCCACACTTACTGACACTGACTCTCTGCAAAGCTGGTAGCATAAACTCTGTGAGGTAACTATCGAATTCGAAGCCACTTACCTCTACGGTGTGTGGTATTTATAGGTACTTGTAGACACTATCGCCACTGTTATCTGGCCGTACGTTAGAGATACGCAACATTGTGAAATTTGTAATAATTCTAGGTTGGCAATGCTTCATATGGCAATGGACTTGAAATTTGACACTATTCTTTTTTAGGGTTTTGTAGTAAAAACCGGTACGGCATATGACCTAGGTCTGAAAACCTAGGTCGGTGGACCTACTCTATGCTGTGAAATGAAATGGATTAATCCGATTCTTACATTGGACTTCCATTTGTACGAGTAATATGACCGATTTAACGCTTGTTTGTGTTTCTTTGAGAAGGTAATATACAAGGTGGCGCAAAAGTAATCATCCGATGTATTTTGACTGTATTTTTTTTATGAATGAAAATCTTTGGTTCTGCTTTTGGATTATGCTTATTTGATATCTTAAATTCTTTTCCATCAAGTCGGGAAAATGATATCAGTCAAGTGACCGCCCCACAGTGGGACGAAATCGATGATTTTCTGGACATGGCTTTTTCGCCCAGATCCTTTGCTAAAAAAATTACAATGTGGATGCATTTTTATGTATTTTTTCCTGCTGAATCGAATGGCGAAGTTCGTTTTTTTGTGATAGGTGCGGTGTGAAAGAAGATAAAGCACATTAAATAATGGTTTTAGGTTGTATTTATTTTTAGATGAAAGAAAGCTTTCACATAATGATTAACTTTTTTTTAGCGTATGGAAAATAACATACAAACAAATATTTACAAAAAAAAAAAAAACAAGCAAAACAATGAAAAACTTGACTAACACGTAAAATAAGCAAGTTTTAGTCAACTTCCATTACAGAATTTTCGGCTAATTCCTCGTCAGTGGCATCAACTTTTAACCCAACTTTTGAAGTCGCATCTCTCAAAATGCAGTATTGTGACTTACTCAGGTTGATGGATGTACTCAGAGCAAGTGCGTTCTCCACAGACAATGAAATCGGATCAGACTTCACCAGCCCCACAAATTTTGTTAAGATCTTCTGAATCGTCCGAATATTACAATATTTTGAAAACGATTTTTGCTTTTATGGTACTTCCTTCTTGCCTTAAACTCATTTTCACAACTACAAGTAGTTCCTCCCCCGAATAGGATGTCCTCAACTCTTCAACCCTACGAATTTTTGCGTCTTAGAGAGTTCACCGAATGGCTTATGCGTATCTTTGATCTCTTCCAAAGGCTGAAGTAATTCGATGGGGTATTTAAACGTTTTGTTTTACCCAAGCCTCGTTCTTTTTTAGGAAAGTTTTTCCTGTATAATTTGATTGCGCCCATTTCATTTTTAAATGGGCGCAAAGTGTTTTTAACTTTTTTTCTAGCGCCAAAATGCTACTTGGAGATATGTTCACAGTAGAGTCTGAAAAGACCTTTTCCATAGTCCTCCACGTGGGTGCCCCCTGGTAACGGCAGTGTTTCAAACCGCTGACGGCCAAGTCTTAGCGATAAGACATTTGGAAAAAGGTAGATAGCTGTAGCCTGAATGGCTGATTAACACCTAAGCGTCTCAGGTTTAGTAGGATAGAATGACTTGCGTATAGTTCGACCTGCAACATAGTTGTGTGAACTCTTGCACGTTTATTAAATCATCTGAAGCAGCTATCTTCCGAGGCCATCCCCTGAATGGGGTTAAGGGATGTGCTGACAACCCGTCCTTGTAAAAACCACTCCATGTCAAGAAACCTGGAACGGTGAAGACGACCTACAGATGTGCATCAATCCAGAATCAGTCCTCCTAAAATGTTTGTGGTTGATAAGCTTCAGAGCGATGTTACGGCGGTAGCGTACGCTGCCGCCCTTGAGGAAAGACTATCGCCTATGCTACACAACATCAGCAACGCAGGCGTCCATGGGTTCTGGGAAGAACTCAAGGGGACCAACAAGGATGTCGCAGAGAAAGTCGTGGGATATAAAGCTCGGTGAGCGCGAAATGACTGGTTCGACGAAGAATGCAAAAATTCACTCGACGCGAAAAAGGAGGCCTACAGACAATGGATTCAACGAGGAACCAGAGCCACAAGAGAAAAATATGACGAGCTACGGCGAATATCGAATAGAATAATTAGACGTAAGAAACGTAAATACTTTGACGAGCAGTTGCTGAAAATAAACGAAAACTTAGCTAATAGGAACACCAGGCAAGCGTACAAGCTAGTAAATATAATTAAGAACGACTACCAACCCAGGACTAGCCTTTGTAAGGACAAGGATGGAAACATCATCAACAAACGATGGCTCTCTTATTTTGAAGAGCTTCTGAACCTACCATCTAACATCCCTACACAAGAAGCTCGCGACCATATTGTTGATCCAGGCCCACCCATGCAACCTCCAACAGTATAGGAAGTTGATCTCGCGTTGCGGTCACTAAAACGAAATAAAGCGCCGGGCGCTGACGAGATTCCAGCTGAACTGCTAAAATTCGGTGGAACGGGCCTAGCTAATGCCATACATCAATTACTTCTGCAAGTATAGGAGGACGAGGAGATCCCAGACAATTGGCGCGAAGAAGCATCATCTGTCCAATTCACAAAAAGGGAGATAAACTGCGGTGTGAGAATTACACGCGTGTACAAAACCAGTATACGACCAGTGCTATGGCTGCGAAGCATGCACCCTAACTCAAGCCTCCGAAAACATGCTAGATACATTTGAATGTAAGGTTCTACGGCGAATTTTCGGGGCTGTTTGCGATCGAGATGGATGCCGCATCCGGTACAACCATGAGTTGTATGAACTGTACGATGAGCTGCAAGTCTCGAAAATCGTCAAACTACAACGACTTCGATGGGCAGGGCATGTACACACAATGGACGATGATCGCATGCCTAAGAGAGTAATGAATGCAGAACGAGTCGACGGAGCGAGACTGCGAGGACGACCGAGATCTCGTTGGGAGAGCTCAGTAGGTGTGGACGCCGCGCAGCTACTGGGCTTCCAAAATTGGAGGACGCGGTCACGTGACCGAGATAATTGGAGGACAATGATCCAGGCGGCCAAGGCCCGACGTCGGGCTGTCGCGCCACGATGATGATGATTTCATGCAAATTCATTCCTCAAGCCCTTGACTTTATTAACGTTTACCGCAATAACTACGCGATTTCCTCATGTATTTCGAATTTCTTAACATTTTCTTATCCCTAAGGGCCTACAAAACGATAATCAAAACTCAAAATAAAAAGAAAAAAAAATTAATTTTTTTGTCCATGTTTAATAATTTGTTCGAGTGTGCGCCGGCAGAATTGATGACCATACGTCATTTGTGCCAGAAGTTCCGACGGTAGGTTCTCGCATTCTTGGCGGATATTAATTTTGAGTGCTTCAAGACTCTGGGGCTTGTTAACATAAACCTGTGACTTCAAAAAACTCGATCAAAAAAGTCTAGACCGGTCAAATCGGGTGATCTTGTCGGCCATTGCAAATCGCCAAGACGAGAGATTAAGTGACCCAGAGATGCTTCCTTCAGAATTTCGGTCGTGGCTCGTGCAGTGTGCGCCGCTGCTTCGTCCTGTTGGAACCACATGTCCTCCAGTCCCAATTCATCCAATTAAGGAAGGAAAAAGTCGTTGATCATAGCTCTGTAGCGCTTGCTATTCACAGTAATCGTTTCGCTCGCGCTGTTCTTGAGAAAAAAAGGCCCGATGACTCCTCCTGCGTAAACAGCACACCATGCAGTAGCTTTGAGTGGGTGTAATGGCTCTTCGTGGGTCATATGTGGATTTTCGGTGGGCCAGAAGCGATAATTTTGCTTATTCACGTATCCGGAGAGATGGAAATGTGCACCATCGCTCATGATGATTTTCGATGAAAAATTGTCCTCCTCGTAGTCGAATTTCGGGATGGCTTGAGCATAAGTTAGACGCGTTTGGCGGTCAACAGCTGAGAGCTGCTGCACTGTCTGCACGTTGTACCGCAACATCTTTAAGTCTTTCACCAAAACTCGTTGTAAAGTCCGCCGGCTATGCCCATTTGTGTGGCACGTCGCGTTATCTGGTCGATATTCCCGGGTCCTCTTCGAAATCTCCGGCTACAGCGGCGATATTCTCTGCAGAACGGCTGCTCCGGGGCTGGCCATGCCTGGCAACATCTCATGTTGTCCCAGTCTCTTCAAGGCGAGCGGCTAAACGTTGCAGTGTTTGCCCAGTTGGTGTCGGGCGGCTGGGAAATCTGCGCCAATACCACAGACGAATTATTCTGGAAAAAATGGAAACAATTATTCTGCGATTTTGAGGAGTATGGCGTTCCCTGGCTTATCGACGTGTATTCTTCATCTGTTTACTTGACAAATGTCAAAGCAGAATTGACATTTGTCGGCATTTGCCAAAATTATAGCATCTTCCGACAGGGTGATTACTTTTGTGCCACCCAGTATAATCATGATAGAAGTTGAAAGCACATTATGCATGAAGTTGCAGAATGCTGTCTGACATTTTTTGGAATGAATATTTTCTTCATGATTATAAGTAAATAATCTGGATACCCCATCTTTTTGAAAATGTGGCTTTTTATCTATTATTGCTACCCAAGCAACTCCCTATTAGTTTCTTCCAATAAGATTGGCCGTGTTTTTAAAGAATGGGTTGCCGTTCAGGATCTTTATTTTGTTTTTGATTTTTTGCAATTTTGACTTCAGATTCAACATCAGCGACCCAAACAACTCTCTAATAGTTTTTCTCTAGCAAGATTGGCCGTGTTTTCAAAGAAAATGTTATCATTCTGGATGTTTCATTCCTTTTTTTACAACTTTAACTTCTGATTTGCAGTCACCGACCGAATAACCTCCTATTAGTTTTTTTCAGCAAAATTAGCCTTGTTTTAAAAAAGAAGTGTTACCGTTCCGGATCCTCATTTCGTTTTGAATTTTTGCAGTTTTGACTTAAGATTCGCAATCAGCGACCTAAACAACCACCTACAAGTCTCTTCCAGAAAGATTGGCCGTGTTTTAAAAAAAAGGGCTGCCATTCTGCCTCCCCCACTTGGTTTTTTGCAACTTTCATTACAAGATTTGCAATCAACGGCACACAAACCCCCTACCATTTTTTTCCGACAAGATTGGCCGTGCTTAAAAAAAAAGTTTTGCCATTTTGGATCCCCCATTTTATTTTTTTGAAATTTGACTACAGATTCGCTCTTAGCAACTCAAAAACCCCCAGTTTTTTTTCCAGCAAGGTTGAACGTATATTTCATTCAAAAAATCAATCAATTATTTCTTGACCTATTAAATCAAATATATAATCTACGCGGTCCTGCAGACCAAAATTATATTCTAATCTTTCAAAACCTGCCTCTCTTTCCAGCACTGATCTTCTGTTCTTTAATAACCTGAGTTTCTACCTAAATTCGCAGACCTGACCTACTCAGACCTGCATCCATTCCTAGACCTGCAGACCTACCTAGCACTGACTTTCTGTTCTTTCAAAACCTGCATATCTACATTGTTTAAAAATTCGAGTTTTCTATTTCCCCCCACCACCATGTTGAAAAGGGTGCTTAATTGTTTGGCTTTCGAGTTTCTTTTCAAAATGTCTTAAACTAGTCTGACAAGAGACCTTGCAACGTTTTTTTTTAAACGAGAGTAATTTATCTACACATTGAGACAAAAATGAAACTCTTAGATGTTGTACTTTCCGAGATAGCGCTATTAAGGCAGAAATCGCTAAGCAGGTATTTCTTAATTTTTGCTCATAACTACTCTAAAAATGGGCCGAATTGGAAAATATTGGCCACGTTAGACTTGAACTCAAATTACCTTCAACTTTTACCTACAAACTTTTCCATTTGGAGCATCCGTTTCAAAGATCCGTGAACTTGAAAAGTAATGAAATGTGATTATTCTCCGAAGCCTTGAAAATTGTCGTTTTTGACTATCGGTTTTGACTATACTACTGAACCGAATTTCAACTTTGAGCAGTGCCTTGGACGCAAAATTCAACGCTCTTTAATATACTCATAAATTTTTTTTCGATCCGAGACACGGTTTAGAAGTTATAAGGATAATATGAAAAAAAGGGCTCAAATTTCTGGGATTTTCGTCCAGCAAAAGTTAAGCGACAGTGCAAACTTAATTTTCATATATGTATTCGGTATCAACAGAAGGGATTAAAATTATTTCTAGAACTTTCCCTAATTTTTAGTATTAAAATTTTGTTTACTGGCCTATAACCAAAAAAAATCGCTTTTTTGCTTTTGAAAATATTTTAAAATTTAGCGAAAAATTGTCTGGGGCAAAATGAAAGATCTTGAACAGCTAAATAAAAAAGGTTAACGCAACACCTTCTTCAATAGTTCTCGAGATATTCGCACTTGAAAAAAAAAAACTGAAAAAGAGAAAATCTTATCTGATGTATTTTTCAAGTGAGAATATCTCGAAAACTATTAAAGGTACGGAAGAAGTAGTGTAAGTAGTGTACGAGGGTCAGTCGGAAAGTAAGTTTAAGGGTCCGATTAGGGGGGAAGGAGTGGTCAACACAAAAAACAAGGTCATTTTCGGAAAATTCAGAAATTTTTTTATTTTTCTACAAAGTCGCCATCTCTCTCAATACATTTTTTGTATCTACAAACTAATTTTGTAATTCCGACGTCGAAATGTTTTGCGTCCAAATTTTTAAAGTACGCTGTGACTGCTTCGGTGATGTCATCTGTCGTATCGAATCGTATGCCGCCAAACGCTGTTTTCATCGCCGGGAAAAGGTGGAAATCACTTGGGGCCAAGTCAGGAATAAGGAGGATGCTCAAAAACGTCCCATTTAAATGAGGCCAATTTTTGTTGGGTTAAACGGGCAGAATGCGGACGAGCATTATCGTGAATGAAAAACACTTTGCGACTCAACAAACCTGGCCGTTTGTTTTTGATTGCTTTTCGTAAACGATCCAAAACATCACAGTAGTACTCAGCGTTGATAGTCTTGCCTTTGTCGAGATAATCAATCAAAAGAATACCTCGATAATCCCAAAACACTGTCGCTAACACCTTGCATGCGGAGAAAACTGTTTTGCATCATGGAGTTCTTTTCTTCCGTTTAGGTACGCTGTTCGCCAACGCGTAACCATTTGAAGGCTCATACACTGCTCACCGTATACAGACGATAATTCTCGATAAATTTCACTAGTGGATAATTTTTTTGCGGTCAAAAAACGTATCACACTACGCGGTTCACACTTGGACGCTACTTCTATCGGCGTCTCCATCTTAAATCGTTGTAAAAAACACAAAAATAGACTTATCGCGGTCAGCGATGCGTCAAATTGGTTAGGATGGATGAGAGAACAACCTCCTAAAATTTCGTTAGTTTATCTTTTCACCACGCGGAGAGCTGCCACCCTTAAACTTACTTTCTGACTGACCCTCGTAGTAACTTTTTTGTTGAGCTATTCCTGATCGTTGATTTTGTCTCACAAAGGTTTTTGCTAGGGCGGACGGTTTTCAGATTCTTAAAAACAAATAAAAAGTGTTTTCGTTGTTGTTTTTTTTTGGTTATAACTCAAATTTCACAAAAAAGCGAATTGGTGATCAGCACCAAAAAAAAAACATAAATAAAAAAGAAAATAAGAACTACACCACAATTTGCTTTGGGTCAGCTCCTGAAAGCACGTGATAATTTGGCTAATTGTCAATTTTTGGCCTAATTTTTGAGAATATTGACAATCATTTTTATTGTATCATAGAAATAAGTTTGGTGTCAAATTTATTGTATAACAAACACCTCAAATTGTTCGACTGCTTAATGGCCGTTAAAGGGTGGCCACACACTGTCGTACACGAACTCGAACACGAACATGGTACAAGTGTCCTCCGAATAGCTCAAGTCACACACACTCTCTTTAATTGCCTTGACCTCTCCAGGGGCATGAGCGCGTCAACATCTCTAGCATTTCAATGCCTTGTTGACGTTTCAATAGCATATCTACTTTTCGGAAGTGCAGTTGCTACCATGAACCTCCTATCCGCGCCGTCTTTATACTGACAAGCCCGGAGCACTATGTGTATTCTATTAGTACTCACAAGCAGTTTTTGATCGCGCCGAGATTTGATCTCCGAGCTCTATAGATTAGTATCGTAGAGCGGTGACCGAACGATCACGGCCACCGAGCGCGACAAGTCACACACACATTTCCCATAAATCTGTAGAAAGCCGGTCCACTTGTACAATGTTCGCGTTCAACAGTGTGTGGCCAGGGTAAGCGATATTATTTTAAAATTTCTACTATACATATGTGAATCAAATTTATTACAGTAAACACCTTTACAGCTGTTTAATTTAGAAAGAAACATATTTCGAGGAGAATTCTTAATATTGTGCATCCACTGAGGCTTATAAAAAGGTCTATTGTGACCACAGCACAATTTTATCCAATATTGCTGGTGCTATTTGTTTAAGATGTTCCACGTATCCCTCGGAATGATACATCCTTCTTCTTAACTCTTTGTCGACAAGAACGGTTTCCATCTCAACGCTAGTCATATCCATGTATGCAAATGGCGTTATTCTAGCTAGGAAAAGTAGATCTGAAAAATATAATATTTTCAGATAACGTTCTCATTCTCTGTGCGTTTAAAATGGCTCACCGACGTAAATGTATGCATCTAATTCCTTTTGTAACTGATCAAATGTTGGAAGTTCCCCTTTATAGCCAATGCGTACTAAGGTATCAATAAAAACATTAAAGTAATGTTTAAAAGTAATTTCTCTTAGCTGCGGTGGAATACAAGCTCCCATATAAAGCAAGTCGTAGGCAGGTGATCCCCAATGTGGCGCCTGGAAGTCCAACTGAAAAAAATATGTGTCATTGTTAAAACAAAAACGTTTGCCTTTACATATTTTAATGTTCCTTTTTTCCTTTAAGTTAACGTATTTACGAACTAGACTGCAAATTGACAAATGTACGAATCAAACTGAGAAATTTCTAATTCGAAAATTCGAACCAAATGGATACTTTTGGGAATGAAAAAAAAAACGTTCACGAATCAAACCAATTTTACGAATCAAATGAACAAATCATCGAATGAAAAAACCATATTTTCCTACTAATCGTAAGTTAACACTTTTATAGATGAAAGATCTGTTAAGAAATTTGTTAGTTTGTTTTAATGTGTTGACTTGGCTCAAAAATATGTTCTTTGATTTCGAATGTTTGTTATTTTGGTTCGTAAAATTGTTACCGTTTATCAAAAATGATTTGTTTTTCATACACAGGGTGGCGCAGGGAAACGGGAAAATTAGAAATGAAATCGGAATATAGTCGACTACGCCTGCAATCCGGGGGTTCTGTAGCAAGCGCTTATTTTGGTAGGTAAATATCGGCTCCTTGCTCTTTTTGCTTCCACTCAGCTGGTTAAAAACATCACAATTAAAATGTGTTACCCATTATATAGTATCTTACATGCCAATTCATAAAAAAAGACTCCATCTCTCACCTCTCAAAGTAATGATTTTAAAAACTGTAATGTAGATAAATATGTATGCATACGAGATGAACTGTCCTACTCTTCCAGATGCTTAACCGCATGTTAAGACGACATTGCAAATGGCAAACTTGCATAAAAAAATAAAAGTAAAAATTGTTTCAATAATTATAGAAAGTAGAGTTAGCGACCAGACTTAGTCCTTAGTGAAGAGAACGGACGGAACTTGGACTAAATCCACTGCTGAATCCCTGGAGCTCCTTTTAAACACACACTTTCCTGGATGCAGGGAAACCTGCACGGAAGGCTCTGAACCTCGTAACACGGAGTGCACTCAAAGTGAATTTGTGCTTTCCATTATTCCATGGAAAGAATATCCCGGGCAACCAACAGATTCTCGCCCTACAAATCACCCGGGCCAGACGGCATACTAGATATTATGCTTCAGGAATCGCAAGATTTAGTAGTTCCCAGGCTACTGGTGTTTTTCAGAAGCTGTCTCCTACTCTCACGTCTCCCAGTCGTGGCGAAGGGTTCGAGTCGTGTTCATACCGAAGGCAGGCAAGCGAGGACATGAAATAGAGAAGGATTTCAGACCGATCAGCTTATCCTCCTTCGTACTAAAGACGTTAGAACGTATCATTGACTTCCACATCCGCCAAACCCTGGAGGGTTGACCTCTTTCGAAGGCGCAGCACGCCTACCTCAAGGGTAGATCCACAGAAATGGCTCTTCATGAGGTGGTGTGCACAAACGAACAGAGCGTTAAGTATAAGCAATATATTGTACATTATCTGCTTTCCTCGAAATAGAGGGTGCATTAAACAATGTCCGCATCGAATCTATTCACGACGCCTTATCAAACTTGCAACACTGCTAAGATCTAGAATAATTCATGCGGACTTATTAAACAGCCACCTAACCAGATTTGTATACCTCAGGGAGGCATCATTTCCCCGCTACTCTGGCTAGTTGTCATCAATTAAATCCTAGCTAGGCTTGACAGAGAAGGGGTTAAAGTGGTCGTATACGCGGATGATGTGGCGATCGTAGTGTCAGGGATGTGCCTCTCCGTGATTAGCCAAATCATGGAAAGGGCCCTGGGTATGGTGAGCGCCTGGGCCACAAGCTATGGCCTGGGCGTCAACCCAGGTAAAACTGAACTGATGCTATTTACCACAAAAACCAAAGTACCACACTTTAGCCTTCCTAAACTAAACGGACAGCCACTTCAATTATCGCCCAGCGCAAAGTACTTAGGTGTCATTCTAGCCACGAAGCTCAGCTGGAAGTTAAACATTGAAGAACGGGTAAAGAAGGCCTGCATAGCCTTCTACCCCTGTAAGAAAGTCTTTGGAAGAAGGTGGGGCCTTAAGCCAAATATGGTCCTTTGGATGTACACAACAGTAGTCCGTCCAATTCTTACATATGGGTCGTTGGTTTGGTGGCCAGCGTTTGCTAAAAAATATAACATCAAACACTTGGCAGGGTGCAAAGAACGGCATGTCTTGGTACCACAGGTGCCATGCGAACATGCCCGAGGAAAGCGCTAAACGTGATCCTGCACCTTCCACCTATCAACCTCTTTATCAACAACTGGTTCAAAGAGCCGGGAGGCTTGACTGCTAAACCGTACGGCCATAGCGACATTCTAAACCAGTTGCTACAAAATGTGGCTAAGGTGAAAACCGACTTCACTGTGCTCAAGCTAAGGTTTGGGAGAAACTTCTCTGCCAAATTCCCCACCAGAGGTGAATGGTGTAGGGGGGGGGGGGGGGGGGGGGCGAGGTGGTGAAGGATTTTGACATCACGATTTTCATCGACGGCTCCAAATGGACTGCGGACTCAGACGCACTTAATATTTCGGAGTGTTATCGCCTCCCAGATCATGTCAACATCTCTCAGGCGGAAATGCTTGCAATCATGAAAACTTATCACACTCTCAGAGACATGCCAGATAACCACAGCATCGCCATTTGCTCGGACAGTCAGGCCGCTATCAAGGCGCTGAACTCGGTGAGTACAACCTCCAAGCTTGTCGAGCGATGTGGAGCGGAGTTAGCTTTCCTTAGCAGACGATACAATATTACCCTGCTCTGGGTTCCTGGTCACAGGAACGTATTTTAGAATGTAATGAGAGGGCCGACGACCTGGGCAGAAGGGGCGCACTAGACAGATCTCAAGCGGAGCCTGTTTTCATTTCGCTGCTGGCCTGTTAAGCGCAATATTTCTAACCACTACCTTAAGGTTGCGGATTCCAAATGGCGGAATCTACACACCTGCGCCGTATCAAGAAAGATATGGCCCTCCTATGACAGAAGGAGAATATCGGAGCTTATGACGAAATCACGCAGAGATGTCGCCAGGCTCACGGCAGTCATCACGGGTCATTGGCCTATAGGGGATCACGCAGTCAGGCTCGGTATCCTCTACAACACACATTGCCGAAGTTGCGGTAATTAACACCACGTTCACCCTTTTCCATAGTTGTGGTATCTAACTCAGCGTGTAGCTTGCCCTGAAGAGATGCGGAAAGATGATATACTCCAAACTATTCTAAAAAAAGTTCCTGAAATATACCATCCGCTCCAGGAGCTTTACAAATGACTCAATATTCCATTTAACCTCTTCGATCTTATCAGTAACGTATCTAGTTCGGATTGCGCAACAGCTAGCACGTTCGCTTTCTATGCACTGGGCCCGGTTCGATTCCTACTGAATCCGGTAGTTTTCGATAAAAAAGGGGATTTACGTGTCGGACTATGAGCCCATTCAGCTGTTAAATGAGTACCCATTTATGGAGTAAATAACTCGGTTGAGCGTGTTGCTGATCACACACGTCTGCAAAAGACCGTCACGATCTAGAAAATGAGATGATGCTAACTCATCTCGAGGCCATGGTTCAAATTGGACTGTTGCGCCAGTTATTTTTTTTTATCTAGGATTTTCAGGTGGCCAGGGCCCGACGTCGGGCTGTTGCGCCACGATGGATCTCGGATTTTGTTTCGGAGGAGTCCCTACACTCAATACCAAAAATATTAGTATCCCACATATTAGCTTCGTGTTTTCCGCCTTATCCAGTGTATGGTTTTAACTTAAAGACACGCAGGTTTTTCCCTAGCTATAGACATAAAAGTTAAAGATTCGCTTGTCCAAGCACTACGGTCGATGTTGTATGTATGTCGCTCATAGTGGAGGAACCGGGCCAAAAACCATTGTTGAACTACATGTAAAAAAATGCTCCGGGTCCTCAGCAACTCTTGGACATTCCGGATAATCCAGCGAGTCGTCCAGCTTGAACCTGTGCAGATATTGTCTTCAGTCCCTATTTTTAGTAACGAACTGTGCGGACGTGCTTTTTTCCCTTTATTGCGATCATTTTACCGACGACGCGACGTAGACAGAATAATCCCAATATTTATGTAATACATTCTTTAGACGAAACAAAGCGACTTAGCGAAGGCCGACGTTTCGAGCCGAACCGTTTCCTGATTGGGTCAATGGTGTGTTTAACTTGTTAATTGCTTTGACCCCTCCAGGAGCATGGGGGCGTCAACATGCCTTGTTGATGTTTCGATAGCATATCTACTTTTCGGAAATGCAGTTGCTAGCATCCTATCCGCGCCGTCTTTATACTGACAAGTTCGGATTACTGTGAGAGTTCTACGAGTATTAGTACTCACAGGCAGTTTTTGATCGCGCCGAGATTTGACCTCCGAGCTCTAAATTAGTATCGTAGAGCGGTGACCGAACGACTACCGCCATCGAGCGCGATAAGTGCGGTAGATTTTCGCCTATGGAGCAGGAATTTTACCTCTGAAGTGGTTATTTTCAGCAGCTAGCTAGCAGCATGCTAGCTTTTTTAAAATTCAATCTCAGAATTAATTCATACTTCCTGCAGATTCGAGACATTATATGAATGCCTACTCAAGATTAAGGATATGCGACGGAAACTAAGGCTAGGTCCTCATCAAGGCGTTATTAAAACCAACTCCATCTCGGACAATGAATGCTCGAAGAAATCCGGTTAATGTTCTGTCAAGGAAATTGTTGTGTTGTATGTGGTTTGGCCCTCCACGGCATAGAAGCGAATGTTTGAAAGCGCTAAGGCGAATGGCAATTGTAAGGGAAACTTTGAACTCCCCAAAGCTAGTAGTGAAGAGTGGCCGCGCAGAAGAACAGTATCCTCCAATATTGAAAATAGTCGAAAACCCTAGCATAACCCTCTCACCGCAGAGTGAAATCAATAATTCAAAGATTATCGTACAACGTATATAACGAAAGTCGCTTTAAAAAGTGGACGGTTCACAAAAGGATATTTATACTGGGCTATTGGTCGCGTTGGCATACTCTTGAATGAACCGGCTGACGAATTAGCCAGGACAGCCTCGATCACTCCCTTCTGTGGTTCGGAAACTTTTTACGGGATATACATGTTGGTCGATGAATTGTTTAAAAATGAAATCGCGTGGCATATAGTGGGCTTCAAAGATTGGGAGTGCACTGAGGCCAAACATTAAATTTGTCAATTTCATCCGAAAATTGAGCTGTTGGTTCCGTAAAATTGTTAACTCAAGAAAAAGGGTGTATAGGAGAAATAATCATTTCTACAAAGGGAGCCCAAGTAGCACAAATGAATTTGTCAGATAAAAAGTCATAATAGCGTTGGTTTAACGTTTGTCAAACGGTAAATTTAACCATATGGTTATAAACCAGCCAAAACCTGACTTGTTTATAGCCATGTGGTTATAAACCAGGTAAAAACGGTAAATTTAACATTTGGCAAACATTTAAACAACGCTATTATGACTTTTTATATGACAAATTCATTTATGCTACTTGGGAAATGCTGTATACGCAACAACGCCAAGTTGTCCTTACTTTACTTACCAAAATCACATCGGAAATAACATCAAATGCATTTTTCTTGAACATCATATTGCGACTATTAAAGTCTCCGTGGTTGAGTACACTGTATAAAGGAGTTCGGTTAACAGTTTCAACGCCTTTCTCAATCAGTATATCGGCAGTTACATCTCGCATTTTATTAGCATAGACTTCAAATCCAGGAATGGTTTCCAGAACTCTGGTCATGAAACTTGGTGCCGTTTTGAAGCAATCCATTCTTGTTGTAACTGGACTACGGAAACAGGTACCTCTAAAATTCATATTATAGCCCTGAAAAAAAGTCGGGGTTGTCTTAAGGAAAACATTTTTTATAAGTTAAACTGACAATATTCCTACAGGAAAAATTGACGAGAATTGTTTAGGAAAAACTGATGATAATAATGATTTCCTGCAGATTATAGTTAGCTTTTTCTGCAGCTTCTTGTCGATACTTGAGACTGTCAATTTTTCCTACAGCAGCGTCTCATCAAGACTTGAGACTATTATTAGTTTTTTCTATGCTCCTCGACAACACTTGAGATTGTCTTCAAATTTTGGCCCGTCGCACATATTCCTATAGTGGACGGTGATATAAACCGATGCATGATGTATGTTCGTTTGCCTGGGCACTACTCGTGGTCCGATCTTAATCAAATTTGGTATGTACCTTCTTTAAGTTACTCTAAGCACGGGCCAGTGCCGGCTTTTTCGATTTCCGACGGGGCTAGCTGTTTTTTTTTCAAAACCATTTAACGCTTTTTCAGATCAACTTAACGTTATCTGACAAATCATTAACTTGATTTGAAAAAGCGTTAAATGGTTTTGAAAAGGCGGTGATTTGATTTAAACAAAAAATAAATTTGATTTGAAAAAACGTTAAACTTGTCTTGAAAATGTTGTAGCCGTAATTAGTTTATGCAGAATGGAGCTCTTCACTGTTAGCGTTGCTAATGGAGAATGTTGTTACTGTAACTGCTTTGTTCGGTGACGCAAAAAACGAAAAGTAAACCAAACTTATTTATTTTAACCCTATTTTGACGAGATAGGTTCCGATAATATGTGGTTTTTACATGTTAGATCGTCCAGCCGGTAGACCGTCCATTAGACTGTGCATTAGACCGTCTATTAAACCGCGCATTAGACCGTCCACTAGACCATGCATTAGACCGTTTATTAGACCGCTTATTAAACCGTCCATTAGACCGCTCATTAGACCAAGTATCAGAGCAGCTATTTGATTTTTATAATGACACCCTAGACCTTATTAAGATATAGGGTATGGGAAGGTATGATACAATTTTTTTGTGACAAAATAAAATTTATACAGGTATATGTTAAATTTTATATCATGTGCATATATGTTAGTACGATAAAAATATCTAACAAGATGCTCGGGCTTGAAAAAAATTATACTAGCCATATTGCGTATACCTATAGTAGTCCAGGCTACGAACGAAAAATAGCAGAACAACTGTAAATAAAATAATCAAGGAAAATTGAAAAAAATGACCTTTGACTCCTTTCCCCTTACACCCTCTATCACTGGGAACTTTTGACCAGATATTTAGGCGACTGTCACCAACAATTATGCCAAATTTCAATACGACGCGATTTTTTTCTCCTAATAACGGTTTTTCGAGATTCCTAGTCTGAACTAATAATATCTAAACCAATTTTACTGTACTATCTATCTATCCAACTATTATACAGGGTGGCGCAAAAGAAACGAAGGGGTTTGAATATTCTATAATTCCTTTATTTTTGAATGAATTGAATTTCTTTTTTTTTTATTAGTACACTTCATAAATGGGGAATTTTGTTAATTTAAACGTGAAAAAAAAATCGCGTAAGTGGTGCCCATTCTCAGCTTTGCAAATTGCGACGTTTTCATGATTTTTTTCAACATTTCAGGAGGTATCGCTCGAATTTCTTCTCGAATATTATTGTTTAGTTGTGGTATGGTCTGTGCCTTATTCATATGCTATACACATACTCCAGACCATACTCCAACTAAAAAATAATATTCGAGAAGAAATTTTAGCGACACCTCCTGAAATCTTGAAAAAAATGCATGGAAAATGTTTTAGAAAGAGCGCGACTATGTAAAGCTGAGAATGGGCACCACTTAAGCGATTTTTTTTTTCACGGTTAAATTAAAAAAAATCCCCATTTATGAAGTGTACTAAGAAAAAAAAGAAACTCGATTGATTCAAAAATAAAAGAATTATAGACTATTCAAACCCCTTCGTTTCTTTTGCGCCAGCTTGTACATATTCATCCATTCCCGTTATTGAACACCATGCACTATCGATTTGGATTATACTTAACCGAATCTTAATAAGGTCTAGGGTATCATTATAAAAATCAAATCAAATAGCTGCTCTGATACGTGGTCTAACGGACGGTCTAAAGCGCGGTCTAATAGACGGTCTAATGCGTGGTCTAAAGGCAGTCACAGAGGTCGTTCTTTTTGGCAATTTCAACCGCACGGGTAAAACTGTACGGGTAAACACGATGAACGACCATATCCACACACTAGGCGTTGTTTCGTTCAGTTTTTCTGAAACTATTCAAACTAAAATCGAGGATAGAGTCGACACTGACAAAACCCGACCTTATTAACTGCGTCGTCACACATACGAGCCGACTTGAACGAACACGTTTGAAAACGGACGGTTAAAATCAAGCTGCTGCAGAAATTTTTGAACGTCAGCAAGAAGGAAGGTTTTTGGCCACACACGGACCGTTTTACCCGTGCGGTTAAAACTACCAAAAAAGAACGACGTCTGTGACTACCGTAATGGACGATCTAATACGCGGTCCAATGAACGGTCTAAAGCGTGGTCTAACCTTGGAACATAGAGGCATAGAATAAGCTTGTCCTGTATGTCTTCATAGAAACAGTGGCTCCAAAATCTGGGTACTAAGTCGACATGTGGTCGACAGTCAGCTAACTCAGTAGACCGTTTAGTAATTATGAAATTTAAATATTGACAAGAATTGACGTTTGTTTATGCACAATTCGACAGTGTGGTCAACATTATGTCAATACCGAAACGCCAACTGAGTAGGCTGACTGTCGATAATCTGACAAGAATTGACCTTTATTCATGCAAGAACAGTCAACATATGTCAATATCAAACAACAACCGAGTAGGCTGGCTGTCGACTTATTCGCCAAATGTTGGAGCCAGAGACATACAGGACAAGCTCATTCCATGCCTCTATGTTCTAAGGGTCTAACACGGGTAGTTGGTCTAGCGTGTAAAACAGTAAATAATCATTCTGTCAACTCGTATATATCAGGATTCGAAATCAGACTTTTTGGAAACTTACATCAGCCTTCATTTTTAAACTGAGTGCATGATATTGCGCCAATTTCGAAAAAATTAGACGACATTCGTATTCGTCGGGGATATTTTTCGGGAACATGGTGTATCCTTGTTCTCTAAGATCTTCTAAAACTATAGTATCATGTGGTTTCGAATCGATAAGTAGGACCCTGTGAAAAAATATGTATATTTGTAATAACACTTGTTATGTTAAGTTGTGTAATTGAACTACCTTGGCGCAATCGGCTCGTTACATCCAGATTTCGACAATATTTCCTCATATTTACCCAATACTTCCTTATAAATGCGCATTTCTCTTGGAAAAAGTTCAGTTGACTCGATCAACTTTTTCTTCAAGCCTTCAACGACGGGCATAGTTTTAATGATTAGGGAAATACGATTCTGGCTGTTGTCTTCGGTGGAGAAATGTACAGTGACGCGGAACATTAGGCTGGCAAAATGATCGCCACCAGCCGCGGCTGGTGAAATATAGTAGTGGCGAATCTGTAAATGAATTCCAGTAATATTTTAAATATTGATATAAACAATTTGATAAAAATCGAAAATGTGGTACAATGGCAATTTATGAAATACATAAATGTTCCGATCAATGTTGCTCTTACTCTCTTGCTCTTACTTTGAAAAGAATGGTAGAAAAGAAAGTGAATGGATTTTTTTTTACTCAATTGCCCTAACCCCTTGTAGGGCATAGCGCGTCAACTGTGCCATGTGTGCCAGTTGACGCGTTTCGTTGGCACAAATTCGTTTCAGAGAATGCAGTTGCCAGCATGCACCTCCTGCACATTCATGGCCACGAACGTCGTCGCGGACGGGATTCGAACCCGAAACGCCGGTAGTCAAACAAACAAACACTGCGCTACCGGTCGTCCCATAGCAAAATTTCCTTGCTTTATAATTTTTCCCAAATATGTATTGAAAACAAAATACACAATAAAAATTAGAAGAAATAAATTTGTTAATAACGCGTGGCGGGCGCCAAAAACTTACCCTCAAGCGCGGGATACTCGATAGCCATTTTGGTTGCCAGCCACCATCAAACTACGTCAAAATCGATAGAACGTGCGGAAACTCATTTCCACTGTTCTGTAGAACTGTAGGTGCGTTTAGATTCAGCGAAACCACTCGCGAAAGTGTTGCGCGAGGGAACCAAATTTATGGAAAAAATTCACATCCGAAAATAACAAATGTAAACATCACTTGTACAGAAATGTGTCCTGCATAGCATAGTTGAAATAAATCCTACCTTTTTTAAAGTATGTATTATACATTAAATTTCCTAAAAAATTAAATCCATACGTTCAAGTTTTCCAGAGAAACAACTCCTCAAATATTTAATAATTTCCTCCGCAAAAATGAAAATCGTGGTTTTGGTGATGTATGCTGTCAAATATCAGAAAAAGCGCGCTCGTCATACGAAAAAGAAAACTGATTACGATAAAATTCGTATGTAATTTAAATAGCTTTAATTTGACATACGTTGAACGTCCTTAGATAATATCGATAAGTAAAATATGTCGATAATTATCTATTTTATCTAAATTTAAATTTAGATAGATAGATCGGGGTCTGCCCTGATGCGTAACGTAAAAAGTATCATACAGTGGAGACCTAACAGCATTCACTACATTGCGCGTGATCCAAGGCTCCTGTGTTAAAGCGATCTCTTTTCTTCTTCAGTGAGACGGAAAAGAAGTGCAGCTGACGCTGCTTTGCAATGGTGAAGTTTAATCTGTACGAATCTAATCGTTACTGATGATAATAATTAAAGTACAGCATTGCCAACCCGTCGACGGCGAACCCATATCCACTACAGTGGCATTCGCATCCTCATGATTGTCAGATTCTAGAGAATCTTGGGCGGCGGTTGGTTGCGAAGTATCATCTAGTGCCGCTAGATCCGATCCTAGTGACATACAGTCATTGTCCTTATGTTCGGCCGTAGACACTAAGACTGATGCCTCAGTACCTCCCAGTTGAGTAACTACTTCCTCAATGGGATTCGATAGTGGCCTTTATTTCAGGTCACTGTTGTAAACCTTTAATAATGCTCAAAAAGCCAAGACTAATAATACCATAGATATATGTTGAAAATATAGGAAATAGGCACATAGTGGGGGTAAAAATTTGAATATCGAGTTATGGTTGACATATTCGCGTCTGCGCAGTGAAACACGCACAACACGTATTAACAGTTGGCCCAGGGGCCCGAGGAGCGAGGGACCAAATGCTTCGTAAATGTCAAAATTAGGGCTGAGTGGCCGATGGCGTCACGACATTTACCGAACGTATAGCGACTGCGTGCAAATGGGTAGCAGTGCGCATGCGCGAGTTGGTTCGAAAATAGCCTGAAGTACAGAGTGGGGATAGTACTATTACCGATGTGTTTATCTATGAATAATAGTTAGTTCTGGCTAGAAAACCCCCATTACAAAATCACAAAAACCGCACTGCTGCAGTTTTCCACAGCTTCATCCACCTCGACGATCCTCCAGTAATGGGTCGGAAGGTCCGCGTTACGTGCTCTTGTGAGGCGCATGATTTTCTCCCCATCAGGTACTAAAGCTGGGAGCCTGGCACACACACCTTTCTTTCGAAATATGTAGTTATACATTTACTTATCAGGCTGCGTGTCCTCTGTGGGATCTGGCATCTGATAGCCGAGATATTGATACTGAATAATGTTACATAATTTTCTTTCAATAAATTTATTTTTCAATACTTTTAGAAAAATTTGGCATCAAAAAAGTTGAACTGACTTTGGTGAAATTTGAAGAATTGGACAAAGAATACAGTACTTGAAAATAACTTCTACTTTTACATTACTTCTAGTTGTTTTCTCATTGAGTTCTTAAGACTAGCACCACGCTTCGATTTGCTTAGATAGTATGCGTCCTAAGCTTGATTGTTTCAACAATAAAATCACTGGATATTGCTGGATGCGCTTTCATTTTACTCCAGTCTGCAACGACTGGGAATTTGTTGAGGCAATAGCTGTACGCGAAATTATAAACCCTAAGATGTAGAAGGCAAGATAACGTTATTGAAACGAGCGCCATGCACGAAGATATTTTATCTGGAATGCCCTACATAATTAGACAGGTATTTGGCTTTAAAATTAAAAAAAATAAGGCTACTTTCTGTGCAAAATACTGTAAAAAAATACCATGCAATATGCGTTTAATTATTCACCAAAAAACTAATCATTGGTGGGCAGATCTTCTGAATAAAATGCTTGGTCAATCAAGTCAAATCTCAATTACCGAAACCTCAATATTCGTCGTTCCTCTTTCTTTGCTTTAGTTGAGAAATATCACTTTCATAGTGGTGACTCTACGCAAAAGGTCCTTCTTGTTTCGCTTAGAATACCTTTATAGTGTTTATGCGACATGGGCTTTTTGTGAAAAGTAAGCCAGAGCGGCAGCCATCATTCCGCCCTCGTATACATTAATAAGTTAATACAGCGGCTAGGTGCAAGGTTAAACTGTCAAGTAACACTAAACTGAGTTATGTGGCAAGGTGGAAACAAAGTAAACAAACTGTGCGAATAAAACTCTATCCACATTGAGATGTAAAAGATTTGTTGTTGACAGAATTGCCTCCAATCTGATATAGATGCCTCATATCCTCTTCAATATTTTACCACTGATTTTGCATTGACTTCAATTTTTCAAGCGAAGCTAGAAAAGAAATCAGGTCCACCATCTTTCCTTACTCAAAAAAAAAACAGTCCGAAGCGTATATACCCTAGACTTGTACAGACCTAGTGATGATACCAAAAGTACCAATTGGCAACGACCATATGCTTTAAACGTGAATTTCCTATATGGCCAGTTTATAGGGGAGGTTGGCACACATTCAGGAGGATCTTGGCTATTCTAAAAATCAATTACAATAATTAACCCATTCTACAAATATTTGTGGAATTTTTCAAGTCGCTAGTTTCATTCTATCGAAAGTTATTGCTCATTTGAAGTCTTACTTGTAGGGGAGGTAGAGGTTTCGTTTGGTGAATATTGCGCATTTTTAATAACCAACTAGATCCCAGTACAAATATTTTACCAAAATGTCAAGTCACTAGCTTAATTTTATCGAAAGTTATCGCTTATTTGAAGTTTCACTTGTAGGGGAGGTACAGGTTCCTTGGATCGGATCTTGCCCATCATTGCCACCAACCAATAAGATCACCCTACAAACATTTAAAAAAAAATTCAGGTCTGTAGCTCCATTCTATTGAAAGTTATCACTTATTTGAAGTTTCATTTGTAGCGGTTTCATTAGTCGGATTTAACGTATTTTCAATATTAGCCAACTGGATCCTACTACAAACATTTGACCAAAATTTCAAGTCGCTAGCTTTATTTTGTCGTAAGTTATCGCTTATTTTAAATTTAATTTTTAGGGGAGGTAGGGGTTCCTTAGGTCGTATCTAACCCATCTTTAATGCCAACTAACTCAATTTCAGTTTAAATATTTGACCAAAATTTCAAGTCGCTGGCTTCATTCTATCAAAAGTTATCGCTTATTTGTTTCATTTGGAGGTAGCGGGTCCTTGGCTAGGATCTAGCCCATTTTCAATGCCAACTAACTAAATTTTACTATAAACTTTCTGCCAAATTTTCAACTCGCTAGTGTTATTCTATCGAAAGTTATCGTAATTAAAGTAATATTCAATTTTTTTAATTTTGTAGGGGAGGTAGGCTTTCCTTTGATCTGATTATGCCCAACTTACTAGAACCCAAGCAGCTTCTCACTTCATTCACTACATGCCAAAAATCAGATGTCTACGTCAATTGGTTCGAGAGTTATAGACAAAAAACCTGAAAAGTAGGGTAGTACGGGGCTCTTTGTAAGAAAATTACCATTAGTTTTCAACTGATCGATTTGATTTTTGCAGGAGAGTATAAGATTACCCTCACGAGCAATCTACCAAAGCTAGAGCTTTTCATATTTATTTAATCGGGAGTTATAAATACATTTAATTATTTTACATATGTAGGGGAGGTAGGCGTTCTCTTAGCCTGATCATGCCCATTTTCAATACCAACCGACTAGATCATACTTCCAACATCTGACCAATTTTCAAGGCTTTAGCTTCATTCTATCGAAAGTTATCGTGCGAACGGACAGACAGACAGACAGACATGGCTAAATCGAATCAGGAGGTGACCCTGATCATTTATATATAAACATTGCTATACCTCCGGAGCCTCCTTTAAGGTGTTACATATTTCCGTCGTGACAAAAACAATATACCCTATACTAAAAGTCTAGGGTATAAACAGGGTCCGAAGCGTATATACCCTAGACTTGTGCAGACCTAGTGGTGAGAGCAAAACTTCAAATATACAACAGCCATATTGCATTGAAATAGTATTTCCTATATGATCGGTTTGGGCAGAAGTTGACCGATGAAGCTACGGTGAAACAACATTTGTAGGGAGGGTGGGCGCCATTTGAGCCGAATGAGTCCTTTTTACCACAACTTTATGGGGGAGATAGGATCTTGCGCATTCCCAAAATCAACTAACTAGCTCACATCACAAATGTTTGACCAAAATTTCAAGTCACTAGCTCCATTCTGTAGGAAGTTACCATATATTTGAGGTAGGCGTCCTTTTGGTCCGATCATGACCACTTTCAAAACTTGGTTCTTTTACAAACATTTGGCCAAAATTTCAACTTGTTATATTTATTCTGTCAAAAGTTATCGCCTATTTGAAGTATCATTTGTAGGGGAGGTAGAGGCTGCCTTTGTCGGAGCTTGCCTATTTTCAATACCAACTAACTAGATCTTACTACCAATATTCCACCAAATTTTCAACTCACGAGTGTCATTCTATTGAAAGTTATCGTATTTAAAGGAATATTTCATTTTTTGAAATTTTTGTAGGGGGATAGGCGTTCCTTTGGTCTAATTATGTCCATCTTACCAAAACTGAAGAAGCATCTCATCTGAAGGCGATATGCCAAAAATCAAGTGTCTACGTTAATTGGTTCAAGAGTTATAGACAAGAAACCTGAAAAGTAGGGTAGCACGGCACTCTTTGCAAGAAAAGTACCGTTAGTTTCCAACTGACCTTCTCGAGCCATCAACCAAAGCTAGAGCTTTTCACGTTTATTTAATCGCGAGTTACAGATACATTTACTTATTCTACATATGTAGGGCAGGTAGGCGTTCTCTTGGCCGGATGATGCCCATTTTCAATACCAACCAACTAGATCATATTGCCAACATTTGACCAAATTTTAAAGGCTCTTGCTTCATTCTATCGAAACTTATCGTGCGAACGGACAGACAGTCAGACGGACCGACAGACAGACATGGCTAAATCGAATCAGGATGCGACCCTGATTATTTATATATATGTATTTTATTATTATACCTCCGGAGCCTTCTATTAGGTTTTACATATTTTCGTCGTGACAAAAACAATATTGTACGGAAAAAAGTTTCTATACCCAAATAACATCACTGTTATGGATGTTTCCGCTGAGGTTGCACTAGAAGGCCTAATATGTAGACTATACTATCAATCGATTACACTAAGGAATGGGTGGTTTTGAAGTGATATAAATTTATTTGTATTTATTTAAAAAGAGGCAGAAATTATCTGAGATTTCTCAGAGTGTCAAGTACTCGTATGTCGTGGAAATAGATAAACTTGCACTTAAAAATATTTTAAAAATTGTAAATTCTGCCGTTTGATCAAAAACGGGATATTTAGCGTATTTTTTCATAGAAACATACAATTAAGAAACAAAACATGTCCCCGTCACCGTCTCTCTGAAGTCTGTTATTTTGAATAAAATATGTGGATACTAATATTGCATATTGCATTTGCATTTTATCGTGTCATTCTGGACATACCTATAGAATTTCAGACTAATTTTAATAGACTATTCTACTAAAGTTGTTTTAGAGAATATTTCCAGAGACTTCTAGATCAACACTGCAGCTGCACATCGACTATATATTTGCATAAAGCACTTACAGATCTAGCGGAACAAGTTGAACAGTACATATCAACGCTGCGCCGCTTATATTACGAACAAAATGTATAGTCTACTATTGATAATTTTATATTTAAATATCTACCTGGACATTTTCGCCTTTCCCACTGGACTCCAGAACTTTTTTCATAAAATCTCCATCGATCCAGCCGGGTGCTTCCAATTCATCCTCGTTATAACTCATTTTCGAACTTTATTCACACTTATTGACACTGATTCTCAGCAAAACTAACCGTATGAACACTGCGAGTGAAGGTTGCTAATGGAAACAATTTTATATAGGGTGGGATATTTGAAAGTAATAGTACACTTGCTTTATCTTTGTGAAGTTTATTGGGGACATACATACACATACGTATATTGCATTCATTGGGAATGATTGCGAATGGAATTCAAAACATTGTATTTAGTCCTGAGAGTATGGAACATGTATTGAAGAGAGGCTCTCATCACGCACACTCCATACGTGTTTTGTACACATTTTTTTCATAGCCTACACTCTTTTATCCCTCGTTTGTCAAATTAACTGACTGAAAGTTGCAATTTGTGTCAGCTTTTTACAATATTTTTTTTCTTTGCCTACTTTCTCCTATCAGCTTGTGCTCCCTGGGTTGCGGTATGATTGAAAATCACAACAAATTATTTGACAGCCGGGGGAACATTTTTGTGGTGTGTAATATGTCACAGTGTGTAAGCGGGTACTGAAAATTTGACCTGATTTCCGTTCTTTATAATAGTCTTCATATTCTCAGATTTAGCCGAACTTTGAATATTGTTCACTGTTAATTATAATATGCGGCGGCGTTTAAACTTTTTTTTTTTCATATTAAATTGCACATTTAATTTAAAATTTGATAGAACGCGTTCGTTTTTTTTCGTGTGTGGCTTCTTTGTACTATTTTTTTTATGGCGAGGGATTTAGAACTTCAATTTTATAATGAAACATAAAAAGATGGACTCCAAGGCTCAGAAAGGCTCGAAAATGAATAATCGCTCCAATTCTTGAATGATTGCTTATATGAAATACTCGTCCTAAGACTAGGCGAAAAATAGTCCTAAAATTGAAGCAAAATGGTACCAAAACACGAACGAAAAATTGCCTAAAAACTAAAGCGTCTAAATTGTAAGACTTTGCTCCAGGTAGTACGAACTGGAAATACTACTTTGCCTGCCTTAACCCCTAGCGGGGCATAGCGCGTCAACTACTGCTGCACTCTGTTCTGGGCAATGGGGCGCAACTCCCCAAAAGATTTACCCAGTGCCTGACACTCTTTTGCCACAGATCGACGCCATGTGATTCGAGGACCCCCTCTTGGTCGGCCTTGGTTGGAAATGGGGTTCCATTTCATGGCATGCAAAGCAATGCAGTTGTCCCTCTTCCGCAATGTGTGACCTATCCACTGCCATTTTCGCCTTCGTACGTAGGTTGCCTTTTATATTTCGGGATTGGACAACCCTAGTGTTGCAATCTGGCAACTGACAGCTCTATCGTAAAGTTTGACATTTTTGAGGTTATACGTACTCAGAACGTTTTGACATACGAGCGCTATTTGTGTTTTTTACAGTAACTTAAAAGATTAATCTCGGCCAAATAATGGAATTCAATCGTGAACATTTTCGTGCGATTATTTTTTACAACTTTCGACGTGGATTAACTCAGCAACAGTGCATGGATGAACTGAATTCAATTTTTGGGGATGAAGCTCCATCGAAGAACAGTGTTTATCGATGGTATGGTGAATTCAATCGAGGTCGTAGTTCACTCCAAGACGAATTTCGTGAAGGTCGTCCAAAAGGTGAAGGTCGTCCGGAAACCATTGATGCTGTGCGCGAACTGATATTGCAAGATCGTCATGTGACCTATCGTGAGATTGAGACAACCTTAGGCATTAGTGGGACCAGCATACATTCAATATTGCATGAACATTTGACTGTCAAAAAAATTTGTTCGCGTTGGATCCCACACAATTTCTCAATCGCTCAAAAAAAGGGTCGTGTCGATTGGTCGAAAGAAATGCTCAAAAAATACGATCGCGGTGCTTCGAAACACGTCTATGACATCGTGACAGGTGATGAATCGTGGATTTACGCGTATGAGCCCAAAAGTAAACAGCAGTCGACTGTATGGGCGTTTCAAGATGAGCCAAACCCAACAAAAGTTGTTCGCGCACGAAGCACTTCCAAGCAAATGGTCGCCTGCTTTTTCGGAAAAACTGGACATGTCGCAACCGTACCACTAGAACAACGTAGAACAGTCAATTCTGAGTGGTACACAACCATTTGTTTGCCAGTTGTCTTCCAAGAAATCAGGAAAACCAACCGCCGAAGACGGATCACTCTTCACCACGACAATGCGAGCTCTCACACATAAGCTCAAACAACTGCATTTTTGAGCACTCAAAACATAGATTTGATGGGTCATCCGCCGTATAGTCCTGACTTGGCACCGAATGACTTCTTTTTATTCCGTAAAAAACAAACTGAGAGGTCAACGTTTTTCAACACCTGAAGAAGCGGTTGCTGCGTTCAGAATGCATGTTTTGGAGACACCTCAATCAGAGTGGCAAAAGTACTTTGACAATTGGTTCAAACGCATGCAAAAGTGTATAGATCTTCATGGGGAATATTTTGAAAAACAATAAAGCGATTTTCAATGATTAATATTTGTTTTTGTTCTCTAATCCCGAAATATAAAAGGCAACCCTCGTATCAATTCGTCGATTGGAATCTGACCCGTACGCCGACTTAGCTCTTCATTTGATATTGTTTCGGGCCAGAAAATTCTTAAAAATCGACGAAGATATGAGTTGACGAAAACTTGTTGCTTTCTGGTAACTTTCCGGAAACTTTCCATGTACTGCTCCCATCCAAAAGCACTGACAGTACCAGGGAGCGAAAGAGGCCCAGCTTGGTCTTGATGCTGAGATAACTGCTCTGCCAGATTTTGGACAGCATGCCGTATGCGCGTTTAGCCTGGTTGATATGACGAGCGATGTCCTGCTGCGTACCACCATTTTCGGCAACAATGCTACCCAGGTAGACGAAGTTGTCCACCTTCTCCACAGGCTGCCCATTAATATTGATGGCAATAGGTGTCGGATTTCTTTTTCGCAACGGCGGGCTAAGAACATTGGTCTTGTTGGTATTAATCTTTAGCCCAACCTTGCTTCTCTCGAGATCTAACGCCACTGCGGACAGATCCATGATTTTGTGGGAGAGTAGGCATATGTCGTCAGCGTAGTCAAGATGTTTTAGATAAGATGTCAAAGTCCATTGAACTCCTCTGTCGAGTCCGGATAGGGCTGCATGCAACACATCGCCGATCACTATGAGGAATAGGATCGGTGAGAGGATGTACCCCTGCCGAACTCCACTGCCAGGTGTTAATGTGATCGACACAGGAGAATCCGGATCGAAAACCAGCCTGCTCTTCTTCTTGTTGTTGTTGTAGCAATGGTCAGAATGCTCTTCATCAATTGTGCTTTCTAAGTGGGCCGTTAGTCTTTCCAGGACGATTTTAGCTATTATCTTGGCAACGGCAGGAAGCACACAAATGCCTCTCCAATTATTACAGTCTGTGAGGCTACCCTTCTTCGGATGTTTGATGATCAAACCTTCCTTCCACTCTGTGGGAAAGGTCTCTGTATTCCACGCTTTATCAACAAGTGGGTGCAGCAAATCGGCAGTTACGAACTAGAAATGTATTCTAGAGAATCCCAGAGAAAGTGGGTTTTCGCTTTAAGCCCTATCTACAGCTTACGAAGAGATTGTGAATTTCCGTGAGTTCATACTAGCTAAGGCGGAAATACACTCTATGATTTATATGTTCATACTGCCTAAGGTGGAAAACCTCCGTAGGATTTATCCAGAGTGAATTATGGTTGTATGTACTGTACCTACTACTGATTCACAGTGAATCTGTTGCCATTATTAGGTAGACAAAATTAAAGTTGCTACTTGTCAATAAATTATAAATTATTGGGAGGTATTTAGATAACGGGATTGTTATGTTTTTTTTTATTATATAAATATTAAACAAAGTCAAAAATAAACGTTAAACTTAATCTAGTATAATTTACTCCGTCAAAGCCTATCCGAAGACATGGTTGTGAAAGGAGGACGGAAGGATAGCTGTAGCCTGAATGGCTACAACATAGTTGTGTGTATTCTGACACATTATGAACCACCTAAAACCGCTACCACCGAGGCCCCCTCCTTGTAAAAACTACTCCATGTCATAAGAAACGGCTTATCAACCCAGAACTAGCGTCTAAAAGGGGAAGGATCAGGATGGAAACATCATCAGCGACAACAATAACCTCAATAAACGATGGGCGTCCTATTTTGAAGAGCTTCTGAAGCCAACATCTAACGTCTCCATACAAGAAACCCAAACCGATGACGTTGTTATTGATCATGGCCCCACTATGCAACCTCCGACAGAAGAGGAAGTTGATCTCACCCTGCGGTCACTCAAACCAAAATAAAACGCCTGGCGCTGACGAGATTCCAGCTGAGCTGCTAAAATCCGGTGGAACGGGTTTTCTTAAATGCAATAAACCAACTACTTCCGGGGAGGAGGACGAGGTGATCCCAGACGATTGGCGCAGAAGCATCATCTGTCTACTTAACAAAAAGGGAGATAAACTGCGGTGTGAGAATTACAGGGGCATATCACTAGTCTGTACGTCCTAAAAATACTGACGAAAATTCTGGAGAATAGAATAAACCGTACACCGAACGAATCATTGGCGAGTATCAAGGCGGTTTCAGACCTGGTCACTCCAGAACCGATCAGCTTTTTACGGTTAATATAATCTGCAATAGTACTGGGAATACAACGTTGACGTGTACCAAATCTTTGTTCACTTTAAGCAAGCATACGACACTATCGATCGGAGTGTACTGTACAACATCATACTGAAATTTGGTATACAAGCAAAACTAGTACGACTAACAAAGATGACGATGACCAATTCCGTCTCACAGATCAAGATCCAGAACAGGTGGACTGATTTTTTTGAAACTCGTAGTGGTTTGAAGCAGGGCGATGTACTGGCGCCGACGCTTTTCAACCTAGCATTTGAATACGCCATTCGGGTAATGGATACGGACACCAGCGGAACGCTACTCATCAAGTCGACACAATTGATAGTGTACGCAGACGACATCAACATCATGTCCTGAAAATTGATCGACGCAGAGGAACTTCTGCGTAGTCTTAACACCGCTGCAAAAGAAGTTGGACCACGCATCAGTGATAATGATACAATCAAGAACCAGGACGCCAGCACAGTCGAGTATTAACGTAGGGAACCTCAGCATTGAATTCATAGACAACTTCACATACCTGGGTAGCAACCTGTCAAAGGACGCCAACGAAACTGACGAAATCAAGCGACGCATACAGCTAGCTAATATGACTTCTTTCTCGGTCCCCATAATGGAATCGAATCATGTGTACAGAAACACGAAGTTCCGCGTATATAGAACCATCGACCAGTGCTATGCTATGGCTGCGAAACTTGGACCCTAACCCAAGCCTCCGAAAACATGCTAAACACATTCGACCGGAAAGTCCTTCGCCCAATTTTCGGAGTAGTTTACGACCGAGATGTAGTCCGGATGGCGCAACGGTTAGCACGTTCGCCTTCAACGCACTGGGCCCCGGTTCGATTCCGGGGATTTACGTGTCGGACTATGAGCCCACTCACCTGTTAAATGAGTACCCATTATGGGGTAAATAACTCTTGAGCGTGTTGCTGATCACATACCTCTGCACAAAAACCATCACGATCTAGAAAATGAGATGATGCTAACTCATCTCGAGGCCGTGGTTCAAATTGGACTGTTGCGCCAGTTATTTATTTATTTACGACCGAGATGGATGGCCCATCCGGTACAACCATGAGTTGTATGAACTGTACGATGAGCTGGAAATTTCGAAAATCGTCAGACTGCAACGTCTTTAATGGGCATGTACAACGAATGGACGATGATCGCATAACAAAGAGAGTAATGAACGGACAACGGGTCGACCGAGTGAGATTGCGAGACCGACCGAGAGCTCGTTGAGAGAGCTCAGTATATGCTGACGCCGAGCAACTTCGAAGCTTAAAGGACGCGGTTACGTGACCGAGATAATTGGAGGACAACGATCCAGGTGGCCAAGGCGAGACGTCGGGCTGTCGCGCCAGGATGATGATGGTGGGCTCCCCTTTAAGGTTTCCCCAGACCAGCGCGGTACAGCGATACTCTGTTACATTGTGGTATATGGGACTATGCACACCAGATGCGGTATATCGAGGCGAAGCTGCAGTGTACTGCTACGGCTAGCTCGACCGCTTTGGTTTGGTTTGGCTAGACCTTTAGAAGTGCGTAAATTACGATTCCTGAGTAGTACATTTGAAATACACGGCTCAAATATCATTAAAAACATTTTTATAAAAATGAATTGAACGATAATTTCTCAGAAAAATTTATGAATTTGTTAGGGCCTTTTGTCATGATCGGATCGGATAGACCGTTCGTTTCAGTAAAAATTTTCGAATAAGGATCTGAATCAAGGGAACAGTAATTTCAGATTTACTTATAGTGCTTTCAAAACGGAAAATATTTCAACGTAATCTGAGTTCACAGCTTTTCTCAAATCATTATTCGGCGGATTTTTTCGGCTCATCTCTCTAGATTTCGAATCCAAATAAGCCTAAGATTGAATATTTTTTCTTCTTCATTCATACCAATCCAGTTGTTCAAACACGGAAAGAATATTGTCTATTATGTGAATCACAAAAGAGAATTCGGCTTTTTGTGTAATCTAGCCAATAGACATGAAAAGATAACTTTAATGATGGTATTAACACCTTCGTAGGTAAACATGGAAAAATATCTTTGTTAAGGGCCTGAAAGGTAAACTAAGTACCAAGAAACTAGTAGGTGACTAATTATTGTGCTCGATGATTGAATAATTTTTTGAAATACAGTTGCCATGTAAATAGAAAGTTAGTTTTCGTATGCAATAATTAAGGCTACATTGTCAAATTCTTCGCCATAAACAAATCATAAAAGATTGTTTCTTTTTCCCATACCAAAGAATGTACGAGTACTTCATGTCGGATATTTATTTTATACGTTTGTATTCTGCGTGTATATGGTTTTCTTAATATCGCTCAGCGATCATTGCTAAGCTTCAAGCTTATTGTTCAATTTGCTACAATACTTTAGCGACAGTTGCTCGAAGAAACACAGGTCGATATAAACTTCAGACAAATAGTTTCTAAGGATTGCGATTAAAGCTGAACGATCATCGCATGGATCGTTGCGTGGAACACACACTGTATATGTACCCACACACATAGCGAATCTACCGAATACCTTCCATTTAGTATAGCTAACCAAATATTTTGATGCATTTTTTTCAAGAAAAATTGAAATTTGCTGATGGTAAGATGAAGACTTGACGGAAAAGCTGAAATTTCAATTGTTATGGTCGAATAGTGAACATTAGGCAAGAAATCCGAAACTGAATAGTAGATAGACCTATCTAATATTCAATTTCGGATCAGAATGTGAACTGACTTTAACACAAAATCTTTAAAAATCAAATCGCAATTGTTATTGTCGAATACTGAACATAGGCGAAATCCGAAAGTGATTATTGGAGAGGTCATAAGAATGCTAATTGACGTTAACAAAAATCTTTTTAAAAACCAAATTAGAAGATCTAGCGGAAGTTGTGGAAGAGTTTCTGTGAACGAGTTGAGGAATCCAGCAAGACTTCGAGACTACGGAAAATTTTATCCACTGGTACCATGAACATACCAAGTTAATTTCTGAATTAAGATGGGACGTGGACAACCTCTAGTGAAGAAAGTATCGAGGTTTTATTTGACACTCGCTTCGCAGATGGCTCATTTGGTGACGTGTCAGAGAGCTCTCCGAGAACAATGGCCCCTTGTGACTCTGATTCTATTCCCTCGAATGGTAAAATACAATAGTACGGGCTATTAACAGTTTTGACTCGTTGAAGTTCACAGGACTTGATTGCATTATTCCAACGGACGTACAAAAAACGATGGACTTGGTGTATCCTTGGATTGAGAGTATGTTCAGGGCTTGTTTGGAGCTGGTACACGTTCCTCGCACATGGTCGGATGTGTAGGTGGTTTTATCCCCAAAGTGGGCAGAGACCCGCACCCACTTCCGAAATACCTGTCTCCCGTAAGGTTATCATTATTATCAACCTTGCTGAAGATACTGGAGCGTCTAGTTGACATAGACTTACTGGCCATTATTCCATCGCACTTTCTCTCCTTTTTTCAGCATGCCTATTGGAAAGGTTGATCGGTGGACACACCTCTGCATTCATTGGTAACATATATTGAAAGTTGCAAAGAGTATACGTTGGTTGCCTTCTCGGATATTGAGGGTACCTTTAACAACATTAAACCGGCGCTTATCTCGAATGCTCTCTCGAGTCTAGGTGTAGACCCAGGCCCACTCTATGAGCTTATTAGTCTGATGCTTACATCATCAAAAATACGCAGTCAGCTATGTATGGGCACCCCTCAAGGAAGTGTCCCGTGCCCCTTACCTTGTAACTTGGTGGTTAACAGATTGTTTTTGGATTTGGAGGGAGTTGGCTGCAAGATCATTGCTTATGCGTACGATGTTGCCATAGCTATATGTGGAAGGTTTCCCGGGGTTCTTAGTGATATTATGCAATATACCCTATATATAAAATCTCAGTGGGCTAGACAAGTGGGTATTGGGGTCAATGCAACCAAAACAGAACTTGTTATCTTCACAGGAGGAACGATCCACCTTCATTGATACCACTATTGCTGGGGGGACGGGACTGGTCCTTAGCGAAAAAGGCAGATTTCTGGGACGGCGATAGAAAGCTATATCCTGGAGAGCAAATATTCAGGGGTACGTTACTAGGGCAACAGTTGCTCTGTACTCTACCAGGCAGGCTATTGGCCTAAAATAGGGCATGCGACCGAAGGTGTTCTTCTTGTTGTACGTATCAGTCGTACGCCCCATATTAATGTATGGGGTAGTAGTTTGGTGAACAACACTCAACATGGTATCCTACAGGACTCTATTGTATACAGTTCAAAGATTATCCTGTATTGCTATCACGGGTGTTCTCAAGGCCACACCAACTGCTGCTATTTGTGTACTGCTTAAATTACTTCCCTTGGGCATCTTGGCCGAGCAGTTGGCTGCAATTACGGTCATCCGTCCTCGGGAAACCGGGCAGTGGAAAGTGTCTACTATTAGTCACTCGACTATACTGGACAATCTGGATATTCTAGAAGAAACGAATTACGCTTCTTCGGTGTACTAACTCGACAAAGGCTATACCAGCCTAATACTCTTGCGACAAGAGTTGCAAGCTATAAGCTTTTTTACTGATGGCTCGAAAACAGTAGAGGGTGTCGGCGTTGGTATCTTTTCAGAGAAAGTTGATTTTGGCTTGTCACTCCGCCTTTCAGCTTTTTGTGGGGTATTTTCGCACTGTCAAAATACCTGCAAGAAGCTAATGAAGCCACACGCACTAGCCGTGCTAATATCGGATGGCTAAATGCAAGTACATGCGGTGTTAAAAGGCAGATTTGACCGACCTTCAATCTTAACCACTCCTCGGGGCTGCTGATTCTGGAGAGAAGTCATCTAAGGAAGGCGAGCATGCGAGGCGTCTTCGGCTTCCCTACAATGATTATTGCAGAATCTGTAAGGACGAGGAGGAGGATAATAAATAAATAAATCACTTCTTCTGCACCTGGCCTGTTCTGCCTGGTAGAAGAAAAGGTACTCTATGTTCCCCCTACTTTATTGACCTGGATGACTTGAAAGACGTTAGTTTGGTCATCTACATCGCTTTATTGACAGCTCCGGATGGTTTGGCGACTAGGATCTTATGGCGTTTGAGCTTATGAGGTTTCACAACGGACTCAGTGGTGGTCTATGTGTGCTGTGTTCTGCTCAGGAACCTTTTTAACCTAATCTAACTGATGTTAATCAGGCCCATTGTTCTTTTATTTCGTTAGTGCTAGATTTAAAATCCGTGGTGCCTGTGTTCAGGTTTCTTCCGACAATTCAGATCCACAGGAATTTCCGATATTTCCACCTGACTGAGCTGATTTCATGTAATGATTCAAGTTATTACAAGCTAATTCATAAGCAATCACAAGTCGAGTTCGAGCCGGGATAAGAGTTCACACACGTAACCAGTAAGAAAGGCATACTAAAGTGCCTATAAGTATGGCAATCACATATTTTTCTTATTGACTTCGTACGTGCTGGGTTCATGTTAAGATATTTCTCAACAAATGACCCGCAAAGTTCGTCTACTCAATATGGGTTCGTCGCCTCGACGCAATAGTGTGCTATCTATGCAACAAAAATCTTAGCTCGGCCACACATTGTCGAACACGATCATAGTCGCAGACAATTTTCTTCAGATTTTTGTGAAGAATCTTGAGCCATTCACTTGAGGATCACCTTTTTTCCTCAAGCGATGCGTTGAGATTTCCTCCAGATGGCTCAAGACACTTGACACAACTCTGAAGAAAATTGTCCATTGAGACCATTTTTTATTCGAGACCGTGTTCGATAATGTGTGGCCGTGCTTAAAGATACTTTTAGATATTTTCGGCCTTTTACTCTTTCAATCGATTTACCTGCGATTTTTCGGTCGCAGGCAATGGTGCGGTAAATTACGGAAGGCAAAGGTAGAGATTTTCGAATGTGATGCTGTGAGCTGTTAGATCTATACACAAATTGTAATAAGACGAGGTGAGCCCGACTTGGTCCCGCATTAAGTGTGTTTTCATAGCATTCCTTTGATTCGAAATTGCCACGAACAGAGTCCATGGTTGTGTGTGTGGAGTTTTGAAGCCGTTAATATAGGCCAAAGTGCAGCCATTCTTCATGTTTGAATGGTAGAGGTGGCAAGATTTCTTCTCAAATTTTCTTTTTGCAAATTGTTAAGAGAGGTCGTCCAACAGGGTGTTTAGATTGACTCGGATGTTATTATTATTATTTCAAGTGGCTATTTGTTAGTTAAGGCTTTTATAAAGGCTTCCTTTCGTGGATAATAAAGAGATTAACTCACTATGTGGTTAGTTAAATCTGTTGTACATGATTTCGAGTGCTTTCCTTCACTTGAAAGATAATATACTGTTTTCTTCAGTCCTGGCTTCAATAATTTCTGCATTTAAAAAAAAATGTCATCCAGAAAATTTAAAGAGCGCTATCCTGGAATATTTAGTCCTAAAAATACAATCGAGCTGATTGAAATAATCTTAAAAGTACGAACTTAGGACACCAATGCAGAAACAGTGATTCTGTGAGATGCCTGTGGTCGGATATCAGCTAAAAGATTTTCCCTAATTTTTCGAATAGTTCGATATTTATTTACGTAAACCTGTTCTTTCGAGGAGTCTTAAATTGGGTTCTCACTTGGCGTGTGAACCTAATATTACAAACAGAATTCGGATTTCGGTAGCATTAGTCAATTTACCAGGGATTTTCCATAGCCTTATGCCCCGTTTTCTCAATGTCCGGTTAAACTGCCAGTTGGGTATCTGGGACACTAAATTAAACCTTAGCGCATGCAACGCTCAAAATATGATAACGCAGTAGAAAAATCAGCTGATTTTTTTGGCGGAACTCTGCTGCCTGTTCTATTCTACTTCTGCACCGTCTCTCAGCATTAATTTGCGACTGAGTTGGTTTCAAATCCTCTTCCATCGAATGAATTTCCAAAACTCGGTTCTTTATGACCAGTTTAATTGTCTCTTTTGAATGTGCAAACGTAAACAGCCTCCATGAAGAATGTAACGATAACGGCCAGCGACTTTTAGACTTCGCCTGCAGCAGGAATCTAGTCGTAAGCTCTACGTGTTTCCCGCATCGACGCATTCACAAGCAGACCTGGAAGTCTCCAGACGCACATACCGTCAACCAAATTGACCACGTCCTCATTTGCAGGAGATGGGCGTCTAGTGTCATGGATGTCCGTTCCTATCGAGGAGCAAACTGCGACTCAGATCATCACTTGGTGAAGACGACCTACAGATGTAGAATTTCCTCAGTGCACCAGTCAAGAATCAGCCCTCCCAAAATCTTTGCGGTTGATAAGCTCTTGAGTGATGCTACAGCGGTGGCGTATACTACCGCCCTTGAGGAAAAACTATCACCTATGCTACACAACATCAGCAACACAGGCGTCCATGGGTTCTGGGAAGAACTCAAGGGTACCATCAAGGATGTCGCAGAGAAGGTCGTGGGATATAAAGCCCGGCGAGCGCGAAATGACTGGTTCGACGAAGAATGCAAAAATTCACTTGACGCGAAAAACGAGGCCTACAGACAATGGATTCAACGAGGAACCAGAGCCAGAAAAGAAAAATATGACGAGCTACGGCGAATATCGAATAGAATAATTAGACGTAAGAAATGTAAATACTTTGACGAGCAGTTACTGAACATAAACGAAAACTTAAAATAGCTAATAGGAACACCAGACAAGCGTACAAACTAGTAAATACAATTAAGAACGGCTACCAACCCAGGACTAGCCTTTGTAAGGACAAGGATGGAAACATCATCAGCGACACCGATGGTATTAACAAACGATGGGCCTCTTATTTTGAAGAGCTTCTAAATCGACCATCTAACATCCCCACACAGGAAGCTCTCGACGATATTGTTGATCTAGGCCCACCCATTCAACCCCCGACAGTAGAGGAAGTTGATCTCGCGTTGCGGTCACTAAAACGAAATAAAGCGCCGGGCGCTGACGAGATTCCAGCTGAACTGCTAAGATTCGGTGGAACGAGTCTAGTTGATGCCATACATCAATTACTCCTGCGAGTATGGGAGAACGAGGAGATCCCAGACGATTGGCGCAGAAGCATCATCTGTCCAATTCATAAAAAGGGAGATAAACTGCGGTGTGAGAATTACAGGGGCATCTCACTAGTTTGTACGTCCTATAAAATTTTGACGAAAATTCTGGAAAATAGAATAAAACCGTACGCAGAACGAGTCATTGGCGAATATCAAAGCGGTTTCAGACCTGGTCGCTCCACAACCGATCAGCTCTTCTCAGTCAAACTGATACTCCAGAGGTGCTGGGAATACAACGTAAATGTATACCAAATCTTTGTCGACTTCAAGCAGGCATACGACAGTATCGATCGTGGAGTACTGTACAACATCATGCTGCAATTTGGTATACCAGCAAAATTAGTGCGACTGACAAAGATGACGATGACCAACTCCGTCTCACAAGTCAGGATCCAGAATAGACTTACTGATCTATTTGAAACACGCACTGGTTTGAAACAGGGCGATGGACTGGCACCGACGCTCTTCAACCTAGCACTGGAATACGTTATTCGGGCCATGAATTTGGACAACAGCAAGACGCTACTCATCAAGTCGACACAATTAGCAGCGTACGCCGACGACATCAACATCATGTCCCGAAGATTGGCTGACGCAGAAGAACTTCTGCATACGCTCGATACCGCTGCAAAGGAAGTTGGATTACGTATTAACGAGGGTAAAACTAAAATAATGATGCAATCGGTGACAAGGACACCTGCACAACCAAGCATCAATGTGGGGGACCTCAACATCGAGTTCGTGAACAACTTCATTTACCTGGGTTGCAACCTGTCAAGGGACGCCAACGAAACTGACGAAATCAAGCGACGGATACAGTTAGCTAATAAGACTTTTTTCTCGGTTCTCCCCATAATGAAATCGAAACATGTGCACAGAAACACGAAGCTCCGCGTGTACAAAACCATTATACGACCAGTGCTATGCTATGGCTGCGAAGCATGGACCCTAACTCAAGCCTCCGAAAACATGCTAGACACTTTCGAACGTAAGGTTCTACGGCGAATTTTCGGGGCTGTTTGCGATCGAGATGGATGGCGCATCCGGTACAACCATGAGTTGTATGAAATGTACGATGAGCTGCAAGTCTCGAAAATCGTCAAACTACAACGACTTCAATGGGCAGGGCATGTACAAAGAATGGACGATGATCGCATGCCTAAGAGAGTAATGAATGCAGAACGAGTCGACGGAGCGAGACTGCGAGGACGACCGAGATCTCGTTGGGAGAGCTCAGTAGGTGTGGACGCCGCGCAGCTGCTGGGCTCCCAAAATTGGAGGACGCGGTCACGTGACCGAGATAATTGGAGGACAATGATCCAGGCGGCCAAGGCCCGACGTCGGGCTGTCGCGCCACGATGATGATGAAACAGTTTTAGCTGTGAAAATCTCAGCAGCCCGTATCAGCCGTTTGAAATTATCGACCGATAAGTTTTTAACTGGAGGATGGGTGCCATTTAGCGTTTATCTATGGGATAAATTTTGCCCAGGTATAGAGAAAACGGTCCTAAGAAATATAAAAATAGAAGATTGAACAATTTAGGACTTTTCCAAAGCTTTTAGGTTTTCGGTGGTCATATTATGCTGTACCAGATTGGCCCTTAAGGTAACCGATTCGGGCATTGATGACAATAAACTAGCAGATGAGTTTGTTAGGCAGGCCTTCATCACCTTCTCTATTGGCTCGGAACCTTTTTATGGAATACCCCTCTTCCACACAAGACAATTCAGAGCTTCATAACGGACCACTCGCGTTTGCCGTGATATTTTCAAGCTATGTTTGGTAAGGCGATCACATCAGTCGAATCATTGAAAGCCGAAAAGAAAATCTAAATAACCTGATCATAATCCAGCTCTAGCTCTAATCTAGGGCAAAACCATAATAGGCCGACGATGGCCTAGTTTGTGGTTCTCTATGATTCTCTCATTCCTTGCATCGTTGGTTGATATGTCCTTTAAGTCCTAGCCGTTCCTTATTATATTTTCTATAAGTGGTTTTGTGGTTACACGTAAATATGGGCGTTTCTTTGGAACGCTAAATCAGGCGGAAGAGGTTTTCGAAGAGGAGTGCGTGTCAGTCGAATCATTGAAAGCCGAAAAGAAAATCTAAATAACCTGATCATAATCCAGCTCTAGCTCTAATCTAGGGCAAAACCATAATAGGCCGACGATGGCCTAGTTTGTGGTTCTCTTTGATTCTCTCATTCCTTGCATCGTTGGTTGATATGTCCTTTAAGTCCTAGCCGTTCCTTATTATATTTTCTATAAGTGGTTTTGTGGTTACACGTAAATATGGGCGTTTCTTTGAAACGCTAAATCAGGCGGAAGAGGTTTTCGAAGAGGAGTGCGTGTCACTGGCATCTGACATTGCTGCTTTCGATGAGACTTCGCAACTTTCCCTTATTTTCGACTCCTTTGAGTTTGGGTATGATGGTGATGGTGAGTCTCATGTCACTGTGTTGGAGGCATGTAACCCTCAGCGAATGATCAAATTTTTACACATAAACCTTCATCACTTTTAAGGCAGCCTTTGTTGCTATTCTCCTTCTCCTGGGGAGCAGTGGAGAAGACTGTATTGGTACAGGAACTTTGGGTTATTAATGATGTGGTGAGAGACATTGGCTCTCCTGATTATACTACTTTTTGTGTTTAAGGCCAGGGCAAGCCGGCATCTTGCATTTTTGTTCGCTTTCCCTGTGTCGACATACAGTAGCAGCGATTACGTAGAGGTCTGCCTGGATATTAATGGAGGGTATATTGGCTCATATCAGCTTACTTTCCATACGATGATGTGGGCTTGTTGCCGGCTATACATTAGGGAGGCAATCATAGAAGTCAAAACAAGAAGCTCTGATACAAATGCACGAGGTAAACTGCTATTTAAGTACATTTCTGCTATGTAACGTTGGTAGTGAACTAACATTTGTCACACGCAAAAGGCGGAATGTCTTGGATTTATTCCTTTTGTCTGAGGATATCCAGCACCTGCTGCGGGACTAGAGAGTGTCATCTGAGCACTTGTTCTTCGATCATCCTTACATCCAATTCAGCCTGGATGTGCGTACAGTTGAGCAATGTTATCCATGACTTAACGTTAGTAATCAATACGGCGATACCCAAATCTTATCCTGTAAGTAGTCATAAAGAAAATATGAAGCTTGCTTGGGAGAATTTCCAAATATCTGCTTGCAGAAGAAATTTTAACAAAACTGAAGCCATAATCCTGGAGTCTGACTGGAAATCCTATATGAAGCACTTGAGCCTATTTTAAAAAAAGCTTAGAAGTTTAAAACGGAGCTCGTGGAGGAATTTTTGTGTGTGTATTGAGGAATCAAACGAGACCTCTAGACTTCTCTCAACAAATCCTTCTATGCACGACTTTCTGCAAAGGAAGGAGGACTCTTGGACGTCATCAAGTTTAGAGACTATCTGCGCATTTCCCCGGCCGTTCGACACTTACCACGCTCTTGGCTCGTCTGAAAGTTTTGGGGCTTATAGACTGTCTTTAGAGCTTGTCTGGAGCTAGTTCACATTCCTTTACATCTGGAGAGAGGTTAGGGTCGCTTTTATACCCAAGGCAGGTAAGAGCTCATATGTGCGCCCTAATAATCTTAGCCGATCAGTCTTTCCTCGACCATCCTTTAGACTTTAGAGAAAAAAAGACATTCATCTACACAATGTCTCCTGGCTTGCTCACAAATAACTCAGTGACCAGTGATCACCTCCACGACAGAGCTGATGTGCTGTCTTTTTATAGATAGTACATGAAAAAAGCGGATAGGGCCCATTACAGACCGCATAGACTTGGTCGCGAGACACGCTTAACCACCTGTCATTCGCCCTACCAATAGCATTCGATTTTAAAAGCGATTTGCATGCCCTGATGGTCATATAAATGCTATTATGCAGTTGCCGAGCCTCGCTCGAAATTCCCTGCCTAGCAAGCTCATCTGCGTAGCGGTTATCGCCAAAGCCACTATGGCCTAGAATCCAGCATAGGACAATTTTGAAAAACTCTCCCAACGCGATAAAGGCTGAACGACAATCTACTACAGTCTTGGATGTAAGCAGGTCGGATTCTAGGGATCTAATCACAGCTTGACTATCCGTGTAGATTGCAATGTTCCTAAAGGCTATGGCGTGCTGCCCCAGCCAGATAAAAGCCTGCAGAATTGCAGCTACTTCCGCCAGGAGAACACTGCAGTGATACGGGATCCGGAAAGACAGGCTTAAATTTAGTGTTTTAGGGTAAATGCCCGCTCTCACCTCTTCTTCAGTCTTGGAGGCATTTATGTATATACCTGTAGAGTCAGATAATGGGAACTCCCCCTCAATCCACTGATCTAGAGTAGGGATAAAGCTCACAAAGTTCTTTTCAAACTCAATTTTAGGGTATGAGTAATCTGTAGGAGCCTGCAATTCAAAATCGAATAGTGGCCAGTGTTAGTCGAGGAAAGAGGATGTCAGTACTGGCTAGAAGTTGCGCACCAACTGGCCCAGCGAGTAAGTGTTGAAAAGGCATTGTGTAGCACCTCGTTGAGAACACTACCCGTTATGGCAATATCGGCACCATCCGCATAAGCAGTAAAACTCCACCCAAGTCGTTCCAGGTCTAGAAGCAGTCAATTGACCACAAGGTTTCCAAAGAAGGGGAATAAGGCACCGCCCTGTGGAGTGCTCCTCTTGAAACATGTGCGCTCCGAAGATTAACCCAGGGAGGTGCGAACCACCTTCGATGTAAGCAGCGTATTTATTAGGTTACTAAGCAAGTCGTTCACATTCAAATGCGCCAAACCGCCCTCAGTGTCACGAAAGACGACCCGGGCAAAATCCTTGTAGCTAAGATATTTTTTAAAACAGCTTACCAAGGAGTGCAGGGCTGTGTCCACCGATGTGCCCTTTCAGTAAGCATGCTGAGAAGAAGATAGAAGCCGCGGTGGAATACCGCCGCGTAAATGGACATAGATCTTTGTATTAGCTGGAGCAATTACTATATTATTAACAGACCGAAATTTAAATACTTCATTTGTTGATTCAGCATCCCAACATCTTTGGTAAATTGTAAGATAGACTGATGATCGTGCGTGCGAACCCCCATCCGCTTACGGGATAAAGACCTCTTAAGCCTCATATACGAGGATATATACTAGATCGAGACAGGTAATTTCGATCCAAGGCTGTACGATATCTATGTTTCACTGCAGATCGGCTGGTATGACGCCATTAGGCCCAGCAGATTTGAACGGATCGAAACTGTACTCGTATACCGACCATCATATCTTTATCTTATCTTTTGATAAAATGGCAGTAGAGTTACAAGAAGCAGACCCTGCAGAAGACGGGAGCGTACACGACGTGCTATCAGGAAAATGACTGTCAAGCCAGACATTAATGTTATAGTTTCTGAGCTAGGCGACGTTCACGAGCCATCCTACTCGTATATAAATTTTTTTTTTGCTTAGTCTAGAGGCTTCGCTGGACCTCTCGATCCGCTCACAAGAAAAGACTCCATGAGCTGCAATTAGCCTTTCTCAGTTCCTTCTTATAAAAACTTAGATACTTTTTTACAGGAGACTCAATCAGAATCTCGATCCTCTATAAAAGGACTACCTACAGATGTTCTTGTAAGTGGAAAGCTGTGCGTTCCACGAGGCTGGCTTACTTTTACTTACCCTTCAGCCTACTGCCAAGGCATGATTGGCAAACAGCTTTGTTGTAACAGCATGTTCCATGGCATCTAAATCCGACAAATACAGGCTGACAAGAGAGAAGGGGCAAAACCTCCAAGAGACTTTTCCTATGCTTGATCCAGTCAGTTCTTTCACGGTTCTGAAACATAGGCTCCCGCTCACGGGAAACAACAAGACTAAACTGAAGGTAACGATGATCAGAAAATGAGTGATCTGTACTAAGTGATGAATATCAATCGACGCAAGAGAAATATCTGAAACCTCGTGTCCCTTCTTATTTACAAAAGTAGGTTCACAACCAACATTGCACAACCAACATTGCATTGGAGCCTCGTATGCATAAGGTACTCATTAGTATCCGAGCTGCTCCATAAAGTACAATATGATGCGCGTTCGAGTCGCAACTCAACCCATACATATATGGTAATAAGATCATAATTGGATGTACTAGCCTTGGAAATAGCTTCTCTCACATTAACTGTAGGGAAGGTATCGATACCGACACTGTCATAAGGCAAGTAAGCCAAGATAAACCAGTAACGCTTATTTCCAATTTCCAGACTAATGACAACGGAATCCTTATCACTGAACTCCGAAAGTAGAGAGACAGTAATGGCTTTCCTAACAAGAATACAGTACTGGAGTCATCGTTTTTGTCCATTTGCATCGCTGAAAAAATGCATAAAATTCAAATTCCGCTCAGGACATCAAGTCCGTGGAAACAAGTGGTTCTAAAATTCGTCGATACTAGTTAGGGCAACGTACAATTCATCGACCTGACCCGGGCGTTGGAGTTGAAGGGCATATTTAAGATTCCTTGAAATGGTGCTCCTTTTATGATCTTTTATGATGCTCGACAATCTGTTTTGGGAACATGTCGCTCATCTAGGATGTCAGTAATCTACTCTTCCTATGCGACTTGTTCGAACAAAATAATTTCATATTTTTATCATCACCCTTTATCAGGCAAATTAATATGTAATTGATAATTTTACGCTATTTCATGCTCTCCACGATATTACCTGCAGGATTCACTACCTATAATGCATAATAATGGCTGGAAGCTATTTTCATGCACGTCCGCTTTCCTGACCAGTAGTGGTTTTCATCTGCAACCCAAAATTACGGCTGATTAAAGAATTATGCACGAATTCGAGGTCCATTACCTACCTTACTCCTATGGCGGGGGGCCGTTCATTTTGAGGTCAGTGCTCAAAGGCATGCTAATGTCGTATCGAAGACAAGCCTATGTCTTATTCGAGAGCACTGCTCTAGTACTAGTGCATCTGTTAGTTTCGAATACCATAGTTTGTGTACCTGTGGCTCATTTTGAATGGACGGATATCCAATGATTGTAGTCGTAGTACCAACAAAAACAAAGACACTACAACTACTATTCTGGTATAGTAAATTTTCTTTATAGGTTCGTCGTGATTCAGCTGTCAAGCCGGGGCTTGCACGAACATAACTGGCTTATGTCGAGAGAAAAAGGCTTAAGCCTGATCGTACGCCACTAACGATGTACTTCGTATACGCGCGTATCTTTTTCTATGAAGAATTTTTCTTACTAACCATATGATATTTCTTTGCATCTTGAATTTGATCTTCATCTGAAGATTGGACGTGAATGTATATCGCAAGATTGAAGGCTTAAGTTGACTTTAAAGTTGTTTGGTTTTTATTGAAAGAAGTCGGCATTGTTGATGACCGTAGGCGTTGTTGTTGAATTTGATTATATGTAAGTGTGACTTGTATGACGGAACGGCATCATCAGTTGCGGAGTGGATGCGGGTAACTTCTTTTAGCGAACGTAAAAAAAAACGTGTGCCGGAAAGTGAACGTAGCTGTAATAGCATTTTTTTTATTGTTAGATTATTTTCTTGCTGAGAGGATCTGTAATTTTTATCTCATTAGATACAGTGACGTTTCAGAAATTGGAACAGTTGTTCTTGTTTTATTCAAACCAAACATGTACACGTACACAAATACAATCGTTCGTTTGGGGTATTTTTAGTTTCCGGGGACCCAGTTCTAAATATCATCTCTGTTAACACTAACCTGAATTGACCGAATCTAAAAGAATTTCGAGCGAATTCGCTTCGGTTTAGGAAATATACGCTCTTAATCACCTAAAATAATCGCAAAATATGCAACATTAACCGTATGTTACAAGCTCATCCCGGTGGCGATCTTAACTAAATACTACCACGAAAGCTAATCAAAACGCTGTTGTACGAAGAGGGAGCGAAGCGAGTATATTAAGGGTTGTGATCCCTTTATCGCAAGGGAACTTGCGAATATTGCAAGACTTAAGACTGGAAAACAATAGGAAACAGTAGGAGCTGTAGGATGGTAGTTTCTGAGTGCAAGCCAGGCACTCTCTGAAATTACACTGGGGAGCGGTACTTTCGTGGTCTTAGATCTGTGACTTGTTTTTGACCAACTTTTCGCGTTAGAATCCAAAAATAGCCGCAGTTTTTGTCCATCACGACAACTTTTTAAACTACTACTCCCTTTGCCTCAAAAATCTTACAAAATGTGCATATAAAGGAAAATAAAAGGAAAACTTACCAAATATCGCGATCAAAAACTGCCTGTGGGTACTAATAGAACTCTCACTGTGCTTCGAGCTTTTCAGTATAAAGACGGCATGGATAGGCGGTGCGTGCTAGCAACTGCACTTCCGAAAAGTAGATATGCTATCGAAACATCAACAAGGCATATAAATGCTAGAGATGTTGACGCACACATGCCCCTGGAGGGGTCAAGGTAATTAACAGGCAAACAAACAAGGAACAGTTTTATTCATACAATTTTATTCATAATGAAATGGAGTGGAAGCTAAGTCGTAATGACTTAGTTGAGCTATCCATTACCACAAAAACGATCAGCATTAAGGTAACACTATCACTGTCCCTGGTTTCATCCACACGAAGGATTGCACTCTTTCGGAGACTGCCACATAAATAATCACATCGGGGAAGCAGCTCGACCAGGGCAGGTAGTTGGTATTCCGAGCTAAATCGGAATATGCCCTGGATAAAATTACTATACTATATATAACGTGCATTGTACCACACGGGTGTGAATTACTTTCCAATGAAAATCTTTCTGATTAATCACGCATAAGTGCATAACTACCTTTTTCAGAATGAAGTGGAGTGGAATCTAAGTGGGTAATGAGTTAGTTTAGATATCCACTATCACAAAAATGATCAGCATTTAGCCAACTCTACCACTGTCTCTGGTTTCGTTCACACGATGGATTGTACTCTTCAGGAGCTGCCTTAATCACATCGCGGAAGCAGCTTGACAGCTCGTACAATCCATCGTGTGGACAAAACCAGGGACAGTGGTAGTGTTGGTTTAATACTCAGTTGCTCTAACCCCTTATGGGGCATAGCGCGTCAACTGTTCCATGTGGCCCAGTTGACGTTTCGTTGGCATAATCTGGTTTCGGAGAATGTAGTTGCCAGCATACACCTCCTGCACATCCATGGCCACGAACGTCGTCGTGGACGGGATTCGAACCCGAAACGCCGGTAGTCAAACATGAGACTGATGCCTCAACACACTGCGCTACCGGTCGCCCAGTGTTGGTTTAATGCTGGTCGATGATCCTATGATCCACGCTCGCTTCAGCGGAGAGTAGAAGAAAAGTGTAGAGAAAAAACTTGACGTGGTAGAAGAAAATAACTACCGTATTGAAATCAATATGCATTTTTAACTCTAAAGCAGCTCAAAAATCAAAGTTAACAGAAATTGTGTTGCAAATTGTTCCCCAGTCTGATTTGGAAAATCGATAGAGGCTTAGCCATAAAGCTTCAGTTCAAATTTGCACCACCTGAAAAATTTTCTAACGGTACTTATGGGGTGTTTTGTCTTGTTTTATTTTTTTGCTTTTAGGTATCTCCGCCCACATTAGTCGCATATCTAAAAATTATCCTATTATTGGTTATAAAATTATCCTTAACTTTTGCATACAACGTGTTTAGTTTAAACGAACAGGTAAAATGTTACAATGCGCCAAAGTTGAAAAAATCGATTTTAGAATCAGTTTGTTTTGCAAGTAAGTCAATAACGGTGCATTTCTGTGAAATTTTTTAAAAGAGTGATTTTGTAATTTATTCGATTCCCTTCAATCTACAAAAAAAATACTCGATAATTAATTAATTAGCTGGATAATTTCCAGGACCTATTTATCCTCAAGAGAATATTTACATATCGGGCCGAAAATGAACATTTTACCTGTATTTACAAACGAAACGCGCACAGAGCGACACTTTTTTTTTTTATTAAATGCTATAGATGTTCTATTGATAAATTCTCGACAAGCGGTTGTAGAGCAAATATATTCATAAAATACCTGAGTTGTCCGCATTCTCTTGGAGATAAATCAGTCCTGGTTTTCCGAATTGAGATTTTTTTAATTATTGGGAATCAAATGAGCTGCAAATCACTCTTCAGACATTTTGCACGGAAATGCAGCATTATTGACTTATTTGTAAAAAACTGATTCGAAAATGTTTTTTTTTTCAACTAAACACTTTGTTTGCAAAAGTTTAAGATACTTTTATAGAGAAAAATCGGATTGTTTATTTTTTATTATGCGACTAACGTGGGCGGAGATAAAGGCAAAAAACCAAAGCAAAACATCTCATAAGTACCGTTATACAATTTTTCAGGTGGTGCAATTTTGAATTTTGGGTCGACCGGTAGCGCAGTGGGTCATCAGTCTCATGTCTGACTACCGGCGTTTCGGGTTCGAATCCCGTCCACGACGACGTTCGGGGCCATGGATGTGCAGGTGGTGTATGCTGGCAACTACATTCTCCGAAACCAATTTATGCCAAGGAAACGTCAATTGGGCCACATGGAACAGTTGATGCGCTATGCCCCACAAGGGGTCAGGGCAATTGAGTATAAATTTGAATTGAAGCTTTCTGGCTGAGCCTCTATCGACTTCCAAAATAATCTCAGAGAGTGCCTGGCATGCATTCCGAAGCCACTTTTTACAACGTGAAAAACGTTATTATTTTAACAGACATTCAGGCTGCGACTAGAGCCTTGAAATCCGTATGTATCACCTCAAGGATGGTGCTGCAGTGCCGCGAAACCCTTATGGAGATGAGCAATTTCTTTGATATTGTTTTGTGCTGGATTCCGGGTCACAGTGGTTTCGTTGACAACTCCCGTGCTGACAAACTTGTTAGAAGAGGGAAGAAGTCGAACATACTTTTTCCAAAGTTGCCATAATGCAGGCTGCGATTAGTAGGACTAACATGAGATGGCTAAGCAGCAGCACTTGTCATAGAACAAAGCTCATATGGGCCAGGCTGGACATGAGTCGTTCTGCTAAGCTATTGTCGCTGAAAGAACGTAATATTGGTGCGATCGTGGGCATCATCAGTGGACATTGTCCAATTGGGAAGCACGCCAGGAGGCTTCGGCTTCTGTATAACGACTCTCGCAGGAGCTGTGGGGATGAGGTGGAAGAGGAGAGTACTTCCCACCATCTCTTTGAATGTCCGGGCCCGGAAAATATGAGAAGGGTAACTCTTGGAGCCTACTACTTGCCGAGCTGGGAGATTGCGAGACGTCGATGTTGGTTAGCTTCAATGTTTCGTTGTAGGCTCAGGATGGTTCGAGGTTTAGAGTGGGTTGGTACAACATACCCCGTTGGATATCACAACGAATCTAGATGCGGTCTACGTGTGCTGTGGTTATTCATGGCAAACTTTGAACCTAACCTAGGATAAGTTAATTTTGCGAATGGTATGGTATTTTTCATTAGAACTAACAACTATCCCCTCGATACTCTAAATGGGGGCGACCGGCAGCTCAGTGCGTAGAGGCGTCAGTCTCACATCTGACTACGGTCGTTACGGGTTCAAGTCCCGTTCATGGCGTTCGTGGCCATGGATGTTTGTATTGTCTTCCCCCGGTGATGTGGGGCGTAATACTAATCCACAATATCACCCGACTTGTCGCAGGTAGGCGGCTAAATAGGAGCAGGTAGTGCACGCTGGCAATGTGCTTCGTCTGAAACTGGTTTATGTCAACGAAACGTCAGCTTAGCCACATGGACTACAAACAAGTGTTTTTTTTTGTAGCAGCAGCCATTGACACCATACAACGTGTATGGTACTTAACATGCCGTCGCCCTTATCCGTCCAGAGTGGGACTACACAATAAAAATAAAATTAAAATAAAATAAAAATGTTAAGAATAAACTTGCCCCCGAAGGGGGTCCAAAAATCGCGTTCGTCGGTTTCGACCGCTGGTCGTCTCATCAAACGTCTTTGATTTGGGAGAGGCGTGACCGGGAACATTCCAAGTCGGGTGTTGCATCGCCTTATATTTGGCAACGAACACGATATGGGTGCGAATTCCAACCTGGATACAAATTGCAACATTTAACTTACCGGTATGGAATTCAGTTCAAGGGTTGGTTTTGGCTAAGCGCCAGTGGCTACATTACAAACAAGTTTTTTTATTGTTAATGACGCAACATTCACAATTGCGTCACTGTCACAATTCACACCCTGTGTCTCGTCAAGTGTACTCCATAGCATAGGTCTCATCACCCTCTTTCAGAAAACCCGTATTTACTAAACTTTCCAAACCGTGACGATCGTTATGTTACGTGACGTTATGTGACGTTACTTGATGTTCCGTGACGCCAAAAGACATATATGTACGTGTCAGAAAAGTGTTGCCATTCTGGATACCCCATTTTTTTTTGCAATTCTGACTTCAAATTTGCAAGCAGCGACCCGAAAACCCCTTTTCCAGTTTTTCCTAGGAAAATTGAAGGTAAATTACCTACAAAAGTCAAATAGCTAGCACTTACCTTCCGTTTTTTTTTCAAAGCCTGCGTATCTACTCAGATCTTCAGCCTACGTAGATCTAGTTAGACATTGGACCTGCAGACCTAACTAGACTTGCAGAGGTACCTCGACCTGGACATTTACCTAAACCTGTAGACCTAGCTAGGCCTACCTAGACATGAAGACCCACCTAGACCTGCGAACGTATCTGTACCTGCAGACATACCGAAACCAGTAGACCAGCCTAGACCTGCTAACCTAGTTATTTTTCAAATCGCACCTATCGAACTTAGGTATGAGTAGACGTTGTTATTTTTCAAATAGTACCTACTGGACCTACGTCCGAGTAGACCTAGTTATTTTTTAAATCGTTCGTACCGGAGCTGAATCCGAGTAGATCTAACTCCCGACCTAGGTCTGAGTATATCTAGTTCCGGACCTAGGTCTGAGTAAACCTAGTTCATATCGGACCTACGTCGAAGTGGACCTAGTTATTTTTCAAATCGCACTTACCAGACCTAGTTTTGAGTGAGTGACCTAGGTTAAAAAGGGCAGTTTCGATTTTGAGCAACCATGACTATTTTCGAAACACTTCAATTTTCTACCATTTGAATGCGAATGAAAATTATATCCTGACGATTCGAAATTTAACCTGGATGCTACACCAGAGCGTGTTTTTGCGCAACAAGGGCAGGGACCCTACACGGTTACGCAAAAAAAAACACACCTATAGTTTAGAACACGCTTAACGTATTATTTGAAGGGAATTGTAGCGATCTTAGGAAGACAATCGTGCAATTAGCGCCTTTTCCGCTTTGCAATTAGGGAACACTCTACCATCTACTGTTTTTCCTAGCAATTATGACCCCCAAAATTTCAAACGGAACACTCAATCCCTCGACCATCCCTTGCCCTAATTTCTCTTCCGCCAAGGTTGTGCTCGCATCAAAGACATTCTATAAAAAAATGGCGCGTGATCGTCGCAGCGATGGGCCATCGGATGGCCATTTCTCGCCATGCAATGATCCATTGCGCATCTGCCAATTGAAATCAGCTGTTCAAAGTTGTTGTTGGCTGCTACACACAACACTTAGATGATTGTTGTGCAGTCACTTCAATGTGGAGGACTGGAATATTGACTGGCCCATCGAAGACCATTGTGTAGACGACGAGAATTTGGATTGACATTTGGCGTATGATGGCGGTCATCATGGTCACCCATGGTCCATTGTATGTAGCATGCATCATATAATGGAGGCTATTCCATTACGTTCGTATACATCTATAAAAACGCCAATACATAGTCCTTTCTTCATCAACTTTAAGACTTTGATGCTGTTTTCCTCTGGTAACATGGTCACCGATATTCATCTTTTATGAGCATTTCTATTCCATCCATTCCCTGTTATCTCAAAATGTTGCTGCTTCTCACTCACATTGAATGTCGCCGCCGCCGATGTGTTTCGACAAATTATGCTTCGATTCAACGATAAGATAAATCAAATAAATTAAAAATTCCACCTACGCAGTCTCATAAATTTGAAACTTCTTCACAAAGAAAATTTAGTCTGTTTGGAACTGCTCGTAGGTCATAAATTAAACAAATTTTCAGATGCGATTTTAACATCGCTCGGGTGACTCATTTCCAAATTAACTTTTCCGGCTCAACCATTTCAGATTATTAGATTACGTGAAACCTAATTTTTTCAATTAACTAGAATCAAAAGGCACCCAGTGAAATGGAATTCTAATTTTATTATCCGGCACTGTATCTTGTATCTCCGCTTACTGGCCCAAGAAACAAAAAAACTAGCTCCAACAACCAACAATCCGAAAATTTGTTGTGGTCAACAATCGTCGACAAGAAGAAGGAGGAAGCTAACATTTTGTTGGTTTCTTTCCAGCGTTGTGTGTCTTTTGTAGAGCGCCTGAGGAGCCTGTCGGTTTGTGAGAATATTGTGTACGACGGCGAATTGTTGGTGAGGTGTCTCAAGGTGTTCGAAATCGAATCCGCAATACGGCTTTGGTGGAGTTGGAGCCCTCAGCTTACCTGGCGGACGACGGTGTGTTCTGCATGGGTGTGGTGGTGTTGTGCTGGTAGGTGGTGGCGGCGAAGTGGATCCCATAATCAGCTGGGCCAACTTTTCTCACGGCACGGGTCGGCACAGTTACGAGTGAGTGGTTACCTGAGAGTCGGTCCAAGACCTGTCCTCCGCTTGTTACGACACACAAAAGATGTCGTCGAAGGTCTTCGGTTTGTTTACATCTGATCCCGCCGAATGGGGTCTTGTTTTGGTCTGAGTCGATCTTCTCACCCCCCGATCACACTGTACACTGTTCTTGTTTTCACCTGTTGTGTCTTGCATGCAATTGCATCATAAGTGTGTGTTCCTAATGCCCTTCCCTATACGCGATCTGCAATTTAATTGTTTAACGGCGGGATAGTTGGCTTCGATCAAGCTTCAACCCACAAGAACCTAAGGCAGGCGTTGATTTCCGGTCAAGTGCGCACGACCAAGAATGCGAGGAGTGTCTTCGTCGCGGGTCTTCTTCCCTGGTATGGTGTCGGTGGCGGTAAATGTGTTCTATCAAGTGAACTTCCTCGAATGTTGCAACACGTAAATTACTCTGCATGAGTGATCATCACTGATAATGACCCTTGCGGAAGAGCCCAGCTGTTGTGCCCACACTGCAAACATCCCGTGCAAGTTGAGTGTGTTCTGTTCTGTGTTTGTCGGTGCTTGCCCATTGCGATCCGTGTGTGTCATGTCAAAACGGGGCCAATTAATTAGTTAAGACAATTTCTAGAAATGCTCCAAGTGGAGCGTTAGTATGGTGGAATTCGCTATAGTGTAGAGTGGCGCTTTTTCCTGGGTCTTTCATTTAGTGGTTCGTTGTGGTGCCCATTGTGTGTTGTTCGTTTCAGCTGTATTGTGGTTTGAGAGTTCACTTTATATCTCTGGTTCTGCTTGTACGACGGAAACGAGGAGGCGGAAAGTTAGTTGACCTCGCCACTGGTGGCTTTGCCTAGGGCCCACGGAACAGTAGCGAAAATTATGTTGATGATGAATTATTCGCGAGATCGAGTGTTTTTAGTGCATCGGGCAAAAATAGCGCGCAGGTCGTCCAGGTCATCGAAATCATCAACTACTTCGTCGACATCGAAGAAACGAAAAAGTGAGTAGTACATTAAGGCCCCTGACACCATTAAACTCTACGAGTACATTGTAATCAAATGCTCTCATTAGTATTCCTGAGAGTGAATTATGTGTGCATGCGATCCTCGTTGTGAGTCATATTTTTGGTGTTATCATTCCGCTATTGCAAGTGTCAAAAGAAAAAGTTGGGTAGGGTAGGTACTTGACGTACCTAGTTAGAATAATTTAACGTTTGGCAACATAACATGTTTAGTAGAGTCATCCTGATTTCTTAATATGTATGTATATACATACATAATACACTGTTCTTGAGTAATTCTCTTGCAGTGGATGAAAGTCATATCAATTGACAGCTTATGATTTAATAATTAATTAAATTAATTTGTTTAATTAAAGGTTCACACTTGGCGGTCGAAAAACTTGATCTGGCCAGATTACTCTATCTGAAATTCACATTCGTATGTACATATTTGACAGTTTCAGATAAAATGTGTGAACACTTACGTAAGCTCATCTCTGACCGCGATATATAATTACCGATAATCCATGAAAAAATTGAGCCTTCTGACCAATACGCCAGTTAATATGTCATCTCAAAGGAGGGTTATCTCGCATCAATTGCAGTAGCACTGATTTTTGGATATTTTCTTTATGGTTAATATAAATCTTAGTTCTCGACCTTCCCGGTGGACCGGAAGTCCTTGACGGAGGGGGTTAAAGGCGATTTTTTTTGCTCTTCGTAATTAATAATCCTACTGAAAAATTTTCTGAGACGAAACCACAAAAAATACATCAAAAACATCCTATCCACTTTTCTTGTAATTCAAACAGTTTTCGACGTATTCTCATTTGAAAAACAATAGAAAAACACCCCTTGTCAATTGATCGTTTGTTCCCACGAAGTAGGGAAAATCATCGTTGTTTTTTATGTACTATATTTTATCAAATGACGGGTTAAATACTGTTCCCACGAGGAAAGTGATAAGGATCCATTTTTTTTTGTAACTAAACTAGCTAAAAGAGCTACCACTTGATGCTATATCTGACCCTGTACTTTAGACGTTGGCATGAGTCTACCTTCATTAACAACTCTCTTTGATCTTTATTTTTGTATCAGAAAATTCGTCGCAGGGATTAATAGTTACGGAGATAAAAGCAAAAAACGAAAAAAACTCCCCTTTAACACCCTCCCTCATGGAGGATTTTTCGCGAACGTATTGATGGATCAAGTGAGACGTCTAGACTGCGGAGGATACTATCGACGAGTCCATCTATGCCTAGCTGTATACTATAAGCAGGATGCGTCATGAACAGCGTCCAGTGAAGAGACTGTGGGCATCTTACTAGATACGCACTTTCCGGGTAGTTCATTCGTTATCACTCAGTACACCCATACGCACATGAAAACGGAATAGCTTCCTGTATCTTCGATTCTATCATCTCGAAGAAAAAAGTTCTCTGGGCTATATCCAGCTTCGAACCCTTTAAGTCGGCTGGGCCAAATGCCATCATTCGGGCAGATATTCAATATGCTTCGGACTTTGTTGCTCCTTGGGTCGAAGCTATTTTCAAAGCATGCCTGGACCTAATTTATATTCCCCAAATATGGATGGAGGTAATTGTGTTCTTTATTCCCAAGGCGGAAAAGAGCTCCCACGTACGCCTAAAGAACTTTAGACCCATTAGCTTTCGGCGGTCCTTCTAAAGATGCTGGAGAGACTTATGGATCTTCACTTACGAAACACAGCATGTCTATTGCAAGGGTAGATCTGTGGATACACCACTACACTCTATTATTAGTCACATCGCAAGACCCTTTTATTTTAAGAAGTACACAATGGTGAGTTTTCTAAATATCGAATGAGCCTTTAATAATGTCTATTCTGAGGCAATTACGGGCGCACTCCTGGGGTTTGGCGTAGACCTTGGCCTGTTTGAACTAATTCACCTGATGTTAACGACCAGAGTAATTTCCTCTAATTTAGGGATATCCTCTGAACGAAGAGCTGTATGTAGGGGTTCTCCGCAAGGTGGTGTGCTTTCTCCCCTGCTTTGGAACATAGCGGTCTACAGGCTGCTGCTGGACTTGGAGCAGTTGAGTTGCAAGGTGACAGCATACGCAGATGGCATCTCTATTGCCATCTTAGGAAAATTCCCTAATACCCTTAGTGAGGTAACACAGCACACAGTTACTGTCGCCCCATGACATAACCAGTATAATCAGGGGTAAATTTGACACTGTCGACTTGATATAGTGCTACAATGGTTTCAGGTCTTAGCGTCAACTCCCAGAAAACTGTCTTGGTCCCATTCACACAAAGGAAAAACCTGAATTTGAGTCCAGTTTCCATGAGCGAGAAGGCTCTGGCGCTCCTCACCGAAGTTAAATACCTAGGAATTACGCTCGACTAGAACCACCATCATGTGGGCCGGCAGGAATTTATTTGGGAGAGCATGGGGGCTCACTCCAAAAATGACAGAATGGATGTGTCTGATGCTAATTGATGCTACGGCCAGTAGTAACATATGCTGCTTAAGGTGGTGTCCCTGCTGCTGCTTAAGGTAGTGTACAGCAAACGTCAAAGACTAGCTTACTTGGGTATAACAGGATCCATGCGAACTTGCCCAACATTGGCCCTAGAAGCTGTTATCGAACTTTCTCCGTTGCATATTCACATACAAGAATCTGCAGCTCTTCATGCTCTCAGAGTTCACCTGATATCCGACGCACATGAGAACATAGATCGTCATTTGAGTATTCTTTGAACCAAACACCAGGGTCTCAATCGCTATGGGTCTTTGGCCCATAGTTTTCCAAGCTGAGATCCATGCCAGCAATATTTTGGCTCAGAATCTTCATGGCGTCCACTTTGTTATCTGCATAGATAGTTAAGCGACCATAAAAGCGGCTGTCATTTCATAAACTCTTTTCGAGGCTGGTAAAGGAATGTTTTGATATCCTTCAATGTCTCGCGGCCACCAACCGAGTAACACTTTATTGGGTAGCGGGTCATCAGGGTATTGATGGTAACGAAGCTGCGGATGAACTCGCCAAAAAGGGCTCGTCTTCGCAATTCTGCGGACCGGATCCCTACTATGGCCTAGGCTGGGGCTCGGCCAGAACACTTGTTGGGCAATGGACTGATACCAAAGGCTTCTAACACTGTAACAACCTCCTAAGGCTGCGGCAGCCTAAAAATTATAAATGCCTTCAATCTTAACAACGCCACCCGTTTAAGCAGGGCGCCCTTAATAAGACTGATTGTGGGTTACCTTTCGGGGCACCATTGGGTGAGATCCCACCTCAACATTATGGGTCTATCCAGCGAGACGGATTGTCGACTATGCCTAGAGGACATCGAGTCCACTATACACCTTCTCTGTAACTGCCCAGCGATTGCTCGGTATGGGAGATTGATTCTTGGAGAGGCAACTAATACATTGGGTCTGTGTCTCCTTGCGGCGTGAGGCTGCTCCAAGAAACCGTCGATAAGGCTAGTAACTCAGGCTAGTTACTCCTTTTGCTTTTCTGTTCTACTTTCTTCCAGTGTCTTTTACAAAAAGTTTCGTAGCCGAAAAACAGTTCACTGCTCCCTAATGCGGGCTTTAGATGGAGGGCAGGTGACTTGAGTATATCATGTTTTGATACTCGTAATTTGCCATTTTTTTAATGATGTACTGTAGTAGAGGACTGTGCAAGCGTTTGGTGACATGGTGGTCGTTTGACTGATTCCCACAAAAACCTTTGGTTCGGGAATAAATCGGACGACACTAAAGCGTCATGACCGCTTTATGGTGTTAACGGCTTTATGAAATCGACATCTGGGTGTTCAGATGCAACAGCGACTCCGTAATGTCCGTGATGTGACAGTAAGTGTGATTGTACCGTACGACGAAAACTTGCAGAAAGAGGGTTACACCCACACCAGCCTGCCAATGGTCCAAAATTAACTCCTGCTCATCCCCAAACGCGGCTTCTATTTGCTCGCACTCACGTTGATTGGTCGCTCGAACAATGGAAGCTTGTACTGTTCTCGGATGAGTGTAAAATTAATCTTCATGGAAACGATGGACGCAGAAAATTATACTGAAGAAAGGGAGAAAGATTTGCACAGGTTTCTGTTGAGAAACGAGTGGCATTTGGTAGAGGTTCATAGGCTGTTTGGGGTTGCATTTCTTTGGAAGGAGAAACTGATATTCAGCTCATCCCCGGACCTCGTCTAGGCACTCTGACTTCCCAACGATACATCCAGGAGGTGCTACAATAGCATGCCATGCTATATGCTGATTTTGTAGGCGAAGGTTCCATACTCGTGCAGGACAACGCCCGACCACATACTGCCGCAGCAGTTTTCCAGTATCTGCACGAAGTTGGAATCCCAGTTATGCGGTGGCCAGCAAGAAGCTCTGACTTTAATCCCATTGAACATCTGTGGGATGAGCTTAAGAGAAAGGTCAAGGCCAGGACTCAACCCCGACAAACCCTCCAGGAACTAAAGGTGGCTATCCAAGAGGAGTAGGAAGCTGTACCTTAAGAATTCATAGTGACTTTAATAATATCGATGAAAAACAGGGTGGAAGCTGCAATAAGAACAAGGGGTTTTCCGTGTTTCGCTTCCAAAACCTTCAAAATTAAACAATAAAAAAATATTCAAAACAGTCTGTAAAATCAATAAAAAACAAAACAATGATAGTTACAATATGTCTAATGAAACCTTCCTTTTTTGTCCATTAAACAGTGTTAAGACTTTTTCTTTCCAAATTTCAGTTTTTGAGTTATCGTATTTTAAACCACATCGGTTGGGGTGGGTCGATTTTTATGCACGCAAGTGTATTTGTTGGAAACCTCGTTTCAGACTAAAATTTTGAAACATTTTATTCTCGTTGGAATTTAGCTCATTATGTATTTTTGAAAAAACTGAGGCGAAGTAGAAGATACTCATATACATACTCGTAATATAGCCATAAATGCCTTATTCCTTTCTTATTCTGATCTTTCTTTATATCTTGCATTTGAAGAATCAGGTTTGATGAGAAGAACTAAAAAAAAATAAATTTGTCTCGTATACGCGAATATTATTGTCGATTAATTATAATAATATAATGACTACCTGGGATGTGACCTTTTCCGCCAGATTTGCAAAATTTTTTGCTAAATGGGATTAACATATTTCCATATCCGACGACTTTCAAAATTATTGTGCATACAGTAGATTTGAAAGCCATCGGATGTTGTTTCCACTTATGAAAATCAAATCATCATTTTACCTTACTCGCTAAACTTTTCGTAGAGGAAATATTTAATTTAGAAATGAAAAAAAGCAAACATAATATGATTCTTCCCGCTGTGGTGCGGGAAGTAATAAAAAGCTACATCTCCCAACTTATCGCAGGTAGGCTAGGCGGCTTAATGGGAGCAGGAGGTGGCAACGTGCGTCGTCCGAAATTAGTTTATGTCAACGAAACGTTAGCTAAGCCACATGGAATAGTTGACTCGCTATGCCCCACTAGGGGTTAGGGCAAATGGGTATTGTTTTTTTGTAATTACTATAATTTACCAAAACCTTTAGCCAGGACACATTTTGTATCTATAATATTATAATATGTATTGTACATTACAATTGCGGTAAAATTAGATACATCCCACTACTCAAAAATATTTTCAAGTCAAATTAATGCTATTTCAGATATAATCAACACCTTTTTAAACAAATTAACGCTGTTTCAAATTAAATTAACGCTGTTGTTTTGCCTTGTATATGCCGGCCAACTGGACATCGGTGCCAGTCATATCTCATTTGAAACTTCGTAATGAGTTTAAAATTTGTTTTGCTTGACACGACTCTGGGCACTGCCATCTTTACTCTCAGGCCGGAGTGTCAGCTGATTGTCAAAGCACTAACGACATGACAAGCAGTCAACCAAGTGTGAACTCGCGCGGTCGCCCGGTAAAATTTCGCGATATTTGTGCGTAAAAGTGAGTTTAGTGTCGGGATTTTAAGTGAAAATAAAAGAAGTGGCTATCAGTGCCGTGTGAAAGTGAAAAAAACGTGAAGTGCCGGGAAATATCGAGTAAAATGGTATATTGAAAAGTGCGAGGTTAGGAAAGTGCGACACGGGAAATTTAGGATTTTTCGTTAATTTTCCGGCAATTTGGCTAGTGTGAATGGTGCAACACTACCTTGGGTCGAGTCCTCGGGCCGGTGAGTTCAGCGGAAACTCCCGGAAGTGCCCCAAAAAGTGAATTCAAAGTGGTTGTCAAATGACAACATTACAGGTGATTTCCGGCCTTTTCATCGGAATTCATAGGGTAAGTATAAATTTTTTGTTGTGCTAAAATTTTAGTGGATTGATGCGCCCCAAAATGCGGATATTGACGACGATGTTGACGAACCGGACGAAAGTGTCACCGCCAGGCATCTAGTTCTGTCAGCTGCAGTGAAACTTTCGTCTGGCTCGTCAACAACGCGTGCAAGACCCGTATTTTGGGGCGCATCAATCCACTAAAATTTTAGCACAACAAAAAACAACATTACTTTGACGCTCCGGCCTGCTCCTGGGTCGATCCCAGACGACGATCGAAAAAATACAAACAAACCGTGCTCCGTACTCTATGGCTTGATCGCTTATCGCAAACAATGTGCGACGCAAGACGAACCTTAACGATATGAATGGCTGCGTTCCTGCAAAACGAATCTGGTTTTGATATTTCTCGAATTCTCCTCCTCCTTCGGATCAGAATACTTCTCAGATCCGGAGGGGAACATTTTCATGACAGTTGTCCGTACAAATTTTACCGGAGAGAAAAGCATATGGAGGAGAATTCGAGAAATGTCAAAACTTGATTCGTTCGCAGGAACGCAGCCATTGTTGTCACAGCTAGTCGCCAATGGCATCTACGCGCATTTTGTTCGGGTGGCAGCCATCGATAGAATACAAATTCGGCCATTTCCCTAAAATTCGGGTGATAATTTAAAAAAATAAAAAATTTCTATGTGTCGAAGAAAAGTCAAAATAAATAATCAAGTCTAAGAAGTCCATAAGTCGACATGGATAATTACCCTAAAAGGAGATCATTATCATGGCGCTCCAATCCGACGTCAGGTCCTGGTCGTCTGGATCATTTCCTTCCAATTATCTCGGTCAAGTGACCTACATTTGTGAATTTTTGCTATGATGAGGTAGGTCTAGGTTGCCTGAAGCGGATATCGACATAAAATTGTGGAAAGTTAGTCGTGTGTATGGTAATCGAAATGAAACCACTTGTTGATGGATTGAAATTTTGCAAAGCCAACCTTAGTACAAGGCTTAAATATTGCCAGCTTATCAACGAACTGCACTTTTTTCCGCGGGATCATGGTCACTGACTAAAGTCCAGCGGAAGTTTGTGGTTAAATTGATTGGAGCCGCCGAATAGAATGGTACACAGGTTACCAAATATGGAAAATATTTTTGATATCTAGATCCCATTTAATTTGAATTATTGTAATTTATTCCAAACGCGCTTTAAGTGTGCATATAAATAGATATTTGTATATAAATATAGCAAATTTTACTCTTTTTCTTTGTTCATTCTATCGGCACGATTATGTCATCTATCATGGGATAGCAAACACGCGACCCGGCTTCAATTCAATGTGTAAACTGTTTTAGTGACAGCGAGTTTACGCACAAACACAACATTGAGATGATATTTCAACGCACTATGTCTATGCGAATATCTGTTGGATTTTGAGACGGCAACAGGTTTTGATGAGTAATATACGAGTAGTATGACTCGCACAGTATTTGCTTAAATTCGACATTTATCCAAGCTATTTAAAATAGACAGATACGCGCACATACGAGTACATTCATATTTTAATATATGTATGTACGTACGTATTGTGAATTTATCTTAAAAAGTTTGTTATTTCCCATTTGAATTCATATTAAGTGTTCCCAGGGGTCTAATAGATAAATCGTGGTTTGTGTCACTTAAGAAATGAAAACGAAACATTCGCACACCGAAATGTGATTTTAATTTATGAATTCAATCGGATTGCTTTAATATGATGCCCCGTTTCATATTTTAAAGGATCCATATTCATTTTCTTAAAAAGAAATAAGGAATGCTAATGTACATGATGTATTTATTCCTTAGTATCAAATAGTAAGCTAACTAATTTGCCGAGTTCTTACTACGAGGAACTACTGCGAAATATATTTTGCTCCATTTATGATCCTTTTTTAATGCATTGCTCAAATGCCTAATAATAATTTCTAATGACAATTTAGCAATTTTTAAACATTTATATTAAATATTATTTCTTTCTTTTCTTTCAGGTAAGTTGAATAGCACGAAGTGTAATAATTTTCCCGTTGATGTGAGTTGAAAAACTAATTGCCATTAATGATAATTGCTACTCGAGCTAATTCTGGAAACCAAGCAGAGCAGTTTGACAACATAAGTTACATAAAATGGGTAATACAGTCCACATGCGGATTAGCCAAACGGCCACGTCACTAGCCTCGCTTGTGCGGTTCTATCTAGACTCTAGAGAACTGCTTGAATCAGAAATAAAGTAGTGTGTGGATCACAGAAGAAGAAAAAAGCGACGCGGCGAACTATTTCTTAGGGACGTATTCCGACCTCAACCTGGCTTGGTCGAGGTGCTTCCCCTTAAGGCAGTTCCTGATGAGTGAAATCCATGGCTTGGACGAAATCAAGCGACAGGATGAATTGCCTTCCAGTTGAATATCTTTGTGCGGTAGTTTTATCTTTGACCTGCAATGACCCACTCCACTTTATTCATATCCCCTATAGAGTGTCCCCCCAAAAATTGATGACAAAAGCCCGCATATTTTGAGGAATTGGTCATTGGCATATATCCCCCCCCCCCCCCCCCAAAAAAATAAACTGTAAATCACCCAAAAAAAACATGAATTCCCCCTTCTCCAAAAATAACTAATCCTCCTAATCTTTGGGGGATATTTCACATGAGTCATCCTCCAAAATCATTTGTGCAAAATGTCCCCAAAACTGTACTGCCCAAATCGGAAATATTCTTGATGGTCGGTTGGTTCAAAGTAGGCAGTGCGCGTATGCATTGTAACAAAAGTTTAATTCTGAAAAATTTATGTCCATACTGCCTAAAGCGGGAATCGAGTTGAGAGTTCTAAAAATGGGAATTCACTTGAGCGTAGGCTTAGCTTTCAGCAGTACGAACATAACGGGTTCTTTGTTGTAAATTTGAAATTCACGACTCAAATTGGCGGTTTGGCCGATAATTAGTCAGCCAAATTTATGAATTTTAGGGCGGGGGGTCTTGTTTCATGAGACCGAATTTTCGAGGGAATCTTGGGAATCATCCCCCAAATTTGAGGATATATGTAATTTGCAAAATGCCCCAATTCCATACAAAATTTTAAGGGGGTTATGTCATATTAATTGGGGTGGATAGTTCATAGTAGGCCTGTTTGGTACTGAGATTTCCGTCCCGGTACTTGATATTTTAAAATACCGGTACCACAAGCGGTATCCCGGTACTCACAGGTATTCGTTCAGTACCGGTACAAGCATTAATTTTTTTCTGTACCGGTATTTTAAACCATGAGCCGGTTTTGTTCAGTGCCGGTACTGAGTACCGGGATCCCGGGATTTGAGTACCGGTACGCAGTACCGGGATCCCAGGATTTTAATACCTGTACTTTTCAGTATCTGTTCTTTTCTTTTCAGTACCGGCATCCCGGGATTTCAGTACATGTTCTTTTCAGTACTTATTTTTTTTTGGTAGCTGATATTCAAATACCCGGGATTCCGTAAAAAAAGACTGGTTCATTGCCTGCAGTGAAGGTTTTTTTTACCGAGTCTTCAGGTTTTAACATTGAAAATGCTTATAGGTAACCAGTTGGAATCCAATCGGACGAGTCAAAAAAGAAAAAAAAAAATGTTGGGTTTGCCCACACTGTAAAAAGATAAGATATTTAAACAAATTTTATGTAATGTCTAAAAAATTCGGAAAATTACACTAAAATTGGTGTAAAATTTGAAATTAGCTATTTTTTATGTATTTTTACAACATTTTGTTTGTAATTCGGTTTTTGGTGCATTTTTACAAAGTGTAGATGTAGTTTTACTCATTTTTTGCTGCATTTTGTCGCATTAATAATATAAGTCGTTCTAATTAGTGCACATAAGTAGTACGGATAGCGCAACGGTTAGCACGTTCGCCTTCTGCTCACTGGGTCCTGGTTTCGATTCCTACTGAAGGCATTCGTCTTTTCGATAAAAGGGGATTTATGTGCTGGACTATGAGCCCACATAGCTGTTAAATGAGTACTCATTCGGGTATGTAATATCACACATTTTAGGGATAAATTAATTTATATTTCTGCTTTTACAGGGTATTTTTACATATTTCCGGGTGTAAATTTGCAAATATTTCGGAGTACCTGTTTACATATTTTTTGTGTTAAATTACACTCGATATGTAAATCTACATTCCAGAGTAAATTTACCATTATAATAGAAGGAAATAAAGTTTCCTCCTATTATAAGGGTAAAATTTTTTTTAGAGTGCACCACAGAATGGCCACCTTGTTTTCATAGGGAAATACTCGTCCGATCGAGCTGGTTCGAACTACAAGTTAATTTTGGGTCGCTGATTCCGAATCTGAAGTAAAAAAAGAAAAAAAATTGGGATTGCCCGGGCCAGAATGGCAACCCTGTTTTCATGGGGAAATGTTCATCATACAATCATACAATTCACGACTCTATAAATAAACAAGACATCTCGTGACCTAACGCAAAAATTGCGCTAATAGTAACGTACTTTAAAGGGCAACGACCACATCCGATAACTCGATGACGATATCCTGTAATATATACTCGTATGTTTACATCATTTCCGTCCCACCAATATCCATTATATTCAATTCCAATTATAGTTCCCTATAAACATTTTCAACGTTAAAACCTGAAGACTTTGGTGAAAAACCTTCACTTCAGGCAATGGACGAGTCTTTTTTTTATGGACTGGGTATTTGCTTATCAAGTACTGATACTGAAAAGAGCAAGTACTGAAAAGATCCGGGATCCCGGTACTGAAAAGAACAGGTATTCAAATCCCGGGATCCCGGTACTCAGTACCGGTACTGAAAAAAACGGCTCATGGTTGAAAATACCGGTACTCAAATCCCGTGATCCCTGTACTCAATGCCAGTATAAAAAAAAACCGGGATACCGGTACTGTTAGTTTTTGGTACCGGTACTGAAAAAAACCGATACCAAACCGGGATCCCGGTATTAGGAACAGGCCTAGTTTACAGAGCCAAAAACGAAGTTAAGTAAAATTGTTGAATGGTTGAATCAACTACCTCAAATTAGATTTTCAATCTAACTGAAGTAGATACAGCAACAGCATAACGAATTATATAGTATTTCCCAGTTGAGTTAATCCGTATCCCAAATGAAAAAATTCCTATCCTAAATGAAAACATAAAAGAACTACGATTGGGGTAAACCCCAATCATGCAATACTCTAGATGAATTTGAACCTGGTTAAAGTCAATAAATAATTTTGGTTGCAATCTCGGATGCATCGTATACGTACTGAGTAAATAGGCTTAACGTATTTCATGAAATAGTGCAGTTTGTATGGGAGGGGGTAGAAGGAGGGTGAGGATTACAATAAATTTTATAATGTAGGTTACAATTATCATAAAAGTGATATATTCAAAATTTCAAAGCAAGATGTTTTATAGTTTCTGAGAAAATCTGATTATTGTAAATTATCAAAAATGTGTCATTTTGTATGGGAGGGGGTAGATGGAGTAAGGGTAATCGATTAATTTTTTTTGAATCTAACTGATATTGTTAATTAAGTGTTAAGTACAAAATTTCAGCCCGATAAATTGTATACCTACTGAGTAAATTGGCTTAATGTATTTCATGAAATAGTGCAGTTTGTATGGGAGGGGGTAGAAGGAGGGTGAGGATTACAATAAGTTTTATAACATAGGTTACAATTATCATAAAAGTGATATATTAAAAATTTCAAAGCAATATGTTTTATAGTTTCTGAGAAAATCTGATTATTGTAAATTTTCAAAAATGTGTCATTTTGTATGGGAGGGGGTAGAAGGGGTGGAGCGATTTAGCCCGTTCACGAACTTAGCCTTCATTTTTTGTCAAAAATAACGTGTGCAAAATTTGAACTTCATAGCTCAACGCGTTCTCGAGCTAGAGAGGTCACGGACGGACGGACGGACAGACGGACATCCGGTTTTGAGATATTCGAGTGATAATATGAACTTCTGTATCATTCATTTTTTTCTGCGAGCCTTATTTCTTAGCGTTACAAACTTTGTGGCAAACTTATAATACTCTCAGATTTCATCTAGAGTATAAAAATCCCTATCCCAAATGAAAAAACTCCTTCGCAAATGAATAAAACTTTTCCCCAATATAATTAAGCTATTTCCCGATTGAATTCAAACAGAGTGAATTTATATGTAGCTTCCGATATAGTATTTCCCAGTTGAGTTAATCCGTATCCCAAATGAAAAAATCCCTATCCCAAATGGAAAAACTCCTTCCCAAATGAATTAAACTTTTTCCCAATATATGTAATTAAACTATTTCCCGATTGAATTCAAACAGAGTGAATTTATACCTTTTTTCGCTCAAATTAACAAATTTTCTGATGAAATTAACAGATTTTCGAATGAAATTAACAAATTTACGAATCAAATTTACAAATTTGCGATTGAGATTAACAAATTTGCGAATGAAATTAACAAATTTGCGAATCAAAACAACAAATTTGTGATTCAAATTGACAAATTTGAGATTCAAATTAACAATTTTCCGAAACAACTAACAAGTTTGTCAATCAAACGAACATATATTTTCCCCAACGACTTTTTAGAAATAAAAATAATAAAATAAAATTCCAGTAAAAACATTTATAAGTTACTTAGTATTTATTGATGTTTCTAGCTTAATTTCAACTGTTTCACAAATGTTTCGAAACCGAAAAAAACATGTTGCTTATTTCCGGTTTGAATAGAATATGTGGCGAACATAGAAATTGAAACAATGCATGTATGGTACATGTATACATACATATGGTACATGTATACATACGTATCGTTTTTTTCGCAACAGTGTTCAGTATTCTTCAGAAACATTTGTAGGTATGTTTTCTAAAGGATAAACCAAGGTTCTGTTTCTATTATTTTCTATGAATCATGTTCCTTGAATTTTATTTTTCAATATTAACTTCAAATATGATACTGGCAGTGAAATATTGGAAGGGAATTTTTCATCTTGAATTAAACACATATCTGAATTGAATAATTTCTTCAATGAAATCGTCTTCCATGTCGGAACTATATATTTTCAATAGATTTTTCGCAGATAGTCTTAGTTCTTCATTTCCGAAAACAGATTTGAGTTGCAATTTGTAAAAAAAACCGAACGTATGCGATTGTTCATTATAACACACTGCTCTTTTCTCAAGAGCATTTAAAAGATTATCCAAAATGGTAAAAAAAATTTTTGATCCTCATGGCATCTGTGGCCTCAAAGACAGTGTCAGCTTGTCAATTTTCATCAAATTGCCGCTTCCTTTTTTGACTGCGTTTAGAATTATCATACTCCTCACAACCAGATTTTTCTTTGCCTCTTTTCTCAAATTCCTTGAAGCTTTCTTCAGTTCGTAGATTCTTGAGTTCTTCGCATAAACTATTATATAAATTCACCACTGTTTCTAAATCGATATTAACATTCTGCAAACTCTTATTTGTTGCGTTAAATTTTTGTAAAATATGATTTCAAATTTCAGAAATAATTGCAATGTCCAACATGTTCAATGAATTAACTAAGGATTCTGCTTCAACCCTAGTTATTTGTTTCTGACTATCATCAGTTATAAGTTCTTCTAAGGCAGTTCGAAAGCAGCTATATCCTTGAGATAGAGCCTTTGTAGCATCCGCCCTAGCAGACCAACGCGTGTCAGTTAATTTTTTTGGTACTAGTTTTGTATTCGACGTAGTTAAGAGTTTTTTTTAGAATCTCCTACTCGCTGACGATGCAGAAAAAAATACATATATATTTTCTAAAAATAAAAAATATCTTGTGGCTTCTGTGGGAAAAGCAATCCCGTAAAAAATTGCATGGTCGTAAAAGCAGAGGACTCGCTATTTACCTATACAGATTGCGCTTTTCTGCGGGAGAAGCTTGTGAAAGAAACAAAACGTTCCCAGCGGGGATATCGGTGGTTTTATTTTTGTGGCAATATTGTAGGCAGAAGTTGTGATGTCGATACAATTGCAAACCAATCCTCAATGGATGTACTGCATGAATTTCGTCACTGGGTGCATGCGTTTCTAGTAAATCGTTGCAACAAAAGTCGGAAGGTGTAATGCGTTTCATATACCATCGGATGTTGATCTTTCTTACTGCGTTTTTTTGCGGGATAAGTCTCCCGCTGTCGTTGAACTTGCTGCTGCAAAACGATTCCCTGTTCCTGCAGAAAACTGCAGCGTTTTCGTAACACATAGTGTAAAGCGTTCCATTTAAATGTACACGTTCCTCTTTTCCTGCAGCAATTCGTTTTTTTTTGCGGGATTGTTTTTCCCGTAGAAAAACGCAAAGTGTAATGCCAGACTTAGGTTTGTTCTTAGCGTCAGGGAACTACTGTTAGTAGCGATGCCGCTGACATTGCGGTAAAGAGGGGGGAAATCTCGTAAATTAAGTGGGTGGATTTCCGTAAAATAAGTGGTGCGTAAAATAAGTGGATGTAAAGTAAGTGGACTTATACTGTATTAGTAAACATCATGATGTAAGAAGAGGCTTACTTCATGGTAAACATACAGAGATACATTCAGTTCGAATTCGGTGCAAATTTTGCGACTAGTTGAAAACACCATAAAATAAGTAGAATATCATCAACCGTTTTGTATTTTACTTGAATAAATCTTCTTATCTATGTTCTTTGACGGAACCTTAACAGATTATTCGATGATTATTCAAATTAAACACAACTCAATTGATATAATCGTACAATCGACATTATCGAGTACCACGATTATACATTTTAAAAAATAATTTTCTTATTTTACAAAACTCATTGCAAAGGAGACCTTCGTATCAAATTATCTCGTTATAACTTTTATTGCGTACGCTTATTTAAACTTAGTTTACTTTATTTTTTTAATTTTTTTTTTATTTATTTATTTTTTTTTTCTTTCGCCGTCTGTGGCGCCCCTTTCGCTGCGGCGCCCTGGGGCTTGAGCCCAATAAGCCCATAGGTAAACGCGCTACTGCTTGTTTGTAACAAAGTTGTCTGATTACTTTAAGCAAATTTAACTTTACAGCTTACGTTTTATTTTACTGGAATTCTTACCATTCTCACGAAGCTTTTTTGCGCATTTTGACTATACCGACTATGCAATCGAAATTTAACCATTGGTTGATATGAATGTTAATTTCTTTCCTAAATGTGTTTATTTGATTTGCAAATTTGTTAATTTAATTCGCAAATTTGTTGCTTTGATTCGCAAATTTGTTAATTTCATTCGCAAATTTGTTAATTTGATTCGTAAATTTGTTAATTCCATTCACAAGTTTGTTAATTTCATTCGCAAATTTGTTAATTTGAACGAAAAAAGGTATATATGTAGTTTCCGATATGATATAGTATTTCCCAGTTGAGTTAACCCGTATCCCAAATGAAAAAATCCCTATCCCAAATGAAAAAATCCCTATCCCAAATGAAAAAACTCCTTCCCAATTGAATTAAACTTTTTCCCAATATAATTAAACTATTTCCCGATTGAATTCAAACAGAGTGAATTTATATGTAGCTTCCGATATGATATGATGACACCCCACACTCCTATCCACGAACAAAAAAATACCCTTTTTTACCTTTTTTGCATCCTTCCAGTGAATATTTTTTTTTTACGCAAATTCGAATTTGGCCTCTTTAAAGAGGTGTCTGTGACAATTCCATTTGTAAATTTTACCTCCTGATTCCGCAGTACTTACAAATAGGAATTCAGAAAGTAGACAGCGAGATATCCAGAGGAAAGAGCGTTGAAATCTATGTCAAAATTAGCAATCCAAAATAAATTTCGCACGGAATTAGGATTGATTGTAGATCCAGTAAAACAGAGCAAGCGTACATCAAATGATGGAAATTCTGCCCGCAGAATTTTTTTTTTTTTCAAATTTCAAAATATCATACGAAATCACTGGTACTCACGAATGTTTGATTTATAGATTTTCAGTGATCCTTCAAGATATTTCATCGGTAAGTTAGTTTTAAATAAATATATCGGAAGCTACAAACAAATTCTCTCTGTTTGAATTCAATCGGGAAATAGTTTAATTATATTGGGAAAAAGTTTAATTTATTTGGGAAGGAGTTTTTTCATTTGGGATACGGAGTTTTTCATTTGGGATAGGGATTTTTTCATTAGGGATACGGATTAACTCAACTGGGAAATACTATATGATATGATGACACCCCACACGCCTATCCACGAACAAAAAATACCCTTTTTTACCTTTTTTGCATCCTTCCAGTGAATATTTTTTTTTTACGCAAATTCGAATTTGGCCTCTTTAAAGAGGTGTCTGTGACAATTCCATTTGTAAATTTTATCTCTTGATTCCGAAGTACTTACAAATAGGAATTCGGAAAGTAGACAGCGAGATATCCAGAGGAAAGAGCGTTGAAATCTTGTCAAAATTAGCAATCCAAAATAAATTTCGCACGGAATTAGGATTGATTGTAGATCCAGTAAAACAGAGCAAGCGTACATCAAATGATGGAAATGTAATTTTTTTTTTTTTCAAATTTCAAAATATCATCCGAAATCACTGGAACCCACGAATGTTTGATTTATAGATTTTCACTGATCCTTCAAGATATTTCATCGGTAAGTTAGTTTTAAATAAATACATATATCGGAAGCTACAAACAAATTCTCTCTGTTTGAATTCAATCGGGAAATAGTTTAATTATATATTGGGAAAGAGTTTAATTCATTTGGGAAGGAGTTTTTTCATTTGGGATAGGGATTTTTTCATTTGGGATACGGATTAACTCAACTATAGTATTTTCCAATTAAACCTTATCCCAAATGAAAAAATCTCTATCCCAAATGAAAAATCACCTTCTCAAATGAGTCAAGCTTTTTCCAAATATACATACAGTAATTTCCACAAGACCGTATACCTCACAAAATAAAAACAAAATGTAACAAGTAAGAAATTTTATTTTTTATTGAAAGTAAATACAAAATACATTTTCGCAATTATAAAATATTTAATACATGGTCCAATCGCCGTCACTATTGATTATTGACTGGCATCTTCGGTGACAACTTTCGGCCAATTTTCCGCGTAGTCTGTCGATAAGTTCTTCCAAATTTTTTATAGCGTTCGCCTTAAATGTGCTGCTCCTTTTATTTGCTTTCCTTGAAGCTTCTGCTTCATTAATCCCCATTAATCCCATTCTTCTTTCCAGCGTGTACACAACCGGCTTCTATGTTTCGGATCGTTATCTTCTTGTAGAAACCAATCGGTGTTGTCGTTGCCATATAGCATCCTAGCAGACTTCAATAATCCTTTCTTGTACAAAATGATCATCCTTTCAGCAGTAAGAATTCCGGTAAACGTTATTAATTTTCCGAAACCGCGTGCAGAAAAGCATCCATAAACATGGACCTTCACAGGGTGTTTAACGGTTCGGTTCACGACAGCTTCTCCTTTTTGTGGCCACACTCGTGTCCTGAACGTATTTACAGCAAAACTTGATTCATCCGTAAAGATCACGTTGTCCCAATCACGATCGATGTTTTCCTTAGCCCACTCTACACGTCTTCGCTTCTGGTTTTCGGTAAGTAATGGTTTCATCAAGGCATACCTGTTTTTGATGTTTTCCTCTTGTAATCTTCGCCGAATCGTATTCAAGGACACGTAAATATTCATCTTCGATAACATATCCTTTGCTTGCACTAAGGTAGTAACGGACGGATTTTTCTTAAAAATATCAATGATGGCCTTGAAGTGCTTCGGGTTTTACCCCTACCAGGTAGATCGTCTACATTTCCAGTATCTTTAAAACGCTTTATCCACTTATTCACAAACTGTGTCGAAACTTTCAGGTACTTTCCGGCCGATGCAGGTGTCATTTTTAGTCCTTTCGGATGACTTACTAAAAACACAGCTTCGAATCGTTTTTTGTAAATCGCACTCATTTCACTTGACGTCTTATCACTCTCCTACTTGAACTTAGAATGACCAAATTTATACAATGCGAAAAAGAGGAAGAATGCAGGTAACTAAAAGTCCCCCACCACTCTTTGAGAAATGGTGCATTAAAAAGTTACAAAGTATACGCTCTTGTGGAAATTACTGTATATACATAAACCATTTCCCAACTGAATTAAAACAGAAGAATTATGTACATAAAATTAACTTATATATTGTAGCTTGAATTGGTATAACAAAAAAAGAAACATCCTTCATTTTAACAATTTTAATTCAGTCAGGAAACGGTTTAATTATATTGGGAAAAAGTTTAATTCATTTGTGAAGGTGATTTTTTATTTGGGAAAGAGTTTTTTTTTCATTTGGATTAAGGTTTAATTCAATCGGGAAATACTCGTACTACTCGTATATGGTAGTGGGGCCTAGTTGATGACTCGCGTAAAGTTTGCCTAACTGTAGACAATCGTGGAAATTTGATTCATGAATTCAATACCGCTTGCTATGACCGGCGAATTTGAAGCTAAGAAAAAAAATTAAAAATTGGTTATATTGTCTGATAACAATAATTTCTAAATTTGTGTTTTTATACCCTTCACGGAGTAGGGTATATTAACTTTGTCAAGAAGTTTGCAAGGCATAGAAGCATCTACGACCATATAAAGTACTCGTATATACATATATTATTGGTCAGTATGACGAGATAAGCCGATTAAGCTGTCTGTCTGTCCGCCTGGTTCTATGCAAACTAGTTTTAAAGCTATCGAGCTGAAAGTAAAAGCTTTCTTTCTATTGCACGCTCTATATAGAGGGTGGCGCAAAATTAATCACCCTATCGGAAGATGTTATAATTTTTGCAAATGGCGTCGTACGTGAATCATATTAGATATTTGTGAACTAGACAGCTGCAGTATAGAAACTAGGGATGGCGGTTATTGGAAAATCTACCGGTTGTCCGGTTGTTCCGGTTATTTTCGCCATCGGTTTAACCGCTTCGGTTTAACCGACCCATCTACCGGTTATGGGAAAAACCGGTTATCCGGTTATTTAATAATAATAAGTTAATAATTGTTGACAAGCTTGCGTTATTTTGTAGATCCTTTGACATACATGTGTTTGGGGAGCAGCCTTCAGTGTAATAGCCGCCATACATTATGCGATCCGTCGCCTGATAAATCGGCCGATGGATCGCTACAAAATATCAGCTGATCAAAATTATATGGAACAATCAAAAAAATCGTCAACAATAGGCGCATACACAGGCCGATCCATCGGCCGATATTGATATCGGGCGACGGATCGGCCGATCGATTGGTGTGTGTATGGCACGTTTTAGACTTACAAAATAAGTAAGAGATGCACTGAAGAAAAGTTGCTTCCCAAACACATGTATGCCAAAGGGTCTACAAAATAGCGCAAACTCAAAATCTTCCCTTTTCGTAAATCAAGCTTTGGGCCAATAGTTGGTATCCAGTCTATTCATAAATACTCTTTCGCTAATATGTTAATCCGTTAGTCGGGTCCTTTCATTAGATACCACCCACATCATTTAAAGTTGATACTAGTCGTTCAGAGGCCACGGAACTCCCGATCAAAGCTAAATATTTTTGTGCAGTAAATGACAAACCCGCCATGCAGACATATTGCTCTTCTCTCAAAAATTGAAAGGATCACTACTTCCCCTATGAAGCAACGGCTGCTGAAGATAGAGTTTCAATTCATTTGAAAATGATTCCAATGGAGCACCCTTGGCTACTTCCTAGTCATGTGATGACCAAAAAGCATTTTAGTTGCTTGTGACCTCAGCCTTTTGAGGGAAGGGTGAAAGTTTGCCAATGTCAGCCAAGTGGTGTTTAACTTCTTGGCTAACATGATGGCTTGGCTGGCAATAATGGGGCTCAAACATATTTTTGTTGGTGCATGCGCAATGGCTATTTAAAAAAAGCGGTCCCATTAAATCTGAATCAGAAGGACAAACGGCTGAATTTTTCTTCTTCTCTGGCGTCGAACGATTTGAAAAAACAAGTTAGCATTTTCGCATGTCGGTTATTTTTCCCCGGTTATTGGATTTAGAAAGTAGTACCGGTAGAAAACCGGATAAAAATAGTACCGAAGATAACCGGTTATTCGAAATGGAAAATACCGGTTGTCGGAAAAACCGGTAGGTATTTCCCATCCCTAATAGAAACAGGCAAGCAATGGAGCGCTTTGCTCCCCAAGAGCCTGGAATAATTGTGTCGATTTTTTTGACCATCGATCGGTGGTGTTGGCGCACGCCGCGTGAATGTCGACGTCGATTTCTTAATCATGTCGCGCCAAATGGGCAAACAATCTTGCGCTTAGCTGATCGACTCGAATAGACTAGAACCACGCGAGACCTTGCAGGGCGTGGCCGCCACCGGACTGGTCGTTCGGCCGAGAATATCGAGGCTGTGGCTGCCAATGTCGCTGAGAACGATGAAACATCAACCAGACGACGGGCCACGCTATTGGACATCACCAGACGGACCCTCCAGCGAATTTTAGTGAAAGACTTACACATGTTCCCGTACAAAGTGCAAACAGTGCATCAGTTAATGCCTGCTGACCGTCAGTCGCGTGTGAATTACTACCACGCCATCCTCAATCTCAACAACGAAGAGGACGATTTTGTGTCGAAAATCATCATGAGCGACGAGGCTCATTTCCACTTAAGTGGTTACGTCAATAAGCAAAATCTTCGTTTCTGGGGCACTGAAAATCCGCGTATGATGCACGAACAGCCATTACATCCACTCAAAGCCACTGTGTGGTGCGGCGTTCACGAGGGAGGAGTGATTGGGCCGTATTTTTTTTTGAGGCCGCCATCGGCAATACGGTCACTGTTATTTTCCATTTTTAAGTCGATGCCAAATAAAGATTTGTAAGCATAGGACCACCAATTTCTGACTGATTATAGCTTGAAATGTCAGCTGTCAAATGGCAAAAAAAAAAAATTCTTGGCTAATGTCACCATAATTTCTTTTTTTTTTCCAATAGCGCCATCCCTTGAAAGGTAGCGGAAGGAAGACGAGTTTCCAATTGCTGACTCTCTCGGCATATATACGGACGGATCCAAAACAGACGGATAGGTAGGAGCGGGTGTCTATTGCGACAGATTAAATCTAAGCCTGATTTTCCGTCTACCAGCTTACTGTAGTGTTTTGCAGGCGGATATCACGGCGATTTCTGAAGCTCTAATCATTTTAGGACGACATGTCATAACTGATAGAGACATTATCATCTATACGGACAGCCAGGCTGCAATCAGATCGCTGGAATCAGTCTTGATAGCATCTAAGACTGTGGGATGATCGACAATTATCGATCATTCCTCTCTGAATTGGAAATCTATTTTAACATTGTCCTGTGCTGGGTCCCTGGCCACAGTGGCTTGGAAGGTAACTGTCAGGCTGACGAGCTTACCAGACTGGGTTGTTTGAATGGGAGCTCCAACAATATGGTGATATCTACCCGCCCATTGCTTCTTGAAAACTGATTGTCAAATCTGAGGCGCTTAACAAAGCCAATGCAAAATGGATTGATGAGAATACCTGCCTTACAACTCGATTGGCCCATACTGGACGTTACTCGATCTGAAAATTTACTGTCGCTAAACAGAAGACGTAAGAGCTCGGTGGTGGGCGTTATCATTGGGCATTGTCTCAATGGGGAACATGTCAGGAGACTTCGGCTTCCCTATAATGACGTTGGCAGGAGCTGTGGGGATGTGAACGAAGAGGAAAGTTGCTTCCACCTTCTCTGCTCTTTGCCGGCTTTGGCGGGTAGAAGGAGGTCGTTACTTGGATCCTACTTCTTCGCTGACTTCGAAGAGCTAGAAAGCGCGGATGTTGGAAAACTCCAGTTTTATTGTTGGCTCTGGATGGTTTTATCAGAAATGTCGAGAGAGGATGTGTGTTAGTGGTATCACATCGAACCTATTTGAGGTCTATGTGAGCTGTGATTTTTCACAGCAGCCCATCTATCTACCTTATCCTATCGGTAAACGCTAAACGCGCGCCGCCGGTAATTCCAAGCGGTCTGCTGAGATTTTGACAGCGAGAACTGTTTACGTTTGCACATTCAAATGAAACAATTGAATTGAACATAAAGAACGGTTCTGCAAATTCATTCGATGGAAGAAGATTTGAAACCAACCCAGCCGCAAATTAATGCTGAGAATTGCATACGCTTAGGTCTTCGATAGACGGGGTCCCAGATAGCTAACTGGTAGTTTAACTATTCATTGAGAAAACGGCCCTTAATATCTTGATAAATTTTTTTAATTTTTTAATGTTTCAAAATGTTCATTCATCTCTCGTCTAATTAATGTTTAGAAACTATTCTTGTTGTATTGTAGATAAAGAAAATTTGGAAAACTATTATTATCATTAATTAAAAAATTCGATATCTTCCGAATTTTAACGTCCCCTGCTTAATAAATTTTTTCTACTACGTTGCCTTAACCCCTAGTGGGGCATAACGTGTCCACTGTTTTTTTTTGTGGTTTTTAATCCATTGTTTCACGAGTTTCTAATCGTGGAAAAAGATGCTATCTATCGATAGTAATTTAAATTTCTTGGTAGATAAGAAATTACGAGAATGTATTTGTATGTTTTATCTTTGATTTGATTTAATGACTGATATTTTTGCAATTGGGGTTCGGAATGGTTGTGACTGTTAATGAGGTGCGTGTTATAAATTTGGGATTGGGGCACTTGACATTTCGCAAAAAAAGACAAAAAAAAATAAACCATAAAAATTGTGTTTCGAATATTGTCCAATTCGTGATAATTTATAAATTTGCTGGAAATTGGAATGGACATAAATTGCTTATATCGAAAATAAATTTCTATTGGACATGGTTTTTTCATTCATAGGTTAAATTTGAAATTAACTTATCTGTGAGTAACAATGGCACTAAAAATCAAAATACATTCACTTTAATTTTCAGAATGTACGGACATTAGTTTTGAGTATATCTGAAATCGCCTGCGATATTTTTAGCACTGTTCAAGTTACGATAAAATGGCGTAGGTAAAACCATAATAATGTTTGATTATAAACACTTTCGAATTATTTAAAAAAAAGGAATCATATTGAGGAGTATGAATTCGGGTGAAAGGTGAGTCACCCTTGGTTAATAATAAAAGCATTCGGCTATAGCTCTATAGATGTGTTGAGAAAATTGAATGAATATTTAGAAGAATTGTTAATATGGCCTATGTTGTGAATTACAGTTTATAGAAAAACATATTTTCCATTAATTAACATCATAATTTGTGTCACTTTCCGAAATTACAGTGCTGACCTAAAGATTAATCGAGAATATCACAACCGAAAGCCCTTTATGGAGGAGGGAAGCTCGTTTGCTATATGAATTAATGGTTATAGCTCTTTATGAACTATGAACAACTATGTTTGGTGCAAATAACATATCCTCCAATTTTGGAGGGGCTAATACTTATTATTCCCCCAAAAATTCGATTTTGATTGAGGGGCGGTTCGTACTGCCTAAAGCGAAAATGCCATTGAGCGTGAGCTCCGCTTTAAGCAGTACGAATCTACATTGTCTAGAGATAAACTATTGTTACGATACATACGCCTCCATATATCTATGATAGATTTAACAAAAGTTAGCGTAGTTGGGCTAAAAAAAAATCATATTCTTAATCTCCATAACTTTTTATATTTTCAACATATTCATCAATTGGGTTTCTGCTTAGCAGATTTCAGTATGGGCTCCCTGACGTCAGACCAAATGACTTTGCTGTAGGAGTCTATAGGTATAATAGACGTCACACTGAAATAAAGGCCCGATGATCAAGACCTCGATTTCGAGTCGTGTGTTCTTCGTACAGGCTGGCTATTGCTAGTCTGTACAAATTCAGTGACAGCAGAAAGGGCTCGGAAGAACTTTGGACGTATTAATTTCAAATGTCCGTTCCCTATATGACTTCTTGAGGTGAAAGACTTCCCCCGCTCACTTGTCAGACATGGATATTTCCCTAGAAGTAGTTCTATCGACAATGGCAGGGCAATTGGGTTCATAGGCGCTCAAAATCGCCTCCCGATAGATGGTTGGCGGGTTTTACACAAAGAAACAAATGGGGACTCCTTACACCCAGTCCCTGCGATGGACGTGTCCATGGAGAGGCTTTTGTAGTGTAAAGGTGAAGTGGCCTATCGCTTCCCACACTTCACCCAAAATCTGAGTAAGAGCAAACGATCCAAGGATCCGGTGGACGAAGACATGTCGACGCTTCAACAGGCGTATATTCTTAATCTCCATAACTTTTTATATTTTCAACATATTCATCAATTGGGTTTCTTCTTAGCAGATTTCAGTATGGGCTCCCTGACGTCAGACCAAATGACTTTGCTGTAGGAGTCTATAGGTATAATAGACGTCACACTGAAATAAAGGCCCGATGATCAAGACCTCGATTTCGAGTCGTGTGTTCTTCGTACAGGCTGGCTATTGCTAGTCTGTACAAATTCAGTGACAGCAGAAAGGGCTCGGAAGAACTTTGGACGTATTAATTTCAAATGTCCGTTCCCTATATGACTTCTTGAGGTGAAAGACTTCCCCCGCTCACTTTTTAGACATGGATATTTCCCTAGAAGTAGTTCTATCGACAATGGCAGGGCCATTGGGTTCATAGGCGCTCACAATCGCCTCCCGATAGATGGTTGGCGGGTTTTACACAAAGAAACAAATGGGGACTCCTTACACCCAGTCCCTGCGATGGACGTGTCCATGGAGAGGCTTTTGTAGTGTAAGGGTGAAGTTGCCAATCGCTTCACACGTCACCCAAAATCTGAGTAAGAGCAAACGGTCCAAGGATCCGGTGGACGAAGACATGTCGACGCTTCAACAGGCGTCATCACCTGATAGTGATGTTACGGTCATCGAGATAGCTCTCGACACGGCTGATTTGGAGTTCTCCGATGTCAGCAGTCACTCCACCAGTACCCCTAATGTAGTGGAGCCATCAACCAGCCGGGCCGCAATGGCTCTCTTGTTCGCATACCTGTACCTAAAGTCACAGCGAAGTCTTTGCTCAGGACTGCAAATCCCAGTGGTGCCATCAACCAGCTGGATTTCATTGACCTCCAAACCGGATGCTCAGATCCCCGTACTCAACATCAAAGCCAGTTCTGTGCCCAGGACTGAAAATAGCCTAGGTGCTTCCAGGTATGCTTTAAAAACTCGGCTGTCCCTCTTGCTAACTATTCGTCGAAAGGAGGGTCACAGTAAGCATGATGGGAACAACAGTTGTCGACAAGGCAAGGAAAAGTGTCTTGTATAAAGCTCCCATTCCCCCCACTAACATGAGCCCCAGTAAGGGGTTTTAGGCGAATCTGGACCATGCAAAAGGAGCGTCGGCCACTCTGAATGTTGTTCCCCGAAATACGAAACAGTCGTTCTATCATTTACGCGGAAACGTAACCTACACTTGAGTACTCTACGGAAGTTAAATGTCTAGGCATTACACTTGACTCGAGATTTAGCTGGAACAATCACGTTAAAAATATATTAAGTGAGGCTACGCGCCCAATGTGGACCTGTAGAAATCTTTTTGGACAGACCTGGGGGCTCATTCCAAAGATGATTTAATGGCTTTACTGCATGCTAGTGAGCCCCATGGTGACATTCGCTGTATTAGTACGGTGACCATACTAAAGCTCCATAAACTGCGAAGCCTTGCTTGTCTCGGCATCACTGGGACTATACGTACTAACTCTTCACCTGCTCTAGAGGCGATCATTAGATTAACTCCTATAACTATTTATCGGGCCATCACTTGGTGAGATATCACCTAAATAAAATGGGCCTATCTAGCGAGACTGAATGTCGTCTTTCCATGGAGGGAGATGGAATCACCATGCCCGGCAATCGCGCAGGCTTGGAATTTTTGGGACAGGCCACAGTGAGCCCTGCAGGAAAGATCCCGCAGAAAACATAATTCACTTCGTAAAGGCGGTGGAGCTTTTGCAATAATATGGTCTGTGTCACAATAGACCTCTCTATGGTCGGATGTGAAAGAGGCCCCAATTTCTATTAATAATAAATAATGTTTTCAATATAAACTCCATTAATTTCTATACACTTTTTAAACTGGTAAATCCATTATCAAAATAGCCCTAGGAATCAGCTTTTTACAGTTTCACAGTTTCAAGATTTGATGTCCTGATTACTATTAAAAAATGTTCCCCTGAAATTTTTCTTAATTTTTCGAAACAACTAAAAATTACTCGGCGCTAGACTTGGGGATAGTTTTTTCAATGACAGAAAGCGCACATTAAATCATCGCTTCGAGCGTTAAATTTTCTTTGCTCGACTCTGGAAGCAGGCCATAGTGGTATCTGACGTTATTTAGTTGATATCCTTGTTATCAGTGTATGGTATCGGTATGTAAACCCACACCCCCACCTCCATTCAACCACAAACTTAGGCTGACAAAAAGAGAAGAATTTCGACATTGTGAATAAACAAATTTGCCAGTTTTCACGACAATATCAGTCTTCCTTCATTGTGCATTCATCACTCGCTGAATTGTCGTTAAATCTACGTGATGATTGGCTGATTTCTGGATTGCCATAAAAATTTCGTGTTAAAATTAAGTCATAAAATTTGACAATGACGAAGATCTTTCTCGAGGAGCTTATCGATTCGGTAATCTGTCTTTTTCGACCCATTACTTTCTTTTGTGACACACAATTGCATGTAAAATATTTGGAGGCTCGTGTATTAGCCAACCATCAATGATGCCTATGCCTACACGTCAAACTGGACAATAGGCCATCTTTCAGCTTTAATGTTTCCTGGCCTTGATGATAGACCGTGATCACACGCCCTCAAGGTGTAGTTTGTGATGCGTTTTGATGAGTTTACATCCACCGGATTCCTATTTTACCAATATGTATCTATGGTTTTGAATATGTTTGGCAGTGGGCTGCATTATCCCACGTGCTAGACAAATGACTTTATTCTATCCTATAAGTTAATTTGTATAATAATAAAAAAAAAACAGGCATTCTTCCTATACATTCCGAATACTTAATCACAAGTATGTTGCGCTGTATGTACTAATACCGGTAACCTGTTTTTACCTTATATGTTTATGTTTTTTCAGCTATTCTTTTTGTTTTATTCAAAATATAGATACTCTGACTCATAAGTGCCGGTTGGGTCCAATGTAATCGACGACACCTACGAGTTTAAAGGCTGGTTTTAATTATGATAGCTGATGGCATTGCACTTATCGCAGTAGTGAGACATTGTCACATGTCAGGACGGGCTCATATGTTGTAGGTTGCTTAATTAGCTATGTGGGCTGTGGGCATAGCGAGATATTATCTTACAACCGCCACTCAATTATCGAAATGGCGCTTACGGCATCTAAAAAAAAGTTAGTACTAAGCGTAACTGGTAGATAAAATAAACGTGCTTGAAATATTGATGAGCTTTAGGTTAAATATTACCTTTTTATTTTCGAAGGCAGGGTTTGTTATTAAATTTTCTGGGAAAGTAAACGAATATTGTCTCTCTTGATCGTATGAATCGTAAAGAGCGTAGTAAATATGGAATAATCAAACACTACTTTTTTTTAATGAAATGTGTACAATATATAGGGTGAACAAAGCAGAGACTTACTATAATAAAGAACATCATCTTAAAAGAGACTATACACACTGCGAAATTCAGCAGCTTATATACTTAAAAATTAATGGTGTTGCGGTGTTCACCGTTTTTCATACTCAATCATTTTGTATTTGGTTCTCATAAAATAATAGTTTTTATGTGCTCCAAAGTCCCCGATGATAGGGGGTCCGGAAGCGTAGGAGAGAAGGGGTCCTTTCCAGTTTCGTTTGATTACTTTTAGTTATTTTATAGATTCTGCAAAAAAAAAATTCGAAGGCCGAATCACAGCACATGAAATTTTCTACAAAATGATATATTATACCGTAGACCAGGGGGTCTCAATCTTTCTGCCGTCGCGACCACTTAAAAAGAAATCCCCCCTCTCCCCGGGCTGAGCATGGATCCCTTTTTGAACGATTGTATTGGAACGACTGATGTAACTTCCAAAGCGAAAGAAAACTCTTGGAATTAAGCATTTGATAACCAGTTTTGGCTCGAGAGAGTAACTGAGTATTTACTTGAACTAATTCTCAAAGTTTCGATTTTTCAAATGGCGTTCGGGGGACATTTTTATTAAAAGTCGGAAAAAATACGAAGCGAGGTAGAATCTCGACAAAGCCACTGGAAGATTCCTGTTTCGCGAATATTAGGAGAATTCTCTCTATTTCATCTAGAGATGAGCATTTTTAAAATTGTTTAATTGCGGCATTTCCGCTTTAGGTAGTCCATTTCCGCTTTAGATGGTAAGAGCCTAGAACCCAAGTGGAGGGATTTGTAGGTGCTAAAGCGGAAATTCCTGAGTTTAGTGAAAATTCTCTCTAATCGAATAGAGAGAATTCTCCTAATTTTTGCAGAACAGGAATGTTCCTTTTTATTATTTAAGATACGTAGGTGCTGATAACATTTTTTGTGCATTTTTATGGTTTTTCTTTTTTTAAATATTGACTAAAGATAAAAAAACGTTTTTTCGTTAATTTTCATTTTGTTCTTTTGCTATTGTACTTTTAGTATTACACGGGTCGGATCTGGCCCGCAGGCCGGAGTTTCCCAACCCCTGCTCTAGACCATAAAATAGTATTTCAAATTGATTTCTTCACATGGAAAAAGCGTAAGATAACTCCTGATAAAATACAGTTAGCAACATCAGAATTTCGTAAACTGTTCCTATTAAGATCTATTCGTATGTTCCATTTCGAATAAAAACACTTTTCCTTATAGACAATGATAATTTTCTTATTTTTCCAAATACGTTTTTCGGCAGCTACTTGCTGCGTTCTTCAGTTTCACTGAAGCATTGCCAAAAGTGCGTTAAAATTTCTAGGTTTCCTTAATCGCTGGAAAATAATACTTTTCACCATCCGACTTAGCACAAATCGACAAAGACCACATAAAACCTAGGTTTGAAAACAATTTTCATATTCGGGCGGGTGATAAAATTCAACAGAAGGCTTTTAAAATTATTGCAGACCATTCTGTTATCCCTTGAGCACGGGTGTAACGTAGGTTGCTTAACCTTACTTTATCGCTATTACAACCGTAGTTGCTGTAATGATATTAGTGATCTACTACCTGGTCTTACTGTCCATACGCGTAACGTAACGGCTTACCAACCATGCCCACCTAGGTTCTATCGCACTGTTTAAATTGTTGACTCCTTTTTAAACCTGACCGCGTTAAAAAGGAGATAAGAATGTGAAACAGTCTACCGTCTACTGTATCAACTGCGGAATTTGGGTTATCCCCTAAAGTCTTGGAAAACACAACTAGATGTTAATAGGAGTATTTTACTAAATTTCCAAGTCGCTAACTGTATTAGGGAGTTATCATGTGGTTTTTCCATGTGAAGAAATCAATGTACTATTCAATTTTATGGTCTAGAGCAGGGGTCGGCAAACTTTTTCTGAAAAGGGCCAGATTTTTTAAATGTTAAGCTCAGCGGGCCGGATAGCAAATTCGAAATGAAACTGCTTACCGTGTGCCAGTAGCCCTAGCCGTTAGCCGTATCGTACCTATTACGCCCAAATCCAATGACGAAATCGATATGTGTTTCTGCAAATGACTGCAAACCTGTATCGATTTCGTCAGTTCGGTCATTTTTTTCGTGCCGAAATTAAAGAGAATTCAAGTAATTTCCTTATTTTTTGCATTGTTGTTATTGAGGGTGAGTCCTCAGTGAATTCCCCCTTCTCTCTCTGGTTCCTGTCAACCCCTTCTGGGGCATAGGTCATTAACCACGCCTACTTTCCACCTCGTCTTGTTCGCCGCCATCGCCTTCAACGGACTCCACGATTTGCGTAATGACTTACCCTCGGCCTCAGCTGACCTTCCCCAGGTGTTTCTAGGTCGTCCAACGCGGCAGCTTGCATTGGTTCCCTGTGGGTTCCAATTGAGGGCTTGTTTAGCAATGTTTTCTGGCCCTTTTTTATGGAGGTGTCTATCCTGTCTTGGCCAGTAATGAATAGGAGGTCGTCGTTAGAAATGACCTCCGGCCAGCGTATGTGTAGGATGCGCCGTAGACACTGGTTCACGAAAGTTTGCAATTCAGTTGTTATCGCCCTGGTCACCTTCCAAGTTGAACAGCCATATAAAAGCACTGATTTTACATTGGTTTCGAAGATCCTGAGTTTGGTACGTCTGGAGATGTTGTTATTTTGCCAGAAAGGAGTCAAACTGAAAAAAAACTGCTCGAGCCTTGTTGATACGAAACTGTACATCGGCATCCGCTCCACCATCTGCTGTAACTACGCTTCCGAGATAGCAGAAATTGTCAACTTTCTCGACTGCCTGCCCCGAGACATAAATTCCGCTCTGTCTTCCTGGATCCAAGCTCAAGTACTTAGTTTTAGCAGCATTGATTTTAAGCCCCGCATTGCGACTTTCGCGGTGCAGAGCATCCGTCATTTGAACTAGATGATCCAATATATTTGAAAGAAGACAAATATCGTCAGCGTAATCCAGGTGTTGAAGGTATTGAAACAGGTTCCATCTGATACCTTTGCTCTGGTGTTCATGAAGCGCACTGCAGAGTACGTCGTTAATTGCAATCAAAAACAATAAAGGTGACAAAATGCGGCCTTGTCTCACTCCACTATGTACCTCAAAGGGGTCTGAAAGCTTACCCTTGTGTAAGACGTGACATTGGGCTCCGCTATAGGACTCCTTGATGATGGATATGATTTATCTGGTATACCTCTCCTATGTAAGGCCTTCCAGATGTATTCCCGGTTAACGCTGTCAAACGCCTTCTCGAAATCGATGAACATGAGATGTAATGGGGATCTCCACTCTGCGGATTGCTTAATAATAATTCGGAGGGTGTTGATGTGGTCGCTACATGAAAAGCCCTCGCGAAAACCAGCCTGTTCATTCCCCCTTAGTATGTAATATATATCTGCATCATAACCGAAGCTTAACGCCGAATAACGAAAAACCGTATTGCCTAAAGTGGAAATCTATTTCAGCGATTGAAATTCTTGACAGAGGAGACCGCAGTAAAATGTGAATCTCGACAGGCTAATATTGCTAGACAAATTGAAAATATGCTGTGTTTAAACCTCCGTATACAGGGTGACGGAAGCGAAATGTTCCACACCCATTGATATTTCAGGTTAACATGCTGTTGTTGAACTGAATTGCACTGGATAGTCATGTAAGAAAAACTGAGCTAATACTATATAACTACTATATATACCAGCCTGTAAGATTCAATAAAGCTCATGAACATTTCCATCGAAAAACGTATTTGCTTCGTTACCTAGAATTGACGAAATCGGTGCAAGTTTAAATGCATTTAATCGCATCACACGCGTCAATTTCGTCACCGGATCTGGAGTAGTGAATACGTTAAATGCGTCATCCTGCAAACAGTACAGAGTAGCCTGGGTGATATTGAAGTTTCCTGCAAAGAATTCTGTTTCACTGAAAATTGGAAGCTTGGTTGGTTTGGTTTCATTCTGCATACAAACTTAGTGTGTAGTGCATGTGTAGATTAGCTTGACAGCGTGTCATTGCGTTGCTATTCGAAACACTGTGGACTGAAGTTCGCGCCCTTACGGGACAAATGCTTTTTGTTTCCCAAATTCGCTCTATTTTAATTAGTCTGAATTTATTGGACAAGTATTTGTACCGTGTGAGGTGCGAACCACAGCCGGTACGCAGAATGAAACCAAGTGAACCAAACTTTCAATGATCAGGTTGGTTCACCGAAGCACCATTTTACTAGTCTCAATAAGATCTTTTGATACGTGCTCTAATGCTTACATTATTATCTGCACAGATAGCAATCCGAATTAATATTTCCTTGGCGCAGGACGTAATGGCATGAAAATAGACTTAATATACGCTGAACCAGACATCCATAGCAAGATCCTAGTGTTTAGTTCAAATACCCCACGACAGACTCTGTGATCGGTTTTTACCATATATTCTATTTGGATTATTATTCCAATAGAGTCTCCAGTGTAACAAATAAATTTGTTTTAAATTCAACCCAAACACACTTCGTTGTGATAAACACAAATCGATTTTAAATTATGTGTTTGTATAAATTTTATTTTGTCATGTCAAAAACAATATTAGCTCGCGGGCCGGATGAGAACCAGAGGCGGGCCGAAGTTTGCCGACCCCTGGTCTAGAGTATAATAACACCCATTTGTGGTCTGGGGTATAATATATCCTTTTGTAGGAAATTTTATGTGTTTTGATTCGGCCTTGGGAAATTTTTTTTGGAATCCATAGTTTTAAAAATAATCTAGAATATCTGAAAAAAAGAAAGACCTTTGACCCCCTCCCCCCCTGCACTTTCGGACCCGCTATCATCGGAGACTTTGGAGCACATACTCAAGGGACCGTCCCTAACAATTGTGCAAAATTTCAAAATTATACGATTTTTTTTTCTAATCACACTTTTTCGGTTTTCCTCGCCTGGACTATAAAGAAAATCCGTTTAAATGATCTGATTATCCGGAGCTCAAGACAAGTGGATTTTGATAAGATTCGCTCTTCATCGTTTGATGCATTAATATGCATTATGGTAAAATATTGTAGATATTACGTGTAACCTGAATGCAAATAAGCTGGAAGGGATTAATTCAATCTGAAAATTTATGAATGAGATCGATTTACAAGTGGACTTACAAACTGTGCTGAGAGGCATAGGCGATTTGAGGCGATGAAAGTTAATAGATGAATAGAGATCGGATTCAATAAAACACTGCATGTTAATATCGAGTTAAAGATAAGAGTATTAAAAAATAGACTCTAGTTATACCCAGACTATATTTAAATCTTAAGTTGATAGACATGCGATATTTAGGTCAAGATTACGGATGATACGTCCAATTAGAAGACATGCTCTTCGTAGTAATGTTTGATATAAAAATATGTACATCCAAAAATCAAGTGAGAAATGAGATTATTTTTTTCGGTGGGATTTTAACATATAAACATGAATTTTTATATTAAATATAAATAAAAGTGAATTTGGTATGTCTGTTTGTATTTATGTTTGTAGCTTATACAAAGCTACAACTTTATTCCAAGCTTGATTAAATTCTGCATGCTTAATCCTAAAGACAAGAGACGGGTCACTGGCTATACGCGATATCGAAAAACCATAAATCGGTTGTGGCTTCCCTTAAAAATATGCTGCCAATACACTTGCTAGAATCTTCCAATAAGCAGGCATTGCATTTGTTATATTGTAATATGTGTTGTATACAGGGTGTCCCGTTCATGATGGTAAATATTTCAATGGTAGATAGTATGGCTCATTTGGGGAAAATTAATGTCCGACATGAACCCTCCATCTTTAACCGTTACAGAGTTATAGCATTTTTTTTTAATTGTCAAAACCTTTGACTTGTCCAACAAATTCTATATTTGCCAAACCCCCAATTATTCGATCCGAGATTTGATCTGACTTTCTGAAACTACATAAAATTTCATACAAACGAACTTTTTACCGGTTAAACAAATCACCGTTATTTCAAAGATACAACCGTTCGAACTGTTAAAAAATTGTAAAATCAATTTTCATAAAAAATCCATATGATTATTTCGTAACGGTACTTTGAACTGACAAATCTGCAAAGTTGACGAAAGTTGCCTCAGTATGTTATGTTTTAATCGGTATATAAATATTAAGGACTTAGATTGGAAAATTTGCGAATGTGACATTTTAAAGGTAAAAAACGTGATTTTCATGTAAAGCAAATCACATGATATGAACAAGATAATTATGTACTAACAGTGCCAAATTAATGTGACAAAAAACTTTACATTGGAAATGTTTCTGTATAATGATATGAAAAAAATGAAAAAAAAAAATTAATTTTACAAAATTTTATTGCTAATGGCTTATGAGCTGTGCCGTCGTCGAAATTTTTTAAGATGGTTGAAATTTATTTGTTGCGTACAAATGGCAATGGCAGTTGGATATGTCGGCTTACTAACATGTTCCTGTAAATTTCACTTGCACTGTTCAGTTGCTATGAAATTCGCACCACGTCTAAGACTACCTTTACCTAACGATTCACAAACTTCCTATCGTACGTGTAGTGTTTCATGGAATCCACGTACATTGTAGACCGAATTGGTAAAATCTCGTCTAGTAGGACCGATCTTTCAAGGCTGCAACATTCGAAACAACTAACCCGTCCCTTTCATTTTAAAGGCATCCACCGCACAACCACTTCTGAAAACTTTCTGCGTGAAATCTCAGTCTTGGAGATCAGTCCATGGCGTGCCCTCACAATAGGTACTGCCATACGATCAGGAGGACTCCTGCGGAAAACTTACTGGCCTTTGGATGTCGACAGACATTAGTCATGTTGCCCAATTGACGCTGTTTCTTCGAGAGATTATAACAAATGCGAGCTTTCATAAGGACAAATTTGAGCGGGGCCTGAAAAGTAGAGTTCACTTATTGCACCTTATTGCATATAACTCTAATCCATCACGGAGTCCATCCCACTTGCCTTAGTCCTCATGAAATTTCGCATTTGTTACTTGTCAATGCTGAGTTTGATGTGACGAAAATCTCTTCAAGGCTGTCAGGTTTTTTTTTTCGAATATTTTGAAAACGGTTAACCGCAGCGTAAAACATTCTAAGACATAATGAAAAATCACCAAAAACTCTTAAAAGTCTGATATTAATATTGTATTTCTCGTGTCTCAAATAATTTTCTAGATAATCACTAGAAAACACGAAATAGACATTTTTTTTAAATATTTCGAAAACGGTTAATCATATCCGCCAGATGAAAGATCACAGTAAAATCCATAAAAAATGTCTTAACAATTTTTTCCGTATCTGAAATAGTTTTCGAGATAATTCGGGTAAAATGTGCAAAACAAAAAAAAAAACTGTTTTTGTTTGTTATTGGACAATATTTCGAAAACCGTTTACCGTATCGAAAAACGTTTCAAGGCAAAATTATAGATCATAAGAAAATTCATAGAAAATTACACTTTTTTCGTATCTGAAATAGTTTTCGAGATAGCATCATTTCAAGAGTCGTATATTTGTCGGAAATTCCAGTCAATGATTTTTACAGTCAACAGTCAACGGCTATAAAGTGTATCCTACTCCGCTAAGCTCTGAAATTTCTGCCAAATATGCCATACTTCAAATGATGTTATCTCGAAAACTATATCAGATACGAAAAAGTTGTTAAAAGCTTTTTGATATATGTATTTCCTTGTGATCTTTAATTTTGTCGGACGTTGATAGGACGTTTTTAGATACGATTAACCGTTTTCGAAATATTGTCTATAAACAAACAAAAATAGTTTTTTTTTTTCTAAATTTTAGCGGAAGGTTATCTCGAAAGCGATTTCAGGTTCGTAAAAAATTGTTATAACACTTTTTTAATGGATTTTATTGTGGTCTTTCATTTTGTCTCAGAAACTGAAACCGTTTTCGAAATATTTAAAAAAAAATCAAACAGGTTGTTTTTTTGTTTCGTGCTTTCTAGTGCTTGTTTCTATTTGAGACACGAAAATGATTGTGATCTCATTTTTAAGAGTTTCCTGGCGATCTTTCGTTTTGTCTTTGAATATTTTACGCTGCGGTTACCGTTACCATTTTTAAAATATTAAAAAAATAAAATAAAAAGGTCCTTTTTTTGTAATTTTTCTGAGATTGTACCGAAAGTTCACTTCATTTTTACGAGCACTTTCGGTAGAATCTTCTCTGAATCCCCGATTTTGTGCGGCGATTTGTCACCATGGATGAGAATTGGGACCACCACTACACGCCAGAAACGAAACAGCAGTCGAAGCAGTGGGTGGAAGCCGGTGGTTCAGCGCCAAAGAAAGCGAAATCGATCGCATCTGCCTAAACTTGAAGAAATTTGTTTCTGGGAATCGCTTCGCATCCAATGAAGAAGTTGAGAGGGCCGTTTATGAATATTTTGACAGCCTTCCAGACTCTCACTTCCGGCAAGGAATACTGATGTTGCAGAAACGCTGTACCAAGTGTGTTGAAGTCAAGGGAGATTATGTAGAAAAATAAAATCATTTTCTAACTGAAAATCGCAGTCTTTCATTGTCAAACCGAGAACTCGTAACCGTATGGGCCGCCAGCTCCCCAGCTATTAGTTAGAATGTATCATAATCAGGGAAAACAGTGAAAACGAATTATACCATCAAATCATATCCCCGAAAATTTCGCTTTAAAACATAAAGCAAATTCAGCATATTCAACCATTTTCCATGCTGTCAAAAATGTCCGGTATGTATTAACGAAGATACCATTGTCAAAGATCTTGATGTTGCGAAACGAAACGAAAATGATCAACATTTAAGCCAATTCTATTCTGTCCCTGGTTTCGTCCACATGATGGATTGTACTCATCAGGAGCTGATTTAATCACATCGCGGAAGCAGCTCGACCAGACCAAATGGTTGGTATTCCGCCCTAAATCGGAATATGCCCCTGGATATAATTGGCTTAAATTATGATTATTTTTCGTGGCAGTGGATAGCTAAGCTAAGTCATTGACTTGGATTAGCATTAACCCACTCGACTTTATTCATTTACAAAAGGTTGGCTATGCGCTTAGGCGTGAAAATATAGAAAGATTTCATTCTAAAGTAATTCGCACCCGTGTCGTTCAATGCATAGTATAGCTGCGTTTTTTCGTACAGAGCAGAGTAGAGCCTGGTAAGTGGCAAAAAACCGATCGAGAGTAAATTGGGGTAGCGAACACGAAAACAGGGCATGTCTTTGGTGGGACTGTGTCTTGGTTTAGTTAGAATTCAAATAAAAATAAATAACTGGCGCAACAGTCCAATTTGAACCACGGCCTCGAGATGAGTTAGCATCATCTCATTTTCTAGATCGTGACGCTCAACCGAGTTATTTACCCCATAATGGGTACTCATTTAACAGCTGAGTGGGCTCATAGTCCGACACGTAAATCCCCGGAATCGAACCGGGGCCCAGTGCGTTGAAGGCGAACGTGCTAACCGTTGCGCCATCCGGACTACATTCAAATGTCAATTCAAATTTCAAGAGAAAACTTAAATCCTTAGTACATATACAATCGGACAAATCTCCTTTAGGCAGCAAAATTATTTTGTATGTTTACTATTCCAAATAATTACACAAAACGAACATTTTATTGACAGAAAATGAACTTTATGTGCTTCCAAAACTGTAAACTATTAGAAAACTTCGATACCTGCGCCGCTTGCGTTTCAAAACGCAGACTACTTAACAGCATTCTTGCACTGACGTTTTCTCCAGAGCAGCTCAGATCAAATTGTTAGTGTAATTGCGTGGTCTTAACTTGCTCTGCTCTATATGGCTCTTAGAAAAAACACGCCTTTATCTAGGGGCGTATTCGGGGGAAAATTAGAGATTTCGGACGAAATTTGTTTCGATGTTTGTTTAGATCCAGTGATTAGGAAATCTGAATAATGTATGGTAAACCCTGGAGATTTGGGTATAGATTTCCTTAAATCTCGAGATTTATCCAAATCTCCTTTAGTGTGCATAAGCTTTTAGTGCTGATCAAAAAGCTCAAGTTCTCTAAGACCCTTTATAACGAATTTGGCGTAGCAAACGTTGTCTAGCGAATCATATTCTATGGAATTTATAAAAAAAAACATGCCCAAATTCTGTCTATGGCAACACTATTAATAACTCGCAATCTCAAAAGGTCACATACTAGATTGTAACTACAAAATTAACAGCATTGCATTCGAACCGTGGGAAAGTATGGCTGTTGTATTTTGGTTTGTAACACATATGGTCATAGTTTTGGATTGTCGGTCGTCTCACGGAGTCTAATGCAAGGTGAAGCAGACATGTTTAGATTTAACTAGCTATTGGCTGATTTTGCAGTCAGCGGAGTCTAGATATTTGCATACATAATGGATTCGGCGAAGATAAACATTAGTATTAGATACTAATTTGAATGAAATAAGTCGCAGGTTTCTTTTTTTTTTATTATAAGTTTGTTTAAGTACATTATATAGGTACACATGAATTGTGTAAGAATAATCGTTTAAAATTATAGAATTTGAATAGTATTATAGTAAAACATAATTGTAGGGTTGCATAATATGTTACTTAAATCGTGGCGCGACCGTCCGTCGTCGGGTCTTGGCCTCCAATTATCTTGGTCGCGTGACCGTGTTCTCCAGTAGTTGCTCGGCGTCCGCATATACTAAGCTCTCTTAAGAAGATCTCGGTCGTCTAGGCTCCGTCGACTCGTTCTACGTTCATTACTCTCTTTGGCATGCGATCGTCGTTCATTCTTTGTACAATACATGCCCTGCCCATTGAAGTCGTTGTAGTTTAACGATTTTCGAAACTTTCAGCTCATCGTAAAGTTCATACAACTTATGCTTGTACCGGATGCGCCATCCATCTCGATATCGCAAACGGCCCCGAAAATTCGCCGCAGAACCTTACGCTCAAATGTGTCTAGCATGTTTCCGGAGGCTTGAGTTCATGCTTCGCAGCCATAGCATAGCACTGGTCGTATAACGGTTTTGTTTTGTACACGCGGAGCTTCGTGTTTCTGTGCACATGCTTCGATTTCATTATGGGGAGAACCGAGAAAAAAGTATTATTAGCTAACTGTATCCCTTGCTTGATTTCGTCAGTTTCGTTGGCGTCCTTGACAAGCTGCAACACAGGCATATGAAATCGTTCACGAACTCGATGTTGAGGTCGTCCCCCACACTGATGCTCGATTGTGCAGGTGTCCTTGTCGTCGATTGCATCATTATTTTAGTTTTACCCTCGTTGCTATGTAGTCCAACTTCTTTTGCAGCGGCATCTTCTGCGTCGGACAATCTTCGGGACATGATGTTGATGTCGTCGGCGTACGCTGCTAATTGTGTCGACTTGATGAGTACCGTCTTGCTGTTGTCCATATTCATAGTCCGAGTAGCGTATTCCAGTGCTAGGTTGAAGAGCATCGGTGCCAGTCAATCGCCCTGTTTCAGACCAGTGCGTGTTTCAAATAGATCAGTAAGTCTGTTATGGATCCTGACCTGTGAGACGGAGTTGGTCATCGTCATCTTTGTCAGTCGCACTGTTTTGTCGATATACCAAATTGCAGCATGACGTTCTACAGTACTCCACGACCGATGCTGTCGTATGCCTGTTTGAAGTCGACAAAAATTCGGTATACGTCTACGTTGTATTCCCAGCACTTCTGGAGTATCAGTTTGAGCGTAAAGAGCTGTTCGGTTGTGGAGCGACCAGGTTTGAAACCGCTTTGATATTCGCCAATGTCTTATTCTATTTTCCAGAGTTTTCGTCCAAATTTTATAGGACGTGCAGACTAGTGATATGCTTCTATAATTCTCACACCGCAGTTTATCTCACTTTTTGTGAATTGGACAGATGATGCTTCTGCGCCAATCGTCTGGGATCACCTCGTCCTCCCATGCTCGCAGTAGTAATTGATGTGTGGCATTAACTAGACACAGATCCACCGAATTTTAGCAGTTCAGCTGGAATCGCGTTAACGTTCGGCGCTTTATGTATTTCGTTATAGTGACCGCAAGTCAAGATCAACTCCCTTCAACATTTCTGAAATGCAACACCAAAATAGGTGGATACAAGTATTTCTACATTTAACCGGTGCAAGTGACTGATAGAGCTGCTGGCGCGAGTTACGATACCTCCACGCAGCCCTGACACCAAGCTACGATACCTCCACGCATCGCCGATATCATCAAATTCATTTTTATCCATATGTTCAAATTCCATTTCATTTTTCATTTTTGCTAAAGTTCATGTTACATTTTTCGCTAGACTTTGTATTTCTATTATCTGGAAAATTCCTATTCATATTCTCATATTCTGTCTGCTGCTGAATAAGCAGAAGCATTTTTGTAAAGGTGAAAACCTAAGAAAAGCTAAATTCAAACTCATTCTGTTATTATCATTGTTACAATTAAGACCAAGGAATAAATCGGCTTGTGAACAAAAATTAAATTTTTGATTTTTTTTATGTGAAGAGGTAGTTACAAAGTTAACTGGCGCAGTCGGTAGTCGTTCCGTCCGTTTAAAGTCTAGTTTGTGAAATCGAGAGAATATCGGTTGTTCCGCCAATCCTGTGAAAGTGAAAGACAACTCATAAAGGAAAGTGGACACATAGTGACATTGAACGAGAACTAAAAAGTTTCTGCGGAATGCTACGAATCTTACAAATTTTGTGAGTACCTCCTGTGTATCCTTAACCAATCCTAAATTAAATTGTTGTATGTCCAGCCCCTATTGTAAGGTAAAGTCAAGAAAGTTTTTAGTCATGACCGAGAATTCTGGATTCGTTTCGGTAGGACTTAGTGATTTAAATCTAACTCAAAATCCAAATTCCGAAACCGCTCATACTTACAGTGCTAACAGTTTTCAAATGAATAGTGCTTCAAGTGGTTTCGATATAAATCGGGTATTTTCCCAATTACGCATACCAGATGCTATTAAAGATTTGCCTCATTTCGATGGAAATGCACGGCTTTTGTATGAATTTATTGCTAATGTTGAGGAAATCCTTCAGCTTATTAAAGAAATAGATGGGACTCCATACGCTCAAGTTATCCTTAGAGCAGTGAGAAACAAAATAACGGGTGAAGCAAATGAAGTACTTAACATGTACGCAACACCCCTCACTTGGGAATCAATTCGCGAGAACCTAATACTACACTACTCAGACAAACGAAACGAGACTTCATTGATAAGAGACTTACACAACATGAGACAGACTAACGAGACAGTACAACAGTATTATTCAAAAATTATTGAAATCTATTCGACTATCACGAACCACATCAAAATTCATGACAAGGACGAAAATATAATAAAATCGAAACGTGAGCTATATACACAGATGTGCTTAGACACATTTCTCATAGGGTTACGAGAACCATTAGGATGAAGCATTAAATCTATGAGACCCAAAACCCTCGCAGAAGCGCTTAACTTTTGTATTAGGGAGCAGAATACATACTATGCTCAATATACAACAGCCCCAAAATTTTCTAGTAAACCTCGTAACACACAACAAAATACGCAAAGTCAGACCCAACAAAGCTATAACAATCAACGGTGGCAAAATAATAACCCGACTAATCAACAACGTAATAATCAAAGCAACCCACATAACAATCAAAACAATAACAATAATCCTAATAGTAACTCCCAAAATTTTGCCCAAAATCATAATAACTTCAACCAAAATAACCAAAGTAACAACTATCGTCCCAATAACTCTCCTAAAAATTTTTCTAATAACCAAAACTATAATAGAAACAATAACACTCGTGAGGGACAGCAACAAGCACCTATTCCTATGGACACCCTTAGCGGCCATTCACGCAAAACAGCTCCAGTACCAATGGACGTCTTTAGCGGTAACACACATATCAAACAAAATCAGCAACAGCAATACAATGGGAATAATTCGAGGGAAATGCACAATGTGCAAACATCCCCAGTCTAGACAGATTTTCCCCCAATGACGAAATTGATGATTCAAATTTTTGTCTACCTGTCTCGACCAACAAATCGGATTCCTAGACATTAATATACACGATCTAAACCAACTCCCATACGTACATATTTCATCCGCTTTCGGTAGACCCTTGAAATTACTAATAGATACGGGAGCTTCTATAAGCTTTATCAATCCGGAATTTACAAAACCTCAGTATCTGGAAAAAATCAACCCCGTTCAAATAAAAACCGTTTTCACACGACACTCTGTTGATAGAAAAGTAACTTTCGATACATTTCGCGAATTTAAGAAAAGAGGAACAATGGATTTCCTTGTTTTTCGATTCCACAACTACTTCGACGGCTTAATCGGAGTAGATGAGTTGGAAAAATTAAACGCGAAAGTTAACCTAAAAGACAAAGTCTTAGAAACAGACAACGCAAGAATTCCCTTATTATTTAAACCAAATATAATGTCAAAAGTATACCAAGTACCACCACAGACAAAAATATTAGCTAAACTACCCGTAGATACCAAGGAGGATAATGTCCTCATAAAAGAAACAAGAATTAACGAACATCTAACTGTTTCAGAAGGAATCTACAAGGCGAAGGACTGGTATTGTTACGTCGAAGTTATTAACACTTCCACACAACATCAGACGCTATTTGTAGAACAGCCTCTAAAAACAGAACCGTTCGTAAACTATGTAGAGATAAACCACAGTCAAACCCATAGTGGGTATGATGGAACTCATCCAGTGGAATTTAACGACGTCACAAAACTCATTAGAGTAGATCATCTTAATGATGAAGAGAAAAAGAAATTAAGCAAATTAATTAGACAGTTTGACGACATATTCTTTAAAGAGGGACAAACCCTAACCTTTTCCAACCAAGTAAAGCATAGAATCGTTACGAATGACGATAATCCGGTGTATGCTAAGTCATACCCATATCCGGAAGCTCAAAAACTCGAAGTTCAAGACCAAATTAACAAGCTTTTAAACCAAGGTATCATTCGACCCAGTTATTCTCCCTGGAACAGTCCAATATGGATTGTACCGAAGAAGTTAGATGCTTCAGGGAAACGCAAATGGCGGCTGGTCGTTGATTACAGAAAAGTTAATGAAAAAACCATAAACGATCGCTATCCTATCCCTAATATTACCGAAATTTTGGACAAATTAGGGAAAAGTTCATACTTCACTACACTCGATCTAGCTTCTGGCTTCCACCAGATCGAAGTTGATCCTAGGGACATACCCAAAACAGCCTTTTCCGTCGAACACGGGCATTACGAATTCATTCGTTTGCCCTTTGGGTTAAAAAATGCGCCCTCGACATTCCAAAGGGTTATTGACAACGTTTTAAGGGACTATATTGGACGGATATGCCTCGTCTATATGGACGACATAATCGTTTATTCGACATCTCTGCAAGAACACATCGAAAATCTGCAGAAAATTTTTTCTAGACTCAGAGAAGCCAACCTTAAATTACAAATTGACAAGTGTGAATTTCTTCACAAGGAAGCAGCATTTCTTGGTCACATTGTGACACCACACGGCGTAAAACCAAATCTGGATAAAATTCATGCGATAAAAAATTTTCCCATTCCCCGCACCCCTAAACAAATTAAATTATTCCTGGGACTCCTAGGATATTACAGACGTTTCATAAGGGACTTTGCTAAAATTACCAAGCCTTTAACGGAATGTCTGAGGAAAGGGAATAGAGTAATTCTAAACGAACAATATATTGAGTGCTTCGAACACTGCAAAGATCTCCTTTCAAATGAGCCAATCATACAATATCCCGATTTCACAAAAACATTTAATCTTACCACAGATGCTAGTAATGTAGCCGTAGGAGCAGTCTTAAGCCAGGGCGAAATAGGTTCGGACAGACCGGTTTCATATGCCTCGAGAACTCTAACAAAAACTGAGCAAAATTACAGCACAATTGAGAAGGAGTTACTTGCAATTGTGTGGGCAACAAAATATTTTCGCCCATATTTATTCGGCAGACCATTCAAAATAATCACCGACCATAAGCCCCTAACCTGGCTATTTTCACTCAAAGACCCAAATTGTAAACTAATAAGATGGAGGCTCAAATTGGAAGAATTTGACTATAAAATTGTGTACAAGAAAGGTAAAGCAAACACAAACGCTGACGCTTTAAGCCGCGTCGAAATCCATAACAACGAAATACAAGACGAGTCCGCCTCAACGGCACATTCTGCCCAAGAAGACAATTCAGATTTCATCCACATTTCAGAACGTCCACTTAACGAATTTTCAAGCCAAATCATTTTCGAAAAATCAGATGGAAGACCACCCAATTCCATTGATATGATATTTAGGAACAAAAAACGCAGAATCATTCGAATGCCAAATTTCACACAAGAAAGCATATTGGAAATAATAAAAAAGTTTTTACCCCCTAATCGTCTAAGTGCGGTTTATACCGACGACGAAACCTTCCAAATTATTCAAGAGGTATACTCTCAACACTTTTCACGTTCGAAAACATTCAAACTAGTCCGATGTACAGACCTTCTGATAGACGTCGTTAACGACGACGACCAAGACGTACTAATCAATAACTATCATAAGAAAAGCAACCATAGAGGGATATCCGAAACTTGCATCCACCTCCAGAGAACCCATTACTTTCCCAGAATGAACGAAAAAATAACAAAGATCATTAACAACTGCCAAGTTTGTCAAATGCTAAAATACGATAGACATCCACCTAAAATCCAATACGAGTATACTGAAACCCCTTCTAAGCCACTAGAAATCCTACATATCGATGTATACAGCATTCATAATCAGCAAATACTAACAATCGTGGACAAATTTTCCAAATTCGCCTCTGCAAGTATTCTAGGAGCACGTAACAGTCTTAACATTATTACTTCATTAAATCAGTTCTTCTCTCACCATGGAAAACCAGACAAAATCGTATGCGACTCAGGAACAGAATTCACCTCAAGTCTATTCAAAGAATTTTGCGAAGAAAATGACATCCAACTTCACATTACCTGTCCACAAAACTCAACGGGAAACTCCCCAGTTGAGCGATTCCACTCAACATTAACAGAAATTTACAGAATAATTTACGACAAAGATAAGAAAGCAATCCCTAAAAACATTTTGAACGAAGCATTAACTACCTACAATCAATCCGTTCATTCTGTTACCAAATTAACCCCTTTCGAGTTACTTACTGGTCGCACCCCTATCTTTAATAAAAATAACGAACACGTTTCCGAACACGAATACCTAAACAAATTACGTAATTACCGAAACCAACTAAACGAAAAAATTAAACACGTGATAGAAAAACACAATAAGCATATAATAGATAAACTTAACGATAACAGGGAACCCCCACCTAATTTTAATGAGAATGAAACAATCTACGAATTTAATAATAGAAGAAATAAATTAACACCTAGAGCTAAAAAACTAAAAGTCAATACTAACAATAAAATAACAGTAACAACGCCTAATAACAGAAAAAGCCACAAAAATAAAATTAAACGCAAACGTAAATTTCAGGTTAGTAATCACGAAACTGGCACAATGCCAGAAGATCGAAATTCTGGATCTAACCAGGAACCAGGGCCTTCTCGCGATGAAGTTAGGCCAAGCCAGGATAATTGAATCACAAACAAGCTTAGTTCACATAGTCAACCTTACGCAATATCAGGAAAACTGCCTCGTACTAAAACAATCCATAGATTTGATAAATAAAAACCCAAACATTGGTTCTATAAAAGAAATAACAAACATCAAATACAAACAACTCCAACAGAAGCTCCAGGCACTAACACCACGACCAAGGACGAGACGAGGACTCATCGACGGACTTGGAACTATAATAAAAACAATTACAGGTAACATGGACAACAACGACGCAACTCGAATCAACGCCGAATTGGCAGCGATCAAACATAACGAACAGGAACTCAAAACAGGACTGACTAGACAAATACTTATAAACACCCAAATGCTTGAGCGATTTAACAACATTACAACTCACATAAATTCACAACAAAAATCATTAGAAAACTACTTGAACCGCTATTCAGAAGAAATCGGAAACAAAATCCATACCCAAAAAGAGACCCTCATTTACATGCAGTATGTACACCAAACTAATTTCAATATCGAACTTTTAACCCAACACATAGAGGATATTTCGGGAGCCATTAATCTAGCAAAATTAAATATTATATCAAAACAAATTCTAAGTCGAAACGAAACAGAAATTATTCGCGAATTACTTACTGCACAAAACGTAACAACTGTATCCGATGAGGAAATTTACGAACACTTGACCTTACAAGCATACTACAATTCTTCAAACCTTATATTCATCATCCAAATCCCTACATTCTTAAAAGAAAATTTCTCATCCTACCACCTCCTAAATCTTCCAATAAACGAAACCTATAACCTAAACATCCCTAAACCTTATGTACTCCTAAACGAGGAACATTTACAATTCGAGACCGAACCTTGTGCAAAAATCGGGAACATTTCATTCTGCAAAATACGAAAACTTTTGAACACGTCAACCGAAACCTGTATCAACAAACTAATACGAAATAGTGCCGCATCCTGTGGACTTACTGACATCATCGAAAAACCAAGCGTTATCCAACCCGAGCGGAATTACATCCTCATAAGAAGTTTAACAGAAGTCAACATGTCATCAGACTGCGGAATCTTGGAAAAAAGAATTTCAGTCCCCACGCTAATACATTTTCAAAATTGTAAAGTCGAAATTAACGGAATCAGTTACGAAGAGGAACCGCAAGTATTCTGGGACAAACTTACCATCATCCCCGCAAATCTAACGCCTTTGAACTCAACACGAATCATAAACAAATTAAACCTTAAAAAATTACATTATTTTCATCTAGAGAATCTAAATTCCATCAGGCTAATACAGGCAGAAATCAAAAGACAACCACTGTTCATCTTCGGCCCAGGAATACTTACCCTTGTCATAATCACGATTATTTGGAAATTCATTCATGCATACCGGTACTCGCAAGAATATCGAGCGAACGAACCAACCTCAATTAACATCTCAACATGCAACACATCCTGTCCATCTTCGTCAGCTTCGGAACCCAAATCCTTGTGGTCCTCGCTACACTAAGGGGGGAGGAGTTACGATACCTCCACGCAGCCCTGACACCAAGCTACGATACCTCCACGCATCGCCGACATCATCAAATTCATTTTTATCCATATGTTCAAATTCCATTTCATTTTTCATTTTTGCTAAAGTTCATGTTACATTTTTCGCTAGACTTTGTATTTCTATTATCTGGAAAATTCCTATTCATATTCTCATATTCTGTCTGCTGCTGAATAAGCAGAAGCATTTTTGTAAAGGTGAAAACCTAAGAAAAGCTAAATTCAAACTCATTCTGTTATTATCATTGTTACAATTAAGACCAAGGAATAAATCGGCTTGTGAACAAAAATTAAATTTTTGATTTTTTTTATGTGAAGAGGTAGTTACAAAGTTAACTCGCGCTAGGCTCCACAAGGAGTTAAGGAAAACTAGTACAAGCCATCTCAACTGGGCGTTCACACTGCTTGCTATGCGATGCTATGCCGTGCCGTGCTATGGATGCGATCATCGAAAGAAAAGGAAAAATGTTATATGGAATCGCGCGATCGACATGTATGCGATGTCATGCCGTGACGAGCGGTTCCGTGCTATGTGCTATGTGCTATGTGCAAAGTGCAAACACACACCATTTTGTGATTCGATGAGAGTTCGGATCGTAATTGACCACGTCGCCTGCATCCATCGCATTCATCGCATGCATCGCATCGCATCCATCGCGTCCATCGTATGGCATCGCATAGCGTGCAATGTGAACACTTTTTGCCTAGCATCTCATCGGAAACAAACATCATCGCATAGCAGGCAGTCTGAAGGCCGCTTTAGGCCGCGTTCAGATTGCGAGCGATAAGCATGCGACTGAGCGCATAAGCGACTAAAAAAAAAATGTTGAGACTGGCTAGCGCGAGAGCGCGCGATATTCCTAAGCGCGTAAGCGACGCGCTCGGCATTTAAAACTATTTGATTTTCTGGCGGTTTTCTAAGCGCGTAAACATTATCGTCAGTGACGTGAATTTGTGCACAAATATGTCGCGTAAAATTATTAAAAAAACGGTTACGTAAAATTGGCACTATCGAAGTCATCGGAATTTTCAAAATCTTCATTTCTACAGCACTCCTTAAAGGACCTAAAAACAAGCTGAGAACTCTCGGGTGCTGGTGTCCTCCAATGGATGGAGGTTTCAAAGCGAGTATGGAGTACTCTTTTCAAATTTTCATATTTGTGAAGTCACTTTAAGGGTGAGCGCGGGATAGAGGACATCAGCACCCCAGAGTTCTGAGCTTTTTTTAGGTCCCTTAAAGAGTGCTGTAGAAATTTATGAAGATTTTGAAAATTCCGATGAGCTCGATAGTGCCAAACGGGTACATATTATTTTTTGAAGATTTTCATCCCTATGAAGACACTTAAGGGGTGAGTAGGGGTGTGTAGGTCACCATAACCTGAGAATCCTTAACCTGCAGGAGGTTTTTTCTTTAGAAAACAGATTGAAACTTGATTTGATGAATGGGAACTAACCTGCATTGGTTAAAGTACTCGCACATATCGTCAGGTTGCAGCCCTTACATTTTTTTTTATAAAATTTTTATTTTTGCAGAATTTTTTCTAAAATTAGTCAGGAACTCTAGAACTCTTTATTATCCATCGAGAGCTTTTTAAGTATTTTCGCGTGATAAAAATGTTTGCGTGAAGTTGGCACCCCAAAATTTAATTATTAAAAAAGGCCATTCAAACCATAGAACTATATATATATATACCCCTCGAGAACTCTAGAACTATTGCTAATAAGCAGGAAACTCTTAAAAGGTTTCAAGTTTTTCAAACTTCGGGTGCTAACTTCCGGGGGGTCCATGATTGAACTGCAACTGCAGAGTTACTCACTCGTTGCACGCTTTTCAGTGCGAACACAAATCGCTGAATCGCGCGCTGACACGCTTACGCGCTCAATCGTTGGCGCTTATTGCTCGGCAATCTGAACGCAGCCTTAGGCTCTTTTCACGTCAGTGATATTTTGAAGTAGAAAATAGTTGTAAAATGGCCGAAATCGGCCGAAAATATTGGGGGGCCCAATGTGAGGTCAGTGTGATTTTATCTAACCAATGAAATCCAAATGGGCAACCGCGTTACCATTGGTCACAAGACACAAAACCCGAAGCATTTCAATACCTTATCTTATCTTATCTATCTTAGCACGGCCACACGCTGTCGAGCACAAACGCGAACACGAATATGGTACAAGTGTCCTCCGAATAGCTCAAGACACGTACATTTCACTTAAATATGAAGAAAACAGGTTCACCTGTACCATGTTCGTCTTCGACAGTGTGTGGTCTGGGTTAAGGCCACCACAAGGCCACATTAAGGCTTTTTTTTATCCAACTTCAGTGAATAATTATGATTCAAAATAGTCGAAAAAAAAAATCTCAAAAATATTATGCGCCCAATGTGGGGTCAGTGTGATTTTACCTATTGAATGAATCCAAAAGTAGCAATCGAATAGGCGTGCGCTGCCGTTAATCACAAGAGGAAAAGAAACGATAAAATTTTAGACTTTACCTATGATACCCTACGATTTCAAAATGGTTTAATTTCCTAGCGTTCGGTTATGTTGGAGCTTCGACAAACGATAAGAGCAGCGCTGGTAGTGAAGCGATGGAAATGGATTCGTGTTTTTATATAGAGCTGTTTATGTTGGAGCTGCGATAAACCTTTAGAGCGTCGCTGAGAGCAGTTCTTATCATTGGTCGGAGAAAAGAGAGAGCAAATGCGTTGTTCCAATATAAACAGTTTATTCTGGGTCCCTGGGCATGCTGGCATCAGTGGCAATAAACAGGCCGACGAAATGGCCAGAGCAGCTTCGGCCACTCCCTTCTGCGGACCGGAACCCTTTTGCGGCATTCCAACCTGTACAATCATGAATCTCATCAGAGACTGGGAACGCAATGAGGCTACCGCCGATTTTGACCATCAGGGTTGAGGCAGGCAAAGCTGTTCATCTCGGGCTACTCGCATAGTAGATCGACTAATTTGCTAAAGTTAAACCGGAACAAGGTGAGAACCATCTGTGTGCACTGGACACTCAGGCCTGAGAGACCACTTGAGAACTATGGGGATTGTTCCTGGCTTGAGCTGTCGCTTTTGCGGTGAAGAAGACGACGAGACTTCGACCCATATTTTATGCGATTGCGACGCCTTAGCCCGGTGACATAGAGACTGCTTCGGAGCAGTCTACCCGGAGGCTGATATCGCCTCGGCTTCATTATTCCTCCTGAACAAATCTATTAGCTCGATCAAACTTGATCGATAGGTCTAGGCCTGTTACCAGACCCAGGGCTTTAGCACAATGGGCCACTCGGCCTCTGTGCTCTGAACCCTTTAGGGGTTCAACGCCCACCCTACAATCTAATCTACAATCTAATGAAGAGCTTCGCTTCACTATCAGCGCTGCTCTCATCTTTTGTCGAAGCTCCAACGTAACCGCACTCTTAGGCAGGACATTTCGCCTGTTTATCTCACATGCTGTTTAAATGCACGTTCTGCGCATATGGTAGCCGGGCCTATTTAAAATATATTAGCTTTTTTTTATTCAAATTCAAAATATTTCGGACCTGGACCCCGCCCCTGGCTACGCCACAGTCAACGGATATGAATCCTATTGAACACATTTGACATTTGCTAAAAAAAAATACTGATAAACTCGATTGACGATATTTGCACTTTGTGATAGTCCATATTAAATTTGAAATCAAAAACGGATACTTTGTTGTTGAAAGGAGACATCCAACTTAGTTCAAAGTATACGCTGACGTTTAGAAGCTGTTATTCGGCCCAAAGGAGGTATTACCAAATATTATTTGTCGAAATTACAGACATGTATTAACATTATTTAAATGTTAATTCAAAAAAATAAATTTACTTTTTGAAGATAGTGTCATTAATACATTTGTAAGCTAATTAGAAATAAAGATATTATCAAAAAACCTAAAAAAGTTTACTGTGCCAATACTCTTGTGATTCACTGTATTTTGAAAATATAAAAAGATGATGATGATATTAAGAATATGAAAATTTTTTTTTTTTTTTTTGTGTTTTTTGGCCCGTCCCATATATTCACATAATGAACGGGCACATAGTCTGATGCTTGCTGTGCTTTAGTCCGGGCACTTGCCGTTGTCCGTTCTAAATCGAATTCGAACGGCCCGCATACCAGCAATTTAGGTCATCGACTGGACTAATGGTATATGTATACTGTTGTATTCAAAGCGGAGTTACTCGCCTAAGTCTTGTCAAAGATCACTCCTCCAGGCATTTCCCATGGTTCGATTTGATCAAATTTTGGTAAGAACCTGTTTCCGTCGGGAGAAAAGGACTCCATGAAATCAAACAGGAACCAAACCGAGTAGATATGGGTATTTCTTGATTCGGGATGATGAGCCCAATGCACTGGAGTACTATTGAAGACACTTTGAGTCCTTTGGCAAGGACGGATGCCATTTTGAGTCCTTTTGTGATGGGGAAAAGGACATTCTTGGCAATGAAGTGATATCTAGGCAAGATGGGTATCATATGATGTTGAGACGAATGCGTTGGACTCTTGAAGGCATTTTGAGTCCTTTGGTGCCGAAAAATGACATTGTTGACAATGAAGCGATATTCAAGTATAGGCAAAAAGGGTATCATATGATTGGAGGTGTTGAGGCGAATGCAGTAGACTGCTGTTGTAGTTTGTTTGGTCAGGAAAAAAGGACATTCTTTCATTCGCCTGGTAGATATATGGGTACCTCCTGAATCGGACGATAAGAACATTTTCCAGTCATAAACAACTTAAAAGCAAATGAATCAAATGTATTTGCGTGGGACGAGCCTAAAGTGCCGATATGAACAGCATCGCTCTTTTTGTGTCATTTTTTTTAAGCCCAACTACACTAACTTTTGTTAGACCCCTCCTATTTGTATGTGAATCGATAATTCGCTCCCATCTTCACTGTATGCCAGCTGTTTGAATTTGCTCGCCGCAGATCTGTGGCATTCAATCCACTCTGGATTAGAGACCGGATTAAACGGACACGGCTATTGTTTTCAAGGCGCTTTTTCCGCTGAGCAGATCACTCGAAAGCCCTTTCACCAGAAATTTTTTTTCTCTTTCCATCTACTATACAATAATAAAGTTTATTTATGCAGTGTTACTAAACGATGAACTTACAATATTCTCTGCTTAATAGGATCGTACTGTATTTTTTTAATTACCACTTGAGCTTAAACCGTGCACAGAAGCAATTTAAAAAAAATTAATTGACTAAATTGTGAAAACATACGCACAACAAAATCTCTAATTATTTTATATTAAAAAAAAGTTTCGCTTGTGGTGATTAAGCAGTTTCGCGAAAACTACCAGTGCTTGAAGATTTCTTTTAAATCTGGCGAAACATGGCCAACGATGACAATGCGCAAAATGGTGGATTTTAAATTAATTGTGTTCAAATTGCTGGCCTATGGTACGAGTACTAACCAAGATCTGAGAGTACTGTATGTTGTACCAGTACTCGCATACGAGTGTAGATATTTATGTACAATATGTAGTTCGTATCGAGTCTATTCTGCACTAAATCATTTCCACATTTCACATCATGAAACTGGAAACTTGAGCTTACTCGGCCTTCCTCAAACCAAAGTTGATGAAATCACTGTGAGAATCAATTTACCAAGATCAATTTTCCCGATGTTGTTGTTATAGTTGCATTGCTTCCTACCTGCGTTCCTTGATGAGATATTTGTTACCGATTTAGCTCAGTGATTTCCATCTTTTGCGACATTCTTTGACAAAAGCCCTCGGTAAGAAAAAATGAAACGAAGACAACAGAGAACGAATCATTCTGTTACGCTACTAGGCTTCGGTTGTATTCACAGTCCGATAGTACTCGTAGGTGCAGTTTTCCCACCTGTCCCGTACCTGTGACTTGCTTTGAAACCTTTCTTGGATATTACATGTACGAGTCGTGGTTCCTCTAAGATTTTCATAAGAACTCATAGTGTCACTTCAGATGATGGTTGAACATTGAGTTCTTTTGTAATTCGGACAATGTCAGGTGGACACATACCTATGTGTGGTGCAATCAATTTCTTCATGAATTGAACTTCTAAATCGAACAAGTAAACACCATGAAAATGTGCAGAAAAAAATGGTGTTCTGTGCCAGATGTTCTCTTACGCATAGAGTGCATGGCCTCATATTGTTTGCTATGATAATGCAGAAATGTTTTTCATGTTTTGTTAAAGATTTATGATCTTCTTAAGGTGGCTGGTATTTCGACCTTCGGGGTAGAAAGGGTCAACCTGGATTTTTTTTAGTTTCTGTCGTCCACTTGTGCCATGTTTGCGTTCAACAGTGTGTGCCCAGGCTTAGAATTTCCCTGGCGTAGGTATGTATGGACTTAGAACACGCTTGTTCCTAAGACTCCTGCATTACCTCCCTGCCCTATTTTCTATCCATCGACAAACCACATTAAACATCGGGGGGTCTAGGCGAAAATGGCAATTATCCCATTCCGTATGTGGGATGAGGACCGAGAATTTCCTATTGAGGTAAAGTTTCAGATCGGTATGCCAGATATATTCCCTGTAAAGCCGAACATACGCCATCCGGAATTCCTGTCCGGAAAAACTTATCAGGCCCGGCCTTGAGGAATTCCGGATCGTGTAGAATCGTTTCAGGCCGCCATTAGGTGGCCGGAAGGAAAATCGTCACCAGGCCTCCACCACATACGTTCCGGAATTTTTCTCCGGAAAAACTGATCAGGCCTGGCTTTGAGGAATTCCGGATCGTCAATGGCATGTTCAGGCCGCCTTGAGGCCGGCGGACAGGCCTTTGAGGCGGCCGGATGGATAATTGGAAATCGATCTTATCGCCATTTTACTTTCCATGGCCAAGCTTCGTCTATTGAAATAAACTCCAGCGATAATTCATTCTGGTCACGCGGAAATTCCGGATGGCGACCGGACAGGCCGCCTCAAGCCGAACTGTCCGGCCGCGTGACTAGAATGGATTTTCACTGGAGTTGTATCTGAAGGTTGGCCATGGAAAGTAAAATGACGTACAATTCAATCCAATAGATAGATGCCTTCATTCTATGGCGGTAAGATCGATTTCCAATTATCCATCCGGCCGCCTCAAAAGCCTGTCCGGCCGCGTGACTAGAATGGATTTTCACTGGAGTTTATTTTATTTAATAGACGAATGTAGCTGAAACTTGGCCATGGAAAGTAAAATGGCGATAATATCGATTTCCAATTATCCATCCGGCCGCCTCAAAGGCCTGTCCGGCGGCCTACACATGCCATTGACGATCCGGAACTCCTGCATCATCTCCCTGTCGGGCCTGACAAGTTTTTCCGGCAGGAATTCCGGATGGTGTATGGTGTATTCTATATTCAGGCAAACCGGAAGGCCGGGCCCGATCAGTTTTTCCGAACAGGAATTCCGGATGGTGTATGTTCGGCTTAATGCTCATGCTGCAAAACTGTGTGGTAGACTGTGTTGTTGGGGTTTGGGTCACCATGCTAGCATATGTTACTACTGGTCGTACCAGCATCAACTATAATCTTCGTAGTGAGCCAGATTCTTCCAAAGAGATCCTTGCAGGCCCACATGATTTGTGTGTCTTTGCTGATTACATTGTTGGGTTATGGTAAGAATCGTGTGAATGGGACTAGGCTTTCTGAGGGTTGACACTTACATTCACTTTAGCACATCTGTCTAGCAGTAGATCAAGAGCTGCACCGTTACTGTTGTATCATTTATCCCTGGTTATAACAGCAGCTATGTCACACAGTAAAAAATATTTGGCTCCTTTTAACACCATTTGCTGGCTCCTGAAATACACCGCACGATAAAAAATTAAAAAATAATAACCTGGTGTAAAAGACAGTTACAAAAAATAACCAAAAACCATGATTGGTTATTACTCCAATGGGTTGTGTAAATACTCGTATGTATTTATATCATATAAGCTCTATCAGTCACTCCAATGTATTCTTTCTTTCAATCATGGGTTCAAATCTCGCCGTGACAGTGGTTAGTGTTCGAGCTTTGTGCTGATTGCATAAAAATATCCAGTGATTCACCGTATGAATAATTTGTTTTAGCCATATTGATGGATAATTTTTCATTCATTCGGGATATTTTTAAATTCACCTAAGAGTGTAAAAATGATATCCGCACAGAAAGTATTTTATTTACACCGAAAAAAACCATCATAATGGCACACGAAATCGGTGAATTTTCGCAAGGTAATTTTTCACTGTGCATCAGCATACCCGATTGCCGAATACCGCTGTGCTTATAGTCAAAAGAGAGAGAGAAACCTGTCTCTGGAACAGCCTTTTACAGGCCTAAAGGGTGCCGCTTACGATCCGCACAAACTGATTGTTGAAACTGAGTAGCCGTTAGGGATTTTTAGATCTGGCAGAAAATGGACCGAACAGTTGAACTGATTAATTGGCCCGATCTCTTGCGAAACACGATCCGGAAAAATGTTGAACTGATCAGTTGGACAGTTTAACCCTGGATAATGAATTAGACTCTCGGCGACATACTGGGTGAAGTCGTTGGTGATTGTTAGTTTCCCGCGCACTCATGGGGTTTACATGGAAAGCGAAAATAATCTAAAGGAGCACCACACATAGCTCCAATTATATTAACCTCCGTAGCCAACCGACTACTGATACTCTGCTGAAGTGAAGTCGCTTGTCTTGCAACGGAAGATTTAGGAGCACGAGTAGCTGCCATACGGCAGCCTGATACCTGAGGCCTCCTCTTTGTGTTACATGAGTCCGGCTAATGCAGAAACTCCGACGCAGACATCGGCACGAATGGAACATCTTCCGAGAAATCTGGGCTCTCCTCTCTCAGAAAAATCGCATGCCATGCAATGGAACCCCATTTCCAACCAAGGCCGACCAAGAGGGGGTCTTAAAATCACATGGCGTCGATCTGTGCCAAGGAGTATAGGGCGCTGGGTAAGTCTTTTGGTGAGTTGCACCCCATTGCCCAGAACAGTGTACGATGGCGCGCAGGAGTATGTAGTTGACGCGCTATGCCCCACTAGCGGTTAAGGCAAAGAAGTATGATGTATGATATCTCACAATTCAGAAATCTGTGAAGACTGCTGTTAACTAATCAGAATCAGAAATATGCTATTAAGAAATGAACTTTCATAGTTATTGAACATTCGACCTCTGACGGAGCTTTTCCGTCAGCTTTGTGAAGCGATGAAGTGGGTTGGAAACAGCGACGAAAAAATTATGGAAATTCGGTTAGAAAAAGTACCCGGCGAACACTAAGAACACTGGAATCGTGGATTTCTCTCAGCGATTCCTTTTTTTTTCTGTGTGTATTTGCACGTTGATCTAAGGCCGGCTTTATACTTTCAGGTATACCCCAAGGTATGCTCAGGTCTATTGTAGTGTTTGTCGTCTTGCTGCACAGGCGTCTAGACCTGCACAGTCGTTCAGACCAGCACAGGCGTCCAGATCGGCACAGGCGTACAGACCTGCACAGGCGTCCAGACCTGTACAATTGTTGTACAAGGCCCGTTTCCATCAATTAGTAATACTTCCATTAGTATTACTAATTGATGGACTGCCTAGATCATCCATTACACGTAGGGCTTCTATTTTCGTCTTTGTTTATAACCCCTGCGGCTACCCTTTCATCACCTAATCTATGTTCTTTCAAGTATAAACAATTTCTCATCAATTTTAAGCCAACAATTACGAAATTTCACAAATCCAATCAAATGATGTATTCCAGGTCCAGGGACAAAAAAACAAGCCACCTTGATGGTCTTCATGAAAACCACGTCCGTAAAAATCAATTCTCAGTTCATAATAAACAATTGGCTACATTGCCTTGGCTCATGCAATAATATTTAAGAGTCACTTCCGAACTTAATATTTTCCAATTTCAAACATGCTAACATTTTTGAACTTTTATTGCACCCCGTCAGAGCCCTATTCAAATTACATTTATGTATGTATCATACTCGGAGATTTCAAAAGTCCCATCAACCATCAAGTTTCAGCATTCAACTTTCGGAAATTTATTAACACCAATTTAATGAATTGGGAAATCGCATATAGGAAACTCCCATCTCTATGTCTATATGTAAAACATATGGCCAACTTGTGTGGAAAGATTTATCCGTTGATTTTCCCACTAGAACATTATCCGGGTCCTTCGTGAAGGGCGCCTCTGTCAATTTCTGTATACCTCTATGCAAACACGGCAATGGGCTTGGAGGTGGTAAATTTTAATTACACCTACATGCGGACCGCCATAAAACCATAAAGGTGCTAAAAACATTTGGCAAGCAGATCTTAGCCTGTGGGATTTGTTAAACATCTTATCTGGTGATTAAATGCGCTGAGAACCCTGACACCACGGCGCTTCTAGGCGCCCTACAACGTATTTTTGGGTTTTTGGTTTGGCGGAATAGTTTCGAGATAATTTGAATGAAAACGTGCATGTGCACATAATGTGTTATGTGAAAATTTCGAATTTCCCATCTAATTATAAAAGTCCCTTAATTCTATTTTTCGTAAAGATGTCTTTATGTTTTGTGAGGTATAGTTTATGCGATTTCAAGGGAAATACTCTTGAACAGAAGATGGGAAAATTTTTGTAAATGGTTGTAAATATTTGGGCAATGGAATTTCGAACTATCTATATATTGTAATTTCAAATTTTCCAAATGAAGACGTGTTTGGAAATACTTACAGTAGAATGTGTATTAGCCGATGGAGTTGAAGATCACAAAAAAGTATGAAGAATTATCCGGCAGTTTGGGAGAAATATCGTATCGTAAACGATCGATCTTTAAAATAAAGTAGCCCAATTAGCAAATGCTAATTTCCCAAGATGAAGAAATGTAGGGATAAAAATCCTCTTCCATAGTCCTCCTCGTGGGCGCCCCTTGGAATATCAGTGGTCGTTGACCATTGGTGACCAAGTCAAGCCGCCACTAATGGCGGTGCGATGATTGGGTTGAGGTAAATACTCCCCCCTGTGGTGTGTGGCGTAAGAATCATATCACAGCCTTTCTCTTTGCTGGCCTGTCGTAAAAACCGACAAACAAATTACTCAATTGCCCTAACCCCTTGTGGGGCATAGCGCGTCAACTGTTCCATTTGGCCCAGTTGACGTTTCGTTGGCATAAATTGGTTTCAGAGAATGCAGTTGCCAGCATGCACCTCCTGCACATCCATGGCCACGAACGTTGTCGTGGACGGGATTCGAACCCGAAACGCCGGTAGTCAAACATGAGACTGATGCCTCAACACACTCCGCTACCGAAATCTTCTATTTGCTAATGAAACGTCAATTATTGACGTGTTATGCCCCACTATGGGTTAAGGGAAAGTAGTAACTGAGCCCAGTTGATGAATATGACAAAAATTTGATTTTGTTGATCTACTGCAAATTTCGCTTGGATTTTCGTCTTAGACCGAAGACGGGTGAAAAGAACGACACGGATTTGCGCCGAGCGAACTGAAACAGCCACCATACATGTACTTCGCCGTCGTGGGCGGAGTATCCATTTACACACAGGCGAAATAATTTATAAGTAAGTTCAACCAATTGACTTTCAACTGTGATCCGATGATATCCCATGCGAGACCTGGATTCAAACCGGTCCACAGTGGGATAAAATCCCAAAAACCTGGACAAAATTAGAAGTTTTTATTATACAAGCTTGGGATTTTGTACATATATGTTTTTGGGGTCGCTGAAAACGAATCCGAAGTCAGATTATCCAAAAACAAGAAGGCGGATACAAAATGGCGGATGAACTTTTGAAAAATTGTTTGGATTTTCACCACATTTGACCTACGGTTTTTATACCCTTCACGGATGTGATAGGGTATATTAACTTTGTCATGAAGTTTGCAACGCACAGAAGGAAGCATCTCCGACCATATAAACTATATATATTCTTGCTCAGTATGACGAAACAAGTCGATTAAGCTTTGTCCGTCTGTCCGTCTGTTTCTATGCAAACTAGTCCCTCAGTTTTGAAGCTATCGAGCTGAAATTTTGTACGAAGCCTTCTTTCTATTGCACGCTGTATATCTGTCGGAACCAACGGAATCGGACCACTACGTCATATAGCTGCCATAGGAACGACTGGTCCAAAAATTCGTCTTTGTGAGAAAAACTTTTTTATTTCTGAAGGTATCTTTTTCGAATTTCACACTAAACAATAGTATTTTTAGCCAAATCACATTCCCGAATTTGGTTGAAATCGGACTATTCTATCGTATAGCTGTCATAGAAACGACCGTTCCAAAAGCAAGTTTTTGCTAGAAAAACTTTTTTATTTCTGAAGATATCTTTACAAAATTTCATATTATTCAGTCATATTGACTGCCAAACTATTGTACATTCCTAAATTTGGTTGAAATCGGCCCACTATTTCATACACCTCTCATAGGAACAGTGAAATCAGAACAAGTTTTACTACTAATTTCAAATTTTTTTTTTTTGGTTGCTGACAATGAATTTGAAATTAGATTCGTCGAAAAAAAAGATGGGACATGGTTTTAGGATGTTCACAAATAATCAACAATTAGTATATGTAAACGTGATTTTTACACAATTTATTAGCATATAAAGTACAACTAAAGCAAAAACTGAACGTAAACTAAAATTTGTACTATTCAGTATCGTGCTCATTATTGTTGCTGCTATTTTCCTTCTCATCGGTTGAGTCTTCACTTAATCTATCATCAGAGTTGTTCACACCAAAGACAGGAAAGCAGTTACAAGCATACAAATCGTGACTTTTTTAAACAAACGATGTCTACTGAGTAAGCCTGAACAGGATTTACTGTGGAACAAAGTGGACCTTTTTTTGTATCCATATTTGAAAATTATATTTTTTATGTGAAAAACTATAATTTTTGCTATAAATTGACGTTCAATAATTTTTATGCAATGGAAATTTTTTAGTCGCCAATTACATATTTGAATTCTACATATCTTCCTCTATCTCAGCCATGTTACACAATTTAATATCGCCGAAATTACACTTTTTGGCACACTTTTTAAACTGCGCAATTTTTCCGGAGTTGTTAATCGCGCGATGCGACGTGCTCGACTACCGCATTCGAAGTTAAACAATAGGCAGGGTTTTGATAATATTTTGGTTTGGTTCCTGGAATTCGATGGTCCCGACAGTTATGTAACGAGATGCGTCCGAAAAATTGAATAAAAATTTTTTTATTTTTTTTTTGGGTTTTGTCCAGGTTTTTGGGATTTTATCCCACTGTGCGGTCTGCCGTTTTGTATGTAAATGGTCTGTAATTCGGTGAATCGAAAGCGGTTATTGTTTTACAGAGTTATATTAATTCTATTTTTAATAAAAAGTTAAGGACCACACCGTTGGTTGAAATAAGTAGGAAAGGATCATAAATACATGGCTGGATACGTCATGAAATTGGACCCCATTCCCATTGACAGTCTACCAATGGGGCGTCCTAAGATCTCATGGCGCCGATCTATGGCGAGAGAGTGTGCGTCGCTGGGTAAGTTGTAGAAGCAAATGTGTTCTATTGCCCACAGCTGAGTACGATGGCGCGCAGGAGTAGTTGACGGCCCCACTAGGGGTTATGGCAAAGTAGTAATAGTCCGATATGCCGGTCACTAGGTTAACTACATTATTCTCAAGCGTCCTCCATGCATTAAGTGTGTATTCATCACATGCTTGCATATCGCACTAATGTGTGCTCCCTATACTCTCCATGTAAATGTGTATCGTGTATGTGCTTACAAGTAGAACTGCGGCATCGATTCGAAAACATCGATTATTAAAATATCAATGTTTGAAATAGCAAACATCGATATCGATAAAACATCGGTACAAGAATGTTGTTGTTTGAAAGCATCGCTGTTTTTATGTTTCCATATATTTTCTTGAAATTTAGTAGGGTTAGGAAGCAAAGTAAAGACCAAAAAAAAAATATTAAAAAAAACATTGGCTGGGGAGAAATATCGATGCTTCCGATGTTCAGGTAGAGCGGGAAACTGTCTCAATGGCGCTGTCGCCATTGCCATCCCAGCCATGCAGTGAGAAAGAATTGAAAAACCTGGTTTACACTTTAACGAGTGCTCTGAATGAATCCGTGCTAAGGTCCTGCAATGTCGGTAGACAATCAGGCAATAAGAAGCCAACCTAGTGGAACACCCAGTTCTCACATCTACGTGTGGCTTCCAGGAAAAGCTTCAACAAGGCGAAATTTTCCAGACTAAATTCAGATTGAATAACCTACAAAAAGGATCTTAATGCTCACTTTTGTGGGCGCATAAAAGAATCAAGTGAGGCCTCTAGGCTTCGTAAGATCCTATTTACAAATCCACCTATGCCAAGTTTTTTACTTAAGCAGGGCGGATCTTGGACAGCAACGAGTGAGGAAATTATTAAGCTTTTGCTAGACAAACATTTTGCGTGTTCAGCAACTTCCGGGGTCTCCTCATCTAATCTCACAGAGGAAGATATCTTATGGGCGGTTTCTAGCTTTGAATCGTTTCAGTCCGCTGGACCGGATGGTATTATTCCGGGAGACTTGCAACACACGTCGGATTTAGTGTACACTTGGATTGCATCCATTTTTAAGGCATGCTGGGACTCAGCCTTTCATCGACATTACTAAAGGTCCTAGAAAGATTTATTGATATACACCTACGAACCGGCTTTTCCACCCCGCCGCTCCTTATCCACTCCACAGCACGGCTACTGGAAAGGATGGTCTGTAGATACTGCCCTACATTCTCTGGTAGGTTACATCGAAAAATCATTTGCCTGCAAAGAATGCCGGCGGGGCGACCGGTAGCGCAGTGTGTTGACATCATGTCATGTTTGACTAGCGGCGTTTCGGGGTCGAATCTCGTCCACGACGACGTATGTGCAGGAGGTGCATGCTGGCAACTGCATTCTCCGAAATTAGTTTATGCCAACGAAACGTCAACTAGGCCACATGGCACAGTTGACTCGCTATGCCTCACAAGGGGTTAAGGGCAATTGAGTGAAGAATACACAATGGTGGCCTTTCTGGATATCGAAGGGGCTTTTAACAATCTTCAACCGGTGGCAATCACCAATGCACTCGCAAGCCAATACTGATTCACTCCGCAGATTCATTAACTTGATGCTAACACGGGCTTATCGTAATAAGTTGGAAAAGTTGAGGCGGCTAGCTTGTATCCAGAACAACACCATCCGCTGCTCTTTATTGTGCGCTTGACATACTACCGATTGATATTTATGCTGAAGTAGTAGCCGCAAATACGGCCATTCACCTTCGTGAGACTGGTGCTGCCGCCAGTGGGTAACGTTAAGTGCCGGTGACTCTACCATTCTCAACAATATGGATATTCCTGCAACGACCGACTACACGTCTCCTAAACTTGCATTCGGAAAGAACTTTACAAGCCTGATTTCATCACGGAATAACTGGGTAGATACTTTCCTCTCAAAACGGGTTTCTATTGATTTCTATACAGATGGCTCTAATGCTGGGGAAGTGGGTGCGGGTCTATACTCCGAAAGCCTAGGAGTTTATATGTCCTTTCGTTTACCGGATTACTACAGCGTTTTTTAGGCGGAGGCCTCGGCGAATGCAGAGGTTTTGGCATGGCTAGGACGTCACATTGTAGCTTCTAGAGGCATCACTGTATACACTGATAGCCACGCAGCGATAAGATCCATCGACTCTGTTTCCACCTCATCTAAGTTGGTGAAAGAGTGCCGCTCGCGCCTCTTTGAGCTCGGAAAATTCTTCAACATTTTGTTGGGCTGGATCTCTGGCCATAGTAGTTTCGCTGGCAATTGCATGGCTGACGAGCTGGCTTGGGGAAGGACTAGGGAGTTCGTGATGGAGCCTCACGAAATTGGGATGCCCATAGCTGCTTGCAAAGTGAGAATAATGGCAGATGCGGTTGGTTGGGGTAATACAATATGTAGTATCGGCAGCACCTATCATATGACAAAACTGATGTGGTCTAGAATCGATCCTGGCCGGTTTTCCAAACTTCGATTAATGGATAGAAGGAATATTAGCCTGTTGGTGGGAGTTATCACTGGGCGTTGCCTGATCGGTGAACCCGCCAGAAGACTCCAACTTTCTTACAATGACTTTTGTAGGAGTTGTGATGACGAGGATGAGGAGGAAAGTGTAACCAATCTTCTTTGTCACTGGCTCCATAAAGTTTTTGGAAACAACAAAACTGTCGAATGATTAAAAATCGACAGTATGTCTCGGTCTTAGACTTTGCTATTGTATGTGAAGAAGAGAAATAAAACCAAAATTAGAAAATTGTACAAACATCGATGTTTCGCTGTTAGACATCGGTATGGTGAAGAAGCAAAATAAATATATTTTTTTCAAAGTCTTATTAGTAACATTAAATAAATATAAAATGTTGAGGAATTACCAAGAAAACTAAATTTTAAAGAAGTAGTACGAAAAAACAGCAGTACTATTATCAATGAGAGGCAAAACACGCCATAACCATCGATGTTTCATATACAATTTTCCAAGACATATTTATAATGTATTGAATGATCTCGTATGTGCCGATGTTACGAAACATCGATATTTCTAGCTATCTATCAGTATAAACATCGATATCTTTACCATTTTCTCACGTTGTTTTTATTTTGAATCTTCTCTACACCAAAGTTTAAGCGGAAAACGGAAACATCGGTGAATTTGAATATCGATCGGTTCGGTACAATCAATGTTTGCATCTTCGATGTTGGAAACATCAGAACCAAAACATCGATGTTGTGAAAACACCGAAACCAAAACGTCAGTGCTAAAAGCAAATCGACTGCGATGTTTTTAGACATACATCGCAGTCGATTTCGCAGCCCTACTTACAAGCATGCGAAATTATCTGGTCGGTTGCATTCGAAACGCAATAATTTGGCAATAGAAAAGCAAGGCGAGGATGCTATCGTGAAACTGATCACGATTTTTCAATGAATTCGAGTACCTCAGTGCGTCCTCGCACCAGAGGGCCATATTCATGGTAAAATAAAACGACTTTTTTAGTCTAGCTACTGGCGATGACCTGTCAGTTGCCTGGGACCGTTTGCAAATTTTGAAAGTAATTTGCATAACAGTGACAAATGCGGGGGGTCCGTTGCATTGGCTTCTGAACGGGCTAATATGAAGACTTCTTTAGCTTCATATACAGGGTTTAACGAAGGTCAAAGGCCATATTCGAAGAACGAGAAACGATCATCTGTCTATATTCAAATTTATATTTCAGGCTTGGGTCTTCCAAATTTAATCTCTTTTTCTCCATTGAAGCATCTCATCCTTAACCATTTGCACCATTACTCATTTCAATAGCATATTGAAACAATTAAATAATTAACGCCTATTGACTGTCTAGATAAGTACTCGTACCATACCCAGATAAAGCCATATTTAAAAATAAGTTCTGTGTCAGCCAATTGATTTATGTCTGATACCAATCAATCTAAATAACTTTCGCATGAATAAGTGAATGTTTTATCAATATAATGAAGTGTGATGATTTGTCGATTTGTAAACATAGAATTAAAAGGGGGTTTCACGGTTATCTTGTATAACTGAATGCTCCACCAATTCTTACACAGTATAACCTCAAAAGTTGACCGTTTCCGTATTTTGGCCACCTCTCTAAGATGACCGTTTTTGTACGGCCACAGTTAAGACCTGGTTTTCATAGAAATAAGTCTCTGTATGTTCACTACCTCTCTTTTCTGTAAAGCCGGTCATAGACGATCCGGATTTCCTCTCCGGAGCAACTGGTCAGTCCTGGATTTCCGGATGGTGTATGTTTAAATTGGACGGTTCAGTCGGCCGAGATTGTCAGTGTACGAAACCGGTGATTGTAGTAGAATGGGAGCGTATTTCTAGATAAGAGAAGAGGCATGTTATCACCCACCTAAGGTGTATGGAATCGACTGCTTCTCTTCAAACCCTGTAAACTTTTTTATTTTTTTCTTTGTGAAAAATTAGGAAAAAGTTTTAAAATAAAACAAGTTTGAAAAAAAAATCTTTTCAGAAGCAACGACATCAGTAATGGAATGTTGATTGGTTGGTTGGTTAAAATGACGGCAGGACCCCCAATAGGGGGAACACCCAATTAGCGCTGTTGTGCGCCCTTTTGATGCCACAAACTTCGTAAGAGCAAAACCATTGAAATTCAGCCTGTCTGTGGGGTTAACTGGGGCACTTCCTTAGATCGACCCTGTGGAATTTAGAAAATGAAGTATCTCGCTTATATCCTTAGAGGAGATGTCGGTTGTGTCTGTGAGAAAGACACTGCTCTAAGCTCGGTGCCGCGCTGTAGCTAGTGCTGGACATTCACAAAGAAAGTGTTCCAGAGTCTCCTTCTCCGCACTATCGCTGCAACTACGACAGCACTCGTTGTGGGGAATACCAAGTCTGGCTGCGTGCTCTCGCACTGGCCAGTGACCCGTGGTGTCCGCGGCAATCTTTGTATATTATATAATGGCCATATTCTCCTAGAGGTGACTCACGTCCTTAGTGCGCCCCATCTATTGTTAGCTGAGTTTATATAGGATTTATGTACGTCCCTCTTCGTGGTACTAAGTGGCGCATTGAAGGTGACTGCGTAGGATCTGTCAAGAACAGAGCCCAGCCGCGCCAGTTGATCGACCCGCTCATTTCCTGCTATACACCTGTGACCAGGAACCCATATGAGGGTGACTCTGTGAAGGGTAGCCAAAGCGTTCGGCTTTTGACGGCATTGTTTTATTATTTTTGATTACACCGTCGCCGCCTCTAGGGTCATTATGGCAGCCTGGCTACCCGTGAAAATTGCGATAATCTTTGTGGCAACCGTGGTGCGCCTCAGCCTCCCTAATTGCCAGCACTTCCGCCTGAAATACACTATCAAAATCAGGAAAGCGGAACGACTTAGTGACTGCGAGGTTTTCAGAGAAGAATCCTGCACCGACTCCACAAGTCATTTTTGAACTATCGGTGAAAATCCTCAAGCTTTATCTGGGCATCGCCTCTTCTTTATACCATTCTGCTCTAGTTGGATGGCCAGTAGCGAAGTGTTTCACGAAGTCTGTTTCAGCGACGATATAGTTCGTTGGTATCATATCGTGCACAATACCCTCTAGGGTGGACAGAATGTTACTATGCCCATATGGTTTCAGTTTACTGAAATAAAAATACCACTTTGCATGCAGCTGCCGATGCCGAGTTGGCCTGGTAGAATGCGGTGTGGATTGGCACCATCACTATTTCAGTATTGTGGTGCCGAAATTTTCTAATCTAGAAAAACTGAAAACGTAAATCCGATAGGGACAGTAAACTGGAAGGGGGATCTCTACTATCAAAGGAGGCTTCGGAAAAAAATCTTCAGGATAACCTCTTGAATCCACCAAGCTGTCTGCCTATCTATCCGTTTGTCCATTCACAAGATAACTTTCGATAGAATGAAGCTAGCAACTTGGAATTTTAGTTGAATGTTGTTATTCATTAAAAACAAATATGTTTGTTATAAGACACCAACCGTTCAGAAAAGAAGAAAAAATTGATTTACCACACATAGGTACATAATATGGTTCCACACAATTTACAGAGTTTTTTCTAGGCTTCACCAATAGCCGCGTTTGTTTCACTGGATTTTGGTCTCAAATAGAAAAGAACACCACGGATCTGCGCCGAGCGAACTCAAACAGTCGTCGCGTCGTGGAGCGAATTGTGGACTCAAGTTGACGTTCAATCAACTGAATTTCAACTATGGTTCGATAAAACCCCATACGAGACCTAGATAAAAACCGGTCTATTGTTTTGTATGAAATAGTCTGAGATCCGGTGAATCGAAAGCGGCTAATATTAAGTTTGAAAATTATGTATAGCGGAAATTAAACGAAATAAGAGGAGAGACATGCAAAGATCCATTCAAATCCATTGGAGTTAATGGGTTTTCTTAAGAAAAAATAATTCTTTCTTCTTAATAATAATGAGAGTTTATTTTCGATAAATTCACATTTAACATATTAACATTTCACACAGAATTTGAACAAAATTTAAATACATATTCACTGAACTAAACTGTACAAAACAATGTTAACGAAAATGTTCAAAACACTCGTTTTATGCCAAAATTATTACTTTTACAAATTATCAAACTAACTACAAATGCTCAGCAACCGTTCCGATAATTACTAAAATTTGTTTACACTATTTTAATGAAAATAAACGAATAACACCCATAAAATATTATCAGCAACCGAAAAGACTGCGGCATCAATTTAGCCACGAGCCACAACTAGTGGAAAATAGTGAAAAAAGTCTATACTTTTGACTGATGTGCCTGAGGTGATAAAAGCTCGTGCCTTCTATTATTATGCCAAACATCTGCAAACTATAAAAGACAAATTTCATCAAAAATTAAAAAAAAAATTTTTTATTCATGTTTATGTTTTTTTAATTAATTACTATTGAATGATACACCTGTTCTTTTGCAGAGTTCGTTATACTCAGACTATCGGAATCACATTAAATTGTATTAATTTCCATGAGAAATGGAAGCAATAAAAATGTTAATAGGATTTGTCATTGTCTGTATATTAGGCTATATTAACTAGTCTAGAACTAAATTTAACATTGACATTGTTTCGGCAGAAGATATTACCTCAGATCATTATTGCCTGAAGTATATCACCTGTGCCGTGAATCCTAAAAATGTGTTGTACTATCTAAATTGTTTATCACAACAGGTGTGGGATATCTCCAAGAATAATATAAATTGAAAATACGTCACAAATTAAAAGATACTGGAGAAACAACAAATTATAAATGAGAGAAGCAAACCAGTTTATATTTAGACGAGCCTGTATTAACTTTAACCATATGGACGCTAAAACACATATTTTAATCGTGATTTTTTTTGTGAAATCCCAAGTAACTGTCAAAAGTCTCCACAGAAATATCTTCAAAAAATTGTCACATTTCTTGAAATTCTCAAATTTGTCTTAAAGCTCCAGAGAATACTATATAGCATTTCCAATCTAATGTCCCTTGCACACTACAGGAGATTTGAATACATCTCGAGATTTAAGCAAATCTACCCCAAAATTTCCAAGATTTACCATACATTTATAAATCTAGATTTTGGCCGAGATTTAAAACAAATCTTGTTGAAATTTTTTATTCGCCTGAATATATGGTTTTGACATTTCACCACACTCTCCTTGGTAACGGCAGTGTTTCAAACCGCTGACGGCCAAGTCTTAGCGATAAGACATTTGAAAAAAGGCAGATAACTGTAGCCTGAATGGTTGACCAACACCTAAGCGTCTCAGGTTTAGTAGGATGGAATGACTTGCGTAGTTGGACCTGCAACATAGTTATGTGAACTCCGGCACGTTTATTAAACCATCTAAAGCAGCTATCTTCCGAGGCCATCCCCTGAATGGGGTTAAGCGATGTGCTGACAACTCGTCCTTGTAAAAACCACTCCATCTCAAGAAACCTGGAACACAAGCCTCGGATTGGACGGATCAACAACGACGACCACGCAAACGACTAAAAGATTATTTTTTCGGATCCTGGAATGTACGCTCCCTGAATAAACTGGGGGCCGAAAAGGCCCTCCTTCAGGTCGAAAAGTACAAACTGAGCATTACTGCAGTCCAGGAAACAAATTGGCTTGGCGGCGAGATCAATGACAAGAAATCACACACAATTTTTACAAGTGGCAAACCATCGGGCCGCAAGAAGTTTGGAGTAGCATTTATAGTAAACAATCACCTAAAGCCGCACATTACTGACTTCAAACCCATAAATGAACGGCTGTGTGTGATTCGCATTAAACTCGATTCTTCAATCTCTGGCTCATCAATGTGCATGCCCCCACTGAAGTTAAAGAAGACGCAGTAAAAGACGAGTTCTACGCCCGCCTTGAGACTCTCTTCGACTCACTTCCAACAAACGACGTCAAATTGCTGCTGGGAGACTTTAACGCAAAATTCGGAAATGAAATTTGGCACTGGGGCCACAGTCTCCATGCAAAATATAACGACAACGGTCGGCGACTTATCGACTTCGCCTGCAGCAGGAATTTAGTCGTAAGCTCTACGTGTTTCCCGAATCGACGCATTCACAAGTGGAAATCTCCAGACGCTCACTCCGTCAACCAAATTGATCACGTCCTCATTTGCAGGAGATGAGCGTCTAGTGTGATGGATGTCCACTTCTATCGAAGAGCAAATTGCGACTCAGATCATCACTTGGTGAAGACGACCTACATATGTAGAATTTCCCCAGTGCACCAATCCAGAATCAGCCCTCCCAAAATCTTTGATAAGCTTCTGAGCGATGCTACGACGCGACGGTGGCGTATACTGCCGCCCTTGAGGAAAGACTATCGCCTATGCTACACAACATCAGCAACACAGGCGTCCATGGGTCCTGCAAAGAACTCAAGGGTACCATCAGAGATGTCGCAGAGAAGGTCGTGGGACAGAAGACCCGACGAGCGCGAAATGACTGGTTCGACAAAGAATGCAAAAATTCACTTGACGCGAAAAACGTGGCCTACAGACAATGGATTCAACGAGGAACCAGAGCTAGAAGAGAAAAATATGACGAGCTCCGGCGAATATCGAATAGAATAATTAGACGTAAGAAACGTAAATACTTTGACGAGCAGTTGTTGAATATAAACGGAAACTTAGCTAATAGGAACACCAGATAAGCGTACAAACTAGTAAATACAATTAAGAACGGCTACCAACCCAGGAGTAGCCTTTGTAAGGACAAGGACGGAAACATCATCAGCGACACTGGTTGCATTAACAAACGATGAAGAGCTTCTGAACCTACCATCTAACATCTCCACACAAGAAGGTCTCGACGATATTGTTGATCCAGGCCCAGCCATACAACCGCCGACAGTAGAGGAAGTTGATCTCGCGTTGCGGTCACTAAAACGAAATAAAGCGCCGGGCGCTGACGAGATTCCAGCTGAACTGCTAAAATTCGGTGGAACGGGTCTAGCTTATGCCATACATCAATTACACCTGTATGGGAGGACGAGGAGATCCCAGACGATTGACGCAGAAGCATCATCTGTCCAATTCACAAAAAGGAAGATAAACCGTGGTGTGAGAATTAAAGGGGCATATCACTAGTTTGTACGTCCTATAAAATTTTGACGAAAATTCTGGAAAATAGAATAAAATCGTACGCGGAACGAATCATTGGCGAATATCAAAGCGGTTTCAGACCTGGTCGCTCCACAACCGATCAGCTCTTTACGGTCAAACTGATACTCCAGAAGTGCTGGGAATACAACGTAAACGTATACCAAATCTTTGTCGACTTCAAACAGGCATACGACAGTATCGATCATGGAGTACTGTACAACATCATGCTGCAATTTGATATACCGGCCAAATTAGTGCGACTGACAAAGATGACGATGACCAACTCCATCTCACAAGTCAGGATCCGGAATAGACTTACTGATCTATTTGAAACACGCACTGATTTGAAACAGGGCGATGGACTGGTACCGACGCTCTTCAACCTAGCACTGGAATACGTTATTCGGGCTTTGAATATGGACAACAGCAAGACGCTACTCATCAAGTCAACACAATTAGCAGCGTACACCGACGACATCAACATCATGTTTCGAAGATTGGCCGACGCAGAAGAACTTCTGCATACGCTCGATACCGCTGCAAAAGAAGTTGGACTACGTATTAACGGTAAAACTAAAATAATGATGCAATCGACGACAAGGACACTTGCACAACCGAGCGTCAATGTGGGCGACCTCAAGTTCGAGCTCGTGAACAACTTCATATACCTGGGGTGCAACTTGTCAAGGGACGCCAACGAAACTGACGAAATCAAGCTACGGATACAGTTAGCTAATAAGATTTTTTTCTCGGTTCTCCCCATAATGAAACCGAAGCGTGCGCATAGAAACACGAAGCTCCGCGTGTACAAAACCATTATACGACCAGTGCTATGCTATGGCTGCGAAGCATGGAGCCTAACTCAAGCCTCCGGAAACATGCTAGACACATTTGAACGTAAGGTTGTGCGGGGCTGTTTGCGATCGAGATGGATGGCGCATCCGGTACAACCATGAGTTGTATTAATTGTACGATGAGCTGGAAGTCTCGAAAATTGTCAAACTATAACGACTTCAATGGGCAGAGCATGTACAACGTATGGAGGATGATTGCATGCCAAAGAGAGTAATGAATGCAGAACGAGTCGACGGAGCGAGACTGCCTAGACGACCGAGATCTTGTTGGGAGAGCTCAGTAGGTGTGAACGCCGCGCAGCTACTGGGCTTCCAAAATTGGAGGACGCGGTCACATGACCGAGATAATTGGAGGACAACGATCTAAGCGGCCAGGGCCCGACGTCGCGCTGTCGCGCCACGATGATGATGATGACACTCTCCTTGGTATGTTCTGGTGTAAAAAATGTAAATGCACAGCACTTAATCTTGGTGACAGAAGAAGAACGGATGGTGTGCATGGGTTTCGGGATTTGCAAATCTATAATGATTTAGGTGTCTGGTGTGCATATACTATAAGTATGTGTGTGTGTGCATATACTAAAATATAAATATGTACATACATTTCCGAGACAAATTAATGAAAGTTCGCGACAAATTTATCAATTTTCAGATCAAATAAATAAATTTGTGAATGGAAAAAATAAATAAATAGTTGCATCAAATAAATATATTTTCGTCAGAAATAAATCTATTTCCAAGTTAAAAATAAATTAATTGCCATTGATAGCTCAGCTCAGTAGCTCAGTGCGTAGTGGAGTTTTTAATCGAACATATGTAGATGTCAAAGGGAAAATTATTATTCTTCTGCACTGTCGGAATATCATCAGTTATTCCTGCAAGTGAAGGGTCAACGACCACTGCCGTTCCAGGGGACGCCCATGAGGAGGATTATGGAATATGACTTTGATGACTTTTATATACCAAAAATAATAATAAAATAATAATAAAATGTTTTTGTTTTTATGAGATAAAGCATGGTGTTTTTATGTGCTAAATGCATTAGCTTAACGATAAGAACAATGCTTAGTAATAACAATATCACAAATATCTTTAGATAAAAATCTGTTGTCTAATCTTGAAAATCGCTTGTTATTGGTTATATTGGAAATTATTAGCAATAACCTAATAATAGACTACTACATCTTGTAAGAAAATCCCCTTTTATTTTATGCGTAGCGTATCAAACTCTTTACTTCCTCGGTGGCTAATCTTGCTCATTGATTATTTTCTTAAAATTAGCGTTGGTTTGCCTATTTTCTCTCGCTTAAATTGGTTTATTGTTTTTCTTATCATTGATGAAAAGAAATGAATTATTGTTCGACTTATTTAGGGGGATCGATAGCGATCAGTATCGACGTTTTGCCAAATAATCAATGACATGGGGTGTGGTGCTTTTATTATTTTATAAACAGATCAAAAAAAATGACTCATTTCTTTTGTCAGTATTTTTGATTCTGTTTTAATAGCAAATTAATAATAGACAATAGAAACATTTTTTTGCTGCTTCACCGGGTCTACTGTAGGTTAGCGAAGAAATTAGCGATAAACAATAGATGCAATTTTCGCTACCTTAACGGATCTAGTGTAGATCCAGAAACCATGTAGGTGACCCATGAGAAGTTTAAATGAAAAACATTCAGTCTCGGATACAATTCGACTACGGGTGATTACGAGTGTAGGTATTACCCGAGATAAATTACCGGCGTAGAATGATGGCTCCTTACGCTATTCTACACTCGATAAGATCACAAAAATGCGGCTAATGAAATCATTATAGCTGGCAAGACAATGAAATGATTATGATCGGCAGTCTAAATATGGTGGAAAAAAATTCTGACGAGATAATTTATGCTTACCAAAAATGTTGGTATACTCGTATTCCTAATTCACCGGGCGACGCGACGTATCGTAGTTCGGTTCTTGGCTAATAGTGGCTTTACCGCTGTAGCGTTATAGAGCGAATGAAATGAGCGTTCTAGAATCGTATACTGAGGGTAGCGATTAATCCTTTTGGCCGCCTGCGGCTCTCCTTAAGGACTTTGTTAAACGGAATTTGCAACGGCGACGAGATGCCCGGGTTCCAAAGTAATAAAAAATTTTAAATTCTCCTTTTATTATCAAAGTGTTCGCGGCTTAAAGACTTAGTTTCACGATTTAAATATTTCTGCACTGTCTGCTCAGCATGACATTTTGTACTTATCAAAAACTTGGTTAAATTCTTCTCTTTGAAGAGAGAGTATAAGAGGAAATGAAAAAGAGCGAGAGAAACGAAGTAATTCGGCACAAGTGAGGAAGTAGGAAGGGGGATGGAAATTTGACATCTCTTTTGCTCTATATGGACCGAGCGGGTGTTCCGCGGCAGAGAGACAGACTGGAATGTTATTGTTCCAGCTGGAAAAGTAGGAGAGGGGATGACATCTTGCGTGCTTCCTGTGCTTTTATATAGACTGCGCGGGTGTTGCGCAGTGGAGGGCGTGTGTCTCTCTGTTTACTTTTTACGACTGGAATTGCTTCAAGTAGTTTAGTGTTGAGTATATGCGGATTGCTCCTCCATAGGTATTCTCTATGATTCTTCTATAAGCAGTGGAGAGCTTCTAGAAGGCTATGGCATATTTCGCTGCGACCGCAACTATGAGCTTTCTGGGATGTCTCTTGGTGGCGGTGCGTCATTCAGACCTCATGCTGTTTCATAAACTTCGTGCCAAAACTAAACGCTGCCAGCTCATCGTACAGTTCATACAACTCATGGTTGTACCGGATGCGCCATCCATTTCGATCGCAAACAGCCCCGAAAATTCGCCGTAGAACCTTATGTTCAAATGTGTCTAGCATGTTTTCGGATTCTTGAGTTAGGGGGTTCATGCTTCGCAGCCATAGCATAGCACTGGTCGTATAATGGTTTTGTACACGCGGAGCTTTGTTTTTCTGTGCACATGCTTCGATTTCATTATGGGGAGAACCGAGAAAAAAGTCTTATTAGCTAACTGTATCCGTCGCTTGATTTCGTCAGTTTCGTTGGCGTCCCTTGACAAGTTGCACCCCAGGTATATGAAGTTGTTCACGAACTCGATGTTGAGGTCCCCCACATTGATGCTTGGTTGTGCAGCTGTCCTTGTCGTCGATTGCATCATTCTTTTAGTTTTACCCTCGTTGATACGTAGTCCAACTTCTTTTGTAGCGGTATCGAGCGTATGCAGAACATAGAGAATACCTATAGAGGAGCAATCCGTATAACCTCAACACTAAACTATTTGAAGCAATTCCAGTCGTAAAAAGTAAACAGAGAGACACACGCCCTCCACTGCGCAACACCCGCGCAGTATATATAAAGGCACAGGAAGCACGTAAGATGTCATCCCCTCTCCTACTTTTCCAATTGGAACAATAACATTCCAGTCTGTCTCTCTGCCGCGGAACATCCGCCCGGTCCATATAGAGCAAAAGAGATGTCAAATTTCCATTCCCTTTCCTACTTCCTCACTTGTGCCGAATTGCTTCGTTTCTCTCGCTCTTTTTCATTTCCTCATATACTCTCTCTTCAAAGATGCAGAAGTTCTTCTGCGTCGGCCAATCCTTGGGACATGATGTTGATGTCGTCGGCGGACGCTGCTAATTTTGTCGACTTGATGAGTAGCGTCTTGCTGTTGTCCATATTCATAGCCCGAATAACGTATTTCAGTGCTAGGTTGAAGAGCATCGGTGCCAGTCCATCGCCCTGTTTCAGACCAGTGCGTGTTTCAAAAAGATCAGTAAGTCTATTATGGATGGATGGACTTGTGAGACGGAGTTGGTCATCGTCATCTTTGTCAGTCGCACTAATTTGGCCGGTATACCAAATTGCAGCATGATGTTGTAAAGTACTCCACGATCGATACTGTCGTATGCCTGCTTGAAGTCGACAAAGATTTGGTATACGTTTACGTTGTATTCCCAGCACTTCTGGAGTATCCGTTTGACCGTAAAGAGCTGATCGGTTGTGGAGCGACCAGGTCTGAAACCGCTTTGATATTCGCCAATGATTCGTTCTGCGTACGGTTTTATTCTATTTTCCAGAATTTTCGTTAAAATTTTATAGGACGTGCAAACTAGTGATATAGTATTTCCCAGTTGAGTTAATCCGTATCCCAAATGAAAAAACTCCTTCCCAAATGAATTAAACTTTTCCCCAATATAATTAAACTTTTTCCCAACATAATTAAACTATTTCCCGATTGAATTCAAACAGAGTGAATTTATTTGTAGCTTTCGATATAATTATATAAAACTAACTTACCGATGAAATAACTTGAAGGATTACTGCAAATCTATAAAACAAACATTCGTCGATTCCAGTGAATTCGGATGACATTTTGGGGTTTGAAACAAATCTGGGTGCAAAATTTTCATCATTTCATGTACCCTCGCTCGGTTTTACTGGATCTAGTATCAATCCTAATTCCGTGCGAAATTTATTTTGTATTGCTTATTTCATCGGTAAGTTAAAATAGTTTTATATAATTATATCGAAAGCTACAAATAATTTCACTCTGTTTGAATTCAATCGGGAAATAGTTAAATTATATTGGGAAAAAGTTTAATTATATTGGGAAAAAGTTTAATTCATTTGGGAAGGAGTTTTTTTCATTTGGGATACGGATTAACTCAACTGGGAAATACTATAGATCTACAATCAATCCTAATTCCGTGCGAAATTTATTTTGGATTGCTAATTTTGACATAGATTTCAACGCTCTTTCCTCTGGACATCTCGCTGTCTACTTTCTGAATTCCTATTTGTAAGTACTGCGGAATCAGGAGGTAAAATTTACAAGTGGAGTCGTCACAGACACCTTTAAAGAGGCCGAATTCGAATTTGCGTAAAAAATATTCACTGGAAGGATGCAAAAAAGGTAAAAAAGGGTATTTTTTTGTTCGTGGATAGGCGTGTTTGGTGTCATCATATCATATCGGAAGCTACATATAAATTCGCTCTGTTTGAATTCAATCGGGAAATAGTTTAATTATATTGGGAAAAAGTTTAATTCATTTGGGAAGGAGTTTTTTCATTTGGGATAGGGATTTTTTCATTTGGGATAGGGATTTTTTCATTTGGGATACGGATTAACTCAACTGGGAAATACTATATGCCCCTGTGATTCTCACTCCGCAGTTTATCTCCCTTTTTGTGAATTGGACAAATGATGCTTCTGTGCCAAACGTCTGGGATCACCTCGTTCTCCCATACACGCAGGAGTAATTGATGTATGGCTTTAGCTAAACCCGTTCCACCGAATTTTAGCAGTTCAGCGGGAATCTCGTTTCGTCTCTCATCGCTTTATTTCGTTTTAGTGACCGCAACGCGAGATCAACTTCCTCTACTGTCGGGGGTTGTATGGGTGGGCCTGGATCAACAATATCGTCGAGAGCTTCTTGTGTGGGAATGTTAGATGGTAGGTTCAGAAGCTCTTCAAAATAAGAGGCCCATCGTTTGTTAATGCCATCGGTGTCGCTGATGATGTTTCCATCCTTGTCCTTATAAAGGCTAGTTCTGGGTTGATAGCCGTTCTTAATTGTATTTACTAGTTTGTACGCTTGTCTGGTGTTCCTCGTTTATATTCAGCAACTGCTCGTCAAAGTATTAACGTTTCTTACGTCTAATTATTCTATTCGATATTCGCCGTAGCTCGTCATATTTTTCTCTTCTAGCTCTAGTTCCTCGTTGAATCCATTGTCTGTAGGCCTCGTTTTTCACGTCAAGTGAACTTTTGCATTCTTCGTCGGACCAGTCATTTCGCGGTCGTCGGGCCTTATATCCCACGACCTTCTCTGCGACATCTCTGATGGTACCCTTGAGTTCTTTCCAGAACCCATTGACGCCTGTGTTGCTGATGTTTTGTAGCATAGGCGATAGTCTTTCCTCAAGGGCGGCAGCATACGCCACCGCCGTTGGATCGCTCAGAAGCTTATCAACCGCAAAGATTTTGGGAGGGCTGATTCTCGATTGGTGCACTGAGGAAATTTATTTATTTCCTATCCACTTGCTATAATTTTTAACAAAAGTCTTTGAAGTCCTACATAGTTCCAATTCCTAGAAAATTTGATTCTAACGATGCTTCCAACTACCGCCCTATCTCCCTCCTTTCAAGTCGTTCTAAACTCCTTGAGCGGATTTTCGTTACGACTGCTTTGGACACTTGATTTGTCCCAATCAGCATGGATTCTGTAGGAAAAATCTACAGTTACCAACTTGGTAGAATTTGTTAACTTTGTCGCTAAATCCGTCGACAAACATCTTGATGTCCATGTCATCTGTACTGACTTCTTTGTCAACCATGCTATTCTGCTTGGTAAACTGCCGCCCAAATAGTTTGTTGTAAGAGGGCATTCTGCAACACCTCACCAAGAACAGGAAATTTATTGTACCACATGTGGCAATAGCAATGTTATCCGTATAAGCACATACCTTGCAGCCCAACAGTTTCAGGTTTCAAAGCATCCTGTGTACAACTAAGTTCCAGAAAAAGGTAGAGAGCATTCACTTCATTCAGACGATGCTTCCGAACAATTGTGCCAACATTAGCACCACGAGCTTCGTGAGACGAAATCGGAAAGGAATGCGTGGCACGTAGAAACCCCTCTTGTCAAGTGTTTCTTGTTTTCGCTGTTTTTTTTTTATAAATCATTTTCAAGTTCTGTGTACCAAACATTTTGGATGGGGCCCGGGCTCCCATGCCCCCTCTGGACGGTATATTTTACCGGAGGGGAAAGCATATGGAGGAGGAATCGAGATAAGTCAGAGCTCACCAAAACGGACCATTGAGAATTTTACGGACTTTACTAGCTAGCCTTTGCGCCTTCACCTTCTGGGACATGGCGAGACAAATACTATTATATATACAAATATATGTAGATATGTATATGTAGATTTAGGATGATGAAAATTGCTGGCATACACATTCTGTCCAGTTGGTTGCCTTCTACCACAAGCCAATCAAGCCTATGGCATTCTTGTTACGCCTTATCACCGTTGAAAATACCCTTATAGGCTGGGCATAGACGTTACGATATGAGGTATACCTGCCCAGGTCAACTGGTATATCCGACAGGCGTCACAACACACATTCCGTTATACCTGTAACCGGAGCGTGTGTGTTGTGACGTCTGTTCAGGTATACCATATACGCACAGGTGTCGAGGCCTGCACAGGCGATCGCAGAGGTAAAACTCTCCGGTTTGCCGGAACTCCACACACTGTCGAACACGAACATGGTACAAGTGGACCTTCTTCAGATTTGTGTGGAGTGTGTGTGTGTCTTAAGCTATTTGGATGATACTTGTACCAAGGTTCGAGTTCGTGTTTGACAGTGTATGGTCGGGACTTTACCTTTCCTTGATTAGTATCACATTATGTAAGTTTCCGACTAAATAAAGACAACTTCTCTTAATCATACCTTTGTTTCACAACTATTGCAACAGTCAGGCGATTTCACAATTTGTCTGAAATCCAGTCGTATGCAATTTCGTTCTTTACTGCAATTTCGATCTTTTCTTCGTTCTTTTGTTCTTTTCGTATCTTCAATCGATGAATCACAACTCCACACTTATTGGGACGCGTAATCTCTTCAGGTCAATGTTTGTTATTCTAACTTTTATCTATGGTCTTAAGACGCTAAACAGCTTGCAAGAAAACGTACATAAACCTGTTGGAGCGTGCTCAAGACGAAGCCTGCTCAGCGTCTAGAAAATAAAGAAGAAATAAGCTCATCTCTTTTTTCACGTAATGAATTGGCATCTTTGAGCTCAGATAATCCAGAGAACGATGAGTAGTATGATTCATAAGTTGAGTCCAGAACACGTGACTTTGAATGGAATGGATGCAACCAAGCGGCTTTTTCATTAGCATCTTTGATGCTAATCTGACCTGATACACTCCAATCCGCACACCTGAGATAAATAGTTGTAGAAAAGTTGATTGTAACGACTCCCAGCTAATAGCTAATATGCGATTGCAATGCGTTCCGTACATTGCTTTTTGCGAGATTCGTATTGACTATTTTTATTCTAGATATTAGCCTCAGAATTAGAATGCCTGACTGAAGGTCTATGATCCCTGTGCTTACAGTTAGTGAATAGGTTTTTATCCATATTGTATTATAGATTTTTAAGGGAAACTAGGTCGAATTACTTTAGTTTCACACTGCATTGAAGGGATTAATAAGAATAATCCCTTCAGTGCAGTATCAAACTAAAGTAATTAAGATTGAAGAATGCTTCTAGTCTAGATGGGAGTAATGTTGTATTTTTAATAAGCGATCGTGTGTTTATGTAAATTTTTTTCTTTTTATTTCAGGTAAGTGAATTCAGAGATACTCCCGATCGTATACGTAAGTAATGTGCCGAATACATATTGAAGAGACTGCGACGTTTCTTTTTCGGATCGTTCTAAGCTCATTCTAGTACAGTAGAGCGTCGATAATTCAGACATCGAAAATCTGGACCGTCGATAATTCGGATTAAATTTTGGCAAAAAAAGTACATAAAACTAGACAGAGTCTGTGCACTCAGTTCAGTATTTTTTTCTCTAATTAAAATAGGCAATAAATACATTAATGGTTTTATTCAACCGCTTCACTTCTGTAAACAATAGATTCAATTATGGAGGATTTTAGGAAGATTGAAAACATCTACCAGCCCTTTTATAGTGCATTTCGGAAGTTAGGACAATTTGGTAGTCCGGCCCGTTCCAATTAATCCGGTTTATCGACGCTGTACTCTATGTATTTGCTCCTCCGCTTTCAATATTTGTTAGCTTATTCAGCTTGGATGATCTGAAACTTTTACCACAGTCAACATAGAAACCGAACTAGTCTTAGCTTATTTTCGAAATCAAAATAAACGGAAAGCGTGGTGGTTGGGGCAGTGGTGGATCTAGAAATTCAGTTTAGAGCTCGATTTTACAAATTACCTGGAGACCTAAGGGTATGTCCGCACTTATTCAACGTTCGGGCCTCAAGAGGCATAGGTCTGTTGAAGGTGCGGAAGCATTTCTTATTGGGGAAAAGCATGCAAAGATAAACTTTCAAAACCTTGAACCATGGTTAGGGTAGGGGTACATATTTTCAGTTTCCGGGGTCCGGGGTGAAAAAATAACTTTTCACTTAGATTTTTTGTCACTTATTGCTCGCGTCACCCTAAGACCCTCAAATTTGCAAAACAATTTTTTTTTTTTTTTTTTTTTGTAATGACTTATACTGATCAAAACGCTGTTGCACGCAGAGCGAGCGTTTATGTTTGTGCGATACTCAGGATCGCGATCTCTTAAGTGCGGAGCGAGCGGAGCCCACTTACGAATCGCAATTTTCCATCCCTTCAGCATAAGTCATGAAAAAAATTAAAAAAAAATATAAATGTTTTTTTTTTTTTTTGCAAATTCTAGATTTTCAGAGTGATGCGATTGAGGGGTGACAAAAATCAGAGTGAAAAGTGTTTTCCTCACTCCGGGCCCCGGAAACTAAAAGGTTGCCCTCTGAAACAATACCTTTCACTTGTTTGAGGCTTATTTTTGAACATTTTGCCTGTCAAACAATTCCAAATAACTAAGTCAGTTTCCTTCAAATCATATCAATATTCTGTAGAAGATACCCTGCTAACCATAGCTAAGTAGCTGAAGACTTTTTTTTTAAATTTTTCACCGAAATACTCAACGAGAGTTTTGGTAGATCGATGAGTAGAGGGTTGATCTCTAATTCGAGCGGTGGCTGATTCAAGTTCAAGTTTTGCCACGAGTAAAATGCTTTTTTTTTTTCATAGGATGAGTAATTTGAATAATATATAATAACTATGTACCAATCCACTCAACGCTACTCCGAGACCTGGCCATCGTATCTGCACCGACCCAGATCACTGGTGTTATTATCTTTGCAATCGGACCAAGTCGAGCGCGGATTGAGTAGCGACCAGACCTGCACCGGGACAAATCGAAAATTTAACACGGAAAGAAAAAAATTATTTTGTAAAACAAGTTGTAATACCGAACTTTTCATGCTCAATTAGAAGAATTATTTTTGCTCCACCCTTGAACAATGTTTGATTCGCATCTTTTTTTTTTATACAAACCTGACCAACTTTTTTCTTTCAATGTTTCAAATTTAAAATCACGTACCCGGGGCGCCTCGCTCCTTCCGCACCCCCCTCTCGACGGCCCTGCTGAGTGCTGCCGGAATTGTCAGAATGAGGAGGAAACTTTGGATCAATTTCTTGTGCTCTAAGGGCTAGGCATCAAGAACTGGACGGTGCCTTCTTTTTTGACCATATCCGATACCTCCTCGGAGAGTGCCGGAGAGATAATATGCTTTCCCAACTCCACGAGATGGATTAAAGCATGCACCACCGACGAATACTATAGAACGATTTTGATCTTTGATGTGAACGTGCCTTTTCTGTTCTGATTACTACATCCCCTATGAATGTCTCCTCAAAGTTGCAGAACTTTATATCTTTTCCCCCATTTGCTGCTTTGATGTCTATCTTGCTTCGGGTATTATAATAAAATACACCTCTAAAACCTGTACTATTTAGAATACATGAGTCTCGATCGCTATGCTGCAACATAATGCCAATTTTTTTTAACAGGTCCACTGATAACCATGTACACTGTCTATTACTCATAATGATCCGTTCCGATTTTTTCTCCCCCCTTTTCAATTTACATAATTTAATCTTTCAATGGGTATGTTGTTCACATCCATTTGACTTTGAAAACATGTCTGTTGACAACCAAATGTTTGGACATACCAAATCACACTCAAATCAAAAGCTAAAACCTTTCTTGAATGATTTCGTTCTGTACCGTACTCTCTCTCTCTCTCTGGATCCTGTCAACCCCTTGTGGGGCATAGGGCATTAACCACGCCGACTTTCCACCTCGTCCTGTTTGCCGCCATCGCCTTCAACTCTCCCCACGATTTGCCTAATGACTTACCCTCGTCCTCAACTGATCTTCTCCAGGTGTTTCTAGGTCGTCCAACGCGGTGACTTGCGTCGGTTCCCTGGGGGTTCCAATCGAGGGCCTGTTTTGCAATGTTTTCCGGCCCCTTTCGAAGTGTGTGACCTATCCATTGCCACTTTCGCCTTTTTATAGAGGTGCCTATCCTGTCCTGGCCAGTAATGTACAGGAGATCGTCGTTAGAAATGACCTCCGGCCAGCGTATGTGCAGGACGCGCCGTAGACACTGGTTCACGAAAGTTTGCAATCTAGTTGTTATCTTCCTGGTCACCTTCCAAGTTGAACAGCCATAAAGAAGCACAGATTTTATATTGGTTTCGAAGATCTTGAGTTTGGTACGTCTGGAGATGTTGTTGTTTTGCCCGAAGGGAGTTAAGCTTAAAAAAGCTGCCCGAGACTTATTGATGCGAGACTGTACATCAGCATCCGCCCCACCATCTGCTGTAACTATGCTTCCGAGGTAGCAAAAATTGTCCACTTTTTCCACCGTCTGCCCCGAAACACAAATTTCGCTCTGTCTTCCTGGATCCAAGCTCAAGTATTTAGTTTTTGGATTTTCTCAACGGCTTTCGAATAATGGGCAGGTTTTCTTAACCATGAGCCGGTCGGTTTTTGAGTACTTGGTTCTTAATGAGTCGATTTTTGGTGAATCGTGTTTTTTAATGAGTCGGTTTTTGACTCGTTTTTTTAACCATGGTTTTTTTTAATGATCCGGTCCGCTGGGAAAACCGGTTTTCATAAAAACCTAAAACCGGTCTTGAAATCTTAGAACCAAACAGGTCTGCCTAAGAGCATCATAAAAAGCAACGGAGGTCAATCTGTGCATCTAGGTAATCCAACAAGCAACTCTGTTAGCCTCTGACCACCAGAGACTTTATTGTCTGTATTTGAAAATCGATGACCTGTTCTTACAAACACAATGTCCAAAAACTGTTCTGAAACTCTTTCTAAAGGTGATTCGTTTTGTACATGTTTTATATTTGAACAGTTTACACTTACACCTATTTCCTCTCGTTTCAATTCGTACACTGAATATCATAACAATAGATACATTTAATGACCTCTTCCGGAATATCTTTCAGGTTTCATATTGTGTATAAATTATTAAAGGATCAGCAGCTTCACGACTGTGCTATTCTGCTGGTGTAGTTAGTTACATTTATCTATAAGGTGTACAACTTTAAAATACTAAAAACTGGTCAAAATACGTAGTGCAAAAGTGTCACAAAAAGTGAGTTTGGACGTCTGTGAACGTATTGACATCCCCGCATTAGTAAAAGTTGTTCGCATTTTTAATAAGATTCGCGATTCAGAAAATCTGTTTTCGAGCCAAGTTCTCGTCATTTGCGGGAAGTTTTGATCTTCTGCTTCCATTTGAAAAAAAAAAAAAAATATTGCAGCTGAGGCTCATAGAATGTTCTCAGATAATTACCGTGAGGTTTCTCTAAGTGACAGAACATGTTGTGAGTGGTTTCAACGTTTTAAAATGGCGATTTTAATGTCGAGGACAAGCATGGTGGTGGGAGAGAAAAAAATTTCAAAGACGACGAATTGGAAGCACTGCTCGATGAAGATTCGTGCCAAACGCAAGAATTAGCTGAGTCACTGGGAGCGACTCAGCAAGCCATCTCGAAACGCCTCAAGGCTATGGGCATGATTCAGAAACAAAGAAATTGGGTTCCGCGCGAGTTAAAACCGAGAGATATTGAACGGCGATTATTTGCATGCGAGCAACTGCCTCAAAGGCAGAATCGAAAGGGATTTCTACACCGCATCGTAACCGGCGACGAAAAATGGGTCCGTTACGATAATCCCAAGCACAGAAAGTCATGGGGAATGCCCGGACATGCCTCAACGTCGACAGCAAAACCGAATATTCACGGCGCCATGATTATGCTTTGCATTTGGTGGGACCAGCTCGGTGTGATATACTACGAGCTACTGAAACCGAATGAAACTATCACAGGAGATCAGTACCGAACGCAATTGATGCGTTTAAGTCGATCATTAAAAGAAAAACGACCACAGTACCAAGACAAAGTCATCCTCCAGCATGACAATACTCGGCCACACGTCGCAAAAGTGGTGAAGACATACTTGGAAACCCTGAAATGGGAAATCTTGCCCCACCCGCCGTACTCCCCAGACATCGCTCCTTCCGGCTACCATCTGTTTCGTTCCATGGCGCACGACCTGGCTGATCAGAATTTTCGTTCGTACGAGGAAGTCGAAAAAATCCAATCATGGATCTTGTCGAAAGACGTCTCCTTTTTCCCGAGATGGAATCCGAAAATTACCGGAGACATGGGCGAAAGTTGTCGCTAGCGATGGACAGTACTTTGAATAATACATCTGTACCTTTTGACAATTAAGCTTTTAATTCCAGGAAAAAAACGGCGGAAGCAAAGTTGTACACAATATAATTTTTATAGGAGAATCCTTCATTTCATTCGGGTATCGTTATTTTCAATTGGAAAATTGTCAATTTTATTTGGAAACTCATTTATTTCATGAGGAAATTCGTTAATCTGAAATTCAATTGATATCCATACAGAAGAAATTATTTCTTTTATTTATTTCGTCGTGCAGTTTGCATTACGATATTCGAAATCCTTATTCCAATTTTATGGGTGCCGTTATGTTGGAGCTTCGACAAACGATAAGAGCAGCGCTGATGGAAATGGATTCACGCTTTTACATAGAGCTGTTTATGGTTACGTTAAGAGCGTCGTTGAGAGCAGTTCTTATCATAGGTCGGAAAAAAAGAGAGACTAAATGCGTTGTTCCAACAACAATTCTATGTATCACTATTAGCGCTGCTACTATCGTTTGTCGAAGCTCCAACATAAACGCACCCTAAAGCATTGTTACAAAGAAGACGAATAGTGAGTAGCAATCATATCCAATGTTTCTATAAGACGTCGCCTACATTTATTTCGTTTGGCTTTAATTTGACCCTTAAACCAAAACTAAACACCTGGCTTTTTGCATTTCCCATTCCTCACAGATCCACTCTCCCTCGTTGTTTCTGTCGCGTAGAACTGAACTCTGAAAGGAATCATATATCCTGTTACAATTAAAATCCTCTCGAACGATGAAGTTCAATCGATCACAAAATTGTCGGAAAAAAATGGTTCCATTCCTCCCGAATTTTTATGTTAAAAAATAAAAATAAATAAAATAAAACAGCTATGTCAACTTAACTACAAAAATCAGTTATTCATAGTCGTCTGCTATTTGTTCCGCTCACGTGCACCAAACGTGCATACCTTCGTTATATCCATAAAACTGCAGTTGCGTCTAGACAACGATGATGCACCGGTGCAAAACCCATACCATACTGCACGCATAGATTGCACAACTGTATCCAACTAAAATAAATCCCTAAAATCCAAAAAAGTTTTGGAAATCGTACAACATAAAAAAATCCAATAATCACCATAAAAAAATGCAAATAACATTGTTGAAATGATCAATCGAAAGTATAAACAGATCAAATTATCTTTAGCCGCACGCGTGGTGCGCCCTCGGTATCTTTTATATGTATCTACTCGATCAGATGACGGTACTGTGCTGCTATCTTATCAGCATAATGAAAATGCATGGAACGCTATCCCTTGGTGTTGGCAGAAAAAAAAACATGGATAAATAAAATTATAGGTAACAGCTGCAAATGAGCCCCGATCTGGATGGAATATAGTAATACTGGGTTGTGTGCTAGGTAGGCATACACAGTCAAGATAAACTTGGCAGGCAAAAAAAAGAAATCCAAAGAAAATGAAAACCACCAGCAAAAGCAACAACAACCACAGGGCAAGGTACGAAAACCTGAGGAGGAAAAAAAAACACCAAAGTGGTTGAAAAATTGAAGCAGCAGCCGCCACGCGCCTTTTGACCAATCCAAATATCCGACGGGGTGCAGCAAATGTTAAATGACAGACTAAACTAAATGGCAGATGTAAAAGTTATTTTTGTAAAAATATACACTCGTATGATGTACATATATTGTAGAAGTTTCTGTATATGAATGTCGGTAGAAGAATGCGTATCTGCATGTATGAATATGTTTTGAATATGAGAGGGTAGTAGATGTCACTTCTTTTTTTGTAGGAGTACCACCATGGAAAGACCACGGTATGGCGTTAATGGGATTACTACCACAATTTCCAATTAATTGGGCAAAATTAAAGCATGTTTTTAAGACATGTTGAAAAGGATTTAGCTGAGTCAAGGGTATTCTTAAGGACTGAATATTTATTTGTATCACTCTAGCCTTAAGCTGATGTATTTTTCTTATACAGGGTGTACCGTTCCTGATGGTAAATACATTAATGGTAGATAGTAGTGTTCATTTGAGTAAAATTAACATGACATGGACACTATCTCTCTTTAACCGTTACAGAGTTATAACATTTTATGTAAATTGTGTGGAAAAGCTGGACTTGCCGACCAAAATCCAAATTTGCCACTCTCCCAATCATTTAATACGAGATTTGACCTCACATTCTGAAACTAAATAAAATTTCATATAAAACAACTTTTTTTGGCTGCAGAAATCGCCGTTACTTAAAAAAAAAACAACTCTTAAAACTTTAAAGAAATTTAAAAATCGATTTTTCATCGGAAATAATAGGCGTGTTTTTTTTGCGTAACCATCAGTGCCGGATTAGCCATATAGCAAAAGTCAGCAAATGCTACGGGCCCCGCGCCTTGGGGGGGCCTCGCGCTTGTCCGTAAAAAAATAACTGTCAAGTAAGATACCATCCAAATTCCAGAAGCGAGCGCTAGCCACACAATACGCTTGACAACAATATTTACAGGGGAGAGACAGTATCTAAACATTGTCTCGAAATGAGCTGGTGCAGTTTGCTGAGCTACTGAAATCAGATGTGGCAGCTGATATTGACATAAAAAAACACGAGGCTCTGGAACTTCAATTTTATAAACTTTTAATGAAAAATTCATTAGAATCGTACTTCCCAATTGTAGAAATAGTACGCATTTACTCGAGTTTGATGATCATGATCACCAACTGCAGCGGAGAACGTTGTTTTTCATAATTCGATTGTGTCGAACGCTGTATGGCACGTTGTGCCGTCCTGTTGGAAACACATTTCGTCCAAGTCCATAGCGTCGACCTGATCCCAAAAATACTCATGGCTCCGTAGCGATCGCCGTTGACGGTTATTGGTGCGCCGTTTTCATCAAAAAAGAAAAATGGGCCGATAACGCCGCCGGTATGAAAATCGCACCAAACAGTTAATTTGTTCGAATGTGTCTCGTGCATCACTTCAGGCTGCTCACTCGACCAAATGCAATTTTGCTTGTTGACAAAACCATCGAGCCAGAAGTGAGTTTCATCCGAAAAGATGATTTTCTTGTGAAAGTCGTCGTCAGTTTGCATCTGGTCCAGAGCGCAATTTGCGAATGTGCGACGCTTAAAGTGGTCGGTTGGCTTCAGTTCTTGAGTCAACGAAATCTTATACGGGCGGAAAGCCAAATCCTTCCGCAAAATTCGCCACAAACTGGTCACACTGATTGTCAACGCCTACGATCGGCGTGGAATCGATATCCTTGACTACTTACGCACACTCTCTCGAACGGCCATCGCAACCTAGTCGCGATAGAACGTGAACTTTGATAAAAAAGTTGAATAATTTGTAAACGTTTTTGAAGCATGTATCTCTCCATGATTAAATGGCAGAGACCAACGTTTCAAAATGAGAAAGAATTGCGAAGCTTACTTCACTTCTATTCGAAAAATGTCAAAAACAAAATGCGTCGTCCCTATTGAAAAACCCCGTAGAAACCGATTTACTTAGAAATATTGATTTGTCTGGTGTTATCTTTAAGTTGCCCACATGAAATCACGAAAAATCTATTTGAAATTGTGCTCTTTTATTTTATACAGTAGAACCACGATTATCGGGACCTCTCGCTCTCTCTCGATTATTCGAATGGGGATGACTTACGACAACAATTAGTCCGGATACTCGAGGTTCAAGTGTATTCTAAACTTTAATACCTAATGCAAATCAAGGGCCCCTTATTCACATTTGCTACAGGCCCCGCGCTGGCTTTATCCGGCACTGGTAACCATGTACGGTCCCTGCCCTGGTTGCGCAAAAAAACGCTCTAGGGCAGCATCCAGGTTAAATTCCGAATCGTGAAGTTGTCTACACTGACGTCAAGTGGTGCGCCTCATATGTGGTGGAAATAAATTACAAATTCGAATGAAATATCAGTTTGATTGTCGGATCGTCTATTTATTGCGACAGCGGACATTTATAAACTTGACGTAGCGCTCTAACTTAACAAACATCATTCAAACGAGTTATTCATCAGTGACAGCTACAAGTGTAACTCTATCCAAATGGGTCGCGGGTTCGATCCCCAGCAAATTAATATCTTTTTTTTCCTTTTTTGTTCCATTGATATTTTTAGTAATCTTATTGAAAATGTATTATTCAATAATAGGCATGGGCCCATCAGAGCAAGACGTAATATTAGTTTACCAATGAATTTGACTGAGTGACAGAAACACAAGCGTGCCAACATCGACATATTACGTTCTACATGGCACCAGAGCCATCTGTGTGTCATGCATGTGGAATTTATTAAGGGGCTATAGCGTGTAGGGCAGCCAACCAAATAAAGTTATCCCGGTTAATGTTGTTGGTGTAACGCGTGTGTTATTTTACCCTACACGCGATCAATTCCCAAAAAACGTGCCTAATGATTATTTTACAAGGGTACTTTGAACTGACAAAACTGCAAAGTTGACAAAAGTTGCCCCATTGTGTTAGCTTTCGAACGGCATATAAATTCTTAGGACTTAGATTTGATAATTTGCGAATGTTACATATTATAGCTTATCATACCTTCAATAAATCTGTGTTGCTACAAATTTGATCCATTCTGTTTGTACCACTTCGAAATTAGAAGTAAAACTTGTTCCGATTCCACTGTTGCTATGAGAGGTGTATGAAATGGTGGACCGATTTCCCCCAAGTCTAGGAATGTAGTTTGGCGGTAAATATGATCAATTAATGTCTACTTTTGTAAAGATATCTTTAGAAATAAAAAGGTTTTTCTTACACAAACTTCCTTTTGTAACGACGCATTTTGTTTTTCCAATTAAAAGACTTGTGTATTAATTATGGAAATGATTTATATTTCTAATGAAAGTACAATCGATGCCATTATTTATGGAATACGATGTCGTTCAAATGTTTGCCGCGGAAGCGCTGTCACGAGTGAATACGCTGGACCCAATTTTCCATGACTCGAGCACACAAATCGGCCGAAATACCAGGAATTTCGCGTTCAATGTTGGCCTGCAGCTCTTCTAACGTTGCTGGCTTATTGGCATAGAGCAGCGATTTAATGTAACCCCAAAAAAAAAGTCCAAAGGGGTTAAATCGTACGAACGGGATGGCCATTCGCGAGGACCGTTGCGTGAGATAACTCGCTCGCCGAACGTGGTCTTCAATAATTCAACTGTGTCGTACGCTGTATGGCACGTTGCGCCGTCCTGTTGTAACCACATATCGTCCAAGTTCATAGCGTCGAGCTGATCCCAAAAATACTCCGATATCATGGCCCTGTAGCGATCGCCGTTGACGGTTGTTGCCCCGCCGTTTTCATCAAAAAAGAAAAATGGGTCAGTGAGGCCGCCGACATGAAAACCGCACCAAAAATTATTTTTGTTGTTGTCTCGTGCATCACTCACTTCAGGCTGCTCACTCGACCAAATGCGGCAATTTTGCTTGTCGACAAAACCACCGAGCCAGAAGTGAGCTTCATCCGAAAATATGATTTTCTTGTGAAAGTCGTTGTCAGCTTGCATCTGATCCAGAACCCAATTAGCGAATGTCCGACGCTTAAAGTGGTCGGTTGGCGGAGAACAGAATACACCTCTAACACGTGTATTATTTAGAATACTTGAGTCTCGATCGCCATACCACAACATATGTAATGCCAACAGGTCCACTGATAAGCGTGTACACTTTCATTACTCATAATGATCAGTTTCGACATTTTTTATTTTTTCAATTTAATGTCCGACGCTTAATGTGGTCCGTTGGCTTCAGTTTTTGAGTCAACGCAATCTTATACGGGCGGAGAGCCAAATCCTTTCGCAAAATTCGCCAGAAACTGGTCGCACTGATATTCAACGCCTGCGATCGGCGTAGAATCGACATCCTTGACTGCTCACGCACACTCTCTCGAACGGCCACGATATTTTTTTGACTTCTAGCATTACGTTGTCGCACAAGCACTGGGACATTATGCAATGTATAAGTTGTTTCGAATTTTTGCACCAAACGTCTTGTTGGACGGTTTTGTCGACCGGAAATTGGCGTAAGCGCGCGGAACTTAGTCGCAACAGAACGTGGAATTTTGATAAAAAAGTTGAATAATTTGCAAACGTTGTTGAAGCGTGTATCTCTCCATGATTAAATGGTATAGACTGACGTTTCAAAATCTGAAAGAACTGCGAAGCCAACTTCACTCCTATTCGGAAAATATCAATAACAAAATGCGTCGTCCCTATTGAAAAAACCCTATAGAAGTTCAATTTCAACCCGACTCGGGAATGTAGCAAAAAAATGTTGAAATTAAATTGGAAAATTATTTCTTTGGCAAATGATCCAACCGTAAATTCAAATAGAAATAAAAAAGGGGACCAACTTAGCATAGGTAAGGGCTGATACGCAAAAGTGATGGTACCATGACAGAAACAGTGGAGGAAACATTGCAGTCGCTGATGGAACTACATTTTCTTGCAAGTTTCGAGTTAAACCAACCATGGGCCCAAATAAACAAGAATCTGAGAGGATAATAACCCCAAATGGTGTCAAAATTACTATAAACTCTTTTGCACCATTTAAAACGGCTGGAATCGACGGAATATTCCCGGCACTATTACAGTGGGGCATGAGTGCTCTAGATGGGATCCGGAACATATTCGTTGCCTGTCTTTCAACAGGCTACATCCCGAAGGCATGAAGAGAGACTAAGGTGGTCTTCCTGCCTAAACTGGGAAAAAAGGACTATACAGAAGCAATGTCCTTCAGGTCGGTTAGTTACATAATTCCTGTTAAAACAATGGAAAGGGTGTTGGGGGACTACCTGGAGAATACCACGCTAATGCATAGTCCTCTGAGTAAGTGCCAACATGCTTATAGAGCAGGCGGATCTACGGAAACTGCTCTACACGAACTCGTTAGAGTTGCAGAGGAAGATTAATAACGGCGGGATCGCTATGTCTACTTTTATGGACATAGAGGGTGCTTTTGATGAAATCCCCTTTACCAAACTAAGAAACGCCCTGACTGAGTGGGGGGTTGATTCTATTATAATTAAGTGGATTGACTCTGTGCTTAAGCAGAGGGCACTAAATCTTAGCAGTGGATATGCCAGAATACGGGGTAAGGTAGTCCGAGGATGCCCACAAGGAGGTGTTCTTTCGGAAAATTCAAGGACACAATTCTAGGTTGCATGGGACAGATTCTCAAAGTAACCGAAGAGTGGTGTAATGAGAAAGAACTAACCATAAACGCTAGTAAATCAAACACTATGATTTTTACTCGTAAGAGGAAAGACATGGAGATAACTCACTTACGGCTTTTTGGTTAAGAAATTAAGATGTCCACGGAAGTGAAGCATCTAGGGGTTACCTTAGATGCGAAACTAACTTAGAATGCTCACGTTGATGAGAAGATCCAAAAAGCAAAAGGATTTTGCATCAATGTAAGAGAGTGTGTGCTCGTAGGTGGGGAGTTTCACCTAAAGCAACACATTGAATTTACACAATGATGGTTGGACCCATTCTAGTCTATGCATCAGTGGTGGCCAAAAGCCATTCAGAATACCACAAAGCAGAAGCTAGATGGGGTACAAAGGATAGCTTGCGTAAGCATATGCGGTGCAATGCGTACCACACCAACGCTAGCAATGGAGGCATTGCTGGGACTACCACCGCTGGACTTATTTATAAAGAAAACGGCGGCGCTTTCAGCAATACGTATGGAAAGGGATGCCATGTGGCATCACTTTGGAACCATCAGCGGTCATAAGAGCATCCTAGACATTATACATGATGAGGTCAGGGAGAGTTTTGTGCCGGTAGAAGGGATGAGTAGACGTAAGGTAGTTGAAAGACTACACAAGACTCACATTATGGATGGAAACATACACCATGAGTGTATGTACAATGACATCAGCATTTTTACTGATGGTTTTTTAAAAGACGGGAAAGCGGGGGCGGGTTTACACTGAAGACTTAAACCTAGCCTGTGCGCTTAGTCTTGGAGAGTATGTGTCCGTATATGTACTAGGCAGAGATGCTTGGCTTGTTGCATATGTTGTACCACCTGCTGCAAGGTCAGGTGCGGGGGAAGAAAATCCTTATTGCATCCTGATCAGACGAATGCTTCAGGCGAACATAAACTCCAAATTGGTTCTAGAGTGTGTCCAAAAGCTGAACACGTGTGCCCCAGAAAATGAGGTTGCACTGATGTTGGTGAAAGGACACATAGGTACAACAGGAAATAAGGCGGCGGATGCCCTAGCAAAACCGGGATCTGCGGCGACTTTCATTGGTGCAGAACCCAGAGTTGATTGAGCGAAGGTCGGGAAGTGGATGGACTCCATGCATCAACGAAAATGGCAGGAGTTAGTCACTTGCAAACAAGCTCGGAATGATGACCATCTCTTTAGGCAGGGAAGCGAAAAAGGTACTCAGTTATAAGCGAAGTTGTCCTAAGTTGGATATCTGCCTTGGTTACAGGGCATGGTAATTTTAAGGCTGATCTGGCCAAGATGAAAATCGATGAAGATGACGTTTGCAGACCATGTCTGGAGGAGGCCGAGACGGCAACACACATTGTGAATGTTCAGCACTGGCTAGCACGAGGTTGAGGATCACAGGCAAGCACACGATAAGTGTGGAAGCCATGAGTGAACTCAGCCTTAAAGACATGCTAGCAATAACACGGGACTCAGTGATGAAGAGAGAGGTCGACAATTATCAATCGGCATCTGGAAATCACTGTAGTCCGGATGGCGTAACGGCTAGCACGTTCGCCTTCTACGCATTGCACCCCGCTTCGATTCCTACTGATTGCGGTAGTTTTCGATTTACGTGTCGGACTATGAGCCCACTCAGCTGTTAAATGAGTACCCATTTATGGGGTCAATAGCTCGGTTGAGCGTGTTGCTGATCACACACCTCTGCACGAGACCGTCACGATCTAGAAAATGAGATGATGCTAACTCATCTCGAGGCCATGTTTCAAATTGGACTGTTGCGCCAGTTATTTATTTTTTTAAATCTGGAAATCACTGATGAGCGGGAAGGGTCGAAAAGGGGTACAAAACATTTGTGGTCTGTTTCGAATACCCCCCGGAATACAATTATTATTATTATTATCCCCATAAAGATAATTTTTATATAATCATGTCTCATTTACTACTCAATTGCCCTAACCCCTTGTGGGGCATAGCGCGTCAACTGTTCCATGTGGCCCACTTGACGTTTCGTTGCCATACACTGGTTTCGGAGAATGCAGTTGCCAGCATGCATCTCCTGCACATCCATGGCCACGAATGTCGACGTGGACGGGATTCGAACCCGAAACGCCGGTAGTCAAACATGAGACTGATGCCTCAACACACTGCGCTACCGGTCGTCCCAAATGTCTCATTTATATCGCAATGAAGATATCTAATTATTGTCTCAAAAAAGATATCTTTCCGAACGCTTTAAAATGATATCTTTATTCTATCCTTTATGAGATAGTTAGATTAGATTTACATTATCGCCAAAATTGTATACTGGGATATTACTCGTATTTAGTTGTCTAACCTAAGTCGGGCAAATACAAAGCAAAATAAATGTAAAACCTACTTTATCCATTTTTGATTATAATAGCCCATTCTTTTTTTAAGTTTATATCAATGGATTTAGTCCATCTTTAATTACCCAGAGTTTCCGAAGTTTCGCAAACGATATATTGTACATACATATACGACCAATAACGAATTCAAAATACACATTCATTCATGCAAAGATAATACGCCCTACTTTGAAAAAATGTTGATAATAAATTTACATATTTTATGTAATTTCCCGCATATGCACCTACTCTTACATTTATACTTTACACAAATTACAAACATAAACAGATTTAATTTATGCACACATTGGAAAAAAAGAATCGGAAATACACAAACGCTGCTTCCAAATGTGCAGTGGAGTTCTTCCATATCTTGCATTCGCTCTCATTCGCATGATTTCGAATCTTGCAAAAATCGGATCTTCTCGAATCCGGGAAATATAATCCTCTTGGCAATAGTGCATCTCTCAGTTTTTGTGCGTATCCCTAAAAATAGATCGGGGGAAAATGATCGCAGTGCAAAATGTGATTTGCATTTTTATGTTTTTTTTTTCTCTAGTTTTGCTTCTCCTGCATCGAAGACAGCACAACATCTGTTCTCGGATGGATGTATTTCTTTCTCCTTAATTTCTATGTGCTGGGCCTCCTTAGGTGCATTGTCCTGACAGTCGATAATGCGAATTGCAAATTCGGCGCTCGATTTCGGACATGATCCTGATGAACTGTCTCTCGAGTTCGATGGTTCGAATAGGAAAGGAAAGGAACCAACCTCCGATTTTCATCGAGGAAGGTACATACGTACATACCTTTAGAGAGTTTTTTTTTCAGCAGATGAATATGTGTGTTTCATTTTTAGGGATGATTACAGTCGACAGTTGCAATGTTTGTACATGTTTTTATTGTCATTTTTTTTTTTTAATTTTTGGATGGTATTAATTTTGGCTATTTAAAACACAAAACAAGAAAAACTCAAATATTTAAATATCAACAAAGATTTAACCGTAAAAAATCATCGAGCATCGTTTGCTGCTCAAATGTAGACCGTCTAGTCAATATAACCGAATTATAGGCTAGACTCCATGTTAGCTGTTAATTTGGGTGCATTGGCGTTTGTTCGGTACGGCAAAGAACGAAATTTGGTGGACTGAACAGTGCTTTTTTGCGTATTGTATTGTAATTGCAAGAATGTTTTGATGACACTATATGTATGTATGTATTTTGTTCCAATCACTATCCTGCACTTGGGCAACAGTTATTATATATTTTTGAAAATCATCATTGTCTTGGCTCTCCAGTGCTATGTTGTGTTTATCTAAAACATATAACACACATTTATTTAGATTGTCGATGTCGTGCATAATGTAAGTTCTTTTTGATGTCCAGCCGCCGTCAAATTTGTAATAGATATACATACTATACATACTGAAAGAACATAATGAAATTATTCTACATATTTTTTTTTATCGAAGAGTAGTTTGTACCCCCATAAAAAATGAAGATAAATATATGTATGTGATGGGACAATGTTTATTCGTATATAAAATTAAAGAAGACCTTTTCCATAGTCCTCCGCGTGGGCGCCCCCTGGTAACGGCAGTGTATCAATTCGCTGACGGCCAATGTCTTAGCGATAAGACAGTTTGGATAAGGCAGATAGCTGTAGCCTGAATGGCTGACGAACCTAAGCGTCTCAGGTTTAGTAGGATGGAATGACTTGCCTAGCTGGACCTGCTACATATGTAGTTGTGTGGGCTCCAGCACGTTTATTAAACCATCTGAAGCAGCTATCTCCGAGGCCATCCCCTGAATGGGGTTAAGCGACGTGCTGACAACTCGTCCTTGCAAAAACCACTCCATGTCAAGAAACCTGGAACAAAAGCCTCGGATTGGACGGATCAACAACGACGACCACGCAAACGACTAAAGGATTATTCTTTCGGATCCTGGAATGTACGCTCCCTGAACAAACCGGGGGCCGAAAAGGCCCTCCTTCAACAGGTCGAAAAGTACAAACTGAGCATTACTGCAGTCCAGGAAACAAATTGGATTGGCAGCGAGATTAATGACAAGAAATCGCACACAATTTTTACAAGTGGCAAACCATCGGGCCGCAAGGAGTTTGGAGTAGCATTTATAGTGAACAAGCACCTCAAACCGCATATTACTGACTTCAAACCCATAAATGAACGGCTGTGTGCGATTCGCATCAAGACTCGATTCTTCAATCTCTGGCTCATCAATGTGCACGCCCCCACTGAAGTTAAAGAAGACGCAGTAAAAGACGAGTTCTACGCCCGCCTTGAAACTCTCTTCGACTCACTTCCAACAAACGACGTCAAATTGCTGCTGGGCGACTTTAACGCGAAAGTCGGAAATGAAAGTTGGCACCGGGGGACCACTGGAGGCCACAGCCTCCATGAAGAATGTAACGATAACGGCCAGCGACTTCTCGACTTTGCCTGCAGCAGGAATCTAGTCGTAAGCTCTACGTGTCTCCCGCATCGACGCATTCACAAGCAGACCTGGAAGTCTCCAGACGCACATACCGTCAACCATATTGACCACGTCCTTATTTGCAGGAGATGGGCGTCTACTGTCATGGATGTCCGCTTCTATCGAGGAGCAAACTGCGACTCAGATCATTACTTGGTGAAGACTACCTACAGATGTAGAATTTCCTCAGTGCACCAATCAAGAATCAGCCCTCCCAAAAACTTTGCGGTTGATAAGCTTTTGAGTGATGCTACAGCGGTGGCGTATACTACCGCCCTTGAGGAAAAACTATCACCTATGCTACACAACATCAACAACACAGGCGTCCATGGGTTCTGGGAAGAACTCAAGGGTACCATCAAGGATGTCGCAGAGAAAGTCGTGGGATATAAAGCCCGGCGAGCGCGAAATGACTGGTTCGACGAAGAATGTAAAAACTCACTTGACGTGAAAAACGAGGCCTACAGACAATGGATTCAACGAGGAACCAGAGCCAGAAGAGAAAAATATGACGAGCTACGGCGAATATCGAATAGAATAATTAGACGTAAGAAACGTAAATACTTTGGCGAGCAGTTGCTGAACATAAACGAAAACTTAGCTAATAGGAACACCAGACAAGCGTAAAAACTAGTAAATACAATTAAGAACGGCTACCAACTCAGGACTAGCCTTTGTAAGGACAAGGATGGAAACATCATCAGCGGCACCGATGGTATTAACAAGCGATGGGCCTCTTATTTTGAAGAGCTTCTAAACCGACCATCTAACATCCCCACACAAGAAGCTCTCGACGATATTGTTGATCTAGGCCCACCCATTCAACCCCCGACAGTAGAGGAAGTTGATCTTGCCTTGCGGTCACTAAAACGAAATAAAGCGCCGGGCGCTGACGAGATTCCAGCTGAACTGCTAAAATTCGGTGGAACGAGTCTAGTTGATGCCATACATCAATTACTCCTGCGAGTATGGGAGAACGAGGAGATCCCAGACGATTGGCGCAGAAGCATCATCTGTCCAATTAATAAAAAGGGAGATAAACTGCGGTGTGAGAATTACAGGGGCATCTCACTAGTTTGTACGTCCTATAAAATTTTGACGAAAATTCTGGAAAATAGAATCAAACCGTACGCAGAACGAGTCATTGGCGAATATCAAAGCGGTTTCAGACCTGGTCGCTCCACAACCGATCAGCTATTCTCAGTCAAACTGATACTCCAGAGGTGCTGGGAATACAACGTAAACGTATACCAAATCTTTGTCGACTTCAAGCAGACATACGACAGTATCGATCGTGGAGTACTGTACAACATCATGCTGCAATTTGGTATACCAGCAAAATTAGTGCGACTGACAAAGATGACGAAGACCAACTCCGTCTCACAAGTCAGGATCCGGAATAGACTTACTGATCTATTTGAAACACGCACTGGTTTGAAACAGGGCGATGGACTGGCACCGACGCTCTTCAACCTAGCACTGGAATACGTTATTCGGGCCATGAATATGGACAACAGCAAGACGCTACTCATCAAGTCGACACAATTAGCAGCGTACGCCGACGACATCAACATCATGTCCCGAAGATTGGCTGACGCAGAAGAACTTCTGCATACGCTCGATACCGCTGCAAAGGAAGTTGGATTACGTATTAACGAGGGTAAAACTAAAATAATGATGCAATCGGTGACAAGGACACCTGTACAACCGAGCATCAATGTGGGGGACCTCAACATCGAGTTCGTGAACAACTTCATTTACCTGGGTTGCAACTTGTCAAGGGACGCCAACGAAACTGACGAAATCAAGCTACGGATACAGTTAGCTAATAAGACTTTTTTCTCGGTTCTCCCCATAATGAAATCGAAGCATGTACACAGAAACACGAAGCTCCGCGTGTACAAAACCATTATACGACCAGTGCTATGCTATGGCTGCGAAGCATGGACCCTAACTCAAGCCTCCGAAAACATGCTAGACACTTTTGAACGTAAGGTTCTACGGTGAATTTTCGGGGCTGTTTGCGATCGAGATGGATGGCGCATCCGGTACAACCATGAGTTGTATGAAATGTACGATGAGCTGCAAGTCTCGAAAATCGTCAAACTACAACGACTTCAATGGGCAGGGCATGTACAAAGAATGGACAATGATCGCATGCCTAAGAGAGTAATGAATGCAGAACGAGTCGACGGAGCGAGACTGCGAGAACGACCGAGATCTCGTTGGGAGAGCTCAGTAGGTGTGGACGCCGCGCAGCTGCTGGGCTCCCAAAATTGGAGGACGCGGTCACGTGACCGAGATAATTGGAGGACAATGATCCAGGCGCCAAGGCCCGACGTCAGGCTGTCGCGCCACGATGATGATGATGAAAATTAAAGAAATTACTAAATAAAAAAAATGTTTCTACTCCTCAGGGGGGTGTGGGGTTGTTTGCCAAATCTCATGTAGGCAATGAGTTTCCGTTGTTCTGAAACACCAGTATTCAACATTTCGTGAAGATCGAAGTGAAACTACAGATAAAACTCAGGATTCATTTTAACGGGTGTGAAAGGAGGATGAGTGTGGTTTTTCATGTAGACAATGACCTTACTTTATTCTCTGAAAAATAAAGTGGGTTGGGTCATTGCGAGTCTAAGTCAAAAACTACTCAACCTCTCCACTACCACACAAAATTAATCAGCTTTAAGTCAATTCTTCCTGTCGCTTGGTTACGTTCACATCATGGATCCACTCATCAGGAGCTGCCCTAATCCATGGGAGAAGCAGCTCGGATGAAAATTCGCATTCGTGTCGTGTAATGCACACTATATAAGGTGTTAGTATTGCACTCAGGGATGTATTCCGATTTAGGTCGGAATATAAACCTGGCTGAGTGGAGCTGCTTCACCCGTGGATTAAGGGAGCTCTTGATGAGTGAAACCATGGTGTCGACGAAACCAAGCGACAAGAATAATTGGCTTAAGGGGCTATACCAGTGTGAACGCTGAAAATTTGGGTGATTGTCGGGTATTTTTTGGAAGAAAAGTTCTGAATTAAATGTTTCGAAAAATTAAGAACATACACACCGCACTTTGAAATTCTTCAAAAGTAATGAGTCGTTAATTACCTTCCTAGAAATCGTTATGGTATGTTTAATAGTACTTTGTAGAGTGGGTATAAATAGCTCTGTCAATATTATCATGGTCCTTATTTGTTTTTGAAGATCTAGTGGGTAAAGTTTAAAAACATGCCCGATACCAAGAAATTGAGTATTGAACAAAAGGCGAGAATTGTGGCATTAAAAGAAGTGAGTAAAATGTCAAAACGAGAAATTGCGCGAGTAATGGCCTGCAACGAGTCAACAGTGCGATGATTTTTAAAAAGTTATTCCAACAATGAAAATAGTCCTTAAATCGTTATAATGATAAGAAAAAGTCAGCTGAAGATATTCGGAAAAAATTATTATATAAATGAAATGACAAGACTCTAAAGAATGCAAATACAAGAATTATTCTATCTAATCTTCTACTCAAACATGTCTTGGAACAAAGGAATTGAAAATGTGAGTGCAGCGATTTTTTTTTGTCACTGGGAGTATTTGGCTATATTTGACCTATATTACATTATTTTTTAATAGAAAAGTATTGGGATCCAAGCGACTTATGCGGATTCGGAAGCCCAAAAAAAATTTCCTCCACTGCTGACATGACTCCGGCCGATTGAGTAGCTAAAACTGAAAAAGAAAAAAAATGCCGTTAAACTGGAAGGTATTTCCTGTACAATGACGTAGGATTTTCGAAAAACATCAAAATCTATTTTAACAAAATGGCGTAGGCATGAAAAAAAGTCTAATTTCTTGCCTATAAAATGGTCGTTTTTTTCAATGCCAAATCGTCAATATTCATCCACGACACACGTGAAGGACGGCCAAAAACCGCAACCACACCGGAAACCATCCAAAAAGTGCATGATATCGTGTTGGACGATAGGCGAATGAAAATGAGTGTTATTGCTGAGGCTGTGGGGATATCGGAAGAAAGAGCGCGAAACATCTTGCTCAAAGAATTTGAGATGCGAAAGCTCTGCGCAAGATGGGTGCCGCATTTGCTGAATGCCGATCAAAAGCAAATGCGCAAACGATTTTCGCAGCAATCTTTGCACCGATTAATCTGGATCCGACCGATTTTGTGCGGCGATTTGTCACCATGAATGAGACTTGGGTCCACCACTACACGCCAGAAATGAAACAGCTGTCGAAGCAGTGGGTGGAAGCCGGTGGTTCAGCGCCAAAGAAAGCGAAGTCGATCGCATCTGCCGGAAAGGTCATGGCCAGCGTGTTTTGGGATGCGAAAGGGATCTTCTTAACTGATTACCTTGTAAAAGGCAGAACAATAACAGGTGAATATTACTCCAAACTTCTTGACCAGCTGGATGCCAAAATTTGCGAGAAGAGGCCATTCTTCAGGAAGAAAAAAATCATCTTTCACCAGGACAACGCACCTGTACACAAGTGTGCGTTAGCGATGGGCAAACTACGGGATTTGGGGTACGATTTGCTCGACCATCCCCCCTATTCTCCTGATTTGGCACCCTCAGACTTCCATCTGTTCCCAAACTTGAAGAAATTTGTTTCTGGGAAGCGCTTCGCATCCAATGAAGAAGAGAGGGCCGTATATTAATTTTTTCACAGCCTTCCAGGCTCTCACTTTCGAGAAGGAATACTGATGCAGAAACGCTGGACCAAGTATCTTGAAGTCAAGGGAGATTATGTAGAAAAATCAAATCATTTTTTAACTGAAAATCGTAGTCTTTCATTGCCATGCCGAGAACTTTTCACCTTACCCTCGTATGTCGGATTAACTGGATAAAATGGCAACCGGACTGAGTGTACTCTCTGATATAACTTAATTTTCATCCCCACAGAAATTATAATTTGATGTTGCGGGGGGGGGGGGGGGGGTCTCCAAATTAAACTTTGCGGAGGCCTCCAAAACCTTCTGCACACCCCTGGTGATAAAGTGTAATTTTTCTCCCAAGCCTCAAAATCAAAAATTGACGTTTTTTGACTATCAGTTTTGACTATACTACTGAGTTTGATCGTTGTTGAGTGCATTTGACGCAGAATTTGACACTATTTAATTTACATCCTAAAAAGTTTTTCGATCTGAGGCACGATTTAGAAATTATGAGGAGAATATTTAAAAAAAAGATACAAAGTATCTACACTGCATGCAGATACATCGGAACATGGATTTGTCTATGACTACCGACTGCGTGGAACCTGTTGTGTTGAAGATGTCGACGTAAGTTTTGTAAAGATCCCAGTATAGTTATACTGGATGAAATCATTCGAAAAAACACGTCCCACGCTTTCGGTAGGCATAAGACATATCCATGTACCCATGTATCTGGTGGCAGTGTAGATACTCGTCATAAATTCTGCTTTGCTTTGCCCTGTCCGCTTGGGCTCCTTTCTCTCGCGGGATCGTTTCGTTTTCGTTTGCATCGCGTGAGTGCAATATTCACCTCCTCTCGTGCATCCTGTTCCATCTACCCGTTCGGTACAGTTTGCAGACTGCAGGCTATCGACATTTCTCTGAGTACGTTTCTGCTAATCGCAATCACGCTTCCCACCATCTTTTCCCAATCGGACGTGTATTGTGTTTGTGTATCTATTGCCAAATCGCTCCCACACTATCCGTCTCATCCCGCCCCTTTACTCGTAATCAACAGTCCGGGTCCGGCACACACAATCCGTTTTTCAAGTAACGCGTGCGACTCTATGCGATTGTGTCCGGCAAACATTCCAACACACGCACAAAGAGAATGCACAAGAAAAATTTTGGAATTTTTGCAGAAGAGGGGGGGGGGGGGGCATTTGATCTTCTGCAGGCCTCTGAATGTATTGTACATCATGTCACGATGAGCTGCCCGGAACTATAACATCCTGCGACGAATATTTCTCTATTTCGGGGCTTGGGAGATTTTAACTCACGCAGTACGAATCCGCCATTTTGTTTTATGATACGTTTATTGCATGTGTGGTGGGGGCCCACATTGTGGGCCAGTCAGACCTCAAATCGCCGCCATTGCAAATGCACAAACGCAGTAGCTGGATCAGACGATTTGGCTCGAATGAACTTCATCCGCTCTCGCTCATCTTCGGGGGCGGGAACTATGTACACTCTCTCAAATTGCGTCTGCGCATGTCCAAATGTTAGTCGAACTGACTACTTGCTACCTTTTCTGGGACCCTAGTGATTCAGATAGTACAACACGGGCTATTTTATTAAATGATGAATGGGAATTGGCGGAAATTGAAGGTCATTGAAAGTCCGCCCGTTCACCCGTACACTATATTATTTTTTGCCGTCCACAACGTCAACTTTTATCGCTATCAAATCAACATCCCAACATGTACACACAGGATCCCTGCAAGCGCACCGCCCGCGCGGATCTACAAGCAACAGCCATGCACAATGACCACTTCACTCAAACGACATGCGCAACCAGAAAAGAAAAATTTTCAAAGGGCTTGTTTCCTCTTCTGACCCCCGTGTAGAAAAACAGACATTTCGTGTGACGGACAGATTTTTAGGATGACCCCCAGCTATAAGACATATCCATGTCAAAAAGGCTAAATTTTGTTCGGTTTATCGTCTGCACAGCCGCTTTGCCGCGGAGTGCAAGATGGCTCCATCTCTTAAAATGATTGTATGGGGACCACCAACAGTCATATCAAACGGCATTTCTCTATCATATTTCGCAAGGTCAAATCGCCTACCGTCCCTACTATATACTATAGCACATTAGACAATATCCATAATTTTTTTTCTCGCAAATTTGACTACGAGCAAGTTTAGATAGATAAGATTATCTAAACCGATAAAGTATTGTTTTTATTGAATCCGCGTGAAGATATCAGTATCATTTCTTCCCCAGATCGAATGTCCATTAATTTCACCTCATCTCTTGGTTCTTGTGGCAAAATTCTCATTCGCATCTCTGTAGCCCATATGGTGGACTTTCTAGATATAGTACATAGTCGTGAGTAAGAGTATCTTCACCTACTCGCCATCAAGATCCGTCGATCAGCTGGCCGTATGTTATATGTTACCTGTACACACATGTGAGTGAATTCAGGTAAAGAGATGTGCTTGATACTACCTCAGGTATGACGAAGTGCTACGGCCCGAAATCCCAACAACACAATAGCATTGAAGACTCATCGTCGGGGCTTCCTCGTTCTGTATTGCACTTTGTACGGGAACACGTAGTTTGTTCCCTATATATGTACATATACGAGTATACGTCTCAACCCCATGGATCCATTGTATAAATCCCAAATCGAACCCTGTCAGACTGTCGCAACGGTAACCTGGTGGAAACCCGCCATGCCGTTGGTATAGCATCCCTGCGACCATATTGAGTTCTTCTTCGTCAGCCGGACTGCTGTGCTGCTGCTTCGAAGGTATCGATGCGATGATTGTAGCGTTGAGCTGATAGTGCAATCAGTTGAGTTGAATTCGTCGAGGAGGAAGCATCTATCGCTCCGCGGTCTTCCAATTTGCTTCACGCGTAACGCTATTGTAAAACGGGGGGTATGGCACCGGTGCCTTGGTCGGACTTTCAGTTTGGGGTGAAATTTATTTCAAAGGGTTGTTGCTGGTTGTGAGGGACATACAGAAGGATAGAGTGAAAAATCGTAACGTTTCGGAGGGTTTTCGTTAATTTCGTTTAAATAAGTACGTATTGGAATAGTGAAGTTTCGACTTTTGTGCAAAGAAAGTGTGCCAATAGGAAAAACAATCCAAAATTTTGGATTTTAAGTGATTTGGATTAATTTAAAAAGTTTTTGTTTGTAATTTTAAAAATTACAAAAAGTTACAAGGTGCTCCTATCGTGGCAGATACGCAAGCACCGAATCCTCATCATAGTCTACATATCTTCGAACGAGAGAAGGAATAATTTACATGGGTTTGTCAGAAGTACAGAGCGGTACCGACCCGTGCCACTGCAAACCGGAAGTACTACCGCTCAAACGGAAAATGCATATTTTGAAGAAGATCAAAAAACGCTTTGGACTGGGTTAGTATCTTCTTTTTTTCTTAAGAAATTGGCAATGAAAATAGCAGGCTGGAGTCCACTGACCCAAAAATTGGTCTATGGATTTCATATTTCAACCCCTTGTCAAATAAGATTATTTGGATTCTGTATTTATGATAATGTGATATCTGGGAGTGAATATTTTTTTTTGTTTCTCTGATTGTTGTGCTTATATCAGACGAAAAAAAAACATTACTAGCCGTTAAAACTTTACGATAATGGGGAGAAATCCGTGAGAAATATTTTATCAAGATTCATAGGAATATTTCGTTTCCGCTTGAAATGCGATAAATCGTATAAGAACAATCGGAATCACTCCGTCTTTAGTGCTAAACAAGTCAGCATCTTAACCATGATTAATTTTTTCTGTAAAATGCTCAACGCCAGCTTACAATACAAGCATACGTTAAAACAAGAAAAAGATAATAATTTTTATTGTATATCTTTTGCCCTCCAGAAAATGTATTAAAAGATTAGGTTCTTGATTCCAATTTTGGACCTTATGCTAAGCGTTTCTTATAATGTTCTTAGATAAAATTCTCGAGTTTTTGTGTTAATTAAATAAACAGATGAAATCATGTAAATTACATAAGCATCTTAAATTTCCTCGTTCTCAGTTGTCGGACTGACGTAATGTATCTTTTTCCCTTTGGTTTTGAATATTTTCGTATCAGGCCAAGGTTTTATTAAATTCTGGAATTGGTTTAGTTGTATCGATTTCGCTGATATATGTAGCTTTCGATACTAGGCCTGCTAGGGTTTTGTAGTAAAAACAAAACCTTTATAAAACCGGTCAAATGTTTGTCTGGCCATCGACCATCTCACGAAGGGCTGAAACTACATACTTACATGAAATTTGGTGGGAATGTTTAGAAATGTTATAATTCGCTGGAGATAGCGATGCGTCGTAATAGGCTTTAAGAAGCCCCTTAGAGGGGAAGTGAATGCTAAAGAAATATGTTCGTCTGGTATAGTCATGAGAAAGATACTACTGAGTACATTACATTTTTGACATTTTCTTCAATGTTTAAGAAAGGATAAAAAATGGAGAGGAGAAAAAATGTGATCATAATTTTTCCCACCACCCTTTCAGTTAGCACCCCCTGCATCCCTTAAACACACTCAAAGTTAAAAATGTTTATGGCCAATGACAATCAACACTGTAGACATTATTAGCCGCGTTTGTTTCACTGGATTTTTGTCTAAGTCCGATAACGAGTGATAGAAAGTCACGGATCGTTATACAGATGCTTCGCCGCGTGGGGGCGAATTGCGGACTCAGTATACATTTAAATAGGGGCGAAACAAGTTGACGTTCAACCAATTCCCTTTCAACTCTGTTCCGGTGAGATCCCATACGAGACCTGGATCAAAGCCGGTCTGTTGTTTGGTATAAAAATGGATCACAGACCGAGTGAAACGAAAACGGCTAATGTCCCCAAGTTTCGTAACAAGTGAGTGATATTTTAATAACAGTACATTCATTTAAAGTTAGGTGTTTCGGCACTATCCATACAGGAAAAACAACTCTCGGCCTCATAGGTGCATAGTACTACTTGCATGATGTTTTTCGTAATGCCTATTGCAATTGTAGTACGACCTCGGTAATCGCAACTAATAGAAATGAAGACAGCTGCAATTACCGAGTAGTGGCCGTGGTCGTTCGGTCACCGCTCTACGGTACTAATCTAGAGCTTGAAGTTCAAATCTCGGCGCGATCAGAAAACGGCCTGTGGGTACTAATAGAACTCTCACAATGCTCCGAGCTTGTCAGTTTAAAGACGGCTCAGATAGGAGGTACATGCTAGCAACTGCACTTCCGAAAAGTAGATATGCTATCGAAACGTCAACAAGGCAAAGAAATGGTAGAGATGTTGACGCGCCTATGCCCCTGGAGGGGTCAAGGGAATTAACGAATGTTATTCGCCTTTCCGGCCCAGATTCAGTATTACAGTAATCCCTCGTTTATACGAACCCGATTAACACGAACATTTGGTTTATGCGAACCATATCTTTATCACCCCGGTTAAATTCAATGGTTTCAAATGAAGCATCGCCGGTAAACACGAATTATTCGCTTAACACGAACTGCGAACTCAATTTTGTAACTACAATACAAAAATCTGGGTTAACACGGATTTTATTGTTGACGATGGAAACGAAAAAAAGGAAAACGCCATTAGAAGTTTTCGTGTTTCTTACACCCCGGAAATGTTGATCGACGAACTATAAAACTGGGATAAACTGAAGTAAGGTAAGTTTTCGTCCAGGAGTAACTACAAAAAAGTAAGATTGGCGGGTGCATCTTATTTTTTCGGAGTACTTACCTTTCAGTGGACGAAAACGTGTAGTTTACCCGACGAAGAAGAGCAGGAATGAGTACACCAAGAAGCAGAGGCACAGCGAGCGACCGAGAAAATAAAAAAAAGCCAAATTGAAGTGAAGTTATTCGCAACAAAACAGTTGGCTGTTAAGTCACAATACGCTCAGTATGTATATCATCTGGCTACCTGGTCAGGGAGCTACGCTTCTAGCACGCCTTCCGGTCAACTGTTTGGTATAGAGAATGGCGGGCCTACAATTCTCTCCATCCCAACACAATAAAATGATTCGCGAAAGGATCGAAAATAGGCGAGGGAAGGGTGCGAGCATTGTTCGCCCTGGACACAGAATTCTTACCCAATGGGAAATTTTCCCCACTATCTTTCACGCAGAAGTTACCGTCATAGAAAAATGTTCGCGACAAATGCTACATTAACAGAACCATAAGAAGCTTCACTGATAATCAAGAGGCTACTATGACGCTGACTAATACATCGGTTAACTTATTGTTAGTAAAGTCTTGTGAAGATATCCTTAACATCACTGAAGCCTCAAATAACCTCACAATCTACTCGGTCCCTGGGCACCCTGACTTTGTAGGCAATGAACAAGCAAACGAGGTTGCCAGACGGGCATCTGCAGTCCGCTACAGTGGCCCAAATACTTTTTCCGGCATACCAATCTGCCGTGTCAGAAAAAAATATACATTAAATCATTTACAACTGAATGCAGTATGTGTCAAATATTCGAATTTTATGCTTTTTTTTAATGTAAGTTTGGAACTTGCAATTTCGCCTTAACATGAGTGGCTAAGCATCTGCAGGAGTAGGAGAGTTCATCTCCTAATGGCATCGGACACTACAAAACCCTCGGATTGCAGGCGAAGCTCTCTGCTTTTCGGTTTCATTCATTTATCTTTGTCGCAACAGTCAGGGATGATTGAGTATGTTTATACATATATTTAATAAAAAAAATGATAATAGCTAATGGATATCGAATATATTGCTTTGCGTGGTGGTGCTTAATTAAGGCAGGTTATTGTTTAGTACTGGATATTTGAGAAATATGTATGTACATTATGTACTTCCGTATTGTATGACAAGTATATCGATTTAATGTAGAAAGAAGATCGATGTTAGGGAATTTCAGGGAGTTGGGGCGATTGTCTGTGTAGTTTATCCAAAGTCAAAACACATGATTCATTCCTTTTATTTTACTAAAACAGTTATTTTACGAATGCATGCACGTGATTTGGGAGCGATGTGCTCTCTAAGCCTCATTTTAACCGATTCAAAAAAAATACTTTAACGATAGATATTACCTTTGCTCTAATCCCAATAGTATGGCATAGCGCGTCAACTACATACTCCCATATGGCTTAGTTGACGTTTCGTTAGGATAAACTGGTTTCGGAAGGTGCATGTTGCTAGCATGTACCTCATGTCATGCCCATTTTTTTATTTTTGTTTTTTTTTTTTTTTTTATTAAAACACCAATGTAAATTGGCATAAATTTTCAAAAATAATTATAATACAATACAATTAGCCGCATACCTGCGACAAGTAGGGAAAGTTAGCTTATTGTTACGCCCCACACCACAGGGGGTATACGACACAAACATCCATGGCCAAGACGTGTACAGGACTCGAACCCGTAACTGAGACATCGGACTGACGCCTCAACGCACAGAGCTATCCGCCGTGGTATATAGTGCCATTCAAATGTGGAAAATTGACACCGAAATGGACACTCTGTCTCTAATCCTTGCAGATTCATAGCATTTTTTTTGTAAACTGTGTCAAAAAGCTTAACTTGCCGAACAGAATCAAAATTTTCCACTCTCACAATCGCTTAATCCTAGGTTGGACCTCACTTTCTGAAAATACATAAAATTTCATATAAAGCGACTCTCCCGGTTGCGAAATTCGTCGTTACTTCAACGATACAACTGTTCAAACTTTGAAGAAATTTCAAAATTGATTTTTCATTGAAAATTCAAATGATAATTTTATAACGGTACTTTGAACTGACAAATCTGCATCTGCATCTCGGCTTTCCAACGGTAGATTTCTTTGATACATTTGGATTTGTTTTTTTTTTGTTTTTTATGTTAACACCAAAGCTTAGGGGATACCCTTTAATGCAATAGCGTAGCTTTAGTAGGTGAGGAAATTAAGGTAAGAGGGGATGGATGGGTTGAGCTGGATTAGACGAAATTAAATGACGGTGGGCATTTTGTTTAAATTTCTGCAGGTCGTAACTGCAGGGGAAAACAGATGATGGTAAAGCGTTCCACATTCGAGTTGTTCTGCATACGAAAGAGTCATAAAATTTCGGGTTTCGGCTGACACTAGTTGCGATGGTAAGATGATGGGCACGACTTGACTGCCTGGTGTTGCGTACAGGAAATGCAACATCGGCAATTAAACTACTTATTTCAGCAGAGCAGCGGCGGTTGATAAAAAAGTGATAGACAACCAACGTTCAAGTGGTTTTGAATTTGAAAGCTACCAAATTTTTCAGGTTATTCGTCGATTGCCCTGTGTTGTAAAGAGTTCCAAATATTGAACCCAGAGCACAACAGGGATATTCATCACTATGAGTGTTCTGCCTCAAAAATCCGTATACTATTTGTCCTAACTCCTATTGGGCATAGCGCATCAACTGTTCCACGTGACTCAGTTGATGTTTCCTTGACAACTGGTTACGGACGATACATGTTGCTAACATGTACCTCCTGCCCATTTAGCTGCCTACCTGCGACAAGTCGGGAAATGTTGTGGCTTACTTTTATACCCACACATGGGGAAGATAACACAAATATCCATGGCCACAACGCGACGCAACGTGGACGGGACTCGAACCCGAAACAGACTGACACCTCCACCCACTGAGTTATCGGCCGCCCGCCCCGCCACAATGTGCTGGTGTGAGTGACACGGACTCATAATTGCCCTTTGGTTGTAAGTCTTTTCCAAATATAAATATTCATATAGATAATGCAGACGTCTGGCGCGGATGGCTATTATTTTTGTCCTTCTTAAATCGCTGGATAGCACGGCCAAATTTCTCGATTAGGTTTTCGCTGTCGGGTTTTATTATTCGCCAAAAAAAATAATGTTATTGCAAAGAGACCAACAAATTGTGGCATTAAATTATGCAAATATGTAGTAGAAATAAGTTATTTGGGCTTATTGCTTCCCTAAAAAAATACGTAATCGTAAATAAACAAAATATCATTTATTTCCTGATTCTCTTATTTACATCTTTTTTTTTGCCGATAAAAATAATATAAAAAGTCGAATTCTCGCAAAAACCCAATAGTTTTCTTAAGACTCTTCAACAAACCGCCAAATGTTTATCTTTCCTAAACACCCTCTGCCAAAATTTTCTGTAATCTACCTACCCGGAAAATAGGTGATCGGGTGGGGCGAACAAGTGTAAATTTAAAGTTGGCTTGAAGTTAACCCTCATGTCAACACGTTAACAATTCGAAATTGTTGTCGGACTGTACTCGGAATTTTGTTCTCTATCAATATTTATCAAATTTAGCTGGTGCTGCATCACACCCATCGGCATGTTGTCAATTCATTTTTTTAATATTTACATTTCAATTTTCGCCCCAAGAGTCGACGTATTTTAATCTGGAATTAGTATTCGTAATGTTTGTATGTATCTTCTTAATTCAACACGCATTTTTTGTTCTCTATGGTTAGATATTAATTTTTATGAATTTTTCTTTTTTTTTTGCCGAAAAAATAGCAAAGAATAAATAGATAATATTGACGAGCTTATCAGTTCTTTTTGGGTCACTTTAGTTACGGGGGCTTATGCTTTTATATCCTATTGATTTTGTGATATTATAGAAATGTCATTTTTATTATCGCGAAATATCGAGGTGTTCTTGTTTGGCAGTTTGTTATGTGGTATTTAAAAATAAATAACTGGCGCAACAGTCCAATTTGAGCCACGGCCTCGAGATGAGTTAGCATCATCTCATTTTCTAGATCGTGACGGTTTTTGTGCAGAGGTATGTGATCAGCAACACGCTCAACCGAGTTATTTACCCCATAATGGGTACTCATTTAACAGCTGAGTGGGCTCATAGTCCGACACGTAAATCCCCGGAATCGAACCGGGGCCCAGTGCGTTGAAGGCGAACGTGCTAACCGTTGCGCCATCCGGACTACACTACTGTGGTATTTCGATCAGATATATTGGATTCTGCATGCTCTGGCTGTTCGGCATTGGAAACGAATCCAGGTCTAGAGTTGAATAGATGATTGTTCCTGCCACTTGAAAATCCCGATCCAGGAAGTGGCATATTGTATGTTTCAGTGGGATTATCAGCTTGATGTTTTTCACCCACAAACAAAATTTCAATCAAATTAAATCAACCGTTTTGTTTGTCGTGATTATATTTTAAACTGTAACTTTGGGCCCAATGTTCAAAAAGCTAGTGCGACGAAAATTCTTTAAAGTGCTCCTTAAAACCTTGGAGGTGCATGCTATGCTGACAATTGCCCCATCCGAAGTTTGAATGCCATCATAACGTCATGACTTCTTGACGTAGCCATGCAAGAGATGTTGGCGTTTCCATACCCCCGGAGGGTCGACGTGCTCGGTAGCCGTGTGGTCACGGTCACTATTCTAAGATGCTACATCTAAAGAAACGGAGGTTCAATCCTCGGCGCGTTATAAAAAAAAATGCCTGTGGGTACTGCTAGAACTCCCACAGCGCTCCGAGCTTGTTAGTATAAAGACAGCTCGGACAGGAGCTGCATGCTAGCAACATCACCATTCGAAATCTATATGCTATTAAAACGTGAAGAAGGCATAGTAATGCAAGAGATGTTGACGCGCCCGTGCTCCTGGAGGAGTCAAGGCAATTAACATGCTATTACGACCAGTGATGAAATACTGCATACTTGTATAAAGACCAAAAAACCAATGCTGGTCATGGAGATGTGCAATAGACCACGAACGTCACGTTTTATGAAACAAGACCCAGAGTTCGACTCATTTGATATACAGAAGAATCTAAAAGGGCAGAGAGAACATGTGCTGGATTCGCTGGACTGAAGACCAGGATCTTAATCGCTGTCCGCATTTCAAGTTGAAATTCACGCCATTGAGTTCTTCGCCAGGGAGATTCTATTGTACTTCGGAGGTTTCGTGGATTTCGCATTGCTATCTGCACAAATAAACGGATTAGTTTACTCTCGTCTTACAAGCTCTTATCGAGCATGATGAAAGAGTACTTTGAGATCCCCAGTATATGGCGGCCACCAATCAAGTCACTCTGTATTGGAAACCAGGCCGCCAAGCGCCGCCATGACATTGATTGAAATGAGACTAGGAATGAATTCGCCTTCTTCATCTTCGAACTTTTATGAGTTAAAACCCATTTACCCATTTGGCCCTTAGCTAGAACGCTGGTTAGAGAATAGTTTACTAATAAGCGCGGATAACACTGAACGGGAGTGCTGTAATTGAAAGAGCTAGCTAGTACCTGGCATTTTTTGGATATAGATCTCATTGAAGGCTACCTGTGTGATACCCATTGGGACACCACTAGGTTAGATACCACTTCCAGATGGGTCTGTCCGACGAAATATAATATTGTCTTTGCTAGGGAGACGTACGTCGATCCCATTAAACGCTTTCTACGCGGATGCCCAGCAGTTGCCTTGGAAAATGGGAACTAAACAGGATGACTTTTGCGAAAGGCCTACTGGTCATTTCGTTGTGACTCTTGTCCCCTGTGATGATCTGTGAATATTTTTCTCAATTTCACGCCAAATTTTGCGTTGCCTAGTACAATAAATAAACTTCAACTAATTTCGTCCAAAGTAAATTGTTTTTTGGTTTCCTTTCAAACCTCTTTTTTTTCTTCAACCTTTGTTTTTGTAAATGATCATGCAACGCCGATAGATTTTGTGACGCAAAATACAGTTCAATACACTGCAAAAGTGTAAAAGAGACGTGAGGAGTATATTAAACTTAGGCGCGTTGTTGAACTGTATATATTGTATTTTAATAACAAATTTTGGTGTGTTTGGTAGTGGATAGCGAGGTTGAGTCATTTTGACTCAGACTCTCAATAACCCACTCCACTTTATTCTTATACATAACCTTATTGTATAATAATAAAATTATTATTATTTTACGAAAAAACTACGAACATATTTCGAATAGATGTTTCGCAGACATAGACATTGGACCATGCTTAGACGTTTTTAGAAGTGTCGGTGCATCTGCGTCTAATTTTTATTTGTCAGCTATATAACTGGTCTAAATTGTGATTTTAGGTAAGGCTGACGATAATCTCTTATCTAATCTGTCAGTTGAGTTAGCTTTGACGCCAATTGTTCAAATTTTGTAAACAAAATAGATGGACAGTATTCCGAGCTGTGGAGCTCATCCCGATATGAGAACCCACTTACATTAAAAAACGGGTAGCCGGGCATATTTTTCTGTAAAACAATAGCTATGCTATCCCCGGATGAACTAACGCCCCAATAAATTATGAACAAAGGGCCCCTTTTTAGGGGTGATTGTTAATCATCATGTTCCTCCAATTCAAAATGAAGAATTACCAAAAAAAGATGAATTTTGACCCCCAAATTCACACAACACACTATTCCGCACTTTAATTATCCCCCTATTCCGGACTATAAGAAATAATTCATAGTAAATGTTCCAAAAACACGCAAACACAGAGACTATTGTTATTAACAGTCTATTGTGTTGGCTCAGCTCGCTCCGGGCTTACAGGATCACAACCCTCAGTATCGCACAAACATAAACGCTCACGCTTTGCTCACTCTGGGTACAACAACCGTGCAAATAGCTAGCTTTCTTTTTCAAAATTGAAATACTAGGACGTCAAATTAAAGTTATTTCGCTTGACGGTATTACACTCCATGACAATTTTGTACCGCCTAAAGCTGAAATCCACTTGTCGATGAGTGGAGTGAAGAGTTGATACCCGCTTTAGGTAGTACAATCCTACCATATATGCATCCGAACAATAGCTTCATGCTGAAAAATCTAGGCTCGTACTGCTTAAAGCGGAAATCTACTTGAGGAGGCCCAGAGTGGATATTCGCTTTAGGCAGTACAAACATCATAACAATAACTTCACACTGAAAAGCGTTACGTTCGGAACGCGCGTTGCGAGGATTTCAGGTTCCTGCGAGTGAAAACATTTATTACATTTTTTTTTAAATGCATTTTTGGGGTCATTGTTCATGTGGAACTTTCCCTCAAACTAAAATCACATTGGAAGAATCACCCCAATCCCATACAATTTTTTGGAGGGATAGCTCACTTGGGGGGCGGGGCAATTGTCGGGATAATTCGAAGAGCCTTAAACAACTCGCGAATATCAGTTATCAAATTTCACCGCGCAAAATTGACTACTGACAAAAAGGATGAATATGACAGCATGTGTCATTTCTGAACTGTCAGCATATGCTGGTCCCAGTCAGCGGAGAAATGTTTGTGATGGCGAAAATTACATGTGGCACAACATATTGTGTCCATCAGAAACTCAGTGGAGAGAATTCATAAATCAATTTCGCAACAGTAGGTCAACCGCTGTGTGTCATGAACTTAGCCATTAATTTTTAAATTTTTGATTTAAAACTGACAGGAAGTTTAACCACACGTTCCGGCCACGTTTCCAATTGATAAGTATAGGGTAAGCGCAATCCAAATATTCTATAAAATATATGGGGTTTTCCCGCCTAAAAACAATGTCGATCGTTTTACGTTAAACGTTGATTCATACATTACTTAACGTGAGTAGAATGACATTTAAAAGTATTTAACTACATTTCCCAACATCTCACAACTGATAAGGTGTAAGGCGGAATTATTCCCGGAACATACGAAATAAGCAAACATTGTATCGTTTTCAGTAAACCGCCACCATAGTACATATTCCATAGACGGTTTATATCTTTGTATCCGTAATTGTAGTAAAAAATATCTAATCGTTGTTATACGATCGTGGGTTCTGGACGGCGTAGATACTTTCTTACACCGGATTAGATCCTTATGGGAGAGGTACAATGCCTTAAACTGTACACAAAGAATCATTTAATTTACTATGGCCTTACATCGGCATATGCAAAACATGCACTTACCATCTCTTAAGCCGCATCACATTTCGCAACCAAATTCAATGGATACCACGCAAAGGCAAATTCAGCTTAATAAATCTCATAAATGACTTTGATTGTATGCCATGCCAAGTCAACCCGATTCATTTACTCTGTCTCTCCACTGCGCCTGTCTGTCTTTCCCACGACATTAAATTGTTAATAATATTTAGTGTGTCTACAAAATCTAGTCAAGCGCAACTTCTTTCTTCGACGGATGCGATGATGGCATAGCGCTAGCTAGCCTACAAGCGGTTCATCCAACCAGCTTGCTTGAGACACTCGCTTTACTCAGCATTATGGTACGAGTACATACCTAGGTTTGGGAACTAGGGAAAAAGAAGAAGAAAAGATTGCGAATTACTGTTACATCATTACCCCAAACAACAAGACGCGGAACTTACAGAAAGTCATAAGAGAGCATGAATGAGATTAATGCAAGTATAAGACTCTCAAAATGGATCTGTATCTGTCTTTTATATACCCAAAACAGTTTAAGTATTAAAACTGGACAAACATTGGAAAATCTTAAATAAGGCTTCGTAAATATAGGCGAGCAAATCTTGGAGCTAAAAATAAAGAAAAACCTTTTAAAATTAATATCAAACAAAAGGTAGGCTCAGCTCAGCCTAAAAAAGATCAAAACAAAAAAAAACTCCTAAAAAGACAAGGTAACGTCGCAATCCTAAAAAAAATAGTGAGCAGTTGTATTACAGTTTATATACATATATGTACTTAAAAAATACTCATACCTGTGTATGCACTCTCTCAAAATTATCTTAAAGATACAAAACGAACTGCGACTGGATCCGTCTTGCGTCAAGTGGCAGAGGTCTCTTATAAGTATGTATCTCTGGTAGTAGTGTACAATTTCGTGTAAAAGTAAACCGTGGGAACTGACTGCAAATGTGTTACTAATCAAGTAGAGGAGAACTTTAAAAAATAATGAAAACAACAACAACATAGTACAGAAAACAGAAAGACGGAAAGAAGAAATAAAATAAAAAAAGATTGACATTTCGTTTCGAACCAGCGCAGCGCAGCGCGGCCGCACAAGCTTCAAAAACCCGACACACCAAAAATCATCACAAAGAAACGAGAATTATGTTACTACCTTTTGCTAGTTGGTGCGCGGTGATACAATGGGGGAAAGAGTTATAGGAGATGATGGTGCTGTTTAGGTTGATTGGAGCTTTGTTAGATAGCTGATACTCGTATATATGGGCACACGATTGGGATTCTTAGGTTACATGTGTAATACGAGATCCATTTGAATGTTGCAATATTGTTGTCGCGATGAGAAATCGGAAAATTCGATTGAGGAGTAATGTTACTGAAGTTGCAGTGCAGGCGATAACCTCCTTTTCGATTCACATTATGCTCTACATATTCATTACTGCATTCCCGAGTCATGGTATGAATCAGTGTGTAAATATTGTTCCAGGGCACGAAATATTTTTAAGCCGGACATTCACTATCCATATTGCAGGCCCTGTAGTGTCCATGTCCATCGTGGCGCCTGTTTAATTCAAACGATTTGGGGGACGACATTTGATTTTTGACGAATTAGAGGAGTCTCCAGAGTTACGTACGAAGGCTAGTGTAGTGGATGAGACACATCCCATGAACGGATAACCACTGAAAATTCAAAATGGTCTTCGAGCAAACCGCTTCATACATGTGAAGCGGTTTGCTCGAAGACGAGAGAAAGCCTTGAAGAAAGAAAAGAAAACAAGGAAGCATCTATCTTGAATGTCTGTAAACTGGAAACAGCTATTTATGGACGAAGACGAATGGGGGTGAAGAGTTGCAGAACCGTTGAACATCTGGAGCGATCTTTAGTCGTTCAAAATCGAGCTTTTTAGGACAAGTTACTCCCTTGGGTACATACCTCAACCTTGAAGGAAAGTTAATGTGGTCATTCATTCATATCCAATAAGCCGGTACATTTACCCAAATCCTATAGGCCGATTAGCCTTACTTCCTCCTTTCTTAAAACAATGGAAAACTCGTTTAACTTGCATATCAGGTACAAGCTGAAACTGTCTATCCTCCTGCATCGTATGCAATTCGCTTACACTAAGGGCAAGTCAACAGTTACCGCCTTGCATAACCATGTCAGAACAATCGAAAAGTCTCTCAGATCCATCCTGTGGAGTTAAGAAAACATATTATCTGCCCGATACTCTTCGAGGAGTTGTCGGATATATCTTGGAAAAAATCACCGCCCAGTTCATTCCCACCGGCCAATGCTGCGTCGTAACCGCTGTAACTTTTGCGACATCCGAACGGATTCTCTTCAGAAGGGCATTCGTTTTACGTGTGTCGTATGACGGCCATAGTTTCTTAGACGTGGCACACCTTGTCAGTGCGCCCCATGTTTCACTAGCCCGTGTCATGAAATGTGTATGAATCTCCCTTTTTACGACACTAAACGGCGGGTGGACAGTCACCGCGTAGGACTCGTGCAGTACAGAGCCCTGTCTCGCCAGTTGATCGGCCCTCTCGTTCTCCTCTATGTCCTGGAACCCATAGAAGAGAAACTCTGAAGAGGTCGGCCAGTCCAGCGAGTTCACTGCGGCATTGTTGGACTATTTTTTATTGTTATTGATTGCAGAGCCTTAATCGTGGCCTGGCTATATGAGAAGATGGCGACACTTCTAGTGGTTCCCGTGTTGTGCTTCAGCATCCTACATGCTTCCCTTATTGCTAGCATGGATAGATGCCATGCTCCGGGGACGGGATATTAACTCAACTCTAGGCAGTACCTCCATATGCCGGAACGTCATAAAGGGTTGCTCACAAGGTGGCGACCTCTAATCCCTTTTGTGTTCCCTTGTCGTAGACAAGCTGATTTCTATGCTTAATGAAGGCGGTTATCTTGCTATCGGATACGCGGATGATTTAACTATCATAGTCAGGGCCAAATTCGAATCGGAGGTGATGGGGTCGGCACTGGACATAGTTGTACACTGGTGTGTTACTGTGGAATTATATGTAAATCCACAGAAAACTGTCGTTGCACCGTTCACGCGAAAACGAAACCTAACATTGGAACCAATCTCGTTGGGCGGGACGACCTTAGACTATTTCACTGAAGTTAAATGTCTCGGGGTAACACTAGACTCGAAACTTACGTGGAATACTCATATAGATAATGTAATTAGCAAAGCCACATGAATGTGGGCTCGCAGAAGTCTCTTTCGACGGACATGGGGGCTTACTTGAAAGATGATTGAGTGGTTCTATAACTTGCTGGTGCGGCCCATGGTGTGGTTAACGAAAACTCAGCAATCTTCTGTTTTACTGAAGTGCAATAAGCTTCAACGATTTGCCTGCCTTGGCATCCCTGGAGCTATCCACATGTGTCCAACGCCAGCCCTGGAGGCGATCATTGTTCTTACTCCGCTGGATATATTCATTCAAGAATCAACTCTTAATGCTCTTAGAATTTCTTTGCTTTCCGACATAGTGGAGAAGGCGGTATGAACATTCCGAACCAAATTCCTGACGTGCAGATCTGCTTGAGATTACACGATCACGTAGGTTTGCTTCGGCAGCCCTCATTCCTGACCGCACCGCACCGCGCCTGTCAAGATCCTAGATATATTAAGTGGTTCACCGATGGGTCTAAAACAGAACAGGATTTCGATGGCAATGGAAGTCTCACCCAGCTTCACTTCAAGCTGAGATCCACGCCATTGAGATCTACGCCAGGGTAATCTTGGGAACGGGACCAAAAACCGAGTCTTATTGTGTTGGCTGCTAGGCCACCAGGAGGGCAGTGAGGGGAACGAGACTGCGGATGAACTTGCTTGACAAGCCAAAGGAGCTGACAACGCCCTTCATAAACAAGGGTACTACTCTAAGACTTTTAGTGTGGTACTTATCTGGCTACCACTGGGTCAGATATCATCTAAACAAGATGGATCTGTCCAGCTAGACTGAATGCCGTTTCCATCTGGAGGACGTGGAAACGACCAAACACATCTTGTGCAATTGTCCCGTCATCGCGTGCATTAGGATATCATTCCTCGGGAGTGTCAACACTGCAAACTTAAGGTTGATTCTCGCTAAAGACATAGCCTTCGTTAGAAAGGTGGACGGTCTTTCGACTTGTTTGGCTACGGCACAAAAGGCCTCTTATGGTCGTAGTGATTTTCTGGTGGGCCAGTAGCTTGACTATCTTATGTAGTTGTTCAAAAAGAGTCATTCAAAGAGTCGTTCATAGAATATTGCCACTCAGCTCAGTGTACATCGAACATAGATGTCGTGGAAACGTCAAAAAAGCACTCGATCCGATAAAGTCAACTGCGTCGCAAGTTGAATGCACGTTAATTGGTTTCTTCTTCTTCGGGGAGCATTGCTGCGTTGCTTTTGGTCGTTCGAACGACTCAGCAGCTAAGAACATACATAGTTCTTTCCCTTTCGATCATTTTGTTCTATCATTTAAAATGAAGGACACACCAACATATATTATAATCGACAAATGTCAAATTAATTCAAAATTAATTTTATATCCAAAATTCTCTCACGGTATCGTCACTTTTAAACAACTCTCATCTCCAGCCTCCGCTATCTTTTCAATTGAACTTTTCGAAAATCCAACAAATAAAAAAAAAGAGCAACAAAGAAAGCAATGAAGCGAAAGCAGGAAGATTACCTACCCAATCTATCTTCTTGCACTTTCAAGAAGACATATCCGAAACTGTGTTTTTTGTTTTGTTTCTTCTCACATTGCATGCACATAGTATATCTGATATGGACACTATAAAGCACACGGCGCTCTTTCTGGTACACGGTAGAGTGTATCTTACAAGGAACATTATAATATGGAAAGTTGTTGCTGTTGAATCTTTCTCTACATTAGGTAAAGTTCATCCTGCGCTAAGATACATGTTTTCTAACCCCACATGGCACGCACGCATATCGTCACACAAATATTCGATCTTTCTACGATTATTGTAGTTAAATCGTAAATTCAGCTTGTTCTTCTTCCTATAAATATATATATTGATGTCGACGCCATCTCATCCCTATATTGGATAGATAGTTAGATACATGATGATGACAACAGTACGGCGCGCAGCGGCGGCGGCTTCGATAAAGTAACATTAGTTACTTATCCAGTGCCTTTTACTGGTTTATTTGCTAATATGCGGTGGATGGGAAAACTAGTTGTATAAATGTGCGCACAGTGCTTGTCATTAAATTTTATTATTTCTTTGGATTTCATTATAAAGTACACCCCTCCTGCGCTAAACGTCTACGTGAACGGTGCATTAGATAGTCGGAATTATAGGTGATGATTATACCTTTGGGCTAATTTAGTGCTAGGGTTTTGTGTATTTTTTTTATCTAGAAATTGAGACATGATACTCGTGGAAATGACTCTAAAGATCAGGGTTCAGGATCTTACTGTGCCCCAACCACTCTCTCTGGCTGCGTTCCTAAAACGCAAGCGCTTAGTACAGCTCTTGACAATTGCTCAGTAGCAAATTGTGATTATGTGTGATGCGTTTTAGAGACGACATGCTGTCTCATTTGTCAAATGCAATGTTCATTTTGGCATTTGTGACTGTCTGTCTGTCCAGCGGGGCAGGGGAACATCACACAAACTAAGCGCACTAAACGTTGTCACTGGTTTCCGCGGTGGACCCAAGTCGCGACCGATTCCACAATCCACAAATACGCGCTGAGCCAGAAAAGCGCAAATTTTATGCTAACTAAACACTCATCTGATGCCCAGATTTTGACGCACAACAGATATTTAGTTTTTGCTACATGATCGACTAACAGTGTTTGTCCATATGCGGTGGGCTTAAGAAAAATACACCAAAACCTCAATGTTTGACCGTCATGTGTCGTGCGTAACATACATACGTTCGCTTGTAAGCTCTCAATTCTATTTAATTTATTGTTTTATGATTACAATCTAGGATTTACTATAAAATATTGTCTTGCATTTCGAATAGATTTTTGAAAATAGACAATGATAATGTGCCGATCATTTACTGGTGCGAATTACTAAACAAGCACTTTAATTAATTGGCCTGAAAACTAGCTGATTTGTTTGAGTTTTAAAGCGTATTGTTGTTTGCCGCCTATCTATAGAGATCTAATTAGGATAGCTCTCATGTAGCCGAAATACGTAGTTTTATTTATTTAGTTTTTTTTTGTTGAAACTTGCGAAAGTGATATTCATTATGGCCGACAATGGCAGTTTCTCTCTCTTTTTCTCGTACTTTGAAAGCGGGTCAGGCTTTTTTTAGATCTAACTAAACCTTTTATATTTTTTCTTTCTTGCCAATTTCTCTTCTTCCACTATTTTTCGTTCCATTAAAAAATAATAGTTCACCAGTTCAGTTCATGAGCCAAACCAGTTAAGTGTATGCTTCCGTCAGAAATGGAAAATTTTCGTCTTCCGGCTGTATAATCTTTTTTTACATTAATAGTAGAAATATTTTTCATTGTGTTAACTACATTTTTTCGGTACATGTTGAGCCTAGATATAATGTTTGAAATTTTTGTATTTTATTCGAAGGAAACAGTGAAAACGTTTATATGTATTTTATAACGGCTATTGACTGAAAAGTCGTTAAAATTTGGAGAAAGATACTTTTCAAATAAAATTGCATGGGAATATCGGGCACTTTGCTCTCAGTTTGGATAATACTGCTGTTTTGAAATTAGATCAGATCATAAAACAAAGAAAAGATGCAATTTCACTTCCGGATATTGTTTTATCGTGATTATGACCAAATAGAATATCATGTTAAGCTAAGTGCAAATTCAGTCTTATGCCAAGCACAAATTAAAGCGGACGCCGCGCACGGCAAAATTATTTTATTTTCTTATTTATTTTACCCTAGACCTTATAAGGTATAGATGAGACTTGCACTTTGTGTGTACTAAACACTCATCGTATTGAAATGCAGGTATGACTGAACGACTAAAGCAATACATAATCCGTTAGTGCGATGGGTCCAGACGTAGTGTGTCCCTTCGCAGTAGCCCAATCCACCACTAGGAAATCCAGTTTTGCACAAATATGCAGTGTAAATACTCTGTAAATCACTTTGTTCTTAATTGTATTCGATTCATTTCCGGAGATCACGGCGAGTGCTGTCGCGTTAAAATGGTTCGGACGACATGTCGTATCGGGCAGGGATATTTTCGTCTTCACGTGCAGTATCGTAGCGATAAAGTCCCTAGAATCTTTCTAGAATAGAAATAGACTGTGGAGGAATGTCGATCCGCCCTCTTGGAGGTGGGGGCTCACTTTAACATCATTCTGTGCTGGATTCCGGGTCACAAAGACTTTGAGGAGAACTTGAAAGCAGACAACTTGTTTCGAAGGGGAACAAGTGGTGTAATCTTTTAGGACCACCGCAAAATTGGAATGCCCACGGTTACATGTAAACTTCTACTCAAGCTCGAGGCGGATAGGAGGACTAATGCTAAATGGGAAGGTGGTGTCATTTGTAATGCATCTAGATCACTGAAACCCAGACGACCCTGCATGCACGCCCAGGCTTTTGTCGCTAGATAGCCGAAACCATGCAATGTGGTGGAAGCCATCACCGGCCACTGTCTTATTGGGGATAATGCAAGAAGGCTAATACCTTGGACACATGCTGTGTCCGAATGATCATTCGGCGCATGATGAATTGCTGGTAATGACGAATTGGACATAAACGTATTACTGTACACGTCATTCCAACTTTTTTGGTATTGGGATGATCTCGGCCCTCTTCCAAGCTTGTGGGAAGTAACCTATGCTTAGACAGTTATCAATGATGATGGAAAGAAACACAAAGAAGCAAAGAGGCATCTTTCGCAATAAGAAGTTTGATGTATTTTACTCACCTGCGGATTTTTTTGGGAGTTTAATATTTAGCCAGATTTTTAAGTTGATATGCGTTTGAGAAGAGCTCATCAGACTGATCAGCCGGGGAAAGTATGACTGAATGACTGACCCAGAAATCCGTCAGTGCAAAACGACGACTACAGAGATAGTGTAAGTATTCCTAACAGTAGAATCCGTCAGTGTGACGATAAATTGCATGGGAAATTGTTAATTTTTCATTTCATATTGACAGTTAAGCATGCATTTACAAATTCCGTCCCAAAAACAAAAAACTGTTTCATTCGTACTTAAAAAAAATGGTTCGCCTTTGTTATTGAGTTTTGTTGATTTTTATTAATTAATTTATCTAAATTTCAACCTCTATTGAGACAAAATTCCATCCTGGTAGTGAACTACCTGCAACGCAAACAAGTACTTGTACATTTTTTTGCACGGAATAAAACGAGGATCATTGCACAGTTTTTTGCACAGAATGGAACACAGATCATTGTTTCGCACTTACATAAAGGCCAGCTGACACCTTATGTATCTATGATAACATCTTATTTGGAAAAAAAATCCTAAACTTCAAATTTCAGACAATGGCTCACTTCTACATAAGGATATACTCGTATTCACAAAAATCTCCATCATGCTGACCACAAAGCCATTTATCTAAAATTCAACAAAATATATATAAAAAAAAGATCTTTAACAGAAATCATACATAACAGCTGCCATACATATGGTTCACATTTATTTCATGACCGATATCTCTGAATACCTTCCGAAAGGACCTTACGACACATGAAGAGGTACGAAAAATCTATAAATTCATCGTGCATCTATACGAATGCATTCTCAATTATCAGGGTGTCCTTAAAGTAAAGTGAAAGATATAAGGGTGAACATCGTCAAAGATACGCTTTGGGCCAGATAAAAAAAACTAAAAGGAGACGAAACAACTTGATATACCAAGGAAAAGAAGTCAGCTGCATCTGTTCAAACTACCCTCGCGTTCCATTTCGATTGAAAATCGCCAGCAGTACCACCACCATTTCGCTGTATGGCTCGCTGGGTCCTCTTGCGTGTAATACCTTGTATTATGATTGACGAGGCGAATGTGTGTGCGTTAAGTAATTTTTAAAGGGAAAACGAAAGGTGTTCATGGTCCCTTTTTCGAGGGTCTATCTCTTTTGATATGTGCGTATATGCACTCATATATTTTCCTCAGGGGATGCGCGCTAACGAAACGAACATCTGCCATTTGGTCTTGAAATAGAAATTGAAATGACTTGGGTTGATTTTTTTTTTCTTGGACTTTGAGGCTGTGTTGCATAATGGTTTGTTGCGTGCGTCAAGAAATGGAGTCGATTCTTAAATTCGCCACACATGAACGCGCCCAACCACGACCGAACTTCCATCAAATCATCAAATTTCATAGAACAGTGGAAATTAGGAGAATTTTCTTTCCTCACGTTCTATTGCTTTTGACGTAGTCCGATGGGTGTTTGTGAGCAAATAGTTGCCGCTTTTGAATGTATTTAAAAAAACGCCGTATTTTCACGTAAAGACTGTCGAGTAAAATCAACAATTCACCGGCTCCACCTTTGCCAGGTATCGTCTATATAATATTATCCCCTTATCATGTTTCTAAACCCACACGGAAAAACACCTAATTATCGTAACCATGATATCAATTTTATCAAATATTAACCACGCTTAATAAGAGGCACGTGTGTTTGCAAAATATTAACTGCTGCTTAATCCTGACCCCTTAAACCGCCCTCTTCAAATATGGAATTTCAGTAGCTGGCAGCGTGGCGGCCTTTATCGGGGACCAGTCCAAGGCGTGCTTCATGTTCTCATCACCGATTTATATTGCTTTTGGTAATAACTTTTTTTCTATGTACGAGTACGGGCGCTCATGCTATCAAGTTTTGCATTTCCCCACAAAAAAGGAAAGAGGGGCGCTGCATAAAGAGGCGCCACAATGGTTATGACATCAGGGACATTATCATTTCACCCCATGAAATAGAGCATAAGATTTTTTGGCGAGACAGTTTATCTACAAGTGTTCATATACACACTACACCCCCACACGCTATAGGGTGTGCGGAATGTATGGATATCTCCGACCCTTAAATTCGCAGTATGATAATATGATGAAATAAAATTCCTGACGGTTTAACAGTACATATTCCGGAAGGGAGTGAATTCGAGAAGCCCTGAAATGATGACATTTGGAATTAAATCGTTTTATTGATCGATTTTGTGTTAAGGATTTTCGAGGTAATTTATTAAGCAATATCGTCTGGAGACAGTGGTGCATATTTGCTCTGGAGGTAGTGGAAGATTGATGGCGGGCTTTCTTGAGCACTTCCAATTTCCTGTCGTTTGGAGACGTTTATCAATATGGAGCCGAAATGTCGTTTTACGATAATACACCCTCGAAAGATTTATCCGCATGGATGGATGGATTACATTGGTCGCGGTCCTGAAAGCGTCTGATCTTGATCAGATGGATCTGGCTTTTTCGATTTTTCCTCCATATGCTTTCCCCTCCGGGAAAACATGTGCCGTCAGGCGTCAATTTTCTAATCTGAATACTGAAAGGAATATTTTCAGATCCGCAAATTGACAGTTGACGGCTCATGTTCTACCGGAGGGGAAAGCATATGGAGGAGACCGCGACCACTGTAGAGGGAGTTTCATTAGCAACCATAGATACTAGGATGGTCTGAAATTTTGCATAATATATGCACAAAAGATCATGCTTTCTGATTGTACCAGTATAAAAATCTGGGTAATTTTCTACCTTCACCGCTCCGAGGTCTTGACCTTTACATAAGTCATTCTTGGAGTCATTCTGTACAAGAATATTTATACATGTTGGGCGCGCTTTTGCCTCCTTTATATTTTTTTTATGTTGAAAATTTTATGTTTCTCTTAACTATTGTGAATGAACCGTCTCCTGTGTGAGCTCCGCTCGCTACGGTCGCTCCGCGTTCAAGGGATCACAACCAGTGATGCAGAATAAAAATGGAAATCGTATATTTAAAAAAAAAAAATCGTAAAAATCGTTCATTATAAAAACCATAATGAGAGACAGTCAAAAAGCATATTAAAGGTCGATTACATTGGGCGAGCAAGCCAGCCCAGCTAGTCGGCAACTCAACTAGTCGGCAACTCAACTAGTCGGCAACTCAGCTAGTCGGCAACTCAGCTAGTCGGCAACTCAGCTAGTCGGCAACTCAGCTAGTCGGCAACTCAGCTAGCCGGCAACTCAGCTAGCCGGCAACTCAGCTAGCCGGCAACTCAGCTAGCCGGCAACTCAGCTAGCCGGCAACTCAGCTAGCCGGCAACTCAGCTAGCCGGCAACTCAGCCAGCCGGCAACTCAGCTAGCCGGCAACTCAGCTAGCCGGCAACTCAGCTAGCCGGCAACTCAGCTAGCCGGCAACTCAGCTAGCCGGCAACTCAGCTAGCCGGCAACTCAGCTAGCCGGCAACTCAGCTAGCCGGCAACTCAGCTAGCCGGCAACTCAGCTAGCCGGCAACTCATCCCAAGAATGACAAGACAATTGGTAGCAGTGAAGGATAAAGTAAATAACACGTATAAGTAATGACAAAACATCGAAACGCAACCCTTCAAACAGACTCACGTCAATATAATCCCAAAGTATCCCTGTCTCCATAATTTCCCCCAACACTGTCCTGCACAATAATGTGCAAAATCAATCCACCCCCTCACAGTGCAGTGTTATTCAAAAGTGTGGAAATTTCACTGAATTAGCGCAGATGTTTATTGAAAGGGGACGAACGACGCACTCACATTTTCTATAGATGATAAAGTACAATAGCCGAGAATTACAATGTGCCAGAATGCAAATCCACTTGACTCTACTGCATTGGAAAATGCATAGAATTGACTGTTTTTCTCTATTTTCTCCCGCTTAATGCGGGGGAGTTTTGTCATTGTTGTTTGAATTAAAGCGTATTACATTCTATACTAGGAAATAAACAAAAGTCTGTGCAATTATTAAAAATCAAATGAATTGGCTCGGGCTATTTCTAAAGAAATATAGTAGAGATGCTGGAGAGTCAAGTACATACTCGGGCGTTTCAGAATTATTCGATTGTGAAATATCATATTTCCACAAGTAATGAAGATGATCGCCTAGTTGTTGTGTATTGTAACTTGAAGCAAGTATTGTACTTTATCTTATATGAATTGTTATTTTATCACACCGACGTTTGTGCAAAAAATAATGATGCAATCAAGAAGAAGGACGCCAATATAACCGAATATCAATTCGGCGACCTCGGCATCGAACTCGTAGACGACTTCACATACTTGGGTATAGCAACCTGTCAAAGGAAGCCAGCGAAACTGACGAGATCATATACTACTCAATTGCCCTAACCCCTTGTGGGGCATAGCGCGTCAACTGTTCCATGTGGCCCAGTTGACGTTTCGTTGGCATAAATTGGTTTCAGAGAATGCAGTTGCCAGCATGCACCTCCTGCACATCCATGGCCACGAACGTCGTCGTGGACGGGATTCGAACCCGAAACGCCGGTAGTCAAACATGAGACTGATGCCTCAACACACTGCGCTACCGGGCGCCCCTATGAGATGAGATCATATGCATACAGCTAACAAATAAGACTTTTTTCTCGGTCCTCCCAATAATGAAATCGAAGCGTGTGGACAGAAATACGAAGCTCCGCATATACAAAACCATCATACGACCTGTATTATGCTGTGGTTACGAAACCTAACTCAAACTCAAGACTCCGAAAACATGTTAGAACACATTTGAACGGAAGTTTCTTCGGCGAATTTTTGGAGTAGTTTGCGACCGAAATGGATGGCGCATTCGGTACAGCGTACAGCCATGAGCTGCACGAACTGTACGATGAGCTGGAAGTTTCAAAAATCGTCAAACAACTACTTCTTCTATGGGCATGGCATGTCGAACGAATGGACGATAACCGCATGCGTAACAAAATATTGAAAGAACGCATCAGCGGACCAAGGCTACGGAAAAGACCGAGAGCTCGTTGGAAAGACTCGGTAGATGCTTATGCCGAGCAACCGCTGGGCTTCCAAAATTGGAAGATGCGGTCACTTGACCGACATAATTGGAGGACAATGGCTGCGTTTTGGCGTTTTTCGGCACGACTGCAATTTTTGAGGCGGCAAATTTTATCGGGGCTCATTTACGCTAAATCTAAAATACTAGCGGCCTGAAAATATAAAGATTTAAATGATGTATCATAGTAGGTTCGTAACTACGTAAACCGGAAATTTATTCTATACAGATACACAATTGTAGTACTGGATTTTTCCAATACAGAAGTTCCAACTTTAAAGGTAAATATCTCCAAAACGGTTATGAGTTCGCGGAAAAGGACAGATTTGTTCATTTCATGCCAAATTTTATTGAAACCCATCATTAAAATTTGGCGCCTCAGATATTGAAGTCGCCCAGTTTTTTCTTTTTGCGTATTTGTGTTGCTGCTGTGATTTCCTTTGAAACCGCAAGGAAAGGAAGGAAAGTCGTCGGTGGATTGTATGGGATTGCCAAGAGCCACAGCACGTTATATCGAAACGCCTGGGGTGCTCCTTGCCTCTGAATACATCGTATGGGCGTCCCTTTCAGATGCCGCACTCTCCAGCATCCACGGTTGTGTAGGAGTCCCATGCATGCACTTGAAAATGCATGGATGGGGGCAGCCAGATAAGGCGTTAATATTTCCAGGTATTCTTAGTGACCCACTACGGTCATATCGAAACCTGTCGGGAGGTAGTAGTTAATTGCTTCCATGCACAATCAACTGAGAAAGGGTCATAAGATCTTGCTTGAAAATCTTGGCATCGTGGGCCGCACGGACAGATGACATTACAATGAAAAAAAAAAAAAAAATAATGAAAACATTGTGAAAGTGGCGATTGGAGCGAGGGTTTCCCTGCACCTTTGGTGTACACAGGACTTCGCGGTCAATTCTCACCCTCGTCCTCCGGCATCCATTGCTACTGCCAGACTTTACTGAATCGCACAATCTCCGAATTCCATAACAAGGCTTTTCAGGACACCCTTCAGTGGTGGGGTGATCGTGAATCAATTCGTCCGGCCCTACTCTGCCGTCGTTCAGAACAAGGAGTTGGCAATGTGGCTATCATCTACAGGGACGGCAATGAACATGCGGCCGGCACTGTGGTTTTCTGAGAAATGAAACCTGTTAACTATGTATGTACGTCGACGTGAAAAGTTCGCATCCGAAAAGGCATCCATTTGGCTGCTAACCGTAAGTTTTGGGTTTTTTTATACACACGGTAGTTTCATACTGCCCAAGGGCAGGGTATGTACTAAGATTTCCGTACGAAAATCTCGCACTTATTTCTCCAACGAAAACGAGACAGTGAAAAGTTTCACACAGCACATGTCCTTGGCACTCTACACATCACTGGAATTTCCCCTTCTCACTCACTCAAAAGAGAGGGATTACCACTGCGATCGTGTTTTCACGCGAAATGAATTCCAGAGTGTTTTTTTTTCTCGCGGAAATTACTCTCAACGGTGTGTGGAGAATTTATTCTAGGTGTGCAGATTCATGTGAAATGTGGTAGTACTAATATAGCGAATTTTTTCATGTGACTCAAAGTTTTGGCAGTTTTTATATAATATGAGCTTTCGCACGAAAAACTGATCTTAGTACTTAGCTTAAAGCAGAAATTCTCACTAAGGCCTTTCGTCCATCGGCGCAACGTGACTGCGATCTGCATTAAAAAGGAGTCGCATATGCGTTGGGCGAGAGCCGCACTATAGTCGGACACGTGTTATTGCGATGAACCTCGTCCACTGGTGCGACTGCAACGCAACCTTTGATCAACTTGAGAACGACCGACCCCAAAACGATTTGGCTGTCCAGTTGCGTGTCGACGCTCATTCGACTTTTCATTGCTTCCTGGTGTTTTGAGTACTTATTTCAGTTTTTATTTTCTGATGCAGACTGACGGCACACGAAAGAAGAAACTTGTGAGTTGATCGCAAGTCGCAAAGGACTTGCGCGACGAAGAACGATGATTGATGCAAACAAGTTGGGTTGCAGTTGCGTTGCAATCGGATTGCACCGGTGGACGAGGGCCCTAAGTCCACCATGAAATGGTTTCCGCTTTATGTGGTATGAACCCAAACTTTTCTGTGCGAACCTATTGTTATGCTATATTGTATATACGATACGTTCGTTGTGTCTAAAGCGGAAATAAACTTTGGATTCAGCCTCAAGTGGATTTCCGCTTTAAGGAAGGAACTAACCTTCGTATTTCGTGCGAAGTCTCATAGAAAAACTTTCAAGAATCCGGTTCGCACGAAAATTTTCGCTTGTTTTTCGTTACTCAGTTCTTCGCACGAAAATCCCAAACACATACAAAAGTCTCCATACCGTTGTGGGCAATTTCCAGGCGCAAACAATAACTTTGCATTATACAATATTTCGTGTGGAAACCGGTCATTACAGTTGTGATCGCTCTCTTTTGAGTGAGAAGAGGAAATTCAAGTGTCTATGTGCTATGTGGAAGTCTCCACTGTTACTTTTTCGTGGGAGAGATAAGTGCAATATTTCCGCACGAAAAGATTAGTACCAGCCTTTAGGCAGTAATGGGTCTTTACAAGTATTTAATCTTCCCCGAAAAATTAGGGATAGTCAGATTTTTTTTACTTGATTTTTCGTTTTGAATTTGGGGTGGAAGTTCAAATGAACTATCGCCCCTAAAATGGGGTAACTTGTGTTTTGTTTTGGAGGAGAAATTTATGTGAGGGATTGTCCTCGGAGCCGATTAGCTGCAACCATGTGGATAGCGTGTCTAGATTTGAAGGGACACACTAGTCTCTAGGGTTGCAGCATCCTAGATGCCTTTTCAGTCATTGCTGTCATTTACTTACTATTCAATCGACCTTGCCGAAGTTCGGCCTGAGGGTAAGTGCGAGGATGAATCCTCTCTGGTAAGTTCATCAGCACTCTCATTGATTAATACCGCAGTGAACGTGCTCCCAATAATGAAGTGGTTTTTGGTCAATAGACAAGGCGTGAGAGCTGAAAAAAGGGGCGAAAGCTCATCGGAAAGATTAAGCGGATTCAAATTGAAAGACCCGGTCATTGGATATGCAATAATTCGAGAAGAAATGGATCCAGGTGGCTAAGGTTTGACAGCGGGCTGTACATTCTCACTCAGGGTTCTGGCTCAGAGCTCATTGGGATGGGATTTTATGGATTAGCGATTGCCTTACTAGAATTCTTGTTGCTCTTGTTTACTTTCGGATCGATTTCTCGATCTTCAACTATGTATTTAGTTCAGAACAGTCTGCTATACATTTTCCAGATTTTATTGCGGAAATCATAAACGACCGACTTAGACAATTCAACCATCTATTCAATTCAAATTGAATAATTATCATGCATGATGGAAATGGCTGCTTCTGCGCCCAAGATCTTATGCATGCATTAATGTTGACAGTCACATTTCATCATTTCATTACACACATGAGTACTTGTAACTCGCCTTTAACATGTACATTATGGAAGTTTATACTTCATAATCCATAATATACCTCCTGCAGACTGCGCGAGCACAGGCCATATGTTGAGTCAACTCTTCTAACATCATCTTCACCAATAAAGATGTCTTCGAACTTTGTGTTTATCACTGATTGTCAAGTGCAGCGCCGGAGAGAGCAGTGTACTTGAAAGATCTTCATCGATTATGTTGTGTCGTCTTTAGCTAATCTAGAACTCATGAGGAGTTTTCTTTCAATTGGTCGACAAGAAAATTGAGCCAAAATTGTTACTCATGGTTTTCATGGAAATGATAATTATTATTTTTGTATATTTTGTCACACGGATTGGCCAGACGACCCCTTCTGAGGTTTTTGTCACCCGCGTTCAGACAAAACAACACTCACCAGGAATGGAATCCGTGCCATGAGACCATCTTCTTGAATTCCCTTTCTTTCCGTAGCAGTTCTTGCACAGTCTCTAATAATTATATTGCTTGGCCATGGCTGCTTCTACTCGGAAGAGTTGTGTTGTTTATCGGGAAAAATGAAGACAAGAAAATCCCACGATATTAAGATGTCTATTTTGAGAAGAGTCAAAGTTGTGGTCCCATTTACAAACGGAAGACACAGGAGCGATGGATGAATGATTCAGTGGAGGTGAACAAGGCAAGAGGGCCAACTTGGTTTGGTTGGAATTGGACCTTACGCGAATGTTGTCGCTAATAAAGACGACTGACTTCTTGCCTCAGAGTGGAGAGAGGAGTCTTTGAAGATCGACTGATTATCTAACTTAATTGAAATCCAAGCTGATCTCGATCTGGGTGCCATTGATGGTTACAAATTCCCTTCCAATAATGAGATTTCCATGCCAGAACACTTGAAGTTAATGGTCAACGATCTTGGCACAATCATGTGAATTCGATGTTCCCTGAACAACACCAATTTGATTGTTCCCACAAATGTGATTGTTGCACACGGATCAGTCACACACAGTCGAATGGCATGTATTGACTAAAACACAGATTGAGATTGTTGTATCTTTTTATGGATAAAGTGACTGCCATGCCATATAATCCATAATGTTGCACGATACTCGTACTACAAACAAATTGGAAAATATGTGAATGAAACGAAATGCGCCACAGCGGAATGCCTACAGACGAGAATCATGCTTATTATGGTTGATAGTAGTGATTGGCTTTTTTCGGGCTAACCCGCTTGCTCTCTTACGAGTGGAAATTGGTATGCACAGACAATGAATTCATGACTATGGATCTCATGCACTCATCATCACCACACTATTATCTTCATCGACATTGACGTGGAGACCGAAGGAATAAGCTATAGGCAGCGCAGGCCCAACCGCCGATATGTCTATATAGACAAAATCCAATCATATAATGATCGTGACTTCTCGATCTCGACCTCTCATGATCGTGTTAATTTTCGGAATTTTGTAAAGTCTCTGGGTAATCCAACCATACTGAAATCTGGCCATAAAGTTCTTGCATGTTGTTTGGTAAATTATTGCACGTAAACAATAAACGGTAGGAGGAATCGATTCAGTCAGACTGCAAAGAGTATCAGTATCAGGTGAATGATGGCAGTATAGTAGCCAAGATAAGGTGGGAATTCATATTTGTAGATCCCACGATCAGTAGTCGGGAAATTGGTTGGTGCAGTGTCAATCATTGATTAAATTAGTGTAGCAATCAGTTCTAAGGTTAAGGGAGTTGGATAAAGGATGTTGGCCCTCTTCGTACACTGAAGATTTACGTAAGGCTATTGAGCGTACTGCCATGCGTTTGTCATAACGACGACAGGATCTGCTCTTCAATTCCGGATTCTTTCTTTCTATTGAATAGCTTTTTCAATGTGCTAGAGTTATATTTCGTTCCGAACAACGAATCTTGTTCAGCAGAAACACGCGTTCCGGGTTGCTCTTAGCATGGAAAAAGCAATTCGGTGGGTCGTCTTCTGATGGGTTCTCCTTGCCGAGTGTCCCCAAAACGCAGATATTTGTCTAGCATCATCATTGCTGATTGCGAGAAGCTGACATGTCCTACTATCGAAGTCGAAAGTCGTTAAACCCCGATGTAATCATTACCGACAATGTAGAAGCATCTGGGGAGCCATCCAAGCAAGGTTAACTTTTTTCAATTTTTGAATCTTGCTTCACAGAGCGTGTCTTCTCTTCCGAACGCGCGATTACATGTACATATGGCTCTCCTTCAGAAAGAATTTCGGAAAATCAAAAATGAGTTTTTCTCGTCCCGTCAATTTTTTTCGAAGGAAAATATTTGGGGGGTTGTTCTCCCGTACGCAATTGCAACTCGGAAGTCTAACTGCCAGTATGGTTTTTGTACTAATTTGGATTAAATTAGATTGGGAAAAAGGTTGTAGGTAAAATAGTCCCACCAGCACCTTTTAATCGGCCTATTGGACGATAACCCCAAGTCTAGTAACAGGGCTAGACCTGTCGATCAGGGTTGATCGTGCTCAAAATTTGTCTAAAAAGGGCGTTCGAAATCGAGGCCATGTCTTCTGCTTCAGGGAAGGCCACGCCACACTCCACGATGTCGCGTCAAGCTATCGTCTCACACTCACTCACAGAATATGCAATGACGTTTCACATTTCGTCATCCCTTTCATAGAAACGTCAGCTCGCATCCGGTACTACGCCGCGCCGATCGTTTTAACATAACATCTATATTAACAACCCCCTCCTATTCTTTGCAATCTAGCGGTTAACTCATTGGCTGCGTTTTGGCGAGCTTTGGTTAAATTTAATGGATCTTGACTTTTCTCGATTTCTCCCCTATATGCTTTCCCCTCCGGTAAAATATGTACGCCAACTGGCAATTTTTGGATCTGAAAATGTTCGGATCAGAATAGTTTCCAGATCCGTCGCGCGGTTCAGATCACTTCAATAAAAATTGTCCACCCATCCAAGCTATGAAGTTGAAATTTGACAGTCATGAAATTTCATAGTTTAGATAGATAGATACATAAAAGAGAGGCGGTGAGGCCCAAAGCCCCGCGACCAAGATGAAGGTCTTGTAATGAGGGCGCTGCTTAACTCGTTGAGGGGCCTATTTCTTGGCTAGATGACACTGCCCGAACTTCACGGTCATTATGTCAACCTTAGGCTCCGCCCCCCCCACGGGCATCTTCGGATGCCCACCAAACCGTCCATTACAGTCAGTCTATCTATATCCAGGCAAAAATCTGCTAAACTGCCTGATTGTAAGTGAAGCGATCTCGTCCACATCAGGGAAGAGATCACCGAGGCATTCTAAGCGACGACGGCAAAGGGCCTCATACTCGCAGAAGATGTGGTGGGATGTCTCATCGTTGGCCTCGCAGAAGCGACAGCTAGCATTACAGACGATGCCTATTTTGTCAGGCTCAAATGCCTTGTGAATAGACCGCAAATAATTCTAACCCTGTTCCTGCTCAGATTCAGCAGCTCTAGGGTGAATAAACAACTTAGACTCAGGCCAAGGAGATTATCCCAGTACGTGCCGGTATCTATTCGCTCCTGTTCCCTAATATGAGTTTTAAACAAAAGCGCTCTGGGCCAACGAACGAGGCTTGATAGCCTTGACAGCAGCTTGACCGTCTGTGAAAATTGCAGTATTTCTTCCACGGTAGCAACCTTCAATACATGCACTGGCACATGTCTGAATTGCATGAATCTTGGCTTGGAAGACCGTTGGGAATCGATCGTTTTGTAGAGGGGCCTGTAATTCATGCCCCCGTACCTTCATCAGTGCCTCAGATTCCATTCCTCTCTATTCCAAATTTCTGAAGAGTCGGTTTAAGCGTAACTCCATCGCTTGTTATATGGGCGGATGGCATACACACCTCATTGTCTTCAAGGAGTCATTTATTCTCCTCTAAATTCAATTTAAGAGAGGCCTGATTGGCTTTAAGCCTCGCTATTGCTAGTCTATCCTCCGCTTTTAAATGGATGTGAAAAGCGGAGGAAGATCGAGTAGTGCCTCAAGAGCAGCAGTAGGGCAGCAGCGAATAGCACCCGTTACCGTGAGGTAGGCTAACCTTTGAATTTTACCTAGTGTAACTTTACCCTCCCTGGTACATGATTTCTTTCCACCAAATGACAGCTCCATAATCAATTATGGGTCTCACGGTTGCCTTGTAGATCCAAAGAACTATTGGAGGGCTGGTTCCCCAGGGCTTCCCTACAAATTGTCTACAGACCCACAGGGCTTTGGTGACCTTATCGGAAATAGTCTTCAGGTGTTTCGTACAGAGTAGTTTCCTTTCCAGCCTAACACCGATGTATTTTACGTAATCAACTAGGAGTAGGTAGGACAACTAATCAATCTTATATTTCGTTTCTTTGTGAAGGGAATAATAATTGCCTTGGCGGGATTGAATCGAAGGCCGTTGCCATTGGACTTTTTCAAAATTTCCCCTAACAGTTATCACTAGGTCATCAGCATATCCTTCTGTTGAATATTCCATAGTGGTTTCCACATCAAACTGTCTACTACGATGTACCGTACCATAGAATAGGAGAAAGTACGCCTCCTTGTGGACAGCCTCGAGTGACGTTTACTGTTAAAGCAAAGTCCCCAATCTCAGTGATGACCCGTCTGGATGATAACATCCTTTTTGCCTAGATTGCGGTGGTGACGTCAGCTCCCTTCATGAGTTGGATGGATAGAGAAGGCCATTCCATCTTGTTTGATTTTTCTATAAGGTTGTGGGACCTAAATTAAACCTTCATATGTGTTGTTTCGTATGCTCGTCGTAGGGTTCCTTTCAGCTGTATATCGGTGCCCGAACAGGATAGAGGAATTAGTTGGCCTTAAGTGGCATAGCTAGCTGCGTACTCGTGGCTGGTCGCAATGATGGTTGCACAAGCTGGTCACATAAATGATCGTATAACTGGTCGTATAGTTGGATGCATAGCTGGGCGTGTGTTCTTGTGTGTAAAAACCACTTACCCTCCAGTAGTATGGTATGATGCTCGCCCTGAAAACCATCACCAGTCGGCAATTTTTTTTTTCTCGAAGGAGCAGCAGGAGAAGAAAAATCATGCAAAGATATGCGAGTGTACATACACATTCCCACTTCGATCGCTTATCTTCATAAATTGCTCACGCTCCCGAACTTATTTTGTTTCGTCCTTGATGATGCAATACTTGTCAAGAGTTACCATCGAGGGCTCTGATATTCGCTTAATTAACTTCAGAAGAAAACAGCAGTGGTGGCTCAGTGGGTTGAGATTTGACTTCATAATTCGTGCGGTCTGTGTTTAAGCCGCAAGCAAATCTTTTTTTTCTTACCTTGGTGAAACCATACATGACTACCTACGAATCCCTACATGAGTATCACTGGCCAATGCATTAAGCCAACTTGATGAATTCGTCAGTGATACTCATTCGTAGGTCATGTATGTATGCTATCATCCTATGCTTGAAAAATACATAAGTGACTTTAGTCCTCGGGCTGGAACAATGGTCATGATGCCTCTCATGCAGGCCTGGATAATGAACTCATTGATGTCTTCACCATGACTTGGTTAGCAGGGTAGGGCCTAATTTATTGGATCAGCCACCCTTATCAATAGTTAATCAGTTAAAGTGTGTGCGTAAAAGCTGGTTTGCTGCTCAGGGCAAACAACTGCCTGGAAATTATGCAAACAGAAGTGTTAAAAGCCCACCGAAAAGAAAAGTTTGTTATTTTATTATTCTATTCGTCTTGTTCAAACATCTGTGATACCCTACCAATTATCTAACAAAAGCATCAAATTTATCTAATAAGCTATACGAGAACAGCTCTTTGTGTGTACTCTGCCGGCTACTCTTCAAAGATCTCGCAGTCGTATCTTTATGATTCAACATCAAACAAGCTACTATTATTATTTATTTAGCGACTAATTTATGCTAGATAGTGTATCTCATTTACATTTATGCTAGATAAAAAACGCAAACGAATTAAAAAAAAAAGTAAACAAAAAAATATCGAGAGAGAGGAACAGGGAGAGAGACCAAAATAATAAAGGCGGGCAGGCAGGTGTGAAGTTCAATGGATTCTTTCGAAAGATCGGACAATACCTGCATGTGTATTGTATTGTGTGTATATCTGAATCTATGTAGAGCAAAAGAAAAGCGGGCATATTATGTAAATCCTGCATGCAGAGAAAAATAACGAATTACGATACATGTGGCAAGCGCTGCCTATGTTCAACACTACGCTTCAGAGCCAACCACCCTTCCAAATCAACCACCAGAACGGAACGGAAATTATCATATACTCAACTTTTTTTACTGGCCTCTTCACGGCTACACTGGTTTTGTAGGCAGTCGTTCATTCATTTTGTACAACGGACTGGTGATTTTCAGAAGAATTAAAAAAAACTCGAACTCAGGGGTTTGGAAGACCTGCATGTTGCTTCCTTTTTGTAGTGGTAGATAAATTGCTGCACTGATGCAATATCGAAAAGGAAGATCATAAAAAAATATTGTTAAGAAAATCACCGATCCGAAATGTCGGATATTGTTGGTTGAGTTTTGTGTCGGTTTCGCTTCAAGAAATTGTGTTCAGATGGGCAGAACAATAACAACCAAGGGCTTGACTGGCTGCTGCCTTAGCTACCTAAGAAATTGTATGACAGACACATTTCTTCACTTACACACTTTTTTCTTGGCTTGCATACCGATAATTAGCTGAATCGGCAATCGTCGTCACGCTTTTTTGAATCCATCTTTTATAAATGAATGACATCAGCGGTACTACAATACAACAACTAACCAATGTAGTTGTACCACGGCCTAGATGTTCTTCGGTTGATCAAAAATGGAAAACGCTACCATGACTACGGATTAGCTATTCAAAACAAAGATCCGAAGAAACAATACCGAATTTACATTTTTTGAATGCGTTTCCGAAACAATCAATTAGTGCCTATAGTAATGAGACTGAGTAACGTCAGCTAAGCCACATGTAATAGTTGACGCGCTCTGCCCCAGTGGGGGTTAGGGCAAATGAGTATAGTAATGAGTAGCACGCGTTATTTGCTACATTTCCTTTCTGAAATCGTTTTTTAAGCGGTTGATTAAACTATCGAGAACATATCCGGTGGAGGATTTTATTTTTATAATGTAATGACACAAATATGTACTTTGTTTTAGGCCGACAAAGGTATTTGAGGGCTGTAAATGGAAAAGAATGATTGAAATTCACTTCGGGTATCCTTTGAAATTGGACTTTGATTTCGTCGGTTAGGCTAGACGGAGATACCTTTGTAGACACGTGCTGTATTTTGAAAATTAGTATTTAAAACGTCTACGTTAACGTTTTCAACGATTCTTCCATCGCTTAGGGATCGTTCAAGTATTACGTAAGCCGAATTTAAGTCATTTTTGACTCTCCCTCTACCCTTGTCAGCAAAAGTAAGCAAAACTCTTCCTCCCTCTCATATGCTTATGTAAGCACTGATACAAAATAACCATAGAGATTTTTTCCAAATACCTACCAATGGTAGTTCATAAGTGTTCACAATGTACTCGTAGTACAATAAAACAATCAATTTAAGTAAATTATTTAATTTACTTTTTATTAATAGTGTACAAAATATCTTTCACGTTATTAACTATTCTCACTCCATGATATTTTTGTCCATGGCTGTTAGTCGTCGCTGATAGTGGAGGTTTGATGGTTCGATGTTGAGTGTCTTCGGAATACAGAGCCGGGCAAAGGCTAAGGGGAAAAGGCGGCCTGGGGCGTCGACTCTAAAAGGGCGCCAAAGAGGAAAGCCAAGTTGTAAAATAATTCCATGTAGACAGAAATATTTCGCGATTTATCCGATTCTCACAGTTAAATATTACGCGCAAGAATGATTCAATTTCGATTTTTGTCCTTCATTTTCCAGTGAGGTGCGTTCACACGTTTCAAATATTTGCCAAAAAGTTACAAATATTTCGCAGAGAAAGGCAAATATTCGCGAAAATATTTGTAGCACGCGCGAACCGATAATATTTTCTTTCTATTTAAGGCCATGTGAATAAGCAACAAAACTGCGCTATTAGATTAATCTCTTCGGACAAATGTTTCTTCGAAAATTTGGACAAATATTTGCGACGAGTGAACGCACCTTTAAGCTCGACAAACAAGTCGAACTAAATGGCTTGCTAAACGCGATGACAAGAGGATAACTTTTTTTGTCTGCACGTTCTATGAAGTTGATTGCAACGCGTCGTGGTCGCGAACCGTTTGGTTTGATCGTCTGTTGCGACCATTATCGACGATAAATAGTGCCAAGCAAAAACCGCCTGAACAAAAGAGGTGTTCTCTCAATCACCTTTCTTTAAGCTGTGCCGATATCAGTATGGAGCGAAACCGCTTGAGCAAAAGTGGGGCTTGAAAAAGTTATGTAACAATAATTCCAAATGCATGAAAAATCTCTCTCTGGTTCCTGTTAACCCCTTGTGGGGCATAGGGCATTAACCACGCCTACTTTCCACCTCGTCCTGTTGTGAAAAATACTTGCCCAATATTTGAAGCGATGCTTCATTCTAATTTACACAAAAAAACTGTTTTGAAAAAATGTAGGAAAGGGCGCCAAAATGTTCTTGCCTGTGCCTTAAGTTAGCCTTTGACCGGCCCTGGCTGAATACCGCATTCTCTCGAGATATCGACGTCTTGCTCGTCAAGACTTTCAACATCTTGGTCTCCGCCTAAAGCTTGTACTATGCAAAGCTTATCACTTCATTAGCACGACAAGCAGAAACTCTTAAGGACATGTGGACACATATTTGCGACCAAAATTTCAATTTTCGCCGGTCAAATCCAAAATTTCCCCGGTCTAGTCCCAAATCCATAATTAATTAATTAATTAATCCTAACTTCCACGCTGTTTGAACGCAAAATCCGAACTGAACGGAGTAAAATTTTGTTTTGTTTTGCGACTGTTCAATAGCAACAAAGAAATCGTTTTGCATGTTGGCTTGCCGCCAAGGTGTACAATAAAAACTTTCGCAATCCAATTTTCGATGCGTGAAACTTAATTCAATAAGTGAAAATTGAGTTCGTCATCGAACTAAACTTTTAAAATGACGTCTGACTCGCTATGGATTGGCTCCGCAGTGTGTGAAATCGAAATTTGGATTTGGATTTTGGACGCAATTGTGTGTCCACCTTTAAAGGTCTCAATTTTTTTCTAGTCTGCATTTTTACAGTTTTATGGATTTCCAGTATTTCCACGCTTTGTCGATCTATTCACAGGACATGGCCAATTATCGATATGTAGAGCCTAGAGCTAGACAAAGTAGAAGACTAAGAAATTCTTCTTCATCATCCACAATAAAGTTCACAGCTGTTTGCTTTATTTTAAGTAGTGGTGGTCTCTCTCCTTGTGGGGCATAGCGCGTTAACTGGTCCATGTGGCCCAGTTGACGTTTCGACGGCATAAATTGGTTCCGGAGAATGCAGTTGCCAGCATGCACCTCCTGCACATCCATGGCCACGAACGTCGTCGTATTCGAACCCGAAACGCCGGTAGTCCAACATGAGACTGATGCCTCAACACACTACGCTACCCCGGTGTGGTGGTAGGGACCTGTTGTTCAGTAACTTAAACAAACCACTTTTATGACATTAACCAATTTGCAGTTTCGACTTTCTAGCACATGTTCTGTGTACTGAGGAATTTAACGTCAGGTAAAGAAGGAAGGTCAGGTTCACCTGGACCAACATACGCTTGAGCATGATAATCAACAATACTTGCTTTGCTGATATATGGGGAATCCCAAAATATCCATTCCAAACGAACAAAAATTTACTATATATGTATTTAATTTAGAACCCATAAAACTTTTGGAGAAATCTGAAAGTTGAGCGAATTTTGCGGACGTAATCTGTTGCAAATCACGGCTTTGTCGAGCCAGCGTTACTGCAACAAAAAAAAATTTTGACCAGAATGCCATCTGACTCGGCACATGACCCGGCGATATAGGTGATAGGACGCAGCCTCAGTATGTATGTATTATATAAGCCGGGCCACACATTGCCGAACTCGAACTTTGTGTAAAGTATCTTGAGCCATAAAGAAGCAATCTCAAAGCATCGATCGAGGAAAAGTAATCCTCAAGCGAATGGATTAAGAAACTTGACACAAATCTGAAGGAAAGTTTCCACTTTGGCCATCGTCGAGTTCGAGTGCATGTGACCCGGGTTAATCAAAACTTATGTGCGGACGCAACTAGGAGCAAAAACTAGCGGCCGCCCAGATAGCTATAGAGATAGGACAAGTGACGCCGAAAGCTAGCGAATAGCTATCGGCGTTCAATCTAGGGATCGTAGTTCCAATTAAAATTCCAAAAGTTTCAGACAATGAATACCCAAATCAATTTCATCATCTAGATTCCTCAAAGTTCCTCCACTTCTTGCTTTCGTTTTTCTTTTCTTCAGTGTATTAATTAAATTAAATATGTATGTATTATATTCCATAATTTTGACTCGTTTCAATATTTGAACTGTTTCAATATTTGCAACAGATGCACGGCCCAATATCATATCATGGCAACAGCAATAGTATCAGCATAGATATTGCATGGTGCACACTCATCGCTTGATCTATGCTGTTACAGTCACTATTGCAGTGACATATAGCCGGTCAGCTGTGCATTGCCGACGACCGGTAGCTATTGGCGTAGGTCAGTTTTATGGAATAACCAACATTTGTGGGGGTCATTCCCACAAGACCCAAGAGATGAGTTTCACATCGCCGGGCTAGTAAAGGGACCAAGAAGAGCCAATAACACCGAAGAACCTGCCTTCTTCGTCCTCCAATTCATAGGTCAATTGACCAATCCTTTTGCGAACGGTAACACTAGCCACTTTCAGTCACGGACCGAAAAGAACGCCATGGCTCTGCGACAAGCGAACTTAAACCGCGACCATACAGATACTTCGCCTTCGTGGGGGCGAATTGCGAACTCAATATACATTTAGATGGAGGCGAAAGAAGTTGATGTACAGCCAATTTGCTTTCAACTTTGCTCCTATGAGATGCCATAGGAGACCTGGATTAAAACCGATCTGTTATTTTGTATGAAAATGGATCACACCATTTTAAATCGAAAGCGGCTACTGACATATTTATGTACTTTGTGGCGAGTTTGGCGGCGAAACGGTCGGTGGCACTACTGAGGGTGTGGTTAACGACGAAAACTTTCTGACCTGGAACAAATGTTTTTGGACGGTTCCGAAGATTATAAAACCGAGCTGCTCAGCATAAGCTTCGGCTAATTTTGTTGGACCCGGTCATGTGCCAACTGCAATCGGTCACCATTGGATCATCAAAAGCGTTCAGCTTTCTAAGGAGAGTGTAGTCTACGCCATTCTGAATAGGATGGTAAGGAAATGAGGGCAAAATCTGGTTGTATCATGTACTACATTCCAGAACGCACTACGTGATTCGCTCAGATGTTCATCACAATTTCTTTGATCGGATCCTATATAGCTCAGATTGCGGTTAGTGTCGACTAGTTAGTTCGCTCTCAAGCATTCGATTGTGGAGAGTATAAGGTTGTGCTTATATGGTTTACCCCGAACGCTTTTATAAATCCAGTGAATGCTTCAGAGACGAACAACTGTTTTCCATGGTCGGAGTGAACAAGCTCCGGTACACCGAAAGTCTCGTCTCTCAGGTAGTTAATGACCACCCCAGCAGTAGCCCTATAGATGGCCCTGAGCCAGAGGAATTTCATGTAGTGGACGAGAGCTACAAATGAGTATTTCCCTTAGAATCGTCCCCCCTCCTTGGCATCAAAAATAAGCAAAGAGGAAACACCCTCTTTCCCCTTTGATGCTTACACGAATTTAGATGTTTTTCCTATTGTAAACAACCGCTTGAGTGGCACTCAAAACTATTCAATTTTAGGTTCTGTCGCTTTACAGGATTCAATTATCCTAAGTGTCACCACAGACTGTCGAACTCGAACACGAACCTGGTACAAATGTCCTCTGCCACACACTCACACACACTTCACATAGATGTGAAGAAAACCGGTCCACTTGTACCAGGTTCGTGTTCGAGTTTGACAGTCTGTGGTGACACCTATGGGAATCTGATTTCTTTCGAAGTTTCCAGCCAACTTCAAATCCTGAAATTTCCCACAAGTTTTCACTATCCTCATGAGAACCAGATTTAAAACCGGTCCCTTTCAGAGACTCCAAGTCACACCATCTCCTGCAAAATTTTCGCATAGCCTTTCCCAACACCAGGTGCAGGTGACAAACACAAGGCTAGGCGCGAAAAACTCGTTTTTCCTCCAAACACATCTCTAGCCCTAAATTGCATCGAAATTTTACCCACGTCACCAAAAAAAAAAAGGAAAATTTAAATTCAACGGCTGGAGGGTTGAAAGAGATGCTCATTTACAAATCAGTTGTGTTAACTTGCAGCTGCTCAATGTTTTATGTCTGCTGCATCCCTTATTTCCTTTGTACATGATTAGGGGGTTTGTTACCAATACAATCAACACTTTATCCCCTTTATTTTAACATATACATACGACACGAATGGCACATGCACACATACGAACAAGACAGTGCAAAGGATCAACGAATCCTTAGTATTTTTTTTTCGTCCAGTCTCTCGAAATAATAATCAAAGCGCAACAAAGAAAAAAACACCGGAAGAACACTTGTACCTTTCGGAAATCAGGACACAAAGGTCTTCGACAAAAAAAAGATGTTTCACTCTACCACTAAGAAAATTACCAATCCACGAAGACTGGCGGCGCGAAGGGAAAAACACGAAAAATCGGATACTCGATCAACACACATAAAGTAGAGAGGAAAAAAGGATCTTGGTTTTTGGCGCGTGCAGCATATTGATATGTATTGAGCGTAGCCATCGGAAGAACATGTCATCTTGGGAAGATGAAAAAAGCCGAGTCGATGGACTTTTTCCTTAATTTTTAGGTAGGCTAAACAAAACAGAGACTACATACGAAAATGGAAAAGATATTGAGACCGGATGTGCTTCCGAAATATGAAATCTTTGACCTTTGGAAATATGATCAAGTGGATGGATTTTTTCGTTTCCCAGGATTCTGTGTGCATATTGGGATAATAAGCGACGTAGCGAAACGGTCTCATCAGAGTTGGGGTGGAATGAACACATTAAAGGAAATTCAAGACTGTCTCGGCTTACACCTGTTTCGAAAAGGCTATGGTTTTTATGTTATATAGGGTGCACAAAGAATGATGAGATACATAATGTTTTTTACTATATACACTACTTGATTTGAGTTGTAAACAGATAGGGTCTAGACTATATAAGTTTTTTTATTCATGTTTTCAGAACGTTTATCAAAGTCAGAGAACCCACAGAAGCCCTGATTTGTTACGGTTTCGATCATTGTAATAATATTCTTCTTCTTCTTCCACCTGAAAAGTAACTCAACGTAACTCATTGTCCAATATCCATAGTTTCTTCTTCCTTGCCCTTTCATACAACAATGCGGCTTTACGTTGCTCTGCCTGTGGTGTTGGCACTCCGTTGTTTTACACCTATCTGAAGAAAGGTGGAGTTGGGTGGCACTAGTGTATGGAAAATAAATTTGTATGGACTTCCCTTTTACATCCGCTGGTGGTCTCCAGACTCGGCAACCCACTCACACACACTGACCTGTGGGAGGTCCTAAAGATGTTGAACAGAGCCGCAGGCATTAGTTGCCTCCTACGATCAAGGTAGGACTCACCTGGGGGTGCATATTCTAAACCCGTCACCTCACGGAGTCGAATATTCATAGTTTGTTTGTTTGTTACTGAATGAAGCGATGGAGCATAACAAGATTCGTACTTTCCAGATCCTCCAACTCTGAGAAGAGGTAAGATCCAAGAATTGACCGCCTCCTACCTGAGAAAGACGGGTAAGAGCAGAGAGGATAGAATCAACTTTCCTTCTCGTTCACGCCTCCACAGCTTCCACAGAAATCATTGTAGGGAAGACGAAGTCTCCTGGCATGATCTCTGATAAGATAGTATCTAGTGATAGCATCCACGACCGTACTAATGTGCTGTCTTTTTAGAGATAGAAGATGAGCCGAGCAGATAAAATCAAGCCTAGGCCACAACGACCTGGCCTCATGACATGTCTTACCATTAATCCATCTCGTATTTACGTTGCTAATAGCTACACACTTTAAAATCTCCACGTATGCAATAACCCTGCACCCAATCCTTCCAGGTCCAAGGTTCCAAAAAAGGGGGTAGAGAGAACTCCGCTTTGCGGGATGCCTCTTTTTACCCATCTACGTTCAGACGAGCCCAAGCTAGTACAAACAACCCTCGATGCTAGCGGCTAGTTTATTAGAGTGCAAAATGAATCATCTACTTTCAAACGTGAATAAAAAATTAAATAAGAATGTGTATGGGTGTGTTAATTGCCTCGAACCCTCCAGGGGCATGGGGGCGTCAACATCTCTAGCATTTCTATGCCTTGCTGACGTTTCGATAGCATATCTGCTTTTCGAACGTGCATTAGCTAGCAAGCAGCTCCTATCCACGCCGTCGCTATACTGACAATCTTGGAGCGCAGTGGGAGTGCTATCAGTACCCGCTGTTCGCGCTGAGGATTGAACTTCCGTTCTCTAGATCGTAGAGCGGTGAACGAACGATCACGGCCACCGAGCGCGCCAAATAAGGATGACATACAATTGACTCTCGAGTCGAGTTGGCACATTTATTCGAAATTGAAAACCGACACCACTCGGAATAGATCTTATCAATCTTTAGTTCCACTTTGAATATCCATCCATCCCATTGCACATTCGCAAATATTTCCACAGTGCCTCCCAGTAGTCAACCGTTCGTTGGTATAAGGGATGGCACTATATATGTTAAACTATTACTCCTCATTGATGACTTGCCTAACAATCCTCTTTTTTGTTCTCATTCCAGCACGTCGCAGTCCAACATCATGTCCCGGTCCCAACAATTTGCCACCGCTTCAGTTTCACAATGTTCACGGCGACAATATTCGGATATCACGTGATGGAACGTTGGCGCGTCGCTTCGAGAGTTTCTGTCGTGCAATCACCTTTTCCGCTCGTCCGGTACGAGTGAATGAACGCGTATGCGTGAAATTTGCCGATGTTGCAAATAACTGGAATGGTGGTGTGCGATTTGGTTTCACCAATCATGATCCTGCCTCGTTGGAGAACGCTCTGCCCAAATATGCCTGTCCGGATTTGACAAATCGTCCCGGCTTCTGGGCGAAAGCGCTTCACGAACAGTACTGCGAAAAGGACAATGTGCTATTCTACTATGTAAATTCGGCGGGTGATGTTATCTACGGGATTAATGGCGACGAGAAAGGCGTCATATTTAGTGGAATCGATACACGCGGACCACTATGGACATTGCTCGACATCTACGGCAATTGTACGGCCGTGGAATTTTTGGATGCACGCGTTTATATGTATCAACAGACGGCTGGCTATCAGCACAGACGATCACTGCCCGAAACCGAAGTGGATAGAGTGGTTGTGCCTTCCCTACAATCGTTGAATATGAACGATGAGGCGTCGTCAGCACTGCCGCCAGTTAGATATAATGCTAATGGACGACTTATACCAGTGCCGTTCCATATAACCAAGGGACGTAATGTTCGATTGTCGGCAGATCGTTTTATTGCCAGCCGAACGGAGACTGATTTTTGTCAGGGATACGTTTTCACAGCACGTCCGCTTCGGATTGGCGAGAAGGTGATCGTGCAAATTCTCAAAACCGAACATATGTACGTGGGAGCGCTGGCATTGGGCCTGACATCGTGCAATCCGGCAACCCTACAGCCGTCCGATTTGCCCGATGATTCTGACTTTCTTTTGGATCGGCCAGAATATTGGGTCGTGAGCAAGGACATTGCATCGACACCGCAACGTGGGGATGAGATTGCCTTTTGCGTGACAGCAACCGGCGAAGTGACGATCAGTAAGAATGACGGAGCACCTGTTGTGGTTATGCATGTCGATCAGAGTTTGCAATTGTGGGCCTTTTTGGACGTTTACGGTTCGACACAGAGCGTCCGCGTTTTCCGGCAACCACCGGTCAATATGCCACCAATGCAACAACCAACATGCGGTGTGGTTGCTCAAATACCTACATCACCTCGACGCCTTCAAGTTGCCCTGCCTGCCTCCGACTCGATAAGTAGCCTAAGTTCACAAATTTCCGATAGTCGTAAGCTCTCTGCACCGGCTGCCGTGATTGCTGCTCCGGCGGCGGCTGCAGCTGCTGCCCTGACCGCGACTGCAACCACATCAAGCAGTCGAATGATCAGTGTACCGTCCAATGGAGATATGATTCAAATTCAGCCGGGCGGTACAGTGTTGGTTGTGAACCTGCCACCGGCACATTCTGAAATCAGCGTTCAGCCTGGCGGCAGTCAGACGCGGACTAGTCAAGTTACCGTGGGTACGCTTACGGCTGCTGGAGCGCCGCCCGGTTACAGTGCTACAATGATGTCTAATGGTAGCAGTGCGTATATTGAGGTAAGTTCGAAATAGCTGGATTGATCCTTGAATGCGTTTGTTATTAAAAACAAAATTTTATTTTTTTTTTACAGCCATGCGTTACACCGTCAGCAGCCAATTCCTATAATGCGCTGAATCAGTGGAAGGATGCGAGTGGAGGTGATAGCAATTCAGGTGCCGAATGTACAATATGCTATGAGAACCAAATCGATTCCGTGCTGTACATGTGCGGTCATATGTGCATGTGCTACGAATGTGCAATTGAACAATGGCGAGGAGTTGGTGGCGGTCAATGTCCTCTATGTCGAGCTGTGATTCGTGATGTTATTCGCACTTATACAACGTGATAGACATACCACCACCATCGCTTAACCACATCTCTTATCATCCACTTATTCACAATACTTTATGACTATTTCAATCGAGTTGCAACAACAAAATTGAATATAATCATGTTTAATCGAAAAAAGAATGAGTTCTTATAGAACTATGAAACTAACATAATTTCATAAAAAATAATAATAATTATGAATAATCGGCAATAATCAATCGGAATTGATGCGTCGAAAATGATTACGCCCTACACGATCAGAGGAGTCACACGAAATAAGCCTAAAGTGATGCAAAATTCAATTTGTGCATCGCTCTGCATGCGCTCAATTTGAATTGTGTCGTAGATCTAATGTTTAACTTTACCACGTATTTGTCGCAAAACACAAAAAGCATTGTACTCGTATGAACATGCAACTTGTGCAAGGACATTTTTATGCATACAAAACAAAGTCAAAATTCATGTAAATAAGTTAATTTATTTTATCGTTAAATAATATTAAAAAAAACAGCCAACTGAGTTTAGGTCCAGTCCAGTCAAAAAAAGTCAAAAGAAAAAGTGAAAGAAATTGTTAATTTTCGCGTCTTGGCACAATATTTCTCTGATCCGATAATGAAAACCAAAGCATTACTAAATATATATATATAAACATAAATATAAATTTATTGTAACGAGATAGTGACTATAAACTAACCCTAACCCTCTTTCTACATTTTGTTCTTATGGCGGAGAACTTTTATTTTAAACTCTCTTCTCCTAACTTTTACGTGCATATTATATGATTTAGTGTAGGTTATCTATTAATTTATGATATTGTGATTTTTTTACCTTTGTTATATTTCTTTTTTGTAATTATACAACAATTTATTTAAATACAAGAAATTTTCGTTTTTTTTTGTAATGCATGAAATAACTGATGTTTTTCGTCGACCTATCTCTTGATATGTGTGTAATACTGGAACCGAACACCAATTTAGATGAATACATACTAACGTAAATAATACTTAGATATTAAAATAAAAAAATGCCAAAACGACAGTTTTTCACATTCTTACAATCGGATGTCGCGTAAAATTTGTTATTACTCTGAATCACACTTCAGAATTCACGGATGATGATGATCATAGTAAATTTGCCCAATAAATCGATAAATTCTCAATAATAACATGAAATAAGCAATTGTTCTACTCGTATTCCTGTTGGACACATCCTTAGGCAAATCAAATGACGAAAAGTAAAAAAATCAAAATTAATTGAAATATAACACAAAGGCCAAATATTAAACAAATAGAAATTACATGTAGTAAGGTAGCAACGAACAAATTGATTGATATATGTACACACACAGATACACAGATAGACAAATACGCATCTAAAAATATATATATTATGAATAAATAAATAATTTATAGAAATTGTGAAAGAAAGAGTAGTTATCTAGAAAATTCGTGGTCAGTTAGTTTACATATTTTTTTTAGTAAGTACACACGTAAATGTTAATGAAACAGAGGAATTAATCGATGACAGGGAGAGAGATAATTTTAATGAAACATGAGCTTTTCCCTCGTACCAAATATGATACACTTTTTTTTCGTCTCTGTATAGTCTCACTGCAATATTAAATGAAAGCTTGCAGTATCTGACACACATAAAAAAAATTAAAAATATCCGTAGTTTAAAGTTAATTTTCCGGTATCGGGAAAATCGCGTATCGCTATAATGAAACCAGTTAAATAGTACGGGAGCTCGTGAAAAAAAAAGTTTTTATCTCTACAATACGCGTGAACATTTTTTGATCGGCAATAAATTCCAAAATTAGATGCTCGCCCATCCGGCTTAAAATTCTCGCCGGATGCCATCGAATGGAAAAAAAAACTGAAAAATCGCCTGCGATAGACTCAGATTGGTACCTAGCAAAACGCACCTTAAGCCACCCGCATTAGTGTATAGAAATGAACCGTAGAGGTGTCATGAAAATTCTAAGCAGTACGAATTGATACATTTTGAAAAAATAAAAATAAAAAATTGTCGTCATTTCGAGTCCATTTAAGCCGACTTTAGGCAACCAAGTCACCCAATTTCTACATAGTCCATCTCTCGGATATAGGGGGGAGCATCTAATTGTGAAGTATACTATCGATCAAAATTTGTTCAGCCGTATTGTGACTTTTTGTCACGATCTCCCGTAGTATAAATACAGACAAATAAATCCGTCAAAAATAGAAGAGTCCAATATGAGCCATTTCAAAATTTTAGTGCTTAGCAAAATGGTATGAAAAAAATAAAAAAATATTAATTAAGCAGTTAACATCAATAATCTATGGAATTCTACTTAAAACAATCATCTATTTGACAATATATGTAAATTGAATGCAAACGCAGACGGGCGGATTGTTGCAACTGAATTTTGTCAGGCCAGCCATGCACACGGACGGATTGATTTTTTTTAACATAGTCAGTGGCTGCATTCCTGCGAACGAATCAGGATTTGACATTTCTCGAATTCTCCTCCATATGCTTTCCCCTCCGGTCAAATTTGTACTGTCATGAAAATGTTCCCCTCGGGATCAGAATACTTCCCAGATCCGGATCTGGAGGGGAACATTTTCATGACAGTTGTCCGCACAAATTTTACCGGAGGGGAAAGCATATGGAGAAGAAATCGAGAAATGTCAAAACCTGATTCGTTCGCAGGAACGCAGCTAGTATTTGCACAGACAATTCTTGAAAAGTGCATGTGGGCATCACTCTGGAGAGCAGTTGTTGTTAGTGTAACGCGTTATTCTGCTATGTTCTGCACTGTCAAAACAAAACACGGCTAATGAATTTTGTATGGACTCGCCTACACAAATCTAAAGTTTTAATCCGACTTTTATGAAATTTTGAACATTGAACCTCCAGAGGAAGGATACTGTCTATACGGCATTTTGAAAATCCGCCTCATCCCCCTTTCCCACCATGTGAAGAGAAATTTATACTTTAATTTACTTTTTTGTTTATGGTTTTATTCCTTTATCTTGACGAAATTTTGTATATTGGACCTCCGATTTCGAAAAAAAACCACTCGCCATCTTCCTTCACACCCCTCAAAGGAAATCAGCAAATTTGTCTACAGTCTTACTATGACCTTGATGAAATTGGGTATATTTGATCTTCTAGACTAGGGGAAGGTTACTGTCTACCCCCCATTCTCCCTTTTCGCCCCTAAAAGGAATTCAGCAAATTTACCCACAGTTTTATTCCAATCTTAGTGTCGCCACACACGATAACCATTTTGGTCGTGAGCCACCATCAAAATCAATAGAACAGTGGAAATGAGGAGATTCTTTTTTCCGCACGTTCTATTGATTTTGACATGGTTCGATGATGGCTCGCGACCAAAATGATTGTCGTGTGTGCTTTAATGAAGTTTTAATCATTGGACCTTGAGAACATGAGATTCGGAAAACAATCCCCGCCTCACCTTTCACACCTTTTTAAAGAAAATCTACAGGTAACGCTGAAGTTTCACTCAGATCTAGGCGAAATTTCCCTTTATGAGATGCAGGCAGTGGACCTTCTTCTTGTTTTGAAGATAACATTTTCAACATTCATCAAAATTGAAGTGAAACTTTAGGTAAACCTTTGCTTCAGGGGTTGTGAAAGGGGATGGTGGTAACGGTTTTCCTAAGTCTTATGTAGACGGTGTACTTTCTTTGTTACCAAGGTGCAATCTTCAAAATTTCATCAAGATCGGAGTAAACTGTAAGTAAAACTGCGGAGTAGTGGAAAGAGGAATTTTGGGGTCTTTTCTTTCCAGACCTTATGCAGGCAGTGACCTTCCCCTTATTCGCGAAGGTCTAATGTCCAAATTCAAACACAATTTAAGTAAAGCCGCAGCGAATACTGCCGATTTCATTTAAGGGGTAGAATAGAGGGGCCTCATATCTCACATGTAGTGGCCTTCTACTTGTTCTGAAGGCCAGTCCTCAAAATTTCGTTAAAATCAGAATAAAATTAAAACTAAAAAATAATATTTTTAATGGGTGGTAAAGGGTATGGGGCGGTTGAGGATCCAATGTTCACAATTTCATCGAAATCGAACTAACACTGTAGATTTGAATGCAATTTCCCCATGAAAAACCACGAAGTTTCATTCAAAATGCAACGCGGGCATATAAAAAATTGCAATTGTTATGAGCTTTCCCTCTCGTTCGGTGGTTGAATAACGGACCTACTACTTTGCTTAACCTCAAGTGGGGCATAGCGAACCTGCAGATTGCGCAATATTCAATTCTTGAATCATGGGGCAGACATGTAGACGGACAAACTTTTTTTTTACCCTAATCAGCTGGCGTACATAACGCTTAAGTTTTCTAATGCTGGTCAAAATCCAAATTTTCCCTCGTCGAAGCCAAAATTTTCCCGGTCGCGCTATGGATTTGACAGGGAAATTTTGGCTTCGACAAGGGAAAAATTGGATGTGGACCGTCCGTGAATGTCAGTATTATGCTGAACTGTACTGCGAGCGTTGCCGAACATCAATCGTACCCAGTGTACCCAAGCGAAAAACCTAAAAGAAATATCGAGTTCTGAGTAGCATTTGTGATACACAAAAGCCTCAAATTCCACCTCATCTACTGGAAGCCAAAAAAATGAGCAACTGATGTGCCATCCGCATAAAAGCGGTCTCTACATCTCCTCACTTTCGTGATGGCTACTCATATGCATCCATCCGCCTGTCTGTACTTGATTAAAATATACGTCCGTCTACTTGTGAGCTGAACTTTGTCAATGACTCTTCTCGTTATCGATGTGTCCTGCAACAGACAATTCCAGAAAATGGAAAAACTTTTATATTCGCTAACACGGGATACCTTTCTTTATTCGTAAGTACGCATTTTGGATATCAGTTGCGTCCTTGTTCTCAGTACACTGGTCAATTAGACTACGGATAATAAGTCGCGCCGCATATTGGACCCAGCGCATACCCACACCTAAACCTAGCGTGGGTGATTTTGTGTTTCATACAGTTGCCCATATACCACCGCATATTGGGTCTAGCCAACGGCTAGCCAACTCAGTCGTCACCCATGCGGCCCATGCGAGTGAATGTTTGCCCTGGCGGGACAGTTTCGTGTGTGTGGGTCAGTCGTTTGTTTTGATTTGAAAATTTGAAAATAATTTACGATGAAAATTGATAAATGATTAACAAATACATCGTCCCCTCAGATTCAGACTTAGATCAAGAAGAAGCCCCGATGCATATAAATCCGTAGTGTGGAAACGGCTGGGTTGCGTTGGGTTCAATATGCGATGACAGAACCACGCGTGGGACCGTTGAATTGACAATATACGGCGCGCCTAACACTCAGCATTTTTTTCACCACTTCTATGCGTTAGCATTTTCAATTGTCAGTTTTTTTTTAAATTTTTGTGTAGAAGCTCCTCTCCTCCACATTCTCCGCCAGCGGCAAGGTAGTGGTCACCATTATGTGCACCATCGCTCCTAAAGTCCATCTCGGGTATCCATCATCGGCGACTATACCACTTTCCACCTTGAGGCTATGTAAATATTGAAATCGAGCATATAAGTGGCAAGCAGGCTCTCGTGATTTTTTTATGGACAATTTTCTTACCCGAGCTTTCCCACTATAAACGCAGCGCAGCCTTAAGTGCGATTTACAAGCTCTATCTTATCCAGGGCCGGTCAAAGATGAATTTAAGGCGCAGGCAAGGAAATTTTTGGCGACTGCTCACATTTTTTACAACAGTTTTTGCATCGCCTTTGGACAAGGGCGGTTGTGATATTGGCTCTTCAAACGTCACTTTTATCCGGCCGTTTTGCTTCGTCGATAAGTCATTCTCACTGGATAATGAAGCCCAAGAATCGAAATTGAATCGTTCGAGCGCGTAAATTTGAACTGTGAGGATCATATTCGATTGGATGAATCGCGAAGTATTTATAAGTAAATATAGTTACAAGGGGAGTTCCAGAAGTACCCGACCTAAGAATGAAATAAAAAAAAAGGAATGGAAAAACAAAGCTCGATACACTTTTCCAAGCGATGTTCAACAGCTTCGATTGCCTGTTTTCAGTAAGAGCCGTCGAGCTCATGAAAACAGCCATTAACTGCATACTCCAGCTCTTCATTGTTGGCAAATCTTTATTCACCCAACCGTTTTTTTTTTCAAGTTTCGAAAAAGAAGATAATCCGAGGGAGCTAAATCTGGCGTATAGGGTGGATGAGGAAGCAACTTTAACTCATTGATTTTGGACATCGTGATAAAGGAGGTGTGAACTTGCGCCTTGTCCTGATGAAACAAAACTTTTCTTTTCGCCAAATGCGACCGTGTTTCCCTCCTCCCCGATCACTTAAACGCTGCAATAAGTTCGCATGATACTTACCGTTGATTGTTTTTCCTTTTTGAAGATAATCAATGAAAATTATCCCACGTGCATCCCAAAAAACTGACGCCGTAACCCTGCCAGCAAATGGAACTGTCTTCGCCTTTCTTGGAGCCAATCCTGCCCTTTCAGTTCATTGTTATGATTGTTCTTCGTCTCAGGTGTGAAATGATGGAACCGACGCAGATTTATTGTTTGAAACATCGCCAAACACTCGGTTGAAACATCCTTACGACACTGTTTTTGCTCCATCGCAAGCAAACGCGTCATGTTCAAATTTTTTTTTCAGTCTATATGCGATGTACAGTACTTTTTGAAATGCCTACCATATCTGCTAGCTCGTGCACTTGGAGTTAATGGTCATCCATTACCACTTTGAGGATTTTCTTCACTTTTTCGTCGTCACTTCATTTGGTCCACTACTATGATGTTCGCCTTGGCAGCCCTTACGGCCTGGCCTCGCTTAAACTCTACAACCCAATATTTTATTGTTGTAAACGAAGGAGCAGCCTTGATATAGGTTGGGCTGAGATCTGTCAAATGAAAGTATTGTATCACATAATCAATGACCAATTTTTTCCATGTTTATAAATTCACTGAGAGCGTTCACTATTGATGGCTGTCAAACATATACTAAACCATGCAGCGTCATCAACCTTAAAAGGTTAAATTTTTTTCGACCATAGTAATTGTTTTCAAAGACCAAACTCCATCTATACGTCCGGACTATCCTTGTATATTAAATTCTTCAGCTCTAACATGACAAAATTACACTCAAACTTTGCTTTCCTCCTGGCGCTGTCTTCACCCGCCCTTTCAGAGTCGGTGCCCTATGCGACCGCCTGCTTCGCCATAGCGTTTGACCGGCCCTGGTCTTATTGTACGTTTTATCGCTCAGATAAGACGGAAGAGAAAACGTCGAAAGTTAAAATTTCAAATTTTCACTTCCATCCATAGCGAACCTGAATCTGAACTTATTGTTGAGTTTGTAGTCTAGTGAGTAGTCACAGTCTGATAGACCAATGTCATCTTATCGATCCGTTTTGTTGTTTAGACAAAACTTACGATAAAACGGAGCGTGTAAACTGTCGTCCGTTTTCTCTGAGTGGCAAAACGTACGATGAGACGGATCGTGTAAATCACACTTTACACTCTGGCGTATGATGATGAGCCTAACGTGTCGAGGAGTTTTTAATTTTGAAAATTCTATGTGATGGATTAAATAAATGATTGCCTTATCAATTTTTCGTTCAAAGAAGCGCGCTGTGTTTATTCGTTTTCGGTAATTATGTAGTCAATACCATATCTCTGAAAGCGAAATCATTTCATTGTTTTATTAATTTTTCAACGTCCAATATAAAGCAACAGGTCTTACGAAATATGATTTTTAAGTTTAGATCGTTTGTCGGTGATTGCCTGTGATTGCCCGTCACATTTAAACGTCTGTTGTTGTTCTAGTAGCAACACCTAACTGGCGTTGAAGGTGTTTGGCAGCCCTTTGCCGTTGCTGATGAACGGGTCGCTCCGGTGCGTAGAACCAGCTGCGGTAGAAGCGTTTTTAAACGTCTCTTGCTCCCTGGTTACTGACATATAGACATATCAAATATTTGTGTGAAGTTACCTTCTCCCGAATTTAAGAACTGCCAATAGAGAAAAGAATTTGTTGAATTCCGATATAAAATCGTTTGTTGATCATATTTTCGTTTGTCGGTTCCAAGAAAAGAGTATTTATGTGATAAATTAGTAACCAAAGTTCAGCTTACGAGCTATCACACGGTCTCCCATTTGTAAAACTTCTCGGTAGACGACGCATAATTTGTATTTGTGCTATGGAGACTTTGGTCACTAATTTATCATATAAATTCCCTTTTCTCGGAACAGACAAACGAAAAACATAATTGACAATCGATTTGATATCGGAATTCAACAAGTTCGTTTCACTTACGACAGCTCTTAAATTTGGAAGGTGCACACTTCACACAAATATTTGATACTCCTAAAGTCAGTAACCACGACCGACATTAACCGATAAATGATGTAAACTTAAAAATTCGTATATCGTAGGATTTGGGGAGGAGGGGGGGGGGGTCTAACTTCTTATCGCTTCAACTTCAGATAATTTCAATCGCACATCATTTCCTAATTTTTCATTTTCGTTATTCGGCTAAACGAATGTGCATCACTTCTTTTCTTTTTCTTCTCCCTCTGTATTCTGTATTTTTCTCATTCATGCATTTTTTTTACCGACCGATAATGCGATAGATCACTGGGAATTCGTCCTTCCAGAAATTTATTGATGTCCAAAAACACGATTGCTCTAAAGTTCGCCCCACATAAACGTGCACAACCACGACCAAACTTCCACCGAACCATCCAATTTGATAGAACAGTTGACATGAGGAGAATTTTCTGTGTGAAAACAGTTGCTTTCCTAACTGTAATAACTCAGTCGTTCCCGAAATACTTGTATTTACTTCGAATAAAAACTTATTGTACTTAGGAGAGCTACTGTTTTCACTAAATCAGACTAAAAGAATCGGAAACCAAATAATCAGGAGAATTTTATTCCCGCACGTTCTATTGATTTTGATGTGGTTCGATGCGTGCTCGTGACCAAAATGGTTACCGTGTGTATCGAGTTTAATACAGTCTTATCATTTCAAAATGATTAAAACTGATTTGCCTAATAAATTTATACAGTTCCTGTATGGCAGTTCCTATTAGAGACAAACCAAAAAAAAAATAAAATATAATATGACAACAAATTGCCTTTTTCTATTTGAAATTACAAAAGAAACGTAAAGCGCTTGCACATTGGCTCATTTATTTTATTAATTTCAAAATAATTTTCTATGTAAAAGAATTTATATATCACACTTGAAATGCAACTATCACACTCATATAATCCGTACGTACATAAATTTAGAATACGAGTATCTACCTATATATTTCTGAACAAATGTCAACTAATCACATAAATATTTAACGATATCCAAATAAAGAGTTCTAACGAGAAAAGTAATCATTTGAATGTATGTAATACTGTACTCGAATATGTGTATTCCGTTTCGTTAAAAATTATGAACAATAACAATGAACACTGCTACATAAACATATGAATACAATCGTGTGTTCAACACAACATTATTAAATACTACAAGGAATAAAAAATAAAATATGCATGAATGTTAATGAAAATCGCATACTATGTAGGAAAATCGTAAAAAAAAACTCTCTGAATTGTTTCATTTGAATTATTTGATTTGTATGTAAAGTCCTCCTCGTTTTCATTGATTTATTCAAATATGAATTGCACCAATCTACACAACCACACATTTGTGAATTCTTAGGATTCTCTCCTTTCTACTAATCCACTTTTATTATGCGTATATTCTTCATACAATTTTTTCTTATATTTTATATTGTACATTTGTTTCATATAATTATTCCTATTGTATATTTACTCTTTATTGCACATAATTCTTTTAATTTCTTTCCTCAATTCATATTATTCATAACTTTAAGTGCACGTACTATTATTACTATATTTTCTCTAGTTTTTTTCGTTTATTATAAATTATTTCTAGTCAATGAGAAAAAAAAAACAAAAAATTAGGACAAAACAATTTACACAAAATGATGCGAACAACAGAAATGAAATAAAGAATATTGATCGAAAAATCGAAAAAAAATAAAAACTCAAGTTTTTACTATATTAGGTAGATATCACAATTTTCTAGTAACCAATCGACTAAGTGACGCGAAATGAAATATTTTATCCATTTTGATACATACACATACTCACAAACAAATAAGAAAAGAGAAAAAAAAATATTAGAAAGAAGTTACATATTTCTGGCGACTGAAAAAGTGTGCTGATTTCATAGAAACTTGGTAACTATTCAGCACTCATGAATTTTTCCAAAAATATTATAAAATTAATCAACAATCCCTCTTTTATGGACGTTTTTTTGTTCGTTTTTGTCATGGAAATTCGTAATGATTTTGTGTCTGTTGCTTGCATGAAACAAATGAATTGTTATAGCTGTCTGTTCCTTTCGAATGAATTAAATCTAGTGGATTAACGAAAAAAAAAATCGTCAATGTTGATATTTTCTACTTATTTATGGTTTCGGATATTGTGAAAAAATCAAAATTTTTGTATAAATGAGAATGAAGAGATGAAGGAAAATGAAGAAAAAAAAGAAGAAACATGAAATATATAAATGGAAACTTTGTGTTTAGGATGTTACCTACTATTAGTTTTTTTTCTTCTTCGAATATTTACTATTAGTTACGTTCTATGATTATAATTACGATAAATACGAAAAATTATGATGTATATATGAAAAAGAAAAACAAAACAAGAAAAAAACGTATGAAAAATACAAAGCGTTAATAATGGACATAATTGTGTTCTTTTTTGAATGTTGGTTTTTAGCTTTTTTTGTTGTTGTAGCAATGATCAGAAGTTCGTTGTGTGAGTGTGTTACATGTTGTTATTGGGCGCGGTCCTGGAAGCCTTCTGAAATGGATCTGACTTTTCTGTTTTCTCCTCTATGTGCTTCCCCCTCCAGTAAATTTAGTACAGACCAATGTCAATTTTTGGATCTGAGAAATACATTGGGCGCGGTCCTGGAGGCCTTCTGAAATGGATCTGACTTTTCTGTTTTCTCCTCTATGTGCTTCCCCCTCCAGTAAATTTAGTACAGACAACTGTCAATTTTCGGATCTGAGAAATATTCTCACAGACGGCATACACGGCCGTCTTGTCAAAAAACTACTACTTTGCCTTAACCCCTAGCGGGGCATAGCGCGTCAACTACTCCTGCGCGCCATCGTACTCTGTTCTGGGCAATGGGGCGCAACTCCCCAAAAGACTTACCCAGTACCTGACACTCCTTTGCCACAGATCGACGCCATGTGATTCGAGGACCCCCTCTTGGTCGGCCTTGGTTGGAAATGGGGTTCCATTTCATGGCATGCATAGCAATGCAGTTATCACTCTTCCGCAATGTGTGACCTATCCACTGCCATTTTCGCCTGCGTATCAATTCGTCGATTGGCATCTGACCCGTACGCCGACTTAGCTCTTCATTTGATATTGTTTCGGGCCAGAAAATTCTTAAAATTCGACGAAGACATGAATTGACGAAAACTTGCAGCTTTGTGGTACTGCTCCCATACAAAAGCACTGATAGTACCAGGGAGCGAAACAGGCCCAGCTTGGTTTTAATGCTGAGATAACTGCCCTGCCAGATTTTGGACAGCATGCCGTATGCGCGTTTAGCCTGGTTGATACGACGAGCGATGTCCTGCTCCGTACCACCATTTTCGGCAACAATGCTACCAAGGTAGACGAAGTTGTCCACCTTCTCCACAGGCTGCCCATTAATATTGATGGCAATAGGTGTCGGATTTCTTTTTCGCAACGGCGGGCTTGGTCTTGTTGGTATTAATCTTTAGCCCAACCTTGCTTGCCTGCCTCTCGAGATCTAACGCCATTGCGGACAGATCCATGATTTTGTGGGAGAGTAGGCATATGTCGTCAGCGTAGTCAAGATGTTGTAGATAAGATGTCAAAGTCCATTGAATTCCTCTGTCGAGTCCGGATAGGGCTGCATGCAACACATCGCCGATCGCAATGAGGAATAGGATCGGTGAGAGGATGCACCCCTGCCGAACTCCACTGCGAATCTCAAAGTCCCCCGACACCTTACCTTTATGCAGAACGCGACATTTCGCGCCGTCATAGGTTGCCTTAATAATAGCCACAAGCTTCTCAGGGATGCCTCTCCTGCGCAAGGCCGCCCATATAGAATCCCGGTTCACACTATCGAAAGCCTTTTCGAAATCGATGAAAAGCAAGTGAAGCGGAGAATCGTATTCAGCGCATTGCTCGATGATGATTCGCAAGGTGTTAATGTGATCGACACAGGAGAATCCGGATCGAAAGCCAGCCTGCTCTTCATCAATTGTGCTTTCTAAGTGGGCCTTTAGTCTTTCCAGGACGATTTTAGCTATTATCTTGGCAACGGCAGGAAGCACACAAATGCCTCTCCAATTATTACAGTCTGTGAGGCTACCCTTCTTTGGAAGTTTGATGATCAAACCTTCCTTCCACTCAGTGGGAAAGGTCTCTGTATTCCACGCTTTATCAACAAGTGGGTGCAGCAAATCGGCAGTTACGCTTGGCGCTGCTTGATAAAATTCGGCAGGGATGCCGTCAAGTCCGGCGGCCTTTCTTCGTTTTAGTGCAATAATTGCAGTGACTATTTCCTCTTTAGTCGAGGCAGTGGACCGTATACGCACATTTTGAAGGTTAGCTAAATTATCTATATGAGGGGGAACTTCACCAGAGGTTACACGGTTCAAGACCGCGGCGAAGTGTTCTTTCCACCGCCTCATTTGATCTTCTTCCAAGTTAAGTAGCTTTCCATCACTATCTTTCACCGGATGTTGGCAGGAGTTACGACCACCTGTAAACTCCTTGATGACACCGTATACGGCGTTTAAGTTGTTACTTCTAGCGGCTTCTTCTGCTGACGCTAAAAGAGAATTGGCATAAACTCTTTTATCGCGTCGCACACTACGCTGAGCTTCTCGAGCTTTCTGACGGTAAAGGAGTTCGATGCTGCTTCGATTGTCGTCTGGTGCTGCAGCCAAACGAACTTTCAGCTCCTTTCTTTCAACAATCCGCTGCCATGAAGCGTCGGACATCCAGGGCTTATTCCGGCAATCCGGGTTTGGGCCAAGGATGGTATTTGCGCTATCAATGTACGCATTTTTTATGGCATCCCAGTTTTCGTTTATGTCACTATCTGGGTGACTAGTTATCTCAGCCGCTTTTTGCGCAAGATGGTCATTATATTGTTGTAAGACAGCTGGATTTTTTAGTCGAGCGGTGTTGAATTTGCGGGGCCTGGATCTTTCGTCGCTGGGGCGGCGCACTGCTGCAATACGCAATCGAACATTAGCGATCATAAGATAATGGTCTCTTCCCATCCCAATATCGGCACCCTTCTTGTTTCGCACGTCCAGGAGGCAACTCTTGAATCTTTTACTAATGGCAAAATGGTCGATCTGATTTTGTGTTCTGCGCCGATCAACAGAGGACCAACTGATTTTGTGGTGGTCCTTATGCTCAAACATAGTACCACCGATGAAGAGACTGTGAAAGTTGCAGAACTCTACAAATCTTTCACCGTTGTCATTACGATCACCAAGACCGTGTCTCCCCATCACATGTCTGAGCCCATAGTTATCAGCGCCAACTTTCGCATTCAAATCACCCATAACCATTATAATGTCACCTTTAGGTGTTCTGCTCTGAACGGCGTTTAGTTCTTCGTAGAAGGAGTCTTTTGCCAAGACATTGTCGGGTTCAGTAGGGGCATAACATTGTATTATTGAGATGTTCCTCATTTTGGTCCGGAACCTGGCGGTCAAGACCCTGTCAGAGACCGGTTCCCAGGATAAGAGACAGTTTCGCGCGGCTCTGGTTAAAAGGAGCCCCACACCTGACTCACGACGACTACCGGTAGCTTTACCGGAGTACAACATTACAGTGCTGCCCGTTGGAGAGATGAATTCTCCGCTGTTCCACCATCTTATCTCACTAACTCCTAAGATATTTAATTTGTACCTCAGAAATTCACTCTCTAATTGAAGAAATCGTGCGTTCTGGGGACCTTCTGATCCATTGTCCAGGAGAGTACGCACATTCCAGAATCCAATCTTTGTCATTGTACGATAGGTAAAAGTCGTAACCGTTGAGTCAGTCCTTATCCGAGGCATAGTTGACGTTTCGTTAGCATATAAATATTTCGGATAGTGCAAGTTGCTGGCATACACATCCCGTCCTTTGATTGTCGGTTTTAACGACAGGCCCTCAAAGGGAAAGGCCGTGGTATTTTTTTTTCACACCCCACACCACAGGGGTACCTCAACCAAATCATCGCACCGCCATCACTGGCGGCTTGACGTTGGTTGGCAATGGTCTGTGACCACTGCCGTTCCAGGGGGCGCCCACGCGGAGGACTATGGAAGAGGAGTTTTTGCCCCCCAAAAAAGATCTGTCAAGTTTTTAGTTTCAAAATGGAAAATTTAATTATTGCGGAATTATTGGATGATTTCGGTGATATCCAAATTGTAAATAGTGTGCAAAGCATACTAAATATAGTGCGCGTTGTCATGGATAACAAAATGACAAACGATTGGAGTTTGTTGGACGGGATTGAACGCGAAAATCGACCCAGAAATGCAAATTATTTCGAACAAACAGTTCCCGGATACGACGACTTCCTATTCAAGGAGCAGGTTTGTAGGCTAATGGCGCAGCAAACTATCAATAAACACTTCGCAACACGCCCTGAACGCTGGCTAACGGATGACTGGCTATGTTGCTTTGGTGACAGAGGCGCCGGTGAACTGTCAAAATTGCTGATTTTAGAAATTGACCGGAAAAATATTCATATCCAGAGGGGAAATTGTCAGATCCAAAAGTGTCAGTTGTTTGTACTAAATTTACCGGAGGGGAAAGCAAATGGAGGAGAATTTGAGAAATGTCAAACCCTGATCCGCTCGCAGGAACGCAGCCATTGTTCTTCCTCTTCCTCGGTGTTAATCGACAGGAAGATAGCTGCCTCTACGGGGTTCTCCCACAACGACCTGGGGGTCAGGTGTGTGGGTGCACCTGGGCAGTTAAAAATGTGGTCCACATCGTGAGGTGTACCATTGTAGGCGGGGCATGTGCTCGTGACATCCCGGTCAATGCGAAATAGGTAGGAGTTAAGACGCGAACACCAGCCTGACCGAAACCAAAGTTGGGCAAGTGTCATTCTCGCTGCTGTCGGAAGTATTCTCTCATGTTGTTGTTGTTGTAGCAATGGTCAGAATTCGGTGTGTTTGTTGGTTACATGCCTACGGTTTCTTTTTTATCCCCGGTGTTGAGGGATAGAAAGTTAGCTGCTTCTATTGGATTCTCCCAAAGCGATCTAGGAGTCAGGTGCGTGGGTGCAGTTGGGCAGTGCAATATATGGTTTACGTCGTGAGGGGTTCCGTTACATGCAGGACAGATGTTTGAGACGTCCTGGTCTATGCGGGATCCTACCTATCCCAGTTCAGTTGTGAACACCAGCCTGACCGAAGTTGGGCGAGTGTCGTTCTCGTAGCTCTCGGAAGTCTTTCCTCTTCCGGAGATATCATAGGTGGTATGGACGAGAGACCTCGACCTGGATTCAGACCTAAACCTGCGATTGACTGATGAACCTCCTATTGATGTATCGCTGCGATGGCCAACCTGTGTGCGCCATCAAAGGGTAGCCTTTTGTAAATCTGGACATCTCTTTCTAGGTCCCTCAGGACGCGCCTGACATGTCTGGGCGGCGGCGTCTTGTCCATGAAGTTGAAGTTTGGGTGATCACTTCGATAGCAGCCCACCAGGTATTGCTTGGCAAGAAGCTGGTTGTGGTCCCTTAGAGGCATCATCCTGGTTTCCTGATGTAGATGGCCCTGGGGTGACATCAGGAGACAGCCAGTAACAGTACGGAGAGCGACATTTTGGCACGTTTGAATCTTCTTCCACTGTGTGTCACAGAGATTCTGCGACCACACAGGAGCCGCATAGTTGGCCACTGATCTTCCGACTGCTTTATACGTGACCAGCAGAGTTTCTTTGCCCTTGCCCCAGGTACAACCGGCCAAGGCCTTGAGGATCTTATTCCCAGTACGCATCATATCGCACACGGTTGAGGCATGGGGTGATGATGTGGCCATGCTATCCAGTGTGACTCCTAGGATTTTAGAATGGTTTATAGTAGGAAAAGGATGACTCCCGATCGAGATTTCAAGCTGCATCTTGACCTCCTTCGTCCAGGTGGTAAATAGGGTTGTCTAGGATTTAGGCGCTGAGACGAAAAGGTTCTTGTTTATGAAGAACGAGTTTAGTTGTTCAAGATAATCGTTGATGTTTCCGCACATGTCCGCTATGTCGTTCCCTGTTGCCAGAAGGGGGCAGTCGTCAGCGTAGGAGATGTCGATCCCTTCAGGAGGTGTTGGGAGTTCTGATAGGTACAGATTAAACAAGGTAGGAGATAGAACTCCTTCCTGAGGTACACCTTATTTAATCATCCTATGCTTTGATTTGCTGTTCCTGAATTCTGTATGGGATTGCCTGCCAGCGAGATAATTGGCAATCCATTTCACTACTTGCATCGGAAGCAATGAACGGTTGATGTCAGACAAAAGCGCTGAATGGCTGACAGTGCCTGTGTTCACATTTTGGAGCGCTTCGGTTATTCAGCAATTGAAATGCATGTAAACGGAAAAATCAGTGATTTTTTCCGTTTGCATGCATTTCAATTGCTGAATAACCGAAACGCTCCAAAATGTGAACGCAGGCAGTGTCGAAGGCCTTCGTCAGGTCAAGCGCCACCAATATTGTTCTATCACAAGGGCGAGCCTGGTTGAGACCATTATGGATGCGGGATGTGATGGCATCCAAGGCCGTGGTTGTACTGTGCATGCTTCGGAAGCCATGTTTGTGATCAGCGAGCTGGATGTGGGCCGTAAGAACAGGGTGAATTAGTGCTTCAAGCGCTTTGGCAACTGGTGACAGTAAAGTTGTTGTACGATAGGATTCGCCAAGTGTCGCTTTCTTCCCAGGTTTCAGTATTGGGATGACTCTTCCTTTTTTTCCAGATTTCCGGGTCGATCAACGAGGTGATGGATAGATTATACGTAGCCGTGAGATAGTTGATGGCTGGCAGATCGAGGTGTTTGAATAGTCATTGAAATGCCATCTGGTCCCAATGCTTTCGAGTTGTTCGCCTTCCTTATAGCTGCAACTACTTCGTCCGTGGTGAAAACAGGTATGCTGTCTGTAGTTCGGTTGTGAATCTTCCTATGGATTTTGCGCTTAAGTCTGTCTGGACGCTGTCGTTGTCATCAGGTAAAGTCGGTTCTCGGTATGGTACCTCCAGGTGGATCAAGAATGTGTTGCAATCCGTTGCAGTTGAGCATATCAAAATGAGAGCATATAAAAATTTGGTGTTGGTTGTGCCGGGGTGAGACTGTCCCGACCGGCGGGAGTTATTGTTATTGACGGTGTGGTTGTTGAGTTGAGGCCACCTGAGCCAGCTAATAGCCCCCATATACGATGCAATCCGTCGTCAGATCGATCTGACGATATTGTAATCGTCAGATCGATCGCACTGTGCATGTGACTTGACTATCGTTGACGATTTTTTTGACAGTTCCATATAATTTCGATCATCAGATATTTTGTGGCGATCCATCGTCAGATCGATCTGACGATGGATCGCACCGTCTATGGCGGGTTTAACGTTGTAGGGTTTGCATTCACCAGACTAGATTGTGTTGTTGGTAGCCTATTAGAGCATTGGGCAGCGGTGAAGGAAGTATCCCATAGTCTGTGATGGGATAGCCTTGAGCAGCTTTTCAGGTGGCTCCAGTCGTTGCAGCAGTTGCATCTCACTGATGTAGCATTCGGATGCAGTACTCTACCGCAGACGAGCCGATCCATGGGCCGGGGTTCTGCTCGATACTGGTGCGAATGAGGAATAGCCGGATGCAGTTACGCCTGTGTGTGTTGCAACCGGCCAGTAAAAATTTGTGACGAGGGGGGATCTGTCAAGACACCCTTGATGAATCCTTCGTGTCGAGGGGTGTAAGGCAGCTCTTGGCCGCTCGTAATGGGCGGGTCGTTCTGGTACGGAAACCGGCTGCCATAGGAACCGGCTTTTGCTATCGATCTCTTCGTTTCTTGAAAAAATGGTTTTGGTTGTAAGTGTGTTGTTGCCTTTTGGAGAGGTTCTCCATTGTCCTCACTATAGGTCTTCGTGATTAAGATCCTTTAGACTTTAGCCAGAATATTTTAGAGCTGGTAATTTTTTTCATAGTTTATACTGAATGTTTGGTATACTGGAGGCATGGGAAATTGATATATTCGCAAATCCCCTTGCGTGGGCTCCGCTCGCTCCGCGCTTAAGAGATCGCAACCCTCAGTATCGCACAAATATGAACGCTCGCTCTGCGTACAACGCCGTTTTGATTAGTTTTAAGCACACCAAACACTCAATATAAATCATTAGAACAAAAAAAATAAGAAAAATTAAAAAATTAAGATTAAAAAAAATTAAAAACAAATTAAAAAAAATTTAAAAAAATTAAAAAAAAAATTAAAAAAAATCCCCCTATTTCCACCGTTCTATGATATTTGATGGTTCGATGGAAGTTTGGTCGTGGTTGTGCTCGTCAATGGGTGGCGACCTTGAGAGTGACGCGAGTGATAAGTGACAAAAATCCGAGTGAAAAATTATTTTTTCACCCCGGGCCACGGAAACTAAAAATATCCCCAAAATGGCGACGACAGCCATAAATTATTACTTTGTGATTCCACAATTTTTAGTATTATTTCACAGTTTATGTATTGTTATTAATTTGTTAAGCACTAAGGCCAAAGTTGTTATTTTCATTATTTTATTTTTCACTTTATATTTTGACGATCACAACGTACTTACGTTTTGATCGTCAGCTCCTGAACCTTACCAATCTAATGCAAAAGTGTTCCTGGTTTGACGTAATATCTCAACGTTTGAAAATCCTATCATTGCCTGCGTTCCTATTGTTGCGTGTACGGGGTGGGTATCTTTTACGACCCACACTGTACTAATCTCGAATGATCGATGACAGTACAAATTGAATAGACACTAGGCTATTCTCGAGCCATCTATAGTCTAGAACCTTCTCCAAACAGAAACATTGAAGCGGATTCTCGAACCTTCGTTGAGTAGTGGACCCCGAGACTCAAACATCTCGAAAAATCTAGAGTCTTCGCTAATTGACGAAAGCATGGATCTCTCCAGTCGTAAAGCAGTAGTGAAGAAGTAGTCGTCGGACTCGACACTCAGTGGCGGTTGGATCGCTAAGGAAATATTCGTTATCTGCCGTCGTGGTTGTTATTGCTAGTTTTAACGTTCGTTGTTAGTACGCGTATGTAGTTAGTTCGTTTTGTAAATAAAGTGTGTGTTTTTCAATCGAAGTGTTTCATTATTCAGCACAAGAATATCTAACGAACCTGCTTTGGTTTCGTGGTTTCGCTCAACAGAGGAAACATTACAATTGGTGTCAGAAGTGGGATATTCGCGTGCGTGTAGTGGACGTTCGTTTGAAAAGTGAAAGTCGTGCGTGATATTTACGGAAGTGTAAATAAACGGAAAGTTTCGAGAAACTTTAGAGTGAAGCGCCGGGAAGTTCTGAGTGGATAGAACTTGCGCGATCGTGGATTTTGTGAAAGTCGTGCGGGATATTTACGGTGGTGTAAATAAGCACGGGAAGTTTCAAGAAACTTTGAATTGAAGCGCCGGGAAGTTGCGCTATTGTGTGTGTTTGAGAAACTTCGTAGTGAAGTGCGGGAATATTCTACGCGGGTAGAATTTGCACGACTGACTGTTGTGAACTTTTGAAGTGAAAAACGAACTAAAATGCCGGGTACTCTTTGCGAATTGACAATCGCGGAGATAAGAAACGAACTAGCACGACGGAAATTGTTAACGACGGGAAATACGTCCGCGCTGTATATTCGTTTAGCACAAGCGATAAGAGCCGAAGGACAGGATCCGTATACGTTCGAATTTCCGGATACGAGAAATCTCGACGAATCGGGAGCGGAACAGGTTTCAACTGGGGACCCTGGCATCCAGCAGCTACTGTCGATGTTCAAGCAAATTATCGAGCAATCCAAGCAACAAGCAGAGCAACAATCTGAGCGGTTTGAGAAGCGATTTCAAGAGCATTCCGTGCGGTTAGACGAGCAATTGCAGAAACAGTCGTCGGAAATATCGAGATTGCTCGACGAGAGGCAACGAGAAACTTCCAAGAAGTTCGAGAACGACCTCAAGCAGGATGACGCCAAAGTGGATGGCGGGTTCAATACGGTTGCCGAGGAAGTCGAAGGGCTGAGATGCGAACCAAAGCGCGTCGAAACATCTGGAGTCATCAAGATCGAATCGCAGACACAGCTCGAGGCCGCTGCGGTAATGAACAGCCGGACCGATAGCGAACAGTCACCGAGATTGGAGAAGTTGCCGAGTAATATGACATCGCAGATGAAAGAGCGGTCAGCGAGTTTTGAGGAGTCGCTGAATGAAACTACAACGGCGTTGAACGGACCGACAACGAAGATGGCCGAACAATCGGAAAAGTTGAACGGGCGGTTGGTGAGGTTGGAGAAGTCACCGCGGAGAGTGACAACACAGTTGCAACCGCAGAAGGACAACAGCTTGAAGCCACAATTGGAGGAGCGGTCTACGGGAGTCTGGAAGCTTAACGGCGAGAAGCTTCGTAGAGACTCCATGAAGTTTAAACGGATGCGGGCGGGCGCCCAGATCGGAAATATGTGTGATGGACTCGAGAATGCTGGAAACTCGAGGAACGATCTGGAACGTGTGGAAACGTCGGGATTCGTTAGGGCCAAACAGTCCGCGAAGGTTAAAAGGGAACCAGCTCTCGACGACGTGGAAGCGTCCTGCACGCAGTTTGAGGCCGCTGTGATGATGGACAGCAGGAGCGACAACGAGTGTACTGCTGCTGGCAAGGAGGCATTGCGATGTCCGACTACGGAGGTGTTGCAGAGCATTCCAACCCCACGGAATGATTCGTGTATGGAGCAGTCAACGTCGGTCGCCGACTTTGGACGCCGGTTGGATGGCGTACGTCGCCTGATGCAAGGACGACCTCAGTGGAGGGTTGATCGCGTAAGGAAGTTCAACGTGAAAGCTCGCTCGATTGGTGTCAGCGACGGTGGCTTCGCATGGTTGTTCAGCGCTCATCGGATAAAACATGCGAGCTCGTGGGTACGACAGACCTGGAAGGAAGCGCATGAGATTGTTGCCTGGGTGGATAATGTAGTGCGTCGCGTTCCGAAGCGATGGAGGCCAACAGTGAAAATGAAGGCCCTGCATCTGGATCGGGTGGCACCGCATGAGCGGCGTCATGGTGACTTCTGTTCGGGACGAACAGGTCTAAGGAGGAGGCAGTGTTGCGTGTACGGGGTGGGTATCTTTTACGACCCACACTGTACTAATCTCGAATGATCGATGACAGTACAAATTGAATAGACACTAGGCTATTCTCGAGCCATCTATAGTCTAGAACCTTCTCCAAACAGAAACATTGAAGCGGATTCTCGAGCCTTCGTTGAGTAGTGGACCCCGAGACTCAAACATCTCGAAAAATCTAGAGTCTTCGCTAATTGACGAAAGCATGGATCTCCACCTATAAAAGGCAGATGTCACCGAACGAGGGAGCAGTCGTAAAGCAGTAGTGAAGAAGTAGTCGTCGGACTCGACACTCAGTGGCGGTTGGATCGCTAAGGAAATATTCGTTATCTGCCGTCGTGGTTGTTACTGCTAGTTTTAACGTTCGTTGTTAGTACGCGTGTGTAGTTAGTTCGTTTTGTAAATAAAGTGTGTGTTTTTCAATCGAAGTGTTTCATTATTCAGCACAAGAATATCTAACGAACCTGCTTTGGTTTCGTGGTTTCGCTCAACAGAGGAAACATTACACTATTTTGGACCGTGTTGGAAGCGCGTCGACACGGTTTCATAGATCCTTTGCGAGAACGGTACGATTTCAGACACCGATACTATAATTTTTGAGGAGGGGAAATGTATCGCGATTTTTTTCCGATCAAATTTTCCCTTTCATTTTTTTTTCCTTCTCCTTTGAACACACGTGCATAAACCCTGATATAAGCTCAGTGATCTGAACCGCACAGGCGATGCGTATATGTGTTCGGGTTGGCTGAATCCTATAAGGATTGAATAGCCATCTTGTAACGCGAAACTATGGTTTTCGTAGTAACTCCCGATTAAGTGTAACAACTTCGAGACGGATAATTAACGAACGCGAAACCGGTAGTATATTGATTAAGAGATAGATCAACGTGAAAAAAAAAAAACAAAACATAATATAAAATATTTTACTGTTCTCAGAGATTCATCCAAGATTCCAAATGATCGACTGATTCCATCTTATTTCAGAAAAAAATTAATTTAAACTTTATTATCTTATGGCTAGTGTTTGATAGGTCTTTGGCTAAAAAAGAAAAGAAAAATGACTACTTCTTCGTCAGAAAGGGATATTTCTTTTTTCGATCTCATATGCTAATATTACCCAACCCTCCGGGCCTATTTCCTTTAGGGAATCAGCAAAACTATTATTAATTCTATTTAGGATCGGAAACTTAGCTCGCATACTGTAATATCTAGGGCATTCTATTATTATATGGTAGTTGTTTTCAGGCACATTACAGTGAATGCAATCTGGAGACGGGATCTTATTATTTTCCCTTTCATGATTACTAAGGGCTTTGACAGTTCGCTTTTGACAAGTTCTGTCACTCCATTTGTAAATAACTGTTTGTTGGCCTCAAAGTGCGTATAGTGACGGGAAAGTCTGTCCTCGCTCGTAATTTTACTTGAAAATTGTGTTTGAAAGTGGAAATATCCTTTATTAAGTGGCATATGTTTGTGTAAAATATATTCATGGCGGCAAGGGAATCGTATCGTTCACCGGAAAAATCACGTATCGGTGAAGGGACAATGGATAAGTAGCGCATTTCCGATACTTTTAGGAACGCACCCATTATTTTCTTCTATAACATACGCCGTTGCCATTGATTGAACTGTCGCTGTGCATTTTTGTATTGCGTCACCGCCTCTTTTGCGTGTTCATTAAAACTGGGTTCGACTAATCGTTTGGTTTGCCTCTCATTCTTAGAAAATTTCAAATTACTGTAAAATTACTACTTTTCGAATTATAGAATGTTTGCCATAATTTCAGCTGAAAAAAACTTCGTTTTATCAAGTGTATTCAAAGACGTGAAAATTTCCACGCTTTCTTTTCGATTTACTGAAGAGACAAGCTAATTAGTTCGAATTAGCAAAAAAAATGAATTAAGGAGAGCCGACTGTATATCAAAATAAAATGAAACCGGAATATAGAGGGCTACGCCCGCAATCCGAGGGTTTTGTAGCAAGCGCTTATTTTAGTATAAATATCGGCTCTTTGCTCTTCTTGATACCACTCAGATGGACAAAAAAAAACATAATTAAAATGTCTTACTCATTTACATTTTACATGCCAATTCATATTACGTGATTGTAACAAAACTTAGAACATATTTTATTATTGCCTAAGGTGTTGGTTATCGTTGGCCATCAGTACTTTTGACCTCGAGAGTGTTTAAGGCATGCAGGGGTGTGCTAACTGTAACTACAGAAATAAACTATTATTTACCTATTCTGAGAAGATATACAGATTCCATTATTTTCCATTTTATATGCTATTCGGAACCCACCTTCCTGTAAGTTTTCATAATTCAAACAGTCTCGAAATGCCACGGGGGGGGGTGAATTACGAACTAATATTTTCTCCTCCCCCACTATTCACCTTTCTACAAATTTCAAGAAAATGCGAAAAAATGAAATGTACTCAACATTACCTTTCTCACGACACCTCACTTGCCTATACCAGTCGATAAAAAAAAATTTGACCTTAATTTCACCTCTATGTGGACCCCTCCCCCTTCCAGCCGGTAAAGTTTGCCAATTACGACGCAGCGCCCCCAACTAATCTTTACCCTTTCAGAAATAATTAATTAAATAACTGCAATTCGCACTACGAAAAACAACATGAAAGTACAATAGTACTCACACCTATGAGGCCGGTAGGTGTAATTTTTGTGTGGATAGTGTCAAAATGCCTAACTTTAAATGAATGTACTATTATTAAATATTATGTGATTGTTATGAAACTTAGAGATATTATTGCCAATGATGTTAGTTATCATTGGCCATCAATATTTTTGACCTCGGGTGTTCTTAAAGCGTGCAGGGGAATGCTAACTGCAACTATATAAATGTACTATTATTAACCTTTTTTGATGAGATTTCAAAATTCTACGATTTTCGGTTTTCTATACTAGTAAAATGCCGCCTTTCTGCAAATTTTCATATTTCTAAGTATAACGGTATCGAAATGCAAGGGGGGGGGGACAAACTCGGATCACATATTTTCCCCTCTATCTCTTTTCCCCTTTTTTCAAATTTGATGAAAATACCGGAAATGAAATGTACTTGGTGTTACCTTTCTCATGATACCCCACTTGACTATACCAGATGAAAAAAAATTTTTGACCTTCATTTCCCCTCTATGGGGACATCCCCTTAAAGTCAGCCTATTACAACGAATCGCTTTCTCCGGCAAATTATAATAATTCTACATACTCCCACAAAATTTCATGTATGTAGCTTCAGCCGTTCGTGAGATATTTCATGGCCAGACGGACAGACGGACAGACATTTGACCGATTTCATAAGGGTTTTGTTTTAAATACAAAACCCTAAAAATACCAACATTTTCTAGCAGTTGCCTGCCACTCCATCAACATCTCTTCTAAGATCAACATGAACACTATGGCAGCACATACTCTCTCGGAAGCTGACTTTTTTCCATGACTGTACGCTGACAATGGGTTGTATCTTCGATAGTTGGAACGTGTTTCAGATTGTGGAAGTGTGGAAGGTAAATCCGATTTTTAGTTGAATTTTCATTTTTCGGCACGTGTCGCAGCTGTGGATTGAAAGTTTCTTAATATTTACCTCAAAATAGATTTTGGATTGGGAGAATGTTATTCAAATGTTAAAGATTCCGAAATTGCAAATGTTCAATTGAATTTTTTTCAACTATGTTAAGTGCGATATTGGGCAACAATTGACTCAAGGCTCGTTGGTCTAGGGGTATGATTCTCGCTTCGGGTGCGAGAGGTCCCGGGTTCAATTCCCGGACGAGCCCGAGCGTATGAGCTCTTTTTGTGCAAATGAAGTGGTTTTTTTTAGTGGTACATATTCATATCACTATTTTTTTTTTTCGAACGGAGACTTGTAGTGGGGACGCTAAGCGATTTAACCTTCGGAAAATATGACGGAGAAATTTCGATTGGCACAATGTTGGTGGGTCCCAGACATCCACCTTAAGAGGTGAAGACATTTTAGAACCTGCAGCAGTGGCTGTACAGGCGAAAAAGCAAGAAATTTGAGCCGTTTTCTTAATATTTTGCTTATAACTTCTAAACAGCGCTTCGGATCCAAAAAATTGATAGGATGTAAGTTAAAGAACGTCGAATTTTGAGTTCAATGCACTGCTCGAAGTCGAAATTTGGTTTGGTAACATAGTCAAAATCGATAGTGCGAAAACGTTAATTTTTAAGGCTTTAGAGAAAAATCATATTTTATTACTTTTTAAGGTCACATAATCCTTGACTAGCCTTTGTAAGGACAAGGATGGAAACATCATCAGCGACACCGAGGGTATCAATAAACGATGGGCCTCTTATTTTGAAGAGCTTCTAAGCCGACCATCTAACATCTCCACACAGGAAGCTCTCGACGATATTGTTGATCTAGGCCCACCCATTCGGTCCCCGACGGTGGAGGAGGTTGATCTCGCCTTGCGGTCACTAAAACGAAATAAAGCGCCGGGCGCTGACGAGATTCCAGCTGAACTGCTAAAATTCGGTGGAACGAGTCTAGTTGATGCCATACATCAGTTACTCCTGCGAGTATGGGAGAACGAGGAGATCCCAGACGATTGGCGCAGAAGCATCATCTGTCCAATTCATAAAAAGGGAGATAAACTGCGGTGTGAGAATTACAGGGGCATCTCACTAGTTTGTGCGTCCTATAAAATTTTGACGAAAATTCTGGAAAATAGAATAAAACCGTACGCAGAACGAGTCATTGGCGAATATCAAAGCGGTTTCAGATCTGGGCGCTCCACAACCGATCAGCTCTTCTCAGTCAAACTGATACTCCAGAGGTGCTGGGAATACAACGTAAACGTATACCAAATCTTTGTCGACTTCAAGCAGGCATACGACAGTATCGATCGTGGAGTACTGTACAACATCATGCTGCAATTTGGTATACCGGCAAAATTAGTGCGACTGACAAAGATGACGATGACCAACTCCGTCTCACAAGTCAGGATCCAGAATAGACTTACTGATCTATTTGAAACACGCACTGGTTTGAAACAGGGCGATGGACTGGCACCGACGCTCTTCAACCTAGCACTGGAACACGTTATTCGGGCCATGAATCTGGACAACAGCAAGGCGCTACTCATCAAGTCGACACAATTAGCAGCGTACGCCGACGACATCAACATCATGTCCCGAAGATTGGCTGACGCAGAAGAACTTCTGCATACGCTCGATACCGCTGCAAAGGAAGTTGGATTACGTATTAACGAGGGTAAAACTAAAATAATGATGCAATCGGTGACAAGGACACCTGCACAACGGAGCATCAATGTGGGGGACCTCAACATCGAGTTCGTGAACTACTTCATTTACCTGGGTTGCAACCTGTCAAGGGACGCCAACGAAACTGACGAAATCAAGCGACGGATACAGTTAGCTAATAAGACTTTTTTCTCGGTTCTCCCCATAATGAAATCGAAGCGTGCGCATAGAAACACGAAGCTCCGCGTGTACAAAACCATTATACGACTAGTGCTATGCTATGGCTGCGAAGCATGGACCCTAACTCAAGCCTCCGAAAACATGCTAAACACTTTTGAACGTAAGGCTCTACGGCGAATTTTCGGGGCTATTTGCGATCGAGATGGATGGCGCATCCGGTACAACCATGAGTTGTATGAAATGTACGATGAGCTGCAAGTCTCAAAAATCGTCAAACTACAACGACTTCAATAGGCAGGGCATGTACAAAGAATGGACGATGATCGCATGCCTAATGCCGGGTTTCCAAAAAAGAGACAGTTTTGAAAAACACGGACAAAAACTGTTTTTCTGAACAAAAACTCAAATGTTCTGTAAAAACAGAACAGTTTTGAAAACATTTGTGTCTCTAAAAACTGTTTTAGGAAACAAAACACGTTCCCATCGCGATAGGGAAAATGTTCTTGTTTTCTAGAACAGATTAAAGGAAAACACATTTGTTCTTGTTTTGTCTGCTTGGTTGAAACACGCACTTTTGTTTTCTGCGACAATTCTACACAGTCAGCTATCGGTTGTGATTTTAAAGGTTGAAGTGATATAAATTTTACTTTTTTTTTTGTGTTTTTTTTTTAACTTAAAATGTTTTCAAACAAGAAGCAGTTAACTGAGTGCAATTATAAAATCCTCCTTGTCTGACATTTTCTGGGAACTAGATAAACAGAACATGAAACAAAACCAGTCTGTTCAGTTGAAACAGTTTGTTTACATAAAACAGAACCGTTTTCAGAAAACAAAACTTGTTTCTGTTTTTGTTTTTGAAAACAAAACTGTTTTTAAAACTGTCTCTTTGGTGGACACCCGGCATTAGAGAGTAATGAATGCAGAACGAGTCGACGGAGCGAGACTGCGAGGACGACCGAGATCTCGTTGGGAGAGCTCAGTAGGTGTGGACGCCGCGCAGCTGCTGGGCTCCCAAAATTGGAGGACGCGGTCACATGACCGAGATAATTGGAGGACAATGATCCAGGCGGCCAAGGCCTGACGTCGGGCTGTCGCGCCACGATGATGATGATGATCCTTGAAACGGATGCTCCAAATGAAAAAACAAATCAAATAAAAATTGAATTGTTTTTTCAGTAATTCAACAAAATTAAAATAGGGCAACCGATGCCTGACGCTTTCAGAAAAAGGTTCCTTCTCCCGTTTTATAAGAACAAGGGTGACTCACGCAAGCTCAACAACTATAGGGCAATCAAGTTGACATCTCACACATTGAAGACTTAGGAGCGGGTTGTCTGCAATCGATTGAAAAAGATTGTACGGTTGGATGACAATCAATGCGGCTTTGTGGAGGGTTGGTCTACAGGCGATGCTATCCAGTGCATGCGTGTTACGATGGAAAAGCACCGTGATGCACGGACGGACTTGCACTTTGTGTTAATCGATTTGGAAAAAGCCTTCGACAGAGTTCGTCGTGATCTTATATGGGTGGCCCTAAGAGCACTTAAGGTCCCCGGGGGGCAACCACTGAAGTTAGATGCACAGCTGGCGAGTCTGAAGAATTTCCGGTTAAAGTCGGAGCTCACCAAGGCAGTGTTGTATTGAGTCCTTTGCTCTTCAACATCATCATGCTCCATTTATTAACACTCATCTCTGACGGTCTGGAAGTATCCCTTCTCTTCGCCGATGACATTGTCCTGGGTAGCAAAGACATCGTTGCTTTGCAGGCTGCACTGACCAAGTGGTGTAAGATACTGGAGGATCATGGACTGAGTATCTTTGCTGTCCTTTCTCAGATCCAGAGAGACCGATATCAGATATGTACATTAAAGGAGAGCAGTTGAAGTCCTGTACAAGGTTCAAATACCTGGGCTCGACGGTTAACAAAGAAGCTATCTGCGATGACGACATCAAACATCGCATCAGTGTCGGTTGGATGAAGTGGGAAGAAAACTCTGGAGTTTTCTGCGACAAGAAAATGCCACGAAAGCCATGTATGCGTCTGAATGCTGGACTATGTACAAGACATATGAAAGCAAAATGACTGCGACCGAGATGAAAATGCTACGGATGTCAGCCGGTGTGACCAAAAAGATCATATCAAAAGTACCTACATCCGAGGCAGCTTGTTCGTTGAGCAACCGATCACTGAAAAGCTCGAAGATCGTCGTATGGATTGGTATTGCCACGTTCTAAGGCGTCCGCCTGAGAACCCTGTCATGAAGGCACTATCAACGAATGTTCCATTTGCTGGACCAAAACGCCGAGGCAGACGGAGACACACATGGATCGATCAAATGAAAAAGCAACATCAACGCGTTAATCTTGGCGATGATACGATCCAAGACCGTGCTGCCTGCAGAAGGAAGCTGAGATTATACCGCCAGAATGGGCGAAGTGCCAACACCACAGGCAGAGCAACGCGAAGCCGCAGAGTGGAATGAAAGGGCAAGGAAGAAGAAGAAATATAAATTGAATATAATTTGATTTAAAGTCTGGCCAACATTTTCCAATTCGGCCCATTTTTAGTATGGTTCTGAGCAAAAATGCAAAAATGTCTATTTAGTGAATTTGGCCTGAATTGTGTAATAAACTTAGACCGGTTATACAGGGTGCCCCGTAATGACCGCACACGGGCACACATAATTTCTCATGCAATTTCCAACAAAAAATAGTAAGGGACATTTTGCTGAAATCTTAACAATTTAACTGCTACAGGCATTTACATTTTCCTGAAAATTCCCCGCACACGACTAAAAATTTAATATCTTCGAAACTACGATTCAATTCAATTCAATTTATTGCCAAAAAAAAAATAGTAATTATGTAGATACAATTAAATATTACATATTATAAATTATATACTAATTTTAATTCTTAATGTTAAGTAGACAACTTTTTTAATACTTGGCTATCCCACAAAAAGCAATGCTCGTGGTGTGGGATATTTATCTTATTTTATCGGTCTGATTCAACTTACTACATTGTATATATAGTACATATTATATTTATTGATTTATATTTAATAATTATATTTCCATAAACCGTTCTAATTAAATCATATATTTCATTCAAATTGGAATAGATAATTCTTTAAAGTTCTTAAAAAACTTCTTGTATTTATTTGACTAGAGATACATTCTGGTAAACAGTTATACAATTTTGGAGCAGAATAAGATGTATGATTGGATGCAACTGATGTTGAGTATCTTGGTTCTTGTAATAACCTACGATTCCGTCTTCTCGTTGAGATTCCTATTTCTCTTTCTACTATAAACTCATTTGGATGATCATAAATGTACTTTAATTGTTTAAATTTGTATAAAGTTGGTATTGTTTGAACCTTTAATTCCTTGTAAAGTTGTGATGTTGGATACAATATTGGTTTTCGCAATATAATCTTTATTATTTTTTTATGGATTAGAATTAAAGGTTCCAAAATACTTGGTGCAACTCCACCCCAACTAACTAAACCATATTCTATCACAGATTGAACTAGAGCTAAAAAGACGGATTTCATTCTATCTATTGATAGCATCGCTCTTAGCTCTACAAATTTATAGATTGTGCGTCTTAAACGAAGACAAATGTCTGATATGTGTTTATTCCATTTCAGGTGGCAGTCTATGGTCACTCCTAGGTATTTCGAGTATTTTGCAATAGTTAGTTTGGACCAGTCGCAATCATCACCCTTACAAGAGGTTTTGTGTATAATTATAGTTGGAGGCTCCGTCGGAGCTCCAGCTGCGGTTGAAGAAAATGGTATTGCTATTGTCTTGTTTTCATTAAGACTGTATTGGAATTTAACCATGATTTTAAGACTTGTAGACCTTCATTTGTGATATTTGTAACTTCTTGCCAGCTCTTTCCCCAGAATAATGCCACTGTATCATCTGCATATGAATAGCAGTTATTTAGATTTAACGAAAGCAGGTCGTTAATATAAATTAGGAATAGCACAGGACCTAGTACTGTACCTTGGGGAATACCCATATTATATGTGAGTAACTGACTGGTGTCCTTGTCAATTCGAACACATTGCTTTCTATTGCACAGGTAGTTTTTAAAAAGTTCTAGTGGAATACCCCTTATTCCAATAGAATTCATTTTGTGCAACAATATATTATGATTTACAGTGTCGAACGCCTTTCGAAAATCTAAAAATATTCCTATGCATTTTCTATTTTATATTTATCAATGTTCCCAACAATTGTTTTTGTTACCTGATATATTGCGTCTTCTGAACTACGTGCGCTTCTAAACCCATATTGCCTATCCGATAGAATACTGTTTTTTTCCAAATACATAATCCATTATTCTTTTCTTCAGGCATTTTTCAAAAATTTTAGTTATATTTGATAGTAGGGCAATTGGTCTATAGTTATTCAAGTTCGATGTGTCACTGCCTTTATGAATTGGGATGACTACTGCTTCCTTTAGTTTCACTGGGTATATACCTTGACTAAAGCATACATTTATTATATGTGTAAGTGGTCCAGAGATAACGTCTACATTTTCTTTTAATATGTTTGAATGCATGCCGTCAATGCCAGAAGATGCAGTTATTTTAAGGCTCCGGATTATATCTGAAATTTCTTCAACAACTACTGGATATAAAAAGAAAGAATTCGAACTATTTACTAAGGAAATTCTACCCGTTTCCTCAGAATTATTACCATTTACTCGATTGGAATTTTCTAGTACATCCTGACCGATCTTGACAAAGAACTTGTTAAATTCTTCTGCAATTTGAAGCTTTTCCGAATGCAATATAAGCTGACCATCTAGTGAAATTATATTACTATTAAACTGTTTCTTTTCTGGCGTTGAATCTGTGGCGTCATTAAGTACTTTCCAAAACTTTCTTAAGTTGCTTCCACAGTTTTGAAATAGGTTTTTGTAATAGTTATCTTTAGCTCTACGTATTAATCCCTTTAACTCATTTCTAAAGTTTTTGTATTCATTTCCTAGAGCTGTATTAAATGGTTGTTTGCTGAGTTTAGCGGCCATTTTGTCCCTTTTTCTAATTGCAATTATCAGATCATTGGTTATCCAGCGTTTTAGCTTTTTTTGTTTTCTATTTTCCCTTTCCTCCAGACAACTGTTATAAAGTTCAATTAAAATTTTATAAAATATTTCGAAAGATAGATTGCCGTCTTGTTCATTATATACGTCCTTCCAATCCTGACAAATTAATTTTTCTCTTAACTTATTTAAATTTTGTGTTAGTTGATTTGATGTGTTATTAATTGGTGTGGTACTGAGATTCCTATTTGATGTCAGTAATATGTTCCCTAGTATAACGTAGTGGTCTGTAATATTTGTTAAATATATTGCTGTGGTTAATGTGTTTTGATTTTTGCTTTTTAAAAATATATGATCAACACAAGACTCTCTAGTGATACATTTTCGGGTATAACCATATAAGTACTGTGTAAAACCATATTCATGATGTATGTCTAGATATTTATTCCCTATTAGTTCAATGTTTTTCTGCATTATATCTATGTTGATATCTCCAACAATGATATGATTTTCGTATTTCCTATTGTTTTCCAAAAATATCTCTAGATTCCTCAAAAAAATATTACTGTCTGTATCATTCGGCGATCGATACATAGTTGAGAGTAAATATATATTATTATCTACATTTAACTCTATATGCTTGGAGTTAATTTCATTAATATTTATATCTAAGATCTTAAAATTTATATTGTTTTTAATATATGTAACGACACCATCAGATTTATTAAAACGGTTTGGTTGGATAAATTTGTTATAACCTCGGATTTCAAAGCATTCATTGTTGTGTTGCAACCACGTTTCGGTGAAAACGATAATATCATAGTCTATTCTCATTGATTCTATCAGTAGCAAGAATTCATTAAAATTTTTAGCAATACTTCTAATATTCAAATGTATAATTTTAAGATGATTATTATTGTTGTATAAGAATTCATTACTTGGGAAACTGTTATTATCACTATCATCTAAGATTACTGTGTTATTGTGTTTATCTGACCTGAGTTCATTTAAAAATTCATCAAATTCATTAACGATAACCAGAACACTCAAATAAAATTATAATCGCAGCCAATATGTTGCTCTAAAATATAAAATTTATTTGGTAAAAATTAGACAAATAGTTTAATTCATAAATGTTTTTAAAGCCAACATTTTGTTTTGCTCCAAAAATATTTTTTTTTTATCACCTTTCTCTTAAATTTTTCCATGCATAATGTAATTGACCGGCTTTAAAAATAAATTCCTTATGTTATAGTTATCAAATCGTGTTAACATCATTTTATCCTATTTTTTAATTTCTGGAAGTTATAGGGCTTTTTTGTGCGGTGCAAAGTCGAATATTACGTCGATTTTACATTGCTAAAAACGCAATAGTTCGAGAAGTACGCAAGGTAAAACTCTCAAATAAAAACATAGTCCCAGCTAATACTTAAGCCTTACTTTTAAAATTAATCGCATAAAATTTAGAGTAAAAGTTTGTTGCGTGTACCTCCGCAAAATGAAAATGTTTGTTTAAATTTTTTTAAATCTTACATTTTGTCACTTTTTTTCCCGAATTTTTGAATGCATAATGTACAAGTTTTATAAAAAAAACCCAAATCTCCACTTTCTTATGGACGAATCGTATTCAGATCATTTTATCCGAAATTATTAATTTGTGGCAATTCCTGGTCCGCTAAAAAAAATCGTTTCTGTCAAAAATTCCCCTTTTTCATTAAATATTTCGATTTCCAGCGCACAACAGCTTTGAGCCTTGTTAATAATAAATTATTTTGAATGAGAAATGGATGGCAATCCCATTTTGTATATTTGTTTATTTTATTTTATGATAAGTGTTCAAAATGGCCACCTTCCAACCTTAAACAATATCGTGCTCCAGAGGCGCCGACTGTTAGAAAATATTGGGGGGCAGGGGCACAACAACTTTTCATACACTTTTGAAGTACTATCGGACTGCCTTGTTGTGTGATTTTTTTTGTGATGGTATCTTCACAATAAACCGACCCATTCCTGAAACAGCAATTAACGTATGTCTTTCACTGTAAAAGAGTTTACTGATGGTAGGTCCACAAACAGAACTGCCCAATGGCACTAGCTAAGAAAGTCGGCGTCTTAAGGCGAACATACACCATCCGGAATTCCGGACAGGCCGTTTATTTCAATAGACGAATGTATTAGGTGTACAGCTTTGCATCCGCCGTTTTCTGACAGACGGCTATGTACACCAAATACATTCGTCTATTGACGGCCTTGTTGGCGGCCGTCAAGCATTGTTAAAGGTGCGTTACTGTTAAGCACATGATCGTCGCACATTATTCGCGTTTACGATCAAACCATAGAGCACGGAACTCTAATTGTATGTATCTTTTTCATCGTCGCCGGCAATCGACGCAGAATGGTGCCTAGTAAAACGCACCATAAACCACAGGATTCAATGGTACAATCCTCATGGACCATATATATGTCCGTAGAAGCTCATTCCTTACTTCCCTATTTGTCATAGCTAAATACGTGTTTGATTGTTTGAACCAAGGAGTCGAGTAAGGATCGCTTTTCTTATGAAACGATATTTGTGCCAGAAATATTGGAGGGGCGTTGCCCGCCCAATATTTGGATTGAGGGGGCAAAAAGTGCCTTGACCAATTTGGGGAAAAATTATAAACTAAACTCTTGCTCTCAATTTAAGGGGATTATTTTTAAAAGTATAGGTAAAGTATTAGCTAAAATTAAGAGCTTATTTGGGAGTTGCTGCTTGCGTATTTCTCGAGTTATTCCGTTTTTAGTAATGTAAAATTGACGTGGTATTCGACTTCGCAAAGCTAAAAAAAACTGTTTTCCAACATTCAAAAGGCTATAACTTCCAGGAATTAAAAAATAGGATAAAATTATGTTAACACAGTTTGATTTTAATAAAATAAAGAATTTATTGTTAAAACAGGACAACTACATTATGCATGAAAAAGATAAGAAAAAGGGGATAAAAAAAAAATCTTTTTTGGAGAAAAACAAAAATTTAGTTTAAAAATGTTTAATAATTAAAATATTTATCTGATTTTTACCAAATAAATTTTATAATTTAGAGCATTATATAGGCTGCGATCGTCATTTTATTTGAGTGTTCTGGTTATCGTAGTTTCCGAGATATTGAATTTTAGGTCGTGTGAGGCGGGGAATTTTAAAGTAAAATGTAAATGCCTATAGCAGCTAAAGGGTTAAGATTTCGGCTAAATATTCCTATTTATTTTTTGTTGGAAATTGTATGAGAAATTATACGGTACTGCCCGTGTGCGGTCATTATGGGACACCTTGTATATGTGAATGCCGACTTAATTGCACTATGATACAAAAAATGGCAATCGGTTCAGAAATATATTAGATTAGGAAAATTGCGCCCAAAAAGTTAAAACTTTAAATTAGCGGCTTTAGTGGAAAATTATCCAACATTCATTTTTTTCTTGAAAATAGGTTTATTGCGTTTTGAAACTTGCAAATAATTCGGGGAAGCCTTAACTTTATAACGGGATAGTTGAAAATAAAAAGACGGTAAAAACAGTTATTCTTTCGTCTTTTTTTAGCATTTTTTCTTGTAAATAGATTTATTGGACATTGAAACTTAGAAATAAGTTGGGAGAGCGTCAACTTTATAATTGTTAAAAAAAACATTTGAAACCGTTATATTTTCAAAAATGTGCTGTTTTATATTTTTTCCTTGAAAATAGGTTTATTGGGTCTTAAAACCCACAAAGAAGACGAGGGAGCCTTAACTCTATCGTTGCGTTGGTTCACACTTTCGGATAGACCACTTGATTTCCGCCAGACCACTTACCGGAAACTCCTTGAGTACGGCTCAGAGGAATTAGTACCTAGGAGCCACACACAGGGGGATTTGTAGTAAAAGCCCACACATAGTGATTTGCAATTTCTAAGGAGACCGGTCAAAGTCTAACTAAAGGCGCAGACAAGAAAACTTGGCCCCCCCCCCCCCCCGCTACTCCAGACATTTTTCAAAATAGTGCCAATAGTGCCTACTTTCGCAAGGGCGGAGAGTGACTTTTCAAGCGCCACTTTTGCCAAAGCCGTTTCGGTTGATCAGGGCCGGTCCAAGTCTAACTTAATGTACAGGAAATTTTAGCGTTCCCTCACATTTTTTGAAACCAGTTTTTCATATAAACTAGAATGATAGATCGCTTCAGATTTTGTTTGTTGGTATTTTTCATGGAATCATTAGGCACGTTCTTTTGTACTCTACTACAAGTTAATTCGGCTTAATAACATGCAATTACAACAATGCGTTAACCTGAATTAACCTGGAGAGCAGTACGGGTTAATAGACCTACACTGGATTGATATGTCAAGAGACGTCGACTTCGCTAGATCTGCAATTTATTATGGAGAATTAAAACTTCTGATTTTCCATAATAAATTCCAGATCTAGCGAAGCGGTCGATGTCTCTTGAGATATCAGTCGTAGTTTGGTTTGATTTTTGATATCAAGTTTATATTTTCAATCTTGCGAACTCAATCAAAAGTGACGCTAGGGGTCTATCTTTGACACAGTTGATCCGGAACTTTTTTTTTGCGCAGCGTTTAAGGTCAAATTACATTGATAGATTCAGGATTTTACGCTGAGTCTTGCGTCAGAGAATGCCGATTGCAATTGTTGATGAACGCGGCAGCGACATTTTGTAGAGTACTGGCGTATACTATCACTACCCTGTGCATTATTTATTGTCAAAATCCCCGATAGCCCATAGAACAAATGGAAACGGAAGCTGACATCGGTAGAATAACGACAAAGTTTTGAATTTCAAATAAATTTGCGTTCGGATAGAACGGCAAAAACGCGTTCATAGATTAGCCCTATCCAATACATTTTGCATTTGATTAAAATGGTTTTGAGCAACCGCAAAAATCGTGAAGCTATCACTGTATTTTCAGCTTTAACCTTCACTTGAATTAACTTCGACTCTAGTTCTAAAGAACGCTCCTCTTGTTGCTTAATTTTTTCAATCACCACTTTTGTCCAAGCGATTTCGCTTTATACTAATATCCAGGCCACTTGGAGAGAAGTGGTTGTGAAAGCGCTACTGGTATCCGAACGGTTTTACGTGGCACTAATTACCATCGACAATGATCGCCACAGACGATCGAACCAAACGATCAGCAATTCTCCTCCTTTCCACTGCGTTTCGCGAACCATTTGGTTCGAATTGTGTTTCGAGCTTGAGTCGCACTCTCACTCAAAAAGAATCATTCGCGCGCAAAATAGGAACATTTAGAATCAGTTAGAATAACTCGCGAAATACTTATAACTAAATTGGATTAATAATAAATGAAATTATTCACTATCCAGCTTTGTATGTAAAATATTTATTCGACGACGTTTCGCTTTTATAGTGAATAATTTCATTTATTATATACGAAGATACCAGTGAATAACAATCAACTTATCAATAAATTGGATTAAATTAAAGTTGAGCTCTAAATTTACAAAATTCACTACCAAACTTGGCTTCTTCTCGGCGCCCTTTCAGATTCAGCGCCCCAGGCGACTGCCTGTTTCGCCTTAGCCTTTAACCGGCCCTGCGATTGATACTAATATCGGTGTCGCTTGGAGAAAAACAGCTGTGAGAGTGTCTTTTTGTTCGGGCGGTTTTGCTTCGTACTAATTATCGTCGGTGCATTGCCGGCCTTAAATATTTTAGCACACTGTTCAACTGTTCAACAGCTCGTGACATTTTTGCTTAGTCCTTAATAATATAATACATACACAGGAAGGCTCGCTTCAAAATCTGGACTGTCCTGTGGCGCCTTCTTTTAGCCAGCCCTAATGAAAAATTTTGATTTTAATTACTTCAAAATTTTGATTTAATAAATATGTACTAATTTTTTTTGTGAAAAGTAATTACATAGTAATTATTACTTTCGAATTACAATTACTTTTTCTTGTAATTGGAATTCAATTACCTTTGAATTACAATTACTCTTATTGAAAAAAGTAATAAATAGTATTTAATTATAGTATTTTTTAGAAAGGATTTAATTAGTAATAAATAATCGTAATTAAATAATTGCAGTATTCAAGTTGAAATATATACTGAAAACCAAGAGGATTGAATCTTGAATGGAATTCACATCCTGGATCAAAGAAGTAAAAATGCAGCTGAACATCTCACCACTAACCACCCAAAATTCTTCGGCGTTACTCTGGACAGCGTGTCAACGTCATCAGCCCACGCGTCAACAGTAACTAATAAAATGAGGAGTAGGAACAAGGTCCTCAAAGCTCTAGATGGTAGTTTGAGGAGTAAAGACAAAGAGACCCTACTAACCACCTACAAAGCGATCGGCAGAACTGTAGCTAATTATGCGGCACCAGTTTGGACACTAAATCTAAGTAACAACACTAACTGGAACCATTCATTCAGACCTGTCAAAATGCAGCTCTACGCACATGCTGTCTGTTGATGTCTCATCAAGACCACCTCCACCAAGAGAAGAAAACGCTGCCCATAAGGAACCACAACATATTGCTGTCAAAGCAGTATCTAGTCGTATGCTATCGAAGCGATCACCCTAACTTTGATCAAATGGACAGAACCCCACTGCCACGACTCATCAGGCGAAATCCAAAAGACCTCGAAAGGGAAGTCCATCATCAGCCATCGCTATGCTGCACAGAGGGAAGAAGTATATACGTCGATTGTGGACGCTCAACCACCAAACATATCACTGGACGAACGAAACCTACCCAGAGCGACTAGGACCACGCTCACACAGCACAAGGTGGTGTCGACCACACCATCCAAAACACTTGTCCGGCATGCAACAGCTCTCCCCACGACATTGAGCACATCTTTGACTGCCCTGCAGCACCAACGCACTTAACACCTATAGCGCTCTGGGAGAACCCCATCGAAGTGACTGCGTTTCTGCAACATTCTACATTTGATTTTAAGTTGTCTATGAGTTGCTTTGAAAATTGTTGCCCTTATCTCTTCGATTCAGGAGATACCCATATTTACCAGGCGAATGACAGAATGTCCCCATTGTCTGATCCAAGGACTCATAATACCATCAAAGGTAGTCTAGTGTATTCGCATCAACACCCCCAGTCATATATTGCCTAGATAGCACTTCATTGCCAAGAATGTCCTTTTTCCCACACCAAGGGACTCAAAATGCAATCAACAATAGTCTAGTGCACTGGCCTCATCACTTCATTGCCAAGAATGTCCTTTTATTGCCATGAATGTCAAAATGCATTCAATAGTAGTCTAGTGCGTCTCAACACTAGTCATGGTTACCAATTCACGAACCTACTTTTTTTTAAGCTTCCTACCACTAACCACCCACTCTTCTGTTCTTTCACTCCTTCTTTAACTCCATGGTGGACGACAGATTCGATTCATACACGGAGTAGGCTGCGAACCTAGTTTTTTGAACCTACTCCGTTGTCGGACTCGGAGTAGGTCGACCTGATCCGGAAGACGAGCAGGGCATATCATGACTACTCAACACCCTCAGTCATATGATACCCATATTGCCTAGTTATCGCTTCATTGCCAAGAATGTCGTTTTTTCCCCACCAAAGAACTCAAAATGGTATCAGTTTTTTGAATCCCAGAATTCAAAATGCCTCCAACAGTACTCGAGTGCATTGGTCTCACCCCGAATCACTAGATACCCAAATCTACAAAGTTTCGTTTTCGTTTCATTTCATTTTTAAGAGAGTCCTTTTTTCTGACGCTCAAATTATTACTGCATGGTACTTATAATGTTCTAAGGAAGCTATGTACAAAATTTGGTTGAAATCTGACAACGGGAAATGTCTGGAGAAGCAATCTTTAAAAAGACTTAGGCGAATAACTCTATTTTAAACAAAACAGTCGATTATCAAAATTGCAGTCTGCGGTCTGTACTAGTGATGTGCGGTTCCGGGTTTTTGAAGAACCGGTTCTGCCGAGTCCGGTTTTCAGAAGAACCGGGTATTTTGACCGGTTCCGGTTTCCAATATGGACGTTGAATAAAACGTTTTTTATTTCATTATCCTATAGGTATATACTTACTCTAATCGTTTTTGGAAAGCAACTTGATGATCGCATTTTGGGAAGCAGTAGAACTTCATGATCGAACTAGAAGAACTATGCCTGCATTCAGGAATCATCGCCCCCCTGAGCGCTCCTTCTCCTCTTGAGCACTATGCTAGCGCTACTGTCCCAATGTCTAGTGAATGCTCCTAGTAGAGCCTGGGGCATAGCGCGACAACTAATGATGCGCGCGTCATCGTATTCAGTTATTAGCAATGGAACCGGCACGACTTCTATTATGAGTTTGCGTTGCTGTATTGGCTAATTGGGCATTTAACCGGCTGCCGCAGGAACCGTGTATTGCTGTTGTAGCGAATGGTCAGAGTTGCAGTGTGTGTTACATGTTAATTTCGTTTGAAGCTCCACGGTGTCAAATACGTTCTGAGAACACACAGGAGCAGCATAGTTGGCCACAGGTCTTCCGACTGCTTTGTATGTGACCAGTAGCGTTTATTACCACGTCTTTATTGCGAGTGATTTGAAACCCGGCCAAACAGTTTGAACAGACAGCCGTTTATCAGACATTAGGCGGTGTATTCACAAAACAAGTTTGTAACAGTTAGCTGTCGCACCGTGTGACATGGAGGGGAGATGTCGTTACGTAGCTGCTCAGTGTTCTCTGAATGAGTCCTATGTGTTTATTGCCAATTCTTCGCACAAAGTCGGTATGTGTGCGTTATTGTTTTCATTTTGCAATACCTTTGCGCTGGTGCAAATACTATAATAACATAATGCAATTTAGCAAAGTGTTCGAGAATGTTGCCATTTAAAAACATGATTATTACGAGGTTTTCGCTGCTTAGACGATTTCGTTTCTTTGAAATAAATTCTCCTGAAGTTGAAAATATTCTTGCACACACTTTGCTTACCTTTTTAAGAAAACAAAACCGTTCATGTGATTATGCTAGCCGCTCAAAAAAGTATTTTATTTAAGATGCACTCCTTCACTATAGCTACAGTATACTTGCACCCAGTCCGAAGCGTATATACCCTAGACTTGTACAGACCTAGTGGTGATACCAAAAGTGCCAATTGGTAACGATCACATGCATTAAAAGTGAGTTTCCTATATGGCCAGTTTACAGGGGAGGTTGTCAATCATTCAGGAGGATCTCGACCATTATCAAAATCAATTAACTAACCCATTCTACAAAGATTTGTCGAGTTTTTCAAGTCGCTAGCTTCATTCTATCGAAATTATTGCTTATTTGAAGTTTCCCTTGTAGAGGAGGTAGGAGTTCCTTGGGTCGCATCTTGCTCATTATTGCCACCAACAAATAAGATCATGCTACAAACATTTAAACAAAATTTCAAGTCCCTAGCTTCACTCTATCGAAAGTTATCGCTTATTTGAAGTTTCATTTGTAGGGGAAGTAGGGGTTTCGTTGGTCGGATTTTCCGTATTTTCAATATTAGCCAACTGGATCCTATTACAAACATTTGATCAAAATTTTAAGTCGCTAGCATTATTTTGTCGTAAGTTATCGCTTATTTTAAGTTTCATTTCTAGGGGAGGTAGGGGTTCCTTAGGTCGGATCTAACCCATCTTTAATGCCAACTAACTCAATCTCACTTCAAGCATTTGACCAAAACTTCAAGTCGCTGGCTTAATTCTGTCAAAAGTTATCGCTTATTTGAAGTTGCATTTGTAGGGGAGGTAGGGGTTGCTTCGGTGGGATCTTACCCATTTTCAATACCAACCAAGTAGATCTTACTAGCAACATTTTGTCAAATTTTCAATTCGATAGTGTCATTCTATCGAAAGTTATCGTAATTAAAATAATATTTAATTTTTTTGAAATTTGTAGGGGAGGTAGGCGTTCCTTTCATCCGATTATGCCCAACCTACTAGAACTCAAGCAGCTTCTTACCCCAGGGTTACATGCCAAAAATCAGGTGTCTACGTCAATTGGTTCAAGAGTTATAGACAAAAAACCCGAAAAGTAGGGTAGTACGGGGATCTTTGTAAGAAAATTACCATTAGTTTCCAACTTTATTTTTCGATTTTATTTTTCCAGGAGCGTATAAGATTACCCTCACGAGCAATCTACCAAAGCTAGAGCTTTTCATGATTATTTAATCGGGAGTTATAAATACATTTAAGTAGTTTACATATGTAGGGGAGGTAGGCGTTCTCTTGGCCTGATCATGCCCGTTTTCAATACCAACCAACTGGATCATACTACCAATATTTGACTAAAATTTCAAGGCTCTAGCTTCATTCTATCGAAAGTTATCGTGGGAACGGACCGACAGACAGACAGACAGACAGACAGCCAGACTGACAGACAGACATGACTAAATCGAATCAGGAGGTGACTCTGATTATTTATATATATATACATTGCTATACCTCCGGAGCCTCCTTTAAGGTGTTACATATTTTCGTCGTGACAGAAACAATATACCTATACCATATACTAAAAGTCTAGGGTATAAAAATCATTAGTCCGGTCCGAGTTTAAGCGATGCTTTGGATGTGCTAGCGTCGGTTCTCCTAGAATCGATTTTCGGTTTTTCAGCAATCGATTCTCGGTTCTTCTAGAACCGACCGATTCTCGGTTCTTCTGGAACCGATTCCCGGTTCTTTCTTGGACCGGTCAGGTCGGTTCCTGTTAGGAACCGGTTCCGCGGATCCGGTTCCACGGTTCTGTGCAACACTAGTCTGTACTCAGGGTGGCGCAAGGAACCTATGTACATACCGAATTTAAGATCAGAACACGGGAGGTACCCGGACAAACGCACAAACGAACAAACGTACAGCATGCATCGGATTATATGCCCATCCATTATATTTTTATACTCGTATGGGACAGGCCAAAAATGTGGAGTGTATCAGACACTAAGACGGATATTCGATGACCGATGGATGACCTTAACATACTTCTAGTTAATATTTTCAATTAAAATCAGTGTTTTTGATTCGCCAATTTTTATATTAGTTTCGGTTTCAATAGCACTATACACTGATAAATTTATAATTTTTCACCAAATTTTTCGTTACAACAACAGTTTGATGTCCTTTACGAACATTCGGGTGTCCTATTTCAAATTCCTAAAAGCAAACTTTTCAAACGGTTTCGGACTAATCTCTTCTCTTCTTCCCCAACTCCGTATTGTCGACGCATGTCCCGCGCCACTGGGAACGCATGATTGTGTGAGAAACAGCCGCCGACTCTCCACGAAGAAAGGACGAAGTGTTTTCGCCTTGTCCGGGCCAGCAGCAGCAGCTAGCCTGAACCGTTGCTCACGTTGGTGGTGCACCGAGCTCGATAGTTGTGATTTACTCAGCGCCTAGATAGTATGCAAACAAGTCACTTTCGATTCGGATGATAGTTTCCACAGTGCGTTGCATATCTGCAGGCAATTTTGAGTGGATGTGGAGTGTTGGACGGTTGCGGTTCCGTTCCTTCTCGTGAATTCAGTGCATTCCAACGATTGCAAATTATCCGCGGATCCCATGACGTGCTTAAAGTAATCGTTCGGTGTCCGTTAATTGAAACGAAGGATCAGTCCGCTAAAGACCCGTTGCCACACACGTAACGAATCGAGTGTGTTCAATTTCGCTACTTTTGGGCGAGCGTTTCGTATCTAGCGGTCAGTCCAGCATGTGATGCTGCTGCTGAGATGATTCGCGAGGTGGTTGTGGTTATTTTTAATTCATCTCGCGATTAAATTGATAGAAGCGAGGAGGCTGAGGTCGTCGCCGTTGACTGTCGGGACGGTTGCTACATTGACTCGCTGTCGCCGCGCTGTTCGGTGCTAAGACGACGGCATGGAGTGCTGAAAATCAGTTGAATCCGCTTGTCGCGAAAGTGGTATATTAGTCCACGAGTCGCGCCGTGTCCGCGATTTTTCTCGGTTCCCAATTTTCCAGTACTTCCGTTCGTCCTGGATTTTGCGAGTATGCGTTTCGAGAAAAGTGTCGGAGCCCTGTGATGCGGTGAACAAGTGTTTCCGTTCGTTTGCGTTCGCATGATTTAATTCGGACGCTGCTGGTTGCTGGCTGCTTGGGAGAGATGCGGGTTCGCAGCAACCGTCGTCGGCGATAACGATAAGAAACCGAAAAGTTCCATGTGGTTGTAAGGACACTACACGGGAGATGTTACCTTAAACATGTGTACAAGTGTGTGTTCAAGATAAGGTGTGTAACGCGCTTTTCGCTCACGGTCCCCCAAATTGAAGTGGATGTGTGCCCTCGAATCCTGGGAAAGTAGTGATAGGCAACGAGTGATTACGAGCGGATGAATGTCCCTCCCACACAGAGATTCGGTTCGCTCTTCGCTCCAGCATCGCCGAGCATCGGGCGAATTCAAAGCGTAGAATTATCCGTTGTTGTTTATGTGAATGGCACGAGTGTAACGAGTCAATTTTAGCCACTAGTCGGGAAGCGTCGCAAGGATAACGAGGGCTGGATGCTGTCACGAGGAGTGTTTGTACTTTAGCAGCTGATCCTGTTTGAAATTCGACAAGAAGGTAGGCTGGGGACACAGTTGTACCACAATGAATTTTATGGACACGGTCCCTTAAGCTTTTTGTAACGTTACTGAATATTATGTCCACACATACATTATTTTTGTTCTTTTGGCGGATACTAACCCCAACGAACCAGAACAGCTGCTCGTTCTGCCGAAGTCAAAGTATCTTGGATAAGTGCTTATACTGTCTCCGATCAAGTCCTTACAAGGTCATTACGTACGATTGTGTGTTGAGTATTTTTGAACTGGCGTATCCTCTCCCGAAGCGTACGCATGAATGTATCTTTTTCACAGCGAGTGTTAAAAAAATGGAAACATCATTTACAATGGTACATATTGTATATTTATTTCTGTTAAGCCAAGCTGATTTCAGGAGGTGCATGCTGACAACTGCATTCTCCGAAACTAGTTTATGCCAACGAAACGTCAACTGGGCCACATGGAACAGTTGACGCCCCACAAAGGGGTTAGGGCAATTGAGTAAGCTGATTTTAGGTGCGTTGTTTTTGTACTTGTCATCATCATCATCATCGTGGCGTGACAACCCGACGTCGGGCCTTGGCCGCCTGGAGCATTGTCCTCTAATTATCTCGGCCACGTGACCGCGTCCTCCAATTTTGGAAGCCCAGTAGCTGCGCGGCGTCCACACCTACTGAGCTCTCCCAACGAGATCTCGGTCGTCTAGGCAGTCTCGTTCCGTCGACTCGTTTTGCATTCGTTACTGTCTTTGGCATGCGATCATCGTCCATTCTTTGTACATGCCCTGAAGTCGTTGTAGTTTGACGATTTTCGAGACTACCAGCTCATCGTACAGTTCATACAACTCATGGTTGTACCGGATGCGCCATCCATCTCGATCGCAAACAGCCCCGAAAATTCGCCGTAGAACCTTACGTTCAAATGTATCTAGCATGTTTCCGTAGGCTTGCGTTAGGGTCCATGCTTCGCAGCCGTAGCATAGCACTGGTCGTATAATGGTTTTGTATACGCGGAGCTTCGTGTTTCTGTGCACATGCTTCGATTTCATTATGGGGAGAACCGAGAAAAAAATCTTATCTGCTAACTGTATCCGTCGCTTGATTTCGTCAGTTTCGTTGGCGTCCCTTGACAAGTTCCAACGCAGGTATATGAAGTTGTTCACGAACTCGATGTTGAGGTCCCCCACATTGATGCTCGGTTGTGCAGGTTTCCTTGTCGTCGATTGCATCATTATTTTAGTTTTACCCTCGTTAATACGTAGTCACACTTCTTTTGCAGCGGTATCGAGCGTATGCAGAAGTTCTTCTGCGTCGGCCAATCTTCGGGACATAATGTTGATGTCGTCGGCGTACGTTGCTAATTGTGTCGACTTGATGAGTAGCGTCTTGCTGTTGTCCATATTCATAGCCCGAATAGCGTATTCCAGTGGTATGTATGTACGTTGAAGAGCGTCGGTGCCAGTCCATCGCTCTGTTTCAGACCAGTGCGTGCTTGTACTTGTATTCCAGGTTAAATTGCTGTGCAAAAAAGGTTCCGGAGTACCCATGGCGTCATTGTGCCGTCTGTCTGTCCGTCCGTCTGTCTGTCCGTCCGTCTGTCTGTCTGTCGGTCCGTACGGTAAATTTCGATAGAGTGAAGCTAGCGACTTTTGGTAAAATGTTCGTAGTATGATCTAACTGGTTGATATTGAAAATGGGCATGATCAGACCAATGGGACGCCTACCTCCCCTGCATATGTGAAGCAAATAAATAAAACCAGACCGAAGCGTATATACCCTAGACTTGTACAGACCTAGTGGTGATACCAGAAGTACCATTTGGTAACGACTACTTGCCTTAAAAGTGAGTTTGTTTCATCGTTTACCCATTAGGATGTGGTATATGTATAATTGAACTAACGTTCATAGGAGAGGTTGGGGTTTCATTAGGTAGCATCTTGCCCATTCTCAAAATCAACTAACTAACCCACAATGCGAATATACCCCGAATTTTTCACGTACCTTGTATCCTTGTATCGAAATGTATCGCTTATTTGAAGTTTCATTTTTAGGGGAAGTAGGGGTTTCGTTCGTCGGATTTTACGTATTTTCAATATTAACCAACTGGATCCTACTACAAACAAATTCTAAGTCACTGGCTTAATTTTATCGAAAGTTATCTCTTATTTTAAGTTTGGGTTTGTGGGGGAGGTAGGAGTTCTTTGGGTCGGATCTGGCCCATCTTTATTACCAACTAACTAAATCTTATTGTACTTCAAACATTTGGCCAAAATTTCAAATCGCTGCTTTCATTCTAAATAGAAAGTTATCGCTTATTCGATGTCTCATTTGTAGGGGAGGTAAGGGTTCCTTGGGTCGGATCTTGCCCATTTTCAATATCAACCAACTAGATGTTACTAGCAACATTCTAACAAATTTCTAACTCGCTAGTGTCATTCTATTGAAAGTTATCGTAATTAAAGGAATATTAAATTTTTTGAATTTTGTAGGGGCGGTAGGCGCTCTTTTGATCTGATTATGCCCAACTTACTAAAACTTAAGCAGCTTCTCACCTTAGGGCTACGTGCCAAAAATCAGGTGTCTGCGTCAATTTTTTCAAGAGTATATAGACAAAAAACCTGAAACTTAGGGTAGTACGGGGCTCTTTGTAAGAAAAGTACGGTTAGTTTTCAATTGATCCTTTTTATTTTTCCGGGAGAATATGAGATTACCCTGACGAGCAATCTACCAAAGTAAGACCTTTTCATGTTTATTTAATCGAGAGTTATAGATAAATTTAATTATTTTACATATGTAGGGGAGGTAGGCGTTCTCTTGGCCTGACCATGCCCATACCAACCAACTAGATGATACTACTTACATTTAGCCATTTAGCTTTATTCTATCGAAAGTTATCGTGCGAACGGACAGAAAGACATGGCTAAATCGAATCAGGAGGTGACCCTGATTATTTATATGTACATATACATGGCTATTCCTCCGGAGCCGCCTTTAAGGTGTTACATATTTTCGTCGTGACAAAAACAATATACCCTATACTATAAGTCTAGGGTATAAAAATAAATTAATAACTGGCGCAGCAATCCAATCTGGACCATGGCCTCGAAATGAGTTAGTATCATATTATTTTCTAGATAGTGACGGTGTGTTTTGTGTAGAGGTGTGTGATCATCAACACGCTCAATCGAGTTGTGTAGTATCCCATAAATGGGTACTCATTTAACGGCTGAGTCAACTCATAGTCCGACACGTAAATCATTCAGTAGGAATCGAACCGGGGCCCAGTGCGTAGAAAACGAACGACATGCAGCTCGGCGGGTGAAGCACCTAAGTTTAAAACCGAATGGTATGGTTGACGTACAGTCGCAATGAAGCCACGCTACTGTGTTTGCTAATGGTGTGTTGTTTGTAGGTAATGTTGCGTTCATTGTAGATATTGAGTGCGCGTGTCCGTGGCGTTGATAACTGATGCGTTAGCGTGTTAAACTGGTCCCGTTGCGTGTGGTGGTTGCCCTGCTGTCCGTTGCCGTAGCGTTGGAGGTGGTTACCTTTTGTGCGTGGCAAATGCCGTTACATTTGTGGCGGTTGCCGTTGGGTGCACGTTCGTTGAGAAACTGTGTTTGTTGAAACGTTGTGTTATCACGCGTGTACTGGGGCAACGTGTGTGCCGGAGCGCCGAGTATGCTGGAAATCCATGGTTATTGTTTTGTTTGATGACCAGAGAGACAACTTGATCCTGGGGAGCCGTGGTCGGTGGACGGTGAAAGCATGTGATCCGTCGCGCCTTGTGAGCCGGGTGGGCTGTTGCGTCGTGTGAGCTGTTGCGTCGTGTGGGCTGGGTGATCTGTTGTTTGGAGTGCTGCTGATTTAAATGCAGGGTGGAGTAGTGGCGGTATTTAACTGATGTGGTATAGTATGTTTGAGGGGTATTGTGGAGGGAAGGGGGATGAGAATAGGCATGCAGGTAAATGTGTGATATGCATTCTGTGTAAGTTTATTGGGCGTGATAATTGCTAACATAATTGAATAATTATGGTTAGGTAATGGTGGCTTGATGTTAGTGGCCGAGTGTCATGAATCGAATGCACTAGACTACTGTTGATGGCATTCTTTTAGTAAGGAAGAAAGGACATTGGCAAAGGACGTGGTATGTAGGTGAGATGGGTATCATATAACTAGGGGTGATGAGGCGAATGCATTAGACTACTGTTGATGGCATTTTAACTTCTTTGGTTAGGTGAAAGGACCTTCTTGGATATGAAATGAAACCCCACCAATGTGGGTATCTTCTTAACTAACAAATTCTCAAACATAAACTCTCACTTACTGTAAGATGCTCTCATAAGACTTTGGTAACACACTCTGAGACTCTCCTTAATACTTGTAACAAAATATAAGTGGCTCTTATTGAAGAATCATTATAAAACTTAAACTATGTTAGAGTGGCTGCGACTTCGACTTTTGTAATGAGATCATATCTGTACTCTCATTTAGAGCTTATATTTATACTTATATATTAAGCTTTCCAGGTAATCAGCTCAGTGGGATTACTTTATACTTTTTAAAGAGAATTCGCTTACAATTTTAATTCAGTTTTAATTCGCTTTTTGTGTAATTTTGAGAATTTGTCCCCCACGACTAGGGAAGGGTAAATCCCATCCCTCTAAAGGAAATCTGCGAATTTAGCTACAGTTTTATTCCGATCCTTATGAAATTTTGTATATGAGACCTTCCAGGCAAGGGGAAGATGACTGTCTACATCGGGCTTAGGAGAACTACCCCAACTCTCTTCTCACGCGGCCATAGCAAACATTTTAGTTCGCAGAAAAACTAAAAAGTTTAGTCAGAAAAATAGAACACACGGTGTTTTATGAGACCGCGCTCAAAGCGATTACCAAATAGTTTCGTTTGCTGTGTGCGCGGTCTCATAAGTCGCCGTGTGTTCTATTTTTCTGACTAAACTATTTAATTTTTCTGCGAACTAAAAAGTTTGCTGCGGCCGCAAGCTCTAGACATGGTTTTCCGAAATTCTATGTAGACAGCAACTTTCCCCTACACTTGAGGGTCTAATATATCGTACAAAATTTCTTTAAGATCGGAATAAAACTGTTGATAAATTCGCAGATTTCCTTTTATTGGTGAGAAGGGGGACGGGGGTGGTTTTTTGAAAGCATACGTACACAGTAGCCTTCCCCTAGCCTTGAAGGTCTAATATACAAAGTTTCACCATGATCGGAATAAAACTGCAGATAAATTCGCAGATTTCCTTTTATGAGTGAGAGATGGGATGAAGGTGGCTTGTTTTTTTTTAAACCTACGTAGACACTCACCTTCCTATAGCGTTTAAGCAAGGTCAAATATACAAAGTTTTTTCAAGATCGGAATAAAACCGTAGATAAATTTACAGATTTCCTTTTATGGGTGAAAAGGAGGATTGGGTTGGTTTTCGGAAATCCTATTTAGACAGAAACCTTCTCCCAGCCTTGGAGGTGGTTTTCCGATATTTTAGCATACAGTCACCTTTCATCTACCCATGAAGATCAAATATGCAAAGTTTCATCACGATCGGAATAAAACTGTAGATACATTTCCCGATTTACTTTTGCGGATGAGAGGGGGGCGGGGGGTTGTGTGTGGTTTTCCGAAATTTTCTGTAGACAGTTGCCCTCCCCTTGCCTGTAAGGTCTCAAATACAAAATTTCATTAAGATCGGAATAAAGCTGTAGATAAACTCGCAGATTTCCTTTTTGGGGTGGGAAAGGTAGTGAGAGTGGTTTTTTGAAATTTTATGCGAACATTCACCTTCCACTAATCTTGGAGGTGCAGTATACAAAATTTCGTCAAGGAATAAAACCGTATATAAAAAAGTAAATTTACTTTAAGGGGGAGGGGCTATAAAGGGGGGTGGGGTGGATTTTCAAAATGCCCTACAAACAGTGACCTTCCCCTTGTTGTGGAGATCCAAAATAAAAAATTTCATCAAAATTAAAATACAACTGCAGATTTGAAAGCAATTTTTCTTTTAAAAAACATGAAACTTCGTATAAAATACACGCGCTCATATGAAAAATTGAAACTGTGACGTGACGAGCTTTTTCTCTCGTTCGGTGGCTAAATAACGGACCTGCCCGTTTCGGAACCTTCTATTCTTGAATCATGGGATTATCTTTATTTGAAACTCAATTAGACGCTGTGCTCAGGCAGACGGAGTACATATAGACCACTACTGGGTTATTGGACTTAACAAAAAGAATTTTCGACTAAGACCTAATCCGCGAACCATCCGGAGCGGACAATGAAACGATGAATCTGACCGACACTTACCTTCTTCAGGTCGTTAAGATCGGTTCAGAAGGTGGTGGATTTCCTACTACCAGCTAGAGCAGAGCAAATGAAAGGAGCACTCCTCCTCATCCTCGTCCGCACAGCTTCTGCGGCAATCATTGTACGGTAATCGAACTAGCCTGGCATGCTCTGCAATGAGAAAATGGCCTGTGATAACCTCCACGACACTGCTAATGTGATTTCTATCCACCAAAAAAGCAACCCTGAAGACCGGCTAGGATTCAGTCAGTGGTTTCAGAAACGCGCCTGCTATTCAAAATAGCCGAATGTGCAGTGTTGTACATGGTCCAGTGACCTGTTTCACGAAGGGCCACTCGCCTTCTTGAAACATACATTCTCAGCAAGTTGTTCGGCAAGAATGTTCAAAGGAGGATTATCTTTAATATTAGTTAATTTCAAGCGGCGGGTGGTAGCTTAGTGCGTTGAGGTTTCAGTGTGTTTTCCAGCATACCGGTTAGTCACGGGTTGGAGTCCCGTCTCCGTCGCGTCGTGGCCATGTAGGTTCGTGTTGTGTCCCCTCTGTGGTGTGGGGTGTAATAATAAGCCACAACCTTTGCCGACTTGTCGCAGGTATGTGTCTGAATTGGCAAGCGGTGCATGCTAGCAACCTGCATCGTCCGAAACCAGTTTATGCTAACGAAACGTCAACTAAGCCACATGGGAATAGTGGACGCGCTATGCCCAACTAGGGGTTAAGGCAAATAATAGTAATTTCAAGCAACCATTGAATATATTATGATTATTTTACAAGTAATTTGGGCAGTGGCGTAACGCAAATTGCGAGGCCCCCCGTATATTTCGTACATTTCCATACAGGACTCTAAAAAATTGCAATAAATTTCTCCATTTATTAACAAAATCGATCGCACAATCATACAACATAGAAAAAGATAAAAAATCATTTTAGACGCACACAGTAAATCAATAGTATCTGATTTTATATTTTTAGTTGGTAGGATCTGTATAAGCTAACTTTTTCGAAACATGTCGTGGTGTGCTTACGATTTTGTCAACAAAAACCGTTTTTCTCTTCGGTAATTTTGGGATGCAAAAGTTCGAATTAAACCCTCTAAATCCAGATTTCGTACTTTTTAATTTTCAGTGCTTAATATGCTAAGCGCTGTGAGTCTCTCCAAGCTAATGTTATTTCCCAAATAATTTTTTTTTTTGCTTTAATTTTAAAAACTTAAAAAAAATAAACTTAATAAAAATAGCATAAACGCTGTGCGTAATTCTGGCAAAGTTGAGGTTAGGGTAGAATGGTCTAGGAACAATAATTCCGCCAATTCCCGAATTGCAGACATTGTTTTTCAATTTCATGTCTGAGAGCACTTCTGAAATTCCTTGCGTCGGAGGCCAAACGTTTAATTTAAATCAGTTGTATATAACAAAATTTTGGCGTTAGTAATTCCAACAAATTAGCCAATTCTACCATACTAGAAAATCAGTTTTTGACTTGACTTAAGCCAACATCTATTGTGCGATTAAAAACTGACACAACACGCTTTTGGGGATCCGTCCGTCTTTGGTCTTGACATAGCGCATCGTACTGGCGCTTAATTTTTTTTAAACCGTCTGCTTTCAAACCGAACTTTTTGACATGGATATGTCTTATAGCTAGGGGTCATCCTAAAAATCTGTCCGTCACACGAAATGTCTGTTTTTCTACTCGGGGGTCAGAAGAGGAAACAAGCCCATTGAAAATTTTTCCGAGTTCTATGAATGTAGTGGCCGATCCTCAGTCAATCCGAGTCAGTCATCAAAGGGAACTCACGAAAATCGAAAAACTTCGCATCATAAACTGACTAAACAACCAGGCACCCATAAAACAAGTCAACATCATTCAACTGCCATCCCCTCGTGATTCAAATCTGCTCACAACACCAGCCACATCCAGACAACCTGTCTCCCTCACTCGTGCACAGCGCTATGGCTCCTCCTTCACAGCAATCTTTTTGTTTTCATCAATTAGTCACTAACCTGACTCAGTAAGAAAATCGTTGGGGTAGGTCGGGAAATATCTTCAACTTCACACACACACACACACACATACACACACACTCGTATGCACGCAATGGAGAGACGGTTGAGTCGAAGAATGGATGGGCGTTGCTTCGTCATCGGCGACAGTGCGAAAGAGATGCTTGCTCCACGGACCTTGGACTACACTTCCGCGGCGGATCCACCCCTTTCTTGTGATGGCCAATCCCATCCAGCCGACTGAAATCAGTGTCACCAAGGTCACCAACGTGTTTTTCCCGTGGATGTAAGGAACTTACGACCGTACTTGCATCGCGCATACCGCGTAGGTACTATCACGATCGATGATATATCAACTAACAGTGCACAATTCTGATTTAGTGAGGAGAATAGTGCAGATGATGCAGTTTGTGCAGCGCGGATAACGTAAACGTTAATGCAATAAAATTGTGTTGTCGCGCTTACCGTCTTTAGACTTAGACGAGTACTATCTAAGTATCTAATAGTAAGTGTGTTTAGCTAAACCGCGGCTTGACGCGATCGATCGCGGATTGACGTACTAACGAAGCACAGGCGCATATAAATATGTAGAGTGTATGATCGCTTGATCCACACACGGGGCAACGGTTGGGTTAATTTGTATTCTCCTGTACACTATGCGGGACGGTATGTCTTGAAAATGATACAAAGTATCTACACTGCATGCAGATACATCGGTACATCTTATGCCTACCGAAAGCGTGGGACGTGTTTTGTCGAATGAATTCATCCAGTATAACTATACTGGGATCTTTGTAAAACTTACGTCGATATCTTCAACACAACAGGTTCCACGCAGTCGGTAGCCAAAGACATATCCATGTTCCGATGTATCTGCATGCAGTGTAGATACTTTGTATCATTTTTTGCAAGGGTTTCGGCCTCGGTTTAAGCGCCAGCAAAAGCATTTTGTAACTCTTATAAATTTAGGGTTGCATTCATTAATAGATTTAGCGCCTTAGATTGATCAACATTTTTCGTTTGCATTAATTTTGAAACTAAATTAATTGAATCAAGGATCTTTGTATGTAACACAGTCTGAAAAACAAAGTTAAGCACTTCCACTTGTTTTTCTTTTAGTTCCAAAGCTTTAGCCTTTTCTTCTTTATTTTTCGACTTTAAGATAATAGACGAGATATAGAACTCTTAAAAGTTTCAGCGTATGATTTTGGACAGCTCGGACCTTCACCGCATGGGGTAGAGACTCGTTGGCCGTGGTAGTTGGGTCACCGCTCTACGATACTAATCTAGAGCTTGGAGTTGAAATCTCAACGCGATCAAAAACTGCCTTTGGGTACTGATAGAACTCTTACAGTGCTGCGAGCTTGTTAGTATAAAGACGGCGCGGATAGGAGGTGCATGCTAGCAACTGCACTTCCGAAAAGTAGATATGCTATGGAAAAGTCAACAAAGCATAGAAATGCTAGAGATGTTGACGCGCTACATGTGCCTGATATTGTAGACGCACCATTATACCCCTGATCTCTACACTTTTTCAACGGCAAGCCCTTCTGGCTGCTTGCTCGCCGGGCACCTCCGCACCGTGGGTTAGCGGGCCCTTGCCTTACGCCACTGACTTCGGGAATCTCTTATCGCGTTAATGAAACCCTCCTGAACCCTATTGAGAAGCCTTGTTCAATTCCTTTTTTTATTAATATTTTCAATTAAAAAAAAAACAATTAAAAGTTCAAACTTTCGCATCAACTACTGTGCAAAAATGATGACACTTTCTTGCTCATGTTGACTTGTCTTTTTCATCTATTTCTGATGTCAAGTCATCCACAACAACAATTCAGAAACAGCACGCATATTCTCTGCTCATATCCCTTGATTCTTGACGGCTTTTGCTGTAATGCCAGTCAACTTGACTTTTCCAGGCCGACGCAAGGCAAAAGGCGGCAACTAGTGCAGAGTCCTGAAGTTGGAATCTTTCTCTGAATACTACACAACGTACGGCTTTATGTTATTCCTTCTCCAGCTCCAGTCACTTTCCCATTCCCGCTCGTCGTATGGTGTGTAGTACTATAGCACAGGACAATGGTTGTGATTTCCGTCATTGTATCCCTTCCATTTGCTAATTTCTGTAGACAATTTGAATTTGTGGCATCCGCGCGTTGTATAACACATTCTTAAGAATTTAATATAAAATCGATAAGGCAAAGAACACTTGATGATTGTTGGTAATGGAAAAATATCTATTCGCGAGGGGAGAGGGATGAATGTCGCTTCGGAAGCGTATAAGGCGACAAGGACAACTTGAAGTCTACATAGGGCGATGGGACATTCCACAGGTGTGTGGATATCATTTTATAGATGTAGAATTGTTGTTGTTGTCGGTCGAAGAAGTAATTCCCGGTATTCGCTCACTCATACAGGCGCAAGCTTTGGTAATTGTCTCACCTGATGTCAACAAACGCACAGTAAAAATATCTTACCAGATTTCCAGGGATTGAGAAAATGAAGATGAGGTCCTGATGGGTCAGATGGGAGCAAAGAAAGTTTTAAGAGTATAAATTTGAACTGTTATGTTTTCTTTTATATCATCTTACCCGCATACTCCTGAATTCATTTCATGTTCCTTTTGCTCCGTTTCTTGGTGTAGCACGCTTGCTCCAATTTTTCTTGACTTGAACTCATTTGTGCGAGGAGACCCAGCGTGGTAGGTTATAGGTTAGAGGGAAACGCAAACATTTAAATATATCCTTGGATTCACATTAGTATAAATGTGCTTGTATAAAAGACGCAGTGATAATTGTCTGGAATCTGAAAGTGGTACCCAAGTACCAAGCGAATAACCACATTCTTATTCGAAAGTTAGGATGAAGTGAATAATTTGGGGTTTATTCGCCGAAAGAACTATTAGAATAAAAGATTGAGAAAAGTATTCAATTTTTTCGATGATTGCTTTTGTACATTTTGACATTTGTGTTGACTTCATATACTCGCCGTTAAGCCTGTGCTTATACCCGAGTGAATCGCATCGCGCGACGCGACTGTCAGTCGCTAATTACTGAGAGCGACAAGCGACTTGGAAAAAAATTTTGTTTCTTTATTTGTTGTCAAGACACCGGTTTTGTTCTGTCAGATCAAGCGCTAAAGTTGCTATTACATAAGCATACAGTAGACTCGCGAAAACAAAAACTGCGTCTAACATGAACACCCGGTTACGTGAACATTTTTTTCTTTACATTGACTACTCTAAAACGTGAACAATGCTTGAAAGCACTAAAACATGAACACATATTTCTTGGAAAGTTACCGTTAAAATAACCGCTTTGCAGCACTTTTCTTCCAGAAAAAGTTACTGTTTGTGATTTGTCGCAAGTTCTTTTTAAATTTCGTCCACACGTGTCATTTGTTCTTGTGAATTTTTAGTCTTTCGTTAAAAATGTCGTCGAAAAAACCAGTGGTGTTAACGTTAAAGCAAAAAGCGGATGTTATTGAAGTTTATCGACGTGGATTCAGTGTAACTAATTTAGCACGAAAATATGGCGTGGCAAAATCTACCATTTGCAGCATCAATAAAAAACGCGAAAATTTTTTAAAATGTGTTAGTGATACGTTTTCTGGTCCTGGTAAGCGAAAAACTCTTAGAGAGTCTGAACTTCCTAGAATGGAAAAGGCCTTATATCGTTGGTTCCTTGAACAACGTGATAAAAATTACCCCGTCAATGGTGTGATGATTAAACAAAAGGCAAAAGAATTGCATTCCAAGCTTAACGAAAATCAAGGAGGTTTCAACGCAAGTAACGGTTGGCTCCAAAGGTTTAAATTGCGATATGGAGTCCGTTTTATAAAAGTGACCGGAGAAAATCTGTCGTCACAACCAGAGCTTGTAGTTCCAATAAAAAAAAACCTACAAGCAAAAATGGAGGAGTTAAATTTAACCAAGGACCAGGTTTATAGTGCGGACGAATCGCCATTGTTTTGGAAGCTGTTACCCGACAAAACCTATGTATCGTCACTTGAGAAGAACGCCCCTGGGCGGAAATCCGAAAAGCAGAGAATAACATTTTGGCCTGCACGAACGCAAGTGGATTGCACAAAGTTAAACTGCTGGTAATTGGGAAAGCGAAGAGTCCACGATCATTCAAGAATGGGTGCATAAGTTGCATGTTCTTACCACCGAATGTAACCCCCCTGATCCAGTCGATGGGCCAGAATGCTATCCGCATTACGAAATTATATTACAGAACGAGCCTTTTGACATCAGTTGTGGCGAAAGGAGCGGACATCTCCGTAATCTTAAAAAAATTTACTCATAAGGACGCTGTCATTTTCTTAGAGTCGGCCTGGAGCCTATTTCAAAATGCTGGAATAACATTTTGAAAGATAATAATGAAGATCCAGTGGATGAAATTCCTCTTAGTCTCCTAAGAGAAAGACTTATTTTCGAAATAAAATCTCAAACAAACACCGCAGCCGAACTCCTTAACGCCATCAGTCCTGAGGTTTTAATTCTGCCATTTATTTTATTTCATTTAAAATTTCCATACATAATATTGTTCGCGGGTAATTATACTATAAATGAAATCAGAGAATGGAACGAAGATAAAATCACAGATGAATTGCCAGAAGCAGGACCAATATCTAGTGATGAAGAATCCGATATTGTTGATGACACTGAGGTCAAAATTCAACCAAAGGAAGCCGTAGAGAGCCTCAATAAAGTTTTACAATGGGCAGAAAGTGAAATGGTCTGTTACAACGATGTTGCTGTACTTAAGCGACTCAAGGAAAAAGCTGTACTACAAATAATTGAAAAAAATAAAAATCAGAAACAAATCACACAATATTTCACATGAATTTTCTAATTTATATATTATAGCACATAATAACATTGAATAAATAGCTCGAAAAATGTAAAATAAGTTCGATTAATATTTTAATATGTTCGTATAACATGAACCCCCGTAAAGGCGAACTGTCGTGGTTTTTAATAGTTCACGTTTGCCATAACCGCTAGGGGGCATAGCGCGTCAACTATTCCATGTGGTTTAGCTGACGTTTCGTTGGCATAAACCAGTTTTGGACGATGCACGTTGCATGCACCTTCTGCTCTCATTTAGCCGCCTACCTGCCACAAGTCGGGAGATGTTGTGGCCTATTATTACGCCCCGCACCGCAGGGGGAAAGACAATACAAATATCCATGGCCACGAACGCCGTGGACGGGACTTGAACCCGTAACGACCGTAATTAGACATGAGACTGATGCCTCAACGCATTGAGCTACCGGTCGCTCTAAGCAAAATGTTCTGGTGAAAATTGCGTGCCAATCTTGAGAAATATAGCATTTCCAGGTCAAGTAAGCAAAATTCCAGTGTTGTCAAATTTCTATTATGAAAATGACAAAATTTAGCCGGAATAGCTGGAAATATTATTCTAAAAACGTGTAAAAAAGCGGCCGGAAAAATGGTTTAGCTGGAAATGGTTAAAAAAATGATACAAAGTATCTACACTGCATGCAGATACATCGGAACATGGATATGTCTTTGGCTACCGACTGCGTGGAACCTGTTGTGTTGAAGATATCGACGTAAGTTTTACAAAGATCCCAGTATAGTTATACTGGATGAATTCATTCGACAAAACACGTCCCACGCTTTCGGTAGGCATAAGATGTACCGATGTATCTGCATGCAGTGTAGATACTTTGTATCATTTTCAAGACATACCGTCCCGCATAGTGTACAGGAGAATACAAATTAACCCAACCGTTGCCCCGTGTGTGGATCAAGCGATCATACACTCTACATATTTATATGCGCCTGTGCTTCGTTAGTACGTCAATCCGCGATCGATCGCGTCAAGCCGCGGTTTAGCTAAACACACTTACTATTAGATACTTAGATAGTACTCGTCTAAGTCTAAAGACGGTAAGCGCGACAACACAATTTTATTGCATTAACGTTTACGTTATCCGCGCTGCACAAACTGCATCATCTGCACTATTCTCCTCACTAAATCAGAATTGTGCACTGTTAGTTGATATATCATCGATCGTGATAGTACGCGGTATGCGCGATACAAGTACGGTCGTAAGTTCCTTACATCCACGGGAAAAACACGTTGGTGACCTTGGTGACACTGATTTCAGTCGGCTGGATGGGATTGGCCATCACAAGAAAGGGGTGGATCCGCCGCGGAAGTGTAGTCCAAGGTCCGTGGAGCAAGCATCTCTTTCGCACTGTCGCCGATGACGAAGCAACGCCCATCCATTCTTCGACTCAACCGTCTCTCCATTGCGTGCATACGAGTGTGTGTGTATGTGTGTGTGTGTGTGTGAAGTTGAAGATATTTCCCGACCTACCCCAACGATTTTCTTACTGAGTCAGGTTAGTGACTAATTGATGAAAACAAAAAGATTGCTGTGAAGGAGGAGCCATAGCGCTGTGCACGAGTGAGGGAGACAGGTTGTCTGGATGTGGCTGGTGTTGTGAGCAGATTTGAATCACGAGGGGATGGCAGTTGAATGATGTTGACTTGTTTTATGGGTGCCTGGTTGTTTAGTCAGTTTATGATGCGAAGTTTTTCGATTTTCGTGAGTTCCCTTTGATGACTGACTCGGATTGACTGAGGATCGGCCACTACATTCATAGAACTCGGAAAAATTTTCAATGGGCTTGTTTCCTCTTCTGACCCCCGAGTAGAAAAACACACATTTCGTGTGACGGACAGATTTTTAGGATGACCCCTAGCTATAAGACATATCCATGTCAAAAACTGGCCGGAAAACTAGCCTCACAAAAAGCGGGCTCTGTGAACTATCCCCCCAATGAACTTCCCGATCAATATCAAATAAATTATCCCCCAAAAACATTGTGTGGGACCGGGGTGATGTTGCCAATGCAAAATCTCCCCAAATTCGGGGTAATACTTCGCAAAATTTCGCCTTTTTGGCATATGCTAAGTCGCGCGACGCGACTGGCTGTCGTTTGAAGTCGCTGCTAGCGATTTGTCTGCATTGCACTGGATCTATGTAGCTGTTTTACGCCTCATACTTACGTTTGGGGTTGTTGTTTGGTGGACGGCTTTGAGTACAGAGGCTAATCGTAGCTTGCTGGGAATGGTGCAAAGATTGGCCAGCATCGTTATTATTGAGGCTCTTAGGGCTACTCTTTCTGCGGCTGTGAACATGCTGGTTAATAAAACAAATGACTAGCTCGAGCTATTCATTTGTTTTATTATATTATAGCAAAACTACAAACCATCGGAAATAAAGTAAACGTTGAATGCTGGTTACCCTTCTTCTCTTGACATCTTTGGGAAACAGATGGCCACAAGTACGGCCATTCGACTACGTGATAGTGGTCGGTGGCTTACTTTAAGCTCTGGACACGCTACTATTCTCAATAACCCAATTATTCCGCCAATGACTGACTATACGGCTCCAAAATGATACCATCACGTAGTCAATGAAAAGGAAGCGTGCTTTCGCTGCATAAGTCATTAGAATTATAGGCAGATTGTTCTAAAACGGACGAGGAAGTAGAAGTAGGAGCTTTTTTGTGATCGGCTTGACGTAAGCCTCTCTTTGAGTCTCCCTATTTACGGTAATGTTTTTCAAGTAGAGATTACGGCGATTTCAGAAGCCCTCAACTGGTTGGGGCGTCACGCAATAGCAGAGATTTAAATTTTTTTTACAAACATCCAAGCTGTAACAAAAATTCTCGAACGGGGCGCGATTACGTCAAGAACTGTGGCGGAATGTCGCTCTCTGCTCACTGAGATGAGTGAGTTTTTTTTACCATTTTTTATGCTTCGTTCCGTACCACAATGGTGTTGCTGGTAACTGCAAAGCAGACGAACTTGCCAGACAGGGTATAACAAACTTGGCTGGAGAAATTCGTCTGAACATTTTCATGCCTAGCGCTGCTTGCAAACTAGCTATTAAATCCAAAGCGATTATCAAGATCAACTCTAGATGGTTAAATGAAAATACATGCCTTTCAACAAAGCCGTTGTGGCCCAGATTGGATTCTAGCCGATCAGCCAAATTGCTGTCACTCAGAAGGCAGCACATCAGAGCGGCTGTGGGAATCATCACTGGGCATCGCGTGATTGGTGAGCACGCCAGGAGGTTTCGCCTCACCTGCAATGGCTCCTGGAGGTTCTATGCACCGGCTCTACCTTTTTAAGACGGAGGAGGGCTTTTCTGGGGGCCCACTTCTTCACTGAATTGAACTAATTGACTAATGTTAGTATTGGCAAGCTCCATCGCTTCATTTACAGTTTTGGCTCGTTTAATGATTAGGATGGTCGGGTGATGAATCTCCGGTTCAACATAACGGACCCTGCTGCGGTTCATGTGTACTGTGGTAAGCACAGCAGCCCTTTAACCTAACCTAACCTAGCCATTTGTCGCTGCTAACAATTTGTCGCTGTTAATGTGTGTTAAAGTGCTATTACGAGGGTCAGTCAGAAAGTAAGTTTAAGGGTCCGATTAAGGGGGAAGGAGTGGTCAAAACAAAAAAACAAGGTCATTTTTGGAAAATTCAGAAATTTTTTTATTTTTCTACAAAGTCGCCATCTCTCTCAATACATTTTTTGTATCTACAAACTAATTTCGTAATTCCGACGTCGAAATGTTTTGCGTCCAAATTTTTAAAGTACGCTGTGACTGCTTCGGTGATGTCATCTGTCGTGTCGAATCGTATGCCAGCAAACGCTGTTTTCATCGCCGGGAAAAGGTGGAAATCACTTGGGTCCAAGTCAGGGGAATAAGTTGGATGCTCAAAAACGTCCCATTTAAATGAGGCCAATTTTTCTTGGGTTAAACGAGCAGAATGCTGACGAGCATTATCGTGAATGAAAAACACTTTGCGACTCAACAAACCTGGCCGTTTGTTTTTGATTGCTTTTCGTAAACGATCCAAAACACCACAGTAGTACTCTGCGTTGATAGTCTTGCCTTTGTCGAGATAATCAATCAAAAGAATACCTCGATAATCCCAACGCGCAACGTTCCCCTTGTTCACTGCGCTCGTTGGTCTGCCTTGGCGCGCTTCGTCATGGAGTTCTTTTCTTCCGTTTAGGTACGCTGTTCGCCAACGCGTAACCATTTGAAGGCTCATACACTGCTCAACGTATACAGGCGATAATTCTCGATAAATTTCACTAGCGGATAATTTTTTTGCGGTCAAAAAACGTATCACACTACGCGGTTCACATTTGGACGTTACTTCTATCGGCGTCTCCATTTTAAATCGTTGTAAAAAGCACAAGAATAGACTTATCGGGCTCAGCGATGCGTCAAATTGGTTAGGATAGATGAGAGAACAACCTCCTAAAATTTCGTTAGTTTATCTTTTTACCACGCGGAGCGCTGCCACCCTTAAACTTACTTTCTGACTGACCCTCGTATTATACATTAACATAAAGTACCTATATTTGACCAATAGAGTCACTTAAAATATGAAACAAATTGTTTTTATGAAAAATGCATGACATGTTGCCATTTAAATTTGTACGACTTGGATTTCGAATATATTTTTCAAGATCGCCAAACTATTTTCATCAAAACATTTTATTTCACATTTTATATGACATCATTGATCAAATATATATGCTAATATAATAGCACCTTTAGCGCTTCATCTGACAGAAGAAAGTTGGTGTCATAACATGGTTCAAAAATAGCAGGTTACGCAAATCCCCTTTCACACCCCCTTCAAAGAAATATAAGATTTGAAAAAAAAAAACACCCCAGCCCCTTCTCACCTCTAAAAGGAAATATCCAAATTTGTCTAGTTTTATTCCAATTTTCATGAAATTTTGTATATTAGACCTTCAACGCTAGGGGAAGGTTACTATCTACATCGGATTTCGGAAGACCACCCTCTTCCCCCTTTTCACTTCTAAAAGGAAATTCGCAAATTCATCTGCAGCTTAACTCCGATCTTGCGATCTTGACGAAGTTTTCATCATCGGACCTTCAGAACAAGGGAATGTCAATAGCTATGAGATTCGTAGATCCACTCCCGTCAGAAAAAAGATTTACAAAAACTACTCTCATTCGCCTTTCCCACCCCATTAAAAAAGATATTCAGATTTACCTGTAGTTTTACTCCAATGTGATTAAGTTAAAGGGGGATGGGGATGCAGGGAGTTAGCTTCTTTTTGGTTAGGAGGTCAAATTTTCAATATTTATCAAAATTGAAAAAAAAAACTTTAGCTTAACCTTTTCTTTGAAGGCTGTGAAACAGGATAGGGGCGGTGGTTTTTGCAAATATCATGTAGACAGCGATAGACACCTTCCCCTTATTCTGTCTGTCTAAATTAAATCAAAATTTGAGTAAAACTGTATTTAATTCTGCAGATTTGATTCGAGGGTTAACATTGCGATGTGGTTGTTTTTTTCATATCTCACGTAGTGATATTTCCCTTTTTATGGAGGTCTAGTAATCAAAATTCATTAAAATCGGAATAAAACCAAAGGTGTAACTAGAGATTTCTTTTAGGGGTCAAATTTTCAAAATTTCATGAAATTCTAAGTAAATCTGTCGATTGTAATGCAAGTTTTCTTCCAAAAACTAGACAATTTCATACGAAATGCAACGCACGCGTATGAAAATTTAAACTGTGACGCCACGAGCTTTCTTTCTCGTTTAGTAGCTAAATAACGGATCTGCGTATTGCGTAACCTTCTATTCTGTAATCATGGTGTCATGGAGGTTTTTTTCAAGTCGCTAGTCGTTCTCAGTCGTTCATAGCGACTGGCAGTCGCGTCACGCGATGCGATTTGGTCGGGCATAGACGCAACCTAATGCGATCAAGGTGCATAATTTTTACCCCATTACCGATTAGCTCGTATCTAGCTGCTGGCTCACCGCCATAAAATTTAAAAATAGTCTGCTGCTACTTGATTCTCAGTGAACCCAAATTTTCAGCCATAAAGCCTTGCTAGTGCTTGACCTTGTAGTGTCGGACACTGGATTAAAACAATTGGCAAATTAATATTCGCACATCACAGGACCAGCTTTCAAATTCACAAGTCATGTCAGATGTCGATTTTCGAGCAATGCACAGTGTCAACATCCATCAGAGTTGTTTATGAGAAATCAATCAATAAACCAGCAATACAGTGCACACATTTTAATTGTGTCTAGACAACAACGAAAGAATAATTTGAATAATATTGTTGCGAATGATTAACGCGTGAAACATGTATAAATACACGGTAATAAACATAAACAATTTTCTACATGGGAAGTTTGTTTTACGAAAACAACAACAACAATAAAATTTCCCTACTTCAAACAAATCACCGGATCATTTGATGTTGAAAATCAATTAAAACGTTCAATCAGATTTCCTTGTAAATGAATATACAAGCCCCAAAATACGAATGTAATATTGATTTGTTTACAAATAAAAGAAACCGCCAATAACTAACGCAGCAAAATTAAGTAAGTTAAGTTCGATTGATTTGAATTTGTTTGATATGCGGAAGTTTACCATTTCTTTTCATGAGGCCGCATTTCGTTGAATATATATATTTCGCCAAGAATGAATGTATCCACGTAAACCAGCAGCAATATCCCCTCCTCCTATGTTTTAACGCCTAAAAAGTTAAACACTCACACGGAGTATTTTCTTCCAGAAGATTTGTTTCGAAACTTTTCTTCCAATTCCTCCTTTTAATGAAAAAAAAGTCTGATGTTTCGAAGTGAAGCCACCGATCTCATCCATATCAGATGGGTTTTGGCCAATGTGGTATTGTCTTTTTGTTACACCAAAACTGAACTTTCAGATTGCCACCACTCGTATCGGACTAAATTTTTGAGTTAGACAAACTAATACAAATTTTTAGAAAAAAAGATACAAAGTATCTACACTGCATGCAGATACATCGGAACATGGATATGTCTTTGGCTAACGACTGCGTGGAACCTGTTGTGTTGAAGATATCGACGTAAGTTTGATAAAGATCCCAGTATAGTTATACTGGAAGAAATTTTTCGACAAAACACGTTCCACGCTTTCGGTAGGGATAAGACATATCCATGTACCGATGTACATATCTGCATGCAGTGTATTTTAGATACTTTGTATCATTTTCAAGACATACCGTCCCGCATAGTGTACAGGAGAATACAAATTAACCCAACCGTTGCCTCGTGTGTGGATCAAGCGATCATACACTCTACATATTTTATATGCGCCTGTGCTTCGTTAGTACGTAAATCCGCGATCGATCGCGCCAAGCCGCGGTCTAGCTAAACACACTTACTATTAGATACTTAGATAGTACTCGTCTAAGTCTAAAGACGGTAAGCGCGACAACACAATTTTATTGCATTAACGTTTACATTATCCGCGCTGCACAAACTGCATCATTTGCAACTATTCTCCTCACTAAATCAGAATTGTGCACTGTTAGTTGATATATCATCGATTGTGATAGTACCTACGCGGTATGCGCGATGCAAGTACGGTCGTAAGTTCCTTACATCTCACGGGAAAAACACGTTGGTGACCTTGTGGTGACACTGATTTCAGTCGGCTGGATGGGATTGGCAATCACAAGAAAGGGGTGGATCCGCCGCGGAAGTGTAGTCCAAGGTCCGTGGAGCAAGCATCTCTTTCGCACTGTCGCCGATGACGAAGCAACACCCATTAATTGAACTTCTTCGACTCAACCGTCTCTCCATTGCGTGCATACGGGTGTGTGTATGTGTGTGTGAAGTTGAAGCTATTTCCCGACCTACCCCAACGATTTTCTTACTGAGTCAGGTTAGTGACTAATTGATGAAAACAAAAAGTTTGGTGTGAAGGAGGAGCCATAGCGCTGTGCACGAGTGAGGGAGACAGGTTGTCTGGGTGTGGCTGGTGGTGTGAGTAGATTTGAATCACGAGGGGATGGCAGTTGAATGATGTTGACTTGTGTTATGGGTGCCTGGTTGTTTAGTCAGTTCATGACGCGATGTTTTTCGATTTTCGTGAGTTCCCTTTGATGACTGACTCGGATTGACTGAGAATCGATCGGCTACTACATTCAAGTAACTCGGAAAAATTTTCAATGGGCTTGTTTCCTCTTCTGACCCCCGAGTAGAAAAACAGACATTTCGTGTGACGGACAGATTTTTAGGATGACCCCCAGCTATAAGACATATCCATGTCAAAAAAAAACTCAAACAACAAATGACAACTCAACTCAAATTACCCATCGTCTACCTGCTGGCAATTTGTGTGAAACGCAAGACGACTGAAATAGATTCGTAGCACATACATCTTCTCTCAATGGTTGACCCTCGTTTTAAAACATACCTCCATATGAAAAGGTACATTTCCATTTTATTCGGCGAACATTTTCGCCTGTTCCCATTCATCATGGGAACAGCTCCGAACATATTCGCCGAATGCGCTTTTTGTCGTCTTAATGCTTTTTCCATAAGACGCGCAGGAACATTATCGCGATAAAGTTCTCGGGAAATGGATGGATGGGAACATTGCCTTATCCGTTCGGCGAATATAATGCTATTGTTATTGTATTCACGTTCAAATTCGGCGAGACGTTCACGTGTAAACGCAGCATAAGAATTAGACATCAGCTATTTGAACATGAAAGTTTCAGTTCGAAGAGGAGGATTCTGAGAATTGAGAGACAGGACCATCGTTCATCTATAGTTGAGTTCACACAGACTTTCTGGTTTGTTTATCTACGAAATTGCGTGCTTACGACTTTCGAGTTGTGTCTTAAGATAAACACACAAAATTCAAATTTTCCATGGTAAAATCCCAAAATTTCCTCGTCTAATCCATACATCGAAACCGCGGAAATTTTGGATTTGTGGGAAAATTTGGAGAAAATTCGAGAAAAAGGGATAAAAATGCAAGATAAAAAAAAAATAAAAAGTAAAAATAGAATTTGCATTTTATAACGGTACAACCAATAAACCTTTTCTCTGATGTTTATGGGGTGTATTTCAAATACAATGGCTAAATATTAGCTGAGATTGAGTTTTTTTAGAGTCCCGCCTTGCGTAACTTTCTAGTTATTGCGTTTTAAGTAATGTAAGATCAGCATAATACTCGCAAAAAGCCTGTTTTCCTACATTCGAAGGGTATGAAAAAAAAAATTTTTGTTTTGGTACAAAATAAGAATGGTTGATTTTACCGAGCTATAACCATTAAACCATTTGTCTTATTTTCACAAGATAAATTTTAAATATTACGCAGAGTATTAGCTATGATTGACATTTTAGTTGAGTGTTCTAGCTAGCGTAGTTTTTCAGATATTAGCTGCGTTTGTTTGTACAGAGCAGAGTAGAGCAGGTTAAGCGGCAAAAAAAACGATCTAGGGCAAATTAGGGTAGCGAACAATAAAACGGGGCATGTCTTTGCTGGGAGTGTGTCTCCGTTTAGTAAGAATTCAAATGTCAACTCAAATTTAAAGAGAAAATTTAAATCCTTCGTACATGTACATGGGGGCAAAAACTCCTCTTCCATAGTCCTCCGCGTGGGCGCCCCCTGGAACGGCAGTGGTCACAGACCATTGCCAACCAACGTCAAGCCGCCAGTGATGGCGGTGCGATGATTTGGTTGAGGTACCCCTGTGGTGTGGGGTGTGAAAAAAAATACCACGGCCTTTCCCTTTGAGGGCCTGTCTCTTATCCTGGGAACCGGTCTCTGACAGGGTCTTGACCGCCAGGTTCCGGACCAAAATGAGGAACATCTCAATAATACAATGTTATGCCCCTACTGAACCCGACAATGTCTTGGCAAAAGACTCCTTCTACGAAGAACTAAACGCCGTTCAGAGCAGAACACCTAAAGGTGACATTATAATGGTTATGGGTGATTTGAATGCGAAAGTTGGCGCTGATAACTATGGGCTCAGACATGTGATGGGGAGACACGGTCTTGGTGATCGTAATGACAACGGTGAAAGATTTGTAGAGTTCTGCAACTTTCACAGTCTCTTCATCGGTGGTACTATGTTTGAGCATAAGGACCACCACAAAATCAGTTGGTCCTCTGCTGATCGGCGCAGAACACAAAATCAGATCGACCATTTTGCCATTAGTAAAAGATTCAAGAGTTGCCTCCTGGACGTGCGAAACAAGAAGGGTGCCGATATTGGGATGGGAAGAGACCATTATCTTATGATCGCTAATGTTCGATTGCGTATTGCAGCCGTGCGCCGCCCCAGCGACGAAAGATCCAGGCCCCGCAAATTCAACACCGCTCGACTAAAAAATCCAGCTGTCTTACAACAATATAATGACCATCTTGCGCAAAAAGCGGCTGAGATAACTAGTCACCCAGATAGTGACATAAACGAAAACTGGGATGCCATAAAAAATGCGTACATTGATAGCGCAAATACCATCCTTGGCCCAAACCCGGATTGCCGGAATAAGCCCTGGATGTCCGACGCTTCATGGCAGCGGATTGTTGAAAGAAAGGAGCTGAAAGTTCGTTTGGCTGCAGCATCAGACGACAATCGAAGCAGCATCGAACTCCTTTACCGTCAGAAAGCTCGAGAAGTTCAGCGTAGTGTGCGACGCGATAAAAGAGTTTATGCCAATTCTCTTTTAGCGTCAGCAGAAGAAGCCGCTAGAAGTAACAACTTAAACGCCGTATACGGTGTCATCAAGGAGTTTACAGGTGGTCATAACTCCTGCCAACATCCGGTGAAAGATAGTGATGGAAAGCTACTTATCTTGGAAGAAGATCAAATGAGGCGGTGGAAAGAACACTTCGCCGCGGTCTTGAACCGTGTAACCTCTGGTGAAGTTCCCCCTCATATAGATAATTTAGCTAACCATCAAAATGTGCGTATACGGTCCACTGCCCCGACTAAAGAGGAAATAGTCACTGCAATTATTGCACTAAAACGAGGAAAGGCCGCCGGACTTGACGGCATCCCTGCCGAACTTTATCAAGCAGCGCCAAGCGTAACTGCCGATTTGCTGCACCCACTTGTTGATAAAGCGTGGAATACAGAGACCTTTCCCACTGAGTGGAAGGAAGGTTTGATCATCAAACTTCCAAAGAAGGGTAGCCTCACAGACTGTAATAATTGGAGAGGCATTTGTGTGCTTCCTGCCGTTGCCAAAATAATAGCTAAAATAGTCCTGGAAAGACTAAAGGCCCACTTAGAAAGCACAATTGATGAAGAGCAGGCTGGCTTTCGATCCGGATTCTCCTGTGCCGATCACATTAACACCTTGCGAATCATCATCGAGCAATGCGCTGAATATGATTCTCCGCTTCACTTGCTTTTCATCGATTTCGAAAAGGCTTTCGATAGTGTGAACCGGGATTCTATATGGGCGGCCTTGCGCAGGAGGGGCATCCCTGAGAAGCTTGTGGCTATTATTAAGGCAACCTATGACGGCGCGAAATGTCGCGTTCTGCATAAAGGTAAGGTGTCGGGAGACTTTGAGATTCGCAGTGGAGTTCGGCAGGGGTGCATCCTCTCACCGATCCTATTCCTCATTGTGATCGGCGATGTGTTGCATGCAGCCCTATCCGGACTCGATAGAGGAATTCAATGGACTTTGACATCTTATCTACAACATCTTGACTACGCTGACGACATATGCCTACTCTCCCACAAAATCATGGATCTGTCCGCAATGGCGTTAGATCTCGAGAGGGAGGCAAGCAAGGTTGGGCTAAAGATTAATACCAACAAGACCAAGGTTCTTAGCCCGCCATTGCGAAAAAGAAATCCGACACCTATTGCCATCAATATTAATGGGCAGCCTGTGGAGAAGGTGGACAACTTCGTCTACCTGGGCAGCATTGTTGCCGAAAATGGTGGTACGGAGCAGGACATCGCTCGTCGTATCAACCAGGCTAAACGCGCATACGGCATGCTGTCCAAAATCTGGCAGGGCAGTTATCTCAGCATTAAGACCAAGCTGGGCCTGTTTCGCTCCCTGGTACTATCAGTGCTTTTGTATGGGAGCAGTACATGGAAAGTTTCCGTAGGAGTTACCAAAAAGCTGCAAGTTTTCGTCAACTCATGTCTTCGTCGAATTTTAAGAATTTTCTGTCCCGAAACAATATCAAATGAAGAGCTAAGTCGGCGTACGGGTCAGATGCCAATCGACGAATTGATACGCAGGCGAAAATGGCAGTGGATAGGTCACACATTGCGGAAGAGTGATAACTGCATTGCTATGCATGCCATGAAATGGAACCCCATTTCCAACCAAGGCCGACCAAGAGGGGGTCCTCGAATCACATGGCGTCGATCGGTGGCAAAGGAGTGTCGGGTACTGGGTAAGTCTTTTGGGGAGTTGCGCCCCATTGCCCAGAACAGAGTACGATGGCGCGCAGGAGTAGTTGACGCGCTATGCCCCGCTAGGGGTTAAGGCAAAGTAGTATTCTTGCATTGACTTCTTAACCAGAGCAGCTCGGAATAAATTGTTAGCGTAATTGTGTGGTCTTAACCTGCTGTGCTCTGTATGGCTGTTGAAAAAACGCGCCTTTTGTATTCTTAGTAATGTGAGATGGGGTTTTTATACAAATATCTAAAAATCAAAGTATCTCAACAATCACTGAATTTCGGTGGAACATTTGTAGGTCTAATTTGTTACATTTTAACTGTACTATAACGTGTTGCATGGAATACGTCGAATGACCAGTAACCCTGTATAAGAAGGAAATCAAATCATGTAACAAAATGAACCGAACAGTTAAAAACTTTCAGCCTTTAAAAATATCGACCAAATATGGATATACAAGTATACTCGTATAACTGTGTAGATTTTTTCACCTGATGTAAACAACTGATGTTAAGTATCCCACCCGATGTTTTAATTTTCCATAAATTATAATCCAATATTGATGCTCATCAAAAATCAGTTCCTCGGGCTTCACGCCAGGAGACTTTGATTTTTTTTCCCTCCGCATTAGTCTTAGATGTCCCACACTTGAAATTATAAAAACGTTCCAGAGAAGAATTTGAAGTGTCCTTGTGAAGGGTTTTGGATTACCTCTTCTGCATACGCCATCCAGTCACGAACAGGGGATTTGCCAGGACACATTCTTGTATTATTGAAAATTTCTTTATTATTTCCACATAACCGTCAGGGTTTTCGATTACACTTTTTATATTAAAGTATCTCTCAATATTTCAGAATACACGATCGGGTTCGGTATAAGAGTAACCCACCAATGGAAACCAAATTTGAATTCAGTCATTATTTAAATGGGATTCGTTCAGAAACCAGTGGTAAATAATAGATTCAACCTTTTTATTTTTATTTTGTCTTCCGCGGTCGTCGGAAAACAATCCAACTTTTTGATTCCCTCTAGTCGATATTCGAATTGCGGCAGCGATGACATAAGATCCTTTAGAAAATTCATTTTTAGATCAAAAGCAGGAGTAGGTTTGCTAGTATTCTGTGAGCTACCAGAGACACCTTTACAGATGCTGAAGCACTAATCAGCAAAGTTCTTTTGTAATAGTCATACGTTACGACGAGATCGGGATGGACAGCCGCAAAAAAGGACCGCCTTTTTTAAATATTCAAGTCGCTATCCAGATATCGTCTTATAATATTTTTGCTCCAAGTGTAGTGGCTTGGAATTGGGAGGAAAGTCTTAATGTTAATCTGCATCTTTTTTCTAGGCGTAATAGGTACTGATATTAAATTAGTACGCGTATCGCCCCGTCTCATTTCACAGCAGATGCTGAATCATTTTTTAACAACTCCTGACACAGTCTGTGAGCTCTATCGCTTTCATTCTGTAAAATCCTAGGAAATGTTGCTGGATATACTCGAACATTCTCGGTCTGATTGCTTCGATGCTTAAGGCTTGTTCGGACTAGGCTAGTTAGTTAGTCGAGTGGCGAGTAATTTAGTAGCTAAATATGTCTGAACATCAAAAATTTAGTCGAATAGTTTAGTAAGTGATTTAGTCGAGTCAATCCACTTCATTCTATTTTTCGGGCGAGTAGTATCCCAGTAGTGTCAACGTGTTTAATTAGTCGAATTTATTAGCTACTTTAAAACGTCGCGCTGCACAGTGACCAAAATCCTAAAAAGCTGGCCAAAAGTCAAAAAGTAAACTTTTTTATTTTTTTTTTCTTGAATGGGGTTTTTGATTTCAGTTGTTGTCCGAGCATCAGTTCCGCACACTAGTTCAAAGTTGACCTTCGTTCGCACCGGAAAAAAGCTTTAGAAGAGTCGAAAAATTAGGGTAATTTCAAACTGGTGTATTGTCTGTAAAGATCATTGGATTTACATCCTTTGAAATGTAAAATTTTCTTAGTGATGTGTATTATATGTTTTTCTAAAAAATAAATAATCATGTCACGAATGAGTGTTGAAAATGATATGTGAATGTACCCTTAAGTTAGTTAGTTAGCTTATTTTAAGTGAATTCAATTTTAAGAAAGGCTTTAAAAAAGTTCCACAAGGTTCCACTCTGATTCAACCTGAGTTCTTTAGTTTATACCCTTACTTTGGACATATTAAAAAGTTAGCTACCCGCAACTGCCCCTAAGAATTTTAGAAGGACTTTAGTGGATCACTCTACCTTGAAAAAAAGAAAACAAAAACGAATTAAACTCTCCTATTATTATCATATTAGGTTAAAACTCGTTTAGGGGTTTTTTCCAGGTTGCTGATTGCGAATCTGAGGTTAAAATTATATGTATATACTATTTTATATAAAAATGAAACCGGAAAATAGAGGGCTACGCCCGCAATCCGAGGGTTTTGTAGTGTCCCATGCCAATAGGAGATGAACTGTCCTACTTTTGGAGATGCTTAACCATTCATGTTAAGGCAATATTGCAAATTGTAAGTTTGCATGAAAAATATTGAAAATAAATTGTTTGAATAATTATAGAGAATAGAGTCAGCGACGAGCATACCCCCTAGTTGAAAGCCATCTTCCTGTATGTTTTCATATTTCTAAGTGTAACGGTCTCGAAATGATAAGGGGGGTGGGACAAATTACAATATGATCTCATATTTTCCCCTCTGCCTCTTTTCCCCTTTCTTCGAATTTGATGAAGTCGCCAAAAATGGAATGTACTCTGTAGTACCTTTCTCATGATACCCCACTTGCCTATATCAGATGAAAAAAAAATGTTGACCTTAATTTCCCCTCTATGGGAACCTCCCTTAAAGCAGCAACCCACCTACCTCCCCCCTTAAACTTCTCTCCCCTACCACTCACAAATGGTTAACTCCAATTCACTTTACGAAAAACAATAAACAATATTCAAGTATGCAGTACTATAGGTAGTATGTAACCGGTTATGTGCATTTTTTGTATGAATTGCATCAAAATCTCAAAATTGAAATGAATGTACTATTATTAAATATTATGTGATTGTAATGAAACCTGAAGGTATTATTGCTTATGATGTTGGTTATCATTCACCATCAATATTTTTGACCTCGGGTACGCGTAAGGGGTGCAGGGGTGTGCTAACTGCAACTATAGAAATGTACTATTATAAACCTTTTCTGATGAAATTTCAAAATTCTATAAATCTAGATTTTCTACGCTAGTAAAATGGCACTTTTCTGCAAATTTTCATATTTCTAAGTATAACGGTCTCGAAATGCAAGGGGGGGGGGGGGGGGGACAAAGTCGGATGACTTATTTTCCCCTCTCCCTCTTTTCCCGTTTCTTCAAATTTGAAAAACATTCCAAAAATGGAATGTACTCGACGGTACCTTTCTTATGATACCCCACTTACCTGTACCAAACGAAAAAAAAATTTCGACCTTCATTTCCCCTCTATGGGGACCTCCCCTTAAAGTTGACCTATTACGACGATTCGCTTTCTCCGGCAAATTATAGTAATTCTATACATTCCTACAAAATTTCATGTATGTAGCTTAAGCCGTTCGTGAGATATTCCATGGACAGACGGACAGACGGACAGACGGACAGACAGACATTCGACCGATTTCATAAGGGTTTTGTATTTACTACAAAACCCTAAAAATGGCGAGTACAAAATGGCAGCACTGTTTCAATAAATATGTTCAATCTTGTTGAAAGCTAATATCCGGGGGTTTTTGGGAACGATGATATCGGATTTGAAGTCAAACTTTTAAAAAACGAAACCGGAGATCCAGGAAGGCAACACTATTTATAGAGAACAGTGTTACCATACTAGCCCCCATTTTTTTATAATTTTGATTTCAAATTCGCAATAACCCCCGGAAAGAAACTTTTAACAAAACTTAACATGTTTATTGAAAACAGTTCTGCCATTCTGGATCCGCTGTTTTCGTTTTTTTTTTACAATTTTGATTTCGGTTTTGTAATTAGCAAGCCCGAAAACCAGTGACTAGTAACTTTCAGTAAGATTGAACGTATTTATTGAAAATATTGTTACTATTCTGTATCCGCTATTTTATTTTATAACAATTCCGGTTTCAGATTCGCAGTCAGCGACCCCGAAAACTCTCAAATAGTAACTTTCAGGGAGATCGAATGTATTTTTTGAAAACAGTGTTGCCATTTTGGATTCGGTGTTTTGTTTTTTTACAATTTTGATTTTAGATTCTATATCAGCTACCCCGAAAACCGCCAGACAGTAACTTTCAATAATATTGAATGTATTTATAGAAAACAGTGTTGCCATTCTAGACCCCCTGTTTTGTTTCATATAATTTTGACTATAGATTCGCAATCAGCGACCCCAAAAAACCCCGAGTACAGATTTTCAACTTAATATCTTAATGTTTTCTACTTTTGGCCAATCTTTTTTGGATTTTTTGCCACTGTGCGCTGGAGCGAAAAAACGACTGTAAAATTCAGTACAAAATACGAGTATGTTAAATCCAAGTGCTTGTGGAACATCAAGTCCCCTAAATTATAACAAACAAATAAATTGCAAAGTTCAATGAAGATATTGTACCTTGATTTGGTGAGAAGAAGCGAACATTATAAAAACAAACAAATTATTCAATCCGCATATATGGAATTGGGAAATGCAATTAACTTACCCAGATTGAAGTGCGGACGATTTTTTGTCAGTAGCGAGTATTTTAGTTACTAAATTACTTGCTACTTGATTAAATACTCGCATCATCAACATCATCGGGGCGCGACAGCCCGACGTCGGGCCTTGGCCGCCTGGATCGTTGTCCTCCAGTTATCTCAGTCACGTGACCACGTCCTCCAATCTTGGAGGCGGAGTAGCTGCTCGGCATCCACATATACTGAGCTCTCCCAAAGAGATCTCGGTCGTCTAGGCAGTCTCGCTCCGTCAACTTGTTTTGTATTAATCACTCTCTTTGGCATGCGATCATAGTCCATTCGTTGGACATGCCCTGCCCATTGAAGTCGTTGTAGTTTGACGATTTTCGAAACTTCAAGCTCATCGTACAGTTCATACAACTCATGGTTGTACCGGATGCGCCATCCATCTCGATCGCAAACAGCCCCGAAAATTCGCCGTTGAACCTTACGTTCAAATGTGTCTAGCATGTTTCCCGAGGCTTGAGTTAGGGTCCATGCTTCGCAGCCGTAGCATAGCACTGGTCGTATAATGGTTTTGTATACGCGGATCTTCGTGTTTCTGTGCACATGCTTCGATTTCATTATGGGGAGAACCGAGAAAAAAATCTTATCTGCTAACTGTATCCGTCGCTTGATTTCGTCAGTTTCGTTCGCGTCCCTTGACAAGTTCCAACGCAGGTATATGAAGTTGTTCACGAGCTCGATGTTGAGGTCCCCCACATTGATGCTCGGTTGTGCATATCGTCGATTGCATCATTATTTTAGTATTAGCCTCGTTGATACGTAGTCCAACTTCTTTTGCAGCGGTATCGAGCGTATGCAGAAGTTCTTCTGCGTCGGCCAATCTTCGGGACATGATGTTGATGTCGTCGGCGTACGCTGCTAATTGTGTCTACTTGATTAGTAGCGTCTTGCTGTTGTCCATATTCATAGCCCGAATAGCGTATTATGAAGAGCGTCGGTGCCAGTCCATCGCCCTGTTTCAGACCAGTGCGTGTTTCAAAAATTCCTCGTCCATAGTCCTCCGCGTGGGCGCACCTGGAACGGCAGTGGTCACTGACCATTGCTAGCCAGCGTCAAGCCGCCAGTGATGGCGGTGCGATGATTTCGTTGAGGTAAACCTTTCCTCTGTGGTGTGGGGTGTAAAAAACCGACAATCAAAAGACATGATGTGTATGCCAGCAACTTGCACTATCCGAAATCTTTATATGCTAACGAAACCTCTACTATGCGGCACTGTAATGTTGTACTCCGGGAAAGCTACCGGTAGTCGTTGCGAGTCAGGTGTGGGACTCCTTTTAACCAGAGCCGCACGAAACTGTCTCTTATCTAGGGAGCCGGTCTCTGACAGAATCTTGACCGGAAGGTTCTGGACCAAAATGAGGAACAGCTCAATAATACAATGTAATGCTTTTAACCAGAGCCGCACGAAACTGTCTCTTATCCTGGGAGCCGGTCTCTGACAGAATCTTGACCGCAAGGTTCTGGACCAAAATGAGGAACAGCTCAATAATACAATGTTATGCCCCTACTGAACCCGAAAATGTCTTGGCGAAAGACTCCGTCTACGAACAACTAAACGCCGTTCAGAGCAGAACACCTAAAGGTGACATTATAATAGTTATAGGTGATTTGAATGCGAAAGTTGGCGCTGATAACCATGGGTTCAGAGATGTGATGGGGAGACACTTTTTGGTGATCGTAATGACAACGGTGAAAAAATTGTAGAGTTCTGAAACTTTCACAATCTCTTCATTGGTGGTACTATGTTTGAGCATAAGGGCCACCACAAAATCAGTTGGTCCTCTGTTGATCGGCGCAGAACACAAAATCAGATCGACCATTTTGACCATTAGTAAAAGATTCAAGAGTTGCCCCCTGGACGTGCGAAAAAAGAAGGGTGCCGATATTGGGATGGGAAGAAACCACTATCTTACGATCGCTATTGTTCGATTGCGTATTGCAGCCGTGCATCCCCCTAGCGACGATAGATTCAGGGGCCGCAAATTCAACACCGCTCGATTAAAAAATCCAGCTGTCTTACAACAATATAATGACCATCTTGCGCAAAAAGCAGCTGATATAACTAGTCACCCAGATAGTGACATAAACGAAAACTGGGATGCCATAAAAAATGCGTATACTGATAGCGCAGATACTATTCTTGGAACAAAGACGGATTGCCGCAATAAGCCTTGGATGTCCGACGCTTCATGGCAGCGGATTGTTGAAAGAAAGGAGCTGAAAGTTCGTTTGGCTGCAGCATCAAACGACAATCGAAGCAGCATCGAACTCCTTTACCGTCAGAAAGCTCGAGAAGTTCAGCGTAGTGTGCGACGCGATAAAAGAGTTTATGCCAATTCTCTTTTAGCCTCAGCAGTAGAAGCCGCAAGAAAGGAAATGATGGAAAGCTACTTATCTTAGAAGAAGATCAAATGAGGCGGTGGAAAGAACACTTCGCCGCGGTCTTGAACCGTGTAACCTCTGGTGAAGTTCCCCCTCATATAAATAATTTAGCTGACCATCAAAATGTGCGTACACGGTCCACTGCCCCGAATAATGAGGAAATAGTCACCTCAATTATTGGACTAAAACGAGGAAAGGCCGCCGGACTTGACGGTATCCCTGCCGAACTTTATCAAGCAACGCCAAGCGTAACTGCCGATTTGCTGCACCCACTTGTTGATAAAGCGTGGAATACAGAGACCTTTCCCACTGAGTGGAAGGAAGGTTTGATCATCAAACTTGCGAAGAAGGGTAGCCTCACAGATTGTAATAATTGGAGAGGCATTTGTGTGCTTCCTGCCGTTGCCAAGATAATAGCTAAAATAGTCCTGGAAAGACTAAAGACCCACTTAGAAACCACAATTGATGAAGAGCAGGCTGGTTTTCGATCCGGATTCTCCTGTGCCGATCACGTTAACACATTGTGATTCTCCGCTTCTCTTGCTTTTCATCGATTTCGAAAAGGCTTTCGATAGTGTGAACCGGGATTCTATATGGGCGGCCTTGCGCAGGAGAGGCATCCCTGAGAAGCTTGTGGATATTATTAAGGCAGCCTATGACGGCGCGAAATGTCGCGTTCTGCATAAAGGTAAGGTGTCGGGGGACTTTGAGATTCGCAGTGGAGTTCGGCAGGGGTGCATCCTCTCACCGATCCTATTGCTCATTGTGATCGGCGATGTGTTGCATGCTGCCATATCCGGACTCGATAGAGGAATTCAGTGGACATTGACATCTTATCTACAACATCTTGACTACGCTGACGACATATGCCTACTCTCCCACAAAATCATGGATCTGTCCGCAACGGCGTTAGATCTCGAGAGGGAGGCAAGCAAGGTTGGGCTAAAGATCAATACCAACAAGACCAAGGTTCTTAGCCCGCCATTGCGAAAAAGAAATCCGACACCTATTGCCATCAATATTAATGGGCAGCCTGTGGAGAAGGTGGACAACTTCGTCTACATGGGTAGCATTGTTGCCGAAAATGGTGGTACGCAGCAGGACATCGCTCGCCGTATCAACCAGGCTAAATGCGCATACGGCATGCTGTCCAAAATCTGGCAGAGCAGTTATCTCAGCATCAAGACCAAGCTGGGCCTGTTTCGCTCCCTGGTACTGTCCGTGCTTTTGCATGGGAGCAGTACATGGAAACTTTCCGTAGGAGTTACCAGAAAACTGCAAGTTTTCGTCAACTCATGTCTTCGTCGAATTCTAAGAATATTTCAGCTCGAAAAAATATCAACTGAAGAGCTAAGTTGGCGTGTACGAGTCAGATGCCAATCGACGAATTGATACGCAGGCGAAAATGGCAAGTGGATAGGTCAAACATTGCGGAAGAGTGATAGCTGCATTGCTTTGCATGCCATGAAATGAAACCCCATTTCCAACCAAGGCCGACCGATAGGGGGTCCTCGAATCACATGGCGTCGATCTGTGGCAAAGGAGTGTCAGGCACTGGGTAAATCTTTTGGGGAGTTGCGCCCCATTGCCCAGAACAGAGTACGATGGCGGGCAGGAGTAGGTGACGCGTTATGCCCCCCTAAGGGTTAAGGCAAAGTAGTAGTAGTGTTTCAAATAGATCAGTAGGTCTATTATGAATCTTGACTTTTGAGATGGAGTTGGTCATCGTCATCTTTGCCAATCGCACTAATTTTGCCGGTATACCTACCAAATTGCAGCATGATGTTGTACAGTACTCCACGATCGATACTGCATAGTCCGAAAAAGCCTTTAGGAATAATGAATATTTTCACTAGCTGCTACTTGGATTCCAATGGTTTGGTTGACTTTACTACGATGTCCTTCAAGAATAAAATATTTTGGGATTCTGAACTTTGTCTTACATTAATTTCAGTTGAAATTTTTGCGGTTATAATTGAAAGTAAATCAAAATATACTGTACAACTTAATGAACGAATTATTAAGACAACCGAAAAAAATTGCGCACTCATGGTGTGGGATATGGACTTTGCTAAAAATAGCAGGTTTTGTAACCGGAAAAATTTATCAGCTTTTGCCACCGACCTCAACATAATTATAACAGGTTTTGCATCTTATCGCGTTTTTCAAATCTAATTTTAAAGCCGCGTTTAGCCAATCTGTTTCGGTTTACAAATTTACATTGGATTTAAATGTAATCTCGCCGCTAAACAGCGGTTTGTTCCATTAAAATTCAATGTAAATTTGTAAACAGCATGTGGCCCCGCAGCTTCTAAACGCGGCCTAACAAGGCTAGCCCGAGTTTTGGAACTCAATTTGTTTTTCAACTTCTCCCCTGAGACGAGAAGAATCCAGGGCTATCAAAACCTCGAAATCGATATAAATTGTAGGTAGCAAGTGTTGCATCTGGCAACTCAATTGGAGTAGCATATCTAATGCAGAATTTTAAAAATACGAGTACTTGCATGTTTTGTTCTTCTTCAAATTTTTGATTAGAACTTGTAACATAATGATTTATAACTAATTAAAGAAATGTGAAAATCACCAAATTTACATCTATTTAGTAAATACGTGTAAAATCATTATGCGAAGACATTAAAAGCCAATAAATTATTTCGGTTCAAGTCAGCTGACCGTTGTGATGAAAACGTGCGTTCTTACTGACCTTGCTCAATCGTGAAAAAAAAAACACTTGTTAAAAATATTTTTTTTTTAATAAATCTCAGATTTTCCATGATATTTTTAAAAACACATGATTGTTTATTTTTATTTTAGTTCAAATAGTTTCCTGCTATAAATGGAAATAGATAGATAGAACGAAGGGCTCTGAACCAAAGAGGTTTACAAGCACAATGTGCTACGGGCCGAAATCTAATATTAGGACTTAACTTGCCGATGAAGCTCGATCGCACTAATGAAGTTATTCATAAGCTTAAGCGAAAACGAGGCTATATCATCGGATATACGAAAATACTGTGATTATTTTTTTTAGTATTGCTTCAAAAATGTTTGAAATTGATTTTCTTAATGGTTCATGAAATCATATTTGCTCCAATCACTATCCAACTTGTGGCTGATTTATTATAGCTTTCAGGTGTCATTATTTTTATTTTAAAATATCTATTTTGAATTGTGTGTTGATGGTGAACGGTTTATTTATTTCAAAAATTGTGCCAAATTTTGCAAAGTTTATGAGTACTATGTGGTAAATACGGTGAAAACATGAATTGTGTATTTTGTGCGTAATAACGTATTATGCCGATGGTTATTCTCTTTTCGCATCCATGAAATATAGTTTAAATTTGATTTTTAATAGAATTTTGTTTAGATAGATTTTGGGGAAAGGATTTTTTTTTATAAAAGCGTATATTTAAATTGAAACCTGGGTTTATCTTGCACTTTCGTTAAATTCTTTGAAAATAAATTTGAATACATTTTATTAAAAAACAAGCTAGTCTTCGGCCATTGATTTCTCAATATTCAGTTAAACTGCCGATTAACTAACCGGAACATTAGTATACCTAAGCGCCTAAGCCTAAGAGTAAGCAACACATCGCAACACTAAAAAATGACAACGCTATAGCATAATCAGCTGTTTTTCTTGGCGGAATTCAGCCGTTTGTACGTCTATGCCTGTACCGTCTTTCAGCATTCGTTTGCGACTGAGTTTAGAACCACTAAATCCTGTTCCATCTAGAACTCTGATTTTGGCTAGTTTAATTGTTCTCATTTGAATGTGCAAACATAAACAGTTGTAGCTGTCAAATCTCAGCAGCTGGTATCAGCTGTTTGGGTTTATCGTGTCGCTAAATTTTTAACCGGAGGATAGGTGGTATTCAGCGTTTATCATCGCGTTAAACTTTAACTGAAGACTGAGAAAGTCGCCCTGAATCGTATAACACACAAGCACGAGCACAATCCATTTCTGGTATTTTTTCCTACTTCAAATAACCACAGCGGAGTTAGGGGCTCAAAAGACAGGTTTTGTTGTTGTCCCCCTCCCCGTTCGTTTTGTGAGACTGCTCAAGCCAGAGATATGAAAGAAGAGATAAAAAGAAGGCACAAATAGTTAATAATAGTATATTTCTATGATTTATCTTGGGACCCCTTTAACCGCCTTACGTGAGTCTAAGAGGACAGTGTTAATATCAACCCAATAAAAACCTCATAACCAGATAAACCTACCAAATCTCATAACAATTACATAATATTTATTTTCCAATATTTTTTTTTCTATTTTCCCATTGTCGATGGTATCATTATTTTCAAGAAAATTTCTAGTTTTAATAAAAAAAGGAAAATACATTTCTTGACCGCCCTAAACGTCGACTCCCCTTAATCAGACAAAATTAAAATAAGGATTTTTATATCTTCCAAAAACACAATACAGAAACCTTGTATTGTGAGCGTAGCCCTCAGTACTTCGGCTTCATTAGTTAATTTCAGTTTTCCATCCCTTTTCTCTCAGCTGTGCATAGTAACTCTGTCAGTTTTCTATTTATTCCCCACCCGTTTTCCATCAGTATTCACAAAAGTTTTATATACGTTCACCGTAAGTTTTACTATCAGGCTTCTATCCGTTCTCTATCAGTTTTATTATATCAGGTTTCTATCCGTTCTTGTTCAGTTTCGCTATACCAGTTTTCTATTCGTTCTCCATATGTTTTACATATGCTCTGTATCCATTCTCCAACCGTTAATTTCGGAGATGCCAAACTGACGGTGAACGAAAAACTTATGTAATCGTCTAAAAACCACTGGAAATAGGATTGGTTTCGATGTCTGCTTGTAAGTAGATCTCTCTCTCTCTAATTGCCTTGACCCCTCCAGGGGCATGGGCGCGTCAACATCTCTAGCATTTCTATGTTTTGTTGACGTTTCAATAGTACTATATGTACTTTTCGGAAGTGCAGTTGCTAGCATGCACCTCCTTTCTGCGCCGTCTTTATACTGACAAGCTCGGAGCACTGTGAGAGTTCTATTAGTACTCACAGGCAGTTTTTGATCGCGCCGAGATTTGATCTCCGAGCTCTAGATTAGTATCGTAGAGCGGTGACCGAACGATCACGGCCACTGAGCGCAACAAATAGATCATGATGGCATATTTCTAGCACAGTTGAAATCCGTTTTAAGATTTTTACTATTTACGCCATAACCCCTAGTGGGGCATAGCTATTCCCATGTGGCTTATTTGACGTTTTGTTAGCATAAACTTGTTTCGGACGATGCATGTTGCTAGCATGTATCTCCTGCCCATTTGACCGCATACCTGCGACAAGTCGGGAAAGGTTGTGTTTTATTATTACTCCCACACCACAGGAGGTAGACAACACAAACGTCTATGGCCACGACGTGGATGGGATTTGAACCCGTGACTAACCGGTAGTCTGAGACATCGGTCTGACTCCTCAACGAACTGAGTTGCCAGCTATTGTTTTTAAGATTAACCATAGTAAAAATATTTCCAAAGATTTATAATGGATCCCGAAGGTGACAATAGCCAAACTGTTGAATGAAGGTTCGACAGAAAAGCCGGTGGCTTACGTAGAAGGGGTGGGAAAGATGTGCATTTTTTCAGGGGAGACTTATTTTTATAGGTTGTATTACGTTGCGTTGTGTCATTCATTTTACAGTGCAATATGAAAGCGGATCTTAAAGTCATATTGGGGCTACCCGAACTGAATGAGTTATCCCCCAAAATATTGAAGAAAGAAGCTCCGATGTTTAGAGGGATTTTTATCTATAGATATCCCCCTTAAAGTGAATGAAAAACCACAAAAAAAAGTGTGGTGTAACGGACAGTCTGGTGGACATCCGGAGATGCCTGTGGGGACGGAGCCTTAGGTAGCATAATGATCGTGAAGGTCAGGCCGTGCCATCTGGCGAAGAAAAGGCCCCTCAACGAGCAAAGCAGCGGCCTATGCTTGCTGTAGCTCAGTTTGGGAGATGTGGGCGGGGTTTTCGCCGCTCGTTGCCCCTTTCCTTTACGTATTAACAAAAATTCATAGGCCTGGGGAAGACAACACAAACAGGGGAGGTAAAAATGGGGAATAAAAAAATAGTCGATTAGGATAGAATGGTTGGCAGACGGATCAGACGCCCACGCGGTCGCACCTGGGTCCGGGTGTAATGGGACCCTCGGCCTCTGGTTTCGTACCACCAACAGATCACTACTCATCAGGTGCTGCTTCGATCTGCCGGTGGGAGCAGGACTACCAGACCATAATATGCTTATTACAGGTGGTTCATTACGGTGGCCACCATACACCATACACAACTGAACAATAACACCAGTGTTCTGTCGAAAATGCGGTCAGTGTGGGGATTTTTCCAGTTAATTTCTTCATCTGTTTCTCCAAATCACCAGATTTATAGAAAAGTAAGACACATCTCTGTGTGATTCGAGGTGAAATCCAGCTTGGTTTGATGGTGGTTCACTGATCTTCACATGACGTATTTTGGTCGCACGCAAAAGTCACGAACGGTCGTGGTTGTGCTCGATCATGTGTGGCGAGCTTCAGGCAGTACGTTCATAGGGCATATGCGTCGTAACAATAGCTTAATTCTGAAAAATTTAGGTTCACAATGCCCATAGCGGAATCGACTTGCGGGTTGATCTACAGTGGATTTTCACTTGTGAAAAGAAAAGTCCTTTACAGGATACGTTTAAGTATTTTTTCAGTACGCACATGACGGTTTTGGGTTATAATTTATTGGGGATGGTTTGAAAGCCCCATTTTCGATCAAAGTGAAAATTTGCTAGACATACGCCCTCCGGCATAGTGCTATGCACAGGAATATTCGTGAGTTATACACGGTAGGTAATTATGGTCTTAAGCGGAGGCTTACTCTGGGCTAACCTGGCCTGGATTCTAAATTCCACTGAGCGCTATACTAATTGTAAGTACATTTCTTATAAAAACATAATAGCGTAACATAAAAAAAAGTAGGTTCGTACTGGCTAAAGCGAAAATAGAACTTGGATCTACATTCATGGGAATTTCCGATTTAGAATCATGAATACATCCGAACCATCACATAAAACCCTTCAATAACATATGGTAGGTAGGTAACCTGGCTGCCATGGCTAGCATAGCACACCTAAACCACAAGGTAGTCCGTTGTTATACCACACTAACTAACCATAATTTTCAAACCATCCGGAGCCAGTGATAAACCGAATGAGGCTTCTAATGTTAGCATTCACTAGCTCCTCCAGTTCAGAGAAGAAAGTTTAAGTTCTCCAATAAGGCAATGACCAGTAAACTCACCCACGGCTGAGCTGATGTTCTGCCTTTTCGGCGACAGAGGATGGGAGCATAGGAGTATGGGAAAGGATCAAGCCAAATCCACATCAACCTAGTTGGAAGGCATGTACAAACTCTCATACACTTAGCATTTGTGTGAATTTTTAGGTACATGTAAGCATATTGTTTAGTTGTTGCAGTGCCTCGCTCAAAATCCTCTATCTAGCAAGTTCATCTGCAAGGAAATTGTCACCAGCCATTGTCACTATGGCCTGGGTAATATTAAAAAACCTTCTCTTCTCAAAAATGGACGATCTACATTTATAGCCCGGGGAATAAAGGGATACTGCCTTGCAAAAGGTTCAGTAGTTCTAATTTTTTGATATGTTATATAAGCCGGTCCCGTAGTTAAGAATCCAAGTTTCTGACCGTTTTCATAGAGAAAGTTGTCTTGAATAGTATTTAATGATATCTGTATTATTATGGTATAGTTTCAATTAAGCAATAGTTAAGGAAACTTATATTTTCATACGCTTATTTTTGTGGGGTTTTGAAGTCTCAGCTTCTTCCTGGTTGACTTCTTCAACAAGTAGTTCAGTCGGATCATCTTCATAATCACTTCGCTTCTCCATCCCCAGTCCAGAGGGTTTTTAATTTGGCTCTGCCATGTCTGAACTTGGTGATAAGTCCGAAAGATGTGGTACATAGCTGCATCCTGGGTCGGTGGTAGCTTTGAAAGATTCAACTTGTTACCTGTAGCAGACTTCGAGAATAGTTGATATCGCAAAGCTTCTAATGTTTTTGTTGTGTCACCGCCATATAGAGCAAGAAATATACGCTCTCCAGCTTCAAAAATGGCCGAAACACTGACGTTAGGATTTCTGAAGATATTTGCAAATTCATGCAGGGTTGGTTTGTTTTCAAACAAAGTGCAAAACTTGGTTTTACCAAATCCAAACAGGGAGGACGTGGTGTCGCACCCACTCAAAGCGTGAAGAACAAGCCGATTTTGCGATGCTGAGTACTTATAGGATGCTGTGGAAAATAAAATGTCAGGGGAACCACATCTTCCAGGCTTTCGGAAGTAAATGGGGAGATCTTGAGCCAAAGAAGTCATGAGAACAAGGAAATCAACGTCCTCCCCGATGATCTCCACAGCCATCATACTCTGCAGCAAGGCTTATTGCAGATGTTACAATAAGTACATCAGCATCTTCAATCGCTTGCTTCACATTTATATTGTTTTGATTGAGTGTCTCCTTCTGGAGTGAAATAAAGCGAAGTTTGTTGTTTTCGTTCGCTAGGAACTTTTCCTGTGGCACTTGATTGATTGTTGTTCCATCAAAAATTACATCAATTGATGCGTTCATACTACACCTTCTGAACCTTTCAGCACTCTTTGTACCTCCCATCTCAATGTGTCACTAGTAGATCGCATTTCCCTAGACCGAAGCCCGCTTTTATTAGCACGGTTAAGGTATGCCTTGATCAATTTTTTATTAAAGTAATTATTTTGACAGCGACTATGCACAGTTGCGTATCTCTTAAGATAGTAGCTTCACAGAAAATCTTAGTCCATCAAAGTTATTGGAAATTTGATGCTCTATAACTTTCTGGTAGGAAGTTTTTCGCTAGGATTCACGATTAAAAAGATATGTGCAGTAATGTTAAAAATGAATGGAAATTTGTCGGTTTTAGGGGTGCCACAGGGAACGCACAGGGGGTGGGAGGTCAGAAACTTGGATTCTTGACTACGGGACTGGTCTATATAACATATCAAAAAATTAGAACTACTGAACCTTTTGCAAGGTAAGGTCACCTTTTCAGACTCTATTCCCCGGAGTATTAGCTAATATTTTGGATGTTTGGCGAATTCCATAGGTTTTATTATACAGCTTGCCAATCTGTATAGATTGTGATATCTTAAGCGGCTAAGGTGTGTGGTCCTGTGAAGGTTAAATCCTTAAAAGCCGCAGTAATTTCCGCCTTGAAAATTCTACATTAATCCGGGAGACTGACAAATAGGCTTTAGGTTAGCTGATCAGAATAAACGCCAGCCCCGACAACAGAGCACCCTAAATCTAATGATTCGAAGTCGGGCTCATGCTATTTTAACAAAGTTTTTTTCGAACACGAATCTGGGGGAAGAGCAGGGATATTCAGGTATGTAGTTTAACGACTTCAATGGGGAGAGCATGTACAGCGAATGGGCGATGATCGCATGCCAAAGAGAGTAATGAACAGACGACGAGTCGATGGGGCGAGACTCCGAGGACGACCGAGAGGTCAGTATATGCGGACGCCGAACAACTACTGGGCTTCCAAAATTGGAGGACGCGGTCACGTGACCGAGATAACTGGAGGACAACCATCCAGGCGGCCAAGGGCGGATGTCGGGCTGTCGTGCCACGATGATGATGTTGAGTTTAAAACTGCTGAGGCCAGGGTACGATGAGAACCAGTACTTTGTTCTATGAAGGCGGATGGCAGCAAGCTACGCACCAAAAATGTCTCGCTTCGGTTTGAGCAGAATGTTCAAGGCAGCAGATGGTGTAGTTCGATTGCTCGACTAATGAGCATGAATTGTAACCGTTGGACTCTACTCAGTCAGCTATAGAAATCCGCCGTCCAAAGGACATTTTGCCAAACAACAATGCTATGCATAAGGCTTGGGCGTGCAATAGATACGTAAAAGCAGTATACCACCTTGGGTTGCAGACTCCAGCTTATAGCAGCCGCTTTCTTACAGTAGAAACGAGCAATGGTAGTCTTCTTCACTCGATTCTGAATATTAGGTTGCCATTGTAGCTTTTTGTTAAAAATAATCCCTAGGAATCTTGCCTTTTTAGCGAAAACCAATCTAGTTCCTGCCACCACTGGGAGTAAGATAGGAGATATCGTATATCTTCTACGTGATAAAATAAATTTCGTTTTGTTCGGGCTAACCTTCAATCAAATAACCAAAACCCGACGTCGGGCTGTAGCGCCATAATGGTGATGAACGTTAAACCATAGGAACTGGTCCTGGAAGTTAGAAGGAAGAGTGAATTCTGAAGCACGTCGCTTAAGCCGGGGTCTCCAAGAGAAACGGTGCCATCGGTGGTTTAAAAACCTGCCGTTAAAAGATGGCCGTCGTGTAGCGGTAGCGTAAAAGATGTCCATTTCAGTGGATCAAATTGCGTTTTCAGCCATTTTTGAATTGATATAAACACGGTTCGCCTTTAAAAAAAATACAAAAAATTATTACGTCAACGTTTCGGACGGCCATCATGTAGCCATCTCCTGACGAACGTTACGCAATGTCTCACCGCTACCTGACGACCGTCGCGTATTTACGACACCGCTAGTTAATTGACGGCACCGCGTTTCCCTTTGAAACCCCGGGTAGAGAAGACACCCTCTGCATAAACAATGATTCTATTGTATTTTATATCCCAGCTCTTCCCAGTCTAGAAGCATTCTGTTGACCACAAGTTTACAAAGAAGTGGAGGTAAAACACTGTCCCTTTTGACACATCTACGCTCTAAAAAAGAACCTAGGCTAGTGACAAAATGAGCAGGTTTATAAATTTGCCAAGCAAGTCGTTCACATTTAAAGTTGCTTGGGAGTAGGCCTCTGAAAAAATTATTGTTAAAGGTGCACTCAATGCCCAGAAAGACAACCATGGTGAGTTCCTCGTAGTTAAGAGACGTCTCAATCTAGCGTAACCAGGAGCGCAAGGCTGTGTCCACCGACCTACCCTTCCAGGAATCATGTTGAGATGTAGATAGGAATTGTGGTGGGATATTACTGCGTAAATGAGTATCAATCAACTTTTCAGAGAGACTGACCGATTTTTTAGAAAGGTGTAAGAAATTCTTTTTGAACAAAAACCAGGCCGAAGCGAAGCTTCGGCCCGGAGTCCGAAGCGTATATACCCTAGACTTCTACAGACCTAGTGGAGATACCAAAAGTACCAATTGGCAACGACCATATGCATTAAGAATGGGTCTCCTATATGGCCAGTTCATAGGAGAGGTTGGCACTCATTCATTAGGATCTTGACCATTCTCAAAATCAATTAACTAACTAACCCATTCTACAATATTTGTCGAATTTTTCAAGTCGCTAGCTTCATTCCATCGGAAGGTATTGCTTATTTGAAGTTTCACTTGTAGAGGAGGTAAGGGTTCCTTGGGTCGGATCTTGCTCATCATTGCCACCAACCAATTAGATCACCCTACAACCAATTAAACAAAATTTCATTTTTAACTCGGTAGTATCATTCTATCAAAAGTTATCGCTTATTTGAAGTTTCATTTGTAGGGGAGGTAGGGGTTGCTTGAGTCGGATCTTACCCATTTTCAATGCCAACCAAGTAGATCCTACTAACAACATTTTGTCAAATTTTCAACTCGCTAGTGTCATTCTATCGAAAGTTATCGTAATTAAAGGAATATTGAATTTTTTTAAATTTGTAGGGGAGGTAGGCGTTCCTTTGATCCGATTATGCCCAACTTACTAGAACTCAAGCATCTTCTCACCCCAGGGTTACATGCCAAAAATCAGGCGTCTACGTCAATTGGTTCAAGAGTTATAGACAAAAAACCCGAAAAGTAGGGTAGTACGGGGCTCTTTGTAAGAAAATTACCGTTGGTTTTCAACTGATCGATTTTATTTTCCCAGGAGTTCATAAGATTACTTTCACGAGTAATCTACCAAAGCTAGAGCTTTTCATATTTATTTAGTCGGGAGTTACAGATACATTTATGTATTTTACATATGTAGGGGAGGTAGGCGTTCTCTTGGCTTGATCATGCCCATTTTCAATACCATCCAACTAGATTACACTACCAACATTTGACCAAAATTTCAAGGCTCTAGCTTCATTCTATCGAAAGTTATCGTGCGAACGGACAGACAGACAGACAGACAGACAGACAGACAGACAGACAGACAGACAGACAGACAGACAGACAGACAGACAGACAGACAGACAGACAGACAGACAGACAGACAGACAGACAGACAGACAGACAGACAGACAGACAGACAGACAGACAGACAGACAGACAGACAGACAGACATGGCTTAATCGAATCAGGAGGTGACCCTGATCATTTATATATATACATTGCTATACCTCCGGAGCCTCCTTTAAGGTGTTACATATTTCCGTCGTGACAAAAACAATATACCCTATACTAAAAGTCTAGGGTATAAAAATGGGTAATTGCTGGTGCCCCATGTTGGGCGCCAATTAAAATGATGGTAAGGACGAGTGAAAGGTATTAGCCGTGGAGCTGGAGGCACACCACGGTGTACGAAAATCCATTCCAGTGATTGTTCTCTGGCCAACATCATTTCTGGGGATACTTCAGGGAGCAGTTGTAGAGAAGGAGTATTTTTGTCTTCGATACATAAGCTCGTAAATCCACGGCTCCATTGATTGCTTCTTGCATCGCCTCCACACGACCAATATTTCTTTTTAACATACGCACATTATAATGAACACTCCTATTAAAATCGAACGACTTTTCCACGCAAAGTTAAAGCCCACTCGGTAGTATTTTGGACATTTTCCTCGAATCAAAATCATAAAAGAAGAAGAAGAGTCATTAAGTAGCGTAACGAAAGTCATAAATTCCTCGTAAAATCGCACTTATACCGAAAAATTGAATGAATCACTGTAAAAATCAAATGATATATTGAAGCCCCATATTGTACGTAACATCTACATTGTATCCTTGCGGCAATGGACATGCTTTGTTATCTCCTAAAGCAGTCTTGCAATTAATCTTACAATGGTATCGTCTCGATGAACGTACTACTGTCTTGCAAAAAGTCATAGTACGGGTTGTAGGCGAGTATAGAAGAGCATAAGCACCCGGAGAAAGCATTTAATTTGGATGTGTATGTGTGTGGGATTTATGCGCGGGTGCCATCATTGCGAGGCACCCACCAGGACTCTTTCCCATACTCGTATGGTAACACCATTATCCCGACGGATATAAATTCACTCTCAGCTTCCCCATGCTAGTTGTGGGTGGAAGGGGGGGGGGGGGGGGGGGGTGGTGGGAGCGCTGAAGCGAAGAAGTGAAAACGGAGTTGTAAAAAGAGAAAAATCAATGTCGTGGTTTCGCCTGTACGTGGTGTAGTTGTGTAGAAATTCAGTGACGTCAGAGAGAACGAGATATAAATACATTGAAAAATACATTGTAGAATGTACATTATGTAGATAAAATTGAAACTTTCCGTATGGAGTACAGTGCACGGCGAAAGGATTTACGTTAAGATTTAAAAGCAAAACAATAAAGGCATCCGCGCTACCTACAGTGAGGATGCTCTAAGCAAATACATGGTAGATTGATGCATGGATCAAGAAGGAACTTCTGTGTATCAATTTTAAATCGCTAATAAAATTGCTTGAATATCGACTTTGATTGAATTTGATACAAATTGGAGTCTATTTTCTTATTATCTTATTCTCCGCCAGTTTAAGGTTTCATCTTAATAATATTGATCGAGAAGTCTGAATTATCGTTCAAAAGCACAACATACATAGACCCCATCGGCTCAACGTCTTGAAATCCTGGTTGTCGAATCATCCAGAATTTCCACTGAAGTGATGTAGATCACTTGCACTTACATCCTCCAATTGATCCAGTCAATTAAGCTGAGGGACCCCAGAGTGTTCTTCCTTCTGAAAGTTAGAAACGTGGTCACCGATTGGGCAGTGTCCCTTAATGATTCCCATGACCCGTGACCACGATGATGCTTTTTCGTCAGTATCAGAAGCCCCGAGGTACGGTTAGGTTAGGTTAGATTAAATAGGCTGTCATGAGGATCCACGGCACACTTAGACCCTGAGTTGTGTCCATTGTGTTACAAGGGAGTGTGTTGTCCCTGGTAGCTACTGCTGAAAACCAGCCGGATCTTTTAATGAATCCATGGGGCCGGCCACTCTCCATATCTGCCAATTCTCCCAGATGTGCTTAGAAGAATTCCCCAAGGTGTGCCCTTCTTCAACTTGCCAGTGCGGGAAAGTCGCATAACACTTGCGATATACATAAAAAAAGGCAACGGCCGGTAATGACTCCCTCCAAATTTCCAATGTTTTGACTATCCGCCGACTAAAGCCTGGTCGTACGTGCAGGGTCCATACTAAGCCACAGTGACCTAGCTGTATCAGAAGTGTCACCACCTTCCCATCTGACATTACTCTTTCTACTCATCTCGAGGCTTACAAGTTTGCACGCAACTATGGGCATTCCAATGCTGTGGTGATCCTGGAGGATTAAACCAGCTCAAAAATATTTATAAATCCGCGCGTAACGCCTGTAAATCTACCACCAACATGGCCAAATACAACTTTGACAAAAGCATCAGCAAAGTGTTTATTCAAAGGAAGACCTCTTCGTAAGTTATTCCACTTATCCTATTACACAGGTATGTTCCCATCTGAGAGGAAAATTGTTATATACAACCAATACCCAAAAAGGGTGATGCCAGTGATCCCTCGAACTACCGGCCAATAGCACTCACATCGATCTTGGCAAAAGTTTTTGAAACACTTGTTAATTCTCAATTAATGAATTATCTAGATTCACACCATCTTATAAGCGATCGACAGTACGGATTTCGATCTGCTCGCTCTACTGAGGACTTATTGACATTTTTCACCAAGCGTTGGAATCGCTGTATCCATCAATACGGTGAAGCCAAAGTCATTGCTTTAGATATCTCCAAAGCTTTTGAGAGAGTTTGGCACTAAGCACTCTTGGCTAAACTTCATGCTCTTGGTCTTGACTCCAAGCTCATCAAATGGATTGAAAGTTTCCTGCATGACCGTTCGATCCAAGTTGTCCTCGCCGGAGTCAAATCGAGTCAGTATACCATTAATGCCGGAGTTCCGCAAGGCACTGTCCTGTCTCCAACCCTCTTTCTCCTGTTTATCAACGACCTTTTGGGTATAACTTCCAACCCAATACACAGTTTTGCTGATGACAGTACTCTTGACTGCACTTATTCTTTTAGTAGCGTGACTGAATCTCGTAGGAGCGCAACATCTACTAATCGGGATCACATGTATGATTCATTAAATGCGGATATTTAAAAAATCATCGCTTGAGGCGAAGCAAACCGCGTAGTGTTCAGTGCTTCCAAAACCCAAAGCTGTCTTATTACCAATAAAGTATCTGCTCCACACACCACACACATCCTCGTCGACGGTGTGAGTATTTCTGACTCACCAGCGCTTAATATATTAGGTATTACCATCTCGAAAAAGCTTAATTGGACTGACCACATTTTTTCCATAGCGAAAAACGCAATGAAATGCCTGGGCTTCCTAAATAGATGCAAGAAGTATTTCACGCCATCTGACTTAGCGCTAGGATACAAGAGTCACTTAAGACCGAGACTCGCCTATATAATTGCCATTTATGGGCCGGTGCGGGTCGCACTGCACTGTCGGCATTGGACAAAGTTCAACGAAAAGCTTTCAGACTTATTGGTGATGACGATTTAACCTCCCGGATAGAACCACTTCAGCATAGACGTGACGTTGGTTGTCTATCACTTTTTTATCGATACTTCAACCGCTGCTGCTCTGCTGAAATAAGTAGTTTAATTGCCGATGTTGCATTTCCTGTACGCAACGCCAGGCAGTCAACTCGTGCCCACCATATTACCATCGAAACTAGTGTCAATCGAACCGCAAAATTTTATGACCCTTTCGTATGCAGAACAACTCAAATGTGGAACGCTTTACCATCATCTGTTTTCCCCTCCAATTACGACCTGCAGAAATTTACATAAACAAAATGTCGACCGTCATTTAATTTCGTCTAATCCAGCTCAACCCATCCCTCTCCTTTTACCTAACAATGTTTTTAGCATAGGTGTAATGCAATGTATTGTAGTATAGTCAGTGACACTCGAAACTTTTGGTTCGTTCAGGATTCTTGAGGGACCGATGTGTGAAGCAGTCCATATGCCCAGGTGTGGCGAGTTAACTAAAACTTGCGAAGGAATTTCGCCTTCTCTATCAGCAACAGCCTCGTTCCGCCCAACACAGGAATCACCATAGGCGGTATGTCATTTCTCCCTTTGAAAAGAACCAGTTCCGTTTCATTTGGATACACATTGATTCCGCAACTTTGTGTCCAGTTGAGAGGAGAGGACTCCCCCTTGTGAAGTACCGCCTTGTGAAGTACCTCTTCACACGTAGTGGCTACGCTTTAAGGAATTATCAAGCCTTGTAGTTATTATCGTTATGACCATGGAGGTCGGCAAATGGTTGATAAGGGTAATGGTCGGCTCATCAATTTCCAAATTGACCATTGCACTGTATATAGCCTCAGGTTTGACGTTGTTGAAAGCAGAATAGCAAATCCAAGAAGGTGTCCAAAACGTACTCCTTGTGGCTTAATGACTTTTCAATATAGCCCACTATTGAATGTAGCGCAGTCTCTACTGATCTACCCTTCCAGTAAGCATATTGGGATCCAGATGAGAGTCGAGGCGGAATGCTGCCACAAAGGTAGCCGTCTATCACATTTTTTCAAGAACTTTTAACATAGTTGAGGAGCCAGTAATATGTCTTAGGTCCATTGGCTGCTCATGTGAGCTTTTACCAGCTTTGGAAATGAAGATCACCTTCACCTCCGAACACAAACGAGACAAACAATATCTGCAGGAATCTGGAGGGAGTGTAGAGTAGTGTTCATCTCCAAAACAAGCAAGAGCAGCCATGTCAATGCTAAGGACTTTAGGCCTATCAGTCTTACGTCCTTTCTGCTAAAAAACAATGGAAAAATGCATAGATGGGTTCATTAGGGAAACCATCCACCCTTCGTATCTCTCTAGAACTCAGCACGCTTACATGAAAGGGAAATTGGTCGAAACCGCTCTATCAGGTGGTATCCACGATTGACACATCCCTTCAATACAAAGAATTCACTATTGGTACATTCCTGGACATAGCAGAGGCTTTCCGTTCACGACGTCGTTCGTGGCCATGGATGTGCAGGAGGTGCATGCTGGCAACTGCATTCCCCGAAACCAGTTTATGCCAGCTTATGCCCCACAAGGGGTTAGAGCAATTGAGTAGGGGCTTTCAACAATGTCACCATAGGGGCTTTAGTGGAGGCCCTGGAACTTGCTGGGGTGAATGAAACTCTGAAGAAATGGATCGAAGCACTACTCTCGAACAGGCTAATAACCTCTGAATGGGGAGGTGCTAAAGCCAGCTAGAGTACGATGATAGGCACTCCGTAACGATATTCGTACTGAATCATTTACTAACATCCCTCGAATCGCCCAGATTACGTGCAGTAGCCTATGCAGACGATGTTGTAGTACTCGCATCAGGCAAACACACTGGCAAACTGTCAGAACTTACAACTATGGCTCTCAGTAAGATACTAAGGTGGGCGGATAGAAGATGTCTAAGTGTAAACCTTCTGAAGACTGAACTAATCCTCTTTACAAGAAGAACCAAAATTCAGGAATTTATCCTGCCAAAGATGGGTGACACTGAGTTAACTTTATCAACCCATGCAAAATACTTAGGGATGAGCCTGGATAGTAGACTTAACTGGGGTCATAACGCCGAGGAACGAAACAGGAAGGCTAACATCGCCTTTTACACCTGCAAAAGCTTGTTTGGCAAAAAGTGGGCCTGAAACCGAGAATAACTAACTAACGGCTATCGTAAGACTGATACTAACGTACGGAGCTGTAGTCTGGTGGACAGCACTCAACACGAAAAGAATCCTACAGAAAATGGAGGGGTCACTATATTCCTTGGGATCACTAGTGCCTTAAGAACAGTATCTTCGCTCTCTCTGAGCGCCCTTCTAAACCGTGCCACCTATTGGCCTATATCTGAAGAATGAGGCTGCTAAATACGGCCACCGCAGTATTAGGCTGCCGAGGTGGTGATATCATCTCGGAAAAAGGGTAGAATCGTCATACATTCGGACAGTCAAGCAGCACTGAAAGGGTTACAGTACGTTACTATCAAGTCAGTGCATAACTGCCTAACAGCTCTACAAGTACTGGGATCGGCTAGGACCGTGGAACTCTGGTGGGTTCCTATGCTTGCTGTAGCTCAGTTCGGGAGACGTGGGCGGGGGTTTCGCCACTCGTTGCCCCTGTCCTTTACGTATTAACAAAAATTCATAGGCCTGGGGAAAACAACACAAACAGGGAGGTAAAAATGGGGAATGATAAAAAATGAGGCGATAAGGATGGAATGTTTGTCGAACGGCGCAGATTTCCTCGCATTCGCATCAGGGTCCAGGCGTAATGGGACCCTCGGCCTCTGATTTCGTACCACCGACCGATCCTTACTCATCAGGTGCTGCCATAGATTTGTCGGTGGAAGCAGCATAACCAGACCAGAATATGGTTCATTACAAACGACTACAGAGTAATGAAAATATTCCTGGGTTCCTACGACAAAAGGAAAACCAAAAGCCTCTTAGGACTACCCAGAAGTCAGTGTGCACTATTAGTGGGCATACTAACGGGCCACTGGGAACACAGACTAAAGCTAATTACTAACGTAACTATGCTTGCATGAATTGCCAGATACCAAACACGGAAGAAACTCTAAAACACTTTATATGCGAATGTCCTGCACTCGCTAGAAGAAGTTTAAAGTGCCTAGGAGCTTACTTCTTCAACGACCTTGAAGGAGTCGCAGGACTCAGTTGGAGAAGCCTATTGAGCTTCGCCAATGAATCAGGTTCCTTCCAGCTCAACGACAATCTTTTGGTAAGAGCTAGCATCGACACGGGATGAGTACCTTTTTGACATGGATATGTCTTATAGCTGGGGGTCATCCTAAAAATCTGTCCGTCACACGAAATGTCTGTTTTTCTACTCGGGGGCCAGAAGAGGAAACAAGCCCATTGAAAATTTTTCTTTTCTGGTTGTGCATGTCGTTTGAGTGAAGTGGTCATTGTGCATGGCTGTTGCTTGTAGATCCGCGCGGGCGGTGCGCTTGCGGGGATCCTGTGTGTACATGTTGGGATGTTGATTTGATAGCGATAAAGGTTGACGTTGTGGACGGCAAGAAATAACATAGTGTGCGGGTGAACGGGCGGACTTTCAATGACCTTCAATTTCCGCCAATTCCCATTCATCATTTAATAAAATAGCCCGTGTTGTACTATCTGAATCACTAGGGTCCCAGAAAAGGTAGCAAGTAGTCAGTTCGACTAACATTTGGACATGCGCAGACGCAATTTGAGAGAGTGTACATAGTTCCCGCCCCCCGAAGATGAGCGAGAGCGGATGAAGTTCATTCGAGCCAAATCGGGTGATCCAGCGACTGCGTTTGTGCATTTGCAATGGCGGCGATTTTAAGTCTGACTGGTCCACAATGTGGGCCCCACCACACGTGCAATAAACACATAGAACAAAATGGCGGATTTATACTAGGCGAGTTACAATCTCTCAAGCCCCGAAATAAAGAAATATTTGTCGCAGGATGTTATATGTTATGTACATTCAGAGGTCTGCAGAAGATCAAATGCCCCCCTTCCGCAAAAATTCCAAACTGTTCAAAATGGCTGGAATCCAAACAAATAAAATAGCGCGCGTTGTACTACATATCTGAATGAATAGGGTCCCAGAAAAAGTAGCAAGTAGTCAGTTCGACTAACATTTGGACATGCGCAGACGCAATTTGAGAGTGTGTACATTACATAGTTCCCGCCCCCCGAAGATAGAGAGCGAGAGCCATCGCAGATGAAGTTCATTCTATCCAAATGGTTGTGCATTTGCAATGGCGGCGATTTGAGGTCTGACTGGCCCACAATGTGGGCCCCCCACCACACATGCAATAAACATATCATAAAACAAAATGGCGGATTCGTACTGCGCGAGTTAAAATCTCCCAAGCCCCGAAATAGAGAAATATTCGTCGCAGGATGTTATAGTTCCGGGCAGCTTATCGTGACATGATGTACATTCAGAGGTCTGCAGAAGATCAAATGCCCCCCCCCCCCTTCTGCAAAAATTCCAAAATTTTTCTTGTGCATTCTCTTTGTGCGTGTGTTGGAATGTTTTGTTTACTTTTGTCAGTTTCCCTTTCTGTTTGCCGGACATAATCGCATAGAGTCGCACGCGTTACTTGAGAAACGGATTGTGTGTCCCGGACCCGGACTGTTGATTAAAGGGACGGGAGGAGGCGGATAGTGTGGGAGCGATTTTGCAATAGATACACAAACACAATACACGTCCGATTGGGAAAAGATGGTGGGAAGCGTGATTGCGATTAGCAGAAACGTACTCAGAGAAATGTCGATAGGCTGCAGTCTGCAAACTGTACCGAACGGGTAGATGGAACATGTAGATGGAACAGGGTGCACGAGAGGAGGTGAATATTGCACACACGCGATGCAAACGAAAACGAAACGATCCCGCTAGAGAAAGGAGCCCAAGCGGACAGGACAAAGCAAAGCAGAATTTATGACGAGTATCCACACTGCCACCAGATACATGGGTACATGGATATGTCTTATGCCTACCGAAAGCGTGGGACGTGTTTTTTCGAATGATTTCATCCAGTATAACTATACTGGGATCTTTATAAAACTTACGTCGATATCTTCAACACAACAGGTTCCACGCAGTCGGTAGTCATAGACATATCCATGTTCCGATGTATCTGCATGCAGTGTAGATACTTTATATCTTTTTTTATACAGGTGGGGGAATCTTCTATAAGATACCGATATCGGTATGTCAGATTTTTACTGACTAAACCCCACAGGGTGGACAGTATTTACATCCAACCTGCGCGAACACCTGTGTCTCCCCCCTTGCCCTGTGGAACCATCTTTCGGTATTACTTCACAGGGAAGGGTACTGGCTGTTAGCCTACGCTAACATGCGCAGACCTGCGCCTCTCCTCCTCCCTTCGGAGCTCGATATGAATGCTGCACACTGCACGACGTCCCAGTTGCTCGTGGATAAGAGCATGTGCTCAACAAGGTTCTCCGGGCTGATTGTTGCGCCCAATTCCGCTTCTAGTGTTTCGCGGTTCCTAGCGAATCTTGGGCAGTGGAACAACACGTGCTTAGGATCCTCCTCTATTCCGGGACATCTCGGGCACTCCGCCGATTCGTCAATCTTGAACCGGTGTAGATACTGTCTGTAGGCGCCGTGACCGGTTAGGAATTGTGTCAAGTAATGGTTTGCCTCACCGTGTTTCCTATTCATCCAACTCTCAATTCGGGGGATGAGTGTGTAGGTCCAACGACCTGTTTGGGCTTCCTCCCAACGTACCTGCCATTTTCTTAGAGACTCGTTTCTTTCTCTTACTCTCCGTGCTTCCGGAACCCCCGCTGGTTCCAAATGACGACTTTCATAGAGCCAGTTCATTTCGTCGGTTAGAATATCTATTGGAATCATTCCAGCAACTACGTAGGCAGCTTCATGGGATGTCGTTCGATAAGCGCAGCACACCCTCAACGCACTCCTTCGATAGACTGAGCTTATCTTTCGAATGTTACTTGCGTGAACAAGCGCCACAGACCACACCGGTGAAGCATACAATAGTATTGAGGTGATGACTCTAGACAATAGAAGCCTTCTACTCGGTCTCGGGCCCCCTATGTTAGGCATCATTCTTGTCAGTGCGACAGTTGCATTAGCCGCTTTTTCACAAACGTATTTGAGATGCTCCCCGAAGGTCAGTTTTGAGTCGATCATTACTCCCAGGTACCTAATAGCTTTTTTGGAAGTGATGATGCTACTTCCGACTCTGATTTTCAAAGAGTTCCTCTTTCTGCGATTGCTAATTAGAACAGCTTCCGTTTTCTTCTCTGACAGCTCAAGTCCCACTTTTTCAAGCCACAGCTTAATTGTTGTTATTGCCTCGCCGGTATACAATTCTGCGTAGTCCGAGTCCTTAGCTACCACAACTACCGCAATATCGTCAGCATACCCGATTATTGTCACGCCCTTAGGCATCGGGAGGTTAAGAATGTCGTTATAAATTATGTTCCATAATTCGGGCCCAAGAACCGATCCTTGTGGAACTCCTGATGACACATTGTAATCCTTGGGTCCCTCACCTGTATCATACTAGAGGATACGATTTGAGAGGTAGCTCTTTATTAGCTCGGCTAGGTAGGCCGGCGCGCCCATTTTATGGAGAGACGTGTGGATGTGTTCCCAGTTGGCGGAATTGAAAGCGTTTTTCACGTCCAATGTCACCACAGCACAACATTGGTTCTCCCGCAATGCATCCTTTGCCAAGGTAATCACCGACATAATCGCGTCAACCGTGGATCGGGCTTTGCGAAAGCCGAACTGTCGGTCTGAGAGGCCTCCTTTTTCCTCGACGGCCTGGGATAGCCTGTTGAGAATTATCCGCTCAAACATCTTTCCGGCAGTGTCCAAGAGACAGATTGGGCGGTATGAGTTTGGTTCCCCTGGCGGCTTATTCGGTTTGGGTATCAAAACCAATTTCTGTTTTTTCCATATATTTGGGGAAGTTCGTTTTTCCAGGCAGGCTCCAAATGTACCAATGAACTTCTCTGGCACCGTGCGAATTGCCACCTTCAACGCTTTATTGGGAATACCATCCGGGCCTGGTGCTTTTGAATCATCAATTTTAGAGGATACGTGTAAAAGCTCAGTTATCGTTATGGCCGGAAATTCGTCTCCATTCCCAACGTTGTGCTCCCTTGGTCGCACTTCGTGACGAGGAAACAAAATTGATATTATCCTCTTCAATAGAATGGGACATTTTATTTCGGGTGGTTTTTGACTTATTTTTTTCATTACCACTCTATAGGCCGTTCCCCAAGGATTTATATCCGCATCATCGCAGAGCAATCTGAAACAGGTTTCTTTGCTTTTTTTAATTGCTTGCTTGAGAAGTTTTCTTGCGCTCTTATATCGTGCGACTAAGTCTACGTAACCCGGCGAGTCCGCTGACCGTTGACTTAGCCGACGAGCTTTCAGGCATTCGCGACGCAGGTTCGCGATCTCCTCGTTCCACCAGTAGTTTTCCTTGCGCTGGCGAGTGCTTCTCCTCACGGCCATTGAAGCGTCACAGGCTTCCGCAATCTGCTTCATTAATTCTACGGATCTGAATGATACCTGGCCCTCGATAAGGCCCTGTTGATGCAGGACCTCCTCAAATATTTCCTCGTCGAAGGTCCTGACGGACCATCCCTTCGTTGTCGGGCTTGATCTGACTGGGCTGGTTCTAACAACAATCTCAAAGAAGATGGCCTGGTGGTCGCTGTGGGTATAGTCTTCGCTGACATACCACTCCGTTTTAGGTGCCAAGGAACTGCTGACGAATGTTAGGTCAATGATGGATCCCGTTCCTGCACGTCTGAATGTATTGCTGCTACCCGAGTTCATTAGCACGACATTGAGCTGAGCGAAGGCATCGAGCAGCGCGCGCCCTCTAGCGTTCGTCTCGCGGCTTCCCCAATCAGTAGCCCACGCGTTGAAGTCCCCTGCAATTACTACCGGACTGTGCGTTCTGGCGTCGTGCACTATGCGATCTAGCAAATTCTCAAATTCTGCCAGGTCCAGTCTAGGTGGAGCATAGCAGCTATACACGTGAATGCCGTTAATCCTTGCTCTTACAAAACCAGTCATTTGTTCCGACATGCATCGCTGCAAGGCGTGGCTTCCGCATGCCCAGATAGCTGCCTGCTTGTCTTCGTCAGTTACCCAAATTGAGCTGTTTAGGTTTTTGTATTGGTCGCATATAATTGCGACATCAAATCCCTTCTCCCGTATGGTTTGCGACAACAGATCCTGCGCCGCTTGACAGTGGTTTAGATTCAGTTGTATAAACTTCATTTACGGATCCGCTGAACAGCCTCTTGGTATGCGGGGCATTTGGCATTTCCTGTGAAATGCATTGCAGTGTTTTCTGCTAGCTTCGCGACACAACACACAGTTTGGTTCTTTGTCGCATGTATTTGACGTATGACCTATGACTTCGGGATGAGTACCTGAAATATGTAGTATCGCTGTGGACCCCAGCGGTATATGTGGAGCCCGTTGAACTGCCGCGCAATTTAACCTAGCCTTTTTGAAGTATTAGGTCATTCAACATTGAATTGGGAATGTTGGCGAGACATCAACCATTGTACCGAATCTGTGATAAAAATATTAACTGGGCATAACCCTAATCATGTTTGTTGATATCATTCAAACGCTTGAAAGCTCATTTCCTATTCGTTATTTTATGTATTTTATGTTTGCTTATACTAAGTAGGATCGCTTCTCCCGGTCTTGGATCACTAGTGAATGGAAGACCAAACATGAAACATTAAAATTAGAAATTTATATGAATACCATAGCGTACGTTCAGCCCCCTTGTTTTGATGAGATTCAGTATTAAAGCTGAACTTTCCGACAGGGGAGTCAGATAATTAGAGCCCGGGTGAAACGAACGCGCCTATTGATAAAGTGCTAAAAAAATTTTGCTGATTGACATTTACATTCATACACCTCCTTTTCCTTTAATTCGAAACTGACTATACCGGAGACAGTTCGGGACCTTAATATTTTGTTGTAGAATTGACTTGATGTCACTTACAATAAGACTATGACTATTAAACGGATATTTGTATTCATCTGGAATGTGTTCTAGTCACAAAATTCACTTGCTAACCAACATCGTTGTAGGCAGCCATCTATCCTACGAGTATAACTTCCACGGAACAGGATCTAATAATAGTAACGCACCGAACCTTATTGTTTATTGCGCCCAAAGGACTGTGACAATATAGAACGGAGCGATAAATGACGCCAATAGCACCCCAAAAAAAGAAATTTCCTTTCGACAGAGTCCTTGAGCGCATCATGTTGTATTATATAGTCCTCATCTTGCATAACGCCACCCGCTTATTTTGATGTTATGTATTCTCTGGGTTTTCCGAAGCCGTCGAAATCCGTCCAAAGCTCTTATTTTTACCCCTAATGCTATTAAAATCTGCTCGTGAAATGGGACTGTTAGACGGTATGGTTGTCCATCCTTACATCATGCCGGAAGCGAGGTTGGAGTCTCAGATCTGGGCATGTTTGTCGTATTTTAGTTTATCCGTTTTTAGAATATTTGAATATACTCGTACATAACATGTATGCTGATAGGGCATCAGAAACGGTGTCAAGTACATACATGTTTATTGGGGTAGGTTTCCCGTTCAAATATTCAATCGATTGATAGTTATTCTAAGTTGAGGAGGGAGGAGTCTTTCATCCTTTAACGAAATATTTATTCTGGTCAGGGAATGTGGACACGGGGGAATCATTGACGGAGGAATACGAAAGAGAATATGGTGTATCGGAATTGTGTTATTTCGTTGCCTCGTGGTGTATTCAATTTACAGATGACATTCGAGTATTCTTAGAAGAAATGGATATTCTTTTGGTATAGTCGACATTGAGTGGTGGACTTTGATCGTAGATATGAAGATGGCTGGTAGAAGACAGTTCATTGAAATCAATTTCTGAGGATACATGTATTTTATACTTTGCGTGACTCGGCATTCTTTCATCTTTCTGAAGATATATCCTTGGCAATAGCTTAATTAAATTGATGCCTTGCTCGCACGTGATTTTTGCTAAATAGAATGCTAATGCTGGTTGGAGTATGGGATGAATTACAACATGAAAAACGAAAAAATTTTAGAGCCGGGCATTCGCACAGGAAATAGATTAGAGTTTGCTTTCCCGACTCATCCCGCTGCGGATCCACGAGTGTAGGTTGTAAGGATCGGTCCACTCATTCTCTGCTATACTCTTATGTTTTGGAACTGATAGGAGACAAGTTCTAAAGAGTTCGGCCAGTGCAGGCAGGTCCACGCAATGTTGTGTAATGAGCAAAGTGGTGTTTTTGGGGAAGGAACCAGAAGTTTGACAAAGTTACCGTAAAGGTTCGGTTGCGATAGGAGCGAATGCTCTACAGCGAACTGAGCTCCACCTCAGTTTGGGAGATGTGGACGAGATTTTTGCTCGCTCGTTGCACCAGCCATTGCATAGATAATAATATACATCATGTGCCCTGGAGGCAGACAAATACAACAAATGATGAAGCTGGGTCCCACCGACCCAGAAAAATTTATAAAAAATATAGACAATAGCCGTCGACCGGTTCATGCTACACATTCCGGGCCCAGATGTTGAGGACCCTTAGTCTCTACACCCATGAAACATAAAACCCAACCATTGAGGTCGCGTGGCCGGCAAAGATGTCGGGACCTCCCATAGTGGAGCACAAGGAATGAGGCTTTCACCTTATCCCATCATCAATCTGAAAGGGGGTGTGGGGGAAGTTTCATGGAGGAAAAGCCGTGATTTCCAAAAATTCAAAAATATATTAATATTTGTTCCACGTCTTGCATAAGAGAACAAAAAAAACCCCAATAGGAAAAGCAGAAAAACTTATAGAACATCGAAGAAAGTGAATAAGAAGAATGAACGAAATGCCATGAAAATAACTGACCACATTTAAATATTTGCGTAGAAAACAAAAATACCAGAAGCTATAGTACAAAAAAAAATGAATTTACAGTTACGTTAATCAGAAATCGCTTCCCCTGAAAATCCATGATGGCTACCGTTGACGCTGGAGTAGCTAAAATCAAAATGAAAAAAAAGAAGCTGGCCTTCGGTTATGATTGAATAATATGAAACTTGGTAAAAATATCTATAGAAATAAAAAAGTTTTTCTAACAAAAACTTGCTTGTGGAACGGTCGTTCCTATGACAGCTATATGATAGAGTAATCCGATTTCAACCAAATTCAGAAATATCATTTAACTAAAAATAATATTGGTTAGTGTGAAATTTGAAAAAGATATCTTTAGAAATAAAAAAGTTTTTCTCACTAAGACGAATTTTTGGACCGGTTGTTCCTATGATAGCTATATGACGTAGTGGTCCGATTCCATTGGTTCCGACATATTTACAATAGAAAGATGGCTTTGTACAAAATTTCAGTTCGATAGCTTTAAAACTGAAGGACTAGTTTGCATAGAACCAGACAGACAGACGGACAAAGCTTAATCGACTCGTCTCATCATACTGACCAAGTATATATATAGTTTATATGGTCGGAGATGCTTCCTTCTGTGCGTTGCAAACTTCATGACAAAGTTATTATACCCTATCACATCCGTGAAGAGTATAAAAAATTGGTTTTGAAGGAAAAAAAGAGAAAGCAGTCATCGATATTTTACCGCGGCAAAACAGTAGACGATGACAGCACCGGGGTCGAGTCTCTCAGACTGATGATTGCTCCAAAAATGGCGGCTCAATGGTAGTTATTCGAGAGTCGCTTTTCAGTCTTACTTGCACTAAACTCCTTTTCCAGATGCACTGTGCTTCCAGCACTCCACCACTCACGAAAGGGCTTTCTTGCCAATATAAGCTTCATAAACGATCACACTGATTTCATATAAGTGTCACATCGCAACTGGCTGGTCTGGGTCGTAATATCAGAGATTAGCCAACATAGTTACAAACCGAAGATGTTACCGCCCTAAATTTTTCCTGTATCAGCCCCAAGGACAGACTACATGTCGCACTTGCAGAATAGAAGAATAGAAAAAAGAGGTGCGGCTACTGACCCTCATGGTGCAATGACCATTGGAGGTCTATTGTGCCATTACCCTTAATATTATAGCAAGATACCTTCCACCACTTTTACGAACGCTAGTAAGTCTTTTGCAGGAGATTTCCTGATATCAGCAGAGTGTGTGACGATCCGCTGGGCATTCACATAAAAGGTGAAATGTGGTCTCAATGTCCTCCAAACAAAGACGACAGTCCGTCTCTCTGGATAAGCCCATCTTATTTAAGTAAGATCTAACCCAGTGATGACCCGACTGGTAGCCAACAATTATCCTAAGGTCAGCTCTGCTCATGTGGGTAGTATACTACTTTGCCTTAACCCCTAGCGGGGCATAGCGCGTCAACTACTTCTGCGCGCCATCGTACTCTGTTCTGGGCAATGGGGCGCAACTCCCCAAAAGACTTACCCAGTACCTGACACTCCTTTGCCACAGATCGACGCCATGTAATTCGAGGACCCCCTCTTGGTCGGCCTTGGTTGGAAATGGGGTTCCATTTCATTGCATGCATTGCAATGCAGTTATCACTCTTGTGATGCAATGTGTGACCTATCCACTGCCATTTTCGCCTGCGTATCAATTCGTCGATTGGCATCTGACCCGTACGCCGACTTAGCTCTTCATTTGATATTGTTTCGGGCCAGAAAATTCTTAAAATTCGACGAAGACATGAGTTGACGAAAACTTGCAGCTTTCTGGTAACTCCTACGGAAACTTTCCATGTACTGCTCCCATACAAAAGCACTGATAGTACTAGGGAACGAAACAGGCCCAGCTTGGTCTTGATGCTGAGATAACTGCTCTGCCAGATTTTGGACAATATGCCGTATGCGCGTTTAGCCTGGTTGATACGACGAGCGATGTCCTGCTCCGTACCACCATTTTCGGCAACAATGCTACCCAGGTAGACGAAGTTGTCCACCTTCTCCACAGGCTGCCCATTAATATTGATGGCAAAAGGTGTCGGATTTCTTTTTCGCAACGGTGGGCTAAGAACCTTGGTCTTGTTGGTATTAATCTTTAGCCCAACCTTGCTTGCCTCCCTCTCGAGATCTAACGCCATTGCGGACAGATCCATGATTTTGTGGGAGAGTAGGCATATGTCGTCAGCGTAGTCAAGATGTTGTAGATAAGATGTCAAAGTCCATTGAATTCCTCTGTCGAGTCCGGATAGGGCTGCATGCAACACATCGCCGATCACAATGAGGAATAGGATCGGTGAGAGGATGCACCCCTGCTGAACTCCACTGCGAATCTCAAAGTCCCCCGACACCTTACCTTTATGCAGAACGCGACATTTCGCGCCGTCATAGGTTGCCTTAATAATAGCCACAAGCTTCTCAGGGATGCCTCTCCTGCGCAAGGCCGCCCATATAGAATCCCGGTTCACACTATCGAAAGCCTTTTCGAAATCGATGAAAAGCAAGTGAAGCGGAGAATCGTATTCAGCGCATTGCTCATGATGATTCGCAAGGTGTTAATGTGATCGACACAGGAGAATCCGGATCGAAAGCCAGCCTGCTCTTCATCAATTGTGCTTTCTAAGTGGGCCTTTAGTCTTTCCAGGACGATTTTAGCTATTATCTTGGCAACGGCAGGAAGCACACAAATGCCTCTCCAATTATTACAGTCTGTGAGGCTACCCTTCTTTGGAAGTTTGATGATCAAACCTTCCTTCCACTCAGTGGGAAAGGTCTCTGTATTCCACGCTTTATCAACAAGTGGGTGCAGCAAATCGGCAGTTACGCTTGGCGCTGCTTGATAAAGTTCGGCAGGGATGCCGTCAAGTCCGGCGGCCTTTCCTCGTCTTAGTGCAATAATTGCAGTGACTATTTCCTCTTTAGTCGGGGCAGTGGACCGTATACGCACATTTTGATGGTTAGCTAAATTATCTATATGAGGGGGAACTTCACCAGAGGTTACACGGTTCAAGACTGCGGCGAAGTGTTCTTTCCAACGCCTCATTTGATCTTCTTCCAAGATAAGTAGCTTTCCATCACTATCTTTCACCGGATGTTCGCAGGAGTTACGACCACCTGTAAACTCCTTGATGACACCGTATACGGCGTTTAAGTTGTTACTTCTAGCAGCTTCTTCTGCTGAAGCTAAAAGAGAATTGGCATAAACTCTTTTATCGCGTCGCACACTACGCTGAACTTCTCGAGCTTTCTGGCGGTAAAGGAGTTCGATGCTGCTTCGATTGTCGTCTGATGCTGCAGCCAAACGAACTTTCAGCTCCTTTCTTTCAACAATCCGCTGCCATGAAGCGTCGGACATCCAGGGCTTATTCCGGCAATCCGGGTTTGGGCCAAGGATGGTATTTGCGCTATCAATGTACGCATTTTTTATGGCATCCCAGTTTTCGTTTATGTCACTATTTGGGTGACTAGTTATCTCAGCCGCTTTTTGCGCAAGATGGTCATTATATTGTTGTAAGACAGCTGGATTTTTTAGTCGAGCGGTGTTGAATTTGCGGGGCCTGGATCTTTCGTCGCTGGGGCGGCGCACGGCTGCAATACGCCATCGAACATTAGCGATCATAAGATAATGGTCTCTTCCCATCCCAATATCGGCACCCTTCTTGTTTCGCACGTCCAGGAGGCAACTCTTGAATCTTTTACTAATGGCAAAATGGTCGATCTGATTTTGTGTTCTGCGCCGATCAACAGAGGACCAACTGATTTTGTGGTGGCCCTTATGCTTAAACATAGTACCACCGATGAAGAGACTGTGAAGGTTGCGGAACTCTACAAATCTTTCACCGTTGTCATTACGATCACCAAGACCGTGTCTCCCCATCACATGTCTGAGCCCATAGTTATCAGCGCCAACTTTCGCATTCAAATCACCCATAACCATTATAATGTCACCTTTAGGTGTTCTGCTCTGAACGGCGTTTAGTTCTTCGTAGAAGGAGTCTTTTGCCAAGACATTGTCGGGTTCAGTAGGGGCATAACATTGTATTATTGAGATGTTCCTCATTTTGGTCCGGAACCTGGCGGTCAAGACCCTGTCAGAGACCGGTTCCCAGGATAAGAGACAGTTTCGCGCGGCTCTGGTTGAAAGGAGCCCCACACCTGACTCACGGCGACTACTGGTAGCTTTACCGGAGTACAACATTACAGTGCTGCCCGTTGGAGAGATGAATTCTCCGCTGTTCCACCATCTTATCTCACTAACTCCTAAGATATTTAATTTGTACCTCAGAAATTCACTCTCTAATTGAAGAAATCGTGCGTTCTGGGGACCTTCTGATCCATTGTCCAGGAGAGTACGCACATTCCAGAATCCAATCTTTGTCATTGTACGATAGCTAAAAGTCGTAACCGTTAAGTCAGTCCTTATCCTAGGCATAGTTGACGTTTCGTTAGCATATAAAAATTTCGGATAGTGCAAGTTGCTGGCATACACATCCTGTCCTTTGATTGTCGGTTTTAACGACAGGCCCTCAAAGGGAAACGCCGTGGTATTTTTTTTCACACCCCACACCACAGGGGTACCTCAACCAAATCATCGCACCGCCATCACTGGCGGCTTGACGTTGGTTGGCAATGGTCAGTGACCACTGCCGTTCCAGGGGGCGCCCACGCGGAGGACTATGGAAGAGGATTTTTTGCCCCCCATAGTCGAAGGGTCTAATTAACTCCTTTGATTGCCGCAGCCCTGTAAGGTCATCCCAATCCTGTCAGACCATTCCTTTATGATAGTCCTGGCTAAAGCCACGCCAAGGCCACAATATGGTTCCGGTCCGATAAAGTTAAACGTTGAGCCTTGCCTGGCAAGTTCATCCGCCGATTCATTGCTTTCAAGGGCTTGATGACCTGGCACCCAACATAAAAAGACTTGGTTGCCAGTCGCCAGACATTGAAGAAGTTCACGACAATCTTTCACGAGCCTTGAATAGAGCGTGTGTGAAGAGAGAGCCTTTATGGCTGCCTGGTTATCTGTGCAGATAGCAATATGAGCGCCTCTAAGTCTTTTGTCCAGAATAATCCTGGGGCAGACCTCTATGGCATGGATCTCGGCTTGAAAAACGCTGAACCAGGCACCGATAGCAATTGAAACCCTGGTGTTGGGCCCACAGATGCCAGCACCAACGCCCTGTACTGTCTTAGACCCCAGTGTACCAGATGATACATCCAGAATCTGCGAAGGGATTGCCATTTTCCAATACCGTGCGGTCTGGGATGAGGTCTAAGAACTTATTGCCGAAACATAACTTCGTGGTCATATAATCTGATCTTAGGCAGATCTGCATGCCAGGAATTTGATTCAGAATGCTCATGTGACCATTGTCACTAATACAAACTTCAGAAGATAGCTGTATCCTAAGAGCATTTAGAGCACCTGTTTCTTTAATGAAGATGTGCAGCGTGGTAAATCCAATAATCGCCTCCAATGCAGGCGTGGATCATGTACTCATAGCCCCAGTTATCCCAAGACAAACCAGGCGTTGGAGCTTGTTAAGTTTCAGTATGGCTGAGCTCTGTTGAGCCTTATGCCACCATACTAACGCAGCATATGTGACTACAGGCCGCACCAACATACAGTACAGCCACTTCACCATCTTTGGTGTCAGCACCCATGTCCGTCCAAAGAAATTTTTACAAGCTAACGTTGTACGTGAGGCTTTAGTGATTACATTGTCAATGTGAGTATTCCAATTAAGTCGCCAGTCTAGCGTGACGCCAAGACATTTAACTTCCTTGGAATACCATGGGTGACATCAACCAACCAAAATTAAGTTGGTAGCGATTAGGTGACGCTCCAAACACGGCAGCAATCGCCTGTGGTTGCTTGGGTTAGTCCATTTGCTAGGTTTGGCTTCCATTTTATTATATTCTCATTTGCCTTAACCCCTAGCGTTGCATAGCGCATCAGCTATATGGTTTGGCTAACGTTTCGTTGGAATAAACCAGTTTCTGACGATGCACGTTGCCAGGACTCATTTCATTTTATTATATGCCAAAGAAGGTCCTGTTATCTTGACCAAACGGCGTAAAATGCCTTCCAGTGCATTGGTCCCAATAACAAATACCCACGTTTACTTGATTTGGTTTCCATGTTACCACATGCCCACGCCAAAGCAGGTCCTGTTGCCAATTTGGCCAAAGGGCTCAAAATGCCACATCCCCCTTTTTGCCATAAAAAATAGCCATATATGCTAGATTTGTTTTCCATTTTGCAATTTCAATTTGCCATACAGCCTGCAACCGATTCAACCCGTTTTCCACTCGTTTTTCGTTTTCTATTGACCGACTTCGACCATCCATTCGTCATACCGTTGTATTGCTTCAACGCCGGCTGACACGTTCAAAGTACAGTTTGGCAAAGCACGTTGACAACCTACTTCTCGGTTAATTGGTGTTTGTGACTTTGAGGTTACATTGATCGTGTCAATCCCCTTTGAAAGCACTTTGATGTCTTTAGCTTCCCATCAAAGCGAAGTAGGACGTTGCTCAACTTTTCATCAAAAAATTCATGGTAAATCGATTACTTTACAGAAAAAAAGATGTTGGAGCGGGGAATATTGAGATGTTGGCGGTTTTTATTCAATTTGTGGTTGTCTGGATAATGTGTTTTGGTGTGGATTCTCTGGAAATGCTAAATCCGGCGATTTTTGCAGGTGGCAAAGTGGTAATTCACAATGGTGGATATTCTTTCCAAGTCACACTTTGGCAAAGTGTAATTTGAGCATGTCAACCGGCCTTCACATAAAGTGTGACGATCGTTACGTTACGCGAAATTTATAGAGACCCCTAAGCAAAGAGACGCATACATGTAAACAACTAAAGAAATAAAGGAAATAAGGAAAACAATTTTCGGGGCGACATTAAAACACAGGTAAATAAGCTGAATACTCATACTCATTTGCCCTAACCCCTTGTGGGGCGTAGCGCGTCAACTATTCCATATGGCTTAGCTGACGTTTCGTTGGCCTAAACCAGTTTCATAGTCTCTAGGCTGTATTAAAACGAGACGAAGTGTCGATGCAATAATAATTATTAGGAACGTGACTCCTTGGTATGAACTATTCTGATTTTCACCTTTTTGTCATTCTTATCCGTCAGTGTAAAACATGCATTGCTTGGCCATTCAGAAATTGTAAACGTGACTTTGTGTTTTGCCAGTCATGAGACCATCCCAAACGTCCTAAACGTTAACCATCTTAGCTCACACCCGGGGTTTTTTAAATTTCACGGTTGAGAATTTTTCGATGGAAAGTTTAAAGAAGATTGACACTTCTTCGAATTTACAATTGACTGTAACGCATCGCATCTTCCCTGTCATTGGGCTACGTCTTTTCTCTGTAAAAACGCTTGTATTGTTCAGCAAAGTTGCGATTTCGTCAGTTTGACAAATACGCAGCTTTTATCGTGTCAAGAAATTGTGTCGAATGTTGTGTGCTAAAAGAAATAATTTTGTAAGAAATGTCTGCCGATATACGTCTTATTACCGTTCAGTCGATTGATTCTAATCTAATTAATTAAACATACAACAATTAAGACAACTTGTTGATACGATAACCTCCGATTGTTTGTCGGTAGAGCGAAGTAGCTGAACCATCAAAAAACGCAACCTGTTGACAGAAAATACGCAAACGACACACGTGAATGCAATCCAATATGCGGGTAGCCTTACACTTGTACTGCTTGTGTGCATTTGACTGGTATGTATTGTACGTTATGATTGTCGCACGGTCATTTACATCGAACTTATACACAATAGGATTCTCCAATCGTATGTTTGAGCTAATTTTTTAAAATGTGACTATTGTTCCATATTCTGCATACTTATGGCTGGATTATCATAAATAGGCTGCCATCACTCGTATCGTAAATTCTATGTAATTCCATATCTCGATTCACTCACTATGAATGTTGAGCACTAAAACAGTGGATAAGCATGGAAGATGCAAACTTCTAGCCAACTAATCTATTTTAATCCGATGTAATCTTTTCGTATTGGAACTTGTAGTCCTACGAACGATATGGAATTAGAACTTCTGTTATACAATTCAGCAGAACATTCATTGAAACTGATAGTGAATTGAATAGATTTTTTTTCACTAGATAGAAACATTTATATTGTTTGCATTGGTTATATGTATATGTTTTTAAGCTCTATTTTGATACACGAGCACGGTCTACTTCGAACATAGGAAATGGGTCAAAGATAGAAGCGTTGTACGGAAGTGGAGAATTTAAAATATAAAAAAATGCTGAATTAAAAATGTAAAAGCGAATTATAAATGAAACCGGAATATAGAGGGCTACGCCCGCAATCCGAGGGTTTTGTAGCAAGCACTTATATTTGTACGCAAGTATCGGCTCCTTGCTTTTCTTGGTACCACTTAGATGAAAAAAAAAACATAATAAAAATGTCTGACCCATCATATACTATCTTACATGCCCATTCATATTAGGCGATTGTAATGAAACTTAGAACATATTGATGTTGGTTATCCTTGGCCATCTGTACTTTTTATCTCGGACGTGTTTAAGGGATGCAAGGGTGCGCTAACAGTAACTATGGAAATAAACTATTATTAACCTATTTTGAGGAGATATACAAATTCCGTTATTTCCCGTTTTAATGCTATTCGGAAGTCACCTTCCTGAAAGTTTTCATTTTTCTAAGTGTAACGGTCTCGAAATGCAAGGGGGGACAAATTACGATCTAATATTTTCTCCTCCCTAACTATTCCCCTTTCTTCAAATTTAAAGTAAATGCCAAAAATAAAATGTACTCAACATTACCTTTCTCACAACACCCGACTTGCCTATACCAGTCGATAAACAAAATTTGACCTTAATTTCGCCCCACCCCTCCCCCGCTCGTTATAGTTGGCCAATTACAACACATCGCGCCCTACCAATATTTACCCTTTCATAAATGTAATTAACCATAATATGTAACAATAACTGCAATTCGCACTACGAAGAACAACATGCAAGTAGTACTCGCACCTTCGAAGCCGGTAGGTGTATTTTTTGTATGAATAGTGTAAAAATGCCTAACTTTAAGTGAATGTACTATTATTAAATATTACACGATTGTAATGAAACTTAGAGACATTATTGCCTATGGTATTGGTTATCATTGGCCATCAATATTTTTTTGGTCTCGGGCGTGCTTAAAGGGTGCAGGGGTGTGCTAACTGCAACAATAGAAATGTACTATTATTAACCTTTTTTGATGAGATTTTGAAATTCTATTATTTTTAGTTTTCTATGTTTGTGAAATGCCGCTTTTCTGTAAATTTTCATATTTCTAAGTGTAACGGTCTCGAAATGCAAGTGGGGGGGACAAACTCGGACCACATATTTTCCCCTCTCCCTCTTTTCCCGTTTCTTCAAATTTGAAAAAAATTCTAGAAATGGAATGTACTTGACGGTACCTTTCTTACGATACCCCACTTGCCTATACCAGACGAAAAAAAAATTTCCACCTTCATTTCCCCTCTATGGGGACCCCCCCTTAAAGTTGACCTATTATGACGCATCACTTTCTCCAGAGAATTATAGTACTTCCACATATTTTCACCAAATTTCATGCATGTAGCTTCAGCGGTTCGTGAGATATTTCATGGACAGACAGACAGACAGACAGACGGACGCATGACCGATTTCATAAGGGTTTTGTTTTACTACAAAACCCTAAAAAAAAGGATCACTACCCATAAGTTTGGAAGTTGAGTTACAGCAGCATTTTTAAGGAAATAACTTCTGAAAAAGTCCGAATGGCGCAACGGTAAGCACGTTCGTCTTCTATGCACTGGGTCCCGGTTCGATTCCTACTGATTGCAGTAGTCTTAGATAAAAAAGGTTATTTACGTGTCGGACTATGAGCCCACTCAGCTGTTAAATGAGTACCCATTTGGGGTAAATAAATCGGTTGAGCGTGTCGCTGATCACACACCTGCACAAAACATACCGTCAAGATCTAGTGAATGAGATGATGCTAACTCATCTCGAGGCTTTGGTTCAAAAATTGGACTATTGCGCCAATTATTTATTTATTTCTACTTTTGGAAAAAAAGTATTCTCCTTTTCATTCCAAATCGGAACAAGGGGTACGAAGTGGAGTAGAGCACTTAATTTTCGAATCGTTTTTACGGGAATATGGTACATGAAAGATGACATGGTCAGCATCGCGACAGTCCCGCATTTACTCCATTATTTTTATCAAATCGATGTACCTAACCACCTACTCATTCAAGCTGAGCAAACTTGAAGGAGGCCGGCTAGAGAAGCAACTTATGAATATGTTCGTGGCAGGAATCGATGGACGAGAAAAAGGTGGAAAGGTGGAAAGTTTCGTCTGCCATGCTCTAGCCGGTAGAAGAAACGCCACTCTAAAGTCCCTTTACTTTATTGTCCCGGATGACTTGAAAATGTAAGTGTAGGTCATTTACCAGCTCCAGATTGGTTGACGACTAGGCTTTTATGGCGTTTCAGCATATGTGGTGTTACAGTGGACCCAGTGGTGATCTGTGTTTGCTGTGTTCTGCACAACAGGCTTTAATCTTAATCTTAACCTATTACCATTTAGGTACATATTACACACACTGCATAACACACATGTACGCACAATATTTTATATCTAGGTTCCTCCTTCCGATAGCTTATAACATTGTAGTTGTTCGTTGAGAACCCCTTGATGTGGCCCTTCCCAGAAATCCACGGTTCTTGAATGAGTGCCATATCATATGTAGTTTCCCTGCTGTAGCGTGCGCAGCAGCTCTGCTGATGTAGGATTATTTGAAGCACCTTTGGCATAACGTTAAAGTTGCTTTATTAGTCTTGCGGTTTTTAGAGTAGCGTCTGGATCATCCGTCTCAGATTCGCTCTCATTTTCGCTTAGCCTGATGTTGTCGGCCGCATCGGTCAGAGTTATAACTCCTTCTTCACCTCGTTAACCTCCATCGCATCTTTATTCCGTCCGTAGCGCTTTTTGGGTTATTATGAAATACGCTTCCTAAACCTCACCCCATCTTCCCAAATGGAGGGTATAGCATGTATTCTGCTTTCTTGTTGATCTATAGGAAGATGGTTTGCCTTCCTTCCGTTGTCAGTTCACTGGAATGTATTACCGGCCAATCGTCCGTCGATACATCAGGGTTCTGTCGCTTGAGCAGTTGGAGCGAGGTATGACTCTCGGCATTAGAACCTTCGCCTTGAGTACCTCTAGAATGTTGTCCTGGGCCCTATTGCACCAACCACTTATCAATTATCACTTATCAACTTATCAAATTTTATGCTAAAATTCTGTTGCATCAAACAGAGAATAGAAAAGTACTCAAATAATATTTGATAAGCAAAAAACACATATCAATTTACTTTTCGAAAATTTGCTTAAATGTACGTGATAAGTGGTTGGTGCAATAGGGCCCTGGTCAACTATTTCCAGCATTCACGTGCTGCGTTTCCGGCACTCTCCCATAAACGGTCCAGTGTCGGCACAGTGTCTCTACACCACCCACGGTGTTGTGTCGTCTTTGCAGCTTACCATTTGGACGCCTTTGAACTACGCAGCTCCATCAAAAGATGGCATACGGTGGTTCGTGTCCGAAATTTTAAACCCCAGTTTATCCAGCAGCTTCATTTCCACAGTTGACCACCTTTCCTAGCTCATCTTACCCAGATGGTCACTTTGGTCAATGAGCGCCACCACCAAGTGTCGTCTTGCTTCTTCGGCTGTACTCGTTGATTTCCCGGCCTTCTTGGAACTGCTCACTGTCGTCTGCTTGGCTGTCTGTCCCGTAGGCGCCTGGCTTGCCACTGGCTTTCCCACTACTGGGCATTGCCTTTTGCGCTAGAACGCTTGTTGTTCCATTTCTGAGCGCTGCATTTTTAGATTCAGTTTTTGCAGTTCTCGTTGCTTGACCTTGTTATGGAACTAGCAAGGTCTGCTCGTGTCTCGAAGCGATTCCAACCTTTTTCTATGGTTTCCTTGGCCCATGACAGATCCTTCGCTTCTTTAGGGGTCAGAAGTTGCCGGTTGGTAAGTCTCTCATTCAGTTTTAGCGCCGCCTTGTAACGTCTTGGGGGGCCTGCGCTTCTCATTCGAAGATTTAGACATTTTGGCCGAGCGCTGTGCAGTGTCCTCCTCCGCAGGGTTGGGCCTTCCGGTAGAGTGCGGTTCAGTACTCACCTTTGAAGATCTGTACCTTCCGGTCGATTGCCATTCAGCGCCCTCACCAGACGATGCGATGCTCAACAGGTGGTCCTCTTCCGCTTTGCTCAGTGCTATGCCTTCTTCTCGATCTGAGCGATCATTATCAAGCTCGGTATTGAGTGTGCAGATCTCTTTTGCGCGTTTTTGTTTAAACCAATATGTAGTATGAACATCAGAGTCGCCTGGTTTGCCCGCTGAATAGACTGTTGTTGACTGTACATCGTCCAAGCTCTCGCCCGTAGTCGCAGCTACGACTCCTATCGACACTTGGGTAGATATCCCTACCCGCGAATTGTTCTTAGTTACGTCCATGTTATACCGTTCCTGGGCCTTCTTTACCGTCTACCGGCCTTGAATAGACTCGAATCTACCAATAAATTCACAGTGCATTCATTGCACAGGAAGGTGGTTGCCATTGGTAGAGTGTATATCTGCCTGGAAGGATCAGCCTACTATCTCCAGCTTGCAAGCCGTTTGAGTTGGGTTACTTCTCTACGATTGTGAGGCGGTTTGCATATCATCGGAGGGATAGTCCTGGGATCGTGTTCTCTGAACCGGATGAAATAGCCTCGCCCACGCTTAAGCTTCTGGATAACTTCATTAGTACGATCAAACTTGATCGACAAGCTTAGTCCTGACATTAGATTTCGGGCCTTAGTGCAGTATACCTTCTGTACTCAGTGCTTGTGAACGTCTTTGGTCCACAGCCCTTCGTTCTATCTATCTTTCTATTTAGTTCGGCAAGTGTTTAGTTTCTGCGGCTCCAGTTCTAGTTACATGTTTTTGTACAATAGTATTAGCAAGGTATATATATGAACGAAACTGAAGTCCGTTTTCAAATATCTACCACCGTTTCCAGAATATTCGGGTTCAAATTGGACATTTTGTATAGAGTAGTTTCGAAAATTGTAGTTTTTGTGGTCCCAGTTCTAGTAGTTTTCTATTATCCTAGAGACGGAAGCAGATTTTCAAAAAAGGGCTTTGGGTTCATTCATTCGGATATTCTGCTAATACTACAGAAATTATTAGAACTGGGTTCACGGAAACTTAACACTTGAGATCCTTAAAGTTAAAATGTGAACTCCTGTTTTTTTTCAGCGTGAGCTCACGGCATATACGAATGGAGTTAAAAAAATTAATGGGGGGTTACCCGATCCTATAGCCTGGCCATACGAAAATAAATGAAAACTAATCAAGCTTTAGCCGAAATGGGGTGATAGTATACTGTGAATTCATGGACGGGTATTGTATGAGACCATAACATTTTAAGGATACTAATAATAGTGGATCTTCGTCGTTCAAAGACAAATAACGGCGAATTTTAGCTCCCACGTTGGGCGCTAATTATAATGGTGATAGTCGAAGGATGTAGGCAGTGGGCGCGGAGGCATGGATACGTCAAGATTTTGTTACGTAAAAAACTGAGCTACATTCTCAAATTCGCGATAGTTGACACGGCAGGCGCCGACTGGCCGCGGAGCAAGGCCGTGGGACGCCACACGTTTTAGATTTACCCGCCGCGTCGGAACCAAATTAACCCTCGACAAGCGCGAATTCGAGGTCCCGGTTCCACACTTCTGAATTCCCCCTTCCCAGAGCACTCACTCACAATATGTTCCAATATAAAATTTGCTTTATTAGAGGATATTCAAAACTATTTAAATTTATCCGCTTATTCTACTCTATTCGGCCTTGTTGTTGTAATCAATTTGAATTGTACTTAAACCACCATTAGCACTACTTAAACTATCTAACCTGGCAATTTCAGAACTTTGGGGCGGCTAACTCACTATGTTTCATACTAATTGCAACGATTCTCCTCCTAATCCTTTTCGTACGCCTTTTCGTGGTTGATCATCTCCGTCTAATACGTCGTCGTCTTACGCCTGGATGCGGTTCAGTTCCCAGCTGAATTCTCGATCTTTTTATTCTTCTTCTTCTTCTCGTTACAAACCCAGAACAAAAGAGAGAGGTGAAGAACCAGTATAAGTAAAGCTCCAAAATTTCAACGGCAATACGAACCTTCTCGTTACAAATCCAGAACAAAAGAGGACGTTTTGACCGAGTCATCGCCCTTTTAACAGCTTTGGTCCGCTAATTCTTCCGTATTATTCTGTTTCGTACATATTAATTCCCGTATTACAGAATACATGGACAATTTCAATGGTTGTACCCAAGCCACACACCAATGTGGGATCATTATTGTGGATTGCACACTACCAATTTTAAGAATCGTCGGCAACGGTACTTCTTTGTAAACATTGGCTGCGTTCTGGGAAACTTACAGGATCAAACAATTTGACAGTGAATAACAGAGATGTGAAGTATTGTATATCCGTAAGTTGAAGAGAGAGTGTCGCTTATCTGAGAGGATCTTTAGATGGGAAATATACCGGAAAAAATTGTTGGTTCGTTTCCCCAGCCTATGATTTCTAAACAAATACATCTGCCGGCCTCTCTGTCTCTTTCGCTATAGTGCAATTACTAAGAAACAGGCCTAACGAAAATTGGTTGGTTGTCATTCTGCTCTCTCGTGTGCGTTAAATGTGTGAATGTATCAATTAAATGCGTCTCTCTTTCAGTTACGGATACACAATGCTTTGCTATCTCTGTTGCTCACTGTCATTTCCGGTCTTAACCGGTCAGGCTTTCAGGACCGGGACCAGTGCCATGACAAAATTTATTTGACAAGTGTTTGACATTTCTTCCGATTCTACAGGACGTTGCATTTCATTTGCCGTGGGTTTTGTGCAAAATGTCGGCAGTGACTTCATAACAAATGTATGTATGATGCTGATGGAGAGTGTTGTGAGTACCACCAGTTCAATATGATCCGCGAGCGTCTGGCCGGCAAGGTTGAACTAATTCGTCATCACAGATTATAGTATTAGATACATAAGTACTCTACTCATGTTATGAAAGTCGAAAGTACTTTGTGTGATGTCCTCTTTTGCAAGAAAGCCACTTCGTCTGAATACTACTTTGCCTTAACCCCTAGCGGGGCATAGCGCGTCAACTACTCCTGCGCGCCATCGTACTCTGTTCTGGGCAATGGGGCGCAACTCCCCAAAAGACTTACCCAGTACCTGACACTCCTTTGCTACAGATCGACGCCATGTGATTCGAGGACCCCCTCTTGGTCGGCCTTGGTTGGAAATGGGGTTCCATTTCATGGCATGCAAAGCAATGCAGTTATCACTCTTCCGCAATGTGTGACCTATCCACTGCCATTTTCGCCTGCGTATCAATTCGTCGATTGGCATCTGACCCGTACGCCGACTTAGCTCTTCATTTGATATTGTTTCGGGCCAGAAAATTCTTAAAATTCGACGAAGACATGAGTTGACGAAAACTTGCAGCTTTCTGGTAACTCCTACGGAAACTTTCCATGTACTGCTCCCATACAAAAGTACTGATAGTACCAGGGAGCGAAACAGGCCCAGCTTGGTCTTGATGCTGAGATAACTGCCCTGCCAGATTTTGGACAGCATGCCGTATGCACGTTTAGCCTGGTTGATACGACGAGCGATGTCCTGCTCCGTACCACCATTTTCGGCAACAATGCTACCCAGGTAGACGAAGTTGTCCACCTTCTCCACAGGCTGCCCATTAATATTGATGGCAATAGGTGTCGGATTTCTTTTTCGCAACGGCGGGCTTGGTCTTGTTGGTATTAATCTTTAGCCCAACCTTACTTGCCTCCCTCTCGAGATCTAACGCCATTGCGGACAGATCCATGATTTTGTGGGAGAGTAGGCATATGTCGTCAGCGTAGTCAAGATGTTGTAGATAAGATGTCAAAGTCCATTGAATTCCTCTGTCGAGTCCGGATAGGGCTGCATGCAACACATCGCCGATCACAATGAGGAATAGGATCGGTGAGAGGATGCACCCCTGCCGAACTCCACTGCGAATCTCAAAGTCCCCCGACACCTTACCTTTATGCAGAACGCGACATTTCGCGCCGTCATAGGTTGCCTTAATAATAGCCACAAGCTTCTCAGGGATGCCTCTCCTGCGCAAGGCCGCCCATATAGAATCCCGGTTCACACTATCGAAAGCCTTTTCGAAATCGATGAAAAGCAAGTGAAGCGGAGAATCGTATTCAGCGCATTGCTCGATGATGATTCGCAAGGTGTTAATGTGATCGACACAGGAGAATCCGGATCGAAAGCCAGCCTGCTCTTCATCAATTGTGCTTTCTAAGTGGGCCTTTAGTCTTTCCAGGACGATTTTAGCTATTATCTTGGCAACGGCAGGAAGCACACAAATGCCTCTCCAATTATTACAGTCTGTGAAGCTACCCTTCTTTGGAAGTTTGATGATCAAACCTTCCTTCCACTCAGTGGGAAAGGTCTCTGTATTCCACGCTTTATCAACAAGTGGGTGCAGCAAATCGGCAGTTACGCTTGGGGCTGCTTGATAAAGTTCGGCAGGGATGCCGTCAAGTCCGGCGGCCTTTCCTCGTTTTAGTGCAATAATTGCTGTGACTATTTCCTCTTTAGTCGGGGCAGTGGACCGTATACGCACATTTTGATGGTTAGCTAAATTATCTATATGAGGGGGAACTTCACCAGAGGTTACACGGTTCAAGACCGCGGCGAAGTGTTCTTTCCACCGCCTCATTTGATCTTCTTCCAAGATAAGTAGCTTTCCATCACTATCTTTCACCGGATGTTGGCAGGAGTTACGACCACCTGTAAACTCCTTGATGACACCGTATACGGCGTTTAAGTTGTTACTTCTAGCGGCTTCTTCTGCTGACGCTAAAAGAGAATTGGCATAAACTCTTTTATCGCGTCGCACACTACGCTGAACTTCTCGAGCTTTCTGACGGTAAAGGAGTTCGATGCTGCTTCGATTGTCGTCTGAGGCTGCAGCCAAACGAACTTTCAGCTCCTTTCTTTCAACAATCCGCTGCCATGAAGCGTCGGACATCCAGGGCTTATTCCGGCAATCCGGGTTTGGGCCAAGGATGGTATTTGCGCTATCAATGTACGCATTTTTTATGGCATCCCAGTTTTCGTTTATGTCACTATCTGGGTGACTAGTTATCTCAGCCGCTTTTTGCGCAAGATGGTCATTATATTGTTGTAAGACAGCTGGATTTTTTAGTCGAGCGAACATTAGCGATCATAAGATAATGGTCTCTTCCCATCCCAATATCGGCACCCTTCTTGTTTCGCACGTCCAGGAGGCAACTCTTGAATCTTTTACTAATGGCAAAATGGTCGATTTGATTTTGTGTTCTGCGCCGATCAACAGAGGACCAACTGATTTTGTGGTGGTGGTCTTGTTATATATTCATATATTTCCCATCATTGTATTGGTACATCATTTATTATACATTGTCATTTACATTGTTCGTCTCTCTCGACACTTCGTCGTTGACCATTAAACAAGAAACATGGAATTATATTAATACTTAAATCATACTGAATAAATCTGAATTAATTATAATCTTAACCAATGTGTTTTTAAATAAAAAACTGCCACATCCATTAAGAAAGAAAAAAGCACAACCAAGCAGAGTGAAGCATAAAACATGGTGTCAGGTTATCAGTGATCAAAAGTGAATGCCCGTGAAAACCAGAAAAATGGCGGAGGAAGAAACAAAGCGAACCATCGAATTGCTAACCAACAAATTGCAAATGCTTGAAGCTTCAATCAAAACATATCAGCCAACAAACTTCGTAAATATCCCTTTACCCGAGCCACTGAACATAAAGGTAGGTGATATTGTTCAAAATTACAAGCACTTCGTACAAAGATGGGAGAATTATGTCATCGCCAGTGGACTCAACCATAAGCCTGAAGAAACCAAAAAAGCAATTTTACTGACGGCAATTGGTACTGATGTTTTCCACGTGTTCAGCAACCTTCCTTTAACAACAGAAGACAAATCAACAGCAAACAGCATCTTGAAAGCGATTGAAAAGAATTTAACACCTCGAGTCAATAAGAGGTATGAGCGCGCCATTTTCAATTTAGCTACCCAAAGACCAAATGAGTCATATGATGAGTACTTTGCTCGCCTACGAGAATTAAACAAAAATACCCAGTATGGAGAACTATCCGACGATATCCTGCTCGATAAAATAATATGTTCTGTAAAAGACATAGGACTTCGAGAAAAACTCTGGCTGGATACAGACATTACATTATCGAAAGCCATAGACATTTGCAGATCGAAAGAGAACGCCGCAAAACAACTAGGAGAACTACAGTCTCACAATATGAATAATACGCATGGAAATAATACTAGTGACATAGTCAACAAAATACACAAGCATTCGAACAGTACAACACATAAACCAAAAATCAATCGAACACAACCAAAACAATCAGATGAAGCTAAATGCAAGTATTGTGGATACAAATATCACAAAACTTTGAGAGAATGTCCAGCAAGATCATCATCGTGTAGGAAATGCAACAAACAGGGTCACTACGCATCAGTATGCATGTCAACGAACACTAGCAACAACCAAACATCGAATTTCAAACAAGTTAAGAAGATCGACAACAACACTAATGAACAACATACGTACGAACAGTATAACTCTAATCAACAACAGTCATCATCGCAACGCCAGTTAATATTAACATTAAACGATAATACCAATCTCGTAACAGCTGAAATTGACATAAAACGAAGTGACAATTCTTACATAAACGTTAAAAGTGTTTTGGATACCGGAGCAACGTGCAACATCATTGGACTAAATAAGTTAAAATATATAAAACAAACAGATAAAATAATAGCAACACCAACAACAACTAAACTACAAGCATTTGGAAACCATATAATCGTCCCATTAGGTAAAATAATGTTACAATTAAAACACAAAAACATAATATACAGAGAAACATTCGAAATTGTCTCAGGAGATCATGCGCCATTACTCTCAGCAACCACTTGTCAGAAGATGAATTTAATTAAACTCTGCTTCAACATTAATCGAAAATCCTCCGAATCGGAACAAATCTGTCAACAATTCAACAGTGTTTTCGACGGACTTGGCAAATTCAAAGGAGAAGTAAAATTAGAACTCCAAGATTTTGTTGTACCTAGGAAACAAGCACCACGTAGAGTTCCCATAGCATTACATGATACTTTACGATCGATTTTGGACGAAATGGAGAGAAACAGCGTAATATCAAAACAAAGTGAACCAACGCCTTGGCTGAATAATATAGTATTAGTGAAGAAAAACAACAAATTTCGATTGTGCATAGATCCACGAGAGTTAAACAGAAATTTAAAAGACGTTCGATTCACATCAAAAACGCTACAGGAGATTTTACCAAGATTAACAAACGCTAAAATATTTTCTACAGTTGACGCAAAACATGGATTTTGGCAACTTAAATTGGATGAAGAAAGCAGCAATTTGACATCATTCAGCACACCGTTCGGGAATTATAAATTTCTAAGGATGCCCTTCGGTCTGAAACCAGCTATGGAATTGTTTCAGATTGCGCTAACAGAAATATTAAACGGACTTAATGGAGTTGTTAGCATAACAGATGACATTTTAATTTTTGGATGTGGCGAAACCGACGAAGAAGCACTAATTGATCACAACAAGAACTTGCGTAACCTACTAAAACGACTTGAAACCGAAAACGTTAAATTAAACAGGGACAAAATCAGTTTGTGCATGGATGAAGTAAAGTTTTACGGTCACGTATTAACTAGAAATGGAATAAAGGCAGATGATACAAAGACTTCAGCAATTCGCAATTTAGCACGTCCTATTAACAAGGAGGAACTTTCCAGATTTCTTGGAAAGGTAACATACCTTAGCACATACATTCCAAATTTGGCTTCAAATTCTCACAATCTCAGGGAATTAACACATCGATCCGCAGACTTCAAATGGACACAAGTACATGAAGATGAATTCATCAAATTAAAAAATAAATTAACAACCACACCAACACTAAAATATTTTGATCCTACTAAGCCAGTAACGGTACAAACCGATGCATCTTCATTTGGTATCGGAAGCGTTATTATACAAGATAATCATCCTATCGCATACGCATCAAAGACACTCTCTTCTACACAAAAGAATTACGCACAAATAGAGAAGGAGATGTTAGCCATAGTTTATACATGCAATCGATTTGACCAGTATATTTGTGGCAAATCAGATGTTACTATAGAGACTGATCACAGTCCTTTAGTAAAAATCTTCGCTAAACCTTTACTTGAAGCACCTAAACGGTTACAAAACATGATCCTTATGTTACAGCGGTATAATTTGAACATAAAATATAAATGAAACCGGAATATAGAGGGCTACGCCCGCAATCCGAGGGTTTTGTAGCAAGCACTTATTTTGGTATGTAAGTATCGGTTCCTTGCTCTTCTTGGTACCACTTAAATGGATAAAAAAAATGATAATAAAAATGTCTGACCCATCCTGTAGTATCTTAAATGCCCATTCATATTACGTGATTGTAATGAAACTTAGAACATATTATTGTCTATGGTGTTGGTTATCCTTGGACATCAGTACTTTTGATATCGGTCGTGTTTAAGAGATGCAGGGGTGCGCTAACTGTAACTATGGAAATAAGCTATTATTAACCTATTTTGAGGAGATATACAAATTCCATTATTTCCCGTTTTATATGCTATTCAGAACCCACCTTCCTGAAAGTTTTCATTTTTCTAACAATAAGTGTAACGGTCTCGAAATGCAAGGGGGGACAAATTACGATCTAATATTTTCTCCTCCCTCATTTTTTCCGCTTTCTTCAAATTTAAAGTAAATGCCAAAAATAAAATGTACTCAACATTACCTCTCTCACAACACCCGACTTGCCTATACCAGTCGATGAACAAAATTTGACCTTAATTTCAACCCCACCCCCTCCCCTGCCCGTTATAGTTGGCCAACTACAACACATCGCCCCCTACCAATCTTTACCCTTTCATGAATGTAATTAACCCTAATATGTAACAATAACTGCAGTCCGCACTACGAAAAACAACTTGCAAGTAGTACTCGCACCTTCGAAGCCGGTAGGTGTATTTTTTGTATGAATAGTGTAAAAATGCCTAACTTTAAGTGAATGTACTATTATTAAATATAACATGATTGTAATGAAACTTAGAGACATTATTGCCTATGGTGTTGGTTATCATTGGCCATCAATGTTTTTGACCCCGGGTGTGTCTAAGGGGTGCAGGGGTGTGCTAACTGAAACAATAGAAATGTACTATTATTAACCTTTTTTGATGAGATTTCAAAATTCTAATATTTTTAGTTTTCTATGTTAGTGAAATGCCGCTTTTCTGTAAATTTTCATATTTCTAAGTGTAACGGTTTCGAAATGCAGGGGGGGGGGGACAAACTCGGATGACATATTTTCCCCTCTCTCTCTTTTCCCGTTTCTTCAAATTTGAAAAAAATTCCAGAAATGAAATGTACTCGACGGTACCTTTCTTACGATACCCCACTTGCCTATACCAGACGAAAAAAAAATTTCGACCTTCATTTCCCCTCTATGGGGACCCCCCCTTAAAGTTGACCTATTACGACGTATCACTTTCTCCGCAGAATTATAGTACTTCTACATATTTTCACTAAATTTCATGCGTGTAGCTTCAGCGGTTCGTGAGATATTTCATGGACAGACAGACAGACAGACAGACAGACAGACAGACAGACAGACAGACAGACAGACGGACGCATGACCGATTTCATAAGGGTTTTGTTTTACTACAAAACCCTAAAAAGGCATAGAGATGTATATTGCCGACGAACTTTCAAGAGCCCCAGAAAACATAACCAACAAGGAAAAATTGTACGATATTTATAGAATTGATAATATATTCGATACGATTGAGCATATTAACTCTATTGAAGACTTACCAATAAGTGATTCTACGATAAAAAGCATAACAAACGAGACTCAAATTGATCCAATCATGGTAAAATTATATGAATTAATTAAAAACGGATGGCCCAACAAAAAAGGACAACTACAAGAACCATTTAAACAATATTTTGGATACAAAGAACTCCTGACGATTCAAGACGGTTTAATCTTAAAAGGAAATCGAATTCTCATACCGAATTCACTACGAAAAATGATCTTAAACAAATTACACATAAGTCATTCAGGAATAGAAAATACTCTAAAGTTAGCTAGAGAAACTGTATTTTGGCCTGGAATCAACGACCATATAAAATCTTTAATCGAAAACTGTGAAACATGTTTAAAATATTCTAAACAGCAACAACGAGAACCAATGATCACACACACGATCCCAGCATATCCGTTTGAAATCGTTTCTATGGATATTTTTGAAGTAACAATTAATAATCGTATTCATCGTTTTTTAATAACTGTTGACCATTATTCTGATTACTTCGAAATTGACGAACTAACAGACATGACTGCAAGCTGCATAATATTAATTTGTAAACGAAATTTTGCAAGACATGGAGTACCGAAGAAAGTTGTATCAGACAACGCCCAATTTGTAGGACACGATTGGAAGCAATTTTCAACAGAATGGAATTTTCAACATTCAACATCTAGTCCCCATCATCAACAAGGAAACGGAAAGGCCGAAGCAGCTGTAAAAATCGCGAAAAGAATGATTTTAAAATCAATAGATAGTAACGAGGATTTCTACAAATCTTTGCTAACATGGCGAAATACACCGAACAAAATTGGAAGCAGCCCAGCACAGCGTATCTTTTGTAGATGGTTACGATGCGACATACCTTCGTTAAATTACCAACAACGGATAACTTCTAATGTCCAGAAATCTATAACTAAGAGAAGAGCCTATTCGAAGAAATACTACGACCGAGGAACCAAACAGCTTCGACTGTTGAACAACGGAGAAGAGGTATATATCAAAATCAACATAAAAAGCAAATATTGGGTACCAGGCGTCATAGTGAAGTCCATCGACGCAAGGTCATACATCGTCCGTGTAGGAAACAACGATTACGTCCGCAATTCAATTCACATACGAAGATTACAGGAACCGCATGAAGAATTTACTAGTCCGCGAAATTCAAGCAATCCTGTGGATGACGAACTACCAACTGAAGACAGCCATACTCGGAGAAACAATTTTGATCAACAGAGACCGATCCGAAAATCGTCCAGAATTAAGAATGTACCTGATAGATATAAATCATAATATAAAAAAAAAGAGGATGTTATATATTCATATATTTCCCATCATTGTATTGGTACATCATTTATTATACACTGTCATTTACATTGTTCGTCTCTCTCGACACTTCGTCGTTGACCATTAAACAAGAAACATGGAATTATATTAATACTTAAATCATACTGAATAAATCTGAATTAATTATAATCTTAATCAATGTGTTTTTAAATAAAAAACTGCCACATCCATTAAGAAAGAAAAAAGCACAACCAAGCAGAGTGAAGCATAAAACAGTCCTTATGCTCAAACATAGTACCACCGATGAAGAGACTGTGAAAGTTGCAGAACTCCACAAATCTTTCACCGTTGTCATTACGATCACCAAGACCGTGTCTCCCCATCACATGTCTGAGCCCATAGTTATCAGCGCCAACTTTCGCATTCAAATCACCCATAACCATTATAATGTCACCTTTAGGTGTTCTGCTCTGAACGGCGTTTAGTTCTTCGTAGAAGGAGTCTTTTGCCAAGACATTGTCGGGTTCAGTAGGGGCATAACATTGTATTATTGAGATGTTCCTCATTTTGGTCCGGAACCTGGCGGTCAAGACCCTGACAGAGACCGGTTCCCAGGATAAGAGACAGTTTCGCGCGGCTCTGGTTAAAAGGAGCCCCACACCTGACTCACGGCGACTACCGGTAGCTTTACCGGAGTACAACATTACAGTGCTGCCCGTTGGAGAGATGAATTCTCCGCTGTTCCACCATCTTATCTCACTAACTCCTAAGATATTTAATTTGTACCTCAGAAATTCACTCTCTAATTGAAGAAATCGTGCGTTCTGGGGACCTTCTGATCCATTGTCCAGGAGAGTACGCACATTCCAGAATCCAATCTTTGTCATTGTACGATAGCTAAAAGTCGTAACCGTTGAGTCAGTCCTTATCCGAGGCATAGTTGACGTTTCGTTAGCATATAAAGATTTCGGATAGTGCAAGTTGCTGGCATACACATCCTGTCCTTTGGTTGTCGGTTTTAACGACAGGCCCTCAAAGGGAAAGGCCGTGGTATTTTTTTTTTTCACACCCCACACCACAGGGGTACCTCAACCAAATCATCGCACCGCCATCACTGGCGGCTTGACGTTGGTTGGCAATGGTCAGTGACCACTGCCGTTCCAGGAGGCGCCCACGCGGAGGACTATGGAAGAGGCGACGATCGGTAGAGTGTGTTATAACTGAGGAGGAGAAAATCCGAAAGGTAAATACGTAGTATACTGCTAAATCCTACCTAGACCGCCCATTTCACCTAAGCCGCTCCCTAACATATCAACCACCATATCTTACATTAATACAGATTCTTATCATGAATACTCTGAGTGTTTCCGTAAACGCGCCGTAACAATATGTATCACAAAATGCCTCCAAAGTACTGACAACAATCTACGCTCCCCGAGCAGCTGAGTAATCGGAAGTTGCGGGATAATTTCTTACTTCGGCAGCTTGCTTCCCTTCCTAGGAAGCTAAATATTAAATATATCTTGTATGTACCATATGTTATAACGTCGTCTACAGAATTCCACTTTTTATACCCTTCACGGATGTGATAGGGTATATTAACTTTGTCATGAAGTTTGCAACGCACAGAAGGAAGCATCTACGACCATATAAACTATATATTCTTGGTCAGTATGATGAGACGAGTCGATTAAGCTTTGTCCGTCTGTCCGTCTGTCTGTCTGTTTCTATGGAAACTAGTCCCTCGGTTTTAAAGCTATCGAGCTGAAATTTTGTACAAAGCCTTCTTTTTATTGCACGCAGTATATATGTATATATAGCTGCCATAGGAACGACTGGTCCAAAAATTCGTCTTTGTGAGAAAAACTTTTTTATTTCTAAACATATCGTTCTCAAATTTCACATTAATCAATAGTATCTTTATTTAAATCACATTCATGAATTTGGTTGAAATCGGACCACTACGTCGTATAGCTGCCATAGGAACGACCGGTCCAAAAATTCGTCTTTGTTAGAGAAACTTTTTTATTTCTAAGGGTATCATTTTAAAATTTCACAATAACCAATAATATCTTTAGTTTAATCAGATTACTAAATTTGATTGAAATCGGACCACTACGTCATATAACTGCCATAGGAACGACCGGTCCAAAAATTCGTCTTTGTGGGAAAAACTTTTTTATTTCTAAAGATATTATTTTCAAATTTCTTAATAATCAATAGTATTTTTAGTGACATCACATTCCCGAATTTAGTTGAAATCGGACTACTCTATCATATAGCTGTCATAGGAACTACAGTTCCAAAAGCAAGTTTTTGACAGAAAAACTTTTTCATTTCTGAAGATATCTTTACAAAATTGCATATTATTGAATCATATTGACATATTGATTGATATTTAGTTGAAATCGGCCCACTATTTCATATACCTCTTATAGGAACAGTGAAATCGGAACAAGTTTTACTACTAATTTCAAAGTGGCAAATGTACCACAAAACACAACGAAGGTATGATACCGCTTCGCGTGAAGGGTATCATACCTTCGACAAGCTAGCCTTCGGCTAGCTTGTTATGTTACAATTTAGCATAAGCATATAAACACACTGAGACTATTCATAAACCGTTGTGATATTTACATTTCTCTTTACTATGGATGTACTCAAACTGTAGGTATATATACTGTAGGTGAGCTTAAAGGACACCAGCCATTTTCATCATTATCTGTATTCTATGCGATCCGGTGCTCCACCTCTATTGTTGATATTTATCATTTTCATCGTTAGCACTTATGGATATAACTCATCCACTTTATCACGAGACTATCTTCCGTTGAATTTACGTTGCGTCTAATAATCAAAAACGCATAAATCATCTTAAGTATTCGAGAACAATTATTAAATCATTCCATTAGCTCATATTTAAACATCATCACATTATCAATATGCGGTGAGTGAACGGATGCTGCAACATGTGTATCCTTGGCGATTGGTTCAACATATTAGAGGAGACACATGCCAGTTCATTTTCAATTTGTATGAAGGGTGCATTTCAGGTCTGTAGTGAAATCTGCTTCTCAAAATCATGGTGAAGAATATATTAATTAGCTCAAATAGAATTGGAGTTGCGGAAATTGAGAACTAGCTGATAACATGCATACGTTTGATTGAAATTGAAAAAAAAAAAAAAAAATCCAATGTAAAATTAGAAAAATCATTTAACGAAAATCTAAAAATATGCCGAGTTCGAAAAGTTATAGATTTCAAATTCATATTTTCTGTTTTGATAAATCTATCATTAATCGTACGTTGATTGTACCAATAAATTGGGTGATTTAAAAATAATGCTTCGCATCAATTGCGTTATTGATTTTGAAAATATGATGAATTTTGAATTGATCTTTTGATCATGGAAAACATGCTACCAATCTCTTTAATATGATAATAAATTATGTGGATATGTTTAACACTTAAAAAATTTAATTTTCATTAATTTTAGCTTAAAAGAATAGAATTCGAACTACTTGTATCTTATTTCATCATACTGACAAGCTAACAGCGTAGTGGGAGTTTTATTCGTTCCTACAAGCAGTTCTGGTTCGCGTCGAGGATTAAACCTCCCTTCTCTTGATTAGTAGAGCGGTGACCGAACAAACACGGCCACTAAGCGCGAAGGAGTCCAGCACAGAGCAATATGAAAGAAATTACCCATCTGAATGAAAAATTCACAGCACTCCAGGCAATAAGTACGGATTCCAGGACTTTAATTGCAGCTTGACTGTCTGCTGAAATAATAATTCTCCTAACAGAAATGACATGACAATGATGCCCCAGCCAGACTAGGACTTCTCAAATAGCTACAAATTCCGTTTGTAGAACGCTTCAGTAGTCGGGTAGTCGTACCGATAAGTTTAAACTTAAATTGTCGGCGTAAACGCCAGCTCCTACATCATTATGTGTAGATGTGTATTGTATCCGCTGTCGGAAGAAAGTCTTCATTCCAACCTGTACCTGATGGGATGAGACTTTTGAACATGTTTTCGTGAAACATTTTGCAGGAATATCTCGTTTGTTTAAAATTTTAAAATTATTCAGTGTCCACAGTTTAGTGTCAACCACTAACCTCTTCCGCGAATACAGACGGCTGGACGTGCAGTCATCTGCTCGCCAAAAATATCTACAGGGAGCAGGTTGGCATGGCATCAGAACGACTCCTATTCTGAAAGCCCACACTAGTTGTCCTTTGCACTTTTCCCAACAAGTTGCAGTTAGTCGCTGTCCTGAGTGTATTCCACCAGACAACTATACCGTGCAATAAAATAGGTCGTATAACCACCTTTTGGATGCAGACTCCATCTTTTGCCGATGGACTTCCTACGGCAGAAGAGTGCGGTATTAGCCTTCTTTTCGCGTTCTTGACTATTTAGTTTCGAAGTTGACTTCCTGTCTAGAATAAGACCAAGAAATTTTGCTCTATTAGCAAGTGTCTGTCTCGCTTCCTCTAAAACGGGAGGTTCAAATGGTGGTATCGTGTGTTTTGTTTTGAATAAGACAAGTTTCGTCTTACTTGGATTCACCCAAACTCCATAATTTGACGCTCAATCCGCTAATAGACAGTGGGCATTCTGTAATACTTTGCTCAGAGTAGCCAGGAGTTTCCCGAGATAACATCATCCGCGTAAGCAACCACTTTATAACTGAGCGCCTCTAGGTCAAGGGGAAGACTGTTAATAACGGTATTTTACAGGAGGAGAAAACAAATACTCCCTGCGGAGTACCCCTGTTCACATATCTTTGCACGGATGTATCCAGTTCAGTACAGATTACCCTTTAGATTAGTTTACATAGCATTCATCAACTCCCAGACCCAATAGTGCAGTCTCAGGTTTAACATTATTAAAGCACCTTCAATTTCTAAGAAAGCGATTAATGTATACTTTTTAAAACTTGTCGCTTTCTCAATATAGGTCACGATCGAATGCAGCGCAGTGTCTATCGACCTACCCTTCTAGTAGGCATGCTGCTCTTTTGATGAAAGTGGCGTAGGAATGCTGTTTCTTAGGTGTATATCCATAAGCCTTTCTGACATTTTCAGTAGAGTTAAGGACAGACTGATGAGTGAGTGTCGACTCCTACCCGTTTTAGGAATAAAGATCACTTTGATCTCTGATCAAATTTAATGGCTCAAAACTAGAGAAGGTCCAAAGAATCTTCTCTCTTGTCAGAATAGTGGAAGAGTCACACGGAACTGAAACACCATCCTGTGTGTTACCGAGATGCGGATTCACCGGTCTGGGAAATGCGTCTCAAACAGAATTTCAATAGTCAATAGGATGGATTAGAGGCTAATACTTTACGAAGCCTTTAGGAACAACTTGATTTATTTACAAAAACCGGGTAAAAAAATAACAAACTAGGCTTCCGCTAGCTTGCCGAAGGGTATTATACCTTTGTTGTGTCTTATGGTGCATTTGCCACTTTGAAATTAGTAGTAAAACTTGTTCCGATTTCACTGTTCCTATGAGAGGTACATGAAATAGTAAGCCGATTTCAACCAAATTTAGGAATATGGTTTGGTTGGTAGTCAATATGATTGAATAATATAAAATTTGGTAAAGATATCTTCAGAAATAAAAAAGTTTTTCTAGCAAAAACTTGCTTTTGGAACGATCGTTCCTATGACAGCTATACGCTAGAGTAGTCCAATTTCAGCCAAATTCGGGAATGTGATTTGAATAAAGATATTATTGATTAGTGAGAACTTTGAAAAAGATATCTTTAGAACTAAAAAAGTTTTTTCCACAAAGACGAATTTTTGGACCGGTCGTTCCTATGGCAGCTATATGACGTAGTGGTCCGATTCCTTTGGTTCCGACATATATACAGCGTACAATAGAAAGAAGGTTTTCTACAAAATTGCAGCTCGTTAACTTCAAAACTGAGGGACTAGTTTGCATAGAAACAGACAGACAGACGGACAGACGGACAAGGCTTAATCGACTCACACTCTCTCTCTCTCATCACACTGACCAAGAATATATACAGTTTATTTGGTCGGAGATGCTTCCTTCTGTGCGTTGCAAGCTTCATGACAAAGTTAATATACCCTATGATATCCGTGAAGGGTATAAAAAGAGAAAACTGTACTAAAAAACTGGGAAACGGTAAAAAAATGTAAGAAATTGGTATTACAAAACCGGGTAAAATCCAGTACACGAAAAGCCGGGAAAGCCTGTACTCAAAAAATCGAAAAAAAAACGGTACTCAAGAAACCAGAAAAATGGGAGAAAACCGGCGCATGGTTTAAAAATTGGGGCTGAAAATACCGGTAATTTTCGAGATTGGTACTGAAGAAAAACATGACGCCAAACAAGTATGCCTGTTTTAGTAACAAGCGTAAGCTCTGCCACCATCTTATTGTGCGAATTGTGATGGAATACGTAAATATGTTAAAGGAGATACTAAAACGCGCTCGGTGAGGTCTCGATCGCTACTCTACGATGCTGCATCTAGAGACAAATATGTAGGTTCAACTCTCGGTGCGTGTAATGTGCAGATGGTGTTGTTGGGGAAGGAGCCGAAGGTTTGCAAAACCAGCCATCATAGAGACAATATATATCATGTGCCTTAAAGAGTAGATAATTACAACAAAGTTTGAAAATGGGTAACATGAAGCAATAAACTAATCAAAACAAGCTAGCCATCGGCTAGGTGACTTATGGTGCATTTGTCACTTTGAGATTAGTAGTAAAACTTGTACCGATTTCACTGTTCCTATGAGAGGTATATGAAATAGTGGGCCGATTTCAACCACGTAGTTTGGCAGTCACTATGATTGAATAATATGAAATTTGGTAAAGATACCTTCAGAAATAAAAACGTTTTTCTAACAAAAACTTGCTTTTGGAACGGTCGTTCCTATGACAGCTATATGATAGACTGATCCAATTCCAACCAAATTCAGGAATATGATTTGACTAAAGATACTATTGATTAGTGTGAAATATGAAAAAGATATCTTAAGAATTAAAAAAAAATTTGCTCTCAAAGACGAATTTTTGGATCGGTCGTTCCTATGTATACAGTATGCAATAGAAAAAAGGCTTCGTTCAAAATTTCATCACGATAGCTTTAAAACTGAGGGAAAAGATTGCGTAGAACCAGACGGACAAACGGACAAAGCTTAATCGACTCGTCTCATCTTATTAGTCGGAGATGCTTCCTTCTGTGCGTTGCAAACTTCATGACAAAGTTAATATACCCTATCACATCTGTGAAGGGTATAAAAATGCAGGCAATGTCCGTCGACCGGCTGCTGCTACATGCTCCGGGCCCAGATGTAAGGACCTTGTCCTTTAAACCCATAATCTCAGCCAATGAGACCCCAGACCGAATGCGGAACCAAACATTTTTTTTTATGTTTATACCAAAGCCTTTGATGCGAGAACACAGCGTTGGCGGTAAGGGATTCAGGTAGTGGGGAGATGGGTTGAGTTTTGAATAAGGTGACGGTGTACATTCCGTTTAAATTTTTGTAGGTCATAGTTGCGGGGGAAAACAAAAGATGGTAGATCGTTCCACATTCGTGTTATTCTAGATACGAACGAGTCATGGAATTTAGCGGTGCGACTATTGCTGAGTTCTAGAAAATGAGGATGGGCACGACTGGCTAGTCGGGTGTTACGTAAAGGAAAAGTACGCTCTGGAATGAGGTTGGCTATTTCATCAGAGCAACGGCGGTTGTAGTAGCGGTAGAAGAGTGAGAGACAGCCGACACTTCGCCGGTGCCCAAGCGGTTCGATTTTAGATGTTATGGGTTCCTCGCCAATAAGCTTGAAGGCTTTCCGTTGAACTTTGTCTAACGCGGATAATGTGGTTCTACCTGCGCCTGCCCATATGTGGGAATTAAATTCAAGTCTCGGTCTTATGTGAGCCTTGTAAATTTGAGCCAGATCAGATGGTGAAAAGTATCTTTTACAGCGATTCAGAAAGCCCAGACACTTCATTGCGTTTTTTGCAACGGATAAAATGTGGTCGGACCAACTTAATTTACTAGAGATGTTAATACCTAGTATGTTCAGAATGGGCGGATCAGGAATGCTGACCCCATCGACAAGAATGGGTTGGGCGGTAGGTGGAGCACATCGCTTATTGGAAAGTAGACAACATTGAGTCTTTGAGGCGTTAAACTCTACTCGACTCGAGTGAGTCAAACATGCGATCTCTGTTGATAGATGTTGAATTTCGGCGAGAGTCAGCTACAGAGTTGAAAGAGTAAGTGTAGTCAAGGGTGCTATCGTCTGCAAAGCTATGGATTGAGTTGGAAGTCACGCTGAGAAGATCGTTGATGAAGAGAAGGAAGAGTGTTGGTGAAAGGACAGTACCTTGGGGGACCCCTGCGTTGGTGGTATGGCAATTTGATTTAACTCCATCAAGGACGACCTGAAGCGAACGGTCGTGAAGGAAACTTTCGATCCATTTAACTAATTTTGGGTCCAAACCAAAAGCCTGGAGCTTAGCTAGAAGAGCCGGATGCCAAAAGCTTTCGAAATGTCGAGGGCAATGATTTTAGCTTCGCTACAGCGATTCCATCTTTCGGCGAGGTATGTCATTAGGTTGCCGGTGGAGCGCGAAGAACGGAAACCATATTGCCGATCATTGATGAGATGGTGTAAGTCAAGGTAGCTCATTAGCTGGTTGTTAACCAGGGTTTCGTAAACTTTTGATAGGGTCGAAGTTAGTGCTATTGGTCGGTAGTTAGATGGATTACATGCTTCTCCTTTCTTGGGGATTGGTTGGACATGAGCTAGTTTCCACGATGATGGGAACACTCCTGTTGCGTAGGACAGGTAAAAGGGTTTTCGCAGAAGTTTGGCTATCGAGGAAGCGCAGTGTCTGAGAACTAAGGGGGAGATGCCATCAGGTCCAGCCGATTTTGATACATCGAGCTTTGAGAGTACTTTAAATACTTCCCTAGTGCGGAAATGCAAAGGTCTCTGGTGTGAATCACATAAGGGTATGGCTGGTCGACTCTGAGTAATGGGCACTAGGCAAGAGTTTGCAACAAAAGTTTCGGCCAACAGGTTGGCCTTGTCTTGCGGTTCACTGTATATTTTGCCATCATATACCAGTGGTGGAATAGAAGAGGAGGTGAAGTTATTCTTCACAGATTTGACGAGTGACCAGAAACCTTTGCTACCTTTCCGTTGAACGAACATGAGGTTTTTAAAAAGGTAATATTTTATTTAATAAGACAGCACTTACCCGCAATTTGCTCTGGCTACCGCTGAATCAGATCTATCCAAAATAAGAAAAAGAAAGGTAAAGGAAAGAAAAATAAAAATAAAGTTAAACTACCGATCACAAGGACCACATCGTTCCAAAAAACGCATTACAATTCCGCATCTGAACGGAGGCGGTAACACTATTGGCCGTGAACCGGCAACCAACAAGGGTATGTTGTTTGTGTAATGTTTGTGTTAACCCGGATAACCCCCAATTAACCAACACCGCGGTACAAAAAAATACGCCTAAAGGTCTAGACACTCAGTGTCCGTACCAGGGCAGCGCCGTAGTCGCCCGTATACTGGCGATCTACGGTAAGCGAATTGTACCACATTAAACAGTCTGCTGGTCCACACTACCGACACGGACAACAGACCGTCACCTGCATGTTACGGGGCGGGCCGTGCCCGTTTAGTTTGGTTTAATTTTCTCTCGCTCACGGTGCGGTACGGAAAGAAATTGGATACACACATAGCCGAACACGGAGCAGCCGCCGCCGGGTGGGTTGTTGTGTAGCCATCATACAGCGAAGAAAATGTACAATGTTGAATAGAGACACACGTTTGCATCGCATGCAATTAAAGTCGCTAGGAAGAATCGCGGGAATCGGGGACACATGGGAAACATACGGTTGGTCCCGGTACGGGTACTGTGTGGTTTCGCTTGCAATGTACGGTCATGTGTCCGATATACGGGCGACTACGGCGCTGCCCTGGTACGGGCACTGTGTGTCTAGACCTTAATGTTGATAGTGTATGTTCCCCATTACTCTTGGTCGCACCAAATGCAATTTTCAGGCTCATCCCAACTTCAGCAATGGGCAACATACACTATCAACTTTGTTGTCAACCTTATTGTCAACCTTGTCATACACAGTGGGTGGACACTTTCCAGTAGGTTTATAAACATCACTTCTATTATAGTACTCGTGGTAGAAAGGTTTTTCTCTTGACTCCAGCACACAAGTTAACAATGCAACTCAAATTCACAACTGATGTTTACAATCTTCTTATCAACCGTTCCACACACACAGACATCACAACATGGTTGCAAACATCAGGCTCTATCTACCCTGTTTTGAATTTATTTAAAAAAAAATCCAACTTCAACATCAACCAGAAATTCCAACTTCAACGTTCTCACAGACGGTCAACATGGTCGTCAACATTGTAAGTTGGCGACAAGGTTGGCAACAAAGTCGATAGTGTATGGACCCCTTAAAACACCTCTCACAGGCAAAGGCCCTAGAGGCCACAGTGGCAGTCGACACAAGCGAAGTCGCGGGTAAAGCTTGTGATAATTTTGATGTGGATTTGTGGCTCGCAAGTCACCGATGTGACAATGTGGCACCTCCACCCTGTCGCACGAAGTACAGCCAATGGCGTAATCACAAGCAAAGTTGCACGTCGAATAAAAAAAAAACGATTTTCCGGCTGACGATCTTTGTTGTATGGCGGAAAAAACTTCCTCTCGACAAAGCAACTCGTGTCGAAGGGTCAGCCCATGGCTGAAGCAACTGACCACGTTTGTAATTCCATCGACCATCGATATTAAAACTAATGCCCGAACCAGAATGAACGCAGAATGCAGCAGCAGCGGCAGCAGCAGCGAAATGTCAATTTAGAAAGCATGCATTTCCCTTAAGTAACCTAGATTGAACGCATCAGCAGCGACAGCGGCGATGACGGATCTACCTGTTGTTGTTGTTGCTGCTGCCGCTGGTGCTGCATTCTGCGTTCATTCTGGTTTGGACTTAATGCCGCAGCGCCCGCATAGTAATGCAAGAGATGCCGATGCGCCTGTAGAAATCAAGGCAATTTACACACCCAGGCACTAAAAAAATGGAGGATTTTCATTCTAGTTTATATTTTATGCACTTTTTCTATTTTCATATTTCTTCCTCATTAGTTCGGAAAGATTTGACAGATCTTTTTTAACTAGTTTCAACGCAGCACATCTATAATTTTGTCTTTTTTTTCGTCTGGAAATTCTCAATACTTCAAAAATAACAAAACAATGCAATATTGAGACAAGCACGTTTCGCAATTTTTCACCAAAGCAAACGTTCATTCCAGTTCAATTATTTTTTCACGAGAAATATTTTTCTAAATCACGCAGCAGTGGTGCGAACATGCATGAACCTCACTACTGCATTAACCTATTGATATTTTAATCTGTTTGATGTTTTTTTCGACTTTCTCTTTTGGCCAGTAACAATAAACAAGGATCAGAAACATTACACGCACAATGTCAATGCAATATGAGCAAAAAACGCAACCGAGTCCATAATATACACATTGAAAAATAATCTTTTTTTCAAGGTGAACAGATACATTTCACATACACGAATTTATTATTTTTTAAATTTATTGGATTCTTCTTCCTGTTTTAGCACCACGAATGTATCTGTAATGTTTCATTGGAGATTAAAATTATTTAGTTATCGGTTAATTGCAGTTTTCTATTAAATATTTACCATTCAAGAAAATCAATAACAAATTCTTAATAATTGATGTATCTATTTAGTTGGGAATTCGTTAAATTCCGTATGCGTATTTTAATCAATAGCTGCAAAAAAAAATGAAATCTTAAGCGTATTGAAGGGTGAGGCCCGTAAGACCAGGACCCAGATGATGACTAACGATCATCACCTTTACATCTTACCAACTCCATTCATCCGGTTCTCAAAGGGATATTCTGAATGCCGTACATTACATATCATGGCGGCCCACGTTGGGCGCTTTTTAATTTAATGCAAATATTAAAGAATTACATCAACAGCAAAGTAGATTATTGCATATGGTAGCCCCAGATATTTGGGTGGAGGTGCATGCTGGCAACTGCATTCTCTGAAACGAGCTTATGCCAACGGAACGTCAACTGGGCCACATGGAACAGTTGACGCGTTATGCCCCACATGGGGTTAGGGCAATTGAGATATATGGGCACATACCTTTCTGTGGAAGACTGACACCAAAGTGGTTCTAGTGTTTTTTTTGTTAACTGATTTCTTCCATTATTTAGTATGTATTATTATTATCTTTTATCATCATCATCATCGTGACGCGACAGCCCGACGTCGGACCTTGGTCGCCTGAATCATTGTCCTCCAATTATCTCGGTCACGTGACCGCGTCGCCCAATTTTGAAGTCCAGTAGCTACTCGACGTCCGCATTTACTAAGTTCTCCCAACGAGTTCCCGGTCGCCTTTGCAGTCTCGCTACGTCGAATCGTTCTACTCTTATCTTTTATGATTTCTGATAAATTTTTGAGGATTAATGGATAGATAGATTGAAGATGGGTGTTGATCGAGGTAATAAATTTGATCCAAGAGATTCGGTGAAATTGAAGCGATATCATCAGGTGACCACGAAGTAGTAGCCGAGCCGAAGCGTCGAAATCGCATAAAATATGGGCCTACATCTAAAATAAAAAAAACACTTAGTTATGAGTGTCCAGTCAGACCACAGATGACTCTCCACTTATTTCGGTTCAACTTTAGCAAGTCAGTCGATTTGCTATGCGAATAGTCTGAGATGAAAAGTTTAGCCAGCCTCAACCCTGCGTGATTATCCTAATGGGCAATAGCTTCACTGCGCTCCCAGTCTCTGATAAGGTTCTTGATTGTACAGGGTGGAATCCCGTAAAAGGGCTCTGGTCGGTAAAAGTGCGGTAGCCGAAGCTTTTCTGTCCAGTTCGTCTGCCTGTTCATTGCCATTAATACCTGCTCTTCCTCTTAAACATCAACAGTCTCGCACACTTTGCGAGCAAACGGTTGCATCCTCGCTTTCTTTTTTACCACGGAGGATGTTTGAGGAGTGGAGTGCAGCTGCATTCGCGGTGGTCTCATTATCTGGTAGTAAAGTGCCATACATTATGAGCTCTTGAGCCCAATCTTTACGGCGCGGCGGCAGGAACATGTCAGATCCGGATCTAATTGCTCTTAGCCTACACTCAAAGTATGAGTGGTTTAGACTAGCTTTTGTTTTGACCATAATTGGAATGTTTACCGTCCTAATGGTCGATTCAACACGTCGGTATTCGCCGTTGCCGGTTTTCAGTCAACGATGGTACATACGCGTCAATCTACGACGTAGGACACTTCGCCTCAGGTGTAGGTCGATTATTTCCTGGGGCAGATCCCTAAAAGTATATTTACGATTACTCTTGGGGACCATCAGATCGAATATTTAATCAGTTTATGTACTTGGGAGGTGGCTATCAATTTCTGGGATTGATAGGTTTCTGCTGTTTTCAACTATTATTCCGCTGATCTTTCTATTTATCCATAGAAACTGTGCAGGAGTAAGAACCTAGAGCGGGGAATTAGTGAAAAAGTTGGTTTGTCGTGCTGTGTATGTGACAGGATATGATTCAAGAGTGGTTTAAGCCTCTATCCATTGAAAATATAGTATTTATTCACAAAATTTTCCACAATTTATCAGTTTTATTGATCTCGCACGTAATTCAAGTCATTAGTCACTCAATAGAGGCAATATTCCAAAATTATTAAAATCAAACGACTTTCCATACCCGCCAATCCCAGCGCATCTACCGAAATTGGATTTAGTTTCTGAGAGACTTACATCGCCTCGGGTTTCATTTATGCAAACACGTAGATTGCGTCATGTGCACGGATAGTATGGAATGGAGTATTAATCTCTTGAAAGAGGGATAAAAAAAAAGAATATTTCTGAAACTCTAGGTTTCAAGTTTTTTTTTCATTTCTCTTCTTTTGGTCTTCCCTTATAGTGTTTGACTATACCATCTTAAAAGTTAACCAACATTCGTATGTTTTAAGATATGAATGTTAGTCTGCATTGAAGATAGTATGGTCAAATGCCGCTTCGTAGGCAACTTCTTGCAGGATCTTCGAATTTTCGAATATGTTAACCAGATTTGACCACTTTTGATGAGTCATAAATTACTTCTCGCGTGAAGGCCAATTAAGATCGTATGTACCAACATAAGTTAAGTCTGATTGGGGCATTGGCTAATAGATCACTAGATAATTTACCACAATTAATCAACATCTTTCAGTTAGATAATTCCACGCCCTATTTCAAGAACGTAAAAACACGATCCATAAAAAAATCTCTTTATGGTAGCTCGTTTTCGTCCATGATTCAACGCCAGTATCGTAAAAAGGTGGTCAATGAGCGATTCATCGCGTTTTTGAATAAACCAAATCTAAATATTTATGTCATGTTTATCGTCTTGCATATTTTTCGTCAGATTGATTTGTAAGAGACATGAAAATCCGATTTGTTTTTGTTTATAACATTCGGAAAACTACGTAAATTGCAGTCATCTTAACAATTTTACAGGCAATAAAATACAGATACAACCAAGTAAAATTAAGAGTACATACATAGAAAAAAGAATAAAAAAAAAAATTGCTGAAAATTTATCGTCCTGGCGGGAATGACGAATATGTATATGGATTTTAATGGACAGTCGGTGATTTGGACGTATCGAAGGATGGTTTTATTCACTGGCCTTTTTAGTGGCCCAATTGTACTGTGTCACTCACGGAAGCCTATTTGATCTATAAAAGTTCTTTATAAAATATTTTATAAAAGCTTAGGGTATATTGTTTTTGTCACGACAGAAATATGTAACACCTTAAAGGAGGCTCCGGAGGTATAGCAATGTGTATATATAAATGATCAGGGTCACATCCTGATTCGATTTAGCCATGTCTGTCTGTCCGTCTGTCTGTCCGTTCGCACGATAACTTTCGATAAAATGAAGCTAGACTCTTGAAATTTTGGTCAAATGTTGGAAGTGTGATCTAGTTGGATGGTATTGAAAATGGGCATGATCAGGCCAACAGAACGCCTACCTCCCCTACATATGTAAAATACATAAATGTATGTATAACTCCCGATTAAAGAAACATGAAAAGCTCTAGCATTGGTAGATTACTCATGAGGGTAATCTCATACTCTCCTGGGAAAATAAAACTGATCAGTTGAAAACTAACGGTAATTTTCTTACAAAGAACCCCGTACTACCCTACTTTTCAGGTTTTTTGTCTATAACTCCTGAACCAATTGACGTAGACACCTCATTTTTGGCATGTAACCTTGAAGTGAGAAGCTGCTTAAGGTTTTGTAAGTTGGGCATAATCAGATCAAAGGAACGCCTACCTCTCCTACAAATTTCAAAAAATTAAATATTCCCTTAATTACGATAACTTTCGAAAAAATGATACTAGCAAGTTGAAAATTTGAAAGAATATTGCTAATAAGACCTACTTTGTTGGTATTGAAAATGGGCAAGATCCGACTCAAGGAACCCCCACCTCCCCTACAAATGAAACTTCAAATAAGCGATAACTTTTGATACAATGAAGCCAGCAACTTGAAATTTTGGTCAAATGTTGAAAGTGAGATTGAGTTAGTTGGCATTAAAGATGGGCAAGATCCGACCTAAGGAACCCCTACCTCCCCTATTTGGTCAAATGTTTGTAGTATGATCCAGTCGGCTAATGTTGAAAATACGTAAAATCCGACCAACGAAACCCCTACAAAAGAAAATTCAAATAAGCGATAACTTTCGATAGAGTGAAGCTAGAGACTTGAAATTTTGTTTAAATGTTTGTAGGGTGATCTAATTGGTTGGTTGGACGCGCTATGCCCCGCTAGGGGTTAAGGCAAAGTAGTAATTGGTTGGTGGAAATGCTGGGGAAGATCCGACCCAAGGAACCCCTACCTCCCCTACAAGTGAAACTTCAAATAAGCGTTAATTTTCGATAGAATGAAGCTAGCGACTTGAAAAATTCGACAAATACAATATTTATAGAATGGGTTAGTTAATTGATTTTGAGAATGGTCAAGATCCCACTGAATGAGTGCCAACCTCTCCTATGAACTGGCCATATAGGAGACCCACTTTTAATGCATATGGTCGTTGCCAATTGGGACTTTTGGTATCACCCTAGGTCTGTACAAGTCTAGGGTATATACGCTTCGGACTCCGGGCCGAAGCGAAACTTCGGCCTGGTTTTTTTTTAATTTCGGTGGATCGATGCAAAGATATAATGGAACTTCTGCTATAATGTTTATAACATATGTATAGAAGCAACTCTAGCGTGGTATAATGTGCATATTCACATATAACCATAAATCTTCATTACCTTTTTAAATCTTTCCAAATACGTGTGTCCATTTTTTTATGAACTTGTTTCTCCAGTTGACACCAAACTATCAAATCACATACAAAATTAAAGATGGGTTCCATTTTACCAAATATAATGATCATAATATTAGGTTCACACTGGAATACAGTAGAGAACAGGTAAGTGCAAACTCCTGGGACAACGAAATTGATTGCAATTATCCGTTTTTCCACTTATCCGTTGGAAAGTCGAGAACGGGTAATTGCAATATTTTCTGGTAATGAAACTGAAGTTGCACTTATCCGTTTTTCATACGTTTTGAGCAGAGATAGGCTAGTAAAATTCAATCACTTTGGTTTTTTATGGTTTTGTAGTAAAAACAAAACTCTTATGAAATCGGTCATGCGTCCGTCTGTCCGTCCGTCCGTCTGTCTCTCCGTCTGTCCATGAAATATCTCACGAACCGCTGAAGCAAAATGCATGAAATTCGGTGGAAATATGTAGGGGTACTATAATTCCCCAGAGAAAGCGATGCGTCGTAATAGGTCAACTTTAAGGGGAGGTCCCCATAGAGGGGAAATGGAGGTCGAAATTTTTTTTTTCGTTTGGTATAGGCAAGTGGGGTATCGTAAGAAAGGTACCGTCGAGCACATTACATTTTTGGAATTTTCTTCAAATTTGAAGAAAGGAGAAAAGAGGGAGACGGGAAAATATGTGATCCGAGTTTGTCCTCCCCCCCTTGCATTCCGAGACCGTTATACCTAGAAATATGAAAATTTACAGAAAAGTGGCATTTTACTAGCAAAAAAATAATAGAATTTTGAAATCTCATAAAAAAAGGTTAATAACAATACATTTCTATAGTTGCAGTTAGCACACCCCTGCACCCCTCAAGCACACCCGAGGTCAAAAATATTGATAGCCAATGATAACCAACATCATAGGCATTAATATCTCTAAGTTTCATTACAATCACATAATATTTAATAATAGTACATTAATTTAACCCTCAGTCGGTGTTGTGGGGTACCAGAATACCCCAGCCAAATTTCTTTTGCACAAATCTGCGTCATTTATCATTGTACTCATACGAGACTCTCAGTACCTTTCAGTTAGTCAGTCACGAGTGTTAGCAGTGAATATTGGCTATTTTGGCTGTGTTTGTGTTCTATTAAGTACAATATATAATTTGTCACTTGGGGTATGACAAGACCCCACGACGCATTTTACTATACGATAACAAAAAAATGAACACAAAACTTTTTTCGCATTTCCAGGCGGATTATTATGTCAAACAGTCAAAATTTGCTACTCTATTGGAGAAACAGTATGTATTGATGAGATGCTACTTGGATTCCATGGACGATACAGATTCAAAATGTATGTATAGGTATATACGTATGTATATGATAAAGAGGGATCATCCGAATAGGGGTTCACCAAGGGAAAAACGCTTGTTTCAAATGTGCCTAAGAAACATAAGGCTGTGATCTTGATTTCATCGATACATCATCATCATAAATACAGATAAGGATACTGGAAAACCGTAAATAATAGAATTTTACAATCTTACAAAAGGTGGAGTTGGTGGATTGGATCAAAAGTATGTGGCTTTTTCAACAGGTAGACGCACTTGTCGTTAGCCTATGGCTATTTTTTTGGAGTGCTCGACAGTGCCGGTGTGAATTCCCATATTTTATATTTTACATTCAGAGATAACAAATCCTTAAACAAATTTGACTTTTTGAAAGGCCTGGCCCAACAATTATGTGAGTCGTATTTAAATGAAAAGCTAATCAATACAAGACTGCCAAGAGAGCTTAGAGTGGTTATTGGTCGCATTCTTAACAAACCTGTAAGTCCTGAAAATCAGAAGGAAGGTCCTGCAAAAAGGAAAAGATGTGCACTATGTCCTCGTTCATATGACAAAAAGACAGATGTTTGTTGTGTATATTATAGTCGACCTATTTGTGTCAGCTGCAGGCGATCGATTTGCTCCGAATGTGTGGATCACTAAAAATTTTGTCATATTCCGTCGTTGTGAAATCTAATCAAATAAAGATTATCTGATATTTTTATCGTTTTATTGTCTATATTAATATTTCAACTTTTTGCATTTAGCGAGTTTTGAACCAGAAAGTTAGGGTTTACAATGTTTGTTAACGAAAAATAGCTATACTATAAAAAAGACCTCCAAAAGAAGAGGACACGTTAGTATTCTCATTATCCGACTATTTTCTTCAATTTGTAAACATTAATCAGTCATTATCATTTGAATATAATTAAATAAGCTGACCGACTTCATTCAATAACAATACTATTTTACAAAAACCTAATATAGTATAATATTAGTTGGGGTACTCGTACGTCAATACCCCACAACACCACTTATCTCATAGAAAGTTCACAACACCACTTACTTCATAGAAAGTTCACAACACCGACTGAGGGTTAAAGTTAGGCATTTTGACACTATCCATACAAAATGATACAAAGTATCTACACTGCATGCAGATACATCGGAACATGGATATGTCTTTGGCTATCGACTGCGTGGAACCTGTTGTGTTGAAGATATCGACGTAAGTTTGATAAAGATCCCAGTATAGTTATACTGGATGAAATCATTCGACAAAACACGTTCCACGCTTTCGGTAGGGATAAGACATATCCATGTACCGATGTATCTGTATGCAGTGTACACTGTGCAAAATTTTCGGATAATTTGTTATACGAAAACTCGTATTAGAGCCTCTTATAACATTTTTTATATTAAATATGATAAATCACAGAGAATCGGCATGTTTTAAACCAAATGCAGTTTCAATTGTATATATTTATAAAATTAATGCAGTATTTTAAATGCCAATTAGCTTAGAATCTATATATGAAAAGTATCAACAGATAATTCTAAACAGTAACTATATTCATTTTAAAAAACAATATATAAACATACTTTTTATCAGGAAATAAGATAAATTTTATTTCACGATCATATTGACTTCGAAACAACCCCGTATAAAATAAATATTGCAAGCCGGAATTTATACGGCTTGGAGATAAATCGTATACTATCCAAGTATAATTCAAACGATCTTCGTATAAATTGTATATCTTATTCGTATTGATTAAGAATTCACTTATCCGTAAAATAACGGGATTACTGTTGGGGTTTTTTAGTCAATTTTCGTTTAGTGCTTGCCCTATTTGCCATTCGCATTTGGGTGTTTCATAAGTGGAAGTTACAAAAGCAATAATGTTCCCTGGGCTTTTCATCCAATTTATGTTGAAAAATACAGTGAAATTAGTGAAAGTGTTAAAATCAACAAATTTATGTAGCATGGAGCTATTGTCATACGAGGACTTTGTATTCTGTGGTAAGTAATCTAGCATTGATTAATAAAATATAGTAATTCCCGTTCCTGTACGCGTCTAACCAAAGAATTGAGCCTGGCGGATTTTAATAATAGATCTCCGATATTTCTCAATCACAAAAATAAAAATATTAATTTTTATCACAGAATTCAGGTTTAATTCTTCGGTGTTTTTTTTATGCTCGTTAATTATAGACCTTGCAGTCAAAACTGAGATTTAGGTGCCACCATACACTATCGAACTCGATCTCGAACATGGTACAAGTGGACCGGTTTTCTTCACGTTTATGTGAAGTGTGTGTGTGTGTGGCTTGAGCTATTCAGTGGACATTTGTACCAGGTTCATGTTCGAGTTCGACGGTGTATGGTGACACTTAGACCACGTACATTGAGCGTTTTCTCGGCCGATCGACAGGGCGATTATGTAATTGCGAAATTAGTGTATGTTTATATGATTTTTTTTAAAGTCCCATATAATTTTGATTGATCGATATTTTGTGACGATCATTGCTCAGTGTATGTGGCCTAACAAATTATGCCTAGTACTAACCGCTTCTGTTCGTGCGAAATTTCATACAAATACAGTCAACAGGACGAAACTATTTGCATGAAATTTCGCACAAAAATACTAGGCATTAATATGTTAAATAGCGGAATCTCAAGCTATTGATGTGACTCTCGTCGATGGCAGGAAAACTTTCCGGCAAAATACACTCTATTTTTCTTTTCAATATTTCCAAACCCAAAGCCTCTTATGCCTGATGGATATTTTCAAAAATTCCAGCTATTTCAAATTTTGATTTAAAATTTGAGGATTTTGATGGGTTTGCTACAGTAAACGACGCTGTTATCAATCCGGAAGTATTCCTGGAGTATGTGGAATGTTTCTGCCACCATCCGTCCTTTCTTTTAATTATAAAAACAAAAAAATTTTTGGACATCTCTGAAAGTACAAGCGAAATCAGGTCAAATGAGGGAACGTCTGAACGCGGACTTTTAAAACGATGTAACGCAGAAATTGGCTTAAATCTGATCGTTACAAGTGAATTAAATTCTTTTCACGCATTACAAAACTATCAATTAAAAATATATTCCAAATTTTAGTCGCTCAAAACCTACTTGCAACAAAAAATGGGACTTAATTTTTTGACAACCTATGAAAGAACCAACTTTTTGTCAGATACTTCACGGCGAAAGATTGTGGCACTGATAGCCTCTTATGCTGAAGAAAATTTCGGTTTTCATCCTTCAAAGAACGAACAAATGGCTGTTGCAACAGCATGTCTAAAGCTATTTCCTTGCTTGAAGGCAGAGTCGGAGAACGAATGCGTAATAAAATATATTTCTTATTTAACGTAAAATTTGTTTTAGTAGCCTAATTTATTTATAGGAATTGTTGGTTAACTCAAACGAAACAGGTTTTCTTCAAATTAAACTAAAAAATGACAGGGTAAAAAAGAAGAAAATGGAACTCGAGTTTGAGCCCGACGAAAACGTATTAGCTACCGATAATCCGCCTGATATCAAAATAATCCTGAATGATTTGGAGGTGATTGCGAATGCTATTTTGCCTGACCAGTTAGAACTGGTAAAATCGAAATTGCAAACAACAAAGAAATATCGGAAGGAAGTACTATTCACTAGAAATGATTTTGATATATATGAAAACTGCAAATATATTTTCATATCTCCGGAACTGGTATAGCAAATATTTAATGCATAATACACAACGCAATACACATTCTCATTTCAGATTTTATTTGAATTCGATTTATTTTTTAAATGCGGTAAAGTGTTATCTACCGAGTGGACCAATTTCCAAGAGCAGGTCATTGAGGCCGTTAAAATAGCGGGAAAACCTATTCTCTACACTGAACTCGACAGACACACTGGTAAGTCTAAAAGTATTTTTGGGTATGATCCTCATAGTTTAAAAAAAATGAATATTGTTCCAGACTGGGATATCACCACGACGTCGGTTTTAAATTTTCTACGCCTCCTACCACCTTCACCAACAGGACGTTCAAAGCAATCTAGGCTCAGCGATGAACAAGCAATTCATAGATTGCTTGTGTTTTGCAAAGTACCTATAATAGCCATAATTTTTATCTGAAAATACAATTACACTTAATACGTTTTTCTTCTTATAGACTGGTCTCACCAACGAGGAATATTTATCGAGAGCTGAAGCAAGACCGCCGTTCATCATAGCCACCGGTGGATCCAAATCAGACATCGCGCAGTTCCTATTGGTCTTAGATTGTAAATTGATATCATTACCAAACACCTATACATTCCTGGACGCCTTAGATCTAGTTTTCAAACTTCATTATATTTTTTCTATAAAATACGATTCCAATCTCAGATTATTTTTTAACTTCTTTGAAAAGTATATTTACGGATTCAATGTCAATGTAGGGACTACGGTTTTAGCCGTGTATAATAGATTAATTCAATTGAGAAGTACAATGTAACCTAACAAAAAATATTATTAACAAATTTCTTGAAATTTGAAACTTTAGAGTATCAGCACTCAACATTATTTCAATATGAGTTTTTTTTGCTTTATTTGTAAAAAACGTTCACATTTAGCATCAGCAGTTATATCACATTTAAAATTAATTCATTCACTAAAAGAATCGAAACTTTTATTACTGTATTGCATTGTAAATGAAAACTGTAATTCTACTTTTCTGGCTTGAGACGACATGTAACAAAGTGCTCTCAAACAAAGATTCGTATTTGTCGGAAAAGTGATGATAGTCCCATAGTCAATCAAAGCAAATTTTCATTCCAGACTCATATTTTACCTAATAATTCTATTGAATCACCAAATAGTAATGCAGATAACATTGAAGATAGATTTAAAAACTTAGCGTGCCTATCGAATTTCGTCGCCCAACTAAATAGTTTAGGTCTGCCTGAAAGAACGATATCGAAAATACTTAATTCTACTTCGAGCTTAGTTGAAGAAATTTTTAATTCTTTGAAATGTGTACTGAATGATCCTAATTTGAATTACGAAAGAAGGCTAGAAAATTTAGATATTATACAGAGTTTGTACAAGTTAAAATTTGAAGGGGTCGCTTCTACTTATATGCGCAGAAAAGTAGTACAGAAATGTTCTTATTATGTACAACCAGTAGCGCTACCTATCAAGGAAAGATGGGAAACACGTTTGTGCAAGAAATCAAAGAAGTTTAGAAGATGTCTTGTACAAGACACATTTCAGTACATTCCTATTTTGTCTACTATTAAAGCTTTATTTCAAAATAAAGATTTTGTTAAATGTCTTAGTTCTGATTCTGAAGCCACGAATGAACTGAAAACCTTCAACGATGGTCAAAACTATAAAGAGAGTAATTTTTTCATTAATCATCCATTTGCCATTCAAATACAATTGTTTTACGATGACTTTGAATGCACGAACCCATTAGGTAGCAAGAAAACTATCCATAAAATGGGGGGTATTTATTTTACTATTAGAAATCTGCCTCCAAGTCAACTCTCACATATCGAAAATATTCATTTGGTAGCTTTATTTAATGTAAATGTAAATGACCTCAAAGAAACGCTTGCATATAATTTAGTTTTAAGGCCGCTAGTAAACGATATTAAAAACTTAGAATTGGAAGGAATTGATACTGATAGTGGTCACATATTTGGTACGTTAACTAGTGTTGTACACGATAATCTAGGAGCCAATCTTATACTTGGATTTTCAAGTTCTTTCAGTGCCTTTTATTACTGTCGTTTTTGTGAGCTAAAGAAAGATGAAATTCAAACAACTTTTGCTCAAAGGGATGACAAAATGCGATCTCAGGATACACTTAGAAATGATTTCGATCGTAAGTTTGAAAAATCAAATAATGGGGTAAAATACCTATACTTATCAATTTTAAATTAAATAAATTCTTACGATAGCGCTACCAATTGCACCGTTGACCCTATGCATGATCTACTAGAAGGAATTATCCCGTTTGTAATATTGCTGTTATTTAATTCTTTAATTGAATCTAAGCTTACTACACTTGATGGAATAAACAAAAGAATTCATGCCTTCAATTATGGCAAACAATTTCGAAAAAATTTACCTACAGCCGCTGTGAAGAAAGAATCGTTGGGCTTGTCTGCATCTGAAACTTGGTGTCTTGCGATCCATTTGCCGTTCATTTTCGGTGATCTCGTTCCACCTCAATTAGAATCTAAGTGGGAGGGAGTGGTAACTGCTCTTCAGATACTCCAGATTAGCTTTTGTAAATCCTTACATGCTAACTCTATCAAAAACCTCGAGATTCTTATCGAGCGGCATTTAAGGATCATAGTTAATGAGTTCAAAGTATCGTTACTACCTAAACATCATATTCTTACTCACTACCCACATGTAAAATATTAAAAAAAATGGGACCAACTAGTCAATACTCCACAATGAGATATGAAGCCAAGCATCAATATTTCAAAAACATGAGCAGAACATTAAAGAATTATAATAATTTACCACAACTTTTAAGTATTAGACATCAAGAAAGGTTCGCATCCGTCTGGTCAAAGTATAATATGGGCAACACTAAATATTTTGGAAAATGTCATCCGCCAGATGAAAACTTTCTTTTAGAAAATAAAGAGCTCTTAAAATCAGTCTGTGCAGATATTGAAAAGATTGAGCTTGCTGATTCGCTTGACTACTATGGCTATTTTCACCCAACATCACTTCTCCGTACAGTAATAAATATGTTTTCAAACGATATAACTTGTCTAAAAATAGTTTATATCTTAAAAATTGAAAATGATGCGTTTTTCTTATGTAAAAAATATTCAAATATTGAATTTAATTCTTTTCATTGCGCTTATGAATTAAAAGACACAATGAATGCAGAGCTAATACATTTAAGTTTATCTGAAGCTAGAACATATTGTGTTGCATCTGAAGCATGTTCACGGAAAGACGAAAAAACATATATCTTATGTAAATACTTTAATTAAAAATATATTAATAAAGAATATGAAATATAAACAGGCTTTTATTTTCAATACTTATTTATTTAAAGCTTTTTTTTCTAGAAACAAACGCGCATTTTAAAAGCGTATAGCTTTGATAAAACGTTGAATATACTATATTTTATAAAATTTATACATGAAAGAATACTTTATAAAATAGACTTTCCGTATAGAATTTATATACCGGGAATTATAAATTTTTAAACCAATCCTGTATCAACTTTATAAGTTAAGGAGCTAATTATTTTTATATGAGTGTAAATATGAGTTCCATAAGCACAAGAATAAAACGAGTTTATACAACAATGCTTTAAAATCTAATATGGTTTCTGTTCGAAATTTATAACCACAGAACTTATTAAATTGATAGAAAAGATTTATGGACTTATATGTATAGGCAAATTTAGTTAGATTTACTCCAAAATTTTGCACAGTGTAGATACTTTGTATCATTTTCAAGACATAAAATAAAATAAATAACTGGCGCAACAGTCCAATTTGAACCCCGGCCTCGAGATGAGTTAGCATCATCTCATTTTCTAGATCGTGACGGTTTTTTTGTGCAGAGGTATGTGATCAGCAACACGCTCAACCGAGTTATTTACCCCATAATGGGTACTCATTTAACAGCTGAGTGGGCTCATAGTCCGACACGTAAATCCCCGGAATCGAACCGGGGCCCAGTGCGTTGAAGGCGAACGTGCTAACCGTTGCGCCATCTGGACTACAGACATTTCGTGTGACGGACAGATTTTTAGGATGACCCCCAGCTATAAGACATATCCATGTCAAAAAAAACTGCAGGAGAGGCTCATCGAATGCCTCAGATACTTACGGTAAGGTTGCTCTGAGTGACAGAATATGTCGTGAGTGGTTTCAACGTTTTAAAAGTGGCGATTTCAATGTCGAGGATAAGCATGGTGGTGGGAGAGAAAAAAATTTCAAAGACGACGAATTGGAAGCACTGCTCAATGAAGATTCGTGCCAAAGGCAAGACAAATTAGCTGAATCATTGCGGTGACTCAGCAAGCCATCTCGAAACGCCTGAAGGCCATGGGTATGATTCAGAAACAAGGAAATTGGGTTCCGTACGAGTTAAAACTGAGAGATATTGAACGGCAATTATTTGCATGCGAACAACTGCTTCAAAGGCGGAATCGGAAGGGATTTCTACATCGCATCGTAACCGGCGACGAAAAATGGGTCCGTTACGATAATCCCAAGCGCAGAAAGTCATGAAGAATGCCCGGACATGATTCAACGTCGACGGCAAAACCGAATATTCACGACGCCAAGGTTATGCTTAACATTTGGTAGGACCAGCTCGGTGTGATATACTACGAGGTACTGAAACCGAATGGAAATATCACAGGAGATCGGTACCGAACGTAATTGATGTGTTTAAGTGGAGCATTAAAGGAAAAACGACCACAGTTTCAAGAGAGATACGATAATGCTCGGCCACACGTCGCAAAAGTGGTCAAGACATACTTGGAAACCCTGAAATGGGAAATCTTACCCCATCCACCGTACTCCCGAGACATCGCTCCTTCCGACTACCATCTGTTCCGCTCCATGGTGCACGGCCTGGCTGATCAGAATTTTCGTTCGTACGAGGCTACGAGGAAGTCGAAAAATGAATACAATCATGGATCGCGTCGAAAGACGCCTCCTTTTTCCGAGATGGAATCCGAAAATTGCCGGAGAGATGGGCGAAAGTTGTCGCTAGCGATGGGCAGTATTTTGAATAATACATCTGTAAATAATTTTTGACAATTAAGCTTTTAATTCCACACTACACTTGTCACTTTCACTGATAAAGAACTCATTTAAATGATGTTTATTAAGTTGGAGCAGTACCTCGATTTTTTAAACGTCCGCCGTCGCATTAAATAAACGATCCGATAAATCAAACTGATATTTTCATCCGAATTTGTAATTTATTTTCACCAAATGTGTGGTGAGTTTAGATCGAAATAATCTGGGTGCGTAATCTGCTGCAGATGAAGCTACGCCAGATAAGTTAATCTGCTGTTTAGTCTAGCCCAGATTAAATGATCTGAGCCCAGATGAAGTAATCTGGGTAAACGTAATATTAGACGGGATACCTCATTAATTAATAGCTAATGCGCATTTCGGGCACCAGTTTTGTTTCTCTTCAGTACACATAATAACCAGGCGAAGAGAACTTCGACGATGAAAGGATTTTAATTTTAGATAATGTTTAAAGAAACTTTCTGCCAATCGATTACCCCGGAAAATTAACCAAACTTTCAAATGAAGTTTCATTTGAAAGATTTCCTTATAATGGGTCATAAAACTGCATTTGCCCATAGTTTTGATTGTAACAAGTACAGAATGATCCCCCATGATTCCATATACATACATAGGTGTCTGAAAATAGAGCGTCGTGTGTATAATCGAACGCTAATGCATAAAACTACATAATGTATTCACTGAATACATTACGGGGACTTTTATTTATTGACTTGGACGCATGCTATAATAAGTTTTCAATAAAATGTGCTAAGTTCATTCCGCTTATTTCTAGTCTATTTTTGTTCAAATGTTGTCGACCGATTTTAGGGGAATCGGAAATTCCAGCAAAATAGGAAGATACAATTAAGAAACGGATTTTACGTAAATAAACGCCTGAAATCAATAGTACGTTATATTCAGTTGTCCTTTTGATTTTTTTTTTCGTATTGATTTTATTCGATCAACGAAAATATCGAAGAAATGATAGCGTATTATATTACGATTATTGTACCATGGGAGTATACTGGGTACGATTCGTCATCTGTTAAAAGCTTGGATAGAACGTAATTTTATGTATGAAGCGGTTTATAGGGTAAGGGGTTTTCCACTTTATACTAAATCAATTTAAAAATTGATTAACAAAATCAATTATTGGACATTATCCCCTTCAAATTACTCGTGCTGGGAAGCTGAACATTTTCCCGCCACTTTTATCACGTGTCGCGCCATTTCGGCTGGTGAAAGGACCCTAAGAGTTCATCTGGTGAAATACTCTTAGGCTCCTCCCTTCTTGAAATTTGTTAGTTGAGTAATAATATCTCTACCTTTCAAGGGTCTTTTCAGCTCTAGAAATATCAAAATGTCTTCAGGGGTCAAGCCTGGTGAATATGGTAAGTATAACACTCACCCACTTGGTAGCTTTTATTATCACGTAGCGCGTGTGTAGATCTTCGGTTTCTTGAAATAAATCCAAGTGATCTCATTGTCAGTGACGGATCTAGAAATCGAGTTCGGAGGGCGCCCGATTTTGTTCGTTACCTGGAGAGCTAGGGGTATGTCCCCACTTGTTCAACTTTCCTTTCTCCAGAAGCACGGAGAGAAGTATGTTATGATGAACGTACAAAACTGTGAGGCATAAGGGTAGGTATAAGGATTGCTGTGTTCGTTCATTCTATTGCCATCCGGGAGTTATCACTCGATGAACTAATCATTAAACCGGACAGAACTTGCAATAAAACAATGGAGTTTGCCATCATTCACATGGCGTACGCTCCAACTATGCAATGTCCAATGATGACCCAGCAGCTATGAAAGGTTGCCTTTTCAGCGACAAGAGTTCAGTGGTACGACTATCTTCGAATTTGAACGTAATCATAATCGCCGATTTCTACTGAATTTGTCAACAGAAGTGCAACTACGTGATTATCTTCAGGTTAACGAAATACTTGTCAAGCGCATATTTGGTTGAAATGTAGTCAGTCGTTGCCGAAATATTTGGGTTCCTTAGAATAGCAGCGTGTCCACAAACCGAAGTAAACCACTGGCCAGCATCGTAGAGTCAAATGACCGTATTTACCATCTATTCACCAAAAATACCAAGAAGTATCAGGTTAAACAGCAGGTTTAAGATCAATGCAGGCCAATCTTGCATCTTTTCCAGCACGATTATTACCACCGAATTCCAGAGAAAAGGATAGAGCACTCCATCTTGCTGGGTATCCCTGCACACAAGTCTTCGTTTAGACGATGTCCCCATACAAGCGCACGAACAACAGCACCATAAGCTTCATAAAGCAGTGTAGAGGAACGCGTAGCGAAAAGAAATGTACCGTTGTTAATTTAAGGTTTTTATACCTTAGACTTATAGGATATATTGTTTTTGTCACGACGAAAATATGTAACACGTTAAAGGAGGCTCCGGGGGTATAGCAATGTTCATATATAAATGATCAGGGTCACCTCCTGACTCGATTTAGCCATGTCTGTCTGTCCGTATGTCTGTGTGTCCGTCTGTCCGTCTTACTGTCCGTCTGTCTGTCTGTTTGTCTGCCCGTTCGCACGATAACTTTCGGTAGAATGAAGCTAGAGCCTTGAAATTTTGGTCAAATCTTAGCAGTATGACCTATGTAATGAGTGGGGGAAACGTCAGTCGAAAAGGACTGTAGTGAGGGGCTGGCTTGATTGACCGTGTAAGTCGAAGGGCGTTAAGCCGACGATGCCATCAACAAGTGGAAGAGCGGCATGTGCTGGTTGTAGCTCGTTTCGGTGATGATGGGGGAAGGTTCTTTCCACTTCTTGCCCTCTGAGGTCCCATTACAAAAAAAAATCACATGCCTAAGGACAACAGAACAAAAAAAAATACTAGTGAGTATAAAGAAAACCGGCGGGGAAGAAATAGGAAAGGAAATTACGGCTGAGATCTGCCAATTAGTCCACCTCATGCACAATATACCCCTGATGGTAAGGGTATGGGCCTCATTACCCTTCCTACGACCTTATTAGGCCCCTTGGCCACACGATTCTGGAGCCTCCCATTATTTAAACTCTCCGCTAGTTACTCACATTTTAACCTGAAATGGCAAGGGTCTCGGAAGGAAAGAAGTATGATGCAATTAGGCCATCATGGGCAATTTATTAAGCATTTTTTTCTTAGCAAAATACCCGGGTGATAACTGACAGATTAGTTAACGAACGGCGCCAAAACTTTTACCTACAGTAGCAACAAGCAAAACCATTAAACAAAATTGGATCTAATTGATTAAGAATTAAATATAGTTTTTTTTTCTATATAATATAGGACTTACCCCTCAAACTCCGTAACGGCCGTTTCGGTGAACGAGGCTGCAAAGTAAATTTAAAATAGATAACACTACACTACGGCGCAAAACAAAAATACAATCGCAATAAGGATCTTATCACCCGGTACGCGTTACAAAAATGATTACCACTATCACAAAAAAAACAAGATGAAGGAAATAAGTTATCGTGGCAACCTCTGATGAGTCTCCCTTCTGAGTTGCTGGTAATCAAATATAGAATCAAATTTGCCACTGTCGAATCAGAATACAGGCGGCCAAGGCCCGACGTCGGGCTGTCGCGCCACGATGATGATGATGATCAGAATACAATAAAAAAATAGTTTTATAACTTCTTGTCTACTTTTCGCGATTTGGTGCTGGTACTGGGAGTTCTTGCTTCGGCGGTTAATGAACGCGCTGCTGGGAAGAATGTTGGCGCGGCGATATGCGACGATAATGATGGTGATGAACTCGTCGAAGTCTTATTTGTAGAGTTGTCGTTGTTAGTGCTTACCACTTGAAGCAATCTAACACCTGTCGCATCAAATAAAGGACGAAATAGCACTCAAGGACGACGAGACGTGAATGACAAGAGTTTTCGCTACTGTTGACCGTACTAATCTGTTTGAGGGACTTTCAAATCACATGTCACGTGTTGAATTTAATATCGAAAATTCCGAGCTTCCTGATTATAACTTTCGTCTATCACACACAAATTTGGAGTCAACACAAGTACGAGTATCTACTATTGTACTTTCCAATTTCAATTAATTTAATGGAATTGCGGTTTCGAGAAATTGGGTTAGAGATACTTTTTCCTTATTATGCGAAATTGAACAACGGCTTAACTCAACGGCAACGCCAGGTGCTTGTAGTGCACTCCTAATCTCATCCCTTCTTTCTCGGGTCTCGATTCCGACCTCGGCGACAGTCCAAATCCGACTCCCCGTTTTTTCTCCTCAGTCTACCTCCCATCCCAAGAACATCTACAACCATCTTCCCTTCATCCTCCTAGTCTATGGGTGGCTTCCCGCCAAAATTAATTTTAGGTCTAATACATACATATGTACTACCAAAGAAAAAATATTATTTCCTTTTCAGCATACATACCAGCAAACAATAGAAAAAATATCACTTTAGATTCTATAAAGTATATGTAGGAAAAGGTACGCTGGATAGTCCTATTAAAAACTGCTCTTCGTATTTGCATTCAAACGCACACAGTCAATACTATATGCATACGAATAAAGATTTATATTGGAGTTATCAAGGTGCGTATATTCGATAGCGGCAAACGTTGACAACATAACAATGCGCTTGCAATACATTGCAATAGCGGGAAGACTTGCTTCGCTGTGCAAAGTGCAAGTACATGTATTGTACTACAGGCAAATGCAAAGGCAGATGAGTGTGACGTCATCATGCCAAGTACAAAATTATTTACAGGGTGTATCGTTGGAAAGTACCCAAAAAGACATAACTAAATAAATAAAAAAAATGAATTATTTTTTTTTCCCCTAGGTTTGCTACTACGCAAAAAAAAGATAAACGTTACACCACAGCTATTTTCGCAAGGCTTGCCGCGCGAAAAGGGCTGAAGTCACTGCCTGATATCCTTAGCATGAAAGACTCCAATATGTTTTCCTGCTATATCTGACAGCATGTAGCAAGAGGAACCAATTTTTTTAACGATTTTGGCTTGAATAAATTTACGATCCAGCTTCGCGCTGTAATGATCAGCAGATTTACTCAACGCAAAGTTTCTACGGTAAACCACATCGCCTGGCTGGAACTCAACCGGACGAGACCTCAGATTGTATGTGTTAGAGTTGACCTCATGCATCCGCTTAAGGTTTTTCTCCAATTCTTTTCTTATAAGCTCTATTTTATCAGCGGAAGATACGCCAGATTGTGGGTCTTGTAGCATCCCGAGTTGACGTAAAAGAGCATAACTTTGTCCATTTGTTACCATGTTTTGTCCAAACACGGCGAAATAAGGTGAAAATCCAATCGAAGAGTGAAAAGCGGATCGAAGGGCACAAGTTATTGATGATAATTTGCTATCCCAGTCTTGTTGGCTTGGATGGACATAGGCTCTAATAGCAGCCACTAGCGAGCGGTTTACACGTTCAGATGAATTACTCTGAGGAGAGTAGAGGGCTGTGAGATGATGTTTTACCCCATACGAATCCATCAGATGTTTGAACTTAGCGGACTTAAACTGGACTCCATTGTCAGATGTGATGGACTCGGGCACCCCAAACACATGAAAGAGTCTCTTTTCAACATACTCAATCAGAGGGTCTGTTGTGAATTTCTTAATGGGCTCAACAAATGGAAATTTTGATAAGTGATCTATTGCTACAATCGCTCCGATATTGCCGGATTTTGACCTGGGGTAAGGTCCTAAAAGGTCGATATATAGACGCTGAAATACGCGGTCAGGGATAATCAACTTACCCATTGGAGGTCGTAAACTCTGGTTGGGAGCTTTCGTTTCTTTACATGTTACACAGGAGGAAACGAATTCTTTAACCTGCTTGGTCATCTTCGGCCAATAATAAAAAGTGCGAAGACGTTTTAGCGTTTTACCGATTCCTCCATGTGCGCAAAGCGGATGTTCGTGGCTGCGCGCGATCAATGTATCCGTCAGCTCCTCTGGAATCCAGAGTTTCCACGACGACTCCTCTTGAGTCTCGTTCCCCGACGCGTATTCAGAGCGTCTATATATATAACCTTCTAACACCTTAAGGTCGGGGAGACGATGTTGATTGTCCTCAATAGTTTTTATCAAGGCAATATAGGATTTCGATTGGAAGTGGGGAGATTGTAAATCCACTTCGACCGAAGCCTGAATTTCTTCAACTAACTCAGCACCCTCTGCCGAGTATAGTCGAGAAAGCGTGTCTGGGACCACGTGCTGACTTCCTTTTCGGTGTTGTATTTGGAATTGAAACCCTTGTAGTTTTAGAGCCCACCTAGCTAATTTTCCGTTAAGGTCGGATTGGGACATCAACCATTTGAGGGATGCATGATCGGTGACCACAGTGAACTCATGCCCCTCAACATATGCCCTGAATTTCTTTATGGCCAGCACCGCCGCCAGACATTCCTGTTCAGAGACGGAGTAGTTTCTTTGGGCGGAGTTGAATTTTTTAGACATGAAAGCAATAGGGACTTCATTGCCATCTTCATCTGTTTGCACCAACACAGCTCCGATGCCAAACTGACTCGCATCACAATGAATTGCGAAAGGTTTCGAAAAATTCGGGCTGTGTAGCACTGGAGCAGACGTCAAGCTGTCCCTTAAGGCATTGAATGCCTTCATGCCTTCCTCAGTCCAAGAGAAACGTCCTCTGCGCAGCATGTCTGTCAACGGTGATGACACTGAGGCGAAATTGGGCACAAATCGTCTGTACCATCCGCATAACCCCAAGAACCGGCGCAGTTGCTTGACTGAGCTTGGTAGCGGAAATTCAGAAATTGCCTGTACTTTCCCCGGATCGGTTTTGATGGTGCCGTCACCAATTATATGACCCAAATATTGGACTTGCTTCATGATGAATTTGCTCTTCTCTACGTTCAAGGTCAAACCGGCCTTGCGGAAGCAAAGAGCTATTTCCTGGAGTAGCAGAATATGCTCCTCGAACGTTTCGGTAATAATCAAGAGGTCATCCAAATAGATGAAAACCTGGTAGCGCAAATGTGCTGGGATAACTCGGTCCATGAGCCTCTGCATTGTTTGAGGCGCGTTACAGAGCCCAAACGGCATGGTTACAAATTGGTATAGCGGGCGACCTGGCACGGTAAAAGCAGTCTTTTCCTTTGACACTTCATCGAGCGGTATTTGCCAGAAGGCGTCTTTTAAGTCAAGACTGGTAATAAATTTTGCTTTCGGCAGTCGACTTAGTATACCGTCGATGAGTGGCAAAGGATAGGCATCCTTGACCGTCACGCTATTCAATTTCCGAGCATCCAGACACATTCGGACCTTACCGGGCTTCACTACAAGGGTGACAGGCGAAGACCAAGGGCTGGTGGATTCCTCAATTACACCCATCGCAAGCATCCTGTCAATTTCCGCAAAGAGGAGCTTTTCGATGGCGGGAGAGACTGCAAAGTGTCTCTGCTTAATTGGCTTGCTGCCGCCGACATCGATGACGTGTTGAACAAAACCCGTACGTCCTAAGCCCTCCGCGGAAAAAGAAGGAAACATTGCGACGATTGAGTTGAGCTTCGCTTCTTGAACCGGAGTTAGATGGTGGGTATTGGCGTCAATAGCTCTTGATTCCGAAGACAGGTTCGATGAACTAAGAGAAGACACAAATAGATCGGAAGCAAGTCCGAACGAACGCACAAAATCAACACCTAGGTACAGATTCTGTGTCAGGGACGGAAATATTAACAATGGCAATTTTAAAGTTTTCCCCCGAAAAGAAATGTCAGCTAACACCCTTCCTGCTGCCAAATGAGAAGTACCATCTGCAGTTGTCAGACCAAGGTGGAATTTTTCATATGGATGCCGTTGGTCATTCAGAAATTTTTGTGCAAATTCTCCAGCTAGGCAGCTAACACTAGCACCTGTATCAATAAGGCCTGAAACCTTGTCACCAAAAAGGGTGACCTGCGCATACGGTCGAAAGTCATGTTTTGGCTGAGATGCGAGAATGGCGGAACAATATCGTCGCCGATTGTATAGCACCTTTTTCCAGAATTGTCGCATTCGAACAGTAGAACGTTTGGGTGGTTTCTTAACCAATTCCTCCGCGCTGAAAATGCGACGACGTACTGCATGGTATTCGCGCAGCCGAACATGATACGGTTTGAAGTTTTGTGGCGAAGCCGAAGGTAAAGTTGGAACTTCCGTAATTGAATTTTTCATGATGACAATACCTGATGAAGATGGTATTGAGGAAGATTGGTTCAAACGTTGGGAAAGGACCTTATTGAGCGTTGAGGAGGTAGTTGCCGATGCGGTATGAGATGGTGAGATAGACGGTAATAATGAATTATCATGGGTTACAGTTGATGAAAGAGGCAAGGCAGTGGATTCCTGTGAGTTTTCGTTCACACGATCAGGAATAAAAAAATCGACAGATGAAGGACAAGCTCTTGATTTTTGTGTAAGTGGAATGAGGCGTTCGTCAGACTGATGATGTAATGTTATTGGTGGAAGAGCAAGAGATGAAGCAAGAGACGGAGATGTTATGTCACGATCGCAATCCACTGGGGTGGATGCCCCAAAAGCGGCAGGATCTATTTGCGATTTAAAGGAGCAAGGTGTTTCGCTCTCTCGTTTTTTTGAACCTTGTTACATGTTTGACACTGGGGTTTATAAGTGTCTGGCGCACCACAGCCATAGCAGAATATGGTGCGGCGTTCCGACATGCACACGTCAAATCTATGACCTACTTGCTGGCAATTCCAACACTTGATTTCGCGTGACAAAGCCGCTATTTCAACTTCGGTAGAAATAGGATCCTCTTTCGCTTCTGCAAGTTCAGACACATCTCTCCTATATCCCATATGAGGTGTCCTAGCTGATATTCGATTAGGTGCTTCGCTTTCGAGATTCTCACGCTGATAAACGTAAGCTTTTAAGTCGCGAATCGTATTGATGGGGAAATGGACAAGTTGGCAGCGCAGCTCCCAACGCAGGTTTTCTTTTAGTATTTCCAACAATTCCCATTCTGCAAATGGCCGTTCAAGACGGTCGACCAATTTCATGGCACCGTCGTAGTATGAGTCAAAAGACTCACGGGGCCCTTGTGTTCTATTACGAAGTTGCTTGATGATTTGGAAGTCTGATAGGCGCTCCAGAAACTGATCTCGGAGCGCTTCGCAAAAAGAGGGCCAATCAAGTCTGACTACACTCCGATGGTACCTCCAAAACCAGTCGGCCGCCTTGCCCGTCAAGAGCAGATGGAGGTGTCCGATCACGGCTTCAACGTCACTTCCCAGCGTGCTGTTTGCTAGTACCCGAACTTGGTAAAGGAATTTCTCTACAGGTAAATACGGATCTTCCCCACTGAACTTTAAACGCCACCCCGAAATAATTTTCCCAGCTCGCTCGGAATTATACGTTGACGTATTGACAAGCCGATGCGGATCGCCACGTATCGAGCGAAAAGGCATATTTGGATAATTCGGGGTTTGAGCATTTTCAAGCTCAGAAAATCTATCATGGAAGTGATCCGAATACGTAGGCCTATCTAGTTGTTGATACCGTGAGTATTGTTGTCGCTGAATTTGTTGTTGTGGACGAGAATATTGTTGAGGGTCAGGAAGGCGTTGTTGGGGTTGGGAATATCCTTGAGGCTGTGTAAGTGGTGGTTGCCGTTGAGAACATTGTTGAGGCGGTAGAGATGGTTGCTGTGAATTTAGCCCCAATCCTCTTAACTGTTCGCGCAATATTTCTCCCACAATGTCCCTAATTTGCCCTCGCAAGTTATTATCGGGATCAATCACAGGAGATTGGCCCCTATTTTGCAGACCAGCCCTATGCCTATTGTCGCGTGAACGAAACATGTTTTGTGTGCTATTTGTCCGGGAACTCGAATGAGATCGTGTAAGCTCCCTGATTTCCGTGTCTAAGTCAATTTCCCGTGCAGGTGCTGTAGGCTGCTCCCTTTCGTGGAATGCCTCTAATATTGAGCGGTTTAAAACTCGCTGTGTTACAGGGGGCGTTAGTGATGAAGGATGTTTTAAATGGGAAGCTAACTTTTCTGTAGGCCGCGGCTCTACAATAGGTTCCCGAGGATTGGCGGCACATTGTTCAATTTCACTATTCTCCAATGCCAAATCGGATTGTAACCTAGCTTGTAAACGGGTAACAGGCTTAGAAAACTTAGAAATAGCACCCGTATTTGAGGCTTTGTTACCAAATTTTGACGTTTCGGGTTCCTTACTTAAAGGTAACGCGATTAATTGACCAGGACTGCAATTCCGTCGACAAAGTGGACATGTAATTTCCGTCTCCAGCCATGCTATAATACATGATTTATGGAAAGCATGTGTACATTCTGTCATCACCGCAGTATCTGTGATGACAAAATCGGTTCGACATATAGTGCAACGCGTAATATCCTCATCTTCTACATCGAGGAGATTTTCAGTGCTTCGACGGACTGGCATTTTAACGTGACTCTAAATATATAATGTAAAACTAAATATATATACAAACTAGAAACGTAAACTTGACAACAACTCCAATTAACGAAAATCGTTTATCGAATGATTACGTACACTTAAGAATAAGATATATTATCTCTAACAATTTTTCCTTTTTCTTTTCTTTTCGAATTTCGAATTAACTTCTTCCTTCCGAAAACCCTTTCCCTTCCAGGCTAATGAGAAACAAGCAGTGCAAAGTCACATCTGCTTTGCGAGAAAGTACAACAAAATGTGAATGAAAAAGCAAAAAAAAATATGTGCATGAGGTAGCCTTAGGTGGACGATTCAGGTTACTCAGAAAAGACAAATGAAAGAGAATCAGAAAGACGGAATTGGCAAAAGATTACAGAGTACATCCATGAGTCGGGCAATAATCTACAGCAGAACCTCTCAGGACACTGGAAGCGCAACACAGCACTAAACAATGTAATTCACTGAAAAAAACTCTTACCAACATCATATTCCTTCCCATGAATATACTCTGAAATATTGAAAGCAAAGTTATTAAAATGTCAGTGAATTGAAGGATGATTCTTCCAAACAGAAAGGTAACGAAACAGACATTCATGCAACTCAGACTATTTTCTCAAGAATCTCAAGTCAATAGTAATTCCAGAGCTTTATGAAAGTTATTCGATACGTGAACAAATTAGACTGTTCACAGGACAACACAACGTAAGAACCAACCTGTAAATCTGAAACTACTGGAGGAACACAGATCCTACAAGAAAAATCCTGTCACACAAACATCTAAGTTACAGCTTAGAGAAGTGAGGAGATGTGTTATGAGTCAATATCCCCTCAGATGTCAGAACTCGCTATTAAGTCTGTAGCTTGATCGGAGTGGATACGAAAAAGGTGCGAACCCAAAATATTGCCTTATTCGTTATGAATAAGATAACTTTGGGCCCCACGTTGGGCGCCATTTATGTAATGAGTGGGGGAAACGTCAGTCGAAAAGGACTGTAGTGAGGGGCTGGCTTGATTGACCGTGTAAGTCGAAGGGCGTTAAGCCGACGATGCCATCAACAAGTGGAAGAGCGGCATGTGCTGGTTGTAGCTCGTTTCGGTGATGATGGGGGAAGGTTCTTTCCACTTCTTGCCCTCTGAGGTCCCATTACAAAAAAAAATCACATGCCTAAGGACAACAGAACAAAAAAAAATACTAGTGAGTATAAAGAAAACCGGCGGGGAAGAAATAGGAAAGGAAATTACGGCTGAGATCTGCCAATTAGTCCACCTCATGCACAATATACCCCTGATGGTAAGGGTATGGGCCTCATTACCCTTCCTACGACCTTATTAGGCCCCTTGGCCACACGATTCTGGAGCCTCCCATTATTTAAACTCTCCGCTAGTTACTCACATTTTAACCTGAAATGGCAAGGGTCTCGGAAGGAAAGAAGTATGATGCAATTAGGCCATCATGGGCAATTTATTAAGCATTTTTTTCTTAGCAAAATACCCGGGTGATAACTGACAGATTAGTTAACGAACGGCGCCAAAACTTTTACCTACAGTAGCAACAAGCAAAACCATTAAACAAAATTGGATCTAATTGATTAAGAATTAAATATAGTTTTTTTTTCTATATAATATAGGACTTACCCCTCAAACTCCGTAACGGCCGTTTCGGTGAACGAGGCTGCAAAGTAAATTTAAAATAGATAACACTACACTACGGCGCAAAACAAAAATACAATCGCAATAAGGATCTTATCACCCGGTACGCGTTACAAAAATGATTACCACTATCACAAAAAAAACAAGATGAAGGAAATAAGTTATCGTGGCAACCTCTGATGAGTCTCCCTTCTGAGTTGCTGGTAATCAAATATAGAATCAAATTTGCCACTGTCGAATCAGAATACAGGCGGCCAAGGCCCGACGTCGGGCTGTCGCGCCACGATGATGATGATGATCAGAATACAATAAAAAAATAGTTTTATAACTTCTTGTCTACTTTTCGCGATTTGGTGCTGGTACTGGGAGTTCTTGCTTCGGCGGTTAATGAACGCGCTGCTGGGAAGAATGTTGGCGCGGCGATATGCGACGATAATGATGGTGATGAACTCGTCGAAGTCTTATTTGTAGAGTTGTCGTTGTTAGTGCTTACCACTTGAAGCAATCTAACACCTGTCGCATCAAATAAAGGACGAAATAGCACTCAAGGACGACGAGACGTGAATGACAAGAGTTTTCGCTACTGTTGACCGTACTAATCTGTTTGAGGGACTTTCAAATCACATGTCACGTGTTGAATTTAATATCGAAAATTCCGAGCTTCCTGATTATAACTTTCGTCTATCACACACAAATTTGGAGTCAACACAAGTACGAGTATCTACTATTGTACTTTCCAATTTCAATTAATTTAATGGAATTGCGGTTTCGAGAAATTGGGTTAGAGATACTTTTTCCTTATTATGCGAAATTGAACAACGGCTTAACTCAACGGCAACGCCAGGTGCTTGTAGTGCACTCCTAATCTCATCCCTTCTTTCTCGGGTCTCGATTCCGACCTCGGCGACAGTCCAAATCCGACTCCCCGTTTTTTCTCCTCAGTCTACCTCCCATCCCAAGAACATCTACAACCATCTTCCCTTCATCCTCCTAGTCTATGGGTGGCTTCCCGCCAAAATTAATTTTAGGTCTAATACATACATATGTACTACCAAAGAAAAAATATTATTTCCTTTTCAGCATACATACCAGCAAACAATAGAAAAAATATCACTTTAGATTCTATAAAGTATATGTAGGAAAAGGTACGCTGGATAGTCCTATTAAAAACTGCTCTTCGTATTTGCATTCAAACGCACACAGTCAATACTATATGCATACGAATAAAGATTTATATTGGAGTTATCAAGGTGCGTATATTCGATAGCGGCAAACGTTGACAACATAACAATGCGCTTGCAATACATTGCAATAGCGGGAAGACTTGCTTCGCTGTGCAAAGTGCAAGTACATGTATTGTACTACAGGCAAATGCAAAGGCAGATGAGTGTGACGTCATCATGCCAAGTACAAAATTATTTACAGGGTGTATCGTTGGAAAGTACCCAAAAAGACATAACTAAATAAATAAAAAAAATGAATTATTTTTTTTTCCCCTAGGTTTGCTACTACGCAAAAAAAAGATAAACGTTACACCTAGTTGGATGGTATTAAAAATGGGCATGGTCAGGCCAATAGAACGCCTCCCAACTAACAAACTCTCAAGAGTTAAAGTCTAATCGCTTACAAAAAGCTCCCATAAGACTTTAGTAAAACTCTGCGACACTCTCGTAACGTAACCCTTGGGACAAAACTTAAATTCACTCTCGTAGCACCATTCTGATGAGAGTTTAACTCCACTAGAATTAAGGAAACTTTCACTCCTCTAATAGGAACATCGCTGCAATCTTATTAAGCCTTTTTTTAAAAGACTTAATCTCTAGTTAAGTTAAACTCTCATAGATGGCCCCTTATAAGAGCTCGAGTGTAAAATTATTTCACATGATACTCTTATATGATTCATAATACTAGATCACTCATGCAGAGAGTATTATGAGCCCAATGAATATTATTAACTCCCATAAGTAGCCCGCAGTAGGAACTCGAGGAGCTTGAGTGTAAAATTGCTTATCGTAATACCCTTCTGAGACCCAAAATACTAGATCACTCATGCGGAGAATATTATTATTGAGTAAACGTCATTGTAGTTGACATTTCGACAGCTACTGCATGTAAACAAGTGACATTGCTCTCCGCGAAAAGTCGACGAACACGATGAATAGTATGCATAAATTATTCTGGATATGTACGCCGATGATTTCCGAATATCTATTTCCCCATGAGCAACATTGAGTTTATCATGAGTTTCGTCAGCGATGCAGGGAGAAACAATAGATTGCCGTTGACTGAAATTGAAAACAAATGAGTTCAATTGACATCATGCACATCTGCCGCTGACCGTGGTTATGCCCAAAAGATAAATACGTCCGTCCGATCACATTCGACCTTTACATTCTAATGGGTGTTGAGAACGTATTTAGTAAAAAACGCATTCATATGTGCGTCCTTTGTCCTTTCTCAGAAAATGGTAAATTTTTCTTTTTTGTAAAATATCTGCTTCTATGAATTTGAAATATTGTTTTTGCGTTATGTTATGGCAATGAGAAAAAAATACAAGGTTCAAGTCCAATTATCTCATTACGTATGAGATTGTTGAGAATAAACACCTCGTCATAAAACCCTTTTTAAAACCCACTTGCATCGATGCTTGTGTGTTTCAAAAAGGGTTTTATGAAGAGGTGTTTCTCAACAATCTTTTGCTTCAATAGTTTTAAAATGCCAAATTGTATGAAAATTTTGTATCTGTGGTCTTATGATGACAAACGATTGTTATGATTAATCATTTACTATGTTATGTGTCGGTTTTGATAACAAGATCCGAACTCTGAGAAAAAGAGTTTATTCCTTACAAAGAGATTTTCATTATCTTTAAAAGACTGACACTTTCATAATCCGATCTTTAGTTTCATAATATTCTCATAAGAAGAATTGATCTATTGATGTCATTGGAACAGTAGCGCAACCAGCATTTTGTCTTGGGATGGGCTGAGAAAACAAATAAGCGGTCACAAATAATTGTAAATAATATGCTGACGAACAGGTTCTGCGGCTGACATTCATTCCATCTTCCTTGCAAGAAAATAGGGCATAAAATTAACACAATCAGTTTCTTTATAATGTAGTACGTTTATCGAGAAACTTTAATTTGTGCGTCTACTTTGCAATAACGAAAAATTGAGAAATATGCGTTAGACAAGTTTTAGACGATCGGCGGCCCACGAGCTAATATACTTATTAACTCATCGACTCAAGAATAAATAGAGGATTTGACACAATCTAATTGTGGCTAAGTGTCACCAAACACTGTCGAACTCGAACTCGAGCACGAACCTGGTACAAATGTCCTCTGACACATACATACACTTCACATAGGTGTGAAGAAAACCGGTCCACTTGTACTAGGCTCGTGCTCGAGTTGGAGTTCGACAATGTATGGTGACACTTATGCTAGGATTACACGATTGACGATTCGCGTCAATATTTACGCTTTTTTGATGTTCAATCGATATCAATCGTGTAAAGGCACATTTTTTTACGTCAATTTACGCCAATTTGGTTGACGACTAGATTGTCCCCAATTTCCGTCAACCGAAATTTACGCGATTAGATCAATCATGTAAACGAACCTTTTAGGCACAATTTTTTTACGTTAATCTACGCCAATTGGTTTGACCCCTAGACTGTCCCCTATTTCCGTCAACCAAAATTGACGCGTTTACATCAATCATGTAAACGAACACAAGTGTCAATCGACAGATCAATTGCGTCAACCAGTGGTTGACGTCTCGAGCATCAACCACAGGCGTCAATATTAGACCAATTTTGGTGGAAAATTTACAGTTTTTACAGTTTTACGTGTTTTTCGTTTCAAACAACATGTAAGTTTTGATTATACCTACTCTTTTTTATTTAATTTTTGTGAATTTAATTTATTTATAGTTTAATAACAAACTATATTTTGTTTCTAGTGAGTTTGAACATGATAAGTGGAGATTTTTTCAAAGATAATATCGAATTTTCTAGTGCGACGATGCAGGAAAACAATGAAGCAAGTGTTTTTGTGCAACAAACAACACAACCAAAAGTGAATAAAGCAAAGCCCAAAGCAAATCCGAAAGTCACAATTTCATGGTCGCCTGAGGATGTGCGTCTTCTGATCACCTCAGTCGGATTGCAACCGAGCATATGGGATTTTGCTTGCGCCGATCACAAAAATTTTTTTATATTATCGTATAGAAAAACTATAAACTATAACCGATTTTCACTACACAACTAAAAATAATTATTAATTAATATTAAATTAATAATTTTATTCACAAGTTTAAAATATTTTTTTTAACTATATTTATGTAGGAGTATATGCTCACGTCCGTCGTCGCAATTTTGTCTGATTGGGGAGAGTCAATAATGCGGAATTCAATTGGTTTTGGCGCAAATAAATATAAGCGTCAACCAATGATCAATTCGATTGACATAAAAAGAGTCAATCGTGTAAATGGTTCGATTGTACGGTTGGCGGTTTACCCTTTTTTTTAAATTTTGTCAATCGACATTTTGGTTGACGCTGTTAAAATTGACGTGTTTAAGTCAATCGTGTAACTCGGGGGAACAATCTATTTACGCTTCTGTCTAAAATACGCCAATCGAGCGTAAAACTATTGACGCTAGATTTACTCTTTTCCGTCAATCGTGTAATCCGAGCATTAGACTCTTCGACGCACAAATTTACCGAATGAAAACCTCTATTTGAGTCCATGTTAAACTCATGAGTTGACGAGTCCATAATGTAATCTTTTTATGCGCCAACTTCTAGTAAATTAATGAATGATTTCAGTCTTAACCATCAGTAAAATTTTACTTAAAAGAAACCGGCGAAGTGCGGCAGGATAAAAGTTACCATTTCAAGTGTATTCACTTAAAACTCAATAAAAAGTAAAAAACTAAACCCTTAAAAATCAAAAGAATGCACATAATTTTTTTTTAAAGATTTCGACGCCTTTGGACTGGACTTTCGACGCTTGCAGTCAATTCCCATTCTAGTAAATAATATTGCATTGGTGAGCCGATGAGCCCATTAGCCGGTGAGCGAATCATGAACAGATCTGTGTAGAAGCTCTGATTTAACCAAGAGTACGCATGATCTCGTTCCCCCAGCGTCTTGAGCTCATGCTAAAAGCATTGCGGACTCACCGGCTCATGGACTCACCGTGTGAAAGTAGCCTGACTTTTGAAACCAAAACAATTCTTAATTTATAGTATCTCTATCAGTAACTGTTCTATTAACAAAACTTAAAATTTCAATGTGACCAACTTGTCTAGGAACGCGGGGCGGAAAAGACAGGCATAGGTGGAAAGGGTCTGAATATAAATCTGAGGTTTGCCAATACAAATTTTGAACGGGAAACCCAAAATAACGCAGTTTGTCTTCATTAGTGTGACGAAAAGGTTCATTGCAATTTTTAACAACCATTAACCAAGAAGCTCTGAACATTTATTTTGCTATTAAAGTTTAGCAAATTTAGTGTACTTTAACACTCGCATACATATTTGAGTACCCGGGTACTCATGAGCTATAAAAAGCTAGTTTTTTCACTTTGTAATTTTTATTGTCCCCATTTTCCTAATGAGCTATCGCTATTATGTTTTACCTGGAAAAACATATCCACAAGCAATTTTGAATTTTTGTTTATACATTTTTTTTTCACTTTTTGTTGGTTGCCGGGTACTCACATTCATATTATATGGGGTTTTACCCAGAAAAATTATTCATTTATAAATTTAGCAGTTGCAATAAAAAAGTTTATACTTCAAACAATAGGTTTATGACTCTTACGTATCCTGTGTCAGGATTAGGTAAAATCCTGTCGCATACATTTTTTGAATTCGAGGGTTTCCATTCAATTTCGACTTGATCATTGAGAGTGTAAGACTGTAAAGAATTGGAAATGGATGATATTAGCCATGCTCGTTGGCAGCGTATGACAGACGAAAAACCTCACGATTACATAGGAAGTCTTGTCGATTTCGGCGATTCTGGCGACTTCCTCGGTAGTTCGGACGAGGAATTGATTCCCGAAAAACGCCTGGTTCTATGCAAACTAGTCTCTCAATTTTCAAGCTACCCAGCTGAAATTTTGCAAGAAGTATATAGGTATATATGCACGCAGTATATATATATGCACGCAGTATATATGTCGGAACCAACGGAATCGGATCACTACGTCATAAGCTACCATAGGAACGACCGGTCCAAAAGTCAGTCTTTGTGAGAAATTTTTTTTTATTTTTAAAGCTATCATTTTGAAATTGCATATTAATCAATAATTTTTGGCCCTAAATCACATCCTTGAATTCTGTTCAAATTGGACTACTCTATCGTATAGCTGTCATAGGAACGACCGTTCCAAAAACAAGTTTTTGTTAGAAAAACTTTTTTTTTTCTGAACATATCTTTACAAAATTTCACACCATTAAATTATATTTACCTCCAAACCACATTCCGAAATTTGGTTGAAATCGGCGTACTATTTCATATGCCTCTCATAGGAACAGTGAAATTCGAACAAATTTTACTACTAATTTCACAGTGGTAAATGCACCGCAGATCAAAATGAGGCTATGATAACAGGTATTAAGAGTATGATAACAGGTGTAAAACCCTTCACGCTTTGCGTGACAAAAAACAGACAAAAAACGTGAAGTTAGAAATAAAAATATCTGACCTTTAAAACTTTTTATTTAATTTTTATATTTCTTTGTCCTGGGAGGGGCTCTAGCCCCCTTAGCCCTCCCCGTGGTTGCGCCACTACATTGGAATAAACAAATTTAAGCTCTTATACGGATTTTTTTGATTTCATAAAAAGAGGAGTATTTTCATGGCGAGATTTTCATTTTTACTATATAAGAAAGAACGATCAATGGCGGCCATATTTTTCTCTGATCGAAACTTTTTGAGTTGAAATATGACTTTTGACTAATGATTAATAAGCGTGATTCCGCATGAAAAATAATGATTGGTGATTTTTAAGATCATAAGTATGTCGTTGCACAAATTTTATTCTAACTATTGAGCGGAACACAACTTATATATTTTCCAAACAGTAAATTTTTTCTAGAAAATTCTATAAATGACAATTATTTTTTTGGCGCTTTGCATTTTATCGAAGCAAAATGTCTATTATTACCAATAAAATTTCAATAGCATGAGCTTTCTCGCTCATATGTGTGAAGAAAATTGAAAGTTCTTTAATATAATATTATTATACGAACTTTGTAACATACCTACATGTGCCATCTGAAATATCCTATAATGTATGTGTTCTGCTCTTCGAAATATAAATTACATTTTTGTTTGTATATCGTTCTCTTTCTAACAACAATGATGAAGATAGTTTAGCTCTAGTGGCAAGAGGTTATAGCTCTACTAACAAAAATCTAATACTTCTTATTAGAGTAAAAATACACTCGTATAAATAGACTATTAGCTTCCTTATGAAACTTGTGTAACTCCCAAGAGCAGAGTAACAGTGTTGTTATATGGTAGCAATAGATATTATAAAGTGCGCCATTTAATTCTTCTAAGAATCTCGTTAGCTGATTGAAGTACTCTACAAGGGTGAAATTATGGGAGTATGATTCTCAAAGGCAAAACGCCTTCATACTCATAAGTCTCTCTTAGTGTGTTACGAAATCAAAATTGTTAGTTGGGCTACCTCCCCTACATATGTAAAATACTTAAATGTACCAGTCTCTCCCGATTAAATAAACATGAAAAGCTCTAGCTTTGGTAGATTGCTCATGAGGGTGATCTTATACTGTCCTGAAAAAATACAATCGATCAGTTGAAAACTAGCGGTAATTATCTTACAAAGGGCCCCGTACTACCCTACTTTTCAGGTTTTTTGTCTATGACTTTTGAACCGATTGACGTAGACACCTGATTTTTGACATGTAACCCTGAGGTAAGAAGCTGCTTAAGTTTTAGTAAGTTGGGCATAATCAGATCAAAGGAATGCCTCCTCCCTCCCCTACAAATTACAAAAAATTAAATATTCCTTTATTTACGATAACTTTCGATAGAATGACAATAGCAAGTTTGGTAGAATGATGTTGGTAAGATCTACTTGGTATTGAAAATGGGCAAGATCCGATCCAACTAAGCCCTGCCTCCCCTACAAATGAAACTTAAAATACGCGATAATTTTCGATAAAATGAAGCCAGTGACTTGAAATTTTGGTCAAATGTTTGTAGTAGGATCCATTGGCTGATATTGAAAATACGTAAAGTCCGACCGATTTCCTTGCAATTCCTGAAATGACATTAAATGTTATTTTTCCATTCAGTACCTCATACTTTACTTGCTCGTATGTGGAACAACTATTTCAGCTCTTAATAAATCCGAATATCGCTCTAAAAAATGGATGCTTGCTTAACGTCCAACAGTGTCAAATATTCCAATAAGATTTAAATTGTTATGTAGCAAAAAAAGCAAGATAAGGTAAGAGAATCGAACTACTGACCCAGCTGGTGACAGACAGAAGGTCTACTGTGCCATAGCTCGTAAATCAATTAAAAACCCGTCCATCTTTCTAAAAAGCCTTTTAAAGAAATCAACCTTAAATCTTCAGAGCTGATTGTAGTCTGTCCGAGGAGCGACATCCTATATAACGCGCGATGGCGGGACATTCGCACAAGATCTCTTTGGTCATTTCCACGTCCTCTAGACAGAGATGGCATACAGTGTCGCTGCACAAACCCATCTTGTTTAGATATCTGAGGAGGTGATGGCCTGATAATTACCCCACTAGATGATTTCTACTCATGAGAGTATTAATCAGTCCCAAGCCGCGATGAGGCCCTGGTCCATGAAAGCGATTGGATTATCCTTGTTTGATGGTCTGGCACGCAGCACAAGAAAACTCGGTTTTTGGTTGCAGTTGGAGGATTTCGTAACACACCTCCATCAGTCTCGAAGAAATTTTAAACGAAGAGAGCTCCTTTATATCTACTTGGCTATCTATGAGTAAATGGCATTGTGAGCGCCATGAAGTCCCTATTCCAAGATCGCCTTGGCGCAGAACTCAATGGAATGGATCTCAGTTTCAAAAACGCTTGGTGAGATTCCCATTGCGATCGAATTCCTGGTGTTAGGTCCAAAGAAACCTGCACCAACACCCTGTTCTGGTTTCGACCCATCGGTAAACCCTTTAATACATCGAAAGTCTGGACAGGGTGTGCCATTTTCCCATTCGGTGCGGTCGAGTATAACGACTGAAAATTTTCCGCTGAAGCAAACTCCGTCATCATGTAATCTGATCTCAAGTAGATCTGCATGTCAGGAATTTGAATCAAAATGCTCATGTGGCCGCCTTTTTCACTACGTGTGCCGGAAGTTAAACGAATTCTAAGAGTATTTGGAGCTGCTGATTCTCGAATGAATCAATGCAGCGCAGTAAGTAAACTGATTGTGGCAACAAACAAGCACATCCAAGTCATTAAAACTGATTTCTTAAATGTACTTAAAACAAATCGAAAAAACTTTTTTTTTTTCATTTGTATACATACATTGTTATTGTTATTGCCAAGGCCTGACGTCGGGCTGTCGCGCCAAGATGATGATGATGATATTGTTATTGTGCGAAATCAATTTATTTTTATTTTATTTTTTTTTGAAAAATACCTACAACCAATTTTTTATACATATCTAATATATGGGGTCGCGAAAAAACCTTTTTTGATAAAAAGGGGCCATGCATGAAAAAAGTTTAGGAAACCCTGCTATAGATAAATGCAAAACGGCACCTATCCTCCAGTTAAAAATTTATCGAACGATAAATCCAAACAGGTGATACGGTCTGCTGAGACTTTGACAGCTGTTTACATTCACACATTCAAATGAAACCAGGCCGAAGCGAAGCTTCGGCCCGGAGTCCGAAGCGTATATACCCTAGACTTGTACAGACCTAGTGGTGATACCAAAAGTACCAATAGGCAACGACTATTTGCATTAAAAGTGAGTTTCTTATATGGCCAGCTTATAGGAAAGGTTGGCACTCATTCAGGAGGATCTTGACCATTCTCAAAATCAACTAACTAACCCATTCTACAAATATTTGTCCAATTTTTCAATTCGCTAGCTTCATTCTATAGAAAGTTATTGCTTATTTGAAGTCTCACTTGTAGGGGAGGTAGAGGTTTCGTTTGTCGAATCTTGCGCATTTTTAATAATAACCAACCAGATCCCAGTACAAATGTTTTACCAAACTTTCAAGTCGCTTGCTTCATTTTATCGAAAGTTATCGCTTATTTGAAGGTTCACTTGTAGGGGAGGTAGGAGTTCCTTGGTTCGGATCTTGCCCATCATTGGCACCAATCAATTAGATCACCCTACAAACATTTAAACAAAATTTCAAGTCTCTAGCTTCACTATCGAAAGTTATCGCTTCTTTGACGTTTCATTTGTAGAGGAAGTAGGGGTTTCGTTGGTCGGATTTTACGTATTTTCAATATTAGCCAACTGGATCTTACTACAAACATTTGACCAAAATTTCAAGTCGCCAGCTTAATTTTGTACTAAGTTATCGCTTATTTTAAGTTTCATTTGTAGGGGAGGTAGGGGCTCCTTAGGTCAGATTTAACCCATCTTTAACACCACCTAATTTAATCTCATTTCAAAAATTTTACCAAAATTTCAAGCCGCTGACTTCATTCTATCAAAAGTTATCGCTTATTTGAAGTTTCATTTGTAAGGGAGGTAGAGGTTACTTGTGTCGGATCTTGCCCATTTTGAATACCAATCAAGTAGATTTTACTAGCAAAATTTGCAACTTGCTAATGTCATTCTATCGAAAGTTATCGTAATTACAGGAATATTTAATTTTTTGAAATTTGTAGGGAAGGTAGGCGTTCCTTTGATCTGATTACGCCCAACTTACTAGAACTGAAGCAGCTTCTCACCTCAAGGTTACGTGCAAAAAATCAGGTTTCTACGTCAAGTGGTTCAAAAGTTATAGACAAAAAACTTGAAAAGTAGGATAGTACGGGGCTCTTTGTAAGAAAAGTACCATTAGTTTTCAGCTGATCGTTTTTATTTTTCCAGGAGAATATGAGATTACCCTCACAAACAATCTACCAAAGCTAGAGCCTTTCATGTTTATTTAATCGGGAGTTATGGATACATTTAATTATTTTACATTTGTAGCGGAGGTAGGCGTTCTCTTGGCTTGATCATGCCTATTTTCAATATCAACTAGATCACTCTACGAACATTTGACCAAAATTTCAAGGCTCTAGCTTCATTCTATCGAAAGTTATTGTGTGAACGGACAGACAGACAGACGGACAGACGGACAGATGGACAGACGGACAGACAGACAGACAGACAGAGAGACGGACAGACAGACATGGCTAAATCGAATCAGGAGGTGACCCTAGTCATTTATATATGCTATACCTCCGGAGCCTCCTTTAAGGTGTTACATATTTTCGTCGTGACAAAAACAATATACCCTATACTATAAGTCTAGGGTATAAAAATTAAACTGGTCACAAAAAACAGAGATTCATTCGACGGAAGAGGATCTGAAAACAACTCAGCCCCAAATTAATGATGAAAGACAGTAAAGACGTCGAATAGAATAGAACAGACAACAGAATTCCGCCAAGGAAATCAGCTGATTTGTCTAATGCATTAGCTGATTTTTCTACTGCGCTATCGTATTTTGAGCCTTGCATACGCTAAGGTTTAATTTAATGTCCCGGATAGCTTACTGAGAAAACGAGTCCTATGTCAGATATTACGAGTATCTTCAATTAAGTTTTCACAATTGGCATTTTTCCATTCATAAAAAGAATGTTTCTACCTATATATCTGACAGAACCATACATATGTGCATCATTCATCATAAATCAATGGCGTTGACGTCCAAAAAACATCTTCTATCATTTATACCTTCATAACATAAACTTAATAGCCGAAAACCTCGTAGACCTGGAAACGTTGCATACTTTAGAAGTTCGAAACAGATCCTTGCAAAGAAAAACCTTCTTTAGTTTTCATTGATATTATCCTCTAGTGACTCGGCGTAATGTGAGAATGTGCTTGTGGAGTCAAGTGGGGGCGCTGTGATAGGTTCATTGTAGTGGAGTCCACGCACAGCGTGTGAAACATGAGATGGAATATTTTTCAGTGCGTAGGATTTTTCTCTTGGTATATGCGATGTCGGTACGCTCCATAACGAGAACTATATGGGAGTGACCTAAAAAGTCCTTTGTTGCCCACAATAAATTGAATCCATATGAATGATTTATACACCTGCCCTGATGGACACACTATACGAGCATGTCTACGTGTGGGGCTAATAGACAAACGAATGATGGGTCTTGCTTTTAGAGGAAAAGAGGATTTATCTTAACAATAACAACATAATATATTTAGATGTTTAAATGAAGAATCTTTCACAGTTAGCCGAGTCTGCGTTTTGTTTAGTTGACAGAAAGGAGTAGGAGTAGCTTTCAATAGTATCGAACAGATGTAGCAATGCGAAAAATTGGGGCTGGTGTTCTGGTTGTTGGACTTTAAGAATTATGCTATTTCCCGTTTAAACCGATTGACACGTTCAAAGTACACTCTGACAAAGTTTGATTTGACAAGAGTATATCGATGGTGAAGGTGGCCAACCTCCTTTGTCAAAAATTGCATTTCTGCAGTCAGTTTACAATAAGTGGTTGTCAATGTTGTGTTTTATAACGACAACATTGACATAGAGGGTTTAGATGTGTCTGCTTCTAACGGGCTTTCACTGAAAATAACAACATAGGCGGTTGAGCAAATGATGCATAAATATTTCAAAAATATGTTAGAAAAAGAAAAAAAAAATCCCAAAAATTGACTTAGGAGGTTGTGAATTTTCACCATCGATATATCAACGTTATTTTTTGACAAATGTTTGACACAGTCCACACATGACACAACTGTGACACGGCACATGCCGTAGCATTTGGTATTTCCAGGGAATTTACACAAAAATAAATTAAAAAGGCCATCATAGATTTGCTTAAAAACTATGTACTAACTTCATTGATTTGACAGCAGTCTATGGTTGACAAGTGTTAAATAATGTCAGAGTAGGTTGTCAACGTGCTTTGTCAGAGTATATTTTGAACGTGTCAACCCACAGCATTTATGTTTTACGGGAACGAGGAGGTAGAGCAAGGTTGAATTCAGCTTCGCATGGAAGCGAGTGGTCTGCTTGTGCGACCCTCGAACAAAAAAGTCGCTATTGGAGTGGAGTCCAAGTTGTGAAGTGATGGCGTCGGCTATGCAATTTGAACCTGCATATATGCATATTTTATAAAGGATAAGGCCATCAAAGCAATTATGATCTAGAAAACACCATCTGCGTTTTGAACCGGGGTTTCCAAGAGAAAGAGTGCCATCATGTAGCGTTGACTGACTTCACGGAAACGTGCCCTGTGCAAACTAATTGTTATGGTTTCCTAGATTAGATAGCGTTGCGAACCTAACCGCAATTAGCAATGGTGCCAATACGGGACGACCATCAGGTAGTAGTAGGGCCATTTAATGTCGGCCGTCAAGTAGCTATTTCTTGACGACCATCGAAGCGTTGTTGTCATTTTCAGAACGACCACCAGAACGTTGGCAACACGTAGCTGAACGTTTTTTTTTAACGGTGAAGTATCTTTTTGTTTCATTCTAAAATAGGTCAAACTGCTATTTGGCCCACTGAAATGGACATTTTTTACGTCACCGTTACATGACGACCGTCATCCTGATGGCACCGTTTTTCTTGGAAATTATGGATTTATGAAAGGCAGTGGCATAGATAGTTTTTCGTCGAGGGGAGATGGCTCGTTGGTGCTATTTTTTCTCTAACGTTAGGGAAAACGAGGTTTACATTTGAAATGAACATTAATAGCGAAATTTAAGAATTTTTGGTTACACTTAGTATTAGTAAACTTAGTATGCTTCTTTAGCTTAGCAGATTTGGCTTGACAAGAGGATCACGCCCCTGAGCGGGGCTAACATTGATAGTTCTAAAATGAATTTGACAATAAAGAATGGAGTTGAAATTTTTTCTTTAGATTTGGAGACTTCATTTGCCTTTGAGTTGGTTAGATAGTAACCATCGTCAGACGAACATTCAGGAACGCGTGATAAACGCAACTGTTGCACTATATTCGTGCAAAAAGACTATAGACAAGAAATGGGGCTTACATCAAAAAGTGCTTTACTGGCTCTGCGTATCGCTACTGCGTCCCATAGTGTTGCTGTTGTTGTCTGGTGAACGACACTCAGCGTCGTGTCGTACAGAGCTCTGCTGGAGAAGGTTCAAGGACTGGCATGTGTTGCCATCAGGCGCTCGATGACGACACCGATCGCTGCTTTAAGCGTATTATAAAATTGGCTTCCGTTGAACATCTCCACAGAGAAGATCAATCGCAGGATGTTGAGGAAAGCTGTCCCCTACAGGATTTGGGTTCAGATTCAGATAGCAGTCTTTCATTTGGTTAGATTATAATATTCTCGCCTTAATATACACTTGCGAGCAAAAATACTGAATCAAACCGAAAGCACGTGTATTTGAATGCATATTTTGAAAAGTACATTATGTATCCCTACAAATCGTATACCATTAGAAAACTTAAAGCTTAGCTTTACATAAATACCACTTTTAACAATATTTGAAGATAGATTTTAAAAGAGTGGGGCTTGAAATCAAAAAGTGGGAAAAATGGGGATTTTAGAAAATGGAGTGTGGTCAGGTTTTTGTTAAATAAAACAATTTTTTTTCTATTTAAATAACAGAATTATTTATTTATTAATATCTGCTCTTGCTCTAATCACAGCTTGTACTCGATTTTTAATTGAAATTATTAATTTTGAAATGGTATCTTAAGGAATTTCGCTCCATTCCTCTATTAAGACCTCCTTCAATTCGTCGATAGTCGAAGGCGCGGGATCTCTGTGCCGGACTCTTTTTTTGAGCTCGTCCCACAAGTCCTCAATGGGATTTAAGTCTGGACTGCGTGCAGGCCAGTCAATTGTCGCAATATTAGCTTCGTTCAGGATCTGCTGTGCTTGACGCGATGTGCGACATCGTGCATTGTCGTGCATTAAAGGAAAGTTGTCGCCAATACCTATAGATGCTGCGTAGGGAACAACATGGCCACGTCGAATACCGGTAATATACCGTTCGGCTGTCAGTCGTCCTCCAGAGGGCACGAATACAATTTCCGTTTTTGAATCTACAGAGATACCGGCCCACACCATACACGAACCGCCCCCGTATGCTACCGTTTCTGTCATACAGCATTGCGCAAATCGCTCACCTGGACGCCTGTATACCCGACCTCTTCTGTCACTGCCATGTAGACACACTCTGGTCTCGTCGGTGAACAATACGAACCGCCATTGCTCGAGGGTCCAATTTAAGTGATTCCTGACAAACGGGAGTCGCGCTTGTCGGTGATGTGAGGTCAATTTTGGGCCTGTGGCGGGCCGTCTTGGAGTCAAATTCGCTTCCTTTAGTCGTCTCCTCACTGTCCACTCACTTACAGCTACTCGGCGAACGTCCCTCAGATTCTGCTGCACGGAAACGATTTCCTAGCATACTTGTCACAACAAAACGATCGTCTCCATCGGAAGTGCACCTAGAGCGGCCGGGGTCTCTGATTATAGCTACCTTCCTCCCGAAACACTCTTGACACAGTAGACTGACTCATTCCTAGCTGACGAGCGACTGTTCTCTGAGTAAGCCCTTCCGAAAATAAAGCGACAACTTGAGCCGCCTGCTGAGGCGTGGTACTCATGAGTGACAAAATTGTGATTTTTATTACTTTAAACTTATTCAATCGACCTTCCAGATTCAACTGACCATTGAACCATTTGCGGATGCATTTATAGGGTTAGTTTGCCTTGTAATAACCCATTCATAAATGTTCAATTTCCCGACTTTTTAACTCCAGGTAGCGTTCATTCATATAACACTCATTAAATGGTGATAAAACAGGTACCATTGTAAAGCTTAGATCTCAAACTTTCAAATGACATACGATTTGTAGGGATACATGACGTACTTTTAAAAATATACATACAAATACACGTGCTTTCGGTTTGATTCAGTACTCGTATTTTCGCAAGTGTAGAAAGGGCGTAACTAAGATTTTGTTAGAATTAAAGTTTTTTTTTGTGGTTTTTGATAGGTCAGTCTCAAAAGAGACTCCCCTTAAATATTTATATTTGTTTCAAACCTATTACCTTTTAATTATTATTATTATTTTTCAAATTTTCAAGGGTAGCTTGTTTCGCGAGTGATCTATCCCAAAAGACAAAACATTAACTACGAAACAAAATTTCAGTTCCGCCCTTTCTACATTAAAATAATAAATAACTGGCGCAACAGTCCAATTTGAACCACGGCCTCGAGATGAGTTAGCATCATATCATTTTCTAGATCGTGACGGTTTTTTTTGCAGATGTATGTGATCAGCAACACGCTGAACCGAGTTATTTACCCCATAATGGGTACTCAATTAACAGCTGAGTGGGCTCATAGTCCGACACGTAAATCCCCGGAATCGAACCGGGGCCCAGTACGTTGAAGGCGAACGTGCTAACCGTTGCGCCATCCGCACTACCCTTTCTACATTAAGACAACGATATATAGATTATTAGAAATATAAACCCTAAAGGAAAGCAAGATAACAGTTGCAGTTGCTAACATACACCTCCTATCCGTATAGCCACCTTTTACTGATAAGCTTGGAATGCTGTAGGAGTTCTAATAGTATAGTATATTTTATTAAAGCACTGCGGTGGGGAATGAACCCGAAACCCTAACCTAGATGAAGCGTGGAGGCTGAGACTTCACGGTTACCGAACGCGTCAAAGGACGGGCCGAAAGGCTTTAATCTAGTTAAGTTAGTGCGAAACGAGCAATTGCTACTCGGTGAGGTAACAAAATACCACCTACCTTACCTATCCCTTAACGTATTTGTTTATCAAATACAAAACTCTAGCGGTCTTGATTGTACTCATTGTTATGTATTATGGAAGAAAAAAAAATATTTTTGGAAGTTAAAACACCAAATTCACTTTATTGTATCTCTTCTTAAAAGACGAATATCTCGAAAATTATAAATATAATTTCATTTCTATTTATAATTGTGCATATTTATTTTTATTTATTTTGTTCTGTTTTTCTGAATGCGAATGAATTTACTACTAGATTGTAGTGTATATTTCAGAATTTCCGGAAAGTCCCTCAAAAAATCTAAAACCAATACGCCATTTTCTATATTTTGGCCGCGTGTTCTCGAAAATGTTTTTGGAAATTTTTATTATCGATATTAACAACACCTGTTGACACACATATACATACATGAGGCATTTAGGTGAAATTGGAAGGCCCGGATGCAAATGAAAATAAACATAAGACGGAAATAAATGAACACGAGTCTACGGACAATATGTATCTGATTTTACAGAAACAAAGTGTTAAACTTTCTTAGCAGAAGATGATCTTGAGAGAAGCCTAAAAATAAAGACACAAAAAGAATAAATAAGACTACATTTTTGTTTTATATTTGATGAATTGAAATTGGAAACTATTCGAATGGGATAGAGAAGCGTTTTGTTCATTTTTGCTCTGCATTAAATTTTATTGGGAGAGTATTTTTTTCTATATTGGGGCGACCGATAGTGCAGTGTGTTGAGGCATCAATCTCATGTTTGACTACCGGCGTTTCGGGTTCGAATCCGTCCACGATGACGTTCGTGGCCATGGATGTCCAGGAGGTGCATGCTGGCAAGTGCATTCTCCAAAACCAGTTTATGCCAACGAAACGTCAACTTGGAAACATGGAACAGTTGACGCGCTATGGCCCACAAGGGGTTAGGGCAATTGGGTAGTATTTTGGCATTAGAATTTATCCTAGCCAAAGTGAAAGAATACTCCTAAAATAGAAGAAGACTAGTATTTTCCTCGTTAAATAAGATTTGGCACACTGTGGACCCATTGTGTCAGTGATGCAAGGAAAGAAAGCTCTATTTTCTATCAAGGGGGCAGAGTCCGAACTGAAGCTGCGGATGGTTTGGTTTCTCACTCCCAATCAGTTTCACGCTTTTACTGTGACCGCGAACCGAGTAGTCGTGCCGAGCTTGCAGCTGAAAATATTGACGCAAAAGATAATAATTGGTCCAATTCACACTGGTTTACATGGGCCACTAATGGCGTCGTTAGGTTACGTTAAGTTATAGGGGTTCAACATAAGAACTTCCGACCAAAAACCTAATCCACGAACTATCCGCAGCGGACAATAAAACGGTGAATCTGACCGACACTTACGTTCTTAAAGTCGTCCAGACTTGTGATGTAGTATGATCCAAGGGTGGATTTTCTACTCCCAATCAGATCAGGGCAGGTGCAACGCAAATGAAAGGAGCTCTCCTCCCTACCTATTTCCCCACAGCTTCTACAGCAATCATTGTACTGTAATAGAAGTCGCCAGGCATGCTCTCCAGTGAGGCAATGGCCAGTGATGACCGCTACAATACTACTAATATGCCTTCTATCCAGCAAGAACATCCGTGAGGAGCAGCTAGCTTTCAGTCTAGGCCATATTTGCCTGGCTACATAACAAGTATCACCAGTACTCCACCCGATCTTTGCCTTGGCAGTCGCAGTAGCCATTAATGCCAATTTGCAAACTGTTAGAGGCATCCTAACGTTTCGAAAATAACCACCAATCTCGCCAGTGAAACATTCGCGGGTCAGCTCATCAGCCCTACAGTTACCGCCAAAGTCGCTGTAGTCCGTAATCCAACAAAAACTTATGAAAAAGCTTCCCAAACTTAGGGCGACCACAGAGTGAAAGCTGAAGCTGATGCTGGTTTTTAATTGCGAACACTCAGTGAAGAGAAACGTTTACGTGAAACGTGCTCATGGAGCTTTCCCTGCCAATGTTGCTGAAGATCACATTCGTAATTGTGCGGTGTATTCGTTCATTTTTATGTGTGTTATGAATGGATTTTATAAAGAAAATCACCGGACGATTACGAATGCGATCTTGAGCTTTAGCAATAGCATGGGCAGGGAAAGCTCAATGAACACGTTTCACGTCAATGTTTCTCTTCACTGAGTGTTCACAATCAAAACACCAGCATAAGCATCAGCTTCAGCTTTCACTCTGTGGTCGCCCTTATGCTGGAATTTCATTGCCGGCAGAGCATAGAAGCGGCAGTATCAGCGGCATCAAATGCGTTTTGGGTAATGTGTTTTCTTAGGGCGACCACAGAGTGAAAGCTGAAGCTTATGATTGTGCTGGTGTTTTGATTGTGAACACTCAGTGAAGAGAAACATTGACGTGAAACGTGCTCATTGAGCTTTCCCTGCCCATGCTATTTCTAAAGCTCAAGATCGCATTCGTAATCGTCCGGTGATTTTCTTTATAAAATCCATTCATAACACACATACAAATGAACGAATACACCGCACAATTACGAATGTGATCTTCAGCAACATTGGCAGGGAAAGCTCCATGAGCACGTTTCACGTAAACGTTTCTCTTCACTGAGTGTTCGCAATCAAAAACCAGCATAAGCATCAGCTTCAGCTTTCACTCTGTGGTCACCCTTACACAAGTTTTCTACAAATTTTTGAATTAAACTGCTGCTCATGTGCAGTAGCTGTAAGAAAGCCCATTACCCAAGACACATCAAGATACATTTGATGCCGCTGCTGCTGCTGCTGCTATGCTTCTCCCGGCAACGAAATCCCCGCATTAAGATTAAGGTACGAAATTCAACAAGTGTCTTCGAGTTAGCTGCAGTAGAGTCAAGCGATTTTATTACCGATTGACTATCAATATAAGTTATTATAACCCTAGTCCAAATAATTTTATGCCGCAGCAACGACAAAGCCTCGTAGATAGCCGTGACCTTCGCCTGGAAAAAATACAGTAATCCGGGAGACGGAAATACAGTCAGAGACATTTAACATTTCCGAGTAAACACCAGCCCCAACACCATCATCAGTCTTGGAGCCGTCAGTAAAAAATACCTATGGCGTCAGATGGTGTCGTTAGGTTGAAACTGGATTTTCCCATGAGTCTGGATGACCAAAGAATCAGAATAAATGTTGATATAAAATAGGGTTTCCTCCTCCTGCGGGGTCAAAGAATGAGGTATTTAAGTTTTGATCAGGTAATAGTACAGTAATAGCTCCAGCTAATACGGGGAGTGAAGCTCAAGATCTCTATGAGTTTAAATTTCTCGCATACATCATTTTCAAGCTCTACCCAGCTGTGTCCTCGGCTTCAAGCTTTTACTCTCACCGCGACCTCAGTCGCACTTTGGAAGTGCGGACTAAAGACGATTTGCTAATGACAATGAGCACTCCTGGATCATCAACGAACGCATTACTAACTGCCAGAGTACGTACTCTTGTCGACCAGCCCAGTGATCGGGAAGGTGGGTTTAAGTTACAGTAGCAGCGACTTCCTACATCTTTAATCGTTATCGTGCGTTAACCCGTTACAAAAAAAAAAACAACTACAAACAAAGACAATGAGGATACTAAATAGTTAAATGGGGTGCCTACGCACCAAGTCCCAAAATAATCAAATAGTCCCATGAAGGGACGGAACTGCATCAGTCAGGTTCGTGCCATTATTATTATGGCACGAAGGCCGAAGAAAGAAAAAAGACAGACCGTCCAATCAGAATGGATCCATTCTCTTCCAGGTGATCGTGAGCCTACGGTGACATTCGGCTCAAATAATGGACTCCAGATGGTGTGGGTTCGCACGTTTTAACCCTTCCCTTCCTTGGAATTTCTTGCGTATAATTATTTGAAATTCCCCAAAATAACTATTAGTCGATTGACAAGTGGGAGAGGGATGAAGAAAAAACCCTTTACTAAGCCATCCAAAAGTAGTATATTTATAATTCATTTATATGCCCGTACCCGTATACTAGTATACCTACTTAAATTTTGAGTTACGTCACTTATTACTGCAGGGACTATCCCATAAGATTCATCCAAGTATCCGGTTGCACTATATCTCTTGGAGTCAAAGGCATGGAGACTCATGTAAGAAACAAAGGTTACATTGACGCAGTACGGAAACCAGATTATGCGCTCGGTTTCGAGTGACAGCTTCGCGTCATTTCATGTATATCTTACATATAAGTGCGGCAAATAAATTTTTTTTTTTCTATAATTCAACCCCCTAGACAAGAGAATCGTTAGCGGTAGTCGCTATTGCGACCATAGTGACGTTTCCCGTAAGGAAATATGTTCTGTATGCATGTGAAAGAAGTCGATACTCTATTATTAGTCAACAGTTGACGGACTTAAATCCTAAAACCACGTTGGGGTCGCGACCTAGAATCTAACACTGAAAATAAAATCCAATCCACTTCTTTGTTGCTGACGTAACCTCTGGTTTCACTGAAGCGCACAGGTAAAACAGCAACGTGATCGAATCCTAGTTTTCGCACTCAAGAGGCAGTTACCAAAAATGTGGTCATTCCCATGCACTTGCACGCGGTGTACTAATGTACGTACTAATTGTATCTGTCACGTTGTTTCAATGTCTCCAGCATAGTGTATCGAGAGCGAGACGATTCGGAGATTGGCGCAATGGAGTAGTTGCGTTGTGAAATACCTATGTTTTTTTTATGTGATTGCCAAGACTTTAGGGGATTACCCTTTCATGCAAGCATAGCCTTGGTTGGAAGGAAATTAAGGTAAGGGATTGGGGGGGCGGTTGAGTGGGTAGGAGGTACCGGTGCACATTCCGCGTAAACTTTTGCAAGTCATAATTATTAGGGAGTACAGTAGATGGAAGGCTGTTCCACATTCTTATTGAACGAGTTAAAAAGGAGTCAAAGAATTGTAACGGACGGTTTGGTGGGCATCCGAAGATGGGGATGGAGCCTAAGGTAGCATATGACCGTGAAGGTCGGGCCGTGCCATCTGGCGCAGAAAAAGGCCCCTCAACGAGCTAAGCAGCGGCCTCCCAAGTAACATTTTAAGTAGCAAATACCAGTGTTTTCGATTCTGCCACTATATGAAGTTACTGCTACGTTTTTGGTAGTAGATTTGCAACTTCATGGTAAGAAATCCTGTAACGTAGCTCGCGGAACGTTCCAGCCTAGTGGCAGTTGGACCATTTTAGTGGCATTATTTTCTGATTTTAATATGGTTCCAGAATGGTGATTTTTCATAACCTGGGACTTGAGAAAAATGTTGCCACTATATATTACACAAATGCAGGTGAATGTTTCGTGTTGGGCACCACAATATGGTTACTTCCTAGTGAGGAACTATAAAGTACCTTTTTAGGTGGCGAAATCGTGACATTACTATCATTATTTCTACTATAAAGTATCCAGATAATCGCCATCTTTTTAATTCTTTTCAGAATTGAATATCGAAAACCTTTAAAAAATAGATATGTTTGAACTATTAGGAAGAATTTGTTATTGTTTAAGCAAATAGGCATTATTACCCACCAATTTAAGGCAAAGAAACCCTAAATTATAAAAAAAAAAACACAATTTCATTTTATTAATTTTTCCATATTCTACTTCGAAATTTAAAGAATATTTGAAAGGCGTTGTAATTTTTCGAACTACAATGCCAACTTTCACAATGAAATTTCCTTGGCATACATTTTTGTTCTTAAAAAGATACGCTGATTGTCATTATGTTCTAAATATTAAATTCATATTTTCAATTCTTATTCGAGAATAAGTTGGGACCAACAATGCAATTCATACATGTTTATTAAATACATATACATTTAATATGTTTATTGAATTGTATTAATCGTTTCCAATACACACTCGCAAGTTATGTTTGTATGGGAAAAAGGGATCTAATAAAGTACTAGGTACGTGTTTGGGTAAACATTTTCACTAGTTTGGTACGTCCCAAACACGTGGCAAAATTGGTGGCGAAATCAAACCAATCACCAACCCTTTCATTCCCCATTTTAGTAACATTTCCGTGGCAAATACGTCCCTATTACGTACCGATTCACAGTAACCGCTACTTTCAAAGGAGAAACTGGCGTGGCAGCTACGTGACTGGAACCAAAAATGCTAGTTGGGCTATGTTTGCTGTAGCTCAGTTCGGGAGATGTGGGCGGGTTTTTCGCCGCTCGTTGCCCCTGTCCTTTACGTATTAACAAAAATTCATAGGGCTGGGGAAGACAACACAAACAGTGGAGGTAAAAATGGGGAATGAAAAAAATAGTCGGTAAGGATGGAATGTTTGGCGTACGGATCAGACGCCCACGCGGTCGAATCTAGGTCCCGGTATAATGGGACCCTCGGCCTCTGGTTTCGTACCACCAGCAGATCACTACTCATCAGGTGCTCCTTCGATCTGCCGGTGGGAGCAGCACTACCAGACCATAATATGGTTCATTACAGCAGTGGCGTGGCGTCCATGGAAGCAAGGGAAGCATTGCTTCCCTTATATTTGGCGATTGGTGGAAAATTTTCTAAATAATTTTTTCTGAATCGCGCAAAAAAGTCGCGAAAAAAACTCTTCGGCACAGTCTATGTAAATAAAAGTTCCAAAGAAACTAATCGCGAATATCTTACACAGCCGAATTGGTAACACCGCGAAAACCACCACACCACACCAAGAAGAAGACACATGGAAGCATATCAAAATTTGCATCTATGAGCGTTTATTTTTTTCCCCAGTAAACCTACTGTGTCGCGATAAAAAAAAATTCACGTACACGGTAGGTTAGAAGCACTCAGGAATTTGCTTCCAAGTTCCCCTCACATGTAGTAGAGGAAATTCTTGCCTGCAGCGGAGCTGCTGGCGCATGGACGCTGGGGAACTTTTCTTCCCATTTCCTCTTTGTTCGTATTTTCTTGTGGACTGAAAATATTTGCTGTGTTGCAATGCGTATGTGATGTGCTATATGAGTTTCACAAGGGTTACCAGAGTAGGATAGGAATTGAATTGTGGAAAAAGTTTCGATTTGAAATATAATGGCTTCATGGTTAAAAATTATTATTGGTAAATTCGAGAAGAAGTGATTTCGCATAGAATTATTAGTGTATACGAGTATTAGTAAGAGACGAACTCAATTATAGGGATATTTATGCATATTTCAATAACTTATATCTAATCGAAAACCATTTAACGGAAAATTCCAAGAAAAAATAAGTGGGAGATGGTAATACTGCCTCAAGTCATTGACGTCACAAGGAATTGAATGAGCCGTTAAATTTAAAACTCATTTGCTCTAGTGTAGTGCTTTAGTGTAGTGCGATTTGTGTGCTTTTTGTTGGTGAAAAGGTGAAGGGGTTTTTTAATCGGTCTAGGTGCTTATAATTGCTTATAGTGTTTTGATTTGTTTTTAAAGTAGCATGGATCAATATTGTGTTGTTGATGATCTTTTTCGATTGTCTTTTGGATCTCGATCTTTCGCAGAAAAAAAAAGACATTATCGAAAAGGGTTGACCGAAACCGATTTTGGAAATTGTTTCTAAAACAAAAAGATGTACTAGGCATTTTACTGCTAAGATTTATGAAGATACGGAATGGATTACCGGTTGTAAGACCAAGCAAAAATTATTTTGTTGGCCATGCTTGTTATTTTCAAATGATTCAAATGTTTGGCGAACTACCGGGTTTTGTGACTTAAATAATTTACATAAAGCTGTGGACAGGCATGGTACGAAAAGCGTTGATCATTTAAAGTCAGTACTTCTTCTTTCCAAGTTCGGTTCCGGTCCTAGAATTGAAGAATTATTAAGTAGCCAACATAGATCTTCAATAATATTGCACAATGAGAAAGTTGAAATGCTAATTGACGTTGTGTGCCATTTAGGATGTCAAGAACAGGCATTTCGTGGTCACAATGAAAATGTGAATTCTTGCAATAGGGGAAATTACGTTGAACTTTTAAATCTTTTAGCTAAATAAAATCCGGACTTGCGAGCTCACTTGGAGCAAGCGACTGTTTTTTCCGGAATATCAAATTATATTCAAAACGATCTCATTAGTAGCATTTCTAAAATTTTATTAAAACAGATTTATAATGAAATTCAGCAAACTAAATTTATAGCAATAAGATTAGATGAAACAACCGATGTTTCATGTCGTTCTCAACTCTCAACAACCTTTCGTTACATTACTCCTTCCGGTGAGGTTAAAGAAACTTTCATAACTTTTACAGATATTTCTGATGATCAGACTGCGTCGCGTTTATTTGACCATGTTTTAGATGTTGTTCAAAAATTCAATTGCGGTAACAAACTTATTTGTCAAAGCTATGACGGGGCTTCGGTAATGTCTGGTAAAATAACTGGATTACAAACACGTGTAAAGGATGTGTATAAAAACGCAATATATATTCATTGCTTCGCTCATCGGTTAAATTTAGTTTTATCTAAATCATGCGATAAAATACGCGAATGTCGAATTTTTTTTCAATCTATTACTTGTTTTTCAACATTTTTTAATCATTCAACAAAGAGAACAGTTGCACTAGATTTATTCCTCAAAAAAAGGCTTCCAAAATTAGCTCCAACACGTTGGACTTTTAATGGTCGATTAGTTTTAACCATTTTTGATAATTTAGATCAATTAAAAGAACTCTTTGAATATATCATTGAAAATGAGAGTGGAAAGTGGGATGGCGAGACCGTTAATAGCGCAAGGGGACTTCTTGTTTTACTTACAGATTTTCAGTTTGTTTTCCTGCTCAATGTTTTTTCTAAAAATTTTCCACAAACCGACGTACTTTTCGATATATTTCAAAGTAAACAAACTGATATAATGTACTGCATTCAAAAAATTACAGATTTTGAAAATCAACTTCAATCGTTAAGAAATAGTTTCACGGAAATTTGGACCCAAACCACATCTATTTGCGAAACTCCACAACGCCGGAAAAAAGCCAGGTGCCTTGTTGACAGTAATGAAAATGTTGAACTATTCTTTACACGTATTTATGTCGAAATTATAGAAAATATTACCGCAGAAATTAATTCAAGATTTTCATCCTTAGCAAGTTTCACATTTTTAAACCTATTAGATTCTTCTAAATTTAACCAATATTTGAAAACATTTCCGGACAATCTTTTACTAAATTTAACTAAAACTTATGCTGATATATTTGACCATATTTCATTAAAGACTGAACTCATTGTGCTTTATTCTGATTCTGATTTGCAGGGAAAATCTTTTCAAGGTATTTTTTAACTATTTCATTAATAACAAATTAAAAGATAGCTTCACACAATTTTATAAATTAATATGTTTAGTTTTAACATTACCAGTAACCAGTGCGTCCGCAGAGCGCAGTTTTTCTTGCTTAAAAAGGATTAAAACGTATCTTAGAAATTGTACAGGCGAACAACGGCTTAGCGACTTGGCAATAATGTCAATTGAAAAGGTTTTCCTTAAATCATGTTTGTGTGAGCAAAGTTTTTATACAGATATTATAGATGAATTCGCAAAAAAAGAAAGACGAATAGAATTAAATTACAAATAATAGTATGTACGGATCTTATTATTTATTTTGACTTGTAATATATTTATTGCCCAATTATTATTATTTTATTTTACTCACTGACTGTGATTTTTTAAATAGTAAATAGTTGAATTATTTTTAATTTTTATTGTATTGTTATTGTTTTTATTATTCAAATTTTGATTCGCTGAACATGATTACTTTCTTTATGAGTGTATGGATATTTATTTTGCAATTTTTTTGCTATTGTTGTTATTGTTATAGTAGTTCTAATAATTCGAATATGCTTTATTTATATACTTATAGTTACAGCTTTGCTTTTTTGATAAGTCTACCAACATATAATTTTTACAATTATTTATTTAAAAGTAAATTATTATATATTGGTAGCATGGGAATTAAAATGCTGATAAAATACAGTATACCTACTCTCACGTCCCCGTTCGTGATTCCTGGGTGCTTTTATATTAGAAATGTTAAAAGTAGCTAACGAGAGGGGTTCAATTAATACGCAGTAAATTTGTGGAAAGCATAATAATAGTAAATTTTTAATACCAATTGCTTCCCCTAGTTGAATTATCACGCCACGCCACTGCATTACAGGTGGTTCATTACAGAATTTAACTGTGCGACAGGACCTGGTCTCAAAAGTATGAGGGTGAGCACGACTGGCAAGCAAGGGTGCTACGCTTAGGAACAGAAAGACCAGGGAGTAAATCACTAATTTCATTAGAGCAACAACGGTTGTAGTAGTGATAAAATAAGGTTATGCAACCAACGTTAGGCTGCGCGCACGTTGGCACACGTTCGCGTGTCGCGTTCACGTGTTTCATGTCAAACGGTTTGAGTCTATGGTTTGCAACCAATGATGCGAATCTGTCAATATGACAAATGCTCGACTATTGTCGCATCAACAAATTGAGTTCATTATTTTGCTTTAAAACGGGTAATTAGGTAAGAATTGAGTGGCAAAACAAACGACTGGAGAGTAGTAGGATGCACATAAGCATATATTTCACACTAAATTAGCGACGTTAACACACAATAATGAATCCAATTTGGTGATACGACTACAGCCGAGCATTTGTCAAATTGACAGATTCGCATCTTTGGTTGCAAACCATAGACTCAAACCGTTTGACATAAAACACGTGAACGCGACACGCAAACGTGTGCCAACTTGCGCGCAGCCTTACGCCTGTGCTCGAGGGAGTCAAAGCGAGAGATAATAGAGTGATCACCAATAATTTTAAAAGCCTTCGGTTGAAATTTATCCAGAATGGACAACACAGTGCAACCTGCACCCGCCCAAATATGGGAATTGTATTCCAGCCTTGGTCTTATGTGGCTTTTGTATATTTGTGCCAAGTCAGATGGTGAGAAATATTTTTTGCAGCGGTTAAGGAAACCTAGATATTTTAACGCATTTTTGGCAATGCCAAAGATATGTACAGTTCATTTGAGTTTGCTGGAAATGTTCGTACCTAGAATGTTTAAAGAAGGTGAGCCCGGAATACTCACGCCATCTACGAGAATAATCTGGGAAGCAGGTGGAGCATATAATTTATTGGAGATCAAACAGCATTGCGTTTTGGAAGCATTAAATTCAACACGATTAGCTTTACCGCATTCAATGATTTTAGAAATGTCGTGATTCAACGATTCCCTGTTGATAGTAGAAGCATTCCCGCGAGATTCAGCCACAGAGTTAAAAGAATATGTGAAATCGAGGGTGCTATCGTCGGCAAAGCTGTGGATCGGATTGGACGATATGCTTAAAAGGTCGTTGATAAAAATAAGGAAAATAGTTGGTGACAGGACCGTCCCCTGAGGTACCCCGGCGCTAATTGAATGGACATTTGATTTAACACCGTCAAGTACAACAGTGATTAAGCGGTCATGGATCCACCTAATTAATGCAGGATCAAGGCCAAAAGCTTGGATGAAAAGGCCGGATGCCAAACCCTGTCAAAAACCTTTGAAATATCCAGAGCAACAACATTAGCTTTCCCAAAATTGTGGAGACAATGATTCCATCGCTCAGTGAGGAAAGTCATTAGGTCCCCAGTGGAGCGGGCAGAACGAAAACCGTACTATCTGTCATTGATGAGATTGTTTGAATCGACATATTCTATTAATTGAGTGTTTATGAGTAATTCAAAAGCTTTCGAATGAATCGATGTAAGAGCAATTGGTCTATAGTTCGAAGGATTACAAGCGTTCTTTTTTTAAGAACAGGCTGAACATGAGTAAGTTTCCATGCGGATGGGAAAACTCCTAATGAATAGGACAGATGGAATAGTTTGCGCAGCGGTTTAGTGACGGCTTCTCACGCCATTTCACCTATCCGCCACGAGCGCCGTCTAGTGTGTGTAACGGACGGTTTGGTGGAGACGGAGCCTTAGGTAGCATAATGACCGTGAAGGTCGGGCCATGCCATCTGGCGAAGAAAAAGGCCCCTCAACGAGCTAAGCAGCGGCCTATGCTTGCTGTAGCTCAGTTCGGGAGATGTGGGCGGGGTTTTCGCCACTCGTTGCCCCAGTTCCTTACGTATTAACAAAAATTCATAGGCCTGGGGAAGGCAACACAAACAAGGGAGGTAAAAATGGGGAAAAAAAAAAATAAGGCGATAAGGATGGAATGGTTGGCGGATGGCTCGCTTGCCCTCGCGCTCGCATTGGGGTGCAGGTGTAATGAGACCCTCGGCCTCTGGTTTCGTACCACCAACAGATCCTTACTCTTCAGGTGCTGCCATAGATCTGCCGGTGGAAGCAGCACTACCAGGATATGGTCCATTGCAGGTGGTTCATTACAGGGTAGCTTCTACTTCGAGGCCTGCCAAGAAGAACAAGCTGAGGACAGAGTGTGCTGCTAACTATAGAAAAAAAAACATAAGCGAACTGGGCACTGGAGTCAGCCGGCAACCATTGTAGAGGGGAAAAATTAGCAAAGCGAAGAAAAAAATACCACATTTCCCCACTATTCACATGATCAATAGGTTACAGAGAATCTTGAGGCCAGCAGAAGCGCAACACTGCATTCCTTGCCGTAATTCATTCACTCTGTAAGCTGCTGAGCACATGAATAGTGCAAAAATGCAATACTAGGCAATCAAAAATTTTAAACCGACGTGAAAGAACAATCTTGACAAACAGAAAGGTACCCAGGGCTCCTCCGCGTTTTGTCAGGACACCGAAGATGCTCCAAATGCCGGGAATTCAAAGCATTTATGGAGACCTTAGGTACGTGGCTAAACCACAAAAGACAAACACAACACCAGGATTGCCTTGTTGAACTGACTCTACAAGGAAAAACTACTCTATAGGAAGGATGGGAGTGCTACAGAAGAAAGCACAGCTACTTGAAGGAAAAATACGTGAAGTAAAGATGCCTAAGTCCTAAAACTTATACCAAGTAGCCTTAATGTGCTTGTGGGGAGGCATGAGGGTGGAAGGACTAAAAAGAAATTCGATGAGGTCCTTTTTAGTCCTGTTCTTGACGAGAAATGAGCCCCACGTTGGGCGCCAAAATATGTAACGAACGGTTTGGTGGGCATCCGGAGATGCCCGTGGGGACGGAGCCTTAGGTAGCCTAATGACCGTGGAGATTGGGCCGTGCCATCTGGCGAAGAAAAAGACCCTTCAACGAGCTAAGCAGCGACCTATGCTTGCTGTAGCTCAGTTTGAGAGACGTGGGCGGTGTTTTCGCTGCTTGTTGCCCCTGTCCTTTACGTATTAATAAAAATTTCATAGGCCTGGGGAAGACAACACATAAAATTGAGGTAAAAATTTGGAATAAAAAGAATAGATGATAAGGATGGAATGGTTGGCGGACGGCTTAGCTGCCCTCGCGCTTGCATTGGGGTCCAGGCCTAATGGGACCCTCGGCCCCTGGTTTCGTACAACCGACAGATCCATACTCATCAGGTGCTGTCATAGTTCTGCCGGTGGGAGCAGCACAACCAGACCTTAATATGGCTCATTATATGTGCGCCGAAACCCGAAATAAGAGTTTTTTTTTTAGTTTCGGCGCAAAACAATCAGACATTTTTGTGTTCATGATGTGGACGACATTCGTGAAACATTCATGTTGGGCTAAAAGTAATTTTTTGTTTTGGTGGGTACGAACCACACTCTTGCGGAAAAAGAACATTCAAGCGAAAATCGTTACAGAGACAAAAAAGGCAAACTTTAAAAGAAAAACTAATGCACGCAAGACAAAGGGAAACCCGATCATGGACAATATCGCGGGGTGATCCGTCTCATCAATCGACTTCGAACCAAAATGGCCGAGATTCGTTCTAAACGCCAGTGTCACCTCCCAGTTGCTCAGTGGGTGCGATCAATACTCCCAATAGCAGCGACATCGCTGATAGCAAGAACCATATTGGGCAACTTTCATTTCCAAGGGGTTAGGGCAATTGAGTAGTAGTATTAATTAACGTGAAATTTGAAAAAGATATCTTTAGAAATAAAAAAGTTTTTCTCACAAAGACTAATTTTTGAACTGGTCGTTCCTATGGCAGCTATATGACGTAGTGGTCCGATTCCGTTGGTTCCGACATATTTACAGCGTGCAATAGAAAGAAGGCTTTGCACAAAATTCCAGCTCGATAGCTTTAAAACTGAGGGACTAGTTTGCATAGAACCAGACGGACAAAGCTTAATCAACTTGTCTCATCATATTGACCAAGAATATATATATGTAGTTTATATAATCGGAGACGGTTCCTTCTATGCGTTGCAAACTTCATGACAAAGTTAATATACCCTATCATATCCGTGAAGGTATAAAAAGATGTACATGTACATATGTTTGCCGACGTTATTATTTTATTAGAATTAATCAATCCATTTAATAAACACGACACCTATCAAAATTAGTCAAAGCTAATATTAACGTCGCTTAGTTGCTCAATTTTCTTGTCCCACTTCATTGACGTATAGTGTCTAATCTTATGATTATTGATTATTTAGCAGAATGGATATCGACCGGCAGGTCGACATTACAAACATACGCACGTTGCCCATTATGAATCCATTGTCCCTTCGTTATACATTTAATCATCGAGGAAGAATCTTGCACGTCATTCTAACGCATTTCTGAATAACAAAAATTCTACCCTTCACCGCCTTTCGCAACTTCACTACTTGCGTCTTTCATACTGGACAAACAAATCGAAAATAGTTGCGGAAGGAAGAGCACAGGAAAAAAAATCGAAGGATATAGGCAAAATATTTGGCCTATAAGTGGCGGGGGAGGTCGTCGTGAGTTCGCATCTTTAGCATGTCACTGCTTCAGAATTCAAAAGCTAACATTTATTCGGATCAGTATTATATTTCATTATTTTCGTCAGCCTCCCTTCGGCTGGGCTCTCTTTTTTGGCAACTGTGTCAGATGGGCTGTAACATATGTGCGTAGAACGTGCTATGAACAAAGTTACAGCCGCCTTGCTAAGAATCCATGTACCAGTCTAATGGTGAGTGAGAAACGGGGGGATCGAACTACTAGACTGGCATAAAATGCTTGAGAAAGTCATGCCAATAAACCCACATCATTGGCCTAGGTTTCGCTTTCAGCAGCCAGATTGATATTTTGCGATTTGATTGATTGTGGGTCGTAGACAAGACAAATTTGCTGTCAAACACGGATACGCCTTTAAGCTCAAATAATACAAATATGACATTTCAATAAAAGTACGAAGAATGCATGATTGGAGGCGGAAGAATTGCGAAAAAATATAACAAAATGTCGTATTTGTGTTTTGACTGTAAAATATTTATTTTATAATTTTAAGTAATCCTCAAGTTTTCATTGCGACTTGATTTTAATCTGATATTTTTTTTTTGTTATAGAATGACGAAATATCATTTTCAATGCGGAATGTTTGATATTGGGGAGTGTCCTGTTCCAAGACACAGTTAACACGTTAGGTAAGTGAATTTTTTTCGCGACTTACACTGCTCGTCACCAGAATAGGTTCAACGTTTGTGCAAAAGTAAAATAGCTCTACCTCTGTAACCAACCGGACGATTTCAGTGAAATAAATTTTAATCGATAGCCCAAGATGTTGTTAATGAAGTAAAATACAATAGTTTGGGATTTAAAGCACACATTATAATTTATTTATAATTTTTTTTTCTAAAAAACATAACAAAAAGTTCATTTTTTTGGTCACCAGAATAGGTTCAAACACAGAATAGTATAAAAATTCATATCAAAAAATCAAGTTTACATTGGTTGTAACATAAAAGTGATTAGTTTTAAAATATTTTAATAGTGCGTACTACCTCCTTAGTTCAAAATGACTTCGTAAATCCGGTCTGACAATGAAGCATAATCATTTCCAATATCTCGAAGGGAGACTTGACACGCCCTTTTAATGGCTTCCTTTAGGGTCTCAGTATCTTCGTACTGTCTCCCCCTTCATACACACTCCTTGATAAAAGTCCCCACATATTTTCTATAATATTAAGATCAGGAGAGTATGGCGGTCATTCAAGGAATTTGACATTCTGACCCTTGATCCACGATTTTACTTCTCTCGCAGTATGAATGGGGGCAATATCATGTTGGAACGTCCATGCAATTGGTCCAAAAATATTCCAGAAGTGTGGAAATGCCTTTTTCAATACCGATTTGAAAGCGTTCGCGTTGATTTTGGGAGTTAAAAATTGTAATTCTCAAGGCCCATAATATGAAAAGGCTCCCCATACCATTACACCGCCTGCACAACTGTGATGACGACTTAAATAGCTTTCAGGCGTTCTTATATCGTGGAAATAAAAGTTATATCCATCAGGTCCGTCGAGGTTGAACTTTTTTTCGGCGGAAAAGACAATGGTGTGCCACTCCTTATTCCAGGTCATATGCTCTCGAGCAAAAGGAAGACGTGTAGCCTTACGAGCACCATTAAGCGGTGTTTTTTTTTTAGTTTTAGTCTTTTTAAAATAAGTTGCAAGTGTTGCGTATTACACGTGTTACAGTTGATGGGCTCGCTTTAACACCACTTTTTTCCCTGATCTTCAGAATGGCGAGAATTTGACGCAGCTCGGACAATATGTCTTCTGCCTGTTACTGTTGTTGCTGAATAAAGACATCTTTTCATATTTTTTCCGTAATTTGCACCTTTTCGGATAAAATTGCTTACTACATTTTGACTTCGACCAATTTTTCTGGTAATTTCTCACTGATTTAGGCCACATTCGATGTAACCTTTTATTTGACCTTTTTCTAAGTCATCCAGTTGTTTACCGCGACCCATATTGCACTAAACTACTACCGGAATTGTTAAAAATAAAAGATTTCACACTGTTTGATAGCAACTGCACATCGCAAACTAAATGAATTACCGTTGAACCTATTCTGATGACCCAAAAAAATGTAGTGTTTTGAGTGAACAAAACAATCGAAGCAAGATTTAACATAGGTACAGTCACAGCAATGTCCTCACTTTTGTAGTATCAAGTCTAAACAAAAGAAAGTTTAAAACATCCAACAAAAATATAATGTACATGTTATACAATACTTTTTGAGATATGAGAGAAAACGTAAATGAAAATTCTTGAACCTATTCTGGTGACGAGCATTGAGAAACATTAATTATTGTTGGTGTTGTGATCACTTAGTATATCCCCATCACCGCGAAACCCGTCTTGAATGGCTGCATTCAGGGAGCATGTAGCAGCTATGTATCAAAATATCCCCTCCACTACACATTTGTCACAAGACTTGATTCATGATTGAACAGCTACATATCAAATACCTGGCAAAGACCTGAAACCGCAAATATTTGAGTCGCGAAAGTATGATGCCACAGCTGCAATTATTTTTTAACACGGCACTTTACTTTTACACGACACGAATCTAGATGCAGATTCGATTTGGGTTTTTAGTGCACAAACAAATGTCATTCATGTGACAACACACATACCACCTATGAATTGTCAAATATAGCTGGCTGCATGCCCAGAGAGCGTGAAAAAATTTCGCTACGAATTGTAAGTATGTAGCTGCTCAGGAGCCGATCAATGGAGCGATGGCAATCACGAGCGAGAGCGGTCGTAGCGCTACGGAGCAGACAAGCGCTCTGAATGCACTCAATGAAGTGCTCTATGACACTTTAATCCCGAATATCGAATACAAGGATTTTAGATTCATTTAAGTGCACAAATTCTGTAGCTACTACAGACACTGTAACTTAATTTAATTTCACTTGCTACAAACATTCATCAAATACCAGGCAAGGGATTTTCGTGTTAATACAACACATATACGCGTAAAGAAAGAGCTCTTTATAATTGGGTGATGTTATACCTGGTACACTTGCTATTTGATATAGTTCTAAGCCTCAGGTGGTGAACAAAAAAAAACATTCGAAAGTTATGCAATAAAGTAGAAACTATTTGCAAACACCATAGCTTCAGTCAAACTTTTCAATTTCCCTAATATGCAAACAAGTCGAGAGAAATACGAAATACTCATATACATATTTCAAATATGTTAAAGCACGGATTGCGTAAAAATTTATTTCATTATACGGGTATGTTAAGGGTTGCCAAATGTTTTGCCTTGGCATTGGTCCTGTACAGATATGTATGTTTGTTTTTCTTTAAACAGCACATAAGGATAGCAGTAATGTATATGTATGTGTGTTCTTCAAGATTCAACGGTTTCCATGTGAAGGAGGATATACTATACATATGTATCCACTTGGAAAAGTCACACACGAAAATGTGCGAAAAGTTTACATAATGGGTATTTGAAAATCATTTACTACCTGAAAACGTAGAGGAGCCCATTTGCTTATAGTTTAACTGACTTAGAGGCAAAACAGTGACGTCAAGTTGGCTCCCCCAATTCAACAAAACTTTAATTTAACTATTTGTATCGTTTGTTGGTGATTGTTGGTCATTTAAAAACATTTGTTGGTCGTTAGTTACTTAATTATAAACACTGAGTGGAAGGAAGGTTTGATCATCAAACTTCCAAAGAAGGGTAGCCTCACAGACTGTAATAATTGGAGAGGCATTTGTGTGCTTCCTGCCGTTGCCAAGATAATAGCTAAAATCGTCCTGGAAAGACTAAAGGCCCACTTAGAAAGCACAATTGATGAAGAGCAAACTGGCTTTCGATCCGGATTCTCCTGTGTCGATCACATTAACACCTTGCGAATCATCATCGAGCAATGCGCTGAATACGATTCTCCGCTTCACTTGCTTTTCATCGATTTCGAAAAGGCTTTCGATAGTGTGAACCGGGATTCTATATGGGCGGCCTTGAGCAGGAGAGGCATCCCTGAGAAGCTTGTGGCTATTATTAAGGCAACCTATGACGGCGCGAAATGTCGCGTTCTGCATAAAGGTAAGGTGTCGGGGGACTTTGAGATTCGCAGTGGAGTTCGGCAGGGGTGCATCCTCTCACCGATCCTATTCCTCATTGTGATCGGCGATGTGTTGCATGCAGCCCTATCCGGACTCGACAGAGGAATTCAATGGACTTTGACATCTTATCTACAACATCTTGACTACGCTGACGACATATGCCTACTCTCCCACAAAATCATGGATCTGTCGGCAATGGCGTTAGATCTCGAGAGGGAGGCAAGCAAGGTTGGGCTAAAGATTAATACCAACAAGACCAAGGTTCTTAGCCCGCCGTTGCGAAAAAGAAATCCAACACCTAATTAGCATCAATATAAATGGGCAGCCTGTGGAGAAGGTGGACAACTTCGTCTACCTGGGTAGCATTGTTGCCGAAAATGGTGGTACGGAGCTCGTCGTATCAACCAGGCTAAACGCGCATACGGCATGCTGTCCAAAATCTGGCAGGGCAGTTATCTCAGCATCAAGACCAAACTGGGTCTGTTTCGCTCCCTGATACTATCAGTGCTTTTGTATGGGAGCAGTACATGGAAAGTTTCCGTAGGAGTTACCAGAAAGCTGCAAGTTTTCGTCAACTCATGTCTTCGTCGAATTTTAAGAATTTTCTGGCCCGAAACAATATCAAATGAAGAGCTAAGTCGGCGTACGGGTCAGATTCCAATCGACGAATTGATACGCAGGCGAAAATGGCAGTGGATAGGTCACACATTGCGGAAGAGTGATAACTGCATTGCTTTGCATGCCATGAAATGGAACCCCATTTCCAACCAAGGCCGACCAAGAGGGGGTCCTCGAATCACATGGCGTCGATCTGTGGCAAAGGAGTGTCAGGTACTGGGTAAGTCTTTTGGGGAGTTGCGCCCCATTGCCCAGAACGGAGTACGATGGCGCGCAGGAGTAGTTGACGCGCTATGCCCCGCTAGGGGTTAAGGCAATGTAGTAGTAAATTATAAACAAATTAAAAATTTAGATGTGACAGTGGAACCCTTTACAAACTTATCAAGCCATTGACTGGCAAATCTTTTACAGCTGAACATCCCGTGAAAGATAAAGACGGATCCCTACTGGTCACTGATGAAGACCAACTGCGAAGGTGGAGAGAGCACTTCATTGAGGTCCTCAATAACACCTTGGGACTTTTGAACTCATCTTCATTGGAAGCAGAAAATATTCCGCAAATAGCCAGAGTTGATACCATCTCACCATCTAAACAGGAATTAACTGTGGCTATTAAATCGATGGAAGCGGTTAAAGCCCCGGGGATAGATGGAATTCTGGTGGAACTCTTTAAGGCGGATATCAACGCTACAGCGGATATTCTTCTCCTCCTTATCCAAGAGTGTTGGGAAACCGAAACTCTCCCTAAAGAATGAAAGAAGACGTCATTATTAAGATCCCGAAGAAAGGTAACCTGAAGGATTGTAATAATTGGCGTGGAATTTGCCTCCTCCCCGCAGTCTCCAAACTGATGGCAAAAATAGTCTTAAACCGGATCAAGCATACAGTTGACCGCACACTGAACGATGAACAGGCTGGTTTTCGCGAGGGTTTTTCATGTAGCGACCACTCAACACCCTCCGAATTATTATTGAACAATCCGCAGAGTGGAGATCCCCATTACATCTCATGTTCATCGATTTCGAGAAGGCGTTTGACAGCGTTGACCGGGAATTACATCTGGAAGGCTTAACATAGGAGAAGTATACCAGATAAAATCATATCCATCATCAAGGAGTCCTATAGCGGAGCCCAATGTCACGTCTTCTACAAGGGTAAGTTTTCAGATCCCTTCGAGGTACATAGCGGAGTGAGACAAGGCTGCATTTTGTCACCTATATTGTTTTTGATTGCCATTACCGACCTAATTTGTAGTGCGCTTCGTGAACACCAGAGCAAAGGTATCAGATGGAAGCTGTTTGAATACCTTCAACACCTGGATTACGCTGACGATATTTGTCTTCTCTCAAATATATCGGATCATCTCGTTCAAATGACGGATGCCTTGCACCGCGAAAGTGGCAATGCGGGACTTAAAATCAATGCTGCCAAAACTAAGTACTTGAGGAAGGAAGACAGAGCGAGTTTTGTGTTTCGGGGCAGACGGTGGAAAAAGTAGAAAATTTTTGCTACCTCGGAAGCGTAGTTACAGCAGATGGTGGAGCGTATGCTGATGATGCTGTGTCGCATCAATAAGGCTCGGGCAGCTTTTTTTCAGTTTGACTCCTTTCTGGCAAAACAACAACATCTCCAGAAGTACCAAATTCAGGATCTTCGAAACCAATGTAAAATCTGTGCTTCTTTATGGCTGTTCAACTTGGTTGTTATTGGTCATCCAGTCTGAGACGTGAAGGCTACTACTCAGTTTCATGACAATTTCTTTGTGGCGTGGTTGTTTTGTGCAGCCTTTCATAGATGTTGCATGGCTAGCTTAAGATTCTCTTAAATCTAAAGTCAGTGATAATTTCAACTTGAAATGATCGAAAAAGCATAAAATCGGAACGTTTTTAGACGTTACCGTGAAGCACCCTAATCTGTCTTAAGCTATTTGAGGGTGTTACCTCAAGGTTTTTTTCCGTCTTGCGTCAGTGAAAATTTATAGTAGAAAATAGTAGAACTTTCACTTTTTTTGATAATTATAATTATCAAAAAAGCCTGAGAAAATTCGGCGCCATATGTGGGTCGGTCGGTATGATTTTATCGAGTAAATGAAACTAAAGTGAGCGATTGAATAGGCGTGTGATACAGTAAGACACAAGACACAAAAATCGAAACCTTTGTAGACCTTACCTTAAGGCTACCCTAATCTACCTTACGGTCTTCTTAAGATAGTTTAAAATAACCTTAATTCTTTTTCATCCTACGTTAGTAAAAATTTACAGTAGAAAATGAAAATACGGTCAAAAAAGTCTAAAAAAAATTTGTGGGGTCGGTGTGGTTTTATAAATGTAGTCCACTCACATTGCATATTTTTTTTTAATTGAATTATTTTCTAGCGTAAATTTTTGCTGACTTACCGAATCCGAAATGGATAATGAAATAGGCGCGTGGTACCATTAGTCACGAGACAAGAAGACCTTATTTTAAGAGCAGTTTCACACGGAACGTACAATACACGAGTTTTCTCAAAAAGCACCAGTGGCAAGTGAGCTTTATATGTGCAACGATTGACTTATTCGCAATTGCGCATTCTTTATATCTATATAAAAATTGCTGCCACTGGTGCTTGTTGTTAGAAACTCGTATACCATACGTGCCATGTAATACTGGCCTAAAGATATGTACTTTATAATTTTAAAAGGAGCTTTCGCGTCTACATAATAACTATCTCTTCAACTGCATAGCCTGCGCATATAGTAGCCGGGCCTTTTTGCTGAATGCTAACCATGTGGTGATGGCACAAATCGTCATTGATCTCATGATAAATGCCAGACTGAATGTCACTTATACACTCTAGAACTCATCAACGTTATTTAAGTTTCAATCATCAAAAATATCATTACATGTTTTCTGATGATCGATCCAGACGATCCAGGCGGCCATAGCTCGACGTCGGGCTATTGTGCCCCGATGGTGATAATGATTTTCTGGTGGCTTTCTTGGTGGCACTCATCGCGGATTTCATCAACTCCTCATTTTCCATGAGTGCTTCGAAGATACATTGAAAAATAGTAGGGGGACAGTTGTGGCTGACCTATGCAAAGAGAGTTGATTTTCACTCCAGAAATTAAGGGTTTAAATCGAACCCTGAGCAAATATTCGAAAAAATGCACTGCGGATACCATATCCCTTCCCTTTGCTACAATCCACGCTACTTCTCCTGTGCCGATCACATTAACACCTTGCGAATCATCATCGAGCAGTACTCCACAAAATGCCGCTGCCACGTTCATTAGCCATTGTAAGTGGCGTTGATGTCGCTCCGGTGCGTAGAACCCGTTTCTGTGGGAGCGTGGATTCTTCTTTCCTTGTGAGCCTCATTACAGCACAAGTTTCAATAGTACAATCATCAATTCCTGTAGAAAATGAAGAAGTCGAGTGAAGATTACTTTTCTTGCGAAACGGCCCAAATATCGGCCAAAATATTGGGGGGCGTTGCCTCCTCAATATTCGGATTGAGGATGCCAAGTCCTTATTCGAAGTAAATACAAGTATTTCGGGAGCGACTCATTCCATTCTTCTGCACATTTGCAAGGTAGCAAATGTACTGAACAAAGGAGTGAGTTGCTCCCGAAATATTTGTATTTACTTCGAATAAAATGATGACGAGTATCTAGATTGCATGCAAATACATCGGTACATGAATACTGGATGAAATCATTCAACAAAACATGTTCCAATCATTCGGTAGCCATAAGACATTCATGTGCCGACGTATCTGCATGCACTGTAGATTCTCGTCATCAGTTTACTGATGATGAGCCACTAGGTAAGTGGATACGGGGACTAAGCCGTTGACTACTTTCATCTTAAAGCTGGACCTTTCAATTTCATTCAACGACAATCAATTGTTTCCCTTTTGATCGCTCACCAAACATTTATTTTCAAAAGTTATTATATTTGTATATGCGAGACGTTACGAGCTAGGCTATTTCCTCACGAGGCGAACATTTAAAAGCTTTCTTTCATTTACCACCCACAAGATGATGACTGATGAGAAACATACAGTCGCTCATGGGAAAATCGATCTTCGGAGATCGTCGTCGAACATATCCATTGTAAATCATACATGCTATGCGTAACTTCATCGCCGAGAGTAATTAAATTTGGAAGCTTTTCTTTGCAAGCACTAACTGTTATGGAATTTACATAATTTGAGAAAAAGATGTGTGTGCAAAATTGACTCCGAATGAGAATAATTGATCAAAAAGACGATCGATTGAAAAAAGCTTTCAAATTTCATTACTCTCGGTGGCGAAGTTACGCACACGAAGAATGCATAGTTTACAATAGATATGTTCGACGACGATCTCCGAAGATCGATTTCTCCATGAATTTCATTGCTCTCCGCGAAAAGTCGCTAAACACGATATATGCATATTTTATATTGGAAATGTGCGGCGATGATCTCCGAAGATCTATTTCCCCTTGAGCAACAATGAGTTTCTGTGGGAGGTAAATGCAAGCACAAAGCTCTGAAATGTTTGCATCGTGAAGAAGTAGAATACTTCGCAACGTTCCGCATCTATAAACATAATATACTTTTGAAAATTTTTGTTTCTTAAGCGATGCAAGGGGAAACTGGACTTGTTTCGCTCCCTGGTACTGTCTGTGCTGTTGTATGGAAGTAGCACGCGGAAAGTCTCCATGTCTTCGTCAAATTTTAAAAATTGTCTGGCTCGAAACAATATTAAATGAAGAGCTGGGCCGGCGCGGCGTACGGGTCAGATGTCAATTGACGGACGGATACGCAGGCGCAAATGACAGTAGATAGGTCACATGTTGCTTAAGGGTGATAACTGCATTGCTGGACATGCCATGAAAAGGGACCCCAATGACGGCCGACCAATGGGGCGTCCTAAAATCCCATGGCGCTTATCTGTGGCGAAAGTGTGTGCGTCGCTTCGTAAGTCGTGGAAGCAGATGTGTCCCGTTGCCCAGAATTTTTTACTTAAACCCCCCATAAAACATATTTATGTTGAAAAGCCAGGACTACCCACTTTTCATGTGTAAGAACTAAAAGCCAATGCGTTACAGTATGCCATACAATTATTTACTAGTTGCCAGGAATTTATGCAAATTATATTCCAAACGACATGACACCCATTTCAAATATGAAAATCTACCCATAAATTTATGAGAGAGCGTAAGTGCCAAAAAGTTTTCACATCATTAAAATCCACAACTTTTTGGGGTCAATGGGAGATCAAATGCAAGTATGTGTTTTTATACCCTAGACTTTTTGTATAGGGTACATTGTTTTTGTCACGACGGAAATATGTAACACCTTAAACGAGGCTCCGGAGGTATAGCAATGTATATATATAAATGATCAGGGTCACCTCCTGATTCGATTTAGCCATGTCTGTCTGTCTGTTTGTCTGTCTGTCTGTCTGTCTGTCTGTCCGTCTGTCTGTCTGTCCGTTCGCACGATAACTTTCGATAGAATGAAGCTAGAGCCTTGGTCAAATGCTGGAAATGTGATTTAGTTGGTTGATATTGAAAATGGGCATGATCAGGCTAATAGAACGCCTACCTCCCCTATATTTGTCAAATACTTAAATGTACCTATAACTCCCGATTAAATAAATATGAAAAGCTCTAGCTTTGGTATATTGCTCGTGAGGGTAATATTATACTCTCCTGGAAAAATAAAATCGATCAGTTTAAAACTAACGGTAATTTTCTTACAAAGAACCCCGTACTACCCTACTTTTCAGGTTTTTTGTCTATAACTCTTGAACCGATTGACGGAGACACCTGATTTTTGGCATGTAACCCTGAGGTGAGAAGCTGCTTAAGCTTGGGCAAGTTGGGGATAATCAGATCAAAGAAACGCCTACCTTCCCTACATACTTCAAAAAAGTAAATATCCCTTTCATTACGATAACTTTCGATAGAATGACACCAGCAAGTTGAAATTTTTTGGAGAATGTTGTTAATAAGATCTACTTGGTTAGTGTTGAAAATGGGCAAGATCCAACCCAAGGAACCCCTACCTCCCCTACAAATGAAACTTCCAATAAGCGATAACTTTTGATAGAATGAAGCCAGCAATTTGAAATTTTGGTTACATGTTTGTAATAGGATTTAGCTGGCTGATATTGAAAAAATAAAAAATCCGACTAACCAAACCCCTACTTCCCCTACAAATGAAACTTCAAATAAGCGATAACTTTCGATTGAATGAAGCTAGAGATTTGATTAAATGTTCATAGCATGATCTAATTGGTTGGTGGCAATGATGGGCAAGATTTGACCCAAGGAACCCCTACCTACCCTACAAATGAAACTTCTACTAGGCGATAACTTTCGATAAAATGAGGCTAATGACATGAAAACTCGACAAATATTTATAGAATGGGTTAGTTAATTGATTTTGAGAATGGTCAACATCCTCCTGAATGAGTGCCAACCTCCCCTATAAACTGGTCATATAGGAAACTCACTTTTAATGCAAATAGTCGTTGCCAATTGGTACTTTTGGTATCACCACTAGGTTTGTGCAAGTCTAGGGTATACACGCTTCGGACTCCGGGTCTGTTTTTTCTGAAATGGAAGCGAGTGGTCAACTGTAGAAGGGATCCTTTGGAATTTTAAAAGAATGACGCTTATGTAGATGCTTGTTATTATTGATGGCTTAGCTGATTTCTTAATGGCGCTGAATGCCTTAAATATTAAAAGAGGTTAAGAAATGGATACTATTATCATGTACTCATTTACCCTAACTCCTAGAAGGGCATAGCGCGTCAACTATTCGATGTGGCTTAGCTGACGTTTCGTTGGCATAAACCAGTTTCGGACGATGCACGTTGCCAGCATACACCTGTACATACTTACATAATTTTGCAGTGGCGTTGAAACTAATATAAAATTCAGTAAAATACTTGGCATTGGAAACACAAATATGTAAGATGACTATCACGTCGTTTTGTCAACTCAATTTCTTTTTATTGCAAAGAATTTGTTTCAAAGGTATAACAACCTACTCTCTTCTTTTAAAACCAGCTTGGGAAAAAATATTGATGACAACTATCGGAAATGCTTTATAAACGAATAAACTTCCAACAGTTTTTTTTCTTGCTTTATATATGTATAAATAACCTATGCAGCATATTTTATATGCTTACCAGGTTTGACTATATATCTTCGGCGACACTGTCAGAAAATACAAAAAGCGTTGGACGTAGTCATATAAATGTACGCCCGTATCGAATAAATCATGTCCATTCAGCTGATCGCCGTCTCACGTCTTTGCCTTTTTCTTCATCTAGCCTGGAAAAAAAACTTAATCCTGAACGGCATACGTGAGTGTCAGCACTTGGCACGTTTTCGTGAAAAATTCCTTTCCATCTGTCCACAAAAGAAATATCAATCTTGCAATAGACGACGTCTACGGCTCTTTTGTAACCGATGTCGGCTCACGATAAAGAGAATAATTACATGTCTCAGGGGCACAATGCCAACCCATGTTGTACGAATATCCGTACACCCCACCCCCCCATTACGTTGAGCCGTTTATCAATGAACTTTCAATTATGTGCTTGAAACATTTTGCTCAACGTCTTATTAATATTTCATTTAGCCGTAATTTAGCATATACGAGTAGTGTTGAACAGGTGTTTGTTTATACGCAGGATAGGGATATGTGTAAGACGGATCCGGCTTTAGTGAAAATTGCTCACGAGAGTCAGTTCAACATTATGTACGAGTATAGTTGAAGGGTTGAAACACTCAAGTCATTAGCAAAATAGTGTACTTGAGTTGAATGCCTAGCAAAGGGTATTTTCTGTGACCATCCATTCAGGAAATATTTTTTTTTTACAGAGAGCTGGCAGTAAGGTAGCAAACTGCTATTAGTTTAACACAGCTCTAGGTGTCGATTTATTTGAACAGGGGAACTCATTTTTGAAAAGGGAGTGTATACAAATTACGATTACTATTCAAAAAATTCAACGGACGCTCATAGAAAATTCTTAAGAGCTGATCCTTTGAAAGTGTCAAATACAGAGTGTACCGTTCCTGATGCTAATCGGATGGGAACGCAATTGGCGGCAAAAACTTTTGGCGTCCCTCGTTCTACATTTCAAAGAAAAGTGAATCTGGCTAGAAAAGCTCGTGGGAAGCCGCCACAATTGAAAGTGCCTTTAGGACTAAAAACAACAGTGTTTTTTATTGAAGAAGAAGATGAGCTTGCACAGTACATGGTAGAGATGGAAACGAGATTATTTGGTCTGTCTACGAGAGACGCGAAAGGTTTGGCCTATCAGCTGGCAATTCGAAATGGTAAACCACATCCATTCAAAGACGAAAATAGCATGGCGGGAAGAGACTGGTTGTCGGGCTTAAAACGGCACTCAAAGCTATCAGTTCGAAAGCCTAAAAGCACATCTGCTGCTAGAGCAGCTGGATTCAACAAAGTAGTTGTCGCAGATTTTTACAAACTGCTCGGAAAACTTCTAGATGATCATAAATTTTCTGGATCCCGCATATACCTATACAACTGCGATGAAACTGGAATATCGGTTGTGCCTAAAAGCAGATGTAAAATATTATCTAGCTTTAAAGAGAAGGAAAGAAGTAGGCGGAATGTCATCTGCGGAAAGATGAGTGACAATAACTGTTGATTTGTGCTTCGGTGCAACAGGGCATTACACACCCCCTATGATGATTTTTCCTAGAAAGCAAATGAAGAAGCAGCTCATGGCTAATGCACCTGAAGGTGCTTAGGGTGTGTGTAGCGATTTCGGGTGGATAACGATGGAAATGATTCTCATATGGCTGAAAAAAATGATACAAAGTATCTACACTGCATGCAGGTACATCGGAACATGGATATGTCTTATGCCTACCGAAAGCGTAGGACGTGTTTTGTCGAATGATTTCATCCAGTATAACTATACTGGGATCTTTATAAAACTTACGTCGATATCTTCAACACAACAGATTCCACGCAGTCGGTAGCCAAAGACATATCCATGTTCCGATGTATCTGCATGCAGTTTAGATACTTTGTATCATTTCCCACCAAAAGCCAATAACCTGTCTTCCAAGAACCGATTCCCGATAAACCCGCCCCAAATGAAACTTAACACCCCCTTCATGAGACAGAGAGACATACCCCATTGAAAGCTAACGCCCCCATATGAACCGGATACACCCGTTCTAATGAGATTGAACACCCAACCACTTGAGACAGATAGACACGCCCTATTGAAAGTCAACATTTATGCTGCTAATGCATCGTACCGTATGTGGAGCTTTTGTTCTATATGTTTATTGCACGTGTGGTGGGGGCCCACATTGTGGGCCAGTCAGACCTCAAATCGCCGCCATTGCAAATGCACAACCACAGTCGCTGGATCACCCGATTTGCTGGAATGAACTTCATCCGCTCTCGCTCATCTTCGGGGAGCCGGAACTATGTACACTCTCTCAAATTGCGTCTGCGCATGTTCAAATGTTAGTCGAACTGACTACTTGCTACTTTTTCTGGGACCCTAGTGATTCAGATAGTACAAGGCACGCTATTTTATTAAATGAATGGAATTGAAGGTCATTGAAAGTCCTTGGACGTCCTTGACCTAAATAATGAGTATAAATGGAATTTCATTCATTGTGACCTCAGATTGAGTCTATGCATGTGCATGTCGGGAGTGCACAATTTGTTTAATGAAATGATGAGAATGAGAATGATATGAATGAATGAGAGGAGGAGGTCCGCTGGCCTGAGCGAAATTTCGCATACATTCGGAGACCATAAATTGCGTGTGAGCATGTCGAGGGAGGAGAGCAGACGACTTCTTGCGACGTGTTCTGTTTCTGGGGGCCTAGTCAAGTTAGGGAGTATGGAGCGTACTCTATATTTTTGAGGAATTTGAATGTATGGTATGGTATGTATGCAGGCGTTTTGATTATGGCGTCGCGTCGTCGCGTTGACTGAGAGCGCGGGACAGAGAGCACAAGTCAAAATTCCGAGAGCCTGGTTGGAAATACTCTGTAAACCAATCGGCCACTACATTCAAATAACTCGGAAAAATGTTCAATGGGCTTGTTTCCTCTTCTGACCCCCGAGTAGCACAGCAGACATTTCGTGTTACGGACAGATTTTTAGGATCACCCCTAGCTATAAGACATATCCATGTCAATTTATAACCATCACTGGAGCCAGAAAGGACAAACTTGTGTTGTTGCTTCTGAATGGCCATTCCAAACATACAGAAAGTGTGGAGGTGATTCATGAAGCAAGAGCAAATGGCGTTAAAATATTATCATTTCCGCCACATACAACACATAGACTTCAGCCACTTAACGTTGCTTTCATGAAACCTCTAAACACATATTACGATCAACACATAATGAAGCAACTAATTCTTTAACAAGTCCCCAACCTGGGTGTTCTTCGTGGGTTGAGTTGTCACAGCAAAGAAGGCCGTTAGAATCGGCTGAGGATACATCATTTAAATTAGTCAGCACAAAGCAACTTTTTCCAGCTACTGTAACTCAACAAAAGAAGCGCTTACCCCGCAATCGTGGCAACACAACAATTATTACATCATCGCGTTACAGAGAAGAGCTTGAAAATGCTATTAAGACGAAAATGGAAACTGATCAAGAGAAACAAAACAGATAAATTGAAAAGATTAGAAAAAAAATGAAAAGATTTATGCTATGAAAATAAAAAAATGGAGACAGATGACTTTAGAAGTTTCCTTTTCAGACAGTGAAAATTAAACTGAGACCCCTCCGTGTTTGTACTGCAATGGGTGTTACCTCGAATCGATTGAAGGATGGATAATATGTCACAGCTGCAGAAAATGGGCCCATTGTGGTTGCGCTGGTGTTGACGACGACGATGACGAGGCAGCACATGTCTGCACTTTGTGCCTAACATAGACAAAATAAGAGAAATCTGGTTTTATTTTATCGTGTCCCATTTTGCCCCATAGGTCCACCCATCTTGCTCCGTCTATGGGGTAAGATGGGCATTTCGACACTATTTGAATTGTTATCTTTTTTTAATTTGTTTATTAATTAAATATTTAATTTTGTTATTCGTAACTTTGAATGTTACTTACCAAATATACTAGAATAAAGTTTTTGATTTTTTATTATTGAAAACTCTCTTTTTATTCGTCATGGAACCTTAACTAGCCCGTCTTGCCCTATTCTGGCTTTGCGACATAGCTTGAAATTTTTCATGCTTTGATACCAACCATGTAACATTCCCTGTAAAATTAAATTTTTTAAAATTATGTCTGCAAAGAAAAAAAAATGGTTTGAGTTTCCAATTGCAATACACTTAAGGTTCGGCAGTCTTCAATCCCAAAAATAAACTAACTTCAACTGAAAACTCAAACTCGTTTAAAACCAAAACTCAGAAGCCTAAATAACATTGCACAGGTGTGCAGATTTCGCCATTTGGAATCCACAACCTTGAGATAGTGGTTGGATATATTGCGCTTAACAGCCAACAGCGGAATGCAAACAGCCTCTGATTGAGATCTATCGGCGGCGACCTTTCCGACCACGTCGTCGGCTCTGTCATTACCGTCTATGTTCTTGTGACTAGGAACCCAGAGCAGGGTAATATTTAGCCGTCTGCTAAGGCAAGCTAACTCCGCCCCACATCGATCGACAAGCTTGGAGGATGTACTTAGCGAGTTCCGTGCTTTAATAGCGGTCTGGCTGTCCGAGCAAATGGCGATACTGTGGCTATCTGGCATGCCTCTGAGAGTGTGACAAACTTCCATGATTGCAGATTGATTGCAGAGAGTGTGACAAACTTCTATGATTGCATTTCAGAAAAGTAGATATGCTATCGAAACGTCAACAAGGCATAAAAATGCTGGAGATGTTGACGCGCCCATGCCCGTGGAGGTGCCAAGGTAATAAATATTGCGCGTCTAAGTCAAAATGACCCAAACTAGCTACTCACCACCACACAAAGATAATCAGCTACAAGCCAATTCAAGCTCTGTGAAGTTGGCACCGTCACATTCGATTTTTCAAATTTGAATTGTGCAGTTCGTTTGCCCATCGTAGGCCCACGTTTGCCCAGGAAAAATTTTCGTTTGCCCACCCTTACAAAAAAAGTTATTAACAAAATACTTTTTTTTTCAAAATGCGAAAACCCACGAAATTTTTTTTTCAAAAATTGGGATTTTTTTTCGCTATTTCGTTTGCCCAACGTTAGCCCAGGATTGCCCACCCAAAATTTTCGTTTGCCCACCCCTCAAATTTTATTTATTCAAAAAATAAATTTTTGTCCCACATTGGGCGTCACATTATACACCCTCAAAACGATAATATTTAATTTAAATTGCCCACCCCATTAGCCCATTATAAGCCCTCGTTTGCCCAGTAAAAATTTTCGTATGTCCACCCTTGCAGAAAAAGTTATAAGAGAATCAAATTTTTTGGGTTGCGAATACTTATATCCTTAATTAAGCTCCTTAAAGGATAATTTTGTAGTATAAACTCATCAGATCGATTGCCCATCGTGCACTATCGTTTGCCCAGGAAAAAGTTTCGTTTGCCCATCCCTCCAACTCTTTTTATAAAAAAGTAAGTATTTTGATCCCACTTGGGCGCCACTTTCCACAGTTTGGCTCCTTAAAGGACATTTTGAGGCCGCAAGCTGGGCAGTTCGTTTGGCCATCGCGGATTATCGTTTGCCCAGGAAAAAGTTTCGTTTGCCCACCCTTGCGAAAAACGTTATAAGCTGACAATTTTTTTTAATTTGGTTATACTTATACTGTTATTTTGGCTCCTTAAAGGATCATTTTGTAGTGCAAGCTGGGCAGTTCATTTGCCCATCGCCGATTGTCGTTTGCCCAGGAAAAAGTTTCGTTTGCCCACCCTTGCAAGAGAAGTTATTAGAGAATTAAATTTTTGGGGTTGCGAATACTTACATCCTTAATTTGGCTCCTTACAGGATAATTTTGTGGTTCAAACTCATCAGTTCGATTGCCCACCGTGCATTGTGGTTTGCCCAGGAAAAAGTTTCGTTTGCCCATCTCTCCAACTCTTTTTATAAAAAAGTAAGTATTTTGATCCCACTTGGGCGCCACTTTCCACAGTTTGGCTCCTTAAAGGACATTTTGAGGCCGCAAGCTGGGCAGTTCGTTTGGCCATCGCGGATTATGGTTTGCCCAGGAAAAAGTTTCGTTTGCCCACCCTTGCGAAAAAAGTTATAAGCTAAAAAATTTTTTTTATGATGGTTATACTTATACTGTTATTTTGGCTCCTTAAAGGATCATTTTGAAGTGCAAGCTGGACAGTTCGTTTGGCCATTGCGGATTATCGTTTGCCCAGGAAAAAGTTTCGTTTGCCCACCCTTGCAAGAAAAGTTATTAGAGAATTAAATTTTTGGGGTTGCGAACACTTATATCCTTAATGTGGCTCCTTAAAGGATAATTTTGTGGTTCGAACTCATCAGTTTGATTGTCCATCGTACATTATCGTTTGCCCAGGAAAAAGTTTTGTTTGCCCAGGAAAAGGTTTCGCTTGCCCACCCTTGCGAAAAAAGTTATAAGCAGAAAATTTTTTTTTAATTTGGTTATACTTATACTGTTATTTTGGCTCCTTAAAGGATCATTTTGTAGTGCAAGCTGGGCAGTTCATTTGGCCATCGCAAATTATCGTTTGCCCAGGCAAAAGTTTCGTTTGCCCACCCTTGCAAGAAAAGTTATTAGAGAATTAAATTTTTGGGGTTGCGAATACTTATATCCTTAATTTGGCTCCTTAAAGGATAATTTTGTGGTTCGAACTCATCAGTTTGATTGCCCATCGTACATTATCGTTTGCCCAGGAAAAAGTTTCGTTTGCCCAGGAAAAGGTTTCGTTTGCCCACCCTTGCAAGAAAAGTTATAAGCAGACAATTTTTTTTTAATTTGGTTATACTTATACTGTTATTTTGGCTCCTTAAAGGATCATTTTGAAGTGCAAGCTGGGCAGTTCGTTTGGCCATCGCGGATTATCGTTTGCCCAGGAAAAAGTTTCGTTTGCCCACCCTTGCAAGAAAAGTTATTAGAGAATTAAATTTTTGGGGTTGCGAACACTTATATCCTTAATGTGGCTCCTTAAAGGATAATTTTGTGGTTCGAACTCATCAGTTTGATTGTCCATCGTACATTATCGTTTGCCCAGGAAAAAGTTTTGTTTGCCCAGGAAAAGGTTTCGCTTGCCCACCCTTGCGAAAAAAGTTATAAGCAGAAAATTTTTTTTTAATTTGGTTATACTTATACTGTTATTTTGGCTCCTTAAAGGATCATTTTGTAGTGCAAGCTGGGCAGTTCATTTGGCCATCGCAAATTATCGTTTGCCCAGGCAAAAGTTTCGTTTGCCCACCCTTGCAAGAAAAGTTATTAGAGAATTAAATTTTTGGGGTTGCGAATACTTATATCCTTAATTTGGCTCCTTAAAGGATAATTTTGTGGTTCGAACTCATCAGTTTGATTGCCCATCGTACATTATCGTTTGCCCAGGAAAAAGTTTCGTTTGCCCAGGAAAAGGTTTCGTTTGCCCACCCTTGCAAGAAAAGTTATAAGCTGACAATTTTTTTTTAATTTGGTTATACTTATACTGTTATTTTGGCTCCTTAAAGGATCATTTTGTAGTGCAAGCTGGGCAGTTCGTTTGCCCATCGCGGACTATCGTTTGGTCAGGAAAAAGTTTGCCCACCCTAGCAAAAGAAGTTATTGAAAAAATAGGATTTTTTTTACTTTGGGAATTCTTAATTTAGCTTTTAAAGGAAATTTTTTTATGCGAACTGGGTTGTGGTTGTGCATTTGCAATGGCGGCGATTTGAGGTCTGACTGGCCCACAATGTTGGCCGCACCACACATGCAATAAACATATCATAAAACAAAATGGCGGATTCGAGTTAAAATCTCCCAAGCCCCGAAATAGAGAAATATTCGTCGCAGGATATTATAGTTCCGGGCAGCTCATCGTGACATGATGTACATGCAGAGGTCTGCAGAAGATCAAATGCCCCCCCCCCTTCTGTAAAAATTCCAAAATTTTTCTTGTGCATTCTCTTTGTGCGTGTGTTGGAATGTTTTGTTTACTTTTGTTAGTTTCCCTTTCTGTTTGCCGGACACAATCACATAGAGTCGCACGCGTTACTTGAGAAACGGATTGTGTGTGCCGGACCCGGACTGTTGATTAAAGGGGCGGGATGAGACGGATAGTGTGGGAGCGATTTTGCAATAGATACACAAACACAATACACGTCCGATTGGGAAAAGATGGTGGGAAGCGTGATTGCGATTAGCAGAAACGTACTCAGCGAAATGTTGATAGGCTGCAGTCTGCAAACTGTACTGAACGGGTAGATGGAACAGGGTGCACGAGAGGAGGTGAATATTGCACACACGCGATGCAAACGAAAACGAAACGATCCCGCGAGAGAAAGGAGCCCAAGCGGACAGGACAAAGCAAAGCAGAATTTATGACGAGCATCTACACTGCCACCAGATACATGGGTACATGGATATGTCTTATGCCTACCGAAAGCTTGGGACGTGTTTTCTCGAATGATTTCATCCAGTATAACTATACTGGGATCTTTACAAAACTTACGTCGATATCTTCAACACAACAGGTTCCACGCAGTCGGTAGTCATAGACATATCCATGTTCCGATGTATCTGCATGCAGTGTAGATACTTTGTATCTTTTTTTGCCAATAACTTTTCTTACAGGTGCGAAAACGAACCTTTTTGCCTACGATGATCAAACGAAAAACCCAGTTCGCATAAAAAAATTTCCTTTAAAAGCTAAATTAAGAATTCCCAAAGTAAAAAAAATCCTAATTTTTCAATAACTTCTTTTGCTAGGGTGGGCAAACTTTTTCCTGACCAAACGAAAGTCCGCGATGGGCAAACGATCTGCCCAGCTTGCACTACAAAATGATCCTTTAAGGAGCCAAAATAACAGTATAAATATAACCAAATTAAAAAAAAATTGTCAGCTTATAACTTTTTTTACAAGGGCGGGCAAACGAAACCTTTTCCTGGGCAAACGAAACTTTTTCCTGGGCAAACGATAATGTACGATGGGCAATCAAACTGATGAGTTCGAACCACAAAATTATCTTTAAGGAGCCAAATTAAGGATATAAGTGTTCGCAACCCCAAAAATTTAATTCTCTAATAACTGTTCTTGCAAGGGTGGGCAAACGAAACTTTTTCCTGGGCAAACGATAATCCGCGATGGCCGAACGAACTGCCCAGCTTGCACTTCAAAATGATCCTTTAAGGAGCCAAAATAACAGTATAAGTATAACCAAATTAAAAAAAAATTGTCAGCTTATAACTTTCTTTGCAAGGGCGGGCAAACGAAACCTTTGCCTGGGCAAACGAAACTTTTTCCTGGGAAAACAGTAATGCACGATGGGCAATCGAACTGCTGAGTTCGAACCACAAAATTATCCTGTAAGGAGCCAAATTAAGGATGTAAGTATTCGCAACCCCAAAAATTTAATTCTCTAATAACTTTTCTTGCAAGGGTGGGCAAACGAAACTTTTTCCTGGGCAAACGACAATCCGCGATGGCCAAACGAACTGCCCAGCTTGCACTACAAAATGATCCTTTAAGGAGCCAAAATAACAGTATAAGTATAACCAAATTAAAAAAAAATTGTCAGCTTATAACTTTTTTTGCAAGGGTGGGCAAACGAAACCTTTTTCTGGGCAAACGATAATGTACGATGGGCAATCAAACTGATGAGTTCGAACCACAAAATTATCCTTTAAGGAGCCAAATTAAGGATATAAGTATTCGCAACCCCAAAAATTTAATTCTCTAATAACTTTTCTTGCAAGGGTGGGCAAACGAAACTTTTTCCTGGGCAAACGATAATCCGCGATGGCCAAACGAACTGCCCAGCTCGCACTTCAAAATGATCCTTTAAGGAGCCAAAATAACAGTATAAGTATAACCAAATTAAAAAAAAAATTTTCAGCTTTTAACTTTTCTTGCAAGGGTGGGCAAACGAAACCTTTTCCTGGGCAAACGAAACTTTTTCCTGGGCAAACGATAATGTACGATGGGCAATCAAACTGATGAGTTCGAACCACAAAATTATCCTTTAAGGAGCCAAATTAAGGATATAAGTATTCGCAACCCCAAAAATTTAATTCTCTAATAACTTTTCTTGCAAGGGTGGGCAAACGAAACTTTTTCCTGGGCAAACGATAATCCGCGATGGCCAAACGAACTGCCCAGCTTGCACTACAAAATGATCCTTTAAGGAGCCAATATAACAATATAAGTATAACCAAATTAAAAAAAAATTGTCACCTTATAACTTTTTTTGCAAGGGTGGGCAAATGAAACCTTTTCCTGGGCAAACGAAACTTTTTCCTGGGCAAACGATAATGTACGATGGGCAATCAAACTGATGAGTTCGAACCACAAAATTATCCTTTAAGGAGCCAAATTAAGGATATAAGTATTCGCAACCCCAAAAATTTAATTCTCTAATAACTTTTCTTGCAAGGGTGGGCAAACGAAACTTTTTCCTGGGCAAACGATAATCCGCGATGGCCAAACGAACTGCCCAGCTTGCACTACAAAATGATCCTTTAAGGAGCGAAAATAACAGTATAAGTATAACCAAATTAAAAAAAATTGTCAGCTTATAACGTTTTTCGCAAGGGTGGGCAAGCGAAACCTTTTCCTGGGCAAACAAAACTTTTTCCTGAGCAAACGACAATGCACGATGGGCAATCGAACTGATGAGTTTGAACCACAAAATTATCCTGTAAGGAGCCAAATTAAGGATGTAAGTATTCGCAACCCCAAAAATTTAATTCTCTAATAACTTCTCTTGCAAGGGTGGGCAAACGAAACTTTTGCCTGGGCAAACGATAATCCGCGATGACCAAACGAACTGCCCAGCTTGCACTACAAAATGATCCTTTAAGGAGCCAATAGCTCTGTGAAGTTGGCACCGTCACATTCGATTTTTCAAATTTGAATTGTGCAGTTCGTTTGCCCATCGTAGGCCCACGTTTGCCCAGGAAAAATTTTCGTTTGCCCACCCTTACAAAAAAAGTTATTAACAAAATACTTTTTTTTCAAAATGCAAAAACCCACGAAATTTTTTTTTCAAAAATTGGGATTTTTTTTCGCTATTTCGTTTGCCCAACGTTAGCCCAGGATTGCCCACCCAAAATTTTCGTTTGCCCACCCCTCAAATTTTTTTTATTCAAAAAATAAAATTTTTGTCCCACATTGGGCGTCACATTATACACCCTCAAAACGATAATATTTAATTTAAATTGCCCACCCCATTAGCCCATTATAAGCCCTCGTTTGCCCAGTAAAAATTTTCGTATGTCCACCCTTGCAGAAAAAGTTATAAGAGAATCAAATTTTTGGGTTGCGAATACTTATATCCTTAATTAAGCTCCTTAAAGGATAATTTTGTAGTATAAACTCATCAGATCGATTGCCCATCGTGCACTATCGTTTGCCCAGGAAAAAGCTTCGTTTGCCCATCCCTCCAACTCTTTTTATAAAAAAGTAAGTATTTTGATCCCACTTGGGCGCCACTTTCCACAGTTTGGCTCCTTAAAGGACATTTTGAGGCCGCAAGCTGGGCAGTTCGTTTGCCCATCGTGGATTATCGTTTGCCCAGGAAAAAGTTTCGTTTGCCCGCCCCTGCAAAAAAAGTTATAAGCAAACAAGTTTTTTTTAGATTGGTTATACTTATACTGTTATTTTGGCTCCTTAAAGGATCATTTTGTAGTGCAAGCTGGGCAGTTCATTTGCCCATCGCCGATTGTCGTTTGCCCAGGAAAAAGTTTCGTTTGCCCACCCTTGCAAGAGAAGTTATTAGAGAATTAAATTTTTGGGGTTGCGAATACTTATATCCTTAATTTGGCTCCTTGAAGGATAATTTTGTGGTTCGAACTCAGCAGTTCGATTGCCCATCGTGCATTACTGTTTTCCCAGGAAAAAGTTTCGTTTGCCCAGAAAAAGGTTTCGTTTGCCCGCCCTTGCAAAAAAAGTTATAAGGTGACAATTTTTTTTTAATTTGGTTATACTTATACTGTTATTTTGGCTCCTTAAAGGATCATTTTGTAGTGCAAGCTGGGCAGTTCGTTTGGCCATCGCGGATTATCGTTTGCCCAGGCAAAAGTTTCGTTTGCCCACCCTTGGAAGAAAAGTTATTAGAGAATTAAATTTTTGGGGTTGCGAATACTTATATCCTTAATTTGGCTCCTTACAGGATAATTTTGTGGTTCGGACTCATCAGTTTAATTGCCCATCGTACATTATCGTTTGCCCAGGAAAAAGTTTCGTTTGCCCAGGAAAAGGTTTCATTTGCCCACCCTTGCAAAAAAAGTTATAAGGTGACAATTTTTTTTTAATTTGGTTATACTTATACTGTTATTTTGGCTCCTTAAAGGATCATTTTATATCCTTAATTTGGCTCCTTACAGGATAATTTTGTGGTTCAAACTCATCAGTTCGATTGCCCATCGTGCATTGTGGTTTGCCCAGGAAAAAGTTTCGTTTGCCCATCTCTCCAACTCTTTTTATAAAAAAGTAAGTATTTTGATCCCACTTGGGCGCCACTTTCCACAGTTTAGCTCCTTAAAGGACATTTTGAGGCCGCAAGCTGGGCAGTTCGCTCCTTAAAGGATCATTTTGTAGTGCAAGCTGGGCAGTTCGTTTGGCCATCGCGGATTATCGTTTGCCCAGGCAAAAGTTTCGTTTGCCCACCCTTGCAAGAGAAGTTATTAGAGAATTTAATTTTTGGGGTTGCGAATACTTACATCCTTAATTTGGCTCCTTACAGGATAATTTTGTGGTTCAAACTCATCAGTTCGATTGCCCATCGTGCATTGTGGTTTGCCCAGGAAAAAGTTTTGTTTGCCCATCTCTCCAACTCTTTTTATAAAAAAGTAAGTATTTTGATCCCACTTGGGCGCCACTTTCCACAGTTTGGCTCCTTAAAGGACATTTTGAGGCCGCAAGCTGGGCAGTTCGTTTGGCCATCGCGGATTATCGTTTGCCCAGGAAAAAGTTTCGTTTGCCCACCCTTGCGAAAAACGTTATAAGCTGACAATTTTTTTTAATTTGGTTATACTTATACTGTTATTTTGGCTCCTTAAAGGGTCATTTTGTAGTGCAAGCTGGGCAGTTCGTTTGGCCATCGCGGATTATCGTTTGCCCAGGAAAAAGTTTCGTTTGCCCACCCTTGCAAGAAAAGTTATTAGAGAATTAAATTTTTGGGGGTGCGAACACTTATATCCTTAATTTGGCTCCTTAAAGGATAATTTTGTGGTTCGAACTCATCAGTTTGATTGCCCATCGTACATTATCGTTTGCCCAGGAAAAAGTTTCGTTTGCCCAGGAAAAGGTTTCGTTTGCCCACCCTTGCAAGAAAAGTTATAAGCTGACAATTTTTTTTAAATTTGGTTATACTTATACTGTTATTTTGGCTCCTTAAAGGATCATTTTGAAGTGCAAGCTGGGCAGTTCGTTTGGCCATCGCGGATTATCGTTTGCCCAGGAAAAAGTTTCGTTTGCCCACCCTTGCAAGAAAAGTTATTAGAGAATTAAATTTTTGGGGTTGCGAATACTTATATCCTTAATTCGGCTCCTTAAAGGATAATTTTGTGGTTCGAACTCATCAGTTCGATTGCCCATCGTGCATTTCTGCTTTCCCAGGAAAAAATTTCGTTTGCCCAGGAAAACGTTTCGTTTGCCCGCCCTTGCAAAAAAAGTTATAAGCAGACAATTTTTTTTTAATTTGGTTATACTTATACTGTTAGTTTGGCTCCTTAAAGGATCATTTTGTAGTGCAAGCTGGGCAGTTCGTTTGGCCATCGCGGATTATCGTTTGCCCAGGAAAATGTTTCGATTGCCCACCCTTGCAAGAAAAGTTGTTAGAGAATTAAATTTTTGGGGTTGCGAATACTTACATCCTTAATTTGGCTCACTACAGGATAATTCTGTGGTTCAAACTCATCAAATCGATTGCCTATCGTGCATTGTCGTTTGCCCAGGGGAAAGTTTCGTTTGCCCATCTCTCCAACTCTTTTTATAAAAAAGTAAGTATTTTGATCCCACTTGGGCGCCACTTTCCACAGTTTGGCTCCTTAAAGGACATTTTGAGGCCGCAATCTGGGCAGTTCGTTTGCCCATCGTGGATTATCGTTTGCCCAGGAAAAAGTTTCGTTTGCCCACCCTTGCGAAAAAAGTTATAAGCTAAAAAATTTTTTTTATGATGGTTATACTTATACTGTTATTTTGGCTCCTTAAAGGATCATTTTGAAGTGCGAGCTGGGCAGTTCGTTTGGCCATCGCGGATTATCGTTTGCCCAGGAAAAAGTTTCGTTTGCCCACCCTTGCAAGAAAAGTTATTAGAGAATTAAATTTTTGGGGTTGCGAACACTTATATCCTTAATTTGGCTCCTTAAAGGATAATTTTGTAGTTCGAACTCATCAGTTTGATTGCCCATCGTACATTATCGTTTGCCCAGGAAAAAGCTTTGTTTGCCCAGGAAGAGGTTTCGTTTGCCCACCCTTGCAAGAAAAGTTATAAGCAGACAATTTTTTTTTAATTTGGTTATACTTATACTGTTATTTTGGCTCCTTAAAGGATCATTTTGAAGTGCAAGCTGGGCAGTTCGTTTGGCCATCGCGGATTATCGTTTGCCCAGGAAAAAGTTTCGTTTGCCCACCCTTGCAAGAAAAGTTATTAGAGAATTACATTTTTGGGGTTGCGAATACTTATATCCTTAATTTGGCTCCTTAAAGGATAATTTTGTGGTTCGAACTCATCAGTTCGATTGCCCATTGTGCATTACTGGTTTCCCAGGAAAAAGTTTCGTTTGCCCAGGCAAAAGTTTCATTTGCCCGCCCTTGCAAAAAAAGTTATAAGCAGACAATTTTTTTTTAATTTGGTTATACTTATACTGTTATTTTGGCTCCTTAAAGGATCATTTTGTAGTGCAAGCTGGGCAGTTCGTTTGCCCATCGCGGACTATCGTTTGGTCAGGAAAAAGTTTGCCCACCCTAGCAAAAGAAGTTATTAAAGAAATAGGATTTTTTTTACTTTGGGAATTCTTAATTTAGCTTTTGAAGGAAATTTTTTTATGCGAACTGGGTTTTTCGTTTGATCATGGTAGGCAAAAAGGTTCGTTTTCGCACCTGTAAGAAAAGTTATTGGCAAAATAATTTTTTTAGATTGGGAATCATAAAGGCTCAATTTGCATTGCCTTACGAACCGGATGAACCGAATGAGTGGCATGAGCAAACCACTTTGACGACCAACTCAATAGTAGATGGTTGTTGCGCGAGAGCATGTGGTTCATGCGGCAATGGAAACTGAGCTTGAGCTAGCTCTTTAAAGTACAAAAAATATGTACACACATTTATGCAATCAGCAGAAATCATTTCCGCTTTTTCCAACCATGAGAGCACTGTTTCCAAGGTTAAACTTTCAGTCTTATATTGCATGCATGCGTATGTTGAGTTATATAATAAATGAAAGCTTGGGGAAATGGTCGATTGAGCGAGTTGACAGCGATTTCATTAGCTGCATGGAAACTCCGCCAATGTATTCACCTTCATAACCTTGCCGATAGTTTTGCTTGTGCGGTTAAAGTTGCAAGCCGTGCAAAGCAGCATCCGAGGGTCTCGTTAGCGTAGATGTGAGTGCGCCGGGCCGCCGAGCTGGGGGTTGTGGGTTCAAATCCCCGAGGGCGGGTTTTTTCGTTTTCTTTTTTTTTTGGTAGAAAATCAATAAATATTAATTGAATAGTATGAAATATTTATATACATATATGTAAAATTAAAATTTTTATATTTTGGGGGGTTTTAATTTAGAGAATTTGTATAGCAGCCGCACAACGCGCGCTTTATGGATGACTCGTGGAAAAGCAGCAAACCTTTGGGTTTCATCGTCGTTTCCCCCTGGCATCATCTCCTAAAAGCTTAACAGCTTAGCAGATTAGAATTTAATATAAATGCTTAACCAGTTACTAGAAAAAAGTAAAAGTACGAAATTTTTGACCATCCAAGCAATTTCTTTAACCATGTTTACATGTAATTTAAGTTATTAAAGTTCTCGTTATGCTCTTAATCTTTTCAAACATTTCTTTCATTTTTTCCTTAAAATTAAACGTTTTTTTTTTGGCAAAAAAAAGTCTTTCATGAATAGGAAAAGTTAGAAAGACCCACGACGCGAGTAGAACCCGAAACTTCACTAGAGCAAAGTCACAGTCAAACCCCCAGACCAACACCAATTCGCGTTTGCAGCATCAAATATGCAAGATAAGCCATTTCCCCAAGCTTTCATTTATTATATAACTCAACATACGCATGCATGCAATATAAGACTGAAAGTTTAACCTTGGAAACAGTGCTCTCATGGTTGGAAAAAGCGGAAATGATTTCTGCTGATTGCATAAATGTGTGTACATATTTTTTGTACTTTAAAGAGCTAGCTCAAGCTCAGTTTCCATTGCCGCATGAACCACATGCTCTCGCGCAACAACCATCTACTATTGAGTTGGTCGTCAAAGTGGTTTGCTCATGCCACTCATTCGGTTCATCCGGTTCGTAAGGCAATGCAAATTGAGCCTTTATGATTCCCAATCTAAAAAAATTATTTTGCCAATAACTTTTCTTACAGGTGCGAAAACGAACCTTTTTGCCTACCATGATCAAACGAAAAACCCAGTTCGCATAAAAAAATTTCCTTCAAAAGCTAAATTAAGAATTCCCAAAGTAAAAAAAATCCTATTTCTTTAATAACTTCTTTTGCTAGGGTGGGCAAACTTTTTCCTGACCAAACGATAGTCCGCGATGGGCAAACGAACTGCCCAGCTTGCACTACAAAATGATCCTTTAAGGAGCCAAAATAACAGTATAAGTATAACCAAATTAAAAAAAAATTGTCTGCTTATAACTTTTTTTACAAGGGCGGGCAAATGAAACTTTTGCCTGGGCAAACGAAACTTTTTCCTGGGAAACCAGTAATGCACAATGGGCAATCGAACTGATGAGTTCGAACCACAAAATTATCCTTTAAGGAGCCAAATTAAGGATATAAGTATTCGCAACCCCAAAAATGTAATTCTCTAATAACTTTTCTTGCAAGGGTGGGCAAACGAAACTTTTTCCTGGGCAAACGATAATCCGCGATGGCCAAACGAACTGCCCAGCTTGCACTACAAAATGATCCTTTAAGGAGCCAAAATAACAGTATAAGTATAACCAAATTAAAAAAAAATTGTCAGCTTATAACTTTTTTTGCAAGGGTGGGCAAACGAAACCTTTTTCTGGGCAAACGATAATGTACGATGGGCAATCAAACTGATGAGTTCGAACCACAAAATTATCCTTTAAGGAGCCAAATTAAGGATATAAGTATTCGCAACCCCAAAAATTTAATTCTCTAATAACTTTTCTTGCAAGGGTAGGCAAACGAAACTTTTTCCTGGGCAAACGATAATCCGCGATGGCCAAACGAACTGCCCAGCTCGCACTTCAAAATGATCCTTTAAGGAGCCAAAATAACAGTATAAGTATAACCAAATTAAAAAAAAAAATTTCAGCTTTTAACTTTTCTTGCAAGGGTGGGCAAACGAAACCTTTTCCTGGGCAAACGAAACTTTTTCCTGGGCAAACGATAATGTACGATGGGCAATCAAACTGATGAGTTCGAACCACAAAATTATCCTTTAAGGAGCCAAATTAAGGATATAAGTGTTCGCAACCCCAAAAATTTAATTCTCTAATAACTTTTCTTGCAAGGGTGGGCAAACGAAACTTTTTCCTGGGCAAACGATAATCCGCGATGGCCAAACGAACTGCCCAGCTTGCACTACAAAATGACCCTTTAAGGAGCCAAAATAACAGTATAAGTATAACCAAATTAAAAAAAAATTGTCAGCTTATAACTTTTTTTGCAAGGGCGGGCAAACGAAACCTTTTCCTGGGCAAACGAAACTTTTTCCTGGGCAAACGATAATGTACGATGGGCAATCAAACTGATGAGTTTGAACCACAAAATTATCCTTTAAGGAGCCAAATTAAGGATATAAGTGTTCGCAACCCCAAAAATTTAATTCTCTAATAACTTTTCTTGCAAGGGTGGGCAAACGAAACTTTTTCCTGGGCAAACGATAATCCGCGATGGCCAAACGAACTGCCCAGCTTGCACTACAAAATGACCCTTTAAGGAGCCAAAATAACAGTATAAGTATAACCAAATTAAAAAAAATTGTCAGCTTATAACGTTTTTCGCAAGGGTGGGCAAACGAAACTTTTTCCTGGGCAAACGATAATCCGCGATGGCCAAACGAACTGCCCAGCTTGCGGCCTCAAAATGATCCTTTAAGGAGCCAAACTGTGGAAAGTGGCGCCCAAGTGGGATCAAAATACTTACTTTTTTATAAAAAGAGTTGGAGAGATGGGCAAACAAAACTTTTTCCTGGGCAAACCACAATGCACGATGGGCAATCGAACTGATGAGTTTGAACCACAAAATTATCCTGTAAGGAGCCAAATTAAGGATGTAAGTATTCGCAACCCCAAAAATTAAATTCTCTAATAACTTCTCTTGCAAGGGTGGGCAAACGAAACTTTTGCCTGGGCAAACGATAATCCGCGATGGCCAAACGAACTGCCCAGCTTGCACTACAAAATGATCCTTTAAGGAGCGAACTGCCCAGCTTGCGGCCTCAAAATGTCCTTTAAGGAGCTAAACTGTGGAAAGTGGCGCCCAAGTGGGATCAAAATACTTACTTTTTTATAAAAAGAGTTGGAGAGATGGGCAAACGAAACTTTTTCCTGGGCAAACCACAATGCACGATGGGCAATCGAACTGATGAGTTTGAACCACAAAATTATCCTGTAAGGAGCCAAATTAAGGATATAAAATGATCCTTTAAGGAGCCAAAATAACAGTATAAGTAAAACCAAATTAAAAAAAAATTGTCACCTTATAACTTTTTTTGCAAGGGTGGGCAAATGAAACCTTTTCCTGGGCAAACGAAACTTTTTCCTGGGCAAACGATAATGTACGATGGGCAATCAAACTGATGAGTTCGAACCACAAAATTATCCTTTAAGGAGCCAAATTAAGGATATAAGTATTCGCAACCCCAAAAATTTAATTCTCTAATAACTTTTCTTGCAAGGGTGGGCAAACGAAACTTTTTCCTGGGCAAACGATAATCCGCGATGGCCAAACGAACTGCCCAGCTTGCACTACAGAATGATCCTTTAAGGAGCGAAAATAACAGTATAAGTATAACCAAATTAAAAAAAATTGTCAGCTTATAACGTTTTTCGCAAGGGTGGGCAAGCGAAACCTTTTCCTGGGCAAACAAAACTTTTTCCTGAGCAAACGACAATGCACGATGGGCAATCGAACTGATGAGTTTGAACCACAAAATTATCCTGTAAGGAGCCAAATTAAGGATGTAAGTATTCGCAACCCCAAAAATTTAATTCTCTAATAAGTTCTCTTGCAAGGGTGGGCAAACGAAACTTTTTCCTGGGCAAACGACAATCAGCGATGGGCAAATGAACTGCCCAGCTTGCACTACAAAATGATCCTTTAAGGAGCCAAAATAACAGTATAAGTATAACCAATCTAAAAAAAACTTGTTTGCTTATAACTTTTTTTGCAGGGGCGGGCAAACGAAACTTTTTCCTGGGCAAACGATAATCCACGATGGGCAAACGAACTGCCCAGCTTGCGGCCTCAAAATGTCCTTTAAGGAGCCAAACTGTGGAAAGTGGCGCCCAAGTGGGATCAAAATACTTACTTTTTTATAAAAAGAGTTGGAGGGATGGGCAAACGAAACTTTTTCCTGGGCAAACGATAGTGCACGATGGGCAATCGATCTGATGAGTTTATACTACAAAATTATCCTTTAAGGAGCTTAATTAAGGATATAAGTATTCGCAACCCAAAAATTTGATTCTCTTATAACTTTTTCTGCAAGGGTGGACATACGAAAATTTTTACTGGGCAAACGAGGGCTTATAATGGGCTAATGGGGTGGGCAATTTAAATTAAATATTATCGTTTTGAGGGTGTATAATGTGACGCCCAATGTGGGACAAAAATTTTATTTTTTGAATAAAAAAAATTTGAGGGGTGGGCAAACGAAAATTTTGGGTGGGCAATCCTGGGCTAACGTTGGGCAAACGAAATAGCGAAAAAAAATCCCAATTTTTGAAAAAAAAATTTCGTGGGTTTTTGCATTTTGAAAAAAAAGTATTTTGTTAATAACTTTTTTTGTAAGGGTGGGCAAACGAAAATTTTTCCTGGGCAAACGTGGGCCTACGATGGGCAAACGAACTGCACAATTCAAATTTGAAAAATCGAATGTGACGGTGCCAACTTCACAGAGCTCATACCCCACACCAAGTGTGGGCAAAACTAAGCGACAGGGTGAATTGGCTTCTAGCATTGCCATCTTAATAGCACAAGCCTCCGCTCAGCTGATCGTGGTGAATTCGGACTTCTATTTTGACGTCAATGTTACGTCATTCATGCCTTGCCAAGGCAGTGACTGCACACAACGCTGTCCCCGGCACGACATATGTTTACAATTGGGATTGCGTCAGACGGCATTTTTATGCTCTAGAAACACACTTTCTGAACACTTGCAGCAGTTTGGTCGATGCCGCAACGCCGGGGATTTGTCGCAGAGTATCGCCGAGCAGTTCACACTTGAAAAAATACGTCTTTTGACTGCATGGCACATTTTCATCGCGGACGTGTTTGTTTTCTCGGATCACTAGATGTAATTAAACTAACAAATAAACACTGAACGCGGAAAACGAAAACTAAACACGAAACGCACGAAAACCGGGGACTCACCGCCATAAGTCGCCGACCACTGGATTCTTTTTCACAAACTCTATGACAATAGCGCAGAAGTAAGTAATGACATCATTCACCCGTCAAAATCAGCTGAACGGAGGCCTGTCTATTAAGATGGCAATGCTTTTAGCTGATAATTTTTGTGTGTTGGTGGATAGCGAGATTGAGTCATTTTGACTTACGTCTAGTACGCACTTGTCGCCGCGAATTTTCTATGTATTTTCTGCATCCTGCAATGAATCGAGGCAGGCGAGATCCTGGCGAGACGCAAAGGAATCTATTCAAAACTCCCAGTGCGTACTACACATTAGGCTCGCAATGACCCACTTTATTTTTGATAACTTGGATATGTGCTTATGCGTGAATAAACACAGTCAAAATTTCTTTTCTTTACCCTGTCAACCGATCCTATTTTCAAAGAAAAAACTTTAAAAAATGGACAATTAATTTTTTCAATTTTTTTATTTTAAGTTTAGTCGGTCAAAAACTAAAATGTGAGTTCATCAAGGGGGGTTCAAATCAAACCCGAACCGCACTCCCCCTTCCCCCAGGTTCGTTACTGACCTAAGGCTACATTAGGCCCTTAAACGGAAAAATGAACGGAAAAGATATTTAAAGTTTCCTGAAATAGAGATAAACCTCGAAGTGTCAAGGTTTAAGTCATCATCAATAATCAGATATTTAAAGCTGATAAAAAACGAAGAGACACTGTTAGGTTTCTGATTGAACCTACAGTAGAAGACCAAATACTGTCCCCTGAGAAACATCAGGGGCGACCGGTAGCGCGGTGTGGTGAGGCATCAGTCTCATGTTTGACTACCGGCGTTTCGGGTTCGAATCCCGTCCACGACGACGTTCGTGGGCATGGATGTGCAGGAGGTGCATGCTGGCAACCTCACCCTCCGAAACCAGTTTATGCCGTCGAACCGTCAACTGGGCCACATGGAACAGTTGATACGCTATGCCCCACAAGGGGTTAGGACAATTAGTATAACTCTTTCAATACTTCACAATACCAGAGATGAAACGAAAACCATGCTATATATTCTGCGGCCAATATGGGGTCCTATCCGACTAGCGTAATGCTCACTTAGCTGGAAAAAAAGTCGAAAAAGCGCCAAATTCTTTGCAAACCTTTATCCAGTCAATGAAACAGATTGGACATTCGAATAGGTATGCGGTGACGTTAGTCACGAAACATAAAAACCGGAACCATTTTAAATTCTATTCCCAGGTGACCTAGTTGACATTTCGTTAGCATAAACTGGTTTCGAACAATGTATGTTGCTAGGATGTACCTCCTGCCCCTTTTGCCGAATACCTCCGACAAGTCGGGAAAGGTTGTGGCTTATTGTTACGCGCCACACCACAGCGGGAGACAACTCTAATTTCCATGGCCACGACGTGGATGGGACCCGTAGCTAATAGGTAGCAGGAGACATCAGACTGACGCCTCAACGTACTGAGTTACCGGCCGCCCCAATAATCTTATAATTCTCAAGATGTAATGGATTGTTCGATTAGGGAGGAGATTTCGCGTCCCAAGATAATGACACCCTGTTGAAATGCATCGGTTGCTCATATAGCAAAGCCGGGCGTGGAAGTATAGTCCCAGGACTCCATGGACAAAATTCGACGCGCATGAGGTTTAAGTAAATAGTAGAGTCGCAGTACTGTTCGATACTACTAGAAAAAAGAAAGTCTAATTCTGGTGCATGCATGCAAATCGGCTGAAACATGAACTACGTAAATACAATATATTGCCCATCAAAAGTTATTCATCGGTTACGGCTACAATCCCGGAAAGCTTGGAAACGATAAAACCAAGTACAAATTTAAATAAGCTTAGGCAGAAAACCTTAACCTTCCCCATTCGCAGTGAAATAAGTAACACATGCACTTTGCTCGTAACAAATAGCCTCATATGTATAGTCCTCCGCGAAAACCTTTCTCGCCGACTTGTCTAGGCAAGGCTACATTCACTGCTATAATACAAAAAATTATAGACCCGCATTGCAAATTCCTTACTTGCTTTTTATTACAAACCTTGAAAAATGTTATCACACAATACCACAACAGAACAAACATCCTTGAGCAGTTCGGAGGGGGGGGGGGGGGGGGGGGGATAAGAGAACGAATACGTACGAGTATTACTACAATTCCGAAAAAAAAAGAGAAGAGGTTGTCCATCAGACAAACCACCTGCTGTCATTTATTACGTGGCATCGCGACAGACAAAATCTACGTCACGTAAAAGTTAAACCCTTACACAGCATTTTCGCGGAATCGTTGAATTTCGATGTTCTGTACAGTCATGGTGACCAAATAAGAATCCCTATCGTTCGAAGACAAGGGATGACAGCTGAATGATATGTTTCTCAGAATAGACACAAAAGGAATTTCGCGAATAAGGCAAAGGATATACTCGTACATAGTAAGGTTAGGCCGCATAGAGCTCGATGTCGTCGTCTAATTAGTCGCCTTTCCGCATAAATTTAAATGAAGCATGACCAGCGATAAAGGAGCTTACCACCGCAGTAACCATAGCGTTTGGCGATTCAACCGAACACTATGTTCAAAGGACACACTAGATACGTACACATTTATTTTGAAGAAATCGCGTCAGGGCGCTGCAGTTAATTATTTTTGCATATTGTGTTCCAGCGAGCAAATTAATGCCACCGGCATGAATGAGGCGGCAATGTAGAAGTTTGCACTAGGAAAAACAGACTTTAGTCACGCTATTTATGGTAAGACGGATATCAAGTTAGTGTTAAAGACAGTTTACGACTTTGTGTTAGTTCAAGAATCGGTCTATGGAATCGAAATCGGAGGACAGCTTAGCGTAGTATAAAATACAAATATTCTCACGTAATAAATTTCAACTTGGCTTTTCCCCAAACTTAGTCATAACCGAGCATTTATTTTTGAAAAAATTAAAAAAATCAAATTTTTTAATAAACAACTGGCATGTTGGTGACAACAACACCTCTAGATGAGCCTGCGGCACTGTTCAACATGAGTGGGTTCCTGGGTCTGGAGACCACCGTCAGATGTAAAAGGAAAGTCCATGCAAATTTATTTTCCACACACTAGTGCCATCCAACCCCACCTTTCTCTAGATAGGTGTAAAAGAATGGAAGTAAGGGCTTATGGTAGAACACGCTAGAAGCACTACCCCGCTGGGCACTACTTCTGATGCGCAGTCGAGTGATCCCAGGGCGAACATTGTTTTTTGCCAGAGCTCGATGGTTTCCGGGGGCGACCGATATGAGGTAGTCCAAGTACACTGTAGAGAAGCTGAGGGTTGCAAGGAGTGTCGGATCCATGACGGGAAAGACGGAAGAACTGGAGGACATCATGAAACGAAGAAGGATAGGTATGATGTGCTTGCAGGAGACCAAGTGACGAAATGACCGAACTCGTTTTTTGACGAATTCCAAAAAGTAAAAATTTTACTATTATGGAAACGCGAATGATAGAAACGGGGTTGGCGTTATTCTGTCACCGGCTTAACTTGGCAGCATCGTGAGTATCTCGAAGATAAGCGACCGCTTAATGAGTATCAAATTGGTTATCTGCGGAAGAGTGTGGAACGTCATAAGTGCCTACGCTCCCCAAGTGGGTTTGCAGCAAAGGGAAAAAGAAACATTTTGGAACGACGTGGACACACTGCTTCAAAGTATACAAGATACCGAGCTGTTTTTTTTTTCGGAGGGGATTTCAATGGCCATGTGGGAGAATCGAACTATGATTACGAGGATTGCCATGGTGGCAAGGGTAGCCAATCTACAGCCAGAAATTATGAAGGTGAGGCAGATCACACGGTCTGGTCATCCTCAACACATGGTTCATTAAGAACCAAAGGCACCTGATCACATATAGCTATGAGCTCATGCGACGCAGATAGACTTTTACCTGTGTCTAAATTTCGTAAGACGTTGGGTGAAAGACTGCAAAGTGATCTTGGGTGAACCTGTGGTCATCCAGCACCGGTTGTTCCTGACAGAATTTATTTTGAACGGAGGAAGAAGACCGCAAGCAATCCCTAAGCTAGTCGAGAAAATCAAGTGGCATAATCTCAACAACGAACTCTTTGAATCTGTTGTTACTTCACTCCTTGTTAAAATGAAGTAGTGGCGTCAATAGAACACCAACTGCGACGAGCAAAGTCCAACACAAATGTGGAATGCTTTGGATGAAATATTAGTAGGTGAGGCCGAAAAGACACTGGGAGTTTCGAAAGGCCCTCTCCACACTAACAAGGAGACGTGGTGGTAGAATAACAAAACTAAAGAAGCAGTGCAGGCCAAATCGAACGCATTCAAACCTTGGACAACATGCAAGACAAACAGTGAGGCTGAGAAGGTTCAACTTCGGAAGAAATATGATAAATGCCGGAGGGAAGTAAAGCGAAAGGTGGCTCAAGCAAAGGCGATTGCAGCCGAGAGGTTCTATCAGGAACTAGGAGACCTGACGGATAAGAGATCGTCATTGGAAGAGAAACCTAAAGACAATGCCAAGATTTATAAGGTCGCAGCCCAAAGGAGAAGAAACGCTCGAGAGTTTCAGGCGCCAAAGTACGTTGAAGACTCACAATGAGTGCTGCTGATTGAAGACACAGCAATCTGTAGTAGAATGCGTGAGTACTTTGACGAGCTTTTGAACGAAGAATTTCTGCGAGAAGCTTTTCAAGCTGTGGAGCCAAACACCACTCATATCGCTGATTTTTCAGTGGAGGAGGTGATGAAGGCAATGATGCAGATGAAACGCGGAAAGGCAGTCGGACCGGACAAAATACCCTTGGAATTATGGTTGAAGATGAGTCATGTCGGGCTTAGATAGCTCACTGTTCTTTTCAACAAAATTAAAAGAGGGCAACCGATGTCTGACGCTTTCAGGAAAAGCTTCCATCTCCCGTTTTATAAGAACAAGGTCGATTCACGCAAGCTCAGCAACTATAGGGCAATCAAGTTAACACCTCACACATTGAAGACTTACGATCGAGTTATCTGCAATCGATTGAAAGAGATTGTACGGTTGGATGAAAATCAATGCGGCTTTGTAGAGGGTTGTTCCACAGTCGATGCTATTCATTGCATGCGTGTTACGATGGAAAAGCATCGTGATGCACGGACGGAGTTGCACTTTGTGTTCGTGGACTTAGGAAAAGCCTTCGACAGAGTTCCTCGTGATCTGATATGGGTGACCATAAGAGCACTTAAGGTCCCCGAGGCATATGTCAAGATGATACAAGACATGTATGATGGGGCAACCACTAAAGTTAGATGCACAGCTGGTGAGTCTGAAGAATTTCCGGTCAAAGTTGGAGTTCACCAAGGCAGTGTATTGAGTCCCATGCTTTTCAACGTCATCATGCTCTATTTATTAACACTCATTTCTGACGGCCTGGAAATATCCCTTCTCTTTGCCGATGACATTGTCCTGGGTAGCAAAGACATCGTTGCTTTGCAGGCGGCACTAACCATTTGGTGTAAGATACAGGAGGATCATGGACTGAGGATTAGCAAACCATAGACTGAGTATCTTTGCTGTCCCTTTTCAGATCCAGGTATCTACATTAAAGGAGAGCAGCTGAAGTTCTGTACAAGGTTCAAATACCTGGGCTCAATGGTCAACGAGGAAGCTACCTGCGATGACGATATAAAACATCGCATCAGTGTCGGTTGGATGAAGTGGCGAGAAAACTCTGGAGGTTTCTGCGACAAGAAGATGCCACGAAAACCTAAGGGCATGTATGCGTCTGAATGCTGGACTATGTATAAGACATACGAAAGTAAAATGACTGCGACTGAGATGAAAATGTTACGGATGTCAGCCGGTGTGACCAAAAAGGATCGTGTCAAAAGTACTTACCTCCGAGGCAGCTTGTTTGTTGAGCAACCGATCAGAAAAGCTCGAAGATTGTAGTATGGATTGATATTGCCATGTTCTAAGGCGTCCGCCTGAGAACCCTGTCATGATGGCACTATCAATGAATGTTCCATTTGCTGGACCCAAACCCCGAGGCAGACGGAAACACACGTGGATCGATCAGATGAAGAAGCAACAAGAACGCGTTAATCTTGGCGATGTTACGATTCAAGACCGAGCTGCCTGCGGAAGGAAGCTGAGATTATACCGCCAGAATGAACGAAGTGCCAACACCACAGACAGCGCAACGCGAAGCCGAAGAGTGGTATGAAAGGGCAAGGAAGAAGAAGCACTTTCATTGTTGGTGGAGACGGTTTGGATATTAAAATACCAGTTGCATCATGCAAATTGGCGGTTAGAGCCAACAATAAATGGCTTGAACTTGCCAAACGACGACAATGATTTTTTTATAAAAATTCGATTCTAACCGCTCTGCCTTCTTGCAATCACTGAGTAAGAGGCATATTGGTAGGGTGGTGGGGACTATCACAGGCACTACCCCATCGGTAAGATCACATGGAGGCTCCTTGTTTTATCGTGACTTGGAGGACCTCAAAGTTATGAGCCTGTTTCAGCTCAGTTGATACAATGCCGGTACAAGCTTAGAATATAGAGCCATGGAACGAGCTTATCCTGTATGTCTCTGGGTCCAACATTTGGCGAATAAGTCGACAGCCAGCCTACTCGGTTGTTGTTTGATATTGACATATGTTGACTGTTCTGTTGAATTGTGCATGAATAAAGGTCAATTCTTGCCAATATTTAAATATTATAATTACTGAACGGTCTACTGAGTTAGCTGACTGTCGACCACATGTCGACTTAGTACCCAGATTTTGGAGTCACTGTTTCTATGGAGACATACAGGACAAGCTCATTCCATGGCTATATATTCAAAGGGTACAAGCTGGTTCGAGACCTAGGTATTTTTTTTAGGTGAAACGTCATTGGGAGTACCAAAATGGACCCAAGAGGTCTAAGTGTGCTGTGTTGCATAATAGCAGCCCCTTAACCTAATCTAATTACTCATAAGCAGTACAGTTCAAGTGGAAACCCTCTCACCATCGTTATAATTTTCCACCGTTATGACGGCTGTATGACGGCTTTCACATGGAACGCACGATACGCGAATTTCTAGCAGAAAGCACCAGTGGCGGACGGACTTTCTTTACGAGCGCAATTTTTAATTAATCGTCGCAATAGAAAGCTTGCTCCCCACTAGTGCTTTCTGCTAGAATCTCGTTTATCGTGTTTTCCGTCGTGTGAAAGAAGCCGCCTTATGGCCCATTTTCTCAATGTCTGGTTGAACTGCTATCCGGGACACCAAATTTAACCTTAGGGTATGCAACGCAGTAAATATGATAATGCAACCGAAAGCTCAGCTAAGCGCCGGTGCTCATGTGCGTCCAAATGACTAGTGATGGGTAACACAGTAACGAGTCGCTCTTTTTGATCGCCTCAACAGAATGAGCGAAAGATTCGGCACAACGACATAGCCTCCGAGCCGTTCAATTTAAGATTGACACACTGTAAAACGAATACTCAAATTAATTTAAATATTACGTAACGCATGGAGACTCAACGCTCATTCAAAATTTCTGATAACATATATGTATGTATGTATTACATTCATATTCATTCACCTCCCATCCTAATATCTATCTGAAACTAAAACCATCATTATCTATCTACCAAACCAATCCCACCCATCTAAATATTCCCATCCATTCATAATCGTCTCTATGCAGTATGCAATGCACGCATTGTGTATATACTTATAAATATACAAACAACAACCCATGCTGACTGCAAGCAAATCAAAAATCATATGCTTACGTCGCACCGCACATCCAATTTTCCCCAAATACATACAGAAAACAAACCCAACATTCTAAAACAAAGTAGTCGTCTTGTATCATATCATTATCATCACCTCAAGTTCAACTTGAGATGAAAACGATACCAAACCAACAAACAACCAGACAATTTCCTCTGTATACTGTGGACGCAATGAGAAGTTTCTTAAATGTGAGTTTGAGTTTTTAGCACAATTTGTGCTGTTTTAAAACAGCACACTCAGCACACAGCACACGCTAACACTTCTGTATTTCACTCGCTCTGTACTTTGAGCCATACTGGGCTGTGTCTTGAGTGAAAAACACATTGATTATTTGGGTAATTCAGTACAGAATAGACCCAGATATTTCACTCATAAGCACATATTCCAATCAACACATTCATTTGATTTGAGACTTTTTCAGCCAGAGAAGAGAGAGAAATAAGGAAATGAAATTGCTAGAGAGAAACGAAGCAATTTTTTGGCAGCATTATTTTGGCCTGGTTCTTCTGCTATATGGATCGGGCGGGTGTTCCGGGGAAATGAGATGGAATTGGGGAATGTGAGTTTGGCAGACGGAATGAGGTGGAATTTCTTCAGGGAATTTAGTGTACATAGATTGTGATTATCCTTCCTTATCTCTCTCTTCTGTGCATATCCACAGGCTTTATGAAAATGAAAACATTATGAAAATTTTTGAGAAAGCAACAGTCTAGTTCAGAAATGTTAGCCCAGCCGCTGGAGATGTTCATGTTGTTGTTGTTCATGATTGAGGAAGTAAAGGTTAGTTGGCTGCATATGCACATATGAATTTTGATTTGTTTTTTTTTTCGACTATAAGGCTTGTAAGGAGTCTTTTCAAAAAAGATAATGAATACTTTCCACTTCTGGCATTTTTTTCAATTTGCTGTAACTAAGACGCAGCGAGGGGCGAAATGCTTGTATTTAACTACAAAACATTTAATATCGTTATATATTAAACGATTGATTTGGAACTTGGTATAACTTAACTATTGTCTACAATATCGTTTATTACATGAGTATGGAAATTTTCTACAAGCAAGTTAATAATAATATATAGCATTAATTTCTATAACTTCGGTTATTTGTCACCTACGCTTCCTTGTTCGAACCTGGGAATTTCACAACAAGCTAATTGTATAAATATTTCCTCTCAAATCAGTCATACATCCGCATCCGAAAATTTCTGTGAGGAGTTATCTGCAATGGAAATTTGGGGCGATTTTGACGAAAGAATGTCGAAAATCACATCCGTGTCTAACCCCATTACTGTCGGGATTGCAGAATTAGACAAATATTTGCAGGAGCCATATGTCAAATGAAGCAGCGATCCATTGTTGTGGTGAAAAGAGCGGAAATTGCTTTATTCACGCCTTTTTAAAATTATGAAGAAACGATTATGTGTCGTGGCTACATCGGTGCCGTGTGAAAGGATTTTCTCGAAATCAGGACAGATTATTTCGGAGAGAAGGAACAGAATAACATCAAATAAAGTTTGACAGATTATATTTTTGAATTCCAATCTTTAGCAATAAGTTTTATTTAACGTTATTTCCATATACACTTTAGTTATAAAAAACTAGAAATAAGTTGATGTATTTTAATATACAATACATGCATTTCACATAATTACGGGTTTTATTGAATATGTTCCCCACGTCTATGGATTTGTTCGACTCTTTTTGAACGACTCTTTTTGAACGACTCAGTGGAAAGAGTTAGAGTGTATGTGCTGGCACAGTAGAAAGAGTCAATATGCCCATCACTACAAATGACCCCTCCTTCTCTGATGCCTATCTGCGTTTCAATTCACATGACGAGATAGGACGCAGCGTCACTTTGTATTTTATAAGCCGGGCCGGGTCGAACACGAACTTGAAATTTATATGAAGTATCTTGAATAATTCGGAGAAAATTTCAAAGCATCGCTTTAGTAAAAGTAAAGGAAAAGTAAAAGTTTAAGAAACTTCACACAAATCACACATTGTGACCGTGTTCGTGTTCCGAGTTCGAGTGTATAGGTATATGGCCCAGCTTAATAAAAATTGCGTGAACTGCCGCAGATAGGAGCAGAAACCAGCGGCATTCCAGACAGCTATCCCAACGCCAAGTGACAGCTATCAGATAGCTATCGGCCTCCCTTGTGCATCGCTTCATTGCCCGCAATGAATTCCTTCCTATCCGATTGAAAGTGACGCGGCGTCCGGCGTAATTTGCACGTTCATGTGCACCGGCTTTAATGCAGTATAAAATCAGCTGATTTTCTTGGCGGAATTCTGCCGCCTGTTCTATTCTACTGCACGTCTGTACCGTCTCTCTGTATTAATTTGCGGCTGATTTGGTTTCAAATCCTCTTTCATCGAATGAATTTTGAGAACTCTCTTCTTTGTTACCAGTTTAATTGTCTCATTTGAATGTGCAAACGTAAACAGTTCTAGTTGTCAAAATCACAGCAACCCGTATCAGCTGTTTGGAATTATCGTCCGATAAATTCTTAACTATAGGATGGGTGCCGTTAAGTGTTTATCTATAGGATAAACTTTAACTAGACATTGGGAAAACGGCCCTATATGTATACATTAACCGCATGCATAAATACTCATACCCACCTCTGACTTGGGTCGCACTTACCCCACTTGGTATCGACATACTCATAAAATCCAGTCTTATTCCATCTGAATTATAAACTTTGACTATACGTGCTTAAGTTATCCTTGAAACTGTACTACGAGTAATACTCGCTGTAAGTCAAATCTATATCTTAATAAAAATCTTGTTCCGAACCGAAGAAACTTTGTTGGTTTCTCGTAAATGACCCTGGACGTTTCACTCGTACACATTTCACTTCCTTCGATGGGAAAATTGTCCAAGATATAGTTTTGCAAATGGCCATTGTACTTAACAAGAAGTTTCCATCTTGAGAAAGTGCCTAATTTAGATAAGTAGTTGATAGAGATTTACGATCATCGGAAATGAAGTTTTATGGCGAAAATCTTTGCTTCAATACACAGTGTGGTGGTTTGGTGTGTCAGGTCATCCTTTCGTATAAACAAAACCATATTTTATGGAGCTAATTTATTTTGTTTCAAGGATATTGCATGAATTTAAGATAATTGCTGAACATTTTGTAGGATGGAAGATTAGTTGAAGGGAGTAAGTATACATAAATCGAATTTTTGTACCGGAACCGGAAATTAGTCAGCTTATTCAGTATTTGGAACATTTTCATCAAGAATAATCCATTCTTGTAAATATGTATGTATATGAAATCCAAGATTTGAATTTGGTCATATTTGGTTACAGGTTTAAAACGTATTCAAGGTAAAGCTGCGACATCGAACCGAAATCATCCATGTTTCAAATAGCACACATCGATGTCGATAAATCACCGCTACGGAAACATCGATGTTTGAAAACATCGGTGTTTTCAAGTTTCCATTTTTAGGGTTTTTTTTATATATATTTTCTCGAAATTTAATAGCTTTGAGAAGCAAAATAAAAACCAAAATGAGAAATTGGAGAAAATGTCAATGGATGGGTAAAAACGTCGATGTTTCCGATACTCTGTTAGACTTTGATATTATGTGAGAAGAAATCAAGCAGCGGATACAGCTAGCAAATAATACTTTCTTCTTAGTCCTCCCCATAATGAAATCGAGGCATGTGGACAGAATCACGAAGCTCCGCGTATACAAAACCATCATACGACCAGTGCTATGGTATGGGAATTTTGGGAGCAGTTTACGGCGGAGATGGATGGCGTATCCGGTACAACCATGAGTTGTATGTTGTGTATGAATTGCTTTAAGTTTCGAAAATCATCTTCTTCAATGGGCAGGGCATGTACAAAGAATGAACGATATTCGCATGCCTAAACAAGTAATGAACGGACCACGAGTCGACGAAGTGAGACTGACATGAATACCGAGAGCTCGTTGAGAAAGCTCAGAATATACTGACGCCGAGCAGCTGCTGGGCTTCCAAAATTGGACGACGTGGCCACGTGACCGAGATAATTGGAAAACAACGATCCAGGCGGACAGAGCCCAACGTCGGGCTGTTGCGCCACGATGATTATGTGGAAAGAAGAAAAATAAAACCGATAGTTAGCTACTTAGTATTACGAGGGTTGTCTTTTAAGTTTTGCATATTAAAAAAAATCTATAGTTTTTTTACGACTTTATTGTTTTCCGAAGTATTTCCCACGAAGATTAATGCACTTCTGCATGCGTTCGAACCAACTCTGAGGGCAGTTATTCACTCGTTTGTTGGTACAGTCAAAATTGCGGTTTTGAAGGCTTCAACTGCTTCTTCTGGCAACTGGAACCTTTGACCACGCAGTTTGTTCTTAATTTTCGGAAATCTAAGAAAACGTTCTGGCTTAGGTCGGGACTGTACGGAGAATTGTCTAACAATTCGACGTTATGTTGCTTTAAAACTACAATTGTCTTGTGAGCTGTGTGCGAACTTGCATTGTCTTGGTGGAGGGTGATTTGTCGTTCGGGGTTGGTTTTTCGGAGCTCAGCGATGACTTCTGGCAAACAAATGGTTGTATACCAATCGGCAGTAACTGTTCTTTGATCTTGGAGTGGAATTGTTGCACATGACCTGCTTTTGAGACAAATGTCGCAACCACTTTTTTGGAGACACTTCGAGAACGGATGACTTTTGTCGCTTTTTCTTCATTTTGTAACACCCAAACAGATGACTGGCGTTTATTTCCGGGTTCATAAGAGTAAATCCACGATTCATCACCACTGACGATGATGTACACGTTGTTAGAGTTTCCTGTATTGAAGCGGTCTAGAGTTTTTGACACCAATTGACCCGAGCTGCTTCGTTCAATAGTATCCAACGGGTAACTATTTTTGTACACACAATTCTTCATGCAAAATTTGTTGAATTAGGGTCTTTGAAATCCCCAATGATGCCTCAGTCTCGCGATATGTCACATGTCGATCTTCCGTGATGAGCTTGCGCACAGCATCGACGTTTTCTTGGGTGACTGCCATGCCGGTTCTGGTGCACCTGCTCTTGGATCATCGTTAAGACTCACTCGTCCCCGTTTGAATTCTGCATATCAACGAGAAATAGTCGACTGGTGTGGTATTGTACTTCATTGCCGGAAACAGAAGCCAACTCGGCGTGGCATTCTTTTTGAGATGATTGTCTTCGAAAGTTGTAAAAAATTATTGCTCGAAAATGTTCTCGGTTCAATTCCATTATTCGGATAACTCGACGACTTTGACAATTCGATTCGCTGTAGCAGTAACACACTACGTATCGCACTAACACTTTGGATTTAGACTAACAAAGGATGCAGGTTAATATTTAGTAGTGACATTTGATTCATGGCAACCTCAATGTTCCTGTATGCAAAATTTAAAAGACAGCCCTTATTGCTATTGTGAAAATGCAAAATAAAAAATAAATGCACTTTTCTTCTTTTTTTCAAAGTTTTATTAGTAACATTAAAAAGTTGCAGGATACTAGCAGGACCAAATTTCGAAGAAGTAATACGAAGAAACAGCTAATAATCGTTAATAATGAGAGTGAAAATATAGGAAAATCTCAAAGTTTTGTGGACCATAGTCCATAGTTTCACGCCATCGATACTTTATAAACAATTTTCAGATATTGTCCTTACGTAAACATTTTTATAGTGTACTAGCTGAAGAGCTCGCTTAGCTCTTTCTTTCATCTAGGATTCGCTCCGTTGTTCACTTCGCTCACAATATTGACAATAATTTCGGTCATTTTAGACATTCTTTCTCGGAGGAGGAAGGCTTTTTCATACAATTTTTTTGTAGTATCATTCACCTCCGTACTTATTTCGTATCACATAGGCTCTTATTCGCATTTGCATGTCCTCCATTCCCACTCGATCCAATGCGGTTCGGAATAGACGTACCAATGCATTTTCCTGATAAATTTCTTTGAAGATCAGTCATAATTCATGATTTGTTCCAGAAATCTTTCTCAAACGCTGATCCACCTGCTGTGTTCTTCGTTGTCCACGAAATTAATTTCCAAGAACTTGTAGTCGGGGAGTGCAAGAAGTGGGCCCACTAGATGCTATATCTTATCTCAAATTTGGGCATGAATCTACCCTCCATAACAACTCCTTTTGCACCGAACGATTTTATTCGGAAGCAAGTTTTGTGCTTCCTAAAATTTGAAGGAAATACTTACATAGGGAATGTCGTCCAAAATATTGTTTGGTGACTACACAATTGGAGGGCATTGAACTTTTCCGTGTGGACAGCATTTGTAATGTTCAGAACATTACAAATTTTAAAGCGCGGCAGTATATTTGCACTTTTTCCAACTTCCCAATTGAAACGATTGGATGGATGCTATAATCTAATTTTTTTTGTCAATTGAATGCATCTATGACCAAATAACTTCGTTGTTTTGATGCTCAATTGATTCAGCATTTCTCGCTGCAGCCATTCTTTTTTTGCCCCCCCCCCCCCCTCTCCTTTGTCGCGAGCTTTGCGTACCTGCGGTGTTTAAGCAATTCTACAACGAACACTTTCAACTACCTAAAGTTAGTTAGCCGCCTGAGTGGGGTAAGGAGGAGGAGTGGGAAGTTTTGGGAGTGTCACTATTAATCTCAACGACCCCGAAAACCAATGTTTGACACTAATCTCGGTCAGTTTGTAGAATATTTTATTGACGCTCACTCACTCACCCATGCGAGGATCGGGATTAGTGGATGCGGCCAAATCAAATCGGAAAATTCAAATCGCTAGAATCTATTTTGGATCATATCCCTCCAACTCTTTTTATAAAAAAGTAAGTATTTTGATCCCACTTGGGTGCCGCTTTGGCTCCTTAAAGGACTATTTGTGGTCGCAAGCTGGGCAGTTCTTTTGCCCATGGTGGTAAACGATAATCCGCAATGGGCAAAAGAACTGCCCAGCTTGCACTACAAAATTATCCTTTAAGGAGCCAAATTAACAGTATAAGTATTACCAACCTAAAAATAATTGCCTGCTAATAACTTCTTTGCAAGGGTGGGCAAACGAAACTTTTTCCTGGGCAAACGATAGTGCGCGATGGGCAATCGAACTGATGAGTTTGCACTACACAATTATCATTTAAGGAGCTAAATTAAAGATATAAGTATTCGCAACCTAAAAAATTTAATTCTCTAATAACTTTTTTTGCAAGGGTGGGCAAACGAAATTTTTTCCTGGGCAAACGGTAATCCGCGACGGGCAAATGAACTGCCCAGCTTGCACTACAAAATGATCCCTTAAGGAGCCAAATTAACAGTATAAGTATTACCAACCTAAAAAAAATTTTCTGCTGATAACTTTTCCTGCAAGGGTGGACATCCGAAAAATTTTACTGGGCAAGCGAGGGCCTACGATGGGCAAACGAATTGCACAATTTAAATTTGAAAAATCGAATGTGACTGTGCCAACTTCACAGAGTTGATAGAAGGTAGAAAGATTTAGTTTCCAAGGATTGTCGGTAAATTTCGTAAACTGAGTTGACACCGGCCCCTTTAGTATGGTTAGCCCGGCCACACGCCGTTGAACAAGAACTTGAACATGGTACAAGTGTCCTCCGAATGTCTCAAGACACACACACACTTCACGGAAATCTGAAGAAAATTGTCCACTTGCACCATGTTCTTGTTCGAGATCGGGTTCAAAAGTGTGTGTCTTGGTTCGGTTAATCGGGGTGTATAGTATGTTGTAATCTTTTGGTGTCGCAAACCATCTTATTTTCCTCCTCGGTCTCCCGAAAGTATTTGTCAAAAATTTCGTTTTCTGAAATGTCGCCGACCTCTTTGGTTCAGTTAATCGAGGGTTCTATTGTATATGGTATCATTTTGGAGTCGTGAACCACATTATTTTCCTCCCCGGTCTTCCGAGAGTACTTATGAACAATTTCGTTATCCAAAATGACGCCGCCCTCTTGGGTTCGGTTAAACGGTTACTGTATGAGGTCGCGAGCCCCCTATCTATTTCAGCTTCCCAGTTACACTTTTGCCAAATTTGGGGAAAATCGCTCGAGTTGTTTAAAAGTTTTTGCACGACCAACATACAAATATACTTTTGACACACAATGCACGCGAATGATCATTCCCATTCGAATAATAGTTCGATTTCATGTGTGTGATTGCGAATAATCATTCAAACATCATTGTCGTTGAAGATGGCTTCAGGCCCTTGGTTTTCGATATGAGAGCAAAATCGAAGCCATTTCAAGGCAATATCAGAGCGATATCGAAGCGATATCAAAGTGATATCGAATCCGTATTTATACTTATGATATCGATGCGTAATTTTGACACGATATTGATGCAAGGTTGACACTGCGCTGACACAACATTGATTCAAGGCTGGCGCCAAATTGAAGCAACGATAACGCCATGTTAGCGCAACATTGACGCAACGTAGACGCGACGTGGACGCGATGCTGACGCATCGTTGACGCAACGCTGATGCAACATTCACTCGACATTGACTCAACATTAGTGCAACATTGACGCAATCATTAATTTTCCGGATTAATTTCCCCCTATTAATGGTTTATACATATATATTTTATATAGCAAAACAGACCTCATGGTCGCAGTGCTTGTAGTTCCAATATGACCCATGACCAACCTGCTTTATCTATCTTATCTATGGTTTATACGAATCGGAATTTCGGGATTGCATAATCATGGGGGCGACCGGTAGCGCAGTGTGTTGAGGCATCAGTCTCATGTTTGACTACCGGTGTTTCGGGTTCGAATCCCGTCCACGACGACGTTCGTGGCCATGGATGTGCAGGAGGTGCATACTGGCAACTGCATTCTCCGAAACCAGTTTATGCCGTGAAACGTCAACTGGGCCACATGGAACAGTTGACGCGCTATGCCCCACAAGGGGTTAGGGCAATTGAGAGAGATAATCATAATCGCAACGTTTGAAATCATGAATACAACCAATATCGTTTTTGTGAAAGAGACATGTCAATGTTGGATCAATGTTGCGTCAGCGATGCGTCAGTGGTACATTCGCTTACGTCAGCTTTGCATTAACGTTGCGTCAGTATTGCATCCATGTATCAGTATAAATAATAAATAACTGGCGCAACAGTCCAATTTGAACCACGGCCTCGAGATGAGTTAGCATCACCTCATTTTCTGGATCGTGACGGTTTTTTTTTTTGTGCAGAGGTATGTGATCAGCAACATGCTCAACCGAGTTATTTACCCCATAATGGGTACTCATTTAACAGCTGAGTGGGCTCATAGTCCGACACGTAAATCCCCGGAATCGAACCGGGGCCCAGTGCGTTGAAGGCGAACATGCTAACCGTTGCGCCATCCGGACTACGACAGTATATAATCCAATATTTTTCCCAATAAGGCAAAAGTTTCCGTGTAATTTTGGGGAAATTTTGGGAAAAAAATAAAAAAAATTTTAAACTCATACTTAGGGATATAATTGAGCAAGGACCAAAAAAGTGAAATGGCCATTTTGGTAGAAAGAGTTGCATTGTTAAACTTTTTTTTTGGCGAACCTCAAACTCGATTTCCAAAGAACGTTACGGTGCTTATTCAGTGTTTTCTACCTTGGACCCCATCCAGGCCAAAGAAATCGGCAATAAATCAACATTGACTTAACCCGCCCTAATAGACATTTGAAATGTATTATTCCGTTTCTAGGCAGACCATTTCAAAAAAGGAGTAGCTATCATATACGTATAAGTGCTATTCTGCACACTACTATCATTCATACTACACATCCGAATAATTAGAATCAAATATAAAAATTATATAAAAACTGTGCCATACTTGAAGCTCATTTACCTGTCCGTATATAGACTTTCTGTTTCCACCGATTTCTATTTTTTAATTTACTTGTGAGCTATTCAAGTGGTATTTACCTGTCATATGTAATAAATTATATTTCAAGCCAATAACCCCATCGAAATATAATGAAATCCTTGAATTTCAGTCTAGATACACAAATTTATTGTTACATAATAACGACGTTCTTAATCAACTAACTAATCCAATAAAAACAACATATATTGTTACTATTGAAATAAATAACAGATTTATTATTCACCTCAAAGCCAACACGCTCCTCTACTTCACTCTCCCTCCCACGCTTCAGGATCAAAATCGAGCCATAGTTAGCGTGCCAAATGAGTCTATCAATTTTATCAAATCCCTTATTGACTTAGTTTATTCTTTTTTTGTACTCGCGGAATTACCATGGCTGCAATGAATATCATCGAAATACCTGCTAAAGCCAAACACGAAAGTAATTCCCGTGCAATTGCCCCCTGTACGAGAGTCCTTGTTGGTGTGGTGGGGGGCCTACCGCGACTATACTCCTTGTTTCGTCGTCAGGCCGACATTGGTGAACGTGTGAAAAGGCGATTCGACGAATCACGCAACATAATCGTAAACTTCAGCGGACTATAAATGATAACCGCCGCGAAAAAAGAAATCCTGGCCATGAGACATTCGGTATCCTGCTGGTAAATGTCGAAGGCTGACTAACCATTTCGTGCTGAAAATGTCTAAAGGAACATTGAGCCCTTTTTTCGGCTGGTTGTTAGTAAGATCCGCTTAAAGTGGCATTCGAATGACTTTTTTTCGGGGTCTACGTATACTCGTACTGTCCCAATAATCTGTTGATATTACAACTTGTTGCGGAATATGTACACATGCATAATTAAAGACGCAGACCGGGTGAGGATATGTTTAATCGGTTGACCTATATTTTTTGCTGAAATCATGGTTACGTAAATGTGTTACTGGTGTCTGGTGTTGCTGTAAATTATGTATTTGCGATTTTCATTTGCACTGAGTTTCCGTGCATGATTCAGAAAAGGAATAATCTGGAAAGTGACAACGAGTGCCTTTCAATTGAAATTTATCATTCGGCTCAAAGACCTCCTAATAATCTTGGTTATTGTAATTGACTAATTTTGAAGCGATTTTTTCATGTAAAGTAGTAGTACCCAAGGGTTGCTTTTCTATTTCTAGACAGGAGCACTGGTACAGAGAAGATGAAAAGTGCTTTTCTCCTCATCATCGCCCCTACAGCTCCTAGATTAATCATTGTGTGAGAATTAAAGTCTCCTGGCATGCTCTCCGATTAGGCAATGGCCAATGATAACCCATCACCAACAGCACTTCGAATGTGTTTTCCAACATTCGCAGCTCTATGCACTGATTTCGAATTAGCCGGAAAAGAATACAGCGATTAATTCACTGCTTGATCACTAGAAGAGCCCACGCACACGGCAAACTTTTTAGTTCACCGAAAAGCTAAATAGTTTAGTTAGAAAAAATAGAACACACGGTGGTTTATGAGACCGCGCACACAGCAATAACTAAATAGTTTATTCTACTGTGTACGCGGTCTCATAAACTGCCGTGTGTTCTATTTTTCTGACTAAACTATTTAGTTTTTCGGCGAACTTAAAAGTTTACCGTGTGCGCGGGCTCCAAATCACATTGCCCCTAGCAGAAACGACGATGCACCAAAGTTGCATAATAGCTTCATAGATCTCCGTGACTTCCGCTTGGAAAACATTACAGTAATTTGAGAGACGGAAAATCAGACTTACCGATACCTTCGCCGAGTATACGCCAGCGTCCACTCTTTCATCAGCCTTAGAACCGCCAGTGAACATTTGTAATGGACGGTTTAGTGGACATCCGAAGATGCCCGTGGGGACGGGGCCTTAGGTAGCATAATAACCTTGAAAGTCGGGCCGTGCCATCTGGCGAAGCAAAAAGGCCCCTCAATGAGCTAAGCAGCGGCCTATGCTTGCTGTAGCTCAGTTCAGGAGATGTGGGCGGGGTTTTCGCCGCTCGTTGCCCCTGTCCTTTAGGTATTAACAAAAATTCATAGGCCTGGGGAAGACAACGCAAACAGAGGAGGTAAAAATGGGGAATAAAAAAATAGTCGATAATGATGGAATGGTTGACGCACGGATCAGACGCCCACGCAGTCGCACCTGGGTCCGGGTGTAATGAGACCCTCGGCCTCTGGTTTCGTACCACCAACAGATCACTACTCATCAGGTGCTACTTCGATCTGCCGGTGGGAGCAGCACTGCCAGACCATAATATGGTTCATCACAAGTGGTTCATTACAGGGCTGCTTCTACTTCGAAGCCTGCCAAGAAGAAGAAGCTGAGGACAAAGTGTGTGTAATGCACGGTCTGGTGGGCATCCAGAGATGCCCGTGGGGACGGAGCCTAAGGCGGCGTGTTGACCGCGTAGGTCGGGCCTTGTCATTAGACGAAGAAATAGGCCCCTTAACGAGCTAAGCAGCGGCCTACGCTTGCTGGAGCTCAGTTCGGGAGACGTGGGCGGGGTGTTCGCCGCTCGTTGCCCCTGTCCTTACGTATTAATAAAGTTCATAGGCCTGAGGAAAACAACACAAACAAATGGGGGAAAACAAAATTGGGATAGTAAAAAAAAAGGCGATAAGGATGGAATGGTTGTCAGATGGCTCAGGTGCCCTCGTGCACGCAGCTGGGTCCAGGTTTTATTGGACCCTCGGCCGTCTACACCCACCCTACCATGAGGTCCTATGGCCGACAAAATCATGTGGGGACCTCCCTAAACAAACAACACCTAAATTTAACCTGGCGTTCCTGTGTCATAGTGCCACTTATAACCACGACACGGATATCTAAACATTTGCTTATTCAATGCAAATTTGCAAAACCTGCCGACAAATCTTGGTTACGCGTAGAAAATCGAAGTTAATAAGTATATTTCTAGCCCGAACATCAATACAACTGTAAGCAGATCCGAACAGACTAGATTTCTGCAAACACCTTGTCTAAAATCACCAAAAACACGATTTCTACGCACCTGTGCAATTTTGGCATATTACAACAATAGCGGCCAAGCTCCGTAATATTCCTCGCTAACAACTCGGAGCGTTTTGTTGGCTTGCGGAACATACTTGATTATTTTTATGAGTAACGTAGAGAAAAGGGTGTTAAAACAGTGGACTTTGTGTCTCCCCTACGAGAACCTCACACTGTGACATATCTGTCAATTTCTTCTCAAATTCGACCAGGCGTTGCAATGCCCAGGCTGTCCATCGCATATCCAAACAAATAAATACGAAAACCGATACAAATAAATATATTACTCGATCATGCAATTTCAAACATAACACTCGCTCATCTCACACAATCGTACCACGTTCACACAACATTCACACCTTCCGATTCACACCATACACTCATCAAAATTGTTCTGGGCGCCACATTCGCTACAACACTCACAACATCATATTGACAGTCAATACATAATCAGACAAATAAATATGTACATGTGTACAAATATATTATATTATAAATAAATAAATAAACAAATAAGCGCAAAACGGCACTCCAAAACATTCACACATTAACGCACATTCATGACACGATCATTTAACGTTCACTCATCGGCACATTGACACCCACACAAACATTCGCATCACATTCACTTATCTTTGTCGGGCGGGGAGACTCCCTGGCGCTGATTTAAATTTGGAGACTACCGTTATGTCCTGATACAGATAATGCCGGTTCGCTGTCTCGTCGTCTATAAGATTTTATTACACATCGGAACTATTTGACTGGATTTAATTAGTAGCCGATTCACAATACTCTACATTACACACAAAAAAATTGAAATATTATAGTATAAAATCGCCGCGGAGCGGCTCTGCCGCTTAAGTCTCCGCTTCCTCCACCGCCAGCCAAACTTCGACTCCCGCTTTCATAAAAAATGCCAATTCACCTCTCAATGAACCTGGCCGTCCACAATCCACCTGTGTGCGTGTGCCAGAGGATTGTGGAGACTGCAACTTAAGGTGTGCGCGACCGCTAAATTTAAAATTTGAAACAGTTTTTCACAAATATATTTATTTTGGAAAAAAAACAAAAATAAATATTTTTGCGAAAAATACTTCGAATCAAATGTACCGGTCACGCCACAAAATTTGATTCATTACATGTGCTGCTAAAAATAGAAAAAAAAAACAAAAGCGAGGTGGGTACCGGAATCAGCCGGCAACCATTGTAGAGGGGAAAAATTAACAAAGCAGAAAAAATACTACATTTCCCAATCATTCAGATGATCAACAGGTTACAAAGAACTCTGAGGCCAGCAGAGACACAACACTGCATTCCTTGCCGTAATTCACTCATACACTCTATAAGCTGCTGTGCACATGGATAATAGAAAAATGCAATACTGTGTAAATAAATTTTTCTTTAAGTTACTTATGCTAGGATTACACGATTGACGGAAAAGAGTAAATCTAGCGTCAATAGTTTTACGCTCGATTGGCATATTTTAGACAGAAGCGTAAATAGATTGTTCCCCCGAGTTACACGATTGACTTAAACACGTCAATTTCAACAGCGTCAACCAAAATATCGATTGACAAAATTTAAAAAAAAAAAGGTAAACCGCCAACCGTACAATCGAGCCATTTACACGATTGACTCTTTTTATGTCAATCGAATTGATCATTGGTTGACGCTTATATTTATTTGCGCCAAAACCAATTGAATTCCGCATTATTGACTCTCCCCAATCAGACAAAATTGCGACGACGGACGTGAGCATATACTCCTACATAAATATAGTTAAAAAAAATATTTTCAACTTGTGAATAAAATTATTTATTTAATATTAATTAATAATTATTTTTAGTTGTGTAGTGAAAATCGGTTATAGTTTATAGTTTTTCTATACGATAATATAAAAAAAAAAAAATTTTTGTTATCGTCGCAAGCAAAATCCCATATGCTCGGTTGCAATCCGACTGAGGTGATCAGAAGACGCACATCCTCAGGCGACCATGAAATTGTGACTTTCGGATTTGCTTTGGGCTTTGCTTTATTCACTTTTTGTTGTGTTGCACAAAAACACTTGCTTCATTGTTTTCCTGCGTCGTCGCACTAGAAAATTCGATATTATCGTTGAAAAAATCTCCACTTATCATGTTCAAACTCACTAGAAACAAAATATAGTTTGTTATTAAACTATAAATAAATTAAATTCACAAAAATTAAATAAAAAAGAGTAGGTATAATCAAAACTTGTTGTTTGAAACGAAAAACTCGTAAAACTGTAAAAACTGTAAATTTTCCACCAAAATTTATCTAATATTGACGCCTGTGGTTGATGCTCGAGACGTCAACCACTGGTTGACGCAATTGATCTGTCGATTGACACTTGTGTTCGTTTACATGATTGATGTAAACGCGTCAATTTTGGTTGACGGAAATAGGGGACAATCTAGGGGTCAAACCAATTGGCGTAGATTGACGTAAAAAAATTGTGCCCAAAAGGTTCGTTTACATGATTGATCTAATCGCGTAAATTTCGGTTGACGGAAATTGGGGACAATCTAGTCGTCAACCAAATTGGCGTAAATTGACGTAAAAAAATTGTGCCTTTACACGATTGATATCGATTGAACATCAAAAAAGCGTAAATATTGACGCGAATCGTCAATCGTGTAATCCTAGCATTAGAAGGACAATTCTGGCAAACAAAAAGGTATCCAGGGCTCCTCCGCGTTTCATCCGGTCACCGAAGATGCTCCAAATGCCGGCAATTCAAAGCATTTATGGAGGCCTTAAATACGTGGCTAAACCACAAAAGACAAACACAACACCAGGATTGCCTTGTTGAACTGACTCTAAAAGGATAATCTTCTCTATAGGAAGGATTGGGGTGCTACAGAGGAAAGCACAGCTACTTTAAGGGAAAATACGTGAAGTAAAAATGGCTAAGTCCTAAAACTTAGAGCAAGTAGCCTTAATGTGCTTGTGGGGATACAAATCGGTGGAAGGACTAAAACGAAACCCAAAGAGGTCCTTCTTAGTCCTGTTCTGTAGCAGAAATGGGCCTCACGTTGGGTGCCAAATATGTAACGGACGGTTTGGTGGACATCCGAAGATGCCCGTGGGGACGGAGCCTTAGGTAGCATAATAACCTTGAAAGTCGGGCCGTGCCATCTGGCAAAGCAAAAAGGCCCCTCAATGAGCTAAGCAGCGGCCTATGCTTGCTGTAGCTCAGTTCGGGGGATGTGGGCGGGGTTTTCGCCGTTCGTTGCCCCTGTCCTTTACGTATTAACAATAATTCAAAGGGCCTGGAGAAGACAACACAAACAGAGGAGGTAAAAATGGGGAATAAAAAAATAGTCGATAATGATGGAATGGTTGACGGACGGATCAGACGCCCACGCAGTCGCACCTGGGTCCGGGTGTAATGAGACCCTCGGCCTCTGGTTTCGGACCACCAACAGATCACTACTCATTAGGTGCTGCTTCGATCTGCCTGTGGGAGCAGCACTAGCAGACCGTAATATGGTTCATCACAGGTGGTTCGTTACAAATTCTTATATCACTTTAAAATAGCGTTATCGGTCCACCCATCCCTTGTAGGTTTCGAGCTTTTAAATATCTTATCGAACAAGTATTTAGGAGATGTATAATTCGTGACTGCAGGAACATTTAGCATAAGCTATTCAATATATTGTAGATCTGTGGTTGAGTCTACGGTCTGCGGACCTATTTTACAAAGGATTTTTCTCCAGTGTTATAATTTTTCCAACATTATGTCAAGGTGCACATACGATCAGCACAAGAGAGATAAGGCATCCAGAGGGTGTGGGCAAAGGAAGAACTTGTGAGGTTATAGGCTGATTTTTGAGCGCCTCTATGAGGACATCATCGACCTTTATGCTTTCTTCAACATATATTTTCACTGCCGATTATTTCCACTTATGTATTTAATTCAATTAAAATCATTAATTGACTCAATCTAACCACCCGACTGTGTCCAATCGAAATATACGGCCGACTTTATGCCAACATTTCAGCTATATTTCTTCCAAATCACTCAACTCAGCAAGCGACTCCAATTTCAGGATATGATATCCTTCTCTTATATCCCTACGTTCATTCTTTTTTTTTTCTCCACGGAACACAAACTCACTCCACATTTCCCTTGCCCATTTGACTCGTATTTTTATTAGTGAGATATTATCTTGTGCCCCTTAGTCGTAGTTGGGAGTGAAGTCATATATGGCAGGCGGCAAGCGTTCGTGTAATATTTTCATGGCCCGATTTTCACAAATTGGGTGGAACTACATTGCCGGAAATGATTGGGAAATTTCAAAAGGGAATTTATTGGCAGACATTTGAGGCGCCTTTGCGGTGCCACTATTTTGCCATTCTTTCGTGGTGAAAAACCGAAAATCCGATATCATGCAAAAGAGTCGTGTACCGTGAGATAAATGTATCCTTAATTGAGTTTTTTTCCCAACATATAGAATGGATGATTTTGCAATATCGGTATGAGTAGAAAGGATGGTTTTATGTACGGTAACGTGGATGCCATTTAACGCGTTGTTGCTGTTTTGTATTGGTTGAAGGGAGGGATACACTGGACGTTTTAAATTATATAGATCGCTTTAGCTATTAATAAAAGGAGAAATGTCCAAATTTAAAAAATGAAAAGCATTTTTTGTTTACTTGTTCCCTTTTCAGCAACAGAGGCGCACCCAAAGAAAATAGAGTGAAGAAAAATGACGCAAAAAGTAGCGTTGTTCATCGATGCTTTATGTCCGCTCCATACAAACATAAATTATCCAGTCTGTTTTTAAAATGTCTATTATATTGATTTAGATTTAAAAATAGTTTTCCAAGGAAGCAAACAGTTGGATGCGCATCCTAGATAAAATGTGCTATTGAAATGACTTTAAGTTGACTTTGAGTCCTTTATGTCCTTCGTGCCAATTATTTTCTTTTCCTTCTTATATAATCTAACTGTAGTTTACATACTAGCCCTGCTTTTTCATTTTGAAAACACTCATATTTGCTTGACTTGGCTTCCATTTCACTACATGCACATAGTGATTGAGATCCTGACTTTTGGTTCAAACAAACCAACTCTCTGCCCCGTTATTGACCCATCTCTAAACCATATTAAACATCTGAGATATGGACAGATATTGCTATCATCCCATTCCGTACGTTCTGGGAAGAGGTCCGAGAATTTTCTAACGAAAGAAAGTTCCGTGGTCATGTAATCTGATTTGACGCAGATCGGCATGCTAGGGATATGCCCTGGAATACTCATATGACCATATAAGTTCTCATGTGCGTCGGATGTTAAGTACATTCTGAGAGCATTAATAGTTGCAAATTCCTCTATGAGAATATGTAGCGGCGTAAGTCCGATGACCGCCTCTAGGACCTATGTGAGCAAGTTCGAATGAATCCTTTTATGCAAAAGCATCCTTTGCATGTTACTACTGGCCGTACCAGTATCAAATACAACCATTCTGTTATTTTGGGACTGAGCCCCCATGTTCTTCAAAAGACGCTCTTGCAGGTCCACAAGAGTCATGTTGTTTTGCTGATCACATTCTTGACAAGGTTGTTCCAATTAAGCTTCTTGCCAAACGTGATTCATGGGCCAGAACTATCCCGCCCAGGTAAACTGAATCCAACTTTAGGTTTAATCTCTTCGTGCGAATGTGACCAGACATTCTTCAGCAATCCGGTCTAGGTCTAAGAGCAGCCTCTATCACCTCGTTGTACTTATGTCATCAGCATAATCGATTGCTTGATAACCACGTGCACATAGCTTAGATAGCAACTTGTGTACAAAGATCTTGAGGACATACTTTTAGAAGGCATATTGAGGTATTTTCCAGTGTCCAGCAGATTTCGCGCCTACGCAGGATCATCAATCCATGCAAAAATGACTGAGGATACATCTCTGGTAATGCTGTCATGGCGTTGTTAAGGAAAGCCGAAAGAGCAATTTCTTTGTCAAGTAACGCTTCTTCAATCGTTCCCACAAGATTGTGTAAGGCAACAACTTGTAATGAACCACCTGCAATGAACCATATTTTGGTCCTGCTCCCACCGGCAGATCGAAGCAGCACCGGAGGCCGAGGGTCCCATTACACCCGCACCCAGACACAACCGCGTGGGCGTCTGATCCGTCCGCCAACCATTCCATCTTTACCGCAAATTTTTTTTATTCTCCATTTTTACCTCCTCTGTTTGTGTTGTCTTCCGCAGCCCTATGAATTTTTGTTAATACGTAAAGGACAGCGGCAACGAGTGGCGAAAACCCCGCCCACGTCTCCCGAACTGAGCTACAGCAAGCGTAGCTTAGCTCGTTGAGGAGCCTTTTTCTTCGCCTTATGGCACGGCCCGACCTTCACGGTCATCATGCGACCTTAGGCTCCATCCCCACGAGCATCTTCGGAAGCCCATCAAACCGTGCGAGACATACACTGTAGAGTTACCTCTCGTGTATGCGAACTGAGTTCTGTGCAAAGAAAACGTATATTCCATGTTTGCTCTATGGGCATATCCGTAAGCCTTTCGATCGTTTTTTATGACAATGTTAGGCTAGGATTTCGGTAGTTCTTCCTATGTTTAAGAGGATCAGGCGCGTGAAAATCGCTGTATGAGTTGACTTCCAGATCTTTCACAACAACAAAACTATTTTGAATTTTCCTAAATATTTAATTTTTACTTTCGCATAAATGTCATTGACAGATTCAAAAATGGCGGACGAAGTAAACCGATGAGCACGTTAATGGGTCAGAAAATTTATATTTTTAGAACTTTCTATCTACTGTTTTCAGCTATTTATATTCCAATTGAAATAATTTATAATACTTGATTTCAACCATTTGGAGTTGGAGTCCGGAATCGCTATACCCCCCGGCCCGAATTTTCTTTCCACGGCCCTGTGTACGTATAGCGGTGGCGTAGACAATGAGGGGGGAGGGGGGCTGAATCCCCTTGCATAATATCATATGGTATTTGAGCTTAGGCATTGTAAATGCGTATAAGGCAAGTGAAGTATATTCTGTTTCGAAATGAGTGTACTGCTTAAAGTTGACGCCTAGTTCACTGTTCTCTTCATTTGTGGAAAATTACCACCAAAATTAGCATTTATCTCCATATAACGGGCACTGATCTTTCACAACAAAAGCGTATTGTTCTGATAAAAAAAGGTTAACCTAAAAAAGATTAGATTTTAAAGCCGAAAATTGGTCAGTCTTTTTGTTGTTGATACTAAAACTAATAAAGAAATTGACAAATTCTAAATACTGCTTATTGACTAAAATACAAAAGCTTAACTAAAAGTAATGCCATCAGTCACAAGACACAAACACCGAATTCTCTTTAGACCTCTACCATAATGCATAATCTACATGCAGGATATCCTAAAGCTTCCTTAAGTTTGTTTTCGATCCTACATCGGTGAAAATTTATAGCAAAAATAAAGCAAGCAAATATTAGGCGTCCAATGTGGGGTGGGAGTATGATTTTGTGAAGTCATTGTAACTGGACAATCAAAATAGGCGCGTGATACTCCAAAATCGAGACATCATTCATCATCATCAAAATCAAACATCAACATCACATGATCATCATTACCTACCTTAAGGTTACTTCAATGTTTTTTTATCATACCTCAGCAAAAATTTGAAGTGGAAAATTGTAAAAAATTGTTCAAAAAGGCTAGAGCATTTTTGGCGCCCAATGTGGGATCAGTGTAATTTTGTCTAGTTAATGAAATCGAAGTGATAACAATGGAATAAACTCGCTCATCCAACTATCTAATGACTTTGTTGATTGCGCTCATTGAATATTTCATCAGCTAGTCGTACTCGTTAAGGGGGGAAACCACATAAGAGGGTCAAAAATACATTTGTTCGCTATTGTATAAATTGTTAGCTTAACAATCCATACGCTGCCAAAATTTCAAAGCGAAATTCGCATTCGTTTAAATTTTATGAGCATAGAATCGAGCGCTCATCGGGTATAGTCTACAGGGTCGAGCGCACAGCAGATAGGGCGGCACTACCTCAGGTAGTCGCTTTATGTACTTACGTAGCCTTGTAGCAGAACTCCACCTTTGCATCCTTGTGTTCAAATAACGGTATAAAAGGTACTACTACTAAACACAAGGGATTATTTCGGTTATATTCTGTTTTTCAAACGCGTTTTTCTCAAAATGACTTTTTTTCACATTTGCGGGAAGTCTATCTCAAAAACTAATGAGCCGATCATTATGAAAATTGAAAGTATGATTCCTTATGAAAAAACGAAAAACATGAACCAACATTTGGAATGATATCATATTTTTAAGGGTGTTTTTTTTTTGTATAATTAGTGAAAAAATTTGTGAAAATTGAAATAATAACACCTGCAAAATTTCTAATTTCCCTTATTCTTACCTACATTGAGGTTAATTTTCTTAGAACATATCATAAGTTAATAATCTAAAATCAAAACCTTTTTGATTTCGAATAAAAATTGGAATCGCTACACGTCCCGCAATTGGAGAACTCTAGTTACGGCCTTCAGCGGACATCAGTGCATAACTTTGTTATTTTTGGTTTAAATTATTCAAAAAAATTAAAAAAAATTTGTTCGAAATATGAATAAAATGATGTTAAAATTTGATTGAATTAATTCTTTCCACCCAAAAAAATATCCTAAGAAATCAGTGAAAATGAGACTCCTAATGTGGTTTCCCCCTTAAATGCTTCGAAGATATAAGGTGCTAATACACGAGAGGCGTTTACGCGTTTGCGTGACTAGTGTTTACAAGAGGGTCGGGCTTACACGTTATAATCGAGCCGGATGACTATCGAAGCGTAAATGGCAGGCGCAATGAACGGAATGCCGTGTTTACACGAGTTGAATTTACAAGTCGACAGCGAATGCACTGTTAGAAATATTACGTGTTCGGTATCGTTCAGTTGTTCGTCTTTGATTTCTTTTAAAAAATTTAAATGACAAAACTGTGGGCCTTGTCTCTATTTAAAAAAAAAACCTAGATTGATGTTAGGTTCAATTAGCAGCACACATTTGCTAATTGAAAAAGAAGGGAGAGAGAAATATATCTCCAACGCGACAGGGGTTTGAAAGCGTTCACGCGTCGGAGTCGTAAACCCGATTGGTATTTACACGAGAAGCGTATTTACGCTTCGGTACACTTCGTCAGTTACGCGTTCTCGTGAACCCTTGTTCACACGGCACGGGTATCGTAGATTTGACACATCCGACGGGCTAACGCGTTACGTGTATTAGAACCTATATTTCAAAATGTCATCAGCTTACTCATTGGTGGATGGTTTGATATTTCACAATTTGTAATGAACAAGGTGGTCACCAGATGGTGTTCTTGGGGACGGAGCCGGAAGTTTGCCGAGAAGACCGTGAAGGTCCGGCGACGCTAAAAGCGAATACTCCTCAACGAGCTGAGCGGCGGCACATGCTTGTTCCAGCTCAGTTCGGGAGATGTGGGCGGGGTTTTTGCCCGCTCGTTGCCCCAGCCATTACATTGATAACATGTATCATGTGCCTTGGGGGTAGACGAACAACAAAGGATAAAACTGGGTCCCACTGACCCAGAAAAACTAAAAAAAAGTGCAGGCAATGGCCATCGACCGGCTCATGCTACACGTTACGGGCCCTGATGGTTTGGACCCTTGGCCTCTTAACCCATGACATATAAAATGAACCCAACCAATGAGGTCCCGTGGCCGGCAAAAATGTTGGGACCTCCCAAAGCGGAACTAGACATGAGGCTTTCACCTCATGTCACAACCAACCTGAACGGGAAATTGGGGAGGGTTCCTTAAAGGAAAGCCATCGTTTTAAAATTCAATACATTTTCTTAGTGTACAATTTATTCCAATTTTTGAGAAAAAAAAACAATAACTTCACAGAAAATAAATTGCAACCAAAACCAAAACTCAATAAAGAAATTAACTAATACAAGAAATTCGGAAAAAGAAGAAAATGAATTTAAAAGAAAAAGAACGAAAGGAAATATGTATATGAATAAAATAAGACTGTGAGACTACTAACAAGAATACAGTACACTTACCCGAAGTCTAGATGGCCATCACGAACCGGGAGTGGCTGCAACTTAAGTCGATATTAAATAAACAAAATTTTAACGAATGCAAACAAAAAAATAAAGAAAAGCAAATATCCGAAAAAAAATAAAGAAGAAATTTCGATTGCAACACAGATCCTCGGGAATCGTAAAATTGACTCTCAAACATCTGACTCTGTCGCGTTTAATTTCGCACTCTGGCACCATAAAACCTGAACGGCGCGTTGTTGTTGTTGGTGCAAAACTTGCGGCATCGATGTGCACTGATATTATTTCCGTTGAGCCGTCCGTTTGCACAGCAGCATAACTCATGAATAGCTGCTATAATAGCCACTCACTCCAGACATCGGGCGTATCTCGCACATCTTTTGACCGAGAAGGGAAACACATTTTGACGATACTTCCTCGACTGCGGTAAAATCGTCGCGGATCGGCGCTCCACAATAATCAGACCAAAACGTTGCTATAAATCAACTTTCCTCGCCGGGAAAGATTAAAATGCGATTTGGGCAAGTCGACCCATCAATCACTCGCGTCAACAATCACTACGAATCCGCTACTTGGTGGTCGTTTTTGGGTTGTTACGAGCCCCGACCTCGGTGATTTTTGTGGGTTTTATTCCCAAAACTCAGAATCTCGCCAATGGCGTTGGCGCGTGATATTCTTTCCAATTTCCGCGTCAACACACGAAAATTCACAAAAAAAAAACCAGCCGGTGGCGTGAGCGGGTAATTTTCAACTCAAATTTGGCGTCGACACGCAGAAACCCGACCGATCTCGCTCCCGGGTAATTCGCCACTCTCCATTTTTCTTTCAGTTTTTGTCTCAGCGCGCACAAACCCTCGCCGATGTCGTTGGCGGGTGATTCCAAACTCTCCATTTCAAGGCTGTCAACGCGCGTCACTCATCACTCAGCCAACAGGAAGTTGACGACAAGTGATGGGTGCGCGCGAAGATTTAAAAGTAAAGGTGTTCATTACAAATTTTCATCTAAAAGGACAGTTGTGGTAGTTATTTGCGTTGATTTTCATTTAAGAAGTGAGGGGTTCAAATTCTGCTCGAGCACATATTAAAAAAAAAGTATCCCCTCCCCCACCGAAAGCTATCTACGCCACTAACGTATAGGTACTACTTAAAACTACGGGATAGCTTCTAATTCAGGGGGGGCAAAAACTCCTCTTCCATAGTCCTCCGCGTGGGCGCCCCCTGGAACGGCAGTGGTCACTGACCATTGCCAACCAGCGTCAAGCCGCCAGTGATGGCGGTGCGATGATTTGGTTGAGGTACCCCTGTGGTGTGGGGTGTGAAAAAAATACCACGGCCTTTCCCTTTGAGGGCCTGTCGTTAAAACCGACAATCAAAGGACAGGATGTGTATGCCAGCAACTTGCACTATCCGAAATCTTTATATGCTAACGAAACGTCAACTATGCCTCGGATAAGGACTGACTCAACGGTTACGACTTTTGGCTATCGTACAATGACAAAGATTGGATTCTGGAATGTGCGTACTCTCCTGGACAATGGATCAGAAGGTCCCCAGAACGCACGATTTCTTCAATTAGAGAGTGAATTTCTGAGGTACAAATTAAATATCTTAGGAGTTAGTGAGATAAGATGGTGGAACAGCGGAGAATTCATCTCTCCAACGGGCAGCACTGTAATGTTGTACTCCGGTAAACCTACCGGTAGTCGTCGTGAGTCAGGTGTGGGGCTCCTTTTAACCAGAGCCGCGCGAAACTGTCTCTTATCCTGGCAACCGGTCTCTGACAGGGTATTGACCGCCAGGTTCCGGACCAAAATGAGGAACATCTCAATAATACAATGTTATGCCCCTACTGAACCCGACAATGTCTTGGCAAAAGACTCCTTCTACGAAGAACTAAACGCCGTTCAGAGCAGAACACCTAAAGGTGACATTATAATGGTTATGGGTGATTTGAATGCGAAAGTTGGCGCTGATAACTATGGGCTCAGACATGTGATGGGGAGACACGGTCTTGGTGATCGTAATGACAACGGTGAAAGATTTGTAGAGTTCTGCAACTTTCACAGTCTCTTCATCGGTGGTACTATGTTTGAGCATAAGGACCACCACAAAATCAGTTGGTCCTCTGTTGATCGGCGCAGAACACAAAATCAGATCGACCATTTTGCCATTAGTGAAAGATTCAAGAGTTGCCTCCTGGACGTGCGAAACAAGAAGGGTGCCGATATTGGGATGGGAAGAGACCATTATCTTATGATCGCTAATGTTCGATTGCGTATTGCAGCCGTGCGCCGCCCCAGAGACGAAAGATCCAGGCCCCGCAAATTCAACACCGCTCGACTAAAAAATCCAGCTGTCTTACAACAATATAATGACCATCTTGCGCAAAAAGCGGCTGAGATAACTAGTCACCCAGATAGTGACATAAACGAAAACTGGGATGCCATAAAAAATGCGTACATTGATAGCGCAAATACCATCCTTGGCCCAAACCCGGATTGCCGGAATAAGCCCTGGATGTCCGACGCTTCATGGCAGCGGATTGTTGAAAGAAAGGAGCTGAAAGTTCGTTTGGCTGCAGCATCAGACGACAATCGAAGCAGCATCGAACTCCTTTACCGTCAGAAAGCTCGAGAAGTTCAGCGTAGTGTGCGACGCGATAAAAGAGTTTATGCCAATTCTCTTTTAGCGTCAGCAGAAGAAGCCGCTAGAAGTAACAACTTAAACGCCGTATACGGTGTCATCAAGGAGTTTACAGGTGGTCGTAACTCCTGCCAACATCCGGTGAAAGATAGTGATGGAAAGCTACTTATCTTGGAAGAAGATCAAATGAGGCGGTGGAAAGAACACTTCGCCGCGGTCTTGAACCGTGTAACCTCTGGTGAAATTCCCCCTCATATAGATAATTTAGCTAACCATCAAAATGTGCGTATACGGTCCACTGCCCCGACTAAAGAGGAAATAGTCACTGCAATTATTGCACTAAAACGAGGAAAGGCCGCCGGACTTGACGGCATCCCTGCCGAACTTTATCAAGCAGCGCCAAGCGTAACTGCCGATTTGCTGCACCCACTTGTTGATAAAGCGTGGAATACAGATAGCTTTCCCACTGAGTGGAAGGAAGGTTTGATCATCAAACTTCCAAAGAAGGGTAGCCTCACAGACTGTAATAATTGGAGAGGCATTTGTGTGCTTCCTGCCGTTGCCAAGATAATAGCTAAAATCGTCCTGGAAAGACTAAAGGCCCACTTAGAAAGCACAATTGATGAAGAGCAGGCTGGCTTTCGATCCGGATTCTCCTGTGTCGATCACATTAACACCTTGCGAATCATCATCGAGCAATGCGCTGAATACGATTCCCCGCTTCACTTGCTTTTCATCGATTTCGAAAAGGCTTTCGATAGTGTGAACCGGGATTCTATATGGGCGGCCTTGCGCAGGAGAGGCATCCCCGAGAAGCTTGTGGCTATTATTAAGGCAACCTATGACGGCGCGAAATGTCGCGTTCTGCATAAAGGTAAGGTGTCGGGGGACTTTGAGATTCGCAGTGGAGTTCGGCAGGGGTGCATCCTCTCACCGATCCTATTCCTCATTGTGATCGGCGATGTGTTGCATGCAGCCTTATCCGGACTCGACAGAGGAATTCAATGGACTTTGACATCTTATCTACAACATCTTGACTACGCTGACGACATATGCCTACTCTCCCACAAAATCATGGATCTGTCCGCAATGGCGTTAGATCTCGAGAGGGAGGCAAGCAAGGTTGGGCTAAAGATTAATACCAACAAGACCAAGGTTCTTAGCCCGCCGTTGCGAAAAAGAAATCCGACACCTATTGCCATCAATATTAATGGGCAGCCTGTGGAGAAGGTGGACAACTTCGTCTACCTGGGTAGCATTGTTGCCGAAAATGGTGGTACGGAGCAGGACATCGCTCGTCGTATCAACCAGGCTAAACGCGCATACGGCATGCTGTCCAAAATCTGGCAGAGCAGTTATCTCAGCATCAAGACCAAGCTGGGCCTGTTTCGCTCCCTGGTACTATCAGTGCTTTTGTATGGGAGCAGTACATGGAAAGTTTCCGTAGGAGTTACCAGAAAGCTGCAAGTTTTCGTCAACTCATGTCTTCGTCGAATTTTAAGAATTTTCTGGCCCGAAACAATATCAAATGAAGAGCTAAGTCGGCGTACGGGTCAGATGCCAATCGACGAATTGATACGCAGGCGAAAATGGCAGTGGATAGGTCACACATTGCGGAAGAGTGATAACTGCATTGCTATGCATGCCATGAAATGGAACCCCATTTCCAACCAAGGCCGACCAAGAGGGGGTCCTCGAATCACATGGCGTCGATCTGTGGCAAAGGAGTGTCAGATACTGGGTAAGTCTTTTGGGGAGTTGCGCCCCATTGCCCAGAACAGAGTACGATGGCGCGCAGGAGTGGTTGACGCGCTATGCCCCGCTAGGGGTTAAGGCAAAGTAGTATTCTAATTCAGAAATACATTATCAATTGACTGTATAGTAAACCGGATTTATCGTATTTAATTGCAAAAGAGGAATTTTTACATTAGGTACCAGGAACTGCAACTGATAATTGTGGAATTATCCAAGTGCAGGAAAATCTTGAACATAGTAAATTAAACATGATTAAGAATTCCATTATGTATCGCAAACAAACCCCTAATTACAATTTTATTTTCTCATGTTCTTCAAGTCGATGTGCATAGTTGCATTGCACGTACATAAACTAACAGAAATACAAATAAACAATTTTCCAACTAAAGATACAAACTAAAATTCCACCGACCCCTTTTGACTTGCATCCTTTGTAGAGGATGACGTTCCGTAGAATAATTCACCAACAATTATAAAATTACGAACACCTATTAAAAAGTTCATTGAAAATTCTCAAAGGATGAGAAATTGTAAAGTTTTCTCCTACAATTCTCTGAATCACAAATTCGTGTACGAGTACATCGAAAGTTATTTTATTTTACTTTCAAATGTAAACTTTCGAATTCCTTTTAGTCAAAAACAAAATGCGCAAGAGGAGTAGATGTGCAGATTTAATTTACAGTGTTGAGATGCAGCTCTTTGTTTTTAGATTTAGTGGGAAGAATAGGGTCGCTCGAAATTTGACAGTATAGAACAACCATGTTGTTGAAGCTACAGCTGTCGAACTTGGAAGTTATAGTAATTAAAAATAAATAACTGGCGCAACAGTCCAATTTGAACCACGGCCTCGAGATGAGTTAGCATCATCTCATTTTCTAGATCGTGACGGTTTTTGTGCAGAGGTATGTGATCAGCAACACGCTCAACCGAGTTATTTACCCCATAATGGGTACTCATTTAACAGCTGAGTGGGCTCATAGTCCGACACGTAAATCCCCGGAATCGAACCGGGGCCCAGTGCGTTGAAGGCGAACGTGCTAACCGTTGCGCCATCCGGACTACTATAGTAATTAATGTTGGGCAAATTATCATGGAAAGTTACAGTGCTGACCAAACTGGGCTCTGGAACAGTTGGAAGGGGAGCTCGATCTTGGAACGGCTATGCCAACAGACAAAATTGTCGCATTTGGGCAGACAACATTCCACATGAGACCCATCAGTGGCAAATGCATCCAGAAAAAGTCACGGGCTGCGTTCCTAAAACACTGCGCTTCACAATGCTGAGCAAAAAACTTTGATTTTTTCATACATATGTTTTAGAGAAGGCGAAATTGGGGTAAATATGCTCTTCCATAGTTCTCCTCGTGGGTGCCTCCTGGAACGGCAGTAGTCGTTGGAAATTGCTAACCAATGTCAAGCCGCCCGTAATGGCGGTGCGATAATTTGGTTTAGGTTAACATTTCCCCTGTGGTGTGAGGCGTAACAATAATACCACTGCCTTTCCCTTATCCGGTCTGTCGTAAAAACAGACAAACAAAGCGCAGGATGTGTATTCCAGCAACTTGCACTATCCGAAATCTTCTATATGCTAACGAAACGTCAACTATGCTCCGGATAAGGATTGACTCAATGTTTTCGACTTTTGGCTATCGTACAATGGCAAAGATTGGTTTCTGGAATGTGCGTACTCTCCTGGACAATGGATCAGAAGTTCCCCAGAGTGCACGATTTCTTCAATTAGAGAGTGAATTCCTGCGGTTTAAATTAAACATCTTAGGAGTTCGTGAGATAAAATGGTGGGACAGCGGGAATTTATCTCCCCAACGAGCAGCACTGTAATGTTGAATTCCATTAGAGCTACCGGTAGTGGCTGTAAGTCAGGTATAGGGCTGCTATTAAACAGAGCCGCATGAAACTCTGTCTTATCGCGGGATCCGGTCTCCAACAGAATCATGATCGCCATGCCACAATCACATCGACTAGTAAAAGATTCAAGAGTTGCTTCCTGGACCTGCGAGACAAGATTGGTGCCAATATTGGGATGGGAAGAGACCACTATCTTATGCTCGCTAATGCTAGATTACGTATTGCAGCCGTGTGCCGTCCTAGCGGCGAAAGCTCCAGGCGCCGTAAATTCAACACCGTTCGACTAAAGTATCCAGCTGTCTTGCAACAATATAACGACCATCTTGCGTAAAAAGGACCTGAGATAGTCACCACGATAGTGACATAAATAAAAGCTGGGATGCGTACATTGATAGCGCAGATATCATCCTTAGTTCAAACCCCAATTGCCGGAATAAGTCCTGAATGTGCGGCGCTTAATGGCAGTGGATTGTTGAAAGAAAATTGCTGAAGGTTCGTTTGGCTATAGCATCAGACAACAATCGAAGCAGCATCGAACTACTTTACCGTCAGTAAGCTCGGGAAGTTCAGCGTAGTGTGCGACGCGATAAAAGAGTTTATGCGAATTCTCTTCTAGCCGCAGCAGAAAAAGTCGCAAGATGTAACAATTTAAACGCTGTATACGATGTCATCAAGCAGTTTACAGATAGTTGTAGCTCCTGCTGCCAACATCCGGTGAAGGAAAGTGATGGAAAGCCACTTATCTTGGAGGAAAATCAACTGAGACGGTGGAAAGAACACTTCGCCGCGATCTTGAACCGTGTAACCTCTGGTCAAGTTCCCCCTCATATAAAATAGATAATTTAGCTAAACATCAAAATGTGCGTATACTGTCCACTGCCCCGACTAAAGAGGAATTAGTCGCTGCAATTATTGCACTAAAACGAGGAGAGGCCGCGGGATACGATGGTATTTCTACCGAACTTTATCAAGCAGCGCCAAGCGTAACTGCTGAATTGCTGCACCCGCTTGTTGGTAAAGCGTGGAATACAGAGATCTTTCTCACTGAGTGGAAGAAAGGTTTGATCATCAAACTTCCGAAGAAGGGTAGCCTCACAGACTGTAATAATTGGAGAGGAATTTGTGTGCTTCCTACCGTTGTCAAGCTAATAGCTAAAATCGTCCTGAAAAGACTAAAGGCCGACAAGCACAATTGATGAAGAGCAGGCTGGCTTTCGATACGGGTTCTCCTGTGTCGATCACATTAACACTTCGCGAGTCATCATCGAGCAATGCGCTGAGTACGATTCTCCGCTTCACTTGCTTTTCATTGATTTCGAGAAGGCTTTCTATAGTGTGAACCGGGATTCTATATGGGCGACCTTGCGCAGGAGAGGCATCCCTGAGAAGCTTGTGGCTATTATTAAGGTAACCTGTCGCGGCGCGAAATGTCGCGTTCTGCATACAGGTAAGTTGTCGGGAGACTTTGAGATTTGCAGGGGAGTTCGGCAGGGGTGCAGCCTTTCACCGATCCTATTTCTCATAGTGATCGGCGATGTGTTGCATGCAACTTTATCCGAGCTAGACAGAGAAATTCAATGGACTTTGACATCTATCTACAACATCTTGACTACGCTGACGACATATACCTACTCTTCTACTTTGTCCGCAATGGCGTTAGATATCGAGAGGGAGGTTTCAAGGTTGGGCTAAAGATTAATACCAACAAGACCAAGGTTCTTAGCCCGCCATTGCAAAAAAGAAATTCCACACTTATTGTCGGCAATATGAATGGGCAGTCAGTGGAGAAGGTGGGCAACTTCGTATATCTAGGTAACATTGTTGGCGAAAATAGTGGTATGGAGCAGGACATCGCTCGTCGTACCAACCAGGCTAAATGCGCATACAGCATGCTGTACAAAATCTGGCAGAGCAGTTATCTCAGCATCAAAACCAACTTGGGCCTGTTTCGCTCCCTGGTACTGTCTGTGCTTTCGTTAGGTTTCCATAAAAGTTACCAGAAAGCTGCAAGTTTTCGTCAACTCATATCTTCGTTGAATTCCAAGAATTTTCTGACCCGAAATAATATCAAGCGGAGAGCTAATCGGCGTACGGTTCAAATGTCAATCGACGAATTGATACGCAGGCGAAAATGGCAGTGGATATATCACACATTGCGGATGGATGATAACTCCATTGGGGCACCGGTAGCGCAGTGTGTTGAGGCATCAGTCTCACGTTTGACTACCGTCGTTTTGGGTTCGAATCCCGTCCACGACGACGTTTGTGGCCATGGATGTGCAGGTGGTGCGTGCTGGCAATTGCATTCTCCGAAACCAGTTTATGCCAACGAAACATCAACTGGGCCACATGGAACAGTTGACGCGCTATGCCCCACAAGGGGTTAGGGCAATTGAATATAACTCCATTGCTTTACATGCCATGAAATGAAACCTCATTTCCAACTAAGGCCGACCAAGAGGGGTCCTAAAATCGCATGGCGTCGACTTGTGGCAAAGGAGTGTAAGGTGCTGGGTAAGTCGTTTATGGAGTTGCGCCCCATTGCCCAGAACAAAGTACGATGGCGCGTAGGGGTAGTTGTCCCACTAGGGATTATGGCAAAATAGTAGTAAAACTAATTAAACACAACTTGTTTTATAATTTTTTTTAGTTCGGCTTGCTTAATGGAAAACTCCTTATTTTCAAATTTGGTTTGATGTTGTGTGAGTTGCAAGAAGTTGCAAAGGTCAGTTGAGGATTCAGCTCTGTCCTTTTAGAGCTCTGCTGGTACGGTAGAGTTCACACCACTGATTGGGTCTAGAGCAACTATGACGTCCTGAAAAAAGTAAATTATCTTAACAATGTGTCAGATACAATTGTCGCTCATTTAACATCGCCCCCATCATATGTTAGATAGCATTTCAATATGCAAAATTAACGACAACCCGCAGATTCAAGCTTTTGCTTCATTGACTGAACATATAGCCAATTCGTTGCCATGTCAAGTCATGCTGTTCAAGTAATGTTCATGCTGCGGGAAGGTAATTAATGTCTTCATGATTTACCATCATATACATATCTTTCCAGGATTATTAGCATATGTGTGGTGTGAAATCGGGGGCAACAAAATAGCCACAAATAAAGCAGCAGCGTTGCATTTTTGAAATCCTGCCAAGAAGTGTTATACATGCGCCTACGTACGAGCATATCGACCATTTATTGAAAATCTGCATATGACACCGCCTTTTTTGAAACAGATAAATGTTTAGGTGAGTCGGCCGAGTGTCAAGGATAGTGGTGTTTTGTCTTACATTTTTTTTCTACGGTTGATTGATTGTGATCAAATTAACATTATTAATTTGTTATTTATTAATTTGAAACTGGAATTGCATTATTAGTGATTTTGAAGTTGCAACTGATATGTACTCGTAGTAACTTAGGTTCCATAATATCGCACATTAAGGATGCGTTTCAAATATAGAATAGGCCCTATCGAAAACTATCGGAAAGTTTGATAGTTTTTACTATTGAAAGTTATTCGAATAACTATGGCAGCAACAAAACAATCGTACGACCGGTGCTGTGTTATAGCTGCGAAACCTGGATGATAATTCCAGCCTCGAAACATTTTCTAAACACATTTTAGCAAAAGGACCTTCGGTGAATATTGGAAGCAGTTTGCGACCGTTTGCGCATCCGGTACAACCATGAGCTGTACGATGAGTTGGAGTCATGTTGCAGCGACTTCAAAAATTGCTAAGACATCTAAAATGAATGGACAACAACCGCATGACTAAAAGAACATTGTAGGGTGCAGAACAGAGAACTCTATGGGAAGACTCAGTGGATGCTGAAGCCGCTGAGGATCCAAAATTGAAGGACGCAGCCACTTGATCGAAACAGTTGGAGGAAAACCACCCATATGGCCAACGTCGGATTGTGGAGCCACGATGATAATGGAACTTGTTTGTGGTCCGTCCCATATACTCATATGATGGATGAGCATATGGAATGATCCGTGCTGTGTGTTTGTCCGTATGTCCGAACACTTCCCGTGGTCCGATCTTAATCAAATTCGTTATGTAGGTTACCTAAGTGACCCTGATCTAGGAACGGTGGAAGTGAATTCAATCATAGACTGGGCTTCCGGTATATTGTGCTGTGCTCAAACTAGATTTATTCGCCTAAGTTTTTCCCAAAATCACTCTTCCTGGCTTATTCCGTAGTCTGATTTCAACGAAATTTGATACGTAGCTTCCCTGGATTATTATAAATAGCACATGGTGATATTTTGGTTCTGCTGTAGGCGTGAGTCAGGATAAAAGGACCTTCTCGGCATTAAAGTTATATCTAGACAAGATGGGTATCATATGACATGGTTCGTTGAGACGAATGCACTAGACTACTGATGAAGTGATTTTGAGTCCTTTGATAAGGAAAAAGGACAATTTGTTGAATTAACGTTGATGGCATTTTTAGTGCTTTGGCAAGGGAAAAGGACTTTATTGGCGATGAAGTAATATATCGGCCAGATGGGTTTTTATCGATCGTGGAGTACTGTACAACATCATGCTGCAATTTGGTATACCGGCAAAATTAGTGCGACTGACAAAGATGACGATGACCAACTCCGTCTCACAAGTCAGGATCCAGAATAGACTTACTGATCTATTTGAAACACGCATTGGTCTGAAACAGGACGATGGACTGGCACTGACGCTCTTCAACCTGGAATACGCTGTTTGGGCTATGAATATGGACAACAGCAACACGCTACTCATCACGTGGACACAATTAGCAGCGTACGCCGACAACTTCAACATCATGTCCCGAAGATTGGCTGACGCAGAAGAACTTCTGCATACGCTCGATACCGCTGCAAAGGAAGTTGGATTACGTATTAACGAGGGTAAAACTAAAATAATGATGCAATCGGTAACAAGGACACCTGCACAACCGAGCATCAATGTGGGGGACCTCAACATCGAGTTCGTGAACAACTTCATTTACCTGGGTTGCAACTTGTCAAGGGACGCCAACGAAACTGACGAAATCAAGCGACGGATACAGTTAGCTAATAAGACTTTTTTCTCGGTTCTCCCCATAATGAAATCGAAACATGTGCACAGAAACACGAAGCTCTGCGTGTGCAAAACCATTATGCGACCAGTGCTATGCTACGGCTGTGAAGCATGGACCCTAACCCAAGCTTCCGGAAACATGCTAGACGCATTTTAACGTAAGGTTCTACCGGGGCTGTTTGCGATCGAGATGGATGGCGCATCCGGTACAACCATGAGTTGTTTGAACTGTACGATGAGCTCGAAGTTTCGAAAATCGTCAAACTACAACGACTTCAATGGGCAGGGCATGTCCAACGAATGGACGATGATCGCATGCCAGAGAGAGTGATGAATGCAAGACGATTCGACGGAGCGAGACTGCCTAGACGACCGAGATCTCGTTGGGATAGCTCAGTATATGTATGTGGACGCCGAGCAGCTACTGGGCTTCCAAGATTAGTGGACGCGGTCACGTGACCGAGATAATTGGAGGACAACGATCCAGGCGGTCAAGGCCCGACATCGCGCTGTCGCGCCACGATGATTATGAAATGGGTTTCATATGGCTAGGGGTGTTGAAGTAAATGTTCTAGACTACTGCTGATGGCATTTTGAGTCCTTCAGCAAGGAAGAAGGACATTGGTGTGTAAAAAGGATATGTATCTGATGTTCAATAGATATTGTATCTGTTGCCCAATAGGTGCTATATCTGTTGGTCTATAGATTCGGTATCTGTGGCTCAGTAGATGCTGTATCTGTTGGTCAATAGATACTGTATATGTTACTGAATAGGGGTTACATTTGTTGCCCAATGAATACTGGATCTGTACTTTGTATAGATACTGTATCTTTTCCTCAATACGTACTGTATCTTTCGGTGAAAAGATACTGTGTGTCTGTTTTTGTTTTTATCATACCTAGATTTGATTTTTCATCATTTAAAGAAATTTCTTTTTTTTTTATGTTTTTCTTTTCTGCTTGCATAGTTAATGGTTTAGGCGCAAATCACTAACTTCAATCTTCCATTTATCACCCTGTTAGTTTGGTTAAACGATTTTTTTTTAATAAATCGCCACTGATGGCATAATTGTACTCTACTTCTTTCCTTCCCAGACCCTTACCATTTCAAATTAGAATATGATTAACCAGCGGAGCGTTTAACCTATGGGAGACTTCAGAACCGCGTCGCCAAGGGGCCTAATAAGGTCGTAGTAAGGGTAATGAGGCCATACCCTTACCATCAGGATTATATTGTACATCAGGGGGACTAGCCGGTCGATCTCAGTCGTAATTTCTTTTTATATTTCTTCCCTACCTGTTTTCTTTTTCTAGGCTTGTTTTTTTTTGTGGTGTCCTTAGGCATGTGATTCAATTTTAGTGTCATGGGACCTCCGCGGGCAGAAAGTGGAAAGAACCTTCCCCCCCCCCCCCCCCCCCCCCTTAGCACTACCGAAACGAGCTACAGCCAGCACATGCCGCTGTTTCACTTGCTGATGGCGTCTTCGGTTTAGCGGCCTTTCGACTTGCACGGTCAATCGACCCAGCTCCCACACTTTTGTCCTTTTCGACTGCCGTTTCTTCACTCATTACAATGGTATGTGCGCTCTCAATGTACGCGTTTCTGATGTCATCCAAGTGTTCGTTCAAATCACTTCCTGGCACTTATCTCAGCTGCTTCCATTTTTCGGGGGTGGGCTGTACTAAACTAGCACTAAATAAATCAAATTTTTTTGACTAAAACAAAAAAAAAAAAATATTTTTTGATCGTTTGCTAGCTTAAGTCATAAGATGACAGACTACTTGGAGACGCTGAATATCAGTCTGTCCTTCCGTCTCCGCGACTACTGTAGTGTGTTCCGGGCGGACGTGACTGCTATTCATGCAGCCATTTCATGGTTGGGTCTTAACTTAATTTCGTTCAGGAATGTAATAATTTATAGTGGTACTCAATCGATAGTAAAATCTCTTGATTTTGCTGTGACTAACTCGAAGGCACTTGCTGAATGCCGTACCTCGATCTGACAGTTGATTAGCTTTCTCAGCATTACTATTTGTTGGATTCCCGGTCACAGTGGCCTTGTCAGTAACTCTAACGGTGAGAGTTTTCGAAATGTTGGTATGCCTATAAACCTAAGGTCCCATGCGACTGCGAGGGTTAACATCAGATGGCGTGATGGCTTAACATGTCACGCGGCAGGCAGATTTGGTCAGTACTAAACCCTGGCCGCTTTTCAGCATTGCTTATGCTGGACAGGAAGTGTGTTAGTAGTATTGTAGGGGTTATCACTGGTCGTTGCCTCATTGGGCAGCATGCCAGGAGACTTCGTGTGCCAGACAATGATCACTACAGAAGCTGTGGGGACGAGGATGAGTGTTCTTTTCATTTGCTCTGCTCCTGATCTGCTCTTGCTGATAGTAGGAAGTCCTGGGATCCTACTACTTCCCTAATCTCGATGATTTGAAGGATGTGAGCGTCGGACAGTTTAATCGATTTATTGCTCGTTTCGGATGGTTCGCGGAGTAGGTACTGACCTTAAGGTGTTTCTTATAGAATGTGTTAGCGGTATCACAACGGACGCAGTGTAGTCTATGTTTACTCCGTATGCTTGAGCAACCCGTATAACCTAATTTAACCTAAGATGGCTGTTGTAGCGAATTAACACTCGCATACATACCATCTCAACACCACGTCGTTACATATGGCAGTACCCGGGTACTCACATAGACTTTGTATGGAAATTTCGGAGAATTTGGTGTTGAGAATAGGCAAATCAAGCGAATTTGGAATAAAAACAGACATGAAACCGTTCACGCGAAGCGTGAAGGGTTTTACACCTGTTATCATACTCTCAATACCTGTTATCATAGCCTCATTTTGATCTGCGGTGCATTTACCACTGTGAAATTAGTAGTAAAATTTGTTCGAATTTAACTGTTCCTATGAGAGGCATATGAAATAGTACGCCGATTTCAACCAAATTTCGGAATGTGGTTTGGTGGTAAATATAATTTAATGGTGTGAAATTTTGTAAAGATATGTTTATATATATACTGCGTGCATATATACCTATATACTTCTTGCAAAATTTCAGCTGGGTAGCTTGAAAATTGAGAGACTAGTTTGCATAGAACCAGGCGTTTTTCGGGAATCAATTCCTCGTCCGAACTACCGAGGAAGTCGCTAGAATCGCCGAAATCGACAAGACTTCCTATGTAATCGTGACGTTCTTAGTCCGTCATACGTTGCCAACGAGCATGGCTAATATCATCCATTTCCAATTCTTTACAGTCTCACTCTCAATGATCAAGTCGAAATTGAATGGAAACCCTCGAATTCAAAAAATTTATGCGACAGGATTTGACCTAATCCTGACACAGGATACGTAAGAGTCATAAACCTATTATTTGAAGTATACCCTTTTTTTATTGCAACTGCTAAATTTATAAATGAATAATTTTTCTGGGTAAAACCCCATATAATATGAATGTGAGTACCCGGGTACTCATAAATGTATCCGAGTGTTAAAGACTGGTTCAATATAATTCCAATAGGGTCGAAAAATCCAGAATTCCTTGATAGAATACCTCCCTTTTTGAACTGAATTGAATTCATTTTGGAAATATTTATACCTAAAGAATCGCTTTGGATTCCAGTCATTGCCAATTATGAAAACACTATTTATCTCTCCATTGATGGAATTATCCAACCTATCCTCAGGACTTATATCCACTAAAACCTCATCTGGCATATTACTCCACTATTTACTTAAAAATTTTTGGGAATTGGCTAGAGTGTCTCGAATATCGATAGCAAGCTTTCTTGCATTCGCAATTTCATATGCATCTGCGAAAAAGTTATCCATATAAAATTTCCGAGCAATAGCTTCTTTTGATTGAGGAGTAGGTGCTGTTTTTTCTCATAGTTCGAACGGCTTCAAAAGGGGAACAAACTATTCCATACGTAACAACTTATAGGACCATTGGGACTCAGGCGCCAAAGAATCCTAAGTATGGGCTGATGATCTTTGATAATTTCTATTTGTCTAAACAATTTGACCGCAGTACTAGTTAAGCATATCAGATATTGACGTGGCCCGCACTACCCTACTTTACAGGTTTTTTGTTTATATACTCTTGAACCAATTGACGTAGACACCTGATTTTTGTCATATAACCCTGAGGTGAGAAGCTGCTTAAGTTTTAGTCAGTTGGGCATAATCGAATCAAAGGAACGCCTACCCCCCCCCCCCCCCCCTACAAATTTCAAAAAATTAAATATTCCTTTATTTACGATAACTTTCGATAGAATGGTAGAATGTTTGTAGTAAAATTTAGTTACTTGGTATTGAAAATGGGCAAGATCCGACAAAAGGAACCCCTACCTCCCCTACAAATGAAACTTTCAATAAGCGATAACTTTTCATAGAATGAAGTCAGCAACTTGAAATTGGTCAAATGTTTAAAGTAAGATTGAGTTAATTGGTACTAAAGATAGGCCAGATTCGACCCAGGGAACTCCTACCTCCCCTGCAATTGGAACATGAAATAAGTGATAACTTACGACTGAATTAAGCTTGAAATTTTGGTTACATGTTTGCAGTAGGATTCAGCTGGCTGATATTGAAAATACCTAAAATCCGGCCAACCAAACTTCTACTACTTGCCCTACAAATGAAATTTCAAATAAGCGATAACTTTCGATAGAATAAAGCTAATGACTTGAAATTTTGGTCAAATGTGTGTACTGGGGTCTAGTTGGTTGTTATTAAAAATGCGCAAGATTCGACAAAAGAAGCCTACTCCTACAAGTGAGACTTCAAATAAGCAATAACTTTAGATAGAATGAAGCTAGCGACTTGAAAAAATTCGACAAATATTTGTAGAATGGGTTAGTTAATTGATTTTTAGAATTGTCAGCATTCTCCTGAATTAGTGCCAACCTGCCCTATAAACTGGTCATTCCTCTTTAATGCAAATGGTCGTTGCCAATTGATACTTTTGGTATCACCACTAGGTCTGTACAACTCTAGGGTATATACGCTTCGGACTCCGAAGCGAAGCTTCGGTCTGGTTTCTGCTTGCTTCAAGTTTAACGAAAATGCCAAAAATGGAATGTATTCGACGCCTTCTTTTTTACGATACCCCAGTTGCTTATACCAAACGAAAAAATTGTTTACCTTCATTTCCCCTCTATGGAGACCCCCCTTTAAGTTGGCCTATTACGACGCATCGCTTTCTACGACGATGCACTAAAAAATCTGGCCATTCTAAGGGAACCGGAAAACCAGAGGCTGAACCATGATATCGGGAATCTACAATCAGGGCTGCTGAATCTACTGGCGATGGAATCACCCAGGAAGTGAAACGGGTGTTTTTCATCATTATTCTACCTGTGGCTCAATTTTCTTCTTTTCTCGATTGGGTTTTTCTATTTTTTATTTGCTTTCAAAACATGTTGTATGTCATTAAATGGTAATTAGAGTAACGTAACGTAATATAAAGTAATTAACGCTGTCAAAATAGAGGGTATATAGGTGTAGGTATTGGTGTTGAGGAAAGTAGTTGAATTGTACTGAAGAAGGACACAACTGGTGTCCGAAATGCGCATTTACAAATAAATAAAAAAGAATCCCGTCTTAGGAAAAATCAACGTTTTTCATTTAGTATTGCTATAGGCGTGGAAAACATCGACGAAAATCTCTTGTGTATTTCATATATTGTTGTAGTGAATTAAATACTGGTTCCATGTTGACTACTTATTTATTCAATTGTGAGAAATTTTATAACTTAAAATTGCTGATATTCTATAGGTATATTGTAAGTGGAACGTCGTACTGTCGTTCATTGGTCTGGCTTTATTTATTTGTTATACAATTACATCGATACCCATAACACGACCTTATTTAATTTATTTATTAAGCAAATACATCGACAATGGTAGTGTCTGCCATTGTAACTTTTGAAGGAAAGTGGAATTAACTTTTTTTCGATTGTACTAAATTTGCAACTAAACTGGCCCGAATTTAGTACACTTCTTTTTGTTAGTCTCCTACGTTAGCTCTACCTAGTTAAGGGAGGTCTGCGCTTGTGTAGCCTTCAATGAACATTTATCTTCATCAGCGTTTTGACAAAATAATTTCAAAACAGAACACATATTCGAAAACTGTGTCCGAATGAAAAGTTTACATGGGAACTTGTACAGAAACTTCGAAACGCTTCGATGTTATGATTTTCTTGTAAGTTCATAGTTTTAAGAGTGTGTGAAATTTACGGAATAAAGAACCACAACTTGTTCGTGATATTGTTGGAAATTTTGAATAAAAAAAGAGTATGTACGAGTATTTGTGTTTGTGGCACAATTAAAGTCTATGCAAACATACCAAAACAGTCCAAAACTCCAGGTTCCATTATCGACTATTATCTAAAAATTATCAAAACATAATTCATTTATAATTTATGTTTATCGCAATTAAAGCTGAAAGAATAAAATGATCCAGATTAAGCGAAATGCTCAATTTAAAGTGTCTGCAACTATTCACGCATTCGGACACAAAAATGTGGTTAATTTTGAAACTACTCGTATTTCTACTATTATTAGTTGTACATACACTGCAAGAGGTTTGACAATAAATTAGAATGTAACATTTTTATCATTGTAATTATTATTAATAACTTTTTTATTTTTTTAAACAGAGATACTCTCACTACCCAATAAGTATCATTTGCACTACAAACAAGTTATATCTAGACGCCACATGCATAGTGAAAAACAAATCTACACTTGATGTGTTCCTTCAAGTAAAACGTGAAGTAAGGGCAATCCTACTCGACCTTGATGTCCTCCAATCGATGCCGAACCAAAGAAAGTCCAAGATATTTAGCGGAACAGTTAACATTTGTAAATCACGAAATGGCTGGCGCAAAAATTTTTTCGAACCTTTTTTGAACTATCTCCTAGGATATTTCCTACAAGATAAACCACTCAATTGTCCGGTAGCACCACGTAATTTTTCAGCCAAAGATATTTCTTACGAGACAGATATTCTACCGGTGAAATTGTTTTATAGACGCGGAAGTGTCTACACAGCAAACATGTCTATTCTAGAACTTGGCATTAAGAAAAATCGATTGCTTGGCAACGTTATTGTTAAATCAACGGTATTGAAAATGTCAAACTAATTTTGTTGCTCACAGCTGATGAATCATATCCAAAATATGAATTGTCATTATTATAAACATCACATAGCCTAAGATTACTGGTTAATATAAATGTCCGAGATGGAAAGTTTTGAAGACCTTTTGATTTTTGTGTACCTTTATGTTTTTGGGGGTGCTAAACACGAATCCGGGGTTTAACAACAAAAATTCGGCTGGGAAATTTTTTATTGACAAAATAAAGTTTTTTGACTAACTTTTGTGCGATTATTTTAATATAAAAATTTATATTGTTTCGTAAATTTTTTTTTATTTCAATAGTATTTTGGTCGCTAAACAATTCTGAGGTTTGCCACCAAAAATTTTAACCAAGTAACTCTTTTAGACAAGAAAAAACGAAATCGCATGTTTTCGTTTAAGTCTGTTTTGCACTCTTTTTCGGTTTTTGCTTAATATCTCCCAAAGTACTATATATGCTCTACAAAAATAGTTGCTTCCACATTTTTTAAAGCACACTGAATTTGATGAAGTTTCATACAAAAAAGAGCTTTGTATGTTCAGAACTTCATGAAAAAAAGCTCTTCAAAAATGAAAAATGATAATTCTTAATTTGTGAAAAATGTTCGTTTTTCGCCAATATCGGGAAAAGTAGTGATCCCACATGGAAAATCATGTTGATCAAATTTGATGACAATTCAATTATCTATAATCTGAGATATGTAAAATGTCATGACAAAAACAAGGACTTCGCGGAAGACAAACGTGAACATCGCTAAATATCTCCTTAGGTATGTCTCCTTATCTATTTGAAAGAATATTAAATTTCCTAAAATATTTCAATAAAATTCTATTTATACGTCCTTTTTTTTCAAAAACAAAACTACTCAAAAATTAATTTTTGTTTTCAAAAAATTAAATTTTTTCGTTTTTGCCCTTAATATTGTCAAATGTTGGGTAAAGTATTCATCCGACTAGGAAAGTCATCAGAAATGAATTTATCATCATCACCATCTTGGCGCGACAGCCCGACGTCGGGCCTTGGCCGCCTGGATCATTGCCCTCAAATTGTTTCGGTTACGTGACCGCGTCCTGCAATTTTGGAAGCCCAGTAGCTGCTGGGCGTCCGCATAAACTGAGCTATCCCACGTCGACTCGTTGTGCGCTCATTACATGGCATCCGATCCTCGTCCATTCGTTGTATATGCCCTCCCCATTGAATAACGTTGTAGTTTGACGATTTTCGAGACTTGCAGCTCATCGTACATTTCATACAACTCATGGTTGTACCGGATGCGCCATCCATCTCGATCGGAAACAACCCCGAAAATTCACCGCAGAACTTTACGTCTATATGTGTCTAGCATTTTTCTGGAGACTTGAGTTAGGGTCCATACTTCGCAGGCATAGCATAGCACTGGTTGTATGATGGTTTCGTACATGCGGAGCTTCGTGTTCCTGTGCAAATGGCTCGATTTTTTTTATGGGGAGAACCGAGAAAAAAGTCTTATTAGCAAACTGTATCCGTCGCCCGATTTCGTCAGTTTCGTTGGCGTCCTTTGACAAGTTCCAACCCAGGTAAATGAAGTCGTTCAAGAACTCGATGTTGAGGTCCCCCAAAATTGATGCTGATTGTGCAGGTGTCCTTGTCGTCGATTACATCATTATTTTAGTTTTACCCTCGTTAATACGTAGTCCAACTACTTTTGCAGCGGTATCGAACGTATGCAGGAGTTCTTCTGCGTCGGCCAATTTTCGGGACAGGATGTTGATGTCTACGGGGTACGCTGCTAATTGTGTCGAATTGATGAGTAGCGTCTTGCTGTTGCTCATATTCATAGCCCGAATAGCGTATTCCAGTGTTAGGTTAAAGAGCGTCGGTGCCAGTCCATCGCCCTGTTTCAAACCAGTGCGTGCTTCAAATAGATCAGTAAGTCTATTCTGGATCCTGACCTGTGAGACGGAGTTGATCATCGCCATCTTTGTCAGTCGCACTAATTTGGCCGATATACTAAATTGCAGCATGATGTTGTACAGTACACCACGATCAATGCTGTCGTATGCCTTGTTGAAGTCGACATAGATTTGGTATGCGTCTACGTTGTATTCCCAGTACTTCTGGACTATCAATTAGACCGTTATGAGCTGATCGGTTGTGGAGCGACCAGGTCTGAAACCGCTTTGATATTCGCCAATGACTCGTTCTGCGTACGGTTTTATTTTATTTTCCAGAATTTTCATCAAAATTTTATAGGACGTACAAACTAGTGATATGCCCCTGTAATTCTCACCCCGCAGTTTATCTCCTTTTTTGTGAATTGGACAGATGATGCGATTCTGATTCTGCGCCAATCGTCTGGGAAAACCTCGTCCTCCCATATTCGCAGGAGTAATTGATGTATGGCATTCATTAGACCCGTTCCACTGAATTTTAACAGTTCAGCTGGAATCTCATCAGCGCCCAGCGCTTTATTTCGTTTTGATGACGGCAATGCGAGATCAACTTCCTCTACTGTCGGGGGTTGTATGGGTGGGTCTAGATGAACAATATCGTCGAGAGCGTCTTGTGTGGAGATGTTAGGATGTAGGTTCAGAAGTTCTTCAAAGAGGCCCATCGTTTGTTGATGCCATCGGTGTCGCTGATGATGTTTCCATCCTTGTCCTTTCAGAGGCTAGTCCTGGGTTGATAGCCGTTCTAAATTGTATTTACTAGTTTGTATTCTATTCGATATGCTCTGGTATGATGTTGTGTGTCATAGGTGAGAGTCTTTCCTCAAGGGCGGTAGTATACGGCACCGCCCCGCTGTAGCGTCGCGGAGAAGCTTATCAACCGCAAAGGTTTTTGGAGGGCTACATCTGTAGGTTGTCTTCACCAAGTGATGATCTGAGTCGCAGTTTGCTTCTCGAAAGGAGCGGACATCCATCACACTAGACGCCCATCTCCTGCAAATGAAGACGTGATCATTTTGGTTGGCGGTATGTGCGACTGGCGATTTCCAGGTCTGCTTGTGAATGCGTCGATGCGGGAAACACGTAGAGCTTACGACTAGATTCCTTCTGCAGGCGAAGTCGATAAGTCGCTTGCCGTTGTCGTTACATTCTTCGTGGAGACTGTGGCCTCCAATTGTCCCCCGGTGCCAAATTTAATTTCCAACTTTCGCCTTCAAGTCTCCTAGCAGCAATTTGACGTCGTTTGTTGGAAGTGAGTCGAAGAGAGTCTCAAGGCGGGCGTAGAACTCGTCTTCTACTGCTTCTTCTTTAACTTCAGTGGGGGCGTGCACATTGATGAGCCAGAGATTGAAGAATCGAGTCTTAATGCGATTCGCACACAGCCATTCATTTATGGGTTTGAAGTCAGTAACGTGCGGCTTGAGGTGATTGTTCACTATAAGTGCCGCTCCAAACTGCTTGCGGCCCGATGGTTTGCCACTTCTAAAAATTGTGTGCGATTTCTTGTCATTGATCTCGCTGCCAATCCAATTTTTTTCCTGGACTGCAGTAATGCTCAGTTTGTACTTTTCCACCTGTTGAAGGGGTTCATACTCGGCCCCAGTTTGTTCAGGGAGCGTACATTCTAGGATCCGAAAGAATAATCCTTTAGTCGTTTGCGTGGTCGTCGTTGTTGATCCGTCCAATCCGAGGCTTTTGTTCCAGGTTTCTTGACGTGGAGTGGTTTTTACAAGCACGAATTTTCAGCACATCGCTTAACCCCATTCAGGGGATGGCCTCGGCAGGGCCGTGGATAGAGTGTGCGGAGGGAGTGAATTGCCCCGGGCTCGTGGTTTTTTTGGATGTCCCGGATATTGGAAAAATTGAAAATAAAAAAAAAATTGTTTTTATCATAACACATTTCGTCTAAAAACATTTCCTAACACACTAAAATAGCCTCACAATCCCATAGGCAAAGATACATTAAAAATGCAAAGTATGCGAAACTCGCGGACCGCGGATTTTCTTTTGATTCATCTTTAGAAGACGATGTACACCTAGAGGTAGGAAAATTCTGGATAACGGCCAGGAAAGTTTTTAGGGAAGTTCAGGAGGGAGATAAGAGGAAGGATGGGAGGCCCAACACGAGAAGGGAATCAATCGTAACTCGACAAACGCTCATCGTAGAAAACTTCGCCTCGTATCATTTCATAGTGATAGTTTCCCCGGAAAACTCAATAAAAGTTTAAAAAAATGCATTCCAAACCTTTTAAAAGCCCATTACATCTCTGATATACCTGAATAAATGCAAATAAAAGATGGCTTTCATTTTTTAAGCCTCATCGCCAACTACGCTCTGGAAAAGCGATACCCTGGGAGTGGAGAGCGATGAAAGTGAGGGAAATTAGCATGCCACCTTATTTGTTTGATGGAAAACCGGCTGTAAATCGGCAACCACTCATCGCAAATTGCATTGCTTGATTTAAAATTGTTGACTTTAGTCTTGTTTTAATAAAATATTTCCGCTAAAAAGTGAATGTCCCTGGAAAAGTAAATCAGGTTAGCGAATCCCTTTAAAATGCATAAAGTCGCTGGAAAAGCGATGTCCTCGTGGTGGAGATTGTGGTGAATGAGCAAAACAGGTAATAGTTTGGTGGAAAACCGCTGTAAATGGGCAACCACTAGTTGTAGAATTACCCTACCCGGAAACCGATCAAAATTTGCAGCGACACCTTGCAGTTTCTTAGTCACCTACACACCCTAAAGAGAGTCCATAAGCGACTCCCGGTTTGAGAATTTTGCTTACTCAACCCCCGTCAGTTCCTAATATATTAAGTCTGTGTTTTATGGAATTTAACGTTTTTTTTGTATTGCGATATTGTGCCCATTAGATTAATAATTACCGCGCTGTATGAAATTCGGCGTAAGAAACAATTAAAAAAAAAAGAAAAACAAATATAGCAATGGTTACCGCTGCCAGTAATGTTTTCTACAAGATAAAACGAACGACTTTGTTTTTGATTTTATTTTTAGAAAAACGCCTTCAATTAATAACGAAGGGAGCAACTTACAACCTCTAATAATAGTGACTGTGCACTTTCTCGCCCTTTTCTTCTGATAATTAAATCAAAGCTACATTTCATTGAATTAATGATAGAAGCGCTCCGTTTACAAACCCCTCCCTTGAAACGAATCTCATGTTCTCTTCTTAATTTAACATTATTTCCAAGAATATTGTTTCGCTTATTAAACACCTTGCACCTCCTGCGTCCGCTTGGATAATAGCCATCATATTTCTCCCCAATCGATCCCGTAGCCGTGTATAGTCCCATCAATGATTATATTATCGATAAATAATTCGGCCCATTAATGCTAACGCTGCCCTTTACCTAATCGATTGTACAAAAGCCCATCTTCCAGCAGCGCCACTTCATACTTCTCTCGTGTCATGTCGGTCGTCGTCGTTCCAAAAAAGAAAATTATTATGCCTTTAAAAAAAAGATCCTTATAACAGTTTTTGGTCCAACCACTTCGTGTACAGCACGCCAGGGCGTAATGTAATCCCAGAGCTAATAAATGTCAAACGCACGGCTAGTTAAATTAATTCGAAACCATAGGTCCATAACCATCGTATTGGTAATCGAGCAGAAAATGTTTAAGTACATACTTATAATGTAATAATGCATACGAGTATAGTTGCGAAAATATAGCCTTGAAAAAAAAACAAAAGGAACAAAGCACAGCCATTACGTCGTCGGCTAAGTGATTTAGGAACTATTTCACCTTTTCAGCGCGGAAATACGTAATTCAATTAAGATTGGATGAAAGTGGGATTAAATGGCAATGTGTATGGCCTTTTGATGGTCAACGAAGCAGATATTTCGGGATGTTGAGATGGCAGCTGCTTTGTTTTTTTATCTTTCAAAAGTCAATAATATTAATAACGAAATTTTCAAAAATTTCTAGATAATAAGATAATATTGAAATGAGTGCGCAAAAAGTAGGTTTTTCACCACATACAGATAAATGTGCAGTTTCTCCGGGATGCCATGGTAAACTGCAACTGCTGCTTATACTTTGCTTCAACCCCAAATCTGTCAAGACAAATTTACACAGTAGACCCATCACCGTCGTATTATATGGGTGATCGTGTAAGAAATAATGAGAATGTATTTTATTGTATTCGAAATTGCGTTTTAGCCACGGTAAATAGGGGGGCTACTTGGTTAGTAACATTGCGGGTAACTGCTGGTGCTCCTTTTTTGAAATTCCTTGACGTGTCTTAATTGTCTCTCTTCATTCAAATCTGAACCGCCCATGCGGGGCAAAAGTTTTTTAATTTTCGCCTACCAATGTACCCACCCAATGTAGGCAGCCACATTTTCTGCTGGATACCCCGGGTAATTACGGAGACTACTTGGTTAGTAACATCAGAAGGCATTCCTGGTAGGTTAAATACTTGGCACCTTAATGGCCTTTTACCCACCCATTGTAGGCATCCATTTGCAAGCTATTCTACATAAGATTTTTTCCATAGTTGTCCTCATGGGCGCTCTCTGGTAACGGCAGTGTGTCAAACCGCTGACGACCAAATCTTAGCGATAAGACAGTTTGCAAAAAGGCAGATAGCTGTAGTCTGAATGGCTGACCAATACCTAAGCGTCTCAGGCTTAGTAGAATGGAATGATTTGTGTAGTTGGACCTGCAACATAGTTGTATGAGCTCCACCACGTTTATTAAACCATCTGAAACAGCTATCTCCGAGGCCATCACAAGAATGGGATTAAGCGATGTGCTGAAACCTTGTCCTTGTTAAAACCCGGAATGTACGTTCCCTGAACAAACCGAGGGCCGAAATAGGTCGAAAACTACAAACTGAGCATTACTACGGTCCAGGAAACAAATTCGCTTGGCAGCGAGATCAATGACAAGAAATCGTACACAATTTTTACAAGTGGTAAACCATCGGGCCGGCCGCAAGGAGTTTGGAGTAGCATTTATAGTGAACAAATACCTCAAGCCGCACATTACTGACTACAAAAACATAAATGAACGGCTATCTGCGATTCGAATTCAGACTCGATTCTTCAATCTGTAGCTTATCAATGTGCACGCCCCACTGAAGTTAAAGAAGACGTAGTAAAAGACGAGCTCTACGCCCGCCTTGAGACTCTCTTCGACTCACTTCAACTTCAACAAACGACGTCAAACTGCTGCTGGGAGACTTATCAGATTTATCATGTCCTCATTTGTAGGAGATGGGCGTCTAGTGTGATGGATGTCCGCTCCTGTCGAGGAGCGAATTGCAACTCAGATCATCACTTGGTGAAGACAACCTACAGATGTAGAATTTCCTCTGTGCACCAAACGAGAATCAGCCCTCCCAAAATCTTTGCAGTTGATAAATTTCTCAGCGATGCCACGGCGGTGGCGTATTCTACCGCCCTTGAGGAAAGACTATCACCTATGCTACACAACATCAGCAGCACAGCTGTCCATGGATCCCGGGAACAACTCAAAGGTACCATCAAAGAGGACGCAGAGTAGGTCGTGGGATATAAAGCCCGGCGAGCGCGAAATGACTGGTTCCACGAAAAATGCAAAAATTCACTCGTTGCGAGAAACGAGGCCTATAGACAATGGATTCAACGAGGAACCAGAGCCAAAAGAGAGAAATGTGATCAGCTACGGCGAATATCAAATAGAATAATTAGACCTAAGAAACGCAAATACTTTGACGAGCAGTTGCTGACTATTAACAAAAACTTATAGCTAATAGGAATACCATACAAGCGTACAAACTAGTAGATACAATTAAGAACCGCTATCAACCCAGGACTAGCCTCTGTAAGGACAAGGATGGGAACATCACCGACATCGATGGCATCAACAAACGATGGGCCTCTTATTTTGAAGAGCTTCTGAACCTTCCATCTAACATCCCCATACAAGAAGCTCTCGACGATATTGTTTATCTAGGGCCACCGATACAACTCACGACAGTAGAGGAATTTGATCTCGCGTTGCGGTCACTAAACGGAAATAAAGCCCCGGGCGTTGACGAGATACCAGCTGAACTACCAAAATTCGGTGGAACGGGTCTAGTTAATGCCATACATCAATTATTCCTGCGAATATGGGAGGACGAGGTGATCCCAGACATATGGCGCAGAAGCATCATCTGTCCAATTCACAAAAAGGGAGATAAACTGCGTTGTGAGAATTACAGGGGCATATCACTAGTCTGTACGTCCTATATAATTTTGACGAAAATTCTGGAAAATAAAATAAAACCGTACGCAGAACGAATCATTGGCGAATATCAAAGCGGTTTCGGACAACTTCAACATCATGTCCCGACGCAGAGGAACTACTGCATACGCTCGGTACTGCTGCAAAAGAAATTGGACTACGTATCAACGATGGTAAAACTAAAATAATGATGCAATCGACGACAAGGACACCTGCACAATCGAGCATCAACCTCAATATCGAGTTCGTGAATGACTTCATATACCTGGGTATACGAAGTGCACTTGTCAAGGGACGCCATCCAAACTGACGAAATCAAGCGACGGATACAGTTTGCTAATAAGACTTTTTTCTCGGTTCTCCCTTAATGAAATCGAAGCATGTGCAGAGAATCACGAACCTCCACGTGTACAAAACCATTATACGACCAGTGCTATGCTGTGGCTGCAAAGCATGGACCTTAACTCAAGCCTCCGGAAACATGCTAGACACATTTGAACGTAAGATACTGCGGCGAATTTTCGGGGCTGTTTGCGATCGAGATGGATGGTGCATCCGGTACAACCATGAGTTGAATGAACTGTACGATGAGCTGGAAGTTTCAAAAATCCTGAAACTACAACGAAATCAATGGACAGGGCATGTACAACGAATGGACGTTGATCGCACGCCAAAGAGAGTAATAAACGCAGAACGAGTCGACGGAGTGAGACTGCGTAGGCAACCGAGATGTTGTTGGGAGAGCTCAGTATATGTGGACCGAGATAATTGGAGAACAACGATTCAGGCGGCCAAGGCGCGACGTCGGGCTGTCGCGCCACGATGATGTTGATTCTACATCAGCCTCGATGGCGTATACGGTAGTGCGACGGACTCTGTAGCAGAACAACCCGAAACCGAATCCCGGCCGAACAAGTAAATACAAAAATTTAATTTAAATGTTGAAATCAAATTGGAAAATTATTTCTTAGAAAAATAATCCAACCGTAAAATCAAATAGGCATACTAGCCGGATTTTGCCGTTTTTGTTATTTGAGTTTGGTGAGTATTTAGGGGACGAACTTACTATAGCATAGGGAAACATGGGAGCTAACTTGGTTAATGACATAGGGGGGAACTTCTGGTAGGTTAAACACTTGCCACCTTACTGACCTATTTTTAACTACCCTCTTCATACAATTCCGTACCCCCCATGCGGGGGATATCATTTTAAATTTTCGCCTACCGATATACCCGCCCTATATAGGCACCCGGGCTTTTTGCTGGGTAGATATATAGATAAATGTGTGATACGCATTCTGTGTATGATCATTGTGCATGATTGTTTCTATAATGGTGGTTGAATAATGATGGCTATGTGAAGTTGGCTGGATGTCGATGTCTTACTATCATGAGGCGAATACACTAGACTACTGTTGATAGTATTTTAAGTCTTTTAGTGAGGACGAAAGGACATTCTCCACAACGAAGTGATATTTGGCCAAGATGGGTATCATTCGACCGGCAGTAGTGAGGCGAATGCTTGTTTTTTTTTCATCTTGATGAATTTGATCAGTTTCTTGCCATTTCTCTCCAAAACAGAACGGGTGGTGTAGATCGATGATTCGGGAGCAGGTCTAATAATCAAGGGATCATTGGTTCGAATTCTGTCTCGAGCGACTTTTTTCAGCGTGCTCATTGTTTAATTGCAAAGATTGGTTTCTGGAATATGCGTACTCTCCAAGACAATGGATCAGGACGTCCCTGGGTTGAAATATGTAATATGACCGTAAACAGTAAACGATGCCACTTCGAAATAGCTAGCAAAATAATATTATTCACACAGTATTTCCAGTTGAGCGTAGATTCATCATGCCATGTGATGTTTACACATAGACCTCGAGTTCAGGAAAACTAGCTCGGATTTCATTTATTTTTACACTTTGCAGGAGTCCCTAAACCGACTGGCGTCAGGAGCGTCCATTGTTTCGTGTTTTTGATGACATCTGTTACCGCTTTAGCAACGCCCAAACGGTCTGGTTTTTCCTTTCTTGGTAGAATCGTGCCTACTATCACACAAAAACCGAACACTAAGCATATAAGTGTACTTGCTTCCTTTTTATGATATAATTTAATTTATACAGCCGTTAGCAACAGACAGCAGCGGAACGTTCTTCTACACCACCCTTTTTAAAGTGTTAATATTTTTTGTAATTGACGAGCACAAAATGTTTAAATGCGGCACATAATCCATAATTAATAGTCCAATCGTTTCAATAATTTGTGTCAGGGGAGGTGCAGCGGAACGCACCTCAAATCTTTAACTAATAAAATCAATTTCGTAGCCATCATCAGTGTAACTTGAGTTCTGACTCTTCGGAGATGTCCTAATTTCCCGGCTCGAGTAAATATAAGCGACTGATAAGAACAGCAGCCCTATTCCAGTTCTCACTATCGCTAAAACTCTAGCGCTAAAATTTACTAAATGGTTTTTAGCGAATTTTAGACTAATTTCCTATTCTGGCTCTAAACACATCGCTTAATTTGATTCATTTCGGTGATAAATTTTAGCGATGAACAACATGAATCGGATAAAAAATAAGTTGGCTTTGACAATTAAATTTTAGCGAAATTTGCATTCCAGTCATATTCTGTCAGCTATAAAATCGTTAAAATTCGGTAAATTTAGAGGCAAGTAAATTTCGGCGCTAAACAAAAAACTGAAAGGTAAAACTTTTATAATATTACATTAGAAGGTAAAATATTTTATTTCAAATTAAATATGTATTAAATTACAGAAAATGGAATCTCGAGGAAAGCGAATAACAAAGGAGCAGAAGTTAATGCTGATTCAATATTTAGAAGACCACCCGGAATTCGCACGCGACCGGTAAAAGGAATTGTTTAATTTTCATTTTATTAAGACTAAATTTATACAATTATGCAGTTTTGTGAATGATACTGAAAGCAAAAGTCTCAAGGACCAGTGGACTTTGCTATCTATCAGGCTTAATGCCTGCGGCGGAGCGGAGAAAAATGGTGATGGATGGAAAAAAGCCTGGATGAATATGAGGTAATCATTAGAAAACGTTTGAAGGAAATTCGATTAATTTAACATTTTTATTATAAGGAGTAAAACGAAGCAAAAATCCCAGGACCTAAAAAATGCAATGGAGAGGAGCGGCGTAAATGGCAACATATCGGGAAAAGAACTGTCCGATATGGCCGAAAGGATTATCGGCGTAACGTCAACGTTTGCAATTGTCGGGCATGAGGTAGTTGGCGAACCACTGGTGCGTAGTTTACAGCTTCCCTTTAGTTTCAATTAATAAAACTTATATAAACCTATAAACTATCACAGAGGAGATCGGGAGAAATTCATTCTGTGAATATGTTCGAGGCTTTTAATGAAGATGTTGAGGTCCGTTTAAAAAAGTACTACATTTGACTTAAGTTTTTATTGTGAATCTTTTTTTATTTTCAGCTCATCGAAGAACGTATCGTGAATAGGACGGAATCGCCTGAACCACCGATGGAAGAAAGATATACTAGGCCCCCGCGAATTCGGCAGCCTCCTCGCAGGAAGAATCCTTCCTTAGAAGAAACAAGCAGTAAAATGCTACGTCTAGAGGAAAAGAAAATCGAAATTGAGGAAGCGAAGTTAGCCGAAAAGCGAAGGAAAAGCGATATTTTGGAAAAAAGAAATGAACTATTGGAAGTTCAAAATTCGATAGAACGAGAAAAAAATACGTCGATAAATTTACTGTCAAAATGTACTGCAAAACTAGTTGAGAATTAATTTTATGTATTATTGTCTATTTATGTGTTCATGTTATGTGTCAATCATTAAATTAAAATACATATAAGTATTAAGTTGATTGAATCCATTTCTTTTATTTATATTTTTTACGCTATTTCAAAATGAAGAAGAAAAAACTTTATAATATGCTGAAAAAAACTTAAGAACTAAAATACGTTTCTATAAGACGATGTCTGGAAGCGGATCCCTGCGGAGTCGTATACAATTCACTATTTTCTTAATCTTCAATTGGAGAATCTTCGTACTCTAAATTGGCATCTCCGTAGTTGCCATAATTAATAATCAAAATATTATGCAGAATAATGCAAGCATTAATTATTTTCCCCGCTACTATAGAGTCGTTCATTAGAACTGTTTCTTTTAGCAGGCAACGAAATCTTGATTTTTACACCAATGCACCGTTCAACACAGTTTCTTGATTTTCGATGCTGCCTGTTGTAGTTTTCCTCAGCATCAGACAAATTATTACCTTGCATCGGCGTCATTAAAAATAGCAGTTGTGGATACCCACTGTCACCTTTAAAAGGGAATATTTTATTAAAATTCATTGCAGATTAGTTAGAATAATTAATACCCAAAAGCCAAAAGTTTCGTTCTCCATTTGAATAACGATTCTCCAGTAAAACTTTTAAAGCACTTGCTCTCCAAACGGATGCATCATGTGCCGTCCCACCGAAGCGTGCGTTACAATCTAATATTCGCAGATTGTAATCACATACCTTCAAGAATATTAACAATTTGAAACTTAAATGGCTGAGTAAAACTATATTAGTTAGTCTTACTAAAATACTTGAATCTTTATGGAATGCCCTCCTTTCCTGCACACATACAAATGTTCAATATTTTTCGGCGGTGCTCTTATTTTAACATGTGTTCCATCAATTGCTCCTATAATGCCTGGAAAGCGGAACTTTTCATAAAACCTTTGGAAAGTAAAAGTTAGCTAGTAAAGTATGTTTTTATGCATCGGATGAGGAAACATACTTTTCCTTGCATATCAGTATTTCTTCTCGAGTTGATGGAAACTTAACATATTTCCCTAAAAGATATTTATCCATAATATCCGCAACTTCACGGACACACCGGCTTACAACGCTTTGGGAGACGTTTAGTAACAGATCTTGCCCAACCGAAAGCTGATAACTTCCTACATTTAAAGAATAAAACATTTAACACCATGACGAAATAACGAAACAAAAGTTACCTTGGGCAAAGAATCGCAAAGCTACTAAGAATCGTAACATTTTGGAAATACCGAAACTCTTCATTCTTCCTTTCATGTATGGATTAATTTCAGCAAAAATTTTCTTACACATTTGTTTTCTAAATCTAAAAATTTCAACAAATCTTTCATCAGAAATGTCGAATGGATCTGTCGATTCACGCAAGCATTTCCTCTTTTTTCGAAGACTGTTTCTTATATTTCGACGTGCAAACATCAAAACGAGATTTCGCCGTACTCATTTTACAAATCAAAAACAAATCTCTTTTTGGTAAATAATGTTCTTATAACTGAAACGCACAAAAACTCTGACATTGTCATCGATTAATTCTAATATTTGACATTTAAAATTAGCGGTGGATAAAAATATAAAATTAAGCTTAGAGAATTTAAGCGAACTGAAATCTAGAATAGGAATTTAGCGAAGACGCTAAAATTTCGGATAACATTTTAGTTTTATCGTTATAGCAATTTTAAACATTTTAGCGATAGCGAGAACTGGAATAGGGCTCCTGCAAACATCTAAACCGATGCCTATGCCCTGTCATTAATTATAATAAGAAACCTCGAGGAAGTCTCCTTCAATCACCTTCAAGAAGCTTTTGTTCTCCCCCTTCCTATTCCCACTAAAGTCAACATGGCATGATGTACACAATCTAATATCTTTAATGTGACGACGACGCGATGTTGTCCTGCCTGTCTACACCCAACTCTCTCGACTTCTTGCCATCAACATCATCATTAAAAACATCATTACTAACATGAACTTCAAACATTTCTCATATCGTTGCAGGATAATGATGTCGTTTAGAAACTTACAAGAAATTACTGCGCCAAGAGGAAGAGCTGCCCTACCGTTGGAACAATATAGCACACAAACAACACTTGGTTTTTAAAATTTATGCTAAACGTACACATACACTCATTGTTCTGTCTTATGGAAAACAAAATAGTTAACAAGAACGTACACATATGACTTACGTATAAGGGAAATTTGCAAAAAAGGAGCGCCCGGAAAATTAAGGGAAAAGTTAACTGAAATTGAATTGGACGGAATAATTAAGCAAGAAGACGTTAGTACTGTGAGATTTTGTGAAGAAGTCAAACATACAAACGGATAGAGTGGAAAAATTGAAATGGCATCACCTCCAGATAGTCCGATTGAAGAGGTCGTGTACGAATTAGAACCTTCACGTGTGCCTAAACCGATTCCGGTTGCTCTTGAGGACTTATGTCGACAAACAAAATTTACACGGCAGGAAATTCGGGTTATGTATCGAGGTTTTAAGACGGTAAGTAGTGTTTTGACAAAAGAACAGCTGAAACAAAACAAAATATTTAGTAGATTAGATTAGATTCCAGAAATGCCAGGAATTACCAGAGTAGTTTATTCGTTATCGACCTAATAACAATAACAACAAATTGGAAAATTTTCAAATGAAATTGACGAATTTTACGATACAAATTAACAAAAAGAAAAATTTTCTAATGTATTAATGGGTGAAAGAGATTTGTTAATTGCTTTCAAAAATGAATTCATTTGTTCATTTGGTTCGAAAACATGTTCCCTGGTTGCTGAGATATGTTAATTTTATTCGTAAAATTGTGAAATTTTTTTATTCATTTTTAAAGTAGTTTGTTTATTCATTTCAAAAATGTATTTGTTTGATTCTGATTTTTTTTTTTAATTTGATATATCTCGCTTGCTGTTACGAGAAACATTGTAACTACTACATAATTCGTGGACAATATCTACTCCAGATTTAGTTGAGTTGTAGAACGTAATCTTTTCAGGTTTTTCTGGTCTCCTGTGGCCTCATCAATTTTGTCATCATGATGTAGGGTCGATATTACTGTGACCACTTTATTCTATTTAGGTGCATAGGAAACCATAGAGGTATTCTTTTGATGACAGAACAAGCCTTTCCAATTTTCGAAAATGCGGCCGGGATACATCTTTTATTTTTGTTGACAGTTCCAGTAGAAGTCAGCCTGTGCTCAGCTAACAAGTGCATCATCAGTTCATAACTGGTAAACCAGTTGTCAAAAGTCAAATTGCGGTTTGAGCCCGATATAGGCTGAACCAGTTTTCCGACTACATCAAAGGACTTGTTACGTACAGCATAAGGTCCTATAGGTTACTTCCCTACATATACCTCCAAATTAGTATGCATAAAATTATTTTGCATCAACGACTTTGGACTTTGATGCCATGCTTGGCAGTCTTACTGGGAATGTAGACACGAAATCCGCATCGACCTCTAAATGCAAAGAGCATCTCATCTGTAATCATGTATTCATGAGGGATGTAGGCTTTTTGGCAACATTGAACGAACTTATCAAAGGGTGTTCTCATAGAAACCAAGTTATCTTTTTCACGTTCCTTCCTTGTTGATTCGTCATCAAAGCGAATACAATTTTGTAACAAGTAAAATCGTTACAGTGACATTGTTATTCTAAACATATCTACTCCTGGTCCATCCGTTCTCCAGATCATTGCGCTTTTCACGTCTTTTTATTATTTGTCCGTTTGTATATGCCAATATAATGAACATCATTTCCTCTGTTATGAAAATGTTGAAACATTCAGTTTCGGTACTTGCCTCTTTTGCTGCTCCTTTTACTCCTGGCATCTCTACGATTATATTCTCCGATCTTGTACGTATATTGGTTCGTGGAGCACTTTTATACCATTTCTGGCCATCCTTCGATTTATGATGCGGTGCATGAGCTTGAACAGTTGAACGACGACGTGTACGCAAAATAGATAACGGGGTATTTTTTTTTATCCTCCTCTCCTCCTCACATCTCCTTTCCACTTATGTACGTCGCACTGCTCTTATGTACATTTTCAATCAAAACTCTATGAGCATTTATATGTAAAAAAAAAGATTCCCTTGGAACCAAAAAAAAAATTATATTTCGATGTAATTCATTTAAGCTCATGTATTCCAAATTGTGACAATTTATTAACAAGTTTATTCCAGGTAGTGCTATAGTCCGTTATCGTAAATTGCTTTACCTATAGTATCTCCAAGACAACAAGTAGTTGGTATAAGGGATGATACAGCTTCTAAGTTCTTTTTTGTTTATACGCTTCCATTATCGTTGGACGTATCAATTTAAGTATTTACCATAAATGTTAAGATGTTAACGATGCTTGAATATGAGTTTTTAGCATTGATTTGAAAGCTAATAAGTTTGGCGCTGTTTTGATGTTATTGGGCAGGCCATTAAACAATTTGATAGACTGTGTTACAGGATCCATTCTAAGGCGCTCCGTTCTTGGAATTTGAAGGGAATAGTTTTCTGCATTACGTACAGAGTAGGAATGAGTTTCATTTACCCTGCGCAGTGTGGCGTTCGTTTTTATCTGGTTCATCTTGATCTTATATATGAATTTTCCTCTTTCCATTTGAGCTAGCTGATAAATAGGTAGAGTGCCAGTTGTCATGTATACAGTAAGTGTAGGTGTCCTTGTGGGAATATGATGAATGATTTTGATTGCTTTCGTCATAATGCGACCAATTCCGTCTATATTATCATCATTATCAGTATCAAAGGCTTTTCGACAAATATTGCTGCGACATAATTGCCTTTGTCCATTTCAGTATTGATGAAGCTAATAGCATCGGTCATCGCGCTGGTGGTACTGCTTTTACTTTGGAAACCAAATTGGTTTTCGTCCAGTATGCTATGATCGTTTATATACTTTGATAGTCGGTTGGAAATTACTTTTTCAAAAAATTTACTACAAGCATTTAGCAAAGCAATTGGTCTATAATTATTCAAATCATCCGGGTCACCTCCCTTGTGAACTGGAATAATTATTGAACGCTTCAGATCATCCGGAAATGTGCCACGACATAAATGATTATTTATCAACTTTGCTAAAGGACAGGCAATTAGCTCTTTCACAATTTTCACGTTGTCGATGGTAATATTATCGGGCCCTGGTCCTGTGTGTGATTTGAGTCTAGAAATTATTTCGATGATTTCTGCTTCATTTGTTGCTGTTATTGAATTTAATGTCGAACTAAGATGATGATCATTTGCGCAGGATCAGGTTGGGGTAGTTTAGCAACAATTTCCTGACCAATATTGGCGAAGTATTTGTTCAATGTGTCGGCAATTAGTTTAGTGTCGTCGAGTGTGCCCTCCGTAAGTTTTAACTCGAATATACCGTTGTTTGCTTTCAATGTTTTTCTCATAAAGGCGTTGTTGGTGATCCGCCAAAGCTCTCGTGAGTCGCCATCTGCAGAGGCAATCTTTCGTGAAAAATAGTCCGATTTGGCATCCTTTGAAATTTTATTGCATAGATTTTTTTCCTTTAGATAATTTCTTTTTAGTTCCATGTTTGTTGGGTTATTGACATGGAGTTTATAAGCCTTCCTTTTTTTCTAGAAGCATCAATAACGGTTTTGGTTATCCAAGTGTCTTGCCTTACTCGAAACTGCCTGGTTGAAGTTGCTATCTCCTTGGCTTCAGTGATAATAGCCGAGAGGTCTTTGAAATTGTGTATGGTCTGAGTTTCGAGTAGGTTCTCTAATTGACACTTAAAAATGTTTTCATTAAGACACTTAATATTCACTTTCACCGGTTTAGTCTTCTACGTAGAACACTTTTTAATCGACACAGTTATCACTTTATGATCTAATTCGGGCCAGTCTGAGTAAGTGAATCTAATTCTGTTTCTGAGATTGTTATTATTGACTACAATATGGTCTAACAACGAACTTCTAGTAGCACAGATTCTCGTGGGAATATCTTCATTTACCAGAAACGCACCATTAGATATAAGAGTTTCTTTATAAACGGTTGGAAAATAGTCATTTGTGAGTACATCAATATTAGTATCAGCAATTGTCAGTAGGCTTGAGTTACTATTATAAAGGGTATCTATGTGGTCAATAAACTCAATTTCTGACTCGGATGGCGAGCGATAAAAGGTGCCAACTCTAAATTTTTTATTTTTGAAAGACAGTTCGATAACAATCGTGCAAAACTTAACGTTCGTAGTTATTACTTTCGATGAATAGCATGATTTCACAAATATCGCCGAACCTCCCCCTCTTGAAAGCTGTCTGCAACAGAAGGTTACGTTGTATCCTGGAATGTTGAAAAATTGAGTTTCTGAATCAGTCAACCAAGTTTCGCCAAAAATTAAAATGTCAACGTCAGTGTGAGATTTCAAATATGTATGTTTCTATCTCCTGAATTTTATTACGGATGCTCCTGATATTAGCATACATGACTTTAAAATTGTGGTTGTCACTAACCATATTTTATTCGAGTGAATAGTTTGTACTCCTGATTGAATTCTGGACTCTTTTAATGTACTCAGGACAATCCTTGGAACTCGCTGGATGAGTAATATTTACAGCTGTCCCGCGCTTGTAGATACAGTTTGAGCATCTTTGAGAAATCGACTGGCAATCCCTTGTATTATGGCGACCGGCACATTTAGCGCAGGTATCGGTGTCGTTAGCGCAACGCGAAGTTTTATGTCCGAATTGTTGACATTTATAACATCTAGTGATATTATAGTCTTCTAGCACAGAATGGCTATTGTAGTCAATATTGATGTAATTATTGACTAGCCTTTTGAACATCGTTCCGTTTACTTCGATATACGTTATCCATTTGCCTTTTATTTATTTCCTTTGAGAAGACAACTTCTAGCTTATCATTTGCCGTAATACCGTGGTTGAGGCACATAATTTCTTGTTTAAGTTCATCGGTGGTAAATTTTCTTTCCAGGACTTTTATTATTAGTCGGGTTTTTTTCTCATTGGTCGACTCTATTGTCATCCGGATCTTCCGAATCATTAGTACTTTCCACCGCCGTGATCAGAAAACTCTTGCTCGGTGTCAGATTCAAGATTATGTTCACTACAATGGTCGGATTCTTCACCAGAGCTTGCCTGGTCCGGAGTATTCTATAGTACCTCTAAGATCATAGCACTAAGTCTCCTTTTCTTACTTTCGAAATCCATTTTCAATTGAAAACTAAAAATAAAACAGACAACAAGCTAAAATAGCAAAAAAAAAATTTTTTACACTTTGTCACGTACGCAAGCGTTGCTAAAAAGCGTGCAACTTGAGCACAGGGTACCGCGACACTACAATCACACCACTATACCATCCCACGACTATCACCAGTTACTCAAAGCAACAAAACAAGCGAGAGATTTTGTCGTGAAATGTATACGCCAGCTGTGTGGCAGAGTAACAAGCTGTTAACAAGCGCAGCCGGCCAAGATCCTGCGATCACGCTTTTATACCCTTCCATGTCTCCTTAATTCTAGCTACTCGAAGCAACAAAACAGTTGAATAACTAAATAAAAAAATACACGCATAAATGTAACGGTGTGGGTATGCCATACCCTGCCACACTCGCGCCGGGTGAATAAAAATTGCCACTTTTAATTTTTATGGCTTTAAGAATGGAATTTAACGTGGTTCAAATGTCCGCCGCGGCTTTGCTTCGTGATACGTTTTCGGGAGGTCCAATTTTCGATGACTTTGTCGCACAAATCAGGCTCAATTGTCTCGATGTCATTCGTTATGTGAACTTTGAGGGCATCAATTGCCCTCGCATAGACGCGCGATTTAAGAGTCCCAAGGGAAGAAGTCTAAAGACGTTTAATCGCACGATTTCAGTGGTCAGTTCAGGAAGAAGTACTGACCGATGATTCGACCAGGCCAAAATCCGCATCAAACTGTGACTTTCTCGGGATGCATTTGGTGCTGGTCTATCTCGTGTGGATTGGTATCGTCCCACATCCGAAAATTTAACTTGTTCACAGATCCATTCATGCAAAAATGGCCCTTATCGCTAAAGATGATTTGTTTTTGCCGAAATTTGGGTCACTTCTAACTGCTGCAGAGCCCAATGAGCGAAAGCACGGCGCTGCCATTCCAGCTAGTTCTAAACTCCTTGCATCTTTCTGTCCTAGGAAGACAAATTGGAAATATTTTCAGGAATTTGTGGGTTCCAAAGCCGATAAACTTCTAAATTCTATCAGCAGTGAGTTGGAATTAGCTTCTGATCAACTAAATGATGTCTTATTGACCTCCTACCAAGATAGTACTATAGCATGTGGCTTTAGTACTGCACGTAGGGTTCCGTGGTGGAATGAAGAAGTGGCGCACAAGAGGGCCCAGGTTAGGAGGAAGTTCACTAGGGCCAAGAGAAATAATGATTGGGGTGAATCTGGAAACTCGTCCCTTTTCAGACGCTCCAAACGGAAGAGCTGGAGGAGACATTGTGAGAGTATCCAGCCACAACCTGAAGCGGCTTGCATCCACAAAGCTCTATCTAAGGAGCATCGGTCAGCTTAAGAAGCAGAACGGAACCTTCACTGAAGGTCCAGAGGAAACTCTGGAGCTTCTCCTACACACACACTTTCCAGGTGGGTTCAGTTCAAGCTGAACCGTATGTGTCTACTTCATAGACTGACCATCGGGTTTCGTTTAACCGGTTAATTAGCCTCTCTGGGGTCATCTTCGATAAACAGAAGGTCAAATGGGCCGCGCAGTCCTTAGAACCCTTTAAGGCACCTGGTGCCAATGGTATGTTTCCTGCTCTATTGCAACACAGCCTTGATTTCATATATATATAGCCCTCTTGATTGTCGTGTTTAGAGTCAGCTACTCCTTGAGCTCTATAGCAAGCTTATATAACGCGGTAAACGCGGTATTCATTCCTAAAAACGGAAAAAACCGAAGGAGCTAACGAAATCTTACAGGCCGATCAGCCTCTCATCGTTTCTCATAAAAACTAATGAGAGGTTATTGGGGGGCGTGAAATCTACTCATCGCTGGGTGGCATCTCAATTTGTGTTAACGCTATTAAAGGCTACCGTCAAGGTGGGCTTCTATCCCCACTTCTCTGGCCCCCTGAGGTAAATAAGTTACTCGCTAGGCTCTGCAATTGTGGTTATTGTGCTATAGGATACGCTGATTATATTAGATTAGATTGAAGGGTGGGCGTAGAACCCCTAAGGATTCCGAGCACAGAGGCCGAGTGGCCCATTGTGCTAAAACCCTGGGTCTGGTAACAGGCCTAGACCGGTCGATCAAGTTTGATCGAGCTAATACATTTGCTCAGGAGGATTATAGAAGCCGAGGCGATAGCATCAGCCTCCGGGTAGGCTACTCCGAAGCAGTCTCTACGTCGCCGGGCTAAGGCGTCGTAATCGCATAAAATATGGGTCGAAGTCTCGTCGTCTTCGCTGATGATATAACCGTAATAATAAGGGGCAAGTTTGAAACGACCGTCACGGAGATAATGGGTGTGGTAATCGACCTAGTCCTTCGCTGGTGCACTGGAGTTAGCCTGGGCGTTAATCTTTAAAAGACCGTCATAGTTCCATTCACTCCGAGGAGATATCTTAGTTTAAGCTCTTTCAGCCTAGGCAGGATGGTACTTGAGTTCTCCACTGAAGTCAAGTGTCCAGGCGTCACGTTGGACTGGAGGCTCAACTGGAGCAAACATGCCGGGACAGTTAGTAGTAAGGTTGTGACATATGCTGCGCTAGTGTGGTGGCCCAAAACGTCTTGGATGCTTTGGTATGGATCTTTTCTTCATGTCCAACATTGGCCAAAAAGGTGGCTATCGCTTCGCGGGTATCATACCTTCGGCAAGCTAGCCGAAGGCTAGCTTGTTTTCTCTCTCTTTTAATCCTTATCCCATCCATGTATACTTTACCATACCTATCCTACATCAGACTGGGAGTATGTTGTTTTGTTTTCTTCAGCTGCTTTTGCATAGTAGGCAGCAACGGTATCGACATGAAACTACCGATGTCGGGGATCCTCGATCGTTGTTTCCACCTTTCTGTAGTAGGCACAGAAATTCAATAGCTTTTCCTTATAACAAGTCCGATTTCGTAATGTGTATTTTCCCTGCTTGTTTTATTTAGACGGTCAAGGGAGAAAAGGAGTAACGTTAACATTGACTTGACTTGACTATAAACCTGGGAACAAGATAAGTCCACCATCGATAAGGAATAAAAGTGAAATTTATTTTGAGAAAAATTTTCTCTAGGCCTTCGGTAGTGAAGGGCTGGCTTTAAATAAGGCGCCACAGGACAGTAAAAACAGAGATTGCAAAGCGGGCCTTCCTGTGTATGCCTAATATGTATTTTTAAGGAATAAGCCATTTTCTATTAAATGAACAGTCCGCTATAATATTTAAAACAGGCAATGCACCGACAATAATTAGTACCAAACAAAACCGCCCGGACAAAAAAGCACACTCACAGCTACTTTACTTCAAGCGGCGCCGATGTTAGTGTGAAATGAAACTGCTTGGACAAAAGTGGCGCTTGAAAAGTCACTCTCCCAACCGCCCTTGGCCAAGTAGGCACTATTTTGAAAAAAAAAAGTTCTGGAGAAGGGGGAGGAGTCGCCAAAAAATATCCTTGCCTGTGCCTTTAGTTACACTTTGACCGTCCCTGCTCTCTAGATCTAAAGAGATTGCATTTAGATACATGATTTTGTGGTAGAGATTGCATATTTCGTCAGCGTAGTCAAGATGTTGCAGATAAGATGTTAAGGTCCATCGAATTCCTCTCCACTCCGTATCTCTCGGCATCTTACCTTTATCCAAAACGTGACATTTCGCGTCATCGTAGGTTTCCTTAATAATAGCCACAATCTTCTCAGGGTTGCCTCTTCTGCGCAAAGCAGCTATGGAATTTCGGTTCACACGGTCGAAAACCTTCTTGAAAACAACGAAAAGCAAGTAAAGCAGAGAATCGAACTGAACGCATTGCTCGATGATGGTGATCGATACAGGAGAGTCCGGATCGAAAGCCGGCCTGCTCCTTATCAATTGTGCTTTCTAAGCGCTCTATTTATGATATCAGCGGGACATGTGGTTTTATGCCGTGTATGCATGTCAAGTCAACAGAGGCATTTCCCAATATAGAAAGAGTGTACCTGTGACATTATAATCAACCGAAACGACTTTTTATTCAAAATCCCCGCGACTAATTCATTTATCTTCTCTTACCTTTGCAAATTTCAGCCTGAATCCAGATAGTACATGTTTCGCAGACATTCGAATTTCATAAAGTTTCATAAAATCCACCATACTAGATAGAAGGTTTGACTTCCATTCGCAACAGGATGCCGGTAATGTCGAGCAGAACAGAAATATATATGTATTTCCGTTTCAAACTACATTCAGGCTTCCTGAAAGTGATATTAAAACCGGATAAGAAGCTTTCTTACAATTTTATTCCATTGAGTTCTTCTCTTCCCTGAAAATTTAATTTTATTTATTAGATTTCTTCATCTACATATTGTATGTATGTACATAGGTCATACGCTCGAAATACAATATTGTACATATTCGTATGTATCTGCATTTGTTTGTATATACTCGTATCTATGTTGTACACACATTTTATGTGTAACAGTGGGGAACCTTGGAAATTTCAACATTTCCCGCTATCTACATGTTTCACACAATATCTCTACAGGGATATTATCTTGAAAGCTGAAAGATTAATGATAATATGCTGGAAGATTATCGTAAATGAACTGTCTTTCCGAATATGTGTCTTGCGTACCATAATCCCAAAGTTATGTCATTCAAATATGCCAGCATCTTTTTTTTCCAAGCAATTGCTCAGGCCAGTTCTGTTTGGCTTTGGCTTTTCCAGAAGGGCATATACGAGTACGCACACATCCAGTACATGTACAACAAAACGCTCGTATTAAGCGAAAAGGATAATTATTATTGTGGTACGAAGTTTTTTTTAGATCGCGTTGATGTTTTCCTAATGAAGGGATGTGCCTGTCGATATAAATCTTTTGTTAACTTACCGTTATCAACACTACGAGATAGCAGATTTACAAAGTCTGATAAAAAAGTGATACAAAGTATCTACACTGCATGCAGATACATCGGAACATGGATATGTCTTATGCCTACCGAAAGCGTGTGACGTGTTTTGCCGAATGATTTCATTCAGTATAACTATACTGGGATCTTTATAAAACTTACGTCGATATCTTCAACACAACAGGTTCCACGCAGTCGGTAGCCAAAGACATATCCATGTTCCGATGTATCTGCATGCAGTGTAGATACCTTGTCTCATTTCCCACCAAAAGCCAATAACCTGTCTTCCAAGAACCGATTCCCGATAAACCCGCCCCAAATGAAACTTAACACCCCCTTCATGAGACAGAGAGACATACCCCATTGAAAGCTAACGCCCCCATATGAACCGGATACACCCGTTCTAATGAGATCGAACACCCAACCACATGAGACAGATAGACACGCCCTATTGAAAGTCAACATTTATGCTGCTAATGCATCGTACCGTATGTGGAGCTTTTGTTCTTTATGTTTATTGCACGTGTGGTGGGGGCCCACATTGTGGGCCAGTCAGACCTCAAATCGCCGCCATTGCAAATGCACAACCACAGTCGCTGGATCACCCGATTTGGCTCGAGTGAACTTCATCCGCTCTCGCTCATCTTCGGGGGGCGGGAACTATGTACACTCTCTCAAATTGTGTCTGCGCATGTCCAAGTGTTTGTCGAACTGACTACTTGCTACTTTTTCTGGGACCCTAGTCATTCAGATATTACAAGGCGCGCTATTTTATTAAATGAATGAAATTGAAGGTCATTGCAAGTCCTTGGACGTCCTTGACCTAAATAATAAGTAAAAATGGAATTTCATTCATTGTGACCTCAGATTGGGTCTATGCATGTGCATGTCGGGAGTGCACAATTTGTTTAAAGAAATGGTGAGAATGAGAATGATATGAATGAATGAGAGGAGAAGGTCCGCTGGCCTGAGCGAAATTTCGCATACATTCGGAGATCATAAATTGCGTGTGAGCAAGTCGAGCGTGGAGACCAGACGACTTCTTGCGACTTGTTCTGGGGGCCTAGTCAAGTTAGGGAGTATGGAGCGTACTCTATATTTTTGAGGAATTTGAATGTATGGTATGGTATGTGTGCAGGAGTTTTGATTATGGCGTCGCGTCGTCGCGTTGACTGAGAGCGTGGGACAGAGTGCACAAGTCAAAATTCCGAGAGCCTGGTTGGAAATACTCTGTAAACCAATCGGCCACTACATCCATAGAACTCGGAAGAATTTTCAATGAACTTGTTTCCTCTTCTGACCCCCGAGTAGCACAGCAGACATTTCGTGTTACGGACAGATTTTTAGGATGACCCCAGGTATAAGACCCATGTAAAAATATAACAGAATTGTTTCTAATTACACGTCGATGGATCGTTGAAGCGACGGCAGCATTGCCATTGTCATAACCTTCCGTGTAATTGACTGTTTACAGATTGTTTACATCTCATTTAGTTTTCGAGTTATTGCTATTTGAGTGCCACGTGTCCTCGTGGCGATTTTCGCAATCTCCTATTCACGAGCGTAACGATGCAACGTGACATCTGCGTAAAATTGGAAAAAATGTTCACGAATCATCACAGGGGACGAGAGTGGGGTAACCGATACGACGCGACGTCGAGAAAAAAGTTCAAACATCACCGTCGTTGGCAAAGGATTCCTACGCCCAAAACAGGTTCGTTCCTCTCTTCAAAGTAATGCTTACTGTTTTTTTTTTGTCGATTTCAACGGATTTGTGCATTTTAATTTTTACCCTAAGGTCAAACCGTCAACTGTCAGTAGTAAGGCGTTTTGAAAAGGTTGCGTGAAAAAATCGCTAAATAAAACTACAGGTGTGGCAAGACAACTCATGGTTCCTTCACCATTGCAATGCGCCTAGCCGCTTAGCTTTGTAAATTCGCGAGCTTTGTGCCAAACACCGGATGACTATGCCCTTGCTCGACTTCCCTGCTCCTCAGATCCTTCCCTACTCCCCAGACCGTGCTCCCTGCGATATTTTCTGGTTTTCTAAATTAAAATCTGTGCTGAATAATGCCATTAACCCATTTTCGGCCAAGAAACATCAAAACTAAAATTTTCCAAAAAAACCTTTTCTTTGTAGGGTAATTATGGTCTTCAGAACTCAAATCCGTTTTCGGTTTTTGGCTAGCTTTTCTGTGAGTCCTGGAATAAGGAGTTCGCTGGCCGATATTCAGCATAGATTTTAGATATGGAGAAAGTTTATTAAAAAAAATCGATTTTTGAATGATTCCTCTTGTTTATTTGTTAACATAATGCATATTTAATTTATTTCATATGCAATTTTTCAAAGCAAAGTGGATGCAAATGTACATTGCATTTTTGGCACATCCCTATGATTGGTTTACCACAGCCTTTCAACTGGCACCTTCTAGGTCGTCCTTCGGGTTGTAGTACCGGAATATGTTCCCCTATAACCTTCGGCAATTGATAAGACAGGTTTCTATCTTCTCTTTCTTGAAGGTGAAGGCCTACTCCCCCATACCATTGTTGTAACAGTTAAAAAGCAATGGCTGGGGAACGAGTTCATAATTCGTCGATTGGCATCTGACCCGTACGCCGACTTAGCTCTTCATTTGATATTGTTTCTCTCCAGAATATTCTTAAAATTCGACGAAGACACGAGTTGGCGAAAACTTGCAGCTTTCTGGTAACTCCTACGGAAACTTTCAATATACTGCTCCCCTACAAAAGCACTGACAGTACCAGGGAGCGAAACAGGCCCAGCTTGGTCTTTATGCTGAGATAACTGCTCTGTCACATTTTGGACAGCATGCCGTCTGCGCATTTAGCCTGGTTGATACGACGAGCGATGTCCTGCTCCGTACCACCATTTTCGGCAACAATGCCACCCAAGTAGACGAAGTTGTCCACCTTCTCCACAGACTGCATATTAATATTGATGGCAATAGGTGTCGGATTTCTTTTTCGCAACGGCGGGGTAGGAACCTTGGTCTTGTTAGTATTAATCTTTAGCCCAACCTTGCTTGCCTCCCTCTCGAGATCTAACGCCATTGCGGACAGACCCATGATTTTGTGGGAGAGTAGGCATATGTCGTCAGCGTAGTCAACATGTTGTAGATAAGATGTCCAAGTGCGTTGAATTCCTCTGTCGAGTCCGAATAGGGCTGCATGCAACCCATCGCCGATCACTATGAGGAATAGGATCGATGAGAGAACGCACTCCTGCCGAACTCCCCTGCGAATCTCAAAGTCCCCCGACACGTTAACTTTATGTAGAACGCGACATTTCGCGCCGTCATAGGTTGCCTTAATAATAGCCACAAGCTTCTCAGGGATGCCTCTCCTGCGCAAGGCCGCCCATATAGAATCCCGGTTAACACTATCGAAAGCCTTTTCGAGATCGATGAAAAGCAAGCGGAGAATCGTATTCAGCGCATTGCTCGATGATGATTCGCAAGGTGTTAATGTAATCGACACATGAGAATCCGGATCGAAAACCAGCCTGCTCTTCATCAGTTGTGCTTTCCAAGTGGGCCTTTAGTCTTTCCAGGACTATTTTAGCTATTATCTTGGCAACGGCAGGAAGCACGCAAATGCCTCTCCAATTATTACAGTCTGTGAGGCTACCCTCTTGATGATCAAACCTTCCTTCCACTCTGTGGGAAAGGTCTCTGTATTCCACGCTTTATCAACAAGTGGGTGCAGCAAATCGGCAGTTACGCTTGGCGCTGCTTGATAAAGTTCGGCAGGGATGCCGTCAAGTCCGGCGGCCTTTCCTCGTTTTAGTGCAATAATTGCAGTGACTATTTTCTCTTTAGTCGGGGCAGTGAACCGTATACGCACATTTTGATGGTTAGCTAAATTATCAATTTGAGAGGGAACTTCACCAGAGGTTACACGGTTCAAGACCGCGGCGAAGTTTTCTTAACACCGCCTCGTTAGATCTTCTTCCAAGATAAGTAGCTTTCCATCACTTTCCTTCACCGGATGTTGGCAGGAGTTACGACCACCTGTAAACTCCTTGATGATACCCTATACGGCGTTTAAGTTGTTATTTCTTGCGGCTTCTCCTGCTGAGGCTAAAAGAGAATTCGCATAAACTCTTTTATCTCGTCGCCAGCCAAACGAACCTTGAGCTCCTTTCTTTCAACAATCCGCTGCCATGAAGCGTCGGACATCCAGGGCTTATTCCGGCAATCCAAATTTTACGACCTTATAAAACATATTTTCACTTTAGCTGATTGCTGAAATTTTTTATTCAACCATTCTTAATGCATGATTCGAAAGTTAGATTTGAAATTGATTTCTTACGCTTGGTCCACACAACAGCCAGATCAATTCGATATGGCCAGTTTACTTGATTTGAAACTGTCAGATACATATAAATACATCGTTCAGATCAAGTAAACTGGTCAGATAAACTTCAGTGTCAAATCCATACATCGACCGGAGGAATTTTAGCTTCGACCGGGGAAAATTTGGCCTTGGACCGTTCGTGAATGTCCGTCTTTAGAATTGTCGGCTACCGATATTAAGCCAAAGATAAAATACAATAAAACATAGAAAGGATCATCAATTGAAATTACCTGCACTAAAAAAAACTCTTCAGAATAAATTACCAAAGAATATTATTATCAATTATTAACGGCAATCAAATTTTAGTTTTTTTTTCCTTCAAACAAATTGATTTCATCGTTGTGTTAACTTTGCACCGTAATTCAGATCAAATTGAAATTAACATGAATTTAATGCCAATTTGTTTCTATTGCATGCCAAGGTGCACAAGATTTATCTATGTATGTACAATATATACTGCCCGTTTATGTTCCCGAGTAAATCAGAAATTACATCCAATTTACTTGAGGAAGCATACCGAGATGTAAATAAACTCATTGAGTGTATGCAAATATTATAAGACCGGTTGTATGCAACGGATTCAAATCCACTTTGGTCCATTTTCCGAATGAACACACTAATTTTAGATCTGAGTGTAGTATGTGCAAAGTATGGCCTCGAAGATTAGGGGCCTCTATTTCTGTCTCCTCAACAGAATAATTCTCGCCTGATATGAGCCCCATCATATTATCCAATTCGACAGTCTAGTGATTTGGCTTCATCACGTCAAATGGCTCTCCAAATAATTGCTCGTGCAATTAAGCAGTCGTCCAACTGCATGCTAACGTCAGGCTGAGAATACTATAGTGTTGTGTGATCCAATTCCTACTTCTATAAATCTCACTCTACTTGACAAAATCTTAAGAAATATAACGCTGCTAATGACGGCAAAAAGAAAAACTTAATTAAACGCATTCTTCAACGACAATGCTGTAGAATGCCACTGGAAAATGTGTAGTCCAGGATATAAGGGCTGCGAAGAATTCATATTCCTTTTCACTGCCACTGTCTAGTTACCTGGCCTTTTGCAACAATTTATGTTTACCGTATGCAAGGAAGTCCTTTTAATTATGCTGGAGGACGATGACGTAGTTGAACTTAAGTGCGGAGTTCATCATTAAGAGACAGGCTCGACATTCCTTCGAGTTGCCGCTAATTCCTTCAATTTTTTTTCAAGAGTGTAAGAAGGAATTTTTCATAAAGCAACAACGCACAACACTAGTTTGTTGATACTTTTATTTTGTAAAATACGTCAGGCTACAAATAAACATCGAAGTTAAAATGCAATAAAAAGTGTGAAAATAGCTTCAAGCTTGTACACACAGTGTTTTCGTCTCGAAATACTGTAATGAGCTTAGTAATTTGCGAAAGGAAAAAAAAGTTGAAAACAGATGGAAGAAAATTAACTTCCTAGGGGAAAAATGTTGAATTTTTCTAACATGGGTAAAGTTCGGGTAAGGTTGTGTTGAAAATTCTTACTATTGAAGCCAATCTTCCTGCGAGTATGGGAGGACGAGGAGATCCCGGACGATTGGCGCAGAAGCATCATCTGTCCAATTCATAAAAAGGGAGATAAACTGCGGTGTGAGAATTACAGGGGCATCTCACTAGTTTGTACGTCCTATAAAATTTTGACGAAAATTCTGGAAAATAGAATAAAACCGTACGCAGAACGAGTCATTGGCGAATATCAAAGCGGTTTCAGACCTGGTCGCTCCACAACCGATCAGCTCTTCTCAGTCAAACTGATACTCCTGAGATGCTGGGAATACAACGTAAACGTATACCAAATCTTTGTCGACTTCAAGCAGGCATACGACAGTATCGATCGTGGAGTACTGTACAACATCTTGCTGCAATTTGGTATACTTGCAAAATTAGTGCGACTGACAAAGATGACGATGACCAACTCCGTCTCACAAGTCAGGATCCAGAACAGACTTACTGATCTATTTGAAACACGCACTGGTTTGAAACAGGGCGATGGACTGGCACCGACGCTCTTCAACCTAGCACTGGAATACGTTATTCGGGCCATGAATATGGACAACAGCAAGACGCTACTCATCAAGTCGACACAATTAGCAGCGTACGCCGACGACATCAACATCATGTCCCGAAGATTGGCTGACGCAGAAGAACTTCTGCATACGCTCGATACCGCTGCAAAGGAAGTTGGATTACGTATTAACGAGGGTAAAACTAAAATAATGATGCAATCGGTGACAAGGACACCTGCACAACCGAGCATCAATATGGGGGACCTCAACATCGAGTTCGTGAACAACTTCATTTACCTGGGTTGCAACTTGTCAAGGGACGCCAACGAAACTGACGAAATCAAGCGACGGATACAGTTAGCTAATAAGACTTTTTTCTCGGTTCTCCCCATAATGAAATCGAAGCGTGTGCACAGAAACACGAAGCTCCGCGTGTACAAAACCATTATACGACCAGTGCTATGCTATGGCTGCGAAGCATGGACCCTAACTCAAGCCTCCGAAAACATGCTAGACACTTTCGAACGTAAGGTTCTACGGCGAATTTTGGGGGCTGTTTGCGATCGAGATGGATGGCGCATCCGGTACAACCATGAGTTGTATGAAATGTACGATGAGCTGCAAGTCTCGAAAATCGTCAAACTACAACGACTTCAATGGGCAGGGCATGTACAAAGAATGGACGATGATCGCATGCCTAAGAGAGTAATGAATGCAGAACGAGTCGACGGAGCGAGACTGCGAGGACGACCGAGATCTCGTTGGGAGAGCTCAGTAGGTGTGGACGCCGCGCAGCTGCTGGGCTCCCAAAATTGGAGGACGCGGTCACGTGACCGAGATAATTAGAGGACAATGATCCAGGCGGCCAAGGCCCGACGTCGGCCTGTCGCGCTACGATGATGATGAAGCCAATCGTCTGAAATATTGTATTACTATAATGTTCTTGCAATGTGCAATTGTGAATTACAAGTACATACATTTTTCAGTGAAATTGGAATTTTTGTGACACTTGGTTTTATTCTCCACACCAACCTAAAGTGCAGTTTGGTGAAAAAATAGGAAAAAGTTAGTGCGGAAAACAAAAGCAATATTAGTAAAATAAGTGAAAGAATGGATGTTGTGCAGTGTACTGTGAAATGATACTCGAAGAAGTTCCGGGAAATCGGTGACACCGAGCGGAAGAAAGCCTTTGGACGATCAAGAAAAAAAACGGCCTCAGTTTACCCCATTCTTACCGTTACAAAGCCATCGGAACTGATTCGAAACTTCAACTGGCCTTAGAAACGATCTAGTTTTAGCAACGAGTCTACAAGTTTGATGCTTGCGAAAGCTGGCTTACGTACGTGGAAGCCAGTCGGTAAGCCAAACTTTCCGTTAAAACATTAGGCTGAAACGTTTGAAATAGGCTCAGGGACATGTCACATAGATTTGGAAGACGAAAAACACTGCAATAATTCCGGGATAGTTGAAATTTAATCAACATGTTGGCGGCGTAAGATTTTGTGTACGGCGAAAAATTTGAGGAAAGCCAATGGCTGTGAATGCTCAACGCACAAGGCTCCAATTAATTTTCCAATATTTGCAAGTAAACTGCTGCTGCTACTTTTGAGCTGGGAAAGCATATTCCACCACCTTCGTGACCGGAAAAAAATCACCACACATTGAACCCTTTAGATTTCGGAGGAAATCTTCGAAGGCATTCACTACTGAGTGCTTCTTGAGGTTTCTGCTGCAAGCAAATTCATCAGTCGCCAATATGTTGCTTGAATATGGACACACAAAAAAAGATGATAATGTTCCAAATTTTCTGAGTTCATATCACATCCTCCTTTTAGCCTGATTTTTTAACGGAATGTCTGGCTTATGGACTTGTTCTAACGCATGTAAGCCAGCTTTTACAACTCAACATCGAGTTCGTGAACATCTTACCATGAACATATACCTGGGTTGTAACTTGTCAAGGGACGCCAACGAAACTGACGAAATCAAGCAAGGGATACAACTAGCTAATAAGACTTTTTTCTCGGTTCTCCCCATAATGAAATCGAAGCATGTGCACAGAAATATGAAGCTTCGCGTGTATAAAACCATTATGCGACCAGTGCTATGCTATGGTTGCGAACCATGGACCCTAACTCAAGCCTCCGGAAACATGCTAGACACATTCGAACGTAAGGTTCTACGGCGAATTTTCGGGGTCGTTTGCGATCGAGATGGATGGCGCATCCGGTACAACCATGAGTTGTATGAACTGTACGATGAGCTGGAAGTTTTGAAAATCATCAAACTACAACGACTTCAATGGGCAGCGCATGTACAATGCGTCCATTCATTGTACATGATCGCATGCCAAAGACAGTAATGAACGCAAAACGAGTCGACGGAGCGAGACTGCGAGGACGACCGAGATCTCGTTGGGAGAGCTCGGTATATGTGGACGCCGCGCAACTACTGGGCTTCCAAGATTGGAGAACGCGGTCACGTGGCCGAGACAATTGGGCATGCCATGAAATAGAACCCCATTTCCAACCAAGGCCGACCAAGAGGGGGTCCTCGAATCACATGGCGTCGATCTGTGGCAAAGGAGCGTCAGGCACTGGGTAAGTCTTCTGGGGAGTTGCGCCCCATTGCTCAGAACAGAGTACGATGGCGCGCAGGAGTAGTCGACGCGCTATGCCCCACTAGGGGTTAAGGCAAAGTAGTATTAAGAAGAGTGGAAACGTCTTCTTTTGCATTTACCACATCGGTTCTCCAGAGATTGCGTAAACGAGCTAACGGAATGTCATCTTCAGAGTCACTATCATGTTCTTCCTCAAAAACGATCTCTTCCATGATTGTTGAATCGAATTAGCAGTAACTCTCTCCCAAGCAACGTCTAAATGCTTTATGGCATCCATTAATGTAGCAGTCTTCAACTTTTCAATAGGATTAGCCACAGAAATTATCGAACTTAATATACTACTACGGTAGTTGTTGTTGTTGTAGCAATGGTCGGAATTCGGTGTGTTAGCCTGGCATTACACTTTACGTTTTTCTGCAGGAAAAGCAATCCCGCAAAAAAACGCATTGTCGTACAAGAAGAGGAGCGCGTACATTTAAATGGAACGCTTTACTCTTATGCGTTACGACAACGCTGCAGTTTGCAGGAATCGTTTTGCAGCAGCAAGTCCAACGACAGTGGGAAGACTTCTCCCGCAAAAAAACGCAGTGAGAAGATGAACACACGGTGTTATATGAAGCGCATTATACCTTCCGTTTTTTGGTTCATGGTTCAACGATAAACTAGAAATGCATGCACCCAGTGACGAAATTCATACAGTGCATCCATTGAGAACTGGCTGAAATTGTATCGGCCTTCCGACTTCTACCTACTATATTGCCACAAAAATAAAACCATCAATATCCTCACTGGGATATATTTATTTCTTTCACAAGCTTTTCCCGCAGAAAAACGCAATGTGTAATGCCAGGCTTAGTTAATTACATGCCTACGGTTCGTCGTCATCCCCGGTGTCGAGGGATAGCAAATTAGCTGCCTCTATTGGGTTCTCCCAGAGCGATCTGGGAGTCAGGTGCGTGAGTGCAGCTGGGCAGTGAAAGATGTGGTCCACGTGTCGTGAGGTGCTTCATTACAGGCAGGACAGATGTTTGAAACCTCCTGGTCAATGCGGGATAGGTAGGAGTTCAGTCGTGAACACCAGCCTGACCGAAGTTGGGCGAGTGTCGTTCTTGTTGCTCTCGGAAGTCTTTCCTCTTCCGGAGATATCATTGGTGGTATGGACGAAAGAACTGGTTTCGGAGCTAAACCTGCAATTGACTGAAGAACCTCTTCCTGATGTATCGCTGCGATGGCTGACCTGTGTGCGCCGCTATCAAAGGGTACCCTTTTGTACGTCTGGACATCCCTTTCTAGGTCCCTTAAGTCGCGCCTAACATGTCTGGGCGGCGTTGTCTTGTCCATGAGGTTGGAGTTTGGGTGCTCACTTCGGTAGCAGCCCACCAGGTATTGCTTGGCAAGAAGCTGATTGTGGTCCCTTAAAGGCATCATCCTGGTTTCCTGATGTATTATAGATAGTCTTGGGGTGACATCAGGAGACAGCCAGTAACAGTACGGAAAGTGACATTTTCGCACGCTCGAATCTTTTTCCACTGTAAGTCACAGAGATTCTCTGACCACACAGGAACCGTATAGTTGGCTACTGATCCGCCGACTGTTTTATTCGTAACCAGTAAAGTTTCTTTGTCCTTGCCCCAGGTACTACCGACCAAGGCTTGGATATTACTCCTACTACGCATCCTGTCGCACACGGTATGATGGGGGTATGGGGTGATGATGTGGCAATGCTATTCAGCGTGACTCATAGGACTTTAGGACGGTGATTCCCAATCCAAATTCCAAACTGCATCTTGACCTCCTTCGTCCAGGTGGTAAATAGGGTTGCCGAGGATTAAACGCCGAGCCGGTTAGGTTCTTGCTTACGAAGAACGAGTTAAATTCTTCAAGATAACCGTTGATGTGTTCGCACATATCCGCAATGTTGTTCCCTATTGTCAGAATGGAACAGTTGTCAGCGTAGGAGATATTATCAATTCCTTCAAGTGGTGTTGGGAGTCCTGATAAGTAGAGATTGAACAAGGTAGGAGATATAACTCCTCGTTGAGGTACGCCCTGTTTAATCTTACTAAGCTTTGATTTGCTGCTCCTGAATTCGGTATTGGAATGCCTGCCAGCGAGGTAATTGGCAATCCATTTCACTATTTGCGTCGGAAGCGATGAACAGTTAATGTCGGACAGAAGCGCTGGATGGCTGACAGTGTCGAAGGCCTTCGACAGGCCAAGCACCACCAATATTGTTCTATCACAAGGACGAGCCTGGTTGCGACCATTATGGATGCGGGATGTGATGGCATCCAACGCCGTGGTCGTACTGTGCATGCTTCGGAAGCCATGCTGGTGATTAGCGAGCCGGATGTGGGCCGTGAGAACAGGGTGGATTAGTGCTTCAAGCGTTTTGGCAACTGGTGACAGTAGAGTTATTGGACGATAGGATTCGCCAAGTGTCGCTTTCTTCCCAAGTTTCAATATTGGGATGACTCTCCCTTTTTTCCAGATTTCCGGAACGATCAACGAGGAGATGGATAGATTATAAGTAGCCGTGAGATAGTTGATGGCTGGCAGATCGAGGTGTTTGAGCATAGTCATTGAAATGCCATCTGGTCACAAAGCTTTCGAGTGGTTCGCCTTCCTTATAGCTGCAACTACTTCGTCCGTGGTGAAAATAGGTATGCCGTCTGTGATTCGGTTGTGAGTCTTCCTAAGAATTTTGCGATTAGGTCTGTCTGGTGGGGGGTGTTCAATAAATTGTTTATTGAAACGACTTGCGCTGTGTAAGGTCACTTATTGAATTTTTACCGAACTGAATGGCGACGTTCCCTTTCTATTTAGGTGGATTATAAAGGGCACGAACAGTCGACCATAACTTGCTCACGTTGCAGTTATTCAGTTGGCTGCTCCATTTTGACCCTCTGTGTTCGGCTTCTTGTCTATGGATCGCGCAGTTAATCTTGTGGATTCTGGGGTCCGGGTCCGGATTTACTCTGATGATGCTATCTCTCTCGTCTGCCAATCTGTGGCAGTGGCTGGAAAGTTGGGACGAATTTTCGAAATCCGTCCTACAGAAATGAACTTCGCAGCCGCTTTGTTCAGGACTTTCCTTATGTTGGATTCGGCTGTACGTACGTCGGCTGGCGTTGGCGGAGCGAGGAATTTTTCGTTGGTATAAGAGGTGAAACCGCTCCAATCAGCCTTATTGTGGTTGATAAACGTGCCGTGTTCGGCAGATATGATATTTGTCGGTTTGTCAAGCCTTATCATGATTGGTAAGTAGTCTGAAGATAGTGTTAGGACCGGCTCCCATTGTGTTTCATTTATGAGGCTGGCACTGGCAATCGTGATATCTGGAGAACTGGAACAAGTACCGGCAATGCGACTGAGGGCGTCGTCGTTTAGAGTACTGAAATCGGAGGCGTCCAGCTGTTCAGCTGTTGAGATTCCCCTGGCGTCGTTGTTAAGGTTGGAGTGCCAGAGTTCATGGTGAGCATTGCAGTCAGCAAGTAGGTGGCGATGTTGACCGGTAAGGAGATGGTTGATATTTACATGGTATTCTGAGGGACAGCTGGACACCGGTGGAATGTATATGTTATAAGCTTCAAAGTCAACATTACCCGAGTTTTTGGCGATGGCCTGCACTTCCATTGTGTTCTCGTTCCTAATAAAATAAATTTCCCGGTATTCCACAGAACGGTGAATGATGAAGGCAAGTCCTCCTCCAGCGTTCGTCAACCTGTCTTTCCTGACAAAATCGTAGTTGCCATGTGTGTTGAGGGACGAGTTGGAGTGCAGTTTCGTCTCCTGTATGGCTCCAACTTGGATGCAATGTCTGTCCATGAATAATACAAGTTCAACGATTTTGTTTTGCAACACATTGCAATTGAGTTGGACGAGTGAGAGCGTATTTAAGATGGCAATTGGTGGCGAAGGCGTAAGATTATGTTGAGAAATCCTATTGGAGCTGTAACCAGGAGTCATCGAAGATGGCAGTAAAGGAGTAATTCCACTGACTGTGATGGTTGAGTCCAGAGCAGTATCTTATGTGGCGCCGCTGACTGCAGCGATTGCATCTCAACGTAGTCGCGTTTGAGTGCAGCACTCTGTCGCATACGCAGCAGATCCACGGACCAGGGTTTCTTTCAATGCCTCCGCGAAAGAGTAGCACTGAGAGCAGTTGCGCCGAGATGTATTGCTCCCAGTGAACATAAAAAAAAAGATGGTACAAGGCATGTAACATACAAATACACTTTCATTCTTGCATTGAGGCCGTTGTGAAACGGGACGCTCCGGTGTGTAGAATCGGCTGCCGCAGGAACGCTACTGACTACTGCGGTAATACAGTTTGGTAAGTCGAATCACATTTTGATCCATTGGCTGGATCAAACATGTTACATTAGGCGGAAGAAATTTTGCAACTATCATGTCATCGTTGGAAGTTAAGTTAGACGGATGTGTAGGGCAATTATTGAGTAACAAAATAGCATTTGGTTCCAACTGTTTGTTAATAAGAAATGTCCGAACCTATAAAATCGGTGGATAAATCACATACAAAGTAAGGGAATATAAAATGATTACCTCGGGAACAAAATGTATGTGAAACCAATCAGTTAAGATACGTATTAGAAGTCATCCAGGCGTTTTTCGAAAAATTGTAGTGCAACGGATTTTGCCAATTACTGAAGCATCGAGGCTTTGCAAATTTCCCTATTATAAGCGGACGGGTATCGTAGATTTGACGCGCTCGACGGGACTACGCACCCTTTGTATTAAAAGTGTAAAGGTAAACTTATTTGATGGTCAAAATGGCAAAGAAATTTGGGCAAAATGGACGTTTAACCAACAAACAAAAGCTTTAAATTAATATTCTTTCTTTTTTTATTTTAGCGACCTATATCTAAACTGCTAGAAACAAAGGTGTAAATATATAATTTCTCATCATCTTACTTATGCCAAGAAACGCAAGAAAATAAATAATTCCCGGTTAGCCCATTTCAACTTTATCCGAATTTTTATCAATAAATTTACTTATTAACATAACACGATTCTAAGCGGATAATGGTAGTAATCAGAATGCTCATAATACCCGTAAGGAGAAACCATTAAAATCCCGACTACACGACTTCTATTTTAAATCTAACATGCTGCAGCCAACACCACTATATTAAATTCTGCTCGCGTATCCTATAGTGGCGGAGTGCCTGGCATGGTGCCAAAAAAAGTTTTCCTCTTTATTGTCTTCAGTTTGAGAGCGCTCCACTCTACCTTGGCAACGGTAATTTTCTTAGGTTTTCGGGTGCCGAAAAACTATTTGCACTTCACACACATATAACTATTGTACAATATAAGTATATGGCAGAAATATTTCAATTGCATAGGGATTCACGCTTTTCGGGTAGTTTAGTTACCGGTGGATGCTTTTCGTTTCTGTGGGAAGCATGGTAAGTTTGCATAATTGGCGACGTTTACATAATGCAATTGTTACGTAAATCTGGGCCAGATATGAAATGAATGTCACAAGGATGAGAATTTTAATCATTCGAGGCTATGATTATTTTCAGCGCTGTTGGATATACTTCCACATAACCGGGGGGCTCCTTTTTTGGCAGGAAACAGCTGAGCTAGACATTTGTTAGACGTCCGTTAGCTGCCACGCCCACAATGAAATATCGAGATGTGACGTATCGTATAATTAGGTGCTCACCTCAAAAATTTAGTGCTCTAGCCGAATCGCCACAACTGAGTATCTTATATGGGGGCGCTAGCTTGACGTCACGCTAGCACCCGCACTACCTTAAACCCCATATATCCACTTACAAATAAGCGTAGAATAAAAGTTTCAGTTAAGTGCTAATTTTGTGCTCTATCCCCGAATTAGGTGCTTACTAATTGCCGAAAATTTTAATTTTTATTTGAGAATGCTGGCTTGACATCCCGCTAGCACGCCACTTTCTTCAACTCCATATATCAACTCCTAAATAAGCGTATAATCGAAGTGTTAATTAAGCGCTAATTTGATTCTCTATCCCCGAATTAAATGCCTCTATAGGATTAGCATGATTTATATTTTCACATGGGGATCACCCCAAACTATGACGCCACTGAATTATACCAAGCGGCATATGTCAACCTCCAAATAAGCGTATAATAAAACCGGTAACTAAGTGCTAATTTGGCGCTCTATTTGCGAATTGATCGCTCCTGCAGAATTGTCCGATATTGTCATTCCTACAGAATAGAGCAGTGAATTAGCACTTAGTTAACAGTTTTAATATACGTTTATTTGGCATTTGATGTAAAAACCGGTGGGGATGATTCTGTGGCGCCATAGTTTGGTGGTGATCCTCATAAAAAAATGGAAACCCTGCCACTACTGCAAAAGCACTTAATATTGGAATAGAGCACCAAATTAGCACATTAAGACTTTTAATTTACGAGTACATAATTGGAAGTTGATATATGCTGTTTAAAAAAATGGGGAGGAGGGCGCTATGGTAACGTCAAGCTAGCATGCCCATATAAAATACTCAATTGTGTCGATTCGGCTGGGGCACTAAATTTTTGAGTGGAGCACCTAATTATGCGGTATGTCACATCTCAATTTTTCGTTGTGGAGGTACCAGCTTAACGGACGTATTCGTTAGGCTAGTCGAGGCGAAAAGCGAATATATTCTTAACCATTAAAATAGTAGGCCAATAAATAAGTCAACAAAGGAGCAAATACTATACCACCTGTAGCTGAAGCACTAAATGCTACGAGTATGGTCGTATAGTAAGTTCTAAGTGTGGGTATCTACAGGCAGAAGTCCTTCCTACCTGTGGTGTTTAGTAGCTGACGGCTGTATTTGTTGGCTTATCTTGTTGGAGCTCTCGGCCAAGTCTTCGCCGATGTAATCTAGTGATCATGTTTAAGGGCATACTCGACGAGGTCCTAAACAGCATTCTTCAACCCACACTCTGGGGCTTACGACTTCGTGTGAACTCCTATACGGCATCAGTAGTCCAATCTGCATTGTTCTGTACTCCTGGCAAACCGTACCAAAAACTTGTCCCCCTTTGATAATAAATTCACTCTGTTCGGTATAACTTACAACAGTGATAAAGCTAAAATAGGTATGAAAACATACAGTGAGTCACACTGAAAAAGCACCACCTTATATTAGACAAAGAATTACTTAAATAATGGCTGAAAAACCATTCTGATTAAAATTCATTTTATGTCAACTTATTGCCTCATCATATAAGTCTCTTATTTCAGTATGTCTTCCAATTACTTTTTCAGTTTAGTACTCAAAAAATGATACAAATTTAAAAAGTTCAAGAAATCACCTCACAGTGAAAATGAACCACTTAAATAAAAGTATAAAACAAATACAGGATGCCCCGCTTCCGATTGTACACTAAATACTTTAATTATAGATCATCATCATCGTGGCGCGACAGCCCGACGTCGGGCCTTGGCCGCCTGGATCATTGTCCTCCAATTATCTCGGTCACGTGACCGCGTCCTCCAATTTTGGGAGCCCAGCAGCTGCGCGGCGTCCACACCTACTGAGCTCTCCCAACGAGATCTCGGTCGTCCTCGCAGTCTCGCTCCGTCGACTCGTTCTGCATTCATTACTCTCTTAGGCATGCGATCATCGTCCATTCTTTGTACATGCCCTGCCCATTGAAGTCGTTGTAGTTTGACGATTTTCGAGACTTGCAGCTCATCGTACATTTCATACAAGTCATGGTTGTACCGGATGCGCCATCCATCTCGATTGCAAACAGCCCCGAAAATTCGCCGTAGAACCTTACGTTCAAATGTGTCCAGCATGTTTTCGGAGGCTTGAGTTAGGGTCCATGCTTCGCAGCCATAGCATAGCACTGGTCGTATAATGGTTTTGTACACGCGGAGCTTCGTGTTTCTGTGCACATGCTTCGATTTCATTATGGGGAGAACCGAGAAAAAAGTCTTATTGATTTCGTCAGTTTCGTTGGCGTCCCTTGACAAGTTGCAACCCAGGTAAATGAAGTTGTTCACGAACTCGATGTTGAGGTCCCCCACATTGATGCTTGGTTGTGCAGGTGTCCTTGTCACCGATTGTATCATTATTTTAGTTTTACCCTCGTTAATACATAATCCAACTTCCTTTGCAGCGGTATCGAGCGTATGCAGAAGTTCTTCTGCGTCGGCCAATCTTCGGGACATGATGTTGATGTCGTCGGCGTACGCTGCTAATTGTGTCGACTTGATGAGTAGCGTCTTGCTGTTGTCCATATTCATGGCCCGAATAACGTATTCCAGTGCTAGGTTAAAGAGCATCGGTGCCAGTCCATCGCCCTGTTTCAAACCAGTGCGTGTTTCAAATAGATCAGTAAGTCTATTCTGGATCCTGACTTGTGAGACGGAGTTGGTCATCGTCATCTTTGTCAGTCGCACTAATTTTGCCGGTATACCAAATTGCAGCATGATGTTGTACAGTACTCCACGATCGATACTGTCGTATGCCTGCTTGAAGTTTACGTTGTATTCCCAGCACCTCTGGAGTATCAGTTTGACTGAGAAGAGCTGATCGGTTCTGGAGCGCCCAGGTCTGAAACCGCTTTGATATTCGCCAATGACTCGTTCTGCGTACGGTTTTATTCTATTTTCCAGAATTTTCGTCAAAATTTTATAGGACGTACAAACTAGTGAGATGCCCCTTTAGTTCTCACACCGCAGTTTATCTCCCTTTTTATGAATTGGACAGATGATGCCTCTGCGCCAATCGTCTGGAATCTCCTCGCTCTCCCATACTCGCAGGAGTAATTGATGTATGGCATCAACTAGACTCGTTCCACCGAATTTTAGCAGTTCAGCTGGAATCTCGTCAGCGCCCGGCGCTTTATTTCGTTTTAGTGACCGCAAGGCGAGATCAACTTCCTCTACTGTCGGGGGTTGAATAGGTGGACCTCGATCAACAATATCGTCGAGAGCTTCCTGTGTGGGGATGTTAGATGGTCGGTTTAGAAGCTCTTCAAAATAAGAGGCCCATCGCTTGTTAATACCATCGGTGTCGCTGATGATGTTTCCATCCTTGTCCTTACAAAGGCTAGTCCTGGGTTGGTAGCCGTTCTTAATTGTATTTACTAGTTTGTACGCTTGTCTGGTGTTCCTATTAGCTAAGTTTTCGTTTATGTTCAGCAACTGTTCGTCAAAGTATTTACGTTTCTTACGTCTAATTATTCTATTCGATATTCGCCGTAGCTCGTCATATTTTTCTCTTCTGGCTCTGGTTCCTCGTTGAATCCATTGTCTGTAGGCCTCGTTTTTCGCGTCAAGTGAATCTTTGCATTCTTCGTCGAACCAGTCATTTCGCGCTCGCCGGGCTTTATATCCCACGACCTTCCCTGCGACATCCTTGATGGTACCCTTGAGTTCTTCCCAGAACCCATGGACGCCTGTGTTGCTGATGTTGTGTAGCATAGGTGATAGTTTTTCCTCAAGGGCGGTAGTATACGCCACCGCTGTAGCATCACTCAAAAGCTTATCAACCGCAAAGATTTTGGGAGGGCTGATTCTTGCTTGGTGCACTGAGGAAATTCTTCATCTGTAGGTCGTCTTCACCAAGTGATGATCTGAGTCGCAGTTTGCTACTCGATAGGAGCGGACATCCATGACACTAGACGCCCATCTCCTGCAAATGAGGACGTGGTCAATTTGGTTGACGGTATGTGCGTCTGGAGACTTCCAGGTCTGCTTGTGAATGCGTCGATGCGGGAAGCACGTAGAGCTTACGACTAGATTCCTGCTACAGGCGAGGTCGATAAGTCGCTGGCCGTTATCGTTACATTCTTCATGGAGGCTGTGGCCTCCAGTGGTCCTCCGGTGCCAACTTTCATTCCCGACTATCGCGTTAAAGTCTCCCAGCAGCAATTTGACGTCGTTTGTTGGAAGTGAGTCGAAGACAGTTTCAAGGCGGGCGTAGAACTCGTCTTTTACTGCGTCTTCTTTAACTTCAGTGGGGGCGTGCTCATTGATGAGCCAGAGATTGAAGAATCGAGTCTTGATGCGAATCGCATACAGCCGTTCATTTATGGGTTTGAAGTCAGTAATATGCGGTTTGAGGCGATTGTTCACTATAAATGCTACTCCAAACTCCTTGCGGCCCGATGGTTTGCCACTTGTAAAAATTGTGTGCGATTTCTTGTCATTAATCTCGCTGCCAAGCCAATTTGTTTCCTGGACTGCAGTTATGCTCAGTTTGTACTTTTCGACCTGTTGAAGGAGGGCCTTCTCGGCCCCCGGTTTGTTCAGGGAGCGTACATTCCAGGATCCGAAAGAATAATCCTTTATTCGTTTGCGTGGTCGTCGTTGTTGATCCGTCCAATCCGAGGCTTTTGTTTCAGGTTTCTTGACATGGAGTGGTTTTTGCAAGGACGAGTTGTCAGCACGTCGCTTAACCCCATTCAGGGGATGGCCTCGGAGATAGCTGCTTCAGATGGTTTAATAAACGTGCTGGAGCCCACACAACTATGTTGCAGGTCCAACTACGCAAGTCATTCCATCCTACTAAACCTGAAACGCTTAGGTGTTCGTCAGCCATTCAGGCTACAGCTATCTGCCTTTTCCAAACTGTCTTATCGCTAAGACATTGGCCGTCAGCGAATTGATACACTGCCGTTACCAGGGGGCGCCCACGCGGAGGACTATGGAAAAGGTCTTTGTCCCTAATTATAGATAGTATCGTTTATTTGTGGAAAATTGACATCAAAGTAGATTCTCTGTCTCTAACCGTTACAGAGTTATAGCACTTTTTGTAAAGCGTATCAAAAAGCTTGACTTTCCGAACAAAATCAATATTTGCCACTGTCCCAATCATTTAATCTTTGGTTAGGTTAAAGGGCTGTCGTGATAACCACGACACACATAGACCACGTCTGGGTCCTTTGTGATACCTCACGGGATAAATTATCCCGACCGTCCTATGCCCCGAACCAGCCTGAACGTACAATAAACCGTTGGAGCTGGCCAATATCGACGTTTTCCAAGTCTCCCAGCTCGGCGAAGAAGTATTCACCAAGAGTTGACCTCCTCATGCCCGCCAAGCCAGGACATCCACAGAGAAGATGAGAAATGCTCTCTTCCTTCTCCTCATTCCCACAGCTTCTGCAGAAATCATTATATGGAAGCCGAAACCTACGGGCGTGTTCCCCGATTGGACAATGCCCAGTGACAACGCCCACGATAGCACCAATAATTTGCCTTTTTATCATTATCAACCTAGTAGAGCGGTGGATATCCAATCTTGGCCACATCATCTTTGCTCTGTAACACGTACTGCCATTAAGCCATCTTGAGTTCGCTTTGCTGATCGCAGCCAGCCTAATGGCATGCTTGCATGAGTCCATGGGCATACCAATATTGATTCTCTGGTACAATTTCCGTTATCCCCAGTCGAGCCAGCTCATCCGCTCTACAATTTCCGACGAAGCCACTATGGCTCGGAATCCAGCACAGGGTAATGTTAAAGAACTTGCCCATTTCCAAAAGAGGGGCACGACAGTCCATCACCACTGTTGAAGTGGCAAGTACGGATACAAGGGATCTAACCGCAGCTTGGCTATCCGTAAAAATAGTAATGTCTCTCGTGGTTATGACATGGCGTCCCAACCAGGTCAAAACTTCCCGAATCGCTACGAGTTCCGCCTGGAGAACACTACAATGGGAAGGAAGTCGAAACGATAGGCTTAGACCAGGCCCGTTGGCATGAACGCCGGCTCCTACTCCAGAATCAGTCTTGGAACCATCGGTGTAGAAGTACATCAAGTCCGGGGATGAAGAAAGATCATCTACCCACTGCGCTCGTGTTGGTATCAAACTTACAAAGTTCGTACCAAACAAATATTTAGGCGTAGTATAGTCCGTCGGTAAAGGGATATCTCGACTGTTTAGAATTGTCGAGTGTCCAGTGTTTAAAATCTTCCACTGACCCGTCTCGCAAAGGCGGACGACCGTACATGCAGCCATCTGTTCTGCGAGAATGTCTAAGGGAAGAAGGTGGAGTATAATATCTAAGGCTTCAGAAGGGGTGGTTCTGAGGGCTCCACTGATTGCCACACTAGCAGATCTTTACACTTTCCCCACCAAATTGCGGTTAGTTCCAATGCTAAGTGCATTCCAGCAAACGATCACGCCGTGCAAGAGTATGGGGCAAACAACCGCCACAAAGAGCCAGTGTAGTACTTTCGGTTGCAGTCCCCAGGTTATTCCGATGGCTTTCCTGCAAGAATAGAGTGCAATCAAAGCCTTGTTTACGCGCTCCTGAATATTGGGCCTCCAGCAGGGATAAGTAAACATGCAAAATTATTTTGCTGCTTAAAGGAAATTTGTCCGATTGTATCTGTACTAAGGATTTAAGTTTCCTCTTCAAATTTCAGTTGATATTTGAATGCTAAACTATACCAAGACATACTCCCAGCAAAACCATGCTCCGTCTTCGTCTACGCTATTCTAATCTGCTCTATAGTTTTTTTTTGCAGCTTATCCTGCTCTTCTCTGCTGTGTACAAAAAAAATATACCTAACGTTTTAAAAATGGTTGTGTTTTATTCTTCTGTAGTTTTATTCTTATATTTCGTCATATTTTTTTAGGAAAGAAAATTAATAACTACAGTTACTCTTTGTGCTGTCCAATTATTTTCACAATTTCTGGATAGTTGACTTGACAAAGATGGTGGCAAGCCAAACCTTTTTCTTAAAACCGATCTCAGAAAAAGTTAGGTTCACTGTAAAGAAACTTCCGCGCCTATAAAACAATCCTAATGGTACTATATTTGTGTCCAATGAAATATCTTTGCCTGTGAATTTCTGCGGTTCTATTGGACACTTGAGCTCTCCATCTTCTACAAGATACCGCATAAAATAATTCACATACAATTTGATAAAGTCACTGGACCAGTCCCTTAATGTACACAACTCATAACGTGTACTAAGCACCTTAATTTTTCGTCTGTTTGGTAAGGACTGTAGAACGCCAACTTCAGTGGTTACAGCCACAACCATTCGCTTCAAATTAAATTCGAGATCAAACCGTGATTTATTTCGCAAGGTACACGTGGCGTCTATGTATATCTTGTTCACAGTGCAGTTGATGCTGATGGGAATGTGAACGTAATTCTGAAAAAGAAATGAGTTAAATTCGGTTATTTCTAAAGTTCTCTGGTTCGTGAACCTCTTGCAGCGTATAAGAAATGGATAATAGTAGAATCAAATTTAAAATGAACGACATTTTTAATCAAAATGCGTTGAAATAAAACTCGATTTAAAAATTTTCATAGTCAATTTATTCTTTCCAATAATATAATAAAATTTTGTCATTTTCAAAGTTTAATTATGATGAGCATGAATCAAAAGGGACTAACATTTCAACAATTTGAGCTAATACAGTGGACCCCGCTTATTGTGATCGCGGTTAATATTATCAGCCGTTTATTGTTATCAAAATATGAAAACCAAACCAGTCCTATGACAATACATACTAAATGTATCGCTTATTGTAATCGATAACCCGGTTAATGTTATCATCTCGCCTATGCTAGAGCGCAAAAACTGCAACTAAAACTCAAAAACCAAATAAAATTCGAGCAAATAATTATGTAAGTATAGATTTTAAGATTGTGTTTTTCTCTTAACCAATTTGGTGCTTATTGCACTGCTAGTTTCGCCGTTAAATGTAGAGTAAATCTCTTGCTGCCTGCTGCATTCTGTTCCGTGTTTGTTAGAACGAATCGAACAATTTTTATTAAAGAGAATATTGCACTCAAATTAAAATTTGAAGAGCAATATGTAACTTCACCGTTAGCTTGCTCTTGCAACAAGTTGCATTCTGTTTCCATCATGGCCTGGTTACGTAGTGTGAGCTAACATCCGAGCTGGCCTAGTTAGTTACGGCAGTGCAGCTACTCGCACCGTGTGACCGCATCATACGAGTTATATTGTTATGTGCGAGTCGGTTACTCGCATCCGAGTTACTACAACATTTTTGATTTTACTGCTATTCGAGTACACAGGAGTACACAGCTGTCCACTGTCAGGTCAGCTATTCGTATTGTGTAACCAGGCCATAAAGCTTAGCATTTTTTCTGCTTGATATATACACTAACTTTCTATTTACGTATTACATACGAGTAATATGTCTTCTTCCTAGCCCTTTCATACCACTCTGCGGCTTCGCGTTGCTCTGCCTGTGGTGTTGGCACTTCGCCCATTCTGGCGGTATAATCTCAGCTTCCTTCTGCAGGCAGCTCGGTCTTAAATTGTATTATCGCCGAGATTAATGCGTTGTTACAGCTTCTTCATCTGATAGACCCACGTGTGTTTTCGTCTGGCTCGGGGTTTGGGTCCAGCAAATCGAACATTCATTGATAGTGCCTTCATGACTGGGTTCTCAGGCGGACGCCTTAGAACATGGCAATACCAATCCATACGACGATCTTCGAGCTTTCCAGTGATCAGTTGCTCAACTAACAAGCTGCCTCGGATGTAGGTACTTTTAATACGATCCTCTTTGGTCACACCAGCTGACATCCGCAGCATTTTCGTCTCAGTCGCCGTCATTTTACTTTTGTATGTCTTGTACATAGTCCAGCACTCAGACGCACAAACGATTGCGGGACGTATGACCGTTTTGTTCAACTTGCCCTTGAGCTTTCGTGGCATCTTTTTGTCGCAGAAAACTCCAGAGTTTTCTCGCCACTTCATTCAACCGACAGTGATGCGATGTTTGATGTCATCATCGCAGGTAGCTTCCTCGTTGACCATCGAGCCCAGGTACTTGAACCTTGTACAGGACTTCAGCTGCTCTCCTTTAATGTAGATATCTGGTATTGGTCTCTCTGGATCTGAGAGAGGACAGCAAAGATACTTTGTCTTTGGTATGCGAATCAGTCCATGATCCTCCAGTATCTTAAACCACTTGGTCAGTGCAGCCTAAAAAGCAACGATGTCTTTGCCACCCAGGCAAAATGAGTGTTAATAAATAGAGCATGATGATGTTGAAGAGCAAGGGACTCAATACACTGCCTTGGTGAGCTCCGACTTTAACCGGAAATTCTTCAGACTCACCAGTGATGCATTTAACTTTACTGGTTGCCCCACCATACATGTTTTGTATCATCTTGACATAATCCCAGGGCCGTCGAGAGAAAATCCGGGCCCGGTACTCAACTTTTGTAGGGGCCCATATATGGCGACCGGTAGCTCAGTGCGTCAGAGTGGTATGAAAGCGCAAGGAACAAAAAAAAACAAGCTCAGTGCGTAGATAGGTTTTTTTTTCTTTTTTTTTAAATTTTTTTCAATTTTTCAAATTTTCGGGCAACCGAGAAAAACACGGGCCCGGGGCGTTTCGCCCCCTTCAGCCCCCCCCCCCCCCCCCCCTCTCGATGGCCCGGAGCCCCCCTCCCTTTCACCCATATCAGATCACGAGGAACTCTGTCGAAGGCTTTTTCCAAATCGATGAACACAAAGTGCAAGTCCGTCCGTGCATTACGATGCTTTTCCATCGTAACACATATGCACCGAATAGCATCGATTGTGGACCGACCCTCCACAACGCCGCATTGATTGTCATCCAACAGCATAATCTCTTTCAATTTCAGACAATTCGCTCATAAGTCTTCAATGTGTGAGATGTTAACTTGATTGCCATATAGCTGTTGAGCTTGCGTGAGTCACCTTTGTTCTCATAAAACGGAAGAAGGAAGCTTTTTCTGAAAGCATTAGGCATCGGCTGCCCTCTTTAAATTTTGTTGAAAAGAACAGTGAGCCATCTAAGCCCGACATAATCCATCTTCAACCAAAATTACAAGGGTATTTTGTCCGGCCCGACTGCCTTTCCGCATTTCATCTGCATAATTGCCTTCATCACCTCCTTCTTAAAAAAATCAGCGATATCAGTGGTGTTTGGCTCCACAGTTTGAAAAGCTTCTCATTCTGCTACAGATTGCTGTGTCTTCAACCAGCAGCACTCATTGTGAGTCTTCAACGTACTTTGGCGCCTGAATCTCTCGTGCGTTTCTTCTCCTTTGGGCTGCGATCTTATGTGTCCTGGCATTGTCTTTAGGTTTCTCTTGCAATGACGATCTCTTATCCGCCGTCAGCTCTCCTAGTTCCTGATAGAACCTCTCGGCTGCAATCTCCTTTGCTTGAGCCACCTTTCGCTTTACTGCCCTTCGGCATTTATCATATTTCTCCCGAAGTTGAACCTTCTCGGCTTCACTGCTTGTCTTGCATGTTGTTCAAGCCTTGAATGCGTTCGATTTGGCCTGCACTGTTCTTTAGTTTCGTTATTCTACCACCACGTCTTCTTGTTCGTATTGAGATGGCCTTTCGAAATTCCCAGTGTCTTTTCAGCCTCACCTACTAATATTTCATACAAAGCATTATACATTTGCGTTGGATTTTGCTCGTCGCAGTTGGTGTTGTACTGAAGTCACTTCTTCACTCCACAATGAGTGCAGTTACAACAGATTCAAAGCGTTGTTGTTGAGATTATGCCACTTGATTTTCTCGACTGGCTTGGAGAATACTTGTTATCTTGTTCCTCTTTTCAAAATGAATTCTGTCAGGAACAACCGGTGCTGGGTGACCGCAGATTCACCCAAAATCACTTTGCAGTCTTTCACCCAACGTCTTATGAAATACACAGATGATAGTCTATCTGCATCGCATGAGCTGGGGCGACCGGTAGTGCAGTGTGTTGAGGCATCAGTCTCACGTTTGACTACCGGCGTTTCGGGTTCGAATCTCGTCCACGACGATGTTCGTGGCCATGGATGTGCAGGAGGTGCATACTGGCAACTGCATTCTCCGAAACCAGTTTATGCCAACGAAACGTCAACTGGACCACATGGAACAGTTGACGCGCTATGTCCCACAAGGGGTTAGGGCAATTGAGTATCGCATGAGCTCCACTGCTATATGTGATGCCTTTGGTGTCTTTGGTTCTAAATGTTCCATGTGTTGAGGATGGCCAGACCGTGCGATTTGCACATAGTCAGGATAGCCTTGGCTACTCTTCCCACCATGTCAATCCTCGTAATCATAGTTCGATTCTCCCACATTGAAATCTCCTCCGAAAAAAACCTGCTCGGTACCTGGCATACTTTGAAACAGTGTGTCAACGGCGCTCCAAAATTCCTCTTTTCACTTTGCTGCAAACCCACTTGGAGAGCGTAGGAACTTATGACGTTCCACACTCTTCCGCAGATAACCAATTTGATCCTCATCAAGCGGTCGCTTATCTTCGAGATACTCACGATGCTGCCAGGTAAAGCCGATGACAGAATAACGCCAACGCCGTTCCTATCATTTGAGTTTCCATAATAGTACAATTTGTACTTTTTGGAATTCGTCAAAAAACGAGCACGGTTGACTTGGTCATTTCGTCACTTGGTCTCCTGCACACACATAATATCTATACTTCTCCGCTTCATGACGTCCTCCAGCTCTTCGCCATTTCCCGTCATGGATCCGACATTCCAACTTGCAACCCTCAGTTTCTCTATAGTGTAATGGGACTGCCTCATAGCGCTAACCCCAGGAAACCGTCGAGCTCTTTCACGAACAATGTTCGCCCTGGGATCACTCAAGTGTGCATCAGAAGTAGTGCCCAGCGGGGTAGTGCTTCTAGCGTGTTATACCGTAAGGCCTTACATCCATTCGTTTACACCTATCTGGAGAAAGGTGGAGTTGGATGGCACTAGTGCGTGGAAAATAGATTTGTATGGACTTTCTTTTTACATCGAGCGGTGGTCTCCAGATCTAGCAACCTACTCACACACACTGACCTGTGGGAGGTCCTAAAGATGTTGAACAGTGTCGCAGGCTCATCTAGAGGTGTTGTTGTTGCCTGCATATGATCGGTCTTATTAGTCGCCCCGTACGATCAAGGTAGGACTCACCTAGGGGTGCATATTCTAAAGCCGTCACCCCACGGTACGAGTACGAGTACTATGTATTATTATGTAATATAAAATATATAATAACCTGACAGTATGGAACATGTGTTGAAGAGAGGCTATCATCACACGCAAGCCATACGTGTTTAGTACATTTTTTTTCGTAGCCTACCTTTCTCTTTCCTTCGTTTGTCAAATTAACTGGCTGAAAGTTGAAATTTGTGTCGGCTTTTTACAATGGCTAAGTTCATATCACACAACGGTTGGCATACTGTTGCCAATTTGTTTTATGAACTCTCTCCACTGAGTTTTTGATGGACACAACATGCTGTGAAAAATGTCATTTTCTCCATCACAAAAATTTCTCCGCTGGCTAGGACCAGCCTTAGAACATAGAACCATGGAATGAGCTTGTATTGTATGTTTCTGTCTCCAACATTTGGCGAATAAGTCGAAAGTCAGCCTACTCGGTTGTTGTTTGATATTGACATATGTTGACTGTTCTGTCGAATTGTGCATGAATAAAAGTCAGTTCTTGTCAGATTACCGACAGTCAGGCTACTCAGTTCGCGTTTCGGTATTGACATAATGTTGACCGCGCTGTCGAATTGTGCATAAACAAACGTCAATTTTTGTCAATATTTAAATTTCATAATTTCTAAACGGTCTACTGAGTTAGCTGACTGTCGACCACATGTCGACTTAGTACCCAGATTTTGGAGCCACTGTTTCTATGGAGACATTATAGGACAAGCTCATTCCATGGCTATATATTCAAAGGGACCAGCATATGATGACAATCCTGAAATGACACTCGCGCTGTCGTATTCATACGATTTTTCCTTTTTAGTCAGTTTTGAATTGAAAATTTGGCAATTGATAGATGACTAGATGCGAGTGCAGTTCAGAACACAACAACGTGTTGCAATGCTGCTTCCATACTGTTGCCACAGCATGTTGCGATTCCACTGTGTGCTATGAACTTAGCCATTATTTTTTTTTCATTGCCTACTTTCTCCTGTCAGCTGGTGCTCCCTCAGTTGCGGTATGATTGGAAATCATGACAAATTATTTGACAGCCGGGGAAACATTTTTGTGGTGTGTGTCTCAGTGTGTAAACGTGTACCAAAAATCTTGGCTTATTTCCGTTCTTTATATAATCTTCATATTCTCAGATAATAGCACATTACACCAAATAAACGATTTACGTATTTCTAATTAAATCTAAAAATAATAACCATTTTTTGATTATTTTATCTAATTTGGGAAGAATTTTAGGACTTTTGGTCTTTTTCCCTTAATGTTATCGTCCGTTTATTGGTATCACTTCTGCTCAGTCCAAACGTAACCACAATAAGCGGGGTTCACTGTAATTACAAGTTTCGAACACGCCTTTGTCTAGTTAAAAGAACACTCAAATGTTCCGATTCGTAAAGCACGAGATCGTTTGTATGTAAATAGTGGTTTAATATTTTTTATCAGATATCTAAATAATCTTATTTATATCTAGATAAGTATTTAGTTTTTTACAGGTTACACCAACCAACCGCTAGACCACGCATTAGACATCCTATCAAAGCAGCCATTAGACCACCTATTAACACACGTATCAAAGCAGCTTAATAGGTGGTTTGATGCATGGTCTGTTAGGTGGTTTAATAGTCGTAGAATCCACACTACTCGTATATATACTCGCTTCAGATGGTTAATACTTTAATCGTAGATAGTACCGTTCATTTGTGGAAAATTTCCACAAAAGTGGTCACTTTGTCTTTAACCGCTACAAAGTTATAGCATTTTTCGTAAATTGTGTCAAATAGCTTAACTTGCCGAGCAAAATACACAATAGTAGCACTGGTTTATATGCCGCATGACCACGTTGGTAACTTCCCTCGGGAAAACTTAAGAGAAGCTATCGCCACTGCAAGTACGTCGCAAATTGATCTTGTTTTGGGCTCCGACTCAAACGCTCAACAAGCTATTTAAGGAAGCTGTAATACGTATACAAACGATCGATGTGAGTTACCTCTTGACTTTATTATTTGTACAAACCTGCTTTTGTGCAATAGTGAATGCGAGCCTACGTTCGTTATCAAGAATAGACAGGTAGTCCTTGACATATCTCTTGTCTCGGGGTCCATTCATCACTTAGTGAAAGATTGGAGATTGTCGACGGATCACTCATTCTCTGATTGTCTACCTCCAATTTGGTACTCATGAGCTTCCCGAGCCCAAGCCTATCATTCTCAACCTGCATGCTATTTCTCCAGAGGTGACTTTTCCTTGCGACTGGACTTCCATTATATTCACTGAAAAGATTTTAGAGGCTATCGGAAGCTTTGATGCGGTAAAATCACCTGGACGTGATGGCATCATTCCAGCCGATTTACAACACGCATCTGATATTACATCCCCCTGGATCGAAACCACTTTAAGGGCCTGTCTGGAACTGATCTATATTCCGCGTATATGGACTAATGTGAATGTGGTGAATCACGAAAACGGATAAAAGTTCACACGCACGCCCTAACGATTTTAGACCTTTCTGCCTATCATCTAATCTACTAAAGGTGTTTGATGGGCTGATTGATATTTTTTTACGGAATAGTATTCCACCGCGGATCTTATCTGCATCCCAAAATGCTTATATCAAAGGCAGGACGATAGATACAGCTTTGCACTCCTTTGTAAGCTGCATCGAAAGGAGTATACCATGGTTCCTTGACATTGAGGGTGCTTTTAATTACGTCAAATCAGAAGCTATCATCGCCGCACTTTCTAGTTTGCATGTGACCACATCCCTCTGTGAGCTTGTCAACCTACTATTGGCATACTAGCTTGTGCCCATCATCAGAGCGCAGAAGAGTAAGTAGGGGCACTCCGCAAAGCGGCGTTCTTTCCTCCCTTCTTTAGAATCTAGTAATTAACTCACTGCTTCTTGACCTGGAAGGGATGGGTTGCGGGGTGATAGCCTATGCGGATTATGTTGCTATCGTTAGTTCAACCTCCTTAGTAAGTTCAAAGACTGGCTCGGTTACCTCATTAACGGGGCATTGAGAACTAAGCTTGGCCTGGGACGTGATGCTCAATCTGCTACCTATGGATATCATAGGAGAGGAAACAGCTGCAATCACTGCCGTACACCTTAGAGAAACCAGTGTTCTCGTCAGCCAATGACCACTCAGCCATCTTAAATAGTTTAGTTTCCTGCAGTAACTTGACTATTCCACTTTCAACTGTTCGGCGAGAACGGTTTTCGGGAGCAATGGGAGGACGGTATGTTTCCACTTTCTGGCTCTGTTGACATATAGACAGATGGATCCAAGACGGACGGAGGGTCGGGGCTGGCGTCTATTGCGACATCTTAAATTTAAACCTTACTTTCCGTCTACCTGTTCACTGAACTGCTTTACAGGCAGAGGTAACATACAAACACACTTTCCTTCTTGCATTGAAAGGTTTTGCTCTTGGCCGTTGTAAAACGGGTCGCTCCGGTGCGTAGAACCGGCTGCCGCAGGACATGTCAGGCGCAACTTGAGGCACCTAGAAAGGGATGTCCAGAGGTACAGAAAGGTACCCTTTGGTAGTGGCGCATACGGGTTGGCCATCGCAGCGATACATCGGGAGGAGGTTCATCAGTCAATCGCAGGCTTAAGTTCGAATCCAGTTCTCTCGTCCATACCACCAATGATATCTCCGGTAGAGGAAAGACTTCCGAGAGCTACGAGAACGAGATTATTTACACAGATAGCCAAGCTGCAATCAGATGGCTGCAACCAATTTTGATAACGTATAAGTGTCAAGTTGTTGATCATCCCTCTCCAAAATGGGGAGATATTTTAATATTGCCCTGTGCTGGGTTCCTAGTCATAGTGGCTTTGAAGGTAACGATTAGTTACAGCAGTATGGGCATATCTACTAGCCCACCTCTACATGCAAACTGATTATCTAATTCGAGGCATTTAACAGGGCGAACGCTAGATGGATTGATCATAATATCTGTCATACTAGTAAGTGGCTTTGGCCCAGCCTTGACGTTACCCGATCCGCAAATCTACTGTTGCTAAATAGTGGGTTTCGTTACTGCGCACTGTGTCATCGGAGAGCATGCCAGGAGACTTCGGTTTCCTTACAACGGTTTTCGATTTCGATTTTACTCTATTCAATTAAATTGAGATTTGTTGGTTCGATTTCAGCCAAATCCGTCAATTTGTTCAAAAGTTACAACATTTTATTAGCAAAATATTTCTATAATATTTCTATAATTGGTGGCCGTTAGTGAAGAGTAGGCTCCTATTTAATCCCACAAAATTCATCATCCCATTCAAAAGTTACTTCTATATAACGGCAACATTTCGTAAGTTAAATATCTGTACAAACGGAAGAAGCTAGCTTATCCTACCTCCCCTATACATGTAAAATAATTAAATCTATCTATAACTCCCGATTGCATAAACGTGAAAAGATCTAACTTTCGTAGATGGCTCATTTTAAAATCTCTCGTAAAAATGAGATCGATACTTTTCTTACAAAGAGCCCCGTACTAACCTACTTTTCATGTTTTTTGTCGATAATTCTTGAACCAATTGAGGTGGACACTTGATTTTTGGCATGTAAACTTCAAGTGAGAAACTGTTTCGGATTTAATAAGATAAGCGTAATTAGACAGATGGAACGCCTACCTCTCCTACAAATGCCAAGAAATTAAAAAGTCATTTTACTACGATAACTTTCGATACATTGACACTAGCGTGTTGAAAATTTGGCAGGATGCTGGTAGTTTGATCTAGTTAGTTGGCAAGTTCTGACGAAAGGAGCCCCTACCTCCCATACAAATGATTCGTCAAATAGGCGATAACTTTCGACAGAATAAAGCTAGCACGTGGAAAGTTTGACCAAATGTTTGTAAAAGATAGGAGATTCAAAAACCAATTTATTTATTGCATTAATTGTTAGCTTAACAATCTATTACCAAAATTTCAAAGCGAAATTCGTATTCGTTTAGATTTTATGAGCATAGAACCGAGCGCTCATCGGGGGTAGTCTACAGACTCGAGTGCACAGCAGGTAGGGTAAGGGGATCACTACCTCAAGTAGTCGCTTTATGTACTTACGTAGCCCTCTAGTGGAACCCTGCCCTTGCATCCTTATGTTCAAATAACAGTATAAAATGTACTAGAAGCATCAACACAAGGGATTATTTCGGTTATATTCTGTTTGCCAAACGCGTTTTTCTCAAAATGACTCCTCAGTAATAAATCTGAAAACTCTTTGCCATTTGACAATTGCATGGGTATGACAATGCGCCATAGACATGCCCTAATTTCATCAGCCATCATAACCTGGGGTATTATTGTTATTACAGAAAAGTAATGTAATGCCGCCCAAGGGCCGGTCGTTTAGTTTGATGTTACGTAAGGTTCTATCTACTGCTTGAACCGCTTTCCGATTCGCCATAGTGAACTCGTCCCATATTATTAAGAAACAATCGCGCAGAACCCTGGGTTTGTCACTGTTCCTGGGAACGCTACACAATGGGATCTCCGTATGGTCCAAGTCTATCAGAATCTTGAACATAGTATGGACAATTTTGCCTCCCGGTAACTGCGATAAATCATTTCGCAATGTTTCAGCCAACTGCGCTGACCTATAGTTGATTACCGCTGCATACTCCCTATTAATTTGTTCCCCACCTGAAGTTGGTGTGGGCATACCGTATTGAGAGAGAGAATTACCCCCTGTTACTGTTTTGCCAATGCATCATCCAAATACTACTTTGCCTTAACCCCTAGCGGGGCATAGCGCGTCAACTACTCCTGCGCGCCATCGTACTCTGTTCTGGGCAATGGGGCGCAACTCCCCAAAAGACTTACCCAGTACCTGACACTCCTTTGCCACAGATCGACGCCATGTGATTCTAGGACCCCCTCTTGGTCGGCCTTGGTTGGAAATGGGGTTCCATTTCATGGCATGCAAAGCAATGCAGTTATCACTCTTCCGCAATGTGTGACCTATCCACTGCCATTTTCGCCTGCGTATCAATTCGTTGATTGGCATCTGACCCGTACGCCGACTTAGCTCTTCATTTGATATTGTTTCGGGCCAGTAAATTCTTAAAATTCGACGAAGACATGAGTTGACGAAAACTTGCAGCTTTCTGGTAACTCCTACGGAAACTTTCCATGTACTGCTCCCATACAAAAGCACTGATAGTACCAGGGAGCGAAACAGGCCCAGCTTGGTCTTGATGCTGAGATAACTGCCCTGCCAGATTTTGGACAGCATGCCGTATGCGCGTTTAGCCTGGTTGATACGACGAGCGATGTCCTGCTCCGTACCACCATTTTCGGCAACAATGCTACCCAGGTAGACGAAGTTGTCCACCTTCTCCACAGGCTGCCCATTAATATTGATGGCAATAGGTGTCGGATTTCTTTTTCGCAACGGCGGGCTAAGAACCTTGGTCTTGTTGGTATTAATCTTTAGCCCAACCTTGCTTGCCTCCCTCTCGAGATCTAACGCCATTGCGGACAGATCCATGATTTTGTGGCAGAGTAGGCATATGTCGTCAGCATAGTCAAGATGTTGTAGATAAGATGTCAAAGTCCATTGAATTCCTCTGTCGAGTCCGGATAGGGCTGCATGCAACATATCGCCGATCACTATGAGGAATAGGATCGGTGAGAGGATGCACCCCTGCCGAACTCCACTGCGAATCTCAAAGTCCCCGACACCTTACCTTTATGCAGAACGCGACATTTCGCGCCGTCATAGGTTGCCTTAATAATAGCCACAAGCTTCTCAGGGATGCCTCTCCTGCGCAAGGCCGCCCAGATAGAATCCCGGTTCACACTATCGAAAGCCTTTTCGAAATCGATGAAAAGCAAGTGAAGCGGAGAATCGTTTTCAGCGCATTGCTCGATGATGATTCGCAAGGTGTTAATGTGATCGACACAGGAGAATCCGGATCGAAAGCCAGCCTGCTCTTCATCAATTGTGCTTTCTAAGTGGGCCTTTAGTCTTTCCAGGAAGATTTCAGCTGTTATATTGGCAACGGTAGGAAGCACACAAATGCCTCTTCAATTAATACAGTCTGTGAGGCTACCCTTCTTCGGAAATTTGATGATCAAACTTTCCTTCCATTCAGTGGGAAAGGTCTTTGTATTCAACGGTTTATCAACAAGTGGGTGCAATAAATCGGCAGTTACGCTTGGCGCTGCTTGATAAAGTTCGGCAGGGATGCCGTCAAGTCCGGCGGCCTTTCCTCGTTTTAGTGCAATAATTGCAGTGACTATTTCCTCTTTAGTCGGGGCAGTGGACCGTATACGCACATTTTGATGGTTAGCTAAATTATCTATATGAGGGGGAACTTCACCAGACGTTACACAGTTCAAGACCGCGGCGAAGTGTTCTTTCCACCGCCTCATTTGATCTTCTTCCAAGATAAGTAGCTTTCCATCACTATCTTTCACCGGATGTTGGCTGGAGTTACGACAACCTGTAAACTCCTTGATGACACCGTATACGGCGTTTAAGTTGTTACTTCTAGCGGCTTCTTCTGCTGACGCTAAAAGAGAATTGGCATAAACTCTTTTATCGCGTCGCACACTACGCTGAACTTCTCGAGCTTTCTGACGGTAAAGGAGTTCGATGCTGCTTCGATTGTCGTCTGATGCTGCAGCCAAACGAACTTTCAGCTCCTTTCTTTCAACAATCCGCTGCCATGAAGCGTCGGACATCCAGGGCTTATTCCGGCAATCCGGGTTTGGGCCAAGGATGGTATTTGCGCTATCAATGTACGCATTTTTTATGGCATCCCAGTTTTCGTTTATGTCACTATCTGGGTGACTAGTTATCTCAGCCGCTTTTTGCGCAAGATGGTCATTATATTGTTGTAAGACAGCTGGATTTTTTAGTCGAGCGGTGTTGAATTTGCGGGGCCTGGATCTTTCGTCTCTGGGGCGGCGCACGGCTGCAATACGCAATCGAACATTAGCGATCATAAGATAACGGTCTCTTCCCATCCCAATATCGGCACCCTTCTTGTTTCGCACGTCCAGGAGGCAACTCTTGAATCTTTTACTAATGGCAAAAAAGTCGATCTGATTTTGTGTTCTGCGCCGATCAACAGAGGACCAACTGATTTTGTGGTGGTCCTTATGCTCAAACATAGTACCACCGATGAAGAGACTGTGAAAGTTGCAGAACTCTACAAATCTTTCACCGTTGTCATTACGATCACCAAGACCGTGTCTCCCCATCACATGTCTGAGCCCATAGTTATCAGCGCCAACTTTCGCATTCCAATCACCCATAACCATTACAATGTCACCTTTAGGTGTTCTGCTCTGAACGGCGTTTTGTTGTTCGTAGACGGAATCTTTCGCCAAGACATTGTCGGGTTCAGTAGGGGCATAACATTGTATTATTGAGATGTTCGTAATTTTGGTCCGGAACCTGGCGGTCAAGACCCTGTCAGAGACCGGTTCCCAGGATAAGAGACAGTTTCGCGCGGCTCTGGTTAAAAGGAGCCCCACACCTGACTCACGGCGACTACCGGTAGCTTTACCGGAGTACAACATTACAGTGCTGCCCGTTGGAGAGATGAATTCTCCGCTGTTCCACCATCTTATCTCACTAACTCCTAAGATATTTAATTTGTACCTCAGAGATTCACTCTCTAATTGAAGAAATCGTGCGTTCTGGGGACCTTCTGATCCATTGTCCAGGAGAGTACGCACATTCCAGAATCCAATCTTTGTCATTGTACGATAGCTAAAAGTCGTAACCGTTGAGTCAGTCCTTATCCGAGGCATAGTTGACGTTTCGTTTGCATATAAAGATTTCGGATAGTGCAAGTTGCTGGCATACACATCCTGTCCTTTGATTGTCGGTTTTAACGACAGGCCCTCAAAGGGAAAGGCCGTGGTATTTTTTTTCACACCCCACACCACAGGGGTACCTCAACCAAATCATCGCACCGCCATCACTGGCGGCTTGACGTTGGTTGGCAATGGTCAGTGACCACTGCCGTTCCAGGGGGCGTCCACGCGGAGGACTATGGAAGAGGAATTTTTGCCCCCCTGTCACATTTTCAGCCTCAAAGTACACCCGCTACCCTCCTTCAACGTGAACATCAAAATGCATAACTCGTGGAAATCTCAAAATGCTTCAAACCGCCTCAGAAGAACTTATATAGTAGTCAGATTAGAACCAACTGACTTCGTCGTACTCTTTATTTCTTAACTCAAATATTGCTTCATCACTACCTTTGTTGATGTATTTTTTTGTGAGACAAAAGGCCAGGTGCACTTAGGGAATTTAAAAATTCAACCATATAAATGAGTAGCAGCGTCTCGATCCGTTACTCGGTTGATTGAGCGATATTCAACACATTCCCCAGGAACGCATTTTAATATTTCAGCGTTTGTCGCACAATACCTGGTCGTTCCGGGGAGTCAAAATAGCTCTCCCGCAAAGCCTGGAGTTTTCATGATCAGTTAATTTTGCAGGGTCGCAATACATTGAAGAAGTTAGAATTTGCCGTGATTGAACTACACGACATAAATTATTATGCAGAATAAATAACCTTCCCTTCTTCTTCCGGACACGCACCGTCATCAGTTTTCAGTAACAGATCTGAAAACTCTTGGGCGTTTGGAATACTCCCAGTTCCGTGGTTGTATGTATGCGCATTTGTATTCGCTAAATTGAAATAATGAAAACTGAGATGCCAAATCTGCCTATATATACCCTGAACGCAATAAGACCTAAAGTACACATTTTCATGAATATCTCGACTCCAGCGCCACCTACCGGGGTCAAATTTTGTCAACACTGCAGTGCCACCTACCGAGTAAAAAAAGTTATGCACATCGAAGAACCAAACGAATATATGAGGTGGATAGCTTTATTGGTTCAAAAGTTATAAACGCAGCAACATACAAATGTACCAGCGTTTTTATGGGTATATATTTTAAGATAATTTTTTATTATTTTTTTTATTTTGTTCTGTTAATTGGTTTCACTGTTTATGATGTTTGTAATAATGACAATCCACATTTTTGATTTAGTTGATCAGCAGTGAGCAACCAAATTAGTTTGGCAATTTCAATACCGTTGATTTAACAATACCGTAGCCAAGCAAAAGATTTTTCTTAATGCCAACTTCTATAAGAGATATGTTTGCCATATAGATACTTCCGCGCTTATAAAACAATTTCACCGGCAAAGTATCTGTCTCGTACGAAATGTCTTTGGCTGAAAAATTACGCGGCGGTTTTAATGGACATTTGAGTGGTTCATCTTGTAGGAAATGTCCTATGATATAGTTCATATAAAGATTGACAAAGCTTGGGGACCAGTCATTTCGTGAATTACAAAGGTTAGTTTTTGCGCTAAATATCTTGGATATTCTTCCGTTCGGAAAGTAGTACAAGTGATACTTAATGGATAGTGATAGTATCTCTGCTAGAAAAAATAAAATAAATAAATAACCAGGCCGAAGCGTAAATACCCTAGACTTGTACAGACCTAGTGGTGATACCGAAAGTACCAATTGGCAACGACCATATGCATTAAAATTGAGTTTCCTATTCGGCCAGTTTATATGGGAGGTTGGCACTCATTCAGGAGCACCTTGACCATTCTCAAAATTAATGAACTAACTCATTCTACAAATATTTGTCGAATTTTTCAAGTCGCTAGCTTCATTCTATCGAAAGTTATTGCTTATTTGAAGTTTCACTTGTGGGGAAGGTAGAGGTTCCTTGGGACGGATCTTGCCCATCATTATCACCCATCACCAATTAGGTCACCCTACAAATATTTAAAAAAAATTTCAAGTCTCTAGCTTCACTCTATCGAAAGTTATCGCTTATTTGAAGTTTCATTTGTAGGGGAAGTAGAGGTTTGGTTGGTTGGATTTTACATATTTTCAATATTGGCCAACTGGATCCTGCCGCAACCATTTGGCCAAAATTTCAAGTCGTTAGCTTTATTTTGTCGTTAGTTATCGCTTATTTTAAGTTTCATTTCTAGGGGAGGTAGGGGTTCCTTAGGTCGGATATAACCCATCTTTAATGCCAACTAACTTAATCTCACTTCAAACATTTGACCAAAATTTCAAATCGATGGCTTCATTCAATCAAACGTTATCGCTTATTTGAACTATCATTTGTAGGGGACGTAGGGGTTCCTTGGGTCAGATCTTGCCCATTTTCAATAACAACTAACAAGATTATTACCAACATTCTACCAAATTTTCAACTCGCTAGTGTCATTCTATCGAAAGTTATCGTAATTAAAATAATATTTAATTTTTTGAATTTTGTAGGGGAGGTAGGCGTTCCTTTGATCTGATTATGCCCAACTTACTAAAACTGGAACAACTTTTCACTTCAGGGTTACATCCCAAAAATCAGATGTCTACGTCAATTGGTTCAAGAGTTATAGACAAAAAACCAGGAAAGTAGGGTAGTACGGGGCTCTTTGTAAGAAAATTACCGTTAGTTTTCAACTGATCAATTTTATTTTTCCAGGAGAGTATAAGATTACCCTCACGAGCAATCTACCAAAGCTAGAGCTTCAAGTTTATTTAATCGGGAGTTATACATATATTTAATTATTTTACATATGTAGGGGAGGCAGGCGTTCCCTTGGCCTGATCATACCCATTTTCAATACCAACCAACTAGATCATACTTCCAACATCTGACCAAAATTTCAAGGCTCTAGCTTCATTCTATCGAAATTTATCGTGCGAACGGACAGATAGACAGACAGACAGACAGACATGGCTAAATCGAATCAGGAGGTGACCCTGATCATTCATATATATACATTGCTATACCTACGGAGCCTCCTTTAAGGTGTTACATATTTCCGTCGTGTCAAAAACAATATACCCTATACTAAAATCTAGGGTATAAAAAAGGTATTAATAACAATTATAATAATAACAATACACCCTATACTAAAAGTCTAGGGTATAAAAATGTTACTTTTTAATATATCGTCAAACCTCTTGCAGTGTATGAACAACTAATAATAGTAGAAATACGAGTAGTTTCAAAATTAACCACATTTTTGGGTCCGAACGCGTGAACAGTTGCAGACAATTTAAATTGAGCGTTTTGTTCAATCTTTTTATCTTTTTATTGAAAATATTGTCCTTTGCTAATTTATTCCGAATTTCATTCGACTATTATTTAAAAATTATGGGACCATAATGCATTTTTAATTTGTGTTCGTTGCAATTAAAACTAGGAAAAAATATTATTAAGTTATAATTGTGATGAACACAAGTTAAGAACGAAATAAGTTTCGATAATTTTTAAATAATAGTCGAATGAGATTCAGAATAAATTAGCAAAACAACAATGAGTTTTGGACAGTTTTTAGTCCAGGCCAGGAAGCCTGAAAAAATTAGCGTAGTTTTGAAATTTGGAAAAAGCGACATTTTTGAAAATTGCATTGTCGTGTGTAGCCTATTGTCTACATCAAATGAATTATCCTCTCCACACACCTGAACATTGATATATGCATTTGAAGTGAATGTAGACGCTTGGCAAAAGTATGCATTTAGGGGTTAATAAGCGTATCTCCTTCTGTGATGAATTGTGGAAACCATTTGCAATACAACAATTTATATTGCGTTGGAAAAGTTGCCTAAATAATTACTTATCGTCACTAAATAAATCCTTTCAAAACTAGTTTTGTAAATATTTTGTGAATATAAGTAATTCTTTCGTTCGCATTCCGAGCCGATTCACAATGGTTATTGTAAATTTATTACTATAGAATCCGCCTACGAGTCTCGAAACTCGCTAGTTAGGAGAGCAAAAGGTTAATATCTGCCTATTTGCTTCCTAGACTGCGCTATGGACGGTCGTCATTTTTGACTAGCGCAAAGACTAAACGTCTCAAGGTAAACCTGTGTGTGTTTTTTTAAACACAATATCTCTAATAGATATTTGTACTTTTACACCTTTCTTTTAGAGATTACTTCATTTAATTATTAAATGAAACGTAAATCATCCGAGTAGTCCCAGAAAATGCACAGCCAGAGCAGGTGCGGCAAATGGGAAATGAGTGCAAGTAATCACCCAAGAAGCTGTCAGTCGCATGGGTCGCAGGAACCGCTATCGATCGGATTAGCTGCTAGTTAAATGTGTTTTAAATCTACCTGAGTAAGTCCATAGGGCGACCGGTAGCGCAGTGTGTTGAGGCATCAGTCTCATGTTTGACTACCGCCGTTTCGGGTTCGAATCCCGTCTACGACGACGTTCGTGGCCATGGATGTGCAGGAGGTGCATGCTGGTAACTGCACTCTCCGAAATCAGTTTATGCCGTGAAACGTCAACACATGGAACAGTTGACGCGCTATGCCCCACAAGGGGTTAGGGCAATTGAGAGAGAAGTCCATACATAAAAAAACTAAAAGATTCTTGTACCTGTCATAATACATATACCATAAATGGTAGTGCGACGAAAATCGAGTCAACCGGTTGAATTTGTGTATGCATTGCCTACAGTTTCGTTCTTTCGGCCTTACTCCCTATACAAGGTGTCCCATTCATGATGGTAAATATTTAAATGGTAGATAGTATGGCTCATGTGGAGAAAATTAATATACGACATGAACCCTCTATCTTTAACCGTTATAGAGTTATAGCATTTAAAAAAAAACTGTCCAAACCCTTGACTTGTCCAACAAATTCTTAATTTTCTAAGCCCCCAATTATTCGATCCAAGATTTAATCTTATTTTCTAAAACTGCATAAAATTTCATATAAATAAACTTTTTACCGGCTAAAAAAATCACCGTTATTTTAAAGATAAAACCGTTCGAAATTGAAAAAATTGTGAAATCTTTCTTCATCAAAAATTCAAATGATTACTTCGTAACGGTACTTTGAACTGACAAATCTGCGAAGATAACAAAAGTTGTCCCATTATGTTATGTTTCGATGGGCGTATAAATATTAAGGACTTAGATTTGAAAATTTGCGAATGTGACGTTTAAAAGGTAAGAAAAAACGCGATTTTCATATACAGCAAATCACATGATATGAACAAGTATGTACTAACAGTGCCAAATTAATGTAGTAAAAAACTTTACATTGGAAATGTTTCTGGCCAAAAATACATTATAACGTACTTGCTAACGTCAACGGTTAACGGTTAGCGGTCATTTTAACCGTAAATGCTTGTTATTTCTAAATCATGCTTGTATTTACTCGCAAGTTCTTCGATCCGCCAGTTTCAATTGGTGTACGTAAAGTCAGTTATTATTACATAATTAATCTGTTGTTATTATATTGTACAAATATTATACCAGGTAATTATATTAATATTGAAATTAATGCTATAATATTATAACTTCGTCCTTTAATTGGTATAGTGTTGTTCCCGATTATTATCCGTAGATATGCAAAGGGCATATACATATACTGATGGTGAATACGCCGATATGGTGTTTGTATATGGCGTTGCTGGAGGGAACGGTTGCGAGGCAGTTTGGGGGTGCAGTAGACGCTTCCCACATAGACAACTTTCGGACAGTAGGACGTTTACTAGAACGTTCCGAATTTTAAGAGAAACGGGAAAAACGCCTAACCACAACACCAACGATCAAAGCGAACGCTCGACATGGAATCAAGACGCGACGGGCTGGACTTCAACTGAATGTCCCGCGTATGGCGGTTCAGCGGACACTCCATGTCGACGAACGGTATCTGTATCACTTAGCACAGGTTCAGGATCTATTACCTGCAGACTTTGAAAGGAGGACGACCTTCTGTAGGTGGTTTTTGGATAAAACTGCAACAGATCGGCATTTTCCGAGGAAAGTGTTATGGACGGATGAAGTAACATTTACACGGAGTGGCGTGTTTAATTCGCGGAATACGCATGTCTGGGCTCATCTGAACCCCCACGCAACTCGAACTTCTAGATACCAGCATGAATTAAGGGTGAATGTTTGGATAGGTGTTCTCGGGGACCACCTTCCTGAACCCATAATTCTTCCTGAACGACTGAATTCATCCGCGTTTCATAACGTGTTGGAGACTGATGTCGGCCCGAATTTGCTCGATGGTATTGCGATTGCAGAACGACCTGAAATTTGGTGGCAGATGGACGGATGTCCTGCCCATAACGGAAGAGTTATCATGGAGTTTCTTCATAACGAATTCCACGAAAAGTGGATCGGACGATATGGGCCTATTGTATGGCCTGCTAGAAGTCCTGATTTAACTCCTCTTGACTTTTATGTTTGGGGAAGTTTGAAAAATGAGGTTTATAACGAACCCATCACGTCGCGGGAACACCTGATTCGGAAAATTGAAACGGCATGCAGCGATTTGAGAGAAAAGAGGGAAGAAGTTCGGGCTGTCGCATCAGTTGTCAAAAGATATCAAGCTTGTATCCAATACGAAGGAGGACATTTCGAACAATATTTGTAGTTTTCACTTTGGATGTGATTTGAATTCCTTTGTCATTAGTCTAGCATCCTCCTTGTCATCTGTGGTGAGGTGGCGGATGGCTCCTTCTACATCGATGATTGTGTCGTCCATGGGTAATTTGCTTCTGGCCGCGTAGTTGAATCCTTTATTGAGCAGCTCTAATTCATCTTTGGAAAAAACCACGCTCGATTTGTTGACAACGAAATTCTCGACCAGGTGCACCTTCTGTGTTTTCTCGATTTCACTCGTGGATCGCAAATGCCGCAGTTTCCTCTCCAAGTTATCCCTTTTCTTGTTCTTCTCGCATGCGTATGCCGTTTGTATTAGAGATGCTCAATAAAGGATTCAACTACGCGGCCAGAAGCAAATTACCCATGGACGACACAATCATCGATGTAGAAGGAGCCATCCGCCACCTCACCACAGATGACAAGGAGGATGCTAGACGAGAAGTCGCGACGATAATCCGTTCCTTTCAAGGGAACCACAGTGAGAGCAAACATAATGAGAAGCGGCCGTAATTTCGTCCCTGGGGAAAACAAGGGAAACACAATCGTCATTATGGACAAGACGAAATACGACGAGTTGGTCTACGCTAAGCTCCAAACGGGGAACTTCTTTCAGCTCCGAGCCGATCCGCTACCGAATTCTGTAAAACCAGTGGAGAAAACTTTAAAAGAATGCACGAGAGTGGTGCAGAATATTGCGGCATTACGTATGCCGAATCCATCTCTACCTCGTTTTAGAGTTCAGCCGAAGATACACAAACCCGGCAACGAGGTACGGGAAATTATAGCAGATACTAACTCCCCGACCTTAAATATAGCTAAGTGGCTCAGAAAGAAGTGTCAGAACCTGGGTAGTTTTTACAGCCCATACGCTATAAAAAATTCAGCGGACCTCATCGAGCAGCTAAAAAGTGTGGAATCTATCAGTGAAGACGAAGTGATCATATCTTTCGACGTCCAAGCTCTTTTTTCGAGTATTCCAGTGAAGGAAGCATTACTTAAATTCGAGGAATGGTTGACGAAGTTCGACGATACTACACCGGAATGGCGACTAAAGACGCGGCAATACACCAAGCTAGCGGCCCTCTGTATGAGTGAAACATATTTCACCTTCAGAGAGCATTTTTTCAAAACAACAGTAGGCTCAGCAATGGGGAACCCTTTGTCACCCCTACTGAGCAAGATATTCATGGTGTCGATCGAGGAAGAAATAGCGAAACGGGGTCTAATGCCACGATTTTGGGCTAGATACGTCGATGACATTACCACGATCGCACCTAGGAACCAGGCGAGCAGCCTATTAGAGGACATCAACAAAATCCACAAGAACATCAACTTCACCATGCAAGTCGAGGAGAATAACGTTTTGCCTTTCTGGACCTGAAGATCATTCGAGAAGACGATAAAATACAATTCGACATATACCGGAAACCGACGAGCCCGCAACGCACCATCCATCGTGAGCTCCTCATAACTCACATGGCAACATAAGGTGGCAGCGTTCCATAATATGGTGCACAGATTAGTAAGTACACCGCTGAACGCCGCCCGATACCAAGTCGAACTCGACTACATTAAAGAAACTGCTTGTATCAACGGTTACATCCCTAAGCTCATTGACAACCTGATCCGGAAGAAGCGAAACCAGAGCGATCGAGCAAGTCTGTCTACACTTGGTTCACAGGTGGACGTTACAAAAGAGCGCAGAGCAGGGATAACTTTCTCACCGATGTTCGGTCGTATCAGGCAGGTGCTGGCAGAATACCGGAGCGATGTGGTAGGAACCAGCAGAATGCACCAGCTTAAATCACGTCTAGGTAGTGCGAAGGACCACCTGAGTGAGAAAAACCGAGAGAAGCGGAATCTATAGGATCAATTGTAAGGACTGTGAGATGGTATACATAGGACAAACCCGACGCCTAATCACTACGAGATTCGAGGAGCACAAGAAAGACGCGGAACTAGGACGACAGAATTCCATACGACATGTTAAATCTATGGTTGCATTCGGTCGAATCAGGACACTCGATCGTTTTTGACGACGTCGAAATATTACGAGCAATCCGACAACCCTACAAACTCGACGCTGCGGAAAGTCTCGAGATCAGTAGGATACCGAAAAGACGTTTGTTGAACCACGACGATGGAAATTCATCATCATCGTGGCGCGACAGCCCGACGTCGGGCCTTGGCAAAGACCTTTTCCATAGTCCTCCACGTGGGCGCCCCCTGGTAACGGCAGTGTATCAATTCGCTGACGGCCAATGTCTTAGCGATAAGACAGTTTGGAAAAGGCAGATAGCTGTAGCCTGAATGGCTGACGAACACCTAAGCGTCTCAGGTTTAGTAGGATGGAATGACTTGCGTAGTTGGACCTGCTACATAGTTGTGTGGGCTCCAGCACGTTTATTAAACCATCTGAAGCAGCTATCTCCGAGGCCATCCCCTGAATGGGGTTAAGCGACGTGCTGACAACTCGTCCTTGTAAAAACCACTCCATGTCAAGAAACCTGGAACAAAAGCCTCGGATTGGACGATGGAAATTGCCCATCTCAATTATTGAAGGTCGTTAATCAGGTAAAACCTAATGTAAAGTAAAGGAACTTTCCCAAAAAAAAAAAAAATAAATATTAGGTAGATTAGATAAAATGCCCCTAATTAGTGATGTAAGGTAATGTAAGGATTTATTGCCCTTAATTAGTTTTTAGAAAAGCTGTGTATGGTAGGATCATAATAGTATTAGTATTTAAGGATGTAGTTTAGCCATCGTTGAGTAGTCAGCACCACGAGCTGAAGAAGAGAGCAAGTGTCTCTCGAAACAATTGTATTCAAAAAAGAAAAAATAAAGATCTCGTTATGGAAACGTGCTGTTTTGATGAAAAAAAAAACGTTTTTACAGTGGTCCTTAATATTTCGGTTTTTTTAATGTAGACATTAGTATAGAATCAGAAAAAAATCCTGTAGTTTTGAAATTTTGCCAAATTAATGAGGGCAGACCCCTGAATACATACTCGAAAGTCTCCGTTGATAAGGGGTCCGGAAGCGTAGGGAAAAAAGCGCTGAAGTAAATTTTGAAGATTTACTTGAAAAAATAATATCATATTTGTAGTAGAGGTAGGCGTGCCTTTGGTCCAACTAACTAGATCTCAATCAAAATATTTGACCAAATATTCATGTCGCTAACAGTATTCTTTCGGGAGTTATCGTGCCGTTCCTTTTGAGGAAATTAATACACCCTATACTATTTTATGGTCAAGACTCTAGAGTACCATTTTATAGTCGAGGGTATGAAATATCATTTTGGAGGAAATTTTATGTACTCTGATTCAGCCTTGGGAAGTTTTTTTGTAGGATCGCGTAATGAACCATATTCTGGTCTAGTAGTGCTGCTTCTACCGGCAGATCGATGGCAGCACTTGATAAGTAATAATCTGTCCGAGTGGCGAACACCCCGCCCACTTCTCCCGAACTGAGCTGCAGCAGGCATAGGCCGATGCTTAGCTCGTTGAGGGGCCTTTTTCTTCGCCAGATGGCACGGCCTGACATTCATGGTCATTGTGTTACCTTAGGCTCCGTTCTCGGGGGCATCTTTACTACTTTGCCTTAACCTTATCTTATCTTATCTTTGGATGTCCACAAAACCGTCCGTTACAATCCTTAATTTTCAAAATAATCAAGGAAAACTGGACAAAAAAATGTCTTTTGGCCCTGTCTCCCCTACACTTCCGGACCCTCTATCATCGGGAATTTTTGAGCACATATTCATGGAACTGTCTCCAACAATTTTGCCAAATTTCAAAACTACACGATTTAATTTTTCTATTTTTCGTAGCTAGCCTGGACTATTTTATATGTTCACATAGTCTTGATCATAGACGTTAATTCTGCGTGCAACAAATACAGCTACAAACTTTTTTTTACCAAAATGTCCAACAAAATGACAAACTGGAACAAATTATGGTTTTACAATATATTCTGTAAATTCCACACACTCTTCAAAGTTCAAACTATGAACTTACAAGAAAATCCTAACATCAGCGTTTCAAAGTTTCTGTTCAAGTTTCCGTACAAACTGAAACAGTTTTCGCTCAGACGAAGTTTCCAAAAACATTTCAACTTTGAAATGGTTTTGTCGAAAAGCTAGTGAAGATAAATGCTTGTGCAAGACAACACAAGTTCAACCCGTGTTTTGGAATAGACGACGGACAGACGGTATCTTATCGTCACGTAACGTATAGTGCAGTTGGTATGGATTTATGCACGATATTATGCTTTTCCACTAAATAGTCTAATGGTTCGTATACACATGGTCATTCAGCGAAACAAGGAACATTGAAAAATTGCATTGAACCCAACAACAAAAAGATAGTTTTCTGTTCTTACATGCCCAATATGTATTCACGAGCATTTGAGTCGTTCCCATCTCTTGTGGGTGAGTGCCGGATGGAGAAAACACCCAAGAATTTTGGGTTTGCCTTGAGGTCCCTTATGGAATGCTATGAAAATTTATGAAGATTTTGAAAATTCCCATAAGTTCGGCAGGATCAAAGCGGGAGTGAGGTAAGTTTTTCAAATTATCATATTTTTGATGTCACTTTAGGGGAGGTGCCGGATGGTGGACACCAGCACCCAAGAGTTCTTAGCTTGTATTTAGATGCTTTAAGGAGGGCTAATCAAGTTTATGAAGATTCTGGGAATTCTGACGAGTTCGGCAGGATCAAAGCGGGAGTGGGGTACTTTCTCAAATTTTCATATTTGTGATGTCACTTAGGGGTGACTAGCGGATAGAGAAAAGCAGCACCCAGAGTTCTTAGCTTGTCTTGATGTCCTTTAAGGAGTGCTATTAAAATTTATGAAGATTTGAAAATTTCAAAATGTTCGGCAGGATCAAAACGAGGGTGGGTTAATTTTTTTTTTCAAATTTTTGTAACTGTGATTTTGGAAATTCTGGTGAGTTCGGCAGGATCAGAGTGAGTGTGTGGTAGGTTTTTCAAATTGTCATTCAGAACCCAAGAGTTCTGAGCGTGTCTTGTGGTCCTTTAAGGAGTGCTGTAGGAATATATGAAAATCCGATTCGGCAAAGTCAAAGCGAGAGTGTCAGTATGAATTTTCTTTCATATTTCTGACGTCACTTTACGGATGGGTGGCGGACGGAGAACACCGACACCCAAGAGTTTTGAGCTTCTCTTGGGTCCTTTATCGAGTGCTGAGGAAATGTATGAATATTATGATAACTCCGATGAGTTCGATAGTGTCAATGCGGGTATTTGGTATTTTTCATTCCTTTGACGTCACAATGAAGATGCCATGAGAAATTCTGAAATAGAAACTCGATTTGATGAATGGGAAGTAACCGGCATTGGTTAAAATGCGCATCGTCAGGTTGCAACCCGTAAATTTAATTTTTTTTTTATGAAAAAAAAACTCTTTCTCAAATCAGTCTCAGGAACTCTAGAACTCTCTATTTTCCATCGGTTTTAATTATTGGAACTATTTTTGCATGATAAAAAGGTGTACGTAAAGCTGGCGCCCAAAAATGTAACTATTAAAAGAAGCCATTAAAAGCCAACTTCCTGGGGGTCTCTTTGAATGGTATCATTTTCCTCTTGCCGTTAGTCCTCAGTACCTCCCAGGCAACGATTCGTTGGTATAAGGGACACGTTCATTCAAGCACGGACCGACCTTTCGATATTTGCCGAAGACGTGACAGCCCATGGTAACATTCCGAATAAATAGGTTAGTGAATGACAGGTACTCGTATCTTGGTATATCTTGTTTTGCTCATCCCCGATAAGTTAGATTTTAGCACCAATTTTAACCTGCGCTGGACCGGCAGTCCCTCATTCAAGTCATCAATACTCGTACTGGTGTATTCACTTTACAGAATTCCTAGGTCAACCTCCGACATTGTACCTATGTGGATATCCTCCAAGGTGAAGCCGGGATTCGGTGCATGGACGCCTTTGCGAATGGAACGTAGTCGACATTTGTTAAGAATAAAGTGGACTGGGTCATTGCGAGTCTAAGTAAAAAATTATTGAACCTCGCTCTCCACTGCCACAAAAAAATAGTCAGCCTTAAGGCAATTCTTCCTGTCGCTTGGTTTCGTCCACACCATGGATATCACTCATCAGGAGCTGCCTTAGTCCATGGGGGAAGCAGCTCGACCAAGCCAGGTTTGTATTCCAACCTAAATCGGAATACGTCCGTAAGTGCAATGCTTACACCTTATCAGGGACGTATTCTGATTTAGGTCGGAATACAAACCTGGCTTGGCCCAGCTGATTTCACCATAAATTAAGCCAGCTCCTGATTAGTTGAATCCATGGTGTGGACGAAACCAAGCGTGTGCTGGTAGAGGGCGATGCTGAGTAATTTTTCACGTATACTTGCAATAACCCACTCCATTTTACTCTCAGCAACTATGACATGCAGTTATGCGTGAATAAACACATTATATTCGACATTTGTTCAAACCGAAGCCCATCCGAATATCACGGCTGAAATTTTCGGTTATCGTTAGCAGACTTTTAAGATGTGCGTCGCTTCCCCAGTATAGTTTAATGTCATCTTCGTACATCAGCTGAGTCAGCTCGAATTGGGAAAACATTTCAAGAATACTATACTTTAGGGAATAGTCGCACGTCTAGCCGAATTCAAAAGTGATGAAAGGGGAATACGCGTGATGCAGAACTAGAGAGTACTTAATGAGTCCCCTTGAAATATCCCTCTTTGGATGTGAACCGGTCGTAACATCTTTCCATCAATTTTGTCAAGAAAATGATTAAGGCAGGATCTCGATTAGCCGACTATAGACGATGCTGTCAAACGCAATGTCGTAATCGATATAGTAGCAATACTCGTACAGATCCATGTGCTTGTGCATAGCTTATCCTACCACAACCGAGTTGATCATAACTTGTTCCTTGCATTCCCTAGATCCGTCTTGGCACCCCTTATGCTCCTCGTCAAGGATATAGTTTTGCTCCAGGTGCATGCAGATCATGTCACTAATAGTGTCCGTAATATAATTGTACAACATGATATTGGCCTCGTTTGAGCAGGGTTCTCCACTGTTTCCTGACAAATAGGTCACACCTACTGTGATGAAAGGTGGAATTTCCTCAGGCCTATTTATCATCAGATTAATATGTTGTGTGAGTTGACGAGATGTACTCGGAAATCGCTTATACCAGAAACTCTGCATTTTATTAAGACCCTTTCCAATTTTAGGACTGAAATACCGTTACAATCAGCAAAAGTTTATGTTTCCTGCCTGGGTGTACGTGTCATTAGTTCGTATGATAAGTTTCAATTTGTTCTTTGAAGTAGTTTGTTTATACAAATTTTGCAGTAGACGTCATACGGGTTTTTCGTTAAAATTGAGAAACTTGAATTTCGTGCGGTCATAAAATTCTTCGTTTTGGATCGAGGAAAATTCATCCGGAGTTACCAAAAGTTTACGGGGACTCTGCTCCTTCGATGTGAACTGTTCAAAAATGGGCAGCTGAATTTAAACGTGGTCGCACGTCCCTTGAAGACAACCCACGTGGAGGACGGCCGAAAACCGCAACCACACTGGATACCATCGAAAAAGTGCATGATATCGGGTTAGACGGTAGGCGAATGAAAGTGAGTGATTTTGCTGAGGCTGTGGGGAAATCGGAAGAAAGAGTTGGAAACATCTTGCACAAAGAATTAAAAATGCGGAAGCTCTGCGTAAGATGGGTGCCGCATTTGCTGAATGCCGATCAAAAGCAAATGCGCAAACGATTTTCGCAGCACCAATTCAATCAGGATCCGACCGATTTTGTGCGGCGATTTGTCACCATGGATGAGACTTGGGTCCACCACTACACGCCAGAAACGGAACAGTAGTCGAAGCATTTGGTGGAAGCCGGTGGTTCAGAGCCAAAGAGAGCGAATTCGATCGCATCTGCCGGAAAGGTCATGGCCAGCGTATTTTGGGATCCGAAAGGGATCCTGTTAATTGATTACCCTGAAAAAGGCAGAACAATAACAGGCGAATATTACTCCAAACTTCTTGACCAGCTGGATGCCAAAATTCGTGAGAAGAGGCCTGGCTTGAACAAGAAAAAAATGCAATGAAAAAGTTGAGAGGGTCGTAGATGAATATTTTCACAGACTCTCACTTCCGGGAAGGAATACTGATGTTGCAGAAACGCTGGACCAAGTGTGTTGAAGCCAAGGGAGATTATGTACTCGTAGAAAAATTAAATTATTTTTTAACTGAAAATCATAGTCTTTCATTGTCGGGCCGAGAACTTTTCACCTTACCTTTGTACCTCAACGAAAATCATACCAGGTGAACTGGCATATCGGGTTGTTTCGGCAGAGTATGGTCGGTCTCTTAAGCGGAAGTTGACCAAAATCCAAAGTAACTGTTCAGCGTCAATTACCGAGAAGTTATTAGTGGTGCGGGCCTGTTGTTTTTCGTTGATAGACTTGAAAAAGTTCCGCTGGATTTTGGTAAAAGCAGCATTTGGAACACGTCTATAGACGCTCCGCATTGTCGGAGACGATTTGTGATAACTGCGAGCTTCCGTTTTAGTGTATCCAGTACTTCCAACAATGGAGTTCCGAAAAGAGTGTAATATTTAACGAGGATCTTCTCAAGTTTTTATGTTCAACCACCTACAGGTATGCCGGCGACAGATTGACTCAATCGGCCAATCGGTATATCCTTTCCGCTCAACACGTATCCTCCAGATTGGGTTTAGTTTTTGTTCTACACCGACAACTTTATCGTCTTAGTGCTTATTTATATTTGCGGCTGAAACAGTTTGAGCAGCAAACCGCATTGGGCGACCAACTCAAAGTAGGTTGTACGGCGTGAGCAATGCTATAAGTAAAAAGCGCACGCAACCATGAAACATATTTACATGCAAGCTCGTAAATATGAACACAAAATTTTACTCTTGTTTGAATTCCTATGAATTTCAAATTTCCTAGCGTTGAATTTTCTTCTTTTTTGTGTTAAATGGCGCCCACCGTTCCTAGAAATGCTCTTCCATTGTAGCTTCATCGGCTAACTTCTGTTCAAACAGACCATATATAGGAAATATAGTTTAAATGCTGTTGAATTTTGAAGCTTTGGTGTCACCACTAGGTCTGCATAAGTCTAGGGTATCTTCGGTTCGGACTCGGGACCGAAGTGAATCTTCGATTTCGTTTTATTTATTTATGGACATTTATTCAGGTTTAAACAAAAAAACACACCCTTAGGAAAAATCTTGCGGACGTCCATGAGGTTGCAAAAGTGGTTGAAGAAATTTTTCCAAAAGAAATTTCTCGGTGAAAACAAAGTGTATCCTTTAGTAAATAATTAAAAGTTTACAGTGCTTTCCGAAAAGACTAACCTAATCCTAAATAGTTTTTTTTTTATTGTACAACTTTAGAACGCAACGGTTCACATCATTTTTTTTTTTTAGCTTAATTCTGCAATTTCATTTCACTGTTTATAATTGTTTATAATATTGACAATTCACATTTTAGATGTGGCTTATCACCTGTGAGTAACAAAATTAGTTTGGCAATTTAAATACCGTTGTTTTAACAATAATGTTGCCAAGCAAAAGATTTTTCTTAACACCAAGCTCTAGAGCAGATATGTTTGCTATGAAGATACTTCCACGCTTATAAAACAATTTCAGAGGTAAAATATCTGTCTCGAGCGAAATATCTTTGGCTGAAAAATTACGCGGTGTTACTGGACATTTGAGTGGGTCATCCTGTAGGAAATATCTTAAGATATAGTTCAAATAAAGATTGACAAAGTTTGGGGACCAGCCATTTCGTGAATTACAAAGGTTAACTTTTCCGCTAAATATCTTGGATGTTCTTCGGTTCGGCAACGACTGGACGACAGAAAGGTCGAGTAGGACTGCTCTTACTTCACGTTTTAGTTGAAAGAACACATCAATTGTAGATTTGTTTTTCACAATGCATGTGGCGTCAGCATATAAGTCGTTTGGAGCGCAAGTGATACTTACTGGGTAGTGATTGTAACTCTGTTCAAAAAAAAAGTATTAATAATATTATAATAATAAAAAAGTTACCTTCTAATTTATCGTCAAACCTCTTGCAGTGTATGAGCGACTAATAATAGTAGAAACAGTTTCAAAATCAACCACATTTTTGTGTTCGAAAGCGTGAACAGCTACAGACAATCTAAATCGATTGACCAAATAGCTCAATCTGGATGTTTTTATTCTTTCAGTTTTAATTGCAATGAACACAAATTAAAAAACATAAAAGAACTACGATTGGGGTAAACCCCAATCATGCAATACTCTAGATGAATTTGAACCTGGTTAAAGCCAATAAATAATTTTGGTTGCAATCTCGGATGCATCGTTAAGACGTAAGACGTAAGTCGTTAAGACGTTAAGACGTATTTCATGAAATAGTGCAGTTTGTATGGGAGGGGGTAGAAGGAGGGTGAGGATTACAATAAATTTTATAATGTAGGTTACAATTATCATAAAAGTAATATATTCAAAATTTCAAAGCAAGATGTTTTATAGTTTCTGAGAAAATCTGATTATTGTAAATTATCAAAAATGTGTCATTTTGTATGGGAGGGGGTAGACGGAGTAAGGGTAATCGATTAATTTTTTTGAATCTAACTGATATTGTTAATTAAGTGTTAAGTACAAAATTTCAGCCCGATAAATTGTATACGTACTGAGTAAATTGGCTTAACGTATTTCATGAAATAGTGCAGTTTGTATGGGAGGGGGTAGAAGGAGGGTGAGGATTACAATAAGTTTTATAACATAGGTTACAATTATCGTAAAAGTGATATATTAAAAATTTCAAAGCAATATGTTTTATAGTTTCTGAGAAAATCTGATTATTGTAAATTTTCAAAAATGTGTCATTTTGTATGGGAGGGGGTAGAAGGGGTGGAGCGATTTAGCCCGTTCACGAACTTAGCCTTCATTTTTTGTCAAAAATAACGTGTGCAAAATTTGAACTTCATAGCTCAACGCGTTCTCGAGCTAGAGAGGTCACGGACGGACGGACGGACAGACGGACAGACGGACAGACGGACAGACGGACAGACGGACAGACGGACAGACGGACAGACGGACAGACGGACATCCGGTTTTGAGATATTCGAGTGATAATATGAACTTCTGTATCATTCATTTTTTTCTGCGAGCCTTATTTCTTAGCGTTACAAACTTTGTGGCAAACTTATAATACTCTCAGATTTCATCTAGAGTATAATGAATAATTTTTCGACAATTTTTAAATAATAGTCAAGTACGTTCGCTTAGTCTTGATTATAGACTTTAACTAAGAGCTGCCAGATTCGTTGCTCTGTAAATCCGTATATAGACCAATCATTGAGTGCTCAAAAGAGGGGTGTAGAGTGCATGGGATAGCCGACAATTTTTGACATCAGGACTTCGTTAGGAGTGGTTAGGAGGTAAACATACCAAAAGGCCCCGCCCCTGGAACGTGAGCTTACGGTGGGAGGGGTGGGTGAAGGTCCCATTTTTGGGTTTTTTGATTATATCTCCGAAACGGTGGACTCTAGAAAATTATGTTCTATGCAAAAACGAAATCTTACTAAATTTTCTATAAAGTTGTTCATACTTATATTTCCCGAATTTCTAATGGTTTACGAGATATACCTTATTGAAAATCGATAATTTTCAAAGAAATCATTTTTCGAAGAAATCATTTGCTTCTAGTGCCTACCACGACCTTTTCTCAGAAAACCAGCCTGAGACGAAGTTGTAGAGAATTAAATTTCCTTCAATCTGATATACAGTTTTTGTTACCTTATCTTCAACCAATCAAAAGTTATAGAATTTGATTGATTGAAATCGGCGCGAACAAAAACTGCCTGTGGGTGCCAACAGAACTCCCAATGCGCTCTAAGCTTGTCAGTATAAAGACGGCACGGGTTCCTCTCCGCGCGCATGCGCTTCATGCTAGCAACTACACGTTCGAACAGTAGGTATGCTATCGAAACGTCAACAAGGAATAGAAATGTAAGAGATGTTGAGGCACCCATGCCCCTGGAGGGGTGAAGGTAGCTAACAACAAAAACAGTCTTCTTGGGACGGTGTGCCATAGCTGCTAGAGACATTTACATTATTATTTACACAGATTGCCAAGCTGCAATCAGATCTCTGAAATTAGTTTTGATAACACTTAAGACAGTGGCAAATTGTCAATCATCCTGTCCTGTGCTGGGTTCCTAGTTATAGTGGCTTGGAAGGTAACTGTCAAGCTGATGAGCTTGCCAGAATCGGGTTTTCAAACGAAGAGCTGCAGCAGTATGGGAATATCTACCAGCCCATCTTTTCATGTAAACTAATTGTCAAATTTAAGGCAATACCTGTCATACTACTAGGTCGCTGTGGCCCAGACTTGACCTCTCCCGATCCGTCATTCTACTGTTGCTAAACACAAGACATATTAGAGTAGCTCGGTGGTAGGTGTTATCACGTTATCACTAGGCATTGTCTCATTGGAAAGCAAGCACGATTTTTGTAGAAACTGCGTAGATGTGAACGAAGAGTATAGTTTCCACCTCCTCTTCTCCTGTCTTGCTTTGGCAGGGAGGAGGAGGTCGACACGCACTACTTTGCCTTAACCTCTAGTTAAGCATAGCGCGTCATCTACTCTTGCGACTCATCGTACTCTGTTCCGGGCAATGACTTACCCAGTGCCTTACACTCCTTTGCCACAGATCCACGCCATGTGATTTTAGGACCCCCTCTTGGTCGGCCTTGGTTGAAAATGGAGTTCCATTTCATGGCATGCAAAGCAATGCATTTATCACTCTTCCGCAATGTGTGACCTATCCACTGAAATTTTCGCCTGCGTATCACTTTGTCGATTGGCATCTGCCCCGTATGCCGACTTAGCTCTTCATTTGATATTGTTTTGGGCCAGAAAATTCTTAGAATTCGATTAAGACATGAGTTGACGAAAACTTGCAGCTTTATGATAACTCTTACGGAAACTGTCCATATGCTGCTCACATACAGACATTACCAGGAAGCAAAACAGGCCCATTGGTCCTGAGGCTGTGATAACTCATCATCATCATCGTGGCGCGACAGCCCGACGTCGGGCCTTGGCCGCCTGGATCATTGTCCTCCAATTATCTCGGTCACGTGACCGCGTCCTCCAATTTTGGGAGCCCAGCAGCTGCGCGGCGTCCACACCTACTGAGCTCTCCCAACGAGATCTCGGTCGTCCTCGCAGTCTCTCTCCGTCGACTCGTTCTGCATTCATTACTCTCTTAGGCATGCGATCATCGTCCATTCTTTGTACATGCCCTGCCCATTGAAGTCGTTGTAGTTTGACGATTTTCGAGACTTGCAGCTCATCGTACATTTCATACAACTCATGGTTGTACCGGATGCGCCATCCATCTCGATCGCAAACAGCCCCGAAAATTCGCCGTAGAACCTTACGTTCGAAAGTGTCTAGCATGTTTTCGGAGGCTTGAGTTAGGGTCCATGCTTCGCAGCCATAGCATAGCACTGGTCGTATAATGGTTTTGTACACGCGGAGGCTGTGATAACTGCTTTGTCAGATTTTGGACAGCATACCGTATGTGCATTTAGCCTGGTTGATACAACGGACGATGTCCTGCTCCGTACCACCATTTTCGGGAACAATGCTACCCAGTGTAATGAGCAAGGTGGTCACCAGATGGTGTTCTTGGGGACGGAGCCGGAAGTTTGCCGAGAAGACCGTGAAGGTCCGGCGACGCTAAAAGCAAATGCTCCTCAACGAGCTGAGCGGCGGCACATGCTTGTTCGAGCTCAGTTCGGAAGATGTCAGCTGTGGTCTAGAGTTTGCGGTTGCCACAGAACATTAGTGTTACCGCCGGTCTTCCGAGTCAAATTAAATTCGTTTTTTTTTTCTTTGTTCTTATTTGCTTGCCTTTGGCTTTATTTTCCTCATTTTGTTTTTTTTTTTTTTTGCTGTTGAATTTCTTAGTTTTTTCTTATTTTTGCATTAATGATAACAAGTTGCAGCTACTCCGGTTCAGCGGTGGCCACAGCGGATCTGGGGTAAGTGTGCTTAACATTTATTGATACAATAGTTTGTTAGTTTGCTCTTGTTTTTGTTTTACAATTATTTAATTTCTTTGCCACTCCTTCTTTTCCACATTAGTTTACATGATTTTTTTTGTTATGTATTTTATTGTGATCTTTTTAATTGTCTTTCAGGGTTTCGTATGGAATAAATAACTAAAAAATATATTGAATTGAAAATGATGGCTTTCCTTTAAGGAACCCTCCGCAATTTCCCGTTCAGGTTGGTTGTGACATGAGGTGAAAGCCTCATGTCTAGTTCCGCTTTGGGGGGTCCCAACATTTTTGCCGGCCATGGGACCTCATTGGTTGGGTTTATTATTACAATATACATATATATTAAGAGGCCAAGGGTCCAAACCATCCGGGCCCGGAGCGTGTAGCATGAGCCGGTCGACGGCCATTGCCTGCACTTTGTTTTCTTCTAGTTTTTCTGGGTCAGTGGGACCCAGTTTTATCCTTTATTGTTTCGTCTACCCCCAAGGCACATGATATGTACATGTTATCAATGTAATGGCTGGGGCAACGAGCGGGCAAAAACCCCGCCCACATCTCCCGAACTGAGCTGGAACAAGCATATGCCGCCGCTCAGCTCGTTGAGGAGCATTCGCTTTTAGCGTCGCTGGACCTTCACGGTCTTCTCGGCAAACTTCCGGCTCCGTCCTCAAGAACACCATCTGGTGTACCACCTTGCTCATTACACCAGGTAGACGAAGTTGTCCACCTTCTCCACAGGCTGCCCTTTGATATTGATGGCAATAGGTGTAGGATTGCTTTTTCGCAATGGCGGTATAAGAACCTTGGTCTTGGTTGTATTAATCTTTAGTCTTCCCGTACTTGCCTCCCTCTCATGATCTAACGCCATAGCGGACAGATCCATGATTTGGTGGGAGAGTAGGCATATGTCGTCGCTCGTCGGCGTAGTCAAGATGTTGTAGATAAGATGTCAAAGTCCATTGAATTCATCTGTCTAATCCGCCGATCACTATGAGGAACAGGATTGGTGAGAGGATGCTCCCCTGCCAAACTCCACTGCAAATGTTAAAGTCCACAGACACCTTACCTTTATGAGGAACGCGATTTTTCGCGCCGTTATAGGTTGCCCTTATAATAGCCACAAGCTTCTCAGGGATGCCTCTCCTGTGCAAGGCCGCCCATATAAAATCCCGAAATATCGAAAGTTCCAGCGTGGACTCTCAGGTGGTTCAAAACCACCGAGTGGCAAGTACTCCTTACACCTTATTCAACAAGCTGCACAAAGCCTCCGTCCTAAAAGCATTCCACCAAACAACAATACCATGCAAGGGAATATGGCGTATAGTTGATTCGTAGAGCCAGTAGACAGTCTCAGTTTAAAGACCCCTCTTTATACTTTTTTTAAAAAGCATAATGAGCAACGGTGGCCTTCTGGACACGCTCTTGTATATAAGGTCTCCAATCTTACCTTTTATCAAAAGTTACTCCTAGGAATTTTGCCTTGTCGGCAAAAACCAATCTGGTTTCCTTCAGCACTGAGGGTGAGATGGGAGGCATCTGATGCCTTCTATTAAATAAAACGAGTTAACATCCCTTAAGGTCAATGCAAAATTAGATATTTTGAGACATTCTGATTCTAGGACTTGATATACTCGGTAGTCATGAGGTGCCGGTCGCCACTCTACAATGCTTGAGTCTAGAGTTTAGGATTAATTTTCCCGTAACTTTTATAAAATAGAAAACAACATATGGGAGCTATTAGAACCCCGACGGTGTTCCAAATTTATAACAGACGGCTATTCGGCGTGGAGGTGTATGCAAGCAACTGTACCATCCGCAAACGTCAACAAGACACTGCTAGAAATGTTGACGCTCCCATTCCCCACTGGAGTGGTTAAGGAAATTAGTAGTAGTAGTAAAAGGACTGGACAGATTATGTATACGCGCTCGATTCACATTGGCTGGATTTAGTTTGCTAAAGGTGCGCTTTGCTAGACACACTATGGTCGCATATTGTTCGCGATTAGCGATCAAGCCATGGAGCACGGAGCACTATTTGCATGTATCTTTTTAATCGTCGCCTGTGATCGACGCAGAGTGGTGCTTAGCAAAACACACTTTAAGAGAGGTAATTTGGTCATTAAAATGTTCAATAAAAATAAAAAGAACTATGAAAAACACTATCTAACATATTAGGCGCGTTTTTTTTCAACAGGCAGAACTATGGAAACCACTATCTAACATATTAGGCGCGTTTTTTTTTTCAACAGGCATACAGAGCAGAGCAGGTTAAGGCCACACAATTACACTGTCATTTTGATCTGAGCTGCTCTGGATAAATCGTCAGTTCAAGAAAGCTGCTGCGTTAAGTATATAGTCTGCTTTTTGAAATGCAGGCGGCGCAGATTTCGAAGTTTTCGGAATTTTCGAACAGTTTACAGTTTGAGAAGCACATAAAGTTCATTACCTCTCCATAAAATGTTCGTTTTGTGTAATTATTTGGAATAATAAACATACAAAATAATTTTGCTGCCTAAAGAAAATTTGTCCGATTGTATGGTATATGTACTATGATATAGGAAATTTTGAAATTTTAGTTGACATTTGATTTCTAACTAAACCAGGACACACTCCCAGCAAAGACATGCTCCGTTTTCGTGTTTGCTACCCTTATTTTCTCCCGATTGTTTTTATACCCTAGACTTTTAGTATAGAGTATATTGTTTTTGTCACGACGGAAATATGTAACACCTTAAAGGAGGCTCCGGAGGTATAGCAATGTATGTATATATATAAATGATCAGGGTCACCTTCTGATTCGATTTAGCCGTGTCTGTCTGTCTGTCTGTCTGTCTGTCCGTCTGTCCGTCTGTCCGTCTGTCCGTCTGTCTGTCCGTTCGCACGATAACTTTCGATAGAATGAAGCTAGAGCCTTGAAATTTTGACTAGATATTGGAAGTATGATCTAGTTGGTTGGTATTGAAAATGGGCATGATCAGGTCAAGAGAACGCCTACCTCCCCTACATATGTAAAATAATTAAATGTATTTATAACTCCCGATTAAATAAACATGAAAACCTCTAGCTTTGGTAGATTGCTCGTGATGGTAATCTTATACTCCCCTGGAAAACTAAAATCGATCAGTTGAAAACTAACGGTAATTTTCTTACAAAGGGCCCCGTACTGCCCTACTTTTCAGGTTTTTTGTCCATAACTCTTGAACCAATTGACGTAGACATCTGATTTTTGGCATGTAACCCTGAGGTCAGAAGCTGCTTAGGTTTAAGGAAGTTGGGCATAATCAGATCAAAGGAACACCTACCTCCCCTACAAAATTCAAAAAATTAAATATTATTTTAATTACGATAACTTTCGATAGAATGACACTAGCAAGTTGAAAATTTGGTAGAATGTTGGTAGTAAGGTCTTATTAGTTAGCACTGAAAATGGGCAAGATCCGACCCAAGGAACCCCTACCTCCCCTTCAAATGAAACTTCGAATAAGCGATTACTTTTGATACAATGAAGCCAGCAGCTTGAAATTTTTGTCAAATGTTTGAACTGAGATTGAGTTAGTTGGCATTAAAGACGGGTTAGATCCGACCTAAGGAACCCCTACCTCCCCTAGAGATGACACTTAAAACAAGCGATAGCTTTCGACAAAATAAAGCTAGCGACTTGAAATTTTGCCCAAATGTTTGTAGTAGGATCCAGTCGGCTAATATTGAAAATGCGTAAAATCCGACCTACGAAACCCCTACTTCCCCTACAAACGAAACTTCAAATAAGCGATATCTGTCGATAGAGTGAAGCTAGAGACTTAAAATTTTGCTTGTATGTTTGTAGGGTGATCTAACTGGTTGGTGGCAATGATGGGCAAGATCCAACCCAAGGAACCCTTACCTCCCCTACAAGTGAGACTTCAAATAAGGAATAACTTTCGATGGAATGAAGCTAGCGACTTGAAAAATTCAACAAATATTTGTAGAACGGGTTAGTTAATTCATTTTGAGAATAGTCAAGATCTCCCTGAATGAGTGCCAACCTCCCCTATAAATTGGCTATATAGGAAACTCACTTTTAATGCATGGTCGTTGCCAATTATTACTTTTGGTGTCGCCACTAGGTCTGCACAAGTCTAGGGTATATACGCTTCGGACTCCGGGCCGGTTTTCTTTGCCGCTTGACCTGCTCTACTCTGCTCTGTACGCAAAAAAAACGCAGCTATTAAGTGTCTACAACATTTAGTTTTATTAATGGACTATGTCCATTAGTTTACATCATTCATGAGATGCTATCGTATAGTATTCACAAAAAAAAAGAGATTTTTAAAACTCAAATAACTTAAAATGAGCTTTAAAGTGGCTTTCAGACGAAATACCAGCGCGGCTACTAATCCTGCCATTAGGCCAGCGAGTAATCTTGCCATCAGGCCTACCATCAGATCTGCTATCAAATCGGTCGTGAGGCCGTCTATCAGAATTTCGAAAACCCAGCTGCAGATTGGCTAGCTGGACTGGCATTGTGTCTTGAAACCCCTTAATTGGCTCATCATAATTTGCGTATTAAATAGATTTAAATGACTTTTCGTAATTTGCTTATACTGTATATACAACGCTTCTAGACCGTGAAGCTATTTCGCTCTTCATCAGAGTAAAGTTATTATTAATAGAACAAAATGTGGTCGGTTTCGATGCTGGTCTTTCTAATAATTGTTTCACAAACAGCGCAAGAGGTGTTAAAATACATATATACCAACATTCATTAATTATTATTATTCACTAATATTTTTCTTAATTGTTTAGAAATACCACCACTATCCCTTGAATATCAAATGCACTCTGAACGAGTTGTATGCTGTCGCTTCATGCATAGTACGAAATCAGACTATGGATGTGGATATATTCTTAAAACGTAAAATCGTGGAACTCGCAGTTGATCTGCAGGTCTCCCAAATTTTGGCTAATCGAAGGAAAACAAAGTTATTTGCGAGTACTTACAACTTTTGTTTATCTGCCACTGATTGGTCGAGTCATTTTTTTAGCCTCTACTTGAATGATGTCCTACAACAATTCATGAAGAATGAGTCACTGACGTGCCCGATACAACCAAGGAATTTTTCAGTCATGGGTATTACGGTGAACCCAAAGTTTGTGCCGTTTAAATTATTTTACAGGCCCCGAACTTTTTTCCTAGCAAACTTAACGTTTAAGGAGCGCCAGACGAAAAATAGTATTTTAGTGGGTCACGCAATTATGAATTCAACTATAGCCAAATTGAAGTAATGATGCCATTGTAATGAAATACAAATGCCCAATGTTTATTTGAGAAATAAAGATAGATATTAAACTGAAGTACGGTGTTAATGTGATGGACACAGGAGAATCCAGATTGAAAACTAGCCTGCTCTTCATCAACTGGGCTTTCTAAGTGAGCCTTTAGTCTTTCCAGGATGATTTAACTTAAAATATTATCCTGGCAATGCCAGGAAGCACACAAATGCCTTCGAAATTGTTACAGTCTGAAGGGCTATCCTTCATGGAAAGTTTGATGATCACCGCTCAGTGACAAAGGTTTCAGTATTCTACGCTTTATCAACAAGTAGATGCAGCGACTCGGCAGTTAGGCTTCGACAGAGACACCGTCGAATCCAGTGCAATGTTCTAGAACATGGTGCGTCGGAAAAATTTCTTTTCGCTGCCTTGCTTTTGTGTCGGAAAAACGCAAGTGTTATGTCATACGCTGCGCGGCTCTTTCCGTGTCTTTTCGACGCAACAACTTTACAGCCAAGGCGCTGCTCTTCGAAGCGCCACAAGCTCGCCAACACATTGAAGCTATTGGCATGCACTCATAGAGAATACCTATGGAGGAACAATCCGCATATACTCAACACTAAACTATTTGGAGCAATTCCAGTAGTAAAAAGTAAACAGAGAGATACACGCCCTCCACTGCGCAACACCCGTGCAGTCTATATAAAAGCACAGGAAGCACGTAAGATGTCATCCCCTCTCCTACTTTTCCAATTGGAACAATAACATTCCAGTCTGTCTCTCTGCCGCGGAAAGCGATGTCAAATTTCCATCCCCCTTCCTACTTCCTCACTTGTGCCGAATTGCTTCGTTTCTCTCGCTCTTTTTCATTTCCTCATATACTCTCTCTTCAAAGCATGCACTACACTTGCGGCTTTTTGTCGGAAAAGTTGACACGTCTTTTAGCTGCTTTGCTTTTGCGGTACAAAAACGCAAGTGTAAGTACACTTTGTCAGCATTTGGACATTTGTGATCCGGCCAGCTTGGGAACTGAACCCACAATTATACAACATGACGCGTCGGGAAAATTTCTTATCGCGTTCTTAAAGACGCGAAAACAGCCGCGCTGCTTACGACATTACACTTGCGTTTTTCCGACGCAAAAGCAAGGCAGCGAAAAGACACGTCAACTTTGCGTCGATAAAATGCGAGTGTAATGTACAATAGCACACAATTTCGCCGCCGCCGCTACCACAGCGCAATATCCAGTTGTAGCCTCACTTCGTTGGTAAAGAGTAGGAGAAGACTTCGGCTGTGACAGAGTAAGATTCTTGCTGATGAAGAAGTTGTTAAGCTCTTCAAGATATTCATTTATCTGCTCGCACATTGGAAGATAAAACTGCTCCTTGGGGGACACTCTGTTTAATTTTCCTTAGATTAAAATAGAATTCCCATTTCTAAACTCCGTGTAGGACTGTCTTTCGGCAATGTAATTTGCGAAAGATTTACCACAGATGTCAGACAGGAGAAACGAGTGTCAAAAGCCTTTGACAGGTCTAAAGCCACTAGAATGGTTCATTGACATGGACGTGCTAGGTTGAGGCCATTGTGTATTCTTGATGTGATGGCATCCAAAGCCGTAGTTGTGCTGTGCATTAGCCGGCCATACACACACGCTCTATCATCTGCAAACGTACGGCACCTGGATCGCCCAATTTTTTTCCGAATGATTCGCCGCGTTTGCGATCCCCTGGAAAATCGCGGCACCTGGATCGCCCAATTTTTTTCCGAATGATTAGCCGCGTTTGCAATCCCCTGGAAAATCGCGGCACCTGGATCGCCCAATTTTTTTCCGAATGATTAGCCGCGTTTGCAATCCCCTGGAAAATCGCGGCACCTGGTACGCCCAATTTTTTTCCGAATGATTCGCGGCGTTTACAATCCCCTGGAAAATCGTGGCACCTGGATCACCCAATGATAAAAATTCGGTCGTGGCGAATCATCTGCAAAATCACAACACACCCAACTAGACACCGTTTCCATACAAATTGTTGTTGCTCTATCAACTGAAAACCGAAAACGCCACGAACCATCTGGTCGCACAAAGTTACTTAAATTTCACTACTCGTCCAAACGCGGCGAATCATTGGGCGATCCAGGTGCCGCGATTTTCCAGGGGATTGTAAACGCCGCGAATCATTCGGAAAAAAATTGAGCGATCCAGGTGCCGCGATTTTCCAGGGGATTGCAAACGCGGCGAATCATTCGGAAAAAAATTGGGCGATCCAGGTGCCGCGATTTTCCAGGGGATTGCAAACGCGGCGAATCATTCGGAAAAAAATTGGGCGATCAAGGTGCCGCGATTTTCCAGGGGATTGCAAACGCGGCTAATCATTCGGAAAAAAATTGGGATCCTTCCTTTCTTCCAAAACTCGGGGATTATAGACGATGAGATGGAGAGGTTAATCGTGGTCGTTAAATAGTCAATTGCTGGCGTATCAAAGTGTTTAAGCATGACCATCGAGATAGCATCTGGTCCAAGGCCTTTGGAACTCTCTGCCCTTTTAACAGCTGTGGCAACTTCTTCACGTAAAAATTGAAGTGCATGGTCAACTGAAAGGTTGCGAATGCTCCCGGTGATGATGCACTTAAGCCTTTCAGGTGGCGGATGTACGATAAACTGTTTATTGAAGCTGTTTGCGCGTTTTTTTAGGATCATTGACCGTGGTGTTGCCGAACTGGATTGCAACATGCCCTTTATGCTTAGTTGGGTTTGTAAAGGCTCTAACCTTCGAGCAGAGCTTATTAACGCCAGTTGTTAGATTGGAATTTTCAAGGTGAGATGTCCATTTCCTTCTCCTGTGAACTACTACTTGGTTATAAAAATCAAGGTTTAATTCCTTGATGCGAGGATCATTCGGGTTTGTGCTGCGTATTTGGTCTCGTTCGTCTGCCAATCTGGATGCTGAAGTAGGAAAATTGGGTATGCGACCAGCTGGAATAAACATTGTAGCCGTTTCCTTGAGTATGCGTCTTACATTCCGTTCGGCCATGCGCACGTCAGCAGAAGTTGGTAAGTTAGCAAAAGCTGCATTGGTGAAGGTTTTGAAGCCATCCCAGTCAGCTTTGTTGTGATTAATAAACGTGCGGTGATCAGGATACTGAAAGTTGGATGGTTTATTCAGCTTTATGAGGATTGGCAGATGATCCGAGGACAGCGTCAGGAGTGGTTCCCATTGTACATCGTTGATGAGTCCGGCGCTGGCAATCCAGATATCGGGCGAGCTGGAACAAGTTCCAACAATACGAGTGGGCTGGGCGTGTCGTTATTGAGTGGACAAAAGTCTGATTGATCAAGCTTTTCGTCGCTCTCGGTGGCCGTGATCGTTCGGTCACCGCTCTACGATACTAATCTTGGAGCTTGGAGATCAAATCTCGGCGTGATCAGAAACTGGCTGTGAGTACTAATAGAACTCTCACAGTGCTCCGAGCTTGCCAGTATAAAGACGGCGCGGATAGGAGGTGCATGCTGGAAACTGCACTTCCGAAAAGTAGATATGCTATTGAAACGCCAACAAGGCATAGAAATGCTAGAGATGTTGACGTTGGGTCAAAGCAATTAGAGAGAGAGAGAGAGATCAAATTTTTCAGCTAAAGTAACCCCTCTGGCATCGTTTTCTAGGTTAGAGCGTCACAATTCGTGATGAGCATTGAAATCACCAAGTAGGAGACGATATTGGTCAGTGAGGAGTGGGCTGATATTAATATTGAATCCCGAGGAACAACTGGATACAGGTGGTATGTATGTATTAGTATGTTGTAGATTTCAATATCAGTATTGCACGACTGAATGATATTATGGTCTGTATAAAGTTGTCGTTAGTGTAGTGTATGCCATTTGCTTCAATGCGAAATTTTTCCGACGTGCCATGTTCTACAACTTTCCAGTCAACGCGCTGCTATTGGAAGCACCGCCAGCTCGCCAACACAGCAGCGCGTTGACTGAAAAGTTGTAGAACATGGCACGTCGGAAAAATTTCGCATTTTTCCGATGCTAAAGCGAAGCTGCGAAAAGAGGCGTCAACTTTGCATCGAAAAAAAACGCTAATGTAATTTAAACTTAACGTTACTCATACTAAAGATTAGATTATGTGGAGAGCGGTTGTCCCGAAGGGCCACCAAGCACCGCGACCCAAAGGTCTATTGTGTAAACTCATACTAAAACCGAATCGATTAGCCGCCTAACTTTCAATTTAAAAGATTACACTTGTTTTCGTGACTGTCTAATTCCCTACGCAATTGCCTTCTAAATTCGCGCGAAATTCCTTAGTCTTAGTACTACCGCGCTTGCATCAAATATTCAAATTTATACAAAACGGCCTGGGCCAACTAAGTCAGTTACCATATTTCATGGTATGTCAACGTATTTCGCTCCAACCACCATCAACTATCTGGATCATCATGACCATAAGCATGCGAATATGAAAAAATAGTATAATCAACTCACTTAGCCATCATATTTTCTAGGATAATATCGTAAAAGTCGCCCTTTTCTCGCAGCCCGTACGCCAAAGTGCACATCCCGGCCAGCAACACATTCACTTTCAAAAGATTTTCCAGGACAGAAAGTGGAAATACGAATTAACATGAATTAACATTTCCATGGAAATATGACGGTTGCAGACACTCTACGTAGGGGTGATTCGAGAATTTGCGGTGGAGGAGTTGGGAGTTGGAGAGAGGGGGGCAAAGCGGTCGAATGAAAAACACACTGGGCTTAACCCTATCATAAAAAATCGGTTTCGGTTGTGGTGGGAAAATTTGCGGGTCGTATAATATTTTAATGTGCATGCAATTCGCGCTCTATCGACCCGTTTAGTCTAGGTCCTTGGTGTGCTTTGCTTTTTGTCCATTCCCGTTTCATTCATTCACTCAAAGAAAAAAAAAACACATTTTTTTTTTCGTTCTGTATCCTGATCAGAGTACTTCAAGTGGACCTCGTTCGGTTCGTTTCATTGTAAACTCGTCAAGACGAAATTGAATTATTTGCAAAGAAATGGCGTCTAATAGCGTGTCTGGCGCCCATAACGTTCAATTAGGAAACATTTGGAAAGACGAAGAACCCCCAAAAGTATGCTATGGACTGAAGATCGGAAGTTGTGCAGAAGTTTTCAACCGAAACTCCAGAGACGTGCTAATAAATCATTTGAAATTAGTCTTAAATATTTTGCCTATTAAATTGCTTATTTGCTTGATGAAGCAGAACACGAAAGTTGCAGCACACATTGGACGCCATTTCGATTGATTTGGAAAATACTGAATGTGTTATTAAGGACTTCTTCAATTTGTGTGGAAGGTGGAATGGAATACAGTTTACGCTCTCATGACCGGACACCATCGGGACCAACAGTGGCGTGGATAAGGGGTGATCAAGGGGATAAATCCCTCCCCCCTCCTCATGAGTTCTTGTACAATCGCAAATATGTTACATATGTATAATCCTAAATACTGATTTTAGCCTTAAAATTAAAGCTCGAAAACTTAACTAGAAGTAGAGTCATCAGTCCGGTACACGAGAGCAACTTCATTTCATCGTCATCATCATCGTGGCGCGACAGCCCGCCGTCGGGCCTTGGTCGCCTGGATCGTTGTCCTCCAATTATCTCGGTCACGTGACTGTGTCCTCCAATCTTGGAGGCCCTGTAGCTGCTCGGCTTATACATATACTGAGTTCTCCCAACGTGACCTCGGTCGTCTAGGCAGTCTCGCTCCGTCAACTCGTTTTGCATTCATCACTGTCTTTGGCATGCGATAATCGTCCATTCGTTGGACATACCCTGCCCATTGAAGTCTTTGTAGTTTGACGATTTTCGAAACTTTCAGCTCATCGTACAGTTCATACAACTCACGGTTGTACCAGATGCGCCATCCATCCCGATCGCAAACAGCCCCGTAAATTCGAGCAGAACCTTACGTTCAAATGTGTCTAGCATGTTTCCGAAGGCTTGAGTTAGGGTCCATGCTTTGCAGCCATAGCATAGCACTGGTCGTATAATGGTTTTGGACACGCGGAGCTTCGTGTTTCTTTGCACATGATTCGATTTCATTATGGGGAGAACCGTGAAAAAAGTCATTAGCTAACTGTAGTCGTCACTTGATTACGTCAGTTTCAGTCTCTTGACAAGTTGCAACCCTGGTATATGAAGTTGTTCACGAACTCGATGTTGAGGTCCCCCACATTGATGCTCGGTTGTGCAGGTGTCCTTGTCGTCGATTGCATCATTATTTCAGTTTTATCCTCGTTGATACGTAGTCCAACTTCTTTTGCAGCGGTATCGAGCGTATGCAGAAGTTCTTCTGCGTCGGCCAATCTTCGGGACATGATACTCGTATTGATGTCGTCGGCATACGCTGCTAATTGTGTCGACTTGATAAGTAGCTTCTTGCTGTTGTCCATATTCATAGCCCGAATAGCGTATTCCAGTGCTAGGTTGAAGAGCGTGGGTCCATTGCCCTGTTTCAGACCAGTGCGTGTTTCAAATAGATCAGTAAGTCTATACTGGATCCTGACTTGCGAGACGGAGCTGGTCATAGTCATCTTTGTCAGTCGTACTAATTTGGCCGGTATATCAAATTGCAGCATGATGTTGTACAGTACTCCACGATCGATACTGTCGTATGCCTGCATGAAGTCGACAAAGATTTGGAATACGTTTACGTTGTATCCCCAGCACTTCTGGAATATCAGTTTGACTGATGATTATTTGACTTTATTTCATAACATTTCATTTGTGGCGTTGTTTCTTTTTTGCAGCCATTTATCCATGATGAAATCAACCAGATTATAACCTACATCACTGGCTACGTTCCCACGAGCGGATCAGGATTCGACATTTCTCAATTTCTCCTCCATATGCTTCCTGATGAATTAGTTGATGGTACTAATCGAGGATTTCATCAGCTACTCTTATCGATGAGTGCTTCGAAACTAAAGTAACTCATTGGTATATGGCTTGATATTTTCTTACAGTAGAGGGTTGATTTTCACTCAAGAGATGAATAGTTCAAATACAGCGCCAAGCGGATATTGAAAAAAAATGTTGCGCCGATGACATGTCCCCTCCCTCCGCAAAAATAAATCTACGCCACTGGGGATTAATAATTTTTTATGGGGAGTGTCCGCTTCAGATAGGTTAGGATAGATGGGCTGCCTCGAAGAGCAAGGTGCACATAGATCACCACTGGGACCGTTGTGATAGCTCCTAAATACAACATACCTGAGGCTATCTCAATCGTTAAACCAGTCAGAGCTGGCAATGAAGTGATGAAGACGACCCAAACTAACTATCTTTAGATCCAGATCGACAAAAAAGTAGGACCCAAGGATGATGATGGTAGCTTTCCTTCTACTCCTCGTCCCCGCAGCTACAGTAATCATTGTGCGGAAGTGGAGAGAATGTCCCCTTAAGAGAACGCCAACATGTTTCAAGGCAACCTTAAATTTTTTTTTTTAATTAAATAACCAAAAGTGGACCGGTAACGTAATTTAAAATTTTTAATCACACGCTGATCCCAAATTGGCACTTACTGGTTGTATTAGGTGCAAAAACGCTACCAAAAACCCAACAAACCGCCGGGTAAACCGAATTCATATCGTCCAATTTGCCTGCTAGACACTGCGTGTGTGCTGGAACGAATAATTTTTAGCAGATAGATTGCTGTCGTAGACGAAAAGGGAGGCCTGTCGAACCGTCAGTTTGGTTTTCGAAGAGCGCCTTCCACGGCCGGTGCGATCATGACAGTGACAGACCTAGGGAAAGAGGTATTGCGGGAACGAAAATGTTGCGCGGTTGTGACGCTGGGCGTCAAGACAAACTGGAAATGCAATAATTTGTCTTTGCATAAAATAGGGGTGCCTGACTAATTGACGTGACTAATATCTATCTTTCGTATAGAATTCTGCAGTACGAAACCAGTAAGGGATCAAGAGAGTACAATGTAACAGGAGGCTGGATCCGTACTCGGCCCTTTGCTGTGAAACATGATGTTTAACGACGTATTGGACTTTGAAATGTAGTTGTAGTCCATACTGGATTTGCCAGTGCCTAGAGAAGTAACGATAGTCGGTTTCGCAAATGACATATCTGTGGTCGTATCGGCCAATGATCCGGCATGCACTGAATTATACGCCACCAAGGCAATCGCAAGTATCAAATTATGACTGGAAAAAGTAGGACTAGGGCTAGCTGAGCAAAAAACGGAAGCCGTTCTCATCAGTAATCGCAGGAACACTCTGAGGATCAGAGCCGGAAGTATAATCATCATTTTAAAACCAGCAGTTAGGTACCTGGGAGGGAGGGGGGATGATTGACGAAATGCTGACATTTGGAGAGCATTTCCAGAATGTATGTGAGAAGGCGGCAAGTGCTACTGTGGATTTGGCAAGGATCCGAAATGTGGGAGGACCACGACCGAGTGGGCGACTATTGTCCAGAGTTTTCACCTTTTCGCTTCACCAGTTTCGATTGACGCGCTCCGCCATGCTTGTAACAGTCGAAGAATTAATTCTGTTTACCGCAGGATTGCGTTGAGAGGGTCGTATGTCGTGTATACTGAACAATATCTGATGAGGCTGCTTATGTTGTTGCGGGTATGATCCCCATTGATATTCTAGCAGACGAAATGGAGCGATTGTGATTCGTCCTGTCCAGGGAGAGGTAAATCACTAACTAATCCAGTTTCTAACAAAACATGATGGATTTAGGAGGTACTTTCACAGATTCAATCTGGACGATTCGTCCTGCCCGAGGTGCCCAGGATTAGCGGAGGCGGAGGACCTGGAATATGTATTGTTTCAATAACCAAGGTTTAGAGGAGAATGCGAAGCATTAGAGGTAGTACTTGACAGTGACCTCAATCACAGGCCACTGTAGAGCACATAAGTTCTGAACTTATCTAACTTAGGATGACGCAACTCGCATAATATGCTTAAACAAAATGGGCCTGTCCACTGAGACGGAATGCCGACTTTGCCTGGAGGATATTGAGTCCACCAAACACCTTCTCTTTGAATGCCCGTTGCTCGCGCCAGGTTCATGTTTCTTGGAGATTAGATCGTGAGCTCCAGTGTCATTAAGAGTACTGCTACAAAGGACCTACTGGCCTTTATCAGGTTGGTTGAGGGTCTTTTCGATTCGCTAAGGCTATGGCACAATAGATCTTATGGTCGCAGTGCCTACCAGCTGAGTACCTTAGCCTGCCTTTATTTGATAAATAAATAAATATATGCCACATCCATAGGGAACTGAGGAAAGGGGAGCAGATACGAAAAAGGACAAGTAATTGTTTTATTAAAAAGTCCTTATAGACCGCAAAAAATTCGATAAAAAATAGAATGCACAAAACAAGTAAACTATTTTGTAAATATCTTATTTTTTATTAAATTATCGAATGCATTTCGGTTACAATACCATGGTGTAACCATCATCAGCGAACGCTTGATGAGCACTGGCTTGTCAAATATATGTACATGTGAGAGTCAAATAAGTCAAACATATATCAAGAGTTAAAGCTACTATGTATATGGTGTTGTCAGACGAAAGGATTGAACGATATAACAAATTAAAACTTAAAACAAATTAACAAATTAAAAATTAATAAATAAACAAGCAAATAAATAAATTCATAAATTAAACAAATCAACAAAAATTACAAATTGATAAAGCAACAAATTAATAAATTAACAAATTTACAAAATTAGCAAAATAAATTAACAGATTAAAATTGAAACAAATAATTTATATTTTCATAATTACTTCCTTTTCACTAAGTCAAAAAGAGGCGACTCTATTGCACCATTGCATAAATTCATTAAATTGTCATTGATCGAAATATATAAAGATTCATATGCGTCCAATTTTTGTGGGTTGTTAACATTTTTTATAATTTTTAAATTCTCTTCGATGGAATTGATCTTGTGTAGCTCCGTGTTGTCCAAATCATATACGTGTGCTGCTATGCCTGAGTGCAGCTCTTTGTTGCGGATACTTCGTAAATGTTCGGTGTAGCGAAAATGTACTGCTCGTTTCGTCTGACCGATGTATTTTTTGTCACAAGAAGAGCATGCTCTTCTTGTGACAAAAAATACATCGGTACGCTACACCGAACATTTACGAAGTATCCGCAACAAAGAGCTGCACTCAGGCATAGCAGCACACGTATATGATTTATACAACACGGAGCTACACAAGATCAATTCCATCGAAGAGAATTTAAAAATTATAAAAAATGTTAACAACCCACAAAAATTGGACGCATATGAATCTTTATTTATTTCGATCAATGACAATTTAATGAATTTATGCAATGGTGCAATAGAGTCGCCTCTTTTTGACTTAGTGAAAAGGAAGTAATTATGAAAATATAAATTATTTGTTTCAATTTTAATCTGTTAATTTATTTTGCTAATTTTGTAAATTTGTTAATTTATTAATTTGTTGCTTTATCAATTTGTAATTTTTGTTGATTTGTTTAATTTATGAATTTATTTATTTGCTTGTTTATTTATTAATTTATTAATTTGTTAATTTGTTTTAAGTTTTAATTTGTTATATCGTTCAATCCTTTCGTCTGACAACACCATATACATAGTAGCTTTAACTCTTGATATATGTTTGACTTATTTGACTCTCACATGTACATATATTTGACAAGCCAGTGCTCATCAAGCGTTCGCTGATGATGGTTACACCATGGTATTGTAACCGAAATGCATTCGATAATTTAATAAAAAATAAGATATTTACAAAATTGTTTACTTGTTTTGTGCATTCTATTTTTTATCGAATTTTTTGCGGTCTATAAGGACTTTTTAATAAAACAATTACTTGAATACCAGACCACAAAAATCGTTCGCGAGTTTAGTGATTAAAAACTAACAAATTTTCTCACGAAAAAGGCCTCAGTGCATTAACGAGTTGAAGGTTTGACCGGGCAAGTAGTCGCGCACTGACGACGAAAGTCACATCTCGCTGCCGTAGAATTGTGACTAGTTGCGGGCAGGGTCTCCTGAGCAATGATGTTTCCCCTCTCTATAATAAAAAAGAGAGGACAACTGTTGGAAAATTGCAGATGTTTTTAGATGCGAACCAGCGTTATCAACAAATATCAACGCTTGTTTATTACGCCGTGTCATTTGGTTATTGAATATGTTTCGTTCATAATCTCTAAAGTCATGAAAATATGATTTAAATCAATTCCGAAACCGTCGAGTTGTCCGGCTGTTAGAGGTTTAGCCTGAAAAAGCATATCCGTATCCGGGTGTGGGAGCGTTCGATTAAGGATGCCTAGTATGTTTGAAAACAAGCAAAAAATATTCGGAACCTTAAAATTTGTTTGTAGTCCGGATGGCGCAATGGTTAGCACGTTCGCCTTCTATGCACTGGGCCCCCGTAACCGAGGGCTTTGTCCAATTTTTTTTCTTTTTTAAAAGGACAGCTCCTATAAGCGGACTAAGATTATAGAAGCTGTCCGGTTATGTAAGATGTTCGTACAGGGAGTGTACCCTGTACTCGTATTTGTTTAATTGACTTTTTTTTCGGTGGTGGTCTTTCGACTTCTTTACAATCAATCATCGGATAATAAGTACTGCAGCTGAACAGGTATACTAGTATGTACTTCACTGCAAATACATAAACACATAATACCTATTGAACTGTAGCAAATATTTGCTGAAAATGGAACTCCTTCCATGCAATCGTCTATATTCGTCTTATCCTTCAATTTCCGCTAAACTTACGTAAAGTGTTTCTGATGCGTCTGGCACTCGGTAGTCGTACGTACGTGAAGGCTTCGACTGCTCCCCTTTTTTCCGGTTTCAACAGAAGAAAAACTGGGTGTCTCTTGTACATAGAGATAAGTACTGCACTCGTTGAAAATTGATGATATTGACACAAGCTGGGATACATGTACTCGTATTAGACGCCTGAAGCGGAAAGGCAAATATGAACCAGGATGCATGTTGATACCCGACGAGGATAGTTGCTTTGAGGAAAGCAACAATAACACACTTCAACCTTGCGGCGAAATAAAAGTGGATGACTGAATGTATGGATTTAGTGGCACACAACCCGAATACCAAAATGATATCGCGTTCACATCAGATTAAAAAATGTGACTCACTCGCAACCTTCATCAATTTTTATGATTGGTGATATTTGGAAATTAATTATGAAAATGGCGTGTAAAATCTTTTAAATTGAAAGTTAGGCACCCAATCGATTCAGTTTCAGTATGATTAGCGTTAGGTGAGTCCGAGGGCGATTACGCTTTCACCTCTCAATATCTCTCTCCACTTCTTTGCAGTTCGCATCTCAGAGTATTGTGTTGTGGGGCTTGAACAAGGGGCTTTTTTAGAACCTCGGATTGATCGTTAATCATACGTACAATCCTTAAGCATGGTGGACAACAGGATTTAAGTTCCCAGGGCCCTATATGATAAGACACTACACCACGTGAAGGGAACGAGTAAATGAGCAAATATGAACACTAGGTCCCTCACGTGTCCTACTTTTTTTATTATAGAGGGGTTAATTCTCATTGTTCAGAAGACACTGCCGGCAACTGGTGGCAATTATACGGCAACGACGTGGGACTTTCACCGTCAGTGTGCGACTACTTACCCAGTAAAGCCTTCAACCCTCCTTCTCCATACCATTTTCCCAGCGGAACTACCTCTCGGTGTTACGTCGCAGGCTTGATTTTGGCTAATTAGCCGTTAATCAGTTGTTATTATTTGCTCCTCTTTCCTCAGTTTACTATGGATGTGGAATATTGTGCGAGTTACGGCCGCCCAATTGGATTCAGATTTTACCATGTGCTCTACTATGTTATGTGGATTATGGCCACTGCCAAGTTCGACCTTCATGGGCCAGGTGGTCACCAGGTGGTGTTTTAGGAACGGAGCCGCAATTTTGCGGAAACTGAGCGTAAAGGTTCGGAGGGGTCTATTTTTTTCCCAATTTTTGCGTCGACACGCACAAACCCCGACCGATGTTGTTGGCGGGTCACGAACAACTCCCCATTTAACGGCTGTCAACGTACGTCACCAGTCACTCATCCAACAGTTGCCATCGAATGACGGGTGTGCGCGAATTTTTTTTAAAAACAAAGGTGGTCGTTTACAACCTACACTGCTTCACGCTTTCCTGTATACCTTGGACGGTGAAAGAGTACATGTTCTGAAACTTCCGCTATTTCTGGGCACCTCGTGGACACACGGGCGAATCGTTCGGGTTGAATCTGTGTAGGTACTTTCTATATCCACCACGTCCAGTAAGAAACTGGGATAGGTTGTGTTTGAAATCCCCACGTTTGCTTTTGAGCAACCTCGCTTTGCCCACTAGATGTTCATTTTTTTCCAGGGTCGCCAGCCTCTTTGTTTTTTTATTGTCCGAGTAGGGCCGTGGTTGTATCGCAACCGGTAAATGGAGTAAGACGAAGGAGGGAGGAAAGGACAGCTCTCCACGTATGAGCGATATCAATGATAACTGCTGACAACCTGTCCTAACACTTTTCTGGAAAAAGACATTTATTCGACGCCAATCCATTCAGGAGAACCACTAAGTCGACATCATCTCCAATTACTCTCTCTCAATCTCCACGTTTTCAAATGAAGAGCTCTTATCGATTGATGTTCTTGCGATGGTAGATTCCGCATCCTTTTCGGCTTGTCTTGTTTTTATGCCCTCTTTTTCCAGACCGGAACGGTGGAAGCTGATCAGGCGCCGTTTGTTACTTTCATTTGTCAAAAACTTCTCCTGGAGCACCACTATTAACTCTCCAAAAATAATGTCGCTGCAGGATGAGGCAACACAACGACGTAGACCCCATTTTGGTGCTCAATTCCGTTTCATTCACATTCACGTAGCGCTGACGTCAATCCCATAGAAAATTTATGGGGAATACTAAAGGCCAAAGGAAGAGAGTTTTCAACGGTTTCGGAGCTTAAAAATGAAATTCACTGCTGTTGGATTGAAATTGAACAAACACGGACGGTTGTTTCAAGTGACCATGAATAAAGAAGGTCAAATAAAACATTAGTTTCTTATTTTTTGTCAATTCTCTTGATTAACTGTAATGAAAACTTATTTTTTATTGGTGCGTCCAAACGCAAATTTATCCTCACTAAAAAAATGATTGAATTACATCAATTTAATTAAATTAAGAAGAATTAAATTGTTAAAACGTTAACTACTTTGTTTTAGAATTAAACTACAATGAATAAAAAATAATACGTTTTCAGATTTTTTAAATATTAAAACAAACGGATCGGATCACGGATCATCGCCAAAAACGTGATTCGGATTGGATCGCATCATCGTGATCCTACGATCTGAATCACAGGATCGGATCCTTTTTGGGATAATTTTTTTGCTGTAAAATATAAAGTAAAATTGATACAAAATGAAGTAAAATTGAATTAAAATGAAATGATGCAAAACACGCGGAGAAAATATAATTAGGTTATGATCGCAAGTAGGGATCGGTACAGGCCTGCTCGATTATTCAAAATAATCAATTATAATCGATTATTGAAAATAATCAATTAATTTCGATTAATCGATTATTATTTTTTATTTAAAATCTCGAGAAGAAAAACTATTTTATGCCAGCAGTTCCAGAAATCGAGAAATTTTTCATGCAAAGGTTAATTTCAGCATTTTGTGTTTTGTTGCAGTTCCAGAAATTATTGCACGAAACCGGAAAGTAGAAAGCTCCGCATGCAATTCGAGGGATTTGTAGTGTACGATGCCAATACTGCCGTGTTAACTTGAAACGACTTATCTACACTTTTGGCCGTTTTTGAATTAAGGTCACTTTTAACATCCTTACAACAATTTCCGTCTAATCATTGAAAGATAGAAAACATTAATGCAATTTTTAGAGGCTAAAACCGCCTAAGAATTATGACGTATCTGCTGAAAGTGGGGCCAATTTTAACCAAAAATAACGTATGTACAGATTTTTAAGATGAAATAACTTATCTACATTAATTTTCGTAGATACGGCATTCAGTGTTAACATTACTATACACATTTTGGTAGATACGGCATTTATTGTTAACATTACTGGACAGGATACATTAAATCAAAAACCGTATGAATTATTTTCGTTTTCTGTAAACAATTCTAAAGGTTAACCGTTACATAACAGTATTCTAAAGGTTTTCATGTTCGATGCAAAATGGAATAAATATATTAGTTTGGAGACAACTGCGGTAATAAAGGGGCGTGTTGTGCGGTAGTTCACTGATTTTGACAAGGTTTGGCTTCATTATGGATTCGCCAAGTGGAGGGAAAAAGATGGTCAACATGGCTCGAGATATAGAGCTAAATAAACGTTTAGCGAAATTAAAAAAAGTGGACAACGGAAAAATAATGCTGACCAAGACTATTTGCCAGATGCAGATGAATCGAGGTCTGAAGACGAAGTGGCAAAGAAGACAGTAAAAATTAGGGCTGAAAGTGATACAAAGGAAAATGAATTGTGTTCTGCAAGTACATAAGTAAACCGCTTTTCAAAACATATGAAATGATTAAAGAGGGAAATGTTAACTTGGGCACGAGGAGATACAACAGGATGATCAAATGTTAATCCCAATTCCACAACGCAAAATTACTGATAGTCAAGAACAGGAGGAACAGGGGGATTATATTCACTCCTATAATAATTGCATTAAATGAGCCATTCGTACCTATTGGTACAAAATCCAAAATCAAGCCAAATGCTATAATATGGCACGAAGCGATTTGTGGTCGACGAAAGGAAGATATTGTAGGCGCATTTTACGAATCCTTAAATAATAACTGTGATTTTAGAAAAGTCATCATTTGGGCAGACAATTGTTCGGCACAAACTGGATTATCAATTCTCTCGAAATATCAACGGAGACAATTCAAATTAAATACTTTGAACCAGAGCATACGTTTATGAGTGCGGACTCGTTTCATCATCAAGCTGAAGTTCAACAAGACTTTAAAAACTGTCTTCAAAAGGCTAACTCTTCTAGAATGATTGTTAGAGATGTCTTGTGCAGACTTCTTTGAATGGAAGAATTTTTCTAATCAAAAGAAATTGAAAAATACCAATCCTAAACCATACCTGAATGCAATGGTGCACGTTGAATTCTCCGAAGAGGAATAAACAGACTTTCTTACAAAAATTCTATTACGAAAACGGCACAGGATTTTGTAAAAACTACGTTTAAAAAAAATATTGGTCTGTAAAATACAAAACGTTAAAATGGAAAGGAAAAATACCATTATAAAAAACCGTCAACATATTCTTCCCGAAATAGGACTCAATTCTATTATGATTTGCCAACAGACGGTGAAAAGTGATTCGGTGATTCGGATGCAGACTGAAAAATTATGAACCTTTTTTTTATAGGACAGTTTGGTTTGGATACGCACTGAAACCACATTTAAACAAATTATGAAGTTATATATAGCTATAACGTACATACTATTTTTTTTTTTGTGTAATGATACATTTTTCTTAATTTTATGACTGAATAATTATTATACCCTTCACGGATGTGATAGGGTATATTAACTTTGTCTTGAAGTTTGCAACGCACAGAAGGAAGCATCTCAGACCATATAAACTATATACATATATTCTTGATCAGTATGATGAGACGAGTCGATTAAGCTTTGTCCATCTGTCCGTCTGTCTGTCTGTCCGTCTGGTTCTATGCAAACTAGTCCCTCAGTTTTTAAGCTATCGAGAATCGAGCTGAAATTTTGACAAAGCCTTCTTTCTATCGCACGCTGTAAATATGTCGGAACCAACGGAATCAGACTACTACGTCATATAGCTGTCAACGACTGGTCCAAAAATTCGACTTTGTGAGAAAAACTTTTTTATTTCTCAAGGTATCCTTTTCAAATTTCACACTTATCAGTAGTATCTTTAGTCAAATCACATTTCCGAATTTCGTTGAAATTGGACTATTCTATCATATACCTGTCATAGGAACGACCGTTCCAAAACCAAGTTTTTGCTAGAAAAACTTTTTTATTTCTAAAGATATCTTTACGAAATTTCATATTATTCAATCATATTGACTACGTTCCTAGATTTGGTTGAAATCAGCTCACTATTTCTTATACCTCTCGTAGGAACAGTGAAATCGGAACAAGTTTCACTGCTAATTTGAAAGTGCCAATTGCACCATAGCGAAGCGTGAAGGGTATCATGTTTAAAATCTCTTTTTAAATTGTTCTGTGAGTTGTGCTACTATTACATGGAATTTCAGTTGTATGGGACCTAACTAATAAAAAATGCCGTAACTACAAGGAATACATTTGAACAAATTGACGTATCTACAAAACCTCATTGTATGTAAAACATACAAACCTGTTTTATTACGAGTACTGCAAAGACGTGAGCTATATTACATATTTCATCTTCGAAAAATTGAAGAATTTCGATTAAAAATAAAGAAAATCCAGGCCCAAACACAAAAACCCATTTATGTATTTTATCTCAAAACTATACTTTATGTACAATAGATACATCGTTTCAAGTTAACACGGCAGAATAGGAGATGAGTTGTCTTACACCAAGCCAATGCCCTTCCCCAACCAATCTTGTTAAATAAGTAACCAATTAGTGGGGTAAACAACTCGGTCGAACGTGCTGCTGATAATACACCTGTGCACAAAACACACCGTCACGATCTAGTGAAAGAGATAATGTTAACTTATCTCGAGGCTTTGGTTAAAAATTGGACGGTAGCGTCCGTTATTTATTTTATATTTTTAATTTGACCGAAGATTCCCCCCTGAACAAGGCGGGAGGGGAAATTTTTCGGTACCTGTTGCTCAAAAACGAGTACAGATATTAACGTTTATTTTTTTTTGTTCATAATGATGTCACGAATATTTCAAGTTCATTTGACAGAATTCGGTCGATGCATTTAGCTTCAGGCTTTTATTCCAGAAAGAACCTTTTTTCTTTCTTGTTTCGTTTTTTTCGACATGTTATCATTATTCGATTTTCATGAAATGAGCTTTGTAGTGTCCCATAACAACGGGGAACACGCTCGTATAAAGTAATTTGATTAATATTAAATAGGAAAGGAGCAACGTGTATCGAAAGGGCAAAAAACACTACTTTTGAGGACGAGCGTTTTTCTTTCAATACCGGTTTTCGCTTTTGGCGCACATCGAAACGCAGTACCTTCCGACGGACAAAATAAAATAGTATTTTTGGATCCATATTTGCGCCTTGTGAAAAAAAGGGTCACGGTTCAGGATACTCTTTTGTTTTTAAATTTTGGCAGTTTTAACTCCAGACTCGAAGTCAGCGATCCTCCTCCTCTTTTGTGTTAGCAATATCAACCTTTTGCATCCTTTTCATTTATTCCTTGCCTATATTTCAGCACATCGCAAGAACGACTTTTATCCTCACCAAAAGACTCAAAAAGGTATTAATACTACTCCAAAGCAGTCGCCTATTCACGCCGATTCCTATGTCACCAAACTTGCCTATGTTCCACTTCATTACAAGCAATGTCTTTTCTCCTCACCAAAAGACTCGAAATGTAATTTACACTATTCCGGAGCATTCGCCTTTTCGCACGATTCTTATGACATCTTGCCTATATTTCGCTCCACTGCACATAATGTCCTTTTCTTCCCACCAAAGGATCGGAGATGCAATTTACACTCCAGAAGAGTAATCGCCTCTTCACGACGATTCCTATAACACCGATCTTGCTTATATTCCGCTCTATTGCCAAGAATGCCATTTCCCTCCACCAATTGCAATTGCCATGAATGTCCTTTTTCCATACCGAAGGACTCGAAATGCAATTCACACTACACACCAGACTTGCTCCATTGCCAGCAATGTCTTTTCTCCTCATCAAAAGACTCGAAATGTAATTTACACTCCAGAGCATTCGCCTCTTCCCCACGATTCCAATGACACCCATCCTGCCTTCATTCCACTACATTGCCAAGAATGACCTTTTCCTCCTCAAAAGACTCTAACCGCCATCAACAGTAGTCTAATACATTCCCATCAAGACGTATATAGTACATATTCGCTTTACGTACATTCAAAAATCCTTCATTGCATAGGCCCAACCTGCGCGCCATACGTCATTTTCATGCAAAAGTTCTATATTTCAAAGCTAGTCAAATCGGAAAAGCAAACGTATTGTACATTGCCAAAAAAGATATATCAAACAAAAACTAGAGAGTCCGAATCGTATATACCCTAGACTTGTACAGACCTAGTGGTGATACCAAAAGTACCAATTGGCAACGACCATTTGCATTAAAAGTGAGTTTCCTATATGACCAGTTTATAGGGGAGGTTGGCATTCATTCAGGAGGATTTTGACCATTCTCAAAATCAATTAACTAACTAACCCATTCTACAAATATTTGTCGAATTTTTCAAGTCGCTAGCTTCACTCTATCTAAAGTTATTGCTTATTTGAAGGGGTAGATTTCTTTTGTCGAATATTGCACATTTTTAATAACAACCAAGTAGATCCCAGTACAAATATTTGACCAAAATTTCAAGCCATTAGCTTCATTTTATCGAAAGTTATCGCTTATCTGAAGTTTCATTTGTAAGGGAGGTAGGGGTTCCTTGGGTCAGATCTTACCCATCATTGCCTCCAACCCATTAGATCATGCTATGAACATTTAAGCAAAATTTCTCTAGCTTAATTCTATCGAAAGTTATCGCTTATTTGAAATTTCATTTGTAGGGGAAGTAGGGGTTTGTTTGGTCGGATTTTACGTATTTTCAATACCAGCCAACGGAATCCTACAACAAACATGTAACCAAACTTTCAAGTCGCTAGCTTTATTTTATCGTAACTTATCGCTTATTTTAAGTTCCATTTGTAGGGGAGGTAGGGGTTCCTTGGGTCGGATCTGGTCTATCTTTAAAACGAACGAACTCAATCTGACTTTAAACATTTTACCAAAATTTCAAGTTGCAGACTTCATTGTATCAAAAGCTATCGCTTATTGGAAGTTTCATTTGTAGGTGAGGTGGGGGTTCCTTGGGTCGGATCTTGCCCATTTTCAATGCAAACCAAGTAGGTCTTACTAGAAACATTCCACCAAAATTTCAATTTGCTAGTGTCATTCTATCGAAAGTTATCGTAATTAAACGAATATTTTATTTTTGGAAATTTGTAGCGGAGGTAGGCGTTGCTTTGATCTGATTATGTTCAACTTACTAAAACTCAAACAGCTTCTCACCTCAGGGTTACATGCCAAAAATCAGGTGTCTACGTCAATTAGTTCAAGAGTTATAGATAAAAAGCCTGAAAAGTAGTGTAGTACGGGCTCTTTGTAAGAAAATTACCGTTAGTTTTCAACTGATCGATTTTATTTTCCCGGGAGAGTATGAGATTACCCTCAAAAGTAATCTACCAAAGCCAGTGCTTTTCATGTTTATTTAGTCGGGAGTTATAGATACATTTATGTATTTTACACATGGAAGGGAGGTAGGCGTTCTCTTGGCCTGATCATACCCACTTTCAATACCAACCAACTAGATCACACTGCCAACATTTGACCAAAATTTCAAGGCTCTCGCTTCATTCTATCGGGCGGACAGACAGACAGACGGACAGACGGACATGGCTAAATCGAATCAGGAGGTGACCCTGATCATTTATATGTATATGTACATTGCCATACCTCCGGAGCCTCCTTTAAGGTGTTACATATTTTCGTCGTGACAATAAAAATACTAGAAGTCTAGGGTATAAAAATACATTTTCTACACCATTGGCTGCCGTGCTCAATCCATCCTCTCGCCAAAATACTCTACACCTTTATTCTGAAAAATACGATTAATCGTATTCGTATATGATCATAATAAATTATAATCGATTATTCGGGAAAATACGATTAATCGTATAGATACTTTTGATTAATCGATTAATCGTATTTTTTTTCAATTAATCGATTAGCAGAAATAATCGATTATCATCATCGTCATCGTGGCGCGACAGCCCGACGTCGGGGCTTGGCCGCCTGGATCATTGTCCTCAAATTATCTCGGTCACGTGACCGCGTCCTCCAATTTTGGGAGCCCAGCAGCTGCGTGGCGTCCACACCTACTGAGCTCTCCCAACGAGATCGCGGTCGTCCTCGCAGTCTCGCTCCGTCAACTCGTTCTGCATTCATTACTCTCTTAGGCATGCGATCATCGTCCATTCTTTGTACATGCCCTGCCCATTGAAGTCGTTGTAGTTTGACGATTTTCGAGACTTGCAGCTCATCGTACATTTCATACAACTCATGGTTGTGCCGGATGCGCCATCCATCTCGATCGCAAACAGCCCCGAAAATTCGCCGTAGAACCTTACGTTCAAAAGTGTCTAGCATGTTTTCGGAGGCTTGAGTTAGGGTCCATGCTTCGCAGCCATAGCATAGCACTGGTCGTATAATGGTTTTGTACACGCGGAGCTTCGTGTTTCTGTGCACATGCTTCGATTTCATTATGGGGAGAACCGAGAAAAAAGTCTTATCTGCTAACTGTATCCGTCGCTTGATTTCGTCAGTTTCGTTGGCGTGCCTTGACAAGTTTCAACCCAGGTAAATGAAGTTGTTCACGAACTCGATGTTGAGGTCCCCCACATTGATGCTCGGTTGTGCAGGTGTCCTTGTCACCGATTGCATCATTATTTTAGTTTTACCCTCGTTAATACGTAATCCAACTTCCTTTGCAGCGGTATCGAGCGTATGCAGAAGTTCTTCTGCGTCAGCCAATCTTCGGGACATGATGTTGATGTCGTCGGCTTACGCTGTAATTGTGTCGCATTGATGAGTAGCTTCTTGATGTTGTCCATATTCATGGCCCGAATAACGTATTCCAGTGCTAGGTTGAAGAGCGTCGGTGCCAGTCCATCGCCCTGTTTCAAACCAGTGCGTGTTTCAAATAGATCAGTAAGTCTATTCAGGATCCTGACTTGTGAGACGGAGTTGGTCATCGTCATCTTAGTCAGTCGCACTAAATTGGCCGGTTTACCAAATTGCAGCATGATGCTGTACAGTACTCCACGATCGATACTGTCGTATGCCTGCTTGAAGTCGACAAAGATTTGGTATACGTTTACGTTGTATTCCCAGCACCTCTGGAGTAACAGTTCGACTGAGAAGAGCTGATCGGTTGTGGAGCGACCAGGTCTGAAACCGCTTTGATATTCGCCAATGACTCGTTCTGCGTACGGTTTTATTCTATTTTCCAGAATTTTCGTCAAAATTTTATAGGACGTACAAACTAGTGAGATGCCCCTGTAATTCTCACACCGCAGTTTATCTCCCTTTTTGTGAATTGGACAGATGATGCTTCTGCGCCAGTCGTCTGGGATCTCCTCGTTCTCCCATACTCGCAGGAGTAATTGATGTATAGCATCAACTAGACTCATTCCACCGAATTTTAGCAGTTCAGCTGGAATCTCGTCAGCGCCCGGCGCTTTATTTCGTTTTAGTGACCGCAAGGCGAGATCAACTTCCTCTACTGTCGGGGGTTGAATGGGTGAACCTAGATCAACAATATCGTCGAGAGCTTGTTGTGTGGGGATGTTAGATGGTCGGTTTAGAAGCTCTTCAAAATAAGATGCCCATCTTTTGTTAATACCATCGGTGTCGCTGATGATGTTTCCATCCTTGTCCTTACAAAGGCTAGTCCTGGGTTGGTAGCGGTTCTTAATTGTATTTATTAGTTTGTACGCTTGTCTGGTGTTCCTATTAGCTAAGTTTTCGTTTATGTTCAGCAACTGCTCGTCAAAGTATTTACGTTTCTTACGTCTAATTATTCTATTCGATATTCGCCGTAGCTCGTCATATTTTTCTCTTCTGGCTCTGGTTCCTCGCTGAATCCATTGTCTGTAGGCCTCGTTTTTCACGTCAAGTAAATTTTTGCATTCTTCGTCGAACCAGTCATTTCGCGCTCGCCGGGCTTTATATCCCACGACCTTCTCTGCGACATCCTTGATGGTACCCTTCAGTTCTTCCCAGAATCCTTGGACGCCAGTGCTGCTGATGTTGTGTAGCATAGGTGATAGTCTTTCCTCAAGGGCAGTGGTATACGCCACCGCTGTAGCATCACTCAGAAGATTATCAACCGCAAAGATTTTGGGAGGGCTGATTCTCGATTGGTGCACTTAGGAAACTCTACATCTGTAGGTCGTCTTCACCAAATGATGATCTGAGTCGCAGTTTGCTCCTCGATAGGAGCGGACATCTATCACACTAGACGCCCATCTCCTGCAAATGAGGACGTGGTCAATTTGGTTAACGGTATGTGCGTCTGGAGACTTCCAGGTCTGCTTGTGAATGCGTCGATGCGGGAAACACGTAGAGCTTACGACTAGATTCCTGCTGCAGGCGAAGTCGATAAGTCGCTGGCCGTTGTCGTTACGTTCTTCATGGAGGCTGTGGCCTCCAGTGGTCCCCCGGTGCCAACTTTCATTTCCGACTTTCGCGTTAAAGTCTCCCAGCAGCAATTTGACGTCGTTTGTTGGAAGTGAGTCGAAGAGAGTTTCAAGGCGGGCGTAGAACTCGTCTTTTACTGCGTCTTCTTTAACTTCAATGGGGGCGTGCACATTGATGAGCCAGAGATTGAAGAATCGAGTCTTGATGCGAATCGCACACAGCTGTTCATTTATGGGTTTGAAGTCAGTAATATGCGGTTTGAGGTGATTGTTCACTATAAATGCTACTTCAAACTCCTTGCGGCCCGATGGTTTGCCACTTGTAAAAATTGTGTGCGATTTTTTGTCATTAATCTCGCTGCCAAGCCAATTTGTTTGCTGGACTGCAGTAATGCTCAGTTTGTACTTTTCGACCTGTTGAAGGAGGGCCTTCTCGGCCCCCGGTTTGTTCAGGGAGCGTACCTTCCAGGATCCGGAAGAATAATCATTTAGTCGTTTGCGTGGTCGTCGTTGTTGATCCGTCCAATCCCAGGCTTTTGTTCCAGGTTTCTTGACATGGAGTAGTTTTTGCAGGGACGAGTTTTCAGCACGTCGCTTAACCCCATTCAGGGGATGGCCTCGGAGATAGCTGCTTCAGATGGTTTAATAAACGTGCTGGAGCCCACACAACTATGTAGCAGATCCAACTACGCAAGTCATTCCATCCTACTAAACCTGAGATGCTTAGGTGTTCGTCAGCCATTCAGGCTCCAGCTATCTGCCTTTTCCAAACTGTCTTATCGCTAAGACATTGGCCGTCAGCGATTTGATACACTGCCGTTACCGGGGGGCGCCCACGCGGAGGACTATGGAAAAGGCCTTTGCCCCCCGATTATCGATTATCATATCATAGATTAATCGAAAAGGGCTAGAGTCGGAAACTTTATAGGATTTTTTGTTTAAAGTAGCAGACGAATTCTTGACTGGAGTCACACTTGAATGTGAAAAATTAGCTACGAAGTACAGACAACACTTACCGTGGCGCTCACAAAGTTCAACATTAAATGATTCGTGAAACATTCTCTTCCCTTATACAAGTTTTTAGACTAGCGCAGAACGCGGCGGTTCCCCTCGACACACCAACAAACGATGTCAGTCATGCGCTAGTGTAAAAACCTCCCTCTCAGCTTTGTGCGTTTCGTCTCCAAAAACGAAAACCTCTGTTTTAGCGATCAAATTGCATGTTCCCAGCAGTCTCTATGTGTCATGCATAGAGGGACTTTTAACAAAAAAACAACAAAAAAATTATCTTGCTTGGTGATCCTCAGACCTCCGTGATCCTGGATCGGATCACGATCTCGGACTAATGATCCGGCTACGTTCCGCTTTTCGGCGAATTCTGCTTTCCGCCATTGCTCTAGTCCCTAACATGGCGAATAATACCGGGGACACACGTATCCGATCATACTCCGATCATACAGTCGGACGAGTATATGAGAGGGAAATTATATGGGATTTCGGACGCGTTGTGGCCCGGGCTTTAGTTCACACTTTTCGGATACTCGTCCAATCATACTCCGTTTCCTTCTCATACACTAGTCCGACTGCATGATCGGAGTATGATCGGATAGGTGTGGCCCGGGCTTAAGCGTGGGAGGCCTGTACTTGTGTCAACGCTAGAATCGATTGTCAGTCCACGCTAAACTTGCAGCAGATTTCTCGTGTTTTGACTACAACAATTTTCCACATTTATTACAATAGAAAAAGGGATTTCCAAAAATGCTCTTGAAAAGTTTCCACAACTCCAGATTACTGGAATGAATAAGACACAACTGTGTACATATCGATGTGGGCACGCTATCAATAACAGAATACTTCATCGAAATTCTACCGTATAATATAATACTACCCTCTAAAAGCGTACCCCATTTTGGAAGTATGTACTCAATTTATAAAATACCACTCAAAGCCCATCTTCAAACCCTTATAATAATAAAGGACGAAAACTTTGTATCTGTTTTTAAACCAAAACCCAATTAAAGTACCAACACTTGTGATCCAATCAGGAGCAATTTCGAAAAATGCTAGTCAACTGCTCTGCACTTCGGTACAGAGACTAGACTGCATTTTAATTGAAATTCGTTCCATTTAGGATTCAAATCCATATCCTCGTGAGCTCTCTTGCCCTCATCATCAGCCCCTTTGAACCGCCATGCCACTCTTGTGCACTATCATCCTTTCCATAGTGAAAGTTGTCAAATGACAACATACTCGTGTATAGGAGTAGCTTCAATTTTTCTGGTTGCATACAAAATTTTCGAGAAGCACATGTCCTTGTTTCCCTAGAATTTGTGTGCTTAGCTTACGTAAATGACACTCATTAGAGCGGGATAGAAACGCGACCTGCATTAATGACAAACCAAAGCCATGACATCGGTCGATCTCTCAGCTCAGCGGTCTGGAAAAATCAATAAATTTAATTGCCAGTTAAAAGAACAGACCAAAGATTTTCCGACAATCTTATGCCGTGAGCGTTTTTGCACATTACGGTTGGCTCCATAAAACTTCTAGTTGAGTGGCTGGAACAAGAAACATTGTTGAATCCAGCGAAAATATGAAAACATATTATAAATCATAACATAGAGTCACAGCTCGGAAAATATGAGTATGCTGTGTGTAGGTTTGAATTTAACAATGGTCTCCGGTCTTTATAGAAGTTTTCCAATATCCCCGAAATGACTTTCCACTGACGATAAAACAATGACGGAAGTATGGCTCCTGAAAAAGCGATAAAGTGTGAAAAACAAGTGTTTGACTCTTGAGTAGGTACCACATGAGTTGCAAAACATTGTTTTTATTAGTTTGACACTTTATTGACGTTTTTTTGCAGCAAGCAAAAACCGTATCTAGTACGGTTCTGGTGAAACGTATATACAGGACATAAGTGAGTTATGTACACAGAAGTTGTTGCAGACAATAATAAATAGGAATTTCCAGGATGTAGCAAGCTACGTAGGTAGATGTATAATTTCATAGACGCGTATGCTATCCGCAAGGAGAATACGAGTAAGTCTTCTGTAAGGTTCTATGGAGATATTATTAAATGCTGTCGTTGCTTTAGCATTTAAAGTTGAATTGGTAAGAGTTTCCGAATAATAAAGGCTGCTATAGACGATCTGGAATTCCTCTCCGGAAAAACTGGTCAGGCCTGGCCTTGAGGAATTCCGCATCGTGTATGTAGAAATTTGGCCAATTCAGGCAGCCTTCAGGCTGCCGTATGCAAAATTTGATCAGGCCTGGCCTTCACACAGACGTTCCGAATTCCTCCCCGGGAAAATTGATCAGACTGGACTTTAAAGAATTCCTGATCGAGTATGTCGAAATTTGTCCGGTTCAGGCAACCTGAAAGCCACAGACGTTCCGGAACTCCTCTCCGGAAAAACTGATCAGGCCGGGCCTTGAGGAATTCTGGACCTTGTACATTCAGAAATTTGGCCGGTTCAAGGCAGGTTGGCCTTTCAGTCGGCCGGATACAAAATCTGAACTGGATCTGGCCTTCTGCACAGACGTCCGAAACTCTTCTCCGAACAAACTGATCAGGCCTGGCCTTAGGTATTCCGGATCGTGTATGTAGAAATTTGGCTGGTTCAGGCGGATTGATTGCCCTTTCAGGCGGCCAGATTCAAAATCATATCATAAGGCCTTCACCACAGACATGGAATCTGAAATCCTTCTACGGTAAAACTGATCACTGGTTTTGAGGAATTCCGGATCATGTATGTTGAAATTTGGCGGGTTCAGGCGACCGGACGCACAATAAAAAATCGATCCGGAAATTGCGAGGCCTGGCCCTCACCACAGACGTTCCGGAATTCTTCCCCGGAAAAAATTTATCAGGCCTGGCCTTGAAGAACTCCGGATCGTGTTTGTAGAAATTGGCCAGTTCAGGCGCCCTTCAGGCCTGTTCAGTCAGACGGATACACAGTCGAGAATCGATCCGGAATAACTGATCGCATTGAATTTTTGGAAGAGTTTAATTCAATGTAATTTTGCGAATTTGTCCCGAATTGAGTGGGGATGATGACGGGGATCTTGCTGCGAATTGATGATCGGTTTGGAAGGTGATGATCAGCAGAATTGTGGGTCACTAGATATGATTTCTATGTCTAGACATTTCGGTGGATGCAGGGCCAAAGCATTGATACATGGTTTCGACTCAGTGAGGGAGGAGGTGACCCTGATCATTTATATATATACATTGCTATACCTCCGGAGCCTCCTTTAAGGTGTTACATATTTCCGTCGTGACAAAAACAATATACCCTATACTAAAAGTCTAGGGTATAAAAAGTGATTAGACAAAGTATCCGTTTTTGATTTCAAATTTTAAAGATTGTTGTGTTTTTCCGGATATCTTTTTCACCGGTCACTCAAGCCATAATGACTTACTGATTTTGGCATTTCCATGAGTTTAGTGACCAAAGAAGAAGATATAACGCAACATTCATGATATTTGTGGGTGATGACATGGCGTGAAATACGGCACGGCGACTTAAAATCAGGTTGTCGCGTTGCCTGCTAATATACTCGTAGAAGTGACTAGTTGGCTAGCAAATATAACGAAAATTACATACTTCGCAGTGGGAAATGAGGTTTTTTTCATTACTTCAAAACCGAGCTACGAACACCTTCTCAAAAATAAGTTTTGTACATAAGACCCGAGGAATTTGAGAAAGTTTTTGAGGGAAGTCATCGTCGCCGCGATGGAGCACATTTGCCACAGCCTCAATCTGGCGAGCTGCTTTTTTATCTGCTTCGCTAATTTTCCGAAGACCGAAACGAGTTTATTATTCAACGCCTCGCATTTTGCGCCATTCGGAGTGTTGATCACAATGTCGCACGCATGTTTGGGGACGCGCGGGTTCAAATTACTCACGAGCAAGCGTCGTAAATTTTTCGCTTCGATGTGCGTGAAATAAAGCTCCACGTCCTCGTACAAAAGGGTGGTAGACGGAGAGGTGCCTTCGGTAGCTGCTCCGCGATCGCGATCCCTAACCTGTAACGTTTCGCGGCGTGAGATATTATCCACGGCGTATATTATTGGCTGCGCTCATAAAAATCCACCGCCGGGTCAGCGCTTCACAATCGAAGTTTGACAATTGTGGCAAATGTCAAATATTGCGCTGAGCCAGAAAAGCGTGAAATGTTTATGCTGACTAAAAATGCAAGCGCTTAGTGTCGGCGCTTAGCTCAGCGCAATTCTTTCTAAGACAAATTACCATGCAACACTAATCGCTTCTCAGTGCTGACTCAGCGATGGCGTCTTATGAATGCAGCCATTGTTCGTACCAAAATTGTGATATGTTGCACTTTGCACTAGCACTGTCCTCAAGAAATATCTAGTTAGACGTATTGTTCGTTTCACTAAATGCACTTTCCGTTTTCATGATTCGACAGTATCGTCAATTTGGCCTGCAAGTGCATTGGATGGGATTTAACGGAAACAAGACGGTATAATTGACATTTTTTTATTTATTAATTAGATACTAAAAACTTAGATACAAAGTACAAGCGAAAAGGCTTTGAAATTACGAATTTGAACATGATGAACATTGGTGCACATATCCATTTATTAGTGCAGACTAGTCACTAGTCATGGTATGATCCGCTAATTTTGCGAATCGGATGAGGTACGGCACATTACCTAGGTCAGCGGACCTTCCCCATGTTTGCGGAATGGAATGGATTAATCCGATTCGAATTTACATTTTCAATGCGGCCCATCTTTATTTTAGAAAAGCATTTTGTATTGTTTACGCTCGTTTGGCCATTTTTAGGGTTTTGTAGTAAAACAAAACCCTTATGAAATCGGTCAAATGTCTGTCTGTCCGTCTGTCCGTCTGTCCGTCTGTCCGTCTGTCCGTCTGTCCGTCTGTCCGTCTGTCCGTCTGTCCATGGAATATCTCAGGAACGGCTGAAGCTACATAAATGAAATTTTGTAGGAATGTGTAGAATTACTATAATTCGCCGGAGAAAGCGAATCGTCGTAATAGGTCAACTTTAAGGGGAGGTCCCCATAGAGGGGAAATGAAGGTCGAAATTTTTTTTTCGTTTGGTACAGGCAAGTGGGGTATCATAAGAAAGGTACCGTCGAGTACATTCCATTTTTGAAATTTTTTTCAAATTTGAAGAAAGGGGAAAAGAGGGAGAGGGGAAAATATGTCATCCGAGTTTGTCCCCCCCCCCCTTGCATTTCGAGACCGTTATACTTAGAAATATGAAAATTTACAGAAAAGCGCCATTTTACTAGTGTAGAAAACCTAGATTTCTAGAATTTTGAAATTTCATCAGAAAAGGTTAATAACAGTACATTTCTATAGTTTCAGTTAGCACAACCCTGCACCCCTTACGCGTAGCCGAGGTCAAAAATATTGATGGCCAATGATAACCAACATCATAGGCAATAATATCTCTAAGTTTCATTATAATCACATAATATTTAATAATAGTACATTCATTTAAAGTTCGGCATTTTGACACTATCCATACAAAAAATGCACCTACCGGCCTCATAGGTGTGAGTACTACTTTCATGTTGTTTTTCGTAGTGCGAATTGCAGTTATTTAATTAATCATTTTTGAAAGGGTAAAGATTGGTTAGGGGCGCTGTGTCTTAATTGGCCAACTTTACCGGGTAGAAGGGGGGGGGGGGGGGGTCCACATAGAGGCGAAATTAAGGTCAAATTTTTTTATCGACTGATATAAGCAAATGAGGTGTCGTGAGAAAGGTAATGATGAGTATATTCCATTTTTTTTTGCATTTTCTCGAAATTTACAGAAAGGGGAACAGTGGGGGAGGAGAAAATATTAGTTCGTAATTTGACCCCCCCCTTGCCTGCATTTTGAGACCGTTATACTTAGAATTATGAAAACTTACAAGAAGTGGGTTTCGAAAAACATATAAAATGGAAAATAGTGGAACTTGTATATCTTCTCAGAATAGGTCAATAATAGTTTATTTGTATAGTTACAGATAGCACACCCTTGCACGCCTTAAACACGTTCGAGGTCGAAAGTACTGATGGCCAACGATAACCAACACCTTAAGCAATAATATGTTCTAACTTTCGTTACAATCACGTAATATGAATTAGCATGTAAAATGTAAGTGGGTAAGACATTTTAATTACGTTTTTTCTATCCATCTGAGTGATATCAAGAAGAGCAAGGAGCCGATATTTATATACCAAAATAAGCGCTTGCTACAAAACCCTCGGATTGCGGGCGTAGCCCTCTATATTCCGGTTTCATTTTTGGTTTACGCCAATTTTTTTTTTTTGTGACTTCAGATTCGTGATCAGCGGCCCAAAAAAAATCTATTGGGTTCTTTTCAGCAAGATTGGCCGTGTTTTTGAAAAAACAAGTGTTGCCGTTCAGGATCTCCTTTTTGTTTTAGATTTTTACTAATTTTGACTTCAGATTCACAATCAGCGACCTAAACGACCCCCTACTGGGTTTTTCCAGCAAAAAGATTGGCGGTGTTTATAAAAAACAAGTGTTGCCATTTAGGCTCCCCCATTGTGTTGTTGTTGTTTTTAGGGTTTTGTAGTAAAACAAAACCCTTATGAAATCGGTCATGCGTCCGTCTGTCTGTCTGTCTGTCTGTCTGTCTGTCTGTCTGTCTGTCCATGAAATATCTCACGAACCGCTGAAGCTACATGCATGAAATTCGGTGAAAATATGTAGAAGCACTATAATTCTCTGGAGAAAGTGATGCGTCGTAATAGGTCAACTTTAAGGGGGGGTCCCCATAGAGGGGAAATGAAGGTCAAAATTTTTTTTTCGTCTGGTATAGGCAAGTGGGGTATCGTAAGAAAGGTATTGTCGAGTACATTCCATTTCTGGAATTTTTTTCAAATTTGAAGAAACGGGAAAAGAGGGAGAGGGGAAAATATGTGATCCGAGTTTGTCCCCCCCCCCCTTGCATTTCGAGACCGTTACACTTAGAAATATGAAAGTTTACAGAAAAGCGGCATTTTACTAGTATAGAAAACTATAAATCGTAGAATTTTGATATCTTATCAAAAAAGGTTAATAATAGTACATTTCTATTGTTGCAGTTAGCACACCCCTGCACCCCTTAAGCACACCCGGGGTCAAAAATATTGATGGCCAATGATAACCAACACCATAGGCAATAATGTCTCGAGGTTTCATTACAATCATGTAATATTTAATAATAGTACATTCACTTAAAGTTTGGCATTTTTACACTATTCAAACAAAAAATACACATACCGGCTTCGAAGGTGCGAGTACGGATACTACTTGCATGTTGTTTTTCGTAGTGCGAATTGCAATTATTGCTACATATTATGGTTATACATTTATGAAAGGGTAAAGATTGGTAGGGGGCGATGTGTTGTAATTGACCAACTATAACGAGCGGGGGAGGGGGGTGGGGCGAAATTAAGGTCAAATTTTGTTTATCGACTGGTATAGGCAAGTCGGGTGTTGTGAGAAAGGTAATGTTGAGTACATTTTATTTTTGGCATTTACTTTAAATTTGAAGAAAGGGGAACAGTGAGGGAGGAGAAAATATTAGATCGTAATTTGTCTCCCTTGCATTTCGAGACCGTTACACTTAGAAAAATGAAAACTTTCAGGGAGGTGGGTTCCGAATAGTATATAAAACGGGACATAATGGAATGTGTATATCTCCTCAAAATAGGTTAATAATAGTTTATTTCCAGAGTTACAGTTAGCGCACCCCTGCATCCCTTAAATACGTCCGAGATAAAAAGTACTGATGACCAAGGATAACCAACATCATAGGCAATAATATGTTCTAAGCTTCATTACGATCACTTAATATGAATGGGCATGTGATACTATACGATTATGATGGGTTGGACATTTTTGTTATGTTTTTTTTATTACCAAGAAAAGCAAGGAGCAGATACTCGCGTACAAATATAAGTGCTTGCTACAAAACCCTCGGATTGCGGGCGTAGCCCTCTATATTCCGGTTTCATTTTTTTCAGTATGGCCTTTAGACTCGTAATCAGCGACCGAAAGACATATCTAATCTACCCATGCCCAGACCTACTCCTGATGTTCTGTTCTTTCAAAACCTGTGGGAGTATCTAACCAGACCTACTCCATTGGTAAGGAAGGAGTAGCTTTACGCAGCACCGATCTTCTGCTCTTTTCAAATCTGCGGATCTACCCAGACCTAGCTAACCCTGGTGACCTAGATATTGAAATCGTACCTACCAGACCTAGCTCTGGGTGTTGGACATCGCTTGAAAAGAGTTGATCCGGTTTTGACCAACCATGGCTTGTGTAAACATGTTGACTCACCGGGGCGCATGCATAGCCCACACGATATATGTATGTTCCCGTAGTCCATTCCTTCCCACACACATATGCATGGTCAGCGCATAGTACGATATGCGCGGTAAAACAACCGAACAAATGGAATGTTTACTGTTTGTGCTAACGCTCCTCTTCGTCTTACAGAACAAAAAAAGTTGCTCAAACTATTTTATTCTCTTTTTCGCACAAATTCTTGGAAGTAGTTAGAGTGATGGTGTTTTATTGGCCCAAGTTGGAACAAAGTATGTGTATCCGGTCTAGAAATAGTGAAAAGTTGTGAAAGAAGTTCACTTGGTGATAATACCGTAATAAGCAGAAAAGGGTTATTTTGGTTGATAAAATAGGAAAAAATATTGCGGAAAACCAAAGCAATAAGTTGGTTTGGCGCGACAAAACTAAAACTAACGAACTATGTGCGAAATAGGTGAAAGACTGGATGTTTCTCAGTGTACGGTTCAGTGGTAATCGAAGAAGTTTCGGGAAATGGACACAACCGAGCAGAAGAAAGGCTTTGGACAATCCAATTGAACATCGCTTCTTACCGTTATAAAGTCATCCGAACTGATTGCTAACTTCGTCTGAATTTAGGAACAACTTAGTTCTAGTTCTATCCGCGCCGTCTTTATACTGACAAACTCGGAGCACTGTGAGAGTTCTGTTAGTAGCCACAGACAGTTTTTTGATCGCGCCGAGATTTGAACTCCGAGCTCTAGATTAGTATCGTAGAGCACTGACCAAACGATCGCGGCCGCCAAGGGCAATAGCAACATGTTGACGGTGGAAGAATATGCTTGCGGCAGAAAACTCGTGAAATGTTCAACGGTGAATGCCTTCGAAGATTCCCTCCGAAATCTGATGATTTTATGGTGTGGGAATTTTTTCCGGTCTTGAAAGTCGTGGAATATGCTTTCCCAGCTCAAAAGTAGCAGCAGTAGTTTACTTGCAAATCCTGGAGAACGAATTGGAGCCTTGTGCGTTAGGCATAGACAGCCATAAGCCTTTTGCGAGGCTTCCGCCGTACGCAAACTCTTCCGTTGCTAACATGTTGCTTAAATTTCGACTCGCTCGAAATTATGGCAGTATTCTCTATCTTCCGAGTCCATGTGACATGCTCATGAGCCCACTTCAACATTCATCGTCATCATCATCGTGACGCGACAGCCCGACGTCGAGCCTTGGCCGCCTTCACACATTTTAGCCTGACATTTTAACAAAAAGTCTGGCTTATGGACTGGCTATCACGTACCTAAGCCAGCTTTCGCCAGCCTTTTTCTCATCAAACTTGATTTAATTTCAACACCTGCTGCTAAGGCTAGATCTTTCTTATAGTCGGATGAAGTTTTGAACCGGTTCCGATGACTTTGTAACAGTAAGAAGCGATCTAGAATTGGGAGCCATTTTTGCTGATTGCCCAAAGCCTTTCTTCCGCTCTTCGAGTACCATTGTACAATACACTGATGAGTCCAGTCTTTCACCTATTTCGCAGATAGTTCGATTTTTATTCCGCGCCAAAAACCAAAATATTGCTTTTGTTTTTCGCACTTACTTTTTCCTATTTTTTTCACGTAAACTGCATTTTTGTGCTTATGACGCTATTATCACCAACTGAGTGAACTTTTTTCAAGGCTCTTCACTATTTCCAGATAGGATACACATACTTTGTTATAAGCTGAGGCAATAAAACACCATAACTTTAACTATTTCCAAAAATTTTTGCAAAAAACAGTTTGAGCAACTTTTGTTTTCCGGCACTGTATATCACGCTCGACACATATCCCCATGCTCCCAATGCGTCCGTCTGGCTTACAAACGAGCAAAGAACTCATGTCGTATATACTTATGTATATATGAAACTCAAACATACGACAAGAAGTACTATAAGAAGTAAGGATTAAAATTTTTTTTATTCATTGTCCCTGGAGCAAAATCATATCCATGATAAAAACACAAATTATATGTAATATTTCGTACATTTAGAAAAAATCCACCAGACCAAAAGTCACGTTTTAAGCCGATTACCAACCATCCTGCATAATGCAATCGACTCCGTTCTATGCCTATTTCACGAAAATCTTTAAAATAGACAACTAGACCTGATTTCCTCATTACCTATAAACACGTCAATGTTATCTACGTCGTGAGCTTTTCTGCATACGACGCGAAACGCCTCATTATTATCCTTCGTTTCCATAGTACGACATAGTCACAAATCAAATGCCACTTGACGATTAAGAAAAATGTGTCATGTGTGCTTGTTTTCTCAGCACATCTTTCCATCTTTTCCCTTATGGCGTGTCATTATCGTACGCAAAGTCTTATTTATTGAGCAACTTGCAACAATCTCGCATAATGTGATGCTGTCAAGGATGCTACTAAGAATAATCTTCCTCCGAGTCTTCACCAAGCATACAAGCACCTCTTGCTTGTGATTAAAGTCTCCACATCCACTTTGTTCCTTTTGTTGCTGCTATAAGAGGGCGTTCCGCAGTTTGGGAATTTGTCAAATTGAATGTTTGTTCAGCGCAATATGGGCAATGTATCGGATAGAGAAATTTATCAGGAATAACACTTGACTCAGACGAAAGTTTGTGGAAGTGGAGTTTCAGTATAGAACTTAGATTTTAGAGTACCAAAAGGACTTTCGTTCCATTGAATGAAGGAACGACGACGTTAGCTTGGAGCGAAGCTTGGAAACAAGAAAACACTTCAATTTTTCAATTTTCGTCATCATTAAAGATATAAATTGTATAGAACGGGAGAAGAATCTATCGGAGAAAAGCAATGGCTAAGAGCACTTGAAATATGAAGACCATAGGAAAAATGGTTATCGGACAGTTCAGTATCTGACTAGAAAAATTATTATAAACGGCAATACGTTGCTTGAGTAGCTATGTTAGCTTATTATTCACTTTCTTTCATTATCGATATCGAGTTAAAAATTCTCAAAAGCTGCTCCTTGACACAAACAAACAAATTGGAATATCAGGAGCTTTGGTCTAAATTCAAGGTTTTTATTTTGTTTGATTTATAATGGCGATGGCTCTTTTGCATTCAAGTACTCTCTACTCAACTACTCTTATCTTTTAAATGTATGTTATTGCCAAACAGGCTTCAACTGTACGCGAGAGAATCATGAACAGCTACATCGTCATCGTCGCTACATTGAAGGGACATGCATGGCTGAGAATTACTGTACTTTCAGAGACAAACAAAGGCACAGCTACGGGAAACCCACTTTCTCCCTTATTGAGTGAAATTTTCATGGCAGAATTGGAAAAGAAGATGGAACAGGCAGGTATCAAACTCGCGAAATGGATACGCTATGTCGACGACGTACTTGCAATCGTAAACGACAGCGACAAAGAAATCAGATTGGAACAAATGAACGAACTACATACCAACATAAAGTTCACTATGGAAACGGGAATGAATGGAGAAATCCCCTTCCTTGACTTAAAAATTATTAGAAACCAGAAGAATATCGAGTTTGACATCTACCGAAAACCAACGAGTACCCAACGGACCATCATTAGTACATCAGACTATACCTACCAACACAAAGCAGCTGCATACAACTCAATGATCCACCGTTTATTAACCGTACCTCTTACTGAGGAAAGGTCCATAAAAGAACAAGCATATATCGTCGACACAGCAAAAAAAAATGGATACCCATTAGCAATGATCCGCCAGCTTATAAGGAAAAAAACGCAAAATATTAGAATAGAACAATCAAACAACGTTATTCGAACAGGACAAGATCAACAAGACCATCAAACGAGTTAGCGTAATATATTCGCCAGAATTATTCACTCCTATACGCCGTATTTTGGCCAAACTAGAAATCGAAGTTGTCGGATCGACTAGAGACCACACAGTGAAAGCTCTATTGGGTACAGAAAAAGATCCGAGGAAGCAGAGTGAAAAAAACGAAATCTACAGGATGAAACGCGAAGATTGCCCCTGTACTATATAACGAAGCGGTTGGTCGGCACCCGAGGAAGAGTAGAGAGTAGAGAGATCTTAAGGAAGCCGAGTTAGCGAAATGGGGCAAGAGACAACACATTAAGTCCTCGGTCGCAAGCCACATACTAAAAAAGGGGCACAAGATGGAGCAGGTAACCGTCATAAAAGAAGTGAAACCCAACAAACTCGACCCGTATGAGAGTTACTTCATCGAAAAGGAGACCCAGGAAAACCAACTAAACACTGATTTGGGAAATGCACACTCATACTTTTTTCGTTAATACCAGGTAACAGGTAATTAGAATAAACATCACTCGTTTTGCATTTTCTTGTTTCTTGGGTTTTCATGATGTAATTCAAGTAACGTAATAGTACCCATTGTAATGATATATGTAATGATAATTACATGTATTATATAATAAGAATCCTAGGGAATTTATGTTCACTCCGCTGAAGAAGGCAGCAAGCAGCTGCCGAAATACGCATACGAAAAAAAAAGACTAATCGTTGACTTAAAGGAAACTTAAGTAATTTTAATTATGGACATTATATTTATGGATCTGTAGAAACAAGCTATCTATGTGCAACTTATCCTAATTCGTTGTATGAACAAGTATAACAAACTATCTGGCACTTGTACTTTAGTCAATCAGACTTCGGTGTATTCCTATTTAATCGAGCGAAGCATCATGGTTCGCGCCTTGACTAATAGTGGCTTTACCGATATAGCGTATAAAGTTAGCCAAGTGAGCGTTTTAGGGCGGCATATTGAGGGTTGCAACCCATCAGCCCACGTAAGGGGAGTGCGAAACCATCTCAATTTAAAATCCCCTATTGGTCAAAGACGCGAACCACTCTGCGTCACCCGGTCAACTAGGAATGTGCAAGACTTTCTAGATATAAATGTCGCTAACACAATAATGAACTATGGGTTTGGACTAGTTAGGAGGTAAACATACTAAAAGTCCCCGGACCTACGTTGTCTGAAAAAAGGAGGGGGGAGAAAAAGCAGCCATTTTTTTTATCTTTTCGCATATACAGCCGGATATAAAGTTGATTCGGAAATAACCAACAATCAAACCGGATGGGTTTGGACTAGTTAGCAGGTAAACATACTAAAAGTCCCCGGACCTACGTTGTATGAAAAAAGGAGGGGGGTGAACAAGGAGCCATTTTTTTATCTTTTCGCATATACAGCCCTTTCAGGCGGCCGGAAGGAAAATCGTTCACGCCAAGCCTCCACCACACACGTTCCGGAATTTTTCTCCGGAAAAACTGATCAGGCCTGGCCTTGAGGAATTCCTGATCGTCAATGGCATGTGCGGGCCGCTTTGAGTTAAATGGATAATTGGCAATCAATCTTATCATCATAGAATGAAAGTATATATCTATTGGATTGAATTTTACATTCCATAGCCAAGCTTCAGATACATTCGTCTATTGAAATAAACTCCAGTGAAAATCCATTCTACTCATGCGGCCGGTCAGTTCGCCTTGAGGCGGCCTGTCCGGAATTCCTCAAGCAATTCCATCCGGCGGCCTGTCCGGCCGCCTCAAGGCGAACTGTCCGGCCGCGTGACTAAAATGAATTTACACTGGAGTTTTTTTTCCAATGGACGAATGTATCTGAAGCTTGGCTCTAGAAAGTAAAATGCCGTACAATTCAATGCAATAGATAGATATGTACTTTCATTCTATGGCATTTTACTTTCCATAGCCAAGCTTCAGATACATTCGTCTATTGAAAAAAAAAAACTCCAGTGAAAATTCATTTTAGTCAAGCGGCCGGACAGGCCGCCTTGAGGCCAGCGGATGGATAATTGGGAGTCGATCATATCGCCATAGAATGAAAGTATCTACCTATTGCATTGAATTGTACGGCGTTTTACTTTCGATAGCCAAGCTTCAGATACATTCGTCCATTGAAAAAAAACTCCAGTGTAAATTCATTTTAGTCACGCGGCCGGACAGGCCGCCTGACAGGCCGCCTGACAGGCCGCCGGACAGGCCGCCGGACAGGCCGCCGAACAGGCCGCCTTGAGACCAGCGGATGGATAATTGGGAATCGATCATATCGCCATAAAATGAAAGTATCTATATATTGCATTGAATTCTACGGCATTTCAGTATCCATAGCCACGCATCAGATACTTTCGTCTATTGAAATAAACTCCAGTGAAAATTCATTCTACCCAGGCGGCCGGACAGTTCGGCTTGAGGCGGCCTGTCCGGCGGCCTGAAGCAGCCATACGCGATCCGGAATTCCTCAAGGCCGGGCCTGATCAGTTTTTCCGGAAGGAATTCCGGGTGGTGTATGGTGTATTCTATATTCAGGCAAACCGGAAGGCCGGGCCTCATCAGTTTTTCCGGACAGGAATTCCGGATGGTGTATGTTGGGCTTTACTCATGAGTATCTTACTATACATGCCAATTCATAAAAAAAACACTGCATCTCTCACCTCTCAAACTAATAATTTTAAAACTGGAAGCTTGTATGTATACCGGATGAACTGTCCTACTCTTCGAGATGCTTAACCATTCATATTTAGACGCATTGTAAGTTTGCATAGGAAAATGATACAAAGTATCTACACTGCATGGAGATACGTCGGAACATGGATATGTCTTTGGCTACCGACTGCGTGGAACCTGTTGTGTTGAAGATATCGACGTTAGTTTCATAAAGATCCCAGTATAGTTATACTGGATGAAATCATTTGACAAAACACGTCCCACGCTTTCGGTAGGCATAAGACGTATCCATGTACCGATGTATCTACATGCAGTGTAGATACTTTGTATCATTTTCAAGACATACCTTTCCGCATAGTGTACAGGAGAATACAAATTAACCCAACCGTTGCCCGTGTGTGGATCAAGCGATCATACACTCTACATATTTGCCATATACCTATATATGCGTCTGTGCTTCTTTAGTACTTAAATCCGCGATCGATCGCGTCAAGCCGCGGTCTAGCTAAACACACTTACTATTAGATACTTAGATAGTACTCGTCTAAGTCTAAAGACGGTAAGCGCGACAACACAATTTTATTGCATTAACGTTTACGTTATCCGCGCTGCACAAACTGCATCATTTGCACTATTCTCCTCACTAAATCAGAATTGTGCACTGTTAGTCGATATATCATCGATCGTGATAGTACGCGGTATGCGCGATACAAGCAAAGATTAAACATTACTAAGATACCTCACTTAGTACGATTTAATTTTTAGAACGGGATGCACTCATGTTTAATCTTTGCCAATAATTCAAAGGTAAATTCCCTTAAGAGAGATAGAGACGGCAACACTTCAGTAATGGCAACTGCCTATAAAGTTTCAATGTGTGAGTAACATGCTTGTTAGTTGGCACCACCCCTTTGTGTACGCATATGGGAACCTACACATACGCAGCTACTAGTCAGTCGCGTTAATTTGTATGAAGTAGGGCATCTTCCTTATGGTTAATCTTTGATACAAGTACGGTTGTAAGTTCCTTACATTTCACGGGAAAAACACGTTGGTGACCTTGGTGACACTGATTTCAGTCGGCTGGATGGGATTGGCCATCACAAGAAAGGGGTGGATCCGCCGCGGAAGTTTAGTCCAAGGTCCGTGGAGCAAGCATCTCTTTCGCACTGTCGCCGATGACGAAGCAACACCCATCCATTGAACTTCTTCGACTCAACCGTCTCTCCATTGCATGCATACGAGTGTGTGTGTATGTGTGTGTGTGTATGTGTGTGAAGTTGAAGCTATTTCCCGACCTACCCCAACGATTTTCTTACTGAGTCAGGTTAGTGACTAATTGATGAAAACAAAAAGATTGGTGTAAGGAGAAGCCATAGCGCTGTGCACGAGTGAGGGAGACAGGTTGTCTGGATGTGGCTGGTGTTGTGAGTAGATTTGAATGACGAGGGGATAGCAGTTGAATGATGTTGACTTGTGTTATGGGTGCCTGGTTGTTTAGTCAGTTCATGACGCGATGTTTTTCGATTTTCATGAGTTCCCTTTGATGACTGACTCGGATTGACTGAGGATCGGCTACTACATACATACCTAGTCTAGCCATAAATATTGTTACAAGGTTTGGCAACCCTGCAGAAAGGAACCGTTATATTGCATTTTTTTTTAAATTGAGCTAATCGCTATAGTACGCTTGTGCTTGATGCATTTGTCATCATTTGAGTTTAATTTTTAGTGTAGTGAACATGGATTGGGGTGACAAAGAAAATAGAATTGCTGTGATTGCACTTCATAAAGTAGGAATGCAACCAAGTGATATTTTTAAGACTCTGCATACCCTTGGTATAAGCCGAATATTTGTATATCGGGCTATTGAAAGATTTAATGATACGTCTGGAGTAAGTAGCCGTCCGCGAACTACTCGAACACCTCAAGCGGTTAAAGCCGTGCGCGAGAGAATTCGCCGTAATCCTCTTCTGAAACAAAAAATGTTATCGCGTGAGATGAAAATACCCCAAAGAACAATTTCACGTATCATCAAAAGTGACTTCGGGTTGGGTGCTTATCGTAGATCTACCGGGCATTTACTAACAGGTTCGTTAAAAAAAAAATAGAGTGGAAAAATCAAAACGATTACTTTGCCGGTACGCAAACCAAGAACACCGTAAAATTTTGTTTACGGACGAAAAAATTTTTACTGTCGAAGAAACATTTAATAAACAAAACGATAGGGTTTATGCTCGCAGTGCCAGAGAAGCTTCTCAAGTTGCCCAAAAGGTTCAAAGAGGTCATCATCCAGCCTCAGTAATGGTTTGGTGGGGTGTTAGCTACAACGGGGTGACAAAGTTGCATTTTTTGTGAGAAGGGCGTCAAAACGTCTGCCAAAATTTATCAAGAAAGTGTCCTTGAAAGTGTAGTGAAACCTCTCAACACGTCATTATTCAAAAATCAGCCTTGGAGTTTCCAGCAAGATTCTGCACCAGGTCATAAGGCGAAGTCAACCCAAAAATGGCTTGAAGAAAATGTTCCAGATTTTATTAAAGCTGAAGATTGGCCTTCCTCTAGCCCAGACCTGAATCCGCTGGATTACGAATTATGGTCTGTCTTAGAAAAAATGACGTGCTCTAAAAGACATTCTAATATCGAATCCTTAAAGAAGTCTCTTACACATGCAGTCGCCAACTTTCCGATTGAAGTCGTGCGTGCTTCCATAGATAAGTTGCCAGCTCGATTAAAGGCTTGTGTAAAGGCAAAAGGCAATCACTTCGAATAACTTGTTGCAATTTCCGTTGTTGACAATGCATTTAATAAATAAACAATGATTTCTTAACATATAACACCTCTTTTATTGAACAGTGCTTCAAAAAGTTTGTAACAGTATTTATGGCTAGACTAACTCGGAAAAATTTTCAATGGGCTTGTTTCCTCTTCTGACCCCCGAGTAGAAAAACAGACATTTCGTGTGACGGACAGATTTTTAGGATGACCCCCAGCTATAAGACATATCCATGTCAAAAAATAAAACTTAACTGGGCCACATGGAACAGTTGACGCGCTATGCCCCACAAGACTCCACGAAGTAGAACTAAATCTAATATGATCTAGTTAATACTCCTTTTAGTTCCAAGCGGCCAATGATGAACAGTGCTATCCAAATCCACGAAAAAACTGTAGTTGTAAATACAGACACGCTATTCCATCCAATCGCCATCGCAAAACAATCAGATATCGAATTGACAGAGTTCCTGACATACGAACTGTCTCCCTACCCTCAATCTGTGAAACTTACTTGTGAGAAGATCAACCAAGAAGCAATCTGCATAAGTTCACTGAACTGATGGTGCCCACAGTTGCCCAACACACTGTCTTGACCAACTCTTTTAACAAAAGGAGCCTGATCCCAATGCTAATGGAGAAATACACAGAGCTCTAGATGAAGTGCGAGCAAGCCAGGGAAGTTAATTGGAAGATTCTTTCGCTAATTGAATTTTAATTTAATTCTAAAAATTTTGAACTCAATTTTCTTAAAACTAACAAAATGTTAGTTACCTTGTTCTGGCAGTAACCCGACGATACACGATTTATTATTATTACTCACCACTGTGTGCACTTCTTACAAGAAATAAAAATACCAGAAATGGAATGCCCTAGTCGTTTCCTTTTATTCGGTTTATTAATTGGCTGCACCCCTCCAGTGGGGCAAGGATTCGTCAATTTCGAGTGGTGCAGTTGCTAGATATGAATACGTATGATGAAACTGCTTAAATTATATTGGGGAGCATTTCATCGCATTCAGAATTTTTTTTATCTTCGTTTGTTAATTATATAAATAATAGATTGTTTGGTACTCGTATGCAAAAAATATCATCGTAAATTTATACATTTTTTTAATTCTTTATATGTAAAATATATATATATTTTTTACAGGAGTGTCCAGAAGGAGTGGTTCACGAGGATTGCTTCAAGGACATCTACGCAAAATTTTTTCCACATGGCAGTAAGTATTTTCATCTTTCTACTTGTATTTAAGGAAAAACAATAGTTGTGGTCAGAACATCAAAAGCATTGGGGGACGAAACCGGAGATGCCGAGATCTGGTATAACTCCATCCTTTTCGAAATTGGATAAGAATCATATCTCCGTCCCATATTCTGTAAAGATGGCAAAACATCTACAAATGTCCCCTTTGGAAATATCATCACGATGACCTCAAGGAGAAAGGAAGATAAGATAAATGTTGGTATCGGTATTCAGTAACCTTAATTTCTGCCAAACTTTATCATATCCATTATCATACATGGTTAAATCTTCTAGGGAATCGCCGTAACATAAAAATCGACCCAAAATGAATTTTAGATAATTTACAAACAAACAGGCAAAAAATGGCATGCGAATGAAAGCCTTTTGTTTCATACGTCCTACTTAAGGCATTACTCGTTTGGCAACCATTAAGGTTCATCGGGTAGCTGATATTTATGGGGAATCTGAAGGTAATGGGCCCGGTCGTCATTCTCATAAAATATGTGCCGATGGGATACCTTTGCCGGAGGTTATATTCGGAATTTACTTTTGCCCATAAATTTAAATGTGAAAAAAATCAATCATTGTATCTTATATTCTTAGGCATATACCCACGTAAAAATAAAAAGACGAGAATGAAAATGGTTTTATCCGATGCTATAAAAAGTCGACTGATATCCTAAAATCTCGGAGTTGTGCATCTTTGGATGGTAGCGGTGATATAATGCACATCTTGGGGAAATTTTGATGGCCGCTATAGGTACGATAATAGGTTTGTCATTGCACTAAGGATAAATGAAATGCCATTGACTTTGGTACTTTGACGTTAACTGAACGGATGCAGTCTAAACCTATACGAATTTAATTTAAAAATTCTAGATTGCTAAAAATCAATCCTTATTTGATAGTAGTTTGACTACTTTTATCAAGAGCATTAAGTATAAAAAATTCATTTAACAATTTTAATCTTACAATCGATTATCAGTTTTTAACTCAATTCGCTCTAGTTTGAATAAAAAAATGTTCCTGGAGGATAGCATTAAACTCTATTTCGTCCTTCCGCCTTTTTTGTGAAAATTCTTTTGATTCATAAATGATTCTTGGGATGAGACTTTTCTTGCCACGTTTAATGAAATGAGTTCTTTCTTGACTTCAGAAAGAATCCGAGATTGGATTAGATTGGATTGCATCAGAAAGAATCCAAGATTGGAGAAGTCCAACCATCTTTCCTTTTACTTTTAAAAGACTGCTTGAAATGAAAAGTTTTCGAATTATGCACCGTGGTAGAATCAAAGAAGTGCTCTTCAGTTATAATGGGCTCCATTTTCGATGTTCCTCTAAAAGTGTTTGTGTCTTTGACAAGAACCAACACACACACGTAAAGTATAAATAGAGATGGTGTCACTAAGAATTCTTAAGATTTTTAGGTAGTAATCTCTTACAATTTTAGAGAGTACTTATAGAGCTGCAAGGAAGAAAGGTATGGCATTCATTATTAAATAAATAACTGGCGCAACAGTCCAATTTGAACCATGGCCTCGAGATGAGTTACCATCATCTCATTTTCTAAATCGTGACGGTATGTCTTCTGCAGAGGTGTGTGATCAGCAACACGCTCAACCCAGTTATTTACCCCATAAATGGGTACTCATTTAACAGCTGAGTGGGCTCATAGTCCGACACATAAATCCCCTTTTTTATCGAAAACTACCGCATTCAGTAGGAATCGAACCGGGGCTGATTGCGTAGAAGGCGAACGTGCTAACCGTTGCGCCATCCGATCTATAGCATTCATTATTGGCTAGCTATTTAATAATAAAAATAAAATAAATAACTGGCGCAACAGTTCAATTTTGGACCAAGGCCTCGAGATGAGTTAGCATCATCTCATTTACAAGATCGTGACGGTGTGCCTTGTGTAGAGGTGTGTGATCAGCAACACGCTCAACCCAGTTATTTACCCCAAATGGTTGCTCTTTTAACAGCTGAGTGGAATCATAGTCTGACACGTAAATCCCCTTTTTTATCGAAGACTACCGCATTCAGTAGGAATCAAACCGGGGCTCAGTGCATAGAAGGCGAACGTGCTAACCGTTGCGCCATCCCGACTCTCTCTCTCTCTCTGGTTCCTGTTAACCCCTTGTCGAGCATAGGGCATTATCCACGCCTACTTTCCACCTCGTCCTGTTCATCGCCATCGCTTTCAGCTCACTCCACGACTTGCCTATTGAGGCACCCTTTCTCATAACCGATCTTCTCCAGGTGTTACTAGGTCGTCCAACACAGCGACTTGCGTTGGTTCCCTGCGGGTTCCAATCGAAGGCCTGTTGAGCAATGTGGTTCGGCCCTTTTCGGAGAGTGTGACCAATCCATTGCCACTTTCACCTTTTAATGGAAGTGTCTATCCTATCGTGACCAGTAATAGTAAGGAGGTCATCGTTAGAAACTACCTCCGGCCAGCGTATTTGTAGGATGTGCCGTAGACACTAGTCCACAAAAGTTTGCAATCTAGTTCTTATCTTATTGGTCACCTTCCAAGCTGAACAGCCATATAAACTGATTTTACGTTCGTTTCGAAGATACGAAGTTTGGTGCGTCTGGAAATGTTGTCGTTTTGTCAGAAAGGAATCAAACCGAAAAAAAGCTGCTCGAGGCTTGTTGATGCGAGACTGTACATCAGCATCCGCTCCACCATCTGCTATAACTACGCTTCCAAGATAGCAGAAACTGTCAACCTTATCAACTGCCCGCTCCGAAACACAAATTCCGCTTTTCCCTCCTGGATCCAAGCTCAAATATTTAGTCTTGGTATCGTTGATTTTCAGCTACGCGTTACGGCTGTCGCAACGCAGAGCATCAGACATTTGAGCTACTTGATCCGATCTATTTGATAGAAGGCAAATATCGCCAGCATAGTTTAGGTGTTGAAGGTAATTGAACAACTTCCATCTTATACCTTTGTTCTGGTGTTCTCGAAGCGCGCCGCTTAGTACACCATTAATGGCAACTAAAAACAGTATAGATGACAAAATACAGCCTTGCCTCACTCTGCTATGCACCTGAAAGGGATCTGGTAGCTTACCCTTGTGTAAGACGTGACATTGGGCTCCCTGGTAGGACTCCTTGATGATGGAAATTTCTATCTGGTATGCCTCTACCACATAAAGCCCTCCAGATGTATTCTCGGTCAACGCTGTCAAAAGCCTTTTCGAAATCAATGAACATGAGATGTAATGGGGATCTCCACTCTACGGATTGTTCAATAATAATTCGGAGGGTTTTGGTGTGGTCGCTACATGAAAAGCCCTCGCGAAAACCAGCCTGTTCATCTTTCAGTGTGCGCTCAACTATATAGTTGATCCGGTTTAAAACTATTTTTCCCATCAATTTGGAGACAGCGAGGAGGAGGCAAATTTCACGCCAATTATTACAATCCTTCAGGTTACCTTTCTTCGGGATCTTAATGATGACGGCCTTCTTCCATTCTTTAGAGAGAGTTTCAGTGTCCCAACACTCTTGGATAAGGGTTAGAAGAATACCCGCAGTAGCATTGGCATCATCCGCTTTGAAAAGTTCCACCGGATCTATCTCCGGGGCTTTACCCGCTTCCATCGATTTAATAGCCGCAGTTACTTCCACTTACTTATATGGTGGGCTGGTATCAACTCTGGCTATTTGCGGAATATATTCTGCTACTAATGAAGATGCATTCGTAGGTCCAAAGGTGTTGTTGAGTATCCCAGTGAAGTGTTCTTTCCACCTCCGCAGTTGGTGTTCTTCGGTTACCAGTAGAGATCCATTTCTATTTTTCACAGGATGTTCTTTTGTAAAAGATTTGCCAGTTGAAGTCTTAATAAGCTTAAAAAGGGTTCCACTGTTATCGCGGTAAGCTACTTACTCTGCCTTCTCCGCTAATGCGTTGATGTATTTTCGCTTGTCCCGTCTTACGCTTTTTTGCACGCCTTTCTGTAGTGAACGGTATTCAGCTCTGAGTTGGTCTTTGTCTGAGCCGTCAGCAGCTGACTTAATCTGTTCCTTAACTCTCTTGCGTGCTGAGATTAGAGACCATGTAGAGTCGCTAATGAATTGTCTCCCACCGCGCTCCAATCAACCCGTAAATGTTACGCCACACGAAATAAACGAGTCCTAAGCGACTTTCCATCTACCACCAATTGTAGGATTCTCACAAGGAGGTGGTGCAATAGCTCTCTCAAGGCGGTGGAATATGCACGTCTTATAGACGTATATAAGGATCTTTAAGCTTTTGCACATTAAAACGTGGCAAGATTCGTGCATTTTGAGGGTGCTGGATCGCTTCGTAAGCGGATTTTTGCGATAGCAAGTTGGTTGTCACTGCCAACATCAGCACCTCGTTTCGACCTGACGTCCTAGAGACAATCCTCCATGTCTTGGGAGCGGCTATATGGTCAATCTGGTTTTCTGATCGGCCATCCGGAGAGGTCCAGGTTGTACCGCCAATGACGAGTTGACGAGAGTTGCAAAACTCCACGAACATCTCGCCATTTGTGTTTCTGTTGCCTAGTTCACGATTGCCCAGTAGGTGTTCTAAACCTACATTGTCAGACCCAACTTTGGCATTGAGATCCCCCGTGATAATTTTTATGTCACCTTTGGGAGCCTTGGAAGGTGTCGCCAAGCCGTTGGTAAAAGGCGTCCTTAGCTGATTGACCCGCTAGTTTATTCGGGGCGTAGCACTGAATTATTGTGATGTTTCTAACCTTGGATTTGAATCTGGCTGTGATAATGCGGCCGGAGATGGACTTCCAGTCAATTAGAGATAAGCGTGCCTCCGTAGTCAACAGGATTCTGACGCCTGCCATTCGAGGTAACTTATCGTCTTCATTTCCAGAGTAGAGCCGTACTGTTTGGGAGCTTGGTGATAAAATCGTTCCCCATCCATGCCATCTTGTTTCGCTCCGTCCTAGTATATCGATGGTATATGCGGTAATTTCCCCTTCGACGAAGGAAGCATGCAGTTCGAGTCGAATAAATTTTTTCACGCAGTTTTCAATACAGAAGGAAGTACTTAATATTAAGACAAAAAATCTATACTATAAGTGTCCTTTTTTTGGTGTAAGAGCAGAATTTTACTAATGTCCCTATTCAAGTGGTTCAATTTATTAGTTTTGCTCTCTGTCTTTAGATACTGGAGATTTTGAATAAAACAATTCTTGAAGCGGCTGTCCCTATTCAAGTGGCCAAAAGTGTATGCACATTTTGTCTGAATAAATGTAATAAGACTTCATTAATCAATAGCATTACCTTGTTTTCATTATCTGCATAGATAATGGGTGAAAAGGTTTTCGATGTAAAAAAAATTTTTTTGGGAGGGGGGGGGCGGGCGGTACTTATACAAACCCGGGTCAAAACTTAGAACCCAGCACGCCCCTGCGTTTGAGGTTCAAGCCCTTCAGCAGGACAAATATATTTTATTCTAAAATTCCCCCTATTTTAATAGGTATTTAGGTAAATACCATCCTTTCATGTCATGTCAACTTTCAGAATCAACCAATCTCCCCCAATCGCTCAATTATTTAGCCAATTGAATCAATCAAAATGAAACATGGTGAAATCTACATGATGAAAGACGATTCTAATGTAAATAAACAGACGTTCTCTTTTTAAAAGATTTAACAGCTCGTTGTTATTTATATCGATTACAAGGATTTCGCTTTGTAAAAAACTGAAGCAAGAAGCGGAGATGTAAGGTTTGTAAGCCTGGAATTAGACATGTCTAACAACTCATTGAATTGTATTCAGAAGATATCAGGAGATCCCGCTATAATTTTATAGCAATTAAAAGCTACCTTTTAATCCAAAATCGTTATTTGTCACTTCTTGAAAGGAGTACTCGACGCTCTCATACTAACCGAATTCATTGTGACCGAGCATCAAGGACATGCCAGCATCTTCGTTACACGATATCTAGTTAGGCCCTTATCAATAAGAACGTCAATACATCACCTTTCATGATATTCTCGTTAATCTGGAAGGATGCCTTATTCTTCTATTGACACAAGATGTCCACATTCTATTGATTGCCTAAAACGAGGATTTGCGGATAAATTTATTCGGCCAATTTGTCACGCCAGGCGACATTATGTAAAGGACCAGATTTCACCCCATGGTTTTTTTCTAGTCGAAAATGTTCATCAGTTGGGGATATTTGTGACTGACATGGGTTTTTCCCACTTAGGTTTGATAAAAGTTTTTTTTAATGCGTACATAGATGTACTGCTTTTTACAAGGGAATGGTAATCAATATTTGTACATACATCGTCGAGTCAGGGAAACCCTGTCCTTATTAACCTGCGTTGTGACTACAATGTGGAGAAATGTGCTGGAATAATTACATATACTTAATGTATGTTGATAACTATTATTTCAATCAATCTTCATTGTGATAATTTCCATTATCCTTTATTCAACTAATTTTTAATAATTTTGCAATTATTAAAATAATTAACGGCAAAACTCATACTCCAGCTACATTTCTATATTTTCAGATTCGAGCCTATATGCGCATTATGTGTTCAAAGCGTTTGATGTTAATTGTAATGGAGCAATTAGTTTTCGGGTAAGTTGACATCTGCTTCGAGTATCCTTTCATAATTTTCACAAAACCCAAACGGCAAACCCCAAAGCACAATTCTTTAAATGACATCACTCAAATATCCATAAAGCCATCTGTTTGGGAACAATAGTAGAAGAATCATGGGGCCCCACCAATGCCGTGGATGTGTATAGGAATGTCGACATTGGTCTATTATGGCGACTGGAGCAACAATCGACCTGCATGAAAAGGTAAAGGTAGAACACGTTGTAAATGATTCAATTAGGGATCCCAGGATACTTTTCAGTCTTGGGGTTCGATAAATGACGGCGACGAAAGGAAATCTGGGAAATCAACGTTTAACCGTTGAATATTGTCCCGATGGGAAAAGTTTGTCGTTTGCCTGCCTATTCACCATTTACGGTGAATTCATTCGGGTACGTGTCGCAAACAAAGCTTTTATGAAATTTAATAAAACGTCTTGGCTCGGCGAAACATTAATCGTACCATTGCATCTCATATACGTATAGGAAGGACGATGACGGTTTCATTTGACTGTCAAACTTTTAGGATCGGAATTTATGGCGCAAATAACATAACATTTCGTTGTTTTATTTCTGGCATTAAATTTCGCAGCTTTCTGGCATGGGTTCATATTATAAAGATGAGCGATGAAACTACATAAATGTAAATGAGAGGGAGGAGGCTACAGGAGGATACCCAGCCTACTGAGCCTTTCTTGTTACCTTTCATCTGCCGGACTCATCACTATCATCATGGTTCGAAAGTCCGACGTCGGACCTATAATGGACAGGTGTTGGCGGACACCCAATCTATGGATGACCGTGTGTGGCCATCCGATGAACATCGGGTAACAACCAAATTTGACTTTCTTCTTCGCCTTTAAACAACTCTACACCGCGTAATTGTGAAATACAGTGTTGCTCGAAGGACTGACAAAGCACGAATGAGTTCGCTTCCAGTTGTCATCGTTGTCTTCTTTTCACCGCCCGAGGCGCCTCCGTCGGCAAAATCAAAGTGTTGCCGTTGTGATGTACTAACGTCTCAATATTCCCTCCCGAGTGTCTACACGGTCTCAGTGTAGACACGGGTTGTTGATTTCGAAATATTGGTGACCTACCGTACATACAAAGTTTCGGGAAGGACGAATGTGATGATCGTTCATGAAACGCTGGTTACAATCGCTCGACTCAGACGGTGACTTCGCGACCGTCTGCCTAAATGATCAATACCTTAGAGTTGATCCGCTACAAAATCGGATACGGACCAGTACAACGCGGTTTAAGCGGTGAATAAGAATCCAGCAGCCCTATTCCAGTTCTCACTGTCGCTAAAACTCTAGCGCTAAAATTTACTAAATGGTTTTTAGCGAATTTTAGACTAATTTCCTATTCTGGCTCTAAACACATCGCTTAATTTGATTCATTTCGGTGATAAATTTTAGCGATGAACAACATGAATCGGATAAAAAATAAGTTGGCTTTGACAATTAAATTTTAGCGAAATTTGCATTCCAGTCATATTCTGTCAGCTATAAAATCGTTAAAATTCGGTAAATTTAGAGGCAAGTAAATTTCGGCGCTAAACAAAAAACTGAAAGGTAAAACTTTTATAATATTACATTAGAAGGTATTTTATTTCAAATTAAATATGTATTAAATTACAGAAAATGGAATCTCGAGGAAAGCGAATAACAAAGGAGCAGAAGTTTATGCTGATTCAATATTTAGAAGACCACCAGGAATTCGCACGCGACCGGTAAAAGGAATTGTTTAATTTTCATTTTATTAAGACGAAATTTATACAATTATGCAGTTTTGTGAATGATACTGGAAGCAAAAGTCTCAAGGACCAGTGGACTTTGCTATCTATTAGGCTTAATGCCTGCGGCGGAGCGGAGAAAAATGGTGATGGATGGAAAAAAGCCTGGATGAATATGAGGTAATCATTAGAAAACGTTTGAGGGAAATTAGATTAATTTAACATTTTTATTATAAGGAGTAAAACGAAGCAAAAATCCCAGGACCTAAAAAATGCAATGGAGAGGAGCGGCGTAAATGGCAACATATCGGGAAAAGAACTGTCCGATATGGACGAAAGGATTATCGGCGTAACGTCAACGTTTGCAATTGTCGGGCAAGAGGTAGTTGGCGAACCACTGGTGCGTAGTTTACAGCTTCCCTTTAGTTTCAATTAATAAAACTTGTTCCTATAAACTATCACAGAGGAGATCGGGAGAAATTCATTCTGTGAATATGTTCGAGGCTTTTAATGAAGATGTTGAGGTCCGTTTAAAAAAGTACTACATTTGACTTAAGTTTTTATTGTGAATCTTTTTTTATTTTCAGTTCATCGAAGAACGTATCGTGAATAGGACGGAATCGCCTGAACCACCGATGGAAGAAAGATATACTAGGCCCCCGCGAATTCGGCAGCCTCCTCGCAGGAAGAATCCTTCCTTAGAAGAAACAAGCAGTAAAATGCTACGTCTAGAGGAAAAGAAAATCGAAATTGAGGAAGCGAAGTTAGCCGAAAAGCGAAGGAAAAGCGATATTTTGGAAAAAAGAAATGAACTATTGGAAGTTCAAAATTCGATAGAACGAGAAAAAAATACGTCGATAAATTTACTGTCAAAACGTATTGCAAAACTAGTTGAGAATTAATTTTATGTATTATTGTCTATTTATGTGTTCATGTTATGTGTCAATCATTAAATTAAAATACATATAAGTATTAAGTTGATTGAATCCATTTCTTTTATTTATATTTTTTACGCTATTACAAAACGAAAAAAAAAACTTTATAATATGCTGAAAAAAACTTAAGAACTAAAATACGTTTCTATAAGACGATGTCTGGAAGCGGATCCCTGCGGAGTCGTATACAATTCACTATTTTCCTTTGAACACTTCATCTTCAATTGGAGAATCTTCGTACTCTACATTGGCATCTCCGTAGTTGCCATAATTAATAATCAAAATATTATGCAGAATAATGCAAGCATTAATTATTTTCCCCGCTACTATCTAGTCGTTCATTAGAACTCTCTCTTTTAGCAGGCAACGAAATCTTCATTTTAGTAGACCAATGCACCGTTCAAAACAGTTTCTTGATTTTCGATGCTACCTGTTGTAGTTTTCCTCAGCATCAGACAAATTATTACCTTCCATCGGCGTCATTAAAAATGGCAGTTGTGGATACCCACTGTCACCTTTAAAAGGGAATATTTTATTAAAATTCATTGCAGATTAGTTAGAATAATTATTACCCAAAAGCCAAAAGTTTCGTTCTCCATTTGAATAACGATTCTCCAGTAAAACTTTTAAAGCACTTGCTCTCCAAACGGATGCATCATGTGCCGTCCCACCGAAGCGTGCGTTACAATCTAATATTCGCAGATTGTAATCACATACCTTCAAGAATATTAACAATTTGAAACTTAAATGGCTGAGTAAAACTATATTAGTTAGTCTTACTACTTGAACATTTATGGAATGCCCTCCTTTCCTGCATACATACAAATGTTCAATATTTTTCGGCGGTGCTCTTATTTTAACATGTGTTCCATCAATTGCTCCTATAATGCCTGGAAAGCGGAACTTTTCATAAAACCTTTGGAAAGTAAAAGTTAGCTAGTAAAGTATGTTTATTTGCATCGGATGAGGAAACGTACTTTTCCTTGCATATCAGTATTTCTTCTCGAGTTGATGGAAACTTAACATATTTCCCTAAAATATATTTATCCATAATATCCGCAACTTCACGGACACACCGGCTTACAACGCTTTGGGAGACGTTTAGTAACAGATCTTGCCCAACCGAAAGCTGATAACTTCCTACATTTAAAGAATAAAACATTTAACACCATGACGAAATAACGAAACAAAAGTTACCTTGGGCAAAGAATCGCAAAGCTACTAAGAATCGTAACATTTTGGAAATACCGAAACTCTTTATTCTTCCTTTCATGTATGGATTAATTTCAGCAAAAATTTTCTTACACATTTGTTTTCTAAATCTAAAAATTTCAACAAATCTTTCATCAGAATTGTCGAATGGAGCTGTCGATTCACGCAAGCATTTCTTCTTTTTTCGAAGACTGTTTCTTATATTTCGACGTGCAAACGGCAAAACGAGGTTTCGCCGTAATGCACTCATTTTACAAATCAAAAACAAATCTCTTTTTGGTAAATAATGTTCTTATAACTGAAATGCACAAAAACTCTGACATTGTCATCGATTAATTCTAATATTTGACATTTAAAATTAGCGGTGGATAAAAATATAAAATTTAGCTTAGAGATTTTTAGCGAACTGAAATCTAGAATAGGAATTTAGCGAAGACGCTAAAATTTCGGATAACATTTTAGTTTTAGCATTATAGCAATTTTAAACACTTTAGCGAAAGCGAGAACTGGAATAGAGCTCCAGATCATCGAAATAAAGTAAATTGAGTTTACTGTGGTGTGCCGTTGGTGATGGCTGCAGCAAGCGCATTTGTTCTCGAAACTTTTCGACAAATTCATGTGGTTCCGCTACGTCCAGGTTTGTAGAGATTAATTTTCCCGGAATGCGCGAGGGAGGTTCCATAGACAAGGTCTGCAGCGGAGCAGGGCTATGCGCAATCCCAAAAGCTTGGCGTCCAAAATTTCGGCCCACTTTTATACACCTATGTTGTTTGTTAATGTTTCGGGTGTACCTATGATTCAAAAACAGAAGGTTACGCAACGCGCCGGTCCGTTATTCAGCTACCGAGCGATAGAAAAAGCTCGTGACGTCACAGTTTCAATTTTTCATATGAGCGGGTGTATTTTGTACGAAATTTCATGTTTTTTGAAAGAAAAATTGCCTTCAAATCTGCAGTTTTATTTTAATTTTAATGAAATTTTTAATTTTGGACCCCTACAACAAGGGGAAGGTTACTCTGTGCAGGGGATTTTAAAAATCCACCCCACCCCCTTTATAGCCCCCCCCCCCCCCTAAAGTAAATTTACATTTTATATGCGATTTTATTCGTATCTTAGCGAAATTTTGTATAATGTACCTCCGAGATTAGTGGAAGGTTAATATTCACATAAGATTTCAAAAAACCACCCTCATCCCCTTTCCCACCCCTGAAAGGAAATCTGCGGATTTACCTACAGTTTTATTCCGATCTGAATGAAATTTAGTATATGAGACCTTACAGGCAAGAAGAAGGTGACTGTCTACATAAGATTTCGGGAAACCATCCCCATCCCCCTGCTTATCCCTAAAAGGAATGCGAATTTAGCTTCAGTTTTATTCCGATTTTAATCAAATTTTGTATGTTAGACCTTCAAGGCTGGGAGAAAGTTTATGTCTAAATAGGATTTCCGAAAACCACCCCAATCCTCCGTTTTACCCCTAAAAGGAAATCCGTAAATTTATCTACGGTTTTATTCCGATCTTGATGAAACTTTGTACATTTGACCTTTAAGCCTAGAGGACGCTGAGTGGTTTAAAAAAAAACACCCTCATACTTAAAAGGAAATCTGCTAATTGGGGTGGTTTTTAGAAAACCTATATAGACATTCACCTTCCCCTAGCCTTGAAGGTCTAATATGCAAAGTTTCAACAAGATCGGAATAAAACTGCGTTAAAATTCGCATAATTTCCTTTTAGAGGTGGGAAGGGGGATGAGGGTAGTTTTTTGAATTCTTATATGAACATTTACCTTTCCTTAGTCGTGAAGCTCAAATTCTCAAAAATTCACGAAAATCGGATTAAAACTCTAGATTTGTAAGCGAACTCTCTTTAAAAAGTATCTGATTTCCTACCAAATTCACTGAAAGCGTTCAAAAAGTAAAACTGTGACGTCATGCGTAGAGAGAACGAAAAAGCTGCACACTTCTTTGCGTAACCTTCTTGAACCATGTGGGTGCACCAAACCTGCACACCCATGCCCAAAAGAACGCTCCTGCCACAGAATCTGCGTCAATCCTTTGTGACACCGCTTCTGGCCAACGAGTGAAACTGTCGATGATGGTTAACAAGTATCCGTTAGATGGCGGCAACGATAACACAAGATCTAAATGTATGTGCTGGAACTAAAGAAGAAAAAGAAGGCAAAGGAGAATGATGATTGCTGGTTTTAACATGCCGTGAAATTTTGCTTGACTGGCATGATATGCTCGTCTCGACATGCTGCATAATGTCCTTTTTCATGTTCGGCCACACGAACTTACGCCGAATCAGCTGGTTATCCTCGCACTTCAATGTGATGTGCTGTGGAGCATGTCGAAAACACGGGTTCGCAAACCTTTAGGAATGTAAGGCCGAGGAACATCCATCGAGAAATCGCAATATATTAGTGCTGGTAAGCTGTCAACATATACACGCACAAACTTTAACGATGGTTCCGAAAAGACACTGCAATTCATGATCATCTTCTTGCGCGGCTGCCAACTCCTAGAGACTACAAAAAGTTGGGAAGTCTAACTGTTCTATACGAGACAGCATGTCGGCTTCGGCATTCCTGATGCCCGATATGTGCCGAAAATCCGTGGAAAATTGCGATATGAACTCCAGCTGTCCCGCCTGACGAGGATTAGCACGACTCGACCGTTGTTGGAAGCAAAACACCAGCGGCTTGTGGTCAGTGCGTATATGAAAGACCTGACCTGCAAGGATGTGTTGGAAATGTTTTATCGCCAAATACACCGCTAGCAGCTCTTGATCATAGATGCTGCACCTTGGAGTTTCCGAGAGAAAAAACCAAGCGGTTGTCAGGATCGGTCCACCAGTTTCTCTGCTTCCGTCAGTTTTAAAGCGCAGGGCAGCGCCTTCGCGCATATGTGCCAAAATTGTTGCTTCAGCAATTGCCTGTTTACATTTTTGGAACATTTTGGAAGCAGGAACCTTCCCTGGTCCATTGAACCTTGTGCTTATTCGGTTTTCACCCTCCTTATTCAACGTTTTTCTGTTCAGCCACTGTAGAAACTGCGTGGTTACACGCAATATTGTAAAGCCGCTCGGCTGGCTGAGCTAATAAATCCAAGTCTTTCTCCCCGACCAGCAGCTCACGTAAACTAACTGGTAGTTTTTGCATGAAGAGATGTCGCATCATTTCACCTGAACAAGTGTCTCCAGCCAGATGCCTCATGCGGACTAGTAGAAAGAGCGGCCTGTCTTCCAGGCACTCGCCAAGAAGCTGTTGAGATTTGGTCTCCACCTTGGGTTCGAACAGCTCCACAATGCGTTTTTTGAACGCTTCATACTTGTCCTGTTCTGCTCTTGATTTTATGATGTCGGTAATTATTGGTATCTGGAGTTTCCTTTATGGAAATATCTCCTCGACCCCCTTCATTTTGATGATATGACGTAAACGTCGGCTCTTTGTGATTTCGTTTAGGTAGGTACCAATAATTTGGCCAAGGTGCCTCATTGGTTGGGTGGGGTAAAGGCCGGTGTCCATTCTATCGGAACCCGGACAGTGTGTCGACGGCCATTGCCATCACGTAGTTTAATTATACCCTAGACTTTTAGTATAGGGTATATTGTTTTTGTCACGACGGAAATATGTAACACCTTAAGTGGATGTTCACACTGCGTGCGATGCCGAGCCGAGCCGAGCCGGGTCGAGCGATGCGATGAGGTGGGTGTTCACATTGCACGCCGTGCGATGCCGAGCCGAACGATGGCTTGCGATGCAAAGATGATCCGGGATGTTCACTGCACGCAATGATGGAGAGTAGAGACCAATTTAGTTCAAGGAATAGAATCTGTTCGACATCATGTCGTTTGTATGCTTGACCCAGTAAATTTATTTCAAAACAGTGCTCTAAAAATGGAACGGCGTCGCCATTGGGTGCATCCCATTAATGAAGAAAGGCCCAGTGTTGGTGAATTTCATCATCTCTTCCGCGACCTCAGACGAGAGGTTTCACAAGCGGATTGCGCAGCGGCGCACCGCTGTGTATAAATGCAAAAATCGGCAGCCGCGGCGGCTTTAGGACGATGAATGTATAAACCGCTCGACTCGCCGTTGCGGCCACCGCCGCGGTTTGTGGAGCGGCGAGATTGCATTTGAATTCAAACCGTTTGTGAAACCACGCCTTCTAAACGCGACCTTATTACGGTGATAATAACCTTTCATTTGAGCCATACTGAATCAAAACCGGAATCCAAAGCGTATATACCCTAGACTTGTACAGACCTAGTTGTGATACCAAAACTTCCAACTGGCAACGGCCATATGCATTAAAAGTGAATTTTCCATATGGTCAGTTTGAGCTGTGGGCATGGATCCAATGAAAAGTTTCATCGTTCATCCATTCGAATTTTGGATATTTACATTTGAACTAACGTTTACAGTAAAGGTTGCCGTTCATTCAATATTATCTTGCCCATTCCCAAAATCAACTAACCAACCCACACTATAAATATTTGTCGCATTTTGCAAGTCGCTAGCATCATTGTATCGAAAGTTATCGCTCATTTTGAAATTTCATCTGTAGGGGTTCCTTCGGTTGGATCTTGCCCATTTTCAATACCAACCAACAAGATCATTCTACAAACATTTGACCAAAATTTCAAGTTTCTAACTTCATTCTATCGAAAGTTATCGTGCAAACGGACAGACAGACAGACAGATATGGCTGAATCGAATCAGAAGATGACCCTCATAATTTCCATGTATACACTGCCACACCGCCGCGCCTAAAAGTCTAGGGTATAAAAGCAGACATACATGCATTTTTTCAGTGTGATCTTACATCAAATACTACTTTACAGCTCGTTCTTGCACCATACTGGCTTCAAAAAGCTTCACATCGCAAAGCATCGCAAGGCCCATAAACTCCGTCGCAAAGCCCATTAAATTCCATCGCCAAAAATCAGCAGCCGGTACTCGCACGAAAAAGCAAAGAAGTTTGTGAAAACATCGGGCCATCGCTCGGCTCATCATTGCATCGCGCGCAGTGTGTACACTCAAAGCGTGATTCCATTTAAAATAGAAGACTTTCCATTTTCTTGCTTTAAAAGCTTGCAATCGCATTGCATCGCTCGACCCGGCTCGGCTCGGCATCGCACGCAGTGTGAACATCCACTAAAGGAGGCTCCGGAGGTATAGCGACGTATATATATAAATGATCAGGGTCACCTCCTGATTCGATTTAGCCATGTCTGTCTGTCTGTCTGTCTGTCTGTCCGTCTGTCTGTCCGTTCGCACGATAACTTTCGATAGAATGAAGCTAGAGCCTTGAAATTTTGGTCAGATGTTGGAAGTATGATCTAGTTGGTTGGTATTGAAAATGGGCATGATCAGGCCAAGATAACGCCTACCTCCCCTACATATGTAAAATAATTCAATGTATTTATAACTCCCGATTAAATAAACATGAAAAGCTCTAGCTTTAGTAGATTGCTCGTGGGGGTAATCTTATACTACCCTGGAAAAATAAAATCGATCAGTTGAAAACTAACGGAAATTTTCTTACAAAGAGCCCCGTACTACCCTACTTTTCAGGTGTTTTGTCCATAACTCTTGAACAAATTGACGTAGACATCTGATTTTTGGCATGTAACCCTGAAGTGAGAAGCTGCTTGGGTTTTAGTAAGTTGGACATAATCAGATCAAAGGAACGCCTACCTCCCCTACAAAATTTAAAAAATTAAATATTAATTTAATTACAATAACTTTCGATAGAATAGCACTAGCGAGTTGAAAATTTGGCAAAACGGTAGTAGTAACATCTTGTTAGTTGGCATTGAAAACGGGCCAGATCCGACCTAAGGAACTCCTACCTCCCCTACAAATGAAACTTCAAATAAGCGATAACTTTTGATAGAGAGAAGCCAGCGACTTGAAATTTTGGTCGAATGTTTGAAGTGAGATTGAGTTAGTTAGCATTAAGGATGGTTTAGATAAGACCTAAGGAACCCTTACCTCCCCTACAAATGAAACTTCAAATAAGCGATAACTTTTGATATTGTAGAATGAAGCCAGCAACTTGAAATTTTGCTCGAATGATTGAAGTGAGATTTTGTTAGTTGGCATGAAGGATAGGTTAGATCAGACCTAAGGAACCCCTACCTCCCCTAGAAATGAAATTTTAAATAAGCGATAAAAATAAAGCTAGCGACTTGAAATTTTGGTCAAATATTTGTAGTAGGATCCAGTTGGCTAATACTAAAAATACGTAAAATTCGACCAATGAAACCCCTGCTTCCCCTTCAAATGAAACTTCAAATAAGCGATAACTTTCGATAGAGTGAAGCTAGACAACTGACATCTTTTTTTTAATGTTTGTATTGTAATCTAATTGGTTGGTGGCTATGATGGGCAAGATCCGATCCAAGGAACTTCTACCACCCCTACAAGTGAGACTTCAAATAAGCAATAACTTTCGATAGAATGAAGCTAGCAACTTGAAAAATTCGACAAATATTTGAAGAATTGGTTAGTTAATTGATTTTTAGAATGGCCAAGATCCCCATGAATGTGTGCCAACCTCCCCTATAAACTGGCCATATAGGAAACTCACTTTTAATGCATATGGTCGTTGCCAATTGGTACTTTTGGTATCACCACTAGGTCTGTACAAGTCTAGGGTATGTACGCTTCGGACTCCGGGCCGAAGCCAAGCCAAGCCTGGTTTTTTTCTTCTCTTTGCATTTTTAGGTCGTATGACCTGTAGTTTCCTTGTGTGTGCTGTGTATATCTCAGGCACTAGATATATTTCGAATATTAATGGTATGGGGCAGTTAGATGGCAACAACCTCGGCCACATCTCTTACCACTGTGCTGTAGCTCAGTGGCTCGTGCAGGGCGACTATCAATCTGAGGAGTTTTTGCCAGATGGCACTGTTGGCCCTTCACGGTCACTTCGGTAAATACTTACTTCATCCCCATGGACACTTTAGTGTCTCCTAACACCTGATCATTACAGACCTTAGCCACATTACGGCATCCTCTAGTTTCCGAAGCCCAGTAGATGTTCGACGGCAGCATCTACCGAGTCTTCCTAACGAGCTCTCAGTTTCTCTTTGCCAGATGGCACTGTTGGCCCTTCACGGTCACTTCGGTAAATACTTACTTCATCCCCATGGACACTTTAGTGTCTCCTAACACCTGATCATTACAGACCTTAGCCACATTACGGCATCCTCTAGTTTCCGAAGCCCAGTAGATGTTCGACGGCAGCATCTACCGAGTCTTCCTAACGAGCTCTCAGTTTCTCTCTCAGCCTTGCTCCGCTTATAAGTCCTTCCAATAGGCATGTGACTGTCGTCCCTTTGTTGTGTATATCCTGCCCATGTTGAAGTCCTTGTTGTTTGAGGATTCTCGGGACTTCCAGTTTATCGAATAGTGCGTACTGCTCATGGTTGTACCAAATGCGCCACCCACCGCGATCATCGGATCAACAACAACGACCACTCCGGCGTTTAAATATAAAAGGTCTCATTATTCCGAATCCTTTCACTTATATATCTCCACAAAACCATATCAAACGACACATAAATCCTTCCCTAAGAACTTTTTTCAGTCAGTAGGGCATAACTTCTATTCTATTTGAAAGAAAATTCACTTTTCTCGTTTTCCGTAATTTTTAATATACAAAATATCACCCAAAAAGTGGTTAATCGGACATTCTCTATCGTCGTGACTCTGGTTGAAACAACATATTTCTCCTAGAACACCTCAACAAAAGGACATCCAGCTGTGCACCGTATAAAGGGCAGATCTACTCCGCCAATCATAATCACCTTGAGCCCAATGGAAATTTTAATTATGCGTACTCCGATTCTTGCTTCCGTTCGACTTTCGGTGAGGCCAATTAGTCGTCGTTGGTACCAGAATGAATTTTTGATACCAGACCACAGCCCGTCGTAAAGCAATTAAGCATTGTTTGGTGACAACCTACATTTATATTTCGTCACGACGACACGAAGACAACGTGCTCGCAAATTAGCTGAATTCAACATTTGCAATTTAGTATTAATGAAAGCAAAATTGTAATTAGAATTTCAATTAAAAATTAATTTGTCCTTTCCATCTTTTACGTGTGTCTTTCATGTTTGCGGTAATACCATGATCCAGGATTTACTTGTCACCCTGTCAACACTACTTCGAGGCTCCGTCTACGAGAGGCTGCGTTGGACTTTCAAATTGTATGACCTGAACGGGGACGGATGCATTAGTCGAAACGAGCTCGGGGACGTGGTGATGGCAATACACGAACTGATGGGACGACGGGCGCATCAACCGGAGGACGACCGAAAAGCGAGGGATCAGGTAAGGACACATTGCCCGATTTAAGAGTTCTTATTTTTTATTGTTAATTGTACGACCTTTTTCAATTTTTCAAAAGAGAGCAACGTGTTTCGCAGATGAAGTATCATAATTGTTTGTCCAAATTTAATAATTCAGGACAAAAATATATTTCTGTGTCCAAATGTTTCTGTGCATCAAACGGAATGTTAGCGATGATCGTGGTGGTTTGTCGTTATTCATATTTCAGGAAAATGTTTTGCTTAATTGTAATGGTGAAGGGCTTTTCGGTTAAATCGTCATGATAAGTTGTTAAAATCGGCTCGGCGAACTACACCCACCCCAAACAGATTATCACACCCAGATCACACCAAATAAGGGGGGGGAGGTATTTCGCTAGATTAACCCAAAGTTTCAATATTGGTTTGAGGTGAGAAGTCCTAATGACCAAAAATCCCCAAATTGCTTAAATATGGTTGACGAACTACCCGATAAATTGTGAATTTAGGAAATACATATCTTGTACTTTTTTTTTATAAATATTTAGGATGAAGTTCGAGCTACATATGTACTTCAAATGTACCACTAAGAAACCGTTATGTTCACTATGTCAAAAGCGGAGCCCACGTTGAAGTGAATTTCCGTTTTAGGCAGCACGAACCTACGGTTATCAGAGTTATTGAAAATTATTAAAATGCATTCACTGCCTAAAAAAGAAATTCACTCTGGGTCCATCCTAAAGACGCCTTGGGAAGTATGAACATACATTTTGCAGTGTGATTCAAGATGCATTCATGGTACGTTTGTAACGTATAAAGTGGAAATCCACTTTGAACCCATCATCAGTTATATTTCTGCTTTAGGCAGTACTAAGACTGTCTTAGTATCATGAAGTCAACATATAGCGATAAGGACTCTGTGTTAGTCTATCTGGAGCTCAAAGGTTAGGTGTATTGAGTTGCACCGGCATATGTGCCGCATGTCAATGAGGTCACTTTTCCTGCATCCAATCTGAGGAAGGCCTTTGCAGTAGCACGGGCTTCGAAAACTAGTATGATTCTTGGCTGAGCCAAGTGCTCAGACACCAATGAACGGGATGCATTTCTTCTTGAATATATTATGGGAACTAATCTTTCAATCTGCAATGTGGACCGCAAGCCTACTTTTACAATAAAAATCAGGCAGAAGGTCCTAGATATATTTCTGGCGTCGGGGGTATCGCCCATTTGGTCAGAGACTGGAGAGTGTCGTCGAAACACTTTTTCTCTATTCATCCTTTCGGAGCGTCTATAAATCACAGAAGGACAAATTGGTCTAGGTATCGTGATGCTCTTTCCGAAGGGTTACCTTTACTACCAAATCAGGCCTGGAACGGACAGGAGCTGGACAATATGGTAAATATTCTTACTGTCTTCATCGTGTCCTGCTACTTCGAAAGCAGGTAAGAAAAAAACCAGCCTGATGGACTACTAGAATCTCCGAACTTAGGGCTGTGTGTAGGAGAAGTTTTAATGAGGCTGGGGCTTCAAGACTGGAATCGGATTGGCACTCCTACATAAAACATCTGAACTCTTTTAAGAAAGAGTTAAGAAAAGCTAAACACAACGCATGTAGGAGCTTTTCCCAATGTATGGAAGCGTCCAGCGAGACCTCTAGATTTCGGAAAATCATGGCGTTAAATCCATGCCATGCTTCTTTCAAAAGAAATACGTATCATGGACGTCTTCGAGTAAACAAACCATCTAGTGTCAGCTTTACATGCATTTCCCTAAAAGTTCTTCTGCTGCTTCACTTGGGGACTCCTCCACTTGTCGCATAGCGCCAGGTGACAGTGCATCCATCGTATCTCGTGAGAAGATTGTGAGGGCGATCCGACCCGATGGCATCATTCTGGCGGACTTGCGAAATCAGTCAAATATTTTATATTCATGGATACAGATTATCCTGTCGGTCTGTCTGAAGCTGATGTACGTTCCTCGCATCTGGAAGGAAGGGCGGGTGGTTTTTTTTCCCGAAAGCGGGTAGAATATCGCTCGCGCGCCCAAACGACCACCCATTAGTCTCTCTTCATTCGTGCTCAAACTACAAGAAAGACTGGTTGATATCTTTAAAAACCGGTTCCGGGTATTGTCGCTAAAGAAAACACAGTACAATTATTAACACCGTTTATTATTTTGTTAGCTCACACGCAAGTCAACTGTTGCTGCTGATGACTCTCACTCGATTGACTCTGTCGCTGTGTCGGCTCGTCGTCACGAGCCTGTGTATATGCATCGTCGTGAGCTGCTACGTTGGGCACGGGCTGCCACACCCCACCCATGTTTTAAAGATGAAATTTCAGGCCATGTTCACCCCTCGACGCCTCGTTCGGTTGTCGACTTGGGTAACCTGCTTGATACTCGCCGGCTGGAGCTCGATGGACTCTGGAACTGTTGTCGCAGTCGACGTAATCGTCCCGGATGACCTAATCGAACCCAGTGAAACTTTTTTCAGATGACTGACGTTTCTGGCTAACTGCTTACCACCCTCAAAGGCTCTGAAAAAGTTCCCCATTCTCTCAGTGACTCTGCAGTATATACTATACATATATTCGGTTGTATCAAAATTTGGTGTCAGTTTATGGGGAAAAACAACAGCTAGTTCTTTGCCCCTCTGCTTGTTTACACAATCTCGATCTTTTTTGACAGAATCCGTTTATTCTCCCGTCAAATCTTGTATTCCCGGTAGTTTGTCCCTAATGACGCGGTTAAACATTAATTCTGATGAGGCATGGGCCCCGGTGGTGCTGTGTGGTGTGAGGTTGTACGTATGAACAAATTTGTCCAGATAATCCTTCTTAATTGTGGACGCTATTTTCAAGCGTTTCCCCAAATACTTATTCATGTTCCCGACTTCGCCATTTGCTTGAGGCCAACATGGTGCCCTCAATATTTGTTCAATACCATTTGTTTTGCAATATTTTTTAAATTCTGGACTCACGTACTGTCGGCCATCGCAAATATGTTTGTGGGCCCAATCTACAAAATATTAGGTTGGTGCAGATGAAATTTCGGATTCAGTAGTAAATTTTTGAACAGCTGTAACTTTTTATAAAGATAATTTTACTAATCGAAATAGGTACCAGCGGATGCGAAACACCCAACGAAACACAAGCGCATTTATTCCTGTTTCATAGAATTTCGAGTTTCTGATTCGAAGAAACTCCTCGAATGCATTTTTGATAGCTGCTTCATTGTTAAACTGTTTTCCTTCCGAAAAGTGATCCAAATGTTTGAAGAAATGGAAATCTGTTGGCGAGAGGTTTGGTGAATATGGCGGGTGAGGAAGAGTCTCATAGCGCGACTCGTTCAATTTTTGGATTAGAAATCTCCATTCGACACGCGATGTTTTGCTCGGTAAGAGCATGCGGAACTCACTTGTCAAGCTTTTTCACTTTTCTAGGTTGTCGCAAGTGGCAGCAAACTGTCGAATAGTGCACGCCCAATTTCTCCGCAATATCCCTTATGGTTTAGAGGGGGTCAGACTCCACTAATGCACGCAGCTCGTCGTTATCGATCGATGATCCTGGGTTTCCACGTGGCTCATTTCGAAGGTTCATATCTCCGGATCGAAATTTCTCGAGCCACCGCTGAGTGGTTCGTTCGTTAACCGTATCAGACCCAAATGCCCTGTTGATATTCCTCGTTGGTTTCGTTGCGTTGTGCCCTAGATTAAATTCATGAAGGAAAAGTTGCCGTTTTTGACTCGCTTCTATGTTCTTTTCTTTGTTTTTTTTTTTTCACCGATCACCATGAAGTGCAAAACCAAAATTACTCCATAAGCCAAGGTAGCAGTATTTCTACTTCAAAATGTCATTTCACTAGCGCCGCCTGTTGGCAGTTTGATACATAAAAATTGCAGCCAGCTTCTTGTCATTGCAAAATCCGACATTTTATCTGCCCCAACCTGATAAATCTTTCATTGAATCAACTATGTTTTGCGAGGAGATCGAACGGAGGAATTTAAATTCCATATATAGTATCTCGAATAGTAATCGATCAACACCATGACATATTGGCCATCTGGCAGTGCGCCTAAGAGGTCAGTACCTAGTGTAATCCAAGGACCAGTTGGGAACGGGTGTCTGTCCATGGGAGCCGGGTTCATTGGTTGTGATACTAAAAGGCCGTTTCTACAGGCTTTAAGGACATTCTCTGTTTCACGTTCCATTAAGTTCACCACACTTTTAAATAAATAACTGGCGCAACAGTCAAATTTGAACCATGGCCTCGAGATGAGTTAGCATCATCTCATTTTCTAAATCGTGACGGTATGTCTTATGCAGAGGTGTGTTATCAGCAACACGCTCAACCGAGTTATTTACCCCATAAATGGGTACTCATTTAACAGCTGAGTGGGCTCATAGTCCGACACGTAAATCCCCTTTTTCATCGAAAACTACCGCATTCAGTAGGAATCGAACCGGGGCCCAGTGCGTAGAAGGCGAACGTGCTAACCGTTGCGCTATCCGGACTACCACGCTTTTGACCTAAGCCTGCATTTCATGGCCGACTTTCCACGATGTCCCTCGTGAGCTATCTCGAGGACCTTAGGCAGTAGGCTTTTCGGAATGATAAGTCGTATTCCACGCAGGAGTATGTTCCCCAGCATCGCAATTCGAATCGAAAAGGGTAGAAACTATTGGATAGGACGGAGTTCATTGTTACTAGGACATGCCATAGCATCAACCATTTCCACATCATGAACGGCTTATGGTCCCTGACCAGTTTGTATTCAAGACCCGCCAAATAGTGAAAGAAATTTTCGACCGCCCAGACTAATGACAAGCTTTCTTTCTTCGTCTGCGAAAATCGTTTTTCCACTTCCGATAAACTTTTGCTAGCAAAAGAGATGATACGCGCTTCATTGTCCTCGTCAAACTGAAATTGTACCGCTCCCAAAGCTACGGGGGTCGCGTCGGCAATTAAACAGATCTTCCATTTCGGGTTGAAGTTGGATAAATTCGGTATTCTAGCGAGATGCTGCTTAAGCCTTTCAAACGCCTGTTTCCCCTCGGCTCCCCAGTAAAATTTGCTGCTCGTTTTAAATAGACGTCTTAACGGCTCGGAGTGATTGGCCAAGTCAGGAATAAATTTACTTACATACGCGATCAGGCCTAGGAAGCTTCGCAATTTCTCTTTGTTTTTGGGATCTCGGAACGAAAGTATTACTTGTATTTTCTCAGGATCAACTTCATTCAATTCTTTGGTCGGATAGGATGTGGCCCAGGAATTTAAGTTTTTGTGTTTTTCCAAAAGCATTTCTTCTCGTTCAAACAAATGCCTTTTTCTTCGAAGATTTTACACACTGTCATGTTCCTGCTCACTGTTTCCAAATATGACGTCAACGATGTAGTTCATGGTGTTTGGTCATATTAGTTCCTCGTTGAGGAAAAATTTCAGGAGCAGAGTTTACTCTAAACAGTAAGCGTTTATATCTGAACAAACCTTGAAAAGTAATGAAAATAGTGATTTCTCGTCTTTCCAATTGGTGATATGCGTTCTTCAGATCCAGACGAGAAAAATATTTGGCTCCCTTCAGCTTAGTCACCAAAGTGTCAAAGGTTGTCAGTGGATAGTTTTCTTTCAATATTTCTTTCTTCGCTCTACGCAAATCCAGACACAACCGATGATACAAGGAAGACAAGATAATTCCTTCACGCGTCTGATTTTGGTATCGTTCTGCGCATCATAAGCGCGTTGTTATTTGAGAGACTTTTGGTTCATAAAACCACTTCTCAATAAATTAATTCTTACTTTGTGGCTGGACACGGGCTGCCACAACATCCATCTGGGAAATGCCATCCCGCCACTCCTTCTATCCACGTCGCAACACGCATTATTGGCAGGGTAAGTCAATGAGCAAGGCTCCGGACTCTTGGGTCAGTCCCATTGAAAAATTTCTTGATAAAATGATACAAAGTATCTACACTGCATGCAGATACATCGGAACATGGATATGTCTTTGGCTACCGACTGCGTGGAACCTGTTGTGTTGAAGATATCGACGTAAGTTTCATAAAGATCCCAGTATAGTTATATTGGATGAAATCATTCGACAAAACACGTCCCACGCTTTCGGTAGGCATAAGACATATCCATGTACCGATGTATCTGCATGCAGTGTAGATACTTTGTATCATTTTCAAGACATACCGTCCCGCATTGTGTACAGGAGAATACAAATTAACCCAACCGTTGCCCCGTGTGTGGATCAAGCGATCATACACTCTACATATTTTATATGCGCCTGTGCTTCGTTAGTACGTAAATCCGCGATCGATCGCGTCAAGCCGCGGTCTAGCTAAACACACTTACTATTAGATACTTAGATAGTACTCGTCTAAGTCTAAAGACGGTAAGCGCGACAACACAATTTTATTGCATTAACGTTTACGTTATCCGCGCTGCACAAACTGTATCATTTGCACTATTCTCCTCACTAAATCAGAATTGTGCACTGTTAGTTGATATATCATCGATCGTGATAGTACGCGGTTTGCGCGATACAAGTACGGTCGTAAGTTCCTTACATCTCACGGGAAAAACACGTTGGTGACCTTGGTGACACTGATTTCAGTCGGCTGGATAGGATTGGCCATCACAAGAAAGGGGTGGATCCGCCGCGGAAGTGTAGTCCAAGGTCCATGGAGCAAGCATCTCTTTCGCACTGTCGCCGATGACGAAGCAACACCCGTCCATTGATTGAACTTCTTCGACTCAACCGGCTCTCCATTGGGTGCAGACGAGTGTGTGTGTGTGTGTGTGAAGTTGAAGCTATTTCCCGACCTACCCTAAAGATTTTCTTATTCAGTCAGGTTAGTGACGTAATTGATGAAAACAAAAAGATTGCTGTGAAGGAGAAGTCATAGCGCTGTGCACGAGTGAGGGAGACAGGTTGTCTGGATGTGGCTGGTGTTGTGAACACCCTATGTGGAGCTTTTGTTCTTTGTTTATAGCACGTAGTATAAATCCGCCATTTTGTTCTATATGTTTATTGTACGTGTGGTGGGGGCCCACATTGTCAGCCAATCAGACCGCAAATCGCCTCCATTGCAAATGCACAACCTCAGTCGCTGGATCACCCGATTCGGCTCGAATGAACTTCATCCGCTCTCGCTCATCTTCGGGGGGCGGGAATTATGTACACTCTCTCAAATTGCGTCTGCGCATATCCAAGTGTTAGTTGGACTGACGACTTGCTACTTTTTCTGGGATCCTAGTGATTCAGATAGTACAATGGGTGCTATTTTAAATCGGCCACTACATTCATTCTTGCCGTCCACAACGTCAACCTTTATCGCTATCAAATCAACATCTTAACATGTACGTGCGCAAGCGCACCGCCCGCGCGGATCCACAAGCAACAGCCATGCACAATGACCACTTCACTCAAACGACATGCACAACCAGAATAGAAAAATTTTCAATGGGCTTGTTTCCTCTTCTGACCCCCGAGTAAAAAAACAGACATTTCGTGTGACGGACAGATTTTTAGGATGACCCCCAGCTATAAGACATATCCATGTCAAAAGGAATACACTATGGTTGTTTCCTGTGTATCAAGAGTACTTTCAATAATATTAGACCTAATGCGATCGTTGAGGCACTCCTGGGCATCCAGGCTCCAAACTCGTTAACATGCTATTAAAATTGGGTACATCGTTGGTATGTAGGTGTGTTTGTACAAGGTGGCGCAAAAGAAACGAAGAAGTTTGAATAGTCTATAATTCCTTTATTTTTGAATCAATCGAATTTCTTTTTGACATGGATATGTCTTATAGCTGGGGGTCATCCTAAAAATCTGTCCGTCACACGAAATGTCTGTTTTTCTACTCGGGGGTCAGAAGAAGAAACAAGCCCATTGAAAATTTTTCCGAGTTCTATGAATGTAGTGGCCGATCCTCAGTCAATCCGAGTCAGTCATCAAAGCGAACTCACGAAAATCGAAAAACTTCGCATCATGAACTGACTAAACAACCAGGCACCCATAAAACAAGTCAACATCATTCAACTGCCATCCCCTCGTGATTCAAATCTACTCACAACACCAGCCACATCCAGACAACCTGTCTCCCTCACTCGTGCACAGCGCTATGGCTCCTCCTTCACAGCCATCTTTTTGTTTTCATCAATTAGTCACTAACCTGACTCAGTAAGAAAATCGTTGGGGTAGGTCGGGAAATAGCTTCAACTTCATACACACACACACATACACACACACTCGTATGCAGGCAGTGGAGAGACGGTTGAGTCGAAGAAGTTCAATGGATGGGCGTTGCTTCGTCATCGGCGACAGTGCGAAAGAGATGCTTGCTCCACGGACCTTGGACTACACTTCCGCAGCGGATCCACCCCTTTCTTGTTTCCCGTGGATGTAAGGAACTTACGACCGTACTTGTATCGCGCATACCACGTATCGCTAAAATTAGTTAGTTGGAGTACGGTCTGGAGTATGTGTATGGCATATGAATAAGGCACACAATAAACAATAATATTCGAGAAGGAATTCGAGCGGTACCTCCTGAAATCTTGAATAAAATCATGAAAACGTCGCAATTTGCAAAGCTGAAAATGGGCCCAACTTACGCTATTTTTTTTTTTCACGTTTAAATTAACAAAATTCCCCATTTATGAAGTGTACTAAGAAAAAAAAAATTTGATTGATTCAAAAATAAAGGAATTATAGGCTATTCAAACCCCTTCGTTTCGCCACCCTGTAGAGGCACCCGCAATATCTCCTCTTCTTTGGAATGTAGGAATTAACAGACAGCTTCTGAATCTGGAAGAGATTGGGTGCAAAGTGATTGCATTTGCGGATGCCGTTGAAATTAATGAACCAGTACTCACTCTAAAATCAATTGGTCATCAATGATACTGAAGCTATGAATGCTGTTACAGGTAAGTTTCCTGATATCCTTAACAGGTTATTGTAGAATCCCCTATACATTCTTATGAGGTGGGCAAGTCGTTGCGACATTGGAATTAACTCAGTTAAGACGGAGCTTGTGCTCTTCACTAGATACACGATCCCTCCAATCGAACCTCCCAAACTGGAGGGCAATTCATTCGGAGTATAACTCACGGAGCCGACAAAAACCTGGAAATGAAATGAGTAAGCGAGTAAAATTTCACTGTCTCTCTAGATTAATTCCTGAAAGCTAGAATAATGAATATGTTGTCCATTTTTCTGTGTATGTTTATTTTTTATTCTGGGAAACACCTGCTGTTAATCGATAAATGCACACTGAATTCTTCCACGCCTCCTGTCAACCGATGGTTATATAAAAATTATACATTTTATACACGCCTCCGGAATGCTTTCTACGCCATACATAGTAATTGACTATGACATTCCGATAACAGGACAAACACGCGGATGCCATTAATCGATTTATTTTGAAAGTCAGCAAAGATGATTGTTTTTTTTTGTCAGAGTATTGGACGTGGATAAAAACGTCAACCACTGTAGTCGACTTTCCAATAATCAAAGTAAAATTTAAATTTCCCACGATATCTTGTTGATTCAGCACAATACTGGAAAACATTCTATGTCCCATTTGAACAGAGAATAATCCATCGAGGATCGACCATCGATTCATGTGAATTTCGTCTGTTGAATATTCAATGCATAAGGCATAACACATATCCTCTGTACATTCATGACAGCTAGGGTTGCCGTCAAACGAACCTGGCAAAACCTGGGGCGTTCGCTAGGTTAGTAGAATTTTTTCCACGAAAAGTGTAGTACATTTGAAATTTTGAAATTCGAACTGATTTTTGACTTTTCGACTTGATGCAACAACATTTCTTCCACTTTTTCGAAGAGCTTTTTTATCTACAAATTTTTAGTGAATATTTTCGAGATTCCTTCATACGATATATTTGAGACCTCCGCAATCTCCACAAGTTTGCTTCAGCGTTCATCTGAAAATATTTGGAGGACTTTTTCGATGCATTAATGGGGGGGGAGGGGGGGTGAAATTTTTCGTCCTGTTAAACCACCTTCATCAACCAAATTCCAACGACCGGGTTAAAACTGAGCCAGTGACTGAGTGACTGCTTTTTATCATGGTATGTGATGGTGCTCCCATGGAAATGAGCTTTATTTTGTGACGTCGTTGTATTGTCCTTTAAATTAAAAATCAATCACAACCTATAAAATAAAATAAATAACTGGCGCAATAGTCCAATTTGAACCATGGCCTCGAGATGAGTTAGCATCATCTCATTATACCCTAGACTTATAGTATAGGGTATATTGTTTTTGTCACGACGAAAATATGTAACACCTTAAAGGAGGCTCCGGAGGTATAGCAAGGTATATATATATAAATGATCAGGGTCACCTCCTGATTCGATTTTGCCATATCTGTCTGTCCGTTCGCACGATAACTTTCGATAGAATGATGCTAGAGTGTTGAAATTTTGGTCAAGTGTTGGAAGTATGATCTAGTTGGTTGGTATTGAAAATGGGCATGATCAGGCCAAGAGAACGCTTACCTCCCCTACATAAGTTAAAAAATTAAATGTATCTATAACTCCCGATTAAATAAACATGAAAAGCTCTAGCTTTGGCAGATTGCTCGCAAGGGTAATCTTAAACTCTCCTGTAAAAATAAAATCGATCAATTGAAAACTAACGGTAATTTTCTTACAAAGAGCCCCGTACTACCCTACTTTTCAGGTTTTTGTCTATAACTCTTTAACCAATTGACGTAAACACCTAATTTTTGGCATGTAACCCTGAGGTCAGAAGCTGCTTGAGTTTTAGTAAGTTGGGCATAATCAGACCAAAGGAACGCCTACCTCCCGTACGAATTTCAAAAAATTAAATATTCCTTTAATTACGATAACTTTGAATAGAATGACACTAGCGGGTTAAAAAATTGGTAGAACGTTGCTAGTAAAATCTAGTTAGTTGGTATTGAAAATGGGTAAGATCTGACTGAAGGAACCACTACCTCCCCTACAAATGAAACTTCAATAAGCGATAACTTTTGATGGAATGAAGCCAGCAACTTGAAATTTTGGTCAAATGTTTATAGTAAGATTGAGCTAGTTGGTATTAAAGATAGGCCAGATCCGACCTAAGGAACCCCTACCTCCCCTACAAATGAAACTTAAAATAAGCGATAACTTACGATAAAATCAAGCTAGCGACTTGAAATTTTGGTCAAATGTTTGTAATAGGATTCAGCTGGCTGATATTGAGAATACGTAAAATCCGACCAACCAAACCAGTACTTCCCCTACAAATGAAACTTCAAATAAGCGATATCTTCGACAGAATGAAGCTAGAGATTTGAAATTTTGCTTAAATGTTCATAGCACGATCTAATGTGTTGGTGGCAATGATGGGCAAGATCTGACCCCAGGAACTCTTACCTCCCCTACAAATGAAACTTCAACTAAGCGATAACTTTCAATAAAATTAAGCTAATGACTTAAAAAACTCAGCAAATATTTGTAGAATGCGTTATTTAATTGATTTAAGAATGGCCTACATCCTCCTGAATGAGTGCCAACCTCCCCTATAAACTGGTCATATAGGAAACTCACTTTTAATGCAAATGGTCGTTGCCAATTGGTACTTTTGCCATCACCACTAGGTTTGTACAAGTCTAGGGTATATACGCTTCGGACGGTTTAATTTTTGGCAGTTATAGCCCTTTGAATGTACGAAAACAGACTTTTTGAGCGTCGTGCACTACGTCGATTTTACATTACTAAAGACGCAATAATTGGAAAACTACGCAAGCTAGAACTCTCAAATAAACACCTAATATCAACTATTACCTTACCCTCATGTTAAAAATTATACATTAAAAATCAGAGGAACATTTTGTTCGTTGTACCTCTATAAAGTGCAATTTAATTTTTATTGTTTAAAATATTGCACTTTTATAACTTTTCCTGGAAGTTTCGTATACATAAAGTACAAGTTTTATTTCAAAAATCGAAACCCTATTATGTATCTCTAAGCACGATCTGATGATAGGAATATGATCAGATCGCACTTAGATCATTTCATCCTAATTTCTTAATACAAGATTTAAATGAAGCCGGAATATAGAGAGCTACGCCCGCAATCCGAGTGTTTTGTAGCAAGCGCTTGTTTTGGTATGTAAATATTGGCTCCCTGGGCCACACAGATGGATGAAAACACCATAACTAAAATGTCTTACACGTGATATAGTATCTTACAAGACAATCCATAAAAAAAGACTCCATCTATCACCTTTCAAAGTAATAGTTTTAATACGAGAAGCTGTACTATAGATAGATATGAATGTATCCGAGAAAAACTGTCCGACTCTTCGAGATGCTTATGCATTCATGTTAAGACTAGAAATTGCAAATTGCAAACTTGCATAAAAAAAAGAGTCAGCTAACAGCCTACTTCCCCCCTTTATCTCCCCTTCTCCGACACATATTTTCCCCTCTCCCTCTTTTCTACTTACTTCAAGTTTGAAGAAAATTCCAGAAATGGAATGTACTCAACGGTACTTTTCTTACGATACCCCAATTGCCTATACCAGACGAATAAAAAATTTCGAACTTCATTTCCCCTCTATGGAGACCTCCCCTTAAAGTTGACCTATTACGACGCATCGCTTTCTCCAGAGAATTGTAGTACTTCTACATATTTCCACCAAATTTCATGCATGTAGCTTCAGCGGCTCTTGAGATATTTCATGGACAGACAGACAGACGGACGCATGACCGATTTCATAGGGTTTTGTTTTTTTACAAAACCCTAAAAAGAGGTAAAACCAAGAAACTATTCCTCTGATTTTTATGAGATAAATTTTTAAAATACATAATGGCATGGTACTAATTGAGAACTATATTATAGGTAAGCTGTAGTAGCTCGTGGCAAGCGGGAACTATTCCACGTTATTAAACTCGTAAATAATCCACAATTTTCCTGTAAATAATTCGTTATTTTATCTGGTATTGTACCAGTTGTATTCTCGTATCAATATGGGTATTATACCAGTAATATTTCTGGTAATTTATGTGGTCAATCGGGTTGTCATCCGGAATTTACTGTTGGGTGTACAACTTTGCTTCCGTCGTTTTTTCCTGGAATTAAAAGCTTAATTGTCAAAAAGTACTTACAGATGTATTATTCAAAATACTGTCCATCGCTAGCGATAACTTTCATCCATCTCTCCGACAATTTTCGGATTCCATCTCGGAAAAAGGAGGCGTCTTTCGACGCGATCCATGTTTGGATCCTTGGATCCTGTAATTGTTTCATTCGGTTTCAGTAGCTCGTATTATTTCACACCGAGCAAAGCAAAGCATAACCTTAGCGCCGTGAATATTCGGTTTTGCCGTCGCTGTTGAGGCATGTCGGGCATTCACTATGACTTCCTGCGCTTGGGATTATCGTAATGGACCCATTTTTCGTCGCCGGTTACGATGCGATGTAGAAATCCCTTCCGATTCTGCCTTTGAAGCAGTTGTTTGCATTCAAATAATCGCCGTTCAATATCTCTCGGTTTTAACTCGTACGGAACCCAATTTCCTTGTTTCTGAATCATGCCCATGGCCTTGAGGCGTTTCGAGATGGCTTGCTGAGTCACTCCCAGTGACACTCACGACATGTTCTGTCACTCAGAGCAATCTTGCCGTAAGTATCTAAGAGCATTCGATGAGCCTCAGCTGCAGTTTTTTTTTTCAAATGGAGGCAGAAGATCAAAACTTCTCGCAAATGACCAGAACTTGGCTCGAAAACAGACATTTTGAATCGCAAATCTTATTAAAAATGCGAACAATTTTTACTAATGCGGGGATGCCGATACGTTCACAGACGTCCAAACTCACTTTGTGACACTTTTGAACTACGCATTTTGACCAGCCTTCACGGATGCAGCCGTCTGTCGGAAAACGGCGGAAGCAAAGTTGTACAGTAATGTAATTCAAATTGTAATAATTGTAATAGTAATGTTCCCGTATCAAATTGGGTATCATCATAATCATCGTGGCGCAACAGCCCGACGTCGGGCCTTGGCCGCCTGGGTATGGTACCAGTATTTGATCTGAATGAATCCACGTTTTTTACCAGTAGATGTACTTAAGACGGAAAAGACTGTACTATGTTCGTCAACTTACGAAAAACAGAGATAAAATATCGCATGCGGTGAAAAGTAAATAAATAAATTTTTTCCCGAAGTTCTATACCTTTCAACTGAAAGATTATTAGTGCTACCAGATAATTAACCGGTAAGTTACCCGAGAGTGGTTTTGCAGGGATGCTGTACATTATATTCTATTTATATTAAATATGGGGGCACCATATTAAATCTTCGCCCCGGGTGCCAAATTTTCTTCGCATGGTTCTGGGTAAAAGTACAAAATCGGCAAAATCGGAAATAAATGTGCACGTCAAAACGGCAAACTAAAAAAAGAAAACCGTGAAAGGACATTAGGACTACAACAGTCAAACTACCAAGAATAATGTGCAAAGGCCAAAAATACACAGAAGTAAAAACCGCTCATTCAGTCCTGTTCTCTCCCTTTCAGGTTACTTGAGCCTTATGCGGGTACCAAATTGCCGGCAGAAGCAAAACAGCGGCAGCAGCGACAGCATCGTCTGCGTCTTAGGTAAATGTGGTTTCTTACACGTCACTCACGCCTGACAAATTTTCTGAACGGAACCCTTATTGTACGAAAATTGCCTAGGTGCGAGGTAGGTGTAAGGAAGCACATTTATCCAAGACACAGACGATACTGCTGCCGGCAACCTGGCTCGGCTCTTATATGGGCCCCGCGCTCGCAACCCAACAGTCTCACAGTCCGTTCGCTTCAGGTATAATGAACGTTGCGGAAAAGAGCAATGCTATGCTCAAATAAAAATAATTCATCACAAAAAAGAACATTATTTTGCTAAAATCTGTGATTTATTCTCCGAAACCGGAGATTTCTCTAGAAAAACGGAGAATCGGGCGAAAACTGAAGAAATGGTAACTCTAATGACTGCCTTCATCCTGCTTCCTGTACTCGTATATACGTTTGTATCTTGTCGGCACCGGATAGAGTTGAAGGCAAAGGCAGGTTTAATGGTGCAAAGGAGTATCATCCTATAGTCGTACCGAAATTTACACGTGAACGGATTTCTGTGATGGAAACGTAATTGCTTTATGTGTATTCCCAGCTGTATTTAAAATATTTAATATCCGATCCATTAAAGCACATACTCATGTGATGATCAATGCAATGCTAACACTATTCAATTAGATTTAATTTGCGTAAAGCGAATAATGTCTCCAAGGAACCATAAATGTGTTACAAGCTGTCTACACATTGTATAGAGTTGTAACTTTTTGGTGAGTGATAATAGGTACGTTTTTCTATTTTTTTTTTTTTTGTACAGAGCAGAGTAGAGCAGGATAAGCGGCAAAAAAACGCTAAAGAGCTGATTAGAGTAGCGAAAACGGGGCGCGTCTTTGGTGGGAGTGTGTCTTGGTTTCATTTGGAATTTAAACATCAAGTCAAATTTCAAAAGGAAGCTTAAATCCTTAGTACAGATACAATCGGACAAATTTTCTTTAGGCGGCAAAATTATTTTGCATGTTTACTATTCCATATAATTACACAAAACGAACATCTTATTGACAGGAAATTAAATTTATGTGTTTTCCAAACTATAAACTGCCTGCATTTCAAAACGCAGACTACTTAACAGAGAAGAATTTTTGCACTAACCTCTTCTATCCAGAGCAGTTCAGATCAAATTGTTAGTGTAATTGTGTGGTCTTAACCAGCTTTGCTCTGCATGGTTGTTAAGAAAAATTCGCCGAATATTGGATGTCTTTGCAAGGTAGAATGAATTAAGGCCTTTGTGGAGTTCCAAAGAAACTTATTAGCCGTTTTTTTTCTACCGGGCAGGTCATAGCAGAACAACAATTGCACAGGTTACACTATCATCTAGCTCTATCCAGAAAATTTTTTCTTAGTGTAAGGCGTGTAATTGTAGTTCTGCTATGATCTATACTGTACAAAAAAACGCGGGTTGTCAAACTATTATCTGATGTGCATGAAAGACTAATGGATAATTTAAATGGATAAATGAGAGATAGGTTCAAGCTAATGTAAGGAAATGTTGAACCCTTGAAGGTATTTTACACGTTAGACCAATCAGCCATTATATTGCGCAGTAGACCTCCTAAAAATCGACTTCGAAGAGGCCCTGACTTTGTTTGTTACCCAGAGAGCTCCACACTCATTCTACTTTAGGTCCTCAAGAGGCAATCATCTATTGAAAGTGCAGACGCATTTCTTATTAGAGAGAAGCATGCAATGATAAACGTACAAATTAGGTATAAGTGCTGCTGTGCTTAATAAAACATACATGAACTGCAATAAGGTTCACTCCGTTACCACCAGGGACTCATCACCTGACGATCGTAATCATTGAACCAGACTGGACTTAAAAAAACGTTGGAGTTTGCCACTTATTAACAACATTAGATATATTCAGTCATCCAGTTCCGTGAAGAAGTAGACTCTAAGTGTCACCATACACTGTCGATCTCGATCTCGAACTCGAACCTGGTACAAATATCCTCTGACACACACACACACTTCACATAGGTGTGAAGAAAACCGGTCCACTTGTACAAGGTTCGTGCTCGAGTTCGAGTTCGACAGTGTATGGTGACACTAAGAAACATTATTTTTTTGCCAGAGCAGGGCAGATACACTACTCCTTCTCTTCAATACCACAGCTGCTACAGCAGTCATTACAGGGGATGCAAATCCTCAGAACGTGCTCCCCAACCCAATGCCCACTGAGAACTTCCGCACCCGCTACAGCTCTAGTGTGTTGCCAGGACTGGCCACAACTGCTTTGTTAAAACTTAAATAAAAAAAAAAATAAATAACTGGCGCAACAGTCCAATTTCAACCATGGCCTCGAGATGAGTTAGCATCACCTCATTTTCTGGATCGTGACGGTCTTGTGCAGAGGTGTGTGATCAGCAACACGCTCAATCGAGTTATTTACCCCATAAATGGGTACTCATTTAACAGCTGAGTGGGCTCATAGTCCGACACGTAAATCCCCTTTTTTTATCGAAAACTACCGCATTCAGTAGAAATCAAACCGGGGCCCAGTGCGTAGAAGGCGAACGTGCTAACCGTTGCGCCATCTGGGCTACTACTGTTGAAACTTATGTTTTACTATATATCGATCAAAATCAAGTTGGTTCTCATAATCGCTGTATACTTATTTTAAAGGTAGTTTTTTAGGTATATAAACGTTGAGACGAATTTGGGCAGCATCGCTTGTTGTACTCTGTCTGGCGAGCTCGTCTGCTCTACAGTTAACAGCGAAACCACTGTGACCCAGGATGCCCGAATCCAACACAAAGATAATGCCAAAAAACTCACTCGTTTCAGTAAACGGTCCTTGATCAGAGCTAACATACTCGCCGTAACCTTAGCCTAGAAAATATTGCAGTCTTCAAAAAGAATGAAAGATAGATTTGGGTTAACCGCATCAGAGAATCCGACTCCTAATCCTCCATCCGTTTTGAAGCAATCCCCGTAGCTTTCCATTGAATTAAGCAACAGAAGTGCGCTCTGTTCGCATTGAATGCATGATTTTAGCAGTCTGACAAATTGCTTTTCAAGCCCATATTTGGTAGAGATTTAGTCAATCGTTGCCGTAATATTTGGGTTGCACAGAACAGCAGTGGTCCAGAGCCTGAAGTAAAGCACTCACCATTGTTATAGAGTCGAGTCACTGTATTTGCGGCCGTTCACATATTTACCAAAAATGTCAAGAAGTTGAAGGTCAAACAGCATGTTCAAAGCAGCGGCAGCAATCGTCCTAAGGACACCACAAAAGCAACGCAAACAAATTTTTCCACTTTTCTCAACAAGCTACGATTACCTATATCAGCGGACATATCAAAAATGCCCGTCTTAGCTTAAGGAAAGCTAACTTTGAAGCCATTAGTCAAAAATTACCTGTCATCAATTTTAATTTTGTCCTTGCCGATGAAAATGTGTGTGATTGCGAAATTGCTGTTGGTAAATTTTATAATATACTCTTCAATATCATTCTCGAAATCGTTCCTTCCTATACACACATCACAAATCCACCGCTCAATTCGTAGAAAAAACGCAATCATCACCGTTATAAGCGCTTTAAACCTTCCTCAGACCTCTTAACCTTCAGGAAACTACGCTCAGGGACCAAAAGCTTGATTTGTGCGGCTAGATCTGCCTACCTTAACAACATCGAATGTAGCATCAGAAACAACGGCAGTAAGCTCTTTTGGTCTTATGTACACCACATGAGGTTTTCTACATCTAATGCTTCCTCGCTGACCTACAACAATGTAACCGCAGTTACGGCGGAGGAAATGTGCGAGCTCTTTGCTACCTTCTTTTCAAATACTTTCCGACAATCATCTATATCATCCGTTCATCCTTTTAACCCTCAAGACAGTCCCTTCGAGTCAATGCCACCTATGTTGCCTTCTTACGTTGAGCAGCTTATCTGCTCCCTTAAAGCTAGCTCCTCCGCTGGTCCTGATGGTATCCCTAACATTTCCTTAAAAGGTATATTACTTACAGTACCATATATGGTTCCTCTTTCCATCTTGTTCAATAGGAGTATTCGTCAAGGTATTTTCCCGTCTCAATGGAAATCTTCCTTTGTTGTACCCATTCCCAAAAAAGGTGACCCTAACCTAGCCTCTAATTACCGCCCCTTTGGCTTCTGTCCTCCCTTTCTAAATTACTTGAAAGAATTGTTTATAATTTCATCTGCGACAACTTCGGATTTCTGATCTGCCCTAACCAACACGGTTTTTCTAAGAACAAATCTACTGTCACCAATTTGGTTGAATACGTGGATTTCGTTGCTAATTCCTTCAATAAACACCAAGATCTTCATGTTGTCTATACAGATTTTTCTAAAGCGTTTGACACAGTTGACCATAGAATTCTACTGGATAAGTTAACTGGGCTCAATTTTCCTTCCCTACTCATCACCTGGATTTGCTCTTACCTTGTTGATAGGTCATCGCAAGTTGTGTTTAATAACGTTCTTTCCTCAGCCTTCTGCCCATCTTCTGGTGTGCCTCAAGGATTCATTCTCGGGCCACTACTTCAGCATCAGCATCTTCAATGTTCCTCTTTACTTTATGCTGACGATCGTAAGTTATTTACATTCGTTTCTTGTCTTTCTGTTTGCGTAGCTCTTCAATCTGACTTAAATCTCATATCCTTGAACGAGTTACCTCTTAATGTATCCAAATGTTTCGTCATGATCTACTCTCTTAAGCCTTCTTCTCTGTCTTTCACGTATCATATTAACTCACTACCGCTTGTTATTGTCTCCACGATCAATGATCATTCAAACTTCGCTTTTCTGACCATTTTTCTTTCATAATTAACAAAGCTTTCCTAAGATAATGTCTTTGCGAAAGAGAAGGATTTTTCTTGACGAATGCTTCTTATATATAGGTAAGTTGGGTTCGTCAATTATTATGTTCTTCCCTTTCTAATGTCATCGTTTTCCGTCAACGTCCCAGGCGACCGCCTGCTGCACCTTAGCCTTTGACCGGCCCTGTTTCTTACTTCGCTAACCCTAACACAAATCCGCGTTCCTCAACTTTTTAAAGTGACTAATCAATTTCATTTCCACGTTCAACCTACGGCAATAAACCTAATTGAAACCCAAAGTTAATTTAAAAACAATGAATTCATATGGTAACTGCGAAACACGCATAAGGATGCATGAAGTTATATCCTTTCAGCTTACATCATGACACGAGGTTGTTGAAGGATACCGTCAAGTTTTCACGTGAATGCACGCCTTCAGCGAAAAAAATGCTTTAACGAATGCTTGAAGAATCCATTCTAGGGGTTCCATTCTCTGGTATACATGGCCCTAGGGAATACCTCAACAATTGTCAGGGATGAAATTTTTCAAAGAACGCATATACTTACGACTCTTGGTATATGGGGATGTGTCCCTCCGGAATATGCAAAAGAACGTCCACAAGTAAATGTGCACATCGGAGATCTTCTACGAGTAGGAACGTATCTTTGAAATGCCCTACTGCAGAAATTTACACATGCAATTATGTAATTGCTCCCTGACAGCAGGAGCGTTGAAAAGTCGAGGAAAAAAACCTCATGTCAAAGTGAATTTGTCATGTGTGCAAGGCTTGGTGAGAACACTTCCTTTTATGTGGCTGGGAAAAAAAATATTTCAACAAGTATGTATTTAGTCTGTTTCTGGGGGCTTGACTTTAAATCAACCAGTTCACTCTCAACTGCTTATTAAATCCTTTCACTGAAAATGGAAATTCTCTTGATTACTCATAGAAGCTGTTGATTTGATAATCCCAAGCGATTTATTCATTTGATCCTTGAAAATGTAGTGCCTTACCTAGATTATCTTGTATACAACACCTATGTCAGGGGATTCTTTTAACTTTATGAAGTTGACATAGAGATGACGAAAATAAGTTTGAAACTACGGTCCGTGTCATTCGAAATTGGGGGTGTTATGGGCGCAAGTAGAGGTAAAAAAAACCCTAAACTACAGCTCGCAGTCTTTTAAACGATTAAGCTCTGTAAAACTTATTGTAGTTTGTTTAAACACATACGGACGGATGGACATGGCATGGCTAATTCACCTCATCTCATCATACTGACCGAGAATATTCGTATACTTTATACATTTTCGAAGATGTTTCTTATGGTCGGAATTCAGATGAAAGAAGAGGCCTTCAGAGAAGAATATCTGTAGTCACTGATAAAAAGCATCAAGTCAAAGTACACATACGGATACCTTTCAAGCGCTGCAAATTTTCCAAAGTTTAATTAAGGATTTCAGCCCTATTGCTAAAATTCAGGGCTTCTGACCGATTCTTACGTCAATGATAAGAGCGCTACAGGATCACAGTGACCAAAAAAAGTCATCCGATCAAAGCACCAGTGCTATTAACGACGCTTCGTATTTTCAAGGATAAAGGGTTTCAGATCAAACCTGCTCTTTTCAAAGTGCCATTTCACCAAAAAATTTGCTACACGAATACCCACGATCTCACCGTCTCGCGTCGTTAAGAAAAGCAGAGTGACGAGACCTTTTCTCAGATTCAAGCATCGTAGATTGGCAACGAGACCTAACGACTATCGAGCGCGTCGATTGCCGGATTGAACTCATAGTGTAACGTGAGCCTATTTGAAAGAGCTGTGACCTCAACGTCCACTCGAAATAGCTAGAGACTCGGCTTTTGTAATGTCGGAATTACCGAAAAGGACTTCAGCCACATGTCCACATGGTGATTCCTTATTCGGTCTGTTAGACCAGTATTGAATATGTTGCGATACTTAATCTGGCCGACTGTTATTAAATTCTCTTTCGAGCTCCTTTTTTTAATTCCTCACATTTTGCTGTTTTTTGTTATGGGAATGTGTACGCGCAGAGGAACGGCCGTCAGGTTCCAATTAATATCCAGCTGCAGTAACCAAGGCTCATTTAAATTCTACTATACATTCACAACATACAACTATTTAAAAGTATTAAATAGTGACGCCTTTGATGATTCTTAAAAATGTCTACTTAATATTTTTTTCAGCATCCTTTATTTATGCTTCGGGTCAACCAGAACTCATATGTAGGCGGTACGAGTAATTCCCTCATACCAAACTTTCCGTCCACGACGACGTCCGTGGCCATAGATGTGCAGGAGGTCCATGCTGGCAACTGCATTCTCCGAAACCAGTTTATGCCGTCGAAACGTCAACTGAGCCCCATAGAACAGTGGACGCGCTATGCCCCACAAGGGGTTAGGGCAATTGAGGGAGAGAAAGAAACTTCCTCAACGATTTGGTCCAGTTCTGATAAAGTCCTAGTTGTCTTTTTCGTTTCCTGTAACTTCATGATATGCCATAGATTCTCGTTGGGATTCAAATCTTACAATAACTTAGCAGCAAGATGTTTTTTCTGGATTAGGCTCTAAGTATTGCTAGTATAATTTTCGCTTCTCCTTAAGATATTAATGTGCAATGGCGGTAGATCATGCAAAGCCTTAAGGGCCGCAGTAGGAAAGGATACGCATGGATCCCGTTATAGTGTGGCATGCAAACCATTGTATTTTAGTGAGGGTGTGGTCGCTCTATTCCACCAAACAACTATTCCATGAATAAAAGTTTAGAATTTGTTCCATATACTGCGAGTGTATTTTTTACTATGGCAAACAATTATTTCGGCAGCCACGTGCTGCCTTCTTCAGTGCTAGCTCTACTTATTCTAGAATTGCTAACTCTAATTCTAGAATTAGAGCACTGAAGGATGCAGCCCGTGACTGCCGAAACAATTGTTTGCAATAGTAAAAAATACACTCGCAGTATAAGGAACAAATTCTAATCTTTTATTCATTTGATAAACTGTGAGAAATATGGACAATAAATCCAATTTAACTATTCCATATTAAATAATTGCTTGTGGCGGTACGAGTAATTCCCTGATCTAGACGTCAATGCCCACAAGTGATGCCTGCATACTGCCTACAAATTCGCACAGCCTGTTGTAGCATTTTCGGATGTTACCCCAAGATGATCAAGCCAAAGTACCTTGCTGTCAAGTGTAACTCCCAGCTACTTGACGTTATCTGTCATTTTCACTGTGAAGTAACACAGAGTGGGTCATTTCACCGCCCAAATTTTTTGTTTTTTTTTTTTTTTTTTTTTTTGCGTAAATGGGACAATAACGGTTTCCTTGACCTGACCCGAAGTCCACTAATGTAACACCATTCTTGAACTACGTGCAACGCTTCCCGTGATGGGCAGAACTTCTTAAAATTTACACCTGATGATAACGAAGTCGTCTGCGAATGCGTATGTTGAAAATCCCAACGAGGATAATTTCTACATGAGAGTATCTATAACGATTCAGCCGAGCAGGGGATACATCACCTCCCTGAACGCAACCTCGAGTGGCGTTTGCTGTGGGAGTGGTATTTTCAACTTCAGCGATTGATGGCCCTTCTGGAAGAAAGCATTCGTTCCACTCAGGAAGTAGGAGTATCGATACCTTTTGCTATGAGGAACGCCGATGGAATCAAAAGTGGTGTTGTTGAAAGCCGCTTCGCTGTCATTAACAAGGTTGTGTAGACCGTATTCGGAAGGGCTGCCTTGCTGACCCGAATAGCCCTAAGGGATAGTCTTCTTCGTAAGAGCTGAGGTGACATCCATGGTCTTTCGAGATTGGGGGCCTCGGAAGACGACCTATGCTAAGAGAGTTTTCTAACAGCAGGCTAGTCGGCTATTAGTAAATTTTTTGCTATGATATCAAATCAAATATGCATATTAGCTGATCACATTATGTTTTTAATTTTATAATTTATTATGATGAAGCTGCTGTAGAGAGCAGTTCTATCGATCAAGGGGTCGTTAGCTTGAAGCCTACCTCGAACACAATTTTTTTTTCAGGGTGTCCATCTTGATGACTTTTCAATCAGCTATTGCTGCAAACGCACAAGTCACTATTTTTGGAAAACCGCAAAACGATTCTACAGAGGTTTACTCACACGTCGAGGTATGAATTTAAATCGCCTTTTCTACCGAAACCCCATATTACATAAATAGTTATTTTTTTTGGCTAAAAGTAAATTTGTTCAGCATTGCGAGGTGTTTTTACTAGCTGATTCAATTGCCATCAAGATGAATACCCTGACAAAAAGTCATGTTCAAGGAAGGTTTCAAACCAACGACCCCTCGACCGATAGACCTGCTCTCTACCCGTTGATTGACTCCACTTGTTTTCTTTTGTAGAAGATTGTGCAAATATCGTAAACCGTACAATGGGTTAGGTCAGGTAGCGGCCTTACAAGCCGCATAGACCGCTTGGATCCATAACGATGCCACATGTCTACGGCGCCTATTAGTTATGTATTGGTGTTGATCGTTAGTGCCTGGTCTTTATTGATTTCAAAAGTCTTCGTCATATCTGCGAATGTCAGAAGACTGTTTATGCTAAGGTCTACAACGGCTTTCATATTGCGAAAGAAGTAGGCTCCTAGACATTTTGGATTTATCAGGCGAGTGCTGGTCATTTACACAGGAGGTGTTCTAAGGTTTCCTTAGAATTTGTTAGCTTACAGTTCCTGCAGCCATTACTTGTGATTAAACCCAATCTATATGCATGCTCCCCTATCAGGCAATGTCCAATCAGTAAGTCAACTATTTTAACATTTCACATTTTTCTCTGGGATGCCCTAAGAGTGCATTGGTTTTCTCTGGGTTATAAGAGTCCCAGAGTTTTCTAGTTATTTTGGAGTTTGTGGCGCTGTTCGAGGGAGTATTGGCCAGCTTTATCATCTTACAGTCCATTTTTATCTTTAGTGTTTGTATTGGTAGAGGAACCATTTCCGCTGTCGTGTGATGAAGAGCACCACCTAGCTTTGCTAGACCATTCGCAATTTCAATTCCTAGGTTTCCACTGTGGCCTAGTACCCATCGGATTTCTTCCTTCCTTGTACTACCTAGCATCTGAAGAGCTGTAAGACAGTTAAGCACTGTCATTGATCTGATGGAAATGGATTGTAGCGCTTTTAATGATGCTTGGCTATCCGTATGAATACAAATTTTTACTTTTTTGGGTGTTGTTGAGACTAACTCTGCTGCCTTTCGAATAGAAAGCACCTGGAAAATGCTGCACTCATCGCAGTTAGATGAATAGGTTGTAGGAGGTAGGTTCTGGTGAGTGGACTGCTGCTCCTACACCGGTTTCCAGTTTTGAGCCGTCAGTGTAGAGATTTTACTGGTTTTTGTTCGCCTGTTGTGTTGAAATCTCTGTCCTGTATCAATTTTGATAAGTTCCTATTGACGTCACTGGTCTTATATAGTCAGTGGTCTCGGCTGGTAATTTAATACTTAGATGGCCGTACGGTTTCATTTTAAATTGTCCTGTTTCCCTGAGTCTCGGGACACATTTGGACTGTACATTTACTAGAAAGAGATCAATTGGGGCAGACACAAGAGAGTGTTTAGGGAACTGGTATACGTGGTTCTCATTGCTCCAGTAATACCAGTCTCTGAATCCTTTCCACTTTTTATTTATTGGTGTTGGTGCCAAGTGCTGTCTACCAGACCAGAATTTCGTACGTTAGAATCGGCCTAAAGACGGCTGTGTACACCCAGTGCAATACACTAGGTTCCAGCGCCCACTCTTTACCGAGCAACCTCTTGCAAGTGTAAAGAGCGATGGTTGCTTTCTTTGTTCGTTCGTCGATGTTGCGATTCCAAGTAAGTCTACTGTCAAGGATCAACCCTAAGTACTTTGCATGAGTCGTCCAAGTCAATTCAGTGACACTCATCCTTGGGAGGCTGAAAGATTGAATTTTGGTTCTCCTTGTAAAAGGATTTAAGTGAGTCTTTATAATCACTCCAATCTTCTTCCTTCCCTGTAGCAATAACAAAAAGCCTCCGCGCTCTACGGCGACACACCCCAATGTCCTTATTCCACCATTTCGGCTGGGCTTGCTTTGAAGGTTTGCTATAGCGCTTGATACTTTGAATGCATTGACTAGAATGATTGTTAAGAATCTATTCATGCGGTCGATACTTTTTACATTGCGAACATATTCCGTATGCTTATTGGCGAGTTTGTTGCGTAGGAGCCTCGCAAATAACTTCCAGTGAGTTTTCTTTGGATTCTTGTATGTTTTGATTTGTTGTAAGTTGCAAACCCTATGTTAAAACTAATGTACCTATGATCCAAGAAGGAAGGTCTCTCAAGAACTTTCCAATCCTGAATTTCATAGGCATCATTATTGGTGTAGAGTGTTAGATCTAAGATATTTTCGCTGTTAGGACCTTTATATGTAGGTTCATTTCCGCGATTTACTATTTACGTTAGAACTGAGAATAAATTTCAATAGTGGCTCAACTTTCGCGTTGTCGTCTTAGCTACCCTATATCCTGTGTTGTGCGTTCGCGTCACTTTCGATCACTAGCTTCGCTCTCTTCGTGATTGAGTACTAGACTGAGGCAACTATCATCGATCCCTTATCTCCACCACGGTTATGTCGTTAGTATTTCTGTTGTAGTCAAGGATAATACTCAGGTTGGTTTTTGCCATTACGGCCGTTCGCTACATGCCCACCTGAGTGCATTTAACGTTATAGTTGTTCGTCGAGAGCCCCTTGATGTGGCCCTCTCCAGAAATCCAGGACTCATGGATGAGTGCTACATCGCCAGGGTTCCTGGATGAATGCTACATCGTAGGGGTCTTCCTGCAGCGTTTGAAGTAGTTCTGCTGACGCAGAAATATGTTGAAGGTTTATCTGAAGCTCCCATAACATGTTGCTTAGGATGCGTTCCCCCGTTGTCGTTAGCGTTGCGTTTGGGTCCTCAGCCTCAGGCCCGCTATCCTCCTCACTTAGTGCTATGCTGTCAAACACCAGGGTCAAGTTATCTATGCCTAGATCCTTTTCCACGTCATCATCATCGTGGTGCGACAGCCCGACATCGGGCCTCGGCCGCCTGGATCCTCCAATTATCTCGGTCCCGTGACCGCGTTCTCCAATCTTGGAAGCCCAGTAGTTGAGCGGCGTCCACATAAACTGAGCTCACCCAACGAGATCTCGGTCGTCCTCGAAGTCTCGCTCCGTCGACTCGTCGTGCGTTCATTACTTTCTTTGCCATGCGATTAACGTCCTGTTCCACTTCAGTGGCGTATAATAGCCACCACATACATTTGATTTCCCCGATGGGCCAAGGTTAGCTGTGATCAATGTAGGAAAAAGAATATACAAGAACTCAAGAGTGACCTCAGACAGTAACAAATTCATTTTTACTTGCCATGATATATATTGTATCAGTAAAAGACGAGTTCTACGCCCGCCTTGAAACTCTCTTCGACTCACTTCCAACAAACGACGTCAAATTGCTGCTGGGAGACTTTAACGCGAAAGTCGGAAATGAAAGTTGGCACCGGTGGACCACTGGAGGCCACAGCCTCCATGAAGAATGTAACGATAACGGCCAGCGACTTATCGACTTTGCCTGCAGCAGGAATCTAGTCGTAAGCTCTACGTGCTTCCCGCATCGACGCATTCACAAGCAGACCTGGAAGTCTCCAGACGCACATACCGTCAACCAAATTGACCACGTCCTCATTTGCAGGAGATGGGCGTCTAGTGTCATGGATGTCCGCTCCTATCGAGGAGCAAACTGCGACTCATCACTTGATGAAGACGACCTACAGATGTAGAATTTCCTCAGTGCACCAAGCAAGAATCAGCCCTCCCAAAATCTTTGCGGTTGACAATCTTTTGAGTGATGCTACAGCGGTGGCGTATACTACCGCCCTTGAGGAAAAACTATCACCTATGCTACACAACATCAGCAACACAGGCGTCCATGGGTTCTGGGAAGAACTCAAGGGTACCATCAAGGATGTCGCAGAGAAAATCGTGGGATATAAAGCCCGGCGAGCGCGAAATGACTGGTTCGACGAAGAATGCAAAGACTCACTTGACGCGAAAAACGAGGCCTACAGACAATGGATTCAACGAGGAACCAGAGCCAGAAGAGAAAAATATGACGAGCTACGGCGAATATCGAATAGAATAATCAGACGTAAGAAACGTAAATACTTTGACGAGCAGTTACTGAACATAAACGAAAACTTAGCTAATAGGAACACCAGACAAGCGTACAAACTAGTAAATACAATTAAAAACGGCTACCAACCCAGGACTAGCCTTTGTAAGGACAAGGATGGAAACATCATCAGTGACACCGATGGTATTAACAAGCGATGGGCCTCTTATTTTGAAGAGCTTCTAAACCGACCATCTAACATCCCCACACAGGAAGCTCTCGACGATATTGTTGATCTAGGCCCACCCATTCAACCCCCGACAGTAGAGGAAGTTGATCTCGCCTTGCGGTCACTAAAACGAAATAAAGCGCCGGGCGCTGACGAGATTCCAGCTGAACTGCTAAAATTCGGTGGAACGAGTCTAGTTGGTGCCATACATCAATTACTCCTGCGAGTATGGGAGAACGAGGAGATCCCAGACGATTGGCGCAGAAGCATCATCTGTCCAATTCATAAAAAGGGAGATAAACTGCGGTGTGAGAACTACAGGGGCATCTCACTAGTTTGTACGTCCTATAAAATTTTGACGAAAATTCTGGAAAATAGAATAAAACCGTACGCAGAACGAGTCATTGGCGAATATCAAGGCGGTTTCAGACCTGGGCGCTCCACAACCGATCAGCTCTTCTCAGTCAAACTGATACTCCAGAGGTGCTGGGAATACAACGTAAACGTATACCAAATCTTTGTCGATTTCAAGCAGGCATACGACAGTATCAATCGTGGAGTACTGTACAACATCATGCTGCAATTTGGTATACCGGCAAAATTAGTGCGACTGACAAAGATGACGATGACCAACTCCGTCTCACAAGTCAGTATCCAGAACAGACTTACTGATCTATTGGAAACACGCACTGGTTTGAAACAGGGCGATGGACTGGCACCGACGCTCTTCAACCTAGCACTGGAATACGTTATTCGGGCCATGAATATGGACAACAGCAAGACGCTACTCATCAAGTCGACACAATTAGCAGCGTACGCCGACGACATCAACATCATGTCCCGAAGATTGGCTGACGCAGAAGAACTTCTGCATACGCTCGATACCGCTGCAAAGGAAGTTGGATTACGTATTAACGAGGGTAAAACTAAAATAATGATGCAATCGGTGACAAGGACACCTGCACAACCAAGCATCAATGTGGGGGACCTCAACATCGAGTTCGTGAACAACTTCATTTACTTGTCAAGGGACGCCAACGAAACTGACGAAATCAAGCGACGGATACAGTTAGCTAATAAGACTTTTTTCTCGGTTCTCCCCATAATGAAATCGAAGCATGTGCACAGAAACACGAAGCTCCGCGTGCACAAAACCATTATACGACCAGTGCTATGCTATGGCTGCGAAGCATGGACCCGAACTCAAGCCTCCGAAAACATGCTTGACACTTTTGAACGTAAGGTTCTACGGCGAATTTTGGGGGCTGTTTGCGATCGAGATGGATGGCGCATCCGGTACAACCATGAGTTGTATGAAATGTACGATGAGCTGCAAGTCTCGAAAATCGTCAAACTACAACGACTTCAATGGGCAGGACATGTACAAAGAATGGACGATGATCGCATGCCTAAGAGAGTAATGAATGCAGAACGAGTCGACGGAGCGAGACTGCGAGGACGACCGAGATCTCGTTGGGAGAGCTCAGTAGGTGTGGACGCCTGGGCTCCGAAAATTGGAGGACGCGGTCACGTGACCGAGATAATTGGAGGACAATGATCCAGGCGGCCAAGGCCCGACGTCGGGCTGTCGCGCCACGATGATGATGATGATGATATCTATTGGCTTTATTAAAAAAAAACAGTTCCACAGGACGAACTGACTCACTATGCGAATTTCTTTTCCCGCGACTATATTTGCACATTGATCAGACAAGTCTTTTATTTTAACGAAATCATTAAACTCCATTTCTCCTCCTATTACTAGGTGTACAACTTTGCTTCCACCGTTTTTTTTTTCCTTTTTTTTCCTCGTACGAACGAAAATTCTGTTCAGCCAGGCCGTGCGCCATGGAACGAAATAGATGGTAGTCGGAAAGAGCGATGTTTGGGGAGTAAGGCGGGTGGGGCAAGATTTGCCATTTCAGGGTTTCCAAGTATGTCTTGACCACTTTTGCGACGTGTGGCCGAGCATTGTCATACTGGAGGATGACTTTGTCGTGTCTCTCTTGGTACTGTGGTCGTTTTTCCGTTAATGCTCGAGCTAAACGCATCATTGCGTTCGATACCGATCTCCTATGATAGTTTCATTCGGTTTCAGTAGCTTGTAGTATATCACACCGAGCTGGTCCCACCAAATGCAAAGCATAACCTTGTCGCCGTGAATATTCGGTTTTGCCGTCGACGTTGAGGCATGTCCGGGTATTCCCCATGACTTTCTGCGCTTGGGATGATCGTAACGGACCCATTTTTCGTCGCCGGTTACGATGCGATGATCCCTTCTGATTCTGCCTTTGAAGCAGTTGTTCGCATACACATAATCGCCGTTCAATATCTCTTGGTTTTAACTGGTTTTAACGGAACCCAATTTCCTTGTTTCTGAATCATGCCCATGGCCTTGAGGCGTCCTCAACATTGAAATCGCCACTTTTAAAACGTTGAAACCACTCACGACATGTTCTGTCACTTAGAGCAACTTCACCGTAAGTATCTGAGAGCATTGGATGAGCCTCAGCTGCAGTTTTTTTTTCAAATGGAGGCAGAAGATCAAAACTTCTCGCAAATGACGAGAACTTGGCTCGAAAACATACATTTTGAATCGCGAATCTTATTAAAAATGCGAACAACTTTTACTAATGCGGGGATGTCGATACGTTGACAGACGTCCAAACTCACTTTGTGACACTTTTGAACTACGTATTTTGACCAGTCCTCACGGATGCAGCCGTCTGTCGGAAAACGGCAGAAGCAAAGTGGTACACCTAATATAATTTTTTCTCCTGGCGAAACTTCTCTCTCTATGGATCCTGTTAACCCCTTGTGGGACATACGGCATTAACCACGCCGACTTTCCCCCTCGGCCTGTTCGCCGCCATCGCCTTCAACTGTCTCCACGATTTGCCTAATGACTTACCCTCGACCTCAACTGATCTTCTCCAGGTGTTTCTAGGTCGTCCAACGCGGCAACTTGCATTGGTTCCCTGTGGGTTGCAATCGAGGGCTTGTTTTGCAATGTTTTCTGGCCCCTTTTGGAGTGTGTGACCTATCCATTGCCACTTTCGCCTTTTTATAGAGGTGTCTATCCTGTTCTGGCCAGTAATGGCCTGGCGAAACTTAAACCAGTCCATTTGTCTGACCACCTTGAGCGCTCAACGAGCTATCTCTGTTATTAAGCTCATCCAGCATGACTCAGACAATCAACCTCTCTACTAGTAACTCGCTGTTTGGAAGCGGCTACCAAAGTAAAAATCTTCTTTCATTGAAAGTTCAGTTTAAAAGTGGTTGAAAATAAATAATTCTAATATTCAACCGAGAACGACAAAATTCAATCTAAATTTAATAAGATCAACTAATTCCTTGATCTCTCTATGAGTTACGCCTTCTCCGCGTTTATTCTTCGTGGGTAAGGTCCGTTTTGCTAGCCACCAATCTGCGTCGATCTTAGGCGATGATCAAAAAGATACAAATAGTGCTCCGTGCTGTATGGCTAATCGCGAACAATGTGCGACGGTCGGGTGCCTAGCAAAACGCGCCTTTAGAACTCCCTACAGTTAACCCATAATTCAATTCAAATGTGACCCATCAACTTAACCATTAATTTCACCACAATCTCTCATTATTTTCAGGTTGATCGGGTGTTTCGAAAGTTAGATTTAAATCAAGACGGTGTTATAACCATAGAGGAATTTCTGGAAGCATGTTTAAAAGATGACCTAGTGACGAGATCATTACAAATGTTCGATACAGGACTTTGATGACCACCAGACGAACCAAATTTTAGTAATAAGAATAAAAATTCAATTTCATTAATTGACCTTTAAATGTAAGTCCTTAGTCTAATAGTCCGAAGAAACAAAACAAAAATATATATTAAAAAAAAAATACAAAAAAAAGTGAAAAATACGAAAAAAAAAATTATTAAAAAAAAGCAACTATTAAAAAGGTGTACTGTACTCAATTAGAAACAAAACAGAGTATGTTTAAACAAAAAAGAAAGATGAATGAAAAAAAAAATTGAAAAATTGAATGAACCGTGAAATCGAAATTATGTACTTGAAACCATCGTACATCTGTTGTCAAAACCAAAATGCGAATCATTTCGATACTAACCTACGTTTTCATTTAATCCTAATCCTTGCGGTCAGACGAATTCGAAGATCATTGAAAAATCGTAACTGTCGTTTTGTGTGACATCCCAGCAAGACATTTGTCTCCAAACTTTGACACATGAAAGTCTTCGAAGGCGGGATTCCATTCATCGATTTGTCCTCAATTTGATGGGACGTAGGGACAAAAGTGCTGCCATTTCTACCGTACACAGTTCAGCTGGATGAATTGGTGTGTACACTAGCAGACCTACGATAGTTTTGAACAGATTAGTCAGTAATAGACATAAAGGAAAAAGCGGATTCGTGGAGAAGCACTGATATCCGTGGATTATCGTTTTCCATAGGAAAAAATTTCGTTCGCTCATCCTCGCAAAAAAAAGTTATAAGCCAACTAAGTTTTTCAGGTGGGAAGGATTTAACTTGGCTTAAAGGATAGTTTTAGTTCAAGCTGGTCAGTTCGATACAAGAAAAGTGGTTCAAATGTTTTTTACGCATTTTTTGTGGTCTTTAGTTTTCTCTTAGAAACTATTCCGTATGATTAATAGTTACGAAGAAAAGATTAAAAAAAAAACTAAAAGGAGACTCCCCTTGAACCCCCTCCTTCAAGGACTTCCGGCCCACCAGGGAGGTCGAAAACTGTGATTTATAATAAGACCACAGCCATAAACAGCATATCCAAAAATCAGTTCAACCCCATTTGATATGAGGTAACCCCCCTTTTAAAATGACAGATTAACTGCTCATTTGCGCTAACCCCTAGTGGGTTATAGCGCGTTAACTATTCCATGTGGCTTAGCTGACATTTCGTTGGCATAAACCAGTTTTGGACGATGCATATTGCCAGCATGCACCTCCTTGATACTATTGTTACTGCGTAGCATATTGCAGTTTCAGTTTGTCTTTTATTATGCTCATTATTTGTTCGTTTATCGAATTGGTACGATGATACTTTGCCAAATACTGTTCCTTTCGTTTTGCGCCCATAAATTGTCCTTTAAGGAGCCAAAGACTGGAAATGTAAAATGTAGCGCCCAAGTGGGATCAAAATGTTTACTTTTTAATAAAAAAAAATTTGGAGGGGTGGACAAACGAAACTTTTCCCTGGGCAGACGAGGACCCCGATGGGCAAACGAAATGCCCCGTTTGTATAAAAGCAAGTCCCTTAAGGATCCAAACTGCATTTAAGGATTCCCATCATCATCGTGGCGCAACAGCAAGACGTTGGACTTTGGCCGCATGGATCGTTGTCCTCCAATTATCTCGGTCACGTGACCACGTCCTCCAATCGGGGAAGCCCAGCTCATTACTTGTTTAGGCATGCGAACATCGCTCATTCGTTGCACATGCCCTGCCCATTGAAGAAGTTGTAGTTTGATGATTTTCGAAACTTCCAGCTCATCCATTCCAGCCGGATGCGACATCCATCTCGGTCGTAAACTGCTCCGGAAACTCAACGAAGAACTTTCCGTTCAAGTGTATTTAGTATGATTTCGGAGGCTTGAGTTAGGGTCCAGGTTTCGCAGCTATAGCATAGCACTGGTCGTATGATGGTTTTGTATACGCAGAGCTTCGTGTTTCTATGCACATGATTCGATTTCATTATGGGGAGGACCGAGAAAAAAGTCTTACTTCCTAGCTGTATCCGTCGCTTGATTTCTTCAGTTTCGTTGGCGTCCTGGTTCTTGATCACATCAGTATTTTTGTTTTGTCCTCGTTAATGCGTAGTCCAACTTGTTTTGCAGCGCTGCCAAGAGTTTGTAGAAGCCCTTCTGCATCGGCTAGTTTTCGGGACATGATGTTGATGCCGTCTGAGTCCGCTATCAGTTGTGCCGATTTGATGAGTAGCGTTCCACTGGTCTCCGTATCCATTACCCGAATGGCGTATTCAAGTGTTAGGTTGAAAAGTGTTTGCGCCAGTCCATCGTTCTGCTCCAAACCAGTACGTGTCTCAAAAGGATCATTCAACCTGTTCTGAATCCTGACCTGTGGAACGGAGTATGTCATCGTCATTTTTGTTAGTCGTACTAGTTTTGTGGTTATACCAAATTGCAGCATGATGTTTAACAGTACATCACGATCGATACTGTTGTATGCTTGCCTAAAGTCGACAAAGATTTGGTTCCGGTCAACGTTGTATTCCCAGCACTTTTGCATGATTAGCTTAACCGGAAAAAGCTGATCGGTTGTGGAGCGACCAGGTGTGAAACCGCCTTCATACTCGCCACGGTTTTCTTCTATCCTCCAGAATTTTTGTCAATATTTTGTAGGACGTATAGACTAGTGAACTGCCTCTGTAATTGTCACACCACAATTCATCTCCCTTCTTGTGGATGGGACTACACCAATCGTCTGGGATTACCTCGTGCTCTCAAGAAGTAGTTGGTATATGGCATTTAATAAACCCGTTCGACCGGATTTTGTCAGATCAGCTTGAGTCTCGTCAGCGAACGGCGCTTTATTTGGTTTAAGTGGCTGCAGGGCTAGATCAACTTCGTCTACTGTCGGAGGTTGTGTAGTGGGGCCATTATCAAAAATAACGTCATCGAATTAGGCTTCTGGGGCTCTTCAAAATAGGACGTCCCTCGTTTATTGATGTTATCGGTGTGGCTGGTGATGTTACCATCCTTGTCCTTACAGAGGCTAGTCCTGGATTTTCAGCCGTTCTTAATTGTATTTACTAGTCTGTAGGCTTGTCTGGTGTTTCTGTTAGCTAAGTTTTCATTAATATTCAGCAACTGCTGGTCAAAGTATTTCCGTTTCTTACATTTAATTATTCTATTCGATATTCGCCGTAGCTGGTCGTATTTTTTTTTACTTAAGTTGCTCGTTTGATATATTGTATGTAGGCTTCGTTCTTTGCATCGAGTGATTTTTTGGCATTCCTCAAACTAGCCGTTCCGCGCTCGACGGGCTTTATATCCCACGACCTTCACTGCGACTTCCTTGAGGGCACCTTTAAGTTCTTCCCAGAACCCGTGCACATCTGTGTTGCTGATGTTGTGTAGCATAGGTATAGATTATCGTCAAGGGCGACTGTATATGCCTGCGCTGTAGCATAGCTCAAGAGTTTGTCAACCGTATAAATTTTGGAAGGGCTGATTCTCGATTGGTGCACTGAAGAAATTCACCAAGCGATGGTCTGAATCGCAGTTTGCGCCTCCGCATGATCGGACATCCAATACACTGAACGCCCGCCTTTTTCAAATAAGGACGCGGTCAATTTGGTTGCAGGTACGTGCGCCTGGAGACTTCCAAGTCTGTTTGCGAATGCATCCATACGGAAAGCATGTGGAGTTAACAATGGCTGCGTTCCAAAAAAAATCGCTTAGTCCGCGCTTAGTCAGCGCTTCACAATTGCTGACCAGCACATTGTGATTATTTTCGTGTTTTAGAAACGGCATGCCAGCTGTCTCATTTGTCAAATGCCATGTTCAGTTTGGCATTTAACAGAAAACTAGAAATTTCTTGCTTGGATTAGTCCCAGGTGACACACAAGATACGGTATCAACTTTCTTTTCCACAATAAGGTTCAACAATTACGATAAAAACACGATTATCACCCATAAACAACACAGCCGAGGTTAGAATCAAAGTTTGACAATTGTAGCAAATGTCGCTGAGCCAGAAAAGCGAGAAAATTTTATGCTGACCAAAAGTGAAAGCGCTTACCCTCAGCGCTTAGCTCAGCGCACGGGTTTCTACGACAAATCATCATGCAGCACTAATCGCTTCTAGGTGCTGACTCAGCGCTGGCGTTTTTGGAACGCAGCCAATAAGATACCTACTCCAGGCGAAGTCGATTAATCGTTGAGCGTTATCGTTGCATTTCTCATGGAGGCTATGTCCTCCAGGGGTCCCCGGTGCCAACTTTTGCTTCCAACTTTCGCATTAAAAATCTCCTAACAGTACTTTGACAGCGTTTGTTGGAAGTGAGTCGAACAGTGTCCCCAGCCGGGTAAAAAAATCGTCTTTCACTGCATCTTCCTTAACTTCAGTCGGGGCGTGCACGTTGATGAGCCAGAGGTCGAGAAAACGAGTCATAATTTGACACAACCTTTCATGAATAGGTTTGAAGTCAATAACGTGCGGCTTGAGCTGCTTGCTCACTATAAATGCAACTCCAAACTCCTTGTGACCCGATGTTTTGCCGCTTTCGAAAATTTTGTGCGAATTCATGTCGTCTATCTCGCTTCAAATCCAATTTATTTCCTGGGCTGCAATGATGCTCAGTTTGTAATTCTCGACCTGTTGAAGGAGGGCCTTCAAGGTCGCCGGTTTGTTCACGGAGCGTACGTTCCAGGATCCGAAAGAATAATCCGTTAAATCTTTGCGTGGTCATCGTTGATGATCCGTCCAATCCGAGGTTTTTGTTCAGGTCTCTTGACATGAAGTATTCTTTTACAAGGATAGGTCGTCGGCCCATCGCTAAACCCTATCCAGGAGTGATTCAGGACTCCCAACTAAAAAAAAAATATATTTTGCTAATAACTTTTTTTTTGCATGGGTGGTCAAACGAAAATTGTTGCTGGGCAAACATGGGCCTACGATTGGTGAACGGACTATGCAATTTAAGGGTATGAAGGTATGATAGGGTCGATTTCAATCAAATTTAGGAGCGTGATTTGGCAGTCAATATGGTTGAATAATATGAAATTTCGTAAAGATATCGTCAAAAATAAGAAAGTTTTTCTAACAAAAAGTTGCTTTTGGAACGACATATTTGCAGCGTGCAATAGAAAGAAGGCTCTGTACAAAATTTCAGCTTGATAGCTTTAAAACTGAGGGACTAGTTTGCATAGAAACAGACAGACGGACAAAGCTTAATCGACTCGTCTCATCATACTGACCAAGAATATATATACATAGTTCTTATGGTCGGAGATGCTTCCTTCTGTGCGTTGCAAACTTCATGGCAAAGTTAATATACCCTATCACATCCGTGAAGGGTATAAATATCGTTATGAGAGTGTATACTTTGGCGTCCCATATGGGATCAAAATTTTTATTTTTGGAAAAGAAAAATTGTGGGGTGGTCAAACGAAAATTTTGGGTGGGCTAACGTTGGGCAAACGAAGTAGCCTAAAAAATTCTCATTTTTTAAAAAAGATTTTTTTATTTTTGACAGTTTGAAAAAAAAAATGTTTTGTTAATTGCGTTTTTTGTAAGGGCGGGCAAACGAAATTTTTTCCTGGGCAAACGTGAACCTACGATGGACAAACGAACTGCACCATTTAAATTTGAAAAATATAATGTGGACGGTGCCAACTTCACACAGCTATGACGGCAACCTTCCCGGCTTTGAAATTTTTTTTCGTTTTTGGTATTTTGTAGTTCGCGCTACGGAAGGTTCAGCGCAAGTCAGTACGACTCAGAGGTTTCCTGGCTAGGTTCTGCTAACAAAAGGGCACTTCTGGTTTGGTTTGGTTCTGGTTCGACTGCGAATATGAATGATACAAACGATTTTTCAATGACTTCGACCACTGCATTGTCTGTCGAAGCCTTCATACTATACACACACTACACACTAAATTAAAAAAAATAAAAATACGTTCCATTCAGGATAATTGACTATTCTACGCTTATAAAATTACTTATGTGAATGAATGATCATATTATAAAATTATATAATTATGAATTTTCCTGCATCAAAAAAGAAATTATTATAAATGTATAAATGCGTAAATATTCTAGTTTAATAAATTATTTCTTTTCATAATAGAATATAATTGTCGTTCATAACAGGGTGTGAAGCGTTCTGTCCGTTTTTCCGATTTGGTCAAGTCCAATCGCATTTTTCTTTTTAAATTAATTACTTAATAATTAGATAATACACTTGAATTATAGTGTGATGCGATGATCTTTCAATCGAAAACAAAATCAAAATTGAACAATTAACTCACTTAATGAATGTGAACTTATTATTTAAAACTAATCAAATTCTAGACGGAATATTGGCAAATAATAAAGAACCATAAACAAAAAATACGTATTGAAAATTATCGAAAAATCAATTGCAAGTCAAACAAATAATCACAATTCCTTGAAATCATTAAATCTTTATCATATTATAAAGTATACACCTAGTTTCACTATAATATTTATTATATTTATATGTCAGTAATATGTTCAGGTTAGTGATAAAAAAAATTATTTGCTCTGACTTAATTGCTTTAAGATTCATCAAAAAAAAACCCATGAACATTAAGGAAAATCTCAAAAAATTTTATAATCAAATGTCTTCCAAAATATAAAACAAATGAATATTTAAAGTTAATTTCAATTTCCTTCCTTTCATGACAACTCAATGCAAGCAAAAGGTAAATGAAAGGTATCAAACTTAATATTATGCAATAGATTTACGAGTATTATTATGTACGAATATGTATTCTTATTTCTCTGTGTTCGTACATTCTTAGGTTTTCGTGTTATAAATATTTATATATGTACATATATACGTTTCCTTTCGGTGGCCGTTTATTTTTGATCTTAGGGATTTAATTTTTAATATTTTTTTTTCAAAATGTATTATGTATATTGTATGTTATGTGATTAACGCTCTTATCAACCATGAAATGCATTTTCCTTAATTAAACCGCAATCCCGTGTCAAGAATTTTTACAATATCTCGTTCGGTCTGCGGTGTGCGGATAGCTGCTGGCAATACCTATCCAAAACAGTCTCCGCCTTGCCACTAGAGGTCGAACTTGCTGAGATATCGCGGTATTTCACATGTTTGTACTACGAGTACAAACATGTGAAATACCTACCTTAATGCCTAAAGCGGAAATCCATTCAAGTGGATTTACACTTTGGGTAGTATGGAACTACTACTGAGATGAAAGGAGAAAGCAAACGGAGAAAGTTTAGTGAGGGACAATAGTTCCGCATAGTTAATGACGGAGAAAAAGAGGCGAATTTAACTGGGTTGGTTGGTTAGCGTACTTATTTTGCGTCAACTATTCCGTGTGGACTAGCTGACGTCTCGTTAGCATAAACCAGTTTCGGATGATGCACGTTGCCAGCATGCCCCTGCAACAAGTCGGGAGATTTTGTCACCTATTATTACGTCCCTCACCAGATTGGCCAGATGACCACGAACGCCATGGACGGGACTTGAACGCGTACCGACCGTAGTCAGACCTAAGACCGGCGCATCTACGCATTGAGCCACCGGTCGCCCCCTATCCTCAATAGAAATAAACCCGAATACCGCTGGCAGCGCCTTATTTTCATTCTATATGCCTCGTAGGAGGAAACCTCTGTTACTGAAATGCATTTATGTATAGTGCTCCGCGGAATATATCCTCAGATTCAACAACCGGCATTCCGTCACAGTATAAAGACTCATTTTATTTTATTGAGGTGATATCTCATCGAGTGGTGTCCCATGAGGTAACCAATGATAAACCACGGGTTCGCTCTACTCAGGCAGCTAGCTTGCTTAAGACCGTAGAGGTTAATAAGATATTTGGTTTGCCGCAAACCTGGGAATCGCCCAAGACCGTAGCTTTCCGTCGGTTGACCATTTACTCACCAGCAGCACTAGGGATCAGGTCCGAAAATATTCTTCAATGAACCTTGTCTAGCAAGTTCATCCGCACGCTGCGTTGTCATGAATTAACTGGTGTGCAGGTACCCAACATAGAGTGACCCGCCGAGTGGTGTTTGTGTGACACTGAAGGATATCAAAATACTTATTCACTAATTTTTTTTTTAAAGTGAAGTGAAGCGGGTCATTGCTAATCTTAGGCAACGACTTAGCGTAGCTATCCACTACCACTAATGAGCCAATTCTTCCAGTGTCCCTAAATTCACTCTTTCACTAGCTTCGATGAGAAGGTATGTGAATAAAGAGCCTTAAGTCAGGAAAGACAGGTTGACCAACGCTGGAGGAGGGCTTGCCTCCATCATTCACCATTCCGTGCAATGCCGGGATATTGATAACACCCTGGAAGTGAAAGCCATAAAATCGACCAATATTAACAACAAAATTTACAATATTTACATTCCACCGGTATCCAGCTGTCCCTCAGGATACCATGTAAACATCAACCATCTCCTCACTGGTCAACATCGCCTCCTGCTTTGTAACTTTAATGCTCATCATGAACTCTGGCTAACCTTGATAACGACGCCAGAGATGTCTCAATAGCAGAATAGCTTGACACCTCAGATTTCTGTACTCTAATTGACGACACCCCTACTCGTATCGCCGGTAACTGTTCCAGTTCTCCAGACATTAGGATTGCCAGTCCAAGCCTAATAAATGAAGCTCAAGGGGAGCCGGTCCTAACACTATCTTCGGACTATTAAACAATCGTGATAAGGCTTGACAAGCCGACAAATGTCGGATGCTGCCTTTCTAATGGTACCCCCACCTTGCCGCTAGATGCCGCACTTGCTGAGAAATAATATATAATAGTAAGCGAATGGTACCTTTTAAACGGTAGCCTTACCTTGCCGCTGGAGGCCATACTTGCTGAGAAATAACGGTTTATTCCATGGGCAGGAAAACAGGCTGAAAACCGGTACCTTGAACTTCGCGCTACTGAGCCCACATCTGCTGATCCCTGATCGTTTTGTCAACCACAATAAGGCTGATAGGAACTGCTTCACCTCCTACACTAACGTTAAACTCCTCACTCTGCCGACGCTAACCGACGTACGTAAGGTCGTAGGCCGAATTCAACATTAGATAAAGCGGCTGCGAAATTTATTACTGCAGGACGGATTCCGAAAAGTTGGGCGGAATTTTCGGAATCCGTCCTGCAGTTATGAATTTCGAAGCCGCTTTATTTACGACTTTCCTAACAACAAATATGGTTCATTACAACTCAGTGGAAAAACATTTAAGCCTACCAAAATGTCACTTTCCGTACTATCACCGGTTGTCTCCTGATGTCACCCCCAGGACAATGCCTTTAAGGGACCACAACAAGCTTTTTCCGGTGGGTTTTTACCGGAGGGAGCACCCAAACTTCAGCCTCATGAACAAAACGCCGCGCCGCCGCCTTATCATGCTAGGTGTAACTTGAGAGACTTGGAAAGAGATATCCAGAGGTACAAAAGGGTACCCTTTAATAGCGACGCACACAAATCAGCCATCGCAGCGATACGTGATATAGCCCTGCAAAACCATTATGGGCTGGAATCCAGCATAGCACAATGTCGAAGAAGGTACGTCCAGTGCTAGTTTATATATTCAAGGAGTTAAGTCTGCGTGTATCAAGATCGTTGTGTGACCGGTACTCAAGTCTCTCCACCGACCTGTCTCCCGAATTCAGACTGAGTTCATCGCCGTTCGTGCTCCTAGAATGACCACCAGAAGTAGGCCAAACCTCGTATCCTGCGCCGCGGATGGAGTAGTTCAGAAAGCTCCGCCATATGTCACGCAGGCGGCTCTCTCACCTTAGTCAGCAAATTGCAATGTCCTACAGTCCGCAGGGTACGCCACCATGCAACTACCTCGTACAAAATAATGAACGAAGTCCTGCCATGATGTGTCACAGCACACTTACATCAACATTGGGTCCATCGTGGTACCACCGCCATCACCTTCACTTGAACCTACGTATCAAACCAGCATGTACTGACGATGTAACGATTGAGCCGCGTAGCGTTCATATCCTTAAGGTCATCTAGATCGTGAAAAAACCCGTGAGCCCAGAAATATTATTCTCCTACCAGCCAAGGCCGGGCAATGACAGAGAAGATGTAGAACGGTCTCCTCCTCCACATCGCCACAACTCCTACAGAAGTCGCGGTGAGGAAGATATAGTCTCCTGGCATGCTCCCCTATTGGACAGTGCCCTGTGATAACTCCTACTACCCTGCCAATATGCTTCCTGTTCAACGACAGCAGTGTGACAGAACGGCGGGGATCAATTTTCGGCCAAATCATCCTTATCGTTTGGCACGTATTGCCGCAGAGCCATCTAACATCATTCTTATCCAAGGCAGCGGTGTTAATCACCAATTTGCATAGGGTAAATGGCACCCTTATGTCTTTGCGGCTTTCATCAACCGCTTCAGTTGTCCCCTCTCGGGCCAACTCATCTGCTCTGCAGTTACCCGCAAACCCACTGGGGCTCGGGATCCAACAGAGGGTAATATTGAAGAAGCCAGCCATCTCTGCGAGTGCTAGGCGACAGTTCTCGATAGTTTTGGATGTGTCAAAACGGATTCGAGTGAGCGAATCGCCGTTTAAATAGTAATGTCCCTCACAGCTATGACGTGACTGCCAAGCCAGGACGGAGCTTCCGAGATAGCCGAAACCTTCGCCTGTAGGATACTGCAAAAGTCCGGGAGACCGAGTGATAGGTTAATCCCCAGTCCCTCCATCGTCGGTCTTAGAGCCATCTGTATAGATGGCCATGGGTTCGGTGGTGGAGGCCGCGTCTCCCAACCATTGGCTCCTCGATGGAATGAGACTAGTGTAGTCCTTGCCAAATTGGTATTTGGGAGAAATGTAGTCCGTCTCCCTTGGGAGATTCAGATTGTCAAGTACAGTGGAGTGTCCCACCCTCAGCGCACTCCACTGGCCCGCCTCGCGAAGGCGTAGAGCCGTGTTTACCGTGTTCGTCAATTATATCCAACGGGTGTAAGCCGAGTATCATATCTAATCCGGTTGATGGAGTAGTTCTAAAAGCCCCCGTCGTGGCCAGCGCAGCCAGCCTCTGTACCTTTCCTAGCGTATTACAGTAGGCCGCTACTCTGAGTGCAGTCCACCACACGCTAATACCATACAACAATAAAGGGCGTACCACAGCTGTATATAACCAATATACCGCTTTCGGCTGCAGGCCCCAGTTCCTGCCTATGGCCTTCCTGCACGAGTAGAGTGCAGTAGTAGCCTTTTCACCCGTTCTTCAACATTAAACTTCCACTTTAATTTCCTGTCAAAGATGAGACCTAGAAATTTTGCTTTATCTGTGAAGGCCAGTCTTGTGCCCTCCAGGGAGGGGGGTTCGATTGTAGTGAAGAGCACAAGCTCCGTTTTGTCCGGGTTAGCTCTAACAGCGCACCGATTAGCCCACTCGGTTAGAATAGATAGAATAATAGAATGCAATCGCGATGTCATCTTCTTACGCAATGACTTTACACCCAATCTTCTCCAGATCCAACAGCAGTCCATTGACCGCTAGATTCCAGAGAAGAGGAGACAGTACGCCCCTTTGGGGCAGGCTCAGAAGTGCTCCAATGATCTCGCTAGTTTTATTGTTATTGAAAGCGCCCGCGATATCCAGCAAGACAACCATGACGTTATCCTTTTGATCAAGGGATTTAAAACCAAGCAGAGAGTGCAGAGCAGTATCTACCGATCTACCCTTCCAATACGCATGCTGTGACGCAGATAAAGAGCGTAACGAAATGGTGCTCCGCAGATAGACATCAATCAGTCTTTCCAGAAGTTTCAGCCGTGTCGAAGAAAGACTAATGGGTCTGAGGTCATTGGGGCGCGCATGCGCTTTCGGGATAAAAACAACCCGAACACTACCCTCTATCCAAGGATACGAAATATCCGAACATTGCTGCGCCGGAATGATGCCGTCGGGTCCAGCAGATTTAAAAGATGCAAAGCTAGAGATCGCCCACATAATCTTCTCCTTCATACGTAAAGCTAATGCAGAACCTTAAAGCGAACACACGCTTGTGTTCAAAACCCAAATTTTCCCCGTCAAATCTATACAACGACTGGTGAAAATTTGGATTTTGGACGCAAGTGTGTGTACAGCTTTAGGTTGCCGACCCCATATCTTGTCAATAGCCTTTCTACAACAGTAGAGTGCTATTGTGGCTTTGTGTGCATGCTCTTGAATGTTCGCTTTCCATGTTAACTTTCTGTCTAACATTTTGCTTCGTTTACAAGTGAGCCTTGAGCAAAATACGGAACATTGAAAAAATCCGTTGAAAAGCGCCTTCATGATTCACGAGCATTTGAGTCGTTTCCATCTCTTGTGATAACGAATCAAATGAGAGTCAACAATGTTTCAACGTTCCATGTTTTGCTCAATATTGACGTGTAAACGAAGCATTAGACCAAGGAAGTTTTTCCTATACTCAATGATCAATCTTACGTCTTCCAAGGTAGGAGGTACTACTGGTGGAATGTTACGTTTCCTTGTGAATAAAACAATTTTGGTCTTACTAAAGTTGATGACGCAGTCAACAGATTACTGATGATGTACAATACATATGTTAAACGCTAACTGAAAAATTTGCGTACACAAATAAACCGATAGCCTTGTTCTCAGAAATGCTGAGTCGAATGCTTCGGCTTATAGAGTCCCCGTATGAAACATTTCGAATTATAGAGTCTCATAAGTTTTCGGATGAAAAATGTCGTTTCCAGCTACAATCGGAGATTTCGGCTTGCAGAGTCACTCGTCTGAAAATTTCGACTTATAGAGTGTCACGGGTTCACGGATGAGAAATTTCGCTTCGAGTTATAGAGTTTTCTGTTTGAGTAAGCGAGTTTTTTGTTCGTGGTTTTACACGCAAATGTGGTAGGAAACGGTGTTGCCTTCGAGTTAAGGGATATATTGAGTTAAAGAGTTTCGAGTTATCGACTGTATTTGAATATCAATAAACAGTTCGCGAGAAGTCCACCTTGATTTTAAAGGAGGTAATTTAAAATTGAGATAGGGTTGAAAAAAATTTTATCATTCCTACCTATGCATTCAAAAAAAAATTTTCAGTGGGATGTCCTTGACGAATAAATATTGTTTTATATCTGGATATTTTCTGAGTTATTGACTTTAAGCTGTCTTTGCTTTCTTGTTAACATTAGTTGTAAAAAAAAAGTGTAAGCAACTTCAGTAAAGTTATTCTAACTACTATATATCTGAAAATAGTTCCGAGTTGTCAATCGAATATTATTCACTATTCACTAAAATCCCCTAAATTTTTTCTTTATTTTTTAAAAATTATTAAAATTTTCCTGAATAACGACATCATCACCTAAACAATTCTCATGTTTGCTACCGCCTCTTTTCTCGCTTTAAAATCAAACGTCAACTCCATTTTTCACAATTTCATTCCGAAAAGCAATAACAGAGTCAAAAAATTGTAATAAAAAAAACCAAACGGTATGGTAGAAAATTTGCAAAATGCAAGATCGGCAAACATGGTGAGTATTTTTCTTAATCGATAAAGTATTCAAATTAACCGTAACTTATATTTTTAGAAAATAAAATTAAAATAAAAATAAAAAAAAAACGAAAATTAAAAAAAACTACATAACGTCATAAGTTCTTAAAAAAAAACAAAAACACCAATCTCTTAGATAGAACAAAATACAAAGAAACCAAGAAATTTTAGAAATAAAGACGTTTGTTATAATTACTAAATGGAAAATTCAATAAAATAATAAAAATAAACCAAAAGTAAAATAAATGAACTATTGAATGTTCGATTTAGTCAAATTAGCCTCTATTAAAAATTTAACATATTCAAGTGTACGAAATGAAAACCCGTTAATGGCGAAATTCAAAACAAACACGAAACCGAACAAATGTCCTGAAAGTTAACCGAAATTATTAAAAACAAACGAATCAAATATACGACAAAAATAAAAGACACATCCCCCAAACCGAAACGAATACACAAAAAAATAAATAAATAAAAATAAAGAGCTATACCGAACGTTGTTGAAATTAAAGAAATTAATGGACATTAGAAAAAAACATGCAAGTTGACATGTGTTAAGTCAACCAACTGTTTATCCAATAACCTATTTGCCAAAAAAAAAACAGAATAAAACGAAAATGAAAGCAAAATACAAGTTGATAGTGTATAGATGTAAAAATTTAAAGTACGAGTATATTCGGGCAAATGACTTCCGAGACAAATAACCTTAAGATAAACAAAAATATGTATTTAAAAATGCTAGATAACATTATGATTGTAATATTGTGAACGTGACTACGGGATGCTGCCTTTAAAAAGGACATCAACACTTAAGCGAAATCTCTCGAATCTTATTTTCTATTGTTATGTGAATGATGTAAATGTATGATTTTATGGTTTATAAATACATGATGTATCTAATACACAGTTGTTTTGTTGTTTTTGGCCCGTTCCATACACTGCCATGCGAAAGAAGGGGCGAAGGGGGCGACCGCCCCGGGCGCCACCAGCAGGGAGCGCCTACAGCGAGAGCAAACAGAAAATGTAGGTTAGGTTAGGTTAAAGGGTTTCTATGATTGTCCACAGCACACATAGACCGCATCAGGGTCCGTTGTGATGCCCAACGGGATAAGTAGTCCCGACCCATTCTAAACCCCGAACCAGGCCGAGCCCATAACAAAACGTTGGAGCTGGCGAACATCGACATCCTGCAAGTCACCCAGGCCGGCAAAGTAGTAGGCCCCAAGAGTAGCCCTCCTAATACTTTTCAGGCCTGAGCATTCACATAGAAGGTGGAAAGTACTCTCCTCTACCTCCTCATCCCCACAACTTCTACATAAGTCGTTATACAGAAGCCGAAGCCTCCTGGCGTTGTCTTCAATTGGACAGTGCCCAGTGATGGTTCCCACGACCATACAAATGTGATGCCTTTTCACCGCCAATAGCTTAGCGGAACGACTCATATCCAACCTGGGCCATATCAGCTTTGTCTTATAACAAGTACTGCCACTTAGCCATCTCGTGTTAGTGATACTTATCGCGGCCTGCATTATGCTATTCTTACATGCATCAAAAGGCATCTCAACATTGCAGAGAGTACGTTCGGGTTGTTCCGAGGTCCCTCTTCCAGCAAGTTCGTCAGCTCGGCAGTTGCCAACGAAACCACTGTGACCCGGAATCCTGCACAAGACAATATCAAAGATACCACTTATCTCTGTGAGAGATTCGCGGCACTCCAACCAACTATCCTTCAGGTTATACGTACGGATTCCAGGGCTCTAATCGCAGCTTGACTGTCTGTTAAAATAATGTGGCGTCCCAGCCAGACCAGGACTTCCCAAATAGCTACCAATTCCGCTTGCAGTACGCTACAGTAGTCGGGTAGTCGAACCGATAGGCTCAGATTCAGACATTCGGAGTAAATGCCAGCTCCCACGCCATTGTCATTCTTAGACTCATCTGTGTAAATACAATATGTATCGCATCTGTTGTCGGAAGAAAGTCTTCATTCCATTGTATATGTAATGGGATGAGACTTTTGAAGGACTTAGTGAACATAAGTTTTGATGAGACATGGTCCGTCCTTGCAGAGATATCACGATTATTTTAAATCGTCGAGTGCCCACAGTTTAGAGCTAACCATTGTCCTGCATCGCGAAGACGGACGGCCGCGTGTGCAGCCACCTGTTCGCCAAACATATCTAACGGGAGCAGATTGAGCATTCATTCTGAGAGCCCCACTGATTGCTGCTGATCTTTGAACTTTTTCCATTATTCTACGATTTAGCGTGACATTACACTTTGCGTTTTTCTGCAGGAAGAGCAATCCCGCAAAAAAACGCATTGTCGTCCAAGAAGACGAACGTGTACATTTAAATGGAACGCATTACACTTATGCGTAACGACAATGCTGCAGTTTGCAGGAATCGTTTTGCAGCAGCAAGTCCAACGACAGCGGGAAGACTTCTCCCGCAAAAAAACGCAATGAGAAGATGAACACACGGTGGTATATGGAACGCATTTCACCTTCCGTTTTTTGGTTCAACGACAAACTAGAAACTCATGCACCCAGTGGCGAAATTCATACAGTGCATCCATTGAGGATTGGCTGAAATTGTATCGGCCTCCCGACTTTTACCTACTATATTGCCACAAAAATAAAACCATCAATATTCTCACTGGGATATATTTATTTCTTTCACAAGCTCTTAACCAACGCCATCTAGATAGACAGGCCTGCGCTCAGCTGATCGTTACGTCATATTTCCTTCGCCAAGGCCATGCCAAGGCAGTGACTGCACACGACGATGTTCCCGGCACGACATGTGTTTACAATTGGAATTGCGCCAGACGGCAATTTAGTCCTCTAAAAACACACTTTCTGGACACTTGCAGCAATTTGGTCGAAGCCGCAGCCCCGGGGATCAGTCGCAGAGCATCGTGGAACAGTTCACACTTGACAAAATACATCTTTTGACCGCACGACGCACTTTCATCGCGCACGTGTTTGTTTTCCCGGATCACTAGATGAAATTTTACTTACAAATAAACACTGAACGCGGAAAACGAAAACTAATCACGGAACGCACAAATACCGGGAACTCGCCGCCATCAGTCGCCGACCACTGGATTGTGGATACTGATGGCGTCTTCAAAGGAAATGATTGCGTCAAAACCAGCTGAGCGCAGGCCTGTCTATCTAGATGGCGTTGTCTTAACGCAGAAAGACGCAATGTGTAATTATAGGGTTCTCTTCTTGAACGACAATGCGTTTTTTTGCGGGATTGCTCTTCCTGCAGAAAAACTCAAAGTGAAATGTCACGCTTATGCCGGGGACACACCTATCCGATCATACTCCAATCATACAGTCGGACGAGTATATGAGAGGGAAATTATATGGGATTACGGACGCGTTGTGGCCCGGGCTTTAGTTCACACTTTCCTGATACGCGTCCAATCATACTCCGTTCGAAACCCAATACCATTTCTCATACACTAGTTCGACTGCATGATCGGAGTATGATCGGATATGTGTGGCCCGGGCCTTACTGCTGTTTTAAATGCGTTCCACCACACAATAATGCCGTGCAAAAGTATGGGGCGAATAACCGTCACATAGAGCTAATGCACAACCTTCGGTTGCAGGCCCCACCTTCTTCCGATGGCGTTCTTACAACAGTAGAGTGCGATATTTGCCTTATTAATACGCTCCTGAATATTGGGCTTCCAACTTAGCTTCCTGTCAAGTATCAGCCCCAGGAACTTAGCCTTGTCTATGAAGACCAATTTCTCTCCCTCCAATACCGGAGGTTCTGGTGTTGGTGTCCAGGTGATTAGGGATATACCTGAATAAATGTAAAAAAAAAAAGTTTCATTTTTTTAAACCTCATCGCCAACTACGCGCTGGAAAAGCGATGCTCTGGAAGTTGAAATTTTATCGGGAAATTGAATGAATTGAATGAGTTCGTGGTAAACATATAAATGTTTTTAAGCTGAGTTTTTAATGAAAAAAATATTTATTGAAAATTGCATGAGCTTTCCGAATTCTTTCAGACACGAAAAAAAAAAAATGCGTGCAATAAGTTCCATTATTATTTTGTCATATTATGGGGCCCCATAAAAGTTGAGTCCCGGGCCCGGATTTCTTCTCGACAGCCCTGTTTGTAGCAAGCGCTTATTTTGGTATGTAAATATCAGGCCCTGGCTCTTCTTGGCACCACTCAGATGGATAAAAAGACTATAATTAAAATGTCTTATCCATGAAATACAATATTATCTTACATGCCAATTTTCCTTGTTCCCCTTTCTTCAAATTAAAGAATATGCCAAAAATCGAATGTACTCAACACTACCTTTTTTACGTTAATTTCACCTCTAAGTGGAACAGCCCCCCTCAAAGTTGGCCAATTATGACATATTGCTTTCTCCAGAGAATAATAGCATTTCTACACATTCTTACCGAATTTCATGTGTGTAGCTTCAGCCGTTCGTCAGATATTCAGTGGACAGACGGAGAGACATTTGGCCGATTTTATAAGAGTTTTAATTTTACTCTCTCTCTCTCTCTGGATCCTGTCAACCCCTTGTGGGGCATAGGGCATTAAACACGTCGACTTTCCACCTCGTCCTGTTCGCCGCCATCGCCTTCAACTGTCTCCACGATTTGCCTAATGACTTACCCTCGACCTCAACTGATCTTCTCCAGGTGTTTCTAGGTCGTCCAACGCGGCGACTTGCATCGGTTCCCTGTGGGTTCCAATCGAGGGCCTGTTTAGAATTGTTTCCCGGCCCCTTTCGGAGTGTGTAACCTATCCATTGCCACTTTCGCCCCTATCCCGTCCTGGCCAGTAATGAACAGGAAGTCGTCGTTAGAAATGACCTCCGGCCAGCGTATGTGCAGGATGCGCCGTAGACACTGGTTCACGAAAGTTTGCAATCTAGTTGTTATCTCCCTGGTCACCTTCCAAGTTGAGCCATAACGAAGCACAGATTTTATATTGGTTTCGAAGATCCTGAGTTTGGTACGTCCGGAAATGTTGTTGTTTTGTCAGAAAGGAGTTAAACTGAAAAAAGCTGCCCAAGCCTTATTGATGCGAGACAGTACATCAGCATCCGCTCCACCATCTGCTGTAACTACGCTTCCGAGGTTGCAAAAATTGTCCACTTTTTCCACCGTCTGCCCCGAAACACAAATTTCGTTGTCTTCCTGGATCCAAGCTCAAGTACTTAGTTTTAACAGCATTGCTTTTAAGCCCCGCATTGCCACTTTCGCGGTGCAGGGCCTCCGTCATTTGAACTACATGATCCGATATACTTGAGAGAAGACAAATATCGTCAGCGTAATCCAGGTGTTGAAGGTATTCAAACAGGTTCCATCTGATACCTTTGCTCTGGTGTTCACGAAGCGCACTGCCGAGTACGTCGTTAATGGCAATCAAAAAGAATATAGGTGACAAAATGCAGCCTGGTCTCACTCCGCTATGTACCTCGAAAGGATCTGAGAGCTTACCCTTGTGTAAGACGTCCGCTATAGGACTCCTTGATGATGTTTATGATTTTATCTGGTATACCTCTCCTATGTAAAGCCTTCCAGATGTATTCCCGGTCAACGCTGTCAAACGCCTTCTCGAAATTTAATTTCACTACAAACCCCTAAAAAGAGAAATTTTATGAATAATTATTGTTAGAATCACCGCCCCAATCAGTCTTTACCCTTTCAAAAATGGTTAATCACTTAACTAAAATTCGCACTAATTCGAACAAACAACATGCAAGTAGTACTCGCAACTTTGCATGATACCGACAGGTGTATTTTTGACATGGATATATCTTATAGCCGGGGGTCATCCTAAAAATTTGTCCGTCACACGAAATGTCTGTTTTTCTACTCGGGGGTCAGAAGAGGAAACAAGCCCATTGAACATTTTTCTTTTCTGGTTGTGCATGTCGTTTGAGTGAAGTGGTCATTGTGCATGGCTGTTGCTTGTAGATCCGCGCGGGCGGCGCGCTTGTGGGGATCCTGTGTGTACATGTTGGGATGTTGATTTGATAGCGATAAAGGTTGACGTTGTGGACGGCAAGAAATAACGTAGTGTACGGGTGAACAGGCGCTCTCTGTGCTCTCTGTCCCACGCTCTCAGTGAACGCGATTGCATAATCAAAACTCCTGCATACACACCATACCGTACATTCAAAATCCTCAAAAATATAGAGTACGCTCCGTACAACCTAACTTGACTAGGCCCCCAGAACACGTCGCAAGAAGTCGTCTGCTCTCCTCACTCGACATGCTCACACGCAATTTATGGTCTCTGAATGTATGCGAAATTTTGCTCGGGGCAGCGGACCTCCTCCTCTCATTCATTCATATCATTCTCATTCTCACCATTTCATTAAACAAATTGTGCACTCCCGACATGCACATGCATAGACCCAATCTGAGGTCACAATGAATGAAATTCCATTTTTACTCATTATTTAGGTCAAGGACGTCCAAGGACTTTCAATGACCTTCAATTTCCGCCAATTCATTCATCATTTAATAAAATGGCCCGTGTTGTACTATCTGAATCACTAGGGTCCCAGAAAAAGTAGCAAGTAGTCAGTTCGACTACCATTTGGCCATGCGCAGACGCAATTTGAAAGTGTGTACATTACATAGTTCCCGCCCTCCGAAGCTAGAGAGCGAGAGCCATCGCGGATGAAGTTCATTCTATCCAAATCGGGTGATCCAGCAACTGTGGTTGTGCATTTGCAATGGCGGCGATTTGAGGTCTGACTGGCCCACAATGTGGGCCCCCACCACACGTGCAATAAACATATCATAAAACAAAATGGCAGATTCGTACTGCGCGAGTTAAAAAAAAAAGAGAAATATTCGTCGCAGGATGTTATAGTTCCGGGCAGCTCATCGTGACATGATGTACATTCAGAGGTCTACAGAAGATCAAATGCCCCCCGTTCTACAAAAATTCCAAAATTTGTCTTGTGCATTCACTTTGTGCGTGTGTTGGAATGTTTTGTTTACTTTTGTTTGCCGGACACAATCGCATAGAGTCGCACGCGTTACTTGAGAAACGGATTGTGTGTGCCGGACCCGGACTGTTGATTAAAGGGGCGGGATGAGGCGGATAGTGTGGGAGCGATTTTGCAATAGATACACAAACACAATACACGTCCGATTGGGAAAAGATGGTGGGAAGCGTGATTGCGATTAGCAGAAACTTACTCAGAGAAATGTCGATAGGCTGCAGTCTGCAAACTGTACCGAACGGGTAGATGGAACAGGGTGCACGAGAGGAGGTGAATATTGCACACACGCGATGCAAACGAAAACGAAACTTTCCCGCGAGAGAAAGGAGCCCGAGCGGACAGGACAAAGCAGAATCTATGACGACGAGTATCTACACTGCCACCAGATACATCGGTACATGGATATGTCTTATGCCTACCGAAAGCGTGGGACGTGTTTTTCGAATGATTTCATCCAGTATAACTATACTGGGATCTTTATAAAACTTACGTCGATATCTTCAACACAACAGGTTCCACGCAGTCGGTAGTCACAGACATATCCATGTTTCGATGTATCTGCATGCAGTGTAGATAGTTTGTATCTTTTTTGTATGGAGAGTGTCAAAATGCCTAAATTTAAATGAATGTACTATTATTAAATATTACGTGATTGTGACGAAACTTAGAGATATTATTGCCCATGGTGCTTTTTATCGTTGGCCATCAATATTTTTGACCTCGGATGTATTTGGGGGATACAGGGATCTCCTAGCTTCAAATATAGAAATGTACTATTGTTAACCTGTTTTGAGAAGATATTAAAATTCCGTTATTTTTGGCTTTCTATGCTAGTAAAATGTCACTTTTCTGTAAGTTTTCATATTTCTAAGTGTAACGGTCTGGAAATGCAAGGGGGTGGGACAAATTATGATCACATATTTTCCCCTCTCCCTCTCTTCTCCTTTCTTCAAATTTAATGAAAATGCCAAAAATGGAATGCACTCAGTGGTACCTTTCCCATTACATCCCACTTGTCTACACTAAATGAAAAAAAAAATTTGATCTTCATTTCCCCTCTAGCCTATTACAACGCAACGCTTTCTCCGGTCAATTATAATAATTCTACACATTCCTACAAAATTGCAGGTATTGTAGCTTCAGCCGTTCGTAAGATATTCTATAGGCAGACGGACGGACAGACATTTGACTGATTTCACAAGGGTTTTGTTTTTACTACAAAACCCTAAAAATGTGCATATTCGACACTTCGCTATGGCCGGATCTGAGTTTCTAAGATGACTAGAAACTCCAGAATTTGGCATCTTACGTATCGTATCTAATGCAAGCGAAGGTCATAAAAATTGAAAAACCAATTTTTTCACATTCGGCAGTTGGCGATGAAGCAACTGATGAAAACAATTTTTTTTCGACAATTATTGTAGTTGAATCTAGATGAAAAATACAGATTAAATATCCATTAACGTGAGCCCGCCATAATTAAAATATTCATTGAATTTCATATTATTTATACCAGGCTAATGAATTTATTTGTACATATTTAAATCGTCAGCAACTTTAGACGGACTTTCACGCCAAAATGGGGCTCACTTTTAAACTATACTTACTATTGTTAGTTTCTCAAACATTGCCGCAAGTACGTTGGATTTTTATTGAATTGAATTTATTAATTTTATTCGGGATTTTTCCAGAAATATTTCCATTACCCAATAAGCATTGACTGTACTCCAAACAAGATGTATGCAGACGCCATGTGTACAGTGAAAAATAAATCCCGAATTGATATTCATATTCATTTGAGACGTAAGGTCATGGCATTGACCGTTGAGCCTGTCGTTCTACAGTCGTTACCCAATGGGAAAAAAAGTAAGGTGTTTGGAGCAAACATTGACTTTTGTGTATCGCCAAAGGACTGGTCCAGTCACTTTATTCATCTCTACGTCAATTATTTCACCCAGTATTTTCTAAACGGTAAATCGCTAAAATGTCCAATAGAACCGCAGAACTTTACAGCTAAAAATATTTCCTTGGATACAAATATTGTACCGCTCAAATTGTTCTATAGACCCAGAAGTATCTTCATAGCAAATATAACTCTTCATGAGACTGGCGTTAAGAAAAGGATTTTACTTGGAACAGCTATTGTTAAGACAACTATACGGAAATTGTGAAAATATTTTGGATGGTAAAGGCAAGTCTGTTACGGGCGAACTATTTTTTTTTCTTAATATCCAGACTGTGAAAGCAGAATGTGTTTAAAATAAAATGAAAATTGCATAATATCCTGTTTTTTTTAATTATTGGATGTATTCGCTCGCACTCCATGGAGTAACTAATATTGTTGATCCGAATCTCACTAAGACTTTAAACTGGAGAAAAAGAGAAAGAGAACATCTAAATGGTATTGATTTCACCAGAGACAAGATGCATCCTTTTTATTAGCAACTGCACATTACTTTTCTTAACTATTGTATTTATCATCGCAACATAAAAGTGATTAAAGTTAATGGTGATCTTGTCCAGTGGGTTTTTTATACCCTCCACGGATGTGATAGGGTGTATTAACTTTGTTATGAAGTTTGCAACGCACAGAAGGAAGCATCTCCGACCATATAAACTATATATGTATATTCTTGGTCGGTATGATGAGACGAGTCGATTAAGCTTTGTCCGTCTGTCTGTCCGGTTCTATGTAAACTAGTCCCTCAGTTTTAAGGCTATAGAGTTGAAATTTTGTACAAAGCCTTCTTTCTACTGCACGCTGTAAATATGTACCAACGGAATCGGACCTCTACGTCATATAGCTGCCATAGGAACGACCGGTCCAAAAATTCGTCTTTGTGAAAAAAAAGCTTTTTTATTTCTAAAGATACCTTTCTCAAATTTTTGCACAAAGCCTTTTTTCTATTGCACACTGTAAATATGTCGGAATCAACGGAATCGGACCGGTCCAAAAATTCGTCTTTGGGAAAAAAAAAACTTTTTTATTTCTAAAGATATCTTCTTCAAATTTCACACTAATCAATAATATCTTTAGTGAAATCACAATCCCGAATTTGGTTGAAATCAAACTATAGCTGTCTTAGGAACGACCGTTCAAAAAGCAAGTTTTTGTGAGAAAAACTTTTTTATGTCTAAAGATATCTTTCTCGAATTTCACACAAAGCCTTCTTTATATGACGCACTGTAAAGATGTCGGAACCAATGGAATCGGACAACTACGTCATATAGCTGCCATAAGAACGACTAGTTCAAAAATTCGTGCTTGTGAGAAAACATTTTTTATTTCTAAAATTTTATTTTTCAAATTTCATACTAATCAATAATTTTTTTCAGTAAAATCAGAATTTTGAATCTGGTTGAAATCAGACTACTCTATCATATAGCTGTCATAGGAACGACCGTTCCAAAAGCAAGTTTTTGTCAGAAAAACTTTTTTATTTCTGAAGATATCTTTACGAAATTTCATATTATTGAATCATATTAACTGCCAAATCACTTTCCTGCTAACTTGACAGTCAAGTTAGCATTACCACCCCTTGAAATATGGTAAAAATTAAATGTTTCGAAATTGAGTATAATGGATTGTCGTAGATTTATCGTAAATTTGACGCGAAAGAAAAGATTTTGTCACGTTTGTTTTTTTTTTTTAATTTATTAATAATTAAGTTAGTTGCCAGGGGTCAATCACTGGTAACTATTATAACCTAATACTCAAGTTAGCATTACCACCCCTTGAAATAGGGTAAAAATTTCCAAGTCGAGTAAATAACGTAAATTATGATGCACAATTTTCTAAATCCTATTATTTTAAATTTTATTAAATCTCTAATACATTTTTTAGCATCACTCATGGCATTTTCTGATATTTATCATTTTCTAAAGTCAAATATTTCTCTTTGAAACTGACTTATGAGTCATTTTAAAAAGTGCCCGTAATCTCTGGCAATTAGCTTTTTTGATGGGTAAAGTCGCAAATGACACATGTGAAGAAGATAAAAATTACATTTTGGTTTCAGGCGACATAACAGCTTTCGAATGATTCGAGACAAGTCCAGTTCGACGTAGTCAGATTCCAATTTTAATTCAAAATCCCAACACCATAGCAGAATACAAACTAGCTGGGTTCGTGAATTATATTGGGCCATCGATGATGCGAACCAGAGCTTCAGACACTTCGACTCATTACACAGCCGTGACGTACACTGGACTCACTGGAAATGAGTAATTTACAACGACTTATTTGAAAAAAAAAAAAAAACAGAAACTTCTTACAGAGATAATAAACTGTAACCGACTGTAATTGTTGTAAAAGACGAGTTCTACTCCCGCCTTGAAACTCTCTTCGACTCACTTCCAACAAATGACGTCAAATTGCTGCTGGGAGACTTTAACGCGAAAGTCGGAAATGAAAGTTGGCACCGGGGGACCACTGGAGGCCACAGCCTCCATGAACAATGTAACGATAACGGCCAGCGACTTATCGACTTCGCCTGCAGCAGGAATCTAGTCGTAAGCTCTACGTGTTTCCCGCATCGACGCATTCACAAGCAGACCTGGAAGTCTCCAGACGCACATACCGTCAACCAAATTGACCACGTCCTCATTTGCAGGAGATGGGCGTCTAGTGTCATGGATGTCCGCTCCTATCGAGGAGCAAACTGCGACTCAGATCATCACTTGGTGAAGACGACCTACAGATGTAGAATTTCCTCAGTGCACCAATCAAGAATCAGCCCTCCCAAAATCTTTGCGGTTGATAAGCTTTTGAGTGATGCTACAGCGGTGGCGTATACTACCGCCCTTGAGGAAAAACTATCACCTATGCTACACAACATCAGCAAACACAGGCGTCCATGGGTTCTGGGAAGAACTCAAGGGTACCATCAAGGATGTCGCAGAGAAGGTCGTGGGATATAAAGCCCGGCGAGCGCGAAATGACTAGTTCGACGAAGAATGCAAATACTCACTTGACGCGAAAAACGAGGCCTCCAGACAATGGATTCAACGAGGAACCAGAGCCAGAAGAGAAAAATATGACGAGCTACGGCGAATATCGAATAGAATAATCAGACGTAAGAAACGTAAATACTTTGACGAGCAGTTGCTGAACATAAACGAAAACTTAGCTAATAGGAACACCAGACAAGCGTACAAACTAGAAAATACAATTAAGAACGGCTACCAACCCAGGACTAGCCTTTGTAAGTACAAGGATGGAAACATCATCAGCGACACCGATGGTATTAACAAACGATGGGCCTCTTATTTTGAAGAGCTTCTAAACCGACCATCTAACATCCCCACACAGGAAGCTCTCGACGATATTGTTGATCTAGGGCCACCCATTCAACCCCCGACAGTAGAGGAAGTTGATCTCGCCTTGCGGGCACTAAAACGAAATAAAGCGCCGGGCGCTGACGAGATTCCAGCTGAACTGCTAAAATTCGGTGGAACGAGTCTAGTTGATGCCATACATCAATTACTCCTGCGTGTATGGGAAAACGAGGAGATCCCAGACGATTGGCGCAGAAGCATCTTCTGTCCAATTCATAAAAAGGGAGATAAACTGCGGTGTGAGAATTACAGGGGCATCTCACTAGTTTGTACGTCCTATAAAATTTTGACGAAAATTCTGGAAAATAGAATAAAACCGTACGCAGAACGAGTCATTGGCGAATATCAAAGCGGTTTCAGACCTGGTCGCTACTCAACCGATCAGCTCTTCTCAGTTAAACTGATACTCCAGAAGTGCTGGGAATACAACGTAAACGTATACCAAATCTTTGTCGACTTCAAGCAGGCATACGACAGTATCGATCGTGGAGTACTGTACAACATCATGCTGCAATTCGGTATACCGGCAAAATTAGTGCGACTGACAATGATGACGATGACCAACTCCGTCTCACAAGTCAGGATCCAGAATAGACTTACTGATCTATTTGAAACACGCACTGGTCTGAAACAGGGCGATGGACTGGCACCGACGCTCTTCAACCTAGCATTGGAATACGTTGTTCGGGCCATGAATATGGACAACAGCAAGACGCTACTCATCAAGTCGACACAATTAGCAGCGTACGCCGACGACATCAACATCATGTCCCGAAGATTAGCTGACGCAGAAGAACTTCTGCACACGCTCGATACCGCTGCAAATGAAGTTGGATTACGCATTAACGAGGGTAAAACTAAAATAATGATGCAATCGGTGACAAGGACACCTTCACAACCGAGCATCAATGTGGGGGACCTCAAAATCGAGTTCGTGAACAACTTCATTTACCTGGGTTGCAACCTGTCAAGGGACGCCAACGAAACTGACGAAATCAAGCGACGGATACAGTTAGCTAATAAGACTTTTTTCTCGGTTCTCCCCATAATGAAATCGAAGAATGTGCACAGAAACACGAAGCTCCACGTGTACAAAACCATTATACGACCAGTGCTATGCTATGGCTGCGAAGCATGGACCCTAACTCAAGCCAATTGTTTGTGACACTTGGTTTCATTCTGCACATCAACTTAGTATGCGTCTGTAGCTTAGCTCGGTAACGCACCGGGCATTTTTTGCTACTCGAAACACGGTCTCTGCGGTTCGCGCCCCGCAACGGGACCAACTATTTTTTATTGTCAAATTCCCTCTGAATTAATTTCTCCGAGCTTAGTGGTTTCGTATGGATAGTAGCACTCATCAGGTCTTGCATCTTTGGTCGGACGGCCGCAAGACCGCGGACACGGTGTAACAAACTGACGCCCAACGTGGGGCATTCCCGCCACGCCTCCACCACACACGTTCCAGAATTTTTCTCCGGAAAAACTGATCAGGCCTGGCCTTGAGGAATTCCGGATCGTCAATAACATGTGCAAGCCGCCTTGAGTCGAATGGATATTTGGTAATCGATCTTATCATCATAGAATGAAAGTATGTATCTATCTATTGGATTGAATTTTACATTCCATAGCCAAGCTTCAGATACATTCGTCTATTGAAATAAACTCCAGTGAAAATCCATTCTACTCATGTGGCTGGACAGTTCGCCTTGAGGCGGCCTGTCCGCAATTCCTCAAGCAATTCCATCCGGCGGCCTCAAGGCGAACTGTCCGGCCGCGTGACTAGAAGGCCGCCCTGAAGCCGCCGGATGGATATTTGGGAATCGATCTTATCGCCATAGAACGAAAGTATCTATCTATTGCATTGAATTGTACGGCATTTTACTTTCCATAGCCAAGCTTCAGATACATTTGTCTATTGAAAAAAAAACTCCAGTGAAAATTCATTTTAGTCACGCGGCCGGACAGACCGCCTTGAGGCCGCCGAACAGGCCTTTGAGGCGGCCGGATGGATAATTGTAAATTGAGCTTATCGCCATAGAATGAATGTATCTACTTATATATTGCATTGAATTCTAAGGCATTTCACTTTCCAGAGCCGCGCTTCAGATACATTCGTCTATTGAAATAAACTCCAGTGAAAATTCATTCTACTCACGCGGCTGGACAGTTCGCCTTTAGGTGGCCTGTCCGGAATTCCTCTAGGAATTCCACCCGGCCACCTCAAAGGCCTGTCCGGCGGCCTGAAGCAGCCATACACGATCCGGAATTTCTCAAGGCCGGGCCTGATCAGTTTTTCCGGACAGGAATTCCGGATGGTGTATGTTGGGCTTAACTCAAGCCTCCGGAAACATGCTAGACACATTTGAACGTAAGGTTCTACGGCGAATTTTCGGGGCTGTTTGCGATCGAGATGGATGGCGCATCCGGTACAACCATGAGTTGTATGAACTGTACGATGAGCTGCAAGTTTCGTCAATCATCAAACTACAACGACTTCAATTGGCAGGACATGTACTACGAATAGACGATGATCGCATGCCAAAAAGAGTAATGACTGCAGAACGAGTTGACGGAGTGAAACTGCCTAGACGACCGAGATCTCGTTGGGAGAACTCAGTAGGTGTGGACGCCGCGCAGCTACTGGGCTTCCAAGATTGGAGGACGCGGTCACGTGACCGAGATAATTGGAGGACAATGATCCAGGCGGTCAAGGCCCGACGTCGGGCTGTCGCGCCACTATGATGATGATGATGATGATGATGATAAATCCACTATAATCGACTTCGAAATTTTTAAGTGGTAATGCTAACTTGATGGACATAAATCATCCGAGTACCTATAACAATTCTTTGTATTGTCAACTTCTTCAATAAACTTATTTCGTTTTTAGGGTTTTGTAGGAAAAAACAAACCCTTATGAAATCGGTAAAATGTCTGTCCGTACGTTCACCTGGGCAGAGAAATCTCGTGAACAACTGAAGCTACATAAATGAAATTTGGTAGGAATATGAAAGATTGCTACAATTCGTGGCTCACAGGTTTTCGTTGAAATCGATCAAGTTGAAAGGGAGGGGGTCTTCATAGAGGGGAAAAAGAAACATTTTTCCTTTTCATCGGGTATGGGCATGAAGAGTGTCATATAAAAGGGTACAATTTGTACATTCCATTTCGGGTATTTTTTTCCAATTTGAAGTAACCATAGCGCAGTAAGGTGCACAAATATATTGTTTGTCTCTGATCCAACTGTTCCTTTGCCCTTCCTGTGAATTTTTTAATTACTCCACTTATGTATACCTGTCAACCATAAACTCATTATATGTAAATATGTTTAACCGGAAATTCGAAAACAAAATTAACATTTTTTTGGGCAATTAGTTGAATCTAGCTGAAACACACAGATTAAATACCCATTAATGTGAGCCCTCATAATTAAAAGATTCATAGAATTTTACATTACATATTTAAACCAAGGCAATACATTTATTGTATTTCTATTTAAGTCGTCTGCAACTTTAAATGGATTCTAACCGGAAAATGTGGCTTATTTTTAAACTAATCATACTATTATCTGTTTCCCAAACACTGCAAGAGGTTTCACATTTTTTTACTGAACTAAATTTATTGATTTTTTTACGAAATTTTTCCAGAAATACATCCATTACCCAATAAGTATTCAGTGTACTGCAAACGCGACTTATGGAGACGGCACGTGTGCCCTGAAAAATAAATCCCAATATGATGTTCATATTCATTTGAGACGTACAGTCATGGAATTGACCGTTGAACCTATCGTTCTACAGTCGTTACCCAACGGGAAAAAAATTAAGCTGTTTGGAGGAAAGTTTAACTATTGTGTATCTCCTAAGGAATGGTCCAGTAACTTTATCCATCTCTATGTCAATTACTTTACGCAGTATTTCTTAAATGGTAAAACACTAAAATGTCCAATAGAACCGCAGGACTTCATAGCTAACGATATTTCCTTAGACACAAATATTGTACCGATCAAATTGTTCTATAGACCCAGAAGTATCTTCATAGCAAATATAACTATTAATGAGACTGGCGATAAGAAAAAGATTTGGCTTGCTTCAATCATTACTCAGTCAACTATACGGAAATTGTAAAAATAATTTTGATGCTAAAAGGAGGAATTCCTATGCGACGACTAGAGACGGACGACTAGAGACGGACGACTAGAGACGTATATACAACTAGAGTCGTACGACTAGACTCACTTGCCAAGTTGTATGGAATTGAAAGCCGTACGTCTAGAGACGTGGGTCTCTAGTTGTACGTCTCAAATCGTACGTTTCTAGTCGCACGTCTCTATTCGTCGCATTGCAATTCCTCCTCAAGAACAAGTCAGCTACTGGCTAAATATTTTTTTTTTTAATATGAAGGCGGAATATATGTATACAAAAACAAATTGCATAATATGCTAATTAAATAATACAATAATATGTAAAAATTTATTTTATTATTTATTCGTATTGCATTGAATAACTAATATTGTTAGCTTAAATCTCACTAATGCTTTTAACAAGGAAAAAAAGAAAATCTTGGTGATAGACGAGACGGAATAAATCCTTTTTATTAGTAAATGCACATTATTTTTCCTAACTATTGTTGTGCACAATGTTCGTCATATGCACTGAATTGTACACTTCCGTTGCCATTCACGTAGCTGATTGCGTGCATTCACCTATCCATTGGTAACTTCGATCAATTAAAAAATTAATGGTCATCAATGGAATTATTGCAATCTGGGCATCAGCTGATGACCCGACTGTGTGGTATCGCAAGCGAGCTGTAAACAAGGTAACGTTGCAAGTATATTTAAAGTAAGAGAACACTTTTTAATCCAAATTTGGTGAGTAGAAACCAATAAAAAACAATCAGCTTATAATTATTACTGTTTTATAGTCTGTTTCATTAGAAAGGAGGCGCGAGTATTTCGATAGTTATCAAAATATTTATTGCAATTTTTTTGTAGTGTTATGCCTAAAATACGCCAATCGAGCGTAAAACTATTGACGCTAGATTTACGCTTTTCCGTCAATCGTGTAATCGCGGCATTATACAAGTAAAAAGCTTCGACGTAATCAATCAGTAAACCTTCAGCATTGAAAATGGCCTGGCATCTTCGAGGCATGCTTTTGACGAGGCTTTTAGCGTAGCTTGTTGGAAGAAAACGCCAAATATTTCCAGCCTCCCGAGAAAGCTTGTGAACAGGCTTTCACGCAAGTTTGCTCTTCATAATGGTCCAGACAGACATTTTCGATAGGGTTTGCGTCAGGAGATTAGGAGACCAGTCTAAGGTGTTGATGCCATTTTCCACCTTCCAGGCGCGGCAGAGGCAGCTTCAATGCTTGGGGCCATTGTCTTCTTGAAGGACCCAATTTCTGTCATCAGGTCCATACATTTTCTATGCCGACTTCATAAGGCTTCATTTGTAAGTTTCAAGCATTTTCACTGCATTCAAATTCTGCGTGAAAAGCCTCAAGCAACCAAATCCCCGCTCTAAGAAACACCCACAAATATTTTGGGCCAGTCATCTTAGTCAAAATAGGGGAAGAATCTTGGAATTTCAGATACCCAGCCAAAAACTTGTATAAACTTTTATTTTGACATCCTAAAACTTGTCTCAAAACCTACATATGGTAAGGTGTCCGCGTCTGTCAAAAGTGAGGGTCAAAGGTCACAAAAATCGATTTTTTGCATATTTTTTGCAAAAATCTCGTTTCCTTTGGGGTTTACGCTATTTGTATGCCTACTTTGCCTTAACCCCTAGCGGGGCATAGCGCGTCAACTACTCCTGCGCGCCATCGTACTCTGTTCTGGGCAATGGGGCGCAACTCCCCAAAAGACTTACCCAGTACCTGACACTCCTTTGCCACAGATCGACGCCATGTGATTCGAGGACCCCCTCTTGGTCGGCCTTGGTTGGAAATGGGGTTCCATTTCATGGCATGCATAGCAATGCAGTTATCACTCTTCCGCAATGTGTGACCTATCCACTGCCATTTTCGCCTGCGTATCAATTCGTCGATTGGCATCTGACCCGTACGCCGACTTAGCTCTTCATTTGATATTGTTTCGGGCCAGAAAATTCTTAAAATTCGACGAAGACATGAATTGACGAAAACTTGCAGCTTTCTGGTAACTCCTACGGAAACTTTCCATGTACTGCTCCCATACAAAAGCACTGATAGTACCAGGGAGCGAAACAGGCCCAGCTTGGTCTTGATGCTGAGATAACTGCTCTGCCAGATTTTGGACAGCATGCCGTATGCGCGTTTAGCCTGGTTGATACGACGAGCGATGTCCTGCTCCGTACCACCATTTTCGGCAACAATGCTACCCAGGTAGACGAAGTTTTCCGCCTTCTCCACAGGCTGCCCATTAATATTGATGGCAATAGGTGTCGGATTTCTTTTTCGCAACGGCGGGCTAAGAACCTTGGTCTTGTTGGTATTAATCTTTAGCCCAACCTTGCTTGCCTCCCTCTCGAGATCTAACGCCATTGCGGACAGATCCATGATTTTGTGGGAGAGTAGGCATATGTCGTCAGCGTAGTCAAGATGTTGTAGATAAGATGTCAAAGTCCATTGAATTCCTCTGTCTAGTCCGGATAGGGCTGCATGCAACACATCGCCGATCACTATTAGGAATAGGATCGGTGAGAGGATGCACCCCTGCCGAACTCCACTGCGAATCTCAAAGTCCCCCGACACCTTACCTTTATGCAGAATGCCACATTTCGCGCCGTCATAGGTTGCCTTAATAATAGCCACAAGCTTCTCAGGGATGCCTCTCCTGCGCAAGGCCGCCCATATAGAATCCCGGTTCACACTATCGAAAGCCTTTTCGAAATCGATGAAAAGCAAGTGAAGCGGAGAATCGTATTCAGCGCATTGCTCGATGATGATTCGCAAGGTGTTAATGTGATCGACACAGGAGAATCCGGATCGAAAGCCAGCCTGCTCTTCATCAATTGTGCTTTCTAAGTGGGTCTTTAGTCTTTCCAGGACGATTTTAGCTATTATCTTGGCAACGGCAGGAAGCACACAAATGCCTCTCCAATTATTACAGTCTGTGAGGCTACCCTTCTTTGGAAGTTTGATGATCAAACCTTCCTTCCACTCAGTGGGAAAGGTCTCTGTATTCCACGCTTTATCAACAAGTGGGTGCAGCAAATCGGCAGTTACGCTTGGCGCTGCTTGATAAAGTTCGGCAGGGATGCCGTCAAGTCCGGCGACCTTTCCTCGTTTTAGGGCAATAATTGCAGTGACTATTTCCTCTTTAGTCGGGGCAGTGGACCGTATACGCACATTTTGATGGTTAGCTAAATTATCTATATGAGGGGGAACTTCACCAGAGGTTACACGGTTCAAGACCGCGGCGAAGTGTTCTTTCCACCGCCTCATTTGATCTTCTTCCAAGATAAGTAGCTTTCCATCACTATCTTTCACCGGATGTTGGCAGGAGTTACGACCACCTGTAAACTCCTTGATGACACCGTATACGGCGTTTAAGTTGTTACTTCTAGCGGCTTCTTCTGCTGACGCTAAAAGAGAATTCGCATAAACTCTTTTATCGCGTCGCACACTACGCTGAACTTCTCGAGCTTTCTGACGGTAAAGGAGTTCGATGCTGCTTCGATTGTCGTCTGATGCTGCAGCCAAACGAACTTTCAGCTCCTTTCTTTCAACAATCCGCTGCCATGAAGCGTCGGACATCCAGGGCTTATTCCGGCAATCCGGGTTTGGGCCAAGGATGGTATTTGCACTATCAATGTACGCATTTTTTATGGCATCCCAGTTTTCGTTTATGTCACTATCTGGGTGACTAGTTATCTCAGCCGCTTTTTGCGCAAGATGGTCATAATATTGTTGTAAGACAGCTGGATTTTTTAGTCGAGCGGTGTTGAATTTGCGGGGCCTGGATCTTACGTCGCTGGGGCGGCGCACGGCTGCAATACGCAATCGAACATTAGCGATCATAAGATAATGGTCTCTTCCCATCCCAATATCGGCACCCTTCTTGTTTCGCACGTCCAGGAGGCAACTCTTGAATATTTTACTAATGGCAAAATGGTCGATCTGATTTTGTGTTCTGCGCCGATCAACAGAGGACCAACTGATTTTGTGGTGGTCCTTATGCTCAAACATAGTACCACCGATGAAGAGACTGTGAAAGTTGCAGAACTCTACAAATCTTTCACCGTTGTCATTACGATCACCAAGACCGTGTCTCCCCATCACATGTCTGAGCCCATAGTTATCAGCGCCAACTTTCGCATTCAAATCACCCATGACCATTATAATGTCACCTTTAGGTGTTCTGCTCTGAACGGCGTTTAGTTCTTCGTAGAAGGAGTCTTTTGCCAAGACATTGTCGGGTTCAGTAGGGGCATAACATTGTATTATTGAGATGTTCCTCATTTTGGTCCGGAACCTGGCGGTCAAGACCCTGTCAGAGACCGGTTCCCAGGATAAGAGACAGTTTCGCGCGGCTCTGGTTAAAAGGAGCCCCACACCTGACTCACGACGACTACCGGTAGCTTTACCGGAGTACAACATTACAGTGCTGCCCGTTGGAGAGATGAATTCTCCGCTGTTCCACCATCTTATCTCACTCCTAAGATATTTAATTTGTACCTCAGAAATTCACTCTCTAATTGAAGAAATCGTGCGTTCTGGGGACCTTCTGATCCATTGTCCAGGAGAGTACGCACATTCCAGAATCCAATCTTTGTCATTGTACGATAGCTAAAAGTCGTAACCGTTGAGTCAGTCCTTATCCGAGGCATAGTTGACGTTTCGTTAGCATATAAAGATTTCGGATAGTGCAAGTTGCTGGCATACAAATCCTGTCCTTTGATTGTCGGTTTTAACGACAGGCCCTCAAAGGGAAAGGCCGTGGTATTTTTTTCACACCCCACACCACAGGGGTACCTCAACCAAATCATCGCACCGCCATCACTGGCGGCTTGACGTTGGTTGGCAATGGTCAGTGACCACTGCCGTTCCAGGGGGCGCCCACGCGGAGGACTATGGAAGAGGAGTTTTTGCCCCCCCCCCTTTGTATGTATTATCAATATTATAGAGGATAAAATTCTCTACAACTTTTGTTCCAAAAGTTTTCTTATACGTTGAATCGTTTTCGAGATAGAGGGGAGTGAGCGCGCAGTGTTTAACTATGTAAAGTACCATTTAAGGTCAACCGGTAGTCCCGATCAAAAAAAAAATGCCTCATAAAGTTTATAAATTATTGATAAATATATAATTATAGATAATTTTAATTTTTTTTTAAATATTATTTTACATTATATACATAATAACTTTCTTCATTACGCATTTATTTTTAATTAAGTATCAATTTATTTAATCACACTTACCTGCTCGTGTGCTTAGAAAATTATTAAGGGAAAACAGAAGTTATAATAGCAGAAGATATAGATTTACTTGTCATTTTAATTGGGCGTACTCTATCTTACCAACAAGAAATTTTCTTTAAAAAAGTTGGCAGAGGGAATGTAAAAACCGAAATATAATCCTCCAAAAGCTTGGATAAATATCCGAATTCTAAAAGACACATTTTGTTTTTGCACGCATTAAGTGGGTGTGACACGACTTTTGCACTCTTTAAAAAAGGAAAACTTTTTTAAGAACGTTTGAGAAACTGCCGAATTTGGATCGAATTCCTACAGCATTTGAAGAAGAAAACTGTCCGGTACAAAGATTGTTTGAGAATGGAATGAAAACCTTGTTGGCAGTCTATAATGCTCCAAAATCTGTGGGCAGTATCGATCATCTTCGTTATGCCCAATATGTCAAATCAACAAAACTAAATAAACCTGTGCAGTTATCAAATATTCCACCAACAAGTGCAGCAGCTCATCAACATTTTAATCGTGTTTATTATCAAGTTCAAACTTGGTTAGGGCATGATTTGGAACCCCAGGAATGGGGTTGGGCAATGCGCAACGAATTCCTGGAACCTATCACGACAATTTTACCACCTGCTCCAGAGGAATTGCTAAACACAATATTGTGCAGCTGCAAGAATGGTTGTGGTTCGCGATGTGGATGTAGAAAATCGGGGTTCCAGTGCTCTTTAGCTTGTGGCCAGTGTAATGGGCAAGCTTGTCTCAATGCTTTGCCATATCAGAGTGATGCCAATGAAGATGGAACCATTGACCTCGAAATCATGGAAGACCTGGAGACATATGTCGTTGAAGACGATAATGAAGAGGAAGCTGAAATTCTGCAGCAACCGGAAAACGATGATGAGGAAGAAGAAAAAGAAAATTAAAATTAGAACTTGTAGTTCTTATAATTATTATTAATTTTTTTTTTTAATTTTGACAATCATAAATGTATGGAATGATAATTTTTTAATAAAAACATTAATTAAAAATTTATTTCTTTTCTTTTTTTTATTTATTTAAGTAATTAGTATAACTTTGATTAGAATTAAAATATAATTTAAGTATTTCCCTTAATAATTTTCTAAGCACACGAGCAGGTAAGTGTGATTAAATAAATTGATACTTAATTAAAAATAGATATGTAATGAAAAAAGTTATTAATTATAATGTAAAATTAAAAAAAAAATAAAATTATTTATAATTATATATTTATCAATAATTTATAAACTTTATGAGGCGTTTTTTTGATCGGGACTACCGGTTGACCTTAAATGGTACTCTACATAGTTAAACACTGCGCTCTCACTGCCCTCTATCTCGAGAACGATTCAACATATAAAAAAACTTTTGGAACAAAAGTTGTAGAGAATTTTATCCTCTATTCTAAAATATAATATTGATAATACATAAAAATAGCGTAAACCCCAAAGGAAACGAGATATTTGCAAAAAATGGGCGAAAAATCGATTTTTGTGACCTTTGACCCTCACTTTTGACAGACGCGGACACCTTACCATATGTAGGTTTTTGGCTGGGTATCTGAAATTCCGAGGTGAAACTACTAATTTGACTGGAGTATTTACTTTTACCGGATAGTTGACAGTGCGCTAAAGAAATCGATGCTTCCCAACCAGGCACGCTCCACGGGAACTCACGCCCAAAAAGTTGCTTCATCCAAGAAAATAGTTTTCGACCAATCGCGATCCTTGTTTTTTTCCTCCCAGCTTAGACGTTTTCCATGTAGATTGCGCTGAGAAGAGGTTTCGGGCTCGTGGAACGGTATAGCAGTTTGGCTTCATGTAAACGTCGCCCGCGAGTCTGACCTTGGCTTCGCTCAGGTGTAGAGTGGGATGACTCCTGAACATCTGCAATATCACTTATGTCGTGTTTGCTGGTCGTCGCTCTTGTTTTCCTGCGTTCAGGAAAATCATCAACATTTTGTGTCTCTTTGTACCCTTTCACCCACTTCTCGACGATCTTCTTTGTCTTGTTAATAACTTTAGCTGCCGCGAAATATGACAATCTCGGTCGTTTTGTATGCGTGAGTTATACGGGATATACTATACTATATAACGTCCACTCGCTTTCAACTAAAGATGCACCTACGACCATATTTTACGAAAGTCGCCTATTGTAAGAAAAACATAAACCACAGGATATGTCTTGTATATCCCGCGGTGTAGTAAATTTTAAGAAATATAATTCTAAGGATGGAAAAATATATTTGAGAAACACCTTTAGATCTTAGAACCGTAGTTCTAGGAAGTTTACTTTGTAAGAAATTTCCAATTGTAAGCCAATTGTGTTATATGAAGATTTACAATTGGGATACAGTTCTAAGAAATACGTATTAGGAAATAGGGTAAGGAAATGTATGTATATAATAAGATTTGAAAATAAAGAAACCAGTTGGTATTTTGCTGACGCCGAGAACGGGTATTTTGACTCAATCTCCTCCTTCAGAGGTAACTCGTGCACAAAACGACAACTCACTTCGACGTTTCGAGCAACGATAACCAACACCATATCCATCTGAGTGGTATCAAGAAGAGCAAGGAGCCGATATTTATATACCAAAATAAGCGCTTGCCACAAAACCCTCGGATTGCGGGCGTAGCCCCCTATATTCCGGTTTCATTTAATAAATGACATCTAAAACAGAAAAAACGGAGATATTGGGTCAATTCTCAATTAAAAAAAAAAGTTAAACAACTTGAACCTTTAAAATGACAACTGATTGTATACTTGGATGCTGTCGCAGAAAATAAAAGTGCGTGTTTCAACCAACCCGACAAAAACCAGAAACAAATGTGCTTTCCTTTGATCTGTTTTAGAAAACAAGAACATTTTCCTATTCGCGATGGGAACGTGTTTTGTTTCCTAAAACAGTTTTTAGAGACACAAATGTTTTCAAAACTGTTCAGTTTTTACAAAACATTGGCTTTTTGGTTCAGAAAAACAGTTTTTGTGTTTTTCAAAACTGTCTCTTTGGTGGAAACCCGGCATTAGGCTTAAATAGATTCTTCACATTTATACAATCATCGACTAGAATTCGATCTCAGTGTCGATTCTACGTTGACTACAATCATGGATCCTAATTCGATCTCACCGTTGATTCTACACTGACTGCAGTCACCGATTCTACATCGACTACCGTCATCGATTTTGGATCAATTCCCGTCCTCATCTCCGGTATCGCAAAAGCGGCCATGCCCACACAAATGCCTCCGAAGTTTCATCGATATAGTCGTCGATTCCTAAGTAAACAGTCTTCGATTTAGGATCGATCAAGTTCGATTCTTGTCTGACTGGGAAACTACTGCGCCTATTCAAACGAAAATTTCATTGATTCTTATTAGTCCTATTTAAAGACAATCCAGTATAACATCCTATCAGATAAACTGAACCCGACAATGTCTTGGCGAAAGACTCCTTCTACGAACAACTAAACGCCGCCGCCGGCCGTTCAGAGCCGAGCAACTAAAGGTGACATTATAATGGTAATGGGTGATTTGAATGCAAAAGTTGGTGCGGACAACATGTGATGGGGAGACACGATCTTGGTGATCGTAACGACGAAGAAAGATTTGTAGAGTTCTGCACCTTTCACAGTCTCTTTATCGGTTGTCATATGTTTGAGCATAAAGATCACCACAAAATCAGTTGGTCCTCTGTTGATCGGCGCACAACACAAAATCAGATCGATCACTTTGCCATTAGTAAAAGATTCAAGAGTTGGTTCCTGGACGTGCGAAACAAGAAGGGTGCCGATATTGGGATGGGAAGAGACCATTATCTTATGATCGCTAATGTTCGATTGCGTATTGCAGTCATGCGCCGTCCTAACGACGAAAGATCCAGGCGCCGCAAATTCAACATCGCTCGACAAAAAAATCCAGCTTGATTTCAACAATATTATGACCATCTTGCGCAAAAAGCAGCTGAGATGACTAGTCACCCAGATAGTGACATAAATGAAAACTGATTGCCAGAATAAGCCCTGGATGTTCGACACTTCATGGCAGCGGATTGTTGAAAGAAAAAAAAATGAAAGTTCTTTTGGCTGCAGCATCAGACGACAATCGAAGTAACCTCGAACTCCTTTACCGTCAGAAAGCTCGAAAAGTTCAGCGTAATGGGCGACGCGATAAAAGTGTTTATGCGAATTCTCTTTTAGCTTAAGCAGAGAAACCGGAAGCAGTAACAACGAAAACGCCGTATACAGTGTCATCAAGGAGTTTACAGGTGGTCGTAACTCCTGCCAACATCCGGTGAAGGATAGTGAGGGAAAGCTACTTACCTTGGAAGAAGATCAAATGAAACGGTGACTTTGAACTGTGTAACCTCTGGTGAAGTTCCCCCACATATATTGTAGATAATTTAGCTAACCATCAAAATGTGCGTATACGGTTTACTGCCCCGACTAAAGAGGAATTAGTCACTGCAATTATTGCCCTAAAACGAAGAAAGGCCGCCGGACTCAACGGTATCCCTGCCGAACTTTATCAAGCAGCGCCAAGCGTAACTGCCGATTTATTGCACCCACTTGTTGATAAAGCGTGGAATACAGAGAACTTTCCCACAGAATGGAAGGAAGGTTTGATCATCAAATTTCCGAAGAAGAGTAGCCTCACAGACTGTATTAATTGAAGAGGCATTTGTGTGCTTCCTACCGTTGCCAATATAACAGCTGAAATCGTCCTGGAAATACTAAAGGCCCACTTAGAAAGCACAATTGATGAAAAGCAGGTTGGCTTTCGATCCGGATTCTCCTGTGTCGATCATATCAACACTTTGGGAATCATCATTGAGCAATGCACCGAGGATGATTCTCCGCTTCACTTGCTTTTCATCGATTTCGAGAAGGCTTTCGATAGTGTGAACGGGGATTCTATATGGGCGGCCTTGCGCAGGAGAGGCATCCCTGAGAAGCTTGTGGCTGTTATTAAGGCAAGCTATGACGGCGCGAAATGTTGCGTTCTGCATAAACATAAGGTGTCGGGAGACTTTGAGATTCGCAGTGGAGTTCGGCAGGGGTGTATCCTCACAGTGGTCGGCGATGTGTTGCATGCAGCCCTATCTGGGCTAAACAGAGGAATTCAATAGACTTTGACATCTTGACTATTCTGACAACATATGCCTTCATTCCCACAAAATCATGGATCTGTCCGTAATGGCGTTAGATCTCGAGATGGAGGCAAGCAAAGTTGGGCTAATTATTAATACTAACAAGACCAAAGTTCTTAGCCCGCCATTACGAAAAAGAAATCCGACACCTATTGCCATCAATATTAATGGGCAGCCTGTGGAGAAAGTGGACAACTTCGTCTACCTGGGTAGCATTGTTGCCGGAAATGGTGGTACGGAGCAGGACGTCGCTCGTCATATCCACCAGGCTCATTCTATCGAAATAAATAAATAACTGGCGCAACAGTCCAATTTGAACCATGGCCTCGAGATGAGTTAGCATCATCTCATTTTCTAGATCGTGACGGTTTTTGTGCAGAGGTATGTGATCAGCAACACGCTCAACCGAGTTATTTACCCCATAATGGGTACTCATTTAACAGCTGAGTGGGCTCATAGTCCGACACATAAATCCCCGGAATCGAACCGGAGCCCAGTGCGTTGAAGGCGAACGTGCTAACCGTTGCGCCATCCGGACTACAATCATTCTATCGAAAGTTATTGCTTATTTGAAGTTCCACTTGTAGGGGAGGTAGGGATTCCTTGGGTCGGATCTTGCCCATCATTGCCACCAACCAATTAGAACATGCTACAAACATTTAAAAAAATTTCAAGTCTCTAGCTTCACTCTATTGAAAGTTATCGCTTATTTGAAGTTTCATTTGTAGGGGAAGTAGGGGTTTTTAGGTCGGATCTAACCCATCTTTAATGCCAACTAACTCAATCTCACTTCAAATATTTTACCAAAATTTCAAGTCGCTGGCTTCATTCTATCAAAAGTTAGCGCTTATTTAATGTTTCATGTGTAGGGGAGGTAGGGGTTCCTTGGGTCGGATCATACCCATTTTCAATAACAACTAACAAGATTCTACTAATAACATTCTACCAAATTTTCAACTCGCTAGTATCATTCTATCTGAAGTTATTGTAATTAAAGTAATATTTAATTTTTTGAATTTTGTAGGGGAGGTAGGCGTTCCTTTCATCTGATTATACCCAACTTACTAAAACTAAAGCAGCTTTTCACCTCAGGGATACGTGCCAAAAATCAGATGTCTACGTCAATTGGTTCAAGAATTATAGACAAAAAACCTGAAATGTAGGGTAGTACGGGGCTCTTTGTAAGAAAATTACCGTTAGTTTTCAACTGATCCATTTTATTTTTCCAGCAGAGTATAAGATTACCCTCACGAGCAATCTGCCAAAGCTAGATTTTTTCATGTTTATTTAATCGAGAGTTATAGATACATTTAATTTTTTTACATATGTAGGGGAGATAGGTGCACTCTTGGCTATTTTCAATACCAACCAACTAGATCATACTGCCAACATTTGACCAAAATTTCAAGGCTCTAGGTTCATTCTATCGAAAGTTATCGTGCGAACGGACAGACAGACAGACAGATGGACAGACGGACAGACATGGCTAAATCGAATCAGGAGGTGACCCTGATCATTTATGTATATACATTGCTATACCTCCGGAGCCTCCTTTAAGGTGTTACATATTGTAGTGTTTCCTCTGTTGAGCGAAACCAGGCCGAAGCTTCGCTTCGGCCCGGAGTCCGAAGCGTATGTACCCTAGACTTGTACAGACCTAGTGGTGATACCAAAAGTACCAATTGGCAACGACCATATGCATTAAAAGTGAGTTTCCTATATGGCCAGTTTATAGGGGAGGTTGGCACACATTCATGAGGATCTTGGCCATTCTAAAAATCAATTAACTAACCAATTCTTCAAATATTTGTCGAATTTTTCAAGTTGCTAGCTTCATTCTATTGAAAGTTATTGCTTATTTGAAGTCTCACTTGTAGGGGTGGTAGAAGTTCCTTGGATCGGATCTTGCCCATCATAGCCACCAACCAATTAGATTACAATACAAACATTAAAAAAAAGATGTCAGTTGTCTAGCTTCACTCTATCGAAAGTTATCGCTTATTTGAAGTTTCATTTGAAGGAGAAGCAGGGGTTTCATTGGTCGGATTTTACGTATTTTCAGTATTAGCCAACTGGATCCTACTACAAATATTTGACCAAAATTTCAAGTCGCTAGCTTTATTTAGTCGTAAAATATCGCTTATTTAAAATTTCATTTCTAGGGGAGGTAGGGGTTCCTTAGGTCTGATCTAACTTATCCTTAATGCCAACTAACTCAATCTCACTTCAATCATTCGACCAAAATTTCAAGTTGCTGGCTTCATTCTATCAAAAGTTATCGCTTATTTGAAGTTTCATTTGTAGGGGAGGTAGGGGTTCCTTAGGTCTTATCTAAACCATCCTTAATGCTAACTAACCCAATCTCACTTCAAACATTCGACCAAAATTTCAAGTCGCTGGCTTCTCTCTATCAAAAGTTATCGCTTATTTGAAGTTTCATTTGTAGGAGAGGAAGGGGTTCCTTAGGTCGGATCTAACCCAGCCTTAATGCCAAATAACTCAATCTCACTTCAAACATTCGACCAAAATTTCAAGTCACTGGCTTCTCTCTATCAAAAGTTATCGCTTATTTGAAGTTTCATTTGTAGGGGAGGTAGGAGTTCCTTGGGTCGGATCTTGCCCATTTTCAATGCCAACTAACAAGATGTTACTATTAACGTTTTGCCAAATTTCAACAATTTCAACTCGCTAGTGATATTCTATCGAAAGTTATTGTAATTAAATTAATATTTAATTTTTTAAATTTTGTAGGGGAGGTAGGCGTTCCTTTGATCTGATTATGTCCAACTTACTAAAACCCAAGCAGCTTCTCACTTCAGGGGTTCATACCAAAAATCAGATGTCTACGTCAATTTGTTCAAGAGTTATGGACAAAACACCTGAAAAGTAGGGTAGTACGGGGTTCTTTGTAAGAAAATTACCGTTAGTTTTCAACTGATCGATTTTATTTTTCCAGGGGAGTATAAGATTACCCCCACGAGCAATCTACTAAAGCTAGAGCGTTTCATGTTTATTTAATCGGGAGTTATAAATACATTGAATTATTTTACATATGTAGGGGAGGTAGGCGTTCTCTTGGCCTGATCATGCCCATTTTCAATACCAACCAACTAGATCATACTTCCAATATCCGACCAAAATTTCAAGGCTCTAGCTTCATTCTATCGAAAGTTATCGTGCGAATGGACGGACAGACGGACAGACAGACAGACAGACATGGCTAAATCGAATCAGGAGGTGACCCTGATCATTTATATATATACATTGCTATACCTCCGGAGCCTCCTTTAAGGTGTTACATATTTCCGTCGTGACAAAAACAATATACCCTATACTAAAAGTCTAGGGTATAAGCAGGTTCGTTAGATATTCTTGTGCTGAATAATGAAAAACTTCGATTGAAAAACACACAACGTCAAACTAGCTCTAGCAATAACGACGGCACTATCCGGTTCCGCTTTATAGCGATCCAACCGCCACTGAGTGTCGAGTCTGACTACTGCTTCTGCTTCTTCTGGTGACATCTGCCTTTATATAGCTGCTAGACCCATGCATTCGTCAATTAGCGAAACTCTAGATTTTTCGAGATCTTCCAGTCTCGGGTTTCCACTACTCAACGAAGGTTCGAGAATGCGCTAGTACTTGCCATGGATGAATCAAGACTATGGTGAAGCTTAGTACAGTGCGTGTCGTAAAAGATACCCACTCCGTACACACAACAATATTTTCGTCGTGACAAAAACAATATACCCAATACTATAAGTCTAGGGTATAATGTAGAGCAAAGTCGGCGTACAGGTCAGATGCCAATCGACGAATTGATACGTAGGCGAAAATGGTAGTGGATAGGTCACACACCGCGGAAGAGTGATAACTGCATTGCTTTGCATGCCATGAAATGGAAACCCATTTGCAACCAAGGTCGACCAAGAGGGGGTCGGCACATGGTGTTGATCTGTGGCAAAGAAGTGTGTGCCACTGGGTAAGTCTTTTGGAGAGTTGCAACCCATTGCCCAGAACAGAGTACGATGGCGCGCAGGTGTACTTGACGCGCTATGCCCCACTAGGGGTTAAGGCAAAGAAGTAGTAGTAAATATGAAGAAAACTTATTTAATTCGTTCTTTATTGTTTTAATTCATTGTATATTTGTTATACAGTGTACGAGAATTCCGTGGATACTACAAATTAACAGAGCCTAGGTACTTCAAGCCAATTCAACTTCAAAGCATTTATCCTCCTCCATATTGGTATCGTAGCTATTAATGATTTGCGCCAAAATGGGATTGTCCAGCATGGTCGAATGATCGCCTTCGATAAACTTAACAGTAACTTTTCCAGACGTATATTTCGACAATTGATAGTCTTCGTCAATATCCGGAACAGACACGTCCGTAGGACGAATCAACGTTATAGGTGCCTGAATATGCTTGTACGTATCCAACGACGTTTTATTGACGAGCTTAATTCGATTGTAGTATGCTCGCGTCACCTTTTCAGCATATTCCTTACTGTACATTGTCTGCTTGTCGGCGTATTCCATTAGTTTGGCAAGTTTACCATCCCAGCCGGACAGTGCTGAAAACTTTGCAGCAACCTCTTCAAACACTTCTTCCGGGAATATGTGAACAATAATGTTGGTGAACAACAAAACTTGAAGCTCCTCGTCCGTGAATGTTTCTTTGAAATTGCGACTAGCCAAACTCTTAAGGAACAGAGGTGATCCATCAATAATGGTGACGTGTCCATTATAACCTAATTTCTCCAACATATGAGCCAGTTCTAGGGTAAGAAGAGCTCCAAATGAATATCCAATGAGGTAGAAAGATTGATTTCGCTTAAACAGCGGCGCGATTTTCTGTAACAGGAGAAATTAAATAGATTCAAATAGTCCTTGGAAACGAGACTACATTGATAATTACCTCAAACACAAAATTGGCGATTTCATCGATAGAAGTCATATCTGCAGTCTCCATCAACTGCAGCATGTTCGAAGGCGAGTATAGGCCCAGGGCAAGATTGTACCACGCCAGACCAGCCACTCCTTCCAACCCGGGAATAATGAGAGTTGGAGTTAAATCAAACAGATTGCTGTTCTTGGTAACAAGTGGAAGAATAGTATGATGACTGTTCAGTTCGTCGCCCAAATTGCGAAGCAATAGTGCCATTCCCATGGGTGCATCGTCTCGCGCCAAGCGTAACTTAATCTGTTCGCCATCGTCCTTATTTTTCGCATCAGAAATCTCTTGGAGCTTCTGGAAAGTCATTGATCGCAAATCTTGCGGCGTTAAGGTCAGCTCGAAATCACGTTCCAGTGTTTGCTTGATTTCCACCGCCATCAGTGAATCCATGCCCGTTTCGGAAAGTGTCGAGCCCATTGAGATGGATTTCAAGTCACGAATTCCCATAATGTTCAATACTGTATCCATTATATTAGTACAGCCGGCTCGTCGCTTCTCGGCCACCACCATACTCGACACGATCGGATCCTTATACGTGAGTAAATTGTCAAGTTCCTGCAGACATGACGAAATCCTCTGTTGTAAAGTGCCACCGATTTCCATATCGATTTTATCCTCAGCCAAGTCGGCAACTAGTCCAACCTCGCCAACTGCGCCCCATTGAATAGCCTTCGCTGGCAATCCTTCCTGAACGCGATGTTCAATGATTCTTTCCATTACGGAATTCGCCATACCGTAGTTAGTTTGACCGGCATTACCCCGACCGCATGATACACTGGAGAAAACCACGAAATACTTCAAACGTGGGCACATCTTACGTGAGACTTTGTCCAGATGTGCGGTGGCTAGGGCTTTCGGTGACATGCACTCGTGGAACATGGCAGGTGTTTGATTTGTGAAAATAGCATCACGCAGGATAACGGCCAAATTGAATATACCACCAATATGACCCATCTTTGATGCTGCACTAATCAAGGATACACAGCCTTCGTAGGTGGTTATATCATCCGTTCTGACTTCAATTTTGGCACCATATGATTTCCAGACACTAGAAGAAAAAAGCATTACCCAGCCGTTTAGCTTCATTCTTCAGCAAACTTACTTGATTCTGTGTTTCTGATATGACTTTGTGATGCCTTTACTTGAGCTCAGGACAATTTTACGAGCCTGACGCAGTATCATCCAATCAGCAAGTTCCAAACCGAATCCACCAAGACCTCCAGGGATGATATAAACCAGACTGGGATCGAAAAAGACTTGAGGCATGAACGGCAGCGGTACAAGGGTCTTGTGTTCGGTATCAGTTTCCTCGTGAATTTGAATAAGCACTTTACCAATATGCTTGCCAGCCGCCATAAAACGGAAGGCTTTCTCCACTTCGTTGCACTTGAACGTTGTAATTGGAAGGGGTTTTATGATTCCTTGATCGATTCCCTCATAAATTAGTTTTTTTATTGCCTGTATTAGGAGTCAATTAATATGGCGCTCAGACGGTAAATTTTCTACCTTACCTCAATCGTTTCCATTGAAGCGAAGAACAAACGATCGGCAAATATTGAATGTACTGAAATTTCCTTTTCGAATACAGCCAAACCGATTTTATTGTCACTGACAATGTCGAATTTGCCAATTTCAAAGAAGTGTCCCTTACGGCCTAAGCAACGTAACGATGTCAACAATTTGTCTTCCGCCAATGAATTAAGGACGAAGTCAACACCTTTTCCTTCCGTTTGTTTCATCACCATATCTTCGAAGGAGGTATCACGTGAGTTGCCAATGTGCGATTCTGAAAAGAAGCAGATTTTTTAGATTTTCGTTTGATTGGTTGGATCCAAATTGTTTTCCTTATAGATACTCAAAGTTTCCTGCAGGAATCTGCAACAATAAATTTGTAGGCTTAGTTCTAATATTAGAATCCCCCGATTCATCGAAAAAAAATACCTAATGAACGCACACAGATTTATCTTTTCATTTTGGAAAACTGCGTGTGACGACATGCGTGTTCCTCAGTTGCACAGTACGCTATGACGATGCCAAAAACGGTATAGATCTGATCCGGTCTCACCCATCCTTGGCTGGATCATATTCTACCTAATGACATGTCTGCACGAATCAATAGGCGAATCAACGTTGCAACAAATACGAATCCCTCCAGCCTTCCAACAAAATGTCTAAAAATCCAAGCATTTCCGCAACACTTTAGGGCGATCCTCAAAGTGACAAGTACGGATCCCAGGCATCGAATCGCATCTTGTCTGCCAAAATGACAGTGCTAAGACATGACGTCTTAGCCAGGTTAAAACTTCCTAAAATGTTACCTCTGCAGAAGTCGAGGAGGCGAACCGATATGTTTAGGTTTAGCATGTCGGGCTGAACGCCAGTCCCTTCCCTACACCATCCATCCATCTCAGAATCATCAGTGTAGATGTAAACCGAATGTGAAGTTGAAAGTCAGCTTTCATCCCAAGGTACAAGGATTGTGAAGTACTTTACCTTTACAAACATGAATTTTGGTAATTTTGGTAGTCCATTTTCGTAAGGATATCCTGCATGTTTAAAATTGTATCTCCTGAGGAGTAACTTGCACCAAATAGGTCGTAGATAGATAGATTAAGATAGGGGCAGTGAGCCGAAAACCCACAAGCACTGCGACCATAAGGTCTATTGTGCTATAGCCAAAAAGATCTAGGGTATACGGTCGAGCTTGAGCATGCTCAAAAATCTGTTCAGCTGGAGTGGTCGGAATGAGGCAATCTCCTAAGCTTCAGGAAATACCACAACGAAACTCTCCAAGCGGTGGCACACTCGCAGAAATTGTGCTGAGAGGTTTCGTCATCATCAGCAGAAACGGCAATTGGGATCAGCGACAATACCCATACAGTGCAAGTGACTCCTCAGGGTCGAGTGCCCTTAAAGGAGCCCACAGGTGATTTTAACCCTGCTTTTGCCGAAGCCCAGCAATTCCAGGGTGAGCTTTCGAGAATTAACTGAAATAAACAATTGTCTTAGGCCAGGGAGATTTATCCAGTGTGCAGCGGTTTCTGAATGTTCCTGCTCCCTTATACATATATAGCGACCGGTAGCGCAGTGTGTTGAAGCATCAGTCTCATGTTTGACTAGCGGCGTTTCGGGTTCAAATCCCGTTCACAACGACGTTCGTGGCCACGGATGTGCAGGAGGTGCATGCTGGCAACTGCATTCTCCGAAACCAGTCTATGGCGTCGAAACGTCAACTGGGCCACATGGAACAGTTGACGCGCTATGCCCCACAAGGGTTTATGGCAATTGAGAGATATATAGTTTTATCCTACATAAAGGAATATCACAGAAAGATTCGGGTCCGGTGAACGGACTTGTAGAAGCCAGCCTGTCGGCAATTTCGTTACCCAAAATGCCGACATGTCCTGAGACCCAGTAGATGGTAACTTTATTCGAAGTACTTATTCTCTGCAAAGCTTCATACCAATCCAGCACCAGTTTTGATGGAAAACAAAATTTGCTTAATGCCTTAACAGCAGCCTGACTATCAGTGAAGATGTATTGCAAACTTCACTGATAGTCAGGCTCTTCCACGGCAACCTGCATCTAGACATAAGTTCGCACATCTCTCAATTGCGTGGACTTCAGCTTGGAATACCGTAGGCTACTTCCCCATCGAAATAGATACTCTAAGCGAGGGTCCTACGATACCCGCATCTGTACCTTCTTCGCTATTGTAGCCATCAGTAAACCATATGACAGTGCTAGGCGGAAGGATAGGGTGCTTCATTTTACACTCGGCTCTATTCAAAATAGAGGTAAAGGAGAGTTGATTCAAGCAGAGTTCCTTGGTTAAGTGGTCTGACGGTAAGCTTAGCTCATTATCCTCATGCAGCCAGCGTTCCCGATCCGAATTACATTTATGGTTAACCAGATTTACTTTCAGTCTGGCTACTGTGTCCGCCTTCAGATGAACGTGAAGCCTGATCGAGCAACGCCTCAAGGCCGGCTGTAGGGCAGCTACGGATAGCCCCAGCAATTGTGAGACAAACCAGTCTCCGAATCTTTGATAATAAACCCATACCTTCCCTGGTGGTTGCCAAACTATAGCACCATATTCAATTATGGGTCTTACAATCACCTTATAGATCCATAGGACTATCCCAAGGCTTGTTCCCCAAGTATTTCGTATCCACTGCCTTCAGATCCAAAAAGCTTTTGTGGGTTTATTCGAAATAATCCTCAGTTGTTCTAACCAGAGAAGTTTTTTGTCCAAAGTAACACCGAGGTATGTATTTGGCGGAATCTGCCAGAAGTACTGGAGTATTATTTATAGTAGGGCAATTCATTGGTCTAATGTTTCTTTTCTTCGAAAAAGGAACAAGAACTGCCTTGGCTGAATTGACACGTAGGCTGTTGTCGTTGCACCATTTTTGTACGGTGTCTAGCGCCGATTGCAGAATTTCCGTTAGGACTTTTAACAAATATTACCACGTCATCAGGATACCCTTGAATTGAAAACCCCATAGTGGCGAGTTTCCACAATATAGGCTATCAACTACGATGTACCATAGGAGGGAGATAATACCCCTCCCAGCGGACATCTCCGAGTCACATTTGCTGTTTAAGTACAGTCTCGAACTTCCATGATCATCCTTCTGGATGATAGCATCCTTTTTATCCATAACGCCGTTGTGTTATCTGCTCCTTTTGCTCTGAGTGCAGAATCAATGGAGGAGACAGATGTGTTATCAAACGCTCCTTTAATGTCAAAATGCACAGAGAGGCATCTCCTTAGCTGCCATGGCTGAATAGATTTCTCTTACTAGGCAAGAGAGAGAGCAGTTTCAGTCGATTTCCCAGATGGGCACGAGAACTGCTTACTGTGCAGCGGGAAATTTACCAGGAGTGTGCTTCTGATGTCCGCATCAAGGATTTTCTCCATGGCCTTGAGCATGAAAGACGTTAGACTGATAGGCCTGCATGATTTTGGGTTGTATTTGGAACGATTTCCCATTTTTGGGATGAAGACTACTTTAATTGGCCTCCAGGAATCTGGGATATCTTCAAGCGCAAAATTACCTCTGAAAATGTTCAGGAGAAAGGGGATCAATATATCCTTCCCATTTTGTAAAAGAGCGGGGAAGATTCCGTCCGTGCTGATTGACTTGAACGGGGCAAAGGAATTAATGGCCGATTTAACTTCATTACAAGTAAATATATCTTTAGCGGTGCTCCAGTCTAGGCGGTTCGCTTTGTAGCGAACCTCAGGTCAACTGAGCAGCTAACGACATCTTTTACAATATTGCAACCAGGAAAATGAGTATCCTGAAGTAATTTGCCTGTGCTCTCGGCATCCTCTGTTATACCACCATCTTGTCTTTGCAGCGTGTTGACTTGATCGTTACCTTTTTAAGCCAGAACACCCTCGTAAAATATAGTTCCGCTGCGACTCGAGATAGTATCCCTGACCCCCAATTGTCATTTTTACGACTCCGAAAATTTTACACTTCTCAGCACATCTTCTGCAAGTCACTCGCCTGGTGGTTTATTCGATTTTACATCAGCAAAGTTTTACAGTGGAAAATTGTTAAAAAAATGTGGAAAACCAAAACATATTTGGCACCCAATGTGGGATCGGTGTGGTTTTGGCTAGTCGTTGAAACCCAAGTGTGCAATCGAAGAGACAGGTGGTAGCTCAGTTTTAAATCATACCTTCAGGCTTTCTGAATCTACTTTATGGTTAGCATAATCTACGATTAGGTGACCTCAGGGTTTTTCTGACTGGTCGAGGTGTTTCAGGAGTATGTCGGGAAAATGTGGGACGGAAGTTGAAATGCTCTAAAATCCGTTTCGAGATCGCTGCCTCTGTGATCCATTTTCATTTATTGCATATCCCAATCAAGCTTTATCCAAAATCCCATCTCAAATACCTAACTGTCGCGCTCGGTGGCCGCGGTCGTTCGGTCACTGCTCTACGATACAAATCTGGAGCTCGGAGATCAAATCTCGGCGCAATCAAAAACTGCCTGGTAGTACTAATAGAACTCTCACAGTGCTCCGAGCTTGTCAGTATAATGACGGCGCGGATATGAGGTGCATGCTAGCAACTGCACCTCCGAAAAGTAGATATGCGATTGAAATGTCAACAAGGCATAGAAAAGCTGGAGATGTTGACGCGCCCATGCCCCTGGAGGGGTCAAGGCAATTAGAGAAATACCTAACTAGATTTCCGCCTTTGTACCCATAACCAGCAACGCGAGCTTTATATGGCTGACGCCTTGTTTTCCCAGCTTAGGAATACCGCTGCGTGCTGCGGAATAGACTACTTCAAGCCTTGTTTTCCAGGCTGCAGGATACCGCTGTGTGTGGCAGAACAGGCTGCCTCAAAAGCCGTCTGTCCCACAACACGTAGCGGTATCCCGCATCTTGAAAAACATGGCTTTCGATACATTTGTCCCGCAACACGCTGAGGTATTCCGCAGCTTGGAAAACAAGACTTTAAGCAAACGTCGATGGGTTGTGAGAGAAAATTGAAAAAAAAAAAGATTTTTTAATTTTCTCTCATAACCCATTGATGTTGTCACGCAAAAACTTGGGCAGTGCCGAAGGCAAAAAGCTTGAAAATATTTGGCGAACAACGTGGGATCAATGTAATTTTGTGTAATCAACGCAATCTAAACGGGCAGTCGACTAGGCACGCAGTATCGTTGGTCACGATACTCAAAAACCGAAACTTTTCTGGACCTTACCTTAGGGATATACCCACCTTATGATATTTTTTTAAATACAAGGTAACGAAAATATGTACATCACGATTTTCATCGACGGGTCCAAAATGGACTGCGGCGTTGGTGCAGGGATCTTTGCTGACGCACTGAATGTGAAGTGTTACCGCCTCCCAGATCATGCCAGCATTTTCCAGGCAGAAACGCTCTTAATCATGTAAGATTGTCACCCTCTCAGAGACATACCAGATAACTCCAGCATCGCCGTTTGCTCAGACAGCCAGGCCACTATCAAGGCACTGAAATCGGTTAGTACATCCAAGCTTGTCAATGGATGTGGGGAGGAGTTAGCTTGCCTTGGCAGACGGGTCAATATTACCCTACTCTGGGTTCCTGGTCACATGAACGTAGTGGGTAACGAGAATGCCGACGACCTGGCCAGAAGGGGCGCCACCCTAGACAGCTCTCATGCAAAACCTGTTTGCATTCCGCTGTTGGCTGTTAAGTGCAATACCTCCTCTCACTACCTCAAGGTTGTGGATTCAAAATAACGGAATTTGCCCACCTGCGTCGTATCAAGGAAAATATGGCCCTCCTATGACAGAAGGAGAACATCGGAGCGTATGATCACGTAGAGATTTCACCAGGCCTACGGCCATAAATCAATCAATTACGGCGTAGATCGGTGGCGAAAGAATGTGAGTGTCTCGGTAAGTCGTGAGGGATGCGATGCGATTCATTGTCCAGAACCGAGTCCAATGATACGCAGAAGTAGTTGATGCGCTATGCCCCACTAGGGGTTAAGGCAAAGTTGTGAAAAACGACATATATCTTCCCTCTGCTAAAAGCCATCTACGCCCGACCAGTAGCGCAGTGTGTTGAGGCATCAGTCTCATGTTTGACTACCGGTGTTTCGGGTTCGAATCCCGTCCACGACGTTCGTGGCCATGGATGTGCAGGAGGTGTATGCTGGCAACTGCATTCTCCGAAACCAGATTATACCAACGAATCGTCAACTGGGCGACATGGAACAGTTGACGCGCTATGCCCCACAAGGGGTTAGGGCAATTGAGTAGTAGTATGCAGGTCACAATTGCAGGAAGTAGTCATGTTGAGTGTGGAGGTAGTTGGAGCGGAGGTATAGCAAATTTTGTACTGGTAATATGTGTGACAAAATGGTATTTTGGAAGCATCAAACATTACCGGACTCACTTGGGTTCGCCCTAAACTATAACAACAACATAACAAATATGTTCACAAACTAAATAAAATAAAAACAACCCCAATGGTTAAAAGAAAACTTCATCAAATTCAACTGCGTTTCTCCTACAACCGTTTCAAAAAACCCGTTGCTGATTATAAGAAAATCTTTCTAATGTTTCTAAAAATAACCGACTATGGTATACCTTACGATCTGAAATCAGAAGCGCATGCTCTCAAGTCTCAGCTGCTTATAGATACTTACGTGCTGAGACCACAGTACATACCGTACGTTGATGACAAATCTCGATCCTCTACTTGACAGAAATTTCTACGAAGCCAAGCCTACAGCATGTAAACATACATTTAATCAAATAGTCCTCACCTTTCAATTTCGGGAACTTCTCCATCAAATAACATTTCTTCTCTTGCGTGCCGACTGTGGTGAACACTTCCAAACCGTGCGCTAAAGCCACGGAAATAGCAGCCTGTCCGACTCCACCCGTTCCGGCATGAATCAATATCGTTTTGCCCTTCCGAATATCAGCCACTTGGAAGAAGGCTATATAAACAGTTGAATAGACGCATGGAACGGTCGCTGCTTCCGCCAAAGTCCAATGGTCCGGAATATCCCAAAATATACCCCTATCATCGATATGTGTTGCAAGACCCTTATCCATCTTCAAACCCATATATCGACTTCCGTCACGCGAAACTCCCGAGAATTCAAATCCAAGCACACATTGATTTTCCAAACGAGTAGATTCGTATCGGTCCAGGCTAATTCGACCGGTGGCCAGCATAACGTCGCGGAAATTCATGGCAGAATAGACGATCTTGATGTATGAATCTTTGATAGTTACTGGTCCTTCGAACCATGTCAAGGACGTGAGATCACCTTTCTGCAACGCATCAACGTAAAGCGACTTGTTTGTTCTTTGTGGCCGGTCGGCAGGATTAAAAGACAAATGGCGATATGTACCCCATTGACCCTGAAATTTGAAAAAGGGGACTAAAAATTGACCAAATCCTTACTAAGTAACAATCCAATATACATACATTGCGGAAAACATTAATGGCCAGTCCAAACTTCAATCGGTCCGCATAGAATGGATGGTCAAAAGCAAATGGCGGTGCCTGTGGATCATCGATGAAGACACAAGTTACATTGCTACTGCCCGGCTCCTTTCGAAGGCAATTCACTAAACCAATCAGTCCATTCAAGCATTCGTTCTGCGCTACCAGAATTACGGTACCAGTCGTAGGTGCAGCCTTAACTTCCTCCAACCACGAATATTCCGTATCGTTCTGCGACACTTTGATGACGGTGCTTGCCACAAATGAAATCGGGCATCGTCTCAAAAGAACCACAGCAGTAGATTCAACCGGCAAGAAGGCAATAATATTGAATCCTGTCGGTGCTTTCAGTTGGCCATAAGATAGTGGACTAGTCTCCACGGATACCAGATATCCATTGTCGGCTAACGATTTTTGAGCTTGAGCAATCCAGTCGGGCCGCTCTAAAAGATTCGTGGATACCACAAATGAACAATTGTTCTGTGTCGACAGTTTTCCATTCTCGACATGAATACCGGCCAAATCTAATTCTTGTGCAGTGAGTAACATTAAATCGCCAGTAATAACCGGCAAATCATCCAACGCTTCCTGGAAATACGTTATAGTTGGTGTAGTATTGTCCTGATCTACTTCGACGATTTTCATCTTTAGAACTGGATCGGTTTCTAAAGCCGTTTGGACGCAAATTCGAATGGCATTCCTCATATCGGTACGAGGGGCGGGCAAATATGGAATGAACTTGTAGGCTTCCAGCACTGGAATGCCTGGTTGTTTCCTTCGCGAAATCGGACTGGCATGCAAACCGGCAATCTCGATACCGCCCGCGATCATACGTCTTGTAATCGGATCGACCTGAACATCAAAGTATTTATCCTGCGTCTCCATCTTGGCAGCAAGTTCCATATGATGCAGGCCTAAGATGCGAAGTTTGCGAATACGAGTGGGCAGCATTAAGGTTCGCGAGTCGGCACCGATGATATGTATCTGCAGTAGACAATCCATGAATGGTGCCCAATTCATATTCCATTTCACTCGACCGCCAAGGCCGTCACTGCGAGCCTGCATGACGCTCCTAAATGCACCGGCATAGTGGTAGCCTCTCAACCTGAGCTCCTTGTAGAAATCGCGTGTTTCCATCAGTGCATAATTTTCAGAAGTTGGGGGTGATATTGGCTCTGGTGGTTGCGGATTTAGAAGTTCGGTGATTCGGCCAGTCACTACGCTGGCTCCAGATTCCGAGATCTGGAAAAAGGATATGATTTAGGATCATCTCTTTAGGACTCCAATACACTTACATCAAAATCTCCAGTTCCATGATGAACGGACACCGTTAAGTTGACATTCGAGTCCTTACTAATATGTGTGGCCCGAACAAAACGGATATCGGTAAACTCTACAGGCATGGTCATATACATGGGTCCACTACGCATATTACAGTAGGTTTCCCAAACCAATTGCAAATAAAAGGTGGCTGGTATCAAAATTCTACCATCAATAATATGACCGCCGATGAACTCGCTGTCTTCATGTTTGAGACCAATTTGGAAGATTCTTTCGCCCGTCTTTGCTGTTCTGATATTCTCGAATTTCGACGCGAACCATTTATCGCTGTGATCCCACCGAATTAACGGTGCAATTTGACGTGTTCGGCGCGAAACTGGGAACTCTACTTTAGGATAGAGACGATGAATTGGAAAAGTAAAGCCGCTAAGATAGATTCTAAAAGGAAAAAAAAATAATATAAAAACAATTAGATTGTTTCACTCCAAGCAACTGTAAAATAAAAAAAAAAATAACTGGCGCAACAGTCCAATCTGAACCATGGCCTCAAAATGAGCTAGCATCATCTCATTTTCTAGATCGTGACCGTATGTCTTGTGCAGAAGTGTGTGATCAGCAACACGCTCAACCGGGTTATTTACCCCATAAATGGGTACTCATTTAATAGCTGAGTGGGCTCATAGTCCGACACGTAAATCCCCTTTTTTATCTAAAACTACCGCATTCAGTAGGAATGTAAAGTGGGTTTTAAATACAAGGCCAATCAGCCGTGGGTCCGCTAAGAGCCCTACCGCGAGGCATTCTGTAAGGATTGCCGTGAGGTAAGCTGAGAGGCCTGCCATCTATCAAAAATTCAAAACGACGCAGTCTCTATTGAAAATGCATAAATTACGGGTTATTTTAGATTTTCGGATAGACGGCATGCTTCGCGGCTGGACTCACAGCATGTCTCGAAGCAGGCCTCATGCCTGATTGGCCTTGTGTGTAAAAGCTACTAATGGCTAGGTCAGCCACCGAAAATCGAGAAGTGGATCTCATGGAAGCTGTCTGTCTCCTCAATAAATGTTCAAAATACAAGTATACACGATATCACTCTTCTAGTAATGTCTTCTGTTCAATAAAAACGGGATTTATCTGAGAGACCTACGACATCCCAATCGCTACAAACGAACAAACCTCCGGACCTGTTTTTGTTTTACAACAGCCAAGAGCTGCTGATGTTCGAGAAGCTGAGCCCAACCTAAAGTTTATCATCGTGAAAGCAGCAGCCAGATTTATTCCGGCTGGAAGTATTCCAACTGTAATTTTCCCACCTCAGCAGCAAGATTGGCGGATAATCGCGATAGAATTAGCAGTACTAACACTGACGAACCCAGAATCAAAGACCTAAACCTTAAAATTCATCACCTTGTAGCGGAACGTAGGAGACCAAAATGGAATACACACCTAAGCAATTGCAATCTAACAACTGGCGTTGGAAACCTATGATCCACTATTAGAGCCCTTACAAACTCAACAAGGCAGAAAGCCTGAAAGGGTTGGTTGTAATTCAGTTTGATAGTACTACAAATAATAACTCTGTACAATGCGCTAGCCTATTTAATAGACAATTTATTGAACATCCGCCACCCGACAGGTTAAAGCGTAAAATATGCAGATCCATTCGCAGCCATACCAACGACGATACGCTTCGAATCTCTTCGAACGAAGTTGCTTCAGCCATAAAAAAAAGCTAATAACTCCAAAAGCTCTAGGACCAGATGGTGTATCGAGGGTCATGATGAAGCACTTTGACATGCCTGCAACTGATTACATTACGGCAGCCTTCAACTTCTCCGTTTCATCGTCCATCGTTCCCGAAATATGATGGTGATTCCAATTTTAAACCCCGGGAAAAGCATACGCAAGGCGACTCCTACCGTCCCATCACCCTATTGCCTCCAGTTGCAAAAACACTTGAAGCTGTTTTATTCCCTGCGTTTGCCACTCATATTCAGTAGGCTGACCACCAACATGGTGTCCGGTAAATTCGCAGCATGACAACGGCATCCACAACGGTCTTTAGGGGCGACCGGTAGCGCAGTGTGTTGTGTGCTGGCAACTGCATTCTCTGAAACCAATTTATGCCAACGAAACGTCAACTGAGCCACATGAAACAGTTGACGCGCTATGCCCCACAAGGGGTTAGGGCAATTAAGTATGTCCCAGAACCATTTTGGTAGCACTTGACCTTGATACGGTCAACCATTCCCTACTTCTGTCTGACATCAATAACACGTCGCTCTCGGTACCAAATGTGAAATGGATCGCTAATTACCTTACCGGTCGGCAATCTTACACCGAATTCAGAGGAAGCAAGTCAAAGCTCAGAAGAGTGAAACAAGGTGTCCCTCAAGGAAGAGTCTTGTCACCGACCTTGTTTAATCTTTACATCGCTAGAATTTCCATATCTTCAACAGGAATCCAGATTGTGAGTTATGCCGACAACTACAATATTTTCACGACCTTAACACCTTCTTCGTCAGCAAGAACTTGAAGTTTTCAGTTCCAAAGTTCACAGCAATACTATTTATATCCTAGACTAAGGAAGTAGAGATGCATCTAAACATCTGAGTAGATGACCTTTTAATACCCACCATTCACCACCCAGAAATCCTCGGCGGTACTCTTGATAGCATGGCAACATCATCAGCCCACGTTTCAACAGTAACTAACAAGATGAGAAGCAGGAACAAGGTCCTTAAAGCTTTAGCAGGAAAGTGCTGGGGTATTGACAAAGAGACCCTACTAACCACCTACAAGGCGATCGCTAGATCTTTGGCTAACTATGCGGCACCAGTGTAGACGCTAAATTTAAGTGATATAAACTGGAAACACATTCTGACCTATCAAAATGAAACCCTACCCACAATTACAGGCTGTCTGCTGATGTCTCATCAAGACCACCTCCATCACGACTCCAAAACACTGCCCATAAGAAACCACATATGCTGTTGTTGCTATTGTTGGATGCTATCGAAGTAATCAACCGAGTTTCGATCGAATGGACAGAACTCCACCGCCGCGATACATCAGGCGAAACCTAAGGGACCTCGAAAAGGAAGTCAAACGATTTAACGGCAGTTATAAACCTTCCATTGCTATGGTGCACAGGGAGGAGGTACATGCGGCGATAGTGGACCATAACAAAAACAATGTACTTAGCGCTCAACCACCAAATATTTCACCGGAAGAACGAAACTAGCCTAGAGCGACCAGGACCACGCTCGCACAGCTCCGTTCAGGCTGGTGCTCGCGCTTCAACTCGTACTTGTCCCGAATAGACCACAGCATGCAAAACACTGGCATGTAACAGTTCTCTCCACAACATTGAGCACATCTTCCATTGCCCTATAGCACAGACACATCTAACACCAATAGCGCTTTGGGATAACCCCATTGGCACACACTCTGCATTGCTACAACAACAGTCTATGGTTAGTTTTATTGAAAAAACTCTTATTTGTAGGGGAAACCCCAAGGAAGCATACCATCTCCCTTTTTCTGGAATCTGGCGGTCAGCAGACTATTTTGGATCTGGAGAAGATTGGGTGTAAAGTCATTGCCTACGCAGACGACATCGCCGTCACGGTGTGCTGCAAAATGTCCTATTCATTCTAACCGAGTGGTCAAATCGGTGCATAGGATCCCTCCAATGGAACTGCCTACACTGGAGGGCATTAAACTGGTCATCACTGATAAAGCTAAATTTCTCGCAGAGCCTGCTCCCGTTTGATATTTTTTGCGAACAATAGGCTTTCAACATGACTTTACGACTTTGCGAGAGAGGCCAGTCGCGAGACGGACTACACTAATCCAAAATATAATTTTGGCAGAAACCACACTAGTCCGATTCCGTCGAGGAATTTATGGACGGTAGATATGCCCGAATCCATGGTTATCTATAAAGATGACTGTAAGACCGACAACGGGGTTGGGGTAGGCATATACTCGAAGGGACTGGAAATCAACCTATCACTCCTTCTTCCCGACTTTTGTAGTGTCCTGCAGGCGAATGTTTCGGCGATCTAGGAAGTTATGTATTGACTACGCAGTCATATCAATACTGTGAGAGACTGTGTGCTGTGATACCTACATCACGGCAATCTCTATACCTAACCTAACCTATTGTGAGAATATCCATTAGGATCTCATGTTGAATACTCAATTTCCAAAATATACTGTCTACCACTATGCACCATAGAAGAGGAGACCCACGATACACCATTCTAAACAAAAATACACACAATGGCACCTATTTGAACTGAACGCAGCATCAATAGGGATGAAAGATCCATTATCGAATCCTACTAATTGAAGAAAGGCTCAAATTAGTATTCCTTCGCTTCCATTGCTCATTTAATTTCTCCAGCCGATTTTTTCGACTGGCAAGCGAAGTGTTCATTGTGTGGCCGAATACTCTGGGGAGGGTGCATCTAATGTGCACGTCAAGAACTTTTTCCACTGACATAAACATAGAAAAGATCAAATTAGGACAATTTTAAAGGTCATTGAAACGGTGAGTTTTCCCACAGCATTACAACGACAGCGGTAGTCCGGATGGCGCAACGGTTAGCACGTTCGCCTTCAACGCACTGGGCCCCGGTTCGATTCCGGGGATTTACGTGTCGGACTATGAGCCCACTCAGCTGTTAAATGAGTACCCATTATGGGGTAATTAACTCGGTTGAGCGTGTTGCTGATCACATACCTCTGCACAAAAACCGTCACGATCTAGAAAATGAGATGATGCTAACTCATCTCGAGGCCGTGGTTCAAATTGGACTGTTGCGCCAGTTATTTATTTTATTTATTACAACGACAGCTGGTTTGCCGGCATACATGACCAGGTGATGACTTCTCTGAATCTTTGTTGACCAATAAAGGCGCAAGACCAAACTCCATCCCTGAAGTTGCTAACGCAAAGGAATAACAGATATAGATTGACATTTGTGGCAGCAAAACTAAAATTCTAACGTATTTCTAAAAACTTACTAATTTAGTAACTATTCTAATTAGCTGCTTTTTAAAATTATCAGTTTGCCATATTAACAGCAAACTCAACAAACTGAAGCGTTATAAATAATTAACAGGCTGCTACTTCAACAGCTTTTCAAATTAACAGGTGTAGCGTAGCACATTGAACATGCTGATGTTCTGTAGATTAGCAACTAGCCAATTTAGCTGCTCTTCAAACTAGCTACTTTTAAACTGGTTGCTTTTAAAACTAACTGCCTCTCAAACTAGTTGCTTTTAAAATAAAAAGCCTTCCAAATTGGCTACATTGTTGCTGCTTATAATCTAAAAAATCGCAGGAAAGGGTGTGATACTTAAAAATCGCACTAGTATTCTAAATTAAACTCAATGGCTTATACGATGGCACCATAAAATGGCAAATACCACAACCCGAAAAATCGTATTGTACTTTTTAGTTGTTATCTATTAAACAACATTTCGAAGTTAGCAGATATGCATGTTATATTTCGCTGCTAATCAATGGTAGCATTAAAGAACTTATCGGCTAATCCAAATTAGTGTTTGCGTCCACCGTTAATGAACAAATACTACGCCCCATCAAGGCTAACTGATGGAGTTTAGAACGATGAAGCGCATACTGAGATCTCCACATAACTGGGAAACGTACGTTTCAATGCGTGCGATATTCACAAAGAATTCTGAAAGGACGAGGTTAAGGGAAACTCAATGGATCGCGGTGAATTGAGTTCTGCGAAATAAATCCGACACCATTTTGCTTTCATAAAAAAGATAAAGGGACGAAAGGTATCAGGTAGTATTACCCGCTAGAGTTGACGCAGATTATACATTCACACCAGTTATAACTATACTTACTTGCCCAACGCTTGCAGAAAGAAATTCAAATTGTTCTTATTCCCACGCTGTGTCAATCCAATATTCACAGCATTTCGCATCGACTTTTTCAAAATTGCCTGCAACAGTCCGTGCGGCGCAATCTCCACCGTCAACGCATTGGCTGGCAAAAGCGCTGCTGTCTCCTCGAACAGGACACTGTTCAGTAAATTATTCGTATGATATTCGGCTGAACACAATTCCGCTTCCGGTTGATTCCATTGATGTTTCGGCACGCTCGAACTAAGCCACTTGGCCGATCGTTTTATCGGATGCGGAATGATCTCACGCAAATACTTGAGTAGGAATGGTCCCATATGCGCGATATATCGCGAATGGTATGCAATATTCGAGCATGGCACTTCCTTGGCGAAAATATTCTTACTCTTCAGTTCGGCCACGAATGTTTCCACTTCCTCCTTGGGACCGGAGATCGTAGACGAGTCGGCACTGTTGCGACATGCCACCTCAATCGTTGGTGGTAGCAATTTTACGATATTCTTATAGCCCAGACCGACAGCAGCCATAGATCCTGTGATTTTCTCCACGTCCACGCTTACCTTTCCGCGAGAGTAGGCCGACAGAATCATTTGTTCGGCGGTAAATCCGCCATCAGCATACGCGCAGCCAAGCTCGCCGACAGAGTGACCAATCAGATAGTCGGGCTCGAAATTCAGTTCGCGTAAAACATCAACTATAGCAATCTGGATAGCAGCGATGCCTACGAACGAGTTCAAGATGTTATCAAACATCGTAGGATCGGGCGACGTGATAATATCGATAAGATCCAACCCTTTTGGTTTCAGCGCATTATGGCATCGATATATAGAGTCGCGGAAGAGCGGTAAGCTCATAAGCGATGTTCCCATCTCGGACCATTGGGATCCCATACCGCTGAATACCCAAACAACTGGACGCTTTACGCCCGTGTAATGCTGAACTTCGCGGGCAACGCACAGAGCATTCTCGCCCTCTCGATGCGAATACAGACCATAGCCTCGAAACACGAAGCCGGGTGTAGCCTCTTTTTGGATGTTATAGGCCAAGGCAAGGTACTCAGTGTCCAAAGGATTCGATTCGATTCCATCGAGCATAATATTGATGCCTTCCTCTGTTCGGCCTGACCATTGAACAAGGCGTGGTAGATCGTCGGTGGGAGCGCCATTATTTTGTTTTTCTTTTTCGCAACCCCGGAAGAGAGCATGGGCGTTGGCACCTACGGCGAAATATAAAAAATAAAAATGACATTACAATTATTGCGCAATCGTTCCGAAGCCTTACCTCCGAATCCAAAAGAGTTGATTCCAATGTATGGACTCTTCAGATCTTCTATTTCTTCAACCACCTTAAGCCTGCCTTCCATAAGAGCGGGAATATCTTCACGGGGACTCTTAAAATGAATATTTGGTGCAATCTTGCACCTTTCCAAAGCAAACAACGACTTAATAATCGAACATATTCCAGACGATGCTTCCGTATGACCGATATTCGATTTCACCGACCCAATTGGCAACGGTTTACTGCGCGCACTACAAATGACGGTATCAATGGCTCGACACTCCTCCGGATCACCAACTACAGTTCCCGTACTATGTGCCTCCATGTAGCCCAACATTTCTGGATTTAATCCAATCTCCCCGTAAAATTCACGCAGTAGCCGTTCCTGAACTATGCCCGACGGAAATGTGATGCCCTCCGTCTTGAAACCATCGCAATTGGTCTTTGAATAAACTAGCGTGGCGTAGATTCGCTTTGCAAAACGTCTTTTCTGCAAGAATATGCAATTTATAGATTCCGATCGTGTATAACCGGATGCAGCGGAATCAAAAGGACGACAGTATCCGTCGGCTGCAAGGACACCCAGTCGGGCGAATTGTAATGTCACGTAAGGATGAAGGGTTAGATTAACACCGCCCACTATGGCGGCATCGATTTCGTTATTGCGAAAGGCTGAAAAGGCACTGTCCAATGCGTACATGGAACTGCTGCAAGCCGTATCTAGAACCAATGATGGTCCATTAAGGCCCAAAACGTAGGAGATTCGGTTTGCCATCATGGCACGACTACAACTGTAATGGGAATTTAAAAAATGGAAAATTATGGGATCGTGGAACCTAGTACATAATTTGAGTACACTTACCCGGTTATACCAAATCCACCAGAAGATACTTTCTCGTAGAACCATGTTTTCTGAAAGGGAATGAGAATGTTAAATAAAATATGGCCAGTGCAGAACGCAGAAGACCTAACAATTTGTATAGTCTTACCTCCGATTCCGATGTACATGCACCGATATACACACCAGTTCGAGTACCTCTCAATGTTTTCGGATTGATACCCGCATCAAGAATTGCTTCATACGAGGTCTCCAGCAGCATACGACATTGTGGATCCATGGTTTGGGCTTGTTTGAAATGGACACCGAAGAACGTGGCATCAAAACTAGTCAAATCGCCAATTTTGCCACCACGACGTGGAATTTCTGGATTGAAGTGTCGCCAACGTACCTCCTCTTCATCTACCATATCAATCTAGAAAAGGCATAAATACCTAATGTTTTAATTAATCCGATAATTTAATGGAGCCCCGGAACTGACAGTATCTATATTTGTACCGTACTATATCTGGTTGAAAAATAGCACTTTACCTTGATAGTTTATCCTGCCCAGGAATCAAGAAATGACTATACAGGATCGGGCTGAATGGGAATCAAAAAATATATGAAATGATAACAGGTTTGGAAAGCGTTCATGCGGCAGCCGGTTCTTCACACCGGACCGACCCGTTTTACAAACCCCTTCAATGCAAGGAGGAAAATAGGTACTGTCTGTTACATGGTCGTGCCGCAACATATCTCGACAATGGCGGATCTATCAACCGAGTTTAGAGGGGGCTTCACTTTGTTTGTTCCCGGTAGAGCTAAGTGTACGAGTATGTCCACATTTATTGAACTTACGGTGTTCAAGAAGCATGCATCTATGGAAAGCGCGGACGCTTTTCTTATTGGGGAGAAGTATGAATTGATGAACGTATAAAACCATCAAGGGCTACTTTGCTTGCTTACCACTGCACAGATGAAATGCAATAGTGTTCGCTCTGTTACCACAAGAGACTCCTTACTCGACACTCTTAACCATTGAACTAGACAGAACTTCCAATAAAACGATGGGATCTAAGAACTTTGATCTTCTTGCCAGAGTAGGACAGATGTAGAGAAGACAAAAAATGCGCCTCGTTGACCTTGTAACCGCTGCTTCTACAGAAGTCATTAAAGGGGTTGCAAAGTCTGATAGCGTGCTCCTCAACTATACACTGCCCAGTGATGACTCTCAGCTCCGATGTGTTGCTTTTTTAGCAGCAATAGTACTTGAGCTTGGATCCAGGAAGGCAAAACGGAATTTGTGTTTCGGGGCAGCCAGTCGAGAAAGTTGACAATTTCTGCTATCTCGGAAGCGTAGTTACAGCAGATAGTGGAGCGGATGCCGATGTACAGTCTCGCATCAATAAGGCTTAAGTAGCTTCTTTTAGTTTGACTCCTTTCTGGCAAAACAACAACTTTTCCAGACGCGCCAAACTCCGGATCTTCGAAACCAACGTAAAATCAGTGCTTTTATATGGCTGTTCAACTTAGAAGGTGACCAATGAGATAACTAGTAGATTGCAAACTTTTGTGAACTAGTGTCTACGGCGCATCCTACACTTATACAGGACAGGATAGACACTTCCATTCAAAACGGCAATGGATAGGTCACACTCTCCGAAAAGGGCCGAACAACATTGCTCAACAGGCCCTCGATTGGAACCCGCAAGGAACCAACGCAAGTCGCCGTGTTGGACGACCTAGTAACACCTGGAGAAGATCGGTTATGAGAGAGGGTGCCTCAAGTCGTGGAGTGAGCTGAAAGCGATGAACAGGACGAGGTGGAAAGTAAGCATGGTTAATGCCCTATATCCCAAAAGGGGTTAACAGGAACCAGGAAAAGAGAGACAGAGAAACGAATAGCATTTCAGCTTCCAATATGGCCCTTCAATTACTCCTACACTCCATTGCGTTTGGTTTCAAGATTCAGATCAATTCTCTTCTTTTCCTTCAATACCGTACATCACCGATCACTGCGATCTGCGCCACGAGTTCCTAGGACATTTAGCATTACAGCTGGGTATTTTTTAATGCAATCAAATGTTAAAACGAAGTCATTTTTAGTATATACACATACTTTATACATATGGAATTTCTTACTTTTGCCCCTCCTTGAATCAAATCCTGGCCTGACCACGCACATCCCGCCTTTACCCATTAATTTTTGGCAAACCAATATACTCATTCACATGGGGCGACCGGTAGCGCAGTGTGTTGAGGCATCAGTCTCATGTTTGACTACCGGCGTTTCGGGTTCGAATCCCGTCCGCAACAACGTTCGTGGCCATGGATGTGCAGGAAGTGCATGGTGGCAACTGCATTCTCCGAAACCTGTTTATGCCAACGAAACGTCAACTATGCCACATGGAACAGTTGACGCGCTATGCCCCACAAGGGGTTAGGGCCATTGAGTACATATAAGCGCAGTCCTCCACTGCGCCATATTTGAGCGACAATGCCCTCCCGCGACAAGCTTCGGTGGCCGTAGTCGTTCGATCACGGCTCTACGATACAAATCTAGAGCTCAAATCTAAAGTTAAAATCTTGGTGCGATAAAAAATTGTCTGTGGGTACTAAGAGGGACTACACACCTTCAGTTTATCGCTCAGTTTATCACGTGTGACATCATGTCTGAACAATAATCCGTGTGAATTGCACAGTTTTGGCAGATTTTTACGCAAATCTGAGATCTGTGCATTCGGACCCTGTTTTGCAACGATAATCTGCGCAGATTACACAGTTTATCGTTCAGGTTTCTACCAAATTTCACAATTAGGGCCTTCGTCCAGTGATGCAACGCAACTCCAACGCGACTGAAAGAGGGGAATGTACTAGTGAACAGGGTGGCCATTCTGGGGTGGTCAACCCCATTTTTTATACCCTAGACTTTTAGTATAGGGTATATTGTTTTTGTCACGACGGAAATATGTAACACCTTAAAGGAAGCTCCGGAGGTATAGCAATGTATATATATAAATGATCAGGGTCACCTCCTGATTCGATTTAGCCATGTCTGTCTGTCTGTCTGTCTGTCCGTCTGTCTGTCCGTTCGCACGATAACTTCCGATAGAAGCAAGCTAGAGCCTTGAAATTTTGCTCAAATATTGGAAGTATGATCTAGTTGGATGGTATTGAAAATGGGCGTTATCAGGCCCAGAGAACGCCTACCTCCCCTATATATGTAAAATAATCAAATGTATCTATAACTCCCGATTAAATAAACATGAAAAGCTCTAGCTTTGGTACACTGCTCATGAGGATGATCTTCTACTCTCCTGGAAAAATGAAATCGATCAGTTGAAAACTAACGGCAATTTTCTTACAAAGAGCCCCGTACTACCCTACTTTTCGGGTTTTTTGTGTATAACTCTTGAACCAATTGATGTAGACACTTGATTTTTGGCATGTAACCCTGGGGTGAGAAGCTGCTTGAGTTCTAGTAAGTTAGGCATAATCACATCAAAGGAACGCCTACCTCCCCTACAAATTTCAAAAAATTAAATATTCATTTAATTACGATAACTTTCGATAGAATAACACTAGCGAGTTGAAAATTTGTTGGAATGTTGTTAGTAAAATCTACTAGGTTGGTATTGAAAATGGGTAAGATCCAACTCAAGCAACCCCTACCTCCCCTATAAATGCAACTTCAAATAAGCGATAACTTTTGACAGAATCAAGCCAGCGACTTGAAGTTTTGGTCAAATGTTTGAAGTGAGATCGGGTTAGTTGGTATTCAAGATGGGTTAGATCCGACCTAAGCAACCCCTACCTCCCCTAGAAATGAAACGTAAAATAAGCGATAACTTACGACAAAATAATGCTAGCGACTTAAAATTTTGGTCAAATGTTTGCAATAGGATCCTGTTGGCTAATATTGAAAATACGTCAAATCCAACTAACGAAACCCCTACTTCCCCTACAAATGAAACTTCCAATAAGCGATAACTTTCGATAGAGTGAAGCTAGAGACTTGAAATTTTGTTTAAATGTTTGTCGCATGATATTATTTGTTGGTGGCAATGATGAGCCAGATCCGACCCAAGGAACCCCTACCTACCCTACAAGTGAATCTTCAAATAAGCAATAACTTTCGATAGAATGAAGCTAGCGACTTGAAAAATTCGACAAATATTTGTAGAATGGGTTAGCTCATTGATTTTGATAATGGTCAAGATCCTCCTGAATGATTGCCAACCTCTTCTATAAACTGGTCATATAGGAAACTCACTTTTAATGCATATGGTCGTTACCAATTGGTACTTTTGGTATCACCACTAGGTCTGTACAAGTCTAGGGTATATACGCTTCGGACTTCGCTTCGGCCTGGTTTTTTTTTACTTCAGATCCGGAATCAGTGACCTAAAACTACTTTGTAGTTCGAACTAGCCCGATCGGAAGAGTAGTTCCCCACGAAAACAGGGTGGCCATTCTGAGGTGGGCAACCCTAATTTTTTTTTCTTTTTTGACTTCGGATTCGGAATCAGCGACCCAAAATTACCTTATAGTTCGAATCAGCCCGATCCGATCGAACCATGGCGATGAGCCATTATCTGTAACAGACTTGATACGTGCTTTTACGCGAGTGGCACTCGTCAGATCGCATATGTGTAGTTTCAGTATAATGTGAACGTTGCGCGAGTATGTTTCAAGTGAAGATGATTTTGATGGGAAGCACTCGTCCGACCTGGCTGTTTTCATGGGGGAAATACTCGTCCGATCGGGCTAGTTCGAGCTACAAGGTAATTTTGGGTCGCTGATTCCGAATCCGAAGTCAAAAAAGAAAAAAAAATAGGGTTGCCCACCTCAGAATGGCCACCCTGTTTTCGTGGGGAAATACTCTTCCGATCGGGCTAGTTCGAACTACAAAGTAGTTTTGGGTCACTGATTCCGGATCTGAAGTAAAAAAAAACCGGGCCGAAGCGAAGCGTATATACCCTAGACTTGTACAGACCTAGTGGTGATACCAAAAGTACCAATTGGTAACGACCATATGCATTAAAAGTGAGTTTCCTATATGACCAGTTTATAGAAGAGGTTGGCAATCATTCAGGAGGATCTTGACCATTATCAAAATCAATGAGCTAACCCATTCTACAAATATTTGTCGAATTTTTCAAGTCGCTAGCTTCATTCTATCGTCATTCTATCGAAAGTTATTGCTTATTTGAAGATTCACTTGTAGGGTAGGTAGGGGTTCCTTGGGTCGGATCTGACTCATCATTGCCACCAACAAATAATATCATGCTACAAACATTTAAACAAAATTTCAAGTCTCTAGCTTCACTCTATCGAAAGTTATCGCTTATTGGAAGTTTCATTTGTAGGGGAAGTAGGGGTTTCGTTAGTTGGATTTGACGTATTTTCAATATTAGCCAACAGGATCCTATTGCAAACATTTTGACCAAAATTTTAAGTCGCTAGCATTATTTTGTCGTAAGTTATCGCTTATTTTACGTTTCATTTCTAGGGGAGGTAGGGGTTGCTTAGGTCGGATCTAACCCATCTTGAATACCAACTAACCCGATCTCACTTCAAACATTTGACCAAAACTTCAAGTCGCTGGCTTGATTCTGTCAAAAGTTATCGCTTATTTGAAGTTGCATTTGTAGGGGAGGTAGGGGTTGCTTGAGTTGGATCTTACCCATTTTCAATACCAACCTAGTAGATTTTACTAACAACATTCCAGCAAATTTTCAACTCGCTAGTGTCATTCTATCGAAAGTTATCGTAATTAAATGAATATTTAATTTTTTGAAATTTGTAGGGGAGGTAGGCGTTCCTTTGATGTGATTATGCCCAACTTACTAGAACTCAAGCAGCTTCTCACCCCAGGGTTACATGCCAAAAATCAAGTGTCTACATCAATTGGTTCAAGAGTTATAGACAAAAAACCCGAAAAGTAGGGTAGTACGGGGCTCTTTGTAAGAAAATTGCCGTTAGTTTTTCAACTGATCGATTTCATTTTTCCAGAAAAGTAGAAGATCATCCTCACGAGCAGTGTACCAAAGCTAGAGCTTTTCATGTTTATTTAATCGGGAGTTATAGATACATTTAATTATTTTACATATGTAGGGGAGGTAGGCGTTCTCTTGGCCTGATCACGCCCATTTTCAATACCATCCAACTAGATCATACTTCCAATATTTGAGCAAAATTTCAAGGCTCTAGCTTGCTTCTATCGGAAGTTATCGTGCGAACGGACAGACAGACGGACAGACAGACAGACATGGCTAAATCGAATCAGGAGGTGACCCTGATCATTTATATATATACATTGCTATACCTCCGGAGCCTCCTTTAAGGTGTTACATATTTCCGTCGTGACAAAAACAATATACCCTATACTAAAAGTCTAGGGTATAAAAATCGGATTTGCCGATCATAGCCGCGCGATGATTCGAAAAATGTATTCGAAAGAAACATTTTGTCGATTGATTTTGTGAAATGGAAAAGATAGTTAAGCAAACTGAGGCGCGAAGACGCCTGCAATGGACGATCCCTATCGCTCGTGGCCACTTATTTCCGCGCCGCTTGTTGACGCTTGTGTCGCGAGCACATAGCCGCTCAATTACGCGCTTACAATGGAGGACTGAGCTAAGTCGACTGGAGGACGGCGAGAAAGGAACTTTTGAATATGTTCGTGGCAGGAATCAAACCTTCGACCACTCGCTTTGGTAAATAGACGCTCTACTCATAAAGCTAGTGCGATCAGAAAAATTAAGGACCCAAAACAGTATAGTAATGAACACATCATTGTAATTCGTCCTTAAATCCGCATTGAGACTTTTTTTTTTTAAAAAAAAACACATACAACCACAATAGTCACATTTTTCTAAATGAAGTACGTTAAAATAAAAACACTTTCACATCAGTCCGATAAATGTACTGTCTTATAAATTTGTATCCAGAACCATTCATGCACATTTCAGTGTATTTAGAGTAAGTACATCACAACTTTTTATATACCTTATTATACAAATTATGTTCGAAGATTCCAACATTTACGGAATTTGGAAATTTTCCGGACATTCCGGAAATAATAATTTCATCGCCAGCCGTTTCCGGAAAGATCCGTTGATTCATCTTAGCCGATACGACGGAATTCTCATTTGGAGCCATATTGAACGAGGGTGCGGGTTTCACTACTTCCGTAACAGTTTATATAGTCCAAGAAGAAGAGGGGCGTTTTTAACAATTCACTAGAAGCTCACAGGACTTGTTCACTAGGACCTCACAAGTACTGAACAAATTGAACTAGGACACTTTAGGAATTGTTTTTACAATTCGCTTAATTCCTACACCACCGTCGCACTGCACGTAACAATACTTCGCGAATTGCTGATCAAACCGCAATTAATCGAAATCCTTACCGATCTTGCCTTTTATAAAACCACCAGACGGGGTTGTGACTTTATGGCTATTTCGATATTTTACATAAATAGGCACTTAAACTTTACATACACTCACATCGAGCGCGTTTGTTCACCGAAATTTGATTTTATTCCTGCAATTTGAAATTCAAAACGAAAAACGGTTTTCAAATGCATATACATACATTCTCCTCTATATGTTGACGCGCTATGCCCCACAAGGGGTTAGGGCAATTGAGTATATGTTGGTAAAGTAGCGGACTTCAAATGAATAGTATTAACAACTAATGAATAAAATCAATTCAAATTAACACAAGGTGCATAATTTGTAGAGGTTTAATGTTGACTGAAAAGACAGACAGCCCTTTATGATATTTTCCCAGAATTAGTTGACCTTTACCACACCCTTTAAAGTTTTAAAGTTACTTTAGAGTATCTTCGGCATTTCTGCGGTCTTGACTTTTTATAAAAAAAAAGAAGAGTAATGAAAAAAAAAGTTTTAAACTTTCCAAATCTTTATAAAAAAAAAATTACGAACGCAGCCCTTTGTATTCCGGCTTCACAAATAAATAACTGGCGCAATAGTCCAATTAATGGACCAAGACCTCCAGATAAGTTAGCGTCACCTCATTTTCATGATCATGACGGTGTTCTCAGATATGTTCAAACAACAACACGCTTAACCGAATTATTTTTCCCGTATACTCATTTTAGGCCAGTAAAAATTTAATATTATTAATAATAATTAGGGAAAGATCTGGAAATAATTTTAATCCCTTCTATAGATACTGAATACATGGAAACTGAGTTTGCACGGTCGTAGAAGGTGAGCTTAACTTTTGGAAGGCGAAAATCCGAGAAATTTGAGCCCTTTTTTTAATATTAGCTTTATAACTCCTAAACGGGGCCTCGGGTCGAAAAAACTTGCAGTAGTAAATTAAAAACCGTTGAATTCTGCGTTCAATGCACTGCTCAAAGTTGAAATTCGGTTCAGTAGCGTAGTCAAAATCGATAGTCAAAAAATGACAATTTTCGAGGCTCCGGAGAAAAATCACACTTTTTCACTTTTCAAGCTCACAGATCTTTGCAGCGGAAGCTCCAAATGGAAAAGCTTGTCTGTAAAAGTTGGGGATAATTTGATTGTGAGCCTAACGTGGCCAATATTTTTCAATTCGGGCCATTTTTAGAGTAGCTATGAGCGAAAATTCAAAAATGAATGCTCATCGATTTATACTACTTTGCCTTAACCCCTAGCGGGGCATAGCGCGTCAACTACTCCTGCGCGCCATCGTACTCTGTTCTGGGCAATGGGGCGCAACTCCCCAAAAGACTTACCCAGTACCTGACACTCCTTTGCCACAGATCGACGCCATGTGATTCGAGGACCCCCTCTTGGTCGGCCTTGGTTGGAAATGGGGTTCCATTTCATGGCATGCATAGCAATGCAGTTATCACTCTTCCGCAATGTGTGACCTATCCACTGCCATTTTCGCCTGCGTATCAATTCGTCGATTGGCATCTGACCCGTACGCCGACTTAGCTCTTCATTTGATATTGTTTCGGGCCAGAAAATTCTTAAAATTCGACGAAGACATGAGTTGACGAAAACTTGCAGCTTTCTGGTAACTCCTACGGAAACTTTCCATGTACTGCTCCCATACAAAAGCACTGATAGTACCAGGGAGCGAAACAGGCCCAGCTTGGTCTTAATGCTGAGATAACTGCCCTGCCAGATTTTGGACAGCATGCCGTATGCGCGTTTAGCCTGGTTGATACGACGAGCGATGTCCTGCTCCGTACCACCATTTTTCGGCAACAATGCTACCCAGGTAGACGAAGTTGTCCACCTTCTCCACAGGCTGCCCATTAATATTGATGGCAATAGGTGTCGGATTTCTTTTTCGCAACGGCGGGCTAAGAACCTTGGTCTTGTTGGTATTAATCTTTAGCCCAACCTTTCTTGCCTCCCTCTCGAGATCTAACGCCATTGCGGACAGATCCATGATTTTGTGGGAGAGTAGGCATATGTCATCAGCGTAGTCAAGATGTTGTAGATAAGATGTCAAAGTCCATTGAATTCCTCTGTCGAGTCCGGATAGGGCTGCATGCAACACATCGCCGATCACAATGAGGAATAGGATCGGTGAGAGGATGCACCCCTGCCGAACTCCACTGCGAATCTCAAAGTCCCCCGACACCTTACCTTTATGCAGAACGCGACATTTCGCGCCGTCATAGGTTGCCTTAATAATAGCCACAAGCTTCTCAGGGATGCCTCTCCTGCGCAAGGCCGCCCATATAGAATCCCGGTTCACACTATCGAAAGCCTTTTCGAAATCGATGAAAAGCAAGTGAAGCGGAGAATCGTATTCAGCGCATTGCTCGATGATGATTCGCAAGGTGTTAATGTGATCGACACAGGAGAATCCGGATCGAAAGCCAGCCTGCTCTTCATCAATTGTGCTTTCTAAGTGGGCCTTTAGTCTTTCCAGGACGATTTTAGCTATTATCTTGGCAACGGCAGGAAGCACACAAATGCCTCTCCAATTATTACAGTCTGTGAGGCTACCCTTCTTTGGAAGTTTGATGATCAAACCTTCCTTCCACTCAGTGGGAAAGGTCTCTGTATTCCACGCTTTATCAACAAGTGGGTGCAGCAAATCGGCAGTTACGCTTGGCGCTGCTTGATAAAGCTCGGCAGGGATGCCGTCAAGTCCGGCGGCCTTTCCTCGTTTTAGTGCAATAATTGCAGTGACTATTTCCTCTTTAGTCGTTAGTCGTTAGCTAAATTATCTATATGAGGGGGAACTTCACCAGAGGTTACACGGTTCAAGACCGCGGCGAAGTGTTCTTTCCACCGCCTCATTTGATCTTCTTCCAAGATAAGTAGCTTTCCATCACTATCTTTCACCGGATGTTGGCAGGAGTTACGACCACCTGTAAACTCCTTGATGACACCGTATACGGCGTTTAAGTTGTTACTTCTAGCGGCTTCTTCTGCTGACGCTAAAAGAGAATTCGCATAAACTCTTTTATCGCGTCGCACACTACGCTGAACTTCTCGAGCTTTCTGACGGTAAAGGAGTTCGATGCTGCTTCGATTGTCGTCTGATGCTGCAGCCAAACGAACTTTCAGCTCCTTTCTTTCAACAATCCGCTGCCATGAAGCGTCGGACATCCAGGGCTTATTCCGGCAGTCCGGGTTTGGGCCAAGGATGGTATTTGCGCTATCAATGTACGCATTTTTTATGGCATCCCAGTTTTCGTTTATGTCACTATTTGGGTGACTAGTTATCTCAGCCGCTTTTTGCGCAAGATGGTCATAATATTGTTGTAAGACAGCTGGATTTTTTAGTCGAGCGGTGTTGAATTTGCGGCGCCTGGATCTTTCGTCGCTGGGGCGGCGCACGGCTGCAATACGCAATCGAACATTAGCGATCATAAGATAATGGTCTCTTCCCATCCCAATATCGGCACCCTTCTTGTTTCGCACGTCCAGGAGGCAACTCTTGAATCTTTTACTAATGGCAAAATGGTCGATCTGATTTTGTGTTCTGCGCCGATCAACAGAGGACCAACTGATTTTGTGGTGGTCCTTATGCTCAAACATAGTACCACCGATGAAGAGACTGTGAAAGTTGCAGAACTCTATAAATCTTGCACCGTTGTCATTACGATCACCAAGACCGTGTCTCCCCATCACATGTCTGAGCCCATAGTTATCAGCGCCAACTTTCGCATTCAAATCACCCATAACCATTATAATGTCACCTTTAGGTGTTCTGCTCTGAACGGCGTTTAGTTCTTCGTAGAAGGAGTCTTTTGCCAAGACATTGTCGGGTTCAGTAGGGGCATAACATTGTATTATTGAGATGTTCCTCATTTTGGTCCGGAACCTGGCGGTCAAGACCCTGTCAGAGACCGGTTCCCAGGATAAGAGACAGTTTCGCGCGGCTCTGGTTAAAAGGAGCCCCACACCTGACTCACGACGACTACCGGTAGTTTACCGGAGTACAACATTACAGTGCTGCCCGTTGGAGAGATGAATTCTCCGCTGTTCCACCATCTTATCTCACTAACTCCTAAGATATTTAATTTGTACCTCAGAAATTCACTCTCTAATTGAAGAAATCGTGCGTTCTGGGGACCTTCTGATCCATTGTCCAGGAGAGTACGCACATTCCAGAATCCAATCTTTGTCATTGTACGATAGCCAAAAGTCGTAACCGTTGAGTCAGTCCTTATCCGAGGCATAGTTGACGTTTCGTTAGCATATAAAGATTTCGGATAGTGCAAGTTGCTGGCATACACATCCTGTCCTTTGATTGTCGGTTTTAACGACAGGCCCTCAAAGGGAAAGGCCGTGGTATTTTTTTCACACCCCACACCACAGGGGTACCTCAACCAAATCATCGCACCGCCATCACTGGCGGCTTGACGTTGGTTGGCAATGGTCTGTGACCACTGCCGTTCCAGGGGGCGCCCACGCGGAGGACTATGGAAGAGGAGTTTTTGCCCCCCCCCCCCCCCCATCGATTTATGCCTTAAAAGCTCTATCTCGGTAAGAATAACAGATAGAAGTTTTATTTTAGTCTCAAATTGTAGATAAATTACTCTAGTCAAAAAAAGTTTTACAAGATTTCTTGTGAGACCAATTTAGGAGATACTAAAAAGAAACAGGACAAGCCAAACAATTAGGCACATTTTCAACATGGTGGCGGTGTCCATGGTGTTAGAGGGGAAATACAAAACTCGAATTTTTAAACAATGTACCAGCTCAAACAATATATCAAAAATCGAAACTACCCTAATTAAAGCAACCAATGTTATCTTATAACATTTTTACTGCCCAAAGTATTTTAACCTTTACAGAATCACCGACTTTTTTTTAATAAAAACCAATTACTCAAAAACTATACCCGCTAGCATATTCTAATAAAGAGTGAATCGCAGGTAATATCCTACCCTAAAAACAGAAAATAGGCTGTAGAAATCAGATAAACTGTTTATAAGATATAGCTCGAAAAAAAAGGAATGTAGCCCTCGATCAACATGCTGATTTATCTTATTTTTCTCGAGTTTTCACCTATATATTATACTAATTTTATCAAAAATAAAAACTTCGTGTTTTGTTGTAAGCAATTTGTTTAACATTATATAATACTCATTTTTAAATTTCGAGTCATTTACAGCCGTTTAATTAAAAAAAAAAATAATTTGTTCACACTTTTTTTATTTTATTTTCCAAGGCCATATTTAATTAACAGTTTATCTGATTTCTACAAGCTATTTTCTGTTTTTAGGGTAGGATATTACCTGCGATTCACTTTTTACTTACTTTACTTACCGAGATAGAGCTTTTAAGGCATAAATCGATGAGCATTCATTTTTGAATTTTTGCTCATAGCTAAAAATGGCCCGAATTGAAAAATATTGGCCACGTTAGGCTCACAATCAAATTATCCCCAACTTTTACAGACAAGCTTTTCCATTTGGAGCTTCCGTTGCAAAGATCTGTGAGCTTGAAAAGTGAAAAAGTGTGATTTTTCTCCGGAGCCTCGAAAATTTTCATTTTTTGACTATCAATTTTGACTACGCTACTGAACCGAATTTTAACTTTGAGCAGTGCATTGAACGCAGAATTCAACGGTCTTTAATTTACTACTGCAAGTTTTTTCGACCCAAGGCACCGTTTAGGAGTTATAATGACAATATTAAAAAAAGGGCTCAAATTTCTCGGATTTTCGCCCTCCAAATGTTAAGCTCACCTTCTACGACCGTGCAAACTCAGTTTCCATGTATTCAGTATCTATAGAAGGGATTAAAATTATTTCCAGATCTATCCCTCATTATTATTAAAAAGCCCCAAAATTGGCTTAATTTGACTGGCCCATTTAACAGCTGAGTGGGCTCATAGTCCGACACTAGGGGCGCCAGAGACGTCTTTGTCTTTGAATTAACAACTTTTTCAATAAAATTATAGCGTTTTATAGGGTTTTGACAGGAAAAACAAAACGGTCAAATGTCTGTTCGTCCATTGGGGCAGAGAATATCTCGTGAACAAGTGAAGCTACATACAAATAAATGAAATTTGGTAGGAATATGAAGGATTACTGACATTCGTGGCCCACATGTTTTCGGTGTAATTGATTGAATTGAAGGAGGGTCTCCATAGAGGGGAAAAACGGAAATTTTGGGATATTTTTTTCCTTTTCATCGGGTGTAGGCATGAGGAGTGTCAAATAAAAGAGCACAATTAGCACATTCCACTTGGGTTTTTTTTCCAATTTACTTTACAGGATATAAGTGAGGCTTAGGGGGGGGGGGCAAAAGACCTTTTCCATAGTCCTCCTCTTGGGCGCCCCATGGTTACGCCAGTGTGTCAAACCGCTGACGGCCAAGTCTTAGCGATAAGACAGTTTGGAAAAAGGCCTGAATGGCTAACCAACACCTAAGCGTCTCAAGTTTAGTAAGATGGAATGATTTGCCTAGTTGGACCTGCAACATAGTTGTGTGAGCTCCAGCACGTTTATTAAACCATCTGAAGCAGCTATCTCCGATGCCATCCCCTGAATATGGTTAAACGATGTGCTGACAACTCGACCTTGTAAAAACCACTTCACGTCAAGAAACCTGGAACAAAAGCCTTGGATTAGACGGAACAACAACTACGACCGCGCAAACGACTAACGGACTATTATTTCGGATCCTGGAATGTACGCTCCCTGAATAAATCGGCTGGCGAGAAGGCCCTCCTTCTGCAGATCGAAAAGTAAAAACTTAGCATTACTGCAGTCCAGGAAACAAATTGGCTTGGCAGCGAAATCAATGACAAGAAATCACACATAATTATTAGAAGTGGCAAACCATCGGGCCACAAGGAGTTTGGAATAGCATTTATTGTAAACAATCACCTCAAACCGCACATTACTGACTTCAAACCCATAAATAGATGGCTGTGTGCAATTTGCATTAAGACTCGATTCTTCAATCTCTGGCTCATCAAGTTAGAAGACGCAGTAAAAGACGAGTTCTACGCCTGCCTTGAGACTCTCTTCGACTCACTTCCAACAAACGACGTCGAATTGCTGCTGGGAGACTTTAACACGAATGTCGGAAATGAAAGTTGGCACCGGCAGACCACTGGAGGCCACAGTCTCTCAACAACGGCCAGCGACTCATCGGCTTCGCCTGCAGTAGGAATCTAGTCGCAAGCTCTACGTATTCCCCGCATCGACGCATTCACAAGAAGACCTGGAAATTTCGAGACGCACATACCGTCAACCAAATTGATCACGACCTCATTTGCAAGAGATCGGTGTCTAGTGTGATAGATGTCCGCTCCTATCAAGGAGCAACCTGCGACTCAGATCATCACTTGGTGAAGACGACCTACAGATGTAAATTTCCTTAGTGCACCATCGAGAATCAACTCTCCCAAAATCTTTGTGATTGATAAGCTTCTGACCGATGCTACGGCGGCAGTGTATACTACCGCCCTTGAGGAAAGACTATCACCTATGCTACACAACATCGGCAACACAGGTGTCCATGGGTTCTGGAAAGAACTCAAGGGTACCATCAAAGAGGTCGTAGAGAAGGTCGTGAGATATAAAGTCCGGCAAGCGCGAAATGACTATTTCAACGAAGAATGCAAAAATTCACATGACGCGAACGAGACATATAGACTATGAATTCAACGAGGAACTAGAGCCAATAGAGGAAAATATGATGAGCAACGGCGAATATCGAATAGAATAACTAGACGTAGGAAACGTAAATACGAGCAGTTGTTGAATATTAACGAAAACTTAGCTAATGGGAACCCCAGACAAGCGTTCAAACTAGTAAATACAATTAAGAACGGCTATCAACCCAGGACTAGCCTCTGTAAGGACAAGGATGGAAAAACGATGGGCTTCTTATTTTGAAAAGCTTCTGAACCGACCATCTAACATCCCCACACAAGAAGCTCTCATCGATATTGTTGATCTAGGCCCACCCATACAACCCCCGACAGTAGAGGAAGTTGATCTCGTGTTGCGGTCAATAAAGCGCCGGGCGCTGACGAGATTCTAGCTTAACTGCTAAAATTCGGTGGAACGGGTTTAGTTAATGCCATACATCAATTACTCCTGCGAACATGGAAGGACGAGGTGATCCCAGATGATTGGCGCAGAAGCATCATCTGTCCAATTCACAAAAAGGGAGATAAACTGCTGTGTGAGAATTACAGAGGGGTATCAGTAGTCTGTTCGTCCTATAAAATTTTGACGAAAATTCTGGAAAATAAATAAAACCGTAGCAGAACGAATCATTGGCGAATATCAAGGCGGTTTCAGACCTGGTCGCTCCACAACCGATCAGCTCTTTACGGTCAAACTGATACTCCAAAAGTGCTGGGAATACAACTTATACGTATACCAATCTTCATCGCCTTCAAGCAGGCATACGGCAGTATCGATCGTGATGTACTGTACAACATCATGCTGCAATTTGGTATACGGGCAAAATTAATGCGTCTGACAAAGATGACGATGGTAATTCCCTCTCACAGGTCAGGGTCCATAATAGACTTACTGATCTATTTGAAACACGCACTGGTCTGAGACAGGGCGATGGACTGGTACCGACGCTCTTCAACCTAGCACTGGAATACGTTATTGGGGCTATGAATATGGACAACAGCAAGACACTACTCATCAAGTCGACACAATTAGCAGCGTACGCCGACGACATCAACATCATGTCCCGAAAATTGGCCCACGCAGAAGAAAGAACTTCTGCATACGCTCGATACCGCTGCAAAAAAAGTTGCACTACGTATCAACGAAGGTAAAACTACAATAAAATAATGATGCAATCGACAAGGACACCTGTACAATCGAGCATCAATGTGGAGTTCGCGAACGACTTCATATATCTGGGTTACAACTTGTCAAGGGACGCCAACGAAACTGACGAAATCAAGCGACGGATACAGTTAGCTATTGACTTTTTTCTCGGTTCTTCCCACAATGAAATCGAAGCATGTGCACAGAAACACGAATCTCCGCGTGTACAAAACCATTATACGACCAGTGCTATGCTATGGCTGCGAAGCACGGACCCTAACTCAAGCCTCCGGAAACATGCTAGACACATTTGAACGTAAGGTTCTACGGAGAATTTTTGGGGCTGTTTGCGATCGAGATGAATGGCGCATCCGGTACAACCATGAGTGGTATGAACTGTACGATGAGCTGGAAGTTTCGAAAATTGTCAAACTACAACAACTTCAATGGGCAGGGCATGTACAACGAATGGAGGATAATCGCATGCCAAAGAGAGTAATGTCGCGCTCGGTGGCCGTGGTCGTTCGGTCACCGCTCTACGATACTAATCTAGAGCTCGGAGATCAAATCTCGGCGCGATCAGAAAACTCCCTGTGAGTATTTATAGAACTCTCACAGTGCTCCGAGCTTGTCAGTACAAAGACGGCGCGGATAGGAGGTGCATGCTAACAACTGCACTTCCGAAAAGTAGATATGCTATTGAAACGTCAACAAGGCATAGAAATGCTAGAGATGTTGACGCGCCCATGCCCCTGGAGGGGTCAATGCAATTAGAGAGAACGAGTCGACGGAGCGAGACTGCGAAGAGGACCGAGAGCTCAGTATATGCGGACGCCGAGCAGCTACTGGGCTTCCAAAATTGGAGGTCACGTGACCGAGATAAATGGAGGACAACGATCCAGGCGGCCAAGGCCCGACGTTGGGCTGTCGCGCCACGATGATGAACCAAAAACATCTAAATCAAAAATGCTTCATCTTAAAAACAAAACAATTTTTTAGTGTTTTAAAACTTAAGAATTTATTTATTTAAGGGCTTTTTAGACACTTCAATACAATACTTATCGTAAAGGTTCTTAAAAATTGTTAGGATTTTCGTAAATGAAATATCGGAATAGGTTTAAATTCTTTGTTTCCCATTAATTGAGTATTGCACTCCTTTTCACGGATCGTCATCGTTTACTTCTTAACAAATTCAACACCCTTGGCAATATTCTTCTTCAGTTCAGGCAAGGCGATTTCCAACAATTTCTTCTCGAAGTCATTCAATTTGGGCAAGCCAAGATTCTCCTGGATACCATTCTTGCCGAGCAAAAGTGGTGTCGAGAAATATTGGGCTTCGGTGACCTTTGATTCAACATACGCACACTCGACCACATTCTTTTCGCCGTTCAATCCTCTCAATGCTGAGATAGCGAAACGGGCACCGGCATAGCCCATCGAAAGTGTAGCCGATCCTGCACCAGCCTTAGCCTTGACAACCTCAGTTCCAGCCTCTTGAATGCGTACTGTGATCTTTTCAAGATCAGGTTGCGAGAACGAGACCTTTGGTTTGCATTGCGAAATGACGGGAATGATAGTCACGCCAGAGTGTCCGCCAATTACCGGGATATCAACCTTGTTGACATCAACATTGCATGCGTCCGAAATGAATTTACGAGCACGAACAATATCCAAAGTCGACACACCGAACAGACGGTTGGGATCATATTTGCCTTTGGATTTGAGCACTTCAGCAGCAATTGGAACGCATGAGTTCACGGGATTTGTGATAATTGCAACAATGGCTTTTGGGCAATTATCGGCAATAGCCGCAGCCAAGTCGCGAACAATGCTCGCATTGGTGTTGAACAAGTCATCGCGGGTCATGCCAGGTTTGCGTGGTACACCGGCTGGAATGACGACGAGGTCGGCATCTGAAATGGATAAAAACAAATGTTTGGAGTTTGTTAGATATTTTGTAATATGATTCCTTTTTCACAATTAAAGTATACTTATAGGCAAGAGAAAATCTAGTGTTAATGCGATGTGATGTGTTCTAAATTAAAAGTGCACGGAATGACGATTCATTGTGCTCAAGTCTCCTAAACTAGAATCGGATAAGAAAACCTTAGAATAAAAGCAAATAATCAAAATAAATAAATAACTAGCGAAACAATCAAATCTGAACCATGGCCTCGAGATGTGTTAGCATCATCTCATTTTCTAGATCGTGACGGTGTGTTTTGTGCAGAGGTGTCTGATTAACAAACGCGCTCAACCGAGTTATTTGTCCCATAAATGGGTACTCAGCTGTGTGGGTTCATAGTCCGACACATAAATCCTCTTTTTTATCGTAAACTACTGCATTCAATAGGCATCGAACTGCAGTCCAGGGCATTGAAGGCGAACGTGCTAACCGTTGCGCCATCCGGACTACTAATAATGAAAATATAAATTTTTAAGCAAACAACATCACAAACTTAGATCAGTAACGCTTGGTCGTGAATAACTGATTCCATGTGTAGTTCGTTGATTGAGATCTTGTACTTAGAGAGAGGCAGAAATGACATTATCACCTACTTCATAAAAAATATAGATATTCGTGCTTACTTAATTTACTTAACACATAGTTAAGTGTCACATGAACATATGTTACTCAGCATACAAGCAATACAACGACAGACGCACTCGTTAGCGGCGTTTATCACATACTGAATGCTGTATCAACAGTGCTAACGTAAATAATGTAGGAATGCGTAATTGTAATGAACGAATTAAGCTTTAATAAATTCAAAGGCATGACTATCGTTGGTGCAATGTTTTAACACGAAGAAAGTGATATGGAAAACAAAGGCTAATATGAAGACTTCAAGTTCAGCGCGGAATTTCTATAGACATGCTTCTAGACACGCTGTTTGGAAAGTTACATTTCACAAGGCAAAGCGAAAGTATCCGATCTACAAAAAAAAATACTTTCTTTTTCATATTTTCTGTATTGATTTACGTACGAGGGTAAGGTGAAAAGTTCTTGGCCTGACAATGAAAGACTGTGATTTCCAATTAAAAAATGATTTTATTTTCCTACATAATCTCCCTTGACTTCAACACACTTGGTCCAGCATTTCTGCAACATCAATATTCCTTCCCGGAAGTGAGAGTCTGGAAGGCAGTGAAAATATTCATCTACCTCCCTCTCAAATTCTTCATTGGATGCGAAGCGCTTCCTATAAACAAACAACAAACAAAGTTTGGGAACACATGGAAGTCTGAGGGTGCCAAATCAGGAGAATAGGGGGTTGGTCGAGCAAATCGTACCCCAAATCCCACAGTTTTCCCATCGCCAATGCACACTTGTGTACAGGTGCGTTGTCCTAGTGGAAGATGAATTTTTTCTTCTTGAAGCCAGGCCTGTTCTCGCGAATTTTGGCATCCAACTGATCAAGAAGTTTGGAGTAATATTCGCCTGTTATTGTTCTGCCTTTTTCAAGGTAATCAATTCAGGATCCCTTTCGCATCCCAAAACCGCTGGCCATGACCTTTCCGGCAGATGCGATCGACTTCGCTTTCTTTGGCACTGAACCACCGCCTTCCACCCACTGCTGTTTCGTTTCTGGCGTGTAGTGGTGGGCCCAAGTCTCGTCCATGCTAACAAAATCGCCGCCCAAAATCGGATCCCAATTGAATCGGTGCAAAGATTGCTGCGAAAATCGTTTGCGCATTTGCTTTCTTTGTTCAAGATGTTTCGCACCCTTTCTTCCGATATCCCCACAGCCTCAGCAATATCACTCATCGCCCAACACGATATCATGCACTTTGCCGATGGTTTCCGGTGTGGTTGCGGTTTTTGGCCGTTCTTCACGTGAGTCGTCTTCGAAGGACGTGCGACCACGTTTAAATTCAGTTGTCCATTTTTTAACGGTTGACATCGAAGGAGCAAAGTCCCCGTAAGCTTTTGTTAACTTCCAATGAATTTACTTAGGAATTGATTAATCCATCCAAAACGAAGAATTTTATGACCGCACGATATTCAAGTTTCTCCATTTTAACGAAAAACACGTAGACATCTACTGCAAAAATTCGTGTAAACAAACTACATGAGAGAATAATTGAATACTTGAATAATTGTAACTTTTCATACGAACTGATGGCACGTGCACCTAGGCAGGAAACATAAATTGTTGCTGATTGTAACGGTATTTCTGTGCCAGGCCGAGAACTTTTCACCTTACCCTCGTATGAGTAGAACACGTAGAATAAAATCTATCTCTGAATAAAATGACTAGCCACTACTCTGATATTTACGTTCCTGCGGCAGCCGGTTCTACGTATCGGAGTAACCCGTTGGTACTCTACCAACGGCCAAGAGCTGTCATACTGCCTTCAACGCCAGAAGGAAATTAAAAGTGAGTGTAAATATGCCAGCATCGATCGGAGCAGCTGCTCTCAATACTTCTCATTCGCGCCGGGATTGAGAACAACCCTACTCCAACGAATGTATGGATGGATCTGCTGCGTATGTAATAAGACCTTGCATCCAAACAATTGTTGCAATGAATGGTGCCACCTACATAGCTGCTCGGGGCTGACTTGATCATAGGCAGTGAAATTCATCGTTCACAGCTGCCTGAAGTAGAAATAATGGACAACAATTTTCAAACCCACCGAATTCTGCAGTTCCAGCTACACCTGCGATCACGACTACGGGCACGCTGTTGTCCCCAACAACTCCGATGAACATCATCACTCTCATCGCGCAGTATCGCTTCAGCACAACTTAACTTCGTCACTAGTAGTTGCAAACTATAATAATGTTGTATGTACGAAGTACGTCTCTCTTACGACACACACTGTACTAAGCTCTATCATAATCTCGAATAATCGATGACAAGTACCAACTGAATGGGCACTAGTGGATTCTCGAACCTTCTACTGTAATATTCGTTGAGTAGTGGAAACCCGAGACTAGGAACATCTCGAACCGTCTAGAATCTTCGCTAACTGGTGGATAAATGTGTTGGCAGCTCGCAGCTATATAAAGGCAGATGGCACCAAGAACGAAAAGAAGTAGTAAGACTCGACACTCAGTGGAAGTCGGATCGTTATAAAGTATCCGCTCGGAAGCGGAAAGGGGATAGTCGTTATCCGCCGTTAACAAATAGTTCGAGCTAGTTTGGTGTTGGTTGTTAGTTAGAGGAAACATTACAATAACCTCTCGCTAGTCAAACTTAACTGCAACTGGTTGTGTCGTAGACACAAGATTGCCGAAGTGACAGCATTTATGGACAGACATCGGATTATGATTTGTGCCATTCAAAAGACCAAATTGAACTCCAGCTCGTCTCTAAATACCCATGGCAGCTGTAACATTCTTTGTCGCACTCATAATTCATCAGTCAGTGCAATATCGCGAGCTAGCTTTATCTGTAGCCGATAACGACGTCCTTGAACAACAGGCAATAGCCAAACAATCTGATAATGTAGAGATTAAAATCCTCAACATCTACATTCCACCGGTGTTCAGCTGTCCCTCAGACTATAAGGTCAACATTAGTTCCCTACTCACTGGCCAACACCGGCCAGTGCTTCGAGATTTCAACGCTAATCATGAACTATGGCTCTCAAATCTCGTCAATGATGCCAGAGGAATCTCTTTAGCGGAACAAATTGACTCATCCGAGTTCTGTTTTTTAAATGGTGACGCTCCCACCCGTATTGCCGGTACTAGTTCCAGCTCTCCAGATATCTCAATTGATTATTAACCACACTCATTGGGAACCCGCCCTTACGCTGTCATCCGACCATTTGCCAATCATCATCAGACAGGCCTTCTAGTCTACTTCCTGCAGAGCACCGCACTTTCAAGAACTTTAATAAAGCTGACTGGGACAGCTTTAGAAGCCACACCAATGCAGCTGGTGCTGCCCTCCGGACGGACACCTTCCGAAGTGCGTGTTGCTGAATTGACCTTCAGGCAAGTACTGATCAAAGCGGCTACCAGATGTAGCATCCGCAGCGAAGACCCTAGCGATCCAAGAATAAGAGGCCTGAACATCCAGATCAGCATGCAAGTAGCTGAACAAAAACGCACATCTTAATAGCTTCAATCTTAAATCCGGAGTTTCCAAGTTCTGGTCAACAGTCCGAGCCCTCACTAATCCATCGAATAACAAAGCAAGCGTTGCCATCGAAGTCGGCAACAAAACGATTAGTGGCCCCAGCCAATGCGCACTCTATTTCCATAGGCTGTTTGTCGATCATCCTCCTCATCACAAAAGCAAAAGCCTTAAAGGCTTACTTTCACCTGTCGCCAAGACGCTTTAGGAGAATGCACGGAACTACGACAGCCTTGGATACAATCACTTCTCAAATCCACAATGGCCTTAATCAATCTCGTCCGTGCCAAAGAACGATCCTGTTGGCTCTTGACTTGTCAAAAGCCTTTGACACCGTCAGTCACTTGGCTCTTCTTTCAGACATCTGCTGTACATCTCTTCCTGTGCATGCTAAAAAAACAGATCACTAACTATTTGGCTGGTCGTCAATCATTCACGGAGTTCCAGGACAAGAAATCAAAACTAAGGAGGATTAAACAGAGTGTCCCGCAGAGAGGAGTCCTCTCACATAGCCTGTTCAACATGGCACCATGAAATAAGCCATTTGGAAATAAGACATTAATGGATAATTTCGGTTGAAACCGAAAGTAGCCATGCATAGATTTCTTTGGCTATTTTCGCTTTCCTTCGCATACCTTATTTCGGTTTGAAATTGTGCGTAGCAAAAAAAATGCTGGATGCAGATATGCTAGGACGAAACAGATGCAGGTACATCTACAAAGAGTGAAACGGGCGACCTAGGGCTACATGCGGGGGTTCGCAACGTCCTAGGACCGGAGCTAGCCCAGCTCGTTCCAAACCGAAATTATCCATGCACATTTGTGCGATACTGCGGGTTGTGAATTAACAGTGGTTTGTGTGGGCTTCGCTCACTACGCTCGCTCCTCGCTTAAGGGATCACAACCCTCAGTATCGCACATACATGGACGCTCGCTTCGCTCGCTCTGGGTAAAACAGTCCCATGTGTGGGCTCCGCTCGCTACGCTCGCTCCGCACTTAACCCTCAGTAACGCACAAACATGAACGCTCGCTTCGCTCGCTCTGGACACTGCATGGCTATTTGCATTTTTATCGCATGTCTTATTCCGATTTGAAACCGATATTGTCGATGCATAGCTTATTTCGTTTATTTTCCGATGAATACTTTCGTTTCCAAACGAAAGTATCTATATGGACTCCAACTCATCAACTATGCGTATGATTATTGAATCTTAGCCACTGGTAACGGCATTCCTTTGAAATGTGCAATGTTCAACAGTTACCTTGACGTTTTCAACGCCTTTTTCGTCAATGGGTGCGTTTTCAAAACAAAACAGTGTCAACACTGTTACATTTGTGACAGAGATGTAAATTGTTGTGCACCCGTGAGTGACTGAGAGAGTCGCGCAACAATGTCGTCACTGTTTCGTTTTGAAAATGCACCCAATAAAAACTTGTTAATATCAGTGTCAAAATCATCTGTCATATTGTTCATATCTTGAGGTGAAACAACAGCTGAACATACCAGTAAGAGACCAACCCATTCCCACCGTTAATCATCCGGAAATCCTTGAGTAGTATGACACTAACATCTGTCCATGCTTCCACAATATGCAATAAAATAAGAGCTGCTGGTAACGTATAAAGCCATTGGAAGATCAGTGGCATACTCTGCAGCACCTACCTGGTCGCAGAATCTGCGTGACATACACTGAAAGCATATACAGTTTCATCAAATTGCTGCTTTATGCACAGTGACAGGCTGTCACTTGATATCATATCAGGATCACCTCCACTTCTCCACAGTTTCGATCTGCGGGTTGCTTCCGTCTTAACTGTTCGTGTTTCCAAGTTCACATCAATTTCCAATTAGAATGTTTCATGTTTAACATTTGAAATCCAAGACGTTCGATTCGATCGTAATCCGAGACCGAGTGAAACGAACGCGCCTATTAGATAATGAGTGAATCGAACGGCATGGATATTAAATGCCAATTGGAAAATTATAGGATACTAAAGTAGATATTAAGCCAAGACATCAACCCCTCTTGATCCGATAACCATCTCAGACTTGATCAATGAGCGGTAAATTCTTTTGTATGGAAACCGATGTAGATCGAAACGAAACTAATGAACCTATTATCATAAAACAGTAAAACTAGCAGCGCCCGGGTCACTACACTCGTATTCGTTTATCCAAGAAAATAAATGTAAATACATAATGACGAATTTCCTGTATGACCTTGTGTTATTCTGACTTGATAGCCCCGGGTGAGTTCACTGTTTTCCCAAAATGAACGTATGCTGATTGGAGACATTAAATTAGAAATAGGCAAATATGCTTCCTAATTTAAATACAGTCATTTCCACAAGACCGTATACCTCACAAAATAAAAACAAAATGTTGCAAGTAAGAAATTTTATTTTTTACTGAAAGTAAATACAAAATACATTTTCGCAATTATATTTAATACATGGTCCAATCGCCGTCACTATTGATTATTGACTGGCATCTTCGGTGACAACTTTCGGCCAATTTTTCCGCGTAGTCTGTCGATAAGTTGTGCTGCTCCTTTTATTTGCTTTCCTTGAAGCTTCTGCTTCATTAATCCCCAAACATTTTCAATAGGATTGGCATTCCGGCGATTGCGAAGGCCAATCAAGTACTTGATTGTAATTTCTTCTTTCCAGCGTGTACACAACCGGCTTCTATGTTTCGGATCGTTATCTTCTTGTAGAAACCAATCGGTGTTGTCGTTGCCATATAGCATCCTAGCAGACTTCAATAATCCTTTCTTGTACAAAATGATCATCCTTTCAGCAGTAAGAATTCCGGTAAACGTTATTAATTTTCCCAAACCGCGTGCAGAAAAGCATCCATAAACATGGACCTTCACAGGGTGTTTAACGGTTCGGTTCACGACAGCTTCTCCTTTTTGTGACCACACTCGTCTCCTGAACGTATTTACAGCAAAACTTGATTCATCCGTAAAGATCACGTTGTCCCAATCACGATCGATGTTTTCCTTAGCCCACTCTACACGTCTTCGCTTCTGGTTTTCGGTAAGTAATGGTTTCATCAAGGCATACCTGGTTTTGATGTTTTCCTCTTGTAATCTTCGCCGAATCGTATTCAAGGACACGTAAATATTCTTCTTCGATAACATTTCCTTTGCTTGCACTAAGGTAGTAACGGACGGATTTTTCTTAAAAATATCAATGATGGCCTTATCCTGGGTTTTTGAAGTGCTTCGGGTTTTACCCCCACCAGGTAGATCGTCTACATTTCCAGTATCTTTAAAACGCTTTATCCACTTATTCACAAACTGTGTCGAAACTTTCAGGTACTTTCCGGCCGATGCAGGTGTCATTTTTGGTCCTTTCGGATGACTTACTAAAAACACAGCTTCGAATCGGTTTTTGTAAATCGCACTCATTTCACTTGACGTCTTATCACTCTCCTACTTGAACTTAGAATGACCAAATTTATACAATGCGAAAAAGAGGAAAAATGCAGGTAACTAAAAGTCCCCCACCACTCTTTGAGAAATGGTGCATTAAAAAGTTACAAAGTATACGCTCTTGTGGAAATAACTGTACACCGCAAAATACTTAGGAAATTAATTAAAAGAAGGGCCGGATTAAAGGCGGGGCCACTGGGCCCCCACCATCCGCAATGAAAAGTTGACAATTATATCACATGGATTTCTACTCAATTTCTACTTTACCTACAAATGTGTTAACGAGACAAACGATGATTCTATAAATGTGTTATATATTCTTTATATATGCTACCAGGTTGGCAATGTACGGCTAAAACCCCGTGCACCACTGTACATTTTTGGATACTTACACATCGCATTCTGTCTATGTATTTTTGAGTAGATAAAATATAGTTAATGCAGCGCGTTTCCATAACGAGATCTTTATTTTTCCTTTTCGAATACAATTGTTTCGAGAGACACTTGCTCTCTTCCTCAGTTCGTGGTGCTGACCAACAATTGTATTCGAAAAGGAAAAATAAAGATCTCGTTATGGAAACGCGCTGTTTTAATGAAAATAAGTTTCAACGGGAAAACTACCGACAACAGAAGTTAGATAGTTAATGCATTTTTAATTTTAATCAATTGTAGTTCATGTCTATTATATTTTGCTGAAGCGACTGTCTATTGGCGGTAAGTTCTTGAAAGAATAGTCTCTACGATAAAGTTTCTATCAGAGCGAGGATTGGCTTTTAGAGGTTCCGATAAAAACATTAGGCGTGTTTTTTTGTACTGCGGTGGGGGTTAATTGAGGGCTATAAGGGTTAACTTACACACATTACACAAACAACATACCCTAGTTGTTTGTGTAATGTGTGTAAGATAACCTGGATAGCCCTCAATTAACCTTCACCGCAGTACAAAAAAACACTTAATAGGCGTGTTTTTTTTTTACTTAATAATGGTAACTACATATCTCGGAATACTCGAATTAATAGCGAAGTACGACCAATTCCTGGTCAAACATTTCGAAGAACATGGCAACAAAGGTAAGGGGCATGTGAATTATTTATCATCCACGATTTGTGACGAGCTGATCGAAATCATGGCGAAAGAAGTTTGTGCGCGAATGAAAAAAGCAAAGTATTTTTCCGTGTCAGTTGAATCGACTCCTGATGAAGGACATATAGATCAGTTGACAGTAGTTGTCAGGTACATTGAAGGAACACGTCCAATAGAGCGTTTCTTGACACTGATACCAAATTGTGGACATACTGGGCTGGAGATGTCAAATGCTCTTGTTAAGTTACTGCAAGGCCTAGGGATAGACAAAAAACTGTAGAGGTCAATCCTACGACAATGCACCCAATATGTCTCGGAAATATCAAGGTATGCAAGCTTTGATTTCGGAGTTGAATAATCATGCCGTTTTTTGTCCCTACGTTTTCTTCACTGCATCTACTGCGTGATGCGAGATTCTCAATAAAAAATTGACCAAATTAAACATTATACTTTGATTGCCTGAGTGGAACTCGCTGGTCATGCGCTACTGACGCAGTCAAAGCACTTACTTATGGTTATAAAGAGATAGAAGAAACGTTAACTGAAATGAGCACTGACGAAGAACAGAAGGCCGTCATGAGAAATGAAACTTTGGGACTTCAAATCATGGCTCGTCTAGAAACTGCCAGGTAGTTTTGACGCTACTAGCAAAAATTTACAAAGTTCTACAATGGTACTCAGTACTGCTGTGAAGTCACAAAAATCTTTCGTCGCATCAAGAAGAGATTATTTCGAAGAGTACGAAGCTGAGGGAAAGAAATTGGCTATAACTGACGAGTATGACTCCAAATCTAGAACTAAAAAACCAAACGTACAGCTGCAGCCTCTTGATTATGGAAAAACAAATTCTATCCAAATGTCACCGTGGGTCAAGTTCCGCATTGAATCCTTTTTACCGGTAGTAGACTCACTCATCTTGGAATTATCATAACGGCTTTCAGCTGATGAAAATAAATAAAGTTAGTTATTTATTTTATTTTATTTATTTCAGCGGATGAAGTTCTCTACGACAGATTTGGATTTTTGAGTGAGCTCATGACAATTACACTTGAAAAATTAAATATCAAAGCGAAAAATCTTGTTAATTCCTACCCAGAAGATGTGGATGATTCTTTATGTGCCGAATTATTGCAACTTTCTGCATTATCAAAGCATAGAAAACAATCTTCGCTCAACTTTTGTGAATGTAGAAATAGTGCTTCGTATGTACTTATCAATGATGGTATCCAATTGTAGTGGAGAAAGACCATTTTCAAAAATGAAACTCATCAAAACCGGATTACGCACAAGTATAGGACAAGATCGTCTTAATTGTTTGATGATTTTGAGTATCGAAAGTGACATTCTTCGGAATTTATCATTTGATGATTTAATCGACGTCTTTGCTACGAAAAAATCACGTAAATCACGTATCTTAAACACCATGTGACTTTGTAAGTAATAAATTAATAAATACATTGCTATACCTTTGCTTAATACTCATTCGCATTTTTCCACCAAAAAAGGGCCCCAACCATTATGTGGCCCCAGGCCCCTACAATCTTAATCTGGCCCTGATTAAAAGCGTTTCATTCCCGTCTATTTTATTCCAAGTTCATGGAAATATTGATAAAATATTGATGTAAATAAATATGTAGAATGAAATCCAGTTGCTGAGTGATCGATATATGGATACATTTACAACAAGCGCGTTCTTTTGTACTGAAGGTTAATTCGGGTTAACAACATGCGTTAACCTGGATTAACCTGAAGAACTCTACGAGTTAATAATTTTTTGGGGCATTCCCATTTCGGAATATAACGGCTCTGTATTAGCCACGTTCGAGACAACCGGGCAGAGTTGAACTCTGAAACGAACGGGCTAGATCAAGTGACGGGCGAATTCAAATAACTACTTTGCCTTAACCCCTAGCGGGGCATAGCGCGTCAACTACTCCTGCGCGCCATCGTACTCTGTTCTGGGCAATGGGGCGCAACTCCCCAAAAGACTTACCCAGTACCTGACACTCCTTTGCCACAGATCGACGCCATGTGATTCGAGGACCCCCTCTTGGTCGGCCTTGGTTGGAAATGGGGTTCCATTTCATGGCATGCATAGCAATGCAGTTATCACTCTTCCGCAATGTGTGACCTATCCATTGCCATTTTCGCCTGCGTATCAATTCGTCGATTGGCATCTGACCCGTACGCCGACTTAGCTCTTCATTTGATATTTTTTCGGGCCAGAAAATTCTTAAAATTCGACGAAGACATGAGTTGACGAAAACTTGCAGCTTTCTGGTAACTCCTACGGAAACTTTCCATGTGCTGCTCCCATACAAAAGCACTGATAGTACCAGGGAGCGAAACAGGCCCAGCTTGGTCTTGATGCTGAGATAACTGCCCTGCCAGATTTTGGACAGCATGCCGTATGCGCGTTTAGCCTGGTTGATACGACGAGCGATGTCCTGCTCCGTACCACCATTTTCGGCAACAATGCTACCCAGGTAGACGAAGTTTTCCACCTTCTCCACAGGCTGCCCATTAATATTGATGGCAATAGGTGTCGGATTTCTTTTTCGCAACGGCGGGCTAAGAACCTTGGTCTTGTTGGTATTAATCTTTAGCCCAACCTTGCTTGCCTCGCTCTCGAGATCTAACGCCATTGCGGACAGATCCATGATTTTGTGGGAGAGTAGGCATATGTCGTCAGCGTAGTCAAGATGTTGTAGATAAGATGTCAAAGTCCATTGAATTCCTCTGTCGAGTCCGGATAGGGCTGCATGCAACACATCGCCGATCACAATGAGGAATAGGATCGGTGAGAGGATGCACCCCTGCCGAACTCCACTGCGAATCTCAAAGTCCCCCGACACCTTACCTTTATGCAGAACGCGACATTTCGCGCCGTCATAGGTTGCCTTAATAATAGCCACAAGCTTCTCAGGGATGCCTCTCCTGCGCAAGGCCGCCCAGATAGAATCCCGGTTCACACTATCGAAAGCCTTTTCGAAATCGATGAAAAGCAAGTGAAGCGGAGAATCGTATTCAGCGCATTGCTCGATGATGATTCGCAAGGTGTTAATGTGATCGACACAGGAGAATCCGGATCGAAAGCCAGCCTGCTCTTCATCAATTGTGCTTTCTAAGTGGGCCTTTAGTCTTTCCAGGACGATTTTAGCTATTATCTTGGCAACGGCAGGAAGCACACAAATGCCTCTCCAATTATTACAGTCTGTGAGGCTACCCTTCTTTGGAAGTTTGATGATCAAACCTTCCTTCCACTCAGTGGGAAAGGTCTCTGTATTCCACGCTTTATCAACAAGTGGGTGCAGCAAATCGGCAGTTACGCTTGGCGCTGCTTGATAAAGTTCGGCAGGGATGCCGTCAAGTCCGGCGGCCTTTCCTCGTTTAAGTGCAATAATTGCAGTGACTATTTCCTCTTTAGTCGGGGCAGTGGACCGTATACGCACATTTTGATGGTTAGATAAATTATCTATATGAGGGGGAACTTCACCAGAGGTTACACGGTTCAAGACCGGGGCGAAGTGTTCTTTCCACCGCCTCATTTGATCTTCTTCCAAGATAAGTAGCTTTCCATCACTATCTTTCACCGGATGTTGGCAGGAGTTACGACCACCTGTAAACTCCTTGATGACGCCGTATACGGCGTTTAAGTTGTTACTTCTAGCGGCTTCTTCTGCTGACGCTAAAAGAGAATTGGCATAAACTCTTTTATCGCGCCGCACACTACGCTGAACTTCTCGAGCTTTCTGACGGTAAAGGAGTTCGATGCTGCTTCGATTGTCGTCTGATGCTGCAGCCAAACGAACTTTCAGCTCCTTTCTTTCAACAATCCGCTGCCATGAAGCGTCGGACATCCAGGGCTTATTCCGGCAATCCGGGTTTGGGCCAAGGATGGTATTTGCGCTATCAATGTACGCATCTTTTATGGCATCCCAGTTTTCGTTTATGTCACTATCTGGGTGACTAGTTATCTCAGCCGCTTTTTGCGCAAGATGGTCATTATATTGTTGTAAGACAGCTGGATTTTTTAGTCGAGCGGTGTTGAATTTGCGGGGCCTGGATCTTTCGTCGCTGGGGCGGCGCACGGCTGCAATACGCAATCGAACATTAGCGATCATAAGATAATGGTCTCTTCCCATCCCAATATCGGCACCCTTCTTGTTTCGCACGTCCAGGAGGCAACTCTTGAATCTTTTACTAATGGCAAAATGGTCGATCTGATTTTGTGTTCTGCGCCGATCAACAGAGGACCAACTGATTTTGTGGTGGTCCTTATGCTCAAACATAGTACCACCGATGAAGAGACTGTGAAAGTTGCAGAACTCTACAAATCTTTCACCGTTGTCATTACGATCACCAAGACCGTGTCTCCCCATCACATGTCTGAGCCCATAGTTATCAGCGCCAACTTTCGCATTAAAATCACCCATAACCATTATAATGTCACCTTTAGGTGTTCTGCCCTGAACGGCGTTTAGTTCTTCGTAGAAGGAGTCTTTTGCCAAGACATTGTCGGGTTCAGTAGGGGCATAACATTGTATTTTATTATTGAGATGTTCCTCATTTTTGTCCGGAACCTGGCGGTCAAGACCCTGTCAGAGACCGGTTCCCAAGATAAGAGACAGTTTCGCGCGGCTCTGGTTAAAAGGAGCCCCACACCTGACTCACGACGACTACCGGTAGCTTTACCGGAGTACAACATTACAGTGCTGCTCGTTGGAGAGATGAATTCTCCGCTGTTCCACCATCTTATCTCACTAACTCCTAAGATATTTAATTTGTACCTCAGAAATTCACTCTCTAATTGAAGAAATCGTGCGTTCTGGGGACCTTCTGATCCATTGTCCAGGAGAGTACGCACATTCCAGAATCCAATCTTTGTCATTGTACGATAGCGAATTCAAATAACCACCATTGTCACGCTCGGTGGCCGTGATCGTTCGGTCACCGCTCTACGATACTAATCTAGAGCTTGGAGATCAAATCTCGGCGCGATCAAAAAACTGCATGTGAGTACTAATAGAACTCTCACGGTGCTCCGAGCTTGTCAGTATAAAGACGGCGCGGATAGGAGGTGCATACTAGCAACTGCACTTCCGAAAAGTAGATATGCTATTGGAACGTCAACAAGGCATAGAAATGCTAGAGATGTTGACATGCCCCTGGAGGGGTCAAGGCAATTAGAGAGATAGTCGTGCCGCATCTCGGCCCAGCCCATGCACAACCCACACCTAAGCCTTGCGTGGATAATTTTGTGTTTCACTGTCGCCCATATACCACCGCATATTGGACCTCTCAGTCGTCACCCATGTGTGGTAATGTCTGGTCGGCCTGTTTGTTATGCATGGTTCAGTCGTTTGTTTGGATTTGACAATTCGAAATTAATTATTTTTTGTTTATGTTACTTGACAACGATGGAAATTGATAAACTAGCAAAAAATACGATTAATGATCTTATCCAAATGGATCGAACGGACAATTATGTCCCGCAAGCAACATAAAAATTGAGACAAATCGCAGAGTAATCTCGCCAAGGCAACTAGACTTATATGTATATACATATCTGCTACACACAATGATCTAGCGCATTGGCCATCCTGATGGCCGCAATCGCTATCAAGGTCATTATTAACCTACTCTCGTCTACACTGTGAAAATGGCTTGAAATTGCCAGTGATGAACCATAACAGCTTTAACAAAGAAGAAAAACATTATCATTACTAACACACGTATGGTTTGTTTATTATTATTCATGTCGCTCTACAGGTCAGTATCACACTGATAATGTGGTCAAAACAAAACAGAAATTGTAAATTCTGTAAACATAAAAACATTTATGCTAACCGTTTTTGTTTCATCATCATCGTGGCGCGACAGTCCGACATTGGTCCTTGGCCGCCTGGATCGTTGTCCTCCAAACCGTTTTTGTTTACGAACTAAAATTACTCTGATGAACAACATCCACTTATTAAGTATATGTCTGGTCAATTGTACGAGTACACCAGTGCAGTGACACCAACTGATACAGAAGTACAACAAATATGTAAAATAGAAGAGCTAAACAATCGGCGAAGATTAATTGTTACGCCGCCTAATTCGTTTGGCTCGAATTTCATCTGGTGATATCGGCAACGTGTTAACTATTTTCTCTTAAAAAGGATTACTTCCGCAATAACTACATTTTCCCCGTGAATTTTCTCCGACATTTCGCAAAATATTGTATGTACATTAGATTAGATTAGATGGAGGGCAGTTGGCCCAGAGGGCCAACAAGCACTGCGACCCGGAAGTCTATTGTGCTACACCCTGAAGTCTATGCAGATTAGTGATCTGACTAATTCTCGAGGCCAATCATCCCAACAAATCTGCTCAGCTGTTCGAATGTTAGTGAGGCAATCGTTTCCGCTTCAGGGAATGCATCGCCGAAGCACTTCAAGCGGCGGAGATGAAGTGCATCACAGTCACAGAGAATGTGCTGGGAAGTCTCATCTTCGCTCTCACAGAAGCGACAGCTTGGGTCAGAGACAATTCCCATTCTATGCAGATGACCCCTCAGGTTAAAGTGACCCGTAAGGAGCCCACAAATAGTTCTAACCCGGTTTCTGCGTAGTCTCAGCAGTTCGTGGGTACGGTTGCGTGAGTGGCCAGCTATAAACAGCTTGGCCTGTCTAAGACCAAGGGTATTATCACAGTGCGCGATGGTTACTGAGTGTTCCCATTCCCTGATGTGCCGTCTTGCACTACACAAGGGAATTCCACAGTATGGCTCCGGGCCGACAAGTGGGGTTGCAGATGCTCCCCTGGCCAACTCGTCCGCTGTTTCGTTTCCTGGGATACCAGCGTGTCCGGGGACCCAGTAAATGGTAACCTTATTTACGGAGCCTAATCTCTGCAAGGTTTCACGACCACTAAGCACCACTTTCGACGAGACAGAGAAGTTACTTAGTGCTTTGATCGCCGCCTGGCTGTCAGTGAAGATTGCAATATTCCTGCCTTGGTATCCAGCTGCTAAGCATGTGTTCGCACAAGTCTCGATTGCGTGAACTTCCGCCTGAAATACCGTGGCGTACTTTCCCATAGGAATGGATATCTTATAAGACGGACCTACGACGCCCGCCCCTGTACCATCTTCGGTTTTAGATCCATCTGTGTACCACGTAACAACGTTTGAGGGGAGAGTGTCGAGCTTCAGATTCCAATCCTCTCTGCTCCATATTTCGGTTGAGGATGGAAGTTTAAAGCAAAGCTCCCTAGCCAAATGGTCTGATGGCATACTAAGTACATGGTCCTCATTTACCCAGTTGGTCTGCTCAGGGTTTAGTTTGAGGAAATTCTGGCAAGGTTTTAGTCTTGCTACTGCTATTTTTGCCTCCGCCTTTATATGAATGTGAAGTGGCGGAAGGTCGAGTAGCGCTTCAAGAGCTACAGTCGGGCCGCTGCGGATAGCCCCCGTGGCTGTGAGACATGCTAGTCTCTGAATCTTACCCAGTTTGGTTTTGCCATCTTTGGTGGTTGATTTTTTCCACCAAACAACAGCTCCATATTCAACAATTGGTCTGACAATCGCCTTATAAATCCAAAGGATTATGCGAGGGCTTGTTCCCCAAGTCTTACCCACAAACTGCCTACAAACCCATAGGGCCTTAATGGCTTTGTCCGATATTGTCTGTAGGTGTTCCGACCAGAGTAATTTCCTATCTAGAGTAACACCGAGGTATTTGGCGGAATCCGCCAGGAGCACTGGAGAGTTGTACAATATATTGTAGGACATCTCATTTGTCTGTATGTATGTACATAAAAACATTATTTTTCTTTTTCTTTTTTCAAAAAATTAAGCATGTTTTTAGGTGAGATTTCGCAATGAAAACTGTTTACGGAAAAGGTGTGAACATTTTTTATGCATTTTTTGTATCATCTCAGAAAGATTATGGCTATAGTTAAGTCGCGATTTCGCATACAACAGAATTAGGAACCGAATTCAGTACATTTGTGACATAATTATTTATGTATGTATACATAAAGCGAAGCACGGAATATAAGTTGAGAATTGACACGCACATGTACTTAAGTTGTAGAATTCACATGAACATATGTATACATATAAAAAAGTGTTTGCGGGAGCTGGTATCGAACCCATACTACTTGTATAGGTAATAGTGATGTGTAACACAGTAACGAGACGTTCTTTTTGAACGAATAAACAGCATGAGCGAAAGATTCGCCACAACGAAATAGCCTCCGAGTCGTTCAATTTAAGAATGACATACTGTAAAATGAATACCCAAACTAGACCCCACATAAATACTACGCAACGCGTAGAAAATTCAAGCTCATTCAAAATTTCTGATTATGTATTACATTCATATTTATTCACATCCCATCCTAAAATGTATCTGAAACTAAAACCACCAATATCTACCAAACTAATCCCATCCCAATCCCAGTATGCAATGCACGCACTGTGTATACCCCTAAATATATACATAACAACCCATGCTGATTGCAAGCAAATCAAAAATAATTTGCTTACGTTGCACCGCACATCCAAGTTTCCCCAAATACATAAAACAAGCCCAACGTTCTGAAACAAAAGTAATCGTCTTATATCATCATCTCAACCTCAACTTTAGATGAAAACGATACCAAACCAACAACTAGACAATTTCCTCTGTATACTGTGGCACGAAATGAGTTTGTGAGTTGTGAGTTTTTAACACAAACAGCACACTTCTATATTTCATTCACTCTGGGTTGTGAGACATACTGGGCTGTGGTGATAACACAAACATTGTGTAATTCAGTACAGACTCAAATTCAGATGTTTCACTCACTAAGCGCATACTCCAATTACTCAAATCCTCTGCCTAATGAGGACTTCATGGCATAGAGCCTTGCTTCGTATGTTGCAGGCTAGATGAAAATGAAAACCATATGAAAAATTTGGACAAAGCAACCGTCTAGTTTAGAAATGCTAGCCAGCAGTTGGAGATGTTAATCTTGTTGATGATTGAGGAAGTAAATGTTAGTGGCTGCATCTGCAAAGGTGCGTACTTATTCGCGCATTGAAATTTTGTTATTCCGACTATAGGCTTCTAGAGCGTCATAGATAGATATAAGATTCGAGCTACTTTCCCAGCAGGAAAGCACTGCGACCATAAAGATCTATTGTGCCGTAGCTCATTAATCCAAAAGACCGTCCACCCTTCTAATAAAGGGCAGTAAGTCTTTAGCAGGAATCAACCTGAATTCTGCAGTGCTGATAGTAGCCTGCCCGAGGAGTGACATCCTAAAACGCGCGATGGCGGGACATTCGCACAAAATGTGCTTGGTCGTTTCCACGTCCTCCAGACAAAGACGGCATTCAGTCTCGCTTGACAGACCCATCTTGTTCAGGTGATATCTGACTAAGTGATGGCCAGATAAGTACCCCACTAGGAGTCTTAGGTGGGTTCTACTCATTTGAGTAGTACCCTTGTGACTGAAGGGCATTATCAGCTCCTTTGATTGACGAAGCCCTGGAAGGTTATTCCAGTACTGTTGACGCAATCGTGCAAACCAATCTGTGATCCGCAGTTTGGCCGAGGCCAGTCCAAAGCCACAGTAAGGCTCAGGTCCATGAAAACGACTGGATGATCCTTGTCTAGCAAGTTCATCCGCAGCCTCGTTCCCCTCAATGCCCTGGTGGCCTGCCACCCAATACAAGAAGACTCGGTTATTGGTTGCCAACAGTTGAAGGAGATTGTAACACTCCTTCACCAGTTTTGAAGAGACCTTATATGAGGAGAGCGCTTTTATAGCTGCTTGGCTGTCTGTGTAGATAGCAATGTGAGCGCCGCGAAGTCCAGTTTCCAAGATTACCCTGGCGCAGACCTCAATGGCGTGGATCTCAGCTTGAAAAACGCTGGGCGAGATTCCTATTGCGATCGAAATCCTAGTGTTGGGTCCAAAGACACCTGCACCAACACCCTGTTCTGTTTTAGACCCATCGGTGAACCACTTGATACATCTAGGGTCTGGACAGGGTGTGCCATTTACCCATTCAGAGCGGTTAGGGATGAGGGCTGAATATTTTCTGCCGAAGCAAACCTCCGTGATCATGTAATCTGATCTCAAGCAGATCTACACGTCAGGAATTTGATTCAGAATGCTCATGTGACCGCTTTCTTCACTACGCATGTCGGAAGTTAGACGAAGTCTAAGAGCATTTAGAGCTGCTGATTCTTGAATGAATATATGCAACGGAGTAAGTCCAATAATCGCCTCCAGGGCTGGCGTAGGACAAGTGCGCATAGCTCCAGTGATGCCAAGGCAGGCAAGGCGTTGAAGCTTATTGCACTTCAGTAAGACAGAAGATTGCTGAGTTTTCGGCCACCACACAAGTGCTGCGTAGGTCACCATAGGCCGCACCAGCATGGTGTATAACCACTCAATTATCTTTGGGGTGGGCACCCATGTCCATCCAAAGAAACTTCTGCAAGCCCACATTGTGCGTGTGGCTTTGCTAAGAACATTATTATCTATGTGAGTATTCCAGGTGAGTTTCGAGTCTAGAGTTACCCCGAGGCATTTAACTTCAGTGGAATAATCTAAGGTCCTGCCGCCTAACGAAATTGGATCCAAAGTTATATTTCGTTTTCGTGTGAAGAGAGCGTCATATGAAAGAGGGAAATTAATACTTTGCTTTTTTCAATTTTGTAGTCCGGATGGCGCAACGGTTAGCACGTTCGCCTTCAACGCACTGGGCCCCGGTTCGATTCCGGGGATTTACGTGTCGGACTATGAGCCCACTCAGCTGTTAAATGAGTACCCATTATGGGGTAAATAACTCGGTTGAGCGTGTTGCTGATCACATACCTCTGCACAAAAACCGTCACGATCTAGAAAATGAGATGATGCTAACTCATCTCGAGGCCGTGGTTCAAATTGGACTGTTGCGCCAGTTATTTATTTTTTATTTTATTTTTTCAATTTGCTGTAACTAGGACGGAGCGAGGGCCGAAATAAGCGAAAAGAGCTAGAAATTGCAAATTACAATTTCACTACAATTCATTTAATATCGTTATACATATATTAAACGATTGACATGAAACGTGGTATAACTATTGTCTACAATATCGTTATTATATGAGTATGCAAACAAGCAAGCTAGTTAATAATAGTATGTACATTGCATTTTACATAATTACGACTTTTATTGAATTTGTTCCCCGAGACTTTGGATTTGTTCGACTCTTTTTGAACGACTCAGTGGAAAGATTTAGAGCGTATGTGCTGGCACAGTAAAAAGAGTCAATATGCCCATCACTAGTGTCCAGAATGAGCGAAGCGAGCGTGCATGTTCGTGCGATACTGAGGGTTGTAATTCCTTAAGCGCGGAGCGAGCGGAGTCCACACAAGAGACTGTTTATTTATAATCGTCAGTATCGCACAAAGTGTTCATGGACAATTTCGGTTTGGAACGAGCTGTGCTAGCTCGGCCCCTAGGTGGTTGCGACCCCCGGTATATAGCTCTAGGTCGCTCGTTTCCCTCCTATATCTAAACCTTAGAACATACAGTACATGGAATGAGCATATACCGTTTATCACCGGCTCCAATATCTGGTGAATAAGTCGACAGTCAGCCTACTCAGTTGGCGTTTAATACTGACAAATGTTGACTGTTCTGTAGAATTGTGCATAAAGGCCGGTTGACATGCTCAAATTACACTTTGTCAAAGTATGACTTAGGGCCGGTTGACACGTTCAAAGTACACTTTGGCAAAGTACGTTGACAACCTACTTTGAGGTTACTTTGAACGTGTCAACCCCCTTCAAAATGCTTTGAAGTCTCTAGCGTCCTATCAAAGCAAAGTAGGATGGTGCTCAACTTTCCATCAAAGAATTGATTGTAAATCGACAAGTTCACAGAAAAAAGTTGTTGGGGCGGGAAATAGTGAGTTGTTGGTGTTTTTTATTCAATTTACGGTGGTCTGAACAATGTGTTTTGGTATAAATTCCGCAGAAATGCTAAATCCAGCGTTTTTTGCAAGTGGGAAAGTGGTAATTCACAATGGTGGATATTCGTTCCAAAGCATACTTTGGCAAAGTGTACTTTGAACGTGTCAACCGGCCTTTATCCAGAATATTCACCATTGTGAATTACCACTTTGCCACTTGCAAAAAACGATGGATTTAGCATTTCTAGGGAACTTGTACCAAAACACATTGTTCAGACCACCATAAATTGAATAAAAACCACCAACAACTCACTATTTCCCACCCCAACAACTTTTTTCTGTGAACTTGTCGATTTACAATCAATTCTTTGATGGAAAGTTGAGCACCATCCTACTTTGCTTTGATGGGACGCAGAGACTTTAAAGTACTTTGAAAGGGGGTTGACACGTTCAAAGTAACCTCAAAGTAGGTTGTCAGCGTACTTTGCCAAAGTGTACTTTGAACGTGTCAACCGGCCCTTAACAAATGTCAATTTTTGTCAAATTATCGACAATCAGCCTACTCAGTTGGCGTTTCGATAATGACATAATGGGTGGTCTGCATAATAATGAGGATATACTCAAGAGTGAAGTCTATTGAGGACATTCCTGAGTCTGCTATGTTCGGTGAATCGAGTGAAAAAGTTGTATGCATAAAACTACTCTCCGCTCCATAGTGAAAATTGAGTGGAATTCTGTCAACTCAGCTTTACTCCACTCGACTCACTTTATGCATACCACCCAATGTTGACCACAATGTCGAATTGTGCATAAGCAAACGTCAATTATTGTCAATATTTGAATTTCGTAAGTCTACTGAGTTAGCTGACTGTCGACTTAGTACCCAGATTTTGGAGCCACTGTTTCTATGGAGACATACAGGACAAGCTCATTCCATGGCTATATATTCAAAGATCTAAACATACCAGCATCCGTTTCGTCCTAGTAGAGTAGTCAATTTAGATACTGAATGCACTGCTACTCGAATTTTTTTTTAAACCGATGAGACATATGACGAACGGTAACTAATGATTTCGTTATTAAAATAATAATTTGTTTAATGTCAACTCTGACTGCGGAGGCTATAATTAACGAAAAACCGCCCAAAAATTTGGGACCGACCAAATTGCATTCATAATTTCTCGCAAATATCCCACTCAATCGCAAAAGCAAAAATTTATATTTTTAGCGCAGAGAATTTGTTACAAATATGGCTGCAATTATGAGCAAATCCACGGTTAATTTGCAAGTACCATTCCAAGGAATTCTTAGCCATTTTCTAACATATCAGTCAGCTGATATCACAAATTAAATTTATTTCAGGCCCGCATGAATTGTAGCATATGTTAATTGCGTTGACGCCTCCAAGGGCATGGGCGCGTTAATATCTCTAGCATTTCCATGCCTCGTTGACGTTTCGACAGCATATATACTTTTCGGAAGTGCAGTTGCTGGCATACACCTCCTATCCGCGCCGTCTTCATACTGATAAGCTCGGAGCACTGTGAGAGTTCTATTAGTAGTCACAGGCAGTTTTTTATCGCGCTGAGATTTGAACTCCGAACTCTAGATTAGTATCGTAGAGCGGTGACCGAACGGCCACGGCTACCGATCGCGATTTGATAGGGAGACTACAATGCATTTACGAGAATAAATTTAAAATATGCTATCAGCTGTTCGTTAATTATAGCCTCCGCGGTCAGAGTTGACCTTAAACAAATTAATATGTTAATATCGAAGCCATTAGCTAGCAACCGCTTGCCATATATCTCATCGGTTTCAAAAAAGTTTCCGAGTAAAACGGTAAATTGATTACACTATAACATATCTATGATATAGGTATGCGAAGGAAAGCGAAAAAGCCATGTACATAACCACTTTCGTTTTTAAACGAAATTGAACATTGAATGCGAATCGGAAGTGGCCAGTTTTCAGTTACTGTAATGTGCAAATTGCATGGCAGACTTTTTTTTGAAAGTTGCAATATTCGCAGAGAACACATTCGATTCGAATGTCTAACAGCTGATGGGTTTGGATGGATCATAGCCGTTTCGGAGACAAGTGATGATCCACGGACCTGGGCCTGGATCGTAACTGGACTATGTTCCTGAATTGGATGTTTTGGGATCGCGACCAGAAACCGTGCCTGCTGGAGTTAATATTTCTCGAGAACTATGTAAATTTCACGTAGATCTTAAAGATCTATCCGTCGAATATTTTTTAAATGAAATCTGACCGTTGCCACATCAATTCCAACGTTTTTTTAGATACTTTAATGACTGTTCAAGACACTGCTGAAAGTATAAATTCTAAATTAAATATTCATGAAGATTGATAACGTGTCAAAACCTCAAAATTTTGAAAACTCGGGAATAAATATTATCTCTCTTACTTTACTACATAATCAGCGAAAGCGATACAAGCGTTATCTTTAAATTTATATCTCTTCCCTGAACAGGCCGCCTACCAATAGGTCACCCGAGACACAACGTGGCACACTTTATGGCGGGATACTCACATCCCAAATTGTGGGTTGACCTTAAAAGTCCCGAACAATAAGCCAGGCAAGCGCGAAACTGATATATGCACGTGTAATCCTTATGATTATATGCTCTTGGTCGGTGATAACAGAATGAGGAGATAAAAAAACCGTTTCAATGTCACCTTGTGTTTAGTTTATGACTTCCAAGAGATTCATTTTCTTTAAATTAAACTGGAAAACTAGAAAACACTTACTTTTAAGACATTCGCCAACTTGGTCGGGTCCCAGGTAGCCCCTAACACTGCTGGCGGTATCGATGTGCGAAAGATCGGCCGCAACGCCGGGCGTGTGAACGATATCGAGCAATGCCAAGTCTGTGACCAGAGGACATTGCTTCAGGAGCAAGGACAATGGCTGGCCGATACCACCAGCGGCTCCGCATACAGCAACTTTGTAGTTGTTCTAAAAATAGAAGAAAAACAAAATAAAAAGTAAACAAAAATCCGAAAAAACAATACGAATAAAAAACAAAAATAGAACAAATGTCCTCCAATTTGGTCAACTATAGTTAAAAATAACTTCCAATCTTCGATTGCAGTGCAGATGCCGCGCGATAGGCCTTCTTGTGATGACCCCCAATTGCCGTCGGCGCCGCGCAAGTGATATCAAAATGATTACGTAAAACATTTTCCGGCACGCACTTATGGAAAATTCGTAACGTGCAATGAAAAACTCACCGTGGAAGTTGTGGAGAAATTACGAGCCACTTGGGCACCAACTTGACGCGATAATTGGCTGAACATTTTGCTGTACGTTGATTTATATTCACGCGAATCGAACGAAAATTCGGAAAAAAACCTCGATAAAAATTTCCTGAAGAGCCAACCGTCGACACCTGATACCAAAGTCCTCTTTGACCGATATGTCACTGGCACTGCCACCCAGTTGCCTGCGATTTTTGTCCCAATTGAAGTTTACATCGACACTGAACTGAAATTGCACCGTTTTTCTTCGTGTCCCGCATGTAAGTAGATCGCTGGCAGCACTATCGTTTGACATCGCTGTGTCCGTCGCGCTTTGCACTTTTGTTTGGTGTAAATTGTGAAGAAAAAAGCCGGAAAGAAAATGTCTATACCGACGTACGGCGATAAACCAGTCAGCTTTCAACTTGAAGAAAACGGTGAATATTACTATGTCGGGTCAGAGGTGGGTTCCAGTCTGGATTTTTGCAAGCGGAAGAATCTGACTGCCTTTTGTTTGTATGTTGCAGGTTGGAAATTACTTGCGTCTGTTTCGCGGGACGCTCTATAAAAAGTTCCCGGGCATGACTCGAATTGTCCTGTCGAACGACGAGCGAAAACGTCTGGTCGAGTCGGGGTTGAGCAATCACATACTAGCAAGCTCTGTGTCACTCCTAAAGGCCAACGAAGTTGACGACATAGTCGAAGGAAGAGATGAAAAGTAAGTAACTGAATACCTTGGTCAAACGGCAAGCTAATGACGGTCTACCTCTAGATATCGTGCTATATCGGTAAACACCTCCGAGCCGCCACCTCCTCGCGAAAGTAAATCGAAAAAGCCGGCGCCATGGGTGCCCACAATGCCAAATTCAAGTCATTTGGACGCCGTGCCACAAGCAACGCCCATCAATCGCAATCGCGTGCACAACAAAAAGGTGCGGACATTCCCGATGTGTTTCGATGACACCGATCCCACGACAAGTTTGGACAATGCCGCTCATCCCGAAGTGCTCGTACCCATCCGCCTGGACATGGAGCTCGAAGGACAAAAACTCCGCGACACATTCACATGGAATAAGAACGGTAAGCAGCTACCTCATCTCGGCTAATTGGCTCGTAATAACACTCATTGCATGTTTTCTCCGCGCCAACAGAGACCATGATCAGTCCCGAGCAATTCGCCGAAGTACTGTGCGACGATCTTGACTTGAACCCAATCCCATTTGTTCCGGCTATTGCACAGGCCATTCGTCACCAGATCGAAGCATTCCCCAACGAACCGCCCATACTCGAAGTGAGTTCCGATCAACGGGTCGTTATCAAATTGAACATTCACGTGGGAAACACATCGCTGGTGGACCAGGTCGAATGGGATATGGCCGAAAAATCCAACAATCCCGAGGAGTTTGCCATGAAATTGTGCGCCGAACTTGGATTGGGCGGAGAGTTTGTGACGGCAATTTCGTACTCTATTCGCGGACAATTGTCGTGGCATTATCGGACCTATGCTTTCAGTGAGACTCCACTCTCGACAGTGGAAGTGCCGTTCCGTACGCCGGGCGATGCCGACGGATGGGCTCCGTTCTTGGAGACGCTGACCGATGCCGAAATGGAAAAGAAAATACGCGATCAAGATCGAAATACCAGGCGAATGCGTCGTTTGGCCAACACGACAACGGGCTGGTAGTCGGTGTCGGTGAAATCACAAATGGAAAAACACGAATGGAAAGAGGAACCTTTTTAGATTTAATTGGAAATAAAAGTGTTAAGATTATTCAATGGACTATATTAATTCCAGTATCAAAGTAATTTCTTATATGTGGCAAATAAAGTATGTAATTATCATAAAATTGTCTTTTTTTGACGTAATAACATGATGATCGCGCACAACCGCGACCGAACTTCCATCGGACCATCAATTTCATAGAACGGTGGAAACGAGAATTTTTCTTCCGCAAGTTCTTTGCTCGATCAGGTGATACAACAATTTTGGTCGCGAACATGCATCCAACCAGGTCAAACTCAATAGAAAAGAAATCTCATTACCACTGTTCTATGGTATTCAATGGTTCGATGGAAGTTCGCTTATGGTTCCGCGCGATCATGTGTGGCGGCCTAAATAGTCTTCTTATGGGTGAAATGAACATTTACGATAGATCCGGAAAAGGACGTTGGGTGGATTCAGAAGTTACCCAAAATCACACAATGCTAGCGAGCGGTTCCGTATTATGCTGAACATTCAGGAACGGATTTGACGGAAATTTTGGCTTCGAGGGAAAATATGGCTTTGGACCGTCCGTGAATGTCCAGCATTATGACTAGTACTAACCTTTCCTTTTCGAGAAGAAGAAAGAGAAATTTCATACAAATACCGTCAACAGGACGAAACTTTTGACAGTATTTGTATGAAATTTCGCACGAAAAGAAAAGGGTAGTACTAGGCATTAGGGATAAAACAAAAAAAAACTTTTCAAGCTTATTGATTTAACGAAAAATTGTATTTTCCTTTTTAGTATTTCGAACAGGTTTCGTCATTATTTTACACATCCCTAATTTACTTTGTTATTAAAGTGATGGGCTATTGGAGGGTTTAATATTGAATTTTCGCTCATAGGTACACAAACATTCACACGGACGGTCCAAAACCAAAATTTCTCTGTCAAATCCATACATCAACCGAGGAAATTTTGGCTGCGATAGGGAAAATCTAGATTTTGACCGTCCGTGAATGTCCAGCATAAGTTGGTCCGACTGCCGAAGCCTGTCTCAAGCCATGGTTGTGAAAAGAGAAGGGGAGAATAGCTGTAGCCTAACTCGCTGAGTAACAAGCGTCTCAGGTCATTAGGGTGGCATGAATCACGTAGACCTGCAACATAATTGTGTGAACTCTGGCACGTTATGAACCACCTGAAGCAGCCATCACCGAAGCCATCCCTGGATACGATTTAGCGATGGGCTGACAACCCATCATTGTAGAAACTACTCCATGTCAAGAAAGCTGGAACAAAGGTCTCGGATTGAACGGATTAACAGCGACGACCACGCAAACGTTTAACGGATTATTATTTCGGATCCTGGAATATATGCTTCCTGAACAAACCGGGGGCCGTGAACAAACCACAATTTTCAAAAGCGGTTAACCATCAAGTGACAAGAAGTTGCATTCATAGTCTGCAAGCAGTTCAAGCCGCACGTTATTAACTTCAAACCTATTAGTGAAAGGTTGTGTGCGATTCGCATTAAGACTCGTTTTTTCAACCTCTGGATCATCAATGTGCACGCCCCGACTAAAGTTAAGGAAGATGCAGTGAAAGACGAATTTTATACCTGCCTGGAGACACTGTTCGACTCACTTCCAACAAACGACGTCAAAATACTACTGGGAGATTTTAAAGTGAAAGTTGGAAACGAAAGTTGGCGTCGGGGAACCACTGGAGGGCATAGCCTCCATGAGCAATGCAATGATAACGGTCAACGATTAATCGACTTCGCCTGCAGTAGTAATCTTATCGTAAGCTCCACATGTTTTCCGCATCGACGCATCTACAAACAGACTCGGAAATCTCCAGACGCACGTACCGTCAACCAAATTGACCACGTCCTCATTAGCAAAAGGTGGGTGTTCAGTGTATTAGATGTCTGGTCCTATCGAGGAGCAAATTGCGATGCAGACCATCACTTAGTGAAGTGAACCTATCGGTGTAGAATTCTTCAGTGCGCCAATCGAGAATCAGCCATCCCAAAATTTTCGAGGTTGACAAACTCTTGAGCGATGCTACGGCGCAGGCATATAAAGTCGCCCTTGAGGAAAAACTATTACCTACATGACATCAGCAACACAGGTGTACACGGGTTCTGGGAAGAACCTAAAGGTGCCATCAAGGAAGTCGCAGAGAAGGTCATGGGGTTCAAAGCCCATCGAGTGCGAAACGGCTGATTTGACGAAGAATGCAGAAAATCACTGGACACAAAGAACGAAGCTTACAGACAATATATCCAACGTGCAACTATAGCCAAAAGAGAAAAAAAGATACCTGGCGCAGTGAAGCCAGAGGAACTGATTTTTGATATGGGCTAATTCGGGATCATTTATGAGTTTATGTATAGTTATGACTTGGGTGGGATACTTAACTGCAGTTGTTTGTATCAGGTGCGGCTGCAGAATTTTGTGTTTCGATATTTGCGGAGATATTGTCAGATGATGAAACTTTTTAACTGTTCGATTGATTTTACTATATGAATTTTTCTCCAGTTTCATTTTCATCATCGTGGCGCGACAGCCCGACGTCGGGCCTTGGCCGTTTCATTTTAAGTTTCATTAACTAAATGCCTTTCGTGTAGATAAATCTTTGCTTATTACTTTTTGCTGTTGTATTACTGTAACCTTTCGACTGTACTGAGGATTTTTCTGAAACTGCACCGGAAGCTATTCCTCACTAAATTTCATCAGTTAGACAAGTTTTGCTCAACTAGCTTTTTCCGTTATAAATTAATTGAGTTCCCAACATTTTGCGGTTATATAGCTGTAATTCTGGAACTGACTCATTGATGTTGCTGAAATTAAATAGGAACCCAGTCTTGATGATTGCCCACAAATAAGAAAAGTTTCACTCAACTAGCTTATTGCGTTATAGAGTTATTTCGTATAAAATTTTTTGCCGTTATATGGCTGTAACTTTTGAACCATTTGATACATTTTTCTGAAATCATATAGGAGTCGAGTTCTCCTTAGCGTCCACCAACTGGGTAGGTTTCGCTGAGCTAGCTTCTTCCGTTATGTAGTTATTTTGTTTATAAAATTATGCCGTTATATAGCTGTAACTTTTTAACCGCTTGATGGAGTTTTGCTAAAACTCAATAATAGGCTAGTTCTTATCGACGTCTACTTACTGGGCAAGTTTGGTTTAGCTAGCCTCTTTCGTTATGAAGTTATTAGGCTCAGATTCTTTTGCCGTTACATAGCTGTAACTTTTTAACCGTTTTATCGATAGTGCTGGATTTCAATAGCAGCCGGCTCCCTACTGATATCTATCAACTGGAAAAGTTTCACCTCGCTTATGACTTCCGTTCGACTGTTATCGTGTCCACAACATTTTGCGGATATATATATATATATATATAAAGGACACTAAAAAAAATCTAATGATGCCAATCGATTCCTGGTGTCATGAAACGTAAAGAAAACCAACTCCGGGGTCGAAACTCGTTTTTGAAGGAGGGTCGAATAACTGATTTTTCTTCAAAAATCAGTTAATAAGACGAGCTACGGCAAATAATCGAATAGAATAATTAGACGTAAGAAACGGAAATACTTTGACGACGAGTTGCTGAACATTAATGAAAACCTAGCTAATAGAAACACCAGACAAGCATGTAGACTAGTAAATACAATTAAGATCGGCTATCAACCCAGGACTAGCCTCTGTAAAGACAAGGATGGAAACATCATCAGCGACACCGATAGCATCAATAAACGATGGGCGTCTTATTTTGAAGAGCTTCTGAATCCAACATCTAACGTCCCCATACGAGAAGCCCTAATAGATGGCGTTAGCGTTAGTATTGATCATGGCACCACTACACAACCTCCGATAATAGACGAAGTTGATCTCGCCTTGCGGTCATTTAAGCCAAATAATGCGCCGGGCGCCGACGAGATTCCAGCTGAGTTGCTAAAATCCGATGGAACGGGTCTATTAAATGCCATACACCAACTACTTCTGGGGAGGATGAGATTATCCCAGACGATTGGCGCAGGAGCATCATGTGTCCCATCTACAAAAAAGGAGGCAAATTGCGGTGTGAGAATTACAGAGCCATTTCACTAGTCCTATAAAATATTTACGAAAATTCTGGAGAATAGAATAAAACCATACGCCGAACGAATCATTGACGAGTATCAAGGCGGTTTCAGACCTGGTCGCTTCACAATTGATCAGCTTTTTACGGTTAAACTAATCCGCAAAAGTGGTGCGAAGACAACGTAAACGTATACCAAATCTTTGTCGACTTTAAGCAAGCCTACGACAGTATCAATCGTGATGTACTGTACAACATCATGCTGCAATTTGGTATACCAGCAAAATTAGTACGACCAACAAAGATGACGATGACCGACTCCGTCTCACAGGTCAGGATCCAGAACAGGTTGACTGATCCTTTTGAAACACGTGCTGGTTTGAAGCAGAACGATGGACTGCCGCCGACGCTTTTCAACCTAGCACTTAAATACGCCATTCGGGTAATGGATACGGACACCAGCGGAACGCTACTCATCAAGTCGACACAATTGATGGCGTACGCAGACGACATCAGCATCATGTCCCGAAAACTTTTTGACGCAGAAGATCTTCTGCATACTCTTGACACCGCTGGAAAACAAGTTGGACTCGTAGCAACTAGGAGAAAACAAAAATAATGATGCAATCAAGAGCCAGGACACCAGCACAATCAAACACAAACGTAGGCGTTCCTGCGGCGGCCGGTTCTTCATACCGGAACGACCCGTTTTTCAACGGCCAAGAGCTGCCAAACCCCCACGATGCAAGAAGAATTGCAGTATTAGAAGCATCGCTATCACAACAACAACATCACGAATCACGAATATATAGTACATAAAAAAATGTCAGAACAACTTTTTTCTATCTTAAGTAGTTTTCGAGATAATCTCATTCAATTCATTCATTCGCACGAAATTGACAAAAACAGAGAATTATGAACCACCAATCTCTCAAATATATATGCGCTTATTACGTGATGCACAGAACGATACGAAAATGAGACACGGGAAGGCGATATCTTGTCTTCCTTGTATCATGGTTCGCGACCACATACAATAAAACCCCGATTAACCGAACCCAAGGATGCGGCGTCATCTTGGGTAACGAAATTTTTCGTAATTACTTTCGGGAGGGCGGGCGGCGGGGAGGAAAATAAGGTGGTTCGCGACTCCAAAATGATAGCGCATACAGTAAAGCCCCCATTAACCGAACCAAGAGGGCGACGTCCTTTCGGATAATGGAGTTCATGCAGAAGTACTTTCTGGAGGCCGGGGAGGAAAACAAGATGGTTCGCGAAACCACAATATTGCTGAATACAGTGAAACTCCGTTTAACAGAACCAAGGAAGGTGACGTAATTTCCGATATATTTCGGACACGAGTATATTTTGGAAGACGGGAATGAAAGTGAGATGGTTGGCGACTGCATAATGTTTTCCGAACCGCATTGGATCGAGTGGGAACGGAGGATATGTAAATTCGAATAAGGGTCGATATGATACCAAATAAGCCCAGGGGGCGACCGAGATTATTGTCAAACCAATGGTTTACGGGGTCGCTGAAATGAGTGGTGGTGCTCCCAAAGTCTCCCTCCACCCGGGGAGAGTGGTCGCGAAAACATATCCAAAACGAGCCAAATTAGTGCACACGACTGGGCACTTAGCGAACCTTAGTAAGTAATAAAACATCAACAATTTTGACTCACAGTACTCATATATTTTAGCGCCTCAAGCTTATCCACGTTACAATGACTTTTCTCGTTAAATCACCATCTGCTTACACTTCGGCGTAGCAAACTAATCACCATATGTACACACAATTTAGAATCAAATTTTAATAGTGTTATTATCAAACACTCTCGTCATTCGTTGATGTCGTCGATGATGAAGGACTAGACGAATCGTCAGGTTTGCTCTCCAGAGAGAACGGAGGTATTCGGCAATCGAAAGTGTGTCCATCTTCCCGTTCAAGGCGAAACGTTCCCCTGAATTAACATTTATAATTTGAATAAATGCGCATTTAAGGCACCGCAATCCACTTACCACATATGGCCACTGGGAGCTTGCAGGCTGACATGACTACTGTATTGAAACGCTGGCAATCGGGGGCTCAATACAGGCTCTTGTCCAACAACTCCACGACCTCGTACCGTCTCGAGTGTGCCCGACAACGAAAATATCCTCCAATGACGCTCGCGCAATTGCACACTTAATTCACCCAAATTTTCCAATCGAATACAATATCGCCACTAGATTAGGACAGATGAAAATATTAATTGCTCTGCCAAGAACCAGACTTTCTCCAGTTACCCAATAAACCGAAGCGGCTGGTGTTTCCCGGCAACCCATATAGAAGGGAATCACAGTCACACGAACGCCTTCCGTCGTCTCCTTATGCACGTCGGACAATTCAAGCCACGGATGATTTTTCTTCTGCCATGCTCTGAGCGTTTCTTGAGCTTCAAATGGCGGATCCTTGTTAGCACTGTACGAAAGGAACTTATCAAACAGTTCATGGTGAAGCGGCGTCCGGTCGGCTGACGTGTATGGCATGATATCTTCGTGAGCCACATAATCCAATCCCGGAATGGCGTAGAGACTTCGATTTGAATCTTGGTTACCCAAAAATGTGACAGCTTCCGTCTGGGCTCGCTGCAACAAGACGCAATTAGTTCGGAGGTGCACATTAAAGACCAGCAATAGGAAATCTTACAATGTAAGGACAATCGCGAGAATCAATGAGCACTTGGTAGAACGTATGCATTTTGCCTTTCACTTCTTTGGCATCGTTACCACCGTCCTTCTCCACCTTTTCTGGTTCAACTTTATTCTGACTGGGTGCATCACGATCGAAGACGCGCGCTAGCCACGGAAAAAGGATAACACCGCGATAGCCGAACACTCGATGTAGGAATAGTTGTCCCGTGTCATACTTCCCTTCCGCTTTCGGTGATTCAAGCTTCCCAACCTCGGCCAATCTTCTCCGTCGTGATGAATAGCAGCAAAATAAGAGGTTGTTTGGTAATTACATAAGAAAAAAGTCAGATTATTGACATGGATGAAATGCGCCGCAATAGAAGAACCTCCACCCATGACTTGAGATTTGCTTACCGGGATAGTTGACGAACTTGCTGTGGGATTGTCCTGGCAAAGATATCGACGATAAATGTACGTCGAAGACGGAGTATCGAGGTTGTAACTGTGAATCCCATTTCATTGAATGAGTTTCTGAATTACGAGCAAATATATCACTTGAGAATTTCGTGTTTTCAATTTAACATTTTTGATAACAACAGCGGGACCATCGTTCTTGTGTCAAATTTAACGGGGGCGTTGCCATACTTACCAAAATGATCAAGGCTAAAAAAAATTATTAAAGAAAAAATGCTACGGCCAATTTTACACACTCTCAATTCAAATAAATCTTTAATGTTTCGTTATTTTAGACATCGCACTTCTCACATGTATGATTATGTGATTTTCGTATCAAAAATTAATAAATTTTTGAATAAAATTTCTTCCTGGGCAGCCCTAAGTGCAATTTGTTCCCCCATCACCGAACAGGAACAGCTGATTGGCGTCAGTTACTGTCATGGTGACATTTAACTGTTATTGAAATATTTTCCAATTTTCCTTGTGTAACAAGCCGCCCTACCTTTTTCATTCAGGAATCAGTTTAAATAAATCTTCAATTCTATTTCCTCGGCTATGAACACGTCTGATACAGAGGAAATCGCCACAGGCGATCAATACGAGGACGAAGAAGATTACATCGATAGTGAGTACGAGACCGACGCCTCAAGTGACGATGAAACCGGTGAAGATTTACAGTCCGATGAAGATGAGGTCGTTATGGAAAATCGAACTACGCGGGATCATGTTCAGAACGCAACAAATATCCTAGCAACGAATCTGGCCGTTAATCACGAAAACGCACTGGCACTGAATCGGGCAATGCAGCGCCAATTAATGAATTTACGCGAAATTCTCGAGGATCTTTTGTATAAAAGCCAAGAGAAATATAGCCGCAATAGCAAGTCATTGAAGGAATTAAAGCAAGCCAATTTCAACAAGCCACCGTATCGTAGGTGTGCTGCGCCGTTTTTCAAAGATGCCAAAAACTGTGCTGCACCCGAAAATGATGACTACATAATGCGATCGACTGTCAAGGGAGAAATGTTCTTGCTGGATTTGAAGTTAATACCGTATCGTTATTGGCTCGTAAGCGACAAATGCAATTTGGTGAATGCTGTTAAATCACAGGTAAGTTGACAGCAGCGCTCTTTTTTTTAATCAATTGCCTAACATCAAAGGCAATATCCTGCCGATATTCAAAGTAGAGCTTAAAGAACGCAACACATCATCTCTACAAAGCGAAGTTTATAATGCGGAGCACTGAAAATTTGCAAATATTTATACAATGGCCTGATCCAGGGGGGGGGGGGGGGGGGACCAGAAATTGTCCCTAATAACTAGGCCACAGCAGAAGAGGAGTTGGTGTATTGCGCAATTGTTCTCTTATGGAAAGTTCGTCTAAAGGAAAAGATAGTCTCTGATTGTTCTATGGCAAAGAAATAGCAATGCAAACACAGGACACAGATCTCTCATAGCATTACTGCTGTAACAAGTGTGTGTCAAAATCTCATTTTACAACAACAATGTCATGTGCGCACTACGCGGGCTGCCCTACCTACGACACAATGTGCGGCCGGCTATCTGAACCTGAGCAACATGTGCGATCGATTATTATGACCGAAACAGATTGAACACAGAATGCACCAGCTGCCACTGGCTCTTATCTATCAACTAGATGAGTTAATTTTGTTCAATCGTCGTTCAAGATTTAGATAAAGTGCAAGTGGGATATAAAGCCCTGCGAGCGCGAAATGACTGGTTCGACGAAGAATGCAAAAATTCACTTGACGTGAAAAATGAGGCCTACAGATAATGGATTCAACGAGGAACCAGAGCTAGAAGAGAAAAATATAACGAGCTACGGCGAATATCGAATAGGATAATTAGACGTAAGAAACGTAAATACTTTGACGAGCATTTGTTGAATATTAACGAAAACTTAGCTAATAGGAACACCAGACAAGCGTACAAACTAGTAAATACAATTGAGAACGTCTACCAACCAGGATTAGCCTTTGTAAGGACAAGGATGGAAACATCATCAGCGACACCGGTGGCATTAACAAACGATGGGCCTCTTATTTTGAAGAGCTTCTAAGCTGACCATCTAACATCCCCACACAGGAAGCTCCCGACGGCCCACCCATTCAACCCCCGACAGTAGAGGAAGTTGATCTCGCGTTGCGGTTACTAAAACGAAATACTCATTAAGTCGACACAATTAGCAACGTACGCCGACGACATCAACATCATGTCTCGAAGATTGGCCGACGCAGAAGAACTTCTGCATACGCTCGATACCGCTACAAAAGAATTTGGACTACGTATCAACGAGGATAAAACTAAAATAATGATGCAATCGACGACAAGGACACCTGCACAACCGGGGGGACCTCTACATCGAGTTCGTGAACAACTTCAGGAACATTCCTGTTTCGCAAAAATTGGGAGAAATCTCTCTATTCAATTAGGGAGAATTTTCACAAAACTCCGGAAATTTCCGCTTTAGGGCCTTCAAATCCCCTCGAGTGTGTTCTAGGTTCTTACCACCTAAAGCGGAAATGGACTACCTAAAGCGGAAATGGACTACCTAAAGCGGAAATGGCGCAATTAAAGATTATCTTTAAATGCAATAGGGAGAATTCTCCTATAATTCGCGAAACAGGAATGTTCCCAATTTCATTTACTTTTCTCTCAGTTCTCCCCATAACGAAATCGAAGCATGTGCATGTGCAACGAAGCTCCGCGTGTACAAAACCATTATACGACCAGTCCTATGCTATGGCTGCGAAGCATGGACCCTAACTTAAGCCTCCGGAAACATGCCAAACACATTTGAACGTAAGGTTCTACGGCGAATTTTCGGGGCTGTTTGCGATCGAGATAGATGGCGCATCCGGTACAACCATGAGTTGTATGAACTGTACGATGAGCCGGAAGTTTCGAAAATCGTCAACTACAACGTCTTCAATGAGCAGGGCATGTACAACGAATGGACGATGATCGCATGCCAAAGAGAGTAATGAATGCAGATCGAGTCGACGGAGCGAGACTGCGAGGACAACCGAGATCTCGTTGGGAGAGCTCAGATTATGTGGACGCCGCGCAACTACTGGGCTTCGAAAATTGGAGGACGCGGTCACGTGACCGTGATAAATGGAGGACAACGATCCAGGCGGCCAAGGCCCGACGTCGGGCTGTCGCGCCACGATGATGATGATCCCATAATAGAAAAGCGATAGATTAGTAGGTTACCTATCCCCCCTCCGAAATACTTGATACACCATTTCGAATCCGAACCCCCCCCTTATCGAAATCCTGGATCCGCCACTGGCACTATCCCTTATACCAACGCGCAAAGTTGTCTGGGAGGCGCTAAAGTAAACAACAACGGTGCTGTAGTTCATCACCGCCAAACAAAACACGACTTTTCATGAGCTTGAACAAATAACGACGAAAGAGTTTTTTTTTTTGGTTCCAAGGGAATCTTTTTTTTTCGACTCAATAAACGCTCACTACAATATTTGAGGGAAATTTGATTATAGAACTGATTATTCATAAAAGTGGTGCAATGCACATAGGTGGATAGGAGATGTTAGGAGGAGAGGAGGACAAAAAAAAGTATCTGGAGGTTAAATTTGAGAAGTTAATTCTTTGGGGGCTTTCTTCATAGCCTAATTATTATGAATTGCCTGAATTCTTCCAGTGGGTCATGGGCGCGACAAAATCTCTAGCGATGTCTCGTTGACGCATACTTGCTAGCATACATTTCCAATCCGTATAGCTGTCTTTTACCGACAAGCTTGGAACTTTGTGCGAGTGCGCTAATAGTACCCGCAGGTAGTTTTTTATTTGACTAACGCGCCGTGGAAATGAACCCTTGAACTCTTGATTTAAGCATCGTAAAGTAGCGACCAAGACCACGGTTACCGAGCGCGTCGTATACTACATACATACATATGTATAGGTATATGTATGATATAAAAGATCAAAGATCACTGTTAGATTGGATGATATAAAAGATCAAAGATCGCACTAGCGAGCGATTCTGTGGCGCAGTCTCCTCGCGTCGGCTGTCGATAGAACTCTGTCCTTCCCAGCACTCACAGATCCGCATTTCGTCATATGATTTCTATTGTGATTTCATCATATGATTTATATCGTTCGATCAAGTCGAAGCACACACATTATTCATTCGAGTGTGTAGTGTTTGCTGTCTAAGCACAAATTTGTGCTTGTCTAAGCACAAATACGTGCTAGTCTACATTGCGCGACACTATGGTTAAGCACATCAGCATTTCGGAAATGATTGTGCTTGTCTAAGCACAAATACGTGCTAGTCTACATTGCGCAACACTATGGTTAAGCACAACAGCATTTAGTACACGATTTGCTCTAACACGGCCTTCCTGCTTGTTCATCGCTCTCGATGAAATAAAACATGAAAAATATCCAAAACAACTGATTTATTCAAACAAAATATTTAAGTTTCAATTCTTTTCTTTTTTTTTTAAAATTCATATCCAGCAAAGCAATCTCTTAATTCATATCCAAGCAGAACAGACTTCAATTCTCTTCTCTTCAGTCATCTCTCATTCAGGCATGCGACATATCCTGCCAATCCTCATCACCTGGAAACACAACCAGATTAATATTGACTCATCCAAATGTTGCAGTCAAATTCACAAACTACACTTGTCCTTCTTCCTCTAACCCACTCCAGGATATTGCAGATCAGAGGCAATCTTAAGCTTGTCTACACTCCATGGATGAGATCTAAGAGAAAAAGGCTCAGAGGTAATGTTCAACTTGCACCAATAGCTCAGTGGCTTAGCTTGAGAACCCAGCTTGAGTGCAAACTTAAATCAATCTGCAGCAACCAGCTCAGAGGAAATAATAGCTTGTCTGGAACAGCTGAGATAATGATGGCATGCAACTCAGAGGCCCAGTACTAAAGCAATCGTTTAACAACTTATGTAAATGGTTCATAGCTCAGAGGCGATTTTAAACTTGTCTATGGTTCTTTTCAATTAATAATACTCACTTTTTGCTCCATCCACAGGAACATCATCCTCCTCAGCAATGAGACGTATCAGCTCTCTCGCAGCTACAATAATGGCTCTTCCTCCCTTCCGTTTCAGCTTGTATCTGTCGTTGTTGAGTATGCCGACGACTTCATATGGTCCACGAAAATGCACGTCAAGTTTATTTTTGCGAATCTGAGGACTCTTGTATACGACCTTAGACCCGATCTTTAACCGAGTTGGAGTGCACTTGCCCCTATCGAATCTAGTCTTCATCCGCGCAGCATTTTCCTGAATTCGTTCATCGGCCAAAGTGCGAATTTGTTCGATATCGTCGTAATGAGGTTCGATGTTCAGTTGCGCAAGCAAAGCATTTATTGCTGGCGTTCTACCTTCGACGCCAGTGAGTATCTTTAGGGGTGACAACCCAGTTGTCTTATTTTTGGTGGTGTTCAACGCTAGTTGAACACGACCAACAAAGCTTGTCCAATCCATGTTAAAATCCAAATTCGATCTCATCAAATTAGCTACAGTATCCACGTATTTTTCCACCTGACCATTGGCTCGGCTCGTTCCAGGTGCGATGGTATGATGTTCTATACCATATAATTGGCAAACTTTTCGAAATTCCTCGCTGGTAAAATTCGTACCCTTATCAGTTATAATTCTAGATGGTGTTCCAAAAAGCTGTATGAAATTATTTAAGTGAGTCACGGTTTCAGCTGCTTTAAGTGTCTTGCAGGGTAACAGTAATATGAACTTAGTAAATGCGTCTATTATAATTAAAAGATAGCGGTTATCGTCGTTCTTCTCTCCAAATGGTCCCATGCAGTCCGCGTGGATGGTGTGGAAAGGAACCGGTTTCTTCTCAATGGGATGAAGCTCACATTGCTTCTTTCCCGATGGTCTTTTGGCAACCAAGCATATCAAACATGCTTCGACGAACTTCCGGACGTTTCGTGACATTTTCGGCATCCAAAATTGGGTTCGCATTTTTGCCAATGTTTTATCCCAACCAATATGGCAATTATCCTCATGATAACGTCTCATAAGGGCTAGTCGACACTTTTGTGGAACGAACAATTTATTTCCCTCCTTTGTTTTGCGATATAAGAGATTATTCGTGACTACGTAATTTAAGAGTGTTTGCTCGTCTTTTTCGTTTAATCTGTCAGTGATTTCAGAAACTTCTGGATCAAATGATTGTCCAATTTCTAGCCAATTTCCCGCAAGACTATTTAGTTGGTAACAATTTTTAACGGGTGGGTTTCGGCTTAAATAATCAGCATGTTGCATACAATCTCCTTTTCGATAAACAACATTAAAATCGAAATCCTGCAAATATATCCACCACCTGGCAACTCGTGGTAACAAATCTTTTTTATTCTTTGTAGCCTTTAGTGCATTGCAGTCAGTGACGAGTGTAAAATGCACACCCAGTAAATATGTGCGGAAATGTTTTATGGCGTTTACCACAGCCAGCGTCTCCAGTTCGTAGCTGTGATAATTGGACTCGTACGGTGTAGTGGCCTGACTATAATATGCAACTACATGAAGAGAACTATTTATTCGCTGGAACAGGATAGCACCATATCCAACCGCGCTTGCATCAGTATGTAATTCAGTTGGAAGATCCGGATTAAAAATGACTAATAATGGTCTTTTAGTTAACTGGTTGATAATGTAATTCCTCGCTTCTTCACATTCGGGAGTCCATTCGAATTTAACATTCAGTTTTGTCAGGGCTGTGATGCATCTGGTCTTTGCTGCAAATTCTGGTACGAACTTCCTAAAGTAGTTTGCCAGTCCCATAAACTGCCTTACTTCCTTCACGTTAGATGGGCTAGTTGAATTTTGGAGAGCGTTTATTTTGGATTTTCCGGGCCGTATACCATCAGCAGATATTTCCCGGCCTAGATATTCTAAATGGGTTTGCAAAAATTTGCATTTTTTTATGTTAAGTGAAAATCCATTCTCCGTAAGTGCCTTAAGTACCATTTCCAACCGTTCAATACCTTCCTCAACTGTTTTTGAAGGTATCAAAACGTCATCCAAATAAACTAGAGCTATCTTGTCTTTTAGCTCACCTAAAGCCTTGTTTATGGCCCGTTGAAAAACCGCCGGTGCATTCGCCAACCCAAAAGGCATTCTCAAGTATTCGTATTGCCCGTCGGGCGTAACAAATGCTGTTTTTTCTATTGAATCCTGTGCGATGGGTATCTGGTGGAAGCCAGAAGCCATATCCAAGGAGGTGAAAAATTTATTTCCCGATAACTGGTCTAGTTGATCATCTATACGGGGTAGGGGGTAGCGATCTTTAATTGTGATTCGGTTTAAAGCTCTATAGTCAACACATAGTCTGTGCTGGCCATCTTTTTTATTTACTAGTACGATCGGGCTGGCGAATGGTGAGTTACTGTCACGAATTATGTGTTTGGCCTTTAACTCGCTCACTATCTCTTTAACAATATTTCGCTCTGATAATGCCATACGGTAGGGTCGATAATTTACAGCAGAGTCTTTAGCTAGATTAATATCCAATGCTCCCGTTTTAACCTCTTCTGTTGGCGTTCCACTTATAACGAATTTCGAATACTTTTGAAGTAACAATTCTAACCGATGCTGCTCAAGAGGAGATAGCCGATGCTCGAGGACGTTAAGAACATTTGCTACATAAGAATCTGCAATTTTCCTTTGGATCGTCGTTCTGAAATTATCCATCCGAATCTCCAACGAGGGGTCTTCAAGTATATCACGACCAACTAATATCTCCCATTGAAGATAACTACGGTCAATTACATAGAGAGACACCTCTATGTTGACTTTATCGAAAGTAATTATACCATTTATTTTGTAATTAAGAAGTATCGAATCCTTGGCAATACCCCTAACTGCTATTGGGCGCTTGATTCTGTCAAAAGGCAATTGGTCTGCAACATCAGCTCGGATAAGCGAACAATCAGAGCCAGTGTCCAAGAGACAATTATAAGTTTTTCCTGCCATAGATACTGTAATAATGTTATTCGGCACCTTCTCGCTACCGCAAATATTAACGTTTTTGCGATCCGTTCGTTTCTTTGTCCAGCAAGTATCTTCACAATGTCCCTTTTTCATGCAAAATGAACAAGTTTCAATTGCTTTCTTTACCACGGGTTCTTTTGGCAGCACCGCACCACTAGTTGAAGCAGAAGCAGATTTTGGGCAATTAACCTTCAAATGGCCAGTCATACCGCAATTGAAGCAGCGTTTATCATTGTCGAGACGCGGGCGCTTGATGGATATTGGACTCGGATCCGTTTTTCTCTGGAACTCTTTAAATTTTCTACGAGGACGCTCACGGATGGCAGTTAAGTGCTCTGTTAAATCTCTTATTGTTTTAGGCATTACAAACGTCAAGGAATTTCGCAAGCTAATGTCAGAAATGCATCCTATGACTATTCTAACGATTGTTTCCTCAGTCAAATCAAAAGACAACCTATTTATTTGAGCCAACTTTTCCATAACATAGTCGGCGTAAGAGGGAAATGCTTCGCTTTCTACATTGGCCACGTTTCTCAGCAGCTCGATTATATTCGAAGCACTGGAGAATGTATTGATCAGAGATGCCGACAAATCTGACCAGGTATAGATTTGGTATCCGTGTTTATCATAGCAAGCCTTGCCTCTTCCCATTAAAGCAGTCCTTACTCTGGGAATTATGTCGTAGTCCGACATCTGGTCCCGAACGGCTCTTTCCTGGACATCCGCGCACCACTTGTTGATGTCCACTCGGGAATGGTCAGGGTCAAAGCATGGGAAACCTATTGAATCGTCCTTTTCTTGACGCTGAGTAGCCTTTAAGATTTGGTTAATAGCGTCAACCGTTATGAGCAGCTTCTCCCCTTCCGCTCCTCTACCCTCTACGTCAGCACTTTGCTGGTCGCCCGGCATTTCAAACAAATCGGAACGAACTCACCGTATTTGTCCTCTTAATCGCTTAAAGGCTCGTCAAACTTCTCCTTTCCTCAGCGGCGAATGAAAACTGCAGGTAAAGTCTTTATCTTGTCTGTTTATGCACACACGGTCAAGTCTTTGCTTTATCGATCTATAGTTCACTACACTCTTCACACGCACTTTTGTTTTTCTTGTCTTTTTTACACACACGGTCAGAATTTCACTACTATTGAAACCCAATTACGCACTTAATTTCACTACTATTGAAATTCAATTACGCACTTAATTTCACTACTATTGAAATTGAATTACGCACTTTTAGTTTCCAGTTTTTTTTTCCTGTTTTGGGTATATCCCACTTCTGATGATATAAAAGATCAAAGATCACTGTTAGATTGGATGATATAAAAGATCAAAGATCGCACTAGCGAGCGATTCTGTGGCGCAGTCTCCTCGCGTCGGCTGTCGATAGAACTCTGTCCTTCCCAGCACTCACAGATCCGCATTTCGTCATATGATTTCTATTGTGATTTCATCATATGATTTATATCGTTCGATCAAGTCGAAGCACACACATTATTCATTCGAGTGTGTAGTGTTTGCTGTCTAAGCACAAATTTGTGCTTGTCTAAGCACAAATACGTGCTAGTCTACATTGCGCGACACTATGGTTAAGCACATCAGCATTTCGGAAATGATTGTGCTTGTCTAAGCACAAATACGTGCTAGTCTACATTGCGCAACACTATGGTTAGATTTGCTCTAACATGTATGTATATGCTATCGAATAAATATCGATACTTTTTAGTTATTCGATAGTTTGAAAAACTAGTAACTAGTAAAAACTATTGATAGTTTTGAAAACTAGTGACTAGTAGAAAACTATCGAATAACTATCGGACGAAAATTCCGATAGTCCCGATAGTTTCGATAGCCCAGTAGTTTGCTATCGAATAACTTTTTCGAGTGAATTCAAGGAAATTTCGCGAATTTCTTGCATGAATGAATGAATATGATTGCTTATACATTGTGTAGGTAGATGCGATGTTAAGAAAAAAAGGACACTCTTGGCGATGAAGTTAAGGCCAGATGGGTATCATAAGGACTGGTAGGAATAATGAGGCTATGTACTGGACTACTGTTGATGGCATTGTAAGTCCGACACAATCAACCCCCTGCCAGTTTTTTCTAGCAATATTCGTCGTGTTTTTGAGGAAAAAGGGCTGCCGCTCAGAAACTTCTTCATTTTTTGGATTTTTGAAATTCTGACTTCAGATTCGCAATCGGTGACCCAATCGACCCCATACCAGTTTTTCCCAGCAAGATTAGCGGTGTTTATAAAAAAGTGCTGCCATTCTGAATGTCCCATTTGTTTTTTTTTTCATTTGGACTTCAGATTCGCAATCAGCGGCCCAAAAAACGCCCTACTCGGTTTTTCCAGCAAAATTGGCCGTGTTTTTGAGAAAAAAAAAGGTTTACTGCTCAGAAACTCGTGATACCGGAAATATGGAAGACCGGAAAAATAATTAATAATTCCCATATTAAAACCCGGTAAGAAGGCCAACTTGGGGGAGTCCTACCGTCCCATCTCTCTGCTCTCCCCAGTCACGAAAACCCTCGAGGCTATACTCAAACCGATAGTAGAGACCCACATTCGACTTGCCGACCATCAACACGGCCCTTGACCTCAAGAACGCATTCGACGCGGTCAGCCACACTACACTTCTGTCGGACATCATGTCATCATCTCTCCCAGCTCAAGTCAAGAAGTGGATTTCTAACTACCTTGCTGGCAGGCAATCATTCATAGGGTTTAGAGGCAAAAAGTCCAAACTCAGGAGAGTAAAGCAAGAAGTCCCACAGGGCGGAGTCTTGTCCCCCACCCTATTCAATCTCTACATGGCCGGCATGTCATCCCCGCCTGATGATCTGCTCCTCATCTCCTACGCGGATGACTGCTCCATTGTAGCTACGAACAATAATATCCCGGTTATGTATGGAAAAATTAACGGATATCTGGCGGAACTCAGCACCTTCTTCGCCAATCGTAACCTACAGTTATCAGCGCCTAAATCTACAGCAACCCTACTCACATCTTGGACCAAGGAGGTTAACACACAGCTGAATGTAAACATAAGTTACATACCAATCCCCACAGTCAACCATCCGAAGATTCTAGGGGTTATCCTCGATAATATGGCCACATCATCGGCCCACGCCTCTTCGGTATGCAATCGAATGAAGCCCGTAATAAGGTCCTAAAAGCTCTCGCCGGCAGCTCTTGGGGAATGGACAAAGAGACCATGTTTACTACTTACAAAGCCATAGGACGATCTGTGGCAAATGATGCTGCACCTATGTGGACGGAGAACCTCAAGGACACTAATTGGAGGAAGATACATATCTGTCAAAATGCTGCCCTTCGCACCGTGATGGGCTGTCATCTGATGTCCTCCCAGGATCACCTTCACCAGGAAACCAACATGCTACCAGTCAAACAACACAACCTCTTGTTGTCCAAGGAATATCTTGTCGGGTGCTATCGCAGCGAACATCCTAACCAACATCTCATGGATAAAACTACCCCACCCAGAAACATCAGAAGTAACCTAAGGGACCTTGAGAGGGAGGTCCAAAGGTTCAAGAGGGTGTGCCGTTCGACACCGAAACTTATAAGACTGCCATTGCATCGATACACACTAAGGAGGTACGACGATCGATCCAAGACCTTCAGTCTCGTCCTCCAAACATATCTTCCAACGAAGTTACGCTGCCAAGGCGTACTAGGACCAACCTAGCGCAGCTCCGATCTGGCTGGTGTTCGAGACTAAACTCATACCGGTCTCGAATCCATCGAAACATCAACAACACGTGCCCCGCTTGCAATGGTACTCCACATGACGTCAGACATCTGTTTGAATACCCAGAGGCCCCCACAAACAACACTTTTATCTTTGTGGGAAAACCCCATCGAGGTCGCATTTTCCTTGCCCTCGATATAGAAGGAGAAGACGAGGAGGCGTTTTTAAGTGACGCCCTACGATGAACCCCAAATGTCGCTACAACAACAACAACCTCCTATCAGATTTTTCCAGCAAGATTGGCCGTGTTTATAAATGTTGCCATTCTGGATCCTCCATTTGGTTTTTTGCCATTTGGACTTCAGATTCGCAATCACCGACACAAAAAAAACCCCTACCAACTTTTTCCATCAATATAGGCCATGTTTTTGAAAAAAAGTGGTCCCGTTCAGGAAAAGATCTAAATTCAAGCTCAAGTTTGTGATCAATCATACACATAATCCAAAGTACATAGTCATTCAATCGACTAAACTTTTCCTACATAGCAAACTATCGGGCTGTCGAATAAACTTTTCATTCAAAGCATACTATCGGGCTATCGAAACTATCCACCGATAGTCCCGATAGTTATTCAAGTAGCTATCGACCGATAGTCCCGATAGTTTCGATAGGCCGAGTAAAAACTATCGAATAACTTTCCGATAGTTATTCGATAGTGCCCATCACTACATAATCTTCCTTGACTTCAACACACTTGATCCAGCGTTTCTGCAACATCAGTATTCCTTCCCGGAAGTGAGAGTCTGGAAGGCTGTGAAAATATTCATCTACGGCCCTCTCAACTTCTCCATTGGATGCGAAGCGCTTCGCAGAAACAAATTTCTTCAAATTTGGAAACAGATGGAAGTCTGAGGGTACCAAATCAGGAGAATAGGGGGATGGTCAAGCAAATCGTACCCCAAATCCCGCAGTTTTCCCATCGCCAACGCAAACTTGTGTAGAGGTGCGTTGTCTCGCGAATTTTCACATCCAGCTGGTCAAGAAGTTTGGAGTAAGATTCGCCTGTTATTGTTCTGCCTTTTTCAATGTAATCAATTAACAGGACTCCTTTCGCATCCCAAAACACGCTGACCATGACCTTTCCGGCAGATACGATCGACTTCGCCCGTGTTACCTGTAAGAACCTTGTCACACAGCCAAGAGCTGCCATAGTCCCTTCGATACTAGAAGGAAGATCTATGTGTGTGTCACACAATTTGACTGTTCATTTGTTCTGGAAATTGTGAGCAACACATGTCAGCGCTATTGCTCTCAATACTTAGACATTGAAGAAAATATAGACAACCAAGCTTTATGACACACACATTCATCGGATAGCAGCGCGTCGCTACAACAACAACAACAACTTCGCTTTCTTTGGCGCTGAACCACCGGTTTCCACCCACTGCTTCGACTGCTGTTTCGTTTCTGGCGTGTAGTGGTGGACCCAAGTCTCATCCATGGTGACAAATCGCATCACAAAATCGGTCGGATCCCAATTGAATCGGAGATAGCTGTAGAAATAAAAAAGTTTTTCTCAGAAAGACTAATTTTTGGACCGGTCGTTCCTATGGCAGCTATATGTCATAGTCCGATTCCGTTGGTTCCGACATATTTACAGCGTGGAATAGAAAGAAGACTTTGTAGAAAATTTCAGCTCGATAGCTTTAAAACTGAGGGACTAGTTTACATAGAACCGGACAGACAGACTGACAAAGCTTAATCGACTCGTCTCATCATACCGACCAAGAATAAATATAGTTTATATGGTCGGAGATGCTTCCTTCTGTGCGTTGCAAACTTCATGACAAAGTTAATGTATCCTGTCACATCCGTGAAGGGTAAAAAAATTATAACTGCGATTGTTTTCGTGCGCGTGTCAGGTAGCCCATAACCTGTTGTAATGAGTTCTTTATTAAGACTAAATTATAATGAGAATGTGTGAGAATGTAAGTGCAGTGTTACATTAAGGGTTACAAGTGCAAGAGGAATGATTTCAAATACAATTTGTTATTCAATTAACAACGCATTCTAATAATGCACTCACAGTGGGTTCAAAGTCTATTGCCGTCTTAGTGCACTTTCACACGAAGAGCCGTACGGCTGTCGCTTGCGAGTGAGAACTTTTTCCGCTCCCACCTTCCATTCATTCACACGTAGAGCCCTACGGCCTCGCGAATGGGAGCGAGGCGCGTAAGAGTGAAATACAAAGAATACACTTCAGCTTTCACACGGGGACCACGAGTCTTTACGTCGCGCGAGTGAGAGCCGGTACAGCTCGTGCATCTCGAGCCGTCGCGTCGCGCCTTTTGGTCTAAATGCACAGCGAGAAGTGCCGGCATTCACACGGGAAGAGCGACAACAGCTCTCGCTCCTCAGTCCCTCGCTACCCAGCGTCAAATCATGGATTTCGATGTGGAATTTGGGACAAAAGTATTGAAACTTACAAGGACCGAAATGAAGTGGCGAGGAATCAAAATGTAATTTTGTATAATCCATTGCATGCAACGCGTACTTTGCGACTGAAAGCAGAGCGAGAGCCATTTTCGCTCTTCCCGTGTGAATGCCGGCACTCCTCGCTATGCATTTATATCAAGAGCCGCGACGCACGGCTCGAAATGCACGAGCCGTACTGCCTCTCACTCGCGCGACGTAAAGGCTCGTCTCCCCGTGTGAAAGCTGAAGTGTAGTCTTTGCATTTCAGTCTTACCCGCCTCGCTCTCACTCGCGAGCGAGAGCCGTGCGGCTCTTCGTGTGAAAGTGCACTTAGGTGGTAAGAACCTAAACGCCACGGTGGATATGTGCGGTTGAGATTAATGATATCGATAAGGATTTACGGGCATTTACCCACTACGCCAACGTCTCCCCTCATAGGGACAAGGTGGATACGGATATTTGGCCATTTAGTCACTAGAAAACCATCTCTATTTGGCTTGGAGACGTACTGAACACAGTTTTATTGCCATTTTAGATGACAAATGCACTCAGAAAACGTCGCGGCCTCGTTCCCTGAAAGAAACGAGAACGATACGAGACGGACACGATTTTTCAAACACGCACCCGGGCCCCCATGGCCCCCTCTGGAGCCGTTTGAGAGGCAACTGGAGCCAAACCAGAACAGAATGAAAACTCTATGTGCGTGTTTGACCCGTTTTGTTTTTATTGATGAAAATCTGCTTTTGTGAACCGGGGAGCGGAAGACTGTCTCTGGGCTACAACTACCTACAACCCAAAAATAACGGGGATTTCGAGAAACACTATTAAATTTTTCAGTAGACGAAGATTCCATGTACTTTGAAAATCGAATGAATAATGTCCGAACCAGAACACAGAATGCAGCAGCAGCGGCAGCGAAATGTCAAGTTAGAAAGCATGCATTTCCCTTAAGCGACCTAGATTGAAGGCAGCGACAGCAGCGAAAGCAGATCTGCCTGTTGTTGTTGCCGCTGCTTTATGCGTTCAATCTGGTTCGGGCATAACTTACATACATACATCATCTAATGTCAATATTCCATTATAGGTCGTCAACTATCTGAATGCCCAAGCAAAAAAGCTGAATCCACAGGCCACTAGCGACATACAAAAATGCGGTAAGCCTACCTCTAACCGACTGGCGACACTTCTTGAAGAAGCGGGCGAACATTTTACAATCGATTGGGAGCAGATATCAAAATTTGATCTGTCCGGAAGACATTCGGAAAAAAGCTGCTACGCAATGTGGCACGGCTACATGAAACCCGAAATCAATCGAAACAAGTGGACGAAAGAAGAGAGCGATACACTTATGGCTATCGCTGAAAAGCATGATTTTCAAAATTGGTCGCTCATAAGCAAGGAAGTGCCGGGACGATCGGAAAATCAGTGCTTTGTACAATTTCAAAATACCGTTAACACAACTTTACCGACCAATCGCAAGTGGACAGAATACGAGGATCAAACGCTAGTCAAAGCCGTGAAAAATCACACAATTGGTAACACGATTGATTGGAATTGCATTCGTGGCTATTTCATCAACAGAAGTCGTCAGAGTTTGAATCAGAGGTAACGTTTTCAAGCTCCTTCTCGTGACATTTTTGTTTACAGTGACTTTCCATTTGCAGATATCGACTTGTTTTAAATCCGGAAATAAAAAAACGGAGATTCACCCGCGAGGAAGATTGCGTGCTGTTAGCTGCAATTGAAGAGTACGGCGAGAATTTTGCATGCATTCCAATGACGCTGTTCCCCAATCGAACGCGAAAACAAATCAAAAGTCGATATTTGAACACAGTGAGATATTCAAAAATACAACGCGGATGGACGAACGAAGATGATCAGAAACTTATTGACTACGTGAACGAGAATGGAGTTGGCAAATGGTCGGAAATTGCAAACATTTTAAAAGTGCACAGCCGAACAAGCTGTCGTACACGTTACAAAGTTATAGAGCGATTCCTTAAGAATAATCCGAATGCTACCGTGGATGACTTGCCGCGAAAGAAAAAGGGCCTGTTGACGGACGTAAATAAAGACAATTGGGTGGAGAAGATTTACGAACTGAAAACACAAGGTGATGTGAAAGCCATGGAAGTCGAGCGACGCAATGAAAGAAAAAGACAACGACCGAACAACTATCGCAACCTGTTACGACCAGTACATCGACAATTGTACGAAATATTCAAGTTCTCCTATGAATATAAATTTGACGTTCCGCCTCCCTACAAAGACATAATACCGAAATCGTTGCCCATGTTCTGCTATGCACTCAAATTTCAGATATCGCGGGCGCACATTAAATCTTTGGAAAGCACCCTCACAGGAAAAGAGCTTGCATTGTTGAAAGCATCAATGCGCAAAGCGAACAGTAAAGATGCCAAAAGAGTAGTTGGCTCAACACACTTACCCGTCAATTGGTGCACGCTTTTGGGTCTTCGAGCATTAGCCATCTTGAAAAATAGCGACAGCTTCAAAAACATTGTGCAGAACAACACAACGACATTGAATAGTTCACAAATGGCAACAGAACGTATTTTCCGCGAGAGATTCAATAAAATGTTCTACCAAACTGCGCTACTGACCAAACTCGATCCGGCCGAGGCAATTACCAAACGTGTGAGAGTTAAATATGTGGCCAAGAAAAAGGCTGCTTGTACCAGCTCAAATGTTGATGATGAATCTCCGGTCGCGTTAGCCCAGTGTTCAAAGAGACAGAAAATGTGATCTAGTCTAGTAAGTTTTTTTCCGAATGAATAAAATCTTATGAATTATCGAGTCTTGTTGCATTGTTATTGTATTTCCTTTGAAGTTATGGATCATACAACCTACATCAATTAGTAGATTCCGCAACCAGAATACCTGATAAAGAACGTCCAAAGGCCAACCTTGGACTTGTTTATCACCTCACATCCCGATAATACTCAGTATTGGTTTCATCTCTTTTGGGGAGTTGTAATGAACCACCTGTAACGAACCATATTATGGTCTGGTAGTGCTGCTCCCACCGGCAGATCGAGGCAGCACCTGATGAGTAGTGATCTGTTGGTGGTACGAAACCAGAGGCCGAGGGTCCCATTACACCCGGACCCAGGTGCGACCGCGTGGGCGTCTGATCCGACCGCCAACCATTCCAGCCTTATCGACTATTTTTTTTTTATTCCCCATTTTTACCTCCCCTGTTTGTGTTGTCTTCCCCAGGCCTATGAATTTTTGTTAATACGTAAAGGACAGGGGCAACGAGCGGCGAAAACCCCGCCCACATCTCCCGAACTGAGCTACAGCAAGCATAGGCCGCTGCTTATTTCGTTGAGGGGCCCTTTTCTTCGCCAGATGGCACGGCCCGACCTTCACGGTCAATTATGCTACCTTAGGCTCCGTCCCCATAGGGGCATCTCCGGATGCCCACCAGAACGTCCATTACAGAGTTCGGATCACAAATTGATATGGACCCGATTCGCCACTTTCTGCCTGAATGTCAAAGGCCTATCCTCCCCCAAAAACTATTATATTATGGCATTATAATAGGCTGATTGGGTCGCATTCAATCAATGCATCGGTGAACTGGGCCGACTGCTTTTCTACCAAGAACGTCGACTATACTTCATAGTTCTAAGAACATCAAGCCAACTACCACATCTTGGTTTAACGGAGACTGCAAAGAGGCTATTGGAAGAAAAGCGGCACACCATGCATACGAACAATGCCCTTGTGTCGAACTGAGAGAGGTCTAAAACTCTGCGCGGAACACCTGCAAATCTGTTGTTAATAAAGCTAAATTTCAGGTTCGATAGTAAAATCAGACAAAAAGATTTCGTTGGACGAAAAGGTAGCAAAGGCTTCTGGTCACTTGTGAAACCTGTGAAGAATAAATTCTGCTCTTCTTCCATTCCACCACTTGTACATGATGGCCAATTTGTTTGCTGAAATCTTCAGTGCAACCTCTTGCCTACTGCCCACCACTCAAAATCCAGCCATACACTTATGAGATTCACACCAAAGGCCTTTGCATTTTCGTACTAGGGAAAGTATTTAAAGTACTCTCAAAGCTCGATGTATCAAAATCGACTGGATCTGATGGCATCTCCCCTTTAGTTCTCAGATACTGCCCTTCCTCATTAGCTAGAAAAACATTCTATCTTTCCTACTCGACAGGGGTATTTCCATCATCATGGAAGCTAGCTCATGTCCAACCAACCCCCAAAAAAGGTGAAGTATGCGATGCCTCTATTAACCAATAGCATTAATTTCGATCCTGTCAAAAGTCTTTGAAACCCTGGTTAACAACCAACTAATACTCAACTACTCAATTGCCCTAACCCCTTGTTGGGCATACCACGTCACCTGTTCCATGTGGCCCAGTTGAAGTTTCGTTAGCACAAACTGGTTTCGGAGAATGCAGTTGCCAGCATGCACATCCATGGACACGAACGTCGACGTGGACGGGATTCGAACCCGAAACGCCGGTAGTCAAACATGAGACTAATGCCTCAACACACTGTTCTACCGATCGTGATTGACACCATCTTATCAGCGATCCACAATACGGTTTCCGTTCTTCTCACTCCACCGGGGACTTAGTGAATGACATATTTCACCGAAAGGTGGAGTCGCGGTGTTCATCAATTTGGTGAAGCTAAAATCATTGCCCTCGACATTTCGAAAGCCTTTGACAGTTTGGCATCCGACTCTTTCAGCTAAATTTCAGGACATTGGTCTGAACCCAAAACAAGTTGAATGAATTGAAATTTCTCCGACGCATAGTTCGTGGTGATTTGAATTTATTCACGTAAAAAATGCAATTAACGCATCGACGATCGATTTATTGCGTCCTTTGTTCCTAGGCCTAATTTCAAAAAATTCTGATTTTGACTGGCCTCCACGGCCTGACTGAAGGCCGGTAGACATGTTCAAAGTAAACCAAAGTTTGGCTTGGAAAGAATATCCACCATTGTGAATTACGACTTTGCAACGTTCCTGCGGCAGCCGGTTCTTCGTACCAGAACGACCCGTTTTTCAGCAGCCAAGAGCTGCCAAACCCCCACGATGCAAGAATTGCAGTATTTGAAGCATCGCTACCACAACAACGACTTTGCCACCGAAAAACGCCGGATTTAGCATTTCCAGGGAAAAATCACTTCACAGGAAATGATCTGTGTTTTTCTTTTTAATTATTACAAAAAACACCAACGTATACCCGTACCTCATCCAAACTCAACCCATCCCAGCCTCACACTTCCCTAATTTCCTTCCCGCCAAGTTACAAAGCTTTTTGTGAGTTAGAAGTCGTGTTCGAATTGTAAAAAAAAAACACAATTTAGAAATATAATTACAACATTTATCAATTACATACTCGTAAAAACAATCACTTAATCTCGATAAAGCTCATTAACCACTTCATCGTCTTCCCTCTCTGGCTCATCGAAATCGCGCACTTTAACATCAAAATCCTCTCCGTACTGTATAACGTTGTCAATTTGTAACAGCAAATCGGTTATGCTCTCCTCGTCGTTCATGTTCAGCGGTATGAAACGTACTAAACTAAAATCTTCAATCAGATGTCCAATAGCTTCAGACAGCTTTCTGTATTTACGACCCCACGAAGACTCTGTTGTCACTTCGCCGAGCAGAGCATGTGGATCGGGGTCTAAAAATTTATCCAATTGTCCTCTGGCCGTTTTGCTTAGCAAATCCATTTTGCTTAAAATATTTACATGTGGCTGCTCCAAATTGGCCATAACACTCAACGCTGCCATCGTGCCCGAAAGAAATTTCGCGCCGTCTATCATGAACTGTGAATCCACTAAGAACACAGTGCATACACGAAAGTTCCACGATGCTAAGAGCTGCACCAGTTCCTTGCCGGTCGATAAATGTGTAAACAATTCAATCTGTCCGGGCATATCGAAGAGGATGTAATCGTCATCCGGTTCACCTAAAATTAAAAGAAAGAAATCATAGCATGTTGCAATTTTCTGGTCTGGTTGTTTGAACACACACCTCCAAGCTCATCGTCCGATCCGCCACATAATTGATCGTGTAGCCAATCTTGGTTTTCCATTAGGAATTCCAGACAAAATACCAAGCCTCCATTGGGACCGTAGTGAAGTTCTTCATCTTCCATAGCATCGTCCAACTGAATCAGATCGCGAATGTCTACAACAGGATCATAGTCGAAATGTTCAGCAGCAGGATCAAGATTCACAACGTGCACCACTCGTTTTTCGTCAGCTGCATGTCGCTGTATCATCGAACAGTAGGTGGACTGAAAAACAAGCATGTGTACATAGTAATAGAGTTAGAGAGACGAAACTCCATTTTAATTTGTCCCTTAATTCCCAGAGAAACTACGCTATTATCAGGAAAGACCGACTGACCAGTGCTGGGGGTGAGCTTGCTTTCCTTATTCACCATTCCGTGCAATATCGGAAAATACTCGTAGATATCTCCACCAACGACAAGATCATGGAAGTACAATACAATCAATCAGGCATCGTCGATATGGAAATTTATAATTTCTATATTCCACCGGTATCCAGCTGCCCCTCGGAATACAACGCCTGCTTAGCGACTTTAATGTGCATCGTGAACTCTGACATTCCAATCTTGACAACGACGTCAGAGGTATCTCAATAACTAAATTGACGCTTCTGATTTCTGCCCAATTCCCATTGGATTCTGGAATGTGCGTACTCTCCTGAACAATGGATCAGAAGGTCCCCAGAACGCACGATTTCTTCAATTAGAGAGTGAATTTCTGAGGTACAAATTAAATATATTAGGAGTTAGTGAGATAAGATGGTGGAACAGCGGAGAATTCATCTCTCCAACGGGCAGCACTGTAATGTTGTACTCCGGTAAAGCTACCGGTAGTCGTCGTGAGTCAGGTGTGGGGCTCCTTTTAACCAGAGCCGCGCGAAACTGTCTCTTATCCTGGGAACCGGTCTCTGACAGGGTCTTGACCGCCAGGTTCCGGACCAAAATGAGGAACATCTCAATAATACAATGTTATGCCCCTACTGAACCCGACAATGTCTTGGCAAAAGACTCCTTCTACGAAGAACTAAACGCCGTTCAGAGCAGAACACCTAAAGGTGACATTATAATGTTTATGGGTGATTTGAATGCGAAAGTTGGCGCTGATAACTATGGGCTCAGACATGTGATGGGGAGACACGGTCTTGGTGATCGTAATGACAACGGTGAAAGATTTGTAGAGTTCTGCAACTTTCACAGTCTCTTCATCGGTGGTACTATGTTTGAGCATAAGGACCACCACAAAATCAGTTGGTCCTCTGTTGATCGGCGCAGAACACAAAATCAGATCGACCATTTTGCCATTAGTAAAAGATTCAAGAGTTGCCTCCTGGACGTGCGAAACAAGAAGGGTGCCGATATTGGGATGGGAAGAGACCATTATCTTATGATCGCTAATGTTCGATTGCGTATTGCAGCCGTGCGCCGCCCCAGCGACGAAAGATCCAGGCGGCGCAAATTCAACACCGCTCGATTAAAAAATCCAGCTGTCTTACAACAATATAATGACCATCTTGCGCAAAAAGCAGCTGAGATAACTAGTCACCCAGATAGTGACATGAACAAAAACTGGGATGCCATAAAAAATGCGTACATTGATAGCGCAAATGCCATCCTTGGCCCAAACTCGGATTGCCGGAATAAGCCCTGGATGTCCGACGCTTCATGGCAGCGGATTGATGAAAGAAAGGACTTGAAAGTTCGTTTGGCTGCAGCATCAGACGACAATCGAAGCAGCATCGAACTCCTTTACCGTCAGAAAGCTCGAGAAGTTCAGCGTTCAGGTGGTCGTAACTTCTGCCAACATCCGGTGCAAGATAGTGATGGAAAGCTACTTATCTTGGAAGAAGATCAAATGAGGCGGTGGAAAGAACACTTCGCCGCGGTCTTGAACCGTGTAACCTCTGGTGAAGTTCCCCCTCATATAGATAATTTATCTAACCATCAAAATGTGCGTATACGGTCCACTGCCCCGACTAAAGAGGAAATAGTCACTGCAATTATTGCACTAAAACGAGGAAAGGCCGCCGGACTTGACGGTATCCCTGCCGAACTTTATCAAGCAGCGCCAAGCGTAACTGCCGATTTGCTGCACCCACTTGTTGATAAAGCGTGGAATACAGAGACCTTTCCCACTGAGTGGAAGGAAGGTTTGATCATCAAACTTCCAAAGAAGGGTAGCCTCACAGACTGTAATAATTGGAGAGGCATTTGTGTGCTTCCTGTCGTTGCCAAGATAATAGCTAAAATCGTCCTGGAAAGACTAAAGGCCCACTTAGAAAGCACAATTGATGAAGAGCAGGCTGGTTTTCGATCCGGATTCTCCTCTGTCGATCACATTAACACCTTGCGAATCATCATCGAGCAATGCGCTGAATACGATTCTCCGCTTCACTTGCTTTTCATCGATTTCGAAAAGGCTTTCGATAGTGTGAACCGGGATTCTACAATATATGGGCGGCCTTGCGCAGGAGAGGCATCCCTGAGAAGCTTGTGGCTATTATTAAGGCAACCTATGACGGCGCGAAATGTCGCGTTTTGCATAAAGGTAAGGTGTCGAGGGACTTTGAGATTCGCAGTGGAGTTCGGCAGGGGTACATCCTCTCACCGATCCTATTCCTCATAGTGATCGACGACATGTTGCATGCAGCCCTATCCGGACTCGACAGAGGAATTCAATGGACTTTGACATCTTGTCTACAACATCTTGACTACGCTGACGACATATGCCTACTCTCCCACAAAATCATGGATCTGTCCGCAATGGCGTTAGATCTCGAGAGGCAGGCAAGCAAGGTTGGGCTAAAGATTAATACCAACAAGACCAAGGTTCTTAGCCCGCCGTTGCGAAAAAGAAATCCGACAACTATTGCCATCAATATTAATGAGCAGCCTGTGGAGAAGGTGGACAACTTCGTCTACCTAGGTAGCATTGTTGTCGAAAATGGTGGTACGGAGCAGGACATCGCTCATCGTATCAACCAGGCTAAACGCGCATACGGCATGCTATCCAAAATCTGGCAGAGCAGTTATCTCAGCATCAAGACCAAGCTGGGCCTGTTTCGCTCCCTGGTACTATCAGTGCTTTTGTATGGGAGCAGTACATGGAAAGTTTCCGTAGGAGTTACCAGAAAACTGCAAGTTTTCGTCAACTCATGTCTTCGTCGAATTTTAAGAATTTTCTGGCCCGAAACAATATCAAATGAATAGCTAAGTCGGCGTACGGGTCAGATGCCAATCGACGAATTGATACGCAGGCGAAAATGGCAGTGGATAGGTCACACATTGCGGAAGAGTGATGCCATGAAGTGGAACCCCATTTCCAACCAAGGCGGACCAAGAGGGGGTCCTCGAATCACATGGCGTCGATCTGTGGCAAAGGAGTGTCAGACACTGGGTAAGTCTTTTGGGGAGTTGTGTCCCATTGCCCAGAACAGAGTACGATGGCGCGCAGGAGTAGTTGACGCCCTATGCCCCGCTAGGGGTTAAGGCAAAGTAGCACTATGATACATCATCATTTAATTTTTCAATTAAAAACTCCTCTTCCATAGTCCTCCGCGTGGGCGCCCCCTGGAACGGCAGTGGTCACTGACCATTGCCAACCAACGTCAAGCCGCCAGTGATGGCGGTGCGATGATTTGGTTGAGGTACCCCTGTGGTGTGGGGTGTGAAAAAAATACCACGGCCTTTCCCTTTGAGGGCCTGTCGTTAAAACCGACAATCAAAGGACAGGATGTGTATGCCAGCAACTTGCACTATCCGAAATCTTTATATGCTAACGAAACGTCAACTATGCCTCGGATAAGGACTGACTCAACGGTTACGACTTTTGGCTATCGTACAATGACAAAGATTGGATTCTGGAATGTGCGTACTCTCCTGGACAATGGATCAGAAGGTCCCCAGAACGCACGATTTCTTCAATTAGAGAGTGAATTTCTGAGGTACAAATTAAATATCTTAGGAGTTAGTGAGATAAGATGGTGGAACAGCGGAGAATTCATCTCTCCAACGGGCAGCACTGTAATGTTGTACTCCGGTAAAGCTACCGGTAGTCGTCGTGAGTCAGGTGTGGGGCTCCTTTTAACCAGAGCCGCGCGAAACTGTCTCTTATCCTGGGAACCGGTCTCTGACAGGGTCTTGACCGCCAGGTTCCGGACCAAAATGAGGAACATCTCAATAATACAATGTTATGCCCCTACTGAACCCGACAATGTCTTGGCAAAAGACTCCTTCTACGAAGAACTAAACGCCGTTCAGAGCAGAACACCTAAAGGTGACATTATAATGGTTATGGGTGATTTGAATGCGAAAGTTGGCGCCGATAACTATAGGCTCAGACATGTGATGGGGAGACACGGTCTTGGTGATCGTAATGACAACGGTGAAAGATTTGTAGAGTTCTGCAACTTTCACAGTCTCTTCATCGGTGGTACTATGTTTGAGCATAAGGACCACCACAAAATCAGTTGGTCCTCTGTTGATCGGCGCAGAACACAAAATCAGATCGACCATTTTGCCATTAGTAAAAGATTCAAGAGTTGCCTCCTGGACGTGCGAAACAAGAAGGGTGCCGATATTGGGATGGGAAGAGACCATTATCTTATGATCGCTAATGTTCGATTGCGTATTGCAGCCGTGCGCCGCCCCAGCGACGAAAGATCCAGGCCCCGCAAATTCAACACCGCTCGACTAAAAAATCCAGCTGTCTTACAACAATATAATGACCATCTTGCGCAAAAAGCGGCTGAGATAACTAGTCACCCAGATAGTGACATAAACGAAAACTGGGATGCCATAAAAAATGCGTACATTGATAGCGCAAATACCATCCTTGGCCCAAACCCGGATTGCCGGAATAAGCCCTGGATGTCCGACGCTTCATGGCAGCGGATTGTTGAAAGAAAGGAGCTGAAAGTTCGTTTGGCTGCAGCTTCAGACGACAATCGAAGCAGCATCGAACTCCTTTACCGTCAGAAAGCTCGAGAAGTTCAGCGTAGTGTGCGACGCGATAAAAGAGTTTATGCCAATTCTCTTTTAGCGTCAGCAGAAGAAGCCGCTAGAAGTAACAACTTAAACGCCGTATACGGTGTCATCAAGGAGTTTACAGGTGGTCGTAACTCCTGCCAACATCCGGTGAAAGATAGTGATGGAAAGCTACTTATCTTGGAAGAAGATCAAATGAGGCGGTGGAAAGAACACTTCGCCGCGGTTTTGAACCGTGTAACCTCTGGTGAAGTTCCCCCTCATATAGATAATTTAGCTAACCATCAAAATGTGCGTATACGGTCCACTGCCCCGACTAAAGAGGAAATAGTCACTGCAATTATTGCACTAAAACGAGGAAAGGCCGCCGGACTTGACGGCATCCCTGCCGAACTTTATCAAGCAGCGCCAAGCGTAACTGCCGATTTACTGCACCCACTTGTTGATAAAGCGTGGAATACAGAGACCTTTCCCACTGAGTGGAAGGAAGGTTTGATCATCAAACTTCCAAAGAAGGGTAGCCTCACAGACTGTAATAATTGGAGAGGCATTTGTGTGCTTCCTGCCGTTGCCAAGATAATAGCTAAAATCGTCCTGGAGAGACTAAAGGCCCACTTAGAAAGCACAATTGATGAAGAGCAGGCTGGCTTTCGATCCGGATTCTCCTGTGTCGATCACATTAACACCTTGCGAATCATCATCGAGCAATGCGCTGAATACGATTCTCCGCTTCACTTGCTTTTCATCGATTTCGAAAAGGCTTTCGATAGTGTGAACCGGGATTCTACAATATATGGGCGGCCTTGCGCAGGAGAGGCATCCCTGAGAAGCTTGTGGCTATTATTAAGGCAACCTATGACGGCGCGAAATGTCGCGTTCTGCATAAAGGTAAGGTGTCGGGGGACTTTGAGATTCGCAGTGGAGTTCGGCAGGGGTGCATCCTCTCACCGATCCTATTCCTCATTGTGATCGGCGATGTGTTGCATGCAGCCCTATCCGGACTCGACAGAGGAATTCAATGGACTTTGACATCTTATCTACAACATCTTGACTACGCTGACGACATATGCCTACTCTCCCACAAAATCATGGATCTGTCCGCAATGGCGTTAGATCTCGAGAGGGAGGCAAGCAAGGTTGGGCTAAAGATTAATACCAACAAGACCAAGGTTCTTAGCCCGCCGTTGCGAAAAAGAAATCCGACACCTATTGCCATCAATATTAATGGGCAGCCTGTGGAGAAGGTGGACAACTTCGTCTACCTGGGTAGCATCGTTGCCGAAAATGGTGGTACGGAGCAGGACATCGCTCATCGTATCAACCAGGCTAAACGCGCATACGGCATGCTGTCCAAAATCTGGCAGAGCAGTTATCTCAGCATCAAGACCAAGCTGGGCCTGTTTCGCTCCCTGGTACTATCAGTGCTTTTGTATGGGAGCAGTACATGGAAATTTTCCGTAGGAGTTACCAGAAAGCTGCAAGTTTTCGTCAACTCATGTCTTCGTCGAATTTTAAGAATTTTCTGGCCTGAAACAATATCAAATGAAGAGCTAAGTCGGCGTACGGGTCAGATGCCAATCGACGAATTGATACGCAGGCGAAAATGGCAGTGGATAGGTCACACATTGCGGAAGAGTGATAACTGCATTGCTATGCATGCCATGAAATGGAACCCCATTTCCAACCAAGGCCGACCAAGAGGGGGTCCTCGAATCACATGGCGTCGATCTGTGGCAAAGGAGTGTCAGGTACTGGGTAAGTCTTTTGGGGAGTTGCGCCCCATTGCCCAGAACAGAGTACGATGGCGCGCAGGAGTAGTTGACGCGCTATGCCCCGCTAGGGGTTAAGGCAAAGTAGTAATTTTTCATATTTTCAGCCCACTTGTATTTTACATTTAACGTGAATAAGCCGCCAATAAAATTTGGCGCTCCAGATAGTCTTGCCGATGTGGACAGTGTGCATATAGAAATTTGTATGGGCTGTTACGGGGTGACTTAACAAATCCATATTTGGAAATAATGTGCGCACTTACGAGCAACAGCAGAGTAATTGGATTTTATTTACAATCCACCCATGCAATTTTCCTCGAAAAATATCGCGGTTTGTGCAGCGGCGAGATGTTTTACTCGGCTTGTCGCGGCGGTTTGTGGAGTGTCCAGATTGCATTGCATTGCAATGTAAACTTGTACTCAAATCGCTTGTGAAACCGCGGTGCCTTATGACTAAATCAGCGGTGACATCGGGAATAAAGGGTTAAAAAATCAATCCAGCAACTTTCAAATTATATGTTTATTTTTTAAGAATTAAATAAAGGAATGCTAGCTGAAATAAAAAATGGAAACATGATTACTCTAATTCGAAAAAGAGACTAGTAGAAAAAAAGTTCCACAAACCTTCCCACTTCCCGCCGGACCTAGAATTATTTGAGCGTATCGCATTTTGCCAAAATATTCCACGGAAACTAATGATAAATCAAGAAAAACAACACTCCGCCAAGCACGCTGTCTTCAATTGTCAAGTGTGTTATGACATTTCACACAATAAACAAATCTGCGCAGATTCTCAAACCCTGTACATTTTAACACGTGCACTGCCAAAGGCAAAAATATTCAGTGAGGGAAATTTCTCTTGACGTGACCTGACGTGACTCATTTCAACTGTCAGCGGATGTGCGGTGTGTTTGACATTTGGAATGCCAATTACCAGAAAACTGATTTCTAGCTCCTCCGGTTGCACGAATAGCTATAATTAAGTGATAAGTGAAGCCTTTATTGTTAGACTGCACAATTAGAACATTATGCCGGTAAGTGTTTCTGATATCCTTCTTTCGAATTCCGTACTCCCACAGGCAGAACTTCGTGGGGGTGTGGCGAATTTGACTCATATCTGCGGTCCATCTTTTCACAGGCTTATCATTCACAAATTCGTGAGGTGACAAACACCGTTGGAAATTTAGCTTTGCTACCCTTGCGCACTCAATTCCGTGGACCAGCCGCACAGGCCAATATTGAAAATGATGTTATTGATGAATCAATTTACTACTTCAAAGCCAATGTGTTCTTCCGATCGTATGAGATTAAGGTGTGAAGCGCTTCCTTAGTTTTTCAATTATTTGCATTGAAATTATTTTGTCTTCTTTTGCTAGTCCGAGGTTGATCGGGTTCTCATCTATATCACTCTGTATATAACGGAGTGTCTGAAGAAGCTGCAACGATGTGCCAATAAGAACCAAGGCATGCAAGAGATGTACAGTTTGGCCATCTCGAAATTCGACATTCCCGGCGAAGCGGGTTTCCCGTTGAATGCTGTCTATGCTAAGCCTTCGTCGCCAGCTGAAGCAGGTATGTCTATCTGTGGATAGTCTAAATTATTACTTTTATTGTGGTTGGTATTGCCAGAAAGTCATCGCAATGGGTTCGTTAATACAGGACGTCTCTTGGTTTTGACGATTATCTTTTCGGCATATTGCCTAGTCATATTTTTAGTAAAACGGACGTATCATCAACTTCTTTTTGTTTACAGATTTAATGCGCCAATATTTGCAACAAATTCGACATGAAACTGGCAATCGTGTATGCGAAAAAGTATTTTCTACGGATGATGGTAAGCCAAGTAAGTGGTGGCTATGTTTTGCCAAGAAGAAGTTCATGGACAAATCTTTAACTGGTCCTGGACAATAGAATGTGCACGGCATCATAATAAATGTTTAGGCTTAAAAAGTGTTTTATCAAAGAAAAGTATATAGACGATACACACCGTTCTTTTAAAGAAAATGAAAATATAATCATTGTGAAGATTACTATTAGTATGAAATTTAGTTTCATTAGTGATGGAATGCGTATTTAATATAAACGCTACTATTATGGCTTTTGGGCGACCGGTAGCGCATTGTGTTGAGGCATCAGTCTCATGTTTGACTACCGGCGTTTCGGGTTTGAGTCCCGTCCACGACAACGTTCGTGGCCATGGATGTGTAGGAGGTGCATGCTGGCAACTGCATTCTCCGAAACCAGTTTATGCCAACGAAACGTCAACTGGGCTACATGAAACAGTTGACGCGCTATGCCCCCACAAGTGGTTCGGACAATTGAGTAGTAGTACTATTATGGCTACTATGCCTCAGCCAGCCAAGTTGGATTTTCGACCGATCGGCAATCCGTGAGGTCGTGACATCCACCACATACCAAGCGATTGTCACAAAGTAGAGGCAGTTCTAAATTGTATGGGACAACCAGTAGAATCGCCACCAATAGATACACGCACAGTGCGATTTATCAATATGTGCCGACGGATAACAACCCCCACGCATCCGGCTCTACGCACCGGAGCGATCCGTTCATCAACAACGGCCAGGGGCTGGCAAACCCCTTCAACGCCAGCAGGCGTTGCTACAACAACAACAGCGGATTACTCTATACATTTGGGGTTTTAGGTGTTGAAGTCTATTTTGCATCGGTGCAAAGGAGGCGGTTCCTTTTAAGACGGAGCCACGCCATCATCAAGCTAGGCCAGTGTTTTGTAGAGTATTTGGGTCGAATATTACGCACACTCAGCGTGACAGGCGTTTGCTCGACCTCTCGAATGTTGGGCTTGTCATAAAACCCATCAGTTTTGACCAAGCCATCAGTAACTCCTCACACACGGCGATCTGTAGCTCGGTGCGGGCCTATTTGGTCTGTTGGTTGCCCAGTACCAGGGCCGTCGAGAGGATATCCGTGCCCGGGGCTGAACAACTGTACATATACAGAATGTCCTATACTACCCGACGAGTTCGAATATGTACTTATGACTGTTTTCTATGAATTTGTTTTTATTGCACATTGTTAGCTTTGCAAAAAGGAGCACTTCAAGCAGAATTGTTTGGTACTTAGTTCTATACATCTTGCCTCTCCAATAACCCCAACTAAATAAGTCAGTTTTCACCAAATCATACGCTTTGACAGCCCCTCCCTCCCCTCCGACACGGGAAAAGCCTAGAGGGAAATCACGACCACAAATTTTATCTATCGAAAGCTCACTCCTTGTAAGTTTATTTTTCGAGCAAGGGGACCTCATGGTCGTGTTTTTTTTATCGGTAGTTTACAAGGCCGAAGGTTCACCGCCACCACCCTGGAGCGTAACAGGCTTTTTTTTCTTGTCTAGGCTCTAGATCCCTTGAAACTGTTGGGACTAGGGTAGCGAGCGGCATATACCCCGCCCTAATCTCCGGTATTTCTTTCCACTGGTTCGTGAGTTAGAATCCCGCCGTGGACATGGTTTGTTGTGTTGTCTCCTTCCTGTAGTTTGGAGAATAAGCCTTTACCGGCTTCTCTCAGAGTCCAACTAAATGCGCAGGATGTGTATATGAGCAACATACATCATCCGAAACCTGTTACGTGTCCACGAGCTATGCTCTACATTGGTTAAGACAAATAGTAACGGCTACTTAGATTCTGTAATAAACCATATTCTGGTCGTGCTACTTCCACCGACAGATCGAATGCAACATCTGATGCGAGCGCGAGAGTATCTGAACCGTCCGCCAACCATTCCATCCTTATTGCCCTATTTTTGTATTATTCCCCGTTTTTGCCTCCCCTGTTTGTGTTGTCTTCCCCAGGCCTATGATTTTTTTTTAAACGTTAAGGGCAGGAGCAACGAGCAGCGAAAACCCCGTCCACATCTCTCGAAGTGAGCTACAGCAAGCATAGGCCGCTGCTTAGCTCGTTGAGCGGTATTTTTCTTCGCCAGATGGCACGGCCCAATCTTCACGGTTATTATGCTACCTTAGGCTCCGTCCCCACGGGCATCTTCGGATGCCCACCAAACCGTCCATTACTCTCGTTCCACAACCGTTCGGGTTAAGGTGTAATGGAACCGGACGGTGTGGACCACATTGCTTTGATCCTTTAAATACTGTTACCCAGATCCGGGATTAAGTAGGATACTTCATAGAGCAACGATGGTTGTGTACATTGAGAAATATTGGGTGTACAACTTTGCTTCCGCCGTTTTTTCCTGGAATTAAAAGCTTAATTGTCAAAAAGTACTTATAGATGTATTATTCAAAGTACTGTCCATTGCTATCGACAACTTTCGTCCATCTTTTCGGTAATTTTCGGATTCCATCTCGGAAAAAGGAGGCGTCTTTCGACGCGATCCATGATTAGATCCATTTTCCGACTTCCTCGTACGAAGGAAAATTCTGATCAGCCAGGCCGTGCGCCATGGAAGGAGACAGATGGTAGTCGGAAGTAGCGATGGGGAGTACGGCGGGTGGGGCAAGATTTCCCATTTCAGGGTTTCCAAGTATGGCTTGACCACTTTTGCGACGTGTGGCCGAGCATTGTCATGCTGGAGGATGACTTTGTTGTGTCTCTTTTGGTACTGTGGTCGTTTTTCCTTTAATGCTCGACTTAAACGCATCAATTGCGTTCAGTACCGATCTCCTGTGATAGTTTCATTCGGTTTCAGTAGCTCGTAGTATATCACACCGAGCTGGTCCCACCAAATGCAAAGCATAACCTTGGCGCCGTGAATATTCGGTTTTGCCGTCGACGTTGAGGCATGTCCGGGCATTCCCCATGACTTTCTGCGCTTGGGATTATCGTAACAGACCCGGATTTTTCGTCGCCGGTTACGATGCGATGTAGAAGTCCCTTCCGATTCTGCCTTTGAAGCAGTTGTTCGCATGCAAATAATCGCCGTTCAATATCTCGCGGTTTTAACTCGTACGGAACCCAGTTTCCTTGTTTCTGAATCATGTCCATGTCCTTGAGGCGTTTCGAGATGGCTTGCTGAGTCACTCCCAGTGATTCAGCTAATTCTTCTTACGCTTGGCACGAATCTTCATCGAGCAATGCTTCTAGTTCGTCGTCTTTAAAAATTGTTTCTCTCCCACCACCGTGCTTGTCCTCGACATTGAAATCGCCACTTTTAAAACGTTGAAACCACTCACGGCCTGTTCTGCCACTCAGAGCAACCTCACCGTAAGTATCTGAGAGCATTCGATGAGCCTCAGGTGCAGTTTTTTTTTCAAATGGAAGCAGAAGATCAAAACTTCCCGCAAATGACGAGAACTTGGCTCGAAAAGAGACATTTTGAATCGCGAATCTTATTAAAAATGCGAACAACTTTTACTAATGCGGGGATGTCGATACGTTCACAGACGTCCAAACTCACTTTGTGACAATTCTGAACTACGTATTTTGACTAACCCTGGCCGATGCAGCCGTCTGTCGGAAAACGGCAGAAGCAAAGTTGTATACCTAATATTTAAAAAAAATCAGCATAAAGGAATCTCCACATACACTTTAATTATAAATAATCAACAATTCACTAGATATTAAACGTGTACTTTATTGCAATGACAATACACCGCCAATATAATTTTATCGATCGATTTCTCCAAATACAACATCCAAAGTACCAATTATAGCTACAATATCGGCCAACATATGATTCTTTCCTATTTTCTGCAAGGCTGCTAAATGAGCAAAACCAGGTGCCTTAATCTTGCATCTGTACGGTCTGCTCGATCCGTCCGAAACTAAATAAACGCCAAACTCGCCCTTGGGCGCTTCAATTGCCGTGTAGGTCGCCCCCGGTGGAACCTGATAACCCTGCGTGAACAACTTGAAGTGGTGAATCAACGCCTCCATCGATGTTTTCATCTCGGAACGCGATGGTGGTGTCACTTTAGCATCATCCGTTTTAATCTCGCCGGCTGGCATTTTATTCAAGCATTGGTCGATAATCCGCAACGATTGACGCATTTCCTCGACACGACACAAATAACGGTCGTAGCAATCACCCTTTGTTCCGATTGGCACGTCGAATTCAACCAAATCGTAGGCGTCGTAGGGTTGCTGTTTCCTCAGATCCCATTTGATTCCGGAACCGCGGAGCATAACGCCACTGAAGCCGTAATTCAATGCTTCTTCGGCGGTCACAACACCAATATCCTCAGTCCGTTGCACCCAAATACGATTGGTCGTGAGGACGTCTTCGACTTCATCGATACGCTCGCCAAATTTCGATGCGAATTCGTAGATATCGTCCATCAAGCCCAAGGGCATGTCGAGGGATACACCACCCGGTCGAATGTAGGCGGCGTGCATACGAGCTCCCGAAACACGTTCGTAGAACTCCATCATCTTCTCACGTTCCTCGAATAGCCAGAAGAATGGCGTCAGGGCACCGATATCGAGAGCGTGTGTTCCGATAGCCATGATGTGGTTGAGAATTCTCGTAAGTTCAGCAAACAAGACACGAATGTACTTAGCCCGCAATGGCACATCAATATTCAGCAATTTCTCGACCGCCAACGAGTAACACTGTTCGTTGCACATCATCGAGACATAGTCCAACCGATCAAAATAGGGCAATGCCTGGGTGTAGGTTTTATATTCAATCAACTTCTCCGTGCCACGGTGAAGCAGACCGATATGCGGATCGGCACGCATTACAGTCTCGCCGTCCAACTCCAGGACCAAACGCAATACACCGTGAGCGGCCGGATGCTGTGGCCCAAAGTTGAGTGTCAGATTTTTTACAGACTTCTCGACGGGTGCAATTTTAGCGTTCCATGGTGGCACCTTCCACAAAGACGTCACTTCGTCTGGATACAAAACCGGACCGCTAAATTGTTTCATAAACTCAGGATCCGGATACCATTTGCCGGCATTTCGTTTCTGGGTTGTATTCGTAGCACCCAGTGCTCCAATATTTTGAAGTAACCCTCCGCGGACGGTAGCCGTAGTCGCCTTGCGGGCTAGCGAATTAAGCATTGAACATGCCATCCTGCTGAATTGACAGTCTCGCGCGAACTCTAAAACGAGACAAGTTGCGAGTAGTTTAGTGTTTTTCGCGTATTTTTATTATTTTTTGAGTTAATTACATAATCTAAGTCCAATTGTCGCACAGAGGATTCTTCTCGCCAGCAAAACTGTCATTAATTTGCATCTGACAGAAAGCTTGTAGGTTAGAAAACTTTGTAGTGAGCTCAGCGCCACCAATGGAATTTGACCGGACTGAAGAAAAATCAATTGGTGCAGACCATCTGAATGAAACGAATTTTAAATTGTGTGCGTTCAGAAGGAACTGAGCAACTTCCGCTCAGCGAACATGCTCAGAACGAGCGGGTTCAGAAGTGACTGAGCAACTTCTGCTCGGGTGAGCATGATCAAATTTCACCGAGCAAGAAATATTTCTGCTCACTGATCAGTGCTCAGGTTCTTCTTCTTCTTTTTCAACCTCACGCTCATGTTGCGAGTTTCCGAGTTTTGACAGTTATCAAATTGGTTGTTGTGTTTTCGCCGTTTTCGGCTTCTAGTTCTTTGGTTTTCGGGTGCTTTTGAATTTGTTTTCTCGTTGTTCGTAATTTTTGTAATGGACAGCGTGGGATTCATGTATTTTCCACTTTTCGGCACTTGACGTCTAAAATTGTCATCGTCAGCTTTCAGCTGGTCGTTTTGTCAGCTGGTGAAGTAGCGTTCAGCAGGTGCAGACTCCAAACCGAGCAGCTCCGGAGCTGCTCGCGAGCAGATGCGGAGCTGCTCGCGAGCGGTTTCTGCTCTTTTGCCACCTTCTGAACGCACTCAAATGAAACGAATTTTAAATTGTTGTATCTAGTTTGTGGGTACATTTTTTTTTCTTTTGACGCGTTAAAATTTCAGTTCTCACGCAAGAAGCACTATAATAAAAGCAGCAATATAATAAAAAAAACTCGTCATTTCCACTGTTCTATTGATTTGAATGTCGTTCGTTGCATTCTCTCGACCAAAATGCTTGTCGTGTGTGGCGACGTTAAGGCCGGCCGCATCTAGGACGTAGGCAGGGCAGCGCAGCGCAGCGCGCACACGGCATTGTTGTTGTAAAATCAGATTTTGACAATTGGTACAACAACAATGCCATGTGCGCGTTGCCCTGCCTACGTCCAAGATGAGGCCGGCCTAACGAAGGGCGCAAGTTGCACCCGAAATACGTGTCTGTGGCCATAAAAATAAAAATCTTCAGTATGAAAGAAACAACCGGTTTTAATTTAAACAAAAAAAAAAATTAAGAACTGCGGAAAACAGTGTAAGTAAAACCATTCATAAATTTTTGTGGTCGATAAAGCGGACCGAAATATTTAAGCGCTAAAGAGAATGTCACGTTCCCGGCCATTGCTGCCACTGGCACTTTTTGCAAGAAACTCGTGTACCGTATAGCTTGGGGCTCAATCTTTCGCGTTCCCTTTGAATATATAGCCATGGAATGAGCTTGTCCTGTATGTCTCCATAGAAACAGTGGCTCCAAAATCTGGGTACTAAGTCGACAGTCAGCTAACTCAGTAGACTTACGAAATTCAAATATTGACAATAATTGACGTTTGTTTATGCAAAATTCGACATTGTGGTCAACATTATGTCAATATCGAAACGCCAACTGAGTAGGCTGATTGTCGATAATTTGACAAAAATTGACATTTGTTTATGCACAATTCTACAGAACAGTCAACATTTGTCAGTATTAAACGCCAACTGAGTAGGCTGACTGACTGTCGACTTATTCACCAGATATTGGAGCCGGTTATAAATGGGATATGCTCATTCCACGTACTGTATGTTCTAAGGTTCCCTTTCAACGGGGAATGTCGCATATAATCATAGATTTAAATAGAACAGATCGGTAATAGTACTATCCCCACTCTGTGTTTCAGGTTATTGGCTGCATTCATGTGAAAAATTTTCGCTACGGAACGCTACATCCCCTCCACTACACATTTGAGGAGACGCTACCTGTCAACATTTCTTTCGTGATTGAACCGCTACATATGAAATGTCTGACAAACAGGTGACACCGCAAATATTTGACAATTGCCAATTTTCCATCGCAAAACATTTCTTTGGCACATCACGAAACAAGGAAATATCAAATCAAAGACGAGAAGACAGTGAATTTACATAGACGGGGATTCTATTTGCGCTTTTGATGTACACAAACGTCACAACGCACATACCAGCTGCGAATTGTCAAATGTAGCGCTACATGCCCAGAGAGGGTAAAAAATTTCTGCTACCAAGGGGAAGTAACCGCTCCGGAGCGGATGGAAGGAGCGGTTGCAATCACGACCGGGAGGGGTTGTAGCGCTACGGAGCGCTCCGTAGCGATCCGGATAAAACGAGCGTCGTGAATGCACTCATTTTCGAACCAAGCCGCGCATGCGCACTGCTACCCCTTTGCACGCGGTTGCCATACGTTCGATAAATGTCGTTACGCCATCGGCCACTCAGCCACAATTTTGACATTTGCGAAGCATTTCGCCCCTCGCTCCTCGGGCCCCTGAACCAAATATTAATACGTGTTGTGCGCGTTTCACTGCGCAGGCGCGGATATGTCAGCCATAACTCGATATTTAAATTTTTACCCCCACTCTGTGCCTATTTCATATCTGTTTAATATATATCTATGCATATAATAGGGTAATTCACGCTCAGTGTCGTACATGTCGTAAACGTTGTATTCGTCGTAAACTTCTGTCATCCTCATAGTAAAATGACAGAAGTTTACAGCTTTACGACAAATACGACGTTTACGATGTGAGCATGAAAGAGTCGAAAGTAATTTGACCTAGTAACGATTTCACATTTCATTATTATTCGTGTTTTAGAATTAAATAATACAAATAGATTTCAAGTATTTCCTTATTCTACTTGGCAAATCAAAAGTCGTGATTCAAAATAAATTCGTACAGTAAGATAATTTATAAGTACTTATGGATAGTTGTGTTATCGTTATGGAATATTTTTTAAGAAACCTGTAAAAAAAATGCATTAAATATTATAAATTATTTTGAAAGTGTAGTAAGAGATTTCTAACCTTCGCATGTTTTCACGAGTATTTTTCGTTAGATATGGCCTTTGTAATGTATTGTATCATTATTGGTGATGACAGCTTGTCTGGTTGTTTAAACATTAAAGTGTCAATTTCGGTTTCCAATCGATGGCATGAATAGTATTGACACAGGCCATCGAGTCGCAAGACGAATACATTCGAGGTTGTAACTGTCAACTGATAATAACGATGACAACAAAAATCATCTAACAATATAATTTATTTCGGAAAGCAGAAATTACCTGTCACGAGACACCAACCATCTGGTTACTCCCTTCCATATTGCCGAACGGCATTCTAGTACAGACCTGTACCCTAGCATACAATTGGCGTCTCAGCATTCTTCGCCTTTCCGGATGCACTTCGTCGGGACGATTGATTCCCGGAGCGCATCTTTAACCCCGTGCTGGCAGAAGGCTTGGGAGGAATTCGAGCAGTGGCCTAATTGCTGTTCCGTCCTAGGACTAAAATCTTTCCTTGGACCTAAAAAAAAAAAAAAAAAAAAACAAATTATGTTTCAGAAGATATGTAAGTACAAGAGAGAACAATTGGTTCACACAAAGAACAGGGCTAATTGAAAAGGTTAGGACACAGTTACTATTAAGTAGAACTTACTGGTTATGTTCGACGAGGATACTGATGTACGCCTTTAAGCGATCCCTGTGAGGTCAGAGCTTACGTCCGGGTTAGCAGCCTACAAAGAAAGCCAAAAAAACACCAATTAATTTCTTCTTTTTTTCTTGACTATGTCGACCTTTGTTCTTGATGTCACCGCTGTATGACAGAAGTCCACAGGTGGGGCTCCTATCCAGGATCGATGGCTAGTCCCTAAGGATTGTATTGTCTAGAGGTAGCAATTGGACTGTGTTATAAACACGGACTGACAGTAACGAATGCCAAAGTGACATTTCGCATGACATATGGAACTTGCGATGTTGCCAGCTTTCCTTCTGGGCGGTGTTCGGAAAATGCAATCTTTTCACCACATATGGGGAAAAACTGCGGGAAAAGGGGAATTGGTGTTCCCTTTGTCCAAAGCATGATACAAGTAGAGAAGATAACGACAATAGCATGGGGAATGTGTGCACGTTCTGCGCATGACGTCACTCAGAGACTTTGTGTGCTTTCAGTGTGAAGTTAATATGGTGTTGCATACTGAATGGCAACTGCTTAAATCTTTGCGACTTCGCGTTTTAAATAAAATTCGCGTCTATTTTCCATCTCTACAATATTGAAAGATGTTCCTTTGGATCAGGCTTGTCGAATAATTTTGCTATAATAAGAAACGAAGAAAGTAAAAAGATCTGTTTCTATGTAACAATTTTCTTCATTTTATTCTTTCTTTTCGTTTCATCCTTATTGCCTAATTTCCTTTTTACATTTTCTCTTAAATTTCTATTAAGTTCTCTTATCCTAAAATACAATCTTGATCTTAAAAATAATTTCTTAATACTATCCTGGCAGAGCACATCCTTTGCTGAATCCAACAGGTCTCTGAAGTAGTTGCTGCAAATACAAAGAGAATCATTTAGGTTAAATTTTTGAAAAATTACCTCTAATTGTTCGGCGATTTCCATAAACTTTGGCGTTGGTTTCGAAAGTCGTCCTTCGGTTAGTTGGTTTATCCATGTCCAAGTTGTGTCTTTATCGGCCATAACTGAAATATAAGGAGAATTTTGTTTAAGTTTATGGCAAATGAAACCTGCTAAGTTCTCCAGTCCATCATATTCGAATTCCTTCAACTCGTTGAGAAGGTCCTCCTCTTCCTCCATCGGCTGGGGCTCCTGATTGAGAGTCCCTAACACCTTAGCTGTAAAAATTCAATTCGAAATTAATATCGACAATATATCGATTCAGCTTAAATTTTTAACCTGAAAATGTAGGTTCAATATCCGGTGTATTATCAATATCGACACTTATACTTGAAATAAAAGCCCCTTCGTTGCGACCGACAATATAGCTTCGGAGTCTATATTGAAATTCCAGTTGATCTGGATGATCGTGAAGGCCACCTTTACTCCGGATAACAGAGAAGAAGTTTTCTAATACGTCTTGATTTAGTCTATAGGTCAGAAGATATTTCATTCCATATTGTTGTTCTAATTCATTGAACAGTAGAGGCAAGGCCGTGTTGGTTTGTATGATCCCTGAAGCAAATCATGAGGTTAATATATTTTAGAAGTTTAAAATATCTAATATTACCTTTCTGGAAAGGAAGAAGGCTCTTATTTCCTATGACTCGAATACTTTTTATGAGTTCAGTCATGTCGATCAATATTTTGTTTTGAACATCTTTGTTCATTCCATATGCCTTCATCCTTTCTCTTGAGTCTGTCTCCGGAACTCGTACATTGAAAACATCGAACCAGTCGTTCGTCTGCAATTAAATTTAAATGTTAGAAAATATTAATATAAACTAACGATCCCTTCTAACCTTTTTAATCAGATCCGCACATTCGAGCCAATTTTGGGTTTCTAAGTGTCCGCCACTGGCCACTCTAAGCAAAGCCATCGCTGTTGTGTGCGAAAACAGTTTTGTGGCGAATTTCACTTTTTGGCGTTCTATGCCTTTTACTGAAAGCAAGTTCGATGTTAACTTATGCGTAATAGAAAGTTCTCCACTGGTGAGTTCGAGCATTTTCGCTATTATCTCCTTTTTTACTTCGATGTTATTGGTTAGTAAGAATCCGTGGTCCAGAAAGTGGTTTCGCAGCAATTTTATAAGATGTGGAACATCTGCGAAAAAGTATATTTTTCTGTCCTCTTGCACCGGGTTTATTATCCTGCAATCATATTATCATTAGCACCCATAGTATAATTCATGAAATATTACGCAATACCATGGTTTTTCGTGGGAAATTCCTAAGTCCTTATATAGGGCGCGATTACCGGCTCCAAGGTCACTGACGATTGCGTGAACCTTAAATCCGGTTTCCTCAATCGTTCTAATTAAATTCACCAGTATTTCTTTGGTCATTCTGCAGTCAAAGTCATAGAAAATTGGTTGTTTCCAATTTCCAAAAAGGCCTCTAATCATTGCTACCTGTACATAATTCGCGGGTGCCATTGTTATGTCCTTTGCTTTGTCGTAGCAATAAGTGGCTTTAATCTTCATTTCGTCAAAAGATAGGACACAAGCTCTAGACGTCTCATTTAATCCAGATTTCCGCATTATCTGTATCACAGGCTTTATGATTCCACGGGTCATATTTACTTTCTGGCACCATCTTTGCAGAGTTCTGACGGACGGATATGGAAAGCCTTTTTTCAGAAGCATTTTATAACTTCTTGCTCCGGTCGCGTATAAAACGATGGCTTCTGCAATGTCATCTTCTGACCAATTTATTATCTTCTTCGGCGTTTCTAATTTACGTAGCTGGCCCTTCGTGAACAATGAAGCTAACTGCTGCTGAATGTTTTCGTTCTCGTATGTTTTTTTCATCAAACATTTACTGGCATCTTGCGTCGCAGATTTTTCCTCTACCAGCATTCGTTTTACTTCATCCCTGAGTGTAGAAGGTGAAATATAAGCATGACAAAATATTTTAATAGCTTTACACTTCCATGACTTACAGTTCTTTCAATGCCTTCGATAAACGGAATTCTAGATCAGCAATTCGATTATCTTTTTTTAAGCAGTTACTGCAAGCATCCTCGCATGGTTCAGCTTGAACCGGCATGCCATAATTGGAATCATTTCCATGAATTATTCTTCCGAAGAAAATAAAAAATATTTCGTAAACGGCATTGATAATAAAAATGTATTTCTATTTATTATTCACTTTCCCCCAGTATCTTTTAAAATAGCATCTACTTCCGTCCGTCGTATTCTCGCAGCAGCTCTTTCTTTCCTTTCATTGCTGGTTTTGCCGGCGTCTACACACGAAGCTAAAGGAAGATTTAAAGTCGGAACTGCATCTTCTTTTAGTACAAAACTATTCCTATTGCTGATGCCTGGATACCAAAATATTGTCAAGAGCATTAGCGACAACAAGCGAATATTCAAGCAATATCCAACTTACCCAAAAGCTCGTTCTGTAGATTGCGAATAAAACTTTCTGACGCAAAATGTTTTGAGCATATCCTTGCCGTAGCTTCATTAAGTTTGCCGCTTCTTCGGCACTTGTGCTTCCATATTTCCCGATATTTTCCATCTTTCGGAAAGGTGTAAAACCGAATCGCTTTATCCTCGTCAGATGGCCACTTCTTTTGATTACACGAATCACAACCGAACACAGCACAACGCATTTTTAAACACAAAAAGAAATTTTTTCAATAAATTCTCGAAAAATGTCACTTTATTCAAAATACAATTAATTTTCACTAAACGCACAGAGAAAAAACCGTTTAACGTATCTTACGATTCGCATTCAAAATATTCTCTCAACTGCAAAGTGCAAATCTCTGAACAGCAAGTCTCTGAGTGACGTCACCATCCACAACCAAGAAGAAGATACATGCGCGTGTCGTTATCTCTATATTTGTAGTATCATGTGTCCAAAGGCGTTTCCGGTAGAGGGGTCGCTAAAAAATTTCTGCCGACCTCATGTCTTCTTCGTGTGACAGTGGTGCAGTGCGGATCCCTAGTGCCTGAATTAAGCGGATAGTTACCTGGAAAGTAGTAGTAGTCCGGATGGCGCAACGGTTAGCACGTTCGCCTTCAACGCACTGGGCCCCGGTTCGATTCCGGGGATTTACGTGTCGGACTATGAGCCCACTCAGCTGTTAAATGAGTACACATTATGGGGTAAATAACTCGGTTGAGCGTGTTGCTGATCACATACCTCTGCACAAAAACCGTCACGATCTAGAAAATGAGATGATGCTAACTCATCTCGAGGCCGTGGTTCAAATTGGACTGTTGCGCCAGTTATTTATTTATTTATTATGTAATTTGTTATGGTGTGAGGGGTTCACTGGTGTTCAAATTCTTGTACAATAATTTGATCTTCAAATTTTTCTTCAATATATTGGAGAAAACAGTGCTAATGTGAGGTGCCTCCAGGTGTACCAAGTGACTTTCCGTTAAGAGTCATGAAAAACATTTTCAAAGCGCTCAGAAGCATGTTACTTGAACTTAGAAGATGTGAAACATTAGGCGTGTTCTTTTGTACTGCGGTGTAGATTAATTGGGGGTTGTCCGGGTTAACTTACACACATTATACTGTAATGTTTCCTCCGATGAGCGAAACCAGAACGAAACCAGTTTCGTTAGATATTCTTGTGCTGAATAATGAAAACACTTCGATTGAAAAACACACACACTTTATTTACAAAACGAACTACACACGCGTACTAACAACAAACGTTAAAACGTCAAACTACATAGCTCTAAGGCCCTAACCAGATTGAACGCAGAATGCAGCAGCAGCGGCAGAAGCAACAACAACAACAGGTAGATCTGTCGCAGTGACACAGCGGCGATGACAGATCTACTTGTTGTTGTTGTTGATTCTGCCGCTGTTGCTGCATTCTGCGTTCAATCTGGTTAGGGCCTAACAATAACGACGGCACTACTTACCGGTTCCAAGCGGATACTTTATACCGATCCAACTGTCACTGAGTGTCGAGTCTGACTACTTCTTTTTCTCCTTCGGTGACATCTGCCTTTTATAGTTGGAAATCAATGCATTCGTCAATTAGCGAAGACTCTAGATTTTTCGAGATGTTCTAGTCTCGGGTTTCCACTACTCAACGAAGGTTCGAGAATCCGCTTCATTATCGATGGTTCTGTTTCGAGATGGATCGAGACTATATGGTAGAGCTTAGTACAGTGTGGGTCGTAAAAGATACCCACTCCGTACACGCAGCAATACAAACAACATGCCCTTGTTGTTTGTGTAATGTGTGTAAGTTAACCCGAATAACCCCCAATTAACCTCCACCGCAGTACAAAAAAAAACACGCCTACTGTTATCTCGTCAAAAAAAAAGTATCGTCATTTCCACTGTTCTATGATATTTGATGATTCGTTGGAAGTTCGGTCGTGGTTCTGCGCGATCTTGTATGTCGACCTTAATGTCATGTACTTTTGAATTTGTTTCGGTGGCTTTGTGAAAGTAAAACGTTATCTTCCAGTGGATTTGTTTTTTCCAACCGTTTAGATCCTTTGTCCCGGTCGCCGGCTCCTATTTACCTAAACTTTTTGAAAAACCATGCCACAATACGCTAAAGATTATCCCGTCTTTCACCTATTTCGTAAATATTGGGTGGTATGCATAAAGTGAGTCGAGTGGAGGAAAGCTGAGTTGACCGAATTTCACTTAATTTGTTACGCATAACATATGCGAAAAACTCCACTCCACTCACCAGCAGCCGCCATCTTGAGTGAAAATTAGTCTGACGTTTAAAAAAATCATCGCATATGATAATATACTCAATTTCGTATGCATAATATCTGAGTTGAGTCAAGAAAAGCTGAGTCTACAAATATGCACACTCAAGCGACAGTCTTTCAACATTTTCGGTGTACATACTTATACGCCATGACAGTTGTCAAATTGTCAAAACAAGTAGATATACGGTGATTTGCTTTGTTAGCATGTTTTTGGTAAGCAAATTCACTTATTTGACTGTGAGAACTACCTAAGTTCTGGCTGCTTGCAGAAATCCCCGCAGGACGATGTCGATCAGGAGGAAGGCATTTGAAGGAGGACGGACCAGTGGCGGCTTTGTAGTCTTTTCAGAAAGTCCCCTATTTGGATAATGACAACAGAGGATAGTAAAAATGAAACCGGAATATAGAGGGCTACGCCCGCAATCCGAGGGTTTTGTAGCAAGCGCTTATTTGGGTATATAAATATCGGCTCTTTGCTCTTCTTGATACCATTCAGATGCATAAAAAACATAATTAAAATGTCTTACTCGCTTACATTTTACATGCCAATTCATATTACGTGATTGTAACGAAACTTAGAGCATATTATTGCCTAAAGGCGAACATACACCATCCGGAATTCTAGTCCGCGTGACTAGAATGAACTTTCACTGGAGTTTATTTCAATAGACAAATGTATCTGAAGCTTGGCTATGGAAAGTAAAATGCCGTACAATTCAATGCAATAGACAGATACTTTCATTCTATGGCGATAAGATCGATTCCCAATTATTCATCCGGCGACTTCAAGGCGGCCTGTCCGGAATTCCTCAAGCGATTCCATCCGGCTGCCTGTCAAGCGGCCTGTCCGGACTCAATGCGGCCTGCACATGCCATTGACGATCCGGAATTCCTCAAGGCCAGGCCTGATCAGTTTTTCCGGAGAAAAATTCCGGAACGTGTGTGGTGGAGGCCCGGCGGGAACGATTTTCCTTCCGGCCGCCTGAAACGACCATACACGATCCGGAATTCCTCAAGGCCGGGCCTGATCAGTTTTTTCGGAAGGAATTCCGGATGGTGTATTCTATATTCAGGCAAACCGGAAGGCCGGGCCTCATCAGTTTTTCCGGACAGGAATTCCGGATGGTGTATGTTGGGCTTAAGGTGTTGGTTATCGTTGGAAATCAGTACTTTTGACCTCGAACGTGGTTAAGGCATGCAGGGGTGTGCTAACTGTAACTATAGAAATAAACTATTATTGACCTATTCTGAGAAGATATACAGATTCCATTATTTTCCATTTTTTTCGGAACTCACCTTCTTATAAGTTTTCATAATTCTACAATAAGTATAACGGTCTCAAACTGCAAGGGGAAAGGAACAAGCTACGAACTAATATTTTCTCCTCCCCCAATGTTCCCCTTTCTACAAATTTCAAGAAATTGCGAAAAAATAGAATTTACTCAACATTACCTTTCTCACGACACCTCACTTGGCTATACCAGTCGATAAAAAAAATTAACCTTAATTTCGCCTCTATGTGGACATCGCCCCCCCCCCCCCCCCCCGTCCACCCGCTTAAGTTGTATTAGTCAGCGCCCCAACCAATCTTTACCCTTTCAAAAATGATTAATTAAATAACTGCAATTCGTACTACGAAAAACAACATGAAAGTAGTACTCACACCTATGAGGCCGGTAGGTGTATTTTTTGTGTGGATAGTGTCAAAATGCCTAAATTTAAATGAATGTACTATTATTAAATATTATGTGATTGTAATGAAACTTAGAGATATTATTGCCTATAGTGTTGGCTATCATTGGCCATCAATATTTTTGACCTTGGGTGTGCTTAAGGCGTGCAGGGGTATGCTAACTGTAACTATAGAAATGTACTATTATTAACCTTTTTTGATGAGATATCAAAATTCTACGATTTTTGGTTTTTTATGCTAGCAAAATGCCGCTTTCCTGCAAATTTTCATATTTATAAGTATAACGGTCTCGAAATGCAAGGGGGGGGGGGATAAACTCGGATCACATATTTTCCCCTCTAACTCTTTTCCCCTTTTTTCAAATTTGATGAAAATACCAAAAATGGAATGTACTCGGTGTTACCTTTCTCATGATACCCCACTTGCCTATACCAGAGGAAAAAAAAATTTGACCTTCATTTCCCCTCTATGGGGACCTCCTCTTAAAGTCAGCCTATTACAACGACTCGCTTTCTCCGGCGAATTATAATAATTCTACATATTCCCACAAAATTTCATATATGTAGCTTCAGCGGTTCATGAGATATTTCATGGACAGACAGACGGACGCATGACCGATTTCATAAGGGTTTTGTTTTACTACAAAACCCTAAAAATCAACTCTTGACGATGGCGATTTCATGCGCGAAAATGCGGACGACGATTTCGATGAGGAAAACACACCAACTCCAACTAAATCGGCATCCACCACTATGACCTTAAGATGTTCGCAGCTGACAAAATGTCAAAACGATAGAATGACTGAGTGAACAATTAATTGGATGTTTTTATGTCCTCTGAATAGAGTGTACTTTTATACAAACCAATTTTCCACTCAACTTACAGAACATCGCAGACTCAGAAATGCACTCAGTAGTCTCCACTCTGGAGTATATCCTCATTTTTATGCATACCACCCAATGTAATTAGATTTTCTCGGGCCAAAACGAAAATATTTGTATTGTATTTTTCTTGTTTTTTTTTTCACTCAAATTGCACCTTCTTGCTTATTAAGCTTCGTATATGTATGAGCATTCGTGTGCGCAGCTGTACGCGCACGATTGCTGTGCCCACGAATGCTCATATGTGTACGTGATATTTACGCGCACGAAAGCTATGCGCGCACAGAATCTCGCCCAGACCAAATTGTACGCACAAAGTTGCTATATTCGAATGGGCACTTATGTGTCCTGTAAGAATATACTGTTTGATCTGGTGTCATCTACCTCGCATTGGGATAGGAGAGACAAGCAGGTTTAGCATTGTCACTCGTCGCTTCAGTATCCACGTCAAGTTCTATTCGAAAGGTGAACTCCGTTTTAAAGAACTTGATTCGTGAGAAAATTTTTGCCGATACATATGCTGCATGGGAGTCTTGACCGGTCGAGAAATGGACCGACTCGGGGGACTCCACTTTCACCCGCCGTCCAGTCAACATTGGTGCGATCGCTCCGAGAAGAGTTCGATTGGAACCGCCGCCCAAACAACATCGACAATCGACTTTCACCCGCCGTAGCCGTCGCATCGGCATCCCCATTGCTGGGATTTTTTTCGGATTTGTTTGAACTTTCATTGGCGGTCCGATCAACATCGGCGTGATTGCCACCCGTTCAAGCCGTAAAAATCGCCGGTATCCCGTATCGCATTGGGGAATTGAACCATAGCGTCGTCGCGATATTCCTTGAAGATACATGTCAATCGCTTGAAAGTGACGGATCCGTTTTTTTTTCGTATGGTGAAATATTGCCGAGCCATTGAAATCCTCAACCTCTTGTGATGTGTACGAAGGCCCCTTCCACGCTGTCGATGAGGGCAACGGTTTACCGCCCGGAAAGTGTACCAACCTCGATTTGCCTGTCAACCCTGGCAAACTAGGGTTGCATCATCTTCTATACTGGAGTCGCCGGAAGGATAAAATTCCGGCTCTATCAAATAACGTGTGCGTATTTGCGAAGGAAGTGATACAATTGCGGCAATTCAACGGCGGTGTTTCTATGAGTGGCTGTAATTTTAGAGCGCGAAACCAACAACAACCAGCGAGTTTTGTCATCTACTTATCAAGCTCGACCGAGCAGTTGCAAGTGCCGTACAAAGTGCCACATAATTTTGACTCGTTTTAGTTTTTTTTTTCTTGAATATTGATTTTCTCTGGTTCCTTACTTAATTCTCCCTTTTTTAGGGTTTTGTAGTAAAACAAAACCCTTATGAAATCGGTCAAATGTCTGTCTGTCCGTCTGTCCATGGAATATCTCAGGAACGGCTGAAGCTACATACATGAAATTTTGTAGGAATGTGTAGAATTACTATAATTCGCCGGAGAAAGGGAATCGTCGTAATAGGTCAACTTTAAGGGGAGGTCCCCAAAGAGGGGAAATGAAGGTCGAAATTTTTTTTTCGTTTGGCACAGGCAAGTGGGGTATCGTAAGAAAGGTATCGTCGAGTACATTCCATTTTTGGAATTTTTTTCAAATTTGAAGAAACAGGAAAAGAGGGAGAGGGGAAAATATGTCATCCGAGTTTGTCCCCCCCCCCCCCCCCTTGCATTTCGAGACCGTTATACTTAGAAATATGAAAATTTGCAGAAAAGCGCCATTTTACTAGCTGAGAAAACCTAGATTTCTAGAATTTTGAAATTTTATCAGAAAAGGTTAATAATAGTACATTTCTATAGTTGCAGTTAGCACACCCCTGCACCCCTTACGCGCACCCGAGGTCAAAAATATTGATGGCCGATGATAACCAACATCATAGGCAATAATATCTCTAAGTTTCATTATAATCACATAATATTTAATAATAGTACATTCATTTAAAGTTCGGCATTTTGTCACTATCCACACAAAAACTACACATACCGGCCTCATAGGTGTGAGTACTACTTTCATGTTGTTTTTCGTAGTGCGAATTGCAGTTATTTAATTAATCATCTTTTAAAGGGTAAAGATTGGTTGGGGGCGCTGTGTCTTAATTGGCCAACTTTACCGGGTGGAAGGGGAGGGGGGGGGTCAACATAGAGGCGAAATTAAGGTCAAATTTTTTTATCGACTGATATAAGCAAATGAGGTGTCGTGAGAAAGGTAATGATGAGTACATTCCATTTTTTCGCATTTTCTCGAAATTTATAGAAAGGGGAACTGTGGGGGAGGAGAAAATATTAGTTCGTAATTTGACCCCCCCTTGCCTGCATTTTGAGACCGTTATACTTAGAATTATGAAAACTTACAGGAAGTGGGTTTCGAAAAACATATAAAATGGAAAATAGTGGAATTTGTATATCTTCTCAGAATAGGTCAATAATAGTTTATTTGTATAGTTACAGTTAGCACACCCTTGCACGCCTTAAACACGTTCGAGGTCAAAAGTACTGATGGCCAACGATAACCAACACCTTAAACAATAATATGTTCTAAGTTTCGTTACAATCACGTAATATGAATTAACATGTAAAATGTAAGTGGGTAAGACACTTTAATTATGTTTTTTTTGTCCATCTGAGTGGTATCAAGAAGAGCAAGGAGCCGATATTTATATACCAAAATAAGCGCTTGCTACAAAACCCTCGGATTGCGGGCGTAGCCCTCTATATTCCGGTTTCATTTTTATTTGTGCTGTTAGTGGTGGATAGAGTAGACAATTTTTTTTTATCATACTTGTAAGTTTAAGTTTCCAGCTGATCCCGTTCGAGATGGCCATCGCGCAATTGAGTAAGTGTTGCCATTTTTTATATATTGTATTTTGTGCTATAGTTTGTATGATTCTCTTTCCGATACATATATATTTTTTTTTGTTATTGCCTACACCGATTTACATTTTTCTTTCCGATTAATAGTATGTTTTTCAATTCACCACAATTCATTCGCATTATTTCAAATTAAATGTTTCCTTATTGATATCTGAATACAAAAGCATTGGATTGAACAAACGTGTATTGTAGTATAATCCTTATCGTTTCCTTTGAGGAAAATTCCCGCGCCCGTTTCAGGTTGGTGAGATGACATAAACGCCAGTTCTGTTAGTTGCTTAGGCGGCTATTACACTATAAAAATTCTTTTACTAATATCTTTGACGCACGATATTTTAAAATAACTTTTACGAATGATATTAGCCGCCTAAGGGGGAAGGTGTGCAAGCTTGTAAGAAAAGTACTTGAAACAAGCAACGTTCATGTCGCAAATCGTTTCTTAGGCGGCCATTACACTATAAAAATTCTTTGAAAATATCTTTTATAAAAGATACCTATTTGTAAAAGATTTTTTTTTGCAAATTTGAGAGTCTAAGGGCCGGTTGCTCAATGTCCGATTAAAATTTATTTTAAGAATAAACTACCATTTAGCACAATTTGATTTGCTCAATATCTGTTTAGCGTTATTAATCGGGTAAACGCTAACCGTCCCCTAGCCTTCGATTAATCTCTTATCCAAAACAAAATCCAACCACTGGCTTCCGGTTGAAAGTTTATCCGAAACAAAAACCCAACACCTGATACCGGATGTTGAGATTTTGACAGCTAGAACGGTTCACTTTTGCAAATTCAAATGAAAACAATGAAAGTGGCCATAAAGAACAGAGTTCCTGGAAATTCATTCGATAGAAGAGAATTCGCAACAAACTCAGCTGCAAATTAATATGCTGAGAGACCGTACTAATACAAAATAGGTTCGTGGACGGTTGAATTCCGCCAAGAAAATCAGCTGATTTTGCCATAATGGTGGTCTGAGATAAGTTCCACACTTTATGGCTTGGTAATTTGCTTGAGACGTATGAGAAAACGAAAATGCTTATCGGGTTGTTTATAGCTTCAAATAACTTGTGTCCCTGTTAGTTAACACAGAGTTTATTCGGACATTGAGAAAACGGGCCTTAGGGCCGTTTCCACAATGTCCTGTTAAAATTTATCGTAGCAATAAAGTGCCTGTTAGCACAATTTCATTTTCTCAATGTCTCTATAGCGTTCATCCGATCGAAAACGCTAAAAGGAACCTCATCTGTCCTTTAAATTTTACAAATAAAGATAAGCTTCAAAAGTCCAACACCAAGTCTCCGCTTAATCGTTTATCCAAGACAAATCCCCATACCTTGCAAACGCTATAAAAGTTTATCTGAAACACAATCCCAGCACCTCGCAATCGCCATAGAGAAAGAAGGAAGAAGGAGATGAAACCACCATATACTGTACACTAAATTCTAAATTCGCATACGTAAGTGAACATTCGAGCTTTGCTGCCAAATGAATATATTTTAACTGCAATTTAAGCAAGTGAAAGATGTCGACTCATTCCCCTCATACTTCACCATTGACCAAATTACTTAATTTCTCTCGGACAATCTCATTTCCTTTTATCTCTCTCTTCTGAGGCAATCGTTTAAAAGTTCATCCAAAACAAATACCCAACAGCGTGTCTCCGGTTGAAAGTTCAACCGGTCCTACCCAATACAATTTTAAGACACGTTCGTCAAGTTTTTCGCTTGGTAATTGATGAGAAAATGGAAATATTTATCGGGGAGTTTATCGCTGGAATAAGTTCGTCTGCCTGTTAGCTATCGGGCAGTTTAACGAGACATTGTGAAAACAGGCCTTAGGGTGACGCGAGCGGACAGTGGAAAAACATAAGAGTCAAAAATGATTTTTTCACCCCGGGCATCGGAAACTAAAAATATCACCTAAAATTGATAATGTACTGTAACACCATGTAAATTCTTAGTATTTTCACTGTTATAGAAATAAATATTTTAGTGTATGTAGTAGTTTATTTACTAGAACATATTCTTAAAATATTCTTCGTAATTCTTAAGATCCTATGATAGATTGAATCCACGGTATATATGACGCCACATTGACGTACACTCCTGGAACACCCTGTTGGGCGCAGCCAATACCCCAAGCAACTAAACCAGCCACATACCATTGATTTCCAGATTGACATACCAAAGGTGATCCTCCGTCCCCCTGGAACAGAACATAACGTTATAAAAATTGCATATTTGATTATTGAATCGTTTTCTTACAGTACATGCATCCTTTCCCGCTTCGCCGCCAGCACAAATAAACGAGGTAGGATTGAATATAAAATTAGCGCCCAGTCTGGTTCCGGCCAGGGCTGCTTGACACTCAGCTGCACTCCGTACCGGCACATCAACTTCCTTCATTATCGCCTGATATTGTCCTGAATTTCCAAAATCATTTTTACCCCAACCGGCCACAAAGCAACGAGCGCCCGTGAAAGAAGCGGCCGCTAGACATGCAGTTGTTATTGTCGGTGTTTGGCCTAATGGGACAGCAGCTGCTAATGTTATTACGGCAACATCGTTTTGTAAATTGGCGCTATTGTAGTTGGGATGAATAGTTGAACCAGCCACTGGGAATTCCATGGCCGGGATTGGTTCCGCTGTAGATGCGGCATCCCATTCTCCTAAACGTATTTTATAAGTGGTTATCCTGTAAAAAAGGATCAGAAGCATTATCTTTGCCAAGTTGTTTTTGATTTTATTAACGAACGGTAAAGTCGCAATTTTATGAGCTGCGGTTAGGACGTGACGAGAACTAATCAGCGCTCCAGATCCTACGTACACTTCGGCAGCAGTTAAGATGACCGCTTGCCAAGGATATTCTCCGAATGATGCCTGAGGAGGAGTGGCCGGTGGTGCACCAGCTACGGGAGGATATCTTACACCACATTGATATGGTCCAGCCAAACAGCAAACGACTAAACCAGTCCTACATGCCGGAGGTGGAGTAGATGTTGAGCCGGGCTAAGAATATACTTTCAAAATTAAAGGACTTTAATGTAATGGAAAGCGGAAACCTACTGTGTTAACAATTCGAATGTCTATTTGTCCTGAACCATCGGTTGGTGTAGGGCATGATCCAGTTGGAACGCATATGCATGTTACGCCAGAAACTCCCGGAATAGTTACTCCTGTACCTGTTGCCACCGTACCGCTTACTAACTGTCGTGCTAGTTCTGAAAAATGTAAAAAAGAAAATAAATTAAAAAAATCTCATATTCAAATTTTTCAACCAACGTTCAGCCTCATTACACACGCCTTTGCCGTTTTTTTTTAATTTCAGAGGCTATTAAAATATTTTAGAAACAATTTTTCAAGCTCGGTAGCCGTGAAGTCTCGGTCACCACTCTACTCAATAGACCGATCCATGGTGGCAGTGCTTGTGGTTTCAACATAATCCACGGCCCTCCCACTCTATCTATCTATCTCTACGATGCTTTATCTAGAGAGGATCGGTTCGATCTCCGTCCCATCAATAAAAACTGCCTGTGGGTATTATTAAAACTCCCACAGCGCTCCAAGCTCGTCAGTAGAAGACGGCTTGGGTAGGAGGTGCATGCTAGCAACTGCACTATCCAAAAATCTATATGCTATTGAAACGCCAACAAGGCATAGTAATACAAGAGATGTTGACGCGTCCATGTCCCTACAGGGGTCAAGGCAATAAACAACAACTACAACAATCTGACCAAATTACTTAATCTAATGTATTGCTGAGTTCACACTGAAGCCATATCACTTGATCTGAGCCAGTTAACTTGATTTAATAATGTCAAATATGTTCATACAATTTAAAACTCACCACACCCAGATCGAGTGAGTTACCCGCAGTGACTACGTTTAGACCGTGGTAAGATTCGTAGTACTAACTGTGGTGTATTCGAGTTAGTACAAGTTCTTGGTGTGCTTAGACCGACAGGTGCACCAAGTATTACCGATGTCAACTGTGGTTTTATTGCATTTTCGGTCATTTCGGGACTGCTCTTAATCCAGGTGAATTGCTAACTTTGAGCCGATTAGCAGAAAACGCAAACGTTACACGCGATGACAGCTGTAGTCAGCTCAGTACCGCATGGCAATTGGAGTTAAAGTTAGTCGTAGCACTAACTAATCAGGTACGTTTAGACCGCGGTGAGTTTCTTCGTATTAGTTATTTACTTACTTAATTGCCCTAACCCCTTGTGGGGCATAGCGCGTCAACTGTTCCATGTGGCCCAGTTGGCGTTTCGTTGGCATAAACTGGTTTCGGAAAATGCAGTTGCCAGCATGCACCTCCTGCACATCCATGGCCACGTATGTCGTCGTGGACGGGATTCGAACCCGAAATGCCGGTAGTTAAACATGAGACTGATGCCTCAACACACTGCGCTACCGGTCGCCCCTCTGAAACTGTCAGATGCATTCAAATGTGAGCTTCAGATCAAGTGCTTTGACCGTATATTTGAACCCAAATGTTCTGTTGATCACCCCTGAGCAGTGTGCGTGATCAATGATCCGATCCTGCAATCCGGATCGCGGACCATTATCCGTGATCCGATCCGGATCATTGGTCGTCATCCGATCCAGGATCACGGAGGTCTGAGCATCACCAAACAGGATCTATGATATTGATCCTTGACCCTGTATGTATATTGGTGTGAATGCGACCGGTAGCGCAGTGTGTTGAGGCATCAGTCTCATGTTTGACTACCGGCGTTTCAGGTTCGAATCCCGTCCATGACGATGTTCGTGGACATGGATGTGCAGGAGGTTCATGCTGGCAACTAAAATACATTCTCCGAAACCAGTTTATGCCAACGAAACGTCAACTGGGCCACATGGAACATTTGACGCGCTATGCCCCACAAAGGATTAGGACAATTGAGTATTGAGTATACACATAGTAGTTCAAGGATGGGTCAACTGTTTCTGTTTGGTTTGCGGTTGGGCGGATCCTTCTTGCATCAGCCAATAGGACACTCTGCGAGTATATACTTAGATGATTCAGGAACGGGGTAATAACTCCCTCTTCCTTTTTAGCATATAGTCTTCGGTACATTCCTGTTTCGCAAAAATTATAAGAAATCTCTCTATTCGATTAGAGAGAACTTTCATAAAACTCAAGAAATTTCCGCTTTAGGACTTGCAAATCCCCCCGCATGGGTTCTAGCAACGCCATCTAGATATACAAGCCTGCGCTCAGCTGATTTTGACGGCTAAATTACACAATTATTTACTTTGATGACGCCATCGTATTCACAATCCAGTGGTCGGCGACTGCTGGTGGCGAGTCCCCGGTATTTGTGCGTTCCGTGTTTAGTTTTCGTTTTCCGCGTTCAGTGTTTATTTGTTAGTAAAATTTCATCTAGTGATTCGAGAAAACAAACATGTGCGCGATGAAAATGTGTCGTGCGGTCAAAGGATGTATTTTGTCAAGTGTGAACTGTTTCACGATACTCTGTGACTGATCCCCGGGGCTGCGGCTTCGACCAAATTGCTGCAAGTGTCCAGAAAGTGTGTTTTTAGAGGACTAAAATGCCATCTGACGCAATTCCAATTGTAAACATATATCGTGCCGGGGACATCGTCGTGTGCAGTCACTGCCTTGGCGAAGGAAATAATGACGTACACGATCAGCTGAGCGCAGGCCTGTCTATCTAGATGGCGTTGGTTCTAGGTTCTTACCACCTAAAGTGGAAATGAACTACCTAAAGCGGAAATCCCGCAATTAAGGAATTTTAAAAATTCTCCCTAAATATTGTACAATAGAGAGAATTCTCCTAATATTCACGAAACAAGAATGTTCCTAGTCTCCTTTTAGAACTTAATTTACCACATAAGATTATAGTATAAATAGAGTAGAGTTAAGTTAATAAAATCAGTTTTATAACGAGACTCATTCTGGCAGTAATTGCCTGCTTTTATGTTATATGCATATTACCACTGCTTTCCGTACGGAGAGCGTGGTAAGTCTTGCGGAGACAATTCTGCAAGGTAAAATTCTGACAGCAATGCCTAATAAAGAGCAGAGACGGCTGCTCTACAAAAACCTCGTCTATTAACTAAAAAAAAATCTTTTCCTTTCTTCACTTTTCCTGTGGCTGACCATATCAACAAACATTACAACTGCCCCTGAGTAATTCCATTATAACGATTTTGATTTGTAAAATTAGTGATGGTTGAAAATAAATTAATCAGATAAACTAGCGAACTATTTTAAATTACATTCCCGAGAGGAGAAAAGCTGTTTGTATCAAATTCCTAACTCGTTGATAAAATCCTCAGTTTTGTGACTTTGAATGATGTTATTTTGATTAGAACTTCCAATTTCGGAACATTATGGATTTGGCCGTAATGGGTGAATTCTCTCTATTACATTTAGAGAGAATCCGACATTTCCGCTTTAGGTAGTCCATTTCCGCTTTAGGTGGCAACAACCTAGAGCCCACTCAGGAAAATGTGTAGGTCCTAAAGCGGAAATTTCTTGAGTTTTGTGAAAATTCTCTGTAATGAAGTAGAAAGAATTCTCCAATTAATGCCAAATCCATAATGTTCCCCAATTTAATTTCATTTATAATGTTGTAATGTCGGAGAATCTAGTTCACTTGAAGATTAAAACTGAATACATTTAATTCGTATTATCAATGCCTGGGTCACTTTTTTGGCAATAAATAAATATCACAGAAATTATTACACAATTTGAAATATCGTCATTATGGAATTATTCATTGGGAATTCCGGGTCAGTATAGTAAGAAACCTTGATAATTCGAGTATATATTCCAGAAATTGCTTCCAATTGGGGTTCATCGTTGTATATTCTTCGTCAGTCTACCGTGAAGTGATCACATTATTTAATGCTTATCAAAAGGCCCACTTACGTGGTCCGACGACATTCTCGTTAGTCACTGGTGGCGGTGGAACTGGTTGTGCATTATCTCCGGGAAAAGTAAATTCCGACACCGAAAAGGATTTAACACAAACGACACTCTTCGTATGTAGCACAATTAGAGCAACAGTTACGATCAGTAGTACCGAATAGGGGTGCATTTTCTTACACTATTCATTAAACGTTTGTAATTATTATTATGGCGAAACAATAGGTTAAGCCAATCTTTTTTATTATTACACAATTAACAACTTATACTTACACGAGACAACCGATTTAAAATATTTTCAACAACTAAAGCCTAATTCATTTTGCGTCTGGGTTTATATGAAATTTTGCTATTATTATTGTGTTCCGATTAGACTTTTTCTCCGGCCATTAAGTGATGCAAAATTATAAATAATATTTATATGTTTGGTCGAAAGATCCAGAGAAAAATACGGTGGAATACCCATCAGAATTCAGTTTGCATCTATACCTATGAGAAATTTAACGATTCAAAGTACTAAACCGTGTAATGATTATTGGTCAATGGCTATTATAATGAGGGCTCTTTATAAAAAAGTGTCACTATGTGTTTTTTATGACTGTGCAATTGCTCTGCTTTGTTTGGACTAGGTCAATCAAAATAGAATAGGCAAACTTAACTCTGAAATTAAAACTTGTTTGTTCATTTAATATTCACGAACAAGAAATCCCCCGGTGTATTTTATATTCGCCCAAAAATGCAAACAATTATTTTTGTATTATATAAAAGAGAAACAGTAAACAAATTAATTGACTATTAATATATTATACTTTCGACTATTCGCTCTTATTTCGGAACAATTCAATTGATTTGCCAAGGTCGAGGATTTCTTTTTATCTTCTTTCTCCTTGCCGTTTCATACCACTGCTCTGTGACTTCGCGTTGCTCTGCTTGTGGGGTTAGCATTTCACCCATTCTGGCGGTATAATCTCAGCTTCCTTCTGCAGGCAGCTCGAACTTGGATCGTATCATGGCTATCATCGCCGAGATTAATGCGTTGTTGTTGCTTCTTCATCTGATCGCTCCTCGTGTGTAGGTACTTTTGATGCGATTGGTCACGCCTGTTGTCATCCGTAACATATTCATCTCGGTCGTAGTCATTATACCCTTCACGGATGTAGTAGGGTATATTAACTTTGTCATGAAGTTTGCAACGCACATAAAGAAGCATCTGCGACCAGTGGCGGCTCGTCAGAGGAGGCAAGGGAGGCAGTGCCTCCTTTAAAAATAGTGGAAATAAAAGCTGAACTTATTAACGCTTTATAATAATATCATTTAAAAATTCCGACCATTTCTTCCTATTTTTTCTCATATAATATGATGATGATCATAATTCATATAAGAAAAATATCTATCCCCTATATCAACCTGAAAATGCAACCCATTCATTACTTCATTCATACATATGTATATCAGAGCTAAGCTACCTCATTTCAAGTATTCATTTCACAATACAATATATAGAACGATTCACATAAAACGAAATGAGGCAGATTCATCCTAGCCTCAACACCAGTATTTTTCATCATCGAATTCGTCATATTGTTGATCTAACTTCGTTGAAAAGTTCTCCAGTCTCTATACTTTTCATAGCGACCGATCGGAGGCTTGCCTCATAGGTGCTCAGAGAATAAGCGTGAGGCAAATTATCGTTTTAGCCTCAACGCTAGTGTTCGGTATGGTTGAGTTCGTCATTGAAATACGCTTTACCATCGCAATATGTGATGTTCAACTATACATTTTCATAGCGACCGACCGGAGGCTTGCCTCAATAGCCTCAACGCTAGTGTTTTGAATTACTGAGTTCGTTGTTGCTATATTTTTACCATTATCGACCGACCGGAGGCTTGCCTCAATAGGTGTTCTGTTCAATAAGAGTGGAACAGATTCGTCACTGCCGAAATAAACATCTGTATTTTAGGGTTTTGAACAAAAATAAAACATATTGTTGCGTGTACGGGGTGGGTATCTTTTACGACCCACACTGTACTAATCTCGAATGATCGATGACCAGTACAAATTGAATGGACACTAGGCTATTCTCGAGCCATCTATAGTCTAGAACCTTCTCCAAACAGAAACATTGAAGCGGATTCTCGAACCTTCGTTGAGTAAGCACCCGAGACTGGAACATCTCGAAAAATCTAGAGTCTTCGCTAATTGACGAAAGCATGGATTTCCACCTTTAAAAGGCAGATGTCACCGAACGAAGAAGCAGTCGTGAAGTAGTAGTCAGACTCGACACTCAGTGGCGGTTAGATCGCTATAGTGCCGTCGTTATAGTTAAAGCTAGTTTGACATTTTGACGTTGGTTGTTAGTACGCGTGTATATAGTTAGTTCGTTTTATAAATAAAGTGTGTTTTTCAATCGAAGTGTTTCATTATTCAGCACAAGAATATCTAACGAACCTGTTTTGGTTTCGTGGTTTCGCTCAGTAGAGGATACATTACAATATGTATACGAGTAAAATATAGTAGCACTTTAGAAGGCAAATGGCATCATTCCTGAAATACATTTTGAAGGGAATAGTTGCCTTTTATATGCGAAAATCTATGTGTGTGAAGTGTATGTGGGAGAGAGTGTGAAACAAAGTTTTTCAAAAGATAATTACATTTTTACTTTATCGATTTTACTATTGTCACTATCATTACATTGAACTTTTACCTGATAGTACTCAAGATGAACATTATTGACAGCTTACTAGAAAGCCCATTTAGTCGAAAGAGCTATCAGGAAAAGTTAAAAATTAAAGAAGGAGGTAGACCAACTCCAGAGCTGAAGATTATCAGAGCTGATGGAAAAATTAACCGCTCTTTCAGCATGGAGTGGTACAAAAAATTTGATTGGTTTTCTGGAAGTCTTACCACAAGGAAACTATTTTGCTTCTCCTGTGTCTTGTTCCCTTCTAGCTCCGGCAATGATGTGTGGCAAAAGCAAGGCTTCTGTGATTTAAAAAACCTCAATCGTGCTCTTTCTCGTCACGATATTAGCCAGGACCACATTCGATCATAGTTAAGCTTGAAGCTTTTAGGGTCTCAACAAATTGAGACTGAGGTAAATGAAGGATACCGCCGACAAATAGAAAAACACAATGAAAGTTTGAAAATGAATAGGGAAATTTTAAAACGGTTCATTGATTTAACATTACTCTTGTCGCGTCAGCATTTGCCATTCAGAGGTCACGATAAAACAGAAACTTCTGTAAATAAGGGAAACTATCGTGAAATATTCGATATGTGGAGCAAATATGATTTAGTTCTTAAATCAAGCACTGAGTCAAAAGTTTTTACAGGTTTATCTAAAACTATCCAAAATGAGCTAATAGAATCTGTCGCTTTTAAAGTTAGGGGTGAAATAAAAAAACAAATTTCTAGTTGTAATTTTTTCGCCTGGGAAATTGATGAAATTACTGATGTTTCTTGTAAGTCACAACTTTCAGTTGTTTTGCGATTTGTATCCGGTGGAAACTTAACCGAACATTTCCTTGGTTTTTTCGACGTTAGTTGTGGCCGTGATGCTTCATCTTTATTTAAATTTTTGGAAAATGTTATGGGTGAATATAATTTCCAGGAAAAATTGATAGCACAAACCTATGATGGAGCAGCCGTAATGGCTTCAGAACTTAACGATTTACAAGCCAAAGTTAAAGCTGTTGCTCCACAAGCAATTTTCATTCATTGTTATGCTCATGTGCTAAATTTGGCATTAAGCAAAGGAGCCAGTAATATATCCAAAGCTAGGATCTTTTGTAATTTGTTCGGATTTCGGTCTTTTTTTTTCGAAATCGACAAAACGTATAGAAGTTTTAAACGTACTAAAAGCTCCACGCATTCCATCTTCTGCTCCTACTCGTTGGAATTTTAATTCACGTTTAGTTAATGTTGTCGCCGACAATTTGGTTATTTTCGAGAATGTTTTCGAGAACATTGCGAACGATTCGAATTTTGACTCAGATTCTGTACGCGAAGCTGTTGGTTTCCTTCATGTTATCAGAGATTTTGATTTTGTGTTTCTTTTATCAGTCTACCAATCTCTTTTTAATTTTACTTCTCATCTGTGGGACATTTTGCAGGCAAAATCCTCAGATGTTCTTTTTTGTCAAAAACAGATAGACATAACAATTGAAAGTTTGCAAAAAATTAAGATCGTATGTAGAATTTAATAGAAATTTCAAATATGCATCTGAAAATTCCTCTTCTTTGCCCCATTCTGGTCGTAAGAGGAACATCGATCATGGCGTCCAAAATATTGAACAACAGTATCGCATTCTTTACTTCGAAGTTGTCGATAACATAGTTTCTCGATTGAGAAATCGATTGGACGAGTTCCATAAATTAGGATTTTTAAACCTTATCGATATATCCAAGTTTAACACCTTTCAAAGTATGTTTCCACAATCTTCTTTTGAGTGCTTGATGTTCACATATAGTCGTTTTTTTAATCGAGAAAAGCTCAAAAGTGAATTGATAGTTCTTTATGCCGATACAACAATGTGTGAAAATTGCCGTTCAGTGAATGACCTTTTAAAATTTCTCTATGTTAATGAAATTTGTATTATTATGCCAGAAACTACAAAATTGATTGAGTTAGTCTTGACTATTCCCGCTACTTCCGTCAGCACTGAGAGGTCATTTTCGACATTAAAACGAATCAAATCATATTCTCGCAATACCATTGGTCAATCTCGATTATCGGACTTATCTCTGCTAAGTATTGAAAAGCAATTTGTTAAGGATTTGGAGAAGGGAAACAGCTGGTATGACGATATTATTAAATACTTCGCTACAAAAAAGAAAGAAGAATGGATTTTATTTTTAAGTAAATCGCACCACTACGTCATATAGCTGCCATAGGAACGACCGGTCCAAAAATTCGTCTTTGTGAGAACAACTTTTTTATTTCTAAAGGCATCTTTTTCAAATTTCCCACTTATCAGTAGTATCTTTAGTCAAATCACATTTCCGAATTTCGTTGAAATCGGACTATTCTATCATATAGCTGTCATAGGAACGACTGTTCCAAAATCAAGTTTTTGTTAGAAAAACTTTTTTATTTCTGAAGATATCTTTACGAAATTTCATATTATTCAATCATATTGACTGCCAAACTAAAATACGTTCCTAGATTTGGTTGAAATCGGCTCACTATTTAAAGGAACAGTAAAATCGGAACAAGTTTTACTACAATACTAATTTCAAAGTGCCAAATGCACCATAGGCAACGAACATGGATTCACATAGAAGGAGCACTCAGTACATTAATTTTTGTGAAGCGGGATGCAAATAGTCAGCCCCACACATGTTTACCCATTTTTGACAGGAACCTAAACGGGAAAATGCATTGGGTAGATAAGGACAGCATCACTTCGTAATCAGCTGTTCAAATGACAAGCGTCCCACTTTTTAAATGTATTGGTAGCCTGAGAGAAAACAGCCCTCCTTTATATTTGTATTGGTATCACTTTTACCCGCAATTGCAGTGGTGTGTGTACTATTTTTCATGCATTTCGGGTTCGACTTTCTTTTCAGACTCACGGGATCATATGAAGAGGTGTATATCTGTCTATTTTTCGCAATCCTCTCGCAAAGCGATTGTGTACGGATAATGAAATTTAACACATTGACAATTACGGGAACAGAAAACAACCTTTGGGCATCTTGTACTGAGTGCCCCTTCTAGTCTCGATGTTCGTTGCCATAGGTAACAACGAAGGTATGATACCATTCAGCATGGCAGCATGATGTTGTACAGTACATCACGGTCGATACTGTCGTACAGGGGTGTGCTGGCCCGCCGGGCTAGCGGGATTTTCCCGGGCGCCTCGTTTTTGGGGTCGACTTTTACCGGGCGGCAAAATTCTTCCGAATAAATAAAACATGCTTTATTCTCGGAAAATTTTTCTTAGTGATTTCAAAAATGCTGCTTGATTTCCTGCTTCTGGGAATGATGAAATTGAAAATTGTGTCGCTGATTGTTTTGATGGAGCCGCGAATATAATGGTGTTTCGGCGTATTTAAAAGATTCAATGTGAATCATGTTCACACTTGATATCATGCTCATGTACTTAACTTGGTATGGTAGTCATGGTTGCTCAAAACTGGACCTACACTTTTCAACCTAGGTCTGGTAGGTGTGATTTGAAAAATATCTAGGTCACGAGGTCTAGGTAGGTCTGGGAAGATACGCAGGCTTTGAAAGAACAGAAGATCAGTGCTGGGTAGGTTATATATCCAGGTCTGGGTAGGTCTCTAGGTCTGGTTAGGTATACAGGTCTGAGTAGATCCACAAGTCTTGAAAGAACAGAAAATTAGTGATACTGCTACTTTGCTTTAACCCCTAGTGGGGCATGGCGCGTCAAATACTCCTGCGCGCCATCGTACTCTGTTCTGGTCAATGGGGCGCAACTCCCCAAAAGACTTATCCAGCGCCCCACAGATTTGCCACAGGTCGATGCCATGTGATTCTAGGACCCCCTCGTGGTCGGCCTTTGTTGGAAATAGGGTTCCATTTCATGCCATGCAAAGTAATGCATTTATTAATCTTCCGCAATGTGTGACCAATCCACTGCCATTTTCGCCTGCGTATCAATTCGTCGATTGGCATCTGCCCCGTACGCCGACTTAGCTCTTCATTTGATATTATTTCGGGCCAGAAAATTCGTATAATTCGACGAAGACATGAGTTGACGAAAACTTACGGCTTTCTGGTAACTCTTACGGAAACTTTCCATGTACTGCTCCCAAACAAAAGCACAGACAGTACCAGGAAGCGAAACAGGCCCAGCTTAGTCTTGATGCTGAGATAACTGTTTTATCAGATTTTTGACAGCATGTCGTATGCGCGTTTAGCTTGGTTGATACGACGAGTGATGTGCTGCTCTGTACGACCATTTTCGACAACAATGATACCCGGGTAGACGAAGTTGTCCACCTTCTCCACAGGCTGCCCATTAATATTGATGGCAATAGATGTTGAATTTCTTTTTCGCCATGGCGGGCTAAGAACCTTGGTCTTGTTGGTATTAATCTTTAGCCCAACCTTGCTTGCCTCCCTCTCGAGATCTAACGCCATTGCGGACAGATCCATGATTTTATGGGAGAGTAGGCATATGTCGTCAGCATAGTAAAGATGTTGTAGATAAGATGTCAAAGTCCATTGAATTCCTCTGTCGAGTCACTATGAGGAATAGGATCGGTGAGAGGATGCAAACCTGTCGGAATCGACTGCGAGTCTCAAAGTCTTCCGACACCTTACCTTTATGCAGAACGCGACATTTCGCGCCGTCATAGATTGCTTTGATAATAGCCACAAGCTTCCCAGGGATGCCTCTCCTGCGCTAGGCCGCCCATATAGAATCCCGGTTCACACTATCGAAAGCCTTCTCCAAATCGATGAAAAGCAAGTGAAGCGGAGAATCGTACTCAGCGCATTGCTCGATGATGTTTCGCAAGGTGTTTATGTGATCGCCTGCTCTTTATCAATTGTGCTTTCTAAGTGGGTAAGTGGGTCTTTAGTCTTTCCAGGACGAATAAAGCTATTACGTTGGCAACGGCAGGAAGCACACAAATGTCTCTCCAATTATTATAGTCTGTGAGGTATCCTCACAGACTATAATTCTTTGGAAATTTGATGATCAAACCTTCCTTCCACTCAGTGGAAAAGGTCTCTGTACTCCAAGCTTTATCAATAAGTGGATGCAGCAAATCGGCAGTTACGCTTGGCGCTGCTTGATAAAGTTCGGCAGGGATACCGTCGAGTCCGGCGACCTTTCCTCGTAGTGCAATAATTGCAGTGACTTATTTCCTCTTTGGTCGGGGCAGTGGACCGTATACGCACATTTTGATGGTTAGCTAAATTTTCTATATGAGGGGGAACTTCACCAGAGATTACACGGTTCGAGACCGCGGCGAAATGTTCTTTCCACCGTCTCATTTGATCTTCCTCCAAGATAAGTAGCTTTCAATCACTATCCTTTGTCGTATCTTGAATTTTTTTTATTTGTATGCGTGTTTATCTAACCCTTTCCCTTTTTCCTTCCAGGGAAATGATGATAACAGCTTTGGATTTCACCATGGAGGAAATATATATATAGATATATTGTTGTGTGTACGGAGTACGTCTCTCTTACGACACACACTGTACTAAGCTCTATCGTAGTCTCGAACCATCGATGAGGAGTACCAACTGATTCTCGAGCCATCTGGAGTCTTCGTTGTGTGGAGACCCGAGTCTAGAACCTCCTCGAAACAGTTCCAACTATAAAAGGCAGATGTCACCGGGAGTGACAAGTAGTGGTAGTTGAGACTCAGTCGCAGTCGGAAGTCGATATAAAGTAACCGCTCGGAATCGAAAAGGAGGATAATCGTTATCCGCCATTAACAAATAGTTAGAGCTAGTTTGTCGTTAGTTGTTAATTACGCGTGTGTAGTTCGTTTAGTAAATAAAGTGTGTGTGTTTTTCAATCGAAGTGTTTTCATTATTCAACACAAGAATATCTAATAGCCCCCATATACGATGCAATCCGTCGTCAGATCGATCTGACGATATTGTGATCGTCAGATCGATCGCACCGTGTATGTGACTATCGTTGACGATTTTTTTGACAGTTCCATATAATTTCGATCGTCAGATATTTTGTGGCGATCCATCGTCAGATCGATCTGACGATGGATCGCGCCGTCTATGGCGTGGCGGGTCTTATGAACCCGGCTTCGGGCAGATTTCTTCCGTGGATTTCACTGACATTATCAAGAAAGACCCTTTAACGTGCCATACACGCAGCGATCGATCGACCGATCCGTCGCCCGATATCGATATCGGCCGATGGATCCTCCTATGTATGCGCTTATCGTTGACGATTTTTTCGACAGTTTCATATAATTTTGATCAGCTGATATTTCGTGGCGATCCATCGGGCGATGGATCGCTCCGTGTATGTGGGGTATTATAGCCCCCATACATTATACAATCCGTAGTCCGATCGGCCGATAGATCGCCACAAAATATCATTTGATCAAAATTATATGGAACTGTCAAAAAAAATCGTCAACGATGGGCGCATACACAGGCCGATCCATCGATTGATATCGATATGGGGCGACGGATCGGCCGATCGATCTCTGTGTACCAGAATGAACGCAGAAAGCAGCAGCAGCAATGACAACAACACGCAGATCCGCTGTCGCTGCGTTCAATCTAGGTCGCGTATGGGAAATGCGTGCTTGCTGACATTTCGGAACCGCTGCTGCTTCATTCTGGTTCGAGCATTAGCTATACTGATCCTATCGGGGCACCGAAATAATCCATAGCGAAATAAGTCATAAGAAATAATAGTTTTTGATAGTTTTGGGTTTGATTTAATATGGATTGACCTTTCAAACTAAGTAATAAATTTAATCCAGTCCGAGAATTCCCCGCTGTCATAAAAAGAGTAGATTGAGAACTAATGCGAAAAATTGAATATATAGACAGACATGTGGCGATTATGGACACCACTTTCGCCACGGAGCGGCGCTGACATCGACACAAAGAAGACATCGTATGATCTTAGAAAATGTACATCTGGCAATTAGTACTAGTATACACAATACTGTCACACGAGTTACACAAACTCCTGTGTAATCTAAAATTAAATAAAGTTTTGTTAGTTATTCACGACAGTATTATTCTTAAAAGCGCTTGATATCTTGGACAAAGGAAATCTCCAAAACCAAGGTATCTTTTCGTTTTATATCTATCTAGATGGCGTTGGTAGATCATTTGAATATATAACTAACAAAGGAATGGGTATATGCCTGTCAAACCCAACGATCTATATGGATGAGATCTAACGCACATATACACTATGTGTGTGGGGAACCAAACTTTAACAGCTGTTTTGGTTGTTTAGACTGGATGACAATTGTTTGGTTGACAGTTCCTAGTTTTAAAGAAGTGAATTGGCGCAGTGGAATTTTCAAGTGCGGTTTAATAAGAGAAAGTTAAGTTTGTTTGGTGAAATTTTTTCGTAATCTTGCGAGATTCGAATCTTAAATTCTATTTGTGGGCTTGTAAATGTAAAATATAGTGCGAAACACCCAAATTTTACAAAAATAGCGCGCGTCGTAAAAGTCCGCCGAAACAAGTAGAATTTCCGGAAAATAAGAATCTCATTACACACGTAAAAGTGTTGAACGCGTCCTTTAAGATGTGCGGAACCGTGATGTGGCGTTGGAATAAATAAAATACAATTGTGTTCTTAATAAAACAATCGTTTTCTTTCGCGGGCCATTTCTCGCCAGTCGCAAGGTAAACAGATGTCCGTCTGTCATTTTCACCATTGGGCTCATTCATATTGCAGAGCCGCTACTTCACCTCCGTAGCGAAAAGTGCGAGAGTCCCGGAAATAAAAAGATTTCGTACTAGTTTCGTGGTTTTCGCGTTGTATTTCAGGATAAATTTCACAAAATCGTAGAGATAGAAATATTTGTCTTGATAAGACCTTCTGTATGCTCGGATCATGTGCCATGTGGATTCCGATAGCACACACAATAACAAAGCGAGGTAGTCATTCCAGAACGAATGCTCCGGAGCGCCAGTAGTTGCCGCGTTGTTGCTCATGTTTAGTGAATGAGCCCATTGAAAATGAGATAGTGTTGGTGCGCACAACCACATGAAGAAAATGGTTCCCAAAATTCTCGCTTATATTACATCCTGTATTCTTTCATCGTAGGTCAAACCACTGCCATCTTTACTCTCAGGCCGGAGTGTCAGCTGATTGTCAAAGCACTAACGACATGACAAGCAGTCAACGAAGTGCGAACGCGTGCGGTCGCCCGGTGAAATATCGGGATAATTGTGTGTAAAAGTGAGTTTAGTGCCGGAATTTTAAGTGTAACTAAAAGAAGTGGCTATCAGTGCCGTGTGAAAGTGAAAAAAAACGTGAAGTGCCGGGAAATATCGAGTAAAATGGTGTATTGAAAAGTGCGAGGTTAGGAAAGTGCGACACGGGAAATTTCGCATTTTTCGGCAATTCGGGAAGTGTGAATAGTACAGCACTACTCTGGGACGAATCCTCGGGCCGGTGAGTTTAGCGGAAACTCCCGGAAGTGCCCCAAAAAGTGAATTTAAAGTGGTTGTCAAATGACAACATTACAGGTGATTTCCGGCCTTTTCATCGGAATTCATAGGGTAAGTATGCGTTTTTTGTTGTGGTAGAATTTAAGTGGATTGATGCGCCCCAAAGTGTGGATTTTGACCACGATGTTGACGAACCGGACGAAAGTTTCACTGCTAGGCATCTAGTCCTGTCAGCTGCAGTGAAACTTGCGTCTGGCTCGTCAACAACGCGTTTAAAACCCGTATTTTGGGGCGCATCAATTCACTAAAATTTTTTCACAACAAAAAACGTATAATTACCCTATGAATTCCGATGAAAAGGCCGGAAATCACCTGTAATGTTGTCATTTGACAACCACTTTAAATTCACTTTTTGGGGCACTTCCGGGAGTTTCCGCTAAACTCACCGGCCCGAGGATTCGTCCCAGAGTAGTGCTGTACCATTCACACTTCCCGAATTGCCGGAAAATAAACGAAAAATGCGAAATTTCCCGTGTCGCACTTTCATAACCACACTCATGTCTCGCGCACTTTCGAGCAGTTCATTTTGTTCGGAAGTTCGCGGCACCTTGCGTTTTTTTCACTTCCAAATATCAGTGACAAGCACTACTTTCAATTGCACTTAAAATCGCGACACTAAAATCACTTTTACGCACGAAAATCACCAGATTTCAAGAGGTCGACTGCACGCGTTTTTCACTTTGTTTACATATGGTTCACTGCTTGTCATGACGTCATTACTTTGACACTCCGGCCTGAGGATAAAGATGGCGGTGGTCAAACCATACAAATTGACAGCTTGAAAATGGGACGATCTTCTTCTTGAAAAAGTCGAGAGCTGGGAGAGTAAAGTTAACGGTTTTAAGATCACGTTGTGCATATGGCTGTCAAACACTTTGTGCAAAAAGTGGCAAAAAGTAAATACGGTTGAATTCGCGAAAGTTTGGAGCCGGTTTATGAGTGGAAAGAGCCGCGATTATGTAGAGAAGACACTAGTGAAATTTCCGGTAGGACAAATTGGTGCGGTAGTGAGTTGTGGTAAATTGAAATGCCTCGTCGGTGACTGCAAAAATAACCAGCGTATCCCTAAGACGGAGGTGTCTGTTTATAGGTAAAACATTAAATATTTAGATGTGATGTGCGCGTTACTGGTTTTTGTGAGTTTTCTGTCAGAAAACCGATATTAAAATGTTTGTTTTCGTTTCTGACTCCCCGCTGTATATATAGCTGTCAAATATCCGCGCCCTATTGGTGGTTGGCATTAATAGTCCCGTTCTTTCTCTCTCCCATGAAAAATTAAACGCGCTCTTCTCTCGTCCCATAAATTGAGCCTATGGGCCACTCCAGAAGTTCCTCTGAGGGTAGATCCCATCACTACTGATGAGATCAAGCCCCATATTTGACCAAAGGGAAAAGCATTTGGAAGAGAAATCGAAAAAAAAATCTGTTCCACTTCAAATCCAGATCAACTTTCAGGACTCCCCGACCACTGTTTCCACGTGAAATTCCCTGACAAGTCCGCCAACATTGCCATAAGAAATATTCATCAGCTGCCATTTTGCTCTCAAAAGTGCCATATTCGTGCAGAAATATCTAGAGCGAGCGATTGGTCTGGTGGCCGTGTCCGTGGAGTTTTGTTTTGGCGAGGACAATTCTTGACTGTTTTCGGTATTAATTTGTCGGAAAATGACACGTAAGTACGATTCAATGTTGTGTAAATAGTAGCTGCAGTAAATTAGGAAGTTTAAAGTGGCAATGAAGGAAGTTTTAGTTTTTTTTTGTCCCTGGGACCATGAATGTGTCGTACGAATTCCGTTGTATTTGTAGTGGTTGAGGAGATTTGTGTGACATATTTTCATTTGTTTTGCTGTTATCAATTGCATTCCACGACGTCACTTTTATCTTAAAAACAGATGTGGCCCGTAGGATTGTTTGCTTATTTTGAAAATACTTGTTCTTCAATTCCCGTGCGATAGCATGCAGGGCCTGGTATCGGAGTAGATATAACCTTATTATGGGTTCAAAACATTTGATATTTGCGTGAATAATGGTACATAATACATAACAGGCGTGTCCATGACGAATGAGTAGTTTAAAAAGGCATAATTATAGTTAATTTATACTGGGTAGTCTGTTTTAATGGCACCGGCTGCAATATCTGAGGCCCCAAAATTTAACGGCGGGTCGTTCACACTAAATTTAAAATGCGAGTGGCCCTAAAATGCAAGAACAAATTAGATGTATCATAGTTTGTATTGCCAAAAGCGGGAATTGACTCCATAAACGATTCTATCACTGGATTATTCCATACAAAAGTCGAACTTTGAAGGTAAATATCTACCAAACGGTAATGAGTTAGCAGAAAAGGACTTCAGATTCGTTTATTTCAGACCAAATTTGATTGCAATCCATTGAAATTTGGCGCCCTGGAAATTGAAGTCGCCCCGTCTTAAACGTTCAAAATTATTTGCTGTTCTGTTTGAAAATTTGATGCCGCCTTTCTTTCTGATGTTCCCTGGGGTTTGTTAAAATTTGTTATTGCAGTCTTTTGCATACATCTACCCACTTTGTAAAGTTCTGTGAGTTAATTTGTGATAGGTATACTACTTTGCCTTAACCCCTAGCGGGGCATAGCGCGTCAACTACTCCTGCGCGCCATCGTACTCTGTTCTGGGCAATGGGGCGCAACTCCCCAAAAGACTTACCCAGTACCTGACACTCCTTTGCCACAGATCGACGCCATGTGATTCGAGGACCCCCTCTTGTTCGGCCTTGGTTGGAAATGGGGTCCCATTTCATGGCATGCAAAGCAATGCAGTTATCACTCTTCCGCAATGTGTGACCTATCCACTGCCATTTTCGCCTGCGTATCAATTCGTCGATTGGCATCTGACCCGTACGCCAATCTTCATTTGATATTGTTTCGGGCCGGAAAATTCTTAAAAATCGACGAAGACATGAGTTGACGAAAACTTGCAGCTTTCTGGTAACTCCTACGGAAACTTTCCATGTACTGCTCCCATACAAAAGCACTGATAGTACCAGGGAGCGAAACAGGCCCAGCTTGGTCTTGATGCTGAGATAACTGCCCTGCCAGATTTTGGACAGCATGCCGTATGCGCGTTTAGCCTGGTTGATACGACGAGCGATGTCCTGCTCCGTACCACCATTTTCGGCAACAATGCTACCCAGGTAGACGAAGTTGTCCACCTTCTCCACAGGCTGCCCATTAATATTGATGGCAATAGGTGTCGGATTTCTTTTTCGCAACGGCGGGCTAAGAACCTTGGTCTTGTTGGTATTAATCTTTAGCCCAACCTTGCTTGCCTCCCTCCTGAGATCTAACGCCATTGCGGACAGATTCATGATTTTGTGGGAGAGTAGGCATAATGTCGTCAGCGTAGTCAAGATGTTGTAGATAAGATGTCAAAGTCCATTGAATTCCTCTGTCGAGTCCGGATAGGGCTGCATGCAACACATCGCCGATCACAATGAGGAATAGGATCGGTGAGAGGATGCACCCCTGCCGAACTCCACTGCGAATCTCAAAGTCCCCCGACACCTTACCTTTATGCAGAACGCGACATTTCGCGCCGTCATAGGTTGCCTTAATAATAGCCACAAGCTTCTCAGGGATGCCTCTCCTGCGCAAGGCCGCCCATATAGAATCCCGGTTCACACTATCGAAAGCCTTTTCGAAATCGATGAAAAGCAAGTGAAGCGGGGAATCGTATTCAGCGCATTGCTCGATGATGATTCGCAAGGTGTTAATGTGATCGACACAGGAGAATCCGGATCGAAAGCCAGCCTGCTCTTCATCAATTGTGCTTTCTAAGTGGGTCTTTAGTCTTTCCAGGACGATTTTAGCTATTATCTTGGCAACGGCAGGAAGCACACAAATGCCTCTCCAATTATTACAGTCTGTGAGGCTACCCTTCTTTGGAAGTTTGATGATCAAACCTTCCTTCCACTCAATGGGAAAGGTCTCTGTATTCCACGCTTTATCAGCAAGTGGGTGCAGCAAATCGGCAGTTATGCTTGGCGCTGTTTGATAAAGTTCGGCAGGGATACCGTCGAGTCAGGCAGGCCTTTCCTCGTTTTAGTGCAATAATTGCAGTGACTATTTCCTCTTTAGTCGGGGCAGTGGACCGTATACGCACATTTTGATGGTTAGCTAAATTATCTATATGCGGGGGAACTTCACCAGAGGTTACACGGTTCAAGACCGCGGCGAAGTGTTCTTTCCGCCGCCTCATTTGATCTTCTTCCAAGATAAGTAGCTTTCCATCACTATCTTTCACCGGATGTTGGCAGGAGTTACGACCACCTGTAAACTCCTTGATGACACCGTATACGGCGTTTAAGTTGTTACTTCTAGCGGCTTCTTCTGCTGACGCTAAAAGAGAATTGGCATAAACTCTTTTATCGCGTCGCACACTACGCTGAACTTCTCGAGCTTTCTGACGGTAAAGGAGTTCGATGCTGCTTCGATTGTCGTCTGATGCTGCAGCCAAACGAACTTTCAGCTCCTTTCTTTCAACAATCCGCTGCCATGAAGCGTCGGACATCCAGGGCTTATTCCGGCAATCCGGGTTTGTGCCAAGGATGGTATCTGCGCTATCAATGTACGCATTTTTTATGGCATCCCAGTTTTCATTTATGTCACTATCTGGGTGACTAGTTATCTCAGCTGCTTTTTGCGCAAGATGGTCATTATATTGTTGTAGGACAGCTGGATTTTTTAATCGAGCAGTGTTGAATTTGCGGCGCCTGGATCTTTCGGCGCTGAGGCGGCGCACGGCTGCGATACGCAATCGAACATTAGCGATCATAAGATAATGGTCTCTTCCCATTCCAATATCGGCACCCTTCTTGTTTCGCACGTCCAGGAGGCAATCTTGAATCTTTTACTAATGGCAAAATGGTCGATCTCAAACATAGTACCACCGATGAAGAGACTGTGAAAGTTGCAGAACTCTACAAATCTTTCACCGTTGTCATTACCTATACGATCACCAAGACCGTGTCTCCCCATCACATGTCTGAGCCCATTGTTATCAGCGCCAACTTTCGCATTCAAATCACCCATAACCATTATAATGTCACCTTTAGGTGTTCTGCTCTGAACGGCGTTTAGTTCTTCGTAGAAGGAGTCTTTTGCCAAGACATTGTCGGGTTCAGTAGGGGCATAACATTGTACTATTGAGATGTTCCTCATTTTGGTCCGGAACCTGGCGGTCAAGATTCTGTCAGAGACCGGCTCCCAGGATAAGAGACAGTTTCGCGCGGCTCTGGTTAAAAGGAGCCCCACACCTGACTCACGACGACTACCGGTAGCTTTACCGGAGTACAACATTACAGTGCTGCCCGTTGGAGAGATAAATTCTCCGCTGTGCCACCATCTTATCTCACTAACTCCTAAGATATTTAATTTGTACCTCAGAAATTCATTCTCTAATTGAAGAAATCGTGCGTTCTGGGGACCTTCTGATCCATTGTCCAGGAGAGTACGCACATTCCAGAATCCAATCTTTGTCATTGTACGATAGCCAAAAGTCGTAACCGTTGAGTCAGTCCTTATCCGAGGCATAGTTGACGTTTCGTTAGCATATAAAGATTTCGGATAGTGCAAGTTGCTGGCATACACATCCTGTCCTTTGATTGTCGGTTTTAACGACAGCCCCTCAAAGGGAAAGGCCGTGGTATTTTTTTTACACACCACAGGAGTACCTCAACCGAATCATCGCACTGCCATCACTTCCAGGGGGCGCCCACGCGGAGGACTATGGAAGAGGAGTTTTTGCCCCCCCAATATTTATATTATAAATATTTTTAACACTGGCATAATTGCAAGTCCATTAAGTTAAAGGTTAAATGACAAAATTAGATACTTTAAAGTGTCCCAAAGTACTCAAAAATCAAATATAAAAGGATCAGTGTTTGCTTACAATCAACTCAAGTTCAAAATATGTAGTTCCTTGTGTCCTTGGAAGATTTTATCCTGCTTGGTTGCTGTTAGTAAGCGTGTTTGTCTTTTAACTAATTTTTGAAAAAAAAAAAAAAAAATCAGGCCCGGAGTCCGAAGCGTATGTATATACCCTAGACTTGTACAAACCTAGTGGTGATGGCAAAAGTACCAATTAACAACGACCATTTGCATTAAAAGTGGGTTTCCTATATGAGCAGTTTATAGGGGAGGTTGGCACTCATTCAGGAGGATGTTCGCCATTCTCAAATCAATTAAACAAACGATTCTACAAATATTTGTCGAGTTTTTAAAGTCGTTAGCTTCATTTTATATCCTTTGTAGGGGAGGTAGGAGTTCCTTGGGTCAGATCTTTCCCATCATTGCCACCAACCAATTATATCATGCTATGAACATTTAAGCAAAATTACAAATCTCTAGCTTCATTCTGTCGAAGTTATCGCTTATTTTCAGTTTCATTTGTAGGGAAGGTAGGGGTTCCTTGAGTTGGATCTGGCCTATCTTTAATACCAACTAACTCAATCTTACTTTAAACATTTGACCAAAATTTCAAGTTGCTGGCTTCATTCTATCAAAAATTATCGCTTATTGAAGTTTCATTTGTAGGGGGGATAGGTGTCCTCCGGTCAGATATTACCTATTTTCAATACCAACTAACTAGATCTTACTAGCAACATTCTACCAAATTTTTAACTTGCTAGTGTCATTCTATCGAAAGTTATCGTAATTAAATTAATATTTAATTTTTTGAAATTTGTAGGGAAGGTAGGCGCTGCTTTGATCTGATTATGCCCAACTTACTAAAACTCAAGCAGCTTCTCACCTCAGGGTTACATGCCAAACATCAGGTGTCTGTATCAATTGGTTCAAAAGTTATAGACAAATAACCTGAAAAGTAGGGTAGTACGGGGCTCTTTGTAAAAAAAATTACCGTTAGTTTTCAATTGATCGATTTTATTTTTCCAAGAGAATATTATTAGAGCTTTTCATGTTTATTTAATCGGGAGTTATAGACACATTTAATTATTTTACATATGTAGAGTAGGTAGACGTCCTCTTGGCTTGATCATGCCCATGCCCAATACCAACCAACTAGATCATACTTCCAACATTTCACCAAAATTTCAACGCTCTACCTTCATTCTATCGAAAGTTATCGTGCGAACGGACAGACAGACAGACATGGCTAAATCGAATCAGGAGATGACCCTGATCATTTATATATATACATTACTATACCTCCGGAGCCTCCTTTAAGGTGTTACATATTTTCGTCGTGACAAAAACAATATACCCTATACTATAAGTCTAGGGTATAAAAAGTTATTTGACCCTTCCTTGATAACGAGTTTTGACCACGGAGTTGGTTCTCTTTACGTTTCATGGCTCCAGGAATTGATTGACGTAACTCGTTTTGTTGAGTGCCAATGAGGAGCCAACTGCTATTGAAATCCAGTAATATTCATCAAGCGGTTGAAAAGTTACAGCTATGTATATTACAATGAAACTTTGTAAGCAATATGACTCCGTAATGAAGTAAGTTAGGTGGCCGAAACTTGTCCAGTAAGTGGATAATAAAGAGGACTAGCCTCCTGTTGAAACTCAACAAAATCCATTACTCGGTTGAAAAGTTACAAGCTTTATACAATTTGGTAAATTAAATACCACTATACCGGAAAAAGCTAGCTAGCTAACGCACCGGGCATTTTTTGCTACTCGAAACACGATCGTCTGTGGTTCAAGCCCCACAACGGGTGAAATACTTTTTATTCTCAAATTGCCTCTATATTATCGTATTTCTCTGCAGCTAAGCTACAGACGCATACCAAGTTGGTGTGCAAAATAAAACCAAGTGTCACAAAAATTACAATTTCCCTGAAAAATAATTCACATTGCAAGAACATTGAATACATTAAGCAAACAAAAAGTAGTTTGCATAATATCTCGTGGAAGCAAAGATTTAGCTACTTGAAAATTAATCTAGTTGATCTTGATCGAGCTTAACGAGCTGGAAAAATGGTGGACCTTTTTTGTGATTCGTTTAATTTACATCAATTAGTTGATCTTCCAACTCGTATACCTGATAGACTCGGCGAAAGAGCCAATCTTCTAGATCTATTCTTAACATCCCATCCCGATAAATACTCGGTCTTAGTTGAAAGTCCATTAGGCAGTTCGGATCATTGTTTGGTATCGGCTAAATTTCCCAACAACTTTATGTCAAGTAAAAACATACCATCAGCGAAAAGACTTTTATGGCATTATGACAAAGCCGATTGGACCTCCTTAAATAAATACATTAGGGAACTTGACTGGTCCGACTGCTTCGCAACAAAAAACATCAATTTTATAAGCGAAAGCATTGTAAATATTATATGGTTCGGAATGTGTTCATTTATTCCTCATAGTTACAAAAACCCTAAACCGATCACTATCCCCTGGTTTAATAGCCATTGCGAAGAAGCAATTAGGAACAAGGACGCGGCTTTTCGTGCCTATCAACTATGTGGCTCTGCTGAACTCAGAAATATTTATAAATCCGCGCGTAACGCCTGTAAATCTACCATCAACATGGCCAATTACAACTTTGACAAAAGCATCAGGCAAAAAGTGTTTATTCAAAGGAAGGGTGACAAGGGCTTTTGGTCGCTCGTAAAAGCAGTAAAAACTAACTTCACGTCTTCATCCGTTCCACCTCTTTTGTATGGAGACCAAGTGTACAGCGAGTCTCAGGATAAGGCCAATCTCTTTGCGGAGATCTTTGCCGCAAACTCGTGCCTCCCATCCACAAATCAAAAACCACCATCCATTCCAGTGTGTGACTCAAGGCAAGAGCCCCTACATTTTCGTACAAGACAGGTATTCAAAATTCTCTCAAGACTCGACATCTCCAAATCCGCGGGACCTAATGGTATATCACCTATAGTTCTCAAACATTGCGCATCCTCGTTAGCAAAACCTCTTCGTAAGTTATTCCATTTATCCTATTACACGGGTATGTTCCCATCTGAGTGGAAAATTGCTAATATACAACCAATACCCAAAAAGGGTGATGCCAGTGATCCCTCGAACTACCGGCCAATTACACTCACATCGATCTTGTCAAAAGTTTTTGAAACACTTGTTAATTCTCAATTAATGAATTATCTAGATTCACACCATCTTATAAGCGATCGACAGTACGGATTTCGATCTGCTCGCTCCACTGGGGACTTATTGACATTTCTCACCGAGCGTTGGAATCGCTGTATCCATCAATAGGGTGAGGCCAAAGTCATTGCTCTAGATATCTCCAAAGCTTTTGACAGAGTTTGGTACTCAGCACTCTTGGCTAAACACCATGCTTTTGGTCTTGACTCCAAGCTCATCAAATGGATTGAAAGTTTCCTGCATGACCGTTCGATCCAAGTTGTCCTTGACGGAGTCAAATCGAGTCAGTATACCATTAATGCCGGAGTTCCGCAAGAAACTGTCCTGTTTCCAACCCTCTTTCTCCTGTTTATCAATGACCTTTTGGGTATAACTTCCAACCCAATACACAGTTTTGCTGATGACAGTACTATTGACTGCACGTACTCTTTTACTACCGTGACTGAATCTCGTAGGAGCACAGTATCTACTAATCGTAATCTCTCATTAAATGCGGATATTTAAAAAATCATCGCTTGGGGTGAAGCAAATCGCGTAGTGTTCAATGCTTCCAAAACCCAAAGCTGTCTTATTACCAATAAAGTATCTGCTCCACACACCTCACAGTACATCCTCGTCGACGGTGTGAGTATTTCTGACTCACCAGCGCTTAATACAGTCATACGAAAAGTTTTCGTACACACGTCGTATCGTGCTTTACTGTCCTGCAACAGTTAAAAGAGCTACATTTTTTTAACAAAAAATGTCTCTAACTCTTTTAGCAACACTACTTTCTTATATTAACTTAAAAAAAGTACTCTTTTCTGATCGTGTCAACAGAAAAGTGAGAAACAGTTATGCAATTCCCGAAAATTGAATCAAAAAAGTATTCGTACAGCAGCAATGCAGAAAGAATAATGCCGTTATTCCGTTGCCGATGGCGATCATTCGTATTGGGATCAGTCTTGTGATAATTATCAAGTATTTATCAATTGTTGTTAAGCGAATTTGTAGTGGATTTCCATTAAATTCTTTATTATGGGACGAAAAGGTAAAGAAACGACAGAAGGAGAAAGGAGAATTATCCTTTCCTTGCACAATCAATGCAAATCATTGCGTGAAATCAGCGTTATTGTTGGGAGACCACGCTCAACCGTTCAAAGCATCATTGATATATATTGTGTCACGGAAAGTCTTACGAATCAACCAAGATCAGGAGGGCCAAGATTATTAACGGCCAAAGATGAACGCAGTATATGTAGAAAAGTGCGACAAAATCCGAAAATTACAGCTTCAGCGATTGCGGCAGAGGTGGCGGAAAAAGATAAAATAGACGTTTCTGGAGAAACAAGCAGAAATGTGCTCCGCCGTGCCGGTTACAACTCTTGAATCGCTAGAAGAAAATATTACAAAAACGAAAAAATAGGAAGGATCGATTAGATTTCGCCAAAACGATGCGAAATCATGGAATAGACTTCTGGGAAAATATTAAATTTACTTTAATCAGCAAATATAACTTTTTCCAGAAGTCTATTCCATGATTTCGCATCGTTTTGGCGAAATCTAATCGATCCTTCCTATTTTTTCGCTTTTGTAATATTTTCTTCTAGCGATTCAAGAGTTGTAACCGGCACGGCGGAGCACATTTCTGCTTGTTTCTCCAGAAACGTCTATTTTATCTTTTTCCGCCACCTCTGCCGCAATCGCTGAAGCTGTAATTTTCGGATTTTGTCGCACTTTTCTACATATACTGCGTTCATCTTTGGCCGTTAATAATCTTGGCCCTCCTGATCTTGGTTGATTCGTAAGACTTTCCGTGACACAATATCTATCAATGATGCTTTGAACGGTTGAGCGTGGTCTCCCAACAATAACGCTGATTTCACGCAATGATTTGCATTGATTGTGCAAGGAAAGGATAATTCTCCTTTCTCCTTCTGTCGTTTCTTTACCTTTTCGTCCCATAATAAAGAATTTAATGGAAATCCACTACAAATTCGCTTAACAACAATTGATAAATACTTGATAATTATCACAAGACTGATCCCAATACGAATGATCGCCATCGGCAACGGAATAACGGCATTATTCTTTCTGCATTGCTGCTGTACGAATACTTTTTTGATTCAATTTTCGGGAATTGCATAACTGTTTCTCACTTTTCTGTTGACACGATCAGAAAAGAGTACTTTTTTTAAGTTAATATAAGAAAGTAGTGTTGCTAAAAGAGTTAGAGACATTTTTTGTTAAAAAAATGTAGCTCTTTTAACTGTTGCAGGACAGTAAAGCACGATACGACGTGTGTACGAATACTTTTTTGTATGACTGTATATTAGGTCTTACCATCTCGAAAAAGCTTAATTGGACTGACCACATTTTTTCCATTGCAAAAAACGCAATGCCTGGGCTTCCTGAATAGATGCAAAAAATATTTCACGCCATCTGATTTAGCGCTAATATACAAGAGTCACATTAGACCGAGACTCGAATATAATTGCCATTTATGGGCCGGTGCGGGTCGCACTGCACTGTCGGCATTGGACAGAGTTCAACGAAAAGCTTTCAGACTAATTGGTGATGACGATATAACTTCCCGGATTGAACCACTTCAGCACAGACGTGACGTTGGTTGTCTATCACTTTTTTAACGATATTTCAACCGCCGTTGCTCTGCTGAAATAAGTAGTTTAATTGCCGATGTTGCATTTCCTATACGCAACACCAGACAGTCAACTCGTGCCCACCATCTTACCATCGAAACTAGTGTCAGTCGAACCGCAAAATTTTACGACTCTTTCGTATGCAGAACCGTTCGTTCCCGAATGTGGAACGCTTTACCATCATCTGTTTTCCCCTGCAATTACGACCTGCAGAAATTTAAACAAAATGTTCACCATCATTTAATTTCGTCTAATCCAGCTCAACCCTTCCTCTTACCTTAATTTCCACACCTACCAAAGCTATGCTATTGCATTAAAGGGTATTCCCTAAGCTTTGGTGTTACCATAGAAAAAAAACATAAGGTGAAGCTGGAAATACACTATATCAAAAAATTGCACATACAGCAGCTATAATCGGGAATAGAGTCAGTGTTTGTTTTAAATGAAAAAAAGTTGATTTCGTTTTAGGTTTTTTATTTCTAGTTAGGTCTTTGAAATGCCAGAATCAAACATTTTTTTACTTAATTTTCTTAGAAATATTGTCATTTGTACTTCACAAGTCATTATAGGCACATCAAAAAACTGCACATACACTTAAGAAATTCACGTTATTTACTTCTTTAATAGCGAGTATGATGTCCTTTAGCTGCTACTACTGCTCGTAGACGATCCTGCATTGAAACTGCTAATTTTCGAGTTATATTGGGTGGAATTTTGTTCCACTCTTTTAAAATAATGTCTTTCAATTGAGCACGGCTGGTTATGCGATGTGCACCTTTATTTCTAAATAATCCCAAAGATGTTCAATAGGGTTTAAGTCGGGGGATTGGGGTGGATGCGGAAGAACAGAAGCAACGTTGTAGAGCAACCACTCACGCACTAATCTAGAAATGTTTAGGATCATTGTCTTGGATAAGTGGAAACCCACCGTTTATGCCAATTTTGACAGCGCTTTGTTTCAAGTTATCCTTCAAAATGTTCAAATAATGTACTTTGTCCATCGTTCTCTCAACAAACACTAAATTACCTACCCCATTTGCCCCCATTGCACCCCAAACCATCACATTCCCCTTTCCGTGTTTTATGGTGTGTTTCAAGTTTCTTAATTCCAACGCAGTGTTAACTCTACACCACACAAATCGCTGTCCATCAGAGCCGAAAACATTATATTTGCTTTCATCTACGAAAACTACCTTTTCCCAGAATTCTTCAGGCTTCGATACATATTCTTTGGCGTATTGGATTCTTTTTTTTATATTCGTCTTAGAAATGAATGGTTTCTTTCTTACAGCACAGCCCTTGTAGCCTTTTTTATGTAGGAAATTTCGTACAGTTTGGGGGTTGACGGATATTCCACAATTATTTTCAAGGCTAGCGGTTATTTTCGGAGCACTTATTTTAGGATCGTTCTTCACTAATCGTTCAATTCGCCTTCCTAAACGTTCGCTCAGTAGCTTCCTACGGCCTCTCCCCGGAGCAATATCGAAACTGTTATTAGCTTTATAGTTTTTTTTATAACACTTTGAATGGTTGCACGTGGTCGTCCTACGATCTTTCCAGTGTCTGCATAACTTTTACCTTCCTCTTTGAGCTTAACAATCAGTTTTCTCACTTCGATAGGAACCTTTTTCTTTGTTTGCGACATTTTGAGATGATCTACGCGAATAAATCTACTAAACACTTTTACGAGAACTTCGTGACTGCAACTAGCATTAAAACATAAGGGAGCGTAAGCTTGCATGGAAAATTTAGTACCGTTAGGTTTTCGTTCTGAGAATACGAGATTAGTTTGAAGTGTATGTGCAATTTTTTGATGTGCATATAATGACTTGTGACGTTCAAATGACAATATTTCTAAGAAAATTAAATAAACACAAATGTTTGATTCTTGCATTTAAAAGACCTAACTAGAAATAATAAAAAACCTAAAACGAAATCAACTTATCTTTTTTTTCATTTAAAACAAACACTGACTCTATTCCCGATTATAGCTGCTGTACAGTCATTTCCACAAGACCGTATACCTCACAAAATAAAAACAAAATGTTACAAGTAAGAAATTTTATTTTTTATTGAAAGTAAATACAAAATACATTTTCGCAATTATATTTAATACATGGTCCAATCGCCGTCACTATTGATTATTGACTGGCATCTTCGGTGACAACTTTCGGCCAATTTTTCCGCGTAGTCTGTCGATAAGTTCTTCCAAATTTTTTGTAGCGTTCGCCTTAAATGTGCTGCTCCTTTTATTTGCTTTCCTTGAAGCTTCTGCTTCATTACTCCCCATTAATCCCATTCTTCTTTCCAGCGTGTACACAACCGGCTTCTATGTTTCGGATCGTTATCTTCTTGTAGAAACCAATCGGTGTTGTCGTTGCCATATAGCATCCTAGCAGACTTCAATAATCCTTTCTTGTACAAAATGATCATCCTTTCAGCAGTAAGAATTCCGGTAAACGTTATTAATTTTCCGAAACCGCGTGCAGAAAAGCATCCATAAACATGGACCTTCACAGGGTGTTTAACGGTTCGGTTCACGACAGCTTCTCCTTTTTGTGCCCACACTCGTCTCCTGAACGTATTTACAGCAAAACTTGATTCATCCGTAAGGATCACGTTGTCCCAATCACGATCGATGTTTTCCTTAGCCCACTCTACACGTCTTCGCTTCTGGTTTTCGGTAAGTAATGGTTTCATCAAGGCATACCTGGTTTTGATGTTTTCCTCTTGTAATCTTCGCCGAATCGTATTCAAGGACACGTAAATATTCTTCTTCGATAACATTTCCTTTGCTTGCACTAAGGTAGTAACGGACGGATTTTTCTTAAAAATATCAATGATGGCCTTGAAGTGCTTCGGGTTTTACCCCTACCAGGTAGATCGTCTACATTTCCAGTATCTTTAAAACGCTTTATCCACTTATTCACAAACTGTGTCGAAACTTTCAGGTACTTTCCGGCCGATGCAGGTGTCATTTTTGGTCCTTTCGGATGACTTACTAAAAACACAGCTTCGAATCGTTTTTTGTAAATCGCACTCATTTCACTTGACGTCTTATCACTCTCCTACTTGAACTTAGAATGACCAAATTTATACAATGCGAAAAAGAGGAAAAATGCAGGTAACTAAAAGTCCCCCACCACTCTTTGAGAAATGGTGCATTAAAAAGTTACAAAGTATACGCTCTTGTGGAAATGACTGTATGTGCAATTTTTTGATATAGTGTAAATACTTCTGAAAAAATCAATCGAATAGTTAAAATGTTCAGAATTTAAAAGTATCCCTCAAATATCGACATATGAGTACATAATTCTGTAGCTTCTTGCACCTGGCACTAACAGCTGATGTTAATTATCCCATCCGATATCTTCATTTTACATAAATTTGAAAATGATCCCGAATTAACGCACATCAAAAATCAGTTCTCTGGTTTCATTGTTTTTTTTTTTGCTTTCACATATCCTTTGCATTTATGCGCATTGCACTACTTTTATGTACAATCAATTCTAAAATCAACTTCATCTCAAATATTGCAATGAGCATCTATTGGGGGACCGGTAGCTCAGTACGTAGAGGCGTCAGTTTCATGTCTGACGACGGTAGTTACGGGTTCGAGTCTCGTCCACGGCGTTAACGCTAGTCAGTACGTCGTGAAAAGTGGCTCCAGAGTGCATGCCAGGCGCTCTCTCTGAGATTATTTTAGAAATCAATAGAGACTTCGCCGGAAAGCTTAAATTCAAATTTGCACCACTTGAAAAAAAATTTCTAAAGGTACTTATGGGGTGTTTTATTTTATGCAAGCCATAGACGCACGTACTAACCCGTCGGATTTGTCGGACGTCAACCACTCATACGCGAATCGTATTCATACAATTTTACTCGAGAAAAGTAGTCAAACAAGTCATTCTCTACCACCGCGACGCGCTCCGCATAAACATGCAGAAAAACAATTGCACATATTACACTAACAACCAGCTAATATCTTGATTACAATAATTCGATTTGATAGTATCATTGTTATCTCTGATACCACTGTCAATATCTATTCACAGGGTTTCAACAACCACAACGAGACACATTCTAAATTATGAATGAAGAAAGTGGCCAGTTAGAAAAAAACTATGATTATATGAAATTCAACGAAAGCACAGCACGGTGTGCATTGAGGATCATAAATTCGTGAGTATTTTAGATTTTTGATGGCCTTCTCGGTCTTTTGCATTGTTTTGTGGGTGCTAATGGTTCTTCATTCATAATTTTGAAAGTGTCTGGATGTAGTTGTTGACCTGTGATGTGTGAGACCCGTGAACAGACATGACAGTAGTAGCACGGATAACAATAAAACTATCAAAGAAATTCGAGTGCAAATTGAGTCATCATCAACAGGTATCTTTTTTTTCACCTTCTGACAATTAACACATAACTGTGCTAGCTTCAAGGGGAGATACCATTCACCTCCCCATAACCATCATCCCATACAAAGGTCTCGAAAATGAGGTCCTCTACTATATTTTGCATCTCATATTACGACTTCGGAATAAAAAGAAGCTACTTTATAATTAGTGATGTGTAACACAGTAACGAGTCGCTCTTTTTGAACGACTCATCAGGATGAGCGAAAGATTCGGTACAACGACATAGCCTTCGAGTCGTTCAATTTAAGAATGACTCACTGTAAAATTAATTCCCAAACTAGCCCATCGCATAAATATTACCCAACGCATAACCAATCCACGCTCATTTCTCAATACATATAATGTACTACAATACATTCATTCACTCACATCCCATCCCATTATCTATCTAAAAGCAAAACCACCATCATTTATCTACCAAAGCAATCCCATCTGGATCCATTCATATTCATCTCTATGCAGTATGCAATGCACGCATTGTGTATACTTCTAAATACAATATATACGCAACAACCCATGCTGACTGCAAATGCAAACATATCAAAAATAATTTACTTACGTCGCGTACCACCGCACAGCCAAGTTTCTCCAAATACAGAAAACAATCCCAACATTCTAAAACAAAAGTATTCGTCTTACGTATCATCATCTCAAGCTCAACTTTAGATGAAACCAAACAAAAACCCACGTCCTCATTTGCAGGAGATGGGCATCTAGTGTCATGGATGTCCGCTCCTATCGAGGAGCAAACTGCGACTCAGATCATCACTTGGTGAAGACGACCTACAGATGTAGAATTTCCTCAGTGCACCAATCAAGAATCAGCCCTCCCAAAATCTTTGCGGTTGATAAGCTTTTGAGTGATGCTACAGCGGTGGCGTATACTACCGCCCTTGAGGAAAGACTATCACCTATGCTACACAACATCAGCAACACAGGCGTCCATGGGTTCTGGGAAGAACTCAAGGGTACCATCAAGGATGTCGCAGAGAAGGTCGTGGGATATAAAGCCCGGCGAGCGCGAAATGACTGGTTCGACGAAGAATGCAAAGACTCACTTGACGCGAAAAACGAGGCCTACAGACAATGGATTCAACGAGGAACCAGAGCCAGAAGAGAAAAATATGACGAGCTACGGCGAATATCGAATAGAATAATTAGACGTAAGAAACGTAAATACTTTGACGAGCAGCAAAAAGATTCGTTCAAAAAGATTCAATTGACTCTTTTGACTCTTTTTGAACGAATCTTTTTGTGCGAGTTGATTTTGTATCGCTCTTTTTGAACGAATCTTTTTGTGCGAGTTGATTTCGTGTCGCTCTTTTTGAACGAATCTTATTGTGGGGTACGATTTTGTATCGCTCTTTTTGAACGGATTTTACATGGGAAATAGTGGTCCGATCGGGCTGGCTCGAACCAAAGGGTATTGGGGGGTCGCTGACTCCGAATCTGGGGTCAAAAAAGAGAAAAAAAAATTGGGGTCGCCCATCCCAGACTGGCAGCCCCCTTTCATGGGAAATAGTGGTCCGATTGGGCTGACTCGAACTAAAGGGCATTGGGGGGGGGGGGGGGGGGGGGGGGGGGGTCGCCAACTCGGAATATGGGGTCAAAAAAGAGAAAAAAAATTGGTGTCGCCCATCTACGACTTTTTTTGAATATGTTATTAACCAAGTTTCAGACTCTTTCCATGACTCTTTTTGAACGACTCATTGGAAAGAGTCAGAGCTTATGTGCTGGCACAGTGAAAAGAGTCATTATGCCCATCACTAGTAATAATACAGTATACATACATATATACTACACCATATAGGATATGCTATAAAGCCCACACTTACCATTTATAGCACAATTCAAAATATGTGCAAGTTTCCAACCAACCAACAAATTATATACCACACGATTATCAGTATAATTGCACAATTCCCATTTACTTACCTGCAGGTTCTAATTGTTCTTGTACCTGTGCAACTTTGATTAAGAAGACGGTGAAAATGTACCCAATCTCAATAACAACGAGACTTCTACAATACTCACAAATGAACGTACATGTATGTATACGTATAAGTATAATATCGTGCCTATAAATTCTGCATTGAAAAATTCGTCAATAAGCAGACCATACTGTATTTCGACACACACCGTAATCGTTCATTCACAACAATTCGCCTATTCAAATACCGGTCGGACTCTATATTGAAATTGTTGTTGGGTCGGGTCTGGCTCGGAGTCGGGTTCGTCTTGAGCATCGAGCTCGACACCAACTCACAGCCAACCCAAACAACAACTACAATATAGGATCAGAAAAGGTAGTCGCGTGTTTTGTCGCTGTACACTTATGCGGAGCGCGTCGCAGTGGTAGAGAATGACTTGTTTGACTACTTTTCTCGAGTAAAATTGTATGAATACGGTTCGCGTATGGTTGACGTACGACCAATCCGACGGATTAGTACGTGCGTCTATGGTTTGCATTAGGCTTTTGTCTATATAAAAATCCAAATATTCGTTATAAAATTATCTTCAACTTTTATATACAAAGTGTTTTGTATAAATGAACGCGTAAAACATTACAAGAAGCTCTCGACGATATTGTTGATCTAGGCCCACCCATTCAACCCCCGACAGTAGAGGAAGTTGATCTCGCGTTGCGGTCACTAAAACGAAATAAAGCGCCGGGCGCTGACGAGATTCCAGCTGAACTGCTAAAATTCGGTGGAACGAGACTAGTTTATGCCATACATCAATTACTCCTGCGAATATGGGAGGACGAGGAGATCCCAGACGATTGGCGCAGAAGCATCATCTGTCCAATTCATAAAAAAGGGAGATAAACTGCGTTGTGAGAATTACAGGGGCATATCACTAGTCTGTACGTCCTATAAAATTTTGACGAAAATTCTGGAAAATAAAATAAAACCGTACGCAGAACGAGTCATTGGCGAATATCAAAGTGGTTTCAGACCTGGTCGCTCCACAACCGATCAGCTCTTCTCAGTCAAACTGATACTCCAGAGGTGCTGGGAATACAACGTAAACGTATACCAAATCTTTGTCGACTTCAAGCAGGTATATGACAGTATCGATCGTGGAGTACTGTACAACATCATGCTGCAATTTGGTATACCGGCCAAATTAGTGCGACTGACTAAGATGACGATGACCAACTCCGTCTCACAAGTCAGGATCCGGAATAGACTTACTGATCTATTTGAAACACGCACTGGTTTGAAACAGGGCGATGGACTGGCACCGACGCTCTTTAACCTAGCACTGGAATACGTTATTCGGGCCACGAATATGGACAACAGCAAGACGCTACTCATCAAGTCGACACAATTAGCAGCGTACGCCGACGACATCAACATCATGTCCCGAAGATTGGCTGACGCAGAAGAACTTCTGCATATGCTCGATACCGCTGCAAAGGAAGTTGGACTTCGTATTAACGAGGGTAAAACTAAAATAATGATGCAATCGGTGACAAGGACACCTGCACAACCGAGCATCAATGTGGGGGACCTCAACATCGAGTTCGTGAACAACTTCATTTACCTGGGTTGCAACTTGTCAAGGGACGCCAACGAAACTGACGAAATCAAGCGACGGATACAGTTAGGTAATAAGACTTTTTTCTCGGTTCTCCCCATAATGAAATCGAAGCATGTGCACAGAAACACGAAGCTCCGCGTGTACAAAACCATTATACGACCAGTGCTATGCTATGGCTGCGAAGCATGGACCCTAACTCACGCCTCCGAAAACATGCTAGACACTTTTGAACGTAAGGTTCTACGGCGAATTTTCGGGGCTGTTTGCGATCGAGATGGATGGCGCATCCGGTACAACCATGAGTTGTATGAAATGTACGATGAGCTGCAAGTCTTGAAAATCGTCAAACTACAACGACTTCAATGGGCAGGGCATGTACAAAGAATGGACGATGATCGCATGCCTAAGAGAGTAATGAATGCAAAACGAGTCGACGGAGCGAGACTGCGAGGACGACCGAGATCTCGTTGGGAGAGCTCAGTAGGTGTGGACGCCGCGCAGCTGCTGAGCTCCCAAAATTGGAGGACGCGGTCACGTGACCGAGATAATTGGAGGACAATGATCCAGGCGGCCAAGGCCCGACGTCGGGCTGTCGCGCCACAATGATGATGAAAACGTTACAACGCGCCAAAGTTGAAAAAAAAAATCAATTTTCGAATCAGTTTTTTGCGAATACATAAGTCAATAATGGCTGCGTTCCTGCGAACGAATCCGGTTTTGACATTTCTTGAATTCTCCTCCATTTGCTTTCTCCTCCGGAAAAATTTGCACGGACAACTGTCATGAAAATGTTCCCCTTCGGATCAGAATATTTTTCAGATCCGGAGGTGGAGGTCGCCACACGACAATTATTTTGGTCGCGAGCATGCATCGAACCACGTCAAACTCAATAGAAAAAAAATATCCTCATTCCCATCGTTCTATGAAATTTGATGGTTCGATGGAAGTTCGGTCGTGGTTCTGCGCGATCATGTGTCGCGACGTTAACACGAAGTTTTGAAGGATTCGAACTAGCTAAGGATGAATTTTATGCACGTTTTATTCCCTTCACTAATGTGATAGAGTCTATTAACTTTGTTATGAAGTTTGCAACGCACTGAAGGAAGCATCTCCGACCATATTATAGTAAACTATATACATATATTCTTGACAAACAAAGTTTTTTGCCGGGCATATTCTTGGTCAGTATGACGAGGTGAGTCGAATAAACTTTGTCCGTCTGTCTGGTTGTATGCAAACTAGTCTCTCAGTTTTTAAGCTATCGAGCTGACATTTTATACAAAGCCTTTCTATTGTTGTATGTATATACATATGTCGGAATCGGATCACTACGTCATATAGCTGCCATAGGAACAACTGCTCCAAAAGTACGTCTTTGTTAGAAAATTTTTTTTATTCCTAAAGATATATTTACCAAATTTCATACTGTTCAATCATGTTTACCGCCAAACCACATTCCTATTTGGTTTAAATCGGCCCACTATTTCATATACCTTTCATAGGAACAGTGAAATCGAAACAGTTTGAGTACTAATTTCAAAGTGGCAAATGCACTATAAATCATACCTTCGGCAATCTAGTCGAAATCTAGTTTGTTTAACCCTTAATCACTCGCACTGGGTTTCATGGCATAGTTACTCGCGCGGGTTATTTTGTACCCCACCCTTTTTAGGGTTTTGTATAAAAACAAAACCCTTATGAAATCGGTCATGCGTCCGTCTGTCCGTCTGTCTGTCTGTCCATGAAATATCTCACGAACCGCTGAAGCTACATGCATGAAATTTGGTGGAAATATGTAGAAATACTATAATTCTCTGGAGAAAGCGATGCGTCGTAATAAGTCAACTTTAAGGGGGGGGTCGCCATAGAGGGGAAATGAAGGTCGAAATTTTTTTTTCATTTGGTATAGGCAAGTGGGGTATCGCAAGAAAGGTACCGTCGAGTACATTCCATTTTTGGAATTTTTTTCAAATTTGAAGAAAGGAGAAAAGAGGGAGAGGGGAAAATATGTGGTCCGAGTTTGTCCCCCCCTTGCATTTCGAGACCGTTATAGCTAGACATATGAAAATTTACAGAAAAGCGGCATTTCACTAGCATAGAAAACTAAAAATAATAGAATTTTTAAATCTCATCCAAAAAGGTTAATAATAGTACATTTCTATAGTTGCAGTTAGCACACCCCTGCACCCCTCAAGCACATCTGAGGCCAAAAATATTGATAGTTAATGATAACTAACATCATAGGCAATAATACCTCTAAGTTTCATTACAATGACATGATATTTAATAATAGTACATTGACTTAAAGTTATGCATTTTGACACTATCCATACAAAAAATACACCTACCGGCCTCACGCATTGATATGCGTGTACTACTTGCATGTTGTTTTTCGTAGTGCGAATTGCAGTTATTTAATGAACCAACTTTGGAAGGGTGAAGATTGGTAATTGGTGATCCTAACAATAACTATTCACACAATTAATTTTTTAAGGGGTTTTGTGTCTTAAATCTTACAAAATCGGTCAAATACCTGTCTGTCCGTCTGTTCATAGAATATCTTACGAACGGCTGAAGCTGCACATATAATTCGGCGAGAAGGTCTAGAAATGCTATAATTTGCTGGAGAAAGCGTTGTGTTGTAATCAGTCAACTTTAAGAGGGGGGGGTCCACATAGAGGCGAAATTAAGGTCAATTTTTTTTTATCCACTGGTATAGCCAAGTGGCGTGTCGTGAAAAAGGCAATGTTGAGTACATTCCATTTTTGGCATTTTCTTGAGATTTGTAGAAAGGGGAACAGTGGAGGAGGGAAAAATATTAGACCGTAATTTGTCCCTGCCGCCTTGAAGCCGTTACACAAGTTTGCAATTTGCAATGTCGTCGTAACATGAATGGTTAAGCATCTCGAAGAGTAGGACCATTTATCTCGTATACATACATATCTATCTAGTACAGCTTCTCGTATTAAAACTATTACTTTGAGAGGTGACAGATGCAGTCTTTTTGTGAATTGGCATGTAAGATACTATATCATGGGTAAGACATTTAATTATGGTGTTTTTATTCAGCTGAGTGGTACCAAGAAGAGCAGAGAGTCAATATTTAGATACCAAAATAAGCGCGTACTACAAAACCCTCGAATTGCGGGCGTAGCCCTCTATATTCCGGTTTCATTTATCAATATATTGGACAAATAAATGTATTTACAGTAAATCAGAAATTATGAGCATTATAAAAAGTGACTATATATATTTAAAAAAAGTAATAAGTAACACAACTTTTGAATTATGATTTTTTTTGGGTTGTACAAAAGTATTATTAGCTGATAATTCAAAATTAATTAAGGTTATAATTATAATTGTACCTAAGGCACCTTGGACAATTTCTTTTATTTTTTTATTAATTATTAGTTATTATTATTACTCAGTGAACAATGAAAACAAAAAGTACAAAGTAACATAATGTACAAATTTTCAAAATTCGGTGATAGATACTACACACTATGATCAGAGTCTACGTCAACACAAGACTTGCATTTGACATCAGTTTTCTGTGTATGATTTTTACAAGTAAACTTGTTGCATAATGAACACTTTGCTGTAGTGGTCGTGTCTTTTGACTTGCGGCACAAATAACACCTTTCGATTTGTTGGAGCTAGGCTAACATCACTTCTCTCCGCATTTCCAACCAACTTTTCCAAAATGGCTCTAATGTTTATTGGTAGTGATCTTATATTGGCTCGTTTTTGAAGATGCAGATTTTTGGTAAATATTTTTCTGCTCGTCATTTCAGCACCGCGCTTCAGGGCCGTCGAGAGAAAATCCGGGCCCGGTACTCAACTTTTGTTGGGGCCCCTATATGACGACCGGTAGCTCAATGAACAAGAACAAAAGGTCAAAGCGTATGTTTTTCTATTTTTTTTTTTTTTTTTGTATATATGGCGACCGGTAGCTCAGTGCGTCAGAGTGGGATGAAAGAGGAAGGAGCAAAAAAAAGCTCTGTGCGTAGATACGTTTTTTTTTCATTTTTCAAATTTTCGGGCCCCCGAGAAAAACACGGGCCCGGGGCGTTTCGCCCCTTCCGCCCCCCCCCCCCCCCCCTCTCGACGGCCCTGCCGCGCTTACAGTGTAATAATATTATTATATAGCTGTTTATGTCAGCAACATTCAGTAACGACATAAACACGTTATATGACCATCTTTGGGTACGTCTTGTTACTGTGTAATTTCCACACATTTGGTCCACTGTATCAACTCCACATTTGACCCTGTTATATTCCAAAATTATTTCAGGTTTTCCGGTTTCAGTATCAACCTCAATTCTGTCATGCATTATGGATAAAACTACAACTGCCTTGTTTAATTTAGGAACATACGAAACTGGGGCGACCGGTAGCGCAGTGTGTTGAGGCATCAGTCTTATGTTTGACTACCGGCGTTTCGGGTTCGAATTCCGTCCACGACGACATGGCCATGGATGTACAGGAGGTGCGTGCTGGCAACTGCATTCTCCGAAACCAGTTTATGCCAACGAAACGTTAACTGGGCCACATGGAACAGTTGACGCGCTATGCCCCACAAGGGGTTAGGGCAATTGAGTATCCTGAAATCCAAACAGCGAAGAACCAACTGCTCTGGACTTTGATGGCATGAATTCTCGTGGTACTTCCTTTTTGTTTTTTTTTCGCATTGTTCCCACCAAAGTTATTAGATTTTCTAGTAACTTTTTAGCTAATGGAACCCTTGTATACCAGTTATCAGTGGTCAAGTTTCTATTTGTTCCTTTCAGGGAGTCTGTCAGTCTTTGAACAACATCAGTTAAACTGTTACTTACTTTAGAGGACCCTTCTGGCTGATGTGCCTTCAGTTCAATTTTGTAAGTATAATCCGTTTTTGAGTCCAGTATTGCAAATATTTTGAAGCCGTACTTGGCCAGCTTATTTGGAATATATTGAATGAAAGAGCATCTACCACGAAAAGGTTCTTTTTTCATCTATAGTCACAATTTAACCAAGAGAATAAGCTTTTTCACAATTAGCAACAAACTGATCTATGGATGTTCTTATTGCAGCAAGTTTATCTTCATCATCATCATCGTGGCGCGACAGCCCGACGTCGGGCCTTGGCCGCCTGAATAGCAAGTTTATCTACTTTTTTCCTTTTCTGCCGTGTTGTTTTATCATCTAGTCTGAGAGCGAAAAAAGAAAATCGGGTCCTGGATATGACTCCTCTACAAAATTTGATTCCTGTCCCGTCGCTTGCAAATATGATATATCGGTTAGATCAGTTTAGCTAATTTTTTAGCCTATAAAACAGCAGCAATCCTAAAAAAGCAATATTTCTTCTTTCGACGTTTCCTTTGTATCCCTTTCTCTTGCATAATTATCCTTCAATGCTGTAATATATTATAGGTGTTTGTGCAGCGCACAATTTCTTCTATAATTTTTTTCATCAATAATTTTCCTAAATGCTGATAATTCATTTGCAGGCATTTTTTGCGAAGTAACACTAGGAAATCTTTTTTTTTTCAAAATATTCTTTTTGGCCACTTTAGCATACTTGCTTTTTATTGGTGTTTTCTTCAATCAATAATCTTTCATCCGAATTAGAGACATTTACGCAATTTTCGTCTACACCTTCATTTTCACTCAACTCTTCCAAAGCTCTTCTAATTTCTTCGTCACTGCATAAAATTGGATCCCTGATCCAAATATTTTTTCCAAACTACGAAATATTCGGCCCTTGACCCAAAGTGGGGAGATGTCATTTGGTAAAAAAATCTAAAATCATAATTTAACTGTAATAATATGAAAAACAACAGGCAAATTTTATAACTGATAATTGGAAAAATGCTTACATTGCTACTCGCGCGGTGGTTGTGTCGAGAGGACTTTGTTTGGACCTAGTCTCGCAATTGATGCTTGTACTTCCTCGTGGTGTATTGCTGCGATGGCTGTTCTGTATGCGTTGTTATCGAAGGGGTCCCTTTTGTACCTCTGGACGTCTCTTTCGAGGTCCCTCAAATCACGCCTGACATGCCTTGGTGGCGGCGTCTTGTCCATGAGATCAGAATTGGGGTGCTCCTCACGATAACAACCCACCAGGTACTGTTTTGCAAGAAGTTTGTTGTGGTCCCTTAGAAGCATCGTCCTCGTTTCCTGATGTAGATGGTCCTGGGAAGACATCAGGAGACAACCAGTTACAGTACGGAGGGCGGCATTTTGGCAGGCCTGGGTGTTATTCCATTGTGTGTCACAGAGATTCTGTGACCACACTGGAGCCGCATAGTTGGCTACAGACCCTCCGACTGCTTAATATGTGACCAGTAGGGTCTCTTTATCCTTACCCCAGGTAGAGCTGCGACATCGACATCGATGTTTCTAAAACATCGATGTTTTGCAAAAACATCGAGTACTTTCTACATCGATGTTTTGGCTTCGATGGTTTTTATACATCGATGTTTTATAATAACATCGACATCGAACACAAAATATCGTTAAGAACCTACCTTTGGGAAGACCATCACAAACTAGTGCAAGAAAATTGGAAAGCGAAAAAAAGGTCCAGAGTAATAGACGAACTCGATACTGCCCAAGTGCCCGCAGAATTGTATCTGTATTTAAAAAGCTTGGTCTCCAGGTTGAATGAAAATCCCCTGGATGGATGGGAACAGGGGTACGTGCCCAGAAATTCGGCACTAATGAAGACTGCCATGAAATACCTATCCATTATGGCTACTTCGGTCCCTTCTGAGAGAGTGTTCTCTGCTACAGGGAACATTGCTTCCAGCAGAAGAAGCTCTCCCTCAGGGGACAAGCTTCAAAAACTACTGTTTTTGCAGACAGTAGTTGGCATCTGGAATAAATACATACTATTTTTTTTTATTTGCAACTTTTTTGCAATACATACTTAATTGGAATTCTTAATACCCAATTTTTCTCTTGAATTTAAGCAATTTCTTAGCAAAGTTATCATAGTAAAGCATCTACAAAATTCCACCGAGATAAAACATCGATGTTTCGGAAACATCGATGTTTTTTTTTACCGATTTTTCATCGAAATCGATTGTTTTTCCTCAAAACATCGATGTTTCGAGGTCGATTTCGCAGCTCTAACCCCAGGTGCTACCGGCCAAGGCTTTAAGGATCTTGTTCCTTCCGCGCATCCTGTTACACACTGTTGAAGCATGGGGGGATGACGTGGCCATACTGTCCAGGGTTACTCCTAGGATTTTAGGATGGTTCACGGTCGGAATGAGTTGGTTGCCAATCGAGATCTCAAGTTGCATCTTGACTTCCTTCGTCCAGGTGGTGAATAATGTTGCCGAGGATTTGGGCGCGGATACGATTAAATTCTTGCCCGTGAAGAAGGAGTTAAGCTGTTCCAGGTAAGCATTTAATCGCTCGCACATTTCCGTGATGTCGCTCCCTGTTGCCAGGATGGAGCAGTCGTCTGCATAGGAGATAATTTCGATTCCTTGAGGTGGGGTTGGAATTCCAGATAGGTAAAGGTTGAACAAGGAGGGAGACAAAACTCCTCCTTGTGGCACACCTTGTTTGATCTTCCTTAGCTTCGATTTTTTGCTCCTGAATTCGGTATAGGACTGCCTGCCCGCGAGGTAGTTGGCAATCCATTTTGTGATATGCGTTGGAAGAGATGTATTGTAAAGGTCGAACAGAAGTGCTGAGTGGCTGACTGGCTGACTGTGTCGAAGGCTTTCGACAGGTCAAGTGCCACCAGAATTGTTCTATGACATGGACGAGGTTGGTTGAGGCCATTGTGGATCCGAGTTGTAATGGCATCCAGGGCCGTCGTCGTACTATGCATCCTTCTGAAGCCGTGCTGGTGGTTTGCAAGCCTGATGCGGGCCGCAACAACAGGGTGAATCAATGCTTCGAGCGGTTTAGCAACTGGTGATAGAAGTGTGATGGGACGATAGGACTCGCCGAGTGTCGCTTTTTTCCCAGGCTTCAAGATTGGGATTATTCTCCCTTTCTTCCAGAGTTCCGGAACGATCAGTGATGGGATGGATAGATTGAATGTGGCCGTGAGGTATTCGATAGCGGGTGCGTCGAGATGTTTAAGCATTGTCATTGAGATTCCATCAGGTCCCAAGGCTTTCGAGTTTCCTGATTGCTGCAGCCACTTCGTCCGTGGTGAAGACAGGTATGTTGTCGGTAGTTCGGTTGTGAATCCTCCTTCGGATTATGCGGTTTTTTCTGTCTGGTGGAGGATGTTCAATAAACTGCCTATTGAAGCGACTTGCACAATGGGCAGGGTCTTAGATTGAGTTTTCTCCGAACTGTATGGCGACATTTCCCATCTGTTTCGGTGGATTAGAGAGGGCACGGACTGTCGACCATAGTTTGTTAATACCTGTTGTTAGGTTGCATTCATTCAGATGCGAACTCCATTTTGACCTCTTATGTTCGGCCACTTGTCTTTGGATTTCACAGTTCAGTTCATGAATTCTGGGATCGTCTGGGTTAGTGCTCCTGATGTTGTCTCTCTCGTCTGCCAATCTGGCGGCTGTGGTAGGAAAGTTTGGCCGAATTTTAGGAATGCGTCCTGCAGGAATAAATTTCGCAGCCGCTTTATTGAGGACTTTCCTGATATTGAACTCGGCCTTACGTACGTCGGTGGGAGTTGGCAGGGCGAGGAATTTAGCACTTGTATAATCGATAAACCTATTCCAGTCAGCTTTGTTGTGGTTGACAAAGGTGCGGTGTTCGACAGATATAACATCTCTCGGTTTGTCAAGCCTTATCACGATCGGTAGGTGGTCTGATGATAGTGTAAGGACCGGCTCCCATTGTGTATTGTTTATAAGGCTAGCACTGGCAATCGTGATGTCTGGTGAACTGGAATGTAAATGTTGTAAATTTTAATATCAACATTGCCTGATTTTAAGGCGATGGCTTGCACTTCCGTGGTGGTGTCGTTGTTGGTGACATCTATTTCCCGGTATTGTACGGAGTGGTGAATGATGAAGGCAAGTCCTCCTCCAGCGTTGGCCAGCCTATCTTTCCTTATGATGATATAATTCCCATGAGCGTTAAGGGACGAATTGGGATGTAGTTTCGTCTCCTGGATGGCTCCAACTTGAATGCGGTGTCTGTCCATGAATGAAGCGAGTTCGGCAATTTTGTTTTGCAGCCCGTTGCAATTTAGTTGGACGAGTGAGAGCGTATCGAAAATTGCGATCGGTGGTACTGGCGTGAGGTTGTTTTGTTGGGTCTATTCGCAGGAGTCGTTGGCGTTGACTGAAAGCTCGCTCACTGGTGTAGGAAGGTGAGGCGTGTTTGATGAGCTCGCTGCTTGTGGACGTCGGTTTCTACACTGACTGGCGGTAAACGAAGGATTCCAGTGCCTGTGATGGTTTAGACCGGAGCAGTTTCTCAGGTGGCACCACTCGTCGCAACAGTTGCATCTCACTGACGTTGCATTGGGATGCAGCTCTATATTGCATACGCAGCAGATCCAAGGACCTGGGTTGTATTCGATGCCGGCGCGGAGAAGTAGTATTGAGAGCAGTTGCGCCGATCCCAATACACACAAAAAACAGATACTGCTTGTAACACACGAACATACGTCTTTCTTGCATTGAAGGGGTTTGGCAGCTCTTGGCCGTTGTAAAAACGGGTCGCTCCGGTGCGTAGAACCGGCTGCCGCAGGAACGTCCATGTTCCGTCGAAATCATCTGTTTTAATGACGGTGTATGGCATTTTTGCACATCATTGGAAGGTGGTAAATATGTTTAAGTGTCTTGGGATAAAATACTGTTGATTCTCATGATGTTGCGTTTAGTTGTTTGGCTCTATATGAGCATCCTATACAGAATTGCCAGGTTTGGGAATTTTGCCCCCACAATGAGAAAAATTTCAAAGTCGTGTGAAATTTTGGGGAAAACCAGTTTATGGGATTTTATTTGGGGGACAGAATCCTCACGCATCAAGTGTCGCTTATTACATGAAGATTGTTATAAATTCCAACAACTGCTGTAAGAATCAAGTTTGACGGCGATTGGTGATTCCATCATTTCACCTTCAGCATTGAACCAAGTTAGTTCCTATTTGTATACTAGTAAAATACATTAAAATTAAGAAATTGTCATAGAAAATATGCTTACAGTGGATTTTACACTATAAGTCAGTCTATTATATAGACGGGCCACACACTGTTGATCGCGAACTCGAACTTTGTGTGAAGTGTGTTGAGCCATTTGGAGGGAATTTTAACGCATCCCTTGGGGAAAGGTGATCCTCAAGCGAATGGCTCAAGAAACTTCACACAAATCTGAAGAAAATTGTCTGTCCACTGTGATTACGTTCGTGTTCGAGTGTGTGTGGCCAGGCTTAATTAAAACTTATCTGTGAACGCAGCGTCACATGTGCACTGGCGTATTCTCAACTGTATTCTAGTGAAACGCTGGAGATAGAAAATGACGCACATACGGGCAGGAACCAGCAACCGCCGCCGTACCTATCGAAATAGGCCGAGGGTCCGATAGCTATCGGCTTCCCTTGTGCACTGTCCCAATACTCCCACTGTATTTCTTGCTATTCGATTGAAAAGGCCGGGGCGCGGCGTCCCGCTTTTTTTAGATGCTCATGTGTACCAGCACTTAACATGTTTGCCGAAATGTGTAGATCTCAATTCAATCGTTCGTTAAATGTCATTCCTAGGTAGTTGTTATCATCAACCCGATCAAGTTGTTCGCCATTGTTTTAGAGTTGTGAATTCACTGTTTTTTGTTAGTCTGTTGAAAAATCATGTATTTAATCTTGTAATGTTTGCTATTAGCTTATTTTTTATTAGGTATTGGTGGTAGAGAGGTCCTGGTTTATATATAATTCTTGGCAGATTGAATTCGGCATCACTAGAAAAGAGTAAAAGTGTGTCATCCGCAAACATCACTGTTTATATCGAAAGGCCGCAGTGTTTTAAGCCGTTTACATATAGAAGAAATAGTTTTGACCCAAGTACGCCAACATTAACTTTTGGCTGAGATTATTGACTTGATGTATTGCTACATTGTTACGAAATGCAATCGTATGAAGCCATCATACGATTGCATTTCGTAGCAATGTTTTTTACCTATCATCGATGGTTTGATCACCTGTCCCTAACATATATGGCTTGATCAGTGCGTTCAAAATCAAACTATCAAACCTTGCCCTCAACTTTATGTATGTACATTGAGAGTTTTGACGGCGTCGACTAGTCACAGAGCGCGACTTTTCATGCTCGCTCCCACGGCAGCCGGTCCGGTTTTACGTACCGAAGCTTCCCGCTCATCAGCAACGGCTGCCAATATTCCCTTCAACGTCAGCAGGCGTTGCTACGACCACAACTTTTCATTTTTGCTTACCATTTGCTTTAGGGATTTATTTTCTAACAGATTTCATAGACGTTAATTATAATTAGGTAATTATTTAAGCAAAAATGTACTGGTAATACTGTTTATTTATCCATTGATTTTGACAGGTGGAAATCAAAGAGATCTCGCTCGCCAGAAAAACCAAAAGAAACAAGCAGATTTAAAGAAAGGACAAAGAAATGATAATTTAACCGTTGAACAACGTAAACAAAGGTATATTTTGTACGCAATCAATGTGACGCATGTTTAACATTTTACAATTCTTTTATAGAGATGCCGATCTTATGAGGGAGAAACAACGAAAAAAGGAAGAAATACAACAGCATCGGGCGTAGGTCACGTGCTAGTGCAGTGAGCAGGCCTTCAGCTAACCTGACGCGTTATCCTAAGAAAAATAGATATTATTACCTACATACAGCAAGACGAGAGAAGTCATAAAGTCGTGGGAAATTTCTTCTAGTTTTCGTTGAATCAAGGAAATCGCTATGATGAAATAAGCATTACTTTTAAGAAAATTACTGTGAGAATAAAAATTGATTTTATAAACATTTTTCATATATTTTTTTTTTAATCTGAATACAGAGAAAAAGAGCTCAGATCAAGTGAATTTTCATATACAGTGGTGGTCGAAATAACAGCGACAACTGGGAATTTTGAGTTTGAAAAATTAAATTCGAGTACGAGGGTTTTGTAGTGCACGGTAGCAATGGGAATGCCAAATCGCTCATTTTTAAAAGACAAAAAAGCCGCGTTTCTTTGTATGTACTAGAACATTACAGAAAAGAATAAGCAGCAAAAAAGAACGATGAGGAATAGCGAAATTGTAATTTTGGGGAAAATATTGTAGTTTGGTTCAGGGTATGTTTTGGGTTAGTGAGCCTTCAAACCTCAACTCGAATTTCAAGAGAACTTAAGTTCTAATATGTACCGAGTGAAATAAAATTTAACAATTTTTCTTTTTACAGCAGAATCACTTTGTTTTCTTGTTATTCAACGCAATGACAAAATCAACATTTTAGTCACAGGCAATAAACAGGTGCTTTTTTTTTGCACACCGGCTTAGGTAGGGTAATTCGCTGAGCAAAAAAAAACCAGAGTCCGAAGCGTATATACCCTAGACTTGTACAGACCTAGTGGTGATACCAAAAGTACTAATTGGTAACGACCATATGCATGAAAAGTGAGTTTTCTATATGGCCAGTTTATAGGGGAGGTTGGCAATCATTCAGGAGGATCTTGACCATAATTAAAATCAATTAACTAACCCATTCTACAAATATTTGTCGAAGTTTTCAAGTCGCTAGCTTCATTCTATCGAACGTTATTGCTTATTTGAAGTTTCACTTATAGGGGAGGTAGGGGTTTCTTGGGTCGGATCTTGCTCATTATTGCCACCAACAAATAAGATCATGCTACAAACATTTAAACAAAATTTCATGTCTCTAGCTTCACTCTATCGAAAGTTATCGCTTATTTGAAGTTTCATTTGTAGGGGAAGTAGGGGTTTCGCAGGTCGGATTTTACGTATTTTCAATATTAGCCAACTGGATTTTATTACAAACATTTGACCAAAATTTTAAGCCGCTAGCATTATTTTATCATAAGTTATCGCTTATTTTAAGTTTCATTTCTAGGGGAGGTAGGGGTTCCTTAGGTAGGATCTAACCCATCTTGAATACCAACTAACCCAATCTCATTTCAAACATTTGACCAAAACTTCAAGTCGCTGGCTTGATTCTGTCAAAAGTTATCGCTTATTTGAAGTTGCATTTGTAGGGGAGGTAGGGGTTGCGTGGGTCGGATCTTGCCCATTTTCAATGCTAACTAAGTAGATCTTACTAACAACATTCCACCAAATTTTCAACTTGCTAGTGTCATTCTATCGAAAGTTATCATAATTAAAAGAATATTTAATTTTTTGCAGTTTTGTAGGGGAGGTAGGCGTTCCTTTGATCTGATTACGCCCAACTTACTAGAACTCAAGCAGCTTCCTACCCCAGGGTTACATGCCAAAAATCAGGTGTCTACGTCAATTGGTTCAAGAGTTATAGACAAAAAACCCGAAAAGTAGGGTAGTACGGGGCTCTTTGCAAGAAAATTACCGTTAGTTTTCAACTCGACTTGATTTTTTCAGGAGAGTAAAAGATTATCCTCGCAAGCAATCTGTCAAAGTTAGAGCTTTTCATGCTTGTTTAATCGGGAGTTATTAATACATTTAACTATTGTATATATGTAGGGGAGGTAGGCGTTCTTTTGGCCTGATCATGCCCATTTTCAATACCAACCAACTAGATCATACTTCCAAGATCTGACCAAAATTTCAAGGCTCTAGCTTCATTTTATCGAAAGTTATCGTGCGAACGGACAGACAGACGGACAGACAGACAGACAGACATGGCTAAATCGAATCAGGAGGTGACACTGAGCATTTATATATATACATTGCTATACCTCCGGAGCCTCCTTTAAGGTGTTACATATTTCCGTCGTGACAAAAACAATATACCCTATACTAAAAGTCTAGGGTATAAAAACGATCGAGGGCAGGTTATGCAGGTTACATTTTTGAATGCCATGTTGTCTACCCTTGTAGTGTACATATGGTGTACACTCACCTTAAGAATAGTATTTTCTTCGTTTGTAAACAAACAAGCAACGAAGTAAGCAAAAGCAATTATTGAGCATGCATTCTTGGTGTCATATTGCACTGCTTGATTCTTGCATACTTTAGTTGCATTGCTTGTGAATCACGTTTACTTTCTCCATATCACAATAAGTGACCGGAAATTAGGTCAAAAGTTATTGTGATGATGTCACTTGATTTTTAGGTGAATCTGGAGCATGGGAATAGGGAATAGGTATAGTAATGACTAATTTGTAAGAAAACATGTGTTAGTAATAAGTGATAGTATAAATAGGCGATATTGTATAAGGGAAGCGCAGTCTGTAATTGGAAGTTGCAATTGGCGACTCACAGACTCACCAGCTATTAGGGAAAGATTGGCGATTACGCCGTAATAATAAGATTGCATCTTGCAGTCATTAGTAAAGGTATAAAGTCACTTAATAAATAAAATCATCCAATTTAATTAACTAACTTCTTATTTCACTATGGAAAAAGTACCATCCAACATTACATGGCGATCCTGCCAATCATCGAACAATGGACAAGGACTTGCTCGACATTAATTTTTCATTGGAAGAGCACCGTGAGATAGATGACTATTTCAGCAAATTATTTGGCACCGCAGAGAAATATTCCGTCGAAGTAAATAGGCAAGCACCGCAGTATATTCCGTCGAAGATTAATCCCGATACAGAAGAAAAAGCGCCAGTTCAGCAACCAGTAGACCCTGCCGCTCCTGTCGTTAAAAAGAAGAGGAAAACTTACGAGGATGCAATTTTGCAGGCGACGGAAGACGATCTACCCCATCTAGGACCAAAGCGGAGATACATTCAACGACCACAGCTGACGACACCACAACCTGCGGAAGCGGCTATTACACGCACCAGAGGCGGAAAACGAGTGCGACTCCGTCAGGAGAAGGCTAGAATTTTTGGTATCATCCCATTGGTGACGGACTCCGCTCAAAAGCGAGCTCTATTCAAGGAAGCTGAGGCTATATCCAGGAAACTTAAAAATTTAAAAAAAAAACATTAATAATAATACAATAATTAAATATGGGGAACTGCTCTTCAGTAAACACCGGATCTATGATGACCGAATATCGTCAGGCAATCACCACATCAGCAGTGTTTGCTATAGCATTAGTATTATTTTACTTTTATAATAGATACCATAATAATTATGTACGAAAATATGTTAATAGAACAACAAATATTTAATTAATAGACTCCACATATACAATTCAAATTTACACCTTTCATTTTTTTTGGTATTTCACTGAGTAATGTCTGATGTTGAGAAGTCAGAACAATCCACTTTTTCGCATGTAAAAGCCCTGATTGAAGAATCAAAAAAGGAGTTAAACAACGCCAAGAAATCAATTAACAAACCTTATAAAGAACAAACTATTAGATCAAAACTAGAGGCTCTTGAGAATACAAGAACTCAGTTAAAAGATTTTTTTTCAAGTACCAAATTGGATGTTCTTGATCTAAAAATTTATTTTAAAAGTATTTACGAAGAACTCAAAAACTTGTTTTTAAAACAACTTGCAATCATGGCGAGTAATTTTGATTTAGCTTTGGCACACAAAGTTATTCCACTTTTTGAAGGACACCATAAAAATCTTCATGCTTTTCTAACGCATATCGAACTCCTTCATAAAACATTTAATGATGAAGGAAAAAAAGAATTAATAAATTTTGTTTGTAATGCAAAATTGTCTGATGTTGTAAGAACGTCATTGGGGACTGATCTACCAACAACTTTCGAGGATTTTTCAACTAGGCTAAAAGCTAATTTTCGGAACACCAGAACTATCACAAGTATCCAAACAGATTTGCATAATATGCTCCAACTCAAATCATCTGCAATTGCTTTTAGAGATAAAATTTTGAAATTAACTAGTGAGCTTACTTCTTTGGAAATCGATGAATTGGGTTCTTTAGCAACCGAACATTCTAAAAAAGCAGTAGCTATGATAAATGAGAAATTAGCATTAACAATTTTCTTGAATGGTGTAAACGAACAGTATCAAAACACTATTTTCGCGTCTAGACCAAAGGATATTATGGAAGCCGCAAACCTAACAGTAGAACTTGAAAAACGAAGCGTTAATAACAAAAGAATTATGTTAATGAACAATGGCAACGCGAAGCCAAATAATAATAGCAACCGAAATAACAATAACAACCGAAATAATAATAACAGAAACTACGGTAACAATAATAACAATAACAATAATTATAGTAGTAATAACCGTCAAAATAACAACAATATCAGATATAATAACCGAAATAATAGAAACAATAACAATAATAGCGGGAATAACCGGAATAACAGTAATAATTGGAGTAACAGCAATAACGGAAACAATCGCAATAACTGGAATAACGGGAATAACTCCAACAATAACAGAAGATCCAACGGCAACTGGAATAATAACCAAAATAATTCAAGAAATGTTAATATCATTCAGGACCAGGGAAACGGACAGCTCTCCGGAGAGGAACAACAGTAAATGAAAAATTTGGCCTTCCCGGAAAGCAAATATTCAATATATCTAATAGCGGATCCAATTATATAACAATAAAATGCAAAAATTTACAACACAATCTGACTTTCTTGATAGATACGGGAGCAGATATTTCTATTTGCAAGAGTAATAATATTAATTTAAACGAGTTAAACGATCATTTTCAATGCAAACTAAATGGCATAACCAGTGAAGTTGTCACTTCTCTAGGCACAGCAAGGTTGAAGCTACTTTTAGGGGAATATGTTTCAGAAAATATTTTCCATATAGTAGGTGAAGATTTTCCAATTTTCACGGATGGAATTATTGGAAGGGACATTTTAGAAAAACATTATTCTAAAATATGTTTTGAGACCTATACAATAACTTTCATTATTGATAATGAGGAAATTATCATTCCAATGAACATGAAAGCATTGAAACTTGTTCAATGGAAAATACCCCCAAGAACAGAAGCAGTTGTACCTATTAATCTAACAAGGGAAGGTGATAGTTTAGTTTGTGGTAAAGAGATTTATCCAGGTGTATTTGTGGCAAATACAATAGTCCCAGCAAAAGGCATATGTCACATTAAAATACTAAATGCCAACGACTTTTCAGCGACTATTGAAAATTTCAACATCAATATAGAACCACTTAGCAATTATGAAATCCTTAGTATATCTCAGAAGGACAAAAGTCATGAGCGCCTACAGAAACTGCTTAGCGGGATAGAAACGGGCGCGACTGACGAAAAAACTAAGGATAGTCTCCTAAAAATTATTACAGAATTTCAAGATATTTTCCATATCGAGGGTGATAAGCTAACAGTCAACAATTTTTATAAACAGAAAATTATTACATCAGACGATATTCCTGTGTATACGAAAAATTACAAATTACCGCATGCACAGTTGGAGGAAATCAATACTCAAGTCAATGAATTAATGGACAATGACATCATTGAACCATCGGTTAGCCCTTACAATTCTCCATTACTTATAGTACCTAAGAAGAGTACTGATGGTAGAATGAAATGGCGACTTGTTGTGGATTTCAGACGTTTGAATAATAAGGTTATAAATGACAAATTTCCTTTAACGCGTTTAGAAGATGTTTTAGACAGGCTAGGAAGAGCTAGATACTTTTCAACGCTTGATATGACCAGCTCTTTTCATCAAATCGAGTTGGAAAAGGAATCGAGACCACTGACAGCCTTTTCTACTGACAAGGGTCATTTTCAATTCAAACGACTCCCATTCGGTCTCACGATATCATCTCCTAGTTTTCAAAGAATGCTTACAATAGCTCTGACCGGTTTGGAATCTGAGGCTTTCTTATATGTTGATGATATTATAGTTTTCGGCTGTAGTGTCAAGCATCATAACGATAATCTTATCAAAACCCTGACACGGTTACGACAATATAATCTTAAATTGAATGCTAGCAAGTGTCAATTTCTAAAATCGGAAGTAGTATACTTAGGGCATTTGATAACTAGCCAAGGCATAAGAACGGACCCATCGAAAAACGATGTAATAAAAAATTATCCTGTACCGAAAAATGCCGATGAAGTTCGTCGATTTGTAGCTTTTTGTAATTATTACAGAAGGTTTATAAAAAATTTCGCAGACATTGCTAGATGTTTAAATGTACTTCTAAAAAAGAATGCTACGTTTAAATGGGATGATAATTGTCAAATAGCATTTGAAACCCTTAAGAGCAAATTAATTCAACCTCCGATATTGCAATACCCGGATTTTTCTAAACCATTTATCGTCACAACAGATGCATCTAGTCATGCATTAGGTGCAGTGTTGTCACAAGGAGAAATTGGTAGCGATTTACCGATATCTTTTGCAAGCAAATCCTTAGGAAAACATGATTTGAACAAACCCATCATAGAAAAAGAATTATTAGCAATCCATTGGGGAATAAATTTTTTCCGTCCTTACCTGTACGGTAGAAGGTTTATTGTGGTCACCGACCATCGGCCACTTATTTCTCTTTTTACTCATAAAAACCCATCTTCCAAATTGACTAGAATTCGCCTTGACTTATCAGATTATGATTTTGAAATAGTTTACAAGCAAGGTAAAATAAATACCAATGCAGACGCTTTGTCTCGAATAGAACTGAATTCAGACATTTTAAAGAAAATGATTCCGCTCGACAACGATAATACTATAAAGAAAACTTTGGCGATAACAAGGGGGATGTCGGCTAAACAACAGTCAGACAACAAAGTGCACTATAAAAATAATAATGTGAATAATAAGGATGACCTACCCAGATTACAATCGGAGCCTGATCAACTTCGAGTATGGGAGTGTACATCATTGACGGATATCCGAAATATTATTAAACTGAAGTTTATTATCCGAAATGGAAATAAACCAAAAATTGTACGTACAAAGGATGCAATATGTATATATGACAGCGATAGTGTTAACAGGAAATACGTTTCCGTTAATAAAGCGTCTAACATTTCATCCTACAATGCGAAGCATACCAACAATAGCGATAATTCTGATATGGTATACGTGCCTATCATGAAGAAGCTATTGGAAACGGCGCTTAATTGGAAAATTCATACGCTAGCCATACCAACAAATGATGAAATTTTCCAAGCATTGTCTATTGAAAAATTTAAATATATTATTAATATGTTGCAACAAGATTTTCACGTGAAAGTAAATATAATTATTTATAAAGCCCCTGAAAACATCAAAGAAATTAGTCGTCAAAAAGAATTAATTAAAGAGTATCATGATACGCCACACGGAGGACACTTCGGAGTCAGAAAAACATGCTTAAAACTTAAACAACGATACTGTTGGAAAAATATGAATAGGATGATAAAAGATTACGTAAGCAATTGTGAAAAATGTAAAATTAATAAACAGATACGTCATACTAAAGAACGAATGATAAAAACAGATACGCCATCTACAAGTTTTGAAACCATTTGTATAGATATTGTAGGACCACTTCGAATATCAAACGGTTACCGATATATATTAACCATGCAATGCGAGCTATCAAAATTCGTTATTGCCGCGCCTTTAGAAACTAAAGAAGCCAAAAACGTAGCTAAATCTCTAGTAGAAAACCTAATTTTAACTCACGGTTTATTTAAAGTACTAAAGTCGGATATGGGTTCTGAATTCACTAACAAATTATTAAAAGAAATTTGCGATATGCTAAAAATCAAACAGATTTTCTCTACACCATATCATCACGAAACTTTGGGTGCTATAGAACGAAATCATCGTGTCTTAAATGAGTACATGCTAACTTTTGCTGAGGATATGAATTGGGACGTTTGGTTACCATATTACACTTTCGCGTATAATATAACGCCACACGTAGATAATAACTACAGTCCTTTTGAGTTAGTTTTCGGTAAATTACCTACTCTGCCCAATGATATTCTTACAACTAATGACACAGTATATAATCTCGATAATTATGCAAATGAACTTAAAGTTAGACTCAGATTTTCAGTATCTAAAGCCCGTGAACTTATTGAATTAACAAAACTTAACCGCACTAAGAAAGATAAAAATGTAAACCCACTTATAATATTAGTTAACGATAAGGTATTAGTAAAGAATGAAAACAAAAAGAAAGGTCAACCACCTTATGTGGGACCATTTAATGTAATAAGTATTGATAATACAAATGTAACAATAGATTATAAGGGAATTCCTAAAACAATACATAAGAATAGACTAAAAAAAATTTGAGTAATTAACATTCAATAACAATATATATATATATAAAAAAAAAAAAAAAAAAAAAATTATATGTAAAATATTAAGAGGATATTGTAAACCTCATGTTCCAGATACCCTACACGTGGAGTAGTATTATAATTATTATTATGATTTGTATAACACAAATCACCAAAAACCCCATGGGTGTAGTGTACATATGGTGTACACTCACCTTAAGAATAGTATTTTCTTCGTTTGTAAACAAACAAGCAACGAAGTAAGCAAAAGCAATTATTGAGCATGCATTCTTGGTGTCATATTGCACTGCTTGATTCTTGCATACTTTAGTTGCATTGCTTGTGAATCACGTTTACTTTCTCCATATCACAATAAGTGACCGGAAATTAGGTCAAAAGTTATTGTGATGATGTCACTTGATTTTTAGGTGAATCTGGAGCATGGGAATAGGGAATAGGTATAGTAATGACTAATTTGTAAGAAAACATGTGTTAGTAATAAGTGATAGTATAAATAGGCGATATTGTATAAGGGAAGCGCAGTCTGTAATTGGAAGTTGCAATTGGCGACTCACAGACTCACCAGCTATTAGGGAAAGATTGGCGATTACGCCGTAATAATAAGATTGCATCTTGCAGTCATTAGTAAAGGTATAAAGTCACTTAATAAATAAAATCATCCAATTTAATTAACTAACTTCTTATTTCACTATGGAAAAAGTACCATCCAACATTACACCCTGAGTGGCTTCAAAATTGACAGTTGCTTTCAGAATTCATTTCTCATAATGCGACAAACAATTATGAATACGGCCGCATAAATTACGAATGAATTCCACGAATTTATTTTAAATGGTATCAGGCTTTGAGTGTACACATTGCGCACGATGCGATGCCGACCCGAGCGATGGGCCCGATGCCATCACAAAAGACTTTGAGTTTTCGTGCTGATTTGGTGCGATGGAATTTAATGGGCTTTGCGATGGAGTTTATGGGCTTTGTGATATTGTACGATGGGGCTTCAGATGGTGCGAGCACGAGCTGTACGGTAATATTTGATGTACCAACAGCCTGAGATCACACTGAAAAAAATGTTTTTGTTCAGTATGGCTTCCTTAAATGAAAGGTTACTATCACCGTAATAAAGTACATGAGGGTAAACAGATACATTGTATTTTGCAGTGTGATCTCGCACTACAACGCAATTCGTAAACTTTCAGGTGATGAACATTTCTTGTGCTAGGGTACGAGTCTTATGTTGTACAGTAATTTGGTCCAAGTAGGAGTATAGTATATTCGTCAAATGGATATCGAATTGCTAATTCATAGCGTCCGGGATGGTCCTGTGTTGTGGAATCAAAAAATAAGCATTACCAGAACCGAGATCTTTTGCGACAGGCTGTTTGAAATTGACGATTCTCAATTGTCCTAACCCCTTGTGGGGCATAGCGCAAGCCATCGCTCGGTTCGGCATCGTACGGCGTGCAATGTGAACACCTATTACATCGCTCGGCTCTATGTGAATACAGCCTGAATGTTTCTACCCGAAAATTCACCGTCAGAACAAGTTTCTTGCATCAGCTGTTGTTTGACAACTACTGGGAAAAGTTTTGTGAGTGTAATATGTGGTAGTTGCCATATTCCGCTTCTGTGAGACAGATTATATCTCAAATTTTTCCGTATCCTGCTGTTCCCTTTAGTTCAAATTAAAAAAAAATACCAGAAATGGAATGTATTTTTCACCTTTTACCTGATTATACACTTGCCTGTGCCATACGATTTTTTTTTAACTTTCGATACCCCTCTGTAGGGATCCCCCTTAAAGGGCCTATTTAACCCAAAAAATAGAGACCAAATAAGGGCGGTTAGCGTGCAAAAGATGCGGTAGCTCTGATTTTTTTATATGTTATATAGGTAGTAAAAATTCCTAAGTTTGTGTCACTCTCCCCCCAGTGCTCCCCCGCCACCTTGGAAAAACTGGCGCTTTTATCAGTTTTATTAAAGGGGTCAATTGAAAGATCAGGTAATTATAAAAAACTTGTAATACACATAGATTGAATTTTGAACACGATCCTCAACTTCTCATTAGGTATTTGTCTGTAAATAAAGTTTTAAGAGAGGGAAGAGTCCAACACTCAGTGAATATGATTAAAACTAACTAAAGGGGAAAGAATTTCACGCACTCACACATTCACACACAGCTTCGAGACAAACTCGAACTTTTGGGAGGATCCAAAGGGATACCGCGACAAACGTACCGACACCAGACTATGACAATCACAGTCTAGCTTTCTATGACAAACACAGAACCTTTCCTTCCCTCAAGTAAAACAAATTACACAAACACACGAACTACGTTCTAATCCTACTCACCGTTCTGCACTCTGTAATGATTCTTTCAGGACTAATGGCTGAATTATAATCTGCGCAAACAACGCGGCTTCTGCTGTCAAATAAAGTTGACCCAATGTATTTCAGATGACGATAGGTATACTGTGCGCGAGCAACACGTCGCGAAAGTTGAGACGAGTTTAACTTAGTCGGAATCAACGAGCCGCGAAGTGTCAATTCACATATGCATGTTTTAAAACGGTGGGTGATCATTTGTTTTGTTGTAAGTTACTGTTATGCGCTTGGAAGTGCATGTTTCTATTCTTGATTCAAAAAAATGTTTCAAGTTGGTTAGGAAGCCAGTTTTTCACAGCTTAAATGTGTCAAGCGAACGCGAACAAGAGATTTAACTATAACAGGCTGAACAGCTGATTTTCGTTGACTGCGACTTGTGGACGTAATTCGCGCACAGTTTCATTCTGGGGTAACAAGCATTGCATCATGCACACGGCTCGTCGTAGGATAAATCCTATGACGTATCTACACTCACCAAATCTGTGTTTACTTTCCCAGATAACAGTTTTTCGCATATTACTCCGTTCCAGTCCATTTCAACGCAAAATATGTAAAGTCCATTTTTGTAGAGCACAAAATTTCCTACAAATTTCATCTCACAAGTTTTTCCTTCAACCCATAGCAACGCAACTAATCTAATTTTAAAAACACTTTTTGTCAATTGCTCCTTTGTTCCCACGAAGTGGAAATATCATCGTGTATTTCGACAAATAACGAGTTAAATATTAGTTGCACGAGGAAAATGATTAGGATATTTTTTAAACTACTCGTAAAAAAGCTTTAATTTGAAATAAGTCAGATGCCCGTAGGTATAAATACTACTTGGAAAATGGGAAAAACCATCTAAAATATTTAAAAAGAAATAGGGTTCTTCCGTTTTTCTACGAAACTAATATTTAACCCCTTATTTGATGAAATTCATGAAAAAAATTGTGAATTGTGGGGGGTGATACAAACTTGTATTTTTTACTACCCCACCGACCTATATAACATGTCAAAAATTCAGAATTCAGATAAAAACTCCCTGTCTCTTGGATTAATTATAACGTGGTGTGTCTTGAGTTGGATAGCCCTCAAACCTCAACTGTTCGGTTCTGGTTACAACGAAACGTGGCTAATGAAAAAAATAAATTAAGTGTAACATTACTAATATGTGGTAACACTGCTATATGCAGCTATATATGCGAATTATTAGCTTCAGACTGTCGACAACATTTACTAATATAGTCTCTTGTAGAACAAGACTTGTATATTTATTAGTTTCTATTAGCGTCTTGAGTGTGTATAAAATATGCCAAATGGAAGTTTCGAAACAAAACATTTTTTTTTTTCAGGTTGTGGTTTTATAGACAAGCAAACTAGAGAAGATCAGATTGACTGAATGAAAGATGATATGCGCTTGTTCCGTTAGCACTGACTTAGGGAGCCATGTATGCGCTTATGCAAATGTGTATGAGACACTGGCTAGTTTCAGTTCTTGTATTGGGCATAGTAATGATATAATATATGAAACATATCGCACACTCGTTTTAATCTTAACACCTTCTAGTGGTACATTTACTCGGAATTTCCAATGAAAATTTCATGTGAATTATTTATTAAACATGAACATTTTTAGATGTTCTAAATTGATCCCTTTTATTAACATTGAAAATGTTTATAGGGAACAAGCTGAAAGAGCGAGAGAAGCAAGCTACGCTCACCATTTGACGCTAATTTTGGTCGTTTTTGATATTTTTAGACTGTCACGCTCTTCGGTTAGAGAAGGACTTTACGAGCGCCAACATTCATTTCAGCGACACCGAAAACTATTGGTTTTGACACTAATCTCGGCCATTTTCGGCAGTTTTTGCACTCTCATCCACTCCGTGTTTATTTGGTATCAAATATGTCTTCATTCGAATTTGCATGTTCGTTCCCACTTGATCCAATGCGGTTTTTAGGCACGTTCTTTTGCGTATCTATCAAATGTAGGCAGGGCCATCGAGAGAAAATCCGGGCCCGGGGATGAACAACTATTGGCCCATATGCAGAATGGGACATTCTTCATCTCGACTTCCCGACGATTTCAAATACATACTTATAAATGTTTCTTAGGAATTAGATTTTTATATTGCACAATTAAAAATATTATATTGTATGTACCTTGTTAAAATTATCAGTGTCAACGTTGCTAAAAGGAGCACTTGAAGCAGATTTTCTTTCACTGACTCTTTTGCTCTGGTACTACTCCCTTTTCCCAATGGCTTTCATCTGCTAGATTGTTTGTGGCTTATTTCTACAATATAAATTTTCCGTTTCAAATAATCTCAAATAAGTCAGTTTCCATCAAATCATTAAATAATTTGCCTGCAATAATAATTCACTCCGGCACGAGATACTTACAGTATGTGCAGTAGCTTTATCTTTTTGAACCACATCTGACTTCCACAGGAAGTTTCGTTGTTTGTACGCTTTGACAGGGACAGCCCTATTGTCTTTTGCTCATTGATTGAGTAAGGGTGGTTTCATTCTGTAGAAGATACCCTACTAACCATAACTACCGCTCATCAGCCAACCACTTTTTTAGCGGAGGAGTAGCTGGGAAGGCATAATTATGCGAATATATTTGTAGGCATATACACATGTCCACTTGTTTCGCTTTAAACCTTTGTTGAATTACTCACCCTCGACGTGCTGCATGAGTATTTGACGAATGACGAATTTATCAGGCCTTAGCTGATTAGATATTTAATAAAAGTAGTTGATAAACTCACCAGGACGTCATCTAAGTAGCTGATAACTTTTTTACCTTTATCACCGAAGTACTCAACGAGGGCATTGATATTCGCTCATTTTTATCTTCTGAACAAGACAGTTGTGGTGATCTCTTATTCAAGCTGTGGCTGGTTCAAGCCCTGCCATCAGTAAAATATTTGTATTCCCTAGACCTTGTATAAGGTCAAATGTTTGTTGTAGTATCTAGTTGGTTGGTATCGAAAATGGGCAAGATCTAAAGGAACCCCTGTCTCCCCTACAAATAGTGAAATGGGCGATATCTTCCGATAGGATGAAGCTAGCGACCTAAAATTTCGATCAAATGTTTATAGTAGAATCGGGTGGCACTGAAAATGGGAAAGATCCGACCAAAAGAACCCCTACCTCCGCTAAAAATGATACTTCAAATATACGCTAGCTCCATACCATGGAAAGTAACATGAAATTGAGCTAGCGGTTTGAAATGAGACCTTTATTTAGTTGTGGTAAAAACAGCTACTTGACAGCTACTTGACTTTAAATGAGTGGGTTCAGGTCGCGCAACGTTTTAAACGCAAATGCAAACAGTTCGACTGATTTTGCTTGTGGACGGTCCGTTTCAGTTTGCGTTTGATCTACCACATATCGGGGAAATTGACCAGAAATTTTTCCTGGTTAATTTCCGGTCAACCGGGGGGTAAGGGGTATTAGCGTATTTGACAGTTGTTAGTTGACGTGTTGCATATGGTGTGGATTTTCGTTTTCGGTTTCTTGATTTTTACATGGCGTCTTGTATGCTTATTTAGACCGGAGCAACAGAAATTTGTGGCGATTTTGCAGTGTTGCTCATTTTTCCTGAAACCGTCGCGAATTTAATTGAAGTTTTGTTTGAAATTCAATAGCGAATCGGCTATCAGGTGTTTAATACATGACAACTGCAAAACAAGTCGTTCGGGTTAAGAGTTTATGGTTGGGTGGAGGGAAAATCTTTACCGCAATTACAACGTTGCGGAACGTGAACGCAGGCAATGATGCCTACCTTCTCCACATAGGCTTACCGTTTGAAATTAAAAACTTTCCATTTTCAATTAGGAAATGGAAAATAGTTGTATAAAAACATAATAGATTCACGCTCCCTTTCGTAAATACCGTAAACGTTGTATTCGTCGTAAACTGCTGCCATCCCCATAGAAAAATGACCGAAGTTTACAACTTTACGACAAATACGACGTTTACAACGTGAGCATGAACCCCCTGTTGTAGTATCGAAACTTTCAGGCTCAATGTTACGCACCCCTCTCAAAACTGCCGGTTTTGTATAAATGTTCAGAAGCAAATTATTCTTCTTCCATCCTTGAAAAACGTTTGATTCGTAGCTTTTTTACGTAAAGCTGACCCATTTTTTGTTTTCATATTTCAAATTTCCGGGTCCCTTTAAAATCACGGGTCGGGGCGTTTCAAGTCACCTGTTGTTTATGTAATGCGTGTCTGTTACCCTATACTACACTCGATAGATACGCAAAAGAACACGTCTATTATACAGTCGCTAACCATCACACTTTCATCCCCATCTTCTCAAATATACTCGTGCTAAATTTCGTTATCCGAAATGACGCCGCCTTCTTCGGTTCAATTAAGGGTATCATACCTTAATACCTTCGCGTGAAGGGTATCATACCTTCGTTGTGACTTATGGAGCATTTGCTACTTTGAAGTTAGTAGTAAAACGTGTTCCGATTTCACTGTTCCTATGAGAGGTGTGTGAAATAGTAGGCCGATTTCAACTAAATTGAATAACGTGGTTTGGTAGTTAATATGATTGAATAATTTTAAATTTCGTAAAGATATCTTTAGAAATAAAAAAGTTTTTCTAACAAAAATTTGATTTTGGAACGGTCGTTCCTATGACAGCTATATGATAGAGTAGTCCGATTTCAACCAAACTCAAGAATGTGATTTAGCTAATAATATTATTAATTATTGTTAAACTTGAAAAAGATATCTTTAGAAATGAAAATTTTTTCTTACAAAGACTAATTTTTGGACCAGTCGTTCCTATGGCAGCTATTTTATATAACGTAGTGATCCGATTCCATTGGCTCCGACACATTTACAGCATGTGTGCATCTTTAGAAATAAAAAAGTTTTTTTTTTTCACTAAGACGAATTTTTGGACCGGTCGTTCCTATGACAGCTATATGACGTAGTGGTCCGATTCCGTTGGTTCCGACATATTTACAGCGTGCAATAGAAAGAAGGCTCTGTACAAAATTTCAACTCGATAGCTTTAACACTGAGGGACTAGTTTGCGTAGAGCCAGACGGACAGACAGACAGACGGACAAAGCTTAATCGACTCGTCTCATCATACTGACCAAGAATATACCTATACAATATATGGTTTGTATGGTCGGAGATGCTTCCTTCTGTGCGTTGCAAACTTCATGACAAAGTTAATATACTCTATCACATCCGTGAAGGGTATAATAAATAATTGGTGCAACAGAACAGTCCAATTTGAACCATAGCCTCGAGATGAGTTAGCATCATCTCATTTTCTAGATCGTGACGGTATGTCTTGCGAAGAAGTGTGTGATCAGCAACACGCTCAACCGAGTTATTTACCCCATAAATGGGTACTCATTTAACAGCTGAGTGGGCTCATAGTCCGACACGCAAATCCCCTTTTTATCGAAAACTATTTTATCTCATTCAGTAGAAATCGGACCGGGAAGGTAGGAGGCGGGGAAGTTCGTAGAAGGCGAACGTGCTAACCGTTGCGCCATCCGGACTACCTTCGGTTCGATTAAACGATTACTGTATTCGGTATCATTGTGGGCTCACGAACCACCTCGTTTTCCTCATCGACCTCCAAAAAGGACTTCTGAAAAATTTCGTTATCCGAAATGACGCCGCCCTCTTGGTTCGGGTAATCAGGGTTTTCCAGTATGTTATAATTCTGGAGTCGCGAACTACCTTATTTCTGTCCCTGTCCTCCCGAAAGTACTTATGAAAAACTTCGTCATCCAAGATGACGCCGCACTTCTAGGTTCGGTTAAACGGGGTTTTACTATACATATGTGGTCTTGAATCACCTTATTATCTATTCCACCTCTCCAAATATACTCGTGCAAAATGGTGACAATCACCCCAGTTCCAGTGGTTTAAACGTTTTTGCATAACAAACATACACACATCATCTTCACTTTTATATATTAGAAGAATAAATGGTGTTTAATTGATGTACATTATATAAAGAAACATTTTTGATTTTTACGAGTAGTACAGGATGCCTTCATCGGGTATGGAATGGATTTCGAACATAATTTTGTCCGCTGCAAGATGACTCAAGTATTAGATTTTGGTCATTGATTGGGACGCTAGAAGTCTGCGATAGGAATGAATATTGAATGATTAATTAATTATTCGAATTAATTATTCGTCATCATATTAACTATGATGTCTGCCAGTGAAAATGTTCATGTATGTTTCCGCAAACATTCCATTGAATTATGAATATGTCTACTTAAATCTAACCACCCACGTATATTCGCTATGAAGCAAGAAAGATTGGGAACAAATTTAGATAAAATTGCGATAGGTACCACAATGTATTCTTATTTCTGATGTAGGATGAATAAGAATAAAAAATTGTAGAATACAATCAGCTTTCACAGTTACAGTTTGATTATGTGTTTAAAAGAAATCGTATAAAAATAAATATGAAATATAAAATTTTAACGCTATTTCATGCCCTGTGGGGCGACCGGTAGCGCAGTGTGTTGAGGCATCAGTCTCATGTTTGACTACCGGCGTTTCGGGTTCGAATCCCGTCCACGACGACGTTCGTGGCCATGGATGTGCAGGAGGTGTATGCTGGCAACTGCATTCTCCGAAACCAGTTTATGCAGTCGAAACGTCAACTGGGCCACATGGAACAGTTGACGCGCTATGCCCCACAAGGGGTTAGGACAATTGAGAGAGAGAGAGAGAGAGGGAACGGAGCCTAAGCATAATGACCGTGAAGGTCGGGCCGTGCCATCGGTCAAAGAAATAGGCCCCTCAACAAGCTAAGCAGCGGCCGATGCTTGCTGTAGCTCAGTTCGGGAGACGTGTGTGGGTTTTTCACCGCTCGTTGTCCCTACCCTGTACGTACTCGTATTAATAAAAATGCATAGTCCAGGTCTAAACCCGCCTTGATACTCGCCAACGATGCGTTTGGCGTACGGTTTTATTCTATTCTCCAGAATTTTCAGTATTTTGTAGGACGTACAGACTAGTGAGATGCCTCTGTAGTTCTCACACCGCAGTTTATCTCCCTTTTTGTGGATGGGACAGATAATGTTCCTGCGTCAATCTCTGGCTCATCAACGTGCACGCCCTGACTGAAGTGAAAGACGAATTTTATGCCCGCCTGGAGACACTGTTCGACCCACTTCCAATAAACGACGTCAAAATACTGCTGGGAGATTTTAATGCGAAAGTTGGAAAACGAAAGTTGGCATCGGGGAACCACTGGAGGACATGGAATGATAACGGTCAACGATTAATCGACTTCGCCTGCAGTAGGAATCTTATCGCAAGCTCCACATGTTTTGCGCATCGACGCATTCATAAACAGACTCGGAAATCGCGGAAGTCGCGCTCGGTGGCCGTGATCGTTCGGTCACCGCTCTACGATACTAATCTAGAGCTCGGAGATCAAATCTCGGCGCGATCAAAAACTGCCTGTGAGTACTAATAGAATTCTCACAGCGCTCCGAGCTTGTCAGTACTATACGGATATAAAGACGGCGCGGATAGGAGGTGCATGCTAGCAACTGCACTTCCGAAAAGTAGACATGCTATTGAAACGTCAACAAGGCATATAGAAATGCTAGAGATGTTGACGCGCCCATGCCCCTGGAGGGGTCAAGGCAATTAGAGAGAGAGATTAGTCAAAGACGCGAACCACTATGCGTCGCCCTGCCCGCTTTGAAGAGAGAGTATCAGAGGAAATGAAAAAGAGCGAGAGAAACGAAGCAATTCAGCACAAGTGAGGAAGTAGGAAGGGGGATGGAAATTTGACATCTCTTTTGCTTCTATATGGACTGGGCGGGTGTTCCGCGGCAAAGAGACAGACTGGAATGTTATTGTTCCAATAGTAGAAGTAGGAGAGGGGATGACATCTTACTTGCTTCCTGTGCTTTTATATAGACTGCGCGGGTGTTGCGCAGTGGAGGGCGTGTGTCTCTCTGTTTACTTTTTACGACTGGAATTGCTTCAAATAGTTTAGTGTTGAGTATATGCGGATTGCTCCTCCATAGTTATTCTCTATGGTCGCCCTGCCCGGTGAACTAGGAATGCTCCGCATATTTTGGTTGTCCTACTTATTATGAAAATGATAATTTGGATATCGTTTGACCCAGCCATTTTCCAAGAACATTTAGAAAAAATACAAAAAACATATGTTAACACTTGAACCATTCACACGTGAGCTCTTGAATTTTCTAAAAACTAATGGATTTCGCATGATCCCTGCCTGAAGTAAAATTAGCATTTCATTAGGGCTCTTCAAGTAGTTTTAGGACTGATGGTTGCTTCCGCTTGTTCCAATATTATTTTGTTGTTGGGTTGCAATGGGTAGGAACGGGAATATCCGAAGTCGAAGATTAGTTTCGTCTCCAACAATGAATTCATCCCGTAGTAGATACTCGGCCATCCGAGCAGCATCTCTGGGAGCTTTAGATATTTGTTTGTTTATAAGCTTGGTATATTGGCCATCTGTTCGCATCGCAGTGGTGATATTTCAAGTCTCTTTCATTTCAAGATGCTCGCGGTGATGTAAACCGATTGATGCGGGGCAAGCACAATAAATTGGATTCTACGATTCTACCAAAAGAAATCGTATATACACAGACTAACCAACCAGCCGAAGATATATTGTTCTGTGGTTGTGGGTTTTCGTTGCGAATATATGGATCACCGCAGCTTCGGATCTGATCAACTCGCTCCAATATTACTCTGTAGAGCGCACAATCTAGCAGCTTGAGGCAGGGAGTAGCAACAAGCTTGTTTCACACAATTCACTTTGCGTTCATTTAGTTCCATTCTGAACGCGCAATTGGACGAAAATCTCAACGGCGGCCACGGTAGTGATAGTGTGCGGCGTAAACTTGCAAACGTAATTCGATTTTCCAAGTGTTTAGCAATCTGTTGTGGGTGTGTGATCAGATCATTGAGAAAAGTAATTCAAAATTCAATTCAGTGCACCTGTAGTATCTGAAATTGATGCTCTCTGTTTACTAATAATCCTGTTTGTTACTAACAGATAGTGGTCAGAAAAAAAAATAAACGACGCACCTGCGATCCAATGTTGACGTCACTCGCGACCCCACCTAGTGGGAGAAAGAGGTGAAGTGCAAGTGCAATTCATGCTTCGTATTGTGCAGGTTGCCAAAAGGGCACGCGGCCAGCCGAGCTCCTGATTCATATCAGTGAAATTAACCGAGACCTTGACATGATTCACTAAAAATAGATTTTAACTCATAATTGCCGTAAATAAGTTGTTGACGCATACGCATGCGTAAAGGCCTCCTCCGAACGGAAACATCTGTCGATGGATGAAACTGAAACCATACTCATCGCCATCACAAATTTACGAATAATTTTTTTTTCCTATAGGAAGTTGTGGTATGAACAGAACAACTATAGCGTCATAGTTTACACCTGAAAATTGCAGAGTAAGTTCAGGGTCACGGGCCACATTCGCAAGAACCCACATATATAACATACATATATATATAAATGTGTGGAGAAAATTGTCAAGGTACGAGAGCGACAATTTATGCGCAAAAACAACTCGAACCTGGCCATGAAGTGATATATATTTACACATGCCAACAAGTGTTAGAATCGGTTCAACCATAGTTTAAGATAGTGTATGGAATTCACTCGTTACGTCATAAAAACAAGGTACTTATCAGAACCGGTTAGATAAGCTTGTTATGATAATTTGATTGACGCTGTCGAGTCGCGAAGAGCGCCGGCATAAAGTAAGGATTTTTTGTAGATTTTTTTTCGGATCATGGACGCATAATCTAACATTTTAAACATAAGGATGATAGTGATTATCTTTTGTTTATATTAAAAGGTCACTAAATTGAAATACACATATGTACATATAAACGCAACGCACGCATACAACAGAATGTTAGAGGAGAAGATTTGAAGATCAGGAACAATACATTGAACCTACAATCAAAACAAAATGTATAGTAATTATCTCAAACACTGTCGGTAACGGTATCCCTGCCGAACTTTATCAAGCAGCGCCAAGCGTAACTGCTGATTTGCTGCACCCATTTGTTGATAAAGCGTGGAGTACAGAGACCTTTCCCATTGAGTGGAAGAAAGGTTTGATCATCAAACTTCCAAAGAAAAGTAGCCTCACAGACTGTAATAATTGGAGCGGCATTTGTGTGCTTCCTGCCGTTGCCAAAATAATAGCTAAAATAGTCCTGGAAAGACTAAAGGCCCACTTAGAAAGCACAATTGATGAAGAGCAGGCTGGTTTTCGACCCGGATTCTCCTGTGTCGATCACATTAACACCTTGCGAATCATCATCGAGCAATTCGCTGAATACGATTCTCCGCTTCACTTGCTTTTCATCGATTTCGAAAAGGCTTTCGATAGTGTGAACCGGGATTCTATATGGGCGGCTTTGCGCAGGAGAGGCATCCCTGAGAAGCTTGTGGCTATTATTAAGACAACCTATGACGGCGCGAAATGTCGCGTTCTGCATAAAGGTAAGGTGTCGGGGGACTTTGAGATTCGCAGTGGAGTTCGGCAGGGGTGCATCCTCTCATCGATCCTATTCCTCATTGTGATCGGCGATGTGTTCCATGCAGCCCTATCCGGACTCGACAGAGGAATTCAGTGCTTTGACATCTTATCTACAACATCTTGACTACGCTGACGACATATGCCTACTCTCCCACAAAATTATGGATATGTCCGCAATGGCGTTAGATCTCGAGAGGGAGGCAAGCAAGGTTGGACTAAAGATTAATACCAACAAGACCAAGGTTCTTAGCCCGACATTGCGAAAAAGAAATTCGACACCTATATTGCCATCACTATTAATGGGCAGCCTGTGGAGAAAGTGGACAACTTCGTGTACCTGAATAGCATTGTTGCCGAAAATAGTGGTACGGAGCAGAACATCGCTCGCCGTATCAACCAGGCTAAATGCGCATACGCCATGCTGTCCAAAATCTGGCAAAGCAGTCATCTCAGCATCAAGACCAAGCTGGGCCTGTTTCGCTCCCTGGTACTGTCTGTGCTTTTGTACGCGAGCAGTACATGGAAAGTTTCCGTAGGAGTTACCAGAAAGCTGTAAGTTTTCGTCAACTCATGTCTTCGTCGAATTTCAAGAATTTTCTGGCCCGAAACAATATCAAATGAAGAGCTAAGTCGGCGTACGGGTCAGATGCCAATCGACGAATTGATACGCAGGCGAAAATGGCAGTGGATAGGTCACACATTGCGGAAGAGTGATAACTGCATTGCTATGCATGCCATGAAATGGAACCCCATTTCCAACCAAGGCCGACCAAGAGGGGGTCCTCGAATCACATGGCGTCGATCTGTGGCAAAGGAGTGTCAGGTACTGGGTAAGTCTTTTGGGGAGTTGCGCCCCATTGCCCAGAACAGAGTACGATGGCGCGCAGGAGTAGTTGACGCGCTATGCCCCGCTAGGGGTTAAGGCAAAGTAGTAGTATTTGGGTGGTGGCTCCATAATTGGGGGCAGTTGAACTTTTCCGTTTGAACAGCACATTTCGGGCGTTTCTTCTTTCAAATTTTACCTATAGCATGTCAGTATAAACATACTTTACCATTTTCCCAATTGAAACACTAAATTTGTGTCATATTGGAATCACCAAATGTCTCCTTTGATTTTATATCGCAATTCATTAAGCGTTTCTCTCAACAGCTAGCCCCATTCATCTCAGTAAACCAATGTTATAACACTAATCTCGGTAATTTTGGAGATTATTTTTTTGGGGCTCACTCACGACAATGTGGGGGCCGGGATTGGTGGCTGCGACGAAATCGAAAAATTCAAAACGCCATAGAACCTATTCTGGATCATACCGGATATGTTTAGAAATTTTCATGAAAATCAATCGAGCCGTTTGACCGCAAAAACATTTTATATCGAATATGGAATATATAAATATAGATAGATTTATAGAATATAGATATGGAATGTTGATACGTTATAATAATAGGATCTGGTTTAATTTCCATATCAAGCGACGGATCGGTATTTGATCCACGCAAATGCAGATCTGATATAGGATTTCTTCGGATCAAATAGGGTTGGTGTCCCTGTCCAGGGACTCGAAGCTGAGAGGGGAAGAAATCCTGGAGTGAAAGAGCGAGCTTGTTGCTGTCTTCTTGTTTACTACAGTCGAGCATCGCCCCTTTGCCTCAATATGGCCCCAGGGACTCGAAGCTGAGAGGGGAAGAAATCCCGGAGTGAAAGAGCGAGCTTGTTGATGTCTTCTTGTTTACTACAGTCGAGCATCGCCCCTATGCCTCAATATGGCCCCTTTGGCAGTCTACTACTACTGGAAGCCAGAGTTATAAGCAGGTAACTATAGTACCCTTAGAATCGATGCACGTGCGAGCTTGCTGCAAAAGGGATCTGCCGTTGCGGCGTGTTCGAACCCTGTCCCCAGCATGTTTGAATTGTGCCTTTTTTTAGCTAGATGCCGTCAACTCGACTGCGAAAGAGTACATTAATTTAAGCCAAATTAATATTATAGTACTTCTACTAATTGCCTTAACTCCTCCAGTGGGGGGGGGGGCATGGGCGCGTCAATTGAATTCATATGTTGAACAAATATCCTATAAAGTAAGAAAAAATTAAGTAATGAATGAAGCTTTAAACTGATCGGACTCATTTCGACAGGGTACTGTATGACAATCACCCGCAGCAATTCCTCTCAAAATACTACAGTAGTTTTTAAGTTATTTACTAATGGATGGTCTGTTATTATAAGTCTGTCCTGACTAACATGAACACTTAATTTTTCTACGCGTACACATAAATATACTCGTATATAATTTTATTAGTCGATTTATTTTTGGCTAGAGTCCATGAACATAAAATTTATTTATAAAGACTTCGACCAATGTCATCATGCGGGATGCCTTTTTTAATCGCGTTCCAATATTTCGCAGATCATTTTATTTCAAAGAAATTAATTTTTATCAGTTGTTTGTGTTCTACACTTTCTTTTATATAAATAGATCGTTTTAATTTTTTGCGGAAAATAAGCTATTACTATTTTAATTTGTCTTTTTCTCTACACACATATAATGGACAGTAAAACTATTAAAAATGTCACCTTGAACGTGAGGAAAATGTAGAATGAATTGGTTCAAATACATTTATGTTGGGCTGGACTTGACTATAAAAAAGAACATACAAGAAAATGAAATTTCATTAAAAAAATATTCGATATCATATAATAATTATTATGATCAAGTTTTTGAAATATTACGTATGGATTATACCTCGGACCAGTGATGCTAAAGGAAAAAAATTGGCTGCGGTTCTGTTTTGAAAAGTGTGGGCACCGTGTCGACCCTGTTGTATAGATACTTTGCGGAAACGCTACGATTTCAGACACCGATACCAGGAATCTTTGAGAAGGGGAAAGTATCGCGAATTTTTTCCGATCAAAATTCCCTTTTGATGATTCCTATGGGTTTTGACAGTTCGCTCTTGACAAGTTCTGTCACTCCATTTGTAAACAACTGTTTGTTGGCGTCAAAGTGCGTATAGTGATCGGAAAGTCTATCCTCCTTTGTCACTTCGTTCGGAAACTGTTTTTAAAAGTGTAAATATCCCTTATTAATTGGCGTATAAAATAAAAAAATAACTGGCGCAACAGTCCAATTTGAACCACGGCCTCGAGATGAGTTAGCATCATCTCATTTTCTAGATCGTGACGGTTTTTGTGCAGAGGTATGTGATCAGCAACACGCTCAACCGAGTTATTTACCCCATAATGGGTACTCATTTAAGAGCTGAGTGGGCTCATAGTCCGACACGTAAATCCCCGGAATCGAACCGGGGCCCAGTGCGTTGAAGGCGAACGTGCTAACCGTTGCGCCATCCGGACTACTTAATTGGCGTATATTTGTGTGAAATATATTCATGGCGGCAAGGGAATCGTGTCGTTCACCGGAAAAATCACGAATCGGAGAAGGGGCAATGGATACGTAAAAGAATCACGATATGTCTAGGAATGCACCCATTGTAAAAATCCTACTTTCCCCTACTTCTAGCTAAGGGAGCTCGCTTCGCCCACAATTTTTGGCTCATATTGGAGATTTTTTCCACGCCTACCCACCTCCTGGGTGGAGGTGGCCTTAGAGTTTACCACAATTCATCTCAGCGAACTCGAAAACTATTGGTTTGACGCTAATCTTGGTAATTTTTGACATTTTTTTAATGGCATGGGTTTTAATCTCAATTCCTCGCCTAATCATCCCCATGTGGAGGAGGCAGGGCCGTCGAGAGAAAATCCGGGCCCGGTACTCAACCTTTGTAGGGGCCCCCATATATGGCGACCGGTAGCTCAATGAACAAAAAAAAAAAAGGTCTAAGCGTAGATAATTTTTCAACATACTCAACTTTTGTAGGGGCCCATATATGGCGACCGGTAGCTCAGTGCCTCAGAGTGGTCTGAAAAGGCAAGGAGCAAAAAAAAAAGCTCAGTGCGTAGATACGTTCTTTTTTTTCTTGTTTTTTTCCAATTTTGCAAATTTTCGGGCCCCTGGGAAAAACACGGGCCCGGGGCGTTTCGCCCCCTTCCGCCCCCCCCCTTTCGACGGCCCTGGGAGGAGGCGTGTGGGGACTGCAACCAAATCGAAAAATTAAAATGCTAGGAACTATTCTGGATCCTAACGTAATCATTACGGACAATCATACAGCATATATGTAGATTTTTAGCCTGAGTTGAATTTTCGTAATTCAACTTCGAAAATACACGGTAAAATACATACAATACAATACATTACAGCAGGGGTCGGCAACTTTTTTAGAACAGTGGGCCACTGATTTGATTTAGGCGGGCCCGCACAAAAAAAAATAATAATTGTTGATGCAAAAAAGCAGATCAAATTCTATTGATAACACCACTCCAACGGAGCTCAGTTCCAACCAGAAGTCCGAAGCGTATATACCCTAGACTTGTAAAGACCTAGTGGTGATACCAAAAGTACCAATTGGTAACGACCACATGCATTAAAAGTGAGTTTCCTATATGGCCAGTTTACAGGGGAGGTTGTCAATCATTCAGGAGGATCTTGACCATTATCAAAATCAATTAATTAACCCATTCTACAAAGATTTGTCGAATTTTTCAAGTCGCTAACTTCACTCTATCGAAATTATTGCTTATTTGAAGTTTCACTTGTAGAGGAGCTAGGGTTTCCTTGGGTCGGATCTTGCTCATTATTGCCACCAATAGATAAGATCATGCTACAAACATTTAAACAAAATTTCAAGTCTCTAGCTTCACTCTATCGAAGGTTATCGCTTATTTGAAGTTTCACTTGTAGGGGAGATAGGGGTTCCTTGGGTCGGATCTTGCTCATCATTGCCACCAACAAATAAGATCATGCTACAAACATTTGGCCAAAATTTCAAGTTGCTGGCTTCACTCTATCGAAAGTTATCGCTTATTTTAAGTTTCATTTCTAGGGGAGGTAGGGGTTCCTTAGATCGGATCTAACCCATCTTGAATACCAACTAACCCGATCTCACTTCAAGCATTTGACCAAAACTTCAAGTCGCTGGGTTGATTCTGTCAAAAGTTATCGCTTATTTGAAGTTGCATTTGTAGGGGAGGTAGGGGTTGCTTGGGTGGGATCTTACCCATTTTCAATACCAGCTAAGTAGATCTTACTTACTTACTAGAACTCAAGCAGTTTCTTACCCCAGGGTTACATGCCAAAAATCAGGTGTCTACGTCAATTGGTTCAAGAGTTATTGACAAAAAACCTGAAAAGTAGGATAGTACGGGGCTCTTTGTAAGAAAATTACCGTTAGTTTTCAACTGATCGATTTTATTTTTCCAGGAGGGTAGAGTATTATCCTCACGAGCAATTTACCAAAGCTAGAGCTTTTCATGTTTATTTAATTAATTTAATTTAATTTATTATAGATGCATTTAATTATTTTACATATATAGGGGAGGTAGGCGTTCTCTTGGCCTGATCATGCCCATTTTCAATACCAACCAAGTAGATTATACTTCCAACATTTGACCAAAATTCCAAGCCTGTAGCTTCATTCTATCGAAAGTTATCGTGCGAACGGACAGACAGACAGACAGACAGACGGACAGACAGACAGACGGACAGACAGACAGACATGGCTAAATCGAATCAGGAAGTGACCCTGATCATTTATATATACATTGCTATACCTTCGGAGCCTCCTTTAAGGTGTTACATATTTCCGTCGTGACAAAAACAATATACCCTATACTAAAAGTCTAGGATATAAAAATATGAAAATTGTAGATAAGCGTATAAATTACCGCAGACATGTCATTTAAAACGCTCCCCTTCGGTCCCAATAGTATTTTCAGCTTCTAATATGATTTTAGAAGAGCTCTAGAACAAAATTTTACAATTTTAAAAAGTGATTTAAGATTCTCCAGTTCTGTTTCAAAAATAAAAGTACACTTCAAATAAATTAAGTAAAATTGAGAGCTTAGGAGAGTAAACCAGGAGTCCGAACCGTATATACCCTAGACTTGTACAGACCTAGTGGTGATACCAAAAGTACCAATTGGCAACGATCATTTGCATTAAAAGTGAGTTTCCTATATGACCAGTTTATAAGGGAGGTTGGCACTCATTCAGGAGGATCTTGACCATTCTCAAAATCAATTAACTAACCCATTCTACAAATATTCGTCGAATTTTTCAAGTCGCTAGCTTCATTCTATCTAAAGTTATTGGTTATTTGAAGTCTCACTTGTAGGGGTAGGTTTCTTTTGTCGAATCTTGCGCATTTTTCATAACAACCAACTAGATCCCAGTACAAACATTTGACCAAAATTTCATTAGCTTCATTTTATCGAAAGTTATCGCTTATTTGAAGTTTCATTTTTAGGGGAGGTAGGGGTTCCTTGGGTCAGATCTTGCCCATCATTGCCACCAACCAATAAGATCATGCTTTGAACATTTAAGCAAAATTTCAAATCTCTAGCTTCATTCTATCGAAAGTTATCGCTTATTTGCGGTTTCATTTGTAGGGGAAGTAGGGGTCCGGTTGGTCGGATTTTACTTATTTTCAAATCAGCCAGCTGAATCCTACTACAAACATGAAACCAAAATTTCAAGTCACTAACTTTATTTTATCGTAAGTTATCGCTTGTTTTAAGTTCCATTTGTAGGGAAGGAAGGGGTTCCTTGGGTCGGATCTGGCTTATCTTTAATACCAACTAACTCAATCTTACTTTAAACATTTGACCAAAATTTCAAGTTGCTGGCTTCATTCTATCAAAAGTTATTGCTTATTTGAAGTTTCATTTGTAGCGGAGGTAGGAGTTTCTTGGGTCGGATCTTGCCCATTTTCAATACCAACCAAGTATAGATCTTACTAACAACATTCTACCTATTTTAATTTTCAATTAGCTAGTGTCATTGTATCGAAAGTTATCGCAATTAAACGAATATTTTTTTTTTTTAAATTTGTAGGTGAGGTAGGCGTTTCTTTAATCTGATTATGTCCAACTTACTAAAGTTCAAGCAGCTTCTCACCTCAGGGTTACATACCAAAAATCAAGTGTCTACGTTAATTGGTTCAAGAGTTATACACAAAAAGAAAACTGAAAAGTAGGGTCGTATGGGGCTCTTTGTAAGAAAATTGCGGTTAGTTTTCAACTGATCAATTTTATTTTTCTAGGAGAGTATAAAATCACCCTCACGAGAAATCTACCAATAGAACTTTTCATGTTTATTTAATCGGGAGTTATAGATACATTTAAGTATTTTACATATGTAGGGGAGGTAGGCGTTCACTTCGCCTGATCATGCCCATTTTCAATACCAACTAACTAGATAATACCGCCAACATTTGACTAAAATTTCAAGGCTCTAGCTTCATTCTATCGAAAATTATCGTGCGAACGGACAGACAGACAGATATGGCTAAATCGAATCAGAAGGTGACCCTGATCATTTATTTCATTTATATTTCATTCATTTCATTTTACATTTTCGTCGTGACAAAAACAATATACCCTATACTATAAGTCTAGGGTATAAAAATTACATTGTGCCGCCCCTAAAAATCGTCGGAATTGCGTAGGAGGGGGGTATGCCCTTCGAAAATCAATCGTAACTCGATAACCTTTCATTGTTGAAAACAAAACGCAATTTCGGTCAGTTTCATCGCACTGACATTTGTGGTAGTAGTCTGAATCAAACACCATTCGAATTAAGACGTGTGCACTTGAGTAGTGTCGACTTATTAATACGTACATAATTCGTTATTGCTTAGCGGACCGCTGGTTGTCTGCATTACAGTACATTTACTACTACTTTGCCTTAACCCCTAGTGGGGCATAGCGCGTCAACTACTCCTGCGCGCCATCCTACTCTGTTCTGGGCAGTGGGGCGCAACTCCCCTGAAGACTTACCCAGTGCCTGACACTCCTTTGCCACAGATCGACGCCATGTGATTCGAGGACCCCCTCTTGGTCGGCCTTGGTTGGAAATGGGGTTCCATTTCATGGCATGCAAAGCAATGCAGTTATCACTCTTCCGCAATGTGTGACCTATCCACTGCCATTTTCGCCTGCGTATCAATTCGTCGATTGGCATCTGACCCGTACGCCGACTTAGCTCTTCATTTGATATTGTTTCGGGCCAGAAAATTCTTAAAATTCGACGAAGACATGAGTTGACGAAAACTTGCAGCTTTCTGGTAACTCCTACGGAAACTTTCCATGTACTGCTCCCATACAAAAGTACTGATAGTACCAGGGAGCGAAACAGGCCCAGCTTGGTCTTGATGCTGAGATAACTGCCCTGCCAGATTTTGGACAGCATGCCGTATGCACGTTTAGCCTGGTTGATACGACGAGCGATGTCCTGCTCCGTACCACCATTTTCGCCAACAATGATACCCGGGTAGACGAAGTTGTCCACCTTCTCCACAGGCTGCCCATTAATATTGATGGCAATAGGTGTTGAATTTATTTTTCGCAATGGCGGGCTAAGAACCTTGGTCTTGTTGGTATTAATCTTTAGCCCAACCTTGCTTGCCTCCCTCTCGAGATCTAACGCCATTGCGGACAGATCCATGATTTTGTGGGAGAGTAGGCATATGTCGTCAGCATAGTGAAGATGTTGTAGATAAGATGTCAAAGTCCATTGAATTCCTCTGTCGAGTCCGGATAGGGCCGCATGCAACACATCGCCGACCACTATGAGGAATAGGATCGATGAGAGGATGCGCCCCTGCTGAACTCCACTGCGAATCTCAAAGTCCCCCGACACATTACCTTTATGCAGAACGCGACATTTCGTAGGTTGCCTTAATAATAGCCACAAGCTTCTCAGGGATGCCTCTCCTGCGTAAGGCCGCCCATAAAGAATCCCGGTTCACACTATCGAAAGCCTTTTCGAAATCGATGAAAGTATGTAAGTGAAGCGGAGAATCGTACTCAGCGCATTGCTCGATGATGATTCGCAAGGAGTTAATGTGATCGACACAGGAGAATCCGGATCGAAAATCAGCCTCCAATGGGAGGAAGAACACAAATGCCTCTCCAATTATTACAGTCTGTGAGGCTACCCTTCTTTGGAAGTTTAATGATCAAACCTCTCTTCCACTCAGTGGGAAAGGTCTCTGTATTTCACGCTTTATCAAAAAGTGAGTGCAGCAAATCGGCAGTTACGCTTGCTAAAATTCTGCGGGGATACCGTCGAGTCCGGCGGCCTTTCCTCGTTTTAGTGCAATAATTGCAGTGACTATTTCCTCTTTAGTCGGGGCAGTGGACCGTATACGCACATTTTGATGGTTAGCTAAATTATCTATATGAGGAGGAACTTCACCAGAGGTTACACGGTTCAAGACCGCGGCGAAGTGTTCTTTCCACCGCCTCATTTGATCTTCTTCCAAGATAAGTAGGTTTCCATCACAATCCTTCACCGGATGTTGGCAGGAGTTACGACCACCTGTAAACTCCTTGATGACACAGTATACGGCGTTTAAATTGTTACTTCTTGCAGCTTCTTCTGCTGAGGCTAAAAGATAATTCGCATGAACTCTTTTTTTTAATCCAAATTTATGATTTCCCGAAATTCTAAATATCCTGGCATTTATCGATTCCAACTAAATTTGAGAATAAACGACAATGTTCCTTTATTCCTGAGCAAAGCAATTGTGACGAAATACGAGTACATTCAAGACTGTGTAACCATCATACGGGTAGGATTGGAACCTTTTGTAAGTGGACTCACAGTGATAGTCTAAGATGAAAAAATACCCAAAATATTTAAAATATACATACAGTTTTTTTTTTAATTGAACTAAAAAATCGTAAAAATCGTATTCTCGATTTTTAAAAATCTTAAAATTTGTTCTAGGTCTCGAGAAAAATCGTAAAATCGTATTTGAAGTTAATAATCGTAAAAAAATACGATAAATCGTACTATTTGGTAACGCTGCCTCGGACAGACGATGCACACGAGTGATCAACGAATTATTTATTCATGGAAATAACGATGCTGGAATATTTGACTTATCATTCGCGAGGACAGACACGAAATCGAATTATAATTCGAATGGGAATGATCATTCGGGTGCATCGTCTGTCCGCGATATTAGTTGCAAGTACTGTAATCTTCTTTCGGAGCCAAGATGCTTTTAAAAGTTTTGAAAAATAAATTAATTGAAATGAAAGTTTCTCGACTATCAGAAGCCAAATCCCGCCGAGGACACGAAGCCTGATAAGTAAATAATTATATCGCAAGAAAGGTGTGTGTAGGCTCCACCAAAGAGGATTGATATTCTACAAGAATGATCACTTCATAGAACTTTCCCCTCTGCCAGTAGATTTGTATGTATTGACAAATAGTATAGACTACACAGTATAGATACACAAGAGAATCAATACATACAAATCTACCGGCGGAGGCTAAAGTTGCATGGAGTGAGCTTTCCTTTCCAATGGAAATAATCGTCAACTGAAAGAGTATTCGGCGATGTTCGGTGGTGCTAATGGCGAAATATTACATGATAATGGCTGCTATGATTGGAGAACGCGGTCACGTGACCGAGATAATTGGAGGACAACTATCCAGGCGGCCAAGGCCCGACGTCGGGCTGTCGCGCCACGATTATGATGATGATGGCTACTATCTAACCAAATCAAAAGCAAATGGAGTCTAACTCAAAGCAAAAAAATATTAACATGAGAGCTGTCTTACACTTTGCCCACTTCGAAGTAATTTAAACTCAAAACTAATAATTTTTGTAACAAAATTAACCAAAAATGTGTAAGACCATATTAAAATATGGTCAGAAAAATATCCATACACGATTTTTTTTTTGATGAAAGCCATTTATTCATATACACATACATATACCAGCATATATGTACTAACGTCGTCAGGAGGCTGGATCGGGTGTGTGTCGTTGGTGGACCGAGCCTGCAAATATATTAAAAAACAACCAATGAGCTTGAATTCTACCTCTACTACTCGTTATTTAACAGTTCTCACATTTACGTACATATTTATAATTACTAACTTATGTCTGACTCCACCCAGCCTAACCGGTAAATCACTCAAGGCTCGGCCTCACGCTACGATCTGGGATCCCGCCAATCAAACCATTGACTCCCCCAGCCTAACCGGTATATCGCAACGGGCACAGCTCTTACAGAGTGATCTGGGTTACATCAGCCATACTAATTGGCCAGTGTATCACAACATTGACTCCCCCAGCCTAACCGGTAAATCATTTAAACCTTGACCTCACATAGCGATCTGGGATCCCGCCAATCAAACCATTGACTCCCCCAGCCTAACCGGTAAATCGCTACGGGCCCGGCTTTTACAAAATGATCTGGGATCCCGCCAATCACACTGCCAATCAGTCAAACACATCAAACGGCAATTCTTACCAATATATCATCAACATCACCAGGAGATGACATATCGGCTTGCCACAACAAAAACAAAGACGCGATCACAACCTCTGGGGAGGATTCTCACGAGCACAATTTACAAGTTTACGTCACTTGATAAATAACGAGTAGCTAATTTAAGATTCCATGCTACAGGCTCATGCACTACCTATTATAATTATATCTAGCACTCAGTAAGTCTACTTACCAAATTGTCAATCTACTCGAACCACAATTCACTATGTCTTTTAGTTTTTCTTTTCTTTAACTAACTATTTAACTATACACCACACTACACTGACTTGGGAACAAGACTGACCCAAGTCAACTTAAACTACTTGCGTTTCGACGTATCCTTCTTACTTTAGAAAGAGTAAGAAAAAGAGTACGTCTACACTACATATGCGTTGTATAAACAAACGCATAACTAATTTATGTGCAATATGAGGAGACCACATAGCGCACTTTCTTCCCAAAGATGGAAAGATACCGTTTGGTCGGCCTTCTCATAAATACTTTTACGCAATAGAATTTAGGTGAAAACTAACCTTAGTCTTACATTCGGCCATCCTGCAGTTTGCTCGCCTCGAGCACCTGTTATTCCTGAGGATCAGATAGAACGACTCCATCTATTTCGCAGAAATTTTGAAATAATTTTGAGGTAAAGGCACTACCTTGGTCCGAAATTATTTCTCTCGGTGTTCCATATACCGAAAAAAATGTCCTTACAAACCTCAACGACATACTTTGTCTTAGTGGTCTTTACTGCCCGTATCAATAGAAACTTGGTGAATGGATCCACTAATTCAAGGATGTGAGCATTTCCGCGTTTACTTTTGGGAAAAGGCCCCAAATGGTCAACGTGAATAGTTCGCATCGGCTCGGGAACTCGGGTTGCTAGATGTAAAAATCCTTCTTTCTTTCCAGTTGTCCTCTTGTTGAATAAACACTTCATGCAGCAAGCGATATATTTTCCAACATATTTCCGCATTCGGGGGAACCAGTAGTTCTCACAGAGTCGATATAAGGTTTTCTCGACTGAAAAATGACCCAGTTCATCGTGAGCTGCGCGGACAACTTGCTGTCTCATTCCGCAGGGAACAACCTACTGTATACTTTTCGCCGTAATTCTGTAGACTCTTCCTTCCCTCAATGCGTAGTTTTTATAAGTGTCCTTCTCATATTCTGTAACCGGTGGTTTCGATAAAACTCTGTGTATTTCTTTGATCTTTTCGTCCGTTAACTGACCTGCTAACACCCAGTCAGCTTGAGTTATATGCATGACTACAGCTGTTTCCGATGGATTTCTGCTCAATGCGTCAACGTGCTTCATTCGATCACCTGGTTTGTATACTACTTTGAATGTAAACTCTTGGATGTCAAGCCACTACCTTGAAATTCGCGGCTTCAACTCCTTCTTGTCTTTTGCAGCCTTCAACGCATTACAATCTGTGACAAGAATAAACTCTATTCCGAGTTAGTAAGTCCTGAATTTATTGAAAGTTTCCACCACTGCCAGAGTTTCTAATTCATATGAATGGTATTTGCTTTCCAAATCAGTTGTTTGACGACTAAAGTATGTCACTGGATGAAGATGACCGTCCTTCTGATACTGCTAAATGATTCCCGCAATACCTAGAGCACTTGCATCAGTGTGTATTTTACTTCGGTGGATGCTTCGGGGTTGAATAACGCCAATACTGGTTTAGTTATTAGTGCTGATTGAAGTTGCCTAAATGCCTTTTCTTCCTTTTCGCCCCATTTGCAATTAGTGTCGTTTCTAAGCAACATGGTTAATGGGCGAGCTATGACCCCATAGTCTTTAATGAAATGTAGGAAATAGCCAGTTAGGCCTAAAAATTGACGTACATTATGTTGCGTACTGTTTTCGGTACCTCAAAGTTTTCGACAGCTTTAATCTTCTCCGATCCTGGCTCTATCTTTCCATTGCTGATTGAATATCCCAAATATGAAACGGTCTTCATCAGAAACGTGTATAGTATCCGCGTGCAGAAGAACGTCATCTAAATACACCGTCGCAATATCTCCTACCAGTCCCAAAATTCGGTTCATTAACCTTTAACCCTCTTGGGGCATTTACCAGCCCAAACGAATTTAATTTTCGAGCGTCAATACACAAACGGGTTTGACCATTTTTCTTCTTAACAAGAACTATTGGGGATGCGTATTCTGAATCCGCTTCCGTGATGATGTTGTCAGCCAAAAGTTCTTTAACCATATGATTGACTAATTCCTGCTCCGGTCTAGCTAATCGATACGGACGCAGTGAAAACGGTTTGTCATCATTCAATTGGATTTTCATTTTGGCTGATTTCGCACACCCTAATTCGTGGTTATTTACAGCAATACAATCTCGAAACTCTTGTAACAGTTCAATTAGCTCGTGCCGATCTTGTTCGCCAATTTCGCCGGTCATGATTTTATTTATATCCAACTCTTCTCTATCTCCCGTTTGTATAGTGCCAATTCTTTCCTCATCGACATCTTCGCCAAGTTCAAAAGATAGTGCTCTTGCGATGACTTTTTTTTATGAAAAACTACATCCTTATTCGACAAATTAACGATCGGTAAAAACGCTTCGCAATTTTCATTTGTTTTTAACACGGTATTAGGAATGCACCATTCTTTTCCCTCCTCAAGACGCATGCAAGCTTCAACAAGGGCATTCTCTGTAGGTTGATCGCAGTCCAGTTTAATAACTCGATAATGTTTCGCCGGTAGCCGTTTCCGCCGCTCGCAGGACAATTTTTCTGGGAGTCACTTCCAACTCAGGCATCAGCACATATTCGTTTTCGTCTTTTTCGATAAACTGCAAAGATTTATCGCTTTTAATGGCGATGACATGTGGTAATTCCGTGAATGTCCGTCCAACGATCACAAGTATGTTCTGTTCATCGTCAGATACTATTATCGCGTTAAGTGTTTCATTAACTCTATCAATAGAAAAATTAACAACTGTTAATCCTAAACCCCTGTACCAGGTATCAGCCAAACCACGGAGTTTGCTTAACGCAAAATAAATAGTGGCCTCCTAGGACCATCCAAAAATTTCTCGTAATTCGTCTACTTTCTTACACCATAAATCAGCGGACTGATTCCGATCTTCCGGATTGAAACTGGGAACAGTATCTCCTTTAAAGGTAAAGTTATTAGAAGTACTCTGACTTCTTCGCAGCATCGCGGTTATAGCTTCGGTGAATTTATTTAATGCCTCACCGGAAACGGTCGAACGACTCCTAGTTCGTTTACCTCTTTTACGAGTATCTCTACGTCCATGATCGCTATCATAAATCGAAGATAGTGATCGACTTCTTCGATGATAACGTGACCTTTTCTCTTTTTGACCCATATTTTTACAAATAGAAAATTTTTCTCGGACAGATAACAAAATTCTAGCGGATTTACAAAAACAAAAACCCAAAATTATCCACACCATCTCAAAAGGTCTTCTCAAAATAAACACATAGCAATGCACATGTGGCATATTCAAATTTGTATCTTAATATCTTCACAGGATCCTAAGCAATGCAAAAGATACTTTTTTTTTTTTGGGCTCGGCCAACCAAACACACACATCGATCCTTGACACACACGCAAGTGTTATCCCACTTCTGAAATTGTAAGACCATATTAAAATATGGTCAGAAAAATATCCATACACGATTTTTTTTTTGATGAAAGCCATTTATTCATATACACATACATATACCAGCATATATGTACTAACGTCGTCAGGAGGCTGGATCGGGTGTGTGTCGTTGGTGGACCGAGCCTGCAAATATATTAAAAAACAACCAATGAGCTTGAATTCTACCTCTACTACTCGTTATTTAACAGTTCTCACATTTACGTACATATTTATAATTACTAACTTATGTCTGACTCCACCCAGCCTAACCGGTAAATCACTCAAGGCTCGGCCTCACGCTACGATCTGGGATCCCGCCAATCAAACCATTGACTCCCCCAGCCTAACCGGTATATCGCAACGGGCACAGCTCTTACAGAGTGATCTGGGTTACATCAGCCATACTAATTGGCCAGTGTATCACAACATTGACTCCCCCAGCCTAACCGGTAAATCATTTAAACCTTGACCTCACATAGCGATCTGGGATCCCGCCAATCAAACCATTGACTCCCCCAGCCTAACCGGTAAATCGCTACGGGCCCGGCTTTTACAAAATGATCTGGGATCCCGCCAATCACACTGCCAATCAGTCAAACACATCAAACGGCAATTCTTACCAATATATCATCAACATCACCAGGAGATGACATATCGGCTTGCCACAACAAAAACAAAGACGCGATCACAACCTCTGGGGAGGATTCTCACGAGCACAATTTACAAGTTTACGTCACTTGATAAATAACGAGTAGCTAATTTAAGATTCCATGCTACAGGCTCATGCACTACCTATTATAATTATATCTAGCACTCAGTAAGTCTACTTACCAAATTGTCAATCTACTCGAACCACAATTCACTATGTCTTTTAGTTTTTCTTTTCTTTAACTAACTATTTAACTATACACCACACTACACTGACTTGGGAACAAGACTGACCCAAGTCAACTTAAACTACTTGCGTTTCGACGTATCCTTCTTACTTTAGAAAGAGTAAGAAAAAGAGTACGTCTACACTACATATGCGTTGTATAAACAAACGCATAACTAATTTATGTGCAATATGAGGAGACCACATAGCGCACTTTCTTCCCAAAGATGGAAAGATACCGTTTGGTCGGCCTTCTCATAAATACTTTTACGCAATAGAATTTAGGTGAAAACTAACCTTAGTCTTACAAATGGATCGATAATATATTATTACCGTATTTTTGAATCCACAAACAACAAATAAATAAATTCTAATGAAATCACAAATCCAATTTAAATTAAAACTGATTACTAATCCAGTGCTAACAGTGGAATATTTCCCATTATTTAATACAATGGAGTGAAAACAACTCCCATTTTATAGAACATGCGAATAATATAAATTAAATTTGTTATTTTAAAGGCAGAGCTAGCTGTTAATCATGGCGGGACCGATTTTAAAAACATGTTGCCTATGCCAGTCATTACGAACGGGCTCAGTAATATCGGGCGTGTGTGGCATTCTACTTGCAATTGTAGCTCTCGTAATGATGTTCGTAACAAGAGTTGAATTCAAAACAATTTTAATTGATTGGTTGCCATCGTCCATCGTCAAATTTATTCTCGCCGTAAATCTATGCATGACGATTTTCATATCGACTCTTCTGATAATTGGAACATTAAAGGTAGGGTTGCTTTGTAAATTGTTGCATTTATTTCATTTTATTTATCAATTATAATCAATTTATTTTTAGCGTAATCACTATCTTATGCTACCGTGGGTTGTTTTGGGAATTGTTCTTGCCGTCGGTCTTCTAGTCTCTGTTATTTACACAACGGTTGTATTTTTCATTGATGGATTCGTTCTAATGGGAGCACTTTGGCTTGTTTTTGGCCTATTGGCAGTAGGTAAGTAAAAATTTTTTTGGAATTTTTCCAGTAAAATTCCGGTAAGAGCTCGCACAGACGGCAATCTTTTTAGTTCGCAGAAACACTAAATAGTTTAGTCCGGAAAATAGAACACACGGTGGTTTATGAGACCGCGCACACAGCCATAACAAAGACCCGCCATAGACGGTGCGATCCATCGTCAGATCGATCTGACGATGGATCGCCACAAAATATCTGACGATCGAAATTATATGGAACTGTAAAAAAAAAATCGTCAACGATAGTCACATACACATTGCGATCGATCTGACGATCACAATGTCGTCAGATCGATCTGACGACGGATTGCATCGTATATGGGGGCTATAAATCGTTTAGTTTGCTGTGTGCGCGGTCAAAGTTCAAAAATACACCTCACCACAGCAAAAATTAACCACTTAAATATAAGCAAAAAGCATACACTGGGTGCCCCGCTTCAGATAGTAACTACTTCATTGGCAGATAGTACCGTTCATTTGTGGAATATTGAGACCAAAGTGGACACTCTGTCTTTAACCGTTACAGAGTGGCAAATTTTTGCTCGGAAAGTCAAGCTTTTTGACACAATTCACAAAAAATACTATAACTCTGTACCGGTTAAAGACAGAGTGTCCATTTTGGTGTCAATATTCCGCAAATGAACGGTACTATCTACCATTAAAGTACTTACCATCTGAAGCGTGGCAAATTTTAGCCCACATATACGATGCAACCCTGCGTCAGATCGATCTGACGATATTGTGATTGTCAGATCGATCGCACAGTGTACGTGACTATCGTTGACGATTTTTTTGACAGTTCCATATAATTTCGATCGTCAGATATTTTGTGGCGATCCATCGTCAGATCGATCTGACGCACCGTCTATGGCGGGTCTAAAAAAAATTAATCTGAATGGTTTTTCAGTCATTTTTTAAGCAATTCTTTCTCTAACATAAGGTGGTTTATTTTCACTGTGACTCACTGTACGTATGTAAAAATTATTTTCATGGATATTTTCCAGGAAAACTTTTTATTATTTTCACGTTCACGATGAAGTGTACAGCGGCCTTTACTACCAAGCCCTTTTAAGTGCTGGCTTAGAAGTAATACTACAAATTACTTCGTATTTTGTAATTCATGTATAATCTAAAAGGACTAGCATTATAGCCCCCATATACGATGCAATCCGTCGTCAGATCGATCTGACGATGTGATCGTCAGATCGATCGCACAGTGCATGTGACTATCGTCGACGATTTTTTTGACAGTTCCATATAATTTCGATCGTCAGATATTTTGTGGCGATCCATCGTCAGATCGATCTGACGATGGATCGCACAGTCTATGGCGGGTGCTTGATCATTGTTAAACACTACCCTGTCGGCTTTTTGGTACCAATTGCTCCGAGAGCCTCCAATATTCAAATAATGTTTCAAAGTGTTGTGCTGCCGATCATTTCAGATGTCTACAGACTAAAAAAAACACCATGTACTTTAATCTCCGTTCATCCATCACCATACAATAAATTTGATCGACGATAAAAAAACCAATTATCTTTGCACGAGTTACGTAATTGCCTGCACTCACAAATTGGTAGCGCTACCAGAGCGCTCCCAGTTTTGTCCCAATTTTGCACTGAATCACAACAACAAAAGCGGTGGCGCCCAGGGGCGACTGGTAGCTCAATGTGTTCGGGCATCAGTCTCATGGTTAACTATCGGCGTTTCGGGTTCGAATCCCGTCCACGACGACGTTCGTGGCCATGAATGTGCAGGAGGTGCATGCTGGCAACTGCATTCTCCGAAACCAATTTATGCCAACGAAACGTCAACTGGGCCACATGGAACAGTTGACGCGCTATGCCCCACAAGGGGTTAGGGCAATTGAGTATAGTATATTGGTACACCTCTTAAGATGGACACACACATGCGTCCATTTGGACGCGGATCAAAATGAATCCACTCAAAAAGATCCCGATTCAAATTTCGAGGCCACACATTGCGGAGCCGAGCCATCGCGAGCCAGACGCCATTTTAAAAGTCAAGTTCGACGAATTTCGCGCACAAGCGTCGTTACAGCCGGATTCTGGCTCGTGGATTTTGGGCGAGTCGAATATCCAACTTGGATCGCGGTGGATCGCGGAGCCATCAACTTGAACCGCACACACTACGGATTTTGGTTCGGTCCAGAATCAATTTGGCTTTCGGACGCAAAAGTGTGTCCACCTTAATACTCAAACCATCATCTTGGTACTTAGCTCCCTCAGAAGAGAGAGATTAAAAGGAAATGGGATGTCGCAACGGTTAGCACGTTCGCCTTCAACGCACTGGGCCCCGGTTCGGTTCCTACTGAATGTTTTTTTCGATGAAAAAAGGGGATTTACGTTTCGGACTATGAGTCCACTCAACTGTTAAAATGAGTACCCATTTATGGGGTAAATAACTCGGTTGAGCGTGTTGCTGATCACACACCTCTGCACAAGACATACCGTAACGATCTAGAAAATGAGATGGTGCTAACTCATCTTGAGGCCATGGTTCAAATTGGACTGTTGCGCCAGTTATTTTTTTTTTATTCACAAGGGTGAAGTATGAAAGGAATGTAAGTTTGACATCTCATGGTGCGACTATATGGATTCTGCGGGTGTTGCGGAGAAGGGGGCGTGTGTCTCTGTTTACTTTTTACTAATTCGTATCTGGTGGAATTACATCAGTGAATTCAGTGTACATTTTATGCTGATATCGTCTCCTTATATCCCTCTCAATGTTAGTCCCCTTTCAGCCAAGACGTGCTGGCGATTCTTCTGAGATATGGCATTATCTCGTAAAAAAATACTCCATTTCTATTACTTAAAACGCGAAAAAAAAGCTTGAGGGCATTTATTTTCTTTACCGTCTTGACGAATGCATATTTAAAGCTCACTACACACGATTGAACACAACACAACCGAACCGTTCGTGATTATTGCGCCCGACTAATTACAACCTACTACAAAAACGAAACGAAAATTTCTGTAATTTTAATTCAGTGGAGGGAGATTCGGTCATGGTTATAGTTGGTCACGCGCAGAGGTCGCGAACGGTTTGGTTGTTTTTGTCATTGCTCTTGCTCGTGTGTGGTGAGCTTAAGAAAACTTGGCATTTAGCCAAATTAAATAAAAATACAAATGATGTAAAATACTATTATTATTTTTTTACATTTTCAGTCATCTACGTATACATGTGGTGCGTAGTGTACAGCTACTTTACGACATTACGACAGGAGAATGATCGAGGACTTTATAATAAGCAGCCTTATCGAAGATGAATATAAAATATAAAACAATCCATCGTTCATTGTCAATTTGCATCAAATTATTGCTAATCAGCGACTAAAAAAAAGCTTCTTTTCATCGAATAACCAGGCAGTGATGTAATAACGCGATATTATCATTTGTATTTTATTTTTCTCTTTAATTTATATATAGGTTAATTTATTATCTTGATATATTATTTTGTAAAATGCTTTAATTTTTTTTAAATAAAAGTACAATATTTTTCTAATCAAATAGCAATGTTTCCAGTATATTAAAGTCCATTCCATGATATCGACGTCTTTTACTGTTTGTTGGCTTCCGTCAAGCCTACGATAGTATTAATCGTAACGTATTGTATTAGATACATTATACATACTCGTACTGCTCAAGTTTAAATGGCACCGAAACTGATCCGATTAATAAGAGGCACTATGGAGAATAACGACTGCCAGGTGCGAATACGAAACGAGCTAACATATAGCTTCCGAATGGAGTCGGGCCTGAAACAAGGAGATTGACGTGCTCTTCGACCTGCCTCTAGAGTATGACTTCATAAAAATAAACGCGGTAGCCACTAGGAGCTCGCTACTAGTGAAATCTGCGCAGATAGTAGCATAGCAGACGAGGCCCACGCGGGCTAAATGATTATTTTTATTTTTTGACGATAATTCTACAGAAAAAATGTTCGAGTATCTTGTAGAATAAAGTGACGATAATCCTGTAGAAAAAAACCTATAGCAATAACTGACAATAATCTGAAGCGCTGATGAGAATATGTAGGAATAACTGACGACAATTTGAAGCGCTGCCGAGAATTTGGAGGGACAAATGACGATAATCTGAAGTGCTGACGATTATCTTCAGTTTTCCTGTAGAAATATTGTGAGTTTAAGTGAAAACAGTCGCTCTCCTAACTACGATAAATTTTTATTCCAAGTAAATACAAGTAGCAAATGTACTGAAGAAGTGAGTGAGTCGCTCCCGAAATACAATACTTGTATTTACTTGGAATAAAAATTTACTGTAGTTAGGGGAGCTACTGTTTTCACTTAATCAGACTTCAAGAATCGGGAAGTCATATTGTCAGTTTCCCTACAGATTCTCGCCAGCGAGTGCATCAAATTATCGTCAAGATTCTCGTTCGTTTTTCGTATGGGAATAGCGTCTATTCAACTGATAGTTAAAAGGCTCCTTAAGTCAAAAGCGAATTGTATTGTATAGTAGGCTTTCTATGATATGTTGTGATGCAAAGTTGTTCTTGAGGAAGGTAGAGTATTTGCGATGTGGAAAAGAGGAGGGTTTGAAAGGGGAGGGGAAGGGCGGAGAAAGGATTAAAAATAATAAAATACTGGACTGAATTGGACAAGTAACATATGGCATAACAGGCACAAGGAACACAAAAGACTTCAAGGACATACAGAACATAACGTATATAAAGAACATAAAGGATGTAAAGGAGGAACGTTCCTAGTTAACCGGGCGACGCATAGTGGGTCGCGTCTTTGACCAATAGTGGGTTTTTAATTCAGATGTTTTCGCAAACCCTGTAAAGGATGGCTTGGCGGGCATCCAAAGATACCCGTGGAGACGGAGTCTAAGGTAGCATAATGACCGCGAAGGTCGGGCCGTGCCATATGACGAAGAAAAAGGCCCCTCAACGTGCTAAGCAGCGGCCTATGCTTGCTGTAGTTCAGTTCGGGAGACGTGGGCGGGGTTTTCGCCGTTCGTTGCCCTGTCCTTTACGTATTAACAAACATTCATAGGCCTGGGTCAGACAACACAAACATGGGAGGCAAAAATGGATAATAAAAAGAAATGGGGCGATTAGGATGGAATGGTTTCTGAACGGCCCAGTTGTCCTCGCGCTCGCATTGGGGTCCAGGTATAATGGGACCTTCGGCCTCTGTTTTCGTACCCCCGACAGATCATTACTCATCAGGTGCTGTCATCGATCTGCCGGTGGAAGCAGCACAACCAGACCAGAATATTGTTCATTACATCCCCTTCCGTGGGTTTCGCTCGACACGCGGCTTAGGGGTTGCAACCCTCAGTATGCCGCCCTAGAACGCTCGCTTTACTTGCTCCAGCTTGCCAGCGCGAACTACGGTGCATCGCCCGGTGAAATACGAATATACCCACGTTTTTATTCTACATACGAGGGTAAGGTGAAAAGTTCTCGGGCTGACAATGAAAAACTGCGATTTTCAGGTAAAAAAAATTATTTTATTTGTCTACATAATCTCAACGCACTTGGTCCAGCGTTTCTGCAACATTAGTATTCCTTCCCGGAAGTGAGGCTGTGAAAATATTCATTTACGGCCCTCTCAACTTCTTCATTGGATGCGAAGCGCTTCCCAGAAACCAATTTCTTCAAGTTTGGGAACAGATGGAAGTCTGAGGGTGCCAAATCAGGAGAATAGGGGGATAGTCGAGCAAATCGTACCCCAAATCTCGCAGTTTTTTCATCGCCAACGCACACTTGTATACAACCACTTCTTTCTTTTCTTCAAGCCAGGCCTCTTCTCGTGAATTTTGGCATCCAGCTAGTCAAGAAGTTTGGAGTAATATTCGCCTGTTAATGTTCTGCCTTTTCGAAGGTAATCAATTAACGCATCCCAAAACACGCTGGCCATGACCTTTCCGGCAGATGCGATCGACTTCTTCGACTGCTTCGATTGCTGTTTCGTTTCTGGCGTGTAGTGGTGGACCCAAGTCTTGTTGTTGTTGTAGCAATGGTCGGAATTCGGTGTGTTGGTTACATGCCTACGGTTCGTCTTCATCCCCGGTGTTGAGGGATATAAAGTTAGCTGCCTCTATTGGGTTCTCCCACAGCGATCTGGGAGTTAGGTGCGTGGGTGCAGCGTTCCTGCGGCAGCCGGTTCTACGCACCGGAGCGATCCGTTTTACAACGGCCAAGAGCTGCCAAAACCCTTCAATGCAAGAAGAAAAGTGTGGACCCAAGTCTCATCCATGGTGACAAATCGCCGCACAAAATCGGTCGGATCACGATTGAATCTGTGCAAAGTTTGCTGCGAAAATCATTTGCGCATTTGCTTTTGATCGGTTTTCAGCAAATGCGGCACCTATCTTGCGCCAAGCTTTCGCATCTCTAAGTGGATGTTCGCACTGCGTGCGATGTCAAGCCGAGCCGGGTCGAGCGATGCGATGTGATGGGTGTTCACATTACACGCCGTGCGATGCCGAGCCGAACGATGGCTTGCGATTCGATGCCGATCAGAGCGATGGCTTGCGATGCAATGATGATCCGGGACCGGGATGTTCACTGCACAAAATGATGGAGAGTAGAGACCAATTTAGTTCAAGGAATAGAATGATGCGATAGAACGCTGCGTCACTCTGTATTATATAAGCCGGGCCACATAATAGCGAACCTGAATTTACAATTTATGTTATTTTTAGTTTTAAATAAACTGTTTTTTTGGCCATAACTTCTAAAATATAAGGAATTTCGTATTTTTGACACCATTTTCACCCCCCTTACAAGCCCCCATCCGGGCTGAGGAGCATCCATCCCCACTATTTTTTTTTTCAAAATTAATTGTTAATTGTAGTAGTCACGATTAACAATTAATTAATTGGCATTTAAAAGTGATCCTCAAGCGAATGGTTTAAGAAACATCATACAAATCAGACATTGTGACCGTGTCCGTGTTCCGGGTTCGAATGTATGTGGGCCGGCTTATTAAAAATTGATATGCGGACGCATGAAGTGATGCAGATAGGAGCAGAAACCAGCGTCATCCCAGCGACTTTATTACGGTGGTAATAACCTTTCATTTGAGCCATACTGAATCAAAACCGGAGTCCAAAGCGTATATACCCTAGACTTGTACAGACCTAGTTGTGATACCAAAACTTCCAACTGGCAACGGCCATATGCATTAAAAGTGAATTTCCCATATGGTCAGTTTGAGCTATGGCCGTAGATCCAATGAAAAGTTTCATCGTTCATCCATTCGAATTTTGGATATTTACATTTGAACTAACGTTTATAGGGAAGGTTGCCGTTCATTCAATAGGATCTTGCCCATTGTCAAAATCAACTAACCAACCCACACTATAAATATTTGTCGCATTTTGCAAGTCGCTAGCATCATTGTATCGAAAGTTATCGCTCATTTGAAGTTTCATTTGTAGGGGACGTAGGGGTTGCTTGGAACGGAGCTTGGCCATTTCCAATACCAACCAACTAAATCTAAATCCAAACATTTGAACCAAATTTCAAGTCGCTAGCTTCATCCTATCGAAAGTTATCGCTCATTTGAAATTTCATCTGTAGAGGAGGTAGAGGTTCCTTCGGTCGGATCTTGCCCATTTTCAATACCAACCAACTAGATCATGCTACAAACATTTGACCAAAATTTCAAGTTTCTAACTTCATTCTATCGAAAGTTATCGTGCAAACGGACAGACAGACATGGCTAAATCGAATCAGGAGGTGACCCTCATAATTTCCATGTATACACTGCCACAACGCCGCGCCGAAGCCTCCTTTATGGCGTTACATATTTTCTGCGTGACAAAAACAATATAACCATATACTAAAAGTCTAGGGTATAAAAGCAGACATACATGCATTTTTTTCAGTGTGATCTGATACATCAAATATTACTTTACCGCTCATACTTGCACCTACTGGCTCCATGGAGCTTCACATCGCAAAGCCCATAAACTCCATCGCAAAGCCCATTAAATTCCATCGCACCAAATCAGCAGCCGGTACTCGAACGAAAAAGCAAAATTGTTTGTGAAAACATCGGGCCATCGCTCGGCTCGGCATCGCATCGCGCGCAATGTGTACACTCAAAGCGTGATTCCATTTAAAATTGAAGACTTTCCATTTTCTTGCTTTAACCGCTTGTAATCGCATTGCATCGCTCAACCCGGTTCGGCTCGGCATCGCACGCAGTGTGAACATCCGCTAATTCTTTGTGCAAGATGTTTCGCACTCTTTCTTTCGATATCCCCACAGCCTCAACAATATCACTTTCATTCGCCTATCGTCCAACAACAGGCCGAGAACTTTTCACCTTACCCTCGTAGTTCCACTCCGCAGCTTATAATGTGAAATAATAAAACAAATATTTTTATTTTCTAGAAACATTTTCTTTTTTTATTATTATTATTATTTTGTGTTATAACAAACATCATTTTGTTACTTCATTGATTCTAGTTCAGTACTCAATGACCGTATGAGCGATATTTATAAAATATGATAATGGAATAAGTGAAAAAAAGGAAAAAAGAAAAGCATAACGCTAATGCATAAATTAAAAGCTCTCTAGCCTCTATTCATCTACAATTCAGTTTTAGTATATTTCGGTTTCAATTCTTCTATTCTCTTTATAAAATCGGTCTTTTCTAGACAGCCGTCACATTGCTCATCCCAATCGTTAAGGATTTTCTTGAGATCACGAACTTTCAATTTTTTCAAGTCAACCGAGTTGATGTCGATTTGTTTTTCTGAAAATGAAAATAATTAGATATTAATGGTGACGAGTATTATTGGGCGATAGGAATTGATTAAAGCTATGCAAAAGTTGATTTTATTAAAAGAAATCGTTATTTGAAAAAATTCGGTCAAACTAAGTTCAAATAATTTATTTGATATATTAAAGTCGTCCTTAGATCATCAATCTTATTGGTCGCAGTCCTGAAAGCCGGATCTGGAACACACTTTTTGATTTCTCCTCCATATGCTTTCCCCCGGTCAAATATGCGTCGTCAACTGGCAATTTTTGGAATATTTCCAGATCCAAAAATTGACAGTTGACGGCACATATTTTACTGGAGGGGAAATTGAAAAAGTCTGTTCCAGAGCCGCAAAAAAAAATTTATGGGCTAAAGGCCATTTAAAACATAAATAGATGTGCTTCTACTTACCATAGCGTAGATCACAAATTTGGGCATCTTTTCGTTTCAGTTTTTCACAGATCTTCTCGGCTGGCATTGACCAACTAAGTGGTTTTGATAATTCTCCGAGAATTCCTGTTGCTGATTCTTCTACGCCACCCAAATAGTAACACTGTAATGGAAGTAGACACACTTTGAAATTGCTTCAATTTATTTGTATGAATGAATTATCATAATAGCGTAATAGCATACATATTAAATGAACATTTAGGGTTAAACAAATTTGAATATTGGCGATGGAGGCCAAAAGACTTTTCCACAGTCCTCCACGTGGGCGCCCCCTGGTAACGGCAGTGGGTCAAGCTGCTGACGGCTAAGTCCTAGCGATAAGACAGTTTGGAATAAGGCAAGATAGCTGTAGCCTGGATGGCTGACGAACAACTAAGTGTCTCAGTTAGTAGGATGGAATGATTTGTGTATTTGGACCTGCAACATAATTGTGTGAGCTCCAGCGCGTTTATTAAACCATCTAAAGTAGCTATAATATCTCCGGGGCCACCCCCTGAATGGGGTTGAGCGATGTGCTGACAACTCGGCCTTGTAAAAACCACTCCACGTCAAGAAACCTGGAACAAAAGCCTCGGATTGGACAGATCAACAACGACGACCACGCAAACAATTAACGGATTATTCTTTCGGATACCTGGAATATACGCTCCCTGAACAAACCGGGGGCCGTGAAGACCTTCCTTCAACAGGTCGAAAAGTACAAACTGAGCATTACTGCAGTCCAGGAAACAAATTGGCTTGGCAGCGAGATCAATGACAAGAAATCGCAAACAATTTTTAGTAGTGGAAAACCATCGGACCACAAGGGATTTGGAGTAGGAAGCCGCACATTATTGACTTCAAATCCATAAATGAACGGCTGTGTGCGATTTGCATTAAGACTCGGTTCTTCAACCTCTGGCTTATCAACGTGCACGCCGCCACTGAAGTTAAAGAAGACGCAGTAAAAGACGAGTTCTATGCCCGCCTTGAGACTCTCTTCGACTCACTTCCAACAAACGACGTCAATCTGCTGCTAGGAGACTTTAAGGCGAAAATCGGAAATGAAAGTTGGCACAGGGGGCCCACTGGAGGCCACAGTCTCCATAAAAACGTAACGACAACGGCCAGCGACTTATCGACTTTGCCTGCAGCAGGAATCTGGTTGTAAGCTCTACGTGTTTCCCGCATCGACGCATTCACAAGCAGAGCTGGAAATCTCCAGACGCACATACCGTCAACCAAATTGATCATGTCCTTATTTGTAAGAGATGGGCGTCTAGTGTAATGGATGTCCGCTCCTATCGAAGAGCAAACTGCGACTCTGATCATTGTTTGGTGAAGACGAACTACAGATGAAGAATTTCTTCAGTGCACCGATCGAGAATCAGCCCTCCTCCTCCGATCTTTGATAACTTCTGAGCGATGCTACGGCGGTGGCGTATACTGCCGCCCTCGAGGAAAGACTATCACCTATGCTACACACCATCAGCAACACAAGCGTCCATGGGTTCTGGGGTCGCAGAGAAGGTCGTAGGATATAAAGCCCGGCGAGCGCGAAATGACTGGTTCAACGAAGAATGCAAAACTTGAAAAACGAGGCCTATAGAAAATGGATTCAACAAGCAACCAGAGCCAAAAGAGAAAAATATGACGAGCTACGGCGAATATCGAATAGAATAATTAGACGTAAGAAACGTAAATACTTTGACGAGCAGTTGCTGAATATTAACGAAAACTTAGCTAATAGGAACACCAGACGAGCGCACAAACTAGTAAATATAACTATCAATCCAGGACTAGCCTCTGTAAGGACAAGGATGGAAACATCATCAGCGACACCGATGGCATTAACAAACGATAGCCCTTTTAATTTGAAGAGCTTCTGAACCTACCATCTAACATCCCCACACAAGAAGTTCTCGACGATATTGTTGATCTAGGCCCACCCATACAACCCCCGACAGTAGAGGAAGTTGATCTCGCGTTGCGGTGACTAAAATGAAATAAAGCGCCGGGCGCTGACGAGATTCCAGCTGAACTACTAAAATTCGGTCAAACTGATACTTCAGAAGTGCTGGGAATACAACGTAGACGTATACCAAATCTTTGTTGACTTCAAGAAGGCATACGACAGTATTGATCGTGGTGTACTGCACAACATCATGCTGCAATTTAGTATACCAGCAAAATTAGTGCGACTGACAAAGATGACGATGACCAACTCCGTCTCACAGGTCAGGATCCATAATAGACTTACTGATCTATTTGAAACACGCACTGGTTTGAAACAGGGCGATGGACTGGCACCGACGCTCTATTCGGGCTATGATATGGACAACAGCAAGACGCTTTTCATCAAGTCGACACAATTAGCAGCGTACGCCGACGACATTAACATCATGTCCCAAAGATTGGCCGACGCGAAAGAACTTCTGCATACGCTCGATACTGCTGCAAATGAAGTTGGACTACGTATCAACGAGGGTAAAACCAAAATAGTCATGCAATCGACGACGAGGACACCTGCACAACCGAGCATCAATGTGGGGAACTTACTTCAACATCGAGTTCGTGAACGACTTCATATACCTGGGTTGCAACTTGTCAAGCGACGTCAACGAAACTGACGAAATCAAGCGACGGATACAGTTAGCTAATACTTTTTCTCGGTTCTCCCAATAATGAAATCGAAGCATGTGCACAGAAACACGAAGCTCCGCGTATACAAAACTATTATACGACCAGTGCTATGCTATGGCTGCGAAGCATGGACCCTAACTGAAGCCTTCGGAAATATGCTAGACACATTTGAACGTAAGGTTCTGCTGCGAATTTTCGGGGCTGTTTGCGATCGAGATGGATGGCGCATCCGATACAACCATGAGTTGTATGAACTGTACGATGAGCTGGAAGTTTCGAAAATTGTCAAACTACAACGACTTCAATGGGCAGGGCATGTACAAAGAATGGACGATGATCGCATGCCTAAGAGAGTAATGAACGAGTCGACGGAGCGAGACTGCCTTGATGACCGAGAGCTCGTTGGGAGAGCTCAGTATATGTGGACGCCGAGCAGCTACTGGGCTTCCAAAATTTGAGGACGCGGTCACGTGACCGAGTTAATTGGAGGACAACGATCCAGGCGACCAAGGCCCGACGTCGGGCTGTCGTGCCACGATGATGATCATGATGATACAACAGAATGTATGTACAATCGAAATGAGTACACGATATCAATGAACTTGTCACACGACAATAGCAATATTAATGCGAACCAGCTATGTAAATAAGCGCCACGCAATTAACAATTCGTTACTTATCTTGGGCGCATTTCTAGATAAATTCAGAAAGTCGTTTTCTTTCCACACGAGGAGTGTAATTTTTGGATTTATATGACTCTGGCATTTTCATACCACCTTGGGGGTGCTGTAATGATGAGGCATGTAACGAACATTGCTTAGCAGATGAGGATGTGAATACAAGTTACAATCCTATTATAGTATTGATGGAGAGAAGAAAATTATTAAGTGAGAAGAAGGTCGTCGTACAGTGAAATAAATGAAAATAACAATAACCTGTGAGTGATTTGCGTAAATGAAGCTTAGTTGCAAATTGAGTAGTGGGTTTGGTATATGCCTATTTCACCGGGCGACGAATCGTGGTTCGCGCCTTGGCTAATAGTGGGTTAAGCGCTGTTGGAAATAGAGCGAGCGCCGCGAGCGTTCAATGGTGATATACTTAGGGTTGCGACCCCTTAAGCCGGTCGCCGTGAGCGGAGCCCACGCAAGGGGAGTGAGAAATACACTCAATTTAAAATCCATTATCAAAATCAAAGATACAAACCACTATGCTTCGCCCGATCAAGTAGGAATGTTCCAGAGTTGCAATCGGTAGTATGCCGCCCACAGAAGAGAGAGAAGGAAATGAAAAAGAGCGAGAGAAATGAAGTAATTCAGCACAAGTGTGGAAGTGGGAAAGGGGATAGGAGTGTCGGCTATATGGAACGAGCGGGTGTTCCGCGGTAGAAAGACAAAATGGAATGTTATTGTTCACAAAGGAGAAGTATGAGGGGGGAATGTGAGTTTGACATCTCAGGTGCTTCTATATGGACTGGGAGGGTGTTGCGGGGAAGAGGGCGTGTGTCTCTCTGTTTAATTTTTACGAGTGGAATTGCTTCAAATAGTTGCTCATTGCTCATCCATAGATTCTCTATGATGCCGCCCTAAACGCTCGCTCTATACGCTATAGCGATAAAACCACTATTAGTTCAGGCGCGAACTTCGATGCGTGACCCGGTGAAATAGAATATATCAAAAATTGTTTTCAGCTAACCACAAAAATTGAATGAATAATATCACCCACACGAATAGAACACCGCCACCATCCGCCTACCAATAAATTATGACATAAAAAAAGTTTCCCCGAAAATTTAACCACGCTCTACCAACCGCCCTTGGACACGTAGCCAGAAAATTGCCACCGAGAATTGTGTTGTTCCCAACAAAGTTTAAGTGAACGCACATTGTTCACGTAATGACAAAAGAAAAGATCGTTTACTACTTACGAATCTATGCTCCTTATTTTTGGACGTTTTACAGTATTTCCTGAACTGCTCTTCAATCAATTTTGTGTCTTTTCGTGTGGCATCGTCCAACGATTCCGCAAATTTACGAACAGTCTTTACACAAACTGCAAGAAAAAGAATTCAGGAGAAAAGCTGTAAGAAACCATTTTACGGAATACTCGAATGTATTTCCTCCGTACCTTCGCAGTCCTCCTCCTTTAAACCGGATGATTGGGCCGCTAGTGCAAGCACCACTAACAGGAAAATATACTTCTGCATTTTTTCTGAAATTAAATGGAAATGAACTACCGTTGTAGGTTACTGTACAAAAGACCACCACGTAAGTGAAAACTCGAAACCATTTGAAAGAAAAAATTCGTCAGATGGACTGAGCAAATGTTTACCTTTATTCTAAACGTGTATATCTAATAGGAGTGTGTCAGACACGCAACTAATAATGATGGTTTCTGTTATAATTCTAGGATATAAAAACTGATCTAAAGCGTTTGACAACCGGCAGTCAATTGAGCCAAGTGACACATCATATCCAAAACTTGGCGATTTATGATTGGTTAACGTCATGCATTTAGAAAATGAGAGTTCAGTGGGTAGATTAGGGGAAATTGAGTATTAAAATTTGATGACTTGTTGTGGTTATCATTTGGGAGAATTTTCGTTACTAGTGACATTTCTTTTCGTGCGAAATTTCGTACAAATACTATCAACTGGACGGATTTTTTTTTTCACAAGGATAAGGGATCAGAATTTTCTTTGGCGCTGTCCGAACCAGATTAAACGCAGAAAGCAGCAGCGGCAACAACAACAACAGGCAATCTGCTTTCGCCGCTGTCGCTGCGTTCAATCTGGGTCGCTTAAGGAAATATGTACATACATGCTTCCTAATTTGACATTTCAGCTGGCGCTGCATTCTGCATTCATTCTGGTTCGGGCATATCTTTCATATAAATCAGTTTTATGCCGGATCCAGATTTAACGCAGAAAGCAGCAGCAGCGGTAGCAGTAACAACAACAATAGACAGATCTGCTTTCGCCGCTGTCGCTGCCGCCGCATTTGATCTAGGTGGCTTAAGGGAAACGTATACTTTCTAAACCGTGCCATACACACACTGATCGATCGGCCGATCTGTCGGCCGATGGATCGGCCTGTGTATGTGCTTATCGTTGACGATTTTTTTGACAGTTCCGTATAATTTTTGATCAACTGACATTTTGTGGCGATCCATCGGCCGATCGATCGGGCGACGGATCGGATAATGTATGGCAGCTTTAACTTGACATTTGGTTGCCGCTGCTGCTGCTTTTGTGCTGCTTTCTGCGTTCAATATGGTTCGGGCATTAATTAGAAAGCTTTTATCATCATTACCCAGGGAAGGGAAGAAGAAGAGATATATGTTATTTAGGATGGGAGTTAGTATAGACGCCGAATAACTAACATTTACAAAAATATTAAAACACAAAAATTTAAGAATGAAATAACGTTTGGCATCCCTGGCAGTGCGGAAACACTGGCTACGTTTATATCGTGGAATTAGAGGCGATTTAACTAAATCGGTTTTGTGTTAGTACTTGTTCGTGGTGTGTTTATACGGACCATACGTAGAGGTAATAATTGTGAAAGATCTCAGTTGTTGGTTTGTGGCTTTGGTTTGCAAAATGTCAAGAGGCAGTAACCTTCTTAATAAAAGCGCGTTTATACCGCTACATTCAAATAATGAAGCGAATGCAGAACTTCAAAAAGGAATGAGGTATTTATATACATAACATACTCAATTGCTTTAACCTCTGTGAGGCATAGCGCGTCAACTGTTCCATGTGGCCCAGTTGACGTTTCGTTGGCATAAACTGGTTTCGGGGAATGCAGACCGACAGGAAGTTAGCCCCCCCCCCCCAATCTTACGGAATACGAATTTTTAAGTTCATATCGTTTGTCGGTCGTTTGTCGGTGATTGTCGGTCATTTTAAAACGTTTGTCGGTCCGTAGTTACTGACTTATAGACATATCAGATATTTGCGTGAAGTTGGCCCCTTCTGAACTTAAAAATCGCCGTTAGTGAAAAGAACAGTCGTGCCACTGCCATCTTTACTCTCAGGCCGGAGTGTCAGCTGATTGTCAAAGCACTAACGACATGACAAGCAGTCAACGAAGTGTGAACGCGTGCGGTCACCCGGTGAAATATCGTGATAATTGTGTGTAAAAGTGAGTTTAGTGCCGGAATTTTAAGTGTAACTAAAAGAAGTGGCTATCAGTGCCGTGTGAAAGTGAAAAAAAACGTGAAGTGCCGGGAAATATCGAGTAAAATGGTGTATTGAAAAGTGCGAGGTTAGGAAAGTGCGACACGGGAAATTTCGCATTTTTCGTTTATTTTCCGGCAATTCGGCAAGTGTGAATGGTACAGCACTACCCTGGGACGAATCCTCAGGCCGGTGAGTTTAGCGGAAACTCCCGGAAGTGCCCAAAAAAGTGAATTCAAAGTGGTTGTCAAATGACAACATTACAGGTGATTTCCGGCCTTTTCATCGGAATTCATAGGGTAAGTATGCGTTTTTTGTTGTGGTAGAATTTAAGTGGATTGATGCGCCCCAAAGTGTGGATTTTGACCACGATGTTGACGAACCGGTCGAAAGTTTCACTGCTAGGCATCTAGTCCTGTCAGCTGCAGTGAAACTTTCGTCTGGCTCGTCAACAACGCGTTTAAGACCCGTATTTTGGAGCGCATCAATTCACTAAAAATTTTACACAACAAAAAACGTATAATTACCCTATGAATTCCAATGAAAAGGCCGGAAATCACCTGTAATGTTGTCATTTGACAACCACTTTGAATTCACTTTTTGGGGTACTTCCGGGAGTTTCTGCTGAACTCACCGGCCCGAGGATTCGACCCAAGGTAGTGCTACACTATTCACACTAGCCAAATTGGCGGAAAATTACAGAAAAATGCGAAATTTTCCGTGTCGCACTTTCATAACCACACTCATGTCTCGCGCACTTTCGAGCAGTTCATTTTGGTCGGAAGTTCGCGGCACCTTGCGTTTTTTTTCACTTCCAAATATCAGTGACAAGCACTACTTTCAACTGCACTTAAAATCGCGACACTTAAATCACTTTTACACACGAAAATCGCCAAATTTCAAGAGGTCGACTGCACGCGTTCTTCACTTTGTTTACATATGGTTCACTGCTTGTCATGACGTCATTGCTTTGACACTCCGGCCTGAGAGCTAAGATGGCGGTGGTCGTGCCCATCCTCATCTTCTAGAACTCAGCAATAGCCGCACCGCCAAATTCCATGACTCGTTTGTATCTAGGACAACACGAATGTGGAACAATCTACCATCTTTTGTTTTCCCCCGCAACTATGAAATACAAAAATTTAAACGGAATGTACACCGTCACCTTATTCAAACTCAACCCATCTCCTCACTACCTTAATCCCTTACCGCCAACGCTGTGCTCTCGCATCAAAGGGTTACCCCCTAAGCTTTGGTATAAACATAAAAAAAAAAATTGTTAGATTTCGATGCAAAACCATTTGTCGGTCACGCTTTTTGTTTGTCGGTTCTGAGAAATGAGTATTTATGTAAGAAATTAGTAATTAAAGTTTTGCTTACGAGCTGTCATACGGTTTTTAGAGCTTCTCTGTGGACGGTACATGGTTCGGATCTGTGCTATGGAGAGACCGTATGCCAGCTCGTAAGCGAAGCTCGTGCAGCGCACACATGGCGTTGTTGCTGTAACAATTGTCAAAATCTGAGTTTACAACAACAAGAATGCCATGTGTGCGCTGCACGAGCTGCCCTGCCTACGTCCAAGCTGTGGCCGGCCTAAGTGCGGCAATTGTGTTACTTTCTGCCAAGAAACCATATTGCTGTTTATCAAACTCAATAGTCTCATTCACTATTTTTACATCGAGGTACTATCTTCGAGATCTAACTAAATCGATCTAACTCTCGACGATATAAACGTATCGGTTTAGTTAGTTTTGACTTATCTCCAATTGCGATGCGGAACTGGACTAAAAAAATTGTGACTGTGTCGCTGTCATCGCTAATGTTGACTCGGTGGTTGACGTTTCCTTTGTTGTGTTTTTTTTTGTTCGGCGTTTGCTTTGTTTGCAATTTCAGGAAAGCTGTGCGTGATCACGGGCAAGAAAAAGTCTTTTTCTGTCGTAAAATTTATATCTGTAAAATTTATCTGTACTGTCAACGGAGAAAGAAGAAGAAGAAGTACCACTCCGTTTGGTCAGTATAAACACTCCACCAACAAGTACTAACACTAAAACGATTTAGTTAAATCACCTTTTAATAAATCGGACAATTTTGGTATTTATCACCTTTTCAAATATTTTGCTACTAGTCAAATTAAGCCAATTTTGGGGCTTTTTAATAATAATGAGGGAAATAACAAGAAATAATTTTAATCCCTTCTATATAGGTAGATACTGAATACATGGAAACTGAGTTTGCACGGTCGTAGAAGGTGAGCTTAACTTTTGGAAGGCGAAAATCCGAGAAATTTGAGCCCTTTTTAAATATTATCCTTATAAATCCTAAAGGGTGCATCGGGTCGAAAAACCTTGCAGAAGTAAATTAAAGACCGTTGAATTCTGCGTTCAATGCACTGCTCAAAGTTGAAATTTGGTTCAGTAGCGTAGTCAAAATTGATAGTCAAAAAATGACAATTTTCGAGGCTCCCGACAAAAATCACACTTTTTCACTTTTCAAGCTCACAGATCTTTGCAATGGATCCTCCAAATGGAAAAGCTTGTCTGTAAAAGTTGGAGACAATTTAATTGTAAGCCTAATGTGGCCAATATTTTTCAATTTGGGCCGTTTTTAGAGTAGCTATGAGCAAAAATTCAAAAATGTATGCTCATCGATTTATGCCTTAAAAGCTCGATCTCGGTAAGTATAATAGCTAGAAGTTTTATTTTAGTCTCAAATTGTAGATAAATTACTCCAGTTAGATAAAGTTTTACAAGATTTCTTGTGAGACCAATTTAGGAGATACTAAAAAGAAACAGGACAAGCCAAACAGTTAGGCACATTTTCAACATGGTGGCGGGGTCCGTGGTGTTAGAGGGGAAATACAAAACTCGAATTTTTAAACAATGTACCAACTCAAACAATATATCCAAAATCGAAACTACCCTAATTAAAGCAACCAATGTTATCTTATAACATTTTGACTGACCAAAGTATTTTAACATTTGCAGAATCACCGACTTTTTTTTTAAATAAAAACGCAATTACTCAAGAACTATACCCGCTAGCATATTCTAGGAAAGAGTGAATCGCAGGTAATATCCTACCCTAAAAAGAGAAAATAGCCTGTGAAAATCAGATAAACTGTTAATTAGATATGGCATTGGAAAATAAAATAAAAAAAGTGTGAACGAATTATTTTTTTTTTAATTAAAGGGCTGTAAATGGCTCGAAATTTAAAAATTAGGCTGCGCGCAAGTTGGCACACGTTCGTGTGTCGCGTTCACGTGTTTTATATCAAACGGTGTAAGTCTATGGTTTTCAACCAAAGACACGAATCTGTCAATTTGGCAAATTCTCGGCTGTCGTCGTATCACCAAATTGGATTCATTATTGTGCGTTAACGCCAATAATTTAGTATGAAATATGTGCTTATGCACATCCTACTACTCTCCAGTCGTTTGTATCGCCATTCAATTCTTACCTAATTATCCGTTTTAAAGCACAATAATGAACTCAGTTTGGTGATACGACAACAGCCGAGCATTTGTCAATTTGACAGATTCGTATCTTTGGTTGCAAACGGGAGCCTCGAAAATTGTCATTTTTGACTATCAATTTTGACTACGCTACTTAACCGAATTTCAACTTTGAGCAGTGCATTGAACGCAGAATTCAAGGGTCTTTAATTTACTTCTGCTAGGTTTTTCGACCCGAGGCACCCTTTAGGAGTTATAACGATAATATTTAAAAAAGGGCTCAAATTTCTCGGATTTTCGCCCTCCAAAAGTTAAACTCACCGTCTACGACCGTGCAAACTCAGTTTTTATGTACTTAGTATCTATGGAACGGATTAAAATTATTTCCAGATCTTTCCCTAATTATTAATAATATTTAATTTGACTGGCCTATATTAGTGCAATGGGTCTAAAGTTTGATGGGTCATTAGGAGTTACTAGTCAGCTCGTCGAAAATCGGAAACAATATTATATATGGCAGTATTCGTCGCAACATTTGTTTTCTAGTGATAACAGGCATTTAGTTATAAATTCAAATCAATTTCACTCCTTCAGTTGCCAATTGGAAACCAGCCTTACTCAAACGAACAGTGCCAATTTTCCTGCGTCCTGCACTATCGACCTGTCCGAACAGCTCCCATTTCTCATAAATGTCAAATCGTGTCCGTTGCTCCGTCGTCGTTGAGCAACTTTTTTTTGTTTTGTAGTGAAATTGTTGTATGTGAAAACGATGGGGCGGTCTCATTGTAAATTTTAAGTGAAGAGTTTCTCTAAGGCTGTGTTTTTTATCAATTCGCTTTTGTGCAATCCCTGTAAATCAACCGTTTGTTCAAGTGAAAAGTGAATGAGTGAGTGTCGGTGAAAAAGTGAGAACGCGTAACATTTAGCACGGCGACGTCGGCCACCCAATCTCCTTCCAAACAGAAAAATGTTCAATCACTGTCATTCGTGAATATTTATCACAGGATAATGTTCGTGTCAACCCGATTCCGTGGCGAATAAATGTAAGAATTGTTGTTAAGATTTTTTTCGCACTGCATGCGCCGCACAACAAGTCCAGTATCATTGCAAATTGTGGATTTTACGCGACAGGTACCAACTTTTTCATCCCAGCCCAGTTTTTGTTCCCACTAGAGATTTTGTTCAAGTGCCCCGCAACAGCTATTATGTGTGTTTTGTTTGTTGCTATTGCTAGTTCGCGGTGGATAATTTGCATTATGCTAGCGCACGTTGATTACGCATAAATATTTAGGAAACAAGGACACCTACTTTCGCCCGGATGTGTCGTTGAACTCGCGCGCCCCGGCCGGGAACATAAACTCCAGGGGAGTGTGTGTGACGGGAGAATTGACCAAAATCAAATTAAACTTTGATTGGGTTGGGTAGAGAGGCGGCGAATCATGATTCAGCGGCAGCTAGCCACAACAGCAGTGCTGATGCGACTCAGGGTCATTAAACACACGATACTTTGATTTGATATTTGCAAACAACTCAACCGTGTCACTGAATTGCCCCCAATTATCCCGCAGATTATTTTATATAGTGTTTAATTCATAATTTTATGGAGAAAAAAAAATCGCCCACTCTGACCATCGAATAATGAAGATTGTCCGCTCAATGTTACATGTGCGTGTTGTGTACAAAAGCCCGCACTAATGATCTTGTCAACATATTCGTCAGCGAAAGCTAATCAAATTTCCGATTAAAAGTAAGTCGCTCACCCGATATTTTTACTTTGTACAAATTCCGCTCGAAAAGTGCCTCATGATAGCGCACTCTAATTGATAAGGGTATGACTGAGAATTGAGAAGACTTCTTAAAAGCAAATTTTCAGCGATAATTTGTCATTTAATCTTTGTGGAGTTTTGCTTTAATTCGATTCTTATGAGGCTTATGAGAAGTTGTTTGTGTAGATAAAAACGACGACAGGGGTGCACTGACCTATTTAAGGGCTTTTGGAATAGTACCGGGCTGTATTAATTTTGTTTAGAATATTAGCAGACCTTACCTATCACGTGTTTGAAACTTACGGTCGAGGAAATTCTTATTCCCACTTACCTCGGTTGGAATACAATTCCAATAACGTTTTTTTTGCTTAAACTAAGTACTTCTACTAATTTGCCCTAACCTAACCCCTAGTGGTGCATAGTGCGTCAACTATTTCATGTGGCTTATAGCCGCCATACATTATCCGATCCGTCGCCCGATCGATCGGCCGATGGATCGCCACAAAATGTCAGTTGATCAAAAATTATATGGAACTGTCAAAAAAATCGTCAACGATATGCGCATACACAGGCCGATCCATCGGCCGATATCGATATCGGGCGACGGATCGGCCGATCGATCGGTGTGTGTATGGCACGTTTAAGGGCCGGTTGACACGTTCAAAGTACACTTTGGCAAAGTACGTTGACAACCTACTTTGAGGTTACTTTGAACGTGTCAATCCCCTTCAAAATGCTTTGAAGTCTCTAGCGTCCTATCAAAGCAAAGTAGGATGGTGCTCAACTTTCCATCAAAGAATTGATTGTAAATCGACAAGTTCACAGAAAAAAGTTGTTGGGGCGGGAAATAGTGAGTTGTTGGTGTTTTTTATTCAATTTACGGTGGTCTGAACAATGTGTTTTGGTATAAATTCCCCAGAAATGCTAAATCCAGCGTTTTTTGCAAGTGGGAAAGTGGTAATTCACAATGGTGGATATTCGTTCCAAAGCATACTTTGGCAAAGTGTACTTTGAACGTGTCAACCGGCCTTTAGCTGACATTTCGTTGGCATAAACCAGTTTCGGACGATGCAAGTTGCCAGCATGCACCTTGTGATGGACGATTTGGTGACATTCGAAGATGCCCGTGGAGACGGAGCCTAAGGTAGCATAATGACCGTGACGTTCGGGCCGTGCCATGTGGCGAAGAAAAAGGCCCCTCAACGAACTAAGCAGCGGCCTATGCTTGCTGAAGCTGAGTTCGGGAATCGTGGTCGGGGTTTTCGCCGCTCGTTGCCCCTGTCATTTACGTATTAATAAAATTTATAGGCCTGGGGAAGACAACACAAACAGGGGAGGCAAAAATGGGGAATAAAAACCAGGCCGAAGCTTCGCTTCGGCCCGGAGTCCGAAGCGTGTATACCCTAGACTTGTACAGACCTAGTGGGGATACCAAAAGTACCAATTGGCAACGACCATATGCATTAAAAGTAAGTTTCCTATATGGCCAGTTTATAGGGGAGGTTGGCATACATTCATGAGGATCTTGGCCATTCTAAAAATCAATTAACTAACCCATTCTACAAATATCTGTCGAATTTTTCAAGTCGCTAGCTTCATTCTATCGAAAGTTATTGATTATTTGCAGTTTAACTTGTAGAGGAGGTAGGGGTTCCTTGGGTCGGATCTTGCCCATCATTGCCACCAACCAATTAGATCACCCTACAAACATTAAAAAAAAAGATTTCAGGTGTCTAGCTTTACTCTATCGAAAGTTATCGCTTATTTGAAGTTTTATTTGTAGGGGAAGCAGGGGTTTCATTGGTCGGATTTTACGTATTTTCAGTATTAGCCAACTGGATCCTACTACAAATATTTGACCAAAATTTCAAGTCGCTGGCTTCATTCTCTCAAAAGTTATCGCTTATTTGAAGTTGCATTTGTAGGGGAGGTAGGGGTTCCTTAGGTCGGATCTTGCCCATTTTCAATACCAACTGACAGGATGTTACTACCGTGCTGCCAAATTTTCAACTCTTTAGTGTAATTCTATCGAAAGTTATCGTAATTAAAGTAATATTTAATTTTTTGAATTTTGTAGGGGAGGTAGGCGTTCCTTTGATCTGATTATACCCAACTTACTAAAACCCAAGCAGCTTCTCACCTCAGGGTTACATACCAAAAATCAGATGTGTACGTCAATTTGTTCAAGAGTTATGGACAAAAAACCTGAAAAGTAGGGTAGTACGGGGCTCTTTGTTAGAAAATTGCCGTTAGTTTTCAATTGATCGATTTTATTTTTCCAAGAGAGTATAAGATCACCCTCGCGAGCAATCTACCAAAGCTAGAGCTTTTCATGTTTATTTAATCGGGAGTTATGGATACATTTATTTATTTTACATATGTAGGGGAGGTAGGCGTTCTCTTGGCCTGATCATGCCCATTTTCAATACCAACCAACTAGATCATACTTCCAACATCTGACCAAAATTTCAAGACTCTAGCTTCATTCTGTCGAAAGTTATCGTGCGAACGGACAGACAGACAGACATGGCTAAATCGAATCAGGAGGTGACCCTGATCATTTTATATATATATACATTGCTATACCTCCGGAGCCTCCTTTAAGGTGTTACATATTTCCGTCGTGACAAAAACAATATACCCTATACTAAAAGTCTAGGGTATAAAAACATAGGGCCATAAGGATGGAATGTTTGGCGGACGGCGCAGATTCCCTCGCGCTCGCATCGGGGTCCAGGCGTAATGGGATCCTCAGCCTCTGGTTTTGTACCACCGATGAGTAAAGATCTTTACTTGCCAGATGCTGCCATAGATCTGTCGGTGGAAGCAGCACAACCAGACCAGAATATGGTTCATTATAACCTCCTGCTCCCATTTAGCCTACCTGGAAGATATTGTGGCTTATTATTATGCCCTGCATCACAGGAGAAGACAACACAAACATCCATGGCCACGAACGCCGTGGACTGACGTCTCTACTCACTGAACTACCATCATCATCATCGTGGCGCGACAGCCCGACGTCGGGCCTTGGCCGCCTGAACTACCGGTTGCCCCCAAATCCTCTGGTTTTCCACTTTAGGCAGTACTACACTGACTCACGGAACTCCACTCCTGGAAATCTCATTTCTGCTTTAGGCAGTTCGAGCACATACATATCTAGTTGTGAATTTCCGCTTAAAACTAGGTACTAAGATCAGTTTTTCGTACGAAATCTCATGCAAAAATTGTCAAAAGTTCCGTTCGCACGAAAAATTTTCGCTCTCTCAGTACTAACATATTTCATTCGGAGAAAAAAGTTCCCACATTATTATGAGCAATTTTCACGCGCAAACAATTACTTGGCACCTTATTTCGCTTGAAAACCGTTCTTTTGAGTAGAAGGGAAGTTCAAGCGTTGCGTAGCGCGCCGCGGTAATGTGCTGTGTGCAAGTCTACACTGTCACTTATTCGTGGGTGAGATAAGTGCAACATTTTCGCACGAAGAGGTTAGTATCAGCCTTAAGGTAGTATCAACCCATGCTAATTAATTCTGGGAGATTTTGCTTTAGGTGGCGTTCAGACTGCCTGGTATGCTCTGCAATGATGTTTGTTTGCGATGCGATGCTATGTGGAGGGTTTTCACACTGCAAGCTATGCGATCCCATGCCATGTGGTGGGGCGATGGATTTGATTGATGCACGCAATGTGGATAAGAGACCACTTTAGTCGCAATTTTGACACCAGATTCGCAATTGGTATTTATGAAAACAGTGTACAGTACAGTGTACGCTCCATATACGGACACCTCCCATAACCGGACACCTCTTGCATCCGGACAAATCTCTTAGTACTTATTAAAATTTGCGGCTGAAACTGGAAAAGAAATGCGGTTTCATTCGCAAAGCAAACCGGACACCGCATGTTATTGGGCGTACGACTTTGCTTCCGCCGTTTTTCCTGGAAAAAAAGTTTAATTGTCAAAAAGTCCTTACAGATGTATTATTCAAAGTACTGTCCATCGCTAGCGACAACTTTCCCCCATCTTTCCGGCAATTTTCGGTTTCCATCCCGGAAAAAGAAGGCGTCTTTCGACGCGAACCATGATTGAATCCATTTTTCGGCTTCCTCGTACAAACGATCAGCCAGGCCGTGCGCCATGGAAAGAAACAGATAGTAGTCGGAAGGAGCGATGTCTGGGGAGTACGGCGGGTGGGGCAAGATTTCCCATTTCAGGGTTTCCAAGTATGTCTTGACCACTTTTGCGACGTGTGGCCGAGCATTGTCATGCTGGAGGATGACTTTGTCGTGTCTCTCTTGGTACTGTTGTCGTTTTTCCTTTAATGCTCGACTTAAACGCATCAATTGCGTTCAGTACCGATCTCCTGTGATAGTTTCATTCGGCTTCAGTAGCTCGTAGTATATCACACCGAGCTGGTCCCACCAAATGCAAAGCATAACCTTGGCGCCGTGAATATTCGGTTTTGCCGTCGACGTTGAGGCATGTCCGGGCATTCCCCATGACTTTCTGCGCTTGGGATTATCGTAACGGACCCATTTTTCGTCGCAGGTTACGATGCGATGTAGAAATCCCTTCCGATTCTGCCTTTGAAGCAGTTGTTCGCATGCAAATAATCGCCGTTCGATATCTCTCGGTTTTAACTCGTGCGGAACCCAATTTTCTTGTGTCTGACATCAGTAATCATGCCCATGGCCTTGAGGCGTTTCGAGATGGCTTGCTGAGTCACTCCCAGTGATTTAGCCAATTCTTCTTGCGTTTGGCACGAATCTTCATCGAGCAGTGCTTCGTCGTCTTTGAAAATTTGTTCTCTCCCATCACCATGCTTGTCCTCAACATTGAAATCGCCACTTTTAAAACGTTGAAACCACTCACGACATGTTCTGTCACTCAGAGCAACCTCACCGTAAGTTTCTGAGAGCATTCGATGAGCCTCAGCTGCAGTTTTTTTTTTCAAATGGAAGCAGAAGATCAAAACTTCCCGCAAATGACGAGAACTTGGCTCGAAAACAGACATTTTGTATCGCGAATCTTATTAAAAATGCGAATAACTTTTACTAATGCGGGGATGTCGATACATTCACAGACGTCCAAACTCACTTTGTGACACTTTTGAACTACGTATTTTGACCAGCCCTCACCGATGCAGCCGTCTGTCGGAAAACGGCGAAAGCAAAGTTGTACACCTAATATGTTGTTATTTACCATGACCCCTCCAGGGGCATGGGCGCGTCCACATCTCTAGTATTTCTATGCTTTGTTGACGTTTCGATAGCATAGTGCAAATGCTAGCACGCACCTCCTATTCGTGCCGTCTTTATACTGACAGCCTCGGAGCACCCACAGGCAGTTTTTGATCGCGCCGAGATTTGAACTCCAAGCTCTAGGTTAGTATCGTAGAGCGGTGATCGAACGACCACGGCCACCGAACCCTTCAATATTGCCGATGAGAGGCATTCTCTTGATATTAAAGAACGTGCCTTGAGTACCATACTTCCTCAACGGGGCGACAGGAAACCCACCAATAAGGACATTATAAGTAAAAATTAAAAGCTTTTCGGGATCGTCCAGAGGAAATGCACTGCAGTCAATGAATTATGTAAATGGAAAACATACTTTTGAGTTCTCTTTTCCGATCTGGTGGCGGATAATAAGATAAGGATAGATAAGAAAACAGAAGTACATACAATGAAATCTCCCATTAGCGGATACTCTCGGAATTCAAAACAAAATTTGAATGAAATACAAGAAACATAAGTTCAAATAATGTGACGCCACACTATCGGTAAACGTCCTCCCTCTCCCATGTCACAAATCGTGAAATCCTCAGGCGGATGACGTATTATATTCATGGCCCCGAAGTGACAATAATCACGTGAACTTAAGCATCGAGAGTCTGGTAAAATCCGCCAAAATTAGACGGTTCCGATAACACCCCTCCCGTTGATTACTTTTTTTCAATGATTTCTAAATACAAAAGTTTACTGATAATTTCGCTTATCTTAACCAGTAGTTGGTAGTAATAGTAGATTTGGATTTATAGCTTGATATTGTATTTTGATTTAAAACTAGTAAAATTGTCTTTCTACCTGTTCCTTATCAATCTATTGAATTGCTTATATTTCATAATTGATAACAGACTGGAAACATTAAGTGACCCAGAAATGTCCTACGCTTATCTCTAAGTTGATAATCCCTAGCTGCCTTATCTGAATAGCAATACGCATGTTACTGTCCTTATTCTATGTCCTCCTATATGAAAAAAAAAGAAATACATTTGCTATGAGCTACATACATTATATGCAATTATTCTCGGAAGAGAATATGTTTTGTATTTATGTACATTCTTCATTAATCATGGTTTCACTGCTTCACTTGGTAACCGCGAATAGAAAACCGCAATCAACTCAGATTGCTGATAACATAAATTGTCCGTGTTAACTTTTTAATTGACTTTCCTACTCTCGATTTAATTATTATTTCTCATATCTTATGTCTGCATAGCTAATGCTTTAGTTCTTTGCCACGACATAAATTGGACGACAAGTCGGAAAAGGTTGTGGCTTGGTCTTACGTTCCATTCCACAGCGGGGAAGACAACACAAAAATCCATGGCCATGACGAAAAACCGGTATGATATGAAATCAAACTGACACCCTCAACGCACTCAGCTACCGGCCTCCCTAAGTGAACCAACCAAGACCTGACAATAAAGCGGGCTTGAACGTCTTTTAGGTTTTCCAAGAGCACTCCAGAAACATCATCCTGTTTCCGGCTAAGGCAGAACAGGTGGATAGAAGCTGAAATCTTCGCTGTCTCTGCAGAATTCGTTGTAGGGCAACGTACTCTTCGATGGGCAGTGCCTAGCGATATCAACTATTCTAATATGCTTCCTATTCAGCGAAAGGAGAGCGACAGATCGATTAAGGTCCACTCTGGGTTATATCATCTTCGTTTTTTGACAAGCGCTGCCGCCGCTGCATCTGCGTTTATTTAAGGGCAAATTCCTATACCACAACTAGAGACGTACTTCCATGCAATTTGACATGCGGCCCTAGTCGTCGCATAGGAAATAATGCTTTATCGCGTAATATTTAATCATTAGCTTGCAGGTTGCAATAGGTATTCTGATATCGCCACGATTACCGTCGATGCTCGGGTTTGAACGGCTAGTGCACGTTCAAACCCGAGCATGCTCATCAGCTTTTCAATTGTCAGCATAACCACTGTGGCTTAGCATCCAGCACAAGGTCAGTCGACAGTTCGCAACCGTCCGCTAGGTTGTCAGAGCAGATTCAAGAGACCGAGATCACAGACTGCCTGACTGTCAGTGTAAATTGTGATATTCCTAGCAGTTATGGTATGACAACCCAGCTCGTCGAGAGCTTCTGAAATCGCCAAAAAATTACCTGTTCTATGTATTTTACTACATTAATCGTGCAGACGAAACGAGAAGTTAATCTTTACAGTCTTCGAACATAAACAAGGCCCTATCCCAGCAACAGTTTTGGAGCCATCAATATTGATATTCATAGAGTCTCGTAGAGAGTGAGTTCGCTAGCGCCCCACATGTTCTTTGAAGGAATCAGGTTCACAAAATTCTTACCAAACAATTGCTTAGAGTATAATCTAGTCATGGTTGCCAATTCACGAATCTACTCTTTTTAACCTACTCCGTACACCGGACTAGGTCGACCTACTCCGCAATCGGAAAATGATCAGGTCGAAAAATGATCAGTATCGGAGCATGAAAACGAACCCAGATCATATGGTGCCTTTAAGGACAAGGTCGGAGTCGGAGCAGTTGAAAAATGAACAGGGATTAGGTTTAATAGTCCCGTCTGTCAGATCGGAGCATCAGATCGTTTAAATCTGGGGGAATAGAAAAGTAGATGAGCCGAATTACTTCGTTTCTCTCGCTCTTTTTCATTTCCTCTGATTCTCTCTCTTCAAAGGTCGAGAATGAGGCGCATGATCGTCGACCGCGAACCAGGATCACACCAGACAACATTCGCCGCGTAGGACAACTCATTTTGGAGGACCGTAGGATGAATGTTCGAAACATTTCGGCTGAAGTCGGCATTAGTATTGGTAGTGTAGAGTCTATCATCCACGAACACCTTCAATATCGCTCGAAACGAGCATTCCAGCCCGAAGTGCTATTCTTCTCCTGGATAACGCGCTCCCTCATACCGCGCGTCTCACGCTCCACACAATATCAGAATTGGGGTGGGAGGTACTAGAACACCCCCCCCCCCCCCTACAGTCCGGATTTATCACCCTGCGACTACCACATGTTTGGACCACTGAAAGAAGCACTCGGAGGTCGAAGATTCAACACCGACGACGAGGTAGAGGAGTTCGTGCGCACATGGCTGTCCAAGTTGCCCAAGGAATTCTTCGATATCGGCATCAAAAAACTTCCTGAAAGGTGGCAAAAATGTGTAACTAGTGAGGGGAATTACCTAGAAAAACTATAAATTTTTGTAAATATTTTCGATAAATAAATGTGTCAGAGCGTTTGTCTCGATCATATTTGAACCGTCCTCGTATAGGATGTCGCTACGCTATATTGTTGTGCAGAATGAAGTGGAGTAAATTTTCAATTGGATTTTATTGATGTTGGGTGGAGTGAAGCTTTTCGTCTTTTATTGTGTTGTGGGTGGTCGTGGCCGATGATGAATTGGGGTTTTTTTGGGGTTGATGATTGCGAATCTGAAGTCCAAACGGCAAAAAATCAAATGGGGGATCCAGAATGGCAACACTTTTTTTTACAAACACAGCCAATCTTGCTGGAAAATACTGGTAGGAGGTCGATTGGGTCGCTGATTGCGAATCTGAAGTGAGAATTGCGAAAAATAAAAAAATGAAGGTGTTTCTGAGCGGCAATCCTTTTTTCCTAAAAAAACACGGTCAATCTTGCTGGGAAAAGCTGGGTCGGTGATTGCGAATCTGAAGTCAAAATAGCAAAGAAAAAAGCAAAAAATAAAGGAGATTCCGAACGGCAATCCTTTTTTTCGAAGAAAAGGCCAATCAGTCTGCTAAAAGCTGGTAGAGGGTTACGTGAGTGGCTTCTCTTAATCCAAACGCGCGCAAATGGTTTTCGGGGAAAATGATATGAAACATGTGGTTGATGGAAAAGTAAATGCTCTTCACAAGTGCGCACATTATTTCCCTCCCTATGGGAGCGCATATGTTACCGCACCATCAGTTGTTTGTCATTGCCCAACAGTACTGGTGGCTCGTATTCGGGCGAGAATGTAAACGCGCACCTCGCCCAGGCTACTTGCCTCCGGCATTCTCGTCGAATATACCCACCTCGCCCACTCGGCGAGAATGTAAACCGGCCATAAAAGCTCCACTCCACCTGATATCAATAAAATCCAATTGAAAATACAATCCATTTCATTCTACACTGCAATATAGCAATATGTAGAAATGTCTTTTAATCTAGTCAGAAGTTCAGTTCTCCATTCTCTTATTTACAATTACGACTCAGACTTCGATGAACCTAATTCACCCACTTTTCTGTTCTTTCACTCCATCTCCAACTGCATGACGACAGATTCGTTTCATATACGGAGTTGGTCTGCGAACCTAGTTTCTTGAACCTACTCCGTTGTCGGACTCGGAGTAGGTCGACCTGATCCGCAAGAGGAGCAGGTCATATCATGACTAGTATAATCCGTATATGCAGATCTAGATTATTCACAATAGCTGAGTGCTTAGCGCACGCTACTGGCCGGTCTCACGAGAGCGCCATGCGAGTCACGAGATTTGTATGCCGAACAGGATTGAGATGGAAATTTGCAGTTCTCCAATTTAGATCGAGCAATCATTGAGCTTCCTTCAACGTTCAGTATAGGAATTTCTGAATGCTATAATTAACGAATGCTATTAACATTGAATGCGGGCTTTCTACCATGGGAGCTTGCATGTAAATTCGTTACCAGTAACACCAAATATGTAATATGTGTAGGTGTACCTTCCAATTATTGTGTTTTGAGGTTTAATTCCTATGCGTGGCCGCGTGGCTATAGTCGATTTTCTACAACGCATGTAAACAACCACGCACTGTAACGAGGCGTGATCGGCAGCCGGTTTACACACCGGAGCGACCCGTTTGACAACGGCCAAGAGCTGCCAAAACCCTTCAATGCAAAGAGGAAAGTGTGTTTGTATATACATATATGTATATATATACATATATATACAGTGTGTTTGTATATAAGTGTGTTTATTTATGTATATAGCAGGCTAGGTTCGAATCCAGTTCTCTCGTCCATACCACCAATGATATCTCCGCAAGAAGAAAGACTTCCGAGAGCTACGAGAACAATACTCGCCCAATTTCGGTCAGGCTGGTGTTCACGACTGAACTCCTACCTATCTCGCATACACCAGGACGTCTCAAACATCTGTCCTGCTTGTAACGGAACCCCTCACGACGTAAACCATATCTTTCACTGCCCAGCTGCACCCACCCACCTGACTCCTAGATCGCTGTGGGAGAACCCAATAGAGGCAGCTAACTTTCTATCCCTCAACACCGGGGATGAAGACGAAACTGTAGCCTGTAGGCATGTAACAAACAAACACATCGAATTCTGACCATTGCTACAACAACAACATCAACGAGGCGTGATTATTGTATGTCACTGGACAAAATCGTCTGTATTCGGTTCAGTAGCCGCATAGGGATATGATCTTAAGAGTTCTCTACCCTTCCGTATTATGCGGGTGACCGGTAGCTCAGTGCAAAGAGGTGTGAGTCTCAAATCTGATTAGATTACGGTCGTTAGGGGCTCAAATGCCGTCCACGGCGTTCGTGGCCATGCATTTTTGTGTTGTCTTCCCCCTGTGGTGCAGGGCGTAATAATAAGCCTCAACAATGGGCGAGTTTCTGCGACGGGTCTGTTCTGTTTCCTGATTTTTCGATCTTTTTTCTGATTTGTCTTTAGCTATGCGGTCGTCAGTTTTCAATCGCTGTCGCGTGGTAGACATTTTTTTGTGAATTTGTGGAAGTAGCCGTATTCGCAGAGAACAAATTCAATTCGAATGTCTGACAGCCAATGGATCTTAATCTGGATGAATCATAGCCGTTTGTGAGACAACTTACGATCCGCGGACCTGGGTCTGGATTGCAACTGGACCACGTACCCGATTTTGGTGTTTTAGAACCGCCACCAATGGGAGGAGGAGATGCCAAGAGGTGCATGCTGGCAACGTGCATCGTCCGAAACTGGTTTATGCCAACGAAACGTCAGCTAAGCCACATGAAATAGTTGACGCGCTATGCCCCAGTAGGGGTTAGGGCAAATAAGTATACCATTATGAGATTTGTTGCCTCTCATTGACGGAGTCTATAAGCCATGTTCGTAAGTCTTTATGGATCACACGGGAGTGGTTTATGGATGAGTTTCGATGACTGCGTGCGGTTTTGAGCCGCCGCATTATCGCAGTTGTCGTCTGAAGTACAAATAATCGGCAGATTCCTTGTACATACTTAGGCTAGTAACTGAGACTAAGTGCCGTAGCGACTTCAACCACCAAGGATGTATCAAAATCGATACTAAAGATAGCATAACTTCGGCATGACACGTACCCATCCATGTGTAAAACTTTTCATCATAATAAAAAAATTGATCCTTACCACATGAATACAGGCTAGAAATATGTACTTTGTTTCAGTTTGCCTTTACCTCGGCGGAAAAATGATAATACAATTTTATGTATATTAGATGTGCGTCGCAGTCGCCTTGTTTACTCTTTCAAATATCTTGTATTTATTCCTATCATAATACATCTGAATAACTGTATATTTGCATAATGTTTTTTTTTTGCTATACCATTTCTATAATTTGCATTCGTTTTGGATCGTTATCAACGACCCTAACAATAATAATAGGAAATTTTTAATTTTGTTATCGCATGGCCGATTTAAACCACATACGCGTACATAATGTTTATTTAATTTTTGTCCAACTGAATTAATCTAATACTTCGGGATGTTTTGTAATTAATTTTTAATTGATCTTGTTTGAAGAGACTATTTTAAGGCTCCTCTTCACACTGGCCGATTATAGGCCAAACTCAGTGGCCTTGAATCTCTCATCCGCCCGTCGTTTGCTTGTCCATCCAGCCACTACAAACCCACCACTCTCCTCATAGGCGCCGACGAGGGGGGAGGAGGCCAGGTACACCCCCCCCCCCCCCCTACATTTCAGGCACAAAAATCGTTTTGCAAGTAAAGCGATCTTAACTCGACTTTAAGCAATCAAACACATTTAGCTAGACTCATAGGGAAGGGAGGACCTTCTACAGACATATATATGGCCTATAAGGATCGTACAGTCATTTCCACAAGACCGTATACCTCACAAAATAAAAACAAAATGTTACAAGTAAGAAATTTTATTTTTTATTGAAAGTAAATACAAAATACATTTTCGCAATTATATTTAATACATGGTCCAATCGCCGTCACTATTGATTATTGACTGGCATCTTCGGTGACAACTTTCGGCCAATTTTTCCGCGTAGTCTGTCGATAAGTTCTTCCAAATTTTTTGTAGCGTTCGCCTTAAATGTGCTGCTCCTTTTATTTGCTTTCCTTGAAGCTTCTGCTTCATTAATCCCCATTAATCCCATTCTTCTTTCCAGCGTGTACACAACCGGCTTCTATGTTTCGGATCGTTATCTTCTTGTAGAAACCAATCGGTGTTGTCGTTGCCATATAGCATCCTAGCAGACTTCAATAATCCTTTCTTGTACAAAATGATCATCCTTTCAGCAGTAAGAATTCCGGTAAACGTTATTAATTTTCCGAAACCGCGTGCAGAAAAGCATCCATAAACATGGACCTTCGCAGGGTGTTTAACGGTTCGGTTCACGACAGCTTCTCCTTTTTGTGACCACACTCGTCTCCTGAACGTATTTACAGCAAAACTTGATTCATCCGTAAAGATCACGTTGTCCCAATCACGATCGATGTTTTCCTTAGCCCACTCTACACGTCTTCGCTTCTGGTTTTCGATAAGTAATGGTTTCATCAAGGCATACCTGGTTTTGATGTTTTCCTCTTGTAATCTTCGCCGAATCGTATTCAAGGACACGTAAATATTCTTCTTCGATAACATTTCCTTTGCTTGCACTAAGGTAGTAACGGACGGATTTTTCTTAAAAATATCAATGATGGCCTTGTAGTGCTTCGGGTTGTACCCCTACCAGGTAGATCGTCTACATTTCCAGTATCTTTAAAACGCTTTATCCACTTATTCACAAACTGTGTCGAAACTTTCAGGTACTTTCCGGCCGATGCAGGTGTCATTTTTGGTCCTTTCGGATGACTTACTAAAAACACAGCTTCGTATCGTTTTTTGTAAATCGCTCTCATTTCACTTGACGTCTTATCACTCTCCTACTTGAACTTAGAATGACCAAATTTATACAATGCGAAAAAGAGGAAGAATGCAGGTAGCTAAAAGTCCCCCACCACTCTTTGAGAAATGGTGCATTAAAAAGTTACAAAGCTCTTGTGGAAATTACTGTATCATTGTGTGCTTTAACAAGGCTTCACAGCCGTCGATCTCCCGGGCCGCGGGTAATGAGAACCCGTGTGATATTAGCACGAATCATAATACTACTTTGCCTTAACCCCTAGTGGGGCATACCTCGTCAACTACTCCTGCGCGCCGTCGTACTGTTCTGGGCAATGGGGCGCAACTCCCCAAAAGACTTACCCAGTGCCTGACACTCTTTTGCCACAGATCGACGCCATGTAATTCTAGGACCCCCCGTTGGTCGGCCTTGGTTGGAAATGGGGTTCCATTTCATGGCATGCAAAGCAATGCAGTTATCACTCTTCCGCTATGTGTAACCTATTCATTTCCATTTTCGCCTGCGTATCAATTCGTCGATTGGCATCTGCCGCGTACGCCGACTTAGCTCTTCATTTAATATTGTTTCGGGCCAGAATATTCTTAGAATTCGACGAATACATGAGTTGACGAAAACTTGCAGCTTTCTGGTAACTCTTACGGATGTACTGCTCCCATACAAAAGCACAGACAGTACCAGGGAGCGAAACAGGCCCAGCTTGGTCTTGATGCTGAGATAACTGCTTTGCCAGATTTTGGACAGCATGCCGTAGGCGCATTTAGCTTGGTTGATACGACGAGCGATGTCCTGCTCCGTACCACCATTTTCGGCAACAATGCTACCCAAGTAGACGAAGTTGTCCACCTTCTCCACAGGCTGCCCATTAATATTGATGGCAATAGGTGTCGGACTTCTTTTTCGCAATGGCGGGCTAAGAACCTTAGTCTTGTTGTTATTAATTTTTAGTCCAACCCTGCTTGCCCACCTCTCGAGATCTAACGACATTGCGGACAGATCCATGATTTTGTGGGAGAGTAGGTATATGTCGTCAGCGTAGTCAACATGTTGCAGATAAGATGTCCAAGTGCATTGAATTCCTCTGTCGAGTCCGAATAGGGCTGCCGATCACTATGAGGAATAGAATCGGTGACAGGATGCACCCCTGCCGAACTCCACTGCGAATCTCAAAGTCTCCCGACACCTTACCTTTATGCAGAACATTTCGCGCCGTCATAGGTTGCATTAATAATAATAGTCACAAGCTTCTCAGTGATGCCTCTCCTGCGCAAGGTCGCCCATATAGAGTCACACTATCGAAAGCCTTTTCGAAATCGATGAAGAGCAAGTGAAGCGGTGAATCGTATTCAGCGCATTGCTCAATGATGATTCGCAAGGTGTTGTATGTGATCGACACAGGAGAATCCGGATTAAAAACTAGCCTGCTCTTCATCAATTGTGCTTTCTAAGTGGGCCTTTATTCTTTCCAGGACGATTTTAGCTATTATCTTGGCAACGACAGGGAGCACACAAATGCCCCTCCAATTATTACAGTCTGTGAGGCTACCCTTCTTCGGAAGTTTGGTCTCTGTATTCCACGCTTTATCAACAAGTGGGTGCAGCAACTCGGCAGTTCGACAGGGATACCGTCGAGTCCGGCGGCCTTTCCTCGTTTTAGTGCAATAATTGCAGTGAATATGTATTTCCTCTTTAGTCGGGGCAGTGGACCGTACACGCCCATTTTGATGGTTAGCTAAATTATCCATTTGAGGGGGAACTTCACCAGAGGTTACACGGTTCAAGACCGCGGCGAAGTGTTCTTTCCACCGCCTCATTTGATCTTCTTCCAAGATAAGTAGTTTTCCATCACTATCCTTCACCGGATGTTGACAGGAGTTACGACCACCTGTAAGCTCCTTGATGACACCGTATACGGCGTTTAAGTTGTTACTTCTTGCAGCTTCTTCTGCTGAGGCTAAAAGAGAATTCGCATGAACTCTTTTATCGCGTCGCACACTACGCTGAACTTCTCGAGCTTTCTGACGGTAAAGGAGTTCGATGTTGCTTCGATTCTTGTCAGATGCTGCAGCCAAACGAACTTCAGTCCTTTTCTTTCAACAATTCGCTGCTATGAAGCGCCGGACATCCAGGGGTTATTCCGACAATCCGGGTTTGTGCCAAGGATGGTATCTGCGTTGTCATTTATGTCACTATCTGGGTGACTAGTTACCTCAGCTGCATTTTGCGCAAGATGGTCATTATATTGTTGTAAGAGAGTTGGATTTTTTAGTCGAGCGGTGTTGAATTTGCGGCGCTTGGGTCTTTCGTTGCTAGGACGGCGCACGGCTGCAATACGCAATCGAACAATAGCGATCATAAGATAATGATCTCTTCCCATCCCAATATCGGCACCCTTCTTGTTTGGCAGCGCCGATCAACAGAGGACGAACTGATTTGTGGTGGTTCTTATGCTCAAACATAGTACCACCGATAAAGAGACTGTGAAAGTTGCAGAACTCTACAAATCTTTCATCGTTGTCGTTACGATCACCAAGACCGTGTCTCCTCATCACATGGCTGAGCCCATAGTTGTTCGCACCAACTTTTGCATTCAAATCACCCATTACCATTATAATGTCACCTTTAGATGTTCTGCTCTGAACGGCGTTTAGTTGTTCGTAGAAGGAGTCTTTCGCCAAGACATTATCGGGTTCAGTTGGAGCATAACATTCTATTATTGAGATGTTCCTCACTTTGATCCGGAACCTGGCGGTCATAATTCGGTCGGAGACCGGATCCCAGGATAAAAGACAGTTTCGAGGAGCCCCACACCTGACTCCCGACCACTACCGGTAGCTATACCGGAGTACAACATTGCAGTGCTACCCGTTGGAGAGATCAATTCTTCGCTGTTCTATCATCTTATCTCGCTAACTCCTAAGATGTTTAATTTATACCTCAGAAATTCACTCTCTAATTGTAGAAATCGTGTGTTCTGGGGACCTTCTGATCCATTATCCAGGAGAGTAGGAATCCAATCTTTGTCATTGTACGATAGCCAAAAGTCGTAACGGTTGAGTCAGTCCTTATCCGAGGCCTAGTTGACATTTCGTTAGCATATAGAAGATTTCGAATACTGCGAGTTTCTGGCATACACATCCTGTCCGTCGTTTGGCTGTTTTAACGACAGGCCGTCAAAGGGGAAGGCCGTGAAATTATTTTTATGCCCCACACCGCAGGGAGGAATGTTTACCTCAACCAAATCATCGCACCGCCATTACTGGTGGCTTGACATTGCTTAGCAATAGTCAGTGATCACTGCCGTTCCAGGGGGCGCCCACGTGGAGGACTATGGAAGAGGCATTTTTGCAGGATAGGTGTCGTGCTCGACGGGGAGATTTTAAGAATAAAAACCAAATTAGACTTTGTTTAATTGGTCTTATTTTTTGTTCGTAACTTACCGACTACCAATTACAGAGTACTGCTTATTCTAAATTTACTTACCGCGTTACCTTGCTCGCAGCCCGCTTGCGACACCACACAGTCGGGTCATCAGCTATTTTGCTGATGCCTAGACAGCAATAATTCCATTGATGACCATTAATATTTTAATTAATCGAATTCATCAATGGATAGGTGAATGCACGCAAGCCAGCTGCGTGCATGGCAACGGAAATGTACGATCAGGTGCATACGACGCATATTGTACACAACATAGGTGATAGGACTCGTCCTTGCGTGACACGCTGTTCAATTCTCCTTAGTTTGGATCGGAACTCCGTAAATGGTTGTCGACCAGCCAGGTAGTTTGCTATCAATTTTTTGTCGACACACACATCGGACCAAAGCCAAAATTTCTTTGCCAGTTCCTTAAGTTAGACTTTGACTGGCCCTCTCAATACAAGTCTGAATGTAGAATGAAAAACACGAATTTTTAACATAAAGAATTTTTTATTTTATAGTTTTCGGGTTTAGTCAAACATTTCATTTTCAATAGTCCTAACTATTACACGACAAATTTGGCGCAATGCACGGAGGTAGAAGATAAAAGAAGAGGGGGTCATCGTCACACATACGTGTTTTGACCACATTTTTTTCATCCTCAGCCTTCTCCATCAGCGGATTTTCTCTCCACTATCAATTGCATGGGGTCACATATGGGATCATACGAAACCATGATAGCCGATGAGTAAAACTTGACATCTGAGAACAAGATCAGTGCCGGAAGGAGAAAAGGAGCATTGCCTACTGGCTGGGTGTCGGCAGCGACCGTGGTGTGCATCTGTCACAGTGTGGGTAAACGGGTACCAAAAATTTTGGCTCATATCCTCTCTATCAAAACAGCTTTTTTTTTATGCAAGGTGCAATACCGATGAATGATTTTTACTAGATTGTTGGTCAATATTCAAGAAAAGCTATTCTGCATAATTGTATAATAATGGTTCCATCGTAAAAGAACAGTCGCTATTGGTGTTAATATCATCATTAGGCTCCTGCTTAACTTCCGACAAATCATCACAAAATTCCTCGCTATCGATGTCTACTTCATCAAGCTCCTGCTTAACCTCCTGTACATTATCACTCGATTCCTCGCTATCGAGGTCTACAATTTCGTTAGGCTCCTGCTTAATCTCCTGCACATTATCACTAAATTCCTCATATTGTTCAGCGAAGTCGTCAAGTTCAATGGTGCTAACATCATTTGACATTTGGTGAAGGAACTCATGCAGAGTTATTCGCTTTTCCTCTAATTTCCCTAGTAAAGTCTTTATTTTTTCCTGCTGCGTTTTGAATTTCTTTTTTGTAGGCTGAAACAAAATCTCAAATTTACAAGAAATTTCAAAATCGACATCCATTATGGTGTCAAGAAATTTAAAAAAATGTCCATTTCTAGGTAGCCTTCTAGCCAACGAAGTATGGAATTCTTCCAAAGCATCTGTTTTCTTCATATCTTGTTGATGTACGGAAAAATTGGACGGCTTTTCCTGGAAATAAATTGTTACAATTGTAAGAATGTAAGAGAGTTAGCGGGTGGCAGTCTTATACCTCGTTCATCCAGTATTCTTCAAAATGTGAAATAAACGGTGTGAATATATTTCGGCCATCAATGGTGAATAATTGTTCGCTACTGTCAGCTTTCAGGACAAGAAACGCCTCAGAAATGTCTTCGGATTTCAGTAGTGGCAAAACCAAAAATTTTGAAAAGAACCCTTTGATCTTTTCATTCTTGTTCATCTCGTCGGACAAAGTTTGAAATTTTGCAACATCCCGGCGCAACGCCTGGCAATAATAAAACCAACTCTGTTTAATAGAAACTGATGGGAAAACGATGTGCAATGCACTCCTGAGAGCCTTATCAAAGTCAGCGTGAAAAGTTATTGGCTTCATTTTTAATAAATTCTCATTTATGTATTGAAATAAATGTGTATAGGCCGGCTGATTTTTCGTGTTCATCAGTACATAGGCAAACGGAAATAGCTGAAATAATTGAAAAAAAAATTATATTATATATTATAAACGATTTAGCGTTGTTTGTTATGTACTTTGAAAATCAGAAAACTTACATGGCCGTTATAGGTAATACTAATAACTAGCAAGTACTTGTATCCACTAGTGGGTGCCATTAAAAACGTAGCATCAATCGTGTAATGTTTGGCGATTTCAGATGATTTCAGTTTTTCTTTTATAGTTGGCGACATAAATACAGAGAAGGCATAATCGCGTCTAATGATTGTGTTTTGATAAAAAAGATCCGTCGTTTTATGTCTGGAGAAGGCGAAATTCGATTGAACGTTCTCGTTTCCAAAGGCTTGTACAATATCCAGAGGGTTCTGCGGCGATTTAGGGAAACTGTCTGACTTTATTCTCTCCAGTGTTCTTCTTACTTTACTGTAAGGAACATGCCGAATGTCTGCACTTCTTCTCATTTCGTCGTTATAAATTTGCCTTGCACTTTTCCTTTTATTCAAATCTTTGCAGTTCTCTTTCATATTGCTGACGGACTTTAATGTGTTGCGAGCCTTTTCTTGTTTGCCGTGACTATGGTTTTTATTTACCATTTTGCAGTTGTTTCCAACAACAGTAACACTGGCACTGCATTTTTTCTGGTAGCAAACGTACCTCTTCTCATTTTTATAGTTATATTTAAATCTAAATAGTTGTTGCTCGTCTTTCAAATATAGAAGTTTGCTTCCTTTTCTCTCGCCTTCTACATATTCGAAAAGCACGTCACCATTTTCCATTTTGTCAAACACACTTATCTGTCTGAAATTTATCGCGACACGATACACTCTTGTTCTTGTCCACATGTAAAGTCAACTTAACGGCGACAACGAAAAACTAGCAGTAAAAGCAAAAGAACCGGATTACTTCACATCACACTGAAAAACGACTAGTAGACTGACGAAATTTCGCTGTGAACAAATATGGCTGACCCTCTTTCTTTGGTGTCATGCGTCACATCACGCCAAAACGCCATATGGTTTTATGGCTCTTTTCCTCTCTTTTCAAAGCATCATATCGCCATATAACGTAATGGTGTGTGGCCGTATGTAGGCGCTGTGTAGCACGTTTAGCATGTCACCATGCATACATACAACACGTACAGTCGACTCTCGATAATTCTGGCATACCGAGGGACCACAATATACTTTCGAATGTATCTAGAGTTTGATGTATCGGAAGTTGGAATAATCAAGATAAATTAATAGGTAGATAGATAAAAGTTTTTGTAAAAGATATTTTACCATCAAACGTTCCTGTATTACACTACGTAAAATATTTTATGAAAGTTTTATAAAATCTCAATGTTGTCGGTGTGTTGATACAACAGTTCGAGATGATATGGATTTACAATATATTGTAGTTATGGTATGGTATTCCTTTTCCATAGTCCTCCTCGTGGCCGCCCCCTGGAACGGCAATGGTCACTGACCATTGCTAACCAATGCCTGCGTTCACGTTCCGCAACGTTGTAATTGCGGTAAGGATTTTCCCTCCACCCAACCATCAACTCTTCACCCGAACGACTTGTTTTGCAGTTGTCATGTATTAAACAGCTGACAGCCGATTCGCTATTGAATTTCAAACAAAACTTCAATTAAATTCGCGAAGGTTTCAGGAAAAATGAAAAACACTCCAAAATCGCAACAAATTTGTGTTACTCCGGTGTAAATAAGCACATAAGACGCCATGTAAAAATCAAGAAACCGAAAACGAAAATCCACATCATCTGACAGCCACATGCAATACGTCAACTAAGAACTGTCAAATACGCTAATACCCCTTACCCCCCAGTTGACGGGAAATCAACCAGGAAAAAATTTCTGGTTAATTTCCCCGATGTCTGGTTGATCAAACGCAAACTGAAAGGGAGCGTCCACGAGCAAAATCAGTCGAACTGTTTGCAACCGCAATTAAAACGTTGCGCGACCTGAACCCACTCTGTCAAGCCGCCAGTGATGGCGGTGCGATGATTTGGTTGAAGTAAACCTTAGAGTCTTCCGTTAGCCAGCGTCCAGGAAGGACGCGCACTTTTTAGTGCATGGTCGTTACTGATGGCTCACGTGATTTAGAATCGTCTGGAAGGTTCAGGAGCTGACGTACCTACAAAATAAAGTGAAAATAAAATAATAAAACTAATAACAATGGCCTTAGTGCTTAAAATCAACATTTAATAACAATACAAAAAACTGTGAAATATTAAGAAAAATTGTGAAATCATTAAGTAATAACTTATGGCTGTCGCCATTTTGAATATTTGATCTGGACAATAATTACGTGGAATTAAACCAAGAAAATATACACCTGGCAATACAATCCGTTAAGGATTAGCCAAACGCTTAAGTTAGGAGTCCCACCTGTGGACTTCCGTAATTACGGCGGTGACATCAGGGTACCAAGTCCTACTTGGTATGGGGCGTAAAATAATACCACGGCCTTTCCCTTTGACGGCCTGTCATTAAAACATGCAAACAAAGGGCAGGATATGTATGCCAGCAACTTGCACTATCCGAAATCTTCTACATGCTAACGAAACGTTAACTATGCCTCGGATAAGGATTGACTCAACGGTTACGACTATTAGCTATCGTACAATGACAAAGATTGGATTTTGGAATGTGCGTACTTTCCTGGACAATGGATCAGAAGGTTTCCAGAACGCACAATTTCTTCAATTAGAGAGTGGATTTCTGAGGTATAAATTAAACACCTTAGGAGTTAGTGAGATAAGATGGTGGAATAGCGGATAATTTATCTCTCCAACGGGTAGCACTGTAATGTTGTACTCCGGTAGAGCTACCGGTAGTGGTCGTGAGTCAGGTGTGGGGCTCCTTTTAACCAGAGCCGCACGAAACTGTCTCTTATCCTGGGGTCCGGTCTTCGACCGAATCTTGACCGCCAGGTTCTGGATCAAAGTGAGGAACATCTCAATAATAGCTGTTATGCTCCATCTGAACCCGACAATGTCTTGGCGAAGAACTCCTTCTACCATAGACATACATTGAACAGATAGGAAATAGGCACAGAGTGGGGGTAAAAATTTGAATATCGAGTTATTGTTGACACATTCACGTCTGCGCAGTGAAACACGCACAACACGCATTAACATATGACCGAGGGACCCGAGGAGCGAGGGGCCAAATGCTTCATAAATGTCAAAATTGTGACTGAGTGGCCGATGGCGTCACGACATTTACCGAACATATTGCGACCGCATGCAAATGGGTAGCAGTGCGTATGCGCGAATTTGTTCGAAAATAACCAGAAGTACAGAGTGGGTATAGTACTATTACCAATCTGTTCAATGTATTTATATCTATGCCTTCTACGAACAACTAAACGCCGTTCAGAGAAGAACAACTAAAGGTGACATTATAATGGTTATGGGTGATTTGAATGCAAAAGTTGGCGCTTATAACTATGGGCTCAGACATGTGATGGGAAGACACGGTCTTGGTGATCGTAACGACAACGATGAAAGATTTGTAGAGTTCTGCAACTTTCACAGTTTCTTCATCGGTGGCACTATGTTTGAGCATAAGGACCACCACAAAATCAGTTGGTCCTCTGTTGATCGGCGCAGAACACAAAATCAGATCGACCACTGCCATTAGTAAAAGATTCAAGAGTTGCCTCCTGGACGTGCGAAACCAGAAGGGTGTCGATATTGTAATGGAAGGAGACCATTATCTTATGATCGCTAATGTTCGATTGCGTATTGCAGCCGTGCGCCGTCGTACCGATGAAAGACCCAGGCGCCGCAAATTCAACACCGCTCGACTCAAAAGTCAAGCTGCTTTACAACAATATAATGACCATCTTGCGCAAAAAGCAGCTGAGATAACTAGTCACCCAGATAGTGATATAAATGAAAACAGCGATTCCGTAAAAAAAGCGTACATTGATAACGCAGATATCATCCTTGGTACAAATTCGGTTAGCCGGAATAATCCCTGGATGTCTGCCGCTTCATGGCAGCGGATTGTTGAAAGAAAAAAACTGAAGGTTCGTTTGGCTGCAGCTTCAGATGACAATCGAAGCAGCATCGAACTCCTTTACCGTCAGAAAGCTCCAGAAGTTCAGCGTAGTGTACGACGCGATAAAAGAGTTTATGCGAATTCTCTTTTAGCGTCAGCAGAAGAAGCCGCAAGAAGTAACAATTTAAACGCCGTATACGGTGTCATCAAGGAGTTTACAGGTGGTCGTAACTCCTGCCAACATCCGGTGAAGGATATTGATGGAAAGCTATTTATCTTGGAAGAAGATCAAATGAGGCGGTGGGAAGAACACTTCGCCGCGGTATTGAACCGTGTAACCTCTGGTGAAGTTCCCCCTCATATAGATAATTTAGCTAACCATCAAAATGTGCGTATACGGTTCACTGCCCCGACTAAAGAAGAAATAGTGACAATTATTGCACTAAAACGAGGAAAGGCCGCCGGACTCGACTGTATCCCTTCCGAACTTTATCAAGCAGCGCCAAGCGTAACTGCCGTTTTGCAGCACCCACTTGTTGATAAAGCGTGGAATACAGAGACCTTTCGCAATTAGTGGAAGGAGAGTTTGATCATCAAGCTTCCGAAGAAGGATAGCCTCACAGACTGTAAAAATTGGAGAGGCTTTTGTGTGCTTACTGCCGTTACCAAGATAATAGCTAAAATCGTCCTGGAAAGACTAAAGGCCCACTTTGAAAGCACACTTGATGAAGAGCAGGCTGGTTTTCGATCCGGATTCTCCTGTGTCGATCACATTAACACCTTGCGAATCATCATCGAGCAATGCGCTGGTCTGTCCGCAATGTCGTTACATCTCGAGAGGGAGGCAAGCAAGGTTGGGCTAAAGATTAATACAAACGAAACCAGGGAGCGAAACAGGCCCAGCTTGGTTCTGATGCTGAGGTAACTGCTCTGCCAGATTTTGGACAGCATGCCGTATGCGCATTTAGCCTGGATGATACGACGAGTAATGTCCTGCTCCGTACCACCATTTTCGGCAACAATGCTACCCAGGTAGACGAAGTTGTCCACCTTCTCCACAGGCTGCCTATTAATATTGATGGCAATAGGTGTCGGATTTCTTTTTCGCAATGACGGGCTAAGAACCTTGGTCTTGTTGTTAATAATTTTTAGCCCAACCTTGCTTGCCTCCCTCTCGAGATCTAACGCCATTGCGGACAGATCCATGATTTTGTGGGAGAGTAGGCATATGTCGTCAGCGTAGTCAACATGTTGTAGATAAGATGTCAAAGTCCGTTGAATTCCTCTGTCCAGTGCGGATAGGGCTGCATGCAACACATCGCCGATCACGATGAGTCTGTGAGGGTACCCTTCTTCGGAAGTTTGATGATCTCGAGAATCTCGTGCGGTGAGGGAGATTAGAACGACTCGTGTGGCTGGTGGCAGGTAGGGATAAATATCGTAGGTCTGCTCTTTGAATCCATTGTTCAATATTTCGTCGGCTTCGTCCAGAACCAGCATTTTGATTGATTGCGTTCGCCTCTTGATCGTGTCGAATACTTGTCCAAGCGTTCCACGTACAATGTGTTGTTAGTAGACAAGTTTACGAATGTCCTCGCCGAAGTTTGTGCCGTCGATTCAAACGTGACATTGGACGTTAATGAAATCGCCCAAAGTCAAAATAACTTTCTGGATGGCGAATTCACAGTATTTGAGTCTCGCAAAATGTCATGTCCAAATTTTGGATTGTGCCTCGGCGATAGCATCACGTCCATTCATTATGGGTGCAGTATTTCCAGAAAACAAACTATGTTCAGCTTGTTTCGACTGCTTCTTCTCCTGCCTGTCAAAATACAATAGTTTCATAAAATATAGGATGAAAACGCTAGGAACATGTCGAATATACAACTCACGTTCGAACAATGTTAATAAAGGGGGGAAACCACATTAGGATGTTCCAAAAATCCATATTTTTTATTGCATAAATTGTTAGCTTACCAATCCAAGAATACGCTGGCAAAATATCAAAGCGAAATTCGCATTCGTTTAGATTTTATGAGCACCGAGTCTACAGGCTCGATTGCACTCTAGAGGGGTAGGGTGGAGTACTACCTCAGGTGGTCGCTTTATGTGGTTACGTAACCTTGTAGCGGAACCCCACTTTTGCATATTTGTTTTCAAATAACGGTATAGGAGGCTCTGGAAGCATCAACAAAAGGAATTATTTCGGTTATATCCTGTTTTTCAAACGTGTTTTTCTCAAAAAGACTTTTTTCACATTTACGGGACTTCTAACTCAAAAAGTAATGAGCCAATCATTATGAAAATTGTAAGTATGTATGATTCTTTACAAAATTACGAAGAATATGAACATTTAGGATGATATCATATTCTTAACGGTGTTTTTTTTTTGCATAATTAACCACTCATTCAGGAGGAGCTTTACCATTCTCAAAATCAATTAACTAACCCATTCTACATATATTTGTCGAATTTTTCAAGTCGCTAGCTTCATTTTATCGAAAGTTATCGCTTACTTAAAATCTCGCTTGTAGGGGAGGTAGAGGTTTCCTTTGTGAGATCTTGTGCATTTTCAATAACAACCAACTAGATCCCAGTACAAGCATTTGACAAAAATTCTAAGTCATTAGCTTCGTTTTATCGAAAGTTATCGCTTATTTGAAGTTTCATTTTAGGGGAGGTAGGGGTTCCTTGGGTCGGATCTTGCCCATCATTGCCACCAACCAATTAAATCATGCTTCGAACATTTAAGCAAAATTTCAAGTCTCTGGCTTCATTATATGGGAAGTTATCGCTTATTTGAAGTTTCATTTGTAGGGGAAGTAGGGGTTTCGTTGGTCAGATTTAACGTATTTTCAATATTACCCAGCTGAATCCTACTACAAACCTTTGACCAAAATTTCAAGTCGCCAGCTTTATTTTGTCGAAAGTTATCGCTTATTTTAAGTTTCACTTGTAGGGGAGGTAGGGGTTCCTTGGGTCGAGTCTGGCCATCTTTAATACCAACTCCTCAATCCTATTTCAAACATTTGACCAAAATTTTAAGTTGCTGGCTTCATTCTATCAAAAGTTATCGCTTATTCGAAGTTTCATTTGTAGGGGAGGTAGGGGTTCCTTGAGTCGGATCTTGCCCATTTTCAATACCAACCAACCAGATCTTACTAACAACATTTGATCATTTTAAACTCGCAAGTGTCATTCTATCGAAAGTTATCGTAATTAAAGGAATATTTAATTTTTTGAAATTTGTAGGGGAGGTAAACGTTCCTTTGATCTGATTATGCCCAATTTACTAAAGCAGCTCCTTATTTCAGGAAACATGCCAAAAATCAGGTGTCTACGTCAATTGGTTCAAGAGTTATAGACAAAAACCTGAAAAGTAGGGTAGTACGGGGCTCTTTGCAAGAAAATTACCGTTAGCTTTCAACTGATCGGTTTTATTTTTCCATGAGAAGGAGAGTATAAGATTACCCTTACGAGCAATCTACTAAAGCTAGAACTTTTCATGTTTATTTAACCGGGAGTTATAGATACATTTATTTATTTTACATATGTTGGGGAGGTAGGCGCTCTCTTGGCCTGATCATGCCCATTTTCAATACCAACCAACTAGATCATACTGCCAACCTTTGACCGAAATCAAGGCGCAAGGCTTTAGCTTTATTCTATCGAAAGTCATCGTGCGAACGGACAGACTGATAGACGGACGGACAGACAGACAGACGGACAGACATGGCTAAATCGAATCAGGAGGTGACCCTGATCATTTATATTTTGTATTAAACGATTGATATGAAACTTGGTATAACTATTGTCTACAATATCGTTTATTATATGAGTATGCAAAAAAGCAAGCTACATAGTTAATAATATTGTAGTATGTACATTGCATTTCACATAATTACAACATTTATTGAATATATTCCCCGAGTCTTTGGATTTGTTCGACTCTTTTTGAACGGCTCAGTGGAAAGAGTTGGAGAGTGTATGTGCTGGCACAGTAGAAAGAGTCAATATGCCCATCACTACACTCGATGAATCGCTGGACGGGGGCGACGCAAAGTGCTAGCCACTTGGCTCGTAGTCGTAACTCGTGCGATTCACGAGTAATATGGTACGGCCGTTAGGACTACCGTGGTTGGGTTAGGTATAGGGTTCAACATAGCTAGCTAGCTAGCTTGCCGAAGGTATGATACCCTTCACGCGAAGCTTGACTTATGGTGCATTTGCCACTTTGAAATTAGTAATAAAACTTGTTCCGATTTCACTGTTCCTATGAGAGGTATATCAAATAGTGGGCCGATTTCAATCAAATCTAGAAATGTGGTTTGGCTGTTCAATATGATTGAATAATATGAAACTTGGTAAAGATATCTTCAGAAATAAAAAGGGTTTTCTAACAAAAACGTGGTTTTGGAACGGTCGTTCCTATGACAGCTATATGATAGAGTAGTCCAATTCCAACCAAACTCGGGAATGTGATTTGACTATAGACACTATTAATTAATGTGAAATTTGAAAAAGATATCTTTAGAAATAAAAAAGTTTTTCTCACAAAAACGAATTTTTGGACCTGTCGTTCCTATGGCAGCTATATGACGTAGTGGTCCCATTCCGTTGGTTCCGACATATTTACAGCGTGCAATAAAAAGATAGCTTTGTACAAAATTTCAGCTCCATAGCTAGTTTGCATAGAACCAGACAGACGGACAAAGATTAATCGACTCGACTCATCGTACTGACGAAGAATATAATAGTTTATATGGTCGGAGATGCTTCCTTCTGTGCGTTGCCATTTTTGTACTGCTAATTTGTCCTTTGTCCAGTAACCCAGTAAAACTAAAAATATGTAAATAACATGATGTGCCATGACTGCCATGTAATAACTTCCCTATATGTGTAACAGTGATTAAATGCGTAACAACAATGCAACCATTTGTTGAATATATTTAGCGTCAAAGAAAATAATCAATTTCCTTCCCCCTCGTTGTATTTTTAGTAACAAGACTTATTCTTATACGTAGCAAGTAGTTTGCTTTACAATTTCAGTGGTCGTGACAAGCAGCGATGATTGTTTAATCAAATCAATTTTTGTTTGTACGAGTACTACGGTTATAGCTGCTAGTCTTGGCTGGAGATGATTGTTTCAATAGCACTACGTACGAGTACTAAGCCATATGCCTGCACTTGTCGTATATGGCGCTTTCGTGAATGCTTGGCATTACCAGAAATTATTCTTAACTAGATGCTTTATTCAATTTATCGAATCAGTGTAATGTTTATTGTTGTATTATTTATAGTAAATGAGCTACTTTGCTTTTGATAGACTGAAAAGAACATGATTTATTTTTGAATCTGTGTTGACTTTATTCAAAGTGCATGCCGTCAATGTTAATTAACTCACGTTTTGTTGTTTATTATTTGAGAGAGAGACGTAGTTTTTCTAGTATGCGATGATAATGTTGATGTGTTTTGTACCCCAGTGATGAGTCGTTAGAAAAGGACATACATGAATGCTAATAAACCAATATTAATCCTGTTGTTTCGTAGGTTTTCAGAAGTCTGTGTATTAAGTGATGGACACACTCAAAGTGTCATCAGCAGAAGCACGTACTTTATCTAAATCGAAGGATCATTCCAGCCGTTCACCGTCGCCCAGCAATTTTGAACAAAGTAATCAAATGTAGATTTTAGGTGTTTCATCAAATAACATAAAATTAATAATAATAATAATATGCATACAGGAACACTTTTCCGACTTAATTCCGAAAGAAGATTCTCTTTGAAGACAATCTTTTTTTTGCATGTACATACAGCTTGAACTGTCTTTTGTTAGTAAGGAGAATCGCCCGTTAGATGGCAATATCTTATTGTACGAGTGCTGTCTTTTAAGTTTTGCATACAGGGGCAGTGTGGTTCTCTCTCTCTCAATTGCCCTAACTCCTTGTGGGGCATAGCGCGTCAACTGTTCCATGTGGCCCAGTTGACGTTCTCGTTGGTATGCAGAGCTCAAACGTGGACGGGTGAGTCTTAGCGACGATGGAAGGGCAGATGCACCAAACACGGTAGTCACACAAGAAAACGTCGATACTGTGCGCAAGCTCATCACGGAAAATCGACATGTGATATATCGCGAGATTGAGGCATCATTGGGGATTCCAAAGACCCCAATTCAACAAATTTCGCATGAAGAATTGTGTGTAAAAAAAATAGTTTCCCGTTGGATACTGCATCTATTGACCGAAGAGCAGAAGCAGAAAGCAGCTCGCGTCAATTGGTGTCAAAAAATTCTAGACCGCTTCAACACAGGAAACTCTAACAACGTGTACAGCATCATCAGTGGTGATGAATAAAAAAAAATAAACGCCAGTCGTCTGTTTGGGTGTTCCAAAATGAAGAAAAGCCGACAAAAGTCATCCGTTCTCGAAGTGTCTCCAAAAAGATGGTTGCGGCATTTGTCTCAAAAGCAGGCCATGCAGCAACATTTCCTCTGCAAGATCAAAGAACAGTTACTGGCGATTGGTATACAACTATGTATTTGTTTGTCAGAAGCCATCGCTGCGCTTCGAAAAACTAGCCCCGAACGACGAATCGTCCTCCACCAAAACAATTCAAGTTCGCACACAGCTCACAAGACAATTGCATTTTTAAAGCAACAAAACGTCGAATTGTTAGACCATCCTCCGTACAGTCCTGAACTAAGCCCCAACGATTTCTTTACCTTTCCGAAAATTAAGAACAGACTGCGTGGTCAAAGGTTCCAGTCGCCAGAAGAAGCATTTGACGCCTTCAAAAACGCAATTTTGACTCTACCAACAAACGAGTGGAATAACTGCTTCCGGAGATGGTTCGAGCGCATGCAAAAGTGCATTAATCTTCGTGAAAAATACTTCGAAAAACAATAAAGTCTTTAAAAATTATATACTGTTTTAATTCAGCCCTATATGCAAAACTTAAAAGACAACCCTCGTATGTTACCTAATTATTTTTACTTACACTATTTTAAGCAGCGAGAAGTTGTTGACAATAATAATTCTTGTTTGACTAATTTACATCAACCACTCAATAATTACTTATCATTTGATTGGCTTGGTTCCTAATTTACTCCAGTTTATCCGTCAAGTGGTTCTTCTATTCGTTTGAACATACTCGAAAATGCGAAACCCGTCACTTGCAAGTAGGAATACTGAACTGCGGATAAATCACGGAATACTCAATTGCTCTAACCCCTTGTGGGGCATAGCGCGTCAACTGTTCCATGTGGCTCAGTTGACGTTTCGTTGGCATAAACTGGTTTCGGAGAATGCAGTTGCCAGCATGCACCTCCTGCACATCCACGGCAACGAACGTCGTCGTGGACGGGATTCAAACCCGAAACACCGGTAGTCAAACATGAGACTGATGCCTCAGCACACTGCGCTACCGGTCGCCGAATCACGGAATGACACCCTCCGATTACTCACAGACTAAACATGAGTTCACACGTCGCAAATATTTGTCCAAAGGGAGCAATTTGCCAAAGCAGTTTTCTCGCGTGTTCGGTAAATATTTGCTCCGTTCTGTTTGTCCAGTCGAATTGTAGTTTAGTCTATGACTCCACACACTTGCGGACATCACCAACGAAATAGACGTTTGTGATGTCCGCAAGTGACCGTGGCATAGGTGCCAGTAGGCTGTTCACGGCTTCAATATCTTCTTGGCTTTCTCGTCGCCTACGACACAACTGTGGCCGGGCACCCAGTGGCGGATCTAGAAATCGAGTTCGGAGGGGACCCCACTTTGTTTGTTACCTAGAGAGCTAAAGACCACCATAGCCGATCTAGAATTCCTCTCCGGAAAAACTGATCAGGCCTGGCCTTGAGGAAATCCGGATCGTGTATGTTGAAATATGGCCGGTTCAGGAGGCCTCAAGGCGGCCGGATGCACAATAAAAAATCGATCCGACAAAACTGACCGGATTGAATTTTTGGAGGAGTTCATTTCAATGTATGTACCAATCATCATGTCATTCGGAGTATTCGCCCTAAGCTGTGAGTTCCAAGGCCGTGACTGAGCGTTTGCGACTGTGAAAAAAAAACTATCATAACTGAGCACTATTCGTGTGTATTTTATGTGGAAGTTTAGTCGTACAACTACAGTCTGCATTCGACGATCCCCTAAACTTTAAAATACACACGAATAGAGCTCCATTATGATAGTTTTCTTCACAGTCGCAAACGCAAGTCACTCAGTCGCGGCCTTGGAACTCACACCTTTAAGAGTTGGTTTTCAAAAGCCATTAAAGTGGATGAGCGTCTGCCTTCCATCAACATTAAGCAAATCCACAGATTCATTTATTGTTGAATATTCAGATACGCGTATGTTGTATCTGAAATTACGTACATCTGAAATTACGTACGTGGACACATCTATGAGCAGTCTAATCAGTTGAATTTTATTTTATTGTGCATCCGGCCGCCTGAACCGGCCAAATTTCGACATATACGATCCGGAATTCGTCGAGGCCAAGCCTGATCAGTTTTTCCGGTTCGTATGTGGTGAAGGCCATATTTAGGCAATCCGGAAGTCCAGGCCTGATCAGTTTTTCCGGAGAGGAATTCCGGATCGTCTATGGTGGGTGTATCCACACTTATTCAACTTTTGGTCTATTGGAAGCGCAGACGCTTTCTTTATTGGAAAGAGGCCTGCAAAACCATGAACTAATCTAACTTTAGATATTAGTATAAGGGCTGCTGGGCTTACCACAGAACACATAGACTGCAATAGGACTCGTTCTGTGAACTCCAGGTTACCCGACAATCCAAATCATTGAACCAAGCACAACTTCCAATAAAACGATGGAGTTCGTCACCATCAACATTATCTAAATCATCCACTTCATAAGGGTTCGGAACCAACACCAAATCATGTTGCTTTCATAGGAACGTGCGTGCGATTCCTCCACATTCCTATGAAAGTGACATGGTTTGGTGATGGTTCCGAGCCATTCGTTTCGATAGTGAGTGGCGACCTCAAGCAATGCGCCCGGATTCTTTCAACACGCATGCATGAATAATTGTGGGAATTGTGTTGTGTATGTCCACACTTGTTCGACATTTCTCTCTCTCTCTCTCAATTGCCCTAACCCCTTGCGGGGCATAGCGTGTCAACTGTTCCATGTGGCCCAGTTGACGTTTCTACGGCATAAACTGGTTTCGGAGAATGCAGTTGCCAGCATGCATCTCCTGCACATCCATGGCCACGAACGTCATCGTGGACGGGATTCGAACCCGAAACGCCGGTAGTCAAACATGAGACTGATGCCTCAACACACTGCGCTACCGGTTGCCCCATTTTCGACATTTGTTTCAACAATAATGTCAATATTGAAAGCGAAAGCCAGAGATAGCATGGGATTCCCTCCTTTTCGATTTTGATTCATAGTAGCCCTGTTCAATACATTTGGATCAGATGAATTTTCATACAAAAATGCTGACCGGCCTTTCATCCAGGTCTCGTATGGGATCACATCTGAATCAGAGTTGAAAGTGAATTGGTTGAATGTCATCTTGTTTCTCGCCAATTCGCTCTGTACATTTGTCTACGAAGTCCGTAATTCGCGAATCATCATGATCCAGGCCGTTCGTGTCGGAGTTCAACTCTGTCCGGTTGTCTCGAACGCGGCTAGTGTTTCATGTTCGTCATTGCATGCCTCTCTTCAATAAGACATTCATCCGTCGTGAACAGACACACGCTTCTGGACGACCTAAAGGTAAAAAACAAAGCCGTGCCCCCTCCAACCTCGATTCCGAGATCTGCCACTTTTTGTGATGAAATATTTAAAATCGATGTATCAACATTTGATTTTGGGTAGCCAAGTGAATACGTTCTCTTCAGCCTAAAATATACTGAGGGCCGGTTTTTCAAAGTCCGGTTAAAGTTTAACGTAACGATAAACACTAACCGCCATCTATGCTCCGGTTAAAAATTTAACGGCACGATAAACCGAAACAGCTGAGATTTGACAGCTAGAACTGTGTAGGTTTACACATTCAAATGAGAACAATTAAGGGCTGACCAGATAGCCACGTTTCCGTTCCGTGCCGAAGAGCTGTCAAAGTAGGTTCAATGGAATTTATATGTAATTGCACAGAATGGATGTCACGGGACGGAACCTCTCCCAAAATTTTTCGAACTGTCAAATTTAACGGGGAACATAACCTCGAAAATGTTTCTTCTTCTTTTTTGTTTCCCGTATTGCGCGTATAGGCCATACAGCTCCAAAAATAAATCAAACAGCTAGAAATCCATTTTCCTAGCTAACAATTCCATTTAATAACACGAAAACAATCAAACTTTCAAACTTGTCAGTTGACGTTACGGAACGGAGAAATGTGGACATCTCAATTTCGCGAAGTAAGCGTAACGGGAAGGCACGGGACGGTGCAGTGCATTCTGTATAGCCCTTTAAACTGGGCATAAAGAACCGAATGCTGGCTGGAGGAGGATTTGTAACTAACGCAGTCGCAAATGAATGCTAAGAGACGGGACATTCATTGAATGGTACACACGCTAGAATTCCGCCAAGAAAAACAACTGATTTTGCGTGTTGCAATGCGTTGCATACCTTTAGGCGCTTCGATAGACTAACGTACCGGTTAGTTAATCGGCAGTTGGACAAGAGAAACCGGACGTAAATATATGTTACATATAAGAAAGGAGATACTTTAAAGTGTAACTTATAAAGCGACGACACCTCGATTGGTAGTGAATGGAAAAAAAATGTATTTGGCTTTACAACCACGTACCAGAGGCGGCGCTCGCGTCGCTTCGATACAATGTGTGCGTTCAGAAGGAACTGAGCAACTTCCGCTCAGCGAACATGTTCAGAACGAGCGGGTTCAGAAGTGACTGAGCAACTTCCGCTCGGGTGAGCATGATCAAATTTCACCGAGCAAGAAATATTTCTGCTCACTGATCAGTGCTCAGTGCTCAGGTTCTTCTTCTTCTTTTTCAACCTCACGCTCATGTTGCGAGTTTCCGAGTTTTGAAAGTTATCAAATTGGTTGTTGTGTTTTCGCCGTTTCGGCTTCTAGTTCTTTGGTTTTCGGGTGCTTCTGAATTTGTTTTCTCGTTGTTCGTGATTTTTGTAATGGACAGCGTGGGATTCATGTATTTTCCACTTTTCGGCACTTGACGTCTAAAATTGTCATCATCAGCTTTCAGCTGGTCGATTTGTCAGCTGGTGAAGTAGCGTTCAGCAGGTGCAGACTCCAAACCGAGCAGCTCCGGAGCCGCTCGCGAGCAGTTGCAGAGCTGATCGCGAGCGGTTTCTGCTCTTTTGCCACCTTCTGAACGCACTCAATATCATACATTTGCAGTGTACATATGATACACAACGCGAAAAAAATCTGGCAGATACTAAGTGGGTTGGTGGTTAGCGCGCCGGATTTGAGAGCAATGTATCACGGGTTTGATTTATCGACGCCACCGATGTACTTTTAACCCTATGCTCTACGCATTCTGGAACATGAGGTGAAATCTAGGAAATACGGGGATCCTCTGAATGGGACAATGTACGAGAGTGTTGTTGAGGGCGTTTTTAACCCTATGGTGCTGACATGAGCACATTTTTGGACATAGGGTAAAATCTACGAAATACGGGTGTCATCTGAATCGGAGTGATAAGCCTATGCACTGTAGTGTTGTTAAAGGAGTTTTTAACTCTATGGTGCTGACTTAAGCACATTCTTCGACATGAAGTGAACTCTAGAAAATATGGGTGTCATGTGAATTGGGGCGATGAGGCCGATGCACTGGAGTGTTGTTGAACGCATTTTTAACCTTAATGTGTCGATATGAGCGCATTCTTGGACATGAAGTGAAATCTAGGAAATACGGGTGTCATCTGAATCGGAGTGATGAAGCCTATGCACTGCAGTATTTTTGAAGGCGTTTTCAACCTTATTGCGTTGACATGAGCGTATTCTTGGCCATGAAATGAAATCTAGGGAATACGGGGGCCATCTGAATTGGGGTGATTAGGCGAGTGCTCTGAAGTGGTGATGTTAAATAAAAATCGCATATTTTAGTGTTAAATCTATTGTTGGACTATTGATGGCGTATCTGTTACCATCTTCATAGTTTAGGGGAGCAAGTGAAAAGCAAAATCTTGAAACACACGATTCAGTATGCATGGCTTAAAAACATTTTCTAAAAGTACATAACACTTTTGACGAGCGGTAGTCTTTGCGCACATTTATTGTATATATTTTTTTTCGTTTATTGTCGAATTAGGGACATTAAGCATATTGACAAATGAGGATTCTACCATGAATAAGTTTTTTAGTCGCTATTGGTGAACCTAAAGATGGCCACACACACTTGCGTCCAAAATCCAAATTGTCCCGCGCCCAATCCAAAATCCGGTGTGTGGGGTTCAAATTATCAGCTCCGGAATCCACCAATCCATCCAAGTTGGATATTCAACTTGCCCAAAATCCACGAGCCAGAACACGCCTTCCATGGCGTTTTTGCGCGAAATCCGAACTTAACGGAGTCAAATTTTGTTTATGTTTTGTGTAGTCGGTGTGAAATAGCAACAATTAAAACGTTTTTACGTGTTGGCGGCCGCCAAGGTGTTTATGCAAAACTTTTGCAATGCAATTGACGGTGCGTGAAATTAAATCGCATAGGTAAAAATTGAGTTCGTCATTGAACTTGACTTTTAAAATGACTTCTGGCTCACGATGGATTTGGATTATAGTGTGTGTTCCCGAAATTTGGACGAGAGACATGCGTCCATTTTGTCGGTTCAAATGAAACTTAAGAAAAATTCAACATTTTTCTATGTTGAAGGTTAAATGTAAATTAAATAAGGCAGAAAACAAAGGAATACTTTAAACCCAGCAAAGAATTTCGTTCATTTTTTTTAAACATAAAAAAACTTACTCGTCATGCTTTTAATGAAGGGCAACATTTTTTTGGGCCATTTAATTTCTATATACAAGGTGGCTCAAAAGTAATCATCCGATGTATTTTGTTTGTGGATTATGTTTATTTGATATCTTAAATATTTTTCCACCAAGTCGTGAAAATGATATCAATCAAGTGGCCGCCGCCAGAAATTATGACCATACGGGCCCGTTTTATGGCATTTTCCATCACTTTTACCACAACTTCCGGCGATAGGTTCTCGCATTCTTGGCGGATATTCTCTTTGAGGGCTTCAACAGTCTGGGAGTTGTTGACATACACCCGTGACTTCAAAAAACCCCACAAAAAGAAGTCTGGAGCGGTCAAATCGGGTGATCTCAACGGCCATTGCAAATCGTCAAAACGAGAAATTAGACGACCAGCTTCTGAATTTCGGTTGTGGCTCGTGCAGTGTTTGCCGTTGCTCCGTCCTGTTGAAACCACATGTACTCCCATTTCAATTCATCCAATTGAGGAAGGAAAGACCGCCGGCTAATACCCATTTGCGTGGCATGTCCTCTGGTCGTTATTCCGGGGTCCTCTTCGACATCTTCGGCTACAGCGGCGATATTCTCAGCAGCACGGCTGTTCCGAAGCCGGCTACGCCTGGCAACATCTCGTGTTGTCCCAGTCTCTTCAAGGCAGCTAAACGCCACAGTGTTTGCCCAGTTGATGTCGGTGAAATTTTTAGCACAGACGAATTATTCCGCAAAGAAATGGAACTATTATTCTGCGTTCTTGAGGAGTATAGCGTTTCATGGCTTATCGACGTGTATTCTGCATCTGTTTACTTGACAAATGGCAAAGCAGAATTGACATTTGCCGCCATTTGCGAAAATTATAGTATCTTCTGATAGGGTGATTACTTTTACGCCACCCTGTACTTTCTTGTCCATTAGAAATAAGATTCTTCTGTACTAGTGCTATTTGCTTGAACCTGCCCATGCTCATTTTTTGTTTGATTTTAGTGTCTAGGGAACAGCATCAGGATCGCGACTCCGGTGAAGCCGTTGGCAATTTACGATTTCGTAGTCAAAGTCCGTCCACGACACGGCAAAGCCGAGAAAGAAGCCGACGCGATTTGCGCAAAGGCCGCAGTTCGGATCAGGCTGTTGCCACCATGTACAACGAAATGACTAACGCCGATATATCCGGTTCACTTGAAGATTCAAGGTTGTCAGGTAACTATAACGAAAGCGATTTGCATTGCAATCGGTTGCATAATAATTATTGCTCTTCATACTTTACGCATAGATGACTGTGATGGAATTTTGGGAAGTCAGCCGTCGTCACAAAGGAAAAAATACCGTCACGAAAGAACTTATAGTGCCCAAGAATTGGATCGATTAAACACTAAAATTCAGTGTACGAAAGAATCAATTCGAAAAGAGCAAACTTCCCGAGATGGTACGATTTGTAAAGTAATTTATGTATTTTGAACGTCTAATCAAATCAATTTAATGATATTTTCAGATAATGTCAATGAATATCTTAAGTTAGCAGCGAGTGCTGATAAGCAACAATTGCAACGTATAAAAGTAATTTTCAAACATTTGCATATAAATTGCGAACATTTATAAATTCCTTGAATTCATCATTCGCAGGCCGTCTTTGAAAAGAAAAATCAGAAAAGCGCACACAGTATATCGCAGCTCCAGAAGAAATTAGAAAACTATACAAAACGTGTGAAAGATCTACAGTCGCAGCAATATAACAATAGAACACAACATAGGCAGCCCCGAGAGGTATTACGTGATGTGGGCCAAGGCTTAAGGTAATTAATATTGTAAATTTCGAAAAACGTCCAAAAGTCGCTCAAAGTAATGTTGTACTAAGCTGATGCGTATTTGTCTCTTCATTAGTCTACCCTTTGCATAGATCCTTTTCAGTTGTATCAACAGCTGGTTTGGTCCCCAATTCGAACCTTTTACTGTCTGTCTTCACTTTTCTCGGATCTTGTTGAATTGCATTTGCAATCACATTCGCAATTTCAAGCATAATAATAATTTACATGCATATGATCATAAATTCTATCTCTCTTCAAGAAATGTTGGCGGTAACATTAGAGACGGTATCACTGGATTTTCAGGATCGGTTATGTCGAAACCTAGAGAATTTGCTCATTTAATCAAGAATAAATTTGGCAGTGCAGATAACATTAACGAAATGGGAGGTAAACATTTGCATTTGTTCAGCGCGAAAAAAAATGTAGTTCCTATATGAGTGTGTATATTTATCAGAAATGGACCTTTCAGCTCTAAATGTATCGGCAAATCAGGCAGAATTGCAAATTGGTGGTGCTTCGACGCCAAATAATACCACACACGCGGCTTCTATGAGTTCGGGAAATACAGGTGGAGCTGGAAGTGGTAAATTTAATAGTGAAAATGGTAGCGAGTGCAGTAGTGTAACGAGTGAAAGTATACCAGCTGGGTAAGTACACCATCAACGGATTCTATCTATCTACTAACAATCAAAATTTCGAATTGAGGAGCAGTAGCCACCAATCAGTCTATTCATATTAATTGACTATTCTTAAACGACTTACTTGCATAGCAGTCATATCAAACTAGTTCACTGTAAAATAAAACTGAAATATACACAAATACGAAGATATAACAGAACTGCGGATAGGTTTTGTCGCTCAGTACACAATTAGTTGTACTATTATTTTGCCCAAACCACTTGTAGGGCACAGCGCATCAACTACTCTCGCAAGCCCTAGTTGTCGTTTCGTTAGCATATAGTTGGTTTCGCATGATGCACGTTGCCGACATACACATCATGTCATGGGGCGATCGGTAGCTCAGTGCGTAGAGACGTCAGTCTCATATCTGGCTACGGTCGTTACGGTTTCAAGTTCCGTCCACGGCGTTCATGGCCATGGATGTTTGTGTTGTCTTCCCCCTGTGGTGCGGGGCGTAATAATAAGCCACAACATCTCCCGACTTATCGTAGGTAATCGGCTAAATGGGAGCAGTAGGTGCATGTTGACAACGTGCATCGTCCGAAACTGGTTTATGTCAATGAAACGTCAGCTAAGCCACATGGAATAGTTGACGCGCTATGCCCCACTAGGGGTTAGGGCAAATGAGTATTTAGTCGCTTTCTACGGCAAGCCAGGAAAGGCTGTAGCTTATTCTTACGCCCCACACAGTAACACTTGTGTTTTATATGTAAAGACATATTTCTAAATGACATAGCATGTTTCCATGAACCCACAATAACAACCTGTTTTACCAATAATTCCACTTAATCCTCATATGATTTTATCGACTTAATATAGCTTGTTTTGAATTGCCCAACTTCAGTGTCGTTAGGTTGTGGCCCTGTGAGGAATTGCAGATTCAAAAGTCTAAAAACCAAACTAAAAAAATTCACAAGAAACATCGTTCTTACTACATATCTTCAAATTTAAACCATAGGTGTACATAATCAAAGCCAAAAACAATGTTTTTTTCAGCTCTGGAAAAAGCCAATCTGGAACTAGTCAATTGTTGCTTCAACCAATTTTAACCGATTTACAACAATTAAAAGGTGATTCTGATAAACTACGCGAAAGACTCGATCGTTTAGAGGTAGATTAAACACAACATTATCTTTTTATGTATTTACCTATAAAAATCGCCGTTCTGCTCCTATTCTAATTTATACAGACAGCGCAAAAAGAATATCATGACTTGACTGTTACGTTAGAAAGTGAAAGATACCGAGCCGAAAGATTAGAAGAGCAAATAAATGATTTGACAGAACTTCATCAGAATGAAATTGAAAATTTAAAACAAACTATTGCGGATATGGAGGAGAAAGTTCAGTACCAAAGTGACGAGAGGCTAAGGGATGTGAATGAAGTGCTGGAAAATTGTCAGACACGAGTATGTATTGGATTTTAGAGATAATTCATTTGACTATATTTTTTTTCGTTTTTGTTTCTTTCTCTTTTCGCAGATTTCTAAAATAGAACATTTATCTCAACAACAGTACGTTACTGTAGAGGGTATAGATAACTCAAATGCACGAGCACTTGTTGTAAAGTTAATTAACGTAGTATTAACAATATTACAAGTAATACTTTTACTCGTGGCTACGGCTGCTGGTATTATTATGCCTTTCTTAAAAACCAGGTATGTACATATTTTGTTTTTTTAATATGTATTAACAACTAGGGTTCGCTACATTCATGTTGTTAGCTTCGCTCAGGATTTGACATTTCGTCTGTTTTGGGCATTTTTCATGGTCACTCGGCCATGCGGGTGATGGAGGGAGGGAGGTTTTGGAGCGGGACGTTTCAATAGTATATCTACTTTTTTTTCGGAAGTGCAGTTGCTAGCATGCACCTCCTATTCACGCCGTCTTTATACTGACAAGCTCGGAGAACTGTGAGAGTTATATTAGTATCCACAGGCAGTTTTTGCTCGCGCCGGTATTTGAACTCCGAACTCTAGATTAGTATCGTAGAGCGGTGACCGGAGGACCACGGCCACTGAGCGCGATCAATGAACCCGAGCACTATTAATTCGACACTAATCACTTAGCCGCCATAAGGGCTGTCGTGGAGAGAAAATCGCCCATACATATACAGAATGTCCCATACTTCCCGACGATTTCAAATACTTACAACTTGTTTTTAAGAATTTATTTATTTTTTTTTTTTAGATTTTATTTTTATTGCTTAATTAAAAATAATATCCCTTGCTGAAGTCACAAGTTTTGTATTAGGTGTATAACTTTGCTTCCGCCGTTTTCCGACAGACGGCTGCATCGGTGAGGGCTGGTCAAAATACGTAGTTCAAAAGTGTCATAAAGTGAGTTTGGACGTCTGTGAACGTAAAAGTTGTTCGTATTTTTAATAAGATTCGCGATTGTCTGTTTTCGAGCCAAGTTTTCGTCATTTGCGGGAAGTTTTGATCTTCTGCTTCCATTTGAAAAAAAAACTACAGCTGAGACTCATCGAATGCTCTCAGATACTTACGGTGAGGTTGCTCTGAGTGACAGAACATGTCGTGAGTGGTGGGAGAGAAATAAATTTCAAAGACGACGAATTGGAAGGACTGCTCGATGAAAATTCGTGCCAAACGCAAGAAGAATTAGCTGAATCACTGAGAGTAACTCAGCAAGCCACGCAATTGATGCGTTTAAGACGAGCATTAAAGGAAAAACGACCACAGTACCAAGAGAGGCACGACAAAGCCATCCTCCAGCATGACAATGCTCGGCCACACGTCGCAAAAGTGGTCAAGACATACTTGGAAACCCTGAAATGGGAAATCTTGCCCCACCCACCGTACTCCCCAGACATCGCTCCTTCCGACTAGCATCTGTTTCGTTCCATGGCGCACGGCCTGACTGATCAGAATTTTCGTTTGTACGAGGAAGTCGAAAAGTCGCGTCGAAAGACGCCTCCTTTTTTCGAGATGGAATCCGAAAATTGCCGGAGGGATCCATCGCTAGCGATGGACAGTACTTTGAATAATACATCTGTAAGTACTTTTTGACAATTAAGCTTTTAATTCCAGGAAAAAACGGCGGAAGCAAAGTTGTACACCCAATAAATAGAGAAAATAAGCCTTAACAAACCTTATGCTTAGAATATACAACTGACATGTCTCGGACGAGCCTTCCCTCTCTGATCACCAGCATATTCGATTCGGCATTGCACAAGCGGCTCAGACACCAGCTGACAGACGTATTCCGCAACGCACGAATTGGACCGGGTACTCCGAGGCACTGTGGGAAAAGCTCTCTCTGATAGATAACACAACCTCTAGGTCGTGAAAGACTCACCACGAACATCACCAGAGCCATTGTGACAGCATATGATGAAAATTGTCCTTTAAAGTCCGTCAAAGACAAGAGCTGAACTCTCCCGCCTAAGGAAAATTACTAGAAAGTTGTTCAACAGAGCTAAACGCAACGGTGAGTGGGACCTATTCAGTTCCACTTGGCAGCAAGGAGAATATCACAACAACTCACAACAAAGTTAAGTGGGCGATTGGATCGTTCGACCCCCACAAATCGCCTGGCACAGATGGAATTTTTCCAGCCCTCCTACAGAAAGGCCAGGAAGAGCTTATTCCACACTTAGTGCACATCTTCAGAAGTAGCTTCGCGCTAGGTCACATTCCCAGTGCCTGGAGATCAGTGAGGGTAGTTTTTATTCCCAAAGTTGGAAATAGACCTATGGACGAACCTAAATCGTATCGACCTATCAGCCTGACATCATTCATGCTGAAGACTATGGAGAAGATCCTTGATGCTTACATCAGGACATCACTTCGCGTGAGAAACCCGCTTTACCCCAGACAGTTCGCTTATCAACCTGGTAAATCTACCGAAACTGCTCTACAAAACCTTTTTGGAGAAATTTAAGGAGCCTTGTCAGAAACGGCACTGAGTGCGTTTCTTGACATTGAAGGAGCCTTCGACAACACCTCCTTCGAGTCCATCGAAAGTGCCCTCCGAGCTAAAGGAGCCAAAACCACCACAGTTTGGGTGAAACGTATGCTGTCCTCTAGAAGAGTCATCACTACGATAGGTAACTGTACCCTCTCAGCGAATGTCATGCGGGGATGCCCGCAGTGTGGAATATTTTCTCCCCTCCTGTGGTGCATCGTAGTCAACAGTCTGATGGGGAAACTATCCGCGATGAAATTTTCCACACAAGGTTATCCGGACGATCTGGTTATCACGGTAAGGGGAAAATTTGAGCAAGTCCTGCCCGATACTATGCAAAGGGCGCTGTTCAAAGAATGGTGCGACTACAGCGGCTTACGTGTAAATCCCGCGAAAGCTCTCTCTCTCTCTCAATTGCCCTAACCCCTTGTGGGGCATAGCGGGTCAACTGTTCCATGTGGCCCAGTTGACGTTTCGTTGGCATAAACTGGTTTCGGAGAATGCAGTTTCCAGCATGCACCTCCTGCACTTCCATGGCCACGAACGTCGTCGTGGACGGGATTCGAACCCGAAACGCCGGTAGTCAAACATGAGGCTGATGCCTCAACACACTACGCTACTGGTCGCCCCAAAGAAAAAGGAAACTTAGGCCACTAAAGTGTCCCTTCATGTACAACGGCCCTATAAAACTGGTGTCAAATATCAAGTATTTGGGAGTTGTCCTTGACGAAAAGTTGTCTTCTGACAAAGCAATTAAGGTTCTATGGATCTGCAGGCAACATGTCGGCAAGACACCCCACTTAATTCTGCGGATCTACAAAGCGATCGTCAGACCTATAGTAGAATATGCAGCGGTTGTATGGTGAAAAAGGCCACTTCCTTAGTCAGTAAAACCGCTCTGACGAAAATCCAGAGACTTGCGTGCATGACCATCATTGGAGCCATGCACCCTTGCCCCACTGCTGCTCTGGAGGTTCTACTCGACCTCCCACCGATACATACACATATTGAAGCGGAGGCACGAATGACAACGGTCAGACTCAGGGCCTGCGACATAGAGATTAAGCTCAATTCAAATAAATTAGGCCGGTTGGGAAGTGACAAGGTACTCAGCATGCCAAAAGACTACCTTGTTAAAACCATTCAAAGAAAGGTGGGCGGATGGCTACAACTCTCTGCGATCCAACACAATCGAATGGTTCACAGACGGCTCCCAAACAGAAGAAGGTTCCGGTGCAGGCATTGTTGGTCCTGAACACTGAGTCTTCATTCCGATGGGTAAAACGCTGTCCGTGTTCCAAGCAGGAATATATGCCATCGAGGTCTGCGCTAAGCTGTGTCAAACCGCTGGCTATTTTAACAGGGACATTGCGATATTTACCGACAGTCAGGCTGCCATCAATGCGCTTATCAGCTTCACTTTAAATTCTATGTTGGTGCTATCCTGTCATTAAGTCCTCCATACTGTGGGTTCAACAAACAAACTCACTCTTTACTGGGTCCCTGGCATAGATATATATTAAACAGATATGAAATAGGCACCGAGTGGGGGTAAAAATTTGAATATCGAGTTATGATTGACATATTGGCGTCTGCGCAGTGAAACACGCACAACGCGTATTAATATTTTTTGGCCCGAGGAGCCAAATGCTTCGTAAAAGTCAAAATTGTGTCTGAGTGGGCGATGGCGTAACGACATTTACCGGACGTATAGCGACCGGGTGCAAATGGGTAGCAGTGCGCATGCGCGAGTTGGTTCGAAAATAACCTGAAGCACAGAGTGGGGAGAGTACTTCTACCGATCTGTTCAATATATATCTGTGGTCCCTGGTCACTCGGGAGTCGAAGGCTATGAGCTAGCAGATAGGCTAGCAAACCGAGCCTTCAAATCCCCCTTCCACGGCCCAGAACCTTTTTGTGGAATTCCATTTTGCTACTGCAGAAACCAAATAAGAGACTGGAAAAGTGCTCTTGTCACATTCCAATGGAAGGCCCTTTCAGGCCTGAGACAGGCCAGGCTGTTCATCTCGGGCTACTCGCGTACTCGTACCCTGGAATCGCTGCGGCTGAGCAAAAACAGAGTCAGAATGATTTGTAGAATTTTAACGGGGCACTCGTGTCTGAGGGGTCACCTTAAACCATGCGTATTGTGCAAGATGCTAGCTGCCGCTTCTGCGAGGCTGATGATCAGACTTCAGAGCACATCCTTTGTGAGTGCGAAGGACTTGCGGAACGACGCACGGACTGCTTCGGCATAACATTTCCTTTGGCCGAGGACACCTCCTCTATTAAACCTAGCTAGATCAGTCAAAGTCGACTAAATCATATGATCTAGTGTTCTCGATAAAATGGGCTTCAGCACAATAGACTCATGGTCGCAGTGCTTGTGGTTTCAACATGATCCACGCCCCCCCATCTATCTAGGCTTAGAAATTAACCAAATTCAGTGTACTCAATAAAAACAAACGTTAAGAGTTTTAAAAGTTAAAGCAAATCACGAAAGCTCATCAATATGCAAAAAAAAACGGAAAAAGGAAATATTATTCTGTGATATTGGCGCAATAAATTATTTAAAACCCATTTTTATTAAATTAAAATAAGTATGCATTTTTGCTTCATCAAAATTAAAAGTGAGGTCAAATCTCGGATTAAATGGTTGAGAGAGTGACAAATTTTGGTTTTGTTGGCAAGTTCAGTTTTTTGACACAATTTACAAAAAATGTTATCTGTAACGGTTAAAAACAGAAGGCGCGTTTTTTTCATACAGAGTAGAGCAGGTTAAGCGACGAAAAAAGCGATCCCGAGCAATTTAACAGAGTAAGTTTTTGTCTTTACTAAGGGAGTGTGTCTTGGTTTAGTTAGAATTCAAATGTCAACTAGACACAGAGAATACCTATGGAGGAGCAATCCGCATATACTCAACACTAAACTACTTGAAGCAATTCCAGTCGTAAAAAGTAGAGAGAGAGACACACGCCCTCCACTGCGCAACACCCGCGCAGTCTATATAAAAGCACAGGAAGCACGCAAGATGTCATCCCCTCTCCTACTTTTCCAATCGGAACAATAACATTCCAGTCTGTCTCTCTGCCGCGGAACACCCGCCCGGTCTATATAGAGCAAAAGAGATGTCAAATTTTCATCCCCCTTCCTACTTCCTCACTTGTGCCGAATTGCGCCGTTTCTCTCGTTCTTTTTCACTTCCTCATATACTCTCTCTTCAAATCAACTAGAATTTCAAGAGAAAACTTAAATCCTTAGTACATACAATCGGACAAATTTCCTTTAAGCACCAAAATTATTTTGTATGTTTACTATTCTAAATAATTATACAAAGCGGACATTTTAAGGTCTAGACACACAGTGCCCGTACCAGAGCAGCGCCGTAGTCGCCCGTATATCGGGCACATGACCGTACATTGCAAGCGAAACCACACAGTACCCGTACCGAGACCAACCGTGTGTTTCCCATGTGTCCCCGATTCCCGCGATTATTCCTAGCGACTTTAATTGCATGCAATGCAAACGTGTGTCTAGCTATTCAACATTGTACATTTTCTTCGCCGTATGATGGCTACACAACAACCCACCCGGCGGCGGCTGCTTCGTGTTTGGCTATGTGTGTATCCAATTTCTTTCCGTACCTCACCGTGAGCGAGAAAAATTAAACCAAACTAAACGGGCACGGTCCGCCCCGTGACGTGCAGGTGACGGTCTGTTGTCCGTGTGGTTAGTGTGAACCAGTAGACTGTTTTATATGGTACAATTCGCTTACCGTAGATCGCCAGTATACGGGCGACTACGGCGCTGCCCTGGTACGGACACTGTGTGTCTGGACCTTTATTGAGAGGAAATGAACTTTATGTGCTTCCCAAACTGTAAACTGTTCTAAAATGTCGACGCCTGCGCCGCCTGCATTTCAAACGTGGAACTATTTAACAGAGTAGAAATCCTCCACTAACATTCTATCGAGAGCAACTCAGATCAAATTGTTAGTGTAATTGTGTGGTCTTAACCTGCTCTGCTCTATATGGATCTTGAAAAAACGCGCATATTGTGTCTATGCCATGTGTCAATTTTCCACAAATCAACAGTTATATTTACCATTAAAGTATTTACCATTTGAAACGGGATACCCTGTAAGCTCATTTTAACGCGTTGAATTCAAATCACATAACATGAATTTTGTATTTCCATGAGTCGTTGAACTGTGGAACAATGAATTGTCAAACTTTAATGGACATATACAGGGTGGGCAAAATACAGGTTTCTTTTTAAAAATGCGATAAAATGAACAAAATTAAATTTTTTTTCCATGTATTATGGCTTCATTAGTAAGAGTAAATATTCCCATTAATGATGAAACACAACTTCGTTCAAGTGGCTGCCTCGGCTGGCTTCGCAATAGCGCATTCTGTCATTCCAATTTTCCAAGACCATGTCGATGGTTTCGGGCTGTAGCTAACGGATTACTTGGATAATATTGGCCTTAAGTGCTTGAATCGTTTCTGGATTGTTGGCATAACATCGTTCCTTCACGGTTCCCTAGAAAAAAAAGTCCAAAGGGGTTAAATCGCAGCTCCAAGGCGGCCAATTGACATCGCCACGACGGCTGATAACACGATTTGGGAATTTGGTGCGTAAAAGATCGATTGCGGCATGGGCTGTGTGGCATGGCTCGCCATCTTTCATGAACCAGAGGTCGTCCAAATCCATGTCTTCAATTTTGAGTAAAAAAAAAGTCGGATAATATGGCTCTGTAACGTTCACCGTTGACCGAAACGTTGTTCCCAGCCTCATTTTCGAAGAAAAATGGTCCAATGATGCCACCACTCCACAATGCGCACCAAACTGCCACGCTCTGTGGATGCATTGTCTTCTCGACAATAACGTGCGGGTTTTCCGAGCCCCAGATGCGGCAATTTTGTTTGTTAACGTAGCCTCCGAGATAAAAATGCGCCTCGTCAGAAAAGATGATTTTTCGCCCGTTGTCGTTGTCCAATTCAAGCTGCTCTAAGGCCCAAACTGCGAAGCGATAACGAAGCGGATGGTCGTGCACCTTCAATTGCTGAGTCAATTGGACCTTGTAAGTGAATAATCCGAGATCTTTGTGCAGAATTCTCCTCAGGCTAGTGCGTGAAATGTTGAGCTGTTGAGATCGATGGCGAGTTGATGTTCGTGGAGTGAGTCTCACACTGTCGGCTCAGCCACATTCTCGTCTGTGCGCACCGTACGACGACGGGGACCATGAGTGTTGTCCACTAGCATGCCAGTCTCACGAACTTTTTGCACAAATTTTCATAGCAGGCGCGGTGGGTGCTTCATTTCGGCCAAAACTTCTTTTCAAAAAACGCATTGTTTGGGCTACACAGCACTCACTTTGGAAATAAGTTTTCAATATTTTCCAACGTTGTTCAAGTGTAAAGCGACTCATTTCGTTCTGCGGAGGCATGATACTGACTTTCTGTCAAGATTTTGAGCGGGAAACAGCTTTCACTGTCAAAATAACATATGATTTAAAAAGAAACCACTAGATGGCCCACCCTGTAGCTTCTGCCCTCAAAAATAAATCTGGATTAGCAAAGATTTAATTTTATTTTTCATTTGAAGAAAAAAAGAAACATGGAAAACTATCTGAAATTGTAGTGTCAAAATATGAATAACATTTATTTATTTATACTCGAAATAAACTCCAAACACATTATATTAATCCTATTTTCCCTCATTTATTTCTATTCTCCAACAGAGTTCGTGTTTTAACGACAGTTTTCTCAATATTTGTGGTAATATTTGTGATACGCCAATGGCCTGATCTAAGAGATATCGGCGCTCATATGATACGACATTTAAAAGAATCCTTAGTTGTAAAATAGAAAACGTTTAAATGTAGTTCAAACAATATACGTAGGACACGGAATACGGAAAAATTTGCTGTAAATATTCATCATTTTAGTTTTATGTATGTGACAATAACGCAGAAAAAATTTGTTCTTTGAGATACAGAAAACCAAAAGGAAATTTTGTTGTGCTCCAACATGTGCAATTTCTATGAACTCTTTCCAAATGTGACCGATTATTTGTATTAGACACAAAAATCATATTTTAAAGGTTTAAGGTTCAAATTGGAATTTTGCTAGTTGACTTTCTAAAAAAATAAATAAATAAAATATATAAATCTACTTTTTATGAAGTGCATGTTATTAGTGACAGAAAATTACGTAGACTATTTCATGAACAAATGAAACTAACTGTTGTTGTAATTTTTGTATTTCCATAGGAACATAGTTTAATAATACATAATTGTAAAATTAGTTTTGATTAGAAGAGTTCATGTGAATTGCCATATCGATTTTATCCACTTAAAATTTACTGTAATCGAGTTTTAAGAAAAAAGAAACAATACTATTGGGCGAGTTGAAATGTTTAGTTGGAAATAAGATCATGTCTTCGGTCTCCACTTTCTTCAGTACCAAACATTGTAACGTACTTGAGTTGAACATAATGAATGGGAAAGAAAACTGTGAAATCGGAACACAGTTTGTCTGTTTTAATTTTAACTTTCCTGGATTGTCCATTGTTTCATTATTGCAACGTAGTCTTCATTTTTTTGAGTTGCTTTTAATCTAAGCCTCCCTATTAAGTGGAACAAAAGACATGATCTTATTTTTTCCATCCGACACTTTTCTAATTAAAAATTTGACTGATACACAAGTCATGATCGTAACGCAAAAAAGAAATAGGACGCTTGGTTCGATATTTTGTCTTCTTTCGCGGCAGTGTCACATCATATTTTCACACATTTCATAATAAATAAAGATTATTTTGCATACATATTGTTTATCAAGCAATTATATTATTACATATATATATTTGTGGCCTAAAAGAATTTACTAGTGAATAAATGTTTTTATTGGTCTTTAGGTGAAAGTAGATTGATAGGAGCAAATTTTTATTTCTGAATTTATATATTTAAATAAAATATATCGTTCTCATGCAACGCTGTTAACTAGATCTGATGACATCATGTAGAATATAAACGAAATATGAAAAAAAAAGAAAATCAAATTATGTTCCTGATAATTTTTAGAGCGCATCACAAAATATGAATTATATTCAGATTTCCGCCGAAGTTCAATTAATGGTTCATTGATAGGATACTGTGAACCATTACGAAAGAATAAACAAAAACAACATATGCATCCTTAATAATAAATTAGACATGTAAAAAGCAAAAACAAATCGAAATTTATAAATCCAAAGATTTTTACAAATATTTTGGTTGTATTGTAAAATTTTTTATAAAACAAAAAGACGTTAAATTTATAAGTGTTATTCGATTTATTTTCATTCGTGCTTTACATCAAACAAACAAAAATGCCATTATACACCATTCTTGTCAAAATTGTATTTTATATTTTCCGTCTCTCTATTTATGTTTCATATTCACATTACATTATTGTGATAAGTTCCCTAAATATTCATATACGCTGCTCCACAAAAAATAACGCACCCACTATTCTCTACTACTGAAGAGGACAAGGAAGTAGAGTGTTACTAGTGTAGAGTGAAAAAGAGTAAAGTAAATTTGCAATGTAACGGTAATTAGAGTCAATTTTATAAAAAAAAAAATTATCAAAAATGAAGATTTGGCTTGTTAGTGTGATCAGAAATTTAACTTTAAGGGTGTTGTGTGCTATTTTTTTTAGACGTTTGCTATTGTTAAGCTAGAAAACGACCTTCCGCAAGGTATTTCGCCTTTCCGATTATGATCAATGTAGGGTTGTGAACTTAACAGAGGAGTGCGGAAGTAATTTTTTTCTTTTTCTCTCTCTCTAATTGCCTTGACACCTCCAGGGGCATGGGCGCGTCAAAAAACCACAAACTTTAACCTGACTGGGACGGCAATCTTAGTCAGTAGTGACATAACAATATACACAGACAGTCAGGCCGCGATAAGGTCCTTGGAATTTGCCCTGATAATATCCAAGACAGTAGCAGAATGCCGGTCGTCCCTAATCATGATGGAGAATTATTTTAACATCTCACTGGGCTGGATTCCAGCCCACTGTAACTTTGGCGGTAACGTCCAGGCAGATGGGCTTGTTGCGCAGTAGTAAAAGCAAACACGACCGGTTGCACACAATGCCAGCTATGGACTGGACTTTGTTTATTGAACTTGAATGGTTTTAGTACAAACAAAATAAATGGAAAGGGTTGCCATATCGGAAATTCATTTTGTACGTTAAATTTAAGTTGCAAATCTAACACCCCTTCTCAACTTTACATTTAATATTAACAAAATTCAAATTTTTAATTAATTCAGTAAATCTCTTTGAATTTAATGGCTTTGTCAAAATATCAGCCGTCATCATTTTGGTTGGACAATAAACAGGTTCGATGATATTGTTGGATACGAGTTCTTGAACAAATTTATATTTGGTATCGATGTGCTTCGTACGTTGACTGCCCCCTTTGTTGTACAATCCGTGGATGCAGCTTTGATTATCTTCAAGTACTTTTACAGGTTTTGATATATGTTGATTGAAGTCTTCGAGCAATTTGATCACCCACATCAATTCACGAGAGGCTTCGCTGAATGCCACAAACTCTGCTTCAGTCGATGACATGGTCACCGTTGGTTGCTTACGACTTACCCAACTAATTGGAGAACCTGAGTAGAATAAAATGTAACCTGTGTTCGATTTTCTATCAATCCGATTTCCAGCCCAATCAGCATCAACGAAACATATCAATCCTTCATTGTTCGTGTAACTACCCAGTTTGAGCCTTAAATCCTTTGTTTCTTTAAGATAACGAAAAACGCGTTTAGCTTCGATCCAATCTTTAACGCTGGGATTGTTAACTTTTCGTGCCAAAATTGATGTTGCTATAGCTATATCAGGTCGTGTGTTTGTTGACAAATAAAGTAGCGAACCGATTGCGCTTCTACAAACATCCTTATTTTCGAATGATTCGCCTTCGGCACCTATTTCAGACAAGTAACCTGGTTCCATAGGAATCCTCGATTCTGCAGCATCAGACAATTTAAATTCCCTTAATTTGTTTTCAATATACTTCGTTTGATACATGGTAAATATGCCATCTTTTTCTCGTTCCAACTGAATGCCCAAATAATATTTTATCTCACCTAATTTTTTAAATGTTTCTCTAATTCCATCCGAAAGGTGTTGATTAATTCCAATTTCGAAGAAGCGACAACTATATCATAAACATAAGTACATAAATATATCCAATCATTGTCGACTTGTTTTATGTATAGACACGGGTCATTGTCGCTATTTTTAAATTCATTTTGCTTCATTATCTTATCAAATTTTTCATACCATTCTTTGGCTCCCTGCTTAAGGCCGTATAAATTCCGTACTAGCTTACACACTTTATCGGGTCCACCAATGTGATATCCTTTAGGTTGACGCATGTAAACTTCATGAGAAAGATCGCCATTCAAGTAAGCTGTCTCCACGTCGAAATGATGTACAAACATGTTCTTTTCTCCCGCTACAGTCAGTAGAATTTTGAGAGTTGTATGGTTGACAACCGGAGCAAAAATTTCATCGTAATCGCGCCCAAACTTTTGCGAGAATCCTTGTGCCACGAGACGCGCTTTATGCTTAACTTCGTTGCCATGCTGGTCAGTTTTTGTTTTATATATCCATTTACTGCCAATTGCGACACTACCAGGAGGCAATGTTACTATTTTCCAGGTACCATGCTGCTTTAATGAGTTTATTTCTGCGTCCATAGCATTAATCCAATCCAGCCTATCACAACCGCTAACTGCCTCCTCAAATGTAGTTGGATCGACTTTACTTTTATCGGCTGTGACCTTATATATCTCCCTGTACCGTTGAGGCGGGATGCCTTTATTACTGCGTGTCGACTGCCTAGGTAGCTGCACTTCTGGAAAAACTTCGATATCCTCAAATTGATGGTTGATTATACTTTCAGTTTCTTGATTTGATGATTCCATTTCTCCCCTTCTGAACTCAATTTCCGCGTCGTCGTAATCAAATGCAGGATCTACTTCGGCGAACCTTACATCCCTTGAGATCCCCACTTTGTTGGTATTTACGTCAAGTAGTCTGTATCCCTTGGTGCCTAATTCGTAGCCCACAAAAACTAATTTTTCAGATGTCGAATCTAATTTACTTCTTTGATCCTTGGGAATGTGCATATACGCTTGTTGGCCGAATTCATGGAAATAACTCAGATCTGGTTTCTTATTTTTAAATATTTCATACGGAGTAATATTAGTATTCTTCATAGGAACGCGGTTTAATATGTGATTTGTCGTGGTTACTGCTTCACCCCAGAACTGATCATGTAATTTCGAACTATGCAACATGCAGCGTGTCATTTCAATTAGCGTACGATTCTTCCGCTCAGCCTTGCCGTTTTGTTGTGGAGTTTTGGGTACCGTTAATTGAGTTCTAATTCCTTTTCTTTTGAAATAATTTCTTAATTCAGTATCCATATACTCACCGCCACGATCTGATCGAATACATTTTGGCGTTTTATGCATTTGTGTTTCCATCATTTTAATAAAATCCTTGATGATTTGTGACACTTCGTCTTTTCGTTTCATTAGGTATACGTGCGTATATCCACTAAAATCATCGATCAAACTGAGAATATACTTATTACCCCTTGGCGTAGGATGAAAAGGACCACAAACGTCAGAGTGTATTATTTCGAGAATTTCATTCGTTTTAGATTTAGACTTCTTGGGAAAATTATCACGAGTAGATTTGTTCTTTAAACAGACTTCACAGTCATTATTATGTTTACAGTCTTTAAACACTATATTATCGGCCAAATAACTCATTTTCCGAATGTCATTTAAGTTCCGATGACCTAATATTTTATGCCACTCATGTATACATTTTGTATTGTTCGATTTAACCGAATTAGCCATTTCACAATCCACAGAAAGTTTATAAATGTTATTACAGGCACTTATGGTGACAATTGTCTTCTTTTGCAGCGTAATTATACAAAACGAGCCACCAAAATGGACTTCACATCCTTTGTCAATCAGTTTGTTCATGGTGACAATTGTCTTCTTTTGCAGCGTAATTATACAAAACGAGCCACCAAAATGGACTTCACATCCTTTGTCAATCAGTTTGTTCACCGATATTAAATTACAATTTAAGTCCGGCACAAAATAAACATCATTAAGTTTCATGGTTTTTCTTGTTTCACTTTGATTACCTCTTATTCTAACGATGCCTCTTCCTTTGACAGGTAATACGCGACCATCGGCTAACATCACTGTTCCTTTCTCGGTTACATTTAATTCGACAAAATAATCTTTATTATTGCACATGTGTGCTGAAGCACCACTGTCAATTATCCATTCACTGGTTGAACAGCTGATAAGAGGATTTACACAAACCAAACTGCAATCGTCGCTATTCCGCTCGGATTTCTTCACTGAATTTGCCTCAGACTTTGCAAGGTTTTTATTTTTCCACTTTAAATATTTCTTGCACTCAGCTTTCACGTGTCCAAATTTCTTGCAGAAAAAACATTTCACTTCCGTTCTTTTATTTTTGGTGTATAATGCAGTATCTTTTTCAACACTTGTACTGTGATGCATATTGAGACGTCGATTATACTCTTCTACGAGTTTGGTTTTTACGTATGTAGTTGTCAAATCAGACTCCGGTCTCGACTCCAACGCCATAATCAATGTACTGTAGCTATCAGGCAGGCTACTCAAATACATGGCGACTGTCAGTACGTCAGCAAGCGGCTCCCCCAATGTTGTCAGCTCGTCGATGATCTCGTCCATGGAATTCAGATGATGCAACATGTTGCCATTTTCTTGAAGAGTGAGACGACACAATCTTCGCAGAAGCTGTACCTTATTTGACAACGTTGCTTTCTCATGAAGGGCTTTGAGAGCATTCCACATTTCACGTGCTGTCTCTTCGTTTAATGTGAATGAGCTGATCATCCTCAACGGAGAAAACGATGTGCGCTCGTGCTTTATCGTCTTTTGAAATCCAATCGTCGGTAACTGTATTTGGCTTGGGATCCCTCACAACCGTCCAGAGCTCGTCCCTTTTTAAGAGTAGCTCCAATTTGAACTTCCATGTCTGATAATTGACGTTGTTGAGCTTCACTATTCGGATCGATTCCGCCATGCCGTCTTTCCGCTTTATTTCCCAATAGGAACAAAAAACACACTATAAACACTATACCGCACGGACCACTTGCTGCTGGGTCTGGGCCCATAACCTGTTGCGCAGTAGTAAAAGAAAACACGACCGGTTGCACACAATGCCAGCTATGGACTGGACTTTGTTTATTGAACTTGAATGGTTTTAGTACAAACAAAATAAATGGAAAGGGTTGCCATATCGGAAATTCATTTTGTACGTTAAATTTAAGTTGCAAATCTAACAGGGCTTGCTACTCGTAGACAGGGAACTATGAGCGAAGTACTGCAGCAACATAGTGCGTAGTGGCACCATAAGTTCTGTCCTTTGTTCAAATAGGTTCAATTAAAGGAACTAAAAAAACTGCATGTTACTCGAAATGACCACCCTTGGCTTTTACACACTTCTTCAACCGTTCAGGCCACTCGTCACTCGCTGCACGCACCACTTGTTACAGAATAGAAGCTGCTGTTTTTCTCAAATCGGCCTTAAGCGACTTAATATTTCTATAAGGTTTGCTGCAGGCCCTCTCCCCTAAGTAGTTCCACATGCGGTAGTCCAGCGGATTGAGATCGGGGCTTCCAGAAGGCCAATCCTGAGCGGCAATGAACTCAGGAAGATTGTCGGCACACCACCTCTGGTTCGTTTTAGCTTTGTGTGCTGGCGCTGAGTCTTGCTGAAACGACCAGTCTTGTCCTTTAAACAGAGTGTCGTTCAATGATTTCACTACCTTTAACAAAATATCGCTCTGATAGGTCGCTGCTTTGGTTTTCACCCCTTGCTCACAAAACTGCAGCTGGGTGATACCGTCGTACAAAACGCCCCACCAAACCATGACTGAAGCAGGATGGTGGCCTCTTTGGACCCTTAGATTTTTTTCGGCAGCTCCCCGAGAACAGAGAGCGTTAACTCTGTCATTTTGCCGGTTGAATTTTTCTTCTACCGTGAAAATTTGTTCATTACTGAAGAGGATTCGCCTGTGTCCCCCGTTCGCGTACCGCTGAAGTAACGCCTTCGCTCTTCTGGCTCGTATCTTTTTCGAAGCTGGTGTCAGCAGTGTCCTGTAAGTCCCAAGTTTCAGGTCCTTTTGATCGTCCTTTTTGAGATTTTCATCTCCCGGGCCATGATTTTCTGTTTTCGAAGAGGGTTTCGACAAATTCGCGCAGCTACGGCTTTCAAAGCTGCTGGCGTCCTCGAGGTGCGCGGGTGGCCACTTCCAGCTATCTGTTGTCGATTGAGGAGGTCTCGTTGTACCATTTGATGCACCGGTAAACAAACTTTTGAGAAATGTTCAAAGGTTTTAGCAGATTGAAAATCTCTACTGGCGATTTGTGGCACTTGTGCAGCGCGATCACAGCGATACGATTTTCCTTCACGCTCCACTTCATGTTAATTCCGCGACGAAACGACTCAAACTGGGAAATATTTGGCAATACAGGGTCCACTCTATGTTTTGTAAACAAAGCCGCTCGCCAACGCCAGTCCTATAACACTTGCGTATTCACAGAACTTAGGGACAGAACTTATGGCACGATTACGTAGTATTAGCTCGCCCATTTCAATATGTAAACAGACTTTAAAGTTTGTAGCTATAAACACCGCAAATACGAGATGGATTAATGGTAACGCATGTCATGCAACCAGGTCGTTGTGACCTAGAGTTGACTTGACGTGACTAGACATAGTGCATAGTGCGGTTGTGGATGTTATTACTGGGCACTGTCTTATTGGAGATCATTCCAGGAGACTTTGCCTTCCCTACAATGATTTCTGCAGAAGCTGTGGGAACGTGAACGAGGTGGAAAGTTTGTTTCCATCCTCTTTATACTTGATCAGCTTTGGCAGGAAGGCGGCGATTAATTCTTGAATCCTACTTCTTCTCGGAGCTGGAGGATCTGGAAGGTGCGAATGTTGGTATGCTCCATCGTTTTATTACTAGCTCCGGTTGGTTTAAATAAGTTTTTAGGTCAAAGGTGATGGATTCAAAACTCATGGTCTAAGTGTACTGTGTTAGTCATGGCAGCCAACTTACCTACCTACCCACGTTGTCAGTATGCATTTCCTGCTCCCATTTAGCCGCCTATCTGCGTCAAGTCGGGAGATATTGTGGCTTATTATTACGCCCCGCATCACAGGGGGAAGACAACATAAACATGGCCACGAACGCCGTGGAAGGGACTTGATCCCTTAACGACCCTAGTCAAACATTAGACTGATGCCTCAATGCACTGAGCTACCGGTCGCTCCATGGTCATATTCGGAAAGGCGTAGTCTAATACCTTGCAGGAATTTTTTTCTAGCTTAACAATTGCAAACGCTTGAAAAAACAGCGCGCAACATCCTTAAAGACTTTGATCAACACTAACAAGCCGAATCTTCCTTTTTTTTGGGTTTTTGTATAATATTAAAATTGACTTAAATTTACCATTACATTGCAAATTTACTTTTCAAAATGCTTGTTCCTTTTCACTCTACCCACACTAATAACAAAAACTGCAATTCTCCTTCCTTGCTCTCTTCAGTAGGAAGAATAGTGGGTGCGTCACTTTTTTTGTGGTGCAATGGATATGAAAAAAATAATAATAAAAAACAAAAAGAAGAAGAACCAAGTAAATATAAAAACAAATAAATGATAACGGTTTACAATTCGATACAAATTCTTCTATTATAAGTCTCGACTGATTTAATTTTATGTATGTGAACGAATGTGAATTTCGACTTGCACGATACTATTATTAATTTTTATTTTGTACATGGTTCTATTTTAGTGTTTCGTTGTAAGAGAAATATGGTGACGTTGTTTCTTCAGAAGTTGAAAAGAATGTAATGTTAGTTACATTATTTAGGTTGCAATCGAAATATGTAATAAAGGAATGTCAATACGTGCACAATAAATTAATCAAAAGTTGATCTTTCATTCTTTCATATTGGAATTTGTTATTTGGAGTCGTGGCTAGGTTGGTGGATAATAATATCTGAATGCTAGCTGCTATCAATTTGGTAACATAAAATGTAAGTCACTAGTGAAACTGTCAGGTGAATGATAAAAAAATAATTGGCCCTCTACGTCCGCCAAGAAAGGAAATCCGAAAAGCAACCAAGAAACACTATTTACGCGACACAACGGTTTCGCCTTTTTGCGTTTTTTCAAGCTTCTGTAGTTCGAGCCCGGGGTGTTTTAGGAGTAAAAAATTAATTGTAAGAACATTCTTGTCTTTTTTCAAAAATCAATTCGATTCAATTAAAAAACACCCGAGAAGTTTGAAATCGCTATTTTTTTCAATTTTTCTTGTTCTTGTGGTTCTTTGACAGGGCTACAGGTTCATAGAGAACACCCCGGGAGCCGATTTTTTCCATACGTCTTAGTTTTGTCCCGAGGGAGTGCATGGGCTATAAATTGTTTTAAAAGGACAAAACAAATTAAAAATGTGTTTCGAAACTAGCACGTGATATATGGCAATAAGTGCTATTTTCTCCTCGCATATTTTCACATAATATCCGTTGGGAATTATTCTTGCATTTACTTTATACCTGTCTCTTAATAATTGTACTACCAAAAAGGGATGGACATATAGCAAAGATTCTATCAAATGACCAATGGTTTCCCAACAAAAAAACCGTACCCCCCGGTAACGCGTACTACCCAAAATAGCTATCCTAAATAGCCATCCTGACGTACCCACCATCTTCACTCAGCCCATAGGACTCAAGAGATTGTCTAGCCTACTTAGTGTTTGGAAACTTGTGGTATTTGGTTTGTTTTGTAATTAATTAGGGTTGTCGTTATGAAAAGACCGGAGCCAGGCGAAGTAAATTCATACTAGGCCTATTCTTTTCCTCCGGAGTGAATCGGTCGACACGGGTCTACGACGAGTGAATACAAGAGCCACAATACAGGACCCTTATCGTGTAGTTCGATTCGAATCGAATTGCTTTCAAAAAGATAAAAATGGTACCTTCTAATTCGATACAAAATTTTCCATTCGATGATTTTTGAAATTGGCTAATTAGCCTTCGAGTTACATGGTACCATTTTCCTCCTTTCGAAAGCAATTCGATTTAAATCGAATTACACGATAGGGCCCCGGATTAGGGAAAAATGGGGGCGAATTCATTGATTCCATCCGAACTGAATGATATGGGACACTGAACGATATGGGAACTCGATTTCCTTTCGTTTCATCTAAAGTTGAGCTTTTGATGATAAATCAGACGATTACTTATGTTTTAGAATGCTGCTTGTTTCTCTGGGTTGTTTTATGTATTTAGAGAACCTTCGATGGGCGCAGTGCGACATAAGTAAATGGTTTTTGACTTGTTTGGGATTATGTGGTACCAGTCCTGAAGAGAGGGTGGGGAACAGGCTGATTTCCCCTCGGGTCCGGTCTTTCAGAGGAAGCCCGGATTTTCTAAACTTTTTTGAGTCTCTTTGTACATATGATAAACTATGCTTTACTTTTTTTGCATTGAAGCCGCTGGTGTTATGGAGTCCTAAGCTACAATACGTTACACTTCCCTAATTTTCTTGAGAATATTGTTATTTATGTGCCTACAGTATTTGGTCCATATTTTCCACAAACGAAGAAATTTGCCGGCTTAGTTTATTACACGAAAGTCTTATAGGGCCCTCAGCCACATAACATGTAGTGGGAAATTCGTGGTGATTTTTGGATTGTATTGATGACTATCCAGCAAAGATAAACTCGAAAGTCGAGCCTATCGATTTTCGAATTACCAAATATTTTGAAGGATGGATCAAATGAGATAAGGAGAGGGGCGTTGCAGATTTAAGCTCAAATTTGATGTTGCCAACAAAGATATTCAACTGCCAGTTCAAATATAGTACAAATGTATAGATGGTACTTCAGGATTCAATGTCCTGTCAGAAGGCTGCAGATGATTCTAACCCTGACAGATTAAGCAGTTCTAGGGTACGCCTGCGTGAGTGGCCTGGTATGAACCGTTACGACTATCTCAGGCCAGGAAGACTACCCCAGTACGCAGCGGTATCGATTCGCCCCGTTCTCTAATATGATATTTAACCCTGCTTAAAGGAATACCACAAAAGGATCTAGTCCAATGAACAGATGCTGTCCTAGCCAGCTCGTGGGCAATCTTGTTACTCAAGATACGAATGTGGCCAGCGTCCCAATATATGGTGACTTTATTCAAAGAAATGAGTCTCTGCAAAGCTTCGTAGCAGTGAGTTATTATTTTGACATAAACGAGGGCTTATTGAGAGGCTTGACTGTTTGTGACGATTTAACGGTAACAAGCTTCGATACCTGCATTGGCACTAATGCCAATTGCATTCATTTTGGCTTAAAATAACGTTGAGTGCTTCTTCATGTGAAAAGATCACCTTCTTGAATAGCTCTGTACGCCTGCACCCTCATCAGCTTTGGGGCCATCGGGAAACCACTTGACGGTATTCGGATTAGTGACGAGTGCCTCGTATTCATTTCATTCCTCTCTGTTTCAAACTTCTGTAGAAAAGTGGTGGTTGAAGCGTGACTCCTTGGTTAATGGTTACATAGTCATATGGGAAACACTGCTCATTGTCAATATCAAGCCATTTTTCCTCTAAGTTCAATTTATCTGATTCTTATCTGATTATCGATTGAATTTAAGTCTTGGTACTGCTAGTTTTACCTCTTCCTTTAGATGAATGTGAAGCGACGAAAGATCGAAGAGTGCCTCAAGAGCAGCAGTAGCGCAACTATCATTAGTTGAGGCACGTTAGTCTTTGAATTTTACTTAGTGTAACTTTGCCATTTCGGGTAAAATATTTCTCCCACCAAACTACAGCTCCATAATCAATTATGGGTCTCTCACCTTGTAGATCCATAGAACTTCACAAGGGCTAGCGGCTAGCTCCCCAGGTTTTCCCTTCAGAACATTGCTTCTTGACCGGGCGAGGCATAGTCATTCATTTGACTAAACTTTTCCTACATAGCAAACTATCGGGCTGTCGAATAAACTTTTCATTCAAAGCATAATATCGGGCTGTCGAACGAAATTATCCACCGATAGTCCCGATAGTTATTCGAATAGCTATCGACCGATAGTCCCGATAGCTTCGATAGGCCGATAGTTATTCGAGTAACTATCGATTGATAGTCCCGATAATTGTTCGAATAACTATCGGGACTATCGCCGATAGTTTTTCGAAAAACTATCGATAGTAAAAACTATCGAATAACTATATCGGCCGATAGTTTTTCGAATAACTATCGATAGTAAAAACAATCGAATAACTATCGGGACTCTCGATCGATAGTTATTCGAATAGCTATCGACCGATAGTCCTGATAGCTTCGATAGGGCGCTGGTTATTCGAATAACTATCGATCGATAGTCCTGATAGTTCTTCGAATAACTATCGGGACCCATTCTGCCATTCCAGATCCCCCATTTGGTTTTTTGCCATTTGGACTTCAGATTTGCAATCAGCAACTCGAAAAACCCCTACCGGCTTCTTCCAGCAAGATTGGCCGTGTTTTTGAGAAAACTAGGGTTGCCGCTCAGAAACTCCTTTATTTTTTGATTATTTACAATTCTAACTTCAGATTCGCAATCAGCGACCCAATCGACCCCCTGTCAGGTTCTCCCAGCAAGATTGGCCGTATTTATAAAAAAAAGTGTTGCCATTCTGGATCCCTCATTTGGTTTTTTGCCATTTGGACTCCAGATTCGCAATCAGTGTCCAAAAAAAACCCTACCCGCTTTTCCAGCAAAATTGACCATGTTTTTGAAAAAAGGGGTTCCGTTCAGGAAAAGATCTAAACTCAAATCAAGTAACCAATCACACACATAATTTGTATCGCTCGTAAAAGCAGTAAAAACTAACTTCACGTCTTCAGCCGATCCATCTCTTTTGTATGATGAATGACCAAGTGTACAGTGAGTCTCAGGATAAGGCCAATCTCTTTGCGGAGATCTTTGCCGCAAACTCCTGCCTCCCATCAACAACTCAAAAACCACCATCCATTCCATTGTGTGACTCAAGGCAATAGCCCCTACATTTTCTTAAATTCTTTTAAGACTCGACATCTCAAATCTGCGGATCTGATGGTATTTCACCTACAGTTCTCAAACATTGCGCATCCTCGTTAGCAAAACCTCTTCGTAAGTTATTCCACTCATCCTCACAGGTATGTTCCCATCTGAGTGGAAAATTGCTAATATACAACCAATACTCAAAAAGGGTGATGTCAGTGATCCCTCGAACTACCGGCCAATTGCACTCACATCGATTTTGTTAAAAGTTTTTGAAACACTTGTTAATTCTCAATTAATGAATAATCTAGATTCACACCATCTTATATGCGATCGACAGTACGGATTTCGATCTGCTCGCTCTACTGAGGACTTCTCACCGAGCGTTGAAATCGCTGTATCCATCAATACGGTGAGGCCAAAGTCATTGCTCTAGATATGTCCAAAGTTTTTGACAGAGTTTGGCATTCACCACTCCTGGCTAAACTTCATGCTTTTGGTCTTGACTCCAAGCTCATCATTGAAAATTTCCTGCATGACCGGTCGATCCAAGTCGTCCTTGACGGAGTCAAATCGAGTCAGTATACCATTAATGCCGGAGTTCCACAAGGCACTGTCCAGTCTCCAACCGTCTTTCTCCTGTTTATCAATGACCTTTTGGTTATAACTTCCAACCCAATACACAGGTTAGCTGATGACAGTACTCTTGACTGCACGTACTCTTTTAGTACTGTGACTGAATCTCGTAGGAGCACATCTACTAATCGGGATCACATGTATGATTCGTTAAATGCGGATATTTCAAAAATCATCGCTTGCGGCAAAGCAAACCACGTAGTGTTCAATGCTTCCAAAACCCAAAGCTGTCTTATTACCAATAAACCACCACACTACACACCTCACAGTACATCCTCGTCGACGGTGTGAGCATTCCTAACTCACCAGCGTTTAATATATTAGGTATTACCATCTCGAAAAAGGTTAATTGGACTGACCACATTTTTTCCATTGCGAAATGCAATGAAATGCCCGGGCTTCCTAGATAAAATACATGCAAAAATATTTCACGCCTTCTGATTTAGCGCTAATATACAAGAGTCACATAAGACCGAGACTCGAATATAATTGCCATTTATGGGCCGGTGCGGGTCGCACTGCACTGTCGGTGTTGGACAGAGTTCAACGAAAAGCTTTCAGACTTATATTGGTGATGACGATATAACTTCCCCGATAGAACCACTTCAGCACAGACGTGACTTTTTTATCGATACTTCAACCGCCGCTGCTCTGCTGAAATAAGTAGTTCAATTGCCAATGTTGCATTTCCTGTACGCAACACCAGGCAGTCAAATCGTGCCCACCATCTTACCATCGAAACTAGTGTCAGTCGAACCGCAAAATTATATGACACTTTCGTATTTACCATCATGTTTTTTCTGCAGTTACGACCTGCAGAAATTTATACAAAATGTCCACCGTCGGCTGATCCAGCTCAACCCATCCCTCTACCTTAATTTCCTCATCTACTAAAGCTATGCTATTGCATTAAAGGGTATTCCCTAAGCTTTGGTATTAACATAAAAAAATGACTTCTACATAAATCTAAAATGGCATGCACATGATATTGCGCCAGCCAACATGCCCAATTGCATAGTCACTCGGTCGACTAAACTTTTCCTACATAGCAAACTATCGAGCTGTCGAATAAACTTTTCATTCAAAGCATACTATCGGGCTATCGAACGGAACTATCCACCGATAGTTATTCGAATAGCTATCGACCGATAGTTTTTCGAATAACTATCGATAGTAAGAACTATCGAATAACTATCGGGACTATCGGCCGATAGTTTTTACTATCGATAGTAAAGAGAACTATCCAATAACTTCCCGCTAGTTATACGCTTATAGGCTCCCAAAGGTGACATAAAGATTATTATGGGGGATCTCAATGCCAAAGTCGGGTCTGACAATCTTGGTTTGGAACACCTAATGGGCAAACATGGCCTAGGCAACAGGAACCATAATCGCGAGATGTTCGTGGAGTTTTGCAACTCTCGTCAGCTCGTCATCGGCGGTACTTTGTTCAAGCACAAACGATGCCATTTAACAACCTGGGTTTCTCCGAATGGCAGAACAGAGAACCAGATTGACCATATAGTCATTTCCAAGACATGGAGGAACTGTCTCTTAGACGTCAGGTCGAAGCGGGGTGCTGATATTGGCAGTGATCACCAACTTGTTGTCGCAAAAGTAGGCTTACGAACGGCAGCGATCCATCGCCCTCAAAATGCAAGAATCTTGCCACGTTTTAATGTGCAAAAGCTTAAAGATCCATCTATAAGACGTGCTTATTCCACCGCCTTGCACGAAAGAGCTAATGCACCACCATCTTATGAGACTCCTACAATCTTTTACAGCTGAACATCCCGTGAAAGATAAAGACGGGTCTCTACTGGTCACTGATGAAGACCAACTGCGACGGTGGAGAGAGCACTTCATTGAGGTCCTCAACAACACCTTTGGACATTCGAACTCATCTTCACTAGAAGCAGAAAATATTCCGCAAATAGCCAGAGTTGATACCAATCCACCATCTAAACAGGAATTAACTGTGGCTATTAAATCGATGGAAGCGGGTAAAGCCCCGGGGATAGATGGAATTCCGGTGGAGCTCTTTAAGGCGGATATCAACGCTACTGCGGATATTCTTCTACCCCTTATCCCCGCAGTCTCGAAACTGATGGCAAAAATAGTCTTAAACCGGATCAAGCAAACAGTTGACCGCACACTGAACGATGAACAGGCTGGGTTTCGCGAGGGCTTTTCATGTAGCGACCACATCAACACCCTCCGAATTATTATTGAGCAATCCGCAGAGTGGAGATCCCCATTACATCTCATGTTCATCGATTTCGAGAAGGCGTTTGACAGCGTTGACCGGGAATACATCTGGAAGGCTTTACGTAGGAGAGGTATACCAGATAAAATCATATCCATCATCAAGGAGTCCTATAGCGGAGCCCAATGTTACGTCTTACACAAGGGTAAGCTTTCAGATCCCTTCGAGGTACATAGCGGAGTGATACAAGGCTGCATTTTGTCACCTATATTGTTTTTGATTGCCATTAACGACGTACTCTGCAGTGCGCTTCGTGAACACCAGAGCAAAGGTATCAGATGGAACCTGTTTGAATACCTTCAACACCTGGATTACGCTGACGATATTTGTCTTCTCTCAAATATATCGGATCATCTAGTTCAAATGATGCCCTGCACCGCGAAAGTGGCAATGCGGGGCTCAAAATCAATGCTGCCAAAACTAAATACTTGAGCTTGAATCCAGAAAACAGAGCGAAATTTGTGTTTCGGGGCAGACGGTGGAAAAAGTGGATAATTTTTGCTACCTCGGAAGTATAGTTACAGCAGATGGTGGGGCGGATGCTGATGTACAGTCTCGCATCAATAAGGCTCGGGCAGCTTTTTTCAGTTTAACTCCTTTCTGGCAAAACAACAACATTTCCAGACGTACCAAACTCAAGATCTTCGAAACCAATATAAAATCTGTGCTTCTTTATGGCTGTTCAACTTGGAAGGTGACCAGGGAGATAACAACTAGATTGCAAACTTTTGTGAACCAGTGTCTACGGCGCATCCTGCACATACGCTGGCCGGAGGTCATTTCTAACGACGATCTCCAGTACATTACTGGCCAGGACAGGATAGGCACCTCTATAAAAAGGCGAAAGTGGCAATGGATAGGTCACACACTTCGAAAGGGGGCGGAAAACATTGCAAAACAGGCCTTCGATTGGAACCCACAGGGAACCGATGCAAGTCGTCGCGTTAGACGACCTAGAAACACCTGGAGAAGATCAGTTGAAGACGAGGGTGTCATTAGGCAAATCGTGGGGAGAGTTGAAGGCGATGGCGGCAAACAGGACGAGGTGGAAAGTCGACGTGGTTAATGCCCTATGCCCCACAAGGGGTTGACAGGATCCAGAGAGAGAGAGTTATACGATAGTGCCCATCACTAGTTGTGAGGTCTTACGGAAGTCAAATCTAACATGGGCCTCGAATCTCAAGGAAGAAACCGAATAAAAATAAAACATAATTTTTCAATCAGTACAATATTTGTTTCCGTTTTTTTTTTCATTTTTTTTTTGTTTTGTTTATTTTTCTTTTTTTTAATGGCATACATGCAAAGAGTTGAATACATTAAAGAGCAAACATTTCAAATAGTATTTTAGATCTTATTAAACGCGGCAACATCAACGCTTTGAACAAAATCTTCGTTCTGTTCAATTTGTTCGGTGAGCCAATCAATGGACACTTTGTCATCTTCAACAACACATGAAATGCTCAACTTCTTAATACCAAAAGCAACCGGTACGAATTTCGATGCACCCCAAAGTAAACCATCGGTTGTGATTTTTCGAACTACTTCTTCCATTTTATTCAGATCAGTCTCATCATCCCATGGCTTAATATCAAGTACAACACTTGATTTGGCAATCAAGACGGGTTCTGTGAAATGCAAGAGTAAGATAAGTTAAATTGACGATGGGCAATTAAGTGGGCGGTAAACATACTTTTGGATTTTTTGGCTGCATATTCTGCCAAGCGTTGCTCTCGCACTTTAGCTGCTTCTGCATCTTCACCCTGAAATTACCAGTGAGAATAGTGTTTTAGTCATACTTCGAAGTTAGTATTAACCACAATGCATACTTCTGAATCGGATCCGAATAAATCAACATCGTCATCATCATCTTTTGCTTCTGGCTTGGGCGCCGGAGCAGCAGCTACACCGTTTTGTTTAGCCGCTGCCGGTGCACCGGAAATGGTGAGTGTCTTCAAACGATCCTCAAGAACTTGTACACGATTTTGAGTTTCACCCAGAGTTTTCTTAAGTAAATTTGTAACTGAAATGGATATAATGGTATTTACATATTTTAATAATGATGTAATAAATGCGTTTTTCACGAATTTATCCGGTTTAGTTTACCGTAACGAGCACGTTACTTGCTCGTTACGCTAAATGAATGAATGAACCGGATTAAGTCGCAAAAAAGCGCACCTAATATGGTTTATGCTAGCGAAGCAATGCAACTTACGTTCAACGAGGTTTTTGTTTTCATTTTCCAATGTTGCCAATCGTTGAAGGACATCTCCGCCAGGCGAAGCAGCAGCTAGAGCAGCGATGCCATCCATCTGGAAAGGAAAATAGATAATGAAATTCAGGCAGTAAGGAAACGCTCATAGTATTGTTTCTTGTCTCGATAGAATTGAAGGATTGAATTATGTGCCACTGATGGCATAGTTTTCGTGCTAATGTACAGATTGAATTTTGATACGCATGTTGAGAATCGATGCCATTCTTTGCTGATTTTGCAAATATAAAACAGTGTCCTGATACCAAAGATTTCGGAATGGTGTCGCTCTTACTACATATTGGAATCTCAATTGAACAGGATGTGGGATGGGATATGAGTGCATTTATAGGTATAGGCTGGTATTTAATTGCGAAAAAATGTGCAAACTAAAAAGAAAATTATCTTGCGAATATGATCTGTCGTTTTGATATTTAATGGCGCATCCACATTTGAGTTCTGAGCCGAGTGTCCATCGCTTAAAGCACCTTAAGTCAATTGTGAGCTGAACTGAACTTTGCCTCGGTGTCCAAATGCGAACGTGACATAACGCGAAATATTCTTGAACAGAGATTATTCACCAGTGACACAATAAATGCACTTACCCGCTCGAGAGAGTTTTTAATGTGCTGTCTGGCTTTAGCGATCTCAGAGACAAGAGTGCCCTGATTTGCTCCTGAGCCGACCTGCAAAAACGGATAGTCAGTCTTTGAGACCAGTCTACGGTAAAACATAAATTCTCTATCAGCCACAACTAGAACAAACAACTTAAGTTCGCCACACACAACCATTTTGGTCGCGAGCACGCATCAATTCACGTCATACTCAATAGAAAAAAGATCTCATTTCCACCGTTCTATTAAATTTTATGGTTCGATGGAAGTTTGGTCGTGGTTATGCGCGATCATGTGTGGCGACCTTTAGTAAACAGACATGCAACAGTAGTCAATAAAAATGACTGAAACTGGACTCTCTACAAACAGATAACTAAGAGATGTGGCCCAATAAAAAATCAACGAAATGAGAAAAATACGGAAAATCATAGTGAAGCAAACACACAACACGTTGTAAACTTTACTACGATATCTACTTTTTTCTCATCTTGTGCATTTAGCGTCTGATTCGATCCTTCGCGCATATGCTCTTCTTCTTTGCTGTTATTATTCTTGTTTCGGCGATTCCTCCAGCGATCCTTTTTCGGCTTCTTCACTGCAACAGGAGCTGCTGTTTGTGCATTGTTGGGACTCTCGGATTTGAAATCCTTCGACTCAGTCGACACTTTAGGCGGGCTTGGAGCCGCCTTACGAGACTGAACGTTTTGCTTCACATCGGCATTGCTTTCATTGCTAGCTGTACGGCCGGCAACCGCATCCTTGTTCTTATTGATCCGCTTGTTCTTCTTCTCCTTCTCTTTCTTCGTATCGGTGGGCAACGACGTTGCAACATTTTGCGACGATGCATCACTTGCTACCGCTGCTTTTTGTTTTGGTGTCTCATTTGAACCTACGACCTTTTCCGGCTTGACTTGGTTGGATTTCGGTTGCTTCGCACCGGGTCCATTAAGCAGCTTGCGAATTTGAATTATTCTCATATTTTGTTTTACGTGTAACATTTAACAAAGAGCCATAAAATTGACTTCCCCTCAACTTACCTTGGACAGGTGGACAAAGTAGTTCTTCTCAGCTTCGCTGTAGAGATTCTTCTGTACCCAGATATTTTCAGCTTGAAGTGGACAGGCCATGGCTAAAAATGATAAAAATATAATGAGTGTAATGCGCAATCACGGTCAGTTTCTGTACGTATTCAAGTACCGAACACACCAGCAACATTATCGATTTTGCAAGACCCATTCCACCAAAACGTGGCACAGGCCGGGAGAGTGCGACCAATTTTTACGCAGAATTGGCTCGAGGTAGAGAATGGATTTTTACATTTGAACGTACCTGATAGTTAAGTTTGTGAGTAGAAGTGTTTTCTGAAACGAACTGCTGGGATTTATCCTAGAAAAACTCGATGACAACGCAATGTCTTCGAGACGGATAGATAGATGCACCGCTGACACGAGGAAAGAGGGTCAGTCCGCGACCGAACAAACTTCAAAATTTGCCTGTGCTCAGTTTATATGATTGGGCAATGCCCTCGGCGCTACAAATGCAATTCCGAATGTACGTACTCCGAAACGGTTGGTTGGTGGCAGTTACTAAAATGTTTTTAACTAGGGATAATTTTAACACGAAAATGTTTATTAGGAGCAAAGATGTGAAAAAAGAACAGGATTGGAACATAAGAAAAATTCTGAGAACAACTTTTTATTAAAGGTGTTTCAGCTAATGAATATTTTTTTAAGGCGATTTTGCGTAATTTACACGAAAAATTACGTTTAAATGGATTAGGAAGATTTGAGATTAGAAATTATTGTGAGTGGTAATTGCTATAATCATCATCATCGTGGCGCGACAGCCCGACGTCGGGCCTTGGCCGCCTGGATCATTGTCCTCCAATTATCTCGGTCACGTGACCGCGTCCTCCAATTTTGGGAGCCCAGCAGCTGCGCGGCGTCCAAACCTACTGAGCTCTCCCAACGAGATCTCGGTCGTCCTCGCAGTCTCGCTCCGTCGACTCGTTCTGCATTCATTACACTCTTAGGCATGCGATCATCGTCCATTTTTTGTACATGCCCTGCCCATTGAAGTCGTTGTAGTTTGACGATTTTCGAGACTTGCAGCTCATCGTACATTTCATACAACTCATGGTTGTACCGGATGCGCCATCCATCTCGATCGCAAACAGCCCCGAAAATTCGCCGTAGAACCTTACGTTCAAAAGTGTCTAGCATGTTTTCGGAGGCTTGAGTTAGGGTCCATGCTTCGCAGCCATAGCATAGCACTGGTCGTATAATGGTTTTGTACACGCGGAGCTTCGTGTTTCTGTGCACATGCTTCGATTTCATTATGGGGAGAACCGAGAAAAAAGTCTTATTAGCTAACTGTATCGGTCGCTTGATTTCGTCAGTTTCGTTGGCGTCCCTTGACAGGTTGCAACCCAGGTAAATGAAGTTGTTCACGAACTCGATGTTGAGGTCCCCCACATTGATGCTTGGTTGTGCAGGTGTCCTTGTCACCGATTGCATCATTATTTTAGTTTTACCCTCGTTAATACGTAATCCAACTTCCTTTGCAGCGGTATCGAGCGTATGCAGAAATTCTTCTGCGTCAGCCAATCTTCGGGACATGATGTTGATGTCGTCGGCGTACGCTGCTAATTGTGTCGACTTGATGAGTAGCGTCTTGCTGTTGTCCAAATTCATGGCCCGAATAACGTATTCCAGTGCTAGGTTAAAGAGCGTCGGTGCCAGTACATCGCCCTGTTTCAAACCAGTGCGTGTTTCAAATAGATCAGTAAGTCTATTCTGGATCCTGACTTGTGAGACGGAGTTGGTCATCGTCATCTTAGTCAGTCGCACTAATTTGGCCGGTATACCAAATTGCAGCATGATGTTGTACAGTACTCCACGATCGATACTGTCGTATGCCTGCTTGAAGTCGACAAAGATTTGGTATACGTTTACGTTGTATTCCCAGCACCTCTGGAGTATCAGTTTGACTGAGAAGAGCTGATCGGTTGTGGAGCGACCAGGTCTGAAACCGCTTTGATATTCGCCAATGACTCGTTCTGCGTACGGTTTTATTCTATTTTCCAGAATTTTCGTCAAAATTTTATAGGACGTACAAACTAGTGAGATGCCCCTGTAGTTCTCACACCGCAGTTTATCTCCCTTTTTATGAATTGGACAGATGATGCTTCTGCGCCAATCGTCTGGAATCTCCTCGTTCTCCCATACTCGCAGGAGCAATTGATGTATGGCATCAACTAGACTCGTTCCACCGAATTTTAGCAGTTCACCTGGAATCTCGTCAGCGCCCGGCGCTTTATTTCGTTTTAATGACCGCAAGGCGAGATCAACTACCTCTACTGTCGGGGGTTGAATGGGTGGGCCTAGATCAACAATATCGTCGAGAGCTTCCTGTGTGGGAATGTTAGATGGTCGGTTTAGAAGCTCTTCAAAATAAGAGGCCCATCGCTTGTTAATACCATCGGTGTCGCTGATGATGTTTCCATCCTTGTCCTTACAAAGGCTAGTCCTGGGTTGGTAGCAGTTCTTAATTGTATTTACTAGTTTGTACGCTTGTCTGGTGTTCCTATTAGCTAAGTTTTCGTTTATGTTCAGCAACTGCTCGTCAAAGTATTTACGTTTCTTACGTCTAATTATTCTATTCGATATTCGCCGTAGCTCGTCATATTTTTCTCTTCTGGCTCTGGTTCCTCGTTGAATCTATTGTCTGTAGGCCTCGTTTTTCGCGTCAAGTGAGTTTTTGCATTCTTCGTCGAACCAGTCATTTCGCGCTCGCCGGGCTTTATATCCCACGACCTTCTCTGCGACATCCTTGATGGTACCCTTGAGTTCTTCCCAGAACGCATGAACACCTGTGTTGCTGATGTTGTGTAGCATAGGTGATAGTTTTTCCTCAAGGACGGTAGTATACGCCACCGCTGTAGCATCACTCAAAAGCTTATCAACCGCAAAGATTTTGGGAGGGCTGATTCTTGCTTGGTGCACTGAGGAAATTCTCCATCTGTAGGTCGTCTTCACCAAGTGATGATCTGAGTCGCAGTTTGCTCCTCGATAGGAGCGGACATCCATGATACTAGACGCCCATCTCCTGCAAATGAGGACGTGGTCAATTTGGTTGACGGTAAGTGCGTCTGGAGACTTCCAGGTCTGCTTGTGAATGCGTCGATGCGGGAAGCACGTAGAGCTTACGACTAGATTCGTGCTGCAGGCAAAGTCGATAAGTCGCTGGCCGTTATCGTTACATTCTTCATGGAGGCTGTGGCCTCCTGTGGTCCCCCGGTGCCAACTTTCATTTCCGACGTTCGCGTTAAAGTCTCCCAGCAGCAATTGCTATAATGGTTGAATAATATTATGGCTAGGTGATGTGGTTGAATGTTGATATCCGAGTGTCATGGGGGAATGCACTAGTAGTCTAGTTCAGGGGTCGGCAAACTTTTTCTGGAGAGGGCCAATTTTTTCAAATTTTAAGCTCAACGGGCCGGATAGCAAATTTGAAATGTAACTGCTTACCGGTGTGATCAATCTACTGATCAGCCAATTGAAGATGTGACGAATATTGCATGCTAGAGCAAATCAGTGTATTGAGATCTGGGGCCCTACCATATATTTTGATTCAACTCGAATTGCTTTTGAAAGAAAGAAAATGGAACCCTGTAACTCGAAAACCAATTTCCCAATTTCAATCATCGAGTATTCGCTTCGAATGAAAAGTTGAGGGGACTTGCGGCCCATTGCCCAGAACAGAGTATGATGGTGCGCAGGAGTAGTTGACTCCACTAGGAGTTAAGGCAAAGTAGTAGTAGTATTGAATACTCGATGATTATTGGAATGGAGAAATTCGTTTTCGAGTTACAGGGTACCATTTTCTCCCTTTCGAAAGCAACTCGAATCGAATCGAATTACATGATAGGGCCCTAAATCTCCAGTTAAAATTTACGAAATTGAATACATGGTTAAGCCTATAAGAAAGAATAAAGTTGACCGCTGACACAACTGAATCGATAAAACATAACATGACAAATTGAGGTGACTTCCTTTTCCTTCAGGATATATTCGCATGTAATTGTTCCTTACAGACTAGTCATAGTTTCTCAAATACATCAGACTCAACATTCACCTCTCTAAGAAACAGCAACATTAATGGATAATATCGTTATTGTATGTCAACTTACCGAAAGGGCAATGAAAAGCCTAGTAGGTAATTCGTTAGCAGTCCAATGTTGCTCTCTTTTGTTAGCAGGCCATTGCCTACCCAGGGTATTGGCAGAGGCTGAGCTAAGCACATACAAAATGGTTCTGGCACGGAAATGTTCGTGGATGAGCCCAGCCTATCAAATATTTCACAGCCTCATTTCAATCAACGCCAATGCGACACAGTGCGGTGACATCGTAACTCGTCAGCTGTATCTATTACTCCCAAGGCCAATGACGAAATTGATATTCTGTTGATTAATTGACCGTAAATCAGTATCGATTTTGTCAACTCAAAGCCACCAAATAGAGACGTTTTTCAACAGCATTTGTGGAATAAAGTGGCTATAAAACAGTCTGTAATACGAGTACTACATGAAAACGAAATGAAATCGAGATTAAGGGCAATGTAGAAGAAAAGAAAAAGGATAAAAAATGTTACTTTTCGTGTTTTTAAGGGGGGGGGGGCAAATTCCTCTCCCACCTGAATGCTGTTTACCGGACCCCTTCAAGTATCTCAAAGTACTCTGAATTAGAGTCTCCCTGGCATAAGTCTGAATGGCATGGATGTAGATTTAATATACGCGAGGCCAGACGTCCAACCGATTCAAATTCTAGTGTTCAGTCCAATGACCCCAGCAATGTTCGGTTTTTACAATAATGATACACCCAGAATCTGGCCAAAGTTAATATTTATTCATTTTACGCGGTCTATATGATTATTCCAACTGAGTTTCCAATTCTCTCCCTTATTTATACAAATCACGTTGCTATAAAAAAAAAATATTTTTTTAAATATTTGCATAAATTTGATTTTTTTTTCCATCTTAAGAACAATACTATCTCGCGGGCCGGATGAAAACCAGAGGCGGGCCGGAGTTTGCCGACCCCTGGTTCAGTTGAAGACATTCTGAGTCCTTTGGTTAGTTGGACGAAAGGAGTGATATCTAGGCAACAGGGCCGCCGAGAGGGAGACAAAAATTCCGGGCCCCAGTACTAAAGTATTATAATACAAAAAAAAAAGAATAGGGCACGTTGAGATTTAACATATCTTTTTTTTTTGTACAGGGAATAAGGGATCAGTTTGGCTTTGGCGCTATCATTCACACATTTCCCAGGGAGGGAAAAGGGGATGGGGAGGGTAGAGACAAGTATACTCGATTTAGGGCAGATCAACAAAATATAACAAGTGGAACTGATAGGTTTTGCGGACTACATTTACCCACCCCACATAGTTAATAATAATAATAAATAAAGGCAGGCTAAGGTACCCAGCTGGTAGGCACTGCGACCATAAGATCTATTGTGCCATAATAGCCTTAACTAATCCAAAAGACCCTCAACCAACCTGATAAAGGCCAGTAGGTCCTTTGTAGCAGTACTCTTAATGACACCGGAGCTCACGATGGAATCTCCAAGAAACATGAATCTGGCGCGAGCAACCGCGGGGCATTCACAGAGAAGGTGTTTGGTGGACTCAATATCCTCCAGGCAAAGTCGGCATTCCGTCTCAGTGGACAGGAATTCCCAGAATCGTCTACATTCGGTGCCTTAAGGAGTACCTAGCTCGAAGCTTTTACCTCCCCCATACGGGATGGCGTTTTCTCTGACCGAAGCCAGAAGGATGACTACTTTGGAACATGAGTTATCACATAGAAATTTGGTATACCAAATTCCCGATCAATAACAACCCCTTATCAAAATATGAGTCATCGCACACCACCAAAATCTTCGTCATTAATAAGTTCCGACTAATGATCTTGTTTTGAAGGATCATTAGGTCATTAGAAATAATTATGTGATAAAATCATGTTTTGTACTTTTCCCTCAGAATAGGAATACTATTTAAGAAGCTAGTCTGTAAGATACAAATCAGTCGTTTAAGTACTACCGGACCATAAGGAGTCCGGCCCTTTACGAGTAATAAAGAATTGATTATTTTAAAGACGGAAGTCTATTTAATTCTTAACTCATGCACTTTCCTCAGAACCTTACCATTATAGGCTGCGACCTAGCTTAGCCGACTTAACAATAACTCACAGCCACCACGAGTCCAACACCTTGATGGGCCAGTACCTTGGTACTGTGGGCACACCCATCCCCGTGGTTCATTATTTACTACTGACTTCTCAAAAGCCGGAATGATCTCACCGTTCAATATCCTTACGGAATATCTTGCTGATTAAGGAGTGCATCCCGGGCTCAGCTAAACCCACTATCCCCAAAAGAGTTGAAAGTGCTTCCGTTCCTTGCGTACTAGTAAGCATTCTCCTCCATCGGGGATAGTGCTTCCTTTCGCATCACAGGCCGGCGCCATGTTCAGGTACTAGGAAGCCAATTGACTAGGTACGTGGGATTGTCTAGCCCCAAAGCAGTATAGGAATCAGTATCTCTCACTTTCCACCAATCCACACCTACGTTAGAATCAGAGCTTGAGAAGACCCCAAAGCCGTGTCGTCATCAAGTCTAGGAATCGGAATACTGGGAGGACCCCAGCAACCTTTCCGCTTCATGGCACCTATAGGATTGCTTCAATAGGAATCATTCAAGATACTTTTCAGCCTATATAGTCCCTTTTCGTAGTTCGTTATGCGGGGGCACCACTCCCCAGGTGTCGTATAACGACGGACTCAAGAGACCATCACACAACACCGGTGGTATCATAACGACGGACACCACTAGCGAGACCGTCAATCAGCCACCTTAACTTCATAACTAAGGTACATGGGGTCGTTAGTCTCCAAAGGCATGTATAGGGATCAGCGCCAAGGCCCCTTTACCCTATACACCACCTCCTTGCGTAGCTCAGGTCCGTGGGTTCGCTAAGCCCAAAACACCATAAGTTTTTCGACCTAGTGGGCGTCCCCTGCGGGGCGTCTCAGTGGACAGGCCCATTTTGTTTAAGTGATATCTCACCCAGTGTAATGATCTGAGGGAGGTGCGAAAATATTTGTTATTTGAAAGTGCGTTCCCGCCACTGAGAACCAAATGTGGAAAATGGTGCGCCCCATGAATATGGCCCGTACGAGTGCAGCAAGAAGTGCATCAGGAGCAAGAACTGAATGCCAAGCCAAGACGCCAATGGAATGCTTGGTGTTTGGTGTTTGTGCATGAATGCCGGCGGACATTTGGAAGACAGGAACAAGATGTCAACAGTAACAGGTAATTTCTTTGCGTTTTTAACCAAGATATTATCATTGCAGGTTAAAAATACCCATCAGTGTATAATTCGCTTTGGGGTGTGTTTGTTTTCCTATTTGACGGTCTGTGTAGATGATATTCAGGCCGTTAAGTGGAAAATGAAGTTGACACCTCTGGGCTATACGTCAACCAAAAATGTCAGGCGAAAATATCAACTGACAGCAAATTCAAATTTGAAATTCTGCTACATTACACCAGTGGTGACCCGTGAGGAAACCAACGACCAGTCTCAGGTCAGTTCTGCCCATCGGCTGGCTTCTGTGAGACCGTAGGGGTTGAACAGATCTTTGGACTGTCATATTCCCGGGAGATTATTCCAGTGCCGCAGCCTTTCGCCCGCAGACCAATCTCTCACCAGCGCCCTGGCTGTGGCCCAGCTTAGACCACAGTAGGGATCAGGTCCGAAAAATTTCCCCGATGAGCCCTGCCTAGCAAGTTCATCTGCAGCTTCGTTGCCATGAATGCCCCGATGCCCAGGTACCCAACAAAGAGTGACCCGGTTAGAGTTTGCCAGACATTGAAGGGTATCAAAACACTCTTTCACTAGTTTCGATGAGAACTTATGTGAAGAAAGAGCTTTAATAGCTGCCTGACTGTCAGAGCAGATAATGATGTTAGCGCCAGTGAGCTTCTTGAACACAATTTCCTTGGCGCAAACCCCACATAGTTAATGGGCTCATTCACAAAACATTGAGCAGCTACGTAGCGACATCTCCCCTCCATGTCACACGGAGCGACTGCTCCCTGTCACAACCGTCACACACCTGTTTTGTGAATACACCGGCTACATATCGAATTTGAGACAATCAGCTGACATGGCAAATGTCTAACAAACGGCTAACGGCTGTCTGTTTAAATTGTTTGTTTGGCCGGGCTATACAAATATATTGTACAATTAATGAAAACACCACTCACCTTTTAATTGTAATTTTGCTGCAAAATTCCCGTAAAATAACACGCAGGACGTTGTGTTGTCAAACACTCAACACTCAATCAAATGACATATGACGCGCGCACCATCTGTGATGCGAATTGTGAAAACAAAAATGTATCACGCTCCAAGCCAAGGGAGCGTGGAAAATTTTCGCTCAAAAGGAGAAGTAGCCGCTCAGCAACGGCTCCATGGAGCGATTGCATTCACCAGACATTGGTACAGTAGCACTCCACAACGCTCAAGAGGGGAAGGACCGCGATAAGAGAAGAAATTAATAGGTGCCAAAGACAATTACAGAAAACATTGGCCACGTTTAGACCGTGGAACTAAAAGGCGATTTAACAAAATCATTTTAGTGTTAGTACTTGTTGGTGGAGTGTTTATACCGACCATACGGAGAGGTACTTCTTCTTCTTCTTTCTCCGTTGACAGCACAGATAAATTTTACAGATATAAATTTAACGACGGAAAAATACTTTTTCCTGCCCGTGATCACGCACTGCTTTCCTGAAATTGCAAACAAAGCAAACTGAACTGAACTGATTTTTATTGAGCAAATAAAGTTTACATGAGATCTTATTCTATATGTCAAGTGAAGTATACAAAATGGTGACTAATTCAAATATGTCACTCTGACATGTGTACAATTCTCCTAGCGGAGAGACTTACAGTTAAGAATTTGAAATTGAACATAGACAGTTGAGTTCCACAGTGCTCATTTGTGGAGCAAAGGATTAAAAGGAATATAAATATATATAACAAATAACAATAAAACTTAAAACAGAAAAAAAAAAAATTATGTTGTACAAACTTAAAACTGTTTTTTTTTTTTTTTTGTTTTTTTTTTTTTGTAATACTAAAGGTCGCCATATGGAGAATTCAGCTTAACACTGATAGGAATAAATTATATAACAGCATAAATTCAGACTTTTTCGCGTTCTTGTACCGTAAGAGAATTCAATTAAATGTAGACTTCCATGATACATAATGGGTACTTAATGCAATGATATCTTAAAATAATATAGAATCAAAGAATTCAAATCAGTATGGAGAATTCAATACTGGAACAAATTATAATCCAATTATAACACAGCGACAGTAATTATATATAGAAGGAACACATTGAATTAATATATTAATCATAGTATTGAGAACACGGAATAGATAATAGCAACCACGAGGCAGAACTATTACGGAGAGAGAACATTGCCAGACCAAAGTATGAAACCCGTATACATATATTGTATATACACATACCAACATAGATATGTGCACATTTATATACACGATTATACATTTTAAACAACATGTATATATATGATACATATATATATATTTTATATATTTTAGCCTCTACGAATTCGAGAACACTTTTTGATGTAGAATTTGGGTTTACAGTCTTGACTACCAACAGAATCAAATAAATCTCTAAAATTATTCATTACCAGGTTAAAGCCGCTAATTAAAGGACTATTGGGCGGGAGACGAAGGTTGCGTTCTGACACAGCTTTATTAACGGATTATCGTGATTAAGCCATTTGGCCGTGCGATCTAGTGCCAGTGACGGCATATATTTCAATAAGGGGATTATGCCCGCTTTTTTATACAAAACCTTGTTTTTGTAATATCTTTTATCTGATCTGCGAAATAGCGAAGTACAATAGCGAAGAACTTTACGCTCAAATATTTGAAGTTCGTTACCTACGGTTGGTGAAATAGTAGCCCAGACTGGGAAACAGTAGGAAATTATTGGCCTGGTAAGGGCTTTGTAAATAAGGGTTTTAGTTCGGGGTAGGACAGCCCTTCGAGCCATCACTTTCTTGAGTGCAATCGCTGCAATTTTAGCCTTAGCAAGTTGGGTTCTAGCGTGGGAGTTAAATTTCATGTCGTATTGAAATTTAATACCAAGCTGATTGATTGATTTTTTGTGAGGGACTGGTGACCCATTCACAAGAACGACAAAGGCCTTGCTTTCTGATATGACTCCAGCTTTACAACTGCGTCCTGTGTTTCTGAAGCAAATTACTTCCGATTTGTTTGCATTGACTTTGAGAGCCCATATATCCAGAAAGTTCACACAACGATCCACAATGGGTTGAAGCGCGTTAGCAGCTTGGATTGGGCTAGTGTTACTAGCGAAAAGAATGGTGTCATCAGCATACATTATTGCTCCAGAGTCCAAAGTGAGATTGGGCTGAAGTGAATGAGGGTTGCAGTTAACCGGAATACCGTGCACGTAGATGTTAAATAGGATGGGGCCCCAGATGGAACCCTGGGGAACACCCGAATTGATGCTAAGTACAGCCGAGGAAGTATTATCAATTTTCATTTGGAATTTCCTATCCTCGAGAAAGTTAGTTATCAATCTCAATATGGGTGTGGGACAGGAGAGTTGTATGAGTTTATATATGAGGCCAGCATGCCACAGCGAGTCAAAAGCTTTCGTTAGATCTAAAGAGCAAGCAACGGTACATTTTTGCGCACGCAAATTGGACATAACATGATCTTGCAATATTACAACCGCCTGTTCAGTAGAATGAGCGGACTTGAACCCAAATTGATGTGGTGGGATAAGGTCAACTGCAAATTTATTAATTTGCTTATATACAATTCGTTCAAATAATTTCCCCAGATTAGAAAGCAAAGATATGGGTCTAAAGTCGTTCAGATCCCCTGAGCAAACTTTCTTAGGTACAGGTATTATAGAGACAATTTTCCAAGAATTAGGGAAGTATCCGTTGTTGATGCAATGATTAAATAAGATAGTGAGATGTTTGACCAAGCTTTCCGAAGAATTCCTAAGAACAAAGTTGCAGATAGAGTCGGGTCCCACAGATTTTTTAGAGTTTAAAAAGCCAAAATTTACAGCGACTTCCCCTTGGGAGGTGAAGGTTTCCGAGAAATTAGGACAATTAGGGTGTAGTGCATTGTTAGTTGTAGAAAACTGGGTAAGGAAGGAACCAACTAGGCCCCTTTTAAATGAGTCTACAGATTCGTTCACTTCATTAGCCCAAGTACAGTCAGACGGGAGTTTTACAGAGAAGACCTTGTCAAAGAATGACGCAAAAGCATCGAGTTTCTGCAATGTAGTGTCAAAAACCACGTTATCGCGAGTGATTGGGGCGGTATTGATATTGAAGCCTGTATTCTTCCGACCGGAGATCCTATTGATTGCCTTGAAGCAGTCCGGGCCAGGCTTGATTTTTTTCAAGAATCTATAGTAGGCTTGATTTAAGTCATTGTTAATCTTTTGTTCAACGATTGTTGAAAGTCTAGAAATCTCCTTGGTTAATGCTTCATACTCAGAGTTGGTTCTATTGCGGGCCCTGTGGAAAATTCTTTTCCGTCTTTGAAGTAGTTTTTTCCGTTCTCTGAAGAAGAATAGGGTGTCTTCTGAGAGACAGCCATATTTATAGAAACTTCTGCTGAGAGGGGGGGCGTGCTTGTCTGTCGTGACACGGAAAGCTTCATTCAACAGCTGTATGTGACTGTCGATTTCGTCGTTGGAGACTACCGTGTCAGTTGGCAGCTCACACGGGATAACTCTGCGAAGGTCAGTATTAAAGAGGTCCCATTTAATGGCCCTGTAATTCCTGGAGCCAGAAGGAGGGGTCAGGTTGGTATGAATTGGCCCTGAGCTTAAGCAAAGAAGGATGGCCAGGTGATCTGAAAGAGCAGGTAGAGAATCACACCTATATTCAGAATCCAAAAGCTAGGAAGAAACTAAAAAAACGTCGAGGAAGGAGGCACCTCTAGGAAAAGACGGTGATTCAGACGTGATAATTTCTGCATTTATTTGAGTTGAGTCGGAAAGCCATGCCTCAAGTGCTGCTCCATTAGAATTGGTAAGGGAATCACCCCATAAGGGATTGCGGGCGTTAAAATCACCACATAGCACGAAAGCATCGAAGTTTGTAGCGACATTAAAGAATGCATTAAGTTCGCTGTTAATTTTCCTCCCCATATTGGATGGGATGTACATAGACCCAACAAGAGTCTTCAAAACTCTACCAGAAGGTGAAACATGCTCAGCCGAAACGGCTGTGATGGAAGATAAAGAAGAGCAGATAGGAACAGATTTACATTTCAAACTACGTTTAAAACAGATCGCAGTACCTCGGCCGGCATCATTTCTGACTAATTTGTAACTTTTAAGAAAGAGTTTGCTACCCCCGGGAAGTTCACCAAGTCTAGTTTCTGTTAGACACGCGAAGTCAGGGAAGTGTTGAAGAAGGAGGTCTTGCAGAGCAAGACGCTTACCCTGAGATATCAACGAGTTGACATTAAGATTTAGTATTCGAAAATTACCCATTAGTGATATTTAGCATAAAAGATAAATAAGCCATTTTCTTGTCTTCAGGACCAAGACCTCTCGTGGAATTCCAGAAGGATGAGATACGCGAGGAGAGTTTGAAGAAGGAGATACCGAAAAGTTGAAGAATTTCCTCCTGAAATGCGTTAAAAGTGGAGTTGGGAAACTCACTGGAAGCTTGGTTCTTTTGCCAATACTGAGTACCCATTCTGGCAATGTCTGAGTACAAGGGACCTGAGTTGTTTGCTGAGGCACGAGTGAGTGGAGTGGCAAAGGACACTGAATTGGGTGGCATTGGCCTGCTATTGTGAGAAGTAGCGCGAAGTTTAGTTTGTTGTACCCTTTCCCTGTATCTAATACGTACAGGGCAGTTAGAGAAACTGGCAGGGTGACCTAATTCCCCACAGCCGGCGCATTTCAAAGGAGGGATATCAGCCAAATCACTCTGATGGAAAGCTTGCCTGACACATTCTTTTGAGGGATGATCGCCCGCGCATTTAACGCATTTAGCCTTAGAAAGACAGTTAGCCGAAACATGGCCAAACATCTGACAGTTATAGCATTGAGTTAATTCATTGCGATTAGGTTTTTCCCATTTGATCCTCTGACACAGGAGAGAGGTAATATTGGTTACGGCTGCTAATGTCGCCGCATCATCCACCGACACGCGGAAGATGTCTAAGTCAACTTCATTTGCCCTAGACCATGCGGTGGTGTGTTTAGTTACCCTAATTTTAGCGGGGGCCAACAGATTGTTCAGTTCGAGGGAAATTTCCTCCGCGGAGAAGGAATAGATCCCACGAAGAATGGCTGTATGTTTACGGTTCTGTTTAAGAGTGAAAGAATGACCTGCGAGGTTAGCCAATCTACAGGCCTCGATGATTTGAAGATGTGTGTCTGGGTTGTTCACTTTCACTCTGTGACTACCCTCTGAGAGATTTTGAATATCAATTTTGCACGTATTATCAAAGGATCTGATGAGGGAGATAAGATCTTTTACAACGATTCATAAAATCGTTGCAAAAGAAAGTGATAGGAGGACAGAATTCGCTTTTAGAAGGTAAAGAGGAGTTGGGTGAGTCCATCCTTGGAGTTACACTGGGATTGCCCGCCGATCGCTTTCGTTCTTCAGGTTCTAGCCTGCCAAGTGGTGTAAATCTATTTGGCAGTTGCGACTGACGCTGCGTTATAGAGGGCCCAGCCCCACCCCCGCTTCCATCTGCTGGAGAGGGCGCGTTTGAATTCATCCTTTTTTTTTTGTAAACTAAACGACCTTTGGCCGGGAGAAAATCAGTGGCACTTAAAGCTATAGATTGCAGTTTGTCTGTAACATTATTTAAACTACCACTATTAGGGACACTAACATTAACTGAAGAGAGCAACAGTCTTTTTGGATCGTTTCCATCGGTTGATGCGTTGGGCAATTCTGCCATGGGAGCTGTGTTGGCTAGATTGTAATTACGTTTACCTGTTCCGGAATACGATACATATTTTACGTTCGATGAATCGAGACATTCTTCACTGTTTATAGCAACTGATTGATCAGGCGAAGTAGACATTGCAGGTGACGATGACGCATAATTGCGCCTTCCAATTCCGACAACATAAGGGTTAATTTGGTCTTTCGGCACAAAGTTGGCATTTAACGCCATTAGCGCATTAGCAGCTAAGGCCTGATTGCTGGATTCATCACAGATCATGTCGGCGATCGGGGGATTCGACGCCCCATGGTCCTCCATTTTGTACGATTTTGCTGACTTTAAAATTCCCTTCCGAGCAGAAATTGCGGTTCCGGAACGGGCGGAACCGTAATATTTGGTTTTACCCAAAGCTTTTACGGGATTTTTGTTTCGGTGCACGAGTTTAAAACAAGAGCCAGAGTTTTTCCGGCCTTTTTTACTTTGTGCGTCACTGCGAATTGCTCCATTATTAGAAAATGAAAGTCCTGTTATTTCGGAACCGGCCACATGGCCGGCCCGGGGGGTGCTTAGAGTTCCAATATTCGAATTTGCCACTAATCCGCAGATTCAAATGAACACAAAGATTTTAAGTTAATTGCGCTGTACAAAGCGCGACAAAAACCAAGTTGTCCAAGATTGTGAAATCACTTTCAAAATAAACCGACACTTCCACTATTGCGCTGCGCAAGAGCGATGTGCACACCACCGCAAACAAAGCAAACGCCAAACAAAAAAAAAAACGACAACAAAGGTAACGTCAACCACCGAGTCAACATTAGCGATGACAGCGACATAGTCCCAATTTTTTTAGTTCAGTTCCGCATCGCAAGTAGAGATAAGCCAAGTCCAAAACTAACTAGATCGATACGTTTATATCGTCGAAAGTTAGATCGATTTAGTTAGATCTCGAAGATAGTCCCGCGGTCTAAACGTAGTGATTGAAACATAGGATTTGAGTTTAAAACTTGTTTTGCCTCCCAGACAGTGAGACACTGGTATAAGGCGGCTATTACACTATAAAAGTTATTTTACAAATATCTTTGACTCACGATATTTTAAAAGAACTTTTATGAATGATATTAGCCGCCTAAGGGGGAAAGTGTGCAAGCATGTAAGAAAAGCATTTGAAACAAGCAACGTTCACTTCGCAAATCTTTTCTTAGGCGGCTATTACACTAGAAAAGTTCTTCGAAAATATCTTTTACAAACGATATTTGTAAAAGAACTTTTATAGTGTAATAGCCGCCTAAGGGAATGCAAAAAAATATATATTAATCTTAGAAAGAAACGTTGTTTTTAGTTAAAGCGAAAACGCGCTAATTAAAGCATGGTTGGTGAGTATAATTGTCTTGGATTATATTGATACTTTAGTTAAAATTAAATTTAAATTTGGTTAAGCTGTAAGTAATGTTAGAGTCTTCGTTTTAGAGTATCATATGATGTAAGGGTTCGAATTTCTTGCGGAAAGGCATTAAAAATCAGTAGAGATGATCTAATTGGATCTAGCAAGATTCTGTTGGTGTTGGCTAAAGGTGTTCTGAAATTTTCAGCAATTCGAGTACCATAGCTGTGAACTTCTCTATTCATTGACACGGAAATGGACGTTTTAATTTTCTTGTTAACTATCTTCCAAATAATCTTAATTTTTTCAGAGATTATAATTTTTTCTATTGGTAGTTTACCAGTCAATTCGTAGACTTCTTAAGTAGGTGTTGTTGGATGTAGATTATGAATCGCTTTGACAGCTTTATGAAGAATTCTTCCGATTACTGAAATATTTCTCGCCGATGTTTGGCACCAGTTAAAAATTCCATATGTAGCAGTAGGCATGACTTGGGCATGGAAGATTAATAATCTTGACGCCTTATACATCTCTATATGAGCCCCATACATTCTCGGTGCCCATATCGAGCGGCTTCATATATCTTGAGATTTCATACATTTTGGGGACTCTTAAGGTCGCCACCCATGGACGAGCACAACCACGACCAAACTTCCATCGAACCATCAAATATCATAGAATGGTGGAAACGAGGAAATTTTTTTCTATAGAGTTTTACGTGGTTCGATGCTTGCTCGCGACCAAAATGCTTGCCGTGGGTGGCGACCCTTACATCTCTAGTTGGTCCAATACATTTTGGGGGGTTCCATATATCTTAGGATTCCATACATTTTGAGGGCCCATACATCTCTAGGTGAGGTGGGCCCCATATGTCGAACTTTTTAACTTTTTAACTTTTTACACTTAGGAAAACGAGTTCACCGGTTTTAAGAAAATTGTTGGGGTTGGGCCCATCGGGCATTTACCCGGTGGTCCAGTCTGCTCCTGGGGCTTCCCAACAAAATGAAGCACGAAACTGATTTGTGTACGAAACTGAAATTGCAACGTTGTAATGAACCAGATTCTGGTCTGGTTGTGCTGCTTCCACCGGCAGATATATGGCAGCACCTGATGAGTAAGGAGCTGTCAGTGGTACGAAACCAGAGGCCGAGGATCGCATTACACCTAGACCCCAACGCGAGCGCCAGGGCAAGCGAGGCATCTGCCAACCATTCCATCCTTATTGCCTCATTTATTTTATTCCCCAATTTTACCTCACTTGTTTGTGTTGTCTTCCCCAGGCCTATGAATTTTGTTTAATACGCAGAGGACAGGGGCAACGAGCGGCGAAAACCCCGCCCACGTCTTCCGAACTGAGCTACAGCAAGCATAGGCTGCTGCTTAGCTCGTTGAGGGGCCTTTTTCTTCGCCAGATGGCGCGGCCCGACCTCACGTTCATTATGCTACCTTATAGCCCCCATATACGATCCAATCCGTCGTCAGATCGATCTGACGATATTTTGATCGTCAGATCGATTGCACAGTGTATGTGACTATCGTTGACGATTTCACCGATCTGACGATCAAATTTTATCTGCCGATTTTTTGGTGCGATTTTACTGCAATCCGTTGGTCTGACGATCGATTGGATGGTGTATGTGATTATCGCAAGTGAATGTCAAATTTTCAAATCACTCAACTATGAATTTTGGGGATTCTGATGATTTTAAATGGCTCTGCAAGGGAAATATCAAATATGTAGCATACGAAAGCGCCACACAAATCCAAATAGTTAACAAAAATTAAGGCAGGTTGGATTGGGAGTGAATCATAACCTATTTTTTTAATTGTCATTCGTTATCGAATCGCACGAAAATCGTACAGTGGCTGCGTTCTTATTTTGGACCGTGTCGGAAGCGCGTCGACACGGTTTCATAGATACTTTGCGAAAACGGTACGATTTCAGACACCGATACCAGAGTCTTTGTGAAGGGCAAAAGTATCACGAATTTTTTCCGATCCGATTACCCCTTCAACGTTCCTAGAGTTTTGACAGTTCACTCTTGACAAGTTCTGTCACTCCATTTGTAAATAACTGTTTGTTGGCCCCAAAGTGCGTATAGTGACCAGAAAGTCTGTCCTCGCTCGTAATTTTATTTGGAAATTGTGTTTGAAAGTGGAAATATCCCTTATTAAGTGGCGTATGTTTATGTGAAATATATTCATGGCGGCAAGGGAATCGTGTCGTTCCCCGGAAAAATCACGAATCGGAGAAGGGACAATGGATAAGTAGCGGATTTACGATACTTTTAGGAACGCACCCAGTGTGTGTGGAGCGGAGATCGTCAGATATCTTGTGGCGATCCATCGTCGGATCAATCTGACGACGGATTGCATCGTATATGGGGGCTATTAGGCTACGTCCCCACGGGCATCTTCGGATGCTCACCAATCCGTCCATTACAACTTTTAATTCAAATTCGATATTTAAAGGGTTCCAAATAACTTCTTCAATACTGCAACTATGGAAGGCCTTCCCAGAGTATTGTTCTCGTATACCTTATAAACATCCTGACTGAAGTCATACCTTACTCACAGTAAGGCTCCCGTGCATTAAGTTGGAGAATTAATCCTAATGAACACATTTTTTTTTCTCAATTTTATTCCTTATTTTCCATTCAATATGCGCTACGTCAAACATGAACAAATTTTAAATTCATCAGCATTTAGGGTAAGGATATTGACAGATTGTAAAATCAGAGGGAGCCAAACAGAGAAAAAAGATGACTTGCGCAATGTGAATTTATAAAGAAAAACATATTCAGTTTAGATATCTGAAAACTGTAAACATGAAGTTACTAAATCTACTGTTGCTAACACATTGTACTCTTAACATAGACTGTTGTCCGAACATTAGTCCCAAATTAGATAGAATTCTTCGCTGGTCTCATGGGATTAAATCTCCGGCTCCCGAGATAGCTTTTGGTGTTAGTTTGGCGAAAGGTATCTTTTAAGGATTTCTTTCACAAGTACGTACTCGTAGAACCAGTTCATCGTGTTGCATATCTTCCAGGCATTTTAAACGACTCAAACACAACATTCAACGAACGAGTTATGAAAAGTTTGGAGGTGCTGAACATAAGAAGAGATTATAGTGATCCTTACAACGAAATAAGTGATATTTTACACAGAGTACTTTTGAAACGTATGTTATCAAAAATGTCTTTGTAGTAATTGGTGCCATTCGAAAGGAAGACTTCAATCTGAGACAACACTTGTTGCACAAAATGCTGATTACAGGCCATGTTGAAGCAACAAATCTGCTTTTAGTTCGCTACCTTGAAAATATAGATGATGGTGTACCAAGCAGAGAGTTATCAGGTTTGTGATTTTTTTTTTCAAAAGGACGTAAAGGACGTGCTACTTTCCTGTTGCTTGAAAACATTTTACATAGGCTGGGTTCGGAAGATACCGAGCATATTCTGCTGAAATAATCATGAATAAATCACCAAATCACCAAGCAAGAAATATTTCTGCTCACCGCTCACGCTTTTCATTCTTTTCCACCATGACTTTCATATAAAGAATGGATGGGTTCAAAAGTTACCAAAGAGCACGAACTGCTCCGGAACTTGTCGGTCATGCAGTCTCTGCCTGCTGAACGTGACTCTCGTTGTCACACACTCTTTATACGAAAGTCAAGGAGAAAGAAGGAGAAGTGTGAGCGGTGAGCAAAAATATTTCTTGCTCGGTGATCATTTGATCACTTGAGCACAATGCCTGCGTTCAGAAGTTACCGAAGAGCACGAACTGCTCGCGAGCAGCTCCGGAACTTGTCGATTATGCAGTCTGTGCCTGCTGAACGCGACTCTTGTTGTCACACACACTTCATACGAAAGTCAAGGAGAAAGAAGAAGAAGAAAAGGGCGAGCGGTGAGCAGAAATTTTTCCTGCTCGGTGATCAATTGATCATGATCAGTTGAGCGGAAGTTGCTCAGTATCTTCTGAACCCACACAAGCCTGCGTTCAGAAGTTACCGAAGAGCACGAACTGCTCGCGAGCAGTTCCGGAACTTGTCGATTATGTATTCTGTGCCTGCTGAACGCGACTCTCGTTGTCACACACACTTCATACGAAAGTCAAGGAGAAAGAAGAAGAAGAAAAGGGCGAGCGGTGAGCAGAAATTTTTCCTGCTCGGTGATCAATTGATCATGATCAGTTGAGCGGAAGTTGCTCAGTATCTTCTGAGCCCAGAGTGGCGTTTAGCAGGCGGCGACTGCATAACCGACTAGTTGCGGAACTTCTGTTGTTGTGGTAGCGATGCTTCGAATACTGCAGTTCTCCTTGTATTCTTGCAGAACTAGTCGCATCGCAGGTGCTTCTGAACCTAGCCATAGCCGACATATTTTTTTAACTGAAATTTCTTACACGGTGTTTTTTTTAACTGGAAGTTCCACCTTTTAATTTTTTTACAGATATATGCATGGCACAGATATTATCCACCGAATCGTGTGTAGTCAGCAACGAGTGCTTAAATCTAATTATTACTAATGATTCGTCTAAAGGATACCACAAAACACATCAGTATAAAAAAAAATCATTTACATACATTACTATTCTAGCAGTTTTTATTTATTTTTAATCTTACAACAAGTTCATTTCTAGGCTTTTATTTGCACTTTTGCTGAAAACGAACTGCCAGCAATCATTTCTTCAGTATAATATAAGTTTTCGGGCAGTTCTGGTGAAATTGTGTTCAGCAATTTTGCATGAAACTCGAACGATTGCTTATCTCCAGTATCCATGGTTTTTGCGTGATTTAGTTTTGGAACAAGGTAATTTATTCCATTATCTGAAACTTTTATTAAACAGATTTTAAACGGAGCATACATAAAAAAAATTTCAGCATTACTTTGTTCCTTGTCCGGTTTTACGGAGTATCTCAACAATGAACTGATAGGGCGCATATTGTCCTGGCAAACAGAATTAGGATGTTTCACCACTACAGAATTTGATAATAAAAATTTATGTTCTAAGCACATGTCTGGATTAGGTCTAGCGTATTTGTCTTTGTTAATGAATCATTGTGATATTGAAATAAAAATTTAATATTAGGTACAGTGAAACCTCCGATATAGGATACCTATGCATAAAGGAAACCCCTATAAGGGACAAGTGTGGAGGTAGCAGCTTCAGATATTTATTTTTAATGTATTGTACCTTCAACTGCAGTAAAATGATCAGAAAATCAATTTTCAAGACATATATATAATAATATATAGGACAATAATAAAGGACAAGGAAGGGTTTCAGTTTTTTTTCACTTATGTTTAAATATAATGTCGTGCTTCTTTCAGATACTCTCAACCAATAAATTATTTAAGGTCTTTTCAGAGTCATTTGGATGGAAATTTTATACTTTAGTTTTGTTTCAGCCTAAAAGTAGGTTTGCTTCAAAAGGGTCGTTTCAGTTTCTATTCACTTTTCCTTTGTTTAAAGGAATGAGTACTCATCAATATCTGTTCCAATTTAAAAAAAAGTAATGATTATATTTTGTAATTAAATAATTAAAAAAAAAATGTATTTAATTAGTATTTAGTATTTTTGAAAGTTGGGTATGTGGGCTTGTAACCTGCGTACCTGAATAAATTTACAGTCGAAACATTAAACGACCCTCGGATACCACGGACTGATTCACCGGCAACAAACAACGGACCACGATCGGTGTTTGGAACGTTCGAACGATGTGGGGCGAGTGCAATAGTGCGAGGCTCACTGAAGTCGAACGGGAAATGACCGCATATAACATCGAGGACTAAGCGAAACAAGATGGCCTGGATCGGGAACGATTTTATCACAAAGCTCCCAAACAGTACTGCTCTACTCTGGAAATGAAGACGATACGTCACCTCGAATGACAGGCGTCGGAATCCTGTTGATTAGAGAGGCTCGCCTATCTCTAATTGACTGGAAGCACATCTCCGACCGTATCATTACAGCCAGATTTAATTCCAGGGTAAGAAACATCACAATAATTCAGTGCTATGCCCCGACTGAACCAGCGGATCAATCGGCTAAGGACGCCTTCTACCACCGACTCGGTGACACCATCGACAAGGCTCCCAAAGGTGACATCAAAATTATTATGGGGGATCTCAATGCCAAAGTCGGGTCTAACAACTTTAGTTTGGAACACCTAATGGGCAATCATGGACATGGTCTAGGCAACAGGAACCAAAATGGCGAGATGTTCATGGAGTTTTGCAACACTCGTCAGCTCGTCATCGGCGGTACTTTTTTCAAGCACAAACGATGCCATTTAACAACCTTGGGTTTCTCCGGGTGGCAGAACAGAGAACCAGATTGGCCATATAGCCATTTGCAAGACATGGAGGAACTGTCTCTTAGACGTCAGGTCGAAGCGGGGTGCTGATATTGGGTGCGTTTTCAAAACGAAACAGTGTCGACACTGTTGCATGTGTGACAGAGATGTAAAATATTGTGCACCCGTGAGTGAGTGAGAGAGTCGCGCAACAGTGTCGACACTGTTTTGTTTTGAAAACGCACCCATTGGCAGCGATCACCAATTTGTTGTCGCAAAAGTGCGCCTACGAACGGAAGCGATCCATCGAACTCAAAATGCAAGAATCTTGCCATGTTTTAATGTGCAAAAGCTTAAAGATCCATCTATAAGTCGTGCTTATTCCACCGCCTTGCACGAAAGATCTTATGCACCACCACCTTATGAGACTCCTACAATTGATGACAGATGGAAAGTAGCTAAGGACTCATTTATTTCGTGCGCTGAAACTTTTGCGGGCAGATTGGAGCGCGGTAGAAGGCCATTCATTAGTGACTCTACATGGTCTCTAATTACGGCACGCAAGAGAATTAAAGAACAAATCAACTCAGCCACTGACGACGCAGTCAAAGACCAACTTAGAGCTGAATACCGTTTTATTCAGGAAGGCGTGCAAAGAAGCGTAAGACGGGACAAACGCAACAACATCAATGCATTAGCGGAGAAGGCAGAGGAAGCGGCTTATCGTGGTGACAGTGGAACCCTTTACAAACTTATCAAGCCGTTAACTGGCAAATCTTTTACAACTGAACATCCCGTGAAAGATAAAGAAGGGTTCCTACTGGTCACTGATGAAAACCAACTGCGACGATGGAGAGAGCACTTAATTGAGGTCCTCAACAACACCTTTGGATACTTGAACTCATCACCACCAGAAGTAGAAAATATTTCGCAAATAGTGTAACGCTTTTTGTTGTCGGGGCGATCCCAGATCCGTGAGATGGATGTTAAACTGCAATTGAGAAAAATATTTGTAGCTTTGGCGGTCAGTAGGGGGTGGCGGAATACTTACCTCTACGCATTTGGTCAATGAATCCGTCCAGTGGAGTTGAGAAGTGATGTGCCTCGAAGATACAGATGAACCTGCGAAAGGAAAGAAGAAATCACAAAGTAAAAGGGCTAAAGGATAAAGATATGAAAGTAATACTTATCTAAATGGTTGGTGCGGGCGTCCGAGCGGCGTAAACAATAAACACGATCGATGAACTGTCAATGTCGGGATGACGTACACTGCATTATCGATTCAACGGCGACGTGCTAGAGCGTGACGATGGAGACGAATTCTCGTAGTCAATAACTGGTCGAGAAATATCCGTTCAGTCAAAAAGCTATTTAAGGGCCCTGAGTGGAAACGGCACCCTCTTTGTTCAATTTCATTTCTATTGGAAAAGGTGTGTTTACGTTCTCTCAGGACCCGGAGCTGAAATTCTAATTTGTCTCTCTTTGTTCAATTTCATTTCTATTGGAAAAGTTTCATTTCTATTGGAGAAGACGAGGATCCTGTAGTTGAAGGCGGAGTTAGAGGCAAGAAATTGGGCTAAGAACGGAGAGCGGAATTATTTGGACGGCAAAAGTTCTTGAAACGGAAGAGTAGTTACCGAAGTACATAGCGTGGAGACGGCTGAGGAGGAACGGCGAGAGCGGGATCGGAGTGAAGAGTGGTGCAACTGTCGCAACGAGTAGGGTGTAGAAACCGCCACCTAGGTAGGTGTAATGATTAAGATTTTGTTTAATTAGATAAGAAAGATAAGATATAAGATAGTTTGGATAAGTAACGTAATAAGACGGCCGGCTCGTGTGATTTGCAAATTAGTGTTAAGTGCATAGAAAGTGGTATGGATTACGAGTATAATAAATTAAATATTGTGAAGAACGTGTAACGCGGTTTTCTGGGTGATCGAGAAATAGTTGTTCGGGGGTGAGAAGATTAAGTTAAACTTTGCGTTCGGTTCGGCTAAGAGTAATCGTGGTTTCGCGCTTCCCACGGTTAGTACAGCCAGGCAGCTTGATTTTGAAAGCGCGTGGCGCCCACGGCCCGTTTCCGTAGTTGGTCGGACGGCTGCCCAAGAATCGGCGTAACAATAGCCAGAGTTGATACCAGTCCACCATCTAAACAGGAATTAACTGTGGCTATTAAATCGATGGATGCGGGTAAAGCCCCGGGGATCGATGGAATTCCGGTGGAGCTCTTTAAGGCGGATATCAACGCTACTGCGGATATTCTTCTCCCCCTTATCCAAGAGTGTTGGAAAACCGAAACTCTCCCTAAAGAATGGAAGAAGGGCGTCATTATTAAGATCCCGAAGAAAGGTAACCTGAAGGATTGTAATAATTGGCGTGGAATTTGCCTCCTCCCCGCAGTCTCCAAACTGATGGCAAAGATAGTCTTAAACCGGACCAAGCATACAGTTGACCGCACACTGAACGATGAACAGGCTGGTTTTCGCGAGGGCTTTTCATGTAGCGACCACATCATTACCCTCCGAATTATTATTGAACAATCCGCAGAGTGGAGATCCCCATTACATCTCATGTTCATCGATTTCGAAAAGGCGTTTGACAGCGTCGAATACATCTGGAGGGCTTTACATAGGAGAGGTATACATACCAGATAAAATCATATCCATCATCTAAGAGTCCTATAGCGGATCCCAATGTCACGTCTTACACAAGGGTAATCAGATCCCTTCGAGGTACATAGCGGAGTGATACAAGGCTGCATTTTGTCACCTATATTGTTTTTGATTGCCATTAACGACGTACTCTGCAGTGCGCTCCATGAACACCAGAGCAAAGGTATCAGATGGAACCTGTTTGAATACCTTCAACACCTGGATTACGCTGACGATGTTTGTCTTCTTTCAAATATATCGGATCATCTAGTTCAAATGACGGATGCCCTGCACCGCGAAAGTGGCAATGCGGGGCTTAAAATCAATGCTGCCAAAACTAAGTATTTGAGCTTGGATCCAGGAAGACAGAGCGGAATTTGTGTCTCGGGGCAGGCAGTCGAGAAAGTTGACAATTTCTGACATCTCGTAAGCGTAGTTACTGCAGATGGTGGAGCGGATGCCGATGTACAATCTCGCATCAACAAGGCTCGAGCAGCTTTTTTCAGTTTGACTCCTTTCTGGCAAAACAACAACATCTCCAGAAGTACTAAACTTAGGATCTTCGAAACCAATGTAAAATCTGTGCTTCTTTATGGCTGTTCAACTTGGAAGGTGACCAGGGCGATAACAACTAAATTGCAAACTTTCGTGAACCAGTGTCTACGGCGCATCCTACATATACGCTGGCCGGAGGTCATTTTTAACGACGACCTCCTGTTCATTACTGGCCAAGACAGGATAGACACCTCCATAAAAAGGCGAAAGTGGCAATGGATAGGTCACACACTTCGAAAAGGGCCGGAAAACATAGCTAAACAGGCCCTCGATTGGAACCCACAAGGAACCAATGCAACCCGCCGCGTCGGACGACCTAGAAACACCTGGAGAAGATCAGTTGAGGTCGAGGGTAAGTCATTACGCAAATCGTGGCGAACAGGACGAGGTGGAAAGTCGGCGTGGTTAATGCCCTATGCCCTACAAGGGGCCGACAGGAACCAGAGAGAGAGATTTTCGAAAAAGTAATTAATACTGGGTACTTTCTAAGATACTAAATATTCCCATGCTCTGAGTATTTGATGATTTACACCGGATAATAGATATACAAAATCTTGACGAGCGGTGAAAAGGACAATATGTCAGATGAAAATCTCAGAGAGCACTCCAAAAGCTAACATAAGAAGCTAAAGAAGACCAAAATTGTACTTTGGAGCTTGTAATGAATATGAAAAAACTAATAATTTTAACAAAAGAGAAACAAAATACGTGACGGTGATGTGTATTCCTGGAAATTAAGGAAGTCTCTATGTGCCCCTTTATTTGTGTCGTGCGCAAAGTCGAAATTTTTTGCAACCAGCGACATCGACGCATAAATCTTTGTATCTGCTACATCATGTGTTCGGTGCTGTGAAACCCTGAAAATTCAGAAACCCCTATGTACTTTTTAGTTGTGTTGCGAAAAACCGATATTAATTCCAACCGTCGACTTCGCCGCATAACTCGGATTAGCCCGGAGGGACAGATACATTGTCATTGGTTGGTTTTTGCATTTGCAAAATCCATAGAGAATCTATGGAGGAGCATATACTCAACACTAAACTATTTGAAGTAATTCCCCTCGTAAAAAGTAAGCAGAGAGACACACGCCCTCTTCCTCGCAACACCCGCTCAGCGCTCAGTCCATAGAGAAGCACATGAGATGGCAAACTCGCATTCCCTCCTCATACTTCTCCTTTGTGAACAATAACATTCCATTTTGTCTCTCTACCGCGGAACACACGCCTGGCCCATATAGCCGACACATGAGATGTCAAACTCCCATCCCACTTCCTACTTCCCCAATTGTTCCGAATTACTTCATTTCCCACGCTCTTTTTCATTTCCTTCTAACCCTCTCTTCTGTGGCTACATCAAACAGCTCGCTGTGACGTCATCATCGCTTACCGTCGCATCAATTGTATCAGAGAAGTATACCGTTAGAAAGTCAACACATTGGGGAAACTTGTCAAGTTTGCAGATTTTTCAGCTCAAAGTACCGTTGTTAAATTATCATTCAAATTTTCGATGAAAAATAGATTTTGAAATTTCTTTAAAGTTTGAAATTGTAACGGACGGTTTGGCGGGCATCCGAAGATGCCCGTGGGGACGGAGCCTAAGGTAGCATAATGACCGTGAAGGTCGGGCCGTGCCATCTGGCGAAGAAAAAGGCCCCTCAACGAGCTAAGCAGCGGCTTATGCTTGCTGTAGCTCAACTCGGGAGACGTGGGCGGGGTTTTCGCCGCTCGTTGCCCCTGTCCTTTACGTATTAACAAAAATTCATAGGCCTGGGGAAGACAACACAAACAAGGGAGGTAAAAATGGGGAATAAAAAAAACGAGGCGATGAGGATGAAATGGTTGGGCGATGGCTCGCTTGCCCTCGCGCTCGTATTGAGGTCCAGGTGTAATGGGACCCTCGGCCTCTGGTTTCGTACCACCGACAGATCCTTACTCATCAGGTGCTGCCATAGATCTGCCGGTGGAAGCAGCACTACCAGACCATAATATGGTTCATTGCAGGTGGTTCATTACAAAATACCGGTAAATTTTCCAACAGGGAAAAAAACGTTTCATATGAAATTTTATGTAGTTTCAGAAAGTGAGGCCGAATCTTGGATTAAATAATTGAGAGAGTGACAAACTTTGGTTTTGTTCGGCAGTCAAGCTTTTTCACACAATTTACAAAAAAATGATATAACTCTGTACAGTTAAGGTCGCCACACATGATCGCGCAGAACCGTGACCGAACTTCCATCGAACCATCAAATATCATAGAACGGTGGAAATGAGGACAATATTTTTTCCGCACGTTCTATGAAATTGATGGTTCGATGGAAGTTCGGTCGTGGTTCTGCTCGATCATGTGTGGCGACATTTAGAGATGGTGTTTCCATTTTAGTGTCAATTTTCTAGAAACGAGCGATACCATCTACCACTTAAAGTATTTACCATCCGAAGCGGGTCATCCTGTTTACTCGTATATAAAAATGATTGTACGTTTCTTTGAGGATTATAGACTCCGGAACTATTTCCATAGAGGAACTAGATAAGAGGTGGAACTCAGTACAACTGAGACGATGGTTGCTACTTTCTCTATGCTATTTCACCTATTGCGCTCAAACTTATGGGTTATGTAAAGGTCGCCACACACGACAACCATTTTAGACGCGAGCATGCACTGAACCACGTCAAAGTCAATGGAAAAAAATTTCATTACCACCATTCTATGATATTTGATGGTTCGATGGAAGTTCGGTCGTGGTTCTGCGCGATCATGTGACACACCGCTTAAAAAGTTTAGAGAGTAGTTTTGAGTTCGCGGCCACATACATTAGAACCCCGCTTAACCGAATCCAAGAGTGCGGCGTCATTTTGCGTAACGAAATTTGTCATAATCAAGGCCTAGAGAACAATAAGGGGCCCTATCATGTAATTCGACTCGAAACGAATTGCTTTCGAAAGGATGAAAATTATACCATGTAACTCGAAAGCTAATTTCCCAATTTCAAAAATCATCGAGGATTTGCGTCGAATGAACCACTTCGTATCGAATGTTCGATGATTATTGAAATGGAGAAACTCGTTTTCGAGTTACATGGTACCATTTTCATCCTTTCGAAAGCAATTCGTTTCGAATCGAATTACATGATAGGGCCCAAGGTGTGTAATGAACCATAATTTGATCCGGTTATGATACTTCCACCGGCAGATCGAAAGCGGCACCTGATTGTAAACTACCTTGGGTTTGAAATAAGCAACGGAAAGATTAAGCCTGGAAAGGAGAAAATATCTGCGGTACAAAATTTTCCTACTCCCAAGAACGTACATAACATTCGACAATTCATTGGTCTTACGTCTTACTTTAGACAATTTGTGAGGGATTATGCAGTAATAGCGAAACCGCTGACAACTTTGCTAAAGAAATCAGTGCCTTGGACATCGGGGATACCGACGCAAAAATAGGAACAGTGACTCTTTGTCAACAATACGGTCCCTTGAAAAATTCACGGATGCGATGACGGCGGTGCTACAGCGAAGCACTGCTGCGCAAAATGTGGATATGAAAGGCGACGCAGTACCGTCGTTCAATCCGGAATATCGGCACCAATCCGCTGATTCCTGGTGTCGAAAAGTGGACGAGCTGCGAGGCATTTTTGGTTGGTCGGAAGAGGCTACCATTTATTTCGCCATTTCTAAATTACGTGGCATGGCTGAAACGTGGTACCAAAGCCTGGGTTCCGTAAATTTTCCATGGATTGAGTGGAAGGCTAAGCTGAAGCAGGCTTTTCCGCATACTGGCGATTTCCACGAACAGCTGGTGGAAATGATGCAGCGCCGAAAACGTTCTGACGAGTCGTATTTGCGGTACTATTATGCAAAACTGGCTTTACTAAACACCTGCCAAATCAGCGGCCAGAAAGCAGTTTCTTGCTTAATCGGGGGATTAACTGACCATGTGGTCAAAACGGGTGCTAGAGCTGGCAATTTCGGAACACCGGAAGAGCTGCTGCACTATTTGAGCCAGCTAACTGAACCATCAACATCTAAACAGCCAGATAACAAAAACCCTTTTAAAAAAGGAATCTTCCGTAGAAACGAAACCACTCAACGAAGTTCCCATCCGGTATGTTTCAAGTGCGGCAAACCTGGGCATTTTGCCAACAAGTGCAATGCAGGTGAAAAAGACCGGTGTAAATTCTGCAGGAGCTGGTCTCATAAGGGTTCCGACTGTCCTCGAAAACCTCCGCGGAGAAAAATAAAGTTGTCGCGATGCTCGAGGTATCAACTCAGGACATCAACAACAAAAAATATTTCAAAACTGCGTATATCAATGGTCATCCACGTAAATTATGCATGTGTACTTATGTTTTACCTTTTTAATAATTTCAGATCCGGCGGTCCACCACAAGCCTATCAGCCGAGTAAGCCTTCTAACGAGTTTTTATTGTAACACACGTAGATAAGATATATGGATACAATATAAGTATTAAAAAAAAAGAATCTTTTTATTTGACTGTTACATGATGAGTACTGATATGTCGGTACGAAACCAGAGGCTAAGGTGCCCATTACACCTAGATTCCGATGCGAGCGCGAGGGCATCTGTGCCGTCCGCCAACCATTCCATCCTTATCGCCTCATTTTTGTTATTCCCCATTTATACCTATCCTGTTTGTTTTGTCTTCCCCAGGCCTATGCATTTTTATTAATACTGTAATGTTTCCTCTGACCGACGCCGGGTTCGTTAGATATTCTTGTGCTGAATAATGAAAATACTTCGATTGAAAAACACACACACTTTATTTACAAAACGAACTACAGACGCGCGTAACTAGCAACCAACGTCAAACTAGTTCTAACTATTCGTTACCGGCGGGCAACAATAACGACTCTTCGACTTCCGACTGAGTCTCGGCTATTTCTATTTCCAACTGTGACTGAGTCTCGAGTATTGTATTACTACTTGTCGCTCCCGGTGACATCTGCCTTTTATAGCTCGAACTGTGTCGATGGATCGAAACTATGGTAGAGCTTAGCACAGTCTGTGTCATAAAAGAGACGTACTCCGTACATACAACAACACGTAAAGGACAGGGGCAACGAGCTTCAAAAACCCCGCCCACATCTCCCGAAAGGAGCTACAGCAAGCATTGGCCGTTGCTTAGCTCGTTGAGGGGCCTTTTTCTTCGAAAGATGGCACGGCCCGACCTTCACGATCATAATAGCCGCTTTCGATTCATTAGCCCGGCTTCACAGACCGAAAAGAACGCCACGGCTCTGCAACGAGCGAACTTAAACAGCCACTATACGCCGAAAACGAAATTTTCACAAGTACTTCCGGGAGACCAGGGAGGAAAATTCTCCTATTATTATCTGTGGTGATTTTAATATGCCATATTTTAGCTGGCCTGATTGCCCGGGGCTGCCTTTATCCTCCTCGTCACCTAGACTTTTCTTGGCGCTCTCATCTTTTATGGATTTCTGTGCTCTGTCACAATACAATGTTACTCGCAACTTTATGGATCGAACTCTAGATCTCGTCCTTAGTAACCTTCCTTTAGACTGCCTGTCCACCAGTTGTATTGCTTCTCCTTACATCCCCTGTGATCCTTTCCACCCTCCACTTGAGTTTGATATAAAGATCTGCACTAAATCCACTTGTGGGCGTGAAAAGAACCCCCGTCTTAACTTTCGAAAGGCTAATTATGATGCTATCTTACTTAGACTGAATGAAGTTGACTGGTCAAATATTTTGCTTGCTTTAGATTGCAATAGTGCCGTCGATACCTTCTACAGCATTTTATACAATATAATTCATGAGTTTGTTCCACTGTACTCCTCATTGTTCCGCAAAGGACCAATATGGTTTACTCGAAGCATATATAAAAGTATCAACAAAAAAAACCGTATACGTTCTCGATATAAACGTTTCAAGCGTCATTCGGACCTATTACTTTTTCGTCAACTTCGAACTAAAACCAAACGCCTCATACGTGATGCACGAACTGCTTACCTTGATAGCATCGAAAACAGTGTCCGCAACAATGAGAGCCAGTTATTCTGGTCCTACGTAAGAAATATGAGATCTTCTGGTTCTCGTATTTCCTGCATATCCTACGGCAACCAAACAGCCAACTCACCCAAAGAAGTTAGTGAATTATTTGCCACATATTTCTCCAGCACTTTCCGTCAGTCTAGCAATTCCAACTCATTTTGCTCTGAACATCTATCCGTAAGGTCGACACTGACACCTATTGTGCCTTCCTACGTTGATTTCCTCATATCGTCCCTTAAACGCAGTTCGTCTTCCGGGCCTGATGGTTTACCCAATTCTTTCCTTAAAAAAATTCATAGCCCCATATCCCTACCACTAGCCATACTGTTCAATAAAAGTCTTCAAGAAGGTATTTTCCCCTCACATTGGAAGTCGTCCTACATAGTACCTATTCCCAAAGCAGGTAATCCTAATGATGCCACCAATTATCGTCCTATCTCCTTGCTCTCTAGCTGCTCTAAACTCCTGGAACGGATAGTTTTTGATTTCATTTACGACAGCTTTGGACACTTAATTTGTCCAAATCAGCATGGGTTCTGCAGGAATAAGTCTACAGTTACTAACTTGGTCGAATTTGTCGACTTTGTCGCTAAATCTTTTGACAAACATCTTGACGTCCATGTCATATACACAGACTTCTCCAAGGCTTTTGATACGGTCAATCATGGGATTTTGCTCAATAAGCTGCTCAATCTAAATTTTCCATTTCTACTAGTTTCATGGCTCTCCTCCTATCTTTCTGACCGTTCATCCAGCGTCGTTGTCAATGGTACAGTTTCGTCTTCCTTTTGTCCATCGTCTGGTGTTCCGCAGGGTTCTATCCTAGGTCCACTTCTTTTTATATTTTTTATTAACGATCTGCCATCCCTTTTCAAAAATCTTTCTTTGCTTTATGCGGACGACTGCAAACTCTACTCGGCAGTATCTTGCTCGGAAGACTGCCTTGCGTTACAATCAGACATCAACCTTTTATATGATTGGTGTCATACTAACCAGCTGCACCTTAATGTCTCCAAATGTAAGGTAATGGTTTACTCGCTGAAATCCAATCCTTTGTCATTCTTTTATCAAGTGAATTCCTCCTACCTTGACAATGTGTCACTGTATAAGGACCTTGGCGTCACTTTTGATTCAAGGCTTCGATTCAATTACCACTATGAACTTATAATCAAAAGGGCATCGAAAATTGCAGGATTTGTCTTACGCTGCTCGCATGATTTTCGCTATATCTCCACCTCTGTAAGCCTCTTTGTTTCTCTTGTCCGTAGTATTTTAGAATACGCCTCTGTCGTATGGTCCCCCTCGTATTCAGTTTCAATCACCTCTATTGAATCCGTTCAACGGAAATTTACCCGAGCCTTAATATACAAATTTCATCTTTCTTACCTTACCTATGATGAACGTCTTAGCTACCTAAAGCTGCTGTCCCTAGAAAAGAGAAGAATATATCTTGATGAATGCTTTCTTTACAAGCTATGTCGCGGATTGCTACATTCATCACTCTCTAATGTTATTTGCTTCCGTGTTCCGTCCAATAACACGCGTTCGAACATTGTCTTCGATTCTCCCACTGCTGAACTCTCAGTATATATGAACTCTCCGTTAATTCGTATCATAAGAAATTACGACAGATTGGAGCTGGGTCCTTTAGCGGCTTCACTTTTCGCGTTTAAACGTGTGCTTCTGCAAAAACTTTCCACATTTGAACTATGATATTTTCATATCTTGCCTTACCTAACTTTTTAACTTTACTATTTGACTTAATCTTTTAACTTTAATTTCATTTTTATTTACATTAGTACATTGAATTAACTTCTTTTTTCTTTCTATATTTTCTTTCTATATTTATTTTGTTATTCTTTTGTTCTTACTTATTATTTTGTCAATCAATACTGCTTCTATATATTTGTACCATACTATACTGTTTTTTTTGGGTTTGTATTATCCTGTCAGTTATAGCTTGAATAAATAAATAAATAAATAAATAAATAAATAAAAAGGTCTTTCGCGACTCCAAAATGATACCACATACAGTGAAACTCCGTGCACACTGCGCTCAAACTCGTAGGTTTGAAACATCTCTCGAAAAGTTTAGAAAGTATAGTAGACTCAAGACCGATTGACGCGTTCAAAGTACTTTGACAAAGTACGTTGGCAGCCACCTACTTTGAACATTTCAACCACCTTTCAAAGCGCTTTGAAGTCTTTAGCGTCCCATCGAAGCAAAGTACTACTTTGCCTTAACCCCAAGCGGGGCATAGCGCGTCAACTACTCCTGCGCGCCATCGTACTCTGTTCTGGGCAATGGGACGCAACTCCCCAAAAGACTTACCCAGTGCCTGACACTCCTTTGCCACAGATCGACGCCATGTGATTCGAGGACCCCCTCTTGGTCGGCCTTGGTTGGAAATTGGGTTCCATTTCATGGCATGCAAAGCAATGCAGTTATCACTCTTCCGCAATGTGTGACCTATCCACTGCCATTTTCGCCTGCGTATCAATTCGTCGATTGGCATCTGACCCGTACGCCGACTTAGGTCTTCATTTGATATTGTTTCGGGCCAGAAAATTCTTAAAATTCGACGAAGACATGAGTTGACGAAAACTTGCAGTTTTCTGGTAACTCCTACGGAAACTTTCCATGCCTGGTTGATACGGCGAGCGATGTCCTGCTCCGTACCACCATTTTCGGCAACAATGCTACCTAGGTAGACGAAGTTGTCCACCTTCCCCACAGGCTGCCCATTAATATTGATGGCAAGAGGTGTCGGATTTCTTTTTCGCAACGGCGGGCTAAGAACCTTGGTCTTGTTGGTATTAATCTTTAGCCCAACCTTGCTTGCCTGCCTCTCGAGATCTAACGCCATTGCGGACAGATCCATGATTTTGTGGGAGAGTAGGCATATGTCGTCAGCGTAGTCAAGATGTTGTAGATAAGATGTCAAAGTCCATTGAATTCCTCTGTCCAGGCCGGATAGGGCTGCATGCAACACGTCGCCGATCACTATGAGGAATAGGATCGGTGAGAGGATGCACCCCTGCCGAACTCCACTGCGAATTTCAAAGTCCCCCGACACCTTACCTTTATGCAGAACGCGACATTTCGCGCCGTCATAGATTGCCTTAATAATAGCCACAAACTTCTCAGGGATGCCTCTCCTGCGCAAGGCCGTCCATATAGAATCCCGGTTCACACTATCGAAAGCCTTTTCGAAATCGATGAAAAGCAAGTGAAGCGGAGAATCGTATTCAGCGCATTGCTCGATGATGATTCGCAAGGTGTTAATGTGATCGACACAGGAGAATCCGGATCGAAAACCAGCCTGCTCTTCATCAATTGGCTTTCTAAGTGGGCCTTAGTCTTTCCAGGACGATTTTAGCTATTATCTTGGCAACGGCAGGAAGCACACAAATGCCTCTCCAATTATTACAGTCTTGTGAGGCTACCCTTCTTTGGAAGTTTGATGATCAAACCTTCCTTCCACTCAGTGGGAAAGGTCTCTGCATTCCACGCTTTATCAACAAGTGGGTGCAGCAAATCGGCAGTTTCGCTTGGCGCTGCTTGATAAAGTTCGGCAGGGACACCGTCGAGTCCGGCGGCCTTTCCTCGTTTCAGTGCAATAATTGCAGTGACTATTTCCTCTTTAGTCGGGGCAGTGGACCGTATACGCACATTTTGATGGTTAGCTAAATTATCTATATGAGGAGGAACTTCACCAGAGGTTACACGGTTCAAGACCGCGGCGAAGTGTTCTTTCCACCGCCTCATTTGATCTTCTTCCAAGATAAGTAGCTTTCCATCACTATCTTTCACCGGATGTTGGCAGGAGTTACCACCTGTAAACTCCTTGATAAACGCCGCATACGGTGTCATCATTATTATGTTATTTCTTGCGGCTTCTTCTGCTGAGGCTAAAAGAGAATTGGCATAAACTCTTTAATCGCGACGCACACTACGCTGAACTTCTCGAGCTTTCTGACGGTAAAGGAGTTCGATGCTGCTTCGATTGTCGTCTGATGCTGCAGCCAAACGAACTTTCAAGTCCTTTCTTTCAACAATTCGCTGCCATGAAGCGTCGGACATCCAGGGCTTATTCCGGCAATCCGGGTGTGGGCCAAGGATGGTATTTGCGCTATCAATATACGCATTTTTATGGCATCCCAGTTTTCGTTTATGTCACTATCTGGGTAACTAGTTATCTCAGCTGCTTTTTGCGCAAGATGGTCATTATATTGTTGTAAGAAAGCTGGATTTTTTAATCGAGCGGTGTTGAATTTGCGGCGCCTGGATCTTTCGTCGCTGGGGCGGCGCACGGCTGCAATACGCAATCGAACATTAGCGATCATAAGATAATGATATCTTTCCATCCCAATATCGGCACCCTTCCTGTTTCGCACGTCCAGGAGGCAACTCTTGAATCTTTTACTAATGGCAAAATGGTCGATCTGATTTTGTGTTCTGCGCCGATCAACAGAGGACCAACTGATTTTGTGGTGGTCCTTATGCTCAAACATAGTACCACCGATGAAGAGACTGTGAAAGCTGCAGAACTCTACAAATCTTTCACCGTTGTCATTACGATCACCAAGACCGTGTCTCCCCATCACATGTCTGAGAGCATAGTTATCAGCGCCAACTTTCGCATTCAAATCACCCATAACCATTATAATGTCACCTTTAGGTGTTCTGCTCTGAACGGCGTTTAGTTCTTCGTAAAAGAAGTCTTTTGCCAAGACATTGTCGGGTTCAGCAGGGCCATAACATTGTATAATTGAGATGTTCCTCATTTTGGTCCGAAACCTGGCGGTGAAGACTCTGTCAGAGACCGGCTCCCAGGATAAGAGACAGTTTCGCGCGGCTCTGGTTAAAAGGAGCCCCATACCTGACTCACGACGACTACCGGTAGCTTTACCGGAGTACAACATTACAGTGCTGCCCGTTGGAGAGATAAATTCTCCGCTGTTCAACCATCTTATCTCACTAACTCCTAAGATATTTAATTTGTACCTTAGAAATTCACTCTCTAATTGAAGAAATCGTGCGTTCTGGGGACCTTCTGATTTATTGTCCAGGAGAGTACGCACATTCCAGAATCCAATCTTTGTCATTGTACGATAGCCAAAAGTCGTAACCGTTGAGTCAGTCCTTATCCGAGGCATAGTTGACGTTTCGTTAGCATATAAAGATTTCGGATAGTGCAAGTTGCTGGCATACACATCCTGTCCTTTGATTGTCGGTTTTAACGACAGGCCATCAAAGGGAAAGGCCGTGGTATTTTTTTTTACACCCCACACCACAGGAGTACCTCAACCAAATCATCGCACTGCCATCACTGGCGGCTTGACTTTGGTTCCAGGGGGCGCCCACGCGGAGGACTATGGAAGAGGAGTTTTTGCCCCCCCCCCAAAGTAGGACGATACTGAACTTTCTATTAAAAAAAAATTCATGGTAAAGGTACTAAGATCAGTTTTTGTGCGAAATCTCATACAAAACTGTCAAAAACTGCGTTCGCACGAACGATCTTCGCTCTCTCTCGAAGAAAAAAGTCTCCACATCATTATGAGCAATTTTCACGCGAAAACAATTACTTTGCACTCTATTTCACTTGAAAACCGATCTTTTAAGTAGAAGGGAAGTCCGTGGTAATGTGCAAGGTAGAGCGCCGCGGTAGCGTGCTGTGTGCAAGTCTACACTGTCACTCTTTCGTGGGAGAGATAAGTGCATATACAGTCATTTCCGCAAGACCGTATACCTCACAAAATAAAAACAAAATGTTACAAGTAAGAAATTTTATTTTTTATTGAAAGTAAATACAAAATGTAATGTAAATACAAATGTAATGTAGTCCGGATGGCGCAACGGTTAGCACGTTCGCCTTCAACGCACTGGGCCCCGGTTCCATTCCGGGGATTTACGTGTCGGACTATGAGCCCACTCAGCTGTTAAATGAGTACCCATTATGGGGTAAATAACTCGGTTGAGCGTGTTGCTGATCACATACCTCTGCACAAAAACCGTCACGATCTAGAAAATGAGATGATGCTAACTCATCTCGAGGCCGTGGTTCAAATTGGACTGTTGCGCCAGTTATTTATTTTTAAATACAAAATACATTTTCGCAATTAATATTTAATACATGGTCCAATCGCCGTCACTATTGATTATTGACTGGCATCTTCGGTGACAACTTTCGGCCAATTTTTCCGCGTAGTCTGTCGATAAGTTCGCTTTAAATGTGCTTCTCTTTTTATTTGCTTTCCTTGAAGCTTCTGCTTCATTAATCCCCAAACATTTTCAATAGGATTGGCATCCGGCGATTGCGAAGGCCAATCAAGTACTTGAATGTTATTTTCTTCTTTCCAGCGTGTACACAACCGGCTTCTATGTTTCGGATCGTTATCTTCTTGTAGAAACCAATCGGTGTTGTCGTTGCCATATAGCATCCTAGCAGACTTCAATAATCCTTTCTTGTACAAAATGATCATCCTTTCAGCAGTAAGAATTCCGGTAAACGTTATTAATTTGATGGCCTTATCCTGGGTTTTTGAAGTGCTTCGGGTTTTACCCCTACCAGGTAGATCGTCTACATTTCCAGTATCTTTAAAACGCTTTATCCACTTATTCACAAACTGTGCCGAAACTTTCAGGTACTTTCAGGCCGATGCAGGTGGCATTTTTGGTCCTTTCGGATGACTTACTAAAAACACAGCTTCGAATCGTTTTTTGTAAATCGCACTCATTTCACTTGACGTCTTATCACTCTCCTACTTGAACTTAGAATGACCAAATTTATACAATGCGAAAAAGAGGAAAAATGCAGGTAACTAAAAGTCCCCCACCCAATGGTGCATTAAAAAGTTACAAAGTATACGCTCTTGTGGAAATGACTGTATATTTAACAGATCGGTAATACTAGTATCCCCACTCTGTGCTTCAGGTTATTTTCGAATCAACTCGCGCATGCGCATTGCTACCCATTTGCACGCGGTCGCTATACGTTCGGTAAATGTCGTTACGCCATCGGCCACTAAATAAATAATAAATAAAAAATTTGGCCCCTCGGGCCCTTGGGCCAAATGTTACGTGTTTCACTGCGCAGACGCGAATATGTCAACCATAACTCGATTTTGAAATTTTTACCCCCACTCTGTGTCTATTTCATATCTGTTCAATATACCTATTTCTATGGATAAGTGCAACATTTTCCCCACGAAGAGGTTAGTACCAGTCTTTACGAAAAATACGACGTGAGAATGAAGCCCCCTATTGTGTATGCGATAGCATTAGAATAATTACATACATACATAACATTAGGCGTGTTTTTTTTAACAGCCATACAGAGAAGAGGAGAACAAAATAACACACAAACAATAGTGTAATTGTGTTTTCTGCTCTGCTCGGCTGTTAAAAAAAACACACGCAAAGTATTTCGCATGTATCAAAATATGAGCAAAGCGTACCGATCACTGCTCGCTCTCTCAGCCAGTAATGCAATAAAAAATAAAACTCCGAAATACCGATCATGGGAATCCATACTATATACTATACTTTTTAGGGTTTTCGTATTTTATTTTACAAAGTTTTCTATTCTAAATAAATTATGAAAATTCGTAACTGGAATAAAAAGAAATATTTGTAGCATAAACTTACATATTATTAGGGCTGTCTGCTGTGTATTTCTTGTTTGTATTTCAATTACTAACAAATGCGCTAAACTATTTCTATAGGTGAGAAAACGAATAACGGATTTTAGTGGATCGATTTGATAATGGGATAAATCATATATGTGTATTATTCATTCCTTTTTTGTTGTTGTTGTATGTAATTGTAGTTATATTCTCTTCCATTAAACAAAGAAATAGTTGAAGATATATATTTTTGTTTATATTTCGACAATATTATCCTTATTTAGAGCAATAACACCTCTATTTCAGTTATAGTTCTATTATAATATATGTACTTGTTTTCGTATTTCTGTTATCATTCTTCTCTCTAGAGAAAGCAATAAAAAAATATTCATTTTTAGCGATTGAATGTAGAGTAGACGAGAGTGGAGAAGATGAGGGGAACAAAAGAACACAAGAGTAAATTTATAAGAGTCCTTAAAATTCCATGCTCCCTTTTTTATATGAGAAAAAGTTTGGAAAGTGTTTTTATTGTAGATTTTATTTTATATATATATTTTTTTTGTGATTTTTCGGTTTTGTTTTATTCTGTAATAATTAAGAACATTTTGAAAAGAAAAATTTCAAATAAAATGTGCATGTAAGAATCCTAACAAGGCTTTTTAATGGAAATTATCATTCATCTTGTTTTCTTTTTGTTGATTAGTGAAGAATAAATATTTATATTATCTTTTTTTTTCGTTTTTGTTATTTCATGTTTTTTTTCTGCTATTTCAATATTAACCTGTTGTCAACATTAGACGGAAAGTTTCTGCTTTAATAATAAGAATTGCATACAATTGATTGCTACATAAAAAGGTGTATTGATGCTGTTCTATTCTTCTGATCTTTTTTTTTACTATTTTTTATTTTATCCTTGTTTTGTTAATTTTTATATCATTGGATACATTTAGTTATCCCACCAGTCAGTGCCGCCAGAATTTCCATATGATGAGTTGTAACTTCCACCATAACTGCCGCCATTGCCATAACTTCCACCGGAATTTCCTGTAAAAAAAGAAGCAAGAAAAAATGAAATTCAATTCAATTATGAGGTGTGTTGTTTCATTTCTATTTGTAAATGAAACTGAAGAAGAAAATGTCGAGCGTCAGAACAATAGTTTCGAATAGCTGACGATCACAATAAATAATTTTCTACAATAATAATAATATTAATTTAGAAAGCCCTACGTCCGAGCTAAAACATCTAATGCCACGTGCACCCCGGGCAACGTTATAAAACGGCTAACAGGGCACTGGAAACCCCATTTGGGAGAAAAAATATAATGGAAACACGAAACATGTCCAGAAGAAGATATCTGCCCAAGTGTCGGAGGGAGCCGCGACCTCCGACGAGGGCTTCCCCTCTGTACAAGAGGGGCAGTCGCCAGTGGTAAATGGGCGCACGGGCGTGCGCCCACCAACCAGAAGGAGACCGACTGCCGCGAGTGCACCTGCACGAACCGGTAGGACGGGTACTGCTCCAGCACCATCGAGGAGCCCTCCTTCACCTGTGGTTGATGTTTCGCCTGGTATCCAGGCGACCACAGCTGCAGGCTCGCGTAGGCAACGGATGAAATGGACAGAGGAAATGAACCTTTTCATCATCCGTGCCTACTACGAGATCGAACTCTCACAAGGGACAACATCATATCGTCCCTTGCTACATCAGAGGTTCGTCGAGCAATTTCCGCAATTTGCACATGTGTCAATGCATCGGGTTTCAGACCAATACCGCTTCATTGTGCGAAGGAGTGCAATACCGGAGACGACGAGGGAAAGAATTCGACTTGAGGTTTTAGAGGCAACTCGAAACCAAGAGTCGGCGGGGCAGGATGTCCCGCACAGGAGTACCTACAACACCAGACGAAGTACACTACTTCACCGCCAAGTGGAAGTCTCTTCTGAAGTTCACGACGAATATGAAAGAGCTTGCTTGGAATATCAGGAAATAGATCCCTCTGCACATGCCTGGCATTCCCAGGTTACATACATCTACTGCAACACCTGATATTCTTTCTCAAATCGACAGCGAAATCGCATCCAGACTCAGCTCTGATACGACGTTACTGGAACTGCAATCACTTGTGTATTGCGGTGCAGTGGCGGCTATCAGATTACATGGTCAGAGGATCCGTGATAGCGTTGTCGGCGTGAGACAAAAACAAGAACCAGCCTGGAAGATTCCGTCTTGAGCGGAAGAGAGATTTCTTACGACAGGATATTGGCCCATTGACTCAATACGTTGCTCGCAATACCTGTAGGCGATTGAACAAAAAAGTGGAAAAGATCCTCCGTAAATATTCCACTCCTTCCGGAACTCCTTTAGTGGAAGTACTGGACACACTAAAACAGAAGCTCGCAGTCATTACAAATCGTCTCCGACGGTACACGCTGAGCCTCTCCAGACGTGTTCAGAACGCTGCTTTCACTAAAAGCCAGCGGAACTTCTACAAGACTATCAATGAGGACCAACAAGCCAGCCCCACTATTAACTTCTCAGTGACTGACGCGGAACAATACTGGGGTGGACTTTGGCAAACTCCCGCTCAACACACCCAACATACTGAGTGGATCACTGCCGAAACCACCCGCCATGCCAGCTTGCCTGGTATGATTTTCGCCGAGGTCACTGAATCCGATGTCCGTGAAGTTATTAAGCGGTCCAAAAATTGGAAGGGGCCTGGTCCTGACAAATTTCAGAATTTCTGGTATAAGCGATTCCCGAGTATATGTGGTCAGCTCGCACAACAGATAAATCTGTTGATTAATAGGCCTGAGGAATTTCCACCTTTCCTCACAGCAGGTGTAACCTACTTGTTACCCAAACGGGAAACAGTGGAGACGCCTGCTGAAACGAGGCCTATAACATGCTTGCCGACACTGTACAAATACATTACAGCCATTATTAGTGGCAGGATCTATACGCACCTTGAGCAGAACAATATCCTTGCCGAGGAGCAAAAGGGCTGCCGAGTCGGATCTAGGGGTTGCAAGGAACAACTAACGATCGACTCGGTTGTGGTAGGACAAGCTACGCGCAATCACAGGAATCTGTATTGCTGCTATATTGATTACGCCAAAGCATTTGACAGCATCCCCCATAGCTGGCTAATCGAGGTCCTCCACATGTACCGCGTAGTTCCTGCCCTAATCAACTTTTTGACAAAAGTGATGGAAGGATGGCGCACAACACTATCAGTGCCATCAACCGAAGGCAATATGCTCTCAACCGGTACATATCCGAAGAGGCATATTCCAAGGGGACTCTTTGAGTCCTCTCTGGTTCTGCTTGGCGCTGAACCCCCTTTCATCACTTTTGAATTCGGCTAGACAGTGCGGCTATACGATCAAGCATGGTCTTCTTGGAATGTTTTCCAAATTCGAACTGACTCACCTGATGTACTTAGATGACATCAAACTATACTCGGGAAGAGATGCACATCTTAAAAGTCTGCTGCGGATCACAGAAAATTTCAGCCGTGACATTCGGATGGACTTCGGATTAGACAAATGTCGAATCCGTGCCATCCGCAAAGGCGTTCACGCACCGCACCCCGGCTTCACCTTGGATGATATCCATATAGGTGCAATGTCGGAGGCAGACTTTTATAAATACCTAGGAATTCTGCAAGGTGAACATCCCAGCATTGATGACTTGAGAGAAGGATTGCTGGTTGAGTTCTGGCGCAGGTTGAAATTGGTGTTAAAATCCAACTTATCGGGAAGGAATAAAATAAGTGCGATAAACTTGTATGCCATTCCTTCACTGACCTACTCATTCGGAATAGTCTTGTGGTCTGTCACATCTTTGGCGGACATTGAACGGGGGGTACGCGTTTTGGTAAACATGCGAGTTGCCTTTGGCAGCCATTTGTCGATCTTCACCTGTCTAACAAGTGGCTTCGTGCAGGGTACCTCTTTGCCGAAACAGAAGGTTCGATGGGTGCCATTCAGGACGGCGTGGTCCCCACCCGTGCTTATCTTAAGCATATCTGCAAACAAAGGGTGGATGACGACCGGTGCAGAATGTGTGGTTCGGTTTTGGAAACACTTGACCATCTCATTTCTGGTTGTTCTGTAATGGCGTCGGTAGAGTACACGGACAGACACAATGCTGTATGCAAGGTAATCCACCAACACCTTGCATACAAGCACGGGCTGGTCAGTGAAACCGTACCGATCTACCAGTACACTCCACAAGCAGTGCTTGACAGCACTCGCTTCACGATGTACTGGGATCGCCAGGTAAACACTGATCACCCGGTCGCCCACAACAAACCCGATGTACTCCTAGTCGACAAGACGAGTCGCTCTGCATACATAATCGATGTTGCTATCCCCCATAATAGCAACATCGAGAGAAAGCATGCGGAGAAAGGGGCAAACTATAGTGCACTGGCCCAAGAAATCAAACAACTTTGGCATCGTGGCAGTGTACGAATAGTGCCTGTAATATTGTCGGCTACCGGTATAATACCCAAAGACCTTCTGACTTCCCTCACCCAATTAAACCTGCCGCACAATCTCATTGACGTTATGCAAAAATACGTTATTTTGCATACGTGTGCAATAGTGCGGAAAGTGCTCGGCGACCTCCACTAAATTATATTAGTTTCAGGATGCCGGCATAACACCTGCCCAAGGCATCCATATCCGTAAACTTGATGCGTTGCATCCGTTGCGGGTATACATACCGGCCAAAGGGGCCAAGATTACGCCAGCCAGGCGATAATAATAATAATGCGCTTTGAAATAGACATTACCGCATCTCTATAATTTATTTATGTTAATGAAAAGAGCCTGATATGGAAGACTGGTCGTGAAACACTCGCTAACAGTTTGGAGATACATACTTTTAGATCTCGCGCACACGACAAACTAGTTCGCAGAAATACTAAATAGTTTAGTCAGAAAAAAAACACACGGTGGTTTATAAGACCGCGCACACAGCGATAACTAAATAGTTTAGTCTGATGTGTGTGCGGTCTCATAAAGCGACGTGGTGTCGTGTGTTCTATTTTTCTGACGAAAATATTTAGTTTTTCTGCAAACTAAAAAGTTTGCCGTGTGCACTGCAACTGTCATAACCTTCCGTCTAACTGACTGTTTAAAGGTATGTAGTTTATATCTGTATCTGTCGCGCTCGGTGGCAGTGATCGTTCGGTCACCGCTCTACGATACTAATCTAGAGCTCGGAGATCAAATCTCGGCGCGATCAAAACCTGCCTGTGAGTACTAATAGAACTCACACAGTGCTCCGAACTTGTCAGTATAAAGACGGCGCGGATAGGAGGTGCATGCTAGCGACTGCACTTCCGAAAAGTAGATATGCTATTGAAACGTCAAAAAGGGTTAGAAATGCTAGAGATGTTGACGCACCCATGCCCCTGGAGGGGTCAAGGCAATTAGAGAGAGAGAGATAGAGTTTATATCTCATTTAGTTTTGGAGTTATTGCTATTTGAGTGCGACCTGTTTGGGTTCTCGTAGCGATTTTTGCAATGCCTTGTTTAGGGGAGTAACGATACAACATAAAATCTGGGGTGAAATTGAGAAAAATTTGCACGGATCATCACAGGGGACGAAAGTTGGGTATCAGGTACGACGTTGAGACAAAAGTCCAGTCATCAGTCATTGGCAAAGGATCTCTACGTAAAAAAAACATGGCGGGTTCAAAGTGATTCTCACAGTTTTTTCGATGTCAACGGATTTGTGCATTTCGAATTTTCACCCCAAGGTGACACCGTCAACTGTCAGTACTACGATGGTGTTTTGAAAAATTTGCACAAAAAAATCGTCAAATGAAACCACATTTGTGACGAAACAACTCATAGTTCGTTCACTCCGCTCAGCTTTGATAAAAAATAAATAACTGGCGCAACAGTCCAATTTTGAACCATGGCCTTGAGATCAGTTAGCATCATCTCATTTTCTAGATCGTGACGGTATGTCTCGCGCAGAGGTGTGTAACAGCAACACGCTCAACCGAGTTATTTACCCCATAAATGGGTACTTATTTAACAGCTGGGTGGGCTCATAATAATCCGACACGAAAGTACCCTTTTTTTTATCAAAAACTATCGCATTCAGTAGGAATCGAACCGGGGCCCAGTGCGTAGAAGGCGAACGTGCTAACCGTTGCGCCATCCGGACTAATCAGCTCGGCTTTGTTAATTCGCGAGTTTTGTGCCAAACGAGGGATGACTTCGCTTCCCTGACCTTCATACTCCCCAGACCTTGCTCTCTGCGATATTTTCCTGTTTTCAAAATTAAAATGTATGCTGAAAGGGCGCCGTTAAAGCAAATCCGCAACGGACCTTGAATACGTCGCGCTTAAATGGTAATAACTCGAAAATTGAACGAGATATTAGCAATCTATAAACAGTACCTTTCACGAAAGGTTATGACAATTGCAGTGCTACAAATCGACCGTCACCGTAGCCATCCATCGACGAGTGATTGAAGGGGTTCCGTTATTTTTGTTAACAGACCTCGTAGATTATAACACGGATATGACAGGGGTTCAGACTAAATTTTGAATCATGTAACGCTCCGTCAATAAATACAATGGAATGGATATTCGAGAATGAGAAACAGAAAATGAAAAATGGAAGGTGAAAAATAAAAAATAAGGAATGGGTCATGGGAAATCGAATTTCGAAAATCCAAAATTGAAAATCGAATTTTGAATATTGAATTTTAAAAACAAAATTTTGAAAAAAAAAAAATAAAAAAAATGAAAATTAAAAAAAAATCGAGTTTTAAAAAAAGCAATAGAATTAAAAAAATCGAATTTAGAAAAAAAAAACAAAAAAATTAAATTTTTTTTTCTAAGTTCGTAAAACTTCGTAAGTAAAATTTCGAAAATCGAAATTTAAAAACCGATTTTAATTTCCTTGAACTAAAGTAAAGTTTGTTCTGAAGTTGTACACTGTCGAACTCGAACACGAACCCGTACAACTGGACCGATTTTCGTCACGTTTATGTGAAGTGTGTGTGTACATTTTTACCAGGTTCGTGGTCGAGTGTCTGGTTACACTAATAGAGCAGTTCATTTTTGAGAACGTTGGTCCATTCTTGGCCATTTGAAGTCATTGCCATTGTGTGGACGGGCGGCTGGCGTTTAGTGGCCAATGGCGCATATTGTCGCAGCGATGGGTAACCGGGGGTCACAAGTCAGTCAATAATCAATTCTTTCACATCAAAGAGACAGTTCAAAAAATGCGCTGGGTTATTGTCTGTAGCAGCGGGCATTACGGGATGATCCTAATTGGGAGATGAATGGTAATTTATCCCGTCGTTATGCCATTAATTTGTTTCCTAAGTTAGGTTAGGTTAAAGAGGCAGCTGTGCAAAAACACAGCATACATAGACCACCACTGGGTCCGTTGTAATACCTCATAGGTATAAACGCCATGTGAGTCGAGTTGTCAAACCACCCAATCTATCAATAAAACGATGCAGACGACTAGAATTTACGTCCGTCAGGTCATCGAGGTCAATAAAGTATCGTTTGTTATACCGGCCAGAGCAGAGCAGGTGCACAGTAAGTGATGTATTGTCTCTTCCTCTTCGTCCCCACAGTTTCTGCAAAAATCATTGTATGGAAGCATGTTCACCCATAAGGCAATGCCCTGTGATGCTTATACTCCTATGACCCGGAACCCAGAGGTAGGCCTGTTCCTAAAACGGTCCACCCATTTAAAACCGGTCCTCAGTTAGTCCCGGTTCCGAGATTCCCAAGTACCGGTTTCGAAAAAACCAAATCACTAAAAATGAAACCGGAATATAGAGGGCTACGCCCGCAATTCGAGGGTTTTGTAGCACGCGCTTATTTTGGTATCTAAATATTGGCTCCCTGCTCTTCTTGGTACCCCTCAGCTGAATAAAAACACCATAATTAAATGTTTTGCCCATGATATAGTATCTTACATGCCAATTCACAAAAAGACTGCGTCTGTCACTTTTCAAAGTAATAGTTTTAATACGAGAAGCTGTAGATAGATATGTATTGTATGTATACGAGATAAACTGTCCCACTCTTCGAGATGCTTAACCATTCATATTAAGACGACATTACAAATTGCAAACTTGTGTAACGGCTTCGAAATTCAGGGTGGCTGGGACAAATTATGGTCTAATATTTTTTCCTCCTCCACTGTTCCCCTTTCTACAAATCTCAAGAAAATGCCAAAAATGGAATGTACTCAACATTACCTTTCTCCCGACACCCCACTTGGCTATACCAGTGGATAAAAAAAATTGACCTTAATTTCGCCTCTATGTGGACCCCCCCCCCCTCTTAAAATTGGCCAATTACAACACAACGCTATCTCCAGCAAATTATAGCATTTCTACACATTCTCGCCGAATTTTGTGTGCAGCTTCAGCCGTTCGTAAGATATTCTATGAACAGACGGACAGACAGGTATTTGACCGATTTTGTAAGATTTAAGACACAAAACCCTAAAAAAATTAACTGTGTGAATAGTTATTGTTAGGATCACCAATCACCAATCTTCATCCTTCCAAAGTTGGTTCATTAAATAACTGCAATTCGCACTACGAAAAACAACATGCAAGTAGTACACGCATATCTATGCGTGAGGCCGGCAGGTGTATTCTTTGTATGGATAGTGTCAAAATGCATAACTTTAAGTCAATGTACTATTATTAAATATCATGTCATTGTAATGAAACTTAGAGATATTATTGCCTATGATGTTGGTTATCATCAGCCATCAATATTTTTGACCTAGGGTGTGCTTGAGGGGTGCAGGGGTGTGGGTAACTGCAACTATAGAAATGTACAATTATTAACCTTTTTAGATGAGATTTAAAAATTCTATTATTTTTAGTTTTCTATGCTAGTGAAATGCCGCTTTTCTGTAAATTTTTATATGTCTAGCTATAACGGTCTCGAAATGCAAGGGGGGGGGGGACAAACTCGGACCACATATTTTCCCCTCTCCCTCTTTTCTCCTTTCTTCAAATTTGAAAAAAATTCCAAAAATAGAATGTACTCAACGGTACCTTTCTTACGATACCCCACTTGCCTATACCAAACGAAAAAAAAAATTTCGACCTTCATTTCCCCTCTATGGCGACCCCCCCTTAAAGTTGACCTATTACGACGCATCGCTTTCTCCAGAGAATTATAGTATTTCTACATATTTCCACCAAATTTCATGCATGTAGCTTCAGCGGTTCGTGAGATATTTCATGGACAGACGGACAGACAGACGGACAGACGGACGCATGACCGATTTCATAAGGGTTTTGTTTTTATACAAAACCCTAAAAACCGGCCGGTCATAAAAACCGACTCATGACCGGTAAAAAAAAACCGACTCATTAAAAACCCGATTCACCAAAAAACCGACCGGCTTGTTAAAAACCGACCGGCAACGACGAGTTAAAAGCCGACTCATTAAAAAACCGACTGGTTAAAAACCGACCGGCTCATGGTTAAAAAAAACGACTCATTAAAAGACAGACTCACCAAAAAATCGACCAAAAACCGACTTGTTAAAAACCGACCGGCTCCGCAAAGTTAAAACCGTTTTTAGGGTTTTGTAGTAAAACAAAACCCTTATGAAATCGGTCATGCGTCCGTCTGTCTGTCCATGAAATATCTCACGAACCGCTGAAGCTACATGCATGAAATTTGGTGAAAATATGTGGAAGTACTATAATTCTCTGGAGAAAGTGATGCGTCGTAATAGGTCAACTTTAAGGGGGGGGGGGGTCCCCATAGAGGGGAAATGAAGGTCGAAATTTTTTTTTCGTCTGGTATAGGCAGGTGGGGTACCGTAAGAAAGGTACCGTCAAGTACATTCCATTTCTGGAATTTTTTTCAAATTTGAAGAAACGGGAAAAGAGGGAGAGGGGAAAATATGTGGTCCGAGTTTGTCCCCCCCCCCCTTGCATTTCGAGACCGTTACACTTAGAAATATGAAAATTTACAGAAAAGCGGCATTTCACTAACATAGAAAACTAAAAATAATAGAATTTTTAAATCTCATCAAAAAAGGTTAATAATAGTATTTTACATTTCTATTGTTGCAGTTAGCACACCCCTGCACCCTTTAGGCACACCCGAGACCAAAAATAGTGATAGCCAATGATAACCAACACCATAGGCAATAACGTCTCTAAGTTTCATTACAATCGTGTAATATTTAATAATAGTACATTCACTTAAAATTAGGCATTTTTATACTATTCATACAAAAAATACACCTACCGGCTTCGAAGGTGCGAGTACTACTTGCATGTTGTTTTTCGTAGTGCGAATTGCAGTTATTGTTACATATTATGGTTAATTACATTTATGAAAGGGTAAAGATTGGTAGGGGGCGATGTGTTGTAATTGGCCAACTATAACGAGCGGGGGAGGGGGTGGGGCGAAATTAAGGTCAAATTTTGTTTATCGACTGGTATAGGCAAGTCGGGTGTTGTGAGAAAGGTAATGGTGAGTAAATTTTATTTTTGGCATTTACTTTAAATTTGTAGAAAGGGGAACAGTGAGGGAGGAGAAAATATTAGATCGTAATTTGTCCCCCCTTGCATTTCGAGACCGTTACACTTAGAAAAATGAAAACTTTCAGGAAGGTGGGTTCCGAATAGCATATAAAACGGGAAATAATGGAATTTGTATATCTCCTCAAAATAGGTTAATAATAGTTTATTTCCATAGTTACTGTTAGCGCACCCTTGCATCCCTTAAACACGTCCGAGATAAAAAGTACAGATGGCCAAGGATAACCAACATCAATATGTTCTAAGTTTCATTACAATCGCCTAATATGAATGGGCATGTAAGATACTATATGATGGGTTAGACATTTTTATTATGTTTTTTTTTATCCATCTAAGTGGTACCAAGAGAAGCAAGGAGCCGATACTTGCGTACAAATATAAGTGCTTGCTACAAAACCCTCGGATTGCGGGCGTAGCCCTCTATATTCCGGTTTCATTTTTTTGGTGAATCGGTCTTTTAATGAGTCGGTTTTTAACCCGTTTTTTTAACCATGAGCCGGTTTTTTTAATGATCCGGTTGACCGCTAGGAAAACCGATTTTCATAAAAATCCAGAACCGGTCTTGAAATCTTAGGACCGAACAGTTCTACCCAGAGGAGGATGACTCTGTTAAGGGTGGCCAGAGAGTTCAGCTCTTGGCACGGCATTGTTTTAGTATTTTTGATGACACTGTCGCCGCCTCGAGGGCCATAATGGCAGCCTGGCTATCCGTGAAAATCGCGATATCCTTTGTGGTAGCCGTGATGCGCCTCAACATCCGGCAGGCCTCCCTAATTGCTAGCACTTCCTGTTTCGGGTATGACGTAGTCCGTTGGTAGCATATTGTGCACCGCACCCTCCAGGGTGGACAGAATGTTGCTATGCCCATATGGTTTTGCTGTCCAGTACGCAGACTCCTTAAGTCTGATCGCGCTACACGCGGCGTTGAACCTTATTTGTAGGTCGAGGGGGAGTAAGTGTAAAATAACATTAAGTGCATCACCTGGGCAAGACCTTAGAGCTCCCGTGACTCCGATGGATGCAGTCCTCTGCACCTTGCACAGTCCATCAATATTATATTTCCAATGCACCGCTGGCCACCAGACCAGCGACCCGTATGTGAATATCGGTCGCACTACCGCTGTGTACAACCACAAGAACATTTTTGGTTAGAGTCCCCGGTTTTTGCAGCAGGTTCTCCTGCAAGCATAGAGAGCTATAAAAGCCTTCTTGATGCGATGTTCGACGTTTCGTTTAGTTTTTTAATTCAGAGAACGCAAACTCCTCAATCTTTGTTTTTGTAGTGAAAAGCACCAGTTCGATTTTCAGTGGGTTCACACTAAGATCGCATTCTATCGCCCAAGTCTTCAGGGTGTTGTTCATGATGTGGCTCATCGCGGGTAGAAGATGAGCCAAGATGACTATATCGTCCGCATAGGCGACTATTTTAGCTCCAGACTTCTCCAGTCTTTTGAGGCCGTCCATTACCAAAATCCATAGCAGAGGGGAGATCACACCACCCTGTGGCGTTCCTCTGCGCACGTATTTAGTGATCCGAATTTCGCCCAGGTCCGGCTGGATCACCCCGGTACTCGGCATGGCCAGAATCCATCTACTGAAAGGAATCCACTCCTAACTCAATGAGAGCTTCCATTAAGAGGACTACAGACCTTCAGATTAACTGCGCAGATATCTGTGCTAATATGTGTGGAAAAATCTGCGCAGTTATCTAAACTGAAGGTGTGTAGGCTACATTCGATTTTCACTAAATTAGTTCCGATATTTTGTACAGTTCTATCAGTTTTGTCGAAGTGTGCACATCGTACGTGGCTGAGCAGGTATCTTTTTAGTGTTCCCGACTATTCTATATTTCCTGTGTTGTTGGTGTTTTACTGCGCTCTATCGTATCTTTTGTGGTATCTTTCTGTGCTGGACTAACTGATGAACTATGCGCTGGGTTTTGGTGGATGTTGAAGTTTAGGTTCGAACCAGCCTGATCGGACGAGTATTTGCTCAGGAAAACAGGGTGTCCATTTTGGGGTGGGCAACCCCAATTTTTTTTTCTTTTTTGACTTCGGATTCGAAATCAAAATTATCTTCACTTGAAACATACTCGCGCAACGTTCACATTATAGTGAAACTACAAATATCCGTATACGATCATGACCGCGAGTGCAACTCGCGTAGAAGCACGTACCAAGTCTGCTACAGAAGTACAGACAATGGCCCATCCCCATGGTTCCAACTACAAGGTAATTTTCGATCGCAGATTCCGAATTTGAAGTAAAAAGAAAAAAAAATTGGAGTTGCCCACCCCAGAACGGACACCCTGTTTTCGTGGGGAAATACTCGTCCGATCGGGCTGGTTCGAACTATAAGGTAATTTTGGGTAGCTGATTCCGAATCTGAAGTCAGAAAAAAAAAATTGGGGTTGCCCAACCCAGAATGGCTACCCTGTTCTCTAGTACGTTCCCCTCTTTCATACATTCGCCTACAAAAATTCCGCATTTCACAGCCACACAAATCGCAAACCAGAAAAAAAAAGATACATTGCCAAAGAAAAGATACATTTCTACACCACTGGCCGTCCTCAATTATCCTCTCACCCAAGACGAAACATTCACATATCAGTACGAGAGCGAAATCTCTGTACAAACTAGTGGTTTCATGGTCATTGTGAAATTTGGTAGAAAACTGAACGATAAACTGTGTAATCTGCGCAGATTATCGTTGCAAAACAGGGTCCGAATGTACAGATCTCAGATCTGCGTAAAAATCTGCCAAAACTGTGCAGTTCACACAGATTATCGTTCAGACGAGATGTCACACGCGATAAACTGAAGGTGTGTAGTCCCACTTATAGTCTCAGTCTTGACATTATTGAAAGCGAATTCAATGTCTTTGAAAACCGCCAACGTGTATTGTTTGTAGTTGAAGCCATATGCAATTGTGGATACTACCTCGTGGAAAGCTGTTTCGGTCGACTTTCCGTTGAGGTAGGCATGTTGGCATACTGATATTGGTGATTTCAGCAGTAGTTGTCGTATATGGTAATCCAAGATTCGCTCCAGCACCTTCAAGACACAAGAGATGAGGCTCATGGGTCGAAAGTCTTTCGCGGAATCGTGACCAAGTTTTCCCGCCTTTGGGATAAAGGTCACGCGGACTCGCCTCCATGACATGGGGACGTAGTTCAGCGAAATACAGCCCCTAAAAATGGTTACTAACCATGGAATCACTATGTCCTGTGCATGCTGGAGTATAACTGGAAATATACCATCAAGGCCCGGTGGACTTATAAGGAGAAAAGCTGTTGATGGCCCACGCCAACTTTTGGACCGTGATAACCGACGCAATTTCATCCCCCGACACTGGTTGCTCACTTGGCATGCTAGTATCGTAGCAATGATCCTCCCTGCTTGGGAAGAGTGTCGTCATAAGGTGTTCAAGTGGTTGTATTGTAATTGCTTGTCGTTACGGTCAATTTTGAAAACCCATCTGATTAGCATGACATGACATTTAAAAGTTTAACCGGGGTGGCTGCCCTCGATGGTTTATCTGTTCCACGGGTTAACTTATCCTAACCCGTTGTTAAAAAACGCACCTAATGTCTTATCGAAAAGACGAAACATTTACAAAAATGTTGAAGAAAAAATATTTCTTTAAAATTGTTCTCTACGTTCTAAACTTTGGCCCTTCAGTATTGCCAATTCTACGAAGGATAAGAATCACAAAATGCAAACGACACATGTTAATATGTATTTACAAGATAATTTTAAAAAAAAGGTACTTACCGCGACCACCACCATATCCATTTCCACTATTTCGAAAGCCTCCTCCGCTTCCACCTCCACCACCACCGCCGCCGCCGCCGCCCCCACCACGATTACTCGAGCCTCTATTGCCACCGCCGCTCGACTGTTGACGATAATCTCGGGATCCAAATCCAGAACCGTATCTCGGGTTGCCACCACCACCACGAGTCATTCGTTTGCCGCCGCCATAGGAACGTTCATTTGAAATCATGTCCTCGAGAAATTCGGGAACTTTTTGTTTTGCCTCAATCAACAGTTCCAACAGGTCGGTGCAAATATTTCGGTTTTTCTCATTGAAGAAACTCGTTGCAACACCCAAATTGCCCATACGTCCGGTACGACCAATACGATGTACATACTCCTCAACATCCGACGGTAGATCGAAATTGATGACATGTTTAACGTGCGGTATATCCAAACCACGAGCAGCGACAGCTGTCGCCACAAGAATTGGACAGTCGCCCGAGCGGAAACAACGCAATGCCTCTTCACGCTCTTTTTGAGATCTGTCACCATGTATACTAGTTACCGGATGATTACATTTGTAGAGGAATTCTTCCAGAGCGTCGGCTCCTTTTTTCGTCTCAACAAAGATCAAGGTCAGGCTTTCCTTTGAGTATTCCGGACTGCCGTTACGGATGTTGTTCAACAGATCCAATAAATATGAACGTTTATCTTGCTCGGCAACGTGCAGAATTGTTTGGGTAATGTTCTCGGATGTCGATCCGACACGTCCGACAGCCAAAAAAATATAATTGTGCAAAAAGTCGCTGGCCAGCTCCTGGATAGCCTTGGGGAACGTTGCTGAGAACATAAGGGTTTGTCTTTCTCCGGTCGGTGGCATGTTGCTTTGCTCAACAATGCGACGAATTTGTGGTTCGAAGCCCATATCCAACATTCTATCTGCTTCGTCTAGCACCAAAAACCGTATATTATCTAGACACACTTTTCCTCTTGTGATCATGTCTTCTAGGCGTCCCGGTGTTGCCACAATGAGATGGCAACCTTTGTCAAGTTCACGCATCTGTTCGCTAGTGTTGTTTCCTCCTGTAATTCAATCAAAACACGTCGAAATGGTAAGAATCGGTTGACAGGACCGAAGATACAAACATCTACTTACCGTACAAAACAGCAGGACGCATACGAGACCGATACGAGAATTTCTTCGCCTCTTCGAAAATCTGAGTAGCCAATTCACGTGTTGGCGCAAGAACCAATCCCAAAGGATATTGCTTGCGACGATAAGAACGATTTACTGGTGGCGGATTCTTCATACCATGCTCATACATCTGATTCAATATTGGCACTAAGAATGCAGCAGTTTTACCAGATCCTGTTTGAGCACATGCCATCAGATCGCGACCATTGATTATGATCGGAATTGCATATTTTTGAACCGGTGTCGGTTTGTCATATCTAGCCAACATTATATTGGTGGTAATAATTTCTGTCAGCTGGACCTCATCGAACGATGAGATATGTGGAGGCACATTACTGCCCGTCGCCTCCACGGGTATGTCTTCGTATTTGTTAAAATTGATGCCGGTATTGGCTGTACCGAACAGTTCCAGTTCAATACTCTCATCACGTGGTCCAAGAGATGTGTAGTCGACTTCACCGCGTCTCTCATCTTTCCACTTGCCGCCGTAATTAGAGGAGCCGCCCCCGCCGCCCGTTTCACGTCTTGGAGGATCACCACCAGCTGGTTCAATCCAACGATCGTTAGTACGTTGTGGAGGTGCTTGATCGCGTTCACGATCGCCAGTACGTGACCCAGCACGAGGTGCTCCACTTCCTCCACGGTCCCCCCAATATTCACCGCCACGTCTCGAGTCGAATTGCTGCTCACCGTTTTGATAGTTTTCGTCGTTCCGTCTTCTCGAATAGTTTCCACCAAAGTCCCCGCCGCGGTCTCCTCCTCGTTGATCGCGATTGTTGAATCGCCTAGAGTTGTTGCTGCAAAGAAATAACAGCCGTGTGTTATTTTGAGTTTTCTCATTGATAGTGATTTGAAAAGCATTTACCCTCGAAAGTCGCCGCGATAGTCCCTGTCGTTTCGTTCGTAGTTACCACCGTCTCGATTCCTATCGTTACGAAAATCTCTATTGTCACGATTAAAATCGCGATTAAATTCACGTTGATCACGTTCCTTTTCCGCAGCAGGCGGATTATTATTGGGTCCTCCTCTAAGATGAGGTGGTATATAACGACCAGCTGAATTATAATTACTACTATTAACGGGGCTGCCGTTATCGGCTTGACCGCCTTTCAAGTCCAGACCAGCAATCTGAAATTTGAAAATATATTATTGAACATAGCTAAAAATAAAAGTATTGATTATTATGTGAGACAAGATAATTTACTCGCAATTCCAACGGATTAGTTTTTAAAGAAATGCGTTATCGGTTTAATTTATATAAAATCCACCGTTCTAAAATTTTTGGGGTCGGTAGTAGTCGAGTCAGTGCGTTGAGGCGTCAGTCTGACGTCTCATCATATCGGTTCGATTCGTATTCCGAGCATTCTCGCGCCATGGATGTTTGTGTTGTCTTCTCCATGTTGTTAGGAATATATGTTAGGTTATAGGGGCTGCTCCAGCATACGGAGCACACATAGACCACACTAGGTCCGTTGTGATGCCGCTAACACATTCTATAAGAAATACCTTTCGGTCAATATCTGTCCGACGCCCACACATCTTTCAAATCATCGAGATCAGTGAAGTAATAGGACCTCAGGATGGACTTTCTACTACCAGCAAGAGTAGAGCAGCAGAAGAGCTTGGTTTCAGGGTGACGGCTTACGCTGACGATGTTGCCATTGCTGTTTCCGAAAGATTCCCGGGAGTCCTTAGTGAGTTGATGCAGAATGCTCTATGCATACTCACCGAATGGGCAGGCCACTGTGGCATTGGTGTCAACTCTCACAAGACCGAACTTGTGCTCTTTACCAGAAGACAGGAGCTGCCTCCTGTTGAGACTCCATCATTGGATGGCAAGAAACTGGCCTTCAGTGATAGAGCTAAGTTCCTGGGTCTTATCTTTGATAGGAAATTGACGTGGAAGCCCAACATCCTTGAGCGGGTGAATAAAGCCACTACTGCGCTCTATTCGTGCAGGAGGGCGGTTGATAAGAACTGGGGCCTGCAATCGAAGGTGGTATACTGGCTATATACAGCGGTTGTGCGGACAATTCTACTTCACGGCATTTATGTTTGGTGGGCGGCACTAAGAGTGGCGTCCTATTGTCGCCTGTTAAGTAAAGTGCAAAGACTAGCAGCGATTGCCACGACGGGGGCCTTTAGAACAACTCCGTCAGCCAGCTTGGACACACTGCTACACTTGCTCCCGCTTGACATATTTGGCGAACAGCTGGCGGGGAATACGGCCCTGCGTCTTCGAAAAACAGGCCAATGGCGTACTTCGAGCACTGGCCACGCGGCTATCCTGTGCAACCTGGATCTCCCTCCGGAGACTGATTACACGTCTCATAAACACGTTTTCGGTAGGAATTATGCCAGCCTGATTTCGTCGAGAAGCCTATGGGCTGACAATGTACCCCTTACCTCCAACTCCTTGACTATCTACACGGATGGCTCTAAGACCGAGAATGGAGTTGGGATTGGTATACACTCGGAGGAACTGGGAATTAACTTATCCTACCGTCTTCCCGACTTTTGGAGTGTCCTGCAGGCCGAGGTTTCGGCGATCTCGGAAGCACTGACCTGGTTAAGGAATCATGTCGTAACTGCAAGAGACATTACTATCTATACGGACAGTCAGGCTGCGATTCGCTCGCTTGACTCTGTTCTCACTACATCGAAAACTATTCTGAAGTGCCGCTCGGCCCTCATGGAGATGAGTTACTTTTTCAACATTACCCTCTGCTGGATACCGAGTCACAGTGGCTTTGCGGGCAACTGCAGGGCGGACGATATTGCGCACGAGGGGACAACCGGTGTCGTCGATGGGCACCGCAATGACATTAGAATGCCAATTGCATCATGCAAAGTGGCAATTAAGTCTGTGGCAGTGGATAGGGCAAATACCAGATGGCTCAATAGTCGCACTTGCCAAACGACGAGAATGATTTTCGCAGAAATTCGACTCTAGCCGCTCTGCCTCTTTGCTGGCACTGAATAGAAAGCACATTGGTAGAGTGGTGGGGGCTATCACAGGGCACTGCCCCATTGGTGAGCTCGCATGGAGGCTCCGTCTTCCTTATCATGACTACTGCAGGAGTTGTGAGGATGAGGAGGAGAGTGTCGTGCACCTTCTATGCCGCTGTCCGGCATTGGCCATCAGGAGGAAGAAATTCCTGGGCTCCTGGTTCTACTTTGACATGGAGGACCTCAAGGATATGAGTCAGATACAGCTCAATCGCTACATTGCCAGCACAGGCTGGTTCGGAACCTAGGTTTCTCAGAGAGAGGTGTTTTGTTACTGGTGGTATCACAATGGACCCATGAGAGGTCTAAGTGTGCTGTGTTGTATCATGGCAGCCCCCCTTAACCTAACCTAACCTAGAGCAGCAGAAGAACAAATGAAAAAAAAACACTTCTCCTCATCCTCGTCCCCACAGCTTCTGCAATAATCAATATGCGGCACACGAAGTCTCCTGGCATGCTCCCCAATGAGGCAATGACTAGTGATAACCCCTGCAACATTACTAATACACTTCCTACCCAGCATAAGCACTCCTGAGGAGTGTCCAGGGTTTAGTACTGGCTAAATCTGCCTGGTCGCATGACCTGTTGAGCCATCACGCCATCTGATGTTAACTCTCGCAGTCGCATTGGACCTTAGGGCCAGTTTGCAGGTGTTCATAGGCATACCAACATCCCGGAAACTGTCATCGACCTCGTTATCAGTCATCTCGCGGGTAAGTTCATCCGTCTTACAGTTACCGATAAAGCCACTGTGACCAGGGATCCAACAAATAGTAATGTTGAGAAAGCTACTGAACTGTTGGATCGAGGCGCAATATTCAGCAAGTGCCTTCGCGTTAGTCACAGCAGAATCAAGCGATTTTATTACCGATTGACTATCACTGTAACTGATTACATTCCTGAACGTAATTACATTACGACCCAGCCTTGAAATGGCTTCGTGAATAGCAGTCACCTCCGCCTGGAAGACACTACAGTGGTAAGGGAGACGGAAGGACAGGCTGATATTCAGCGTCTCCGAGTGTGCGGGTGTGCCCGCCCCGACTCCATCATCGCTCTTGGAGCCGTCCGTAAAAGTGCTTACAACGTTAGTACCTAAAGCAATACCATCCGCCCACTCCTCGCGATAAAGGGATTAGAAGTTTTTGTGAAACTCCAGTTTCGGCGAGGTATAGTCCGCGATTTCAGGAACATCCAAACTATTCAAAATATCCGAATGTCCAGTGATGGACGGGGTGCATTGTCTCGTTTCACAAAGACGAATAACCACATTGGTAGCAAGCTGCTCGGCAAAGATGTCCAGAGTCAGATTCAGCATGACTTGAAGGACTGCAGTAGGAGCTTATAGCACCCGTAATGGCGACACACGCTAGCCTTTTAACTTTCTTCAACAGGCTTCTTTCTGTAGGATGCGATTCTAAGTGCCCTCCACCACGCCACTATCCCATACGTAAGAATGGGGCGCAAGACCGACGCATACAGCCGGTAAACCACCTCTGTTCTAGGTCCGATTTCCTACCTATAGTCCTTCTACATGAGTGTGGCCAGTGCTCTTTTTCACTCGTTCCAGAATATTAGGCTTCCAGCGCAATTTCCTATCCAGGATATGGTAAGCCCAAGAAATTTAACTTTGTCAGCGTGAACAAACATAAGGCCATCCAACAACGCTGGCTTAAACGAAGGGACAATCTCTCACCTGGTGAAAAGAACAAACTCAGTTTTGGTCGGATTTACTTTAACCCCAAATTCACTCGCCCATCTCGCCAGAACCCTCTGCATTAATTCACTAAGGACATCTGCGGATTTACCCGAGATAACAATTGCGATGTCATCAGCATGGGTTTACAACCTAAATTGACCGCCAGATTCCATAAAAGAGGAGAGAGGACTGCACCTTGAGGAGTGCCCCTGCAGACATTGGAAGAGCGATAATGGCTCTCGCTCCTCAGTCCAGCCTTAAATCATCATGGATTTCCATGTGGAGTTATTTATCAATTCAGTGCGTACCCGGCCCGCCCTTTAGAACAAAAGCATTGAAGAAGCACAAGAAGAAGATAAAGAGGCCACAGCACGTGTAGGATCCATTGCACGCAACGCGTACTTTGCGAGTGAACGCAGAGCGGGAGCCATTGTCGCTCTTCCCGTGTGAATGCCGGCAAACCTGGCTCTGCATTTATATCAAGAGACGGCGGCTCTTCGTGTGAAAGGGCAATTAGGGTGTAATTGACGCACTATGCTCTATGTGTTAGGGCAAATAGGATATTTGTACCTGAACGTATCAGCCAACTAACTAGTAGGCAATAGCTGCGTTCACAAATCACTTGTTTGTCGACCTACACTACAATTGATAGATACGCAAAAGAAGGCGCCTTATTTTAAGTATGTAATACGTATGATCAAGTGCGCACTTAGAGCAGCTAAAAAAAGTTCTGCGGCCCTATCATGTGGTGGCTGAAGCACAACTTGCCAGAGCTCAATTAGCACGAATGCGCCGTTTTGTAATGGTTGGACTATCAGGGGATGCAAGGATGCCTAGATCCAACCGGAGGGGTTCAGGAAGTATAGCAGCTCCCCGATCTTCACCCCCGACACATCCCCCAGGTTAACAAGAAAGACCCCACCCAATGCTCGATGTCTGGTCTGGGCCGGGCATTCGCAGAGGAAGTGAGTGAGGGTTTCTTCCTTTCTCATTCTCATTCTCGCAGCTGCGGCAATGCGGATAATAACGGATGCCAAGCCTTATTGCATGTTCTCCGTTAGGCCAATGTCCTGTAATGACCGCCGTGAGTCTGGCGACGTCTCTACGGGACTCGGTCAATAGCTCAGATGTTTTCCTCCTGTCATAGGAGGGCCATATCCTCCTTGAACGGCGCAGGTGGACAGATTCCGCCATTTGGAATCCGAATCATTGAGGTAGTGAGAGGAGATCTCTTAACAGTCTTTAGCGAAATACAAACAGATTCCTTATGAGAGCTTTCTCGGACGGCCCACCTCCTGGCCAGTTCGTCGGCTTTTTCGTTTCCCCTCAATATCTCTATGACCAGGCAGCCAGAGTAGGGTTAGACTGAGCCGTCGGCCAAGGCGAGTTAACTCTTCCTTACACCGCTCGACCAGTTTGGAGGAAGTACTCACCGAGTTCAGTGCCTTGATAGTGGCCTGGCTGTTTCAGCAAATGGCGATGTTCTGGTTATCTGGTATATCTCTTAGAGTGAGACACGCCTTCATAATTGCGAGAGCTTCCGAATGGGAAATGCTGGCATAGTCCGGGACGCGATAACTCTCCGAGATATTCAGTGCTTCAGAAAAGATCCCGGCATCGACGTCGCAGTCCATTTTCGACCCGACAGTGAAAATCGTGATATCAAAGTCTTTCACCACCTCGTCCCCCCTCCATTCAGCCCTGCCTGGTGGGGAATTTGGCAGAGAAGCTTCTGCCAAACCTCAGTTTGGGCACAGTGAAGTCTGTTTTTACGTTGACCACATCTATGGCCGTCCGGCTTGGCAGTCCAGGCTCCCGAGTCTCTCAGCCCGACTGCGCTGCCCGCCGCCAGCTATTTAATAAAGTGGTCTATTGGTGGAAGATGCAGGATCATGTTTAGCGCTTCCCTCGAGCAAGTTCGCATGGCACCTGTAGTGCTAAGACATGCCGTCCTGCCAAGTTTTGTTACGTTGTATCCTTTAGCAAGTGCTGGCCACCAAACTAACGACCCATATGAGAGAATCGGACGGGCTACTGCTGTGTACATCCAGAGGACCATATTTGGCATAAGGCTCCACCTTTTTCCGAAGGGTTTCTTAGTGTCACCATACACTGTCGAACTCGAGCACGAACCTAATACAAATGTCCTCTGAATAGCTTAAGACACACACACACTTCACATAAACGTGAAGAAAACCGGTCCACTTGTACCATGCTCGAGATCGAGTTCGGCAGTGTAAAATGACACTTACAGGCGTAGAAGGCGATGCCGCACCCGCTCTTCTTCATGAATTCAATTCGAATTGAATTACTTTCGAAAGAATGAAAATGCCGCCTTTATCTCTAAAACGAGTTATCCGATTTAAAAAAAAAAATCATTCGTATTCGCTTCGAATGGTAAATTTCGTATCGAATATTCGACTATTATTGAAAGAGAGAAATTCGTTTTCGAATTACAAGGTAGCATCATTTTCATCCTTTCGAAAGCAATTTGGTTCGAATCGAATTACATGATAGGGCTCCTGGCTTGAATACTTCAAGGCAGTGATAATGGATGGGCACGTTGACTCTTTTTACTGTGATGATGATGGTGTAAAAGATCTGGCACGTTCTCCACGGAGTCGTTCAAGTAGTATGACGCTTGTATTCAATTCCACGCATTTAGCACCATTTGCCATTACACAGCGAGCCTCGATATCGATGCACACTGACCGTTGTTCAAGGAGCATGGCGCTAATGAATTGGACAATGGACGTCTTCATAAAAGCGAAGTGGCCAACCTTTTTATGAGTTTATGAAGGGCAAATACACGTTGAGACTAATTCACTTCTCCATCACAAATATTTTTCGGTTCACCTGGGCCAACATGTTGTGGAGCCGTTTTGAGCAGGGATGCCCAACCTTTTAGCTTCCTTGAGCGGAGACGAGTTACTTAAGGCCGGCCATAGACGTTCCGGAATTCATCCCCGGGAAAACTGATCAGTCCTGGCCTTCCCCACAGACGTTCTGAAATTCCTCTCCGGAAACGCGTAGAAGATGTAAGGAGAGGGCATCATCACACAATCTATACGTCGTTCAGCAAATAAAAAAAAGTCCATCTCCTGCATACCGCTATCAACTGTTAATTGCATGGATGGGATATGATATGATCCGCATATGAGAAATCTGAAAACAAGATTCGTGCCGAAAATGAGAAGTGCACATTTGCTGGGTGCAGACAGGAGTCGCAGTGATGGCCAATGACGTAGCCAGGGGAGGAGTCCAGGGAGTCCGGACCCTTCCCGAAATTTTGTGGTTATTCAACAATATTGAAAGATGCACTCACATAGAGTTTTTATTCATTAAATTAGTCTATGGCGTCACGCATTGAGTCAGAAATTTCGCAATATTCCCAAAAAATAAAGATCGGCTGGTGAAATGTTTTTCAGCAACAGATAAAAAATTTACATTTACACGTATTCACTTTTTGGACCAGTGACATCCGCAATCAAAGAGGCTTAATTTAGTGGTCTATTGTGCTAGTCTTAGATCTTATAAGTGGATTAATTCTGTCGATCTAGCTTGCTCCTATTGATGTGGTTAGCCAAAATGTTAGATAGGGTCGAATTGATATCTTTCAAGTCGGGGAAGCCAACACAAAACGTACCACACATTAACAGAAAATATGCATTGATGTTTCATCATCGCCCTCGCAGAAGCGACAACTACTGCCCTCTAATGTTGCAGTTGCTAGCATACATCCCCTATCCGTATATCCGTCTTTAACTGAAAAGCTTGGAATACTGTGGGAGTTCTAATAGAGCCCACAGGTAGTTTTTTTTATTAATGCGCCGCGTCGGTGAAACACACCTCTGATCTCTAGATGAAAGTAGCGTAGAGTAGCGACCGAGACCTCACGGCTACCGAGCGCGTCAAAACATGGTCTGAAAGATATCAGCTAAAATCAATTCGACTATCAACTTCTAGACAGACTTCTTCAAGCATTCACTGTCTGGAAGGCACTTCGTTACAGCAACGCCTAGATCTTATAAGTACAGTGACAAGGACTATGGTAAACTATGCTGCCTAACGGTACACCTAGCCTTAGTTTCCGTCTTTAATCCGAACATCTTAAGAGTAGCATTCCGTTGGCGACATTTCCTGAAAGTGTATCTTATAATTCAGCTATAGTCATACGGCGTCCCAATAATCTCTCAAATCTGCAGAAATTATGAACTAATTCTAAGATTGAGTCAAAAAAGTTATTTGATGAAATCATTTCGAAGCTAAAATCTAAGCGCCATAGTCCAAAAGCTATAGAATCATCATCATCTGCCTTCGTCGTCGGCCGAATGATCCGAATAGGAATTCTAGTGGGCTGGACGAAGTGAAGCGGCTTTACAAAGCCCGACGTTTAGAGCCATCCCGAAGTTTTTAAAGAACATAGAAACGAGCGAGTCTTTAAGAAAATGGCTGAAGCGAGTTGTGGATGAAAAGAAACGGCGCCTGACACAGTTCCTTACTAAAAACGGGGACTATAGACAATAAATATATCCACAGATTTTAGTTGGACGACTCGTTGGATTGCCCGGAATGTTCAAGAGTAGCTGAAGACCCTGTGCGATGTACAGAGAAACGTTTTGAACTGAAAGAGGGGCTGGGAGGTGTATTGAGGCCGTGTAATAAATATTGTGGAACATACATGCTTTGATCAGATTGAAATTGGGAGGCCGTGTGTCGCACCCTGTGCGACGTAAAGAGCTCCGGGAGAATGGGGAGAGGCGCAGATCTGCTCATCCAAGTCGGAGCTAATTAGTCAACACCACCCCGCGAAGTAATACTTAAAAGTACTATAGTTCCGTGGGGTCTCCAGGGAAGATTGAGATAGATTTTTTAACTGTTGTTCAACGGTAGTTTTCAGTGCGGTTACTACACTACGAGCGATATACAATGTCGAATATATTGCTCGGACAAGTGAATTTCTATCCTGTCTCAAGTTAGGCCGAAAAAGGACTGCATAGGGTGAAACTAAACTACAATCGACTAGGCGCAAAAAACGAACCTTGAGGTCACCACACACGACAACCATTTTGGTCGCGAGCATGTATCGAACCACGTCAGACTCAATAGAAAAAAAAGTCTCATCATCTCCACCGTTCTATGATATTATGCCCGTACCACATTATGCGGGACTCGCCGAGCCACGAGCTAAGTGGATAACACATTGTGCACACCCAAACACCGAGCGTCTTTCCCGTCCAGCGATTCATTGGGTGAACAAAATGCTCCATGAGTGCTTGCGCGGCATTCGTTGCATTGGATGAAATTCGTTCGTAGGTGTTTGGATGTGCACAACGTTTTATCCACTTGGTTCGTGACTCGGCGAGTCCCGCATAATGTTGTACGGGCATTAATTGGTTTGATGGAAGTTCAGTCGTGGTACTGCGCAATCATGTGTGGCGACTTTAATATGTTGGATATCAACATTTCTGGTATCGCATGTCTGGACCCCCTCCGAAACAAAATTCTAGCTACGTCACTGGCGATGGCCTCAGTTTTTACTTTGAGAAAAAAACATTCAACGAAAATGTGCTTTGTCGCTGAAAATGTTGTTTTCCGACTAAATATGGATCCGTTTCCAACTGGTGCCCTTATAATAAATTTTCACAATTCCTACGCATTCTTCAATCGTGTAGCGCCCCCATGGTAAAATGTGAACTTTGACAGAGCATAGATGAAGAGGAATGATAGCACTGTTGTTGTTGTTGTAGCGGCACACATAAAAATGTGTGTCAAAAATTCTGACTATCTATGTTAGAAAAGCAGCTGCCTCGATGGGGTTCTCTTAACGCTGGACAATTAAAGATGTGCTCAACGTCATGTGGAGCGAGGCCACATGCTGGGCAGGAGTTTTTGACTTCACTGTCGATGCGGGATAGGTATGAATTCAGACGCGAGCACCAACCAGAACGTGGTTCTGGTTGCTCTTGGGAGCCGGGCTTCGTCTGGAGATATGGCAGGTGGTTGCGCATTCAATACCTTGTTCGATTTTATGATTAGTTCCTTGATCGAAGAAAGCACTTCTTCACTGTGCAGCGTAGTGATGGCCGACTTATAACTGACGTTATCGAAGGGAACTCTTTTTTAACCTTTGGACTTCCCTTTCGCGGTGGGGTTTTGTCCATCAGGTTTGAGTTAGGATTATCATTCCGATAACAGCCAACTAGATACTGCCTGGTGAGAAGAGTGTTGTGGCTTTTTAAGGGTATCATTTTGGTCTCTTGATGCAGATGGTCCTGTGACGACATCAGAAGGCAGCCTGTGACAGTTCTAAGAGCAGTGTTCTGACAGGTCTGTATGTTTTTCCATTGAGTGTCACATAAATTGTCTGACCATATGGGAGCCGCATAATTGGCCACAGATCTTCCTCCCTCTGGATTTGTATGTCGCGAGTAGATTTTCCTTATCTTTCCCCCAGGAATTGCCAGCTAAAGCTTTGAGGACTTTGATCCTGCTTCCTTTCACAAATGGTTGACGCATGAGCCGAGGAGGTGGCCATATCAAGGGTGACACCGGGAATGTTTGGGTGGTTAGTTGTGGGAATAGTTTGACCATCTACCGCAATATCCAGTTGTAGCCTCACTTCCTTTGTGCAGGTGGTAAAAGGAGTAGCAGAAGACTTCGGGGCCGACAGAGTAAGATTCTTGCTGATGAAGAAGTTGTTGAGCTTTTCAAGATATTCATTTATCTGTTCGCACATTTGGGTGATGTCATTGCCGGTTGCCAAAATTGAACAGTCGTCATCAGCGTAAAGCGGCATACACATTAAGCAATCTGGTTGGCAACGGTGGTTGCAGACACGCCAAGTTGCATTAAAATAAGCCGTGTGTAGGCAACTTGCTGGTTGCAGAAACAAGTTCGGCAACGGTTGCAAGAATATCAAAAAATTTTGATTTTCGTGGGCGTGGTTTAACGGATTGCCAACCAGTGTATACTGTGTGTAGTGATGTTGGCAACGGGACTCAGGAAAAATCATTTTAAGTGCCGAGTTCGAAGCGACAACATGTCGATATCAATATCGAAAGCAAACTTCGAAATGATAAATGTATTGTCGGTACCAACCGTAGTTGGCAACATGTTGCTCGTCTGTAGTTTCGTGCTTGCAACCACCGTTGCCAACCAGGTTGCTTAATGTGTATGCCGCTTAACTGACGATTTCAAGTCAGCACTGTCGCTTGAAGCGGCGTCATAGTTGTCAATATTCGGACATCTATATGGATATACTCTCGAAAGTGTTCGCTATAACCGATCAACAGAATTTCAAACCTTTTTAAAACAAAACATGGTCGAGATATTTTCAGCATTTACTTACTTTATTCTCATGGACAGAAACTATGCAAGATATAGTATGAATTCAAGTTTTTTGTGCGAATCATTTTAAATACGTAACATACAATTGTTTCGGAAGCAACGTACTTCCTTCTTTAGTACTAATCTCATCTAGATTAGATTAGAAGTACGTTGCTTCCAAAACAATTGTATGCCAACAAATAATAAAAACGCTTGAAGGGTGAGAAAAAAAAAAACACTTTTTAATTACGCGTAACATCAAATTTATAAGACAAAATCTGTTAACATGTTCTTTTGCATATCGTTTTTTTTAGCATTTTATCGCTTATTAAATCTCCCAATTACTACTACTGCCTTACATTAACCCCTGGAGGGGCAAAGCACGTCAACTCGTTTCTGGACAATGGGACGCATCTACCTCCACGACTTACCCAGCAACACACACTCGTCGACCACAGATGAGCGTCATGAGTTTCTATGACGTCGGCCTTGATTGGGAATGGGGTCCCATTTTTGGCACTTCCAGCAATGTCCAGTTATCAACCCTTCCGAACTGTGTGACCTCTTTCCAATGCCATTTTCACCTGCATATCACTTAGTCGATTGGCATGTACGCCGGCTTAGCTCTTCATTTGATAAAGTTTCGACTCAGACAATTCTTAAAATTCGACGAAGACATGAGTTGAAGATAACTTACGGCTTTCTGGTAACACTTACGGAAATTTTCAATGTGATGTAGATGTCCTACTCCGTACCACCATATTCGGCAACAATACCTGTTTTTTTTCACCGGATTTCGGATCAAAGATGAAAGTGAATTGTTGGTTGAACGTCAACTTTTTCTCAGCAGTTCGCATCTATACCTTTCTATACTGAGTCCGCAATTCGCCCCCACGCGGCGAAGTGTCTGTGTGGTGGCTGTTCGAATTCAGATCCCTGACAAGTGACCGGCCTGAGAGCGAATCGAAAGCGACTAATGCTAACCAGGTAGAGGATAACGCTAGCTACAAGTCAGCTATCTCACCACAGTACAGACAAGAAGTGCTTTCTTCGATAGCGGACCTCAAACTAAATAGGATACTTGATGCACAACCACCTGCCATATCTTCGGATCGACCGGAACTACTTTGGCTCAGCTACGCTCAGGGTGGTGTTTACTTCCCGCATCGACGACAGCATTCTGAACCCGTCTTCAGCTTGTGGCCTCACTCCGCATGATGTTGAACATCATATATTCAACTGTCCCGCAGCTTCTACTCGCTGAACACCTGTCGCGCTATGGAAAACCCCCGATTGAGGCAGCTGCCTTTGGCCACCTGGACTTAGAGGAGAACCACAGTACCGAAACTCGAAATTTATGACACATGAATGTAACAGAATTCCGAAATTACTACTACTACAATAACAACATCTAGGTAGAGGAATTGGTCCACCTTCTTCCCATGCTGTCCATTGATGCTGATGATGATCCCATATGATACAAACACACTTTCCTTCTTACATTGAAGGGTTTTGGCAGCTTTTGGCCGTTGTGAAACGGGTCGCTCCGGTGCGTAAAACCGGCTGCCGCAGGCCACATCATCACCCCATGCCTCAACTGTATGCGATAGGATGCGTAGTAGGAATAAGATCCTCAAAGCCCTGGCCGGTAGCACCTGAGGCAAAGACAAAGAAACTCTACTGGTCACGTACAAAGCAGTCGGAAGATCAGTGGCCAACTATGCGGCTCCTGTGTGGTCGCAGAATCTCTGTGACACGCAATGGAAGAAGATACAAACGTGCCAAAACGCCGCTCTCCGCACTGTTACAGGCTGTCTCCTGATGTCACCCCAGGACCATCAGGAAACCAGGATGATGAGAGAGAGATCATAACCAGCTTCTTGCCAAGCAATACCTGGTGGGCGGCTATCGTAGTGATCACCCTAACTTCAACCTCATGGACAAGACGCCGCCGCCCAGACATGTTAGGCGCGACCTGAGGGACCTTGAAAGAGACGGTCAGAGATACAAAAGGGAACCATTTGATAGTAACGCACATAGGTCGGCCATCGCAGCAATACATCGAGAAGAGGTCAACAAGTCAATAGCAAGCTTTTCGTATCCAGTGCTCTCGTCCATACCACCAACGATATCTCAGGAAGAGGAAAGACTTCCGAGAGCTACGAGAACAACACTCGCCCAACTTCGGTCAGGCTGGTGTTCGCGACTGAACTCCTACCTATCTCGCACAGACCAGGACGTCTCAAACATCTGTCCTGCTTGTAACGGAACCCCTCACGACGTAAACCATGTCTTTCACTGCCCAGCTGCGCCCACTCACCTGACTCCTAGATCGCTGTGAGAGAACCCAATAGAGGCAGCTAACTTTCTATCCCTCAACAACGGGGATGAAGATGAAACCGTAGGCATGTAACAAACAAACACATCGAATTCTGACCATTGCTACAGCAACAACATGATCCCATATGATGACCTGGATTAAAACCGGTCTGTCGGTTTGTATGAAAGTGGTCTCAGATTCGGTTGAATCGAAAGCAGCTAATGTGACCGATAAAGGAGAATCCGGATGGAAACCTGGCACGCACTTCATCAATTGTGTTTTCTAAGTGCCCTTTTAGTATTTCCAGGACAATTTTAGCTATTATTTTGGCAACTGCAGGAACTATACAAATGCCTCTCCAATTATTGCAGTCCGTAAGGCTACCCTTTTTTGGAAGTTTGATGATCAAGTTTTCTTTCCACTCAGTGGAAAAGGTCTCTGTGAGGCATGAGTCTCCTGCTTGACTACCGACGTTTCGGGTTCGAGTCCCGTCCACGACAACGTTCGTGGTCATGGATGTGCAGGAGGTGCATGCTGGCAACTGCATTCTCTGAAACCAATTTATGCTAACGAAACGTCAACTGGGCCACATGGAACAGTTGACGCGCTAAAGTTGGGTTTTCGGAGGGGTTGGTTCCGCCTTCTGAATGCTCTTCTTCCTCCAATAAGCTCGGTGCAGGAGCCCTGCTAAGAAATCTTTTAGCATCTTCCTTATAAACCCGTATTTTAATCTTAAGGAAGCCAAAAGCTGTTTCGCCTTTTGATCTGGCCAGATGCTCCTCTGTAATCTCACAATCTTTCAGTCATGGGCTGGAAGATTTGAATTACTGGTGCGCACCTGAGATAAAATTTCCTCAATATTGGTTAGTTCCGGCGGTAACCAGGCACGAGCTCAGGGGCGTGAGGATATTTCACACCTCGGTATAACCTCAAGCTTTGTACCTGACCGAAGCTCGCCCGCTTTGTTGATGACAATACGGTAACGTTCTGCCGAACGCTAATCAGCGACCGACCCTGGTGCCAGCCTCCATCATTGCAGACCGAAAGTGGCTCCGGGTTCTGTTCCACCCCGCTGCGAATTGTGAGGATTAGACTGGCCTCGACCTTTCTCCAGTGTTATGCTTCCGTCGGCGTCCCTCCTGTCAACTACCGTAAGCTCTAACCACCACTTAAGCGCTTTCGCATAGGAAGGAGTCGAGTCGCTTGAAGCCTTGGTTTCCCGCCGTTTGGCCTCCTCAGGAGAGACGTTACATTGGGACACGCTCACGACCACGATCTGGCAGATTTAGTTCAATGCCCATGCAAGGGACGCTAGCTGCTTATCTGTCCTTTGTGTCAGTAAATTTTTCCACTATGTCGTGAATCCGATAAGCCCTGCGTCGCTCTCTGTAATGAGCTTCGAAAGGCCGCAGCTGTTTCTGCTTGCCAAACGTACACGGGTGCATACTGGCTTGTTTGGAACCCCGCAAGCGCGTCGACTATTCCATGTGGCTTAGCTGACGTCTCGTTGACATAAACCATTTTTGGAGGATGCATGTTGCCAGTATGCACATGCTGCTCCCATTTAGCCGCCTGAGACAAGTTGGGAGATGTTGTAGCTTATTATTACGCCCGCACAACACAAACATCCGTCGCCACGAACGCCGTGGAGGGAATTTGAACCTGTAACGACGGTAGCCAGTTATGAGACTGACGCCTCGACACACTGAGCTACCGGTTGCCCCATGATCATGTTACAAACTAAGTAATTTGACCTCTAATGTGAAAACAAAATGTGAAACGTTTTCTTATGGCAAGCGCATTTCAAAAATAATTTCATTGGCAATGATCTCATACTGCAGCGACATTCAACTTGTATTTTTTTATTGTGTTTGGCTTCATTCGAATCCCACCGGACGGCTTTCATTGGATTCGCTGAAATGCACTGCGTATTATCTTGAAAACGGCTTCTGCAGAATAGTGGAAGTGATTCATTCGTATTCGCTTCCGAGACAATGATCTGATTGATTGTCGCAGGTACAAAGTACAAATCTACACCGTCCAAGCGTGTGCATTTCAGCAATTCCACCATCGGTCATATAACAGAATGTGACCAGAGCACCTCTTGGATTTTAGCAATACGTCAGTGACATTCAAGCTCCCTCACATCGGGACAATGACCTTCCGAAAATCCACGCTTATTTGCCGTTTACCGGATGTCTGATTGGAAGCGGGTGCGAAAATGTGAGGTAAGACGTTTGAGTTGTAGCCGGGGTCACACGCGTACTCGGGGTCCTTCATGAAACCGTGTCCCACATATTCAATGCCTTCGTTACAGCATCGAGTCGCGGTTCTCCCCCGTTCTAACAAGCGGAATCCCAAGAACGTCTCAATTCTAACGTCCGTCGTCAAGTGGAGCAGTTCTGCTCCGAAAGAAAGAAGCAGCAGCATAGGGCCCCACATTTCACTCCGCGCAGCACCGAGCACCGCTCTTCAAGAAACCACACATCTACGCGGATCCATTGACCGCGCGCCTCACACATGCAGCACAAATTGATGGAGCATCTTCTCATAGCAACGATAACCGCTCACACACACTATCTTCGTACACACGTCATACACACCAACGTTGCAAATCACACTCGCGCGCCTGTCATAGAACGTGTGACGGAAAAATTGATTTCTCGCTAATGGGCCAGCGGCGGCTGCATTCGCATTGCCGACATTTTCCCCCCCCCATCAATCTGCCCGACACACTTTTCACTGTAAAAAAAACAAAACGGAATTGTAATCGAGCGCAACGTTCCGGGAGGAGTCGCTCCCCCCCGGTGCAGCACCCAGTGGCCGATGCGACTTACCTGCTGCTCTAGACCTGTGCCATTTTGGTTGATAGCATTACTCATATTACTTCCAGTCAGGAGCTGGTTTTATTTTGTGGAACTTCCCAGCAAACAAAAGTGTCTTCTGCTCAGAATTTCAAGTCTTTCACGCTTCACACCCGCACACACAGTCTACACACGTTTCACCAGGCGACAAAAGAAAATGTTCGTACGTCTCGCGGAACTCACTTTGTTACTCGCATAGAGAATCTCGCGGAATTTTCGCGGCCAATTAATCACCTTTCTACTGAGTCTATTTCACCACAAACCTCGGGTCCGATTAGAACTGCTTCAACGACAGTTTATGCACAATGTTACGCTGTTTATTCAGCAAATTTTCCACACTTTTTTCCACCACAGAAATTGGACGAAACGCGTCCCATAAAAATTTCCTACGACCTGTTCTAAAAACTTATTCTTTTGTCTTTATCATCGTTCCCAGACACGGACGGGGATGGAACAGCAACGAGCAGAGCCGAGCGCACTCACACAACACCACTACACGTGATTCACTAGTGCAAGAACATGACCGCTAGCCGAACTTGCGAAATCGTTTGGGTTTCGGGTGTATTCGGGCTCCCAGACAAGAGAATTCGTCGCTCGTCTGTTTGTCGTTCGTAATCGTCTTGCGCTAGTTGCGCTTTTCACTCGAATTTGAATTGAAACTTGGTTAGTTCTTCAGAAGCTGCGTAGCAGTAATTCGCCTGTAAGTAAAAAGTAGAGCAAAAACGTTTTCTTTAGCTGTAAATGAGACGGAAAATTCACGGAAAACTCACCTGGTCACCAATCGCCGATGCGCTGTCGGTGAAAATCGTCCAACACGGGTCGTGTGTTGCATGAAATTTGATTGTGTGGGTGAGGTTCCTTCTCTTTCTAGACGTTTCGGATTTCGATGTTCCATTCCGTTCGGTTTTCGAGGGTTTTCGTGAATCTCCTAGATGCCAGCTGCACACGGGAAATTTCCCTTGTTGCGGGCCGGGGTTTTTTTTTTCAATTTGTGTAAGGTTCGATTTTATAGGATTAAAAATTCGCAACGGGATGGATTTAGGTTTTTGAAACCGAGAGATTTTTAAAATATTTCAATTTAATTGCCAATAGATTGGGGACGTCAAATTCCGTGTTTGCATCGGTCGCATTCGTGCCCACTAGGGAAATTTTTAGTTACAGAGTGGTTTCGCATCAGTCTGAACTGGTCCAAATGATTGATAATTGTAAATTCCCTTTTAGAGTGAGTTCACACTTGTTCTAAAAACTCAGTTTAATTCGATTTCGGAAAACAGCGTGATGAGTTAAAATTTGTGTGTGTCTGATGGCTACTACAGACAATGGGTCATGAGTGGCAATTGGAAGCGATTGTCATAGTGTATCTGACAGCGATGGGCCATTGTCTCTTGCAGGCTGCCTGCTAGCCCGGCCACGGACTGTTGAACACGAACTCCAATCGATATTACGCTCCCTGTCGTAAATATCGTAAACGTTGTATTCGTCGTAAACTTCTGTCATTCCCATAGTATAATGACGGAAGCTTATAACTTTACGACAAATACGACGTTTACGACACTGATGCCCAAAGCTGCCTGTTGTTGCTGCTGCCGCTGCCGCTGCTGCTGCATTCTGCGTTCATTCTGGTTTGGCATTGTCAGAACGACTATGTAAAAACGAATGTACGACTTTGAAAAAAGTCCGCACTCGAAATCAGTCATGGATTGATTTCGAAAGAATTAAAAAATAAAATAAATTACTGGCGAAACAGTCCAATTTGAACCATGGCCTCGAGTGAGTTAGCATATCATCTCATTTTCTAGATCGTGACGGTTTTATGCAGAGGTGTGCGATCAGCAACACGCTCAACCGAGTTATTTACCCCATAAATGGGTACTCATTTAACAGCTGAGTGGGCTCATAGTCCGACACGTAAATCCCCCCTTTTTTTTATCGAAAACTACCGCATTCAATAGGAATCGAACCGGGGCCCAGTGCGTAGAAGGCGAACGTGCTAATCGTTGCGCCATCCGGACTACTGATCAACTGATATTTTGCGGCGATCCATCGGCCGATCGATCAGGCGACGGATCGCATAATGTATGGCGACAATAAACTTGATGTACGAGCTCAGTCAAACTCTATAAACAAGCAATATGAGAATGGCTGTGTGAATAGCAGAAAACTGTGGCAAATCATCAACAACGAAATATCAGCCGTTAGAGGTAATAGTAAGGAAATTAAGAGCGATATTTCAACCAGTGAAATAAATATGTTTTTCGCAAAAGTTGAAGAACGATCTCAACAAAACAGCTCGCCACAGAATTGCAGAAGATTTCCCAACATTTCAAATGAACACACACTAGGCGGATTCATGCGCTTGGAAGTGCATGTTTCTATTCTTGATTCAAAAAAGTGTTTCAAGTTTGTTAGGAAGTCAGTTTTTCACAGCTCAAATGTGTCAAACGAACGCGAACAGGAGATTTAACTACAATATAACAGGCTGAACAGCTGATTTTCGTTGACTGCGACTTGTGGACGTAATCCGCGCACAGTATAATTCCGAGGGGTGATGGTATACGGTGCATGTTTTTGCTGGGAGTGTGTCTTGGTTTAACTAGAATTCAAACGTTAACTCAATTTTCAAGAGGAAACTTAAATCCTTAGTACAGTTACAATCGGATAAATTTCCTATAGACAGCAAAATTATTTTCCATATTTATTATTTCACATAATTACACAAAACGAACACTTTATTGACAGGAAATTATCTTTTTGTGCTTTTCAAACTATAAACTGCAAGAAAACTTCGACACATGCGCCGCCTGCATGTCAAAATGCAAACTAAATAACGGAGCAGAATTCTTGCACTAACTTTCTATCAAGAGCAACTCATGAAATTGTGAGTGGAATTGTGTGGTCTTAACCTGCCCTGCTCTACATAGCTGCTGAAAAAACGCGCCTATTAACTCACTAGAGGGGGTCAAGAGAGGGTGAAAAGAGGAGATATTTGGTGCCTGGCAATTTTATAACACATGTATATATATATTCAAGTTTCCTGCAAAGTGCAGCATGTTTCAATGAAAGTTGGAAGGCATATTAAGTTGGCATGAAATGATGTTAACAGGATTTGATCTTAATAAAAAAAAGAGAATTATTTTTGAATGAAACCAAGTCAACCAAACCTATAATTTTCACTGAAACATACGGCAGGAACTATAGGTAAAATATATATACATAGTAAAATTGTCAGGGACAAAATATCTCCACTTCTCGCCCCTCTCCACTGCCTTTGGTTGGTTAGAGTGGCTGTTCCATTCCAGCAGGGAAGAAAAACACAATTAGCGTTAGGTACGCCGTTTTGATGCCACATGCATCATAAGAGGAATAAACCGTTGATATCAAGAACGTTCTGAGGTTCTGAGGTATTCGTCCTCAGATCCATCCTGTGGAGTTAACAAAACGTATTATCTCCCCGATACTCTTCGAGGAGATGTCGGATATATCTTGGAAGAAAGCGCTGCCCAATTCTTGATGTCTGATTCTCGCAAGGGCCGGGCATTTGCACAAGAAATGGATCAGAGTTTTCTCCTCCTCCTCATTCCTGCAGCTGCGGCAGAACATGTTGTAAGGTATACCCAATCCGCGTGCGTGCACTCCCACCGGCCAGTGCCCCGTCGTAATCGCTGTAACTTTTGCGACATCCGAACGGGCTCTCTTCAGAAGGGCATTAGATTTATGTGCATCATATGATGGCCATAATTTCTTAGACGTGCCACACGTTGTCAGTGCGCCCCATCTTCCACTAGCCTGTGTCATGAAATGTGTATGAATCTCATTTTTAACGGCACTAAACGGCGGGTGGACAGTCACCGCGTAGGACTCGTGTAGTGCAGAGCCCTGTTTCGCCAGTTGATCGGCCCTCTCGTTCCCCTCTATGTTCCTATGTCCTGGAACCCATAGAAGAGAAACTCTGAAGAGGTCCGCCAGTCCAGCCAGTTCACTGCGGCATTGTTTTACAATTTTCGATGAAATTGTTATTGATTCCAGAGCCTTAATCGCGGCCTGGCTGTCTGAGAAGATGGCGACACTCCTAGTGGTTCCTGTGCTGTGCCTCAACATCCTACACGCTTCCCTTATTGCCACCACTTCAGCTTGAAATACGCTTGCATAGTCTGGGAGACGAAAAGACATTGATACACAGAGATCCTCAGAAAAGACCCCCGCACCGACTCCACAATGCATTTTAGAGCCATCAGTGAATATTTTGCAGTCGTATCCTCCGGTCACCTCTCCCTCACTCCATTCCGCTCTCGTTGGAAACCTTGTTACGAGGTGCTTTTCAAAGTCTACTTCGGTGACGATATAGTCTGTTGGCAACATGTCTCGAACACCGACAGGTAGAGACTCTAGTATATTGCTATGCCCATATGGCTTGGACGTCCAACATCCAGACTCCCGTAGTCTGACAGCGCTGCACGCCGCGTTAAATTTTATTTGTAGGTCTAAAGGGAGTAGACCTAGGATGATATTAAGTGCATCCGGTGGACATGAACGCATAGCTCCCGTGACTGTGATGCAAGCGGTTCTTTGCACTTTGCTCAATAGGTCAATATTATACTTCCTACAAAGAGCTGGCCACCATACCAATGCTCCGTGAGCGAGTATAGGTCGCACTACAGCCGTGTACAGCCATAAAACCATCTTTGGCTGAAGACCCCAGCTTCTGCCGCAAGTTCTTCTGCAGGCATAGAGGGCTATATAGACTTTCTTTGTACGATGCTCAATGTTCATCTTCCAACTAAGTTTCGAATCGAGAATGACTCCGAGACACTTAGCGTTGGGTGACAGTTTTAAAGAGTGGCCATTAAGTTGTGGGAGTTGAAACTCCGGTATTCTGGTCTTTGTGGTAAAGAGGACTAACTCGGTTTTCCTCGGGTTCACACTAAGGCCACACTCTGCAGTCCAAGTGTTTACTATGTCCAAAGCTCCGCTCATGATTTCGCTCATGACTCTTGGGAACTTACCCGAAACCAGAATTACCACATCATCTGCGTATGCAATTACCTTGACTCCTGATGCTTCTTGCTTTCTTAGGAGTCCGTCCATCGCTATGATCCAAAGCAGGGGAGACATCACCCCCACCCTGAGGGGTACCCTGCGTACGTATTTGGTGGCTTGACATCCCCCCAGCTCCGATTGAATCGTTCTGCTGTTTAGCATCGCTACTATCCAGTTGCTAAAATAAGTCTCCACCCCAAGCTCGGTGAGGGACTCCTGGATGATATCAGTTCGGATGTTATTAAACGCGCCCTCAATGTCCAGGAAAGCGGCTAGAGTGTATTTTTTGTAGTACAAGTCATGCTCAATCGTGCGTACCACCTCATGGAGAGCCGTCTCCGTCGACTTACCCTTGAGGTACGCATGCTGGCCTTTTGAAATTGGCGATTTTAACAACAGCTGTCGAATATGGCTGTCCAAGATTCGTTCCAGTGCCTTCATTAAGAAGGAAGTGAGGCTTATAGGCCTGAAGTCTTTTGGAGACACATGACCAGTTGCCGTCCAGTTACCTTTGAATTGGCCCTTGGCGTTAGGCCCTTTTATGTCCGTTATGTTCCGTGAAAGTCTGCCATTACTTTGAAGAAATTATGCCGCAAAGTCTACTCATACTGGACACTTTTTTCAGATTGAAATGTAATGTAATGTGTAATGTAAGATTTGGTCGATTTGGGTTGAATTTGCGGATATTGTAACCTTGCCATAGCTTTCTCGATGATATGTGCAAAACTATGAGCATGTTTGGAGATACTGTGATAGCTTATCAAGCAGTCGCGCGTGTTCGCCCTGAACACTGCCGATTGCCATAATGCTTGAAAAATAATAATATTTCCAAAAATCACAATAATTTGATAACGTTTATCTTTGTTATATGGTAGATAAGATTGACGCTGAAGCTAGGAAAACTTCATTTGAAGATTGCGACCAGGTCGCCTTACGATGAAATATCAAACCTAAAACGTTAATAATAAACCTAAAACGTGAATAGTATTATCTAAATTGTAAATAACTCTTGTTTGTCAGTTTAAAGTATCGGTTGTGCTTTCCAGAACGATGTCCACAATACTAAATCCTAACGAATATCCGCAGTGGTTATCTATTGGCTACTGTAAAGAAGTTCTCCGCGAGTACTTAGATGATAACTCTATAGAAATGAAACAAATGGATGTTGCTCCGGCGGCTGCCAAAGGAGAACACTTCCTCTGTGCAGTTTATCGCGTCACGCTGGCGTATGGATCATCTAGAAGTGAAAAGATCCACCACATTAGCTATATAGTGAAAACCCGGTTCATGACGCAGTTCGACCAGTCCCTGGATCAATCACTCGAAACAGGTGATTTGCTTTCACGCGAGATGCATATGTACCGCACGATACTCCCGAAAATAATCAATCTGCTATCTGATGCCGGTTACAAGGCTCAACTAGTTCCGCAAACAATAAAAGTGGACTGGGAAAATGGTTGCATAATTCTCGAAGATTTGTGCTATCGTCAATTCTCAATGGGAGATAAGCGAATCGGTCTGGATCTGGATCATATGAAATTAGCCTTGATGAGGGTTGCAGAATATCATGCAGCCGCGGCTAGATTGAATGAAATTGAAGCAGGATCACTGCAAAAACTCAATCGATCTGTGTTCATCAATAATGACCTCGAACCATTTTTCACTAGTCAGTTGGAAGCATGTGGCCGGGCCGTTCAGAAATGGGAAGGATACGAAGTATATGGCGAGAAAATTTCGAAACTAGTACCGCACATTATGGAGCTCGGTCGCAAACTTTTCACGCCGAAAAGCAGTCACTTCAACACTCTATTGCATTCCGATTTTTGGATGAACAACATAATGTTTCGACATGACGAGAATCAGGATCCAGTTGACTGTGTTCTCATCGATTTCCAATTTAATAGTTGGCAATCACCTGCTATTGATGTCCACTACTTTTTGAAGACTTCAGTTAACGATGAAATTAGGTGGGACTATTTCGACGAGCTGGTGCATTTCTACTATAAATATTTGGCAGAGGTTCTCAGGAAGCTGGAGTATAAAGGAAGGATCCCGTCGGCGAAAGAGTTTGTGTCACAGTTCATGGATAAAAGTTTTAATGGTAACGGCTTTTTTCAAATCTTAAGATCGATACACACCAGTGGATCGAACCATTTTGGGTTCGATAGAACCAAGTCACTTTCGTATAACGTGGGAAATAAAGAGAAAGTTAACGCACGTTTCTATGAAAGTGGCTGGACCGAATTAAAAAAAAAATCGGTTTGCAGGTGTGTCCCGATATTTAGGGGCTTATACTCGTAGTGTTTTGTTTTACTTTTAATTTTATATAATTACAGAAGTAACATCGGCATGCGTTGTGGTACCTTTAATTCTAAATCAACAGAAAACTGAGATATTGGATAATGATGCCGATGCGATCCGTATAAAGGAGACTGCCTATAATGAGCCTAAAACCAAGGAAATTCTACAAAAACTTTTGCCAAGTTTTGATGCCAGGGGCCTTTTGGAGGTTAATCAAATTATGTGACCAATCACTGCTGTCTCCATTATAATACAATCCGTTTATATCACGGGACTATGTTTCCGTATTAACTAATACCAGCTAACTCACCACTGTCACTACGTTTATATCGCGGGAAATTCTTCGATATTAACTAATTCGAGTTGGTATATTCCTATTTCACCGGGCGACTCATTGTGGTTCGCGCCTTGGCTTATATTGGGTTTACCGCAGTGGGAAATAGAGCGAGCGCAGCGGGCGTTCTAGGGCGGTATACTGAGGGTTGCAACCCCTTAAGCCCACGCTAGGGGAGTGAGAAATCCACTTAAATTAAAAGCGACTATTGGTCAAAGACGCGAACCACTATGCTTCGCCCGGTCAAGTAGGAATGTTCCTTCGAGCTAACTCACGTCGATGTAAACGTTATTATTTTATTTTAATATAAATATGTGTAGTTGAAGAGTACATATATCGCGATATTAAGAAAACTGTTGTAAAACAAGGCGGTCGGTGATGATTAACAATGGATCAAAAATCAATACAAAACGAAGGCTTTTTTATTTTATGGTAACAAAATGTACTATTTTCCCTAATCCCTAGTGGGCATAACGCATCAACTATTCTCATGTGGCTTAGTTTTCGTTTCGTTAGCATAAACTCGTTTTGGACGATGCATGTAGCTCCTGCCCATTTTGTCGCATACCTGACAAGTCGGGAAAAGTTTGTGGCTTATTGCTGCGTCCTACACCTCAGGTGGAAGACAACACAGACATCCATGGCTACGACGTCGACGTTCCTATGACAGCCGGTTCTTCGCATCGGAACGACCCGTATTACACGGAACAACCATGTTACATGGTTGATGCAAGAAGGAAGATCTGTGTGTGTCATACACTTTGATTGTTCATTTTTCTGCAAATTTGGAGCAACACATGTCGGCGCTTATGCTCTCAATACTTCTTCAACACGCCGGATTTGAGCTCAAACCAGGTTCAAATCCGGGTCCTTGGATCTGCTGCGTCTGCAACAGAACGCTGCATCCCAATGTCATCACGGTAAGATGTACATGCTGCAACAACTGGTTTCACCTAAGGGATTACTCTGGGCTGAAACACATTGGCAATGGAACTCCTTCATTGCAAGCCAATGTAGATACAGAGGACAGCAAGCATCGGCGTTATTGGAAACACCTAACGTACCACCACCTGTTAGTGTGCACAAGTTCCCAGCCCTCCCTCTCGACTCCAGTGAACCATATTACAACCAATAGAATTCCATTGCAACACAACCTTAAGGTCGCCACACATGAACGCGCACAACCACGACCGAACTTCCATCGAACCATCAATTTCATAGAACGTACCTACTCAATTGCTCTAACCCCTTGTGGGGCATAGCGCGTCAACTGTTCCCCCCCATAGAACGTACCTACGGAAAAAGGAATTCCCCCTATTTTCACCGTTCTATGATATTTTATGGTTCGATGGAAGTTCGGTCGTGCTTCTGCGCGATCATGTGTGGCGACCTTTACACCTGCACCAGACATTGCGAATTTCAATACCGTATCAATTGTACAACTTAACTGCAATGGGTAACAGCGGAAAATCGCTGAATTATCGGACTTCTCGGATAGATACCGCATCATGATCGGAGCTATCCAGGAGACGGAGCTCGACACTAAATCGTCCCTCAACTCCTATGGGAATTACAACATCATTAGAAAGGATACAGTGTCCAAGGATGGAATGGTTGGTGGACGGATCAGACGCCCACGCGGTCGCACCTGGGTGTAATGGGACCCTCGGCCTCTCGTTTCGTACCACCAACAGATCACTACGCATCAGGTGCTGCTTCGATCTGCCGGTGGGAGCAGCACTACCAGGCCATAATATGGTTCATTACAGGGCAGCTTCTACTTCGAGGCCTGCCAAGAAGAAGAAGCTGAGGACAAAGTGTGTCGCTAGAAATAGAAAAAAAAAACAAACACCAGCTGGGCACCGGAGTCAGCCGACAACCATTGTAGAGGGGAAAATTAGCAAAGAGAAAAAAAATACTACATTTCTCAATTATTCAGATGATCAACAGGTTACAAAGAATTTTGAGGCCAGCAGAGGCGCAACACTGCATTCCTTGCCGTAATTCACTCATAAACTCTGTAAGCTGCTGAGCACATGAACAATAGAAAAATGCAATACTGTATAAAGAATTTTTTTTAAGTTACTTAGGAGGACAATCCTGGCAAACAAAAAGGTATCCAGGGTCCTCCGCGCTTCGTCCGGCCATCGAAGAAGCTCCAAATGCCGGCAATTCAAAGCAGGCCTTAAATACGTGGCTAAACCACAAAAGACGAACACAAAACCAGGACTGCCTTGTTAAACGGAATCTAAAAGGAAAAACTACTCTATAGGAAGGATGGGGGTGCTACAGGGGAAGTCCTAAGACTTAGAGCAAGTAGCTTTAATGTGCTTGTGGCGATGCATAACGGTGGAAGGACCAAAAAGGAACCAATGAGGTCCTTTTTAGTCCTGTTCTTGGCCAGAAATGGGCCCCACGTTGGGCGCCAAATATGTAATGGACGGTCTGGTGGGCATCTAAAGATACCCGTGGGGACGGAGCCTAAGGTAGCATAGGTCGGGCCATGCCATCTGGCGAAGAAAAAGGCCCCTCAACGAGCTAAGCAGTGGCCTATGCTTGCTGTAGCTCAGCTCGGGAGATGTGGCCGGGGTGTTTACCGCTCGTTGCCCCTGTCCTTTACGTATTAACATAAATTCATAGGCCTGGGGAAGACAACACAAACAGGAGAGGTAAAAATGGGGAATCAAAAAAAAATAGTCGATAAGGATGGAATGGTTGGCGGACGGATCAGACGCCCACGCGGTCGCACCTGGGTCCGGGTGTAATGGGACCCCCGGCCTCTGGTTTCGTACCACCAACAGATCACTACTCATCAGGTGCTGCTTCGATCTGCTGGTGAGAGCAGCACTACCAGACCATAATATGGTTCTTTAGAGGTGGTTCATTACAACTCGTTTTGCATTCATTACTTTCTTTGGCATGCGATCATCGTCCATTCGTTGTGCATGCCCTGCCCATTGAAGTCGTTGTAATTTGACGATTTTCGGAACTTCCAGCTCATCGTACAGTTCATACAACTCATGGTTGTACCGGATGCACCATCCATCTCGATCGCAAACAGCCCCGAAGATTCGCCGTAGAACCTTACGTTCAAATGTGTCTAGCATGTTTCCGGAGGCTTGAGTTAGGGTCCATGCTTCGCAGCCATAGCATAGCACTGGTTTTTGTACACGCGGAGCTTCGTGTTTCTGTGCACATGCTTCGATTTCATTATGAGGAGAACTGAGAAAAAAGTCTTATTAGCTAACTGTATCCATCACTTGATTTCGTCAGTTTCGTTGGCATCCCTTGACAAGTTGCAACCCAGGTATATGAAGTCGTTCACGAACTCGATGTTGAGGTCCCCCATATTGATGCTCGGTGTCCTTGTCGTCGATTGCATCATTATTTTAAATTTACGTTGATACGTAGTCCAACTTCTTTTGCAGCTGTTTCGAGCGTATGCAGAAGTTCTTCTGCGTCAGCCAATCTTCGCGACATGATGTTGATGTCGTCGGCGTACGCTGCCAATTGTGTCGACTTGATGAGTAGCGCCTTGCTGTTGTCCAATATTCATAATAACGAATAACGTATTCCAATGCTAGGTTGAAGAGCGTCGGTGCCAGTCCATCGTCCTGTTTCAGACCAGTGCGTGTTTCAAACATATCAGTAAGTCTATTATGGATCCTAACTTGTGAAACGGAGTTGGTAATCGCCATCTTTGTCAGTCGCACTAATTTGGCCGGCATACCAAATTGCAGCAAGATACAATCGCTCGATCGATCGGCCGATGGATCGCCATACAAATATCAGCTGATCAAAATTACATGGAACATCCAAAAAAATCGTCAACGATACGCGCATACACAGGCCGAGGCAAAACTTCCATATCTGAGACGCCAAATTTTATCGGTGGCTTATTCATGCTAAATATAAAACACAAGTGGCCTGAAAATGTGAAAAATTAAATGATGATGTATCATAGTAGGTTCTTAACTATCTAAAGCGGAAATTTATTCTACAATATATAGAATTCTAGCACTGGATTTTCTCATATAAAAGTTCCAACTTTAAGGCTGCGCGCATGTTGGCTCACGTTCGCGTGTCGCGTTCACGTGTTTTATGTCAAACGGTTTGAGTCTATGGTTTCCAACCAAAGACGTGAATCTGTCAATATGACAAATGCTCGGCTATTGTCGTATCAACAAATTGAGTTCGTTATCGTGCTTTAAAATGGATAATTAGGTAAGAATTGAGTGGTAAAACAAACGACTAGGGAGTAGTAGGATGAGCACAAATACATATTTCATACTAAATTATTAGCGTTAATACACAATAATGAATCCAATTTGGTGATACGACAACAGCCGAGCATCTATCAAATTGACAGATTCGCATCTTTGGTTGAAAACCATAGACTCAAACCGTTTGACATAAAACACGTGAACGCGACACGCGAACGTGTGCCAACTTGCGCGCAGCCTAACTTGTGAGACGGAGTTGGTAATCGCCATCTTTGTCAGTCGCACTAATTTGGCCGGCATACTAAATTGCAGCAAGATACAATCGCTCGATCGATCGGCCGATGGATCGCCACACAAATATCAGCTGATCAAAATTACATGGAACTGTCAAAAAAATCGTCAACGATAAGCGCATACACAGGCCGATTCCATCGGCCGATACCGATATCGGGCGACGGATCGGCCGATCAATCATTGTCTGTATGGTACGTTTTATATACACTTCGTTGTATTTTTTCAAATACTCTTAATGCTTAAACTTACTTAAATGTGGCATAATAGCAGGAAACGATCTAAAGCCTTGATGGCTCATAACAGAATGGCCGGAATCTACCTTTCACTGGCAGTTCAGTCATTTAATGGTAACACACAACGCTATGTGTGCCACTTGTCATTTCAAAATTCTTAAATTTAACATACTACGTTCTTTCAAATTAGATTATCTCGAAAACTCATCAGAATACAAAAAAAGTGGCTCTTGAATTTTAAATTTCTTTTTATGATCTTTCATTTTGTCCTTGAAAGTTTTTGCTAGGTCAATAAGTAGGTTGTCAAAGAACTTTGTCGAAGTGTACTTTGACCGTGTCAACCGGCCTTTCCTGTTTTTTTTTATCAAAGCAGCAAATGCCCCAGTTTGCCATTTAATTCAACGCAGCCATCACCAGTTTTAGCCCTGAAACTACCAACTACTTTATTTTGGACAAATTTAAGTAAACCGGAAGTTAAGTGATTTGGTCTGAGCGATTTTTTTAAATTTTGTCGCAACGGAAATCGAAATTTCGCACGAAAATGCCTAGCCACCTATCTGCCAAACTCGTACTTACAATATCGTCTATTGTGAACTCGCCATACTGACCAGATGAAATGTCAAAAATGATTGCTGTCAACTTGTCGACGTTTTCGCATGCCGAACGTGTGTTGCCAATTTCTTCGGGCTCATCATTCAAAGCATATCGTTCCATGACTTCATACAAATCGTAATAAATTGAATGCTATCGCTTGATAATGGGTATCCTCGAGAAAATATCCGAAATAGAGAAGGAAATCTCTCGGACACAGAAAAATAAAGGTGAGTGCAGAATGCGATTGACCAGCCGGCAGTTTTATATTATCCGCTTCAATCTATCTTCATTGCAGCCACCGAATACCATTTGGGATTGCTCAAAGCTAAGCTAGCTAAATATCGCTCCCAGTTGCTTGAGCCTAGCAAGAAAGGCGAAAAGGGCGAGGGTTTCGATGTACTGAAAAGTGGAGATGCTCGTGTCGCGCTGATTGGTTTCCCGTCGGTGGGCAAGTCGACGTTGCTCTCGACTTTGACAAAAACTGAGTCGGAAGCCGCCAACTATGAATTCACCACGCTAACATGCATCCCCGGCGTGATAGAGTACAAGGGAGCGAACATTCAACTGTTGGATTTGCCGGGAATCATTGAAGGTGCTGCTCAGGTAACGTCAATCGGCTTGCGTTAACAAACCTCGCTTTCTGACAATTTGTCTTATCAATGCAGGGAAAAGGTCGTGGTCGACAAGTTATCGCTGTGGCTCGAACTGCCGACTTGGTGGTAATGATGCTGGACGCAACCAAGCCCAATGTCCATCGAGATCTGCTGGAAAGAGAATTGGAGTGTGTAGGCATTCGCCTGAACAAACGGAAGCCCAACATTTACTTTAAAATAAAGAAAGGCGGCGGTCTAAGTTTTAACTCGACCTGCACGCTGACTCGCTGCAACGAGAAAATGGTCCAAACCATTTTGCACTCCTTTAAAATATTCAACGCTGAAGTGCTCTTCCGTGAGGATTGTACCGAGGACGAGTTCATTGATGTGGTCACGGCCAATCGCGTGTATATTCCTTGTATCTACGTTTACAACAAAATCGATCAGATCTCAATCGAGGAAGTGGATCGATTGGCACATCAGCCGTACACTGTTGTCGTCAGCTGTAACATGCATTTGAATTTGGACTACCTCCTGGAGTCGCTTTGGGAATATTTGCAACTCATTCGCGTCTACACGAAGAAGCCGGGGGCACCGCCAGATTTCGACGATTGTTTGATTTTGAGAAAGGTAAGAGCAGCTGGCGCTATTGAAGTTGAATGATTAAGACGTTGTTCTGTTTATGTAGGGCGTTACCGTGGAGCATGTCTGCCATGCCATTCACAGGACATTGGCCGCACAATTCAAATATGCCTTAGTGTGGGGAACGTCAACAAAATATTCGCCACAGCGTGTTGGTATCAGCCACATCATGGCCGACGAGGACGTTATTCAAGTTATTAAAAAATAGACGGAAAGTCTGGGAGTGTGGGTTTGCACAGGATCTTTGCGCCCTGGTACTGTTGGCTTGCTAATGCAGATTATGAAAGCATTCTGATTTGCGTGTTTATGATTATTTCTATTCTAATCATTTCCTATCCAATAAATATTATTTACTGAAATGTGGGGGTGTTTTTTGTATGTTTTCAAAAATTTAGAACATTAATCCTCCAGTACGTAATGCGTAGAGGCATCAGTCTCATGCGTCACGCCTGACTGCCGGTGTTTCGGGTATCCCGTCCACGACGACATTCGTGGCTATTGCTGTTTGTGTGGTCTTCTCCCACCTGTGGTGCGCGTAATAATAAGCCACAGCATCTCCCGACTTGTTGCAGGTAGGCGAACCGAATGGTAGCAGGAGGTGCATGCTGGCAACTGAATTTTCCGAAACTAGTTTATGTCAACGGAACGTCAACTGGGCCACATGGAACAGTTGACATGCCATGCCCCGTTTATACCGTGGAACTAAATGGAGTATTAACTAGATCATATTAGATTTAGTTCTAGTTCGTGGAGTGTTTATACCGACCGATACTAAATATGGCAAATGTCAGATGTTGGCTTATCACCTGGTTTTAAAGAGAATTTTAGAAACATAAAGAGCCCAGTAGCTTCTTGTAGAAAGGGCTTTAGTACCACCGACTCCAACACAACATAAACATCGACAAAAACAAGCGTCACCAACGAAAACACAAACCTAATCCAAATTTTTTAGTTCAATACCGTATCGCAAGTGGAGCTAAGAGCTAGTCCAATCAAATAATCCGACATGTTTACATCGTGGTGAGTTTTTAGCTAATACGCACGTTCTATACTACTCAATTGCCCTAAAGGTCGCCACCCTTGAGCGTGCTCAACCACGACCGAACTTCAATCGAACCATCAATTTCATAGGACGTGTAGAAAAAAAATTCTCTCTATTTCCACCGTTCTATGATATTTGATGGTTCGATGGAAGTTTGGTCGTGGTTGTGCTCGTCAATGGGTGGCGACCTTTAGGTTGTGCATTGGCTTTACGTGTCGGTCTTGCATCCGATAGTGTTATACGGGCTGGTGGTATGGTCGCTTGCCCTTCGTACTGAAGCTATTCGCAATCTACCGTTCAAGGTGCAGAGGGTGGGCTGCGCGTCCTCCATTACCGAACTCGATTAAGATTTTTACAGACGGTTCTAAGACCGCTAGATGGGCGCCGGTTTCCACTCCGAGCAACTTAATTTCAATCGCTTTTACCGACTGCCGGCTCATTACAATATTTTGCACGCGGAGATCTACGCGATAAAAGGGATCGCGTAGCGTGGCTGGGACATCATCTCTAGGGAAGAGATCACGATTTTCAATGACAGCCAGGCTGGGATTAAATTCCTTGAATCCAGTGGCGTGGCGTGATAATTCAACTAGGGGAAGCAATTGGTATTAAAAATTTACTATTATTATGCTTTCCACAAATTTACTGCGTATTAATTGAACCCCTCTCGTTAGCTACTTTTAACATTTCTAATATAAAAGCACCCAGGAATCACGAACGGGGACGTGAGAGTAGGTATACTGTATTTTATCAGCATTTTAATTCCCATGCTACCAATATATAATAATTTACTTTTAAATAAATAATTGTAAAAATTATATGTTGGTAGACTTATCAAAAAAGCAAAGCTGTAACTATAAGTATATAAATAAAGCATATTCGAATTATTAGAACTACTATAACAATAACAACAATAGCAAAAAAATTGCAAAATAAATATCCATACACTCATAAAGAAAGTAATCATGTTCAGCGAATCAAAATTTCAATAATGAAAACAATAACAATACAATAAAAATTAAAAATAATTCAACTATTTACTATTTAAAAAATCACAGTTAGTGAGTAAAATAAAATAATAATAATTGGGCAATAAATATATTACAAGTCAAAATAAATAATAAGATCCGTACATACTATTATTTGTAATTTAATTCTATTCGTCTTTCTTTTTTTGCGAATTCATCTATAATATCTGTATAAAAACTTTGCTCACACAAACATGATTTAAGGAAAACCTTTTCAATTGACATTATTGCCAAGTCGCTAATATTACGTTTACACTATCCCCAGATTACTTCATCTGCAGCGTAATCTGGGTGTGGTGAGTTTATAATTGTATGTATATGACAGTTGCAGATGAAGTCAGCCGGCGCAGATTAAGTAATCTGAGGATAGTGTAAACGTAATATAAGCCGTTGTTCGCCTGTACAATTTCTAAGATACGTTTTAATCCTTTTTAAGCAAGAAAAACTGCGCTCTGCGGACGCACTGGTTACTGGTAATGTTAAAACTAAACATATTAATTTATAAAATTGTGTGAAGCTATCTTTTAATTTGTTATTAATGAAATAGTTAAAAATACCTTGAAAAGATTTTCCCTGCAAATCAGAATCAGAATAAAGCACAATGAGTTCAGTCTTTAATGAAATATGGTCAAATATATCAGCATAAGTTTTAGTTAAATTTAGTAAAAGATTGTCCGGAAATGTTTTCAAATATTGGTTAAATTTAGAAGAATCTAATAGGTTTAAAAATGTGAAACTTGCTAAGGATGAAAATCTTGAATTTATTTCTGCGGTAATATTATCTATAATTTCGACATAAATACGTGTAAAGAATAGTTCAACATTTTCATTACTGTCAACAAGGCACCTGGCTTTTTTCCGGCGTTGTGGAGTTTCGCAAATAGATGTGGTTTGGGTCCAAATTTCCGTGAAACTATTTCTTAACGATTGAAGTTGATTTTCAAAATCTGTAATTTTTTGAATGCAGTACATTATATCAGTTTGTTTACTTTGAAATATATCGAAAAGTACGTCGGTTTGTGGAAAAATTTTAGAAAAAACATTGAGCAGGAAAACAAACTGAAAATCTGTAAGTAAAACAAGAAGTCCCCTTGCGCTATTAACGGTCTCGCCATCCCACTTTCCACTCTCATTTTCAATGATATATTCAAAGAGTTCTTTTAATTGATCTAAATTATCAAAAATGGTTAAAACTAATCGACCATTAAAAGTCCAACGTGTTGGAGCTAATTTTGGAAGCCTTTTTTTGAGGAATAAATCTAGTGCAACTGTTCTCTTTGTTGAATGATTAAAAAATGTTGAAAAACAAGTAATAGATTGAAAAAAAATTCGACATTCGCGTATTTTATCGCATGATTTAGATAAAACTAAATTTAACCGATGAGCGAAGCAATGAATATATATTGCGTTTTTATACACATCCTTTACACGTGTTTGTAATCCAGTTATTTTACCAGACATTACCGAAGCCCCGTCATAGCTTTGACAAATAAGTTTGTTACCGCAATTGAATTTTTGAACAACATCTAAAACATGGTCAAATAAACGCGACGCAGTCTGATCATCAGAAATATCTGTAAAAGTTATGAAAGTTTCTTTAACCTCACCGGAAGGAGTAATGTAACGAAAGGTTGTTGAGAGTTGAGAACGACATGAAACATCGGTTGTTTCATCTAATATTATTGCTATAAATTTAGTTTGCTGAATTTCATTATAAATCTGTTTTAATAAAATTTTAGAAATGCTACTAATGAGATCGTTTTGAATATAATTTGATATTCCGGAAAAAACAGTCGCTTGCTCCAAGTGAGCTCGCAAGTCCGGATTATATTTAGCTAAAAGATTTAAAAGTTCAACGTAATTTCCCCTATTGCAAGAATTCACATTTTCATTGTGACCACGAAATGCCTGTTCTTGACATCCTAAATGGCACACAACGTCAATTAGCATTTTTAGTATATCTCGATTTTTCGAAACTTTCTCATTGTGCAATATTATTGAAGATCTATGTTGGCTACTTAATAATTCTTCAATTCTAGGACCGGAACCGAACTTGGAAAGAAGAAGTACTGACTTTAAATGATCAACGCTTTTCGTACCATGCCTGTCCACAGCTTTATGTAAATTATTTAAGTCACAAAACCCGGTAGTTCGCCAAACATTTGAATCATTTGAAAATAACAAGCATGGCCAACAAAATAATTTTTGCTTGGTCTTACAACCGGTAATCCATTCCGTATCTTCATAAATCTTAGCAGTAAAATGCCTAGTACATCTTTTTGTTTTAGAAACAATTTCCAAAATCGGTTTCGGTCGACCCTTTTCGATAATGTCTTTTTTTTCTGCGAAAGATCGAGATCCAAAAGACAATCGAAAAAGATCATCAACAACACAATATTGATCCATGCTACTTTAAAAACAAATCAAAACACTATAAGCAATTATAAGCACCTAGACCGATTAAAAAACCCCTTCACCTTTTCACCAACAAAAAGCACACAAATCGCACTACACTAAAGCACTACACTAGAGCAAATGAGTTTTAAATTTAACGGCTCATTCAATTCCTTGTGACGTCAATGACTTGAGGCAGTATTACCATCTCCCACTTATTTTTTCTTGGAATTTTCCGTTAAATGGTTTTCGATTAGATATAAGTTATTGAAATATGCATAAATATCCCTATAATTGAGTTCGTCTCTTACTAATACTCGTATACACTAATAATTCTATGCGAAATCACTTCTTCTCGAATTTACCAATAATAATTTTTAACCATGAAGCCATTATATTTCAAATCGAAACTTTTTCCACAATTCAATTCCTATCCTACTCTGGTAACCCTTGTGAAACTCATATAGCACATCACATACGCATTGCAACACAGCAAATATTTTCAGTCCACAAGAAAATACGAACAAAGAGGAAATGGGAAGAAAAGTTCCCCAGCGTCCATGCGCCAGCAGCTCCGCTGCAGGCAAGAATTTCCTCTACTACATGTGAGGGGAACTTGGAAGCAAATTCCTGAGTGCTTCCAACCTACCGTGTACGTGAATTTTTTTTTATCGCGACACAGTAGGTTTACTGGGGAAAAAAATAAACGCTCATAGATGCAAATTTTGATATGCTTCCATGTGTCTTCTTCTTGGTGTGGTGTGGTGGTTTTCGCGGTGTTACCAATTCGGCTGTGTAAGATATTCGCGATTAGTTTCTTTGGAACTTTTATTTACATAGACTGTGCCGAAGAGTTTTTTCGCGACTTTTTTGCGCGATTCAGAAAAAATTATTTAGAAAATTTTCCACCAATCGCCAAATATAAGGGAAGCAATGCTTCCCTTGCTTCCATGGACGCCACGCCACTGCTTGAATCAGGTGTATGTACATCCAAAATCTTAACTGAGTGTCGAGTATGCCTCAGGGAGATGTGCGACTTTTTCAATATTGTATACTTTTCTTATTTGTCCTAACCCCTAGTGGAGCATAGTGTGTCAACTATTCCATGTGGCTTAGCTAACGTTTCGTTGGTACAAACCAGTTTCGAAAGATGCACTTTGCAAGCATGCACCTCATGCTCCCATTAAGCTGCCTACTTACGATAAGTTGGAAGATGTTGTGGCTTATTATTACGCCCGCACCACAGAGGCAAATATACTCATTTAACAGCTGAGTGGGCTCATAGTCCGACACGTAGATCCCCGGAATCGAACCGGGGCCCAGTGCGTTGGAAGGCGAACGTGCTAACCGTTGCGCCATCCGGACTACTACTACCACAGAGGCAAAACAACACAAAAATCCATCGCCACGATCGCCGTGGACGGGACTTGAACCGGCAACGACCGTAATCAGACTTGAGACTGATGCCTCTGCTACCGGTCACCCTCCAATATTGCGCTTTGCTGGATTCCTGGGCATTGTGACCTTGTGGGAAATTGTAGGGCTGATGAGCTCACTAAAAAGAGAGCAACCAATGCAATGCAGTAGGTTAGCAATAACATCCCCATCTCTTTATCTCAAATAAAATTAGTATAAAGTCGGCCGCTTTCAAAAGAACCAACTTAAGATGGTCTGAAGGACTTAGATGTCATATAGCCAAGCAGATTTGTAACATTCCTGTTTAGCCAATATTAGGAGAATTCTTTCCACTGCATTTAGAGAGAATTTTGGAAATTTCATAATTGCAGCATTTCCGCTTTATGTAGTCCATTTCCGCTTTAGGTGGTAAGAACCTCGAACCCACGCCCCCCCCCCCCCCCCCCCTTTAATTGCATAGAGAGAATTCTCCTAATTTTTGTGAATCAGCAATGTTCCGCAGGTTTAACCAAGGTTAGATATTAGCCGGAATACAAAACTACTGTCGATATCCAAACAGCAGATCGGTAGGGTGCTTTCGTTATAGAGCATGGTTACTGGGCACTGTCTAATTGATGACCGCGCCAGGAGACTTCGGCTTTCGCATAGTGATTTCTGTAGGAGCTATGGAAACGACGATGAGGAGGACTTCTTACGGCAGTCGGTTCTTCGTACCGGAACGACCCGTTTTTCAACGGCCAAGAGCTGCCAAATCCCCTCGATGCAAGAAGAACTGCAGTATTCGGAGCATCGCTATCATAACAACAACAACGATGAGGAGAAACTATTTTTTATTAGTTTTTTTTTGCGAATGTTCGCCGCTGGCAAGTAGGTCAACTATCGGTGACTACTTTTTCGATAGGTTGGAATCTCTTTTGCAGTCTTAGGATATCACAACGGACCTACGTTTCTTGGCCTAAGTGTGCTGTGCTGATGCGACGGCCCTCTAACCTAACTTAATATACCCTACTTTGTGAAGGGTATAAAAAAATGCACGTAATAAATCCTTTTCGTTTAGAATTTATTTTCAATAATCCTAGTCTATTTGTACAGAAGTTTGAAATTTACAATGAAATGTTACACTTTTTTTTGTTATTAATGGAGACAAATACAATATATTGTACAATACTATACATACCTGTGCATGTCCATTCGAAGAATAAAATACAAAATATAAACTTTTCTAGTGCTGTCTTAAAACACTTTCCTATATCTTATCTAATATATTCCATTGCCTCTATTGCCCATAAATTCAGTCCATCTCTGATGCTCCATACGTTCAATGCTCGAACATACTTCGTCCTTTTGTAAATCACGACAGGTACATGATATGGAGATACGAGTAACGACCATTTGTGACTCGAAACGTGGCAAGTCGGGTTCAATGTTCGATAGACGAGAGCGCAAACATTGCTTTAGGTATTGTTTTCGTAGCGATTCCATTTCGTCTTTTGGCAATCCTAAGAGAATGAAAATATTTAAAGTGGTCATCTCAACAAATTAGGGCTACCAACTTTTCGGCAGATCTAACCCGGAGATCCGTTTGATGGAGGAAAGCGAAGGGGGGGGGGGACGTCGACGTCGACGACACACATGCTCACGTTCTTTATTAGTAATTGTCAAACGGGCTAAAAAAAAGAGTATTGTGACATGTACGGAGTACGTCTGTCTTATGACACAGACTGTATTAAGCTTTATCATAGTCTCGAACCATCAATGACAAGTACCAACTAAACAAGCATTAGCGGATTCTCGAGCCATCTGGAATCTTCGGTGCATGTCCGAGTCTAAGAGCACAGTCTCGAACCATCCGGGTTGTTCTGGAATCTGAGATCCAGCTATATAAAGATAGGTGTCACTAGGAATAGCAAGTACCCAGCAAAAAGCGTGGCTAACCAAGTAGGGTAGGTACCTGGTTAACCAAAACATCAAAATCGTAGCCCCCGCATGGGTGGTACGAAATGTTAAGGAGAGGGTAATAAAAAAATGCATCAATGTCACAGGTATTTTGCCAACCAACGGTGCCCCCAATGTTACTAACGTAGGCTACTACCGTATTTACCTTTCCTAAGTTGGTCCCCTAAATACCCACCAAAAGTAAAAAAAAAATCAACTACATCCGGTTAGTATGCCTATTTGATTTTACGGTTGGGTCGTTTTCCTAAGAATTGTTTTTATAATTTTTTCAACGTTTAAATCAAATTTTTGTGTTTGCATGTCCGACTGGAATTCGAACTCGGGTCGTTCTGCCTCAGAAGCCATCGCGCTACCACATACGCCATCGGAACTAATATATGGTTTCCAAATAATGCTTTATATGCAATACTGTCCCAGCGTGAAAAGTGGTTAACTAAGTTGGGTACGTACATACATGGGTTATCTAAATCATGAGCATCGTAGCCCCGAATACGTTGGGTACGTATCTAGGTTACCTAAATCATGAAAATCGTAGCCCTCCGCCATGGATTTCTTGGAAAGCCTATGGGCTTAGTGAAAATGGTGGTTACGCCAGGATGGCTACTTGGCATAGCTATTTTGGGTGGTACGCGTTACCGGGGGTACGGTTTTTTGCTGGGATGTTACTTATATGGCTGTGGATGGTTGGTAGCCCTACTTAAATTGAAAGAAAAGAAAGATATATTTCAACTTACTCCCATATCCACCCAATTTTTCGTCCATGCAGTGAATATCCTCGGGCAGTAGTAACGGTGGATACACCTCAGACTCGCGAACATTTAAAATAAAAACGAAATCAATGGTGCTATTGGCCGTCTTGTCCAGTGGTTGGACCAAAACTCCAGTGGATGAAATCGATGGCAAGAAGTGTTGTTTTTCATCAGTATCGCGTTGTTGACGAGAGAGATATTCATTTTGCTCCTCCTTGGCGGCATCGTTTTCCTCTTTCTCCAGTTCAAGGTCCCACAGATTGAAAGGTTCCTCTTTGGAGGTTGAAGTTGATTTTGTCCTGTGAGTGGTCTCGTTTGAAGACTGACTATCCGTCTCAATACTTTCGCTACGAACATCCCGATTGATTGGGTATTTACTGCGGAAGCGAATGGGACGTTGCTGGTCATCATTGTACATTGGTTCGTATTCCTCGGGATTGCCATCTTGTTCATAGTCGTCTTTCTGGAAATTTTAAGATTTATTTAATGGAAATTTTGTTAAATAGGAACACATAAACGATACTATAGCTTTACTCAAAATCTCCAGTGCTTTCGTCCAGAGAGCAAAATTTATTGTAGTTTCCGTTATGAATGGTTATTTTATAACTATGAAACTTGAATTCATTCAAGTTTCCTGCAAAGTGCAGGTGCAAATTATTTTTCAGTGTATATTGGAATGCATTTTTGCTGCTACTCGAAACACGGGGATTCACGCTCCCTGTCGTATATGTCGTAAACGTCGTATTCGTCGTAAACTTCCGTCATCTCCATAGCAGAAGTTTACAACTTTACGACAAATACGACGTTTACAACGTGAGCATGAATCCCCCTACTGTCGGTTAAGGTTCCAACAAAAATGCATGGTGCGTAAATAGACCGCACTTTACGGAACGGCATCCGTGCTGGTTAGCAATTGGCGTAAAGTGGTGAAAAACATCTGTTCTCTTAAGGGGGGTCTCATTCGAAAAAAAATGATAATTTTTTTGGAACATTCCTGTTTCGCAAAAATTGGGAGAATTCTCTCTATTAAATTAGGGAGAATTTTCACAAAACTCAGGAAATTTCCGCTTTAGGACCTAATCCCCCGGGTGGGCTCTAGGTTCTTACCACCTAAAGCGGAAATGGACTACCTAAAGCGAAAATGCCGGAAATTAAAGAATTAAAAAAAATTCTCTCTAATTGCAATAGAGAGAATTCTCGTAATATTCGCGAAACAGGAATGTTCCTTTTTTTAGCTTAAAAAATTCTCCATGTCATTCTGGTCGTGTTGGTAAAAAATGGTGAAAATATCTCAATTATAAATGGATAAAAAAAATATTTTCTTGAACAACTCAGTTACTACAAACAGTGAATTTCCGCTTCGAGGCATCGTAGTGTAGGCAAAAGCAGCAACAAATTTACACAACACAGTAGGTTCGAATTCGACAAAACACTATTAAGAAGGCTTTAAAAGATCGCACCGATCGATTAGATATCATTCCTGGTCTCAGCGAAAACCCAAGTATCGATTTTAGACTGAAATACGTCATGAAATGTCATCCGTTAAAAAAAGCGCTCTCCTGAAAAATCACGTTTTTTCCCCTTCAATGTACTTTTTCTGGGCATCTATCAATCCTACGGGGCTCAAATTTTTCTGAACCGTTCTTGAATAGTATCTGAAGGTTTTAACGTTTCAAATTTAAAAAATTCGTATTAAAAGATCGGGAAAAAAAAATTTCAAAGGGTTGTGAAAACGGGTTAAATTTTCCGACACCAATAATTTCACGTTTTTTCTTGTAAACAATCTGTGAATTATTAAATTTGAGCAAGTATTAACGAAATTACAGCCATTGAATGCCTCATTTTTCCTAACCGAGATTAATCTAGTTAATGTATTTTATCTTTTTACAAAAACTACTAAAGCTTCTTCAATTCAAGAATACCGAACATTTTTGTCGTTTATTTATTCAGATCTTTACGATCTTAAACGTTGAAAATTAAAAAAAAAGATCTGAGTAAATAAAACGACGAAATGTTCGGTATTTTTCTTTCCTTTATGCATAGAAAAAAGAAAAATTGAAAAAGCTTTAGTAGTTTTTGTAAAAAGGTACATTAACTAGATTAATCTCGGTTAGGAAAAAATGAGGCATTCAATGGTTGTAATTTCGTAATTTCGGGCTATATACCCTAGACTTGTACAGACCTAGTGGTGATACCGAAAGTACCAATTGGCAACGACCATATGCATTAAAAGTGAGTTTCCTGTACGGCCAGTTTATAGGGGAGGTTGGCGATCATTCAGGAGGACCTTGACCATTCTCAAAATCAATTAACTAACCGATTCTACAAATATTTGTCGAATTTTGCAAGTCGCTAGTTTCATTCTCTCGAAAGTTATTGCTTATTTGAACTTTCACCTGTAGGGGAGGTAGAGGTTCCTTGGGTCGGATCTTGCCCATCATTATCACCCATCACCAACTAGATCAACCTACAAACATTTAAAAAAAATTTCAAGTCTCTAGCTTCACCCTATCGAAAGTTATCGCTTATTTGAAGTTCCATTTGTGGGGGAAGTAGGGGTTTCATTGGTCGGATTTTACGTATTTTCAATATTAGCCAACTGGATCCTGCTGCAAACATTTGGCCAAAATTTCAAGACGCTGGCTTCATTCAATCAAACTTTATCGCTTATTTGAAGTATCATTTGTAGGGGAGGTAGTGGTTTCTTGGGTCGGATCTTACCCATTTTCAACAACGACTAACAAGATTTTATTACCAACATTCTACCAAATTTTCAACTCGCTAGTGTCATTCCATCGAAAGTTATCGTAATTAAAGGAATATTTAATTTTTTGAAAGTTGTAGGGGAGGTAGGCGTTCCTTTGATCTGATTATGTCCAAGTTACTAAAACTCGAGCAGATTCTCACCTCAGAGTTACATGCCAAAAATCAGATGTCTACGTCAATTGGTTCAAGAGTTATAGACAAAAAACCTGAAAAGTAGGGTAGTATGGGGCTCTTTGTAAGAAAATTACCGTTAGTTTTCAACTGATCGGTTTTATTTTTCCAGGAGAGTATCAGATTACCCTCACGAGCAATCTACCAGAGCTAAAGCTTTTCAAGTTTATTTAATCGGGAGTTATAAATATATTTAATTATTTTACATATGTAGGGGAGGCAGGCGTTCTCTTAGCCTGATCATGCCCATTTTCAATACCAACCAACTAGATCATACTTCCAACATCTGACCAAAATTTCAAGGCTCTAGCTTCATTCTATCGAAAGTTATCGTGCGAACGGACAGACATACGGACAGACAGACAGACAGACATGGCTAAATCGAATCAGGAGGTGACCCTGATCATTTATATATATACATTGCTATACCTCCGGAGCCTCCTTTAAGGTGTTACATATTTCCATCGTGACAAAAACAATATACCCTATACTAAAAGTCTAGGGTATAATAAAAGGATTATCTTCCGATTTTTCGACTGAGACCTCCCTTAAGGAGATTTCCGGAAAATTGTGCGATTTGTCAACGAGATCAGGCATGAAACTTGGCTGGTCGCTGATTCTACTTTCTGTAATTATTCACACAATTTTTATTTCATTTTTTATGCAAGCTTGTAATTTGCAATGTCATCTGAAATGAATGGTTAAGCATCTCGAAGAGTAGGACAGTTCATCTCGTATACATACATATCTCTCTACAGTACAGCTTCCCGTTTAAAAATTATTACTTTGAGAGGTGAGAGGTGGAGTCTTTTTTTATGAATTGGCATGTAAGATACTATTATATCATGGGTAAGACACTTTAATTATAGTGTTTTTATCCATCTAAGTGGTACTAAGAAGAGCGAGGAGCCGATATTTATTCACATACCAAAATAAGCGATTACTACAAAACCCCGGATTCATTTATAATTAAAATTCCTAGTTTACCGGGCGACTCATAGTGGTTCGCGTCTTTGATTAATTGTGGGTTTTAAATTGAGATGATTTCGTACTCCCTTTGCGTAGGCTCGGCTCGCTATGCGAGCTCACCGGCTTAAGGGTTTGCAAATTAGAATGCTCGCTTCGCTAGCTCTACATGCTGCAGTGGAAAAGCCACGAATTACCATGCGTCGCCCGATGAAGTCGGAATATACCAGCAAAGCTCTGCTCTGCCCTAACTTCGCACAGGCTTTTATGCTAGTAAACCTGCGTAAATTTAAACATCCTTCGCTTGATCTTTGCGAGTTAGGAATTGGACTTGAACGTCATAAATATCAGATTGACGCCCAACGTGGGTTAAATGGAAGCACAATGGTAAGCTATCGTGCCTCTTCCTGCGCTATCATATGGCTTACCGCGCGCCAATGGCGTCGTCCTAATCATCTTCAATACGTTTCTGAATTTGACATAAGAAGCAGCGAGGCCTACGACAAAGCTAAGTTCTGAAAGAAACGCAAGGAGTCTTTACAATCCCAACTAACAATTTGCTTCTTATAAGACTCTTACAGAGGAGTCTTGTAAGTGTAGTGGAGAGTCTTACTTGAGTCTTATGAGAGTTTGTTAGTAGGGATGGTTATCTGTGGTGTCTCTTTTTTTACCATTATCCCGTGCTTTTACGAGTATATACCAGACATCAATTAAATGCTATATGGAGGAAGAAAGGCCTGGGCTGATTCCTATAGATGGCTTCAGGGTCTTCCCACTAAGCTTTCAGGGCTAAAAGGTGCTTCAAATTAAAAAGAAAATAATATTGGGAATATGTGCTATCTATACTACCCACACCTTCCGCCGACCTTGAAAAGGACACACGTAGTATGTAATTTTTTAACCCTAGACCTTATAGGGCACTAGCTGATAGAGCTCACTTCGCTCGCTCACAACATTGACACTAATTTCATATGGACATTCTTCCACGGTCATTCACCCCGGGGGAGGGGACTTTGGGAGCGCCACCATTCATCCCATTTTTTTTTTGCAGTCTCATTCACTTCCGGGTTTATTTTGTATCATATAGGCCATGTCCTCCGTTCCCAGTTGATCCAAAACGATTCGGAATAGACGTACCAATGCATTTTCCGCTTGTAAATGTCTCTAGACATCAGTCACAGTTCATGATTGCTCCAGGAATCTGTTACTGTGTTCTTCGTTGCCCATGAAATAAATTTGAAAGGAATTATAGTCTTGGTCGGCGAGTGGAAGAAGTGAGCCCACTTGATGCTATGTCGGACCCTGTACTTTAAACGTTGGCATGAATCTACCATCGTTAACTTTTACTCCGAACGACGTCACTTGGAAGCACGCTTTTTACTTCCTGAAATTTGGAGGAAATATTTGGATAGAGGATCTCGTCCAAAATATTTTGAAAGCGCTTAATTTGGGGCAGTTGAACTTTTCCGTTTGGACAGCACATACTGGGCGTTCTTTTTCCAAATTTAAAGCGTGGCAGTATATACTTATACACGTTTTCACCATCTTCCAGATTGAAACGCTTGGATGGACGCTGTAATTTTTGTCATATTGGAATGCAGCCATCATCAAATTTCTCCGTTGATTTGATCTCGCAATTGAATTAGCGTTTCTCGCAGCAGCCATTCTTATTCTTGCCTCCTTAGTTGCGAGTTTCACTAACCTGCGGTGTTTCAACAAGTCTATAGCGAACACTTCCAACACGCCTCTGCTGTTCTGTTAATTCTGCCCGCCTGGCTGCCCTTATCCTTCTCGTACCGATATCACTTCGTCCCTGTGATCGTACCATCATTTTTAACTTTTGTGTATTTTTGGAAGTGTCACCATTCATCTTAGCGATCACGAAACTATTAAATCGACACTTTTATGTTTTTTTAGACATTTCATACCCTCTCACTCATTCATTCCCGGGGTTCGGGGTAGGAGGGAGTAGGAGAGGAAGGAGATGGGTCCTTGGGAATGCTATCATTCATCTCAGCGACCCCAAAAACTAATGGTTTTGATACTAATCCCGGTCAAATAAAGATAAAAGGTAGTTTTCACCGATTGTCCATAAATTTCGCATTCAGCAACATCGAAACAAACTTTGTTGCAATGTAAATATTTGACTCCAAGGACTCGAAATGCCATCAACAGTATTGCATTCGCCTCATGGCCCCCTGTCAAAAAATACTCGAAGATTTTTCCACGGGTTTTTAATGTGTCGGTCTTTTTAAACACAGGTCGGTTTTAAAGGATTCGTTTTTAGGGGTTTGTAAAAAAAAAACAAAGCCCTCCAAGGACTCGAAATGCCATCAACAGTATTGCATTCGCCTCATGGCCCCCTGTCAAAAAATACTCGAAGATTTTTCCACGGGTTTTTAATGTGTCGGTCTTTTTAAACACAGGTCGGTTTTAAAGGATTCGTTTTTAGGGGTTTGTAAAAAAAAAACAAAGCCCTTATGAAATCGGTCCATGAAATATCTCACGAACCGCTGAAGCTACATGCATGAAATTTGGTGGAAATATGTAGAAGTACTATAATTCTCTGGAGAAAGTGATGCGTCGTAATAGGTCAACTTTAAGGGGAGGTCTCCATAGAGGAGAAATGAAGGTCGAAATTTTTTTTCGTTTGGTATAAGCAAGTGGGGTATCGTAAGAAAGGTACCATCGAGTACATTCCATTTCTGGAATTTTCTTCAAATTTGAAGAAAGAAGAAAAGTGGGAGAGGGGAAAATATGTGGTCCGAGTTTGTCCCACCCCCCTTGCATTTCGAGACCGTTAAACTTAGAAATATGAAAATTTACAGAAAATGCAAGTTTGCAATTTGTAATGTCGTCTTAACATGAATGGTTAAGCATCTCGAAGAGTAGGACAGTTTATCTCGTATACATTCATATCCATATACAGTACAGCTTCTCGTATTAAAACTATTACTTTGAAAGGTGATAGATGGAGTCTTTTTTTATGGATTGACTTGTAAGATACTATACTACGTGTAAGGCATTTTAGTTATGGTGTTTTTATCCATCTGAGTGATACCAAGAAGACCAAGGAGCCAATATTTACAATACAATATTTACATATCAAAATAAGCGCTTGCTACAAACCCTCGGATTGCGGGCGTAGCCCTCTGTATTCCGGTTTCATTTAACTCGTTTTTCCTAACCATAAGCCGGTCGGTTTTGAGTACTCGAATACTCGGTTGTTAATGAGTCGGTTTATTGGTGAGTCGGTTCTTTAATGAGTCAGTTTCTAGCTCACTTATTTTTAACCATGAGCCGGTCGGTTTTAGGCGAGTCGGCTTTTGAGTACTCGAGTACTCGTTTGTTAATGAATCTTTTGGTGAATCGGTTTTTCAATGAGTCGGTTTTTTTACCGGTCATGCGTCGGTTTTTATGACCACTAGCTGGCTTTTTAATGATTCGGTTCATTTGAAACCGGTACTTGGGAATCTCAGGACCGGTACTAACAGAAGGCGGGTTTTAAACCGGTGGACGGGTTTTAAACCGGTGGACGGGTTTTAAACCGGTGGACCGGTTTTAGGGAACAGGCCTGTCGTACCTAGTAGGAGAATGCTTGGCTCTGTTTCGATTGCTAAACAAGAATTTTTTTTTCGGAACGAGTTGGGAACAGTTTTTCTGCTCATTTGATTCCAAGAAAACGTTCTTTTCGAAACAAGACGGGGAATCTTTATTTTGTTGTTGTTTGCTGTGAGTAAAATTTTCGTTTGAAAGGACATTTTCGGTAGCTTTAGCTGCGCTAAGTGTTTTTTTTTCTCTAGAAATGTTATTTTGATGATAAACTGTTTTTTAAGCTGTTTTTTGGGAAATAATGTCGAATAGGAACTAATCGCGCTGTATTTTTAGTTTGTGTGAGTGAAATAAGAGCCGTGTAATTTGTAAGGAGTAAACAAGCAACAAGAAGAATTTAAAACCAGGCCGAAGCTTTGCTTCGGCCCGGAGTCCGAAACGTATATACTCTAGACTTGTACAGGCCTAGTGGTGATACCAAAAGTACCAATTGGTAACGACCATATGCATTAAAAGTGAGTTTCCTATATGACCAATTTATAGAAGAGGTTGGCAATCATTCAGGAGGATCTTGACCATTATCAAAATCAATGAGCTAACCCATTCTACAAATATTTGTCGAATTTTTCAAGTCGCTAGCTTCATTCTATCGAAAGTTATTGCTTATTTGAAGATTCACTTGTAGGGTAGGTAGGGGTTCCTTGGGTCGGATCTGGCTCATCATTGCCACCAACAAATAATATCATGCTACAAACATTTAAACAAAATTTCAAGTCTCTAGCTTCACTCTATCGAAAGTTATCGCTTATTGGAAGTTTCATTTGTAGGGGAAGTAGGGGTTTCGTTAGTTGGATTTGACGTATTTTCAATATTAGCCAACAGGATCCTATTGCAAACATTTGACCAAAATTTTAAGTCGCTAGCATTATTTTGTCGTAAGTTATCGCTTATTTTACGTTTCATTTCTAGGGGAGGTAGGGGTTTCTTAGGTCGGATCTAACCCATCTTGAATACCAACTAATCCGATCTCACTTCAAACATTTGACCACAACTTCAAGTCGCTGGCTTGATTCTGTCAAAAGTTATCGCTTATTTGAAGTTGCATTTGTAGGGGAGGTAGGGGTTGCTTGAGTTGGATCTTAACCATTTTAAATACCAACCTAGTAGATTTCACTAACAACATTCCAACAAATTTTCAACTCGCTAGTGTCATTCTATCGAAAGTTATCGTAATTAAATGAATATTTAATTTTTTGAAATTTGTAGGGGAGGTAGTCGTTCCTTTGATGTGATTATGCCCAACTTACTAGAACTCAAGCAGCTTCTCACCCCAGGGTTACATGCCAAAAATCAAGTGTCTACATCAATTGGTTCAAGAGTTATAGACAAAAAACCCGAAAAGTAGGGTAGTACGGGGCTCTTTGTAAGAAAATTGCCGTTAGTTTTCAACTGATCGATTTTATTTTCCCAGGAGAGTAGAATATCATCCTCACGAGCAGTCTACCAAAGCGAGAGCTTTTCATGTTTATTTAATCGGGAGTTATAGATACATTTAATTATTTTACATATGTAGGGGAGGTAGGCGTTCTCTTGGCCTGATCACGTCCATTTTCAATACCATCCAACTAGATCATACTTCCAATATTTGAGCAAAATTTCAAGGCTCTAGCTTGCTTCTATCGGAAGTTATCGTGCGAACGGACAGACAGACGGACAGACGGACAGACAGACAGACAGACGAACAGACAGACAGACAGACAGACATGGCTAAATCGAATCAGGAGGTGACGCTGATCATTTATATATATACATTGCTATACCTCCGGAGCCTCCTTTAAGGTGTTACATATTTCCGTCGTGACAAAAACAATATACCCTATACTAAAAGCCTAGGGTATAAAAACACAGTAGGGCGTCGATAATTCAGACGTCAAAAATCCAGACCGTCGATAGTCCGGATTGGATTCTCGGAAAAAAGTACGTAAAATAAGACAGTCTATGCATGCTGTACACTCCGTGCAGTATTTCTTCTCTAATTCAAACATGTAATAGGGTAAGGTGAAAAGTTCTCGGCCTGACACAGAAATACCGTTACAATTAGCAAAAATTTATGTTCCCTGACGTGTCCTTAGTTCGTATTACAAGTTTCATTTGGTTCTCTCAAGTACAATAGTTTGTTCACAAGAATTTTCGAAGTAGACGTCTTACGTGTTTTTCATTAAAATGGAGAAACTTGAATATCGTGCGGTCTTAAGATTTTTCATTTTGGATAAATTAACCCATAAGGAAATCCATCCGAAGTTAACAAAAGTTAACGGGGACTCTGCTCCTTCGATGTTAACCGTTATAAAATGGGCAGCTGAATTTAAACGTGGTCGCACGTCCCTCGAAGACGACCCACATGAAGGACGGCAAAAACCGCAACCACACCGGAAACCATCGAAAAAGTGCATGATATCGTGTTGGACGATAGGCGAATGAAAGCGAGTGATATTGCTGAGGTGGTGGAGATATCGGAAGAAAGGGTGCGAAACATCTTGCACAAAGAATTAGAGATGCGAAAGCTCTGCGCAAGATGGGTGCTGCATTTGCAGAATGCCGATAAAAAGCAAATGCGCAAACGATTTTTGCAGCAATATTTGCACCGATTCAATCGGGATCCGACCGATTTTGTGCGGCGATTTGTCACCATGAATGAGACTTGGGTCCGCCACTACACGCCAGAAACGAAACAGCAGTCGAAGTAGTAGGTAGAAGCCGGTGGTTCAGCGCCAAAGAAAGCGAAGTCGATCGCATCTGCCGGAAAGGTCATGGCCAGCGTGTTTTGGATGCAAAAGTAGTCCTGTTTATTGATTACCTTGAAAAAGGCAGAACAATAACAGGCGAATATTACTCCAAACTTCTTGACCAGCTGGATGCCAAAATTCGCGAGAAGAGGCCTGGCTTGAAGAAGAAAAAAAAAATCATCTATCACCAGGACAACGCACCTATACACAAGTGTGCGTTAGCGATGGGAAAACTGCGGGACTTGGGTTACGATTTGCTCGACCATCCCCCTATTCTCCTGATTTAGCACCCTCAGACTTCCATCTGTTCCCAAATTTGAAGAAATTTGTTTCTGGGAAGCGCTTCGCATCCAATGAAGAAGTTGAGAGGGCCGTAGATGAATATTTTCACAGCATTTGCTCAGTTCCGGGAAGGAATACTGATGTTGCAGAAACGCTGGACCAAGTATGTTGAAGTCAAGGGAAATTATGTACAAAAATAAAATAATTTTTAACTGAAAATCGCAGTCTTTCATCGTCAGGCCGAGAACTTTTCACCTTACTCTCGTAAATACCCGACTGGTTTTACCCATCCGCTCCACTTTTGTATGTAACCAACAGATTAAATTATGAAGGAAAAAAAATCTTGCTGAGGAGCAAGATTTGAAGTTGAAGCCAGCCCTTTTATAGTGCATTTCGAAGTCCGGACAATTCGATAATCCGGAAGGTGTCCGGTCCCGATTAATCCGGATTATCGGCGCTCTACTGTACACCGAATTCAATATAACTTACAAACTCCTTTCCTGGCTGATTTTGAAACGGGCGATAAAACATCGGATCATAGGCAGATTCAATATCTTGCTGGACAGAATTGATTAAATTATTATCCAGAATTGGTCTACGGAACTTTTGCCGAACAATTGGTGGCTCTATTGGCTTCTTTTCTGCAGAATGTGCCGTAGTTTGTTCCTGTGATTGAGTTTCACTAGTAGGCGGCTGATCTTTCGCCATCAATTTTTTCAAAATTTTCGGATGTTTGATTGCCGACGTGGAAGTTTTCTGCGTTGGGATATTTTCGGTGCGATTCAGTCGAAGATTTAAATCGTCTGGAAGGACAAAAAATAAATAATAGTTTTGATTCTTATTAGAACTGAGATGTATAATATAATACCTGAACTGAAAATGACTGCGCCTGGAGGTTCGATATGTCTCGTTATTGCGTAGAGTTTCAGTACAGTGGAGGTATTGAAGCGAAGTAGGCAGGTATCCGCTCGCGATTGCAGAATGATGTCACTCTCTGGAATTTAATGAACATAGCGTTATATTTTAGCATATTCCAATAGACGACAGTCGTACCTGGTATAAACATATAGGCATCCTTTGCTTCGTATTTTCCTCGGCACTGGACCTGCCAGTGCAAAAACAAATCACCGCCGAAAGTTTGTGAGATTGATACTCCGCCTAAGAGACCGTTGGGACCTCCCGAATCGGTCATCATAGAGTCTAGTAATGGTGTACCCGTAGCACCACTCAGTATTGTAGTTTCTGAATAATAGTAAACAGGGAATCCGGCTCCCGTATTATATTTGACCATAAAATCAGTAATATTATCATTATCGAAATGACCGGGAACTATGGAACTAATACTCTCCGAAGTAGGGAACATATACGACCACAGTACGGATCCATTACGTCCGTCAAAGGCATACACGCTAGTGTTGAAGGCCGAAACTACGATATCTGCAACATTGTCTCCATTTAGGTCAGACAAAACTGCTGGAACCATAAATCCAGTTGATTCAGTTTGATAGATTGGCGAAAATGATTTATAGCTAAAGTAATTCATGACCGTGTGCAAACGAATTCTATAAAGACCTCCGGGCGTATTTTGTCCGCCAGTTATGATTAGCAGTTGCTCAGATCCGTCTATATCGCTGAGAATCTGAATCGGAACGAACACTTCCTGCCGGAATGGCGTAGGAATACTGCGAATGACTTTGCCAGTTTTGCCTGATATTAATTTTATATGTCCTGCCCGTGAGGTTTCCCTCTCTTCGACATGAACCGCCAATATGTCGGGCACTTGATCGGCATCCAAATCCCGAATTGCACTTATTGTATACAAGTCCGTCAATATCAGTGAATTGGTTTCTACTTCAAGTTCCTTGAACTCCCATATTACAGATCCCGATCGACCATTAATTGCTGATATGAGCTGTAAAAAAATAAAAATGGATCAAAATTGTAACCACTTCAAAATGGGGTGGACAAAAATAATTCACCCCTCCACCGCCAGCCACGATGCAGTCCGCATTACCGTCGGTGTCCACATCAACATTACAGTATAGTGAAAAAATACTGGCAATAGTCCATCGTTGCCACAAAACTTGCCCGGTCGCTCCATTCAATGCTAGAACGCCTCCTTCGCAAGGAACCTCTGTTTCCAATCTATGCGACACACACTTCAAATAGCTTTCACGAGGAATTGAATCGTCTGTGAAGTGGCCATTTTAAATTTGTTAATCTGTTCTGTAATTTCAGCTCTCCTACCTATTCCATATCCAAAGACAATGTCGTCGATTTGATCACCGTTCAAATCCACCTTTCGTACCGGACTCTCACTATTCAGCTTGGAAAATGGGGTGCTCCATACTCGCTGTACGCTTATCTGGGAGCATGGTACTTGTTCCGGTTTCAGCATGTTGAAATTAGGCATTTGCGAAGTATAGGGAACATCACGACGAAGCCATACTTTGATCTTTTGCAATGGAATCGGGAACATAGTTAGCAAAAGCGCAGCCAAAAATATGAGGGCCACCAGAAGAACTACCGCGGCTAGTCCATAGCAAAAGGGTTCACAGCACTTCCAGCAGCGCCGATGTTTTTTCATTATTGGTATTGGATTCGGCGTTTTACTGTTCTTTCGACGGGGTGCCATCAACGGTCGTTTAAGGCCCTTCTCTTCGTTGTTCTGTAAAATATAATTGATATATAAGGTTTTATAACAGGGGCGAACTTTGATAGTGTTAAAGCGGCCATGTTGTTTGGAGAGGTTAAAAATGCAAGGGATGCTGTCTTTTTGACGAGACATACTTAAATTGTCAGTTAAGAACGGTGCCTACTCTAAAGAGGTGTTCGTTAAGAGAGGTTTCACTGTATATCGCCTTGGCACGTTTCTTTTGTTCATGGGCATTTTTATTACACAAAGTCCTTGTTGACTTTATACCAATAAATAAATGTTCAGAATCGATACGACTTGCAATCTTTTATGGAAACAGTAAAATATTTAGAAATAATCTGAAAATTACCTTTCCAGACTTGCCATCACGAATGAAAACGTCATCTTCAATATCATCACTAACTTCCTCATCTATACTATCTCTGATTGCAATCCGATCTGACGGTACATATGGTCTCATTTTCAGCATGTCTTTCATCGATTCACTTAGTATCTTATGCACTTGACTTTACACCCATGTACAAACTTTTCCGCTCTTTTTTCTACATATACGTAGGACAAGTGATATTTATTGGATTTTTCTATGACACACTTGTTTGATTTATGTACTGAACATTACAAATGGAAGTCAAGTTTAAACAATATGTCAAACTTGATGCACTCAACGCTTTTGATTTGAAGAAAACGGGGAAAATCGATAGTTTTATTATGCAAATTCAATATGGCGGACGACCATGCGCTGTAACGGTTAGAACGCATGCCGGTCACATGGCAATGTTTACAAAAGCCGGTGTTTATTTATAAATGTGTAGTAAGTAGTGTGCGTGGTTAATTTGTATTGAAAGGGGAAATGATGTGGTTAGGTATATTGAGTGCGTTCAGAAGGTGGCAAAAGAGCAGAAACCGCTCCGGAGCTGCTCGGTTTGGAGTCTGCACCTGCTGAACGCTACTTCACCAGCTGACAAATCGACCAGCTGAAAGCTGACGATGACAATTTTAGACTTCAAGGGCCGAAAAGTGGAAAATACATGAATCCCACGCTGTCCATTACAAAAATCACGAACAACGTGAAAACAAATTCAGAAGCACCCGAAAACCAAAGAACTAGAAGCCGAAAACGGCGAAAACACAACAACCAATTTGATAACTGTCAAAACTCGGAAACTCGCAACATGAGCGTGAGGTTGAAAAAGAAGAAGAAGAACCTGAGCACTGAGCACTGATCAGTGAGCAGAAATATTTCTTGCTCGGTGAAATTTGATCATGATCACCCGAGCGGAAGTTGCTCAGTCACTTCTGAACCCGCTCGTTCTGAACATGTTCGCTGAGCGGAAGTTGCTCAGTTCCTTCTGAACGCACACATTGTGTTATCGCCAGATATAGCGGGTGTTGAGAATCCATTGTTGATAAAGGGATTTATAAGGAGAGGTATACATTGTGAAAGCTTATTATTGAAAGTGTAAACAAAAGAGCGCATGGTATAGTACTGCCTTTTATGTTCGTTAAGTCCTTTATATCCTTTATGTTCCTTACGTCCATAGGATTGATATTATCAGTGTGATCGAAAAATTACCGATATTTGGTAGAAACCAAACGGTTTCTGTTTCAATTTATGCCGAAGAAGGTGCAGTTTTTCTGACCAAATGACTCAAAATGCTTTCAACAGTGCTCCAGTGGATTGACTTCATCATCCCGTTTCAGAAAACATCCATATTGGCTAGGTTTCAAATCATGTCCAAAAGACTCAATGGACTTATCACTCCAGTGCATTGGTGTCATCACCCCAAATCAGGAAAAATCCGTATTGGCAAGGTTTCATACCATGATCAAAGAAGTCCTTTTGTCCCGACCAAAGAGCTTTAAATGCCTCCAGTAGTACCCCAGGGCATTGGTATCATCACCCCAAATCAGTAAATACCCACATTGACGAGGTTTCATATCATGCCCATGAAGGTCCTTTTGTCCTGACCAATGGAGTCAAAATGACGCCCAGTGCATTAGCCTCATCACACCGATTCACAAAATAGCCATACCTATCAGGTTTGATTTCTAAATATCACTGTGTGATACTTACAATATCACAAGGATGCTTCATTCGTTTGTTGAAATCGGACCACGGGAAATGCCAAAAGGAGCGTTCTGTGTAAAGACTTAGGCGAGTCTGATCTTACCAGGGGGATCGGTAGCGCAGTGTGTTGAGGCATCAGTCTCTTGTTTGAATATATCATTTAATGTTATTTTGACTTCTGAGGGACTTTTTAATTCCCTTCCCTCAGAAGTCAAAATAGCATTAAATGACACTAACTATAAACTTAAACGCTTCACTTTTCAGCGAAATAACTATCTTGAATCAATATTACAAGTTGTAACATAATGAAAGCTTAAACCGCTTTTCCAGTGGATAATGATTGAAGTTTCAACATTTACAATTTATTTATCTATATTTATACCTTAGACTTTTAGTATAGGGTATATTGTTTTTGACACGACGGAAATATGTAACACCTTAAAGGAGGCTCCGGAGGTATAGCAATGTATATATATAAATGATCAGGGTCACCTCCTGATTCGATTTAGCCATGTCTGTCTGTCTGTCCGTCTGTCTGTCCGTTCGCACGATAACTTTCGATAGAATGAAGCTAAAGTCTTGAAATTTTGGTCAGATGTTGGAAGTATGATCTAGTTGGTTGGTATTGAAAATGGGCATGATCGGGCCAAGAGAACGCCCACCTCCCCTACATATGTAAAATAATTAAATGTATTTATAACTCCCGATTAAATAAACATGAAAAGCTCTAGCTTTGGTAGATTGCTCGTGGGGGTAATCTTACACTTCCCTGACAAAATAAAATCGATTAGGTGAAAACTAACGGTAATTTTCTCACAAAGAACCCCGTACTACCCTACTTTTCAGGTTTTTTTGTCTATAACTCTTGAACCAATTGACGTAGACATCTGATTTCTGGCATGTAACCCTGAAGTAAGAAGTTGCTTGGCTTTTGGTAAGTTGGGCATAATCAGATCAAAGGAACGCCTACCTCCCCTACAAAATTGAAAAAAATTAAATATTAATTTAATTACGATAACTTTCGATAGAACGACACTAGCGAGTTAAAAATTTGGCAGAACGTTGGTAGTAAAATCCAGTTATTTGGCATTGAAAATGGGTAAGATCCGACCCAAGGAACCCCTACCTCCCCTACCTCATCTACAAATGAAACTTCAAATAAGAGATAACTTTTGATAGAGTGAAGCCAGCGACTTGGAATTTTGGTCAAATGTTTAAAGTGAGATTGAGTTAGTTGGTATTAAAGATGGCTTACATCCAACCTAAGGAACCCCTACCTCCCCTAGAAATGAAATTTAAAATAAGCAATAATTTACGACAAAATATAGGTAGCGACTTGAAATTGGCTAATATTGAAAATACGTAAAATCCGACCAACGAAACCCCTACTTCCCCTATCAACGAAACTTCAGATAAGCGATAACTTTCGATAAAGTGAAGCTAGAGACCTGAAATTTTTTTTAAATGTTTGTAGGGTGAACTAATTGGTTGGTGGCAATGATGGGCAAGATCCAGTCCAAGGAGCCTCTACCTCCCCTACAAGTGAGATTTCAAACAAGCAATGACTTTCGATAGAATGAAGCTAGCGACTTGAAAAATTCGACAAATATTTGCAGAATGGGTTAGTCAATTGATTTTTAGAATGGCCAAGATCCTCATGAATGAGTGCCAACCTCCCCTATAAACTGGCCATATAGGAAACTCACTATTAATGCATATGGTCGTTGCCAATTGGTACTTTTGGTATCACCACTAGGTCTGTACAAGTCTAGGGTATATGCGCTTCGGACTCCTGGTTTTTTCCTCATATTTCTCTCTAATTTTTTTATCTATATTAATATAAGTTAAATAATCATTATGCACAGTGAAAATCGTTTATAGCGGCATCGGATACAACGTCATATCGGTTATTACGTCCGATTTTATGCAGTTGTTTGCGCCGCCTAATCAAACAATGTTAAAAAGTATCGCTTACAACGTTATCGGTTAGTACGACATATCGCTTATAGCGTCCATATATTGTAGTCCCTGGAACAAATTATATCGGATACAAAGGCGACTGCCATTCCAATTTTTGCCAATTTTTCTTATGTATTGTTGAATTATTCCCATTGTTTGCGGTATTGTTCCTTTAATGGGAAATACCAGACCTTTTGAGATCTGTAATTGATCTGATCTGATTGTAATGCACGTGGGGATGGAGCCTAGGGTTGCCATACTGACCGTGAAGCTCGGGCAGTGTCATCTGCCGGAGAAAAAGGCCTATAACGAGCTAAGCTGCGGCCTCATCTTGCTGTAACTCAATTCGGGAGACGTGGGCGGGATTTACGCTGCTCGTTGCCCCTATCCTTTACGTATTAATAAAAATGCATGGTCCTGGGGAGACAACACAAACATGGAAGGCAAAAATGGGGAATAAAAAAAATGTGGCGATAAGGATGGAATGGTTGGCGGACGCTCAGTTGCCCTTGCCTTTGGGGCAACCGGTAGCTCAGTGCGTAGAGGCACCAGTCTCATGTCTGACTACCGGCGTTTCGGGTTTCGAATACCGCCCACAACGACGTTCGTGGCCATGGATGTTTGTGTTGTCTTCCCCCTGTGGTGTGTGGCGTAATAATAAGCCACAACATCCTTCGACTTGTCGCAGGTAGGCAGCTAATGATGGAGCAGGAGGTGCATGCTGGCAACTGTAATCTCCGAAACTAGTTTTTGCCAATAAAATGTTAACTAGGCCACATGAAACAGTTGACGCACTATACCCCATATGGGGTTAGGGCAATTGAGTAGGTGCTGCCTCGATCTGCCGGTGGAAGCAGCACTGCCAGACCAGAATATGGTTCATTACAGATCATTCGCTCGTTGAAATAAATCTGGTCTGTTCCAAAGCGAATTTCCACTTGTGTTGTTCTATTGTATGTTCTTAAACCAACCTCAATTTTTGTTGTTGTATGTGGCCGAAATTTGGAATAATAATGTCACGGAGACAGTTTTCAATCGAGAAAAAAGCACACATATTGTGGTGCTTAGCAGCGGGAGAAAAAAATCAAGAAATAGCAAAAGATCCCGGGGTAAGTCACTCCAAAATTACCTTGATTAACAAGAAACGTGAGACAATTGAGAAGTTGTTCAATGAGGGATGTTCGAGTCAAAAAAGGGCTAGACCCAGCAATCATTCAAGCATCGAGAACGCTCTCCTAAAATATTCCCATAAGCAGGCCACTGTTGCAAAGTAAAGCTAATGCCTTTGCTCAGGTGATGGGGAAGGATGTTGTGATATTCAGCGCATGGGTACAACGCTTTAGAAATCTTGACAACATTGTGTTTCGGAAAATTTGCGGCGAATCCCAAAGCGCGAACGAAGTGATAAAACCGTTTTTCCCGAAATCATAAAAGGAAAAAGACGACGCAATCTTCAATGCAGACGAGACGGGTTTATTTTACAAATTAACTCCTGATCAAACCATGCATTTTGTAGGTGAAACGTGCAGCACCAATCCAAGGAGAGGATGACAGTTAGGCTGCGCGCACGTTAGCACACGTTCGTGTGTCGCGTTCGTGTGTTTTATGTCAAACGGTTTGAGTCTATGGTTTCCAGCCAAAGACGCGAATCTGTCAGTATGACAAATTCTTGGCTATTGTCGTATCAACAAATTGAGTTCATTATTGTGCTTGAAAATGGATAATTAGGTAAGAATTGAGTGGCAAAACAAACGACTGGGGAGTAGTAGGATGTGCATAAACACACATTTCATACTAAATTATTGGCTGTAACACACAATAATGAACTTAATTTGGTGATACGACAACAGCCGAGCATTTGTCAATTCGACAGATTCGCATCTTTGGTTGCAAACCATAGACTCGAACCGTTTGACATAAAACACGTGAACGCGACACGCGAACGTGTCCCAACGTGCGCGCAGCCTTATGGTTGCTGCAAACATGAGTGGAACATTTAACTGGCGACTTTTGGTGATTAGCAAATATACAAGACGTCGTTGTTTTAAGAATGTTAGTAGCTCACCCGTGCTTTACAAAAATAATAAAAATTCATGGATGACGAGAGAATTATTTACTGCCTGGGATAATGGACTAGGACAAAAAACTAAAAATCAAAAACAAAAAAATTCTACTCTTCGTCGACAATTGTACCGCACACGATAACATTTCTTTAAAAGCAATCAAGTTAGTTGTCCTTCCTCAAACAACAACAAACTTTTACATTTTTTAATTGAAAAAAAAAAAAAATTGCAGCTTATGAAGCATACACGCCAAAATCAATTAAAGACTATTTCCAAAAAAATTGATTTTTTTGTGTTATGTGTGTATTTTTTTTTTGAGTTTTGTTTTATTTTCTTTCAATTAAATTTGTGATATTTGAATTACATGTGTACCGAATGCTTTAATTTTATTTTGTGGTTTTTTTTTACATATGTGCTGATTCCCTGTCGTTATTTACATTTATATATGTACAATATGAAGTTGTTTCACTTCGTTTCAAGTTAATATCGGGTACAACGTCTATCGGTTAGAACGGCGATTTCGTGATGGTCCCCTCAAGGACGCTATAAGCGATTTCCACTGTATATACTTCCTGTAACTTTTTTCTATTAATCATGAAATATGCATTTGAACTTTTTTGTACATTGTCACCGCGCTCGCGCACAAGTTTACACTTTTGCGAGCCGCGAGCTAATCTAATACTCAGAATTTTATATTGTATGTAATGTATTTTAGCTGCAATATAGAATAAAAATAAATAAATAAATACCGGCGTTTCGGGTTCGAGTCCCCTCCACGACGACGTTCATGGCCATGGATGTGCAGGAGGTACATGCTGGCAACTGCATTCTCCGAAACCAGTTTATGCCAACGAAACGTTAACTGGGCCACATGGAACAGTTGACGCGCTATGCCCCACAAGGGGTTAGGGTGATTGAGTAGTTAACCAGATTTGGTATGTAGGTTCCCTGTGGGACCCTGAGCACGATGCGAAGAGCACATTTCTGATTATCGACTGGACTAACGTCATATGGCTCAGCGATTTTTTATCAGTGAATAATAAGATGAAACACATGCTACCGCGCATCAAAAGTGTAACTTTTAGAAAATATTTTTAAAGCCGCCCGCATGCTGAATCGTGTGTTTAAAGATTTTGCTTTTTACCTTCTCCCCCTAATAGTCTAAGAGCCAGCGACCAAAAAAGTAAAGTCATTTGCTAATACTCGAATAGTATTGATTAGATGTACAAGAAAAAGTTTGTCTGCCTACCGGAGCGGGTTGCGGGCTGCTAACAGGCGGAAAATTTGTCGCTTAAGTAATAAAAAATGAAAGTAAGTCAAGCCATTTACAAACGGTTCTTTTGTCTTTTGCATGGTAGTAGTTACTGGTCCACTCATAACGAACGGAACCGAGACAATTAAGGTGTTGCTAAAGTGGTGGCAGACAACGTCAAAGGTGGAAAAAAATCGACTGAAGTCAAGTCATTTGCTAAGACTTGATTCCAGTACCATTTGGTTAGGGACCCTCCCACAAGTGCGAATGTAAAAAGGCAGACGAAAATTCCGTTGTTAACACCGTGGCAAGACAAGTTTAAAATTTGAAAATTTGAATGAAGAAAAAGTCGTACAAAAATCTACCCTACTCCAATGAACAATCTTGATCCGAATGTATTTTTTTTCTGTTTCAAGACACACCGTGTCAGCAAGTTTCGTTTTTCTCTCTTAAGGAGCTAGACGTCTATTTCAAACAATTCAGAATTAACCTATTTTCCCAAGTAACGGTACGCCAAGTCTTCAACTAGATGGAATGAAGCATGTTCTACGCGAGCTCCCTTAAAGAATCCTAATATGGTGCGTTTTTTTGAACAGCGGGATAGGGTAAGTTAACTCGTGAAGCAAAAAAAAAAACGATCGAGGGCAGCCATCCAGGTTAACCTTTTAAATGTCGTGTCATATGGCAATTAGAGTGGTCTGATTGGCTTCCAAAATTGACCGTAGCGACAAGCAGTTATGAATATGGTCACCTAAATATTAAATAGTAAAAGTAAATAACTGGCGCAACAGTCCAATTTGAACCATGGCCTCGAGATGAGTTAGCATCATCTCATTTTCTAAATCGTGACGGTCTTGTGCATAGGTGTGTGATCAGCAACACGCTCAGCCGAGTTATTTACCCCTTAAATGGGTACTCATTTAACAGCTGAGTGGGCTCATAGTCCGACACGTAAATCCCCTTTTTAATCGAAGACTACCGCATTCAGTAGGAATCGAACCGGGCCCCAGTGCGTAGAAGGCGAACGTGCTAACCGTTGCGCCATCCGGACTACTACTACTACTAGTAGTGACGATAAAACAGAAAATGTGGAAAATACGAATCAACTGTCGTCGTAAACGCTGGTACTAACCTCTTCGTGCGAAAATGTTACACTTATCTCTCCCACGAAAAGTGACAGTGTAGACTTGCACACAGCACTTATCGGCCGGTTTTCACACAAAATAGAATGCAAAGTAATTGTTTTAGTGTGGAAATTGCCCACAACAGTGTTGGTGGAGACTTTTTTCTGTGTAGAACTGAGAAGAACTGAGTACCGAGAAGAGCGAACATTTTCGAATCCCACTGAAGGCAGTAGTATTTTCAATAAAATGGGAATTACGTGTCGGACTATGAGCCCAGCCATCTGTTAAAATGAGTACCCATTCGGAGTAAATAACTCGGTTGAGAGTGTTGCTGATGACACACCTGTAACTCATCTCGAGGCCTTGGCTCATTAGTTCGACTGTTGCGCCACTTATTTATTTATGTAATGATCCCTGCCCATTTTTCTCGGTTTTGATTATATGATACGCCTAAGATTTTGACAGGAATTGTCCATTCCGCGCCGTTATTCCAATTGAGAAAATAAATTAATTAAAATTTTATTAAAAGAAAATACGCTGTGTTGAAAAAATCGCTTTTAATTATTTTTATAAATTTCATTTCATTTCAATATCAAAAACAATATTAACGGGCCGGATGGTGCCCGCTCGTCGTAGTTTGCCGACTCCTGCCCTAGAGCGTTCTTATGCACAACTATGGCTGGGACCCTTCACGGTTACGCAAAAAAAAAAAACACCTAATGTTTCCAGATGGGTGTAAAATTCGCCTTTCACAGCATCTTCCTTCACTTCAGTGGGGGCGTGTACATTGATGAGCCAAAGGTTGAAACTTCGAGTCTTAATGTAAATCGTACACAACCGCCACGCACTATCGAACCATTTTTGGTTCGGCCACGTCAATTTTATCGAAAATGTGGAAAAAAGATTCTGCTCATTACCAGAGTTCCTTTGAAAGTGACGTGATACGGTGTTGTTTCTCAACCGATTCGATCGTCTGCGACGACTTATTCAATGATAAAAGCAGAAAGAAAAAACAATCAACACTTCCATAGGACTATATTTTAATTATTGCCTCTATTGCGATGCTATTTTTTATTTCTAAATAATATTCTGTTACAACTATCGAATAAAATAGTTAAATTCGTTTAAAAATATCTGTGTATCCTTATCAACAACGTCGTAGTCGATCTCTTATTATAATATTAGTATTTAATCAACAATTCATTTACATACTTTATGTTCACAGAAAATATAGATTATTTTTTGTCGCTTTTATATTATTATAATTTAGCTGCGATATCTTTTTTTTAAATATGTAAAGTTAATGTAATGTAAAGTTTTGTATTATGGTATTATTTTAGTGAAGATGAAGAAAATTAAATTTAACACAATAACGCATTTATTTATTTATTTTCCGTACAACTGTCTTTTTTATTATTTATTATATTAAAAATTATTATAGTATTTACTGCAAAGAATATCACAGAAAATTATAGTACATAGTAGAGTATTTTTTTTACGAAATTTAGCGAAAAGTGCTATGGGAGGCGTGGCTGGTATACCAACTAAAGTTTACTGATTTCAATTGGGCTTGTGAGTGAATCGTCTAAAGTTTTTCGATAATTAATAATTTCTCTATATGTTGACGCTTTGACGCTTCCAAAATGTTAAGTGCTATCAAAAATCCAGCAAATATATTTCAAAATTTTAATCGGTCTATTGCCATATTTTAAATATGTTATCATTATCGTACTTCTAGTTTCGTTCATATTTTATTACCGTAATTAGTAACAACTCAATTATGAACAACTTAAGCCTTGGTAGGGTCAGTTTTTTTTATGTGAACTCAAATCAAATACAAAATTTATCAAAGTTTTCCCACCCTTAAACGCCATTTTAAAATCGGTACTTACATCTACCTCACATTAGCAAGTGTTTGTAAACAATTTCCAACAAAAACCTAAAGCTCTGGTGTTTGTGCGAAAACATTGCGCCAGAACGGAGATGTTTGCGGTTAATATTTTCGCACAAACACCAGAGCCTTCAAGTTTTGTTAAGAAATTTGTACAAAAATTTGCTAATGTGAGGTAGGCGTAAGTTATGAGGCCAGAAAAAGGGTTTAGGCGAGACGCAAACCTCCACCAGTTCCAGAATCTCTTGCGAAATGAGATGTGTACGAATATGATTTTCGCATGAGGTGTGTACGCATTTTATTTTTACATGCATTTTACAAACCGACTTTGTGTGAAAATAAATGTGCGTACACGGAAACTCAACGTCCGACTTGGAAAAACATGCGTAAATATTTAATTAACATGGAATTTTGACAGCTGTGTGGAGGTTTGTGACGCGACTCACATATTGCTATTTACTGCAATAAATTTAATTATTCAATAATAATTAATTCAATAACTAAATTAATAAATTAATTCATTTAATTATTTATATCAATAAATTATAAATATAAACTAATAATTTTCGATTTAATTATTGAAAATATTATACGTATAGTAGCAGCATAGTATTCAGCTTTAATTATCTCAACCTTAGTGCTATGTACGCAGTGTTGCTAAATTTTTATTATGAAAACGGCTAAATTTAGCCGGAAAAGCCGGTAATATTTTTCTAAAAACGGCTAAAAAGGCGAGCAAAAACTGAATAAAAAACGGTTAGAGAAATATTCCCAAAGAAAATAGATAATTTTATGGTTTACAAATAAAATTGTTGTTGGACGACCTAGAGAAGATCAGTTAAGAGAAAGGGTGCCACAATAGGCAAGTGGAGTGAGCTGAAAGCAATGACGATGAACAGGACGAGGTGGAAAGTAGGCGTGGTTAATGCCCTATGCCCCACAAGGGGTTAACAGGAACCAGAGACAGAAATAGAGACTAAAATGGCTAAAGTTTAATATTATATTAATAAAAAATAATTGATCCCCTACACCCCATGTTATTTGGTGCAATTCGCAGTTGAACCAAAATAGTTAATAAACTTAAGTAGGCATCTTTCAATTTGGTCCTTCACTGGTTAAGTTGTTTAATAGTTGATGATTAAATCTAGTTTATTTATTACTTTTGTTTGTTTATGCTTCATTGCTTTGTCGACACAAATATTTCATTCTACAATAGTTAAGTTGGGTCAAAGAAAGTGAACAACTCAATCATTTGATAACAAATCAATGAAAAATAGTAAAAAAATTCGAATAATCTCCAGTGAAACGTTGAGAAAATAATCATAAAGAATGATTTATCCACGTTGAACTTTCAAAGCTCCAAAGAAGACACACTTAAGTTGAAGAACACAATTTTCATCTTATCAGTTATGACCAGCTTATGAGCCATGAGGCAGAGCAAAAGAATTTCCAAATCATGATTAATATCAGAAATAAGGTCTCAAATAGAATTATTTCTGTAGGCACAGGCTAAGTCACCAGCAAATGTATTAGGTTTGCTTCTTAATTCCTGATTGAGAAGAGAATTCACAAAAATAAGGAACAAAAGAGAACCTAAAACAAAACCCTGAGAAACCCATATATAAATCTTCCGAACCTTACTGTATACAGTTCCAACTTTCACTCTTTGCAACCTATCCTTTATGAATGACGAAAACCAATTAAATATGAATCCTCTGAAACAAGCTTTATAGATTTTTTCCAATAAAATTTCATGATCTATAGCCGGGGTCAGCAGCCTACGGTCCGCGGGCCGCATGCGCCTCTCCTTTAGTTTTTGCGATAGGCAATAACGATCTGCAAAACGTGAGCATGCTGTCAACGCACGCAAGCGCCCTCTTGAAGTTTTTAGAAATACATGAGGTCCATAACAGACCTAGAGACAAAGCCGAAGGATTTGCGCACAATAGGTACATAACCACAAACTTTGTTGGTTGCGCAAGAAAAAGCTAGTCTGTCTGCCAGTGCCTGTTGCTAAAAAAAGGTAGTAAGTCAAGTTTATTGCGCAATGATCGGTCATTGCATAACGAAAAATTAGATCGCAGATCATTTGAGCATTGCTAAAGCGGTGGCAGGTGCCATCAAAATCGTATAACAATTGACGCACTTGATTCGAATGCTATTCGGTTCAGGACACAAGTGTAAACGCAAAAAAACGTGATTTGTATATTTTTCTAAATCCAGAATAAACCGACCGCACTCATGTTCACAGTCTTGATTCGAATGGTGTCTGATTCAGGACACTGCCACAAGTGTTACCGCAAAACGACAAACCAAAATTCAATTTTCAAAATGTTGAGAATTGGGTATTTAGATTTTTGAATCAAAATTGTTGACCTGATTAGGTGTCACCGAAGAAGCGTTGAGTTTCGATATGTTCCTCAAGAGAATTAGTCTGTATTTTTTAAGTGAAAATTGTGGTAGCGTCAGTGATGCTAATGAGGAAAAAAAATAAATGACAAATCAATTTTTTAGCAAAAACCGATAAAATGCATGCTAAAGGTCGATTACATTGGACGAGTTAATTAGCTAGAAGCTGGCAAGTTAATTAACACAAAACTTTTGAAGTCGCTCAGTAGCCCACTAGCTGAAGGTTGTATTAGCGATTCCCGCACGATCTAGTCGCGGTATACTTATAGCTATTTCATTAGCAACTATATATGATTACGCATAGCTAGTTTACTTGCATAAGCTGAGCTACCTGAGTTGGTAAATTCATCCACTTGTAGCTAGTAAACTTGCCCAATGAAATCAATCCCTTTAGGGCCGGAAAAGCAGTCCCCATGGCCATAGGGTGGAGGAAAGTGAGTAAGTCTAAAGCTTTACTAATTTTATTCGTTTTCCTCCCCATCTACCCAAAATTACCGCATCATCATCGAGGCCCGACAGCCCGACGTCAGGCTTTGGCCGCCTGGATCGTTGTCCTCCAATTATCTCAATCACGTGCTGCTTGGCGTCCGCATATACTGAGCTCTCCCAACGAGCTCTCGGTGGTCTTCGCAGTCTCGCTCCGTCGACTCGTTCTGCCCTCATTACTCTCAATGGCATGCGATCATCGTCCATTTATTGTACATTCCCTGCCCATTGAAGTCGTGGTAGTTTGACGATTTTCGAAACTTCCAGCTCATCGTACATTTCATATAAGTCATGGTTGTACCGGATGCGCCATCCATCTCGATCGCAAACAGCCCCGAAAATTCGCCACAGAGCCTTACGTTCAAATGTGCCTAGCATGTTTCCGGAGGCTTGAGTTAGGGTCCATGCTTCGCAGCCATATCATAGCACTGGTTGTATAATGGTTTTGTACACGCGGAGCTTCGTGTTTCTGTGCGCATGCTTCGATTTCATTATGGGGAGAGCCGAGAAAAAAGTCTTATTAGCTAACTGTATCCGTCGCTTGATTTCGTCAGTTGTCGTTGTCGTTTCTTGACAAGTTACAACCCAGGTATATGACATCGTTCACGAAATCGATGTTGAGGTCCCCCACATTGATGCTCGATTGATCACTGCAGACCCGCTTTAAGTGTTAAGGTGCGTTTTGCTAGGCACCACTCTGCGTCGATCGCAGACGACGATAAATAATGTGCACACAAATAGTGCTCCGTGCTCTATGGGTTGATCGCTAATCGCAAACAATTTGCGTCGATCGTATACCTGGCAAAATACACTTTTAAATTTTCAAGAATTTCATCCCACTTTCACCTGTATTTATGCGGCATACCATTCGATATGAAGCTTTTTAAGGGTTGTAGCACATATTTTGCCATTTTCGAATTGTACACTAGTCTGGCGTGGTTAAGTAGCCTCTCTAGGGTCATCTTCGATAGAGAGAAAGTAAAATGGGCCGTGGAGTCCTTTGAACCCTTTAAGGCACCTGGTGCCAATGGTATCTTTCCTGCTCTATTGCAACACAGCCTTGATTTCATTATAGCCCCCATGATTGTCCTGTTTAGAGCCAGCTACTCCTTGAGCTATATATCAAGCTTATGGAGGGCTGTAAACGTGGTATTTATTCCTAAAAACGGGAACAAACTTGAGGAGCTACCGAAATCTTACAGGCCGATCAGCCTCTCATCGTTTCTCCTAAAAACTATTGAGAGGTGATTGGATCTACATATCAGGGAAAAAATGGAATGCACGTCACCCTTACATCGTACTCAGTTCGCCTATGTAAAAGGTAAGTCGACTGTGGTTGCCTTACACAATCTCGTGGGAACTATTGAAAAAACCCTTAATGACAAGGAAATCGCTCTATGCGCGTTCCTTGACATTGAGGGTGCTTTCGACAATACTGGGTACAGCAGTATATCCAGAGCACTCAGGCTCAGGAATATACCTACGGCTACAATCATGTGGATCGACGCCATGCTTCGGGGGCGTGAAATCCACTCATCGCTTGGTGGCATCTCAATTTGTGTTAACGCTGTTAAGGGCTGTCCTCAGGGTGGGGTTCTTTCCCCACTTCTCTGGTCCCTTGTCGTAGATGAGCTACTCGCTAGGCTCTGCGACTGTGGTTATTGTGCTATCGGATACGCTGATGATATAACCATAATAATAAGGGGCAAGTTTGACGTCGTCACGGAGGTGATTAGTACGGCACTCGACCTAGTCCTTCGCTGGTGCACTGAAGTTGGCCTCGGTGTTAATCCTCAAAAAACTGTCTTAATTCCATTCACTCGGAGGAGAAATCTTAGTTTAATCTCGGTCAGCCTAGGCAGGACGATGCTTGAGTTCTCCACTGAAGTGTTTAGGCCTCACGTTAGACTGGAGGCTCAACTGGAGCAAACATGTCGAGACAGTTATTAGTAAGGCCACTCGGACCATGTGGGCTTGCAGGTCTCTCTTTGGAAAAACCTGGGGTCTCACCCCTAAACTGACTGAGTGGTTGCACTTGATGCTGGTACGACCAGTTGTGGCATATGCTGCGCTAGTATGGTGGCCCAAAACGCAGCAGCGTTGCACCTTACAGTTGTGTACCAAACTTCAATGTCTTGCATGCCTTGGTATGGCAGGATCTTTTCGTTCATGTCTGACATCGGCCATAGAGGTAGTTATCGGACTTACTCCGCTGTATATTTTTATTCGAGAATCTGCAGCTCTAAGCGCTCTTCGAGTGCATCTAACTTATGACGGTCATGTGTACAATCAGGGCCACATGAGCATTCTGGAGCGGGTTCCTTGCATACCGATCTGCTCGAGATCAGACTAATGACTACGGAACTTTGCTTCGGTAGGAAATTTTCGGTCTCCATCCCAAGCCGGTCGGAATGGGATATTGGCAGTCTTTGTCCTGATCCCAGGTATATCATGTGGTTTACTGATGGGTCAAAAATGGAACAGGGAGTTGGTGCTGCGATCTTTGGACCGAACACCAGGATCTCAATCGCTATGGGCATTTGGCCCAGCGTTTTCCAAGCCGAGATCCATGCTATTGAGACCTGCGCCAGAGTAATTCTCCAAAAGAAGCTCACTGGCGCTAACATTGCTATCTGCTCTGACAGTCAGGCAGCTATTAAGGCTCTTTCCTCACATAAGTTCTCGTCGAAACTAGTGAAAGAGTGTTTTGATACCCTACATTGTCTCGCAGACACAAACCAGGTCACTCTTTGTTGGGTACCTGGGCATCGGGGCATCCATGGCAATGAAGCTGCAGATGAACTTGCTAGACAAGGCTCATCAGAGAAATTTTTCGGGCCTGAACCCTTCTGCGGTCTGAGCTGGGCCGCAGCCAAGGCGATGGTGAGGGTATGGTCTGCGGACGAAAGGTTGCGGTACTGGAATAATCTCCCAGGACTGCGGCAATCCAAAGATCTCATTGATCCCTACAGTTGGAACGAAGCTTGTCGCCTGGGAAGAGTGGACCTGAGGTTAATCGTTGGTTACCTCACGGGACACCACTGGGTGAGATATCACCTAAACAAGATGGGTCTGTCCACTGAGACAGAATGCCGGCTTTGCCTGGAGGACATTGAGTCCACCAAACACCTTCTCTGTGAATGCCCGGCGATCGCTCGCTCCAGGTTTGCGTTTCTTGGATATTCAATAGTGAGCTCCGCTGTCATTAAGAGTGCTCCTACAAAGGACCTATTGGCCTTCATCAGGTTGATTGAGGGTCTTTTGGATTAGTGAAGGCTATGGCACAATAGATCTTTTGGTCGCAGTGCCTACCATATGGGTATCTTAGCCTGCCCTTATTTATTATTATTAGTCTGGCGTGGTGTTAGCAATGGAATTTCTGTCTGCTTTCCTGCATTGACACTTAATGTTTTTTATCTATTGTGCGACCCGCCTAAATATATTTTTTTTGAAAGTGGCTCACTGTCCTGAAAAGTTTGCTGATCCCTGATCTATAGTATCGAAAGCTTTTTTTATATCTACCATCATAGATAAGACTACAAAAGGACAACAAAGATTCAGTTGAATTGCCTTTTCGAAAACCAAAGCATTTTGTTTTATCTAAAAAGCAAACATTCGACTTTTTATAGTCTTTCGAAAAATCATCGAGAATGGAGAAGAAGAGAGATTGAACGATAATTTTTCGAATCAGATGCATCACCCTTTTTGAATAATGGTATAACTTCAGCTGTTTTCTGCTTATCTGGAAAGACACCACATACGACCCTCATATTAAACGTGTCATACACGCAGCGATCGATCGGCCAATCTGTCGCCCGATATCGATATCGGCCCATGGATCGGCCTGTGTATGCGCTTATCATTGACGATTTTTTTGACAGTTCCATTTAGTTTTTGATCAGCTGATATTTTGTGGCGGTCCATCGGCCGATCGATCGGGCGGCGGATCGCTTTGTGTATGTAGGGTATTAAAGATATAAAAGCTAAAAAATCCACAATATTGAAGGCTATCTGTTTGAGAACCAAATTGGAAAGACTATTTTCAACAATCGAGTTTAAATTTTTTCAGGACTTTATAATACGATATAACTCATAAGAAGAAATCTGTTAAATAAAAAAAAGCTTTCAGACTAAAAACAGTCAGGAACTACTACTATATATAGGTATATGAATCGAATTGAAACCGCGACAAGAATCAGCGGAGATAGCTTGAGAGATGTTAGTTGCTGAGCTGTGTGTTTCACCTTGTTCTCTCAATTTTTCTTCGGAAAAATACCTCAAGTATAGATAAGGTCGCAAATTGAAATTTTCAAATAAGCGCGTTGAATCTCAAAATCTTCTGCCTCGACATAATTAAACGTGCTAGCGATTTCAATAGAGATCTAGCGATTTCAATAGAGACGCTATAGATCATTGAAGACTTTAACTGTATCGACGTTTTCTGACTGAAAGATTGTAAATATGTGGTAACCTTCAACTTATACGACTAGCATCAGCATACTTTTCATTCAATTCAACTGAAAATGGTTGATCATCGCCTTGAATGTCGTTTGAGGAATTTTCCGAAAAATGTTACATGAGACAATCTAATAATACAGCCAATCCAAATTTGTAGTTTTAGTATCACCAGTAGGTCTAACCCAAGTCTAGGTTGTTTCATTAAGTCTAGGGTATTCACGCATGGCACAGCTTCGCATTGGCTCTTTATTCAAAAGCGATGACGGAATTTTTTTTTAAATGAACGTAAATTGTACGAATAAAGATAATAATCTCGGGGGACAAAATCGGGCTAAAAATCCGGCTGGCCGGTTTTTTATTTTTTTCACGGCTAAGAAAAGTGATTTCCGGCTAAATTTAGGAAACGGCTTAATTGGCAACACAGTGTACGAGTATATGCTTTATCCTGAAATTAAAAATGTAGGTACATTGTTTATTGAAAAAAAAGCTTAAATATATTCCCAGAATAAAATCCAGTAGGTTAAATTCAAAATTGAAAATAGAAATGGGAAGAAAACACGAGAGAAACGATCTATGTTAATTGCATTTTTGAGCCGTTGCTGAGCTGGTGTTAGTTTTGGGATTTCTGGAGGCTTTGGCGGTGGCGGAGGTGGTGGTGGTTTGGCGATATGTGGAGATAGAAGAATAGTACTTTCGCGACGTGGCACCCACGGACCATCCGGATTGATTTCAGATGTTGTACTTCGGCGACTATTCTGTAATTGTAAAATGACAAAATAGATCATTAGTTATTGGTTTATTCTGCAATCTTAATTCAAATTTAAGATGACTCTATTGAGGGAATTAATTGAATAAAAGTTAGGTTAGGTAGAGTGGCAGCCTAACGGCTCCGCATAGACCGCTGGGGTCCATAGCGATACCACATATTTCAGTTATTCATCCCGTGTCGTTGCTAGCCCTTACCAGAATATCGTTGTTGAGCTGGCTGGAAGGAACTTCACTCATTGGCGAAGTTCAAGAGGCTTTTCCAACTGAGTCTTGCAACTCCTTCAAGGTCGTGAAAGAAGTAAGCTCTTAGGCGCTTTAATCTTCTTCTAGCGAGTACAGGACATTCGCATAGAAGGTGCTTTAGAGTTCCTTTCGTGTTTGGTATCTGGCAATTCCTGCAGTCATCGTTAATTATTAGCTTTAGTCTGTACGTGGGGAACACACGTACAGAGTTATTAAGCAGTGGCACTAATAGTGCACACTGACCTCTCGGTTGTCCTATTAGGATTTTGGTTTTCCTTTTGTCATAAGATCTCCAAATTGGTTTCGTTATTCTGGAGTCGTTTGGGTTAAGCCAGTTAGCGTTGGGTTTTTCGTACATTATATCGTTCAACATCTTCTTCCATGTTTGTATTGGCGTCCGCAGCTCTTGAGCTTCGAGTCTAGCTTCATGTTTTCCTAGTCCGTCCGCTATTCCGTTACCTAGATGTCCGCCATGGGTCGGAACCCACCAGACTTCCACGGTCCTAGCTGATCCCAGTGCTTGTAGAGCTGTTAATCAGTTATGCACTGTCTTCGACTTGATAATAACGGACTGTGGTACCTTTAGTGCTGCTTGACTTTCCGAATATATAACGATACTACCCTTTTTCCGGAATGATATCATCACCTCGGATCGCAAGCACCTCGGCCTGGAAAATGCTACACTCATTGGGCAGTTGCATGGAGGCAGGATAGATTGCATGGAGGTTCCGACAAATACTGCTGCACCAACTCCGGCTTCCATCTTGGAGCCACCCGTGTAGAGTTTCAGCGTTTTCCTGCGTCAATGATCAACTACCGGGATCTGTTCCCTATCGGGCATATTGACTCCGGCGTTTATATTGAAACCTACTTGTGGTTTCATATAGTCAGTATTATTGACATCCAACCATGTTTGTTGAATTTACACAAGGTCCAGGCACGCCTTAAAGACAATTTCAAAAGTTTAAATCGAGAAAAACGGACCGGCACGTATACCGACAAACTGTCTCAATTGGATGACATTGTTTATACTTTAACGGGTGCTCTGAATGAAGCCAACCTCGTGAAACACCCAGATCTCAAATCTACACATGGTTTGCAGGAGAAGCTTCAACAAGGCAAAATTTTCCAGACTAAATTCAAATTGAATAACCTGCAAAAAAGGATCTTAATGCTTACAAAATGGAAATAAGATTGGCTAAACGTAGTTCCTGGCGACTCTTCTGTGGGCGCATAGAAGAATCAAGTGAGGCCTCTTCTTCTTCGTAAGATCCTATCTACAAATCCACCTATGCCAAATTTTTTACTTAAGCAGGATAGATATTTCACAGCAACGAACGAAGAAATTGTTAAGCTTTTGCTAGACACGCATTTTGCTGATAGCACGACTGGTACCTTGTTTGTGAAGACTTGTGATTATCTATGCGGACGACATTGCCATTTCCATCTCGGGCAAATTTCCATATGTTCTCTGTGAAAAATAGAGAATGCACTCTCAATCCTAGCAATTTGGGCTTGTTATGCTGACGTTAGGGTGAATCCGGACAAAACGGAACTTTTCCTCTTTACTAGGCAGAATATAGTTCCTGATCTCACACCTCCACTGGACGAGGTTGGTGATCAATAATATAGCAAAGTTTCTGGGTCTAAACTTAGACAGAAAACAGGCTTGGAAACTCAACATAGAGGAGCGGGTGAACAAGGCTACTGCGGCCCTTTACTCTTGCATGAAAACCATAGGCGAAAAATGGGGCCTGCAGCCAAAAGTTGTTAACAGGCTGTTCATGTCAGTCTTGCGTCCCATACTCTTGCATGGCATTGTATTATAGCGGCTTATCGTAACATGTTGAGAAAGTTGCAGCGTCTAGCTTGCATAGCAATGACTGAAGCTCTTATAACAACATCATCCGCTGCTCTGGATATGCTGCTTGACATATTACCGATTGACATTTATGCTGAAGTAGTGCAAATACGGCCATTCGCCTTCGTGAGACTGATCAGTGGGTAACGTGAAGTGCCAGTAACTCTACCATTCTTAACAATATGGATATTATAACGATCGACTACACGTCTCCTAAGCTTACATTCGGAAAGAACTTTACAAGTCTGATTTCATGACGGAGTAACTAGGTAGATACTGTCCCCTCAGAACGGGTTTCTACTGATTTCTATACAGATGGCTCTAAGACTGGGAAAGGAGTGCGGGTGTATATTCCGAAAGCCTAGGAGTTATTACATATCTCCTTTCGTTTACCGGATCACTGCAGCGTTTTTCAGGCGGAGGTCTCGTCGAGTGCAGAGGTTTTGGCATGGCTCGGACGTCACATTGTAGCCTCTGGAGACATCACTATATACACGGATAGCCAGGCTGCGATATGATCCATCGATTCCGTTTCCACCTCATCTAAGTTGGTGAAACAGAGCCGCTCGTCCCTCGTTGAGCTCGAAAAATTCTTCAACATTTTGTTGTGCTGGATCCCTGACCATATTGGTTTCACTGGCAATTGCATGGCTGATGAGCTGGCAATTGCATAGACTAGGGAGATCGTAATGGAGCCCACGAAATTGAAATGCCCATAGCTGCTTGCAAAATGAAAATAATGGCAGATGCGGTTTGCAGGGCTAATATAATATGGAGTATGAGCAGCACCTGCCAAGTGACAAAACTGTTATGGCCTAAAATCGATGCTGGCCCGTTTTCCTAACGTCGATCAATGGATATCACTGGGCATGTCTGATCAACGAACACGGCAGACGACTCCAACTTCCTTACAATGACTTTCGTAGGAGTTGTGATGACGAGGATGACGAGGAAAGTACATACTTCCCATCTTTTTTGAGTAGCCATCGGAGAGCTATCGGGGAAGTGAAAAAAAAATTCCAAGGTCTCTTCACTAGGGGCAGTCTAGGACCCGTTTTGCTTTAGTAAGTAACTGGGAATAGTGATTTTCGAAGTCTGGAGGCCTCGCGAGATCCCTCAATTCGCTCACAAAGGATTTCCATGAGCAACGTTTAGCTTTCCGGCCCATTTCAACTCCTCCCTAGAATATTTCGATTTCTACAAGCAGCTTAATGAACATTAAGTTCCCTGTCTTCGGTTTACTTGCCGCCTAAGACCTCGGCGTAGCTTAGGAAAACCATTAGTGAAACTATACGCAACTCGGATTGATAACTTACCTTCGAATTCGTTGTAGGCAAATCGTCGAATATTTTTCCACTCTTTTCGGACTTTTCATTCTCTTCGGGCTTTTCGGTCTTTTCGTCCTTTGGCGGCTCGGGAGGAGGCGGTGGTAGTGCCGGCTTTGGAACTTGCGTATCACCTAATACTATATTAACAAGACAGTACTCCATCAATGCCATAAACACGAAAACCGTACACACGGACATAAATGCGTCCACTGCTTTTAGATAAGATACAGGTGGTAAGGCTGCTTGCGATTTTGCATGTTGTGTAGAGAGTGTTAGCAGTGAAGTTACACCCAAAGTAACACGGGCAGGTGCAGCTTCCGGTTTGATCCAAAACGATACCCACGACATGATGACGATCATACAGGTTGGAATGTACGTGTGAAATATGTAGTAGCCAAGACGTCTTTTCAAAATGAAGATGACTTCCAGACAGGTGAAATTTCCCGTAGAGTAGACCTGCGTGCAATCGGCCGTCTTATTCTCGATCAGTGCAAGTTGTGGTAATTGGATGTTTTCATCTACAACTAGAGGAACATCGGGATCCCATTGAAAGATCATATCGTCTGTGGTGTGCGATACTGAAATATAAAACAAAGGAAATCAGTCTCGGGAAACTTAGCCTAAACATCTTGTTTTCAAATTAAACTGGTGCAATTTTCAAAGTCATCAATTTACTAAGACCGCAGAAGTACTTCAGACAGGTTCTCCATGGGAATGCATATAAAACGAGGTCAGACACTAGGCTGAGAGCTGGTGAACATCACCGGAGACTATAAATTTTGCTATTATCCCAAAACATCACGTTAAGGTGTTGATAGCATTCCCATTTTAATTATGAAATAACCATTCCAGACCTAAGTACTCGTATATTCAACACATACGAATCTTTGGAGCATTTGACTTTAGATTCGCGGACAAATCGGAAAAGGCTCTTTCAAAATTTGATTTGATTTTTATTGCGTAAAGTGGACCAAGTGCCTGGTCGTCTATTGCCAGGAGTTCTAACATTGCTGAGATGTAAAACCACAACTGAGTAGATTTGTTTGCTCAATGAATAAGAAAAATTTGTGTCGTTTAATTTTTAATTAAAAAGTAGGTGCTAAATAGTACATCGTTCAGCTTAGTGCAACTTCAGCTGAGTCGTTAAAAATACGACAAGTAGCTTTTGACAAGACATCCTTTCTGGGAATAGGCAATAGTGTCTCTGAGACATGTACTCGTATTCATTAAAATGTTTAGCTTCAGGGAAGCATTAAGTGTCTCATGAATACCAAGAGGGGTATATCGTATCAACGCGTTTATCTCGTATGTTTGACCTAATAAGGTGGAAGAAGGTCAGGGGCATTGCGAAATATATGCATCTTTGGCGGCTATTTATACAGACTTCGTTTTGGTACTATCGTGTAATTTAGTGCTTTATGTTCAACAGGAAAAAAGATTGTTATAAACTTACGACTTTCCATCTGTAGCTTACACTCTTGCGTATCATGTGGATAAATCGCGAAATTCATAGCACATGACAATCTTAATGTCAACTTCACCATATATAGGATAGTCTTATCCTTGTAGAGCCACATGTAATGATTCGGGATTGTCATTGTTTGAAATGTAACCGATTTGGCATTTTTGAAGAACGAATCGGGACGCCACATATTCTTGAGCCAGTCCACTTCTAGTAGTCGATATTCTGTTGTCATATTTTCCGGTAGACGTAATCGATGATCTTTCCATGTTTGCGCAAAAAATATGTCGGCAGCATAGGTCATCGAAGTTTCATCAATTGAATCCAAACCCATAACCGTGACGTGAAAGAAAACTGTTGTCGCCTGTCCATCTTTCTTGGGCGGGCGCATTTTATCATAGCGCTTTGAATCTTCAGGGAGGATATCTGTGAATGCTAGACTGTGTCTGTGAATAGAGAAATAAGTAAATGAAGTTGGTGTTCTTGGTGCTGGTTTTATATAAGAGTGCTTACTGGTATTCGCCGGCTACTAGTTTTCCTAAACATAATGCGATTATTGCGAGAAGGAACGGAAAAGGAATCATATCGTGAACCTGTAAAAGAACGAATATAATTCAGTTATTTATCTATAACCCATAAATTATTCAGGGATATGGTCTTTAATACAAATTGTATAGAATTCTGAACACACTAAGTTCTGATGCCTTCCTCTGACCAACTTCAAAATACGAGAGACGAATCGCTTATCTTGGATTACCGTTGTTGTAGTCGTTATTAACAGATGAGTTAAAGGAGAAACAAAGGTTCGTTACTACAAAATATATTTATTTCCGCATATACGTATTTCGGGAGTTACTTACTCCATTCTTCAGTGCTTTTTGTTTCTAAAGATGTCTAGGCTTACAACCGGTCTTATATACTAACAATTTTTAAAATAACATAATTACATTTCGCTTTTATACTAATTACAATTATACCTAAGTTACATTACGTGTTTTACCTAACATTTTTATTAGGGTCGATGGGCAATTCCCTTCATCTTCGTTTAGGCGTTGATTACTTGGCAACTTCATGATCTCCAAACTTTCCCATGCGTCTAATTTTGATATTCTGTTTACCTGCTTCACCGCTTGTACATTGTCCCAACCGATTGTGTGTCCTTGTTCGATGATATATCCTCACAGTGGAATTTCCCCTTCGTTCCGCATTTTCAGCTACTCTTTTGTGTTCCTTAAATCGTACTTTGATTAGACTTTTCGTTTGACCGACGTACTTCATATTGCATTCTGGACATTCTACTTTGTAAATGCCACTTTTTTCTTCCTTGTTTAGTGGGTCCTTTTCGCTTGCGAGGTGGGCCTTCAGGCGGGAGCTGTAGCTATTTCCAACAGCTTCGATGTCGAATTTTTCTAGGCAATTTTTCAGCCTATAGAATTTAGTTGACGTTGGAAGGCTCATTCTCGTTACACTCGCCTTATTTTCGCCTGCATGGTCAAATAATGTGGAATACGTCCTTCTCTGTACGCGTGCTTCCTTTCGTCGTAAAATTCGCAGAATTTCAGATTCCTTGTATCCATTAATTTTCGCCGTGTCTAGAATGTACTGTTTTTCTCTTTCGTATCCTGCTGGTGTTAACGGATATGTCGTAAGTCGGTGGATCATACTGTTGTACGCGGCCATCTTTTGTGGGTAGGTGTGACTCGACGAACTTGGGATCGTTCTTTGTGTTGCCGTCTTCTTCCTATAGATGTCGAAATTGAGTATTTGTTGTTCTCTCTCGATGATAATGTCCAGGAAAGGTAGGGCACCATTTTCTTCTCCCCTACATATGTAAAATAATTAAATGTATCTATAACTCCCGATTAAAAAATCACGAAAAGCTCTGGCTTTGGTATATTACTAGTGAGGGTAATCTTATACTCTCCTGGGAAAATAAAATCGATCAGTTGAAAACTAACGGTAATTTTCTTACAAAGAGCCCCGTACTACCCTACTTTTCAGGTTTTTTGTCAATAACTCTTGAACCAATTGACGTAGACACCTGATTTTTGGCATGTAACCCTGAGGGAAGAAGCTGCTTAAGGTTCTGTAAGTTGGGCATAATCAGATCAAAGGAACACCTACCTCCCCTACAAATTTCAAAAAATTAAATATTCCCTTAATTACGGTAACTTTCGATAGAATGACACTAGCAAGTTCAAAAATTGGTGAAATGTTGCTAGTAAGACCTACTTAGTTGGTATTGAATATGGGCAAAATCCGACCCAAGGAGCCACCACCTCCCCTACAAATGCAACTTCAAATAAGCGATAACTTTTGATAGAATGAAGCCAGTGACTTGAAATTTTGGTCAAATGTTTGAAGTGAGATTGAGTTAGTTGGCATTAAATATGGGTAAAATCCGACCTAAGCAACCCCTACCTCCCCTACAAATGAAACTTAAAATAAGCGATAACTTACGACAAAATAAAGCTAGCGACTTGAAATTTCAATCAAATGTTTGTAGTAGGATCCAGTTGGCTAATATTGAAAATACGTAAAATCCGACCAACGAAATCCCTACTTCCCCTACAAATGAAACTTCAAATAAGCGATAACTTTCGAAAGAGTGAAGCTAGACACTTGAAATTTTGTTTAAATGTTTGTGGGGTGATCTTATTTGTTGGTGGCAATGATGGGCAAGATCCGACCCAAGGAACTCCTACCTCCCCTACAAGTGAAACTTCAAATAAGCAATAACTTTCCATAGAATGAAGCTAGCGACTTGAAAAATTCGACAAATATTTGTAGAATGGGTTAGTTAGTTAATTGATTTTGAGAATGGTCAAGATCCTACTGAATGAGTGCCATATCGGAGACCCATTCTTAATGCATATGGTCGTTGCCAATTGGTACTTTTGGTATCACAACTAGGTCTGTACAAGTCTAGGGTATATACGCTTCGGACTCCGGTTTACTTTCAGATTGTGATTTATAGAACAGTTAGTCAGGGTTGCTTCATAAAAAAAAAATAAAGAAATAATGAAAATTTGTAATAACAGTACTTAAATGAAACCGGAATATAGAGGGCTACGCCCGCAATCCGAGGGTTTTGTAGCAAGCGCTTATTTTGGTATATAAATATCGGCTCCTTGCTCTTCTTGATATCACTCAGATGGATAGAAAGAACGTAATTAAAATGTCTTACCCACTTAAAATACATTTTACATGCTAATTCATATTACGTGATTGTAACGAAACTTAGAACATATTATTGCTGAAGGTGTTGGTTATGGTTGGCCATCAGTACTTTTGACCTCGAACGTGTTTAAGGCGTGCAAGGGTGTGCTAACTGTAACTATACAAATAAACTATTATTGACCTATTCTGAGAAGATATACAAATTCCACTATTTTCCATTTTATATATTTTTCGAAACCCACTTCCTGTAAGTTTTCATAATTCTAAGTATAAATAAATAAAAAATAAATAACTGGCGCAACAGTCCAATTTGAACCACGGCCTCGAGATGAGTTAGCATCATCTCATTTTCTAGATCGTGACGGTTTTTTTGTGCAGAGGTATGTGATGAGCAACACGCTCAACCGACTTATTTACCCCATAATGGGTACTCATTTAACAGCTGAGTGGGCTCATAGTCCGACACGTAAATCCCCGGAATCGAACCGGGGCCCAGTGCGTTGAAGGCGAACGTGCTAACCGTTGCGCCATCCGGACTACAATTCTAAGTATAACGGTCTCAAAATGCAGGCAAGGGGGGGGGTCAAATTACGAACTAATATTTTCTCCTCCCCCACAGTTCCCCTTTCTATAAATTTCGAGAAAATGCGAAAAAAATGGAATGTACTCATCATTACCTTTCTCACGACACCTCATTTGCTTATACCAGTCTATAAAAAAATTTGACCTTAATTGACCCCCCCACCTTCCACCCGGTAAAGTTGGCCAATTAAGACACAGCGCCCTCAACAAATATTTACCCTTTCAAAAATGATTAATTAAATAACTGCAATTCGCACTACGAAAAACAACATGAAAGTATAGTAGTACTCACACCCATGAGGCCGGTAGGTGTATTTTTTGTGTGGATAGTGTCAAAATGCCGAACTTTAAATGAATGTACTATTATTAAATATTTTGTGATTATTATGAAACTTGGAGGTATTATTGCCTATGATGTTGGTTATCATTGGTCATCAATATTTTTGACCTCGGGAACGTGTAAGGGGTGCAGGGTTGTGCTAACTGAAACTATAGAAATGTACTATTATTAACCTTTTCTGATAAAATTTCAAAATTCTAGAAATCTAGGTTTTCTACACTAGTAAAATGGCGCTTTTCTGTAAATTTTCATATTTCTAAGTATAACGGTCTCGAAATGCAGGGGGGGGGGGACAAACTCGGATGACATATTTTCCCCTCTCCCTCTTTTCCCGTTTCTTCAAATTTAAAAAAAAAACTTCAAAAATGGAATGTACTCGACGGTACCTTTCTTATGATACCCCACTTGCCTGTACTAAACGAAAAAAAAATTTCGACCTTCATTTCCCCTCTATGGGGACCTCCCCTTAAAGTTGACCTATTACGACGATTCGCTTTCTCCGGCGAATTATAGTAATTCTACACATTCCTACAAAATTTCATGTATGTAGCTTCAGCCGTTCGTGAGATATTCCATGGACAGACGGACAGACGGACAGACGGACAGACAGACATTTGACCGATTTCATAAGGGTTTTGTTTTACTACAAAACCCTAAAAATCATCACAGGGTATGAATTTTTCCAGTTCTTTTTTGAATGTCTATAAGTCAAAAAATAATTTACGGAAACTTTTTTAATACTTTTCTGATAACTGCCACCACTTGGCCTATCACCGGTTTCCAGGTTGACGTTGGGGTTTGGGACACCCTGTATATGATACTTCAGGAGCCTGGGGTTTTGAAATCGAAAGTTTTGGAGTACTTTTGTTTTTTTTTTTTGTGTACCATTATATATTTTGTGGTGCTGAACACGAATCCGAGGTTTGCCAACAAAAATTCGGATGGAAAATTAAAATATTGATCAAAATATCGCTCCTTTTTAGGGTTTTGTAGTAAAAACAAAACCCTTATGAAATCGGTCAAATGTCCGTCCGTCTGTCCGCCTGTCCATGAAATATCTCACGAACGGCTGAAGCTACATACTTGAAATTTTGTAGGAATATGTACAATTACTATAATTCGCCGGAGAAAGCGAATCGTCGTAATAGGTCAGCTTTAAGGGGAGGTGCCCATAGAGGGGAAATGAAGGTCGAATTTTTTGTTTCGTTTGGTACAGCCAAGTGGGGTATCATAAGAAAGGTACCGTCGGGTACATTCCGTTTATGGAATTTTTTAAAATTTGAAGAAACGGGAAAAGAGGGAAAGGGGAAAATATGTGATCCGAGTTTGGCCCCCCCCCCCCATTTCGAGACCGCTATACTTAGAAATATGAAAATTTACAGAAAGGCGGCATTTTACTAGAGTAGAAAACCTAGATTAATAGATTTTGAAATCTCATCAGAAAAGGTTAATAATAGTACATTTCTATAGTTGGAGTTAGCACACCCCTGCACCCCTTAAGCGCACCCGATGTCAAAAATATTGATGGCCAATGATAACCAACATCATGCAATTGGAGGACAATGTTCCAGGCGACCCTGGCCCGACTTTGGGCTGTCGCGCCACGATGATGATGCGTGAGCATTTGTTAAACTAATGGCGTGTTATTCTCAAATTCAAATTCTTTATTCTACCGATCAAAGGGTTTTTGTGTTACATAGATACATTTTGTTTTTATTAAGTGATCGAGCACTTGCTCTTACAACTAATGAGATAAACAAAGTGTAGTGTAAAAATTACAAACAGAATATAAACTAAGGTGATTTTGATAAAGTGAGGTAAGAGGAAAAGTGGGATTAAAAACCTCTTATGCATAATTGCGTGTTATTCAACCCGTTTAACAGGAAACACGCGAACTCGACCAACGTGCGCTCAGCCTTATGAAGAGCTTTTTTTCGGATAATTCTGTATATATAAAGCTTACTATGAGATGAAACTTAGGAAAATTGAGTGTTTTTTAAAAAAGGTAAAATAAATAAATAACTGACGCAACAGTTCAAATTTAGACCAATGTCTCGAGACGAATTAGCATCATCTTATTTTCTAGATCGTAATGGTGTGTTTTGTGCAGGGCACGCTCAACCGAGTTATTTTCTCAAATGGGTACTCATTTAACAGCTTAGTGAGCTCATAGTCCGACACATAAATCCCCTTTTTTATCGAAGATTTCCGCATCCAGTAGGAATCCAACCGGGGCGCAGTGCATAGAAGGCGAACATGCTAGCCGTTGCGCCATCCGGACTACTTTTTAAATAAGTTGGGAACATTTTATATGAGTTGTTGTGTTTACGTTCGTCCTTTACAGGCCAACTTGTACCATAAGATCCTGCAACGTCGTTAGTACAAAAAATCGTTTGCACGATAACTTATGAAGTTATAGAATAAAGCGAGCGACTTGAAAAGTTGGTCCAATGTTTGTAGTATGTTGGCAACTAGATCCAACATACTACAAACATTGGTGTTGAAAATTGGCATGGGCCAATGGAATATGTATCTACTCGTATAACTCCCGATCGAATAAACGCTTCGGAAATATTTGTTTCCAAGTTAGAATTAGAATACGATAATATGTGGTTCTCGTTAACACAAAAGCCCTATTTTCCTGCTCTCCTACTGCCCTTGATAAGCTCATCCACCTATTTATACCTTGAGGCACATTTTAAATACCCACAATTCATAAAATCATGCATTCGAAAACAATTTGAATAGGAACTTCCTTTACGGATAGACATGTTTGCTTGTTATTCCAGTACACAGGACATTGTTTCTAGCATGGCAATGATGTCGTGCCCATGCAATATTCAAAGCCATATTCATTCCACACTTTCTTTCCGGATAAGATGAATGTGAATGGCCATAGTGAAATTTCAAGACAATTAGAGTGCATTTAAAGCTAAGTCTCCTTAAACTGAGTGTGAACTACTACAATACGAGTACAATCAAAAGTAGTGCATGTTAGCATTATAACATTAATGATATGAGAAAACCCAAGTAGTCTAAGAATTATGTAGAAAATAAAAGGAAGTTTTGGTGGAGTTTTGATGTTTGGTACGTTTATGTTTTTGGGGTCGCTGAACAATCAGTTGAATCTGAGGTTTTCCACAAAATTTTTTTCCGAGAAATATATATTTTTTTTTGACAAAAAACGTCAAAAAAATAAAACTTTTTTTTTTATTTATGAATTCCAAATTATGGATTTTACGTAAAATCTGGCTGAAATGAAATTTTCTACATTTTAGCTATAAACAACTTTTTTTTCTATTATAAATGGAATAGCCTTGCGAGTGCCGCGAAAATTGGTGTCAAACGTAAAAATCTTTAAAAACCGGAAATGACACGAAAACATATACTCGTACCATACAGTACAAATGTACCACCATCTACTGAATAGTTGAGTGCTATTTAAGTTTATTTTACATTATGTGTAGCATTTTCCATCACCTATCCAATTACAGCCGAACTGGCATATAACGTTATCGTTGGAACGATGTCAAAAAAAGGCTATATCGAAAAAAGGTTATACCTATATGTATCGAATTTGAAATTGTTCATGAATGAAGATATGGGTATAGGACTTTCTTTAACCCACGTTGCATCGAGCAAAACGTTATATTCGACTGCATTCAGATTTCCGCATTACCGGATTAGAGTCAGCATCCAAAAGTCTGGATTATTATTATAGAGTTTGCAATGGACAGTATGGACAGAGGAAATGCTCGTGGGGACGGAGCTTAACATAGCATAACGACGGTGAAGGCCGTGCCATGCCATCTGGCGAAGACAAAGGCCCCTCAACGAGCTAAGCAGTGGCCTATGCTTGCTGTAGCTCAGTTCGGGAGACGTGGGCGGGGTTTAGGGGGGGGGGGGGGCAAAAACTCCTCTTCCATAGTCCTCCGCGTGGGCGCCCCCTGGAACGGCAGTGGTCACAGACCATTGCCAACCAACGTCAAGCCGCTAGTGATGGCGGTGCGATGATTTGGTTGAGGTAAACCTTCCCCCTCTGGTGTGGGGTGTAAAAATAATACCACGGCCTTTCCCTTTGCGGGCCTGTCGTTAAAACCGACAATCAAAGGACAGGATGTGTATGCCAGCAACTTGCACTATCCGAAATCTTTATATGCTAACGAAACATCAACTATGCCTCGGATAAGGACTGACTCAACGGTTACGACTTTTGGCTATCGTACAATGACAAAGATTGGATTCTGGAATGTGCGTACTCTCCTGGACAATGGATCAGAAGGTCCCCAGAACGCACGATTTCTTCAATTAGAGAGTGAATTTCTGAGATACAAATGAAATATCTGAGGAGTTGGTGAGATAAGATGGTGGAACAGCGGAGAATTTATCTCTCCAACGGGCAGCACTGTAATGTTGTACTCCGGTAAAGCTACCGGTAATCGTCGTGAGTCAGGTGTGGGGCTCCTTTTAACCAGAGCCGCGCGAAACTGTCTCTTATGCTGGGAGCCGGTCTCTGACAGAATCTTGACCGCCAGGTTCCGGACCAAAATGAGGAACATCTCAATAATACAATGTTATGCCCCTACTGAACCCGACTATGTCTTGGCAAAAGACTCCTTCTACGAAGAACTAAACGTCGTTCAGAGCAGAACACCCAAAGGTGACATTATAATGGTTATGGGTGATGTGAATGCGAAAGTTGGCGCTGATAACTATGGGCTCAGACATGTGATGGGGAGACACGGTCTTGGTGATCGTAATGACAATGGTGAAAGATTTGTAGAGTTCTGCAACTTTCACAGTCTCTTCATCGGTGGTACTATGTTTGAGCATAAGGACCACCACAAAATCAGTTGGTCCTTTGTTGATCGGCGCAGAACACAAAATCAGATCGACCATTTTGCCATTAGTAAAAGATTCAAGAGTTGCCTCCTGGACCTGCGAAACAAGAAGGGTGCCGATATTGGGATGGGAAGAGACCATTATCTTATGATCGCTAATGTTCGATTGCGTATTGCAGCCGTGCGCCGCCCCAGCGACGAAAGATCCAGGCGCCGCAAATTCAACACCACTCGATTAAAAAATCCAGCTGTCTTACAACAATATAATGATCATCTTGCGCAAAAAGCAGCTGAGATAACTAGTCACCCAAATAGTGACATAAACGAAAACTGGGATGCCATAAAAAATGCGTACATTGATAGCGCAGATACCATCCTTGGCACAAACCCGGATTGCCGGAATAAGCCCTGGATGTCCGACGCTACATGGCAGCGGATTGTTGAAAGAAAGGAACTGAAAGTTCGTTTGGCTGCAGCATCAGACAACAATCGAAGCAGCATCGAACTCCTTTACCGTCAAAAAGCTCGAGAAGTTCAGCGTAGTGTGCGACGCGATAAAAGAGTTTATGCAAATTCTCTTTTAGACTCTGCAGAAGAAGCCGCAAGAAGTAACAACTTAAACGCCGTATACGGTGTCATCAAGGAGTTTACAGGTGGTCATAACTCCTGCTAACATCCGGTGAAGGATAGTGATGAAAAGCTACTTATCTTGGAAGAAGATCAAATGAGGCGGTGGAAAAAACACTTCGCCGCGGTCTTGAACCGTGTAACCTCTGGTGAAGTTCCCCCTCATATAGATAATTTAGCTAACCATCAAAATGTGCGTATACGGTCCACTGCCCCGACTAAAGAGGAAATAATCACTGCAATTATTGCACTAAAAAGAGGAAAGCCCGCCGGACTCGACGGTGTCCCTGCAGCGCCAAGCGTAGCTGCCGATTTGCTGCACCCACTTGTTGATAAAGCCTGGAATACAGAGACCTTTCCCACTGAGTGGAAGGAAGGTTTGATCATTTAAGTTCCAAACAAGGGTAGCCTCACAGACTGTAATAATTGGAGAGGCATTTGTGTGCTTCCTGCCGTTGCCAAGATAATAGCTAAAATCGTCCTGGAAAGACTAAAGGCCCACTTAGAAAGCACAATTCATGAAGAGCAGGCTGGTTTTCGATCTTGATTCTCCTGTGTCGATCAAATTAACACCTTGCGAATCATCATCGAGCAATGTGCTGAATACGATTCTCCGCTTCACTTGCTTTTCATCGATTTCGAAAAGGCTTTCGATAGTGTGAACCGGGATTCTATATGGGCGTCCTTGCGCAGGAGAGGCATCCCTGAGAAGCTTGTGGCTATTATTAAGGCAATCTATGACGGCACGAAATGTCGCGTTCTGCATAAAGGTGTCGGGAGACTTTCAGATTCGCAGTGGAGTTCGGCAGGGGTGGGGTGCATCCTCTCACCGATCCTATTCCTCATTGTGATCGGCGATGTGTTGCATGCAGCCCTATCCGGACTCGACAGAGGAATTCAATAGAATTTGACATCTTATCTACAACATCTTGACTACGCTGACGACATATGCCTACTCTCCCACAAAATCATGGACATGTCCGCAATGGCGTTAGATCTCGAGAGAGACACAAACAAGGTTGGGCTAAAGATTAATACCAACAAGACCAAGGTTCTTAGCCCGCCGTTGCGAAAAAGAAATCGGACACCTATTGCCATCACCTTCGTGGATGCACGAAGGGCTGAAGTGATCGACATTACCCTAAGCTCTGTTAATATGCTTGACAGAGTTCAGAATTGGAGAGTGGTGGACAGGCTAACCATGTCTGATCACAGGGCTATCCAGTTTGAAATTCTGTATGGCAGAAAGCGGAGTAGCGAACGCAAACGTATAAGAGTGCCAAAAAATACTGATCGTGTTAAGTACGAGACATATTTATTGGAACAAGTCGAGGATATTCAAGACGGAATACCTCGGAATACGGTCGAGATAGAGCGAACAGTGGAACAACTGAACTCCGCTATTAATCGCGCCTTCGAACACGCTTGTCCCTCCACAGTAGTGGACGAAAAGGACCCAACACCATGGTGGAGTAGGGAACTGGAGTCTATGAAAAAAGAGACAAGGAAAGCCTTTAACCGTTACATGAGGGAGAGAGACTCTCACTCTTGGGAACTATACAAGGATAAAAAGAGGGAGCTGAAAAGAACCTTACGTCTTCGGAAACGAAATACGTGGAGGGAATTCTGCTCTAGCATGAAGGATACGTCGGAAGTATGCAGATTACAGAAGATGATATCGAAAGACACTGCTTCGAAAATGGGGCTGATACGCAAAGTTGATGGTTCCATGACAGAAACAGTGGAAGAAACGTTGCAGGCCCTGATGGAGGTACATTTTCCTGGAAGTTTCAAGTCAGACCAACCATGGCCTCAAAGTAACATGGGAGCTGGTGGGGTAAGTCAACAAGAAGCTGAGAGGATAATAACTCCAAATGGATTCAAAAGTGCTATAAACTCTTTTGCTCCATTTAAAACGGCTGGAATGGACGGAATATTCCCGGCACTATTACAGTGGGGCATGAGCGCTCTACTAGATAGGATTCGGAATATATTCGTCGCCTGTCTTTCAGCAGGCTACATCCCGAAGGCATGGAGGGAGGCTAAAGTGGTCTTCCTGCCTAAACCGGGAAAGAAAGACTATACAGAGGCAAAGTCCTTCAGGCCGGTTAGCCTTACATCATTCCTGTTGAAAACAATGGAAAAGGTGTTGGTGGACTACCTGGAGAACACCACGCTAATGTATAGTCCTCTGAGTAGGTGCCAACATGCTTATAGAGCAGGCAGATCTACGGAAACCGCTCTACATGAACTTGTTAGAGTTGCAGAGAGAGAGATTAACAATGGCAGGATCGCTACTTTTATGGATATAGAGGGTGCTTTTGATAAAATCTCCTTTACCAAACTAAGGAACGCCCTGTTTGAGCGGGGGGTTGATTACATTATAATTAAGTGGATCGACTCTATGCTTAAGCAGAGGGCGGTAAATCTTAGCAGTGGATGTGACAGAATACGGGGTAAGGTAGTCCGAGGATGCCCACAAGGAGGTGTTCTTTCGCCTCTACTGTGGAACATCACCGTGGACAGTCTTCTCTGGAAACTGGACTCGATGGGCGTACACACTGTAGGATACGCCGATGACTTGGCACTCACGGTCAGTGGAAAGTTCATGGACACAATTCTAGGTTGCATGGGACAAGCTCTCAAAGTAACCGAAGAATGGTGTAATGAGCAAGAGCTAACCATAAACGCTAGTAAATCAAACACTATGATTTTTACTCGTAAGAGGAAAGACATAGAGATAACTCCCTTACGGCTTTTTGGTTCGGAAATCAAGGTGTCCAAGGAAGTGAAGCATCTAGGAGTTACCTTAGATGCGAAACTAACTTGGAATGTTCACGTTGATGAAAAGATCCAAAAAGCGAAAAGGATTTTGCATCAATGTAAGAGAGTGTGTGCTCGTAGGTGGGGAATTTCACCTAAAGCGACACACTGGATTTACACAATGATGGTAAGACCTATTCTAGCCTATGCATCAGTGGTATGGTGGCCAAAAGCCATGCAGAATACCACAAAGCAGAAGCTAGATGGGGTACAAAGGATAGCTTGCGTAAGCATATGTGGTGCAATGCGCACCACACCAACGCGAGCAATGGAGGCATTGCTGGGACTGCCGCCATTGGACTTATTTATAAAGAAAACGGCGGCGCTTTCGGCAATACGCATGGAAAGGGATGCCATGTGGCATCGCTTTGGAACTAGCAGCGGTCATAAGAGCATCCTAGACATTATTCATGATGAAGTCAGGGAGACTCTAATGCCGGTAGAAGGCATGAGTAGACGTAGGGTAGTTGAAAGACTACACAAGACTCACATTGCAGATGGAAACATATATTTTATAATGAGTGTATGTACAATGACATCAGCATTTTTACTGATGGCTCTTTAATGGACGGTAAAGCGGGGGCGGGGGTTTACTCTGAAGAGCTAAACCTAGCATGTGCGCTTAGTCTAGGAGAGTATGTGTCCGTATACCAGGCAGAAATGCTTGGCTTGTTGCATGCGTTGGACCACTTGCTTGAAGGTCAGGTGCGGGGGAAGAAAATCCTTATTGCACTGGACAACCAATCGGTGATCAGACGCATGCAGCAGACGAACATAAACTCTAAACTGGTACTAGAGTGTGTCCGGAAGCTCAACACGTGTGCCTCAGAAAATGAGGTTACGCTGATGTGGGTAAAAGGACACATAGGTACAACAGGAAATGAGGCGGCGGATGCCCTAGCAAAACAGGGATCTGCGGCAACTTTCATTGGCCCAGAACCCAGAGTTGCTCTGGGGAATGGCATGATTGGAGCGAAGGTTGGGAAGTGGATGGACTCCATGCATCAACAAAGATGGCAGTCACTTGCAAACAAGCTCGGAATGCAATAACCAGCCCTTTAGGCAGGGAAGCGAGAAAGGTACTTAGTTATAAACGGAGTACCCTAAGCTGCATAACTGCCTTGGTCACAGGGCATGGTAATTTTAAGGCTCATCTGGCCAAGATGAAAATCGGGGAAGATGACGTTTGCAGGCTATGCCTGGAGGAGGCCGAGACGGCAGCACACATTGTGTGCGAATGTCCAGCACTGGCTAGCACGAGGTTGAGGATCACAGGCAGGCACACGATAAGTGTAGAAGCCATGAGTGAACTCAGCTTCAAACAAATGCTAGCAATAACACGGGACTCAGTGATGAAGAAAGAGGTCGACAATTATCAGTCGACATCTGGAAGCCACTGATGACCGGGAGGGGGCGAAATGGGACCCAAACGTAAGTGGTCTGCTTCGGCTATCCCCCATAGTATATAATAGAAATATTGCCATCAATATTAATGGGCAGCCTGTGGAGAAGGTGGACAACTTCGTCTACCTGGGTAGCATAGTTGCCGAAAATGGTGGTACGGAGCAGGACATCGCTCGAAGTATCAACCAGGCTAAACGCGTCCAAAATCTGGCAGAGCAGTTATCTCAACATCAAGACCAAGCTGGGCCTGTTTCGCTCCCTGGTACTGTCAGTGCTTTTGTATGGGAGCAGTACATGGAAAGTTTCCGTAGGAGTTACCCGAAAGCTGCAAGTTTTCGTCAACCCATGTCTTCGTCGAATTTTAAGAATTTTCTGGCCCGAAACAATATCAAACAATATATCAAATGAACTAAGTCGGCGTACGGGTCAGATGCTAATCGACGAATTGATACGCAGGCGAAAATGGCAGTGGATAAGTCACACATTGCGGAAGAGTGATAACTGCATTGCTTTGCATGCCATGAAATGGAACCCCATTTTCAACCAAGGCCGACCAAGAGGGGGTCCTCGAATCACATGGCGTCGATCTGTGGCAAAGGAGTGTCAGGCACTGGGTAAGTCTTTTGGGAAGTTGCGCCCTATTGCCCAGAACAGAGTACGATGGCGCGCTGGAGTAGTTGACGCGCTATAGCCCGCTAGGGGTAAGGCAAAGTAGTAGTATGGGCTTGGGGAAGACAACACAAACATGGGTCCGGGTGTAATGGGACGCTCGGCCTCCAGTACTGTTCCACCGACAGATCACTACTCATCAGGTCTGCCTTCGATCTGGCGGTTGAGTCAGTACTAGCAGGATATGGTCCATTACAGGTGGCTCATTATAAGTTCAATTGTACTGTACATATAGGTACTTCTTACGACGCCACGTTGCGGTGAGATGTGAAACGGCTCATACTTTTAAACCGCGACGGCTGGCGTGCCTTTTATTCACAGCAGCGAACAAATGTTAAAATCGCTCATTATTAAAAAGTTTTGGCGTAAATGTTGGCATATTCGCGTTGACCTATTACTTGTTAGTAATAGTGCACTGTTCATAATGAGGTGAGTTGTCAAATTAATTTGGCGCTATGTCGCTGTATTTTATTTGTGACTTTTCATTAAAAGATGGAACTTCGGTTTCGGAAAACATTCTCTTATTACATGCTACTATGAGCGATATAACGTCAGCACTGTTTATGCAAGAGAAAATGAAGTTCCTGAGGACTCTTTTAAAGAATCCAAACGTTGCTGACGTGGTTAAAGTACGAGGGTAAGATGAAAAGCTCTAGGCCTGACCCAGAAATACCGTTACAATAAACAAAAATGTGTGTTTTCTGCCTGGGTGCACGTGTCATTAGACAAGTATGACAGTTTCAACTTGTTCTTTCAAGTAATTTGTTTACACGAATTTTTGCAGTGACCGTCTTACATTTTTTTCGTTAAAATGGAGAAACTTGAATATCGTGCGGTTATAAAATTCTTCGTTTTGGATGGATTAACCACTAAGGAAATTCATTCGAAGTTAACAAAAGTTTACGGGGACTCTGCTCCTTCGATATCAACCGTTAAAAAATGGGCAGCTGAATTTAAACGTGGTCGCACGTCGCTCGAAGCCGACCCACGTGAAGGAGGGCCAAAAACCGCAACCACACCGGAAACCACCGAAAAAGTGCATGATATCGTGTTGGACGATAGGCGAATGAAAGTGAGTGATATTGCTGAGTCTGTGGGGATATCGAAAGAAAGAGTGCGAAACATCTTGCACAAAGAATTAGAGATGCGAAAGCTTGGCGTAAGTTGGGTGCCGAATTTGCTGAATGCCGATCAAAAACAAATGCGCAAACGATTTTCATAGCAATCTTTGCACCGATTCAATCGTGATCCGACCGATCTTGTGCCGCGATTTGTCACCATGGATGAGACTTAGGCTCACAACTACACGCCAGAAACGAAACGGCAGTCGAACCAGTAGGTGGAAGCCGGTGGTTCAGCCCCAAAGAAAGCGAAGTCGATTGCATCTGCCGGAAAGGTCGTGGCCAGCGTATATTGGCATGTGAAAGGGATGGGAAATTTGCGGGATTTGGGGTACGATTTGCTCGACCATCCCGCCTATTCTCTTAATTTGGCACCCTCAGATTTCCATCTGTTCCCAAACTTGAAAAAATTTGTTTCTGGGAAGCGCTTCGCATTCAATGAAGAAGTTGAGAGGACCGAAGATGAATATTTTCACAACCTTCCGGACTCATTGGTACATTGAAATAAACTCCTGCAAAAATTCATTCTAGTCACGCGGCCGGACAGATTTATCTGAAACTTGGCCATGTAAAGTAAAATGCCGTGTTGTTCAATTCAATGGATAGGACGATACTTTGAAATTCTGGCGATAAGATAGATTTTCAATTGTGTATCCGACCACCTGAAATGGTTGTCCAGCCGCCTCTCCGGTCACCCCAAGGCCACCTGTCCGACCGTGTGACCACAATGAATTTGCATGAGTTTATTTCAATGTTCCAATGTAAAATATCTGAAACTTGGCCATGGAAAGTAACATGCCGTACAATTGAATTCAATTCAATCTCTGGCGATAAGATCGATTTTCAATCGTGCTCCCGGCCGTCTGAAAGGCCAGTCTGGCCGCCTCAAGGCCACGTGTCCGGCCGCGTGGCCAGGATACATTTTTGCAGGAGTTTTTTTTCAATGTACCAATGTATTTGAAACTTAACCATGAAAAGTAAATTGCCATACAATTCAATTCAAAAGATAGAAAGATACCTTGAATTTCCGGCGATAAGATTGATTTTCAATTGTGCATCCGGCCGGCCAGAGCCGGCTATTCACGATCCGGAATTCCTCAAGACCAGGTCTGATCAGTTTCTCCGGAGAAAAATTCCGGAATGTGTGTGGTGGAGGCCTGGCGGGAACGATTTTCCTTTCGGCCGCCTGAAAGGTCTATCCGGACGCCTGAAGGCGGCCTGAAACGGCCACACACGATCCGGAATTCCTCAAGGCCGGCCCTGATCAGTTTTTCCGGACAGGAATTCCTGATTGTGTATGGTTGGCTTAAGACAGACGGAGGGTGAGAAATGGAAGGTTACTGTGTTAGACTTAAGTTTAGTTTAGTTTTCCGTCTACCTGTTCACTGCCTGTGTTTTTTTTCAGGCAGAGTTCACATGCATCTCGGGAGCTTAAACCTATAACAGGGACGGCATGCATACTCAATTGCCCTAACCACTTGTGGGGCATTGCGCGTCAACTGTTCCATGTGGCCCAGTTGACGTTTCGTTGGCATAAACTGGTTTCGGAGAATGCAGTTGCCAGCATGCACCTCCTGCACATCCATGGCCACGAACGTCGTCGTGAACGGGATCCGAACCCGAAACGCCTGTAGTCAAACATGAGACTGATGCCTCAACATACTGCGCTACCGGTGGCCCCGCGGCATGCATAGCTACTAGTGATAATAGGTGCGTTTTTTTCGTAGAGAGCAGAGTAGAGCAGGTTAAGCGACGAAAAAAACGATCGAGAGCAATTTAACGGAGTAAGTTTTTGTCTTTGCTAAGGGAGTGTGTCTTGGTTTAGTTGGAATTCAAATGTCAACTAGAATTTCAAGAGAAAACTTAAATCTTTAGTACATATATTTACAATCGGACAAATTTCCTTTAGTCAGCAAAATTATTTTGTATATTTACTATTCCATATAATTACACAAAATGAACATTTTACTGGCAGGAAATGAACATTATGTGCTTCCCAAATTGTAAACTGTTCTAAAATTTCGACGCCTTCGCCGCCTGCATTTCAAATGTGAAACTATTTAACAGAGTAGAAATCCTGCACTAACGTTCTATCGAGAGCAACTCAGATCAAATTATTAGTGTAATTGTGTGGTCTTAACCTGCTCTGCTCTATATGGATCTTGAAAAAAACGTGCCTATTATATTCATTACGAACAGCCGAGCTGCGATCAGATTACTGGAATTAGTCTTAATAACGTCAAAGGCTGCAGAAAATTGTCGATCTTTTTCTATTGTGGGGACCTATTTCAATTTATGCCTGCGCTAGTTTCCTGACCACAGTGTCTTGAGAGGTGATGAGCTGCCAGATTGATAGGTCACTGTGGCCTAGTCTTGACTACACCCGCTCCAGGAATCTACTGTCGCTAAATACAAAGTATATTCGCTCAATAGTGATTGTTATCATTGCTATTGAGTATTGGGTGCATTCGGGCGTCACGGAAAAAAGCATAATGCGCTGCACAGAAATAGCGAATTCCTAAGCAGCACAAAACAATTTTTTTTTTGTGACGCCCGAATGGTATGCTGCCTCACCTGTCAAATGACAAGTTCAGTTTGGCATTTGTTTGGCATTTAACAGATGATTACACGCAATTCTCCCTCTCGTAATTATGTGCTGTTCTTTTCTGCATTGTAAAAACTATGAAAACAATGGAGAACGCACAATTCAGTCGACTAGGAAATGCCATGTTGTAAATTGACATGCCTGCATTCGCGAATCGGTTGCGCTACCCAGTCGGACAAGAATCGACACTTGATCGGTCCTGGATCGATGACTGTCTACTAAGGAATCGATGACACGTCGGATACATTTGTATGGGCATGGCCGCTTTTGCGATACCGAAAATGAGGACAGGAATCGATCCGAAATCGATGACGGTAGTCGATGGAGAATTGATGACTGGAGTCAACGTAGAATCGATACTGGGGTCGAATTAAGATCGATGACTGTAGCCAATGTGGAATCGAATCCGGATCGATGCCTGGAATCGATTCAGGACCGATGACTGTAGCCAACGAGGAATCGACACTGAGATCGAATTCGGATCGATGACTGTACGAGTATAAATGGGTTGAATCTATTTAAGCCTGATATACAATTCGTCGTCCAGAAACTAAAAGTGTCGTGAAATCTCGTTTTATATTGATTTCACGGCACTTTTAATTTAACGGTGGATTGTATTCAAGGCTTACAGAAAAAAACAACAACATATTCCGTATTCCATATTTCATATATGACAACATGCGTCGCCAAATGCCAGATACTTTCAAATGAATTCAAATTTCAGGCTAACTCGATACATAATTGAAAACATTTGAATTTTTCCAGCTTCGGAGACAAACCGATGAATGGAACCGCTATATGATCGAAGACTTTTCGATTCCACTGGGATCGGAGACAAATGTCTTGCTGGGTATTTGAGCGCTCCTATTTTTGTCCTAATTTTGCACTGAATTACAACAACAAAAATGGAAGCGCTATGATTTGTGAATGCAGGCAATTCGTTCGAACTGTCAAATCTCCGCTAAGCCAAGACAACGAACAAATTTTTTGCTGCCTAAAAGTGTTGGCGCCTAGCTATTTGCGCTAAGTTTAGCAGCGGTTTAGCGCAACATTCGGAATACAAATCGCGAGGCAGCACTTAAGGCTAGCTAGCAACCGTGACTCCCGAATGCACCCATTGTCTTATTGCGAACATGCCAGAAGACTTCGGCTTCCCTTTCCCTTCAATGACTTTTGTACGAGCTACGTCTCCATAGCTAGAACGAGTAGGGAAGTGTAAACATATATCTATATCTTACATATATCCTCCTATATATACATAAATAAATAAAATGTATTCCTTAAGTACCTATATAGTCGTTGAAATCAAAATGATAAGATAAGTTAAGGTATCTTCTACTTTCTTCACTCTCTCTCACCCTTGAATTTAGGTTTATTTGGGAAATTCCATAATACCAATATGCCAGAAAATTCATGAAACGAAATGAGGGTAGAAACGCGTGTAATGAACCACCTGTAATGAAATTATGGTCTGATCGTGCTGCTTCCACCTGCAGATTAAAGGCAGCATCTGATGAGTCGTGATATGTCGATGGCACGAAATCAAAAGCCGATGGTCCCATTACACTTGGACCCCGATGCGAGCGCATCTGATCTGTTTGCCAACCATTCCATTCCATCCGCCCCATTTTTAGGGTAACCCTTATGAAATCGGTCAAACATCCATCTGTCAGTTTGGCCATGAAATATCTCGCAAACCGCTAAAGCTACATGCATGAAACTTTGTGGAAATATCTGGAAGTATTATAATTCTCTGGAAAAAGCGATGCGTTGTAATAAAACCAAGAAGGGGGGGGGGGGGGGGGGGTAACAAAGGTGCCGCCGAGTAAATTCCATTTTTGGCATTTTCTTCAAATTCGAAGAAAGCAGAAAAGAGGGGGAGCGCTATGGCTCCTCCTTCACAGCAATCTTTTTGTTTTCATCAATTAGTCACTAACCTGACTCAGTAAGAAAATCGTTGGTGTAGGTCGGGAAATAGCTTCAACTTCACACACATACACACACACTCGTATGCAGGCAATGGAGAGACGGTTGAGTCGAAGAAGTTCAATGGATGGGCGTTGCTTCGTCATCGGCGACAGTGCGAAAGAGATGCTTGCTCCCCGGACCTTGGACTACACTTCCGCGGCGGATCCACCCCTTTCTTGTGATGGCCATCCAGCCGACTGAAATCAGTATCACCAAGGTCACCAACGTGTTTTTCCCGTGGATGTAAGGAACTTACGATCGTACTTGTATCGCGCATACCGCATACTATCACGATCGATGATATATCAACTAACAGTGCACAATTTTGATTTAGTGAGGAGAATAGTGCAGATGATGCAGTCTGTGCAGCGCGGATAACGTAAACGTTAATGCAATAAAATTGTGCTGTCGCGCTTACCGTCTTTAGACTTAGACGAGTACTATCTAAGTATCTAATAGTAAGTGTGTTTAGTTAGACCGCGGCTTGACGCGATCGATCGATCGATCGATCGATTTACGTACTAACGAAGCACAGGCGCATATAAATATGTAGAGTGTATGATCGCTTGATCCACACACGGGGCAACGGTTGGGTTAATTTGTATTCTCCTGTACACTATGCGGGACGGTATGTCTTGAAAATGATACAAAGTATCTACACTGCATGCAGATACATCGGTACATCTTATGCCTACCGAAAGCGTGGGACGTGTTTTGTCGAATGAATTCATCCAGTATAACTATACTGGGATCTTTATAAAACTTACGTCGATATCTTCAACACAACAGGTTCCACGCAGTCGGTAGCCAAAGACATATCCATGTTCCGATGTATCTGCATGCAGTGTAGATACTTTGTATCATTTTTTTCGGTTCTCCCCATAATGAAATCGAAGCATGTGCACAGAAACACGAAGCCCCGCGTGTACAAAACCATCATACGACCGGTGTTATGCTATGGCTGCGAAACATGCACCTCTACTCAAGCCTCCCCAAATATGCTAGATACATTTGAACGCAAGGTTCTGCGGCGAATTTTCGGGGCTGTTTGCGATCGAGATGGATGGCGTACCCGATGAGCTGGAAGTTTCGAAAATCGTCAAACTACAACGACTCCAATGAGCAGGGCATGTACAACGAATGGATGATGAAAGAAAAGAAAACGACCGAGATCTCGTTGGGAGAGCTCAGTATATACGGACGCCGTGCAACTGCTGGGCATCTAAAATTGGAGGACGCGGTCACGTGACCGAGATAATTGGAGGAAAACGATTCAGGCGGCCCAGGCCCGACCGTTATTCCCTAACACCCCAGTGAAGCAATCAATTTTCTACTTTGAGCGATGGCTGAACCAGTTTGAAGCTGCCCTGGAATGGAGGAAGAAAGTTCGAATTTATACAAATCTTGCGAGCCTTTATATGAACGAAAACCATTTCACGTCCCGGGGTAAATTCTACAAAACTACTTCTGGGGTAGCGATGGATCCCCTCTCAGCGCTGCTCACGGCGCGGTTCATGGCATCGATCGAGGAATAGATTGAGAGCTAAGGGAGTAATTTCTAAAGTTTGGTTTAGGTATGTGGACGACTTATTCGCAGCTGTTAGAAGGGATGATATCGATCGGGTCCTCTCCGTAATAAATAAGATTCATCACAGAATCGAGTTTACTATCGAGATGGAAAAAGATGGAGCCATCCCGTTCTTGGATCTTATGATCACGAATAACAACGGCGAATTGGAGTTCGGGATCTATCGTAAGCCAACTGCAATGCAACAGACGATACCATCCACCTCGAATCACACGTTTGCGCAGAAAATGGCGCCCTATAACTATATGGTACACTGATTGGTTACGTACCCTTTGACGATAGACGGATTTAACAAAGAACGCGAGTTCATTGTTGACACCGCAATCAAAAAGGGATACGATTCTCATAACATCGAGAAACTGATCAGGAGGAAAACCCAACAGCAAAACAGGTTAAAGTATACAACGCTGTTCACTCAGCCCTTGGAAAACATTCCGAGGCGTATAAGTATCCCTAACTCCCACTTGTTTCATAAAATGAAAAACTTATTAAAGAATTTTAATTTACAGGTAGTTGGATCGAGCAGGAACACCACCCTGAGGAATATACTAGACAGCGTAAAGGACCCATTAAAATTCGAGGAGAAAAGCGGTATATAGTGTGTATATTGGATAACGTGTAGCGATTGCGACAAAGTCTATATAGGACAGAAGAAACGGTTAGTAACGACGCGATTCAACGAACACATCAGAGAAGCCGTTAGTAGCATCCGGAAAGCGAATTCATCAGTACGATCATTAGTAGCGGCTCATATTATCGAAGAAGGACACACAGTTCAGTGCGAAAACCTAGAATTATTGCGATATACGAACCGGACGAATAGGCCTGTTCGATTATTCAAAATAATCGATTATTTTCGATTAATCGATTATTTTGTTATATGCGTAAAAAAAACAAGCTCGGCCGAGCATGCTGCTGAGAATTTATAATACACCTCTGCACAAAACACACCGTCAAGATTTAGTGAAAGAGATAATGTTAACGATAATGTTAACTTTGACTTTGGTTCAAAACTGAACTGTAGCACCAGTTATTTATTTTATATTTTTAAACTAAATATATCTTATGCGGCATCATTTTGCATTGAAAGTGTGACTACAAGTTCTATTGGTGTAGCAGTAAAATCGAAGCATGTGTAGCTATTCCGGAATTTTTGCAAATTCGACTTCACATACCCAATCAGCGAACCAAACTACTTCCTATTAGGCGTTCCTGTGGCAGCCGGTTCTTCGTACCGGGACGACCCGTTTTTCAGCGGCCAAGAGCTGCCAAGCCCCCTCGATGAAAGAAGAACTGCAGTATTCGGAGCATGGCTACCACAACAACAACTTCATATTAGGCTTTTTTTCAGCAAGATACGCCGTGTTTATGAAAAAGAGGGTGACAGTTGAAAATATCCTTTTGTTTTTGATTTTTGGAAGTTCATACTTTAGACTCGCAGTCAGCGCCCTCCCTCAACCTTATGTTAATAATGCCTCCATTTCACTTATTTCTTGACTATATTCCACTCCATCGAGAAGAATGTCCTTTTATCTCCATCAAAGTACTTGATGTGGCATTTATAGTGTTCGAGGGCATTCGGCTCTTCACCCCGACTATTATGACGCCCATAATGCCAATATTCCATTCCATTGCCAAGAATGGCCTTTCCCACCACCAAAGGACTCGAAATGCAATTTACACTACTCCAGAGCATTCGCCTCTTCACCCCGATTCCCATGACACCCATCTTGCCTATATTCCCTTCCATTGCCAAGAAAGTCCTTTTCCCACCACCAAAGGACTCGAAATGCAATTTACACTACTCCAGCGCATTCGCCTCTTCAGCACAATTCCTGTGACACCCACCTTGCCTATATTCCACTCCATTGTTCAAAATGTCCTTTCCCCACCACCAAAGGACTCGAAATGCAATTTATACTACTCCAAAGCATTTGCCTTTTCACCCCGATTCCCATAACACCCATCTTGCCCATATTCCACTCCATTGCTAAGAATGTCCTTTCCCACCACCAAAGGACCCGAAATGCAATTTACATTACTCCAGCGCATTTGCCTCTTCACCCCGATTCCCATGACACCCATCTTGCCTATATTCCGCTCCATTGCCAACAATGTCCTTTTCCCACCACCAAAGGACTCGGGGGGGGGGGGGTCAAAGACCTTTTCCATAGTCCTCCGCGTGGGCGCCCCCTGGTAACGGCAGTGTATCAATTCGCTGACGGCCAATGTCTTAGCGATAAGACAGTTTGGAAAAGGCAGATAGCTGTAGCCTGAATGGCTGACGAACACCTAAGCGTCTCAGGTTTAGTAGGATGGAATGACTTGCGTAGTTGGACCTGCTACATAGTTGTGTGGGCTCCAGCACGTTTATTAACCCATCTGAAGCAGCTATCTCCGAGGCCATCCCCTGAATGGGGTTAAGCGACGTGCTGACAACTCGTCCTTGTAAAAACCACTCCATGTCAAGAAACCTGGAACAAAAGCCTCGGATTGGACGGATCAACAACGACGACCACGCAAACGAATAAAGGATTATTCTTTTGGATCCTGGAATGTACGCTCCCTGAACAAACCGGGGGCCGAGAAGGCCCTCCTTCAACAGGTCGAAAAGTACAAACTGAGCATTACTGCAGTCCAGGAAACAAATTGGCTTGGCAGCGAGATTAATGACAAGAAATCGCACACAATTTTTACAAGTGGCAAACCATCGGGCCGCAAGGAGTTTGGAGTAGCATTTATAGTGAACAATCGCCTCAAACCGCATATTACTGACTTCAAACCCATAAATGAACGGCTGTGTGCGATTCGCATCAAGACTCGATTCTTCAATCTCTGGCTCATCAATGTGCACGCCCCCACTGAAGTTAAAGAAGACGCAGTAAAAGACGAGTTCTACGCCCGCCTTGAAACTCTCTTCGACTCACTTCCAACAAACGACGTCAAATTGCTGCTGGGAGACTTTAACGCGAAAGTCGGAAATGAAAGTTGGCACCGGGGGACCACTGGAGGCCACAGCCTCCATGAAGAATGTAACGATAACGGCCAGCGACTTATCGACTTTGCCTGCAGCAGGAATCTAGTCGTAAGCTCTACGTGCTTCCCGCATCGACGTATTCACAAGCAGACCTGGAAGTCTCCAGACGCACATACCGTCAACCAAATTGACCACGTCCTCATTTGCAGGAGATGGGCGTCTAGTGTCATGGATGTCCGCTCCTATCGAGGAGCAAACTGCGACTCAGATCATCACTTGGTGAAGACGACCTACAGATGTAGAATTTCCTCAGTGCACCAATCAAGAATCAGCCCTCCCAAAATCTTTGCGGTTGATAAGCTTTTGAGTGATGCAACAGCGGTGTATACTATTGCCCTTGAGGAAAAACTATCACCTATGCTACACAACATCAGCAACACAGGCGTCCATGGGTTCTGGGAAGAACTCAAGGGTACCATCAAGGATGTCGCAGAGAAGGTCGTGGGATATAAAGCCCGGCGAGCGCGAAATGACTGGTTCGACGAAGAATGCAAAAATTCACTTGACGCAAAAAACGAGGCCTACAGACAATGGATTCAACGAGGAACCAGAGCCAGAAGAGAAAAATATGACGAGCTACGGCGAATATCGAATAGAATAATCAGACGTAAGAAACGTAAATACTTTGACGAGCAGTTGCTGAACATAAACGAAAACTTAGCTAATAGGAACACCAGACAAGCGTACAAACTAGTAAATACAATTAAGAACGGCTACCAACCCAGGACTAGCCTTTGTAAGGACAAGGATGGAAACATCATCAGCGACACCGAGGGTATTAACAAACGATGGGCCTCTTATTTTGAAGAGCTTCTAAACCGACTATCTAACATCTCCACACAGGAAGCTCTCGACGATATTGTTGATCTAGGCCCACTCATTCGGCCCCCGACGGTGGAGGAGGTTGATCTCGCCTTGCGGTCACTAAAACGAAATAAAGCGCCGGGCGCTGACGAGATTCCAGCTGAACTGCTAAAATTCGGTGGAACGAGTCTGGTTGGTGCCATACATCAATTACTCCTGCGAGTATGGGACAACGAGGAGATCCCAGACGATTGGCGCAGAAGCATCATCTGTCCAATTCATAAAAAGGGAGATAAACTGCGGTGTGACAATTACAGGGGCATCTCACTAGTTTGTACGTCCTATAAAATTTTGACGAAAATTGTGGAAAATAGAATAAAACCGTACGCAGAACGAGTCATTGGCGAATATCAAAGCGGTTTCAGACCTGGTCGCTCCACAACCGACCAGCTCTTCTCAGTCAAATTGATACTCCAGAGGTGCTGGGAATACAACGTTAGCGTATACCAAATCTTTGTCGACTTCAAGCAGGCGTACGATAGTATCGATCGTGGAGTACTGTACAACATCATGCTGCAATTTGGTATACCGGCAAAATTAGTGCGACTGACAAAGATGACGATGACCAACTCCGTCTCACAAGTCAGGATCCAGAATAGACTTACTGATCTATTTGAAACACGCACTGGTTTGAAACAGGGCGATGGACTGGCACCGACGCTCTTCAACCTAGCACTGGAATACGTTATTCGGGCCATGAATATGGACAACAGCAAGACGCTACTCATCAAGTCGACACAACTAGCAGCGTACGCCGACGACAGCAACATCATGTCCCGAAGATTGGCTGACGCAGAAGAACTTCTGCATACGCTCGATACCGCTGCAAAGGAAGTTGGATTACGTATTAACGAGGGTAAAACTAAAATAATGATGCAGTCGGTGACAAGGACACCTGCACAACCGAGCATCAATGTGGGGGACCTCAACATCGAGTTCGTGAACAACTTCATTTACCTGGGTTGCAACTTGTCAAGGGACGCCAACGAAACTAACGAAATCAAGCGACGGATACAGTTAGCTAATAAGACTTTTTTCTCGGTTCTCTCCATAATGAAATCGAAGCATGTGCACAGAAACACGAAGCTCCGCGTGTACAAAACTATTATACGACCAGTGCTATGCTATGGCTGCGAAGCATGGACCCTAACTCAAGCCTCCGAAAACATGCTAGACACATTTGAACGTTCTGTGGCGAATTTTCGGGGCCGTTTGCGATCGAGATGGATGGCGCATCCGGTACAACCATGTATGAAATGTACGATGAGCTCCAAGTCTAGAAAATCGTCAAACTACAACGACTTCAATGGGCAGGGCATGTATAGGTACAAAGAATGGACGATGATTGCATGCCTAAGAGAGTAATGAATGCAGAACGAGTCGACGGAGCGAGACTGCGAGGACGACCGAGATCTCGTTGGGAGAGCTCAGTAAGTGTGGACGCCGCGCAGCTGCTGGGCTCCCAAAATTGGAGGACGCGGTCACGTGACCGAGATAATTGGAGGACAGTGATCCAGGCGGCCAAGGGTCGACGTCGGGCTGTCGCGCCACGATGATGATGATGAATAATCTTATTTAGGCAAAAGTATAATTTATTGAAAAAAAAAAATCAATTTACAATTAAACGTTAGAACTTCAATTTACAACAAATGTTCAAAATGTTTGCCTTCAGCTGCAATGCTAGCACGACATCTTCTTAAAAAGGATCGAGTTATAAGCCGGGCGAATCTTCCGGAACTAATGGCTTCAGCGGCTTCCGCAAATTTTCGGCAGAGTTCCTCCAAATTTACTATTTCTTTCGTGTAAACCTTTTCTTTTACCGCTCCCCAGTATAAAAAATCGAGGGGATTTAGGTCAGGTGATTGTGCCGGCCACGAAATTGTACCAGACCGCCCTATCCACCTCTCGGGATATTCTCGATCGAGGAGCTCTCTTACTGTACGGGCATAATGCACTGGGCAGCCATCGTGCTGATACCACATATTTGCAAAAGTACTGAGTGGCACGGCACGTCTTCCAATAAATTGGGTAAATGATTCATTAAAAAATCTAAATACGTCTCGGCACTTAAGTTCTCCGAAAGCTCGAATGGTCCAATAATTAAGAGATAATATAGAAAGTGTCGTACCATTTTGGAATCTGGACAAAATGCGCCATGTTTTACAGTTACTTGCCAAAACCGCGTGGTATATTTTTTTACAGTGCAGTCAGTTGAATTTGGGATAAGTGATAATTTTGAGTACAAAATTGGGGAAAAAAGTCATATTTTATTTAAAACCAATACAGTAATTTTTTACTTTTCGATTGTGATTTATAGAACAGTTAGTCAGGTTTGCTTCATAAAAAAAAAATTAAAAAAAATGCAAATTTGTAATAACAGTACTTAAAAAATCATCACAGGGTATGAATTTTTCCAATTCTTTTTTGAATATCTATAAGTCTAAAAATAATTGACGAGACTTTTTTTAATACTTTTCTGATAACTGCCACCACTTGGCCTATCACCGGTTTCCGGGTTGACGTTGGGGTTTGGGACACCCTGTATATACAATAGAAACAAAAATTTGTAGTTTGGGAAAGCTGTGTCTTCTTTGATTCAGTTAATGCAATCATTGCAAAAAAATTAAATATTTTCGAAATCCAGAAAAATTATTCCACCACATTTTTCAATTATTGCTCACAAAAAAAAGTATTAAAAAAAAATTTGGAATCGGAATTTACTTTATATGAAAGAAATATAATTTTATAGTTTTCACAAAAAAATTTTAAAATCGGTGACCTTGTTTTTTTTTTATTTTCATTTCTTTAATTAAAAATTTGTATTTTTAATTTTTGATTTAATTGAGAACAATTTTAAATGTTATTGAACAAAATACTTAGAACTCGTATTTTGTTCTATAAACGATCTTAAGAGGTATTCAATTTTTTAATTCCAAACCCTATAGACACTTTCTCCATTCCATATTATCCACTATAGATCTTTGCGTTTTCTTAAACAATGCCCATTAATTTTACACTTACCACGATCGTATATGTTCCACGAAATCAGAGAATCGGTTATATAATCCTGACTGTTAGCATAGGTGATAATAGTGCATATTAAAATATTTAGCACTATGCGAACAACACACACCGCTTAATTCACTGTAATCCAGTTAACACCATAATAGTGTTTGGCCTAATCACTAAAACGTTATTTCCTGTATTCGTTTCAATTGCCGACTTCAGAAAATGCACATCTTTTATAAAACCATACACACCATTCTTAACCGTCCGTTTTATGTCAACTCACATTTTTACACCAAATAGGCAAAAGTGCAATCTTTTTTATCCTGCATGAAACACACTAACTACACCACTGCCATACTTTACTTAATTGAACCGAATAATTTGATGTCTGCAACTGAACTAAATTTTTGAAAAGTACGCGCCGTCCTTAAATAGACTCGGTCCAGAGCTTAGCCAGGACACAAACAGCATCACCACGTGGAAGGATATTTTCTTGCATGCTTGCATAATATACACGGAAAACTCGTTCGATTCATTATAACGACATAACTGGCAGTGTAAGTTTTCATTACGACACTAATAATATGCTCGTATTATGTTGGCAATGATGGTTGCATTTTGTAGGAGAGTGTGATTTTGTTCTTCAGCCCTCGGCTCGGCTCACAGTGGATCCAGAAAATCCTTCAAGTATGTTTCGTTGTATTTAGATATGACCGAGATGATTTTGCATGTATCCTTTGGAGATTTGAATATTTTTCGTGTTATTTATGGAGACGAATCGAACAGAAAATAGTCGTAATAAAAGTCTGCAGTGGGCTATTTTTTGATTTGACGCTACATGTCTTGGCTGTGATTCCTTTTGTTTCTATCGCGTCCTTAGAGCTAGAGGTATCGATTAGTATTGAGCAGTTGCAGTGACATTTCCGCATTAACCTCGTTATGGCCACTTGAGAAAGTGCTGAATGCAATCTTGAAGTGTTTGTGCATGCCTAGAGGGAGATCATTAAAGAATATCTTTTATTACATAAGACTTAAAGACGACAATTGCGATATAAGTACACATATGGGTAGTGAAATAGCGTTGCTCACATAATGTCATGAGAATTTGAATAAAGGATGTCGGTTGGTTAGTACATACTATAGTAGACCTAGGCACCTGGGTGAAGTCTGTATAGGTAAGGACATTTTGCGTGGTTTGCTTTGAGTTGTCTCGAATTTTAAAAAAAAAAGAATTAATCGAAAATTTTAATTTAACTAGATCAATTCCCAACGATTTTAACGTAACCTAACCGCCACCAGTCATCAACCAGTGGCTACTTTGGATAGAAACGCACACATGCAATGGCAGTCAATCACAAGTTATTCTGTGGCGTCATTGATGAAGGCAGACTCACATTTTTTATCAGCTGATAGCCGGCCTGTATTTGTTCCAACGACGGAGACTCATTCATCACCCACTGATCGACGCAACAAGATTATAGGACGTCCCCGACATGATTTGTGTCATTTCATAAGAACCGTTCAACCGACTTTAAAAAATTATTTTTTGGCTAAATTATTAAAAAGCCAATAAGTAAAAAACTATAAAAAATTTACATTTTTCTGAGTTATGGTTGACCTTATTTTATCGATTTTAGCTACATATTTTTAGTTCATCCGGTAATAAATACGAATTTGTTAATAAATTCCGGCGTATTGTCCTTTTACGCCGGGGTTGGTAGGCCAATGCACGGAAACCAAATGAACACATGTATCTTTAAAAAAAACTGTCATCCACAAAAAAAAACCTTTTGAAACGACTTTTTAAATCCTGTAAAATTATTTAAATTATTAGTGCAAGCACTAAAGGACGCCTGCATATTGTACGACCGTCGTGTTTCGCGTTCTGGTTTTTGCCGTCAAATGAGAATTTTTGTTTTTTGGCCCGCTCCAAAAAAAAAAGAGGCAAAGGACCTTTTCCATTGTCCTTCACGTGGGCACCCCCTGGTAACGGCAGTGTGTCAAACCGCTGACGGCCAAGTCTTAGCGATAAGACAGTTTGGAAAAAGGCAGATTAGCTATAGCCTGAATGGCTGACTAAGCGTCTCAGGTTTAGTAGGATGGAATGATTTGTGTAGTTGGACCTGCAACATGGTTGTGTGAACTCTAGCATGTTTCTTAAACCTGCTTAACCAGCTATCTTCCGAGGCCATCCCCTGAATGGGGTTCAGCGATGTGCTGATAACTCGTCTTTGTAAAAACCACTCCACGTCAAAAAACCTGGAACAAAATCCTCGGATCCAGGCGGTAAAGGCCGACGTCGGGCTGTCGCGCCACGATGATGATGAAATAAATAAAAGTTCAATGGTTCGATCTTAACCAAATTTGGTATGTGCTTCCTTGGATGACCCTGACCACCACCCGGTGGCAATGATTTCGGTTATCGATTGGACTGCCGTCTTTTCTTTTCTAATTTCATCTTTCCAGACATTTCCAGTGGTCCGATATGAACGGAGTGTGATACATAGTTCCTTGCATGATTCTAAGCACCACCCATTTTGGTTCTAGTGCAGGTACAGGTGCACGTCAGGACTTTCTTGTTAATTGGAAAAAAGAACATTCTTGGCTTTGAAGTGATATGATAGTATTCTAGCAAGTACACGTTCAAAAAGTAGATATACTAGTGAAACGTCAATAAGGCATTGAAGTGCTAGAGATTGTAAAGAACGCCGTAAATATAAACCAGGCCGAAGCTTCGCTTCGGCCCGGAGTCCAAAGCGTACATACCCTAGACTTGTACAGACCTAGTGGTGATACCAAAAGTACCAATTGATAACGACCATATGCATTGAAAGTGAGTTTCCTATATGGCCAGTTTATAGGGGAGGTTGGCATACATTCATGAGGATCTTGGCCATTCTAAAAATCAATTAACTAACCCATTCTACAAATATTTGTCGAATTTTTCAAGTCGCTAGGTTCATTCTATCGAAAGATATTGCTTATTTGAAGTCTCACTTGTAGGGGTGGTAGAAGTTCCTTGGATCGGATTTTGCCCATCATAGCCACCAACCAATTAGATCACCCTACAAACATTAGAAAAAAAGGTGTCAGGTGTCTAGCTTTACTCTATCGAAAGTTATCGCTTATTTGAAGTTTCATTTGTAGGGGAAGCAGGGGTTTCATTGGTTGGATTTTACGTATTTTCAGTATTATCCAACTGGATTCTCCTACAAATATTTGACCAAAATTTGAAGTCGCTAGCTTTATTTTGTCGTAAGTTATCGCTTACTTAAAATTTCATTTCTAGGGGAGGTAGGGGTTCCTTAGGTCGGATCTAACCCATCCTTAATGCCAACTAACTCAATCTCACTTCAAACATTCGACCAAAATTTCAAGTCGCTGGCTTCATTCTCTCCAAAGTTATCGCTTATTTGAAGTTTCATTTGTAGGGGAGGTAGGGGTTCCTTGTGTCGGATCTTGCCCATTTTCAATACCAACTAACAGGATGTTACTACCAACGTTCTGCCAAATTTTCAACTCGCTAGTTTCATTCTATCGAAAGTTATCGTAATTAAAGTAATATTTAAAATAATTTTTTAAATTTTGTAGGGGAGGTAGGCGTTCCTTTGATCTGATTATGCCCAACTTACTTAAACCCAAGCAGCTTCTCACTTCAGGGTTACATACCAAAAATCAGATGTCTACGTCAATTTGTTTAAGAGTTATGGACAAAAACCCTGAAAAGTAGGGTAGTACGGGGCTCTTTGTAAGAAAATTGCCGTTAGTTTTCAACTGATCGATTTTATTTTTCCAAGAGAGTATAACATCACCTTCACGAGCAATCTACCAAAGCTAGAGCTTTTCATGTTTATTTAATTGGGAGTTATGGATACATTTAAATATTTTACATATGTAGGGGAGGTAGGCGTTCTCTTAACCTGATCATGCCCAGTTTCAATACCAACCAACTAGATCATACTTCCAACATCTGACCAAAATTTTAAAGCTCTAGCTTGATTCTATCGAAAGTTATCGTGCGAACGGACAGACAGACAGACAGACAAACAGACAGACAGGGGGGGGGCAAAAACTCCTCTTCCATAGTCCTCCGCGTGGGCGCCCCCTGGAACGGCAGTGGTCACAGACCATTGCCAACCAACGTCAAGCCGCCAGTGATGGCGGTGCGATGATTTGGTTGAGGTACCCCTGTGGTGTGGGGTGTGAAAAAAAATACCACGGCCTTTCCCTTTGAGGGCCTGTCGTTAAAACCGACAATCAAAGGACAGGATGTGTATGCCAGCAACTTGCACTATCCGAAATCTTTATATGCTAACGAAACGTCAACTATGCCTCGGATAAGGACTGACTCAACGGTTACGACTTTTAGCTATCGTACAATGACAAAGATTGGATTCTGGAATGTGCGTACTCTCCTGGACAATGGATCAGAAGGTCCCCAGAACGCACGATTTCTTCAATTAGAGAGTGAATTTCTGAGGTACAAATTAAACATCTTAGGAGTTAGTGAGATAAGATGGTGGAACAGCGGAGAATTTATCTCTCCAACGGGCAGCACTGTAATGTTGTACTCCGGTAAAGCTACCGGTAATCGTCGTGAGTCAGGTGTGGGGCTCCTTTTAACCAGAGCCGCGCGAAACTGTCTCTTATGCTGGGAGCCGGTCTCTGACAAAATCTTGACCGCCAGGTTCCGGACCAAAATGAGGAACATCTCAATAATACAATGTTATGCCCCTACTGAACCCGACAATGTCTTGGCAAAAGACTCCTTCTACGAAGAACTAAACGCCGTTCAGAGCAGAACACCTAAAGGTGACATTATAATGGTTATGGGTGATTTGAATGCGAAAGTTGGCGCTGATAACTATGGGCTCAGACATGTGATGGGGAGACACGGTCTTGGTGATCGTAATGACAACGGTGAAAGATTTGTAGAGTTCTGCAACTTTCACAGTCTCTTCATCGGTGGTACTATGTTTGAGCATAAGGACCACCACAAAATCAGTTGGTCCTTTGTTGATCGGCGCAGAACACAAAATCAGATCGACCATTTTGCCATTGGTAAAAGATTCAAGAGTTGCCTCCTGGACGTGCGAAACAAGAAGGGTGCCGATATTGGGATGGGAAGAGACCGTTATCTTATGATCGCTAATGTTCGATTGCGTATTGCAGCCGTGCGCCGCCCCAGAGACGAAAGATCCAGGCCCCGCAAATTCAACACCGCTCGACTAAAAAATCCAGCTGTCTTACAACAATATAATGACCATCTTGCGCAAAAAGCGGCTGAGATAACTTGTCACCCAGATAGTGACATAAACGAAAACTGGGATGCCATAAAAAATGCGTACATTGATAGCGCAAATACCATCCTTGGCCCAAACCCGGATTGCCGGAATAAGCCCTGGATGTCCGACGCTTCATGGCAGCGGATTGTTGAAAGAAAGGAGCTGAAAGTTCGTTTGGCTGCAGCAGCAGACGACAATCGAAGCAGCATCGAACTCCTTTACCGTCAGAAAGCTCGAGAAGTTCAGCGTAGTGTGCGACGCGATAAAAGAGTTTATGCGAATTCTCTTTTAGCGTCAGCAGAAGAAGCCGCTAGAAGTAACAACTTAAACGCCGTATACGGTGTCATCAAGGAGTTTACAGGTGGTCGTAACTCCTGCCAACATCCGGTGAAAGATAGTGATGGAAAGCTACTTATCTTGGAAGAAGAACAAATGAGGCGATGGAAAGAACACTTCGCCGCGGTCTTGAACCGTGTAACCTCTGGTGAAGTTCCCCCTCATATAGATAATTTAGCTAACCATCAAAATGTGCGTATACGGTCCACTGCCCCGACTAAAGAGGAAATAGTCACTGCAATTATTGCACTAAAACGAGGAAAGGCCGCCGGACTTGACGGCATCCCTGCAGCGCCAAGCGTAACTGCCGATTTGCTGCACCCACTTGTTGATAAAGCGTGGAATACAGAGACCTTTCCCACTGAGTGGAAGGAAGGTTTGATCATCAAACTTCCAAAGAAGGGTAGCCTCACAGACTATAATAAATGGAGAGGCATTTGTGTGCTTCCTGCCGTTGCCAAGATAATAGCTAAAATCGTCCTGGAAAGACTAAAGGCCCACTTAGAAAGCACAATTGATGAAGAGCAGGCTGGCTTTCGATCCGGATTCTCCTGTGTCGATCACATTAACACCTTGCGAATCATCATCGAGCAATGCGCTGAATACGATTCTCCGCTTCACTTGCTTTTCATCGATTTCGAAAAGGCTTTCGATAGTGTGAACCGGGATTCTATATGGGCGGCCTTGCGCAGGAGAGGCATCCCTGAGAAGCTTGTGGCTATTATTAAGGCAACCTATGACGGCGCGAAATGTCGCGTTCTGCATAAAGGTAAGGCGTCGGGGAACTTTGAGATTCGCAGTGGAGTTCGGCAGGGGTGCATCCTCTCACCGATCCTATTCCTCATTGTGATCGGCGATGTGTTGCATGCAGCCCTATCCGGACTCGACAGAGGAATTCAATGGACTTTGACATCTTATCTACAACATCTTGATTACGCTGACGACATATGCCTACTCTCCCACAAAATCATGGATCTGTCCGCAATGGCGTTAGATCTCGAGAGGGAGGCAAGCAAGGTTGGGCTAAAGATTAATACCAACAAGACCAAGGTTCTTAGCCCGCCGTTGCGAAAAAGAAATCCGACACCTATTGCCATCAATATTAATGGGCAGCCTGTGGAGAAGGTGGACAACTTCGTCTACCTGGGTAGCATTGTTGCCGAAAATGGTGGTACGGAGCAGGACATCGCTCGTCGTATCAACCAGGCTAAACGCGCATACGGCATGCTGTCCAAAATCTGGCAGAGCAGTTATCTCAGCATTAAAACCAAGCTGGGCCTGTTTCGCTCCCTGGTACTATCAGTGCTTTTGTATGGGAGCAGTACATGGAAAGTTTCCGTAGGAGTTACCAGAAAGCTGCAAGTTTTCGTCAACTCATGTCTTCGTCGAATTTTAAGAATTTTCTGGCCCGAAACAATATCAAATGAAGAGCTAAATCGGCGTACGGGTCAGATGCCAATCGACGAATTGATACGCAGGCGAAAATGGCAGTGGATAGGTCACACATTGCGGAAGAGTGATAACTGCATTGCTATGCATGCCATGAAATGGAACCCCATTTCCAACCAAGGCCGACCAAGAGGGGGTCCTCGAATCACATGGCGTCGATCTGTGGCAAAGGAGTGTCAGGTACTGGGTAAGTCTTTTGGGGAGTTGCGCCCCATTGCCCAGAACAGAGTACGATGGCGCGCAGGAGTAGTTGACGCGCTATGCCCCGCTAGGGGTTAAGGCAAAGTAGTATACCACCGGAGCCTCCTTTAAGGTGTTACATATTTCCGTCGTGACAAAAACAATATACCCTATACTAAAAGTCTAGGGTATAAATATTTGCACGCACCATCCATCTATTCAGTCACTATTAACTTCATGTTGGTAGTGGTTGGTGCTGATATAGCCGTCAACAAGAGACAAGAGTTGCAAATCACCCACCACTGCCATCGGTGGGATTTCGGGCTTTGAAGCCGAATAACAACCACTAGTTAAGATGTGCGAGCTGTCGCGATTACCGTGTAAACCTAGAAGATTTTCGAACAAACGCCACTAGCCGCAAAAATCAATTTGGCGCGTTTTCTATCATTGTGATTTAAGCTATCCGTTGTGTACATAGTCCCAGAGCTTATAGCCCCCCTTCCCACGATGTAATCCGTCGTCAGATCGATCTGACGATATTGTGATCATCAGATCGATCGCACAGTGTAAGTGACTATCGTTGACGATTTTTTTGACAGTTCCATATAATTTTGATCGTCAGATATTTTGTGGCGGTCCATCATCAGATCGATTTGACGCTAGATGGCGCAGTCTATGGCGGGTCTTATGTATCGGCCCGTCATCCGTACCGTATCTGAAATTCGTGATTCCCTCTCGCCTACGTGGAGACAAGGCCTGTGAAACGTATTTAGTCCGAATGGGTAGTGTTTAGTTTATTTTGTAGTTTATTATGTAATTCAATTAATGCGAGTGTCTCATGTGAGAGCTGGAGCAAGACTGGCTCTCCTTTCCATCTCCAGCTCACACGACGACCAATGACATAACTCATACATATAAAATATCTTACATCTTCTCTCTTAAGATTAATACATCGTTTTGAGTACTTAAACAATTATTCAAAAAATCTTAAATTTATTTTATTGAACATAATCTTTCAAATTCTTAGGTATTTTAGAAATTCTTCGTTAAGTATGGCTCATTGTTAGTAAAATATTTCTTAGTTACGGTTTCAGTTATTGGAGAATTAGGTGATTCTTCAATTTCTGTATTATTAAGTGATTCTTCAATTTCCGTATTATTAGGTGATTCTTCAATTTCTGTATTAATGTTTGGATTGAAATTTAGCAGATCAGAATTAGACTTACTTTTAGGGGCTTTATAAATATGAATTCGATTCTTTTAATCTTTATGTCACTGTCAGTTCCGATTTTATACGAGCGTGGCCGATCACAAACATTCGACACTTTATCTGGTATTAAGGGTTAATTTTTTTTCTTTTCTTACAAATATTTGTTTACCAATTTCAAATGATTTCCACATGTGAGCTGACTTATCATGTTGAATTTTTTGTTGCATTTGTCTATCAAATAATTTTTCTTTAATTTCCGAATTGTTTTTTACAGTATTATCGTTTAAAATAAATGGTGAAATACCCCTAGTTTTCTGACGCTGACGGCCAAGTCTTAGCGATAAGACAGTTTGGAAAAAGGCAGATAGCTGTAGCCTGAATGGCTTACCAATACCTAAGCGTCTCAGGTTTAGTAGGATGGAATGACTTGCGTAGTTGGACCTGCAACATAGTTGTGTGAACTGCAGCACGTTTATTAAACCATCTGAAGCAGCTATCTTCCGAGGCTATCCCCTGAATGGTGTTAAGCGATGTGCTGATAACTCGTCCTTGTAAAAACCACTCCACGTCAAGAAATCTGCAGCAAAAACCTCGGATTGGACGGATCAACAACGACGATCACGCAAACGACTAAAGGATTATTCTTTCGGACCCGGGAGTGTACGCTCCCTGAACAAACTGGGGGCCGAGAAGGTCCTCCTTCAACAGGTCGAGAGGTACAAACTGAGCATTACTGTCCGCTCCTATCGACGAGCAAACTGCGGCTCAGATCATCACTTGGTGAAGACGACCTACAGATGTAGAATTTCCTCAGTGCACCAATCGAGAATCAGCCCTCCCAAAATCTTTGCTGTTGATAAGCTTCTGAGCGATGCCACGGCGGTGGTGAATACTACCGCCCTTGAGGAAAGACTATCGCCTATGCTACACAACATCATTATTATGATAACTTTCGATTGAATGACACTAGCAAGTTGAAAATTTGGTAGAATGATGCTAGTAAGATCTACTTGGTTAGTATTGAAAATTGGCAAGATCTGATCGAAGGAGCCCCTACCTCCCCTACAAATGGAACTTAAAATAAGCGATAACTTACGATTAAATAAAGCTAGCGACTTGAAATTTTGGTTACATGTTTGTAGTAGGATTCAGTTGGTCGATAATGAAAATACGTAAAATACGACCCAAGGAACCCCTACTTCCCCTACAAATGAAACTTCAAATAAGCGATTAACTTCGATAGAATGAAGCTAGAGATTTAAAATTTTGCTTAAATGTTCATATCATGATCTAATTGTTTGGTGGCAATGATGGGCGAGATTTGGCCCAAGGAACCCCTACCTCCCCTACAAATGAAACTTCGAATAAGAGATGACTTTCGATAAAATGAAGCTAATGACTTGAAATTTTGGTCAAATGTTTGTACTGGGATCTAGTTGGTTGTTGTTAAAAATGTGCAAGATTAGACAAAAGAAACCTCTACCTCCCCTACAAGTGAGACTTCAAATAAGCAATAACTTCCGATAGAATGAAGCCAGCGACTTGAAAAATTCGATTTTGATTACGATTTGAGAATGGTCAAGATCCTTCTGAATGATCGCCAACCTCGCCTATAGACTGGCCCTATTGGGAATTCGATTTTAATGCCTATGGTCGTTACCAATAGGTACTTTTGGTATCACCAATAGGTTTGTACAAGTCTAGGGTATATACGCTTCGGACTCCGGTTTTATAATTGTAAATAGACAAATAGCACAGTACTTGACTTGAATTAAATCCAATAACATTGCGAAATGCAAATGATATTAAACTTACAAATGCAACCAAAATGTGTAGCCAAAATTCAATATTTTATAGAGGCATTCAATTATTCAATTCACTATTAAATCTTATTAAGCATGAAAAGTCACAAATTAAATTTCAAAAGTTATTGTACGAATTCGTCAAACAAAAGTTTTAACGAACCAAATTGTAAAGTTGTATTATGGAATTTTCTAAATAAATAAACATTATTATTTAATTCTGATATTTTGTTAAATAATAATGAACTGAATTTTTAGAAAATTGTCATTTCCTTCCCGGAAGATTCCTTACAACCCCTTTCAGATCGGTAAGATGACGTAATCGTCATCTATATTCTTTCGCTTTGGGAGACCCCGATTTTCTTGTCGGCCATTGGTTAGGTTTATGTTTAATTGGGTGAAGAGGCCAAGGCTCCAAACCATATGGGCCCGGAGTCTGTAACATGAGTCGGTCGACGGCAATTCCTACATTTCTTCGATTAGTTATTTTTTGGGTCATGAGACACACTTTCAACCTCTGTCGTTTGGCCTACCCCATGGAGGAAATATACTATGGAGTCATCACCATCCAATTTCGGTGAAGCCGCGGAGGCGATAATAGAGAGGATGGTTTGTACGTATTAGTGCGTTAATTGAAATGAAGTCATAGGCGTCCCTGATTTTGGTACGTTTTGTGGGGACTCATACATGCAATAGGTATCGATTGTGTAATCGGTATTATCTATTAACGGAATTCATAGTTTACTCGTAGTAAAAGTGTGAATAAGAATGAAAAATACGATGTCGAATGGAATGAAAAAAAAAATGTCATGAATATTTTCAAATTTATTAATACAATTTATTACCTATGCTAAATATAATTAAGTTTATATAGTTTTAAAGAATATATATGAGCATAAGTTATACGTATATCGCTCGTATATCTCGTAACTGACAAAATGCAAATTTAACAGGAGAGACGAGAAACAGTTCATCTCAATGGTATTGACTATACTTAATTGAAAATATACAGCAGGTTATAAATAATTGCACTTTCGGAGTGTCAAAATGTGTAAAACAAATGACTTGTAAGAAGAACACGTTAGTTACGCAGTATCACACGACATTATACGTTCCGGACTATCAGTTAAGTCCCTATACAGTAGGAAGGGGATGATGTGGGAATGGGCAATTTTAGAGAATAATCTAAATCATATTAACGAATTATTTCACGTCAAAAACGAATTTTTGGAAAAAGAAACTGTTAGGAAGTTTCACAGTTTTACAGAGATATATAATATTACACTTTCATAAAAACATATTATCTCCACATAATAATAGAAAAATACTATAAAAAGATGGAAATTTCATTATACATATCTTAGTGTCACGATACACTGTCGAACTCGAACTCGAGCACGAACCTGGTACAAATGTCCTCTGACACACACATACACTTCACATAGGTGTGAAGAAAACCGGTCCACTTGTACTAGGTTCGTGTTCGAGTTCGGCACTGTATGGCGACACTAATATACAGTCGGACCCCAATAACTTGAAAACCTCTATAAGTAAAAAGAAAATCGATTTCCTTCCGCTTGAAGGCGAAACCCTTCATCAGTCGAAGAAATTAACCTCCATAATTCAAATTTTCTCGGCGCGATGTTCCCCTCTTTAACTCGAATTCATTCATGTAATTCAATTCATCGCCTCCATAAGTCGAAGTTCAAAATTCAAAGCCGCTATTACTCGATTCTTTCGCAAAAGAAATTTCCAGAATAGCAGCATTTTAGGAATTTGTTTTGCGAAAATTCGAATTGTAGTGGCTACTACGAGTTTTAGATGTGCGTGCTATGAATTCGAGTTATAGAGGTAAGCAGCCCGCGAAGAAAAACAATTCCTCCACCTTTTCTTTTTTGACATCAGATTCGGAATCAGCGACCGAAAATTGCCTTGTACTTCGAACCCGCCCGATCGGACGAGTATTTCCCCATGAAAACAGGGTGGGCAACTCAATTTTTTTTTTCTTTTTCATTTTTGACTTCAAATTCGGAATCAGCAGGTTTGACATATCCGGCGGCTCGCTGTGAGTTCCTCGTGCGCAACTTCATGAGACTCAGTCTCCGATTTCGCCTAATAGTGAAACTGCATATTTATGGGGGCACCGAAATAAGCTATAGCGAAATAAGGCATACGAAATAATCCATATAGATACTTTCGTTTGGAAAGTATTCATCGGAAAATAAACGAAATAAGCTATGCATGGATAATATCGGTTCCAAATCGAAATAACGCATGCGATATAAACGAAAATAGCCATGCAGTGCCCAATGCGAGCGAAGCGAGCGTTCATGTTTGTGCGATACTGAGGGTTGTGATCCCTTAAGCGCGGAGCGAGCATAGTGAGCGAAGCCCACACAAGCGACTGTTAATTCACAACCCGCAGTATCGCACAAGTGTGCATGGATAATTTCGGTTTGGAACGAGCTGGGCTAGCTCCCCTCCTAGGGCGTTGCGAACCCCCGCATGTAGCCCTAGATTGCCCGTTTCACTCTTGGTACATGAACCTGCAGCCGTTTCGTGCTAGCATATCTGCATGCAACATTTTTTTTTCTGGCTATGCACAATTTCAAACCGAAATAAGGTATGCGAAGGAAAGTGAAAATAGCCATGTACATACTCACCTTCGTTTTAAACGAAATTAAGCATTGAGTAATTTGGATGTGGTGAGTTTAAAATTGTATTTATTTGACAGTTTCAAATTAAAACATCTGGCTAATATTACGTTTAAACTACAACCAGATACCTTCTTCTGTGCCAGATGATATAATCTGAAACTGTCAAATACAATACATACAATTTTAAACTCACCACACCCAGAGTGTGAGGTAATCTGGCCATAATGTAGACGATATATTAGATTAAGTAATCTGTGTAAACATAATATAAGTTAAATAAAAAATACGAATGTATATCACATAATTCCACTATCAATTCAATTACGAAATTCACATTGGAACCCCCAGCCGGAAGAAGTACATTTTCGTGCCACCACTGATATCGATGGTGAAGGTTATGTCAATTGACGCGGTTTTAACAAGATTTTATGAATTTATGTATAAAAATGGACCTCTTTTGATAAATTTTTTTTTGAGTAGTTGGAAAATAGCGCCAATAACTAGTTTCTACTTACGCCCATCACGGAATCTGCGGTCAATCGTCACAAAAAGCAAAACTAGGTTTGCTCGCATTACCAAACGCGCGTAAAATCGTAATTTCTTTAATTATTTTAGAAAACGCATAATCTTTTAACCAAATAATGTTAGCTAGCATTTAAAGATGCACTTTACACTTAAAGCAATATCTTGTCAAATACGTTCACTAATATAGTTATTTCACGGCAGAATTAACATTGGTTCCCAGGTAGACTAATGGGAACACTACACAAATTACGAAAATACCGGCCACTCTTTAAAAAAAACAAATCACTCCACTTTAATTATCACACAATTGTCAATTAGCTACAATTCATCGGAAATTACAGAACTCACGCCATCTTGTAAACTAAACTGAAATTACATTTTCGACGATTTTGTGCAATCATGGCCATTTCATTCGCTCTATACAACACCATGTTGGCAATATTTACACTTTTCAAAATACCGACAGTTAAAACGAACTTCATTTAACATATTTATTATATCCCGAGATCAAAATAGACATACTTTTATTGAAAATTATCGATTACACTTTTGTTCCGATTGAAAATTGAACGAAATTGAAAATGGCGGATATCATGTGTTGCTTGAGAGAATCAATCTCCGGACACCAGATGGAATGTATGTGCAGGGTTCTGGAAAAGAATTGTTGTGGAGAAATTATTTCTACGATGTGGAAAATTTCGCTGAGTTGTGTGGAATAAAAGCAAATAGAACTTGGGGGAAATGTTTACTAGAATTAATTAAGTAGTTTGTACGTACTGAAATGGGGAAAACGTAAGAAATTGCTCAAAATATATTGGTGACGGAAATATTTCAAAGTTGATCGATATCGGAAAATGCTGTGGTCAACCACGTTTTTTGTAAAAATGAGAAAGTGGGCGAAGCTTTCTCAATTTTGTGTATGAATATGAAAGTAATGTGAATGTATTGCCAACTTCACTGCTCTTCATATTCAGAAGATGCCGTGGTGACTCCATTGTATAATTCCTCCATGGCCTACCCCCAAGGCACATGATATATGCTATCTATATGATGGCTGCGGCGACGAGCCGGCAAAAAACCTTCTCACATCTCCCGAATTCAGCTAGAACAAGCATGTGTCGCCGATTAGCTCGTTGTGAAGCATTCGCTTTTAACGCCGCTGGACTTTCACAGTCACTTTGAGAAACGTCCGGCTCCTTTTTCAAAACACCATCTGGCGAACACTTGGCACATTACAAGATGTTGATGCGCTCATGCCTATGCAGGGGTCAAGACAATTAATATAACAAAGACGAATAGAGAGGCTCATCTCCGAAATAGACTTACAAAATGGCTCATCATAGACAAACAACGTGTTATATCGATTGGACAATCACGTACACTTCCACTTACCATGACATAATTACCAAGGTAATGTAACAAACACTCTCTCATCCAAGGACTCGCTTCTCATAATCTTTTGGGCTTATTGACACGACGATGAAGATCTCACTCATAACCGTATTACAGTGACATAGTTTCGTCTATTCTTGTAGACTTCGTCACCGACAACGACAGAGCCCCAGTCAAAAACATCAATGCTTCGACGGTGCCGCCGACGACAACGACGACAACCGCCACTAATCGATAAGGAGTCCAAGAAAGCCTTTTGAAGTGATGCTTCTTGAGGGCGTACGTTATACAAGAACTGAAGAACTTTAGTATCGTCACTAACGACATACGATTGAAAATTTAAGTCCTTACCGTCTTCTAAAGAGCTCGACACTCGACAGACAGAAGAGGGCGGAACGGTTGCTTTTTCGCATCATCAAGGGTCATGTCATGATGCATAGCCTCTGATTTCTTGGTAGTGACGTCGACACAAACTCGGACCTATCAACGGCTGAATTTGCAGTGTGTGTGTGTGGCTGGATCCCGGAAAAGGGAATTGTTGACGTCATAGCTTCAGATTTGCTTTATAATGAAAAATAACTTTTTTGTTGTGAACAGTTTCTTGATGTTTTTTAGAAGAAGAGTTGCCGAATGCGAACTTCATTGTGGGTTTTTAGTAGGTGTTTGTAACACGCTTCCATAAAGTTACGATGATTGAGAATTACGAATAAGTTTAAAGAAGAAGTACGTGTATCATCCTTATGGTATAGTATTGACCTTCCCGTCCCCTTCCTTAATGTGTACTCGTATGTAGTTGCATTTATAAAGTGGCAGATCCATAATAAATGCTCTAAAGGAAATAGAAGTAAATCTAAAATTAGATAAAATCAAAGTCTTGCCTACTTAAAAAAAAATTACACTTAACTCTCATACAACAATCAATCTCATACTGCTAAATAGTCTGAATTGGAGGTACATGCTAGCAACATGATTCGTCCGAAACCAATCCTATGCTTAGGAGTACTTGACCCGCTATGTCCCACTTTGCGTGGGGGCAAATAGTAAATATACTGATTTAACCTTTGGTAAGGACAACTAGGAGTCCTTAAAAGGAGAGGATAAGCGTAACTATAGCCATCTAAGAAGGATTGGATCGATAGCTTATCCTCCAACCTTCAACTTTTTTTCCTTTCATAAGGAAGAAGGGCGAAGAAAAGGGAAAAATAAAAAACTTTATTTCTTCTAAACTTTTTAGACACAATTGGAGCCGATTCAGTACATTCGAAAAACTCCATTTGAATGTTGCCGTAGTGAAAATCCTTCGAGCCTTTCATGGATATCCATTTGTTTTCCAGGCATCTATTGATGGCAACTCCACCAAACGAATCCTTTCCCCCTTTTTTTTTGAAAAAATTGGTACGATTTGCACGTTACACGTAGTATGGACTCTGGAGAGACTTCTCGATGTTGCTGATGAGCAAGATGATTATGACGAACATGTTGATGACGGGCGATGTTGAAGGAGTGGGAAGGAATCTACCTACTAAGCTGCATAATGGATACCAGTTGTTTCAAGCCTATAAATAGACATTTCGCCGAAGAAGAAGCTCTGTCTTGCCTTGCAACTTCTACATTCAAACTGTAGGGACTATGTTTTGAGATTGGGATGGTGGAGGATGAAAAATATTAAAGATGAATTGAATGCAGTTTTAAAAAAGCTTAAGTGGGATTCATAAAGCGGATAAAATGGAACTGATGAGAAAAATTTCTAGTGATTCTTTAAACAAGTTCCCGGACGAGGTTAAGTGGACCCTATTATGGTATATGACAAAATGAGGATAATTTTATAAAATCATCGTGGAATTATGTTTCGCGGAATACATAATTCATTTATTAATGTCTATCAAGTTTCCAAGTGAATCGTACCAAGTGAGAATTGAGTACTTTCCAAGTAGAGAATATATTGAGAGTGTTGTTGGATAATGTTGTGCAAACTGCGACTAATGTGACATGATATTCATGTGGGATTTTTGTTTGTGATTTAATTAGAACAACAGAAATATTATTGGTTAATTTCATAACACACAACCGTTGGCATACTGTTGCCAATTTGTTTTATGAACTCTCTCCACTGAGTTTTTGATGGACAAAAATGTAATTTTCTCCATCACAAAAATTACCCCGCTGGCTAGGATCAGCAAATGATGACAATCCTGAAATGACACTCGCGCTGTCGTATTTAGACGATTTTTCGTCAGTAGTCTGTTTTGAACTGGACATTTGACAATTGATGAATGACTAGATGAGGGAGGGTGCAGTTCAGAACACAACTGCCTGTTGCAAAGCTGCTTCGATACTGTTGCCACAGCATGTTGCGATTCCGCTGTGTGTTATGAACTTAGCCATTATCTAGTTTTATTTTTCTCTCAAAAATGGGTTGAATTCGAAGTCGACTATGATCCTAATGAAGTGGTAGTGGTGGCTGGGACAAAATTTAAAAGTAACCAGTATATTTGCAAAATTAGTTTTATTTTAATCTCAAGTTCAAGTGAAAAGTTGAACTGAACATGTACTTCAGATTTTAATTAAACGCAACTTGGAAATTTGAAGTGAATTATACGGTGCTGTGAAATAGTTGGAGAAGTTGGTGCTTAATTTTGAAAAATACGAAAAGGGAAACTTGTTTGAAGTGAAAAAGTTTAAAGAGAAAAAATCAAATTATGTAATAAAATGGGTCAACCGTGAGGAAACATTGGCTGCGTTCCTGCGAGCGGATCAGGGTTTGACAATTCTCAAATTCTCCTCCATTTGCTTTCCACTCCGGTAAATTTAGTACAGACAACTGTCACTTTTGGATCTGACAATTTCCCCTCTGGATCTGAATATTTTTCCGGTCGATTTCTAAAATCAGAAATTTTGACAGTTCTCAGATGTCACCGGCGCCTCTGTCACCAAAGCAACATAGCCAGTCATCAGTTAGCCAGCGTGCAGGACGTGTTGCGAAGTGTTTAGTGGTAGTTTGCTGCGCCTTTAGCCTACAAACCTGCTCCTTGAATAGGAAGTCGTCGTATCGGGGAACTGTTTGTTCGAAATAATTTGCATTTCTGGGTCGGTTTTCGCGCTCAATCCCGTCCAACAAACTCCAATCGTTTGTCATGTTGTTATCCATGGCAACGCGCACTATATTTAGTATACTTTGCACACTATTTACAATTTGGATATCACCGAAATCATCCAATAATTCCGCAATAACTAAATTTTCCATTTTGAAATTAAAAACTGGCCAGATCTTTTTTGACAAGACGGTGTATGCCGTCTGTGGGAATATTTCTCAGATCCGAAAATTGACAGTTGTCTGTACTAAATTTACTGGAGGGGGAAGCACATTGAGGAGAAAACAGAAAAGTCAGATCCATATCAGAAGGCTTCCAGGACCGCGCCCATTGGCTGCGTTCTTAAAACGCCATCACTGAGTCAGCACTAAGAACCGATTTGTGCTGCATGGTAATTTGTCGTAGAAACGATTGTACTGAGCTAAGCGCTAACACTAAGCGCTTTCACTTTTCATCACCAGCATCGTGGCGCGACAGCCCGACGTCGGGCCTTGGCCGCCTGGATCATTGTCCTCCAATTATCTCGGTCACGTGACCGCGTCCTCCAATTTTGGGAGCCCAGCAGCTGCGCGGCGTTCACACCTACTGAGCTCTCCCAACGAGATCTCGGTCGTCCTCGCAGTCTCGCTCCGTCGACTCGTTCTGCATTCATTACTCTCTTAGGCATGCGATCATCGTCCATTCTTTGTACATGCCCTGCCCATTGAAGTCGTTGTAGTTTGACGATTTTCGAGACTTGCAGCTCATCGTACATTTCATACAACTCATGGTTGTACCGGATGCGCCATCCATCTCGATCGCAAACAGCCCCGAAAATTCGCCGTAGAACCTTACGTTCAAAAGTGTCTAGCATGTTTTCGGAGGCTTGAGTTAGGGTCCATGCTTCGCAGCCATAGCATAGCACTGGTCGTATAATGGTTTTGTACACGCGGAGCTTCGTGTTTCTGTGCACATGCTTCGATGTCATTATGGGGAGAACCGAGAAAAAAGTCTTATTAGCTAACTGTATCCGTCGCTTGATTTCGTCAGTTTCGTTGGCGTCCCTTGACAAGTTGCAACCCAGGTAAATGAAGTTGTTCACGAACTCGATGTTGAGGTCCCCCACATTGATGCTTGGCTGTGCAGGTGTCCTTGTCACCGATTGCATCATTATTTTAGTTTTACCCTCGTTAATACGTAATCCAACTTCCTTTGCAACGGTATCGAGCGTATGCAGAAGTTCTTCTGCGTCAGCCAATCTTCGGGACATGATGTTGATGTCGTCGGCGTACGCTGCTAGTTGTGTCGACTTGATGAGTAGCGTATTGCTGTTGTCCATATTCATGGCCCGAATAACGTATTCCAGTGCTAGGTTGAAGAGCGTCGGTGCCTGTCCATCGCCCTGTTTCAAACCAGTGCGTGTTTCAAATAGATCAGTAAGTCTATTCTTGATCCTGACTTGTGAGACGGAGTTGGTCATCGTCATCTTTGTCAGTCGCACTAATTTGGCCGGTATACCAAATTGCAGCATGATGTTGTACAGTACTCCACGATCGATACTATCGTATGCCTGCTTGAAATCGACAAAGATTTGGTATACGTTAAGGTTGTATTCCCAGCACCTCTGGAGTATCAGTTTGACTGAAAAGAGCTGATCGGTTGTGGAGCGCCCAGGTCTGAAACCGCTTTGATATTCGCCAATGACTCGTTCTGCGTACGGTTTGATTCTATTTTCCAGAATTTTCGTCAAAATTTTATAGGACGTACAAACTAGTGAGATGCCCCTGTAATTGTCACACCGCAGTTTATCTCCCTTTTTATGAATTGGACAGATGATGCTTCTGCGCCAATCGTCTGGGATCTCCTCGTCCTCCCATACTCGCAGGAGTAATTGATGTATGGCATCAACTAGACTCGTTCCACCGAATTTTAGCAGTTCAGCTGGAATCTCGTCAGCGCCCGGCGCTTTATTTCGTTTTAGTGACCGCAAGGCGAGATCAACTTCCTCTACTGTCGGGGGTTGAATGGGTGGGCCTAGATCAACAATATCGTCGAGAGCTTCCTGTGTGGGGATGTTAGATGGTCGGTTTAGAAGCTCTTCAAAGTAAGAGGCCCATCGCTTGTTAATACCATCGGTGTCGCTGATGATGTTTCCATCCTTGTCCTTACAAAGGCTAGTCCTGGGTTGGTAGCCGTTCTTAATTGCATTTACTAGTTTGTACGCTTGTCTGGTGTTCCTATTAGCTAAGTTTTCGTTTATATTCAGCAACTGCTCGTCAAAGTATTTATGTTTCTTACGTCTAATTATTATATTCGATATTCGCCGTAGCTCGTCATATTTTTCTCTTCTGGCTCTGGTTCCTCGTTGAATCCATTGTCTGTAGGCCTCGTTTTCCGCGTCAAGTGAGTCTTTGCATTCTTCGGCGAACCAGTCATTTCGCGCTCGCCGGGCCCTACATCCCACGACCTTCTCTGCGACATCCTTGATGGTACCCCTGTGCTCTTCCCAGAACCCATGGACGCCTGTGTTGCTGATGTTGTGTAGCATAGGTGATAGTTTTTCCTCAAGGGCGGTAGTGTACGCCACAGCTGTAGCATCACTCAAAAGCTTATCAACCGCAAAGATTTTGGGAGGGCTGATTCTTGCTTGGCGCACTGAGGAAATTCTACATCTGTAGGTCGTCTTCACCAAGTGATGATCTGAGTCGCAGTTTGCTCCTCGATAGGAGCGGACATCCATGACACTAGATGCCCATCTCCTGCAAATGAGGACGTGGTCAATTTGGTTGACGGTATGTGCGTCTGGAGACTTCCAGGTCTGCTTGTGAATGCGTCGATGCGGGAAGCACGTAGAGCTTACGACTAGATTCCTGCTGCAGGCAAAGTCGATAAGTCGCTGGCCGTTATCGTTACATTCTTCATGGAGGCTGTGGCCTCCAGTGGTCCCCCGGTGCCAACTTTCATTTCCGACTTTCGCGTTAAAGTCTCCCAGCAGCAATTTGACGTCGTTTGTTGGAAGTGAGTCGAAGAGAGTTTCAAGTCGGGCGTAGAACTCGTCTTTTACTGCGTCTTCTTTAACTTCAGTGGGGGCGTGCACATTGATGAGCCAGATGATGAAGAAGAATCGAGTCTTGATGCGAATTGCACACAGCCGTTCATTTATGGGTTTGAAGTCAGTAATATGCGGTTTGAGGCGATTGTTCACTATAAATGCTACTCCAAACTCCTTGCGGCCCGATGGTTTGCCACTTGTAAAAATTGTGTGCGATTTCTTGTCATTAATCTCGCTGCCAAGCCAATTTGTTTCCTGGACTGCAGTAATGCTCAGTTTGTACTTTTCGACCTGTTGAAGGAGGGCCTTCTCGGCCCCCGGTTTGTTCAGGGAGCGTACATTCCAGGATCTGAAAGAATAATCCTTTATTCGTTTGCGTGGTCGTCGTTGTTGATCCGTCCAATCCGAGGCTTTTGTTCCAGGTTTCTTGACATGGAGTGGTTTTTACAAGGACGAGTTGTCAGCCCGTCACTTAACCCCATTCAGGGGATGGCCTCGGAGATAGCTGCTTCAGATGGTTTAATAAACGTGCTGGAGCCCACACAACTATGTAGCAGGTGCAACTACGCAAGTCATTCCATCCTACTAAACCTGAGACGCTTAGGTGTGCGTCAGCCATTCAGGCTACAGCTATCTGCCTTTTCCAAACTGTCTTATCGCTAAGACATTGGCCGTCAGCGAATTGATACACTGCCGTTACCAGGGGGCGCCCACGCGGAGGACTATGGAAAAGGTCTTTGCCCCCCTTTCACTTTTGGTCAGCATAAAATTTTCCTGCTTTCCTGGCTCAGCGCAATATTTGACATTAGCGACAATTGTCAAACTTCGATAGGCGATAATCGTATTTTTAACGTAATTGTTAAACCTTATTGTGGGTTGAGTGCTACCCTTCGCTTCTTAGCGACTGGGTGCACACTGCACATACGAGGAGCTCAACTTCTCAACATATATTTCTCCCCAAGCTTTGGGGAGAATAATACCCGACGCATGTAGAGCGATTTTGTGTATTTTGCGGTGACCAATTCATTCATGAGCTTCCCACTCAGCCGTTTTGGCAGAATCGATACAACGTATATGGCTTTTGCCATGCAGAGTTCTTTCATTACCAACAGAATAATTTTCGAAAGTTGTTTCCATATCTTGTCTGTCACCTGGTACTCATCAAAGCATGAAATTTCGAGTTTTCTGTCCAATGCCAAACTAAACATGACATTTGACAAATGAGACAGACGGCATGCCGTTTCTAGAACACGAAATAATCACAATGTGCGGGTTAGCAATTGTGTTATTAACTAATTTTAAATCCGTTAAGCGGCGTTCATATTTCTTGTTATACGATGCTATGGAAACCATGGATGCGATGACCGACGTGATGGATGCGACGGTAGTTGACTCTTGCGATGATGAGCTATGCTTTTATTGCCTTTGCGATGACGTCCGGTCGACTTTGTGATTTTATGTTTGTAGGGAAGTTTATAGGGGGACAAAAGATGTCTTCCATAGTCCTCCTCGTGGGCGCCCTCTGGAACGGCTAACCAAGCCAACCGAGTTTTGCACTGCAAAGCATTTCGTAGAGGCACATAATGATGATCATCCTGATTATGGCCAATAACACCAGTGCGTCTCAGGAAATAGGCGAACGGTGGAGTTGCAACATAGTTGTGAGAACATCAACACGTCACACCCAAAGAACGCGCAATTAAAAACACCATTGTAGAGCTACCTCTGCGCTATATAAAATAGCTCGCAAGCAGCCCCTCCTCTAAGATTGGTATATGGGCTTGTAACCTGCGTACCTGAAATAGATTTACACTCGAAACATTAAACGAGCCTCGGATACCACGGACTGATTCACCGGCAACGACTTTTGGCTACAAACAACGGACCACGATCGGCTTTTGGAACGTTCGAACGATGTGGGGCGAGTGCAGTAGTGCGAGGTTCATTGAAGTCGAACGGGAAATGACCGCATATAACAGCGATATACTAGGAATGAGCCGAACAAGATGGCCTGGATCGGGAACGACTTTATCACCAAGCTATCTAACAGTACTGCTCTACTCTGGAAATGAAGACGATACCTCACCTCGAATGGCAGGCGTCGGAATCCTGTTGACTAGGGAGGCACGTCTATCTCTAATTGACTGCAAGCCCATCTCCGACCGTATCATTACAGCCGGATTTAATTTCAGATAAAGAAACATAACAATAATTCAGTGCTATGCCCCGACTGAACCAGCGGATCAATCAGCTAAGGACGCCTTCTACCTCCGACTCGGCGACACCTTCGACAAGGCGCCCAAAGGTGACATAAAAATTATTATGGTGGATCTCAATGCCAAAGTCGGGTCTGACAAACTTAGTTAGGAACACCTAATGGGCAATCATGGTCTAGGTAACAGGAACCAAAATGGCGAGATGTTCGTGGAGTCTTGCAACTCTCGTCAGCTCGTCATCGGCGGTACTTTGTTCAAGCACAAACGATGCCATTTAAAAACCAGGGTTTCTCCGGATGGCAGAACAGAGAACCAGATTGACCATATAGCCATTTCCAAGACATGGAGGAACTGTCTCTTAGACGTCAGGTCGAAGCGGGGTGCTGATATTTGCAGCAATCACCAACTTGCTGTCGCAAAAGTGCGCTTACGAATGGCAGCGATCCATCGCCCTCAAATGCACGAATCTTGCCACGTTTTAATGTGCAAAAGCTTAAAGATCCATCTATAAGACGTGCTTATTCCACCGCCTTGAACGAAAGAGCTAATGCACCACCACCTTGTGAGAATCCTACAATTGATGATAGTCGGAAAGTCGCTAAAGACTCATTTATTTCGTGTGGTGTAACATCCGCGGGTCGATTGGAGCGCGGTAGGAGACCATTCATGAGCGATTCTACATGGTCTCTAATCTCAGCAAGGGAGTTAAGGAACAGATTAACTCAGCTACTGACGGCTCAGACAAAGATCAACTTAGAGTTGAATACCGTTCTCATCAGAAAAGCGTGCAAAGAAGCGTAAGACGGGACAAACGCAACAACATCAATGCATTAGCGGAGAAGGCAGAGGAAGCGGTTTTCTGTCGTGACAGTGGAACCCTTTACAAACTTATCAAGCCATTAACTGACAAATCTTTTGCAACTGAATATCCCGTGAAAAATAAAGCCGGATCCCTACTGGTCACTGATGAAAACCAACTGCGACGGTGTAGAGAGCACTTCATTTGGGTCCTCAACAACACCTTTGGACATTTGAACTCATCTGCACTAAAAGTAGAAAATATTCCGCAAATAGCCAGGGTTGATACCAGCCCACCATCTAAACAATAATTAACTGTGGCTATTAAATCGATGAAAGCGGGTAAAGCCCCGGGGATAGATGGAATTCCGGGGGAACTCTACTGCGGATATTCGTCTCCCCTTATCCAAGAGTGTTGGGAAACCGAAACTCTCCCCAAAGAATGGAAGAAGGGCGTCATTATTAAAATCCCGAAGAAAGGTAACCTGAAGGATTGCATTAATTGGCGTGGAATTTGCCTCCTCTGCAGTCTCCAACCTGATGGCAAAAATAGTCTTAAACCGGATCAAGCATACAATTGATCGCACACTGAACGATGAACAGGCTGGTTTTCGCGAGGGTTTTTCATGTAGCGACCACATCAACACCCTTCGAAATATTATTGAACAATCTGCAGAGTGGAGATCCCCATTACATCTCATGTTCATCGATTTTGAGAAGACGTTTGACAGCGTTGACCGGGAATACATCTGGAAGGCTTTACGTAAGAGAGGTTTATCAGATAAAATCATATCCATCATCAAGGAGTCCTATAGCGGAGTCTAATGTCACGTCTTACACAAGGGTAAGCTTTCAGATCCCTTCGAGGTACATAGCGGAGTGAGACAAGGCTGCATTTTGTCACCTATATTGTTTTTGATTGCCATTAACGACGTACTCTGCAGTGCGCTTCGTGAACACCAGAGCAAAGGTATCAGATGGAACCTGTTTGAATACCTTCAACACCTGGATTACGCTGACGATATTTGTCTTCTCTCAAATATATCGGATCATCTAGTTCAAATGATGCCCTGCACCGCGAAAGTGGCAATGCGGGGCTCAAAATCAATGCTGCCAAAACTAAATACTTGAGCTTGGATCCAGAAAACAGAGCGAAATTTGTGTTTCGTGGCAGACGGTGGAAAAAGTGGACAATTTTTGCTACCTCGGAAGCGTAGTTGCAGCAGGTGGTGGAGCGGATGCTTATGTACAGTCTCGCATCAATAAGACTCGGGCAGCTTTTTTCAGTTTAACTCCTTTCTGGCAAAACAACAACATCTCCAGAAGTACCAAACTCAGGATCTAAGAAACCAATGTAAAATCTGTGCTTTTTTATGGCTGTTCAACTTGGAAGATGACCAGGACGATAACAACTAGATTGCAAACTTTCGTGAACCAGTATCTACGGCGCATCCTACACATACGCTGGCTTGAGGTAATTTCTAACGACGACCTCCTGTTCATTACTGGCCAGGACAGGGTAGACATCTCTATTAAAAAGCGAAAGTGGCAATGGATAGGTCACACACTTCGAAAAGGGCCGGAAGACATTGCTAAACAGGCCCACGATTGGAACCCACAGGGAACCGATGCAAGTCACCGCGTTGGACAACCTAGAAACACCTGGAGAAGATCAGTTGAGGTCGAGGGTAAGTCATTAGGCAAATCGTGGAGACAGTCGAAGGCGATGGCGGCGAACAGGACGTGGTGGAAAGTCGGCGTGGTTAATGCCCTATGCCGCACAAGGGGTTGACAGGATCCAGAGAGAGAGAGAGCGGCTCAGTGTTTTTTTTATGAACACAGCCATTATCAACTGATTTTAAATCCGTCAGGAGACGTTCAGATTTCTTGCTATGCGATGCTATGGGAACAATGGTTGCGATGACCGACGCGATGGATGCGACGGTGGTTTATGACTCTTGCGATGACGAGCTATTATTTTATTGCCTTTGCGATGACGTCCGGTCAACTTTGTGATTTTATGTTTACAGGGGAGCTTGGGGCGACCGGTAGCTCAATGCGTATAGGCATCAGTTTCATGTCTGACTACCGGTGTTTCGGATTCGAATCCCGTACACGACGTTGTTCGTGGACATGGATATTTGTGTTGTCTTCCCCCTGTGGCGCTGGGCGTAATAATAAGCCACAGTATCTCCCAATTTATCGCAGATAGGCGGCTGAATATGGAAGCAGGAGGTGCATGCTGGCAACTGTATTCTACGAAACTAGTTTATGCCAACGAAACGTCAACTGGGCCACATGGATCAGTTGACATGCTATGCCCTTCAAGGGGTTAGGGCAATTGAGAGTAGGCAATAAACGGAAAATCGGAAAACAAATTGTGCATTTTTAAAAATAGGCACAATTTAGTCCACCGAAAAATATTGTAAATGCTTAAAAGTCATTGATCAAAGGTCCTTATTTATAGTTTTCTTTGATATTTCGAACACAATAGGGGGATTCATGTTCGCTGTTGTAAATCGCAAACGGCGTTGTAAATTTTAAACTAGTTGTCATTAATGACACTAGCCTCGTATTTGGCACCAAATACGACACCCGACGGAAAACATAGGTCCGGGTGTGTTATTTCCCATGTCGTATTTCAAGTATAACACCTGTGCAGCTCGTCAAATTGATAAGCAAACAAATTAACCTCACTCCTTGGCTCGATTTTGAAAATCAGGCCACAGACAAACCGGTACACTTTAAACGAATGGGAACTCTGATCCATATTTCTAATCTCGAATATATTATGGCACGGATCGTTCTCGAATTCAAGTCACTTTGAAGTGCTATTGCATGATAATTGCAATGACTGACTTTCGACCAGCTGTTACTGAAATCAGCTGTTTATATTGTAGCACTGGAGATTCGATGGGTCGTTTGAGGGGTGTATATGTTCATTAGCTATAGCTAAAACGTGCCATACACACACCGATCGATCGGCCGATCCGTCGCCCGATATCGATATTGGCCGATGGATCGGCCTGTGTATGCGCATATCGTTGACGATTTTTTTGACAGTTCCGTATAATTTTTGATCAGCTGACATTTTGTGGCGATCCATCGGCCGATCGATCGGGCGACAGATCGGATAATGTATGGCGGCTATAATGTAGCTGCGGTGCCGGGTGATCGTGGGGGTTCAAATTTTTCAGGGTTATTGTCTCAGGTCGTCTTAAGGTCGCCACACACTACCGTCCATTTGGACGAGGGAGAAAATGTACGCATCCCAAGTGTCCAGCGTCTAAATTTCGGGGACACACACTGCAATCTATTTTAATATAATATATAATACGTTTACAGCAAAGAACAAAGTCACTGAAACATGACAAATTGTGGTAATTCATAGTAGCAGAGGAACATTCCTAGTTCCTAGTTGATCGGGCGACGCATAGCGGTTCATGTCTTTGACCAATAGTGAGTTTTAAATTGAGATGGTTTTGCTCTCCTCTTACCTGGGCTCCGCTTTCTATGCGAGCTCCGGAGCTCCGTGGCTTTAGCGGTAGCTTAACGAAAAGGCTTGAATGTCTTTCGCAGTCTAGTGTTGCTGTCTTTTGTTAGCAGACCATTCTCTAATCAGAGTTTTGACTGAGTAAGAGCTAAGCCCACAAAATGATCCTGGTCCGTTAAACTTGGGGGATGGGCCCAACATGTCATGTTTATCAACAGCCTTATTTCAATATGTTCCACAGGAACTCGGCGCGGCAGTCGTTAACAGTAGGACGATTCACGCTCCCTGTCGTATATGTCGTAAACGTCGTATTCGTTGTAAACTTCTATCATTTTTAGTAAAATGACAGAAGTTTACAACTTTACGACAAATACGACGTTTACGACGTGAGCATGAATCCCCCTAGTATGTATTACGCCTGAAGTCAATGATGAAATCGATGTTATACTATTGAGTAAATCACAACCGCAAATTTGTATGGTTTTCGTCAATTCGGAGCAACGAAATAGATACGTTTTTCAATATCACTCGTGGCATAAAATAGTTTTCATTCAAACCCCAAGTAAAGATGCAAAAGAAACTTTTACTACATTTTATACGTAGCTAAGGCTGACGAAATGGGTGCGGCTTTATTACCTTTATTATTATTCGATGACATCAATCCAATCGAGAAAAGTCTCTGTTTTTTGTTACCTGGAATTTTAAAAATTGATACGAGTCATTTAAATACCAGAAACACGTAGATTTCGTCACCGAATTTATGGCGGTTTCCAAATTCGTGACTTGGAGTTCAAAACAGAATGATATGGTTGGTGATCATAATTCTAATACGTATAATAAGAGTTGGTGGGACGAATTATCGTATCTGAATTATATTTTTCCCGGCGCAGGACACAATGGCATGGATTCAACCTTAAAATACACTGGCTAAAAGAACATAGCTATTAAGATCCTGATGATACAACGACCCTAGCACGAACTTTCTATATTATTTTACTATATGGTGCACCTAGGGTTTAGGCAGAAATTCCCATATTCCCAATTCGTATGGTCTGGATGCGGGCCGAAATTTACCCACTGGAACAGTTTCGCAGTCATTGGCCACGTTTATGCCGTGGGACTAAAAGGCGATTTAACTAAATCGTTTTAGTGCTAGTACTTTTTGGTGGTGTGTTTACTCGTATAACGACCATACGGAGAAGGTTTAAATCTGAAAGATGTCCGTTGTTGGTTTGAGAAATGTCAAGAGGCAATAGCCTCCCAATATAAACGCGTTTATACCGCAACAATCAAAGGGTGAAACGAATACAGTGTTTCAGAAAAGGATGAGGTATTTATATGACTTATGAAATACAATTTCCACCAACAACGCCATTACCGAAGACAGCAACGTCATCTAGTCCCAATTTTTCAGTCCAGTTGTAATGAACCACCTGTAATGAACCATATTATGGTCTGGTAGTGCTGCTCCCACCGGCAGATCGAAGCAGCACCTGATGAGTAGTGATCTGTTGGTGGTACGAAACCAGAGGCCGAGGGTCCCATTACACCCGGACCCAGTTTCGACCGCTTGGGCGTCTTATCTGTCCGCCAACCATTCCGTCCGTATCGACTATTTTTTTCATTCCCCATTTTTACCTCCCCTGTTTGTATTGTCTTCCCCAGGCCTATAAATTTTTGTTAATACGTAATGGACAGGGGCAACGAGCGGCGAAAACCCCGCCCACATCTCCCGAACTGAGCTACAGCAAGCATAGGCCGCTGCTTAGCTCGTTGAGGGGCCTATTTCTTCGCCAGATGGCACAGCCCGACCTTCACGGTCATTATGCTACCTAAGGCTCCGTCCCCACGGGCATCTTCGGATGCCCACCCAACCGTCCGTTACACAGTTCTGCATCGCAAGTGGAGCTGAAATTAGTACCAAAACTAGCTAATGCGACATGTTTATATCGTTGTGAGTTAGCATAACTAGTTAATACTCGAAGATAGTTCCGCGGCATAAACGAGGCCATTTAATCACTCATCTTAAGCCGACCAAATATGCTGCCATGCGGTAACCTCATGTGGCAATGCTCACTTTTGTGAGTTTGAGTTGATGTGATCTGCTCTGAAACCATTGAGTGTCACAGATTGACCGTGCTATGCCAAAGCATACAAGGCGGTTGGAATTTTTTGCACGTCGGTATGGTATATTTTTGTTAAGCTTTGGGCTACCATGCCAGTGTAACGGGTGACACCACTAGTCTTACCAACTTCTCAGTAATTTTTAAAGTGAGCCTCTATGTCCTCCCAAAAGTGATTTCTACAGATCCACATAATCCAAGTGATTTTACTGATCAAGTTATTGACATGATTATTTTAATTGAGTCTCCAATGTAGCAAATAAATTAATTTAAACAATATCGTGATAAATTATATCGCTTTGAATTATTTTTTTTTTCATGTCAAAAATAATATCAACTCGCGCGCCGGATGAAAACCAGAGGTGGGTCAAATGTGGCCAGCGGGCCGGAGTTCACCGACCCTTGCCCTAAAGCGAGACGCAAAGTTACGAGTACTTTGACAGAATTGTGTTCATATCAATCATTTTTGGGGCTGACAAGTTTTTTTTTGGCGGGAAACTTTTTACAACAGGATTGTTTCTAGGCTATAGCATTTTTACACATTCTCACCGAATTTCATGTGTACAGCTTCAGCCGTTCGTGGGATATTCTATGGACAGACGGACATTTAGCCGATTTTAAAAGTTTTATTTTTACTACAAAAACCTAATATTACGTTTAAACTATCCCCAGATTACTTCATCTGCATTGTATGTATTTGACAGTCGCAGATTATCTCAGCTGACGCAGATGAAGTAATCTGGGGATAGTGTAAACGTAATTTAAAAAAGAAATTCTGTGAATAATTATTGTTAGAATCACCGCGCCAACCAATCTTTACCCTTTCAAAAATGGTTATTTAAATTACGTTTACACTATCCCCAGATTACTTCATCTGCAGCGTAATCTGGGTGTGGTGAGTTCAAAATTGTATGTATTTGACAGTCGCAGATTATCTCAGCCGGCGCAGATGAAGTAATCTGAGGATAGTGTAAACGTAATATAAGAGCGCGTTGACATGATCAAACTACGATTTGACAAACTAGCATTTGATGAAAAGTTGAGCACCGTCCAACTACGGTTTGACAGAAGCACAAGACATCAAATCAGTTTGACAAGGGGTTCACACGTTCAAGTAGGTGGTTTGTCAAACCGTAGTTTGATCGTGTCAACGCGCTTTAAAGCTCGATCTGGCAGTCCAGTTGGTCTGAAACTGTCAGATACATTCAAATTTAAACTCACCACGCCTTGATTTTCGAGATTGAATTGATCTGGCGTCTACTGTGAAACCCAATATAAAAGTCGCCTCTTGCTTTCCTTCGTAATTACACAAATTCTAGACTAAATTTTATTACACACACTTGGAACCACAATCTATATTCAATTTGATTTGAAAAGGACTTTGGCTATTTAATCCTGAAAATCGTAGCTTGCCCTAATTGACTGTTTTATTACCGTTGTTGGTGTCATTAGGCCAAGGCAACTTATAAGTGTGTTGACTTTTAACGATTCTTCTACCTGAACTAGAATGGTAAATGCTCGTAATATAAATATCCGAAGTTCGAGATCATGAATTCAGTATTTGCGCTAAACACTGCAATCATAAGTGTTTGAAATTGCTATTCTGCTTTACGAGTGTTAAAAAAAGTAAACTTTTCAAAATGTCTTTCTTAAAAGGTAAAATTCCACAATTTCGCCGTGTAGCTGCAGCTTTGATGCGCTTTAGGAATTCTTCGCGCTATTGCGATGTGACTTTAAATGTAGGAGGAGTTCAATTTCCAGCGCATAAAGTCATCCTATCAATGTTCAGTCCTTACTTTGAAGCTATGTTTAGTGGCAAATTTCCTGAAAGCGAAGAAAGTACAATCACATTACACGATATGGACCCGGACGCATTCCGAATTGCCTTTGACTACATCTATACCGGAAAAGTCCAGTACGAGAATAGTTTGATCCTGGAAGTCTTTCAAATTGCAGACTACTTGCAAGTAGAGTCTTTGAAAACGAAATGTCGTGACTATATTAAGGAAATAATAACGGTTGAAGAGAGCGTTCCGATAATTAAGCTGGCAGGTAAATTTCATCTGGAGATTAGCCAAAGAATCTCAAAACGCTCGGGGATTGCAATGTTGGCATTGTTTGGTCTGGCCGTTGGTCCTGTTGTTAACTATTTTTTCTTTTGCTTTTCAGATCTTTATAACCTCTCGGATATACTGGAGAAGGCACTGAATGTTTTCTATGAAAACTTGGAGAAATCGTCCCTAACAATCGGATTTCTCTCGTTGGATATCGACGATGTGAGTTACATTACCATTTCTCCTTATTTATTCATTCAGTATTCTTATTAATACCTATATAAAATACTAACGTAATTCTCATTTTCCTGCACATCAAACAGATAGTTAAGCTCTTCGACATAGTTGACCCCACGGACGATGAAATGACCCGGATATTGGAAGCGATCCTGCGTTGGGTCAAGTACGATCTCGACGGACGGAAGAGTTACACAGGGCGGCTTCTGGAATTAATCCCGGTTCGCTGTGTAAGTCGTGCAATACTAGATAAGTATATTTTAAAAGACAGCTTGTTCAGCAAAGAAGCTAGTGCCACCGACTGGATTCTGAGCAATTTTCCGGTACTAAAGGACCTTCCACGGGCCGATGACGCACCTGACGATGGGCATGGCATGTATATTCCAACGAAATTCAGAAAAATATTTATAACCACTCAAGCCAATGAGTTTGCGAGTTTCGATGTTGTATCCAAAAATTTCCAACGTCTGGCTTCTGTGCCCTGTCTCAAGGATTTCAAGCCAGCAACATACGGAGACAGTATCTACCTCTTTGGTGGTGTCCGAAGTCAGTCCGCCTGGACATATAACATCAATGATGAACAGTGGAAGACTATACCCTTTCCCATGTACTCGTCGACCGAGGCGATATGTGTTCTGGACGATTCAGTATTTTTCACTGGAGGCCTCTTCAGCGAAACAGGATACAACTCGGTGCATCGGTATGACTTTAACGGAGGCCAAATGCTGAAATATCCAAAATTTAATGTTGAACGTTCCATGCACGGAGTCGTTGCCCATGATCAATGCATCTACGTTTGTGGCGGCAAACATTACAGGTCAACTAACTCAGCCGAACTGCGACTTGTCGAACGAATGGATATTCGTGAAGGAAAGTGGAGTCTTCTGCGGCCCATGAAATTTGTACAGGGCTATTGTACGGCAGTGCTGTTGGACGATTCGGTGTACTGTTCGGATTTTCTCACCGGAACTACGGAACGCTATGATTGGCGTGCGTCGAAATGGGAGATCCTGCAACAGGCTCCAAGGTAAATTCAAGTTGGTGTGATTTTATTTTGATTGTGATATTAATTTTTTGTTTTTATTTCAGCGGATCGGGATCAATCGTATGTTTCGACCAACGACTGTATCGCATGTCTACTTTTGGAGCTGCCGAATATGTTTCGCAGTTGAACGTATGGCAGAGGCTCGAAAAATGTGCATTTGAGTATCCTTTGGCCGTAGCATTTAATAGTTGATTATTTTGTTTAAAATTTTTTTTTACAATAAGCATGGAATTTGTGACTAAAATCAGCATTCGTGTAGAAGATATGGAGGGGTTATCGACTGACCGACCGTCATTCTTCATAAATCGGAGTTTTTCAGTTTTTCTTTAAAAATGAATAACGGTGTAATGACCCCGTTATAAGGTCTAGGTTCTCCCGAATTATTTATAAATTTAAAGCCCCGAAAACCCGATTTTTAAGGAAAAAGTGTAAAACAAACTACCATTTTTAAAGAATAACGATTTTTGATATCTTTGCAAGGATCCCGTTGTAAATAGTCAAGGCTACCCCAACTTATATAGGAGTTTAATTTTAACGCTTCTTTTTAAAGATGTAAGGATTGAAAAAAATAAAATAAAATATTGAAAGATTTTCCAATCCAATCTCGACTGATTGAAATTTTCGTTTATTTTATTAGTTGAAACAAATGAAAAGTTGCCCCCAAAACTTTTCTTACGTTCCAGCTCTGATATTACCTAGTCTAACGTTTACACTATACCCAGATTACTTCATTTGCTGCTTAATCTGGGTGTGGTGAGTTTTAAATTGTATGTATTTGACAGTTGCAGATTAAGTCAGCCGGCGTAGATGAAGAAATCTGGGGATAGTGTAAACGTAATATAAACGTAATATTACACTACAACCAGATTACTTCATCTGCGCTTAGCGGAGATTTGACAGTTCGAACGAATTACCTGCATTCACAAATCATAGCGCTACCTGAGCGCTCTCCTGTTGTTGTAATTATGTGCAAAATTCGGACAAAAATAGTAGCGCTACCGATTTGTGAATGCAGGCATGTCGATTTACAACAGGTGAGCCAGCATACCATTCGGGCGTCACAAAAAAAATTGTTATGTGCTGCTTACATTACGCTTTTTTCCGTAACTCCCGAATGCACCCATTGTCTCTTGAAATTTTCTAAACCGAAGTCACCGAAGTCATAAACTAACATCTAACATCTTTCATATTTAGTACCTCTCCGTATGGTCGGTATAAACATACCACGAACAAGTACTAGCACTAAAACGATTTAGTTAAATTGCCTTTTAGTTCCACGGTATAAAGGGGGCCCGTGACACTGGCCTTGTTTATGCCGCGGAACTATCTTCGAGGATTAACTAATTCGAGCTAACTCACGGCGACATAAACATGTCGCAGTAGCTAGTTTTGGTACCAATTTTAGCTCCACTTGCTATGCAGAACTGGACTGAAAAATTGGGACTAGGTGGTGTTGCTGTCTTCGCTAATGGTGCTGTTGTTGAAAATTATATTTTATTTGTTATATAAATACCTCATCCTTTCTTGAAACTCTGCATTCGTTTCATCCTTTGATTGTAGCGGCAGAAACGCGTTTTTATTAGGAGGCTACTGCCCCTTCAAATTTTCTTAACCTATGTCACTGCAGTCACAAACCAACAGCTGACATCTTTCATGTTTAGTACCTCTTCGTATGGTCGGTATAAACACACCACGAACAAGTACTAGCACTAACACGATTCAGTTAAATCGCTTTTTAGTTCCACGGCATAAACGTGGCCACTTATGACACTGGCCTCGTGAAAGATGTCAGTTGTTGGTTTGTAACTTCGGTGACATTGGTTAAGAAAATGTCAAGAGGCAGTAGCCTCCTAATAAAAACGCGTTTCTACCGCTATAATCAAAGGATGAAACGAATGCAGAGTTTCAGGAAAGGATGAGAAATTTATATAACGAATAAAATATAATTTTCAACAACAACACCATTAGCGAAGACAGCAACACCACCTAGTCCCAATTTTTCAGTCCAGTTCTGCATAGCAGGTGGATCTAAAATTGGTACCAAAACTAGCTAGTGCGACATGTTTATGTCGTCGTGAGTGAGCTCGAATTAGTTAATCCTCGAAGATAGTTCCGCGGTATAAACAAGGCCACTTATGGATTGTACTAAGCTCTATCATAGTCTCGAACCATCGATGACAAGCACTAGCACTCATAGTCTCGAACCATCTGGAACCTTTGATAATAAGTCATAATACAACGGAACATTCCTGTTTCGTGGATATTAGGAGAATTCTCTTTATTGCATTTAGAGAGAATTCTTAAAACTCTTTCATTGCGGCATTTCCGCTATAAGTGGTAAGAGCCTAAAACCCACTCGGGGGGATTTGTTCTAATAGCCGCCATACATTATTGTTATGTGCCACCCACAATGCGTCACATAAACAACAGAGACGCAAAAACACCACAATGGTACATCTTTCCTTCCTTCCTTCTTTCCACGAAAGAAGTGATCAACACCATGACCTGCACTTCGCTAGAACCGTCCTTTTACGCACATTTGTGTACAATATGTGTAGCACAATCTTCTGAGAAATGATTCGAACGGAACCATATATCTTAAATTGGGTAATTTACACCAGTTGAGAATTTTATGGTTTCCCAAGAAAGGATCGTTCTATTTTAGAAATGTCCTGGTGTGTGGGAACCAGGCATGGAAAAAAGAAGATATAAAATAGCATAGCGCAGGACGATCTTCGCTCATTACTCAAACAGGAAATCCTCGCGTGAAGTTTAAGATACATAATTTTGTAAAAGTAAATTTGGTAAAAGTAAATTTTTTTAAAAGTAAATTTTGTTTCAAATGTTAACTTAAAATTAAGTATTAAGTGTTAAGATTACAAGTTGTTAATAAAAATTTAATAGAGTTATAAACGAATACAGTGTTTCAATAATGGACCGGTGAAGCCGTCCATAACAGAGAAAATTTTGGTGTCAGAAGTGGGATGGTGTCAAAAATTAAACACCATCTAGTGATCGAACTATTTAAATAAAACACAAAAGTATAAATGTCACTGTAACTCTATTAAAAAAAAAAAAAAAACCCAGATTAAAAACCCAAGACAAACCAAATAATAATAATCCTAATAAAATATCACACTAATAAACTGTGGACTTTAATAAAATAAAGTGTAATACAAGAAATTAATACTTTGCTATAAATCGTACAAAGCTTATGCTTGTGACAAAAACAACAAATACAACAACGATAAACACAACGGTTACAAACTTTGCATGTCGAGCAAAGCAACGTGAAAGCCAATCTGTATCTGGCGAAAAATAGTAAGAGGCAGCAATTCCAAATTTACTCTATCGGACGGATAGAGGCAGCAATTCCAAATTCACCCTATCGGACGGATAGAGGCAGCAATTCCAAATTCACCCTATCGGACGGATAGAGGCAGCAATTCCATATTCACTCTATCGGACGGATAGAGGCAGCAATTTCAAATTCACCCTATCGGACGGATAGAGGCAGTGCTATAATCCACTTTGTCGGACGGACAAAGGCAGTTTTACAATCAGCAAATAATTTTCGAATTCAACAAAAGTCGAGACAATAATGGTAACAACCAAGTAAGTGTTTATGAATGATAAGAATAAAATAAGAAATATTGTACAAAATTCAAAATATGTCAACTTCAACTAAGCCAGAAAACTCAAATATCGGTCAAGCCGATAGAACACGACGCGATTCCGAGGAGAATGAGTCCTGCAGCGATATGCTGACAGAAAAAGTTAATTTGTCCATCCTCATTAAATTTATTAAACCTTTTAATGGGGATCGCGACAAATTAAATTCATATCTAACTGGGTGCAAAAGAGCTTTTAAGTTAGCATACCCAGAACAAGAAGCAGTTTTGTTAGATTACGCTATAACTCAGCTAGAGGGTAAAGCTGAAATAGCCGTTTCTAATCATACTTTTAGTGAATGGTCCGAACTGAGTGATTTTCTGAAATTGCTATATGGTGATCGGAAACATTACAATCATTTATTAATCGAACTGCAACAATGCAAGCAAATGCAAAAAGAAACAATTTCTCAATATATAGTGAGAATAGAAACTGCAGCAAAAAACTTAATTACTTGCGTGCAACAATCAGTTGAAAACGAAGAAGAATTAAAAGGTCGAGTTGCAGCAATGAATGACCTTATCCTTCACACTTTCATCTTAAATGTTGATCCTGAAATAAGTAAAATTATCAGAGCACGAAATGTAAAATCCCTTACGGAAGCCATGCAAGTAGCTATTGAAGAAGAGAAAATTATTACTCTCACAAAAAGGCACTACACAGGTACTAATGGCTCTAATCAAAACTCAAAATTTTGTAAGGTTTGCAAAATGAAAAATCATAATACTGCAGACTGCTACCGAAAACAGAAATCGGGTGCAGCTTTCAATGTTGGTACAGCCGGTGAAAAATTCTGTAAATATTGCAAAAATAAAGGGCATATAATAGAAGAGTGTAGGAAGCGTGCCTACAATCAAAAGAAGAATAATTCCCCATCTAATACTGGTGCAAAGACTTCAAACAAAAATGAATCTATAAACTCTGTAAAACTCCATTCAAAAAACGAGGTTATTTCTCGTCAACAACAACCTTCAAAAAACGGGAACAACTCGTCAAATGTGAGGAAACGGGACATATCGGCTTTATTACTCCTAGAGGGGAATTAGCCAAAAGTTACAACGTCACGTATTCCTCTAGTGACAACAACCTTTTTATAAAAGTTCAAAGTCCTGATTCCAAGTTTAAATTCTTCAGATTCTTAATAGATACAGGAGCCTCAATTTCAATAGTTAAAGCTCAAACGTTAGTAGGGAATACACTCATTGATGAAACAACAAAAATTGATTTACATGGTATCTGCTCATCTACTTCAACCGTAGGAACAGCAGATATTAAGCTTCTATTTCCAACACGGAATATAAATCACACGTTTTCTGTCATTATAAAACAATCGAATATTCCATTTGATGGAATAATTGGTAATGATTTCCTCCTTAATCGAAATTGTTTTCTGGATTTTCCCCAACGAGTCCTGATGGTAGGGAAAGTAAAAATCCCTTTACATACATCTACTATACATAGTAGTCAAAGCGATGAGTTCCAAAGGAATCATTGTACTACAGATGATCAAATTAAAGAATCTTTAGCAGATTCTAGATCTCATGAAGATCAATATAAAGATCATTCCAAAATGTATAGAAAAGATGTTGTAAAACAAAAGATAAAAGCAAGATCGATCACTTACGTTAAAGTGAAAATTCAAAATCCAGAAATCAAAGAAGGTATTGTTAAAAGACAGGAAATAGGTCCAGGAATATATTTAAGCGAAGCCTTAACCAAAGTAAATAATCAAAACGAAGCAATTGTATCCATCCTAAATTCTACCGAAAAGGATGAAATACTAAAATATAGCGAGGTTTATCTCGAACCATTAGAAGAGATTACTGGATCTGAGCCAGTATATACTTTTCAAAATAATCCTACAAACCATTCAAACCGTCATGAAAGACTAAAGGAATCCATTAGACTTGACCATCTAAACAGGGAAGAAAAGGAGTCGATTTCAAGAATCGTCACTGAATATTCGGAAATATTCCACTTAGATGGTGATCCTTTAACAAGTACAAATCTCATTGACCACGAAATTAATTTGACAGATAACAGACCGATTTCTGCAAAGACTTATCGTTATCCAGAAGTCCACAAGAGTGAAGTTAATAAGCAAATAAATAAAATGCTTGATCAAGGTATAATACAACAATCAAACTCCCCATGGTCAGCTCCACTTTGGGTAGTCCCTAAAAAACAGGACGCCTCTGGAGAGAAAAAATGGAGAGTTGTTGTTGATTACAGAAAATTAAACAACGTTACTGAATGCGACGTATTTCCAATTCCTAATATTACTGAAATATTGGACCAATTGGGTCATTCTAAATACTTCACTACCTTGGATTTAGCCAGTGGATTTCATCAAATTAATATGAGACACGAAGATAGAGCAAAAACAGCATTCACTACACCTCTAGGTCATTACGAATATACCAGAATGCCTTTTGGTTTAAAGAATGCGCCAGCAACGTTTCAACGTCTCATGAATACTGTATTGTCTGGTCTACAAGGGCTAGAATGCTTTGTTTATCTCGATGACGTCGTTATATATGCAAGTTCAATCCAAGATCACGAAATGAAACTGAAAAACGTATTTGAAAGAATGAAAGATAGTGGCCTAAAATTAGAGCCATTCAAATGCGAATTCATGCGACATGAAGTTGTATATCTAGGTCATGTTATTTCAGGAGACGGAGTTTCCCCCAATCCGGAAAAGGTTTTAGCTGTAGAAAAATTTCCAATACCAAAGAATCAGAAAGAAATAAAATCTTTTCTTGGCCTCTGTGGTTATTATAGAAGATTTATTGAGAATTTCTCCAAGCTTACCAAACCACTTACAAAGTTACTCCGAAAGGATATTAAATTCGAATGGTCACGCGAACAAACAGAAGCTTTTGAGACGTTAAAATCTAAACTCATATCAGCCCCGATTCTGCAATATCCAAACTTTTCTAAGGAATTCATAGTCACAACCGATGCATCCAATTTCGCAATTGGTGCTATCTTAAGTCAATTAAGTGATAAAAATATTGATCTTCCAGTCTCGTACGCAAGTCGTACAATGAATAGGGCAGAGTCTAATTATAGTACTACCGAAAGGGAATTGCTAGCAATAGTTTGGGCTGTGCAGAACTTCCGTCCTTACCTTTACGGAAGAAAGTTCAAGATAGTTACAGATCATCGACCACTAACTTGGCTTTTCAACTGCAAGGATCCAGGAAGCAAACTTATTCGATGGAGATTAAAACTCGAAGAATTTGACTATGAGATAGTTTACAAACAAGGTCGAGTAAATGCGAATGCAGACGCTTTATCGCGAATTAAAATTGGCAATGATGTCGATATTCCTATCCCTACCCAGAACCATGAAAATAAGGCCAATATCACGGAAAATGTGTTAATTGCTCAATCTGATGATACGTACGAAGATTACATAAAATTCTATTACAATTCAGAGTTCCCTAAAATATATGACTATAATGACATTAACGATAATATACGCAGTACAATATCACATGTTGCATACTTTACAGCAACAGATAAAAGTGATGAGAATCCTCATATGACATTATTCCTAGATAAAAGTCCAAATAGAGAAATTATCGTGAACAAAAACCACTCTCTCTATGAAATAGAGAAGTCTGTCTCAAAAGATAAACAAATTATATACCATTGCTTCTACAAACATTCATTCTTCGAAAAACCTTCTTATAAAGATTTCTTTTATTGTATAATAAACTTGAAAGGAAAACTTAAGACAGACAAAATTAATGAAATAAATATTCCAAACCCTGTTGACCAATTCAACCAGTTTAATTATAACAAACTACGCGACATTATACAATTCGTATTTCGGAATGAAAAAATTAGAATCAATATTTACCATAATAAAATAGTAACTCCGACTGCAGATCAAATCCCAGCAATTCTGAAGGAGTTTCATGATACTCCAAGCTCTGGGCATAATGGTTTTCATAAAACTTATAATCAAATAAAACAGTATTACAAATGGACTTATATGAAAAAACAGATAAAAATCTACATAAAGAATTGTGAATCATGCCAATTAAATAAAACATCTAGAAAGTTAACAAAAGCTCCAATGGAGATAACTTCTACGGCGAGTAGCCCTTTTGAAAAAATTAGTCTCGATATCGTGGGTCCCTTACCTATTACAGAAGAAGGTAATCGATTCATCCTAACTCTCCAAGATGATCTTACTAAATATTCAAATGCATATCCTATTCCTAATCACGAAGCAAAAACTGTGGCAAACAGATTACTACAGTTTATCACTCGCTTCGGGATACCAAAACAAATTCTTACCGATCAAGGTTCCGACTTCACTTCACTGCTGATGAAAGAAGTAGCTAAACTGTTCCAAATCAAGCTCCTTAATACAACAGCATATCACCCTCAATCTAATGGTGCACTAGAACGTTCTCATTCAACACTAAAAGATTATTTAAAACATTATATTAATAGTCAGCAAAATGATTGGGACGAATATGTACCTTTAGCAATCTTTGCATATAATACGGCAGTACATTCAACCACCAAATATGCACCATACGAATTAGTATTCGGGACAAAACCAGTTTTACCTAGTTCTATAACGAGTACCCCAGAATTTCGGTATACATATGATTCCTATGTTGAACAGCTTAGATACAAATTGAACAAATCTTTTCAAATCGCCAAACAAAATATAATAAAATCAAAAGAAATTAGTAAAACGTACTACGATAGGAAAATTCATAACCCAAAGTATAAGACAGGAGATTTTGTTCTAATGAAGAACTATTCCACGAAATCAGGAACAACGAAAAAACTTACACCAAATTGGAAAGGTCCGTTTGAGATAGCAGAAATATGCGACAACAATAAAAATATTATTATACGTCTAAAAAATAATAAAACTATAAAAGTCCATACCAACCAATTAAAACCAACCTCTCTTACAGGTTAATCGTTCTTCTCATCGTATGCTTTAATGCATATTCATGCAATCCCTTGCCAGGATACGAAGTTCAAACAATAGATGCTGGAAGCGGATTATTTTATGAACACACTGGTACCACTAAATTTTATTTCGATTACCTTAAGATAGTTACCCATATAGATATAGATTCATATACCGATAGATTAAAACTTATTAAAAGAACTTCAGAATCCTCCTTTAAACTATGCGACCTAATGCACACCGAGCAGGTTAAAGTTTTTTGTACTCAAAATGCAAATATATTTAAAATTAAACTGCCAGAATTGGTAAATAAAGAGGAATCGATTAGGGACATGTTAGGATATGATACTGATAGATCAAAAAGAGGTATTCTAAATATTGTAGGATCAGTCGCAAAATTTTTGTTCGGAACAATGGATTCCAATGATGCCGAATATTATGACAAAGTCATCGGTAATGTTGGAAAAGATGACGCCGACATTCAGCAATTAATGAAAGATCAAATTCGTGTTATCAAAACCACTATCACAAATTTCAACAATACAATTTCTCAATTGAAAATATCTGAGAAGCAATTAAATGAAAATATCAGACGTTTTAATTCCTTCTTAAGAAGTCAATATCTAATTAACACAGAAACTAGATTAACTGAGGATATAATTGAACATTTCAGCATATTGCTATTCTTGATAAATGAAATCGATATTAAATTCGAGGAAATTGTAAACATAATCCTTTCTGCAAGACAGAATACCATCCATCCAAGTCTAATTAGCCCAAAGCAGTTACTTGAAGAGCTAACAAATTCTATCAAATACCTTAAAAGTGGCCACGAATATCCAGTAGAATTGAAAAGGCGACATATCAATAAAATTCTAGAGATTGCTCAAATTCAATACACTTTCATTAACCGACGAATGATATACGTCATACTGATTCCAATTGTAGACAGCACAACTTTCAATTTATATCACCTCATACCTTTACCGATCCCTCATGCAAATCATCAAACATATGCGTACATTGAACCAAGTTTCAAACATCTTGCTATATCAACAAACAAGATGCAATATGCACAATTCCAAAACTTAGATCACTGTAAACAATTGGAGAATAACAAATACGGGTGCGAAAATCACATTATATATGCGACACTCAGTAAACCAATCTGTGAAGTGTCATTATTAACGAACGTGAACAAAAATATCCCAAAAGATTGCAAAACCAGATTTTTAACAGGGCAAATAGAAATTTGGCAAAACCTTTTAAATAATAGATGGATCTATGTTGTAAGTGAACCAAAAATACTTACAATATCTTGTAATAGCTCAATCCAAGACACTGAGATTACAAAAACCGGAATTTTATCCCTAGAACCTGGTTGTAAAGCATATTCCCCACAAACTCAATTGATTGCAAATTCTGAAATGATTATTCCTTATCAAAACATAATCCCAAGACTCAACATCATAGAAGATGACTGCTGCAATCAAGAGAAACTAAATCAGACTGAAGTTCAATTCTACCTCGATGAAATTCATTTGTCAAACATTAAATTAGACGAACTCAACATTGCATCACATAAGCTTGAGAGTCTTAACGATCAAATAAATAAATTACATTCAGCACCACATCTCCTGAAATATGGAAGTTTCTATAAATATGTCATCATAATGACTTCATCTATAATAGTAATATTTGTACTGTTCAAAGTATATAAATGCATAAAACCATTCTTACCCTCTTTTCTGAGAATAGACCGTCACTGCTGTTGCAGGCCAATAATAGTAACCCAATACAATACACCACGTTCACCTCCTACTCCAATAAACAACATTGAAAGGAATAGTGTGCCCGAAAATCCACCAGAGGTTTTACCTTCAACTTCAAATTCAGCTGCTAATCAAACAACTCCAATTCGCCAAACGCGATCGACACGGTCTAGATTGAGGCCTTCCATCGGAAGACTTAATTACGACGAATAATAAATTTAAAATCAATTTATCATCCGTCTTCCCCAAGGGGGGTGTTGTTATGTGCCACCCACAATGCGTCACATAAACAACAGAGACGCAAAAACACCACAATGGTACATCTTTCCTTCCTTCCTTCTTTCCACGAAAGAAGTGATCAACACCATGACCTGCACTTCGCTAGAACCGTCCTTTTACGCACATTTGTGTACAATATGTGTAGCACAATCTTCTGAGAAATGATTCGAACGGAACCATATATCTTAAATTGGGTAATTTACACCAGTTGAGAATTTTATGGTTTCCCAAGAAAGGATCGTTCTATTTTAGAAATGTCCTGGTGTGTGGGAACCAGGCATGGAAAAAAGAAGATATAAAATAGCATAGCGCAGGACGATCTTCGCTCATTACTCAAACAGGAAATCCTCGCGTGAAGTTTAAGATACATAATTTTGTAAAAGTAAATTTGGTAAAAGTAAATTTTTTTAAAAGTAAATTTTGTTTCAAATGTTAACTTAAAATTAAGTATTAAGTGTTAAGATTACAAGTTGTTAATAAAAATTTAATAGAGTTATAAACGAATACAGTGTTTCAATAATGGACCGGTGAAGCCGTCCATAACATTATCCGATCCGTCGCCCGATCGATCGGTCGATGGATCGCCACAAAATGTCAGCTGATCGAAAATTATACGGAACTGTAAAAAAATCGTCAACGATAAGCGCATACACAGGCCGATATTATTGGGAATTTTATAATTTAAAACACACAGTTTTAATTACAATTTTATAAATTTTATTTTTACGTCCGGTCACTTGAACAATTGGGTTACGACTAAGTATGACTTCAAAATTATTATAACCTACGAGTACATTGTATATATGTAAATGTAAATTCCAATACATAGTATTTTATTGAATACTTACACTCCCCTTCAATAAAATACTAGCTCAACAATTATAATTCATCAATTTCGTTTTTAAATATATAAATTTTTCCTTTGATAAACCTTTGGTTAAAATATCTGCTTTCATTTGATTTGTTGATACAAAAAGAATGTTAATTATACCATTTTCATTTAATTCCCTGATAAAGTGATGCCTTATATCAATATGTTTTGTTCGTTTATTACTTGTATTATTTCTTACTAAATTTGCTGCTCCTTGACTATCAGAAAATACATCGATTGGTAATTTAACAAATTTGTTTAAGCATAATTCATTTAACAAATTTTTTAGAAAGATTAGTTCCTTGCATGCTTGACTTATCGCCATATACTCCGCTTCTGCACTACTTAGAGCCACTGTAGGTTGCTTCTTTGTTTCCCAGCTGATTGGTCCGTTTGCTAGTTCGAATAGATAGCCAGTATAAGACCTTCTGTCTGTTGAATCACCTCCCCAATCTGCATCTGCGTAGCAAGTGAGAGATTTCCTGTTTTCTGGAAATATAAACCATGATTAACAGTCCCCTTTAAATATCTTAAAATTCTTTTAGCTGCGTTGAAATGCTCCTTATGAGGTTTCTTGTTAAACTGCGATAGATAACTGATGACGAACATAATGTCTGGCCTTGTATAGATTCCTAAGTACATCAACGATCCGATTAAAGATTGATATTCGCTAGGATTCACTTGATCACATCGATCACACGATTCTGCTTTACATTCTTGTAGTTGTAGATTTGTTTCGACTGGTGTTGAAACTTCCTTGCAGTTTGTCATATTGTATTTTTCTAACAGGTTTGTCGTATAATTCGCTTGTGTTACAGTCACACTATTTTTATTTCTGCTTATTTCGAGTCCAAGAATATATTTTAATTCACCTTTGTCCTCAAGCTCAAATTCATTTTTTAATTCACGTTTTGCATTATCAATTTCATTTAAATTTTTTGACATTATAATAATATCGTCAACATACACTGCTATTATTATTTTTTCGTTCTTTACATATACACACGGATCAGATTTTAATCGTTTGAATTTCATTTTTTCAGTTAAAACTTTATTTAGCGCGTTATTCCATTCTCTTCCGGATTGTTTTAGTCCGTAAATACTTTTATTTAGTTTACACACTTTATTTTTATCGTTCGAGAATCCTTTTGGTTGTTCCATAAATATTTCAGCATTTAATTCACTGTTTATGTAGGCATGTTTAATATCGATTTGATGTATTATAAAATCTTCCTCTATTGCAATAGCAATTAGTAGCCTTAGAGTCGAGCTTTTGAATACTGGACTGAAAGTTTCATTATAGTCCACTTGATACTTTTGATTAAAACCTTGCGCCACTAATCTCGCTTTAAATCTTTCTACTTCACCGCTTTCATTGTACTTTGTTCTGTAGACCCATTTCGATCCTATTATATTTTTGTCCTTTGGGCGATCCACTAATGTCCACGTATTATTCTCAATTAACGAATTATATTCTTGCTCCATTGCACTTATCCATTCATTTCGATTTATGCTCTTTAGAGCTTCTTGGATATTTGCCGGATCTTGATTCACACAAATGTTGTTCAACTGAAGTCTAACTGGTTGCTTTATTTTTTCTCTATCGCGCAACATAATTCCTGACTTTGGTGTTGAGTATTCTCCTTGACTTGAATCTCCTTCATCATCATCCTTAAATGATTGCTTTGATTTAACGTTTTCTTCGGCGTAAGAATCGTTGCCTTGATCCATATTATCTGTTTCTTGCGGCTGAGGTTGATCATCCACTTGGAACTGATTAACATATATGCTGCTTAGGTTGATGTCTTCGAAGAACTTAACGTCTCGAGTAATAATTATTTCTTTTGTCAACTTGTTCATCACTCGATAGCCTTTCTGCTCCTGTGAGTATCCGACTAAAATGTACTCATGCGCCCTTGGGAGGAACTTATTATTACGTTGACCACTTTTCAATGCAATCACTTTGCTACCAAAAATTCTCAAGTGATTTACTGTGGGTGTTTTGTTAAAATAGGCTTTATATGGTAATGATCCATTTATCGCCTTACTCGGACATCGATTTCTAATGTAAACTGCTGTATTCACTGCTTCAGCCCATAGCTTTTCCTCCAGATTATATTCAGCAATCATACATCTCGCCATCTCAATTAAAGTTCTGTTCATCCGCTCAGCGATCCCATTTTGTTGCGGTGTATACGGAATTGACGTTTGATGCTTTATACCATTTGTCTTTAAGAACTCTTGAAATAATCCACTTTTATATTCGGTTCCGTTATCACTCCTTAATGTTTTAATTTTCCTTCCAGTTTCATTTTCCGCAATGGCTTTAAACTCTTTAAAGCATTTTAACGCTTGGTCTTTGGTTTTAATTATTATAAACTTTAGTAAATCGACTTTTATCGTCAACGAAGGTGATGAAATACTTGGCTCCTCCATATGATGGACAGCTTGCTTGGCAAATGTCACTATGGACCAACTCAAGCAATTCCTTTGCTCTATTCTCACTTTTCTGAGGAAATGGACTAGAATTTAGTTTTCCTTTAGCACAAGTAACACAGTCAAATTCAGCACTTTCCACATTTGACATTCCATGAACTAGATCGTGATTAATCAGGTTTTTGATATCTTGTCTATTAAGATGTCCTAGCCTCTTATGCCATTTCACCATTTCTAAATTGTCACTCGTAACAGCAATTAATTGTTCACTTTTACTGTCTATTATATACAATCCACTTCTTTTTGTTGCACTCATTATTGTTTTTCCGTTCTTTTCAACAAATGCTCTATCTTTCAAGAATTTCACTATGAATCCATGTTGCGTCGCTTTCGAAACTGATACAAAATTCATTTTTAAACTTGGTATGTACAGAACATCGGTTAACTCTATTTCCCCGTAATTTGTATTGATTGTGACTTTTCCACAAATGCTAGTTTTTACTTTTCTTTCATCAGCCAATTCGATCTCCGCGGTAGTGTTAGAACTTTCAATGAACTTACTTTTGTTATTAATCATATGCGAGCTTGCACCACTGTCTAAACACCAAAAATCAGTTGTTTCATTTGAACAATATGCTGAAGCGAATAGAACCTGTTTTGTGTTTTCTTTTCTGTATCTGCACTCGTTAGCATGATGTCCTCTACAAATGTAACATGTTCCTTTCTTTTTACTTGTGTTGTTTTGCTTGTTTTCCGATTTATTAGAATTTTGGTTGTTGCTTTTGCTTGGTGTATAGAACCATTTCACTACTGTGAGGATTTGGATCGTCGCTCTTCTTTCTTTTTTCCTCTTCTATCAATGTGTGCGTTCAGAAGGAACTGAGCAACTTCCGCTCAGCGAACATGTTCAGAACGAGCGGGTTCAGAAGTGACTGAGCAACTTCCGCTCGGGTGATCATGATCAAATTTCACCGAGCAAGAAATATTTCTGCTCACTGATCAGTGCTCAGTGCTCAGGTTCTTCTTCTTCTTTTTCAACCTCACGCTCAAGTTGCAACTTTCGAATTTTGACAGTTATCAAGTTGGTTGTTGTGTTTTCGCCGCTTTCGGCTTCTAGTTCTTTGGTTTTCGGGTGCTTTTGATTTTGTTTTCTCGTTGTTCGTGATTTTTGTAAAGGACAGCGTGGGATTCATGTATGTTCCACTTTTCGGCACTTGACGTCTGAAATTGTCATCGTCAGCTCTCAGCTGGTCGATTTTTCAGCTGGTGAAGTAGCGTTCAGCAGGTGCAGACTCCAAACCGAGCAGCTCCGGAGCTGCTCGCGAGCAGTTGCGGAGCAGCTCGCGAGCGGTTTCCGCTCTTTTGCCACCTTCTGAACGCACTCAATTTCAATTTGAGATCAGTAAGTGATGGTGATGAGTCTCTAGTTTCTATAGCGATGACAAAATTCTCGTACTGTGTTGGTAGTGAACATAATAACATAATAGTTAAAGTCTCTTCTTCAATTTTGATTTGTAATTCACTCATTTTGTCAACTAGTTGTGCAAAATTGTTTAAGTGGTTTTGCATACTATCACCATCCTTTAAACGTAATTGTATTAGCGACCTATACAATGATACCTTTTGCGCGGGAGAATCTCTTTTATATACCTTTTCCAAAGTTTCCCAGGCTTCTTTTGCCGTTGTATTATATTTAATATGCATTAGCTGATTTGTCGTAACACTCAATCGAATATTTTCCAGAGCCTTTTGATCTTTCTTTTTCCACCCAATCGACTTTTCGCCTTCGATGGGGCATTTAATCTCCCCAGACACATAGTCCCATAGATCGTTGCACACTAAAATGCTCTCCATTTGGAGTTTCCAGCTCTCGTAGTTGGACTCTGTTAATTTATCAATATTTGCTACTGGAGCCGCCATATTGACCAATGACTTTAACCCGACACCGAGTTTTTAATTTATTTATTTTAGGATTAACTATATCACTTTATTATAGTGGTTTTAGCGACCTGGGCCCATAACCTATTGGGAATTTTATAATTTAAAACACACAGTTTTAATTACAACTTTATAAATTTTATTTTTACGTCCGGTCACTTGAACAATTGGGTTACGACTAAGTATGACTTCAAAATTATTATAACCTACGAGTACATTGTATATATGTAAATGTAAATTCCAATACATAGTATTTTATTGAATACTTACAGATATCGATATCAGGCGACGGATTTGTGAGATTATATTCCGTAGACGAATTAATTGAAAAAGACAAAAGAAGTTAGAACAATTCTTTATTACGTGTTAACCGCACGAAGTATTTTTGTGGACTAAAAATAGAGAGAATGACAGCTGGAACTATTCCAGTAGAGTACGTTCACAATGCTGGTTAAATTACCTATTCCAATAGGATTAGCTGATCGATCGGTGTGTGTATGGCACGCTTAAAGCGGAAATTTCTGGGGTTTTGTGAAAGTTCTCTCTAATCAAATAGAGAGAATTCTCCTAATTTTTCCAAAACAGGAATGTTCCGAACGGTCTATCAGCAGAGTCTCGAACCATCCAAATTGTTCTGGAAACAGAGATCCAGCTATATAAAGCCAGATGTCACCAGAAACAGCAAGGAGTATTATTCGAAACTTAGTCGTTCGGAAGCGGAAACGGGAAGTTCAGTTGTAGTTGAAGTGTCGTTATCGAGATCCGACGGAAACAAATAGTTAGAGCTAGTTAGTATTTGCAACGAACATCGAGACTAGAAGGGGCACTCAGTACAAGATGCCCAAAGGTTATTTTCTATTCCCGTAATTGTCAATATGTTAAATTTCATTATCCGTACACAATCGCTTTGCGAGAGGATTGCGGAAAATAGACAGATATACACCTCTCCATATGATCCCGTGAGTCTGAAAAGGATGTCGAACCCGAAATGCATGAAAAATAGTACACACACCACTGCAATTGCGGGTAAAAGTGATACCAATACAAATATAAACGAGGGCTGTTTTCTCTCAGGCTACCAATACATTTAAAAACATGGGAAGCTCGTCATTTGAACAGCTGATTATGAAGTGAGGCTGTCCTTATCTACCCAATGCATTTTCCCGTTTAGGTTCCTGTCAAAAATGGGTAAACATGTGTGGGGCTGACTATTTGCATCCCGCTTCACAAAAATTAATGTACTGAGTGCCTGTTCTATGTGTTCCATGTTCCTTGGTATTTGATTGTTATACCGGAACCAGATTTAACACATAAAGCGGCAGATCTGCTTTTGCCGCTGTCGCTACCGCTGCGTGAAATCTAGGTCGCATATGGGAAATATAGTATAGTGCTGTTGCATTCATTCTGGTGCGGGCATTAGTTGCGCGTGTTTGTAGTTCTTCAGAGAAGATAGAGAAATTCGGAAATGAAATTCCCCGAGAGAAACGAAGCAATTTTTCGGCAGCACTGTTTTGGCCTGGTTCTTCTACCATGTGGACCGGGCGGGTGTTCCATGAAAATGAGATGGAATTCGGGAAAGTGAGTTTGACAGGCTGGTTCGGGACTATATGGACCGCGCGGGTGTTCCGAGGTAGAGGACGCGTGTCTCTCTGTTTACTTTTCAGCAGACGGAATGAGGTAAAATTGCTTCAGGGAATTTAGTGTGCATAGATTGTTGTTGTTGTTGTAGCAACGCACTGATATCCGATGTGTGTGTGTGTGTGTCACAAAGCTTGGTTGTCCATGTTTTCCTCAATGTCCACGTGTAGAAACGCAGCTGCGTCAATAGGATTATCCCATAGCGCAGTAGGTGTTAGGCGCGTGGGAGCTGCAGGTGGTCCTGCGACGACATCAGTAGGCAGCCTCTGACAGTTCTAAGTTCTCCCTAATTCTGGACGTTACTCCATTAAGGCTGCGCGCAAGTTGGGACACGTTCGCGTGTCGCGTTCACATGTTTTATGTCAAACGGTTTGAGTTTATGGTTCCAACCAAAGACGCGAATCTGTTAATATGACAAATGCTCGGCTATTGTCGTATCAACAAATTGAGTTCATTATTGTGCTTTAAAATGGATAATTAGGTAAGAATTGTGTGGCCAAACAAACGAATGGAGAGTAGTATGATGTGCATAAATACACATTTCATACTAAATTATTGGCGTTAATACATAATAATGAATCCAATTTGGTGATATGACAACAGCCGAGCATCTATCAAATTGACAGATTCGCATCTATGGTTGCAAACTATAGACTCAAACCGTTTGACATTAAACACGTGAACGCGACACGCGAACGTGTGCCAGCTTGCGCTCAGCCTAAGTGTCGCATAAGTTTTCTGACCAGATGGGAGCCGCATAATTGGCCACAGATCTGCCGATAGACTTGTAAGTCGTTAATAGGGTCTCCCTGTCTTTCCCCCAGGAACTGCTAGCTAAAGCTATGAAGATTTTGTTCCTGCTTCTCATCTTGTCACCAATGGTTGATGCATGGACCCAGAAGATAGCCATGCTGTCAAGGGTGACACCGATAATTTTATGGTGGTTAATACTCAATTGCCCTAACCCCTTGTGGGGCATAGCGCGTCAACTGTTCCATGTGGTCCAGTTGACGTTTCGTTGGCATAAATTGGTTTCGGAGAATGCAGTTGCCATCATGCATCTCCTGCACATCCATGGCCACGAACTTCGTCGTGGACAGGATTCGAACCCGTAACGCCGGTAGTCAAATATGAGACTGATGCCTCAACACATTGCGCTACCGGTCGCCCCATGGTGGTTAATGGTGGGGATAGTTTGACCGTCTACTCTAATATTACGTTTACACTATCCCCAGATTACTTCATCTGCAGCGTAATCTGGGTGTGGTGAGTTCAAAATTGTATGTATTTGACAGTCGCAGATTATCTCAGCTGGCGCAGATGAAGTAATCTGGGGATAGTGTAAACGTAATATAACATCCATTTGTTTCCTCACTTCTTTGGTCCATGTGGTAAACAGTGTAGTGGTAGACTTCGGCGCATCTGTTCGCACACTTGATTGATGTCGTTGCCGCTTGCTAAAATCGAGCAGTCATCAGCATAACTGACAATTTCGAGTCTCTCAGGTGGCGTAGGGAGTAATGACATGTAAAGGTTAAACAAGCTGGGAGATAAGAATCCTAATTCGTTTTAAACGTGCCATACACACACCGATCGATCGGCCGATCCGTCGCCCGAAATCGATATCGATCGGTGACGATCGATTGGATAGTGTATGTGATTATCGCAAGTGAATGTCAAATTAACCAAATTATTAAATGATGAAATTTAAAGGATTCTTATGATTTAAATGGCACTGCAATTGAAATATCAAATATGTGGTATACGAAAATACCACACACATCCAAATAGTTAACAAAAATGAATCTAGGTTGGATTGGGAGCGAATCATAACCTATTTTTTGAATTGTCATTCGTTATCGCATCGCACGAAAATCGCTCAGTGTGTGTGCAGTGGAGATCGGCAGATATTTTGTGGCGATCCATCGGCCGATCGATCGGACGACGGATCGGATAATGTATGGCGGCTATTAGTTTAGATTTCCCTGATCTGAATTCTGTGTAGGACTGTCTGCCGGACGAAAGTTTCACCGCCAGGCATCTAGTCCTGTCAGCTGCAGTGAAACTTTCGTCTGGCTCGTCAACAACGCGTTCAAGACCTGTATTTTGGGGAGCATCAATCCACTAAAATTTTAGCACAACAAAAAACGTATACTTACCCTATGAATTCCGATGAAAAGGCCGGAAATCACTTATTATGTTGTCATTTGACAACCACTTTGAATTCACTTTTTGGGGCTCTTCCGGGAGTTTCCGCTGAACTCACCGGCCCAAGGATTCGTCCCAGGATAGTGCTGCACCATTCACACTAGCCAAATTGCCGGAAAATTAACGAAAAATGCGAAATTTTCCGTGTCGCACTTTTATAACCACACTCATGTCTCGCGCACTTTCGAGCAGTTCATTTTGGTCGGAAGTTCACGGCACCTTGCGTTTTTTTTCACTTTCAAATATCAGTGACAAGCACTACTTTCAATTGCACTTAAAATCGCCACACTAAAATCACTTTTACGCACGAAAATCGCTAAATTTCAAGAGGTCGACAGCACGAATTTTTTACTTTGTTTACATATGGTTCACTGCTTGTCATGACGTCATTGCTTTGACACTCCGGCCTGAGAGTAAAGATGGCGGTGCCTTAAGTCGACCTTAATATAAGGCGGCTATTACACTAGAAAAGTTCTTTCACAAAAGATATTTTAAAAGAACTTTTATAGTTTAATAGCCGCCTAAAAAAAGATTTGCGGCATGAACGTTGCTTGTCTTAAGTACTTTTCTTACAAGCTCTCGCATCTTCCCCCTTAAGGTCGCCGTCCATTGACGAGAACAAACACTACCATCGATCCATCAAATTCATAGGACGTGTGGAAAAAAAATTCCCCCTATTTCCACCGATCTATGATATTTGATGGTTCGATGGAAGTTTGGTCGTGGTTGTGCTCGTCAATGGGTGGCCACCTTTAGGCAGCTAATATCATTCATAAAAGTTCGTTCCTGCGGCAGCCGGTTCTTCGTACCGGGACGACCCGTTTTTCAACGGCTAAGATATGCCAAGTCCCCTCGATGCAAGAAGAACTGCAGTATTTGAAGCATCGCTACCACAACAACAACATTCATAAAAGTTTTTTTTTAAATATCGTTCATAAAAGATATTTGTAAAAGAGCTTTTATAGTGTAATAGCCACCTTAGTTTCTTACATTATACAAACGGATGGAACTTTTCGGTTGATTCACGATCTCGAATCAACTATAATTTTCAAATGTAACTTAATAAGACTAATCCTGATCTAGACCGGACCTTAGTGCTGAATTCCGAAAGAAGCCATCTATATGTGAAAATTTGGAACCAAATTCAAATGCTAATATTGGGAATATTAGCATTTGAATTTAAGCCTTAATATACTCAGTACTTCAGACTCTATTCCATGCTCATTGCAAAACCAATCGCATTCTTTTCTATCCAACAAAATTTTCATCGAAAATGCATCTACTCCGAATTAACTATCGACATGGCTATTTTAGACCAGTTCAACAACGACCATCTGACACCTGTCATGCATTTTTCTCTCTCTAACAACTGTCAAAGCTGTCAACATGGCGTTACCTGGCATTGAGCACTGCGCTCGTCATTTGCTTTTTTCCGCATTCACCCCAGTATCTGGCCAAAGCAATGCAATTTTGACTGTCGAACCAAAGCGGACAAAGTTTCTGTCGTCGCGTGATGGAGCATTTTGACAGCATCTGAACGTTGGTTAATTTGTACGCGTGTTTTATCCGTGTTTAGCGATTTTTCGACCGGCAAACAGTTGCGAAAAGCAAAAACGGGTTCTATTTACGGTGGTGCGGAAAAAAGCAATTGGCGGGACGTTGTCGAAAAGGTAATAGTCGCTATGCAAAGACACTGGTACAAGATGCAGTGAAAAATGGCAATTTGTGTAATTGCAACTAGGCTGATGGGATGAGGTGGCTCACGTGGACCGCGGTGCACGTTTGTGGGTCGTCGACACGGCTCACGCGACCTCAGCAGTGCTAATAATGCATCAAAACAATTCTCGACATAACCTCACTTGCGGATCAAGGGATTGGATCCACCTGTATTTACTTTCTGCTGATATCAATTGCAGCGGAAATGGGAGCGTGACGAAAAGCTGTTCTTGAATAATGATTGCCTGGGGCCGTGCACTTACTCGGCGTCGTCTTTGAATGCTGCTCTCAGCGGCTAGTAACAGAGCTGGGTGACTGGGTTGCACAGGAATAAAGATAGCAGGCTCGGCGAACATCCGTGTTACTTTAAATGAGGGATCGCCGTCAATTAGCTGCTCTGCAGAGTCCAATTATATGTCCATGTTGACTGTTCTTCATTTAAAAGCTGTAAAACTTAAGTTCTAGATGTCTGGGTCGGTCCATCGGGTTTTTGCACCAGATGCGCAGTAAGGGCTTTACTACTTTATGAGGTCCATATCCATATTTGCCAACGAAACGTTAGCTAAGCCACATGAAATAGTTAACGAGCTATGCCCCACTTGGATTTGGGGCAAATTAGTATTCGTTCATATCTATAGTATTAGCCAGGACTCACGCTTTTTACCAGTGTTGTTAATTGCCTTGACCCCTCCAGGGGCATGGGCGCGTCAACATCTTTAATATTTGTATGCTTTGTTGACATTTCGATAGCATATCTACTTTCCGGAAGTAGAGTTGCTAGCATGCACCTCCTATCCGCGCTGTCCTTATACTGACAAGCTCGGAGCACTGTTAGAGTTCTATTAGTACCTCGAGCGCGACAATGTTGAAGATAACGTTGTTTAAGTGAATTGAGTCTCGCTGTTTGTTTTCCCCAACTAACAATTGAAACTGGTCGCCGTGATCTGATCTTCAGCTACCGGGGTGTTTTTAGTTCCCGGAGCACTGTTTTTAATATATCTACCTGAATTCAACGGATCTGGAAAAAATGTGAACAATTTCACTACGGTTTAAGAGATTTCCAAAAATAACGGCCAAGTATGCAACAGTAACCGTAAATTACAAGCTCATCCCGGTGGCAATCTTAAGTAAATACTATGCTTCACAAAATTATTTGTACCATGGCAAAAAGTTGTCTATCATGAAGTTTAGCCATGTTTAAAGTGCACTTAACAGCTTTTGGGAAAAATATGTTTGGAGGGAAAAGACGATTACTGTTCTCATAATGCCCAATAATAAAGTTAAAAAAAAAATAACTGGCGCAACAGTCCAATTTGAACCATGGCCTCAAGATGAGTTAGCATCATCTCATTTTCTAGATCGTGACGGTATGTCTTGTGCAGAGGTGTGTGATCAGCAACACGCCCAACCGAGTTATTTACCCCATAAATGGGTACTCATTTAACAGCTGAGTGGGTTCATAGTCCGATACGTAAATCCCCTTTTTCGTCGAAAACTACCGTATTCAGAAGGAATCGAACCGAGGCCAAGTGCATAGAAGGCGAACGTACTAACCGTTGCGCTATCCGGACTACCAATCACTACGTTTAGACCGCGGGACTATCTTCGAGATCTAACTAAATCGATCTAACTTTCGACGATATAAACGTACCGATTTAGTTAGTTTTGGACTTGGCTTATCTCTACTTGCGATGCGGAACTGGACTAAAAAATTGGGACTATGTCGCTGTCATCGCTAATGTTGACTCGGTGGTTGATGTTTCCTTTGTTGTCGTTTTTTTTTTGTTCGGCGTTTGCTTTGTTTGCAATTTCAGGAAAGCAGTGCGTGATCAAGGGCAGGAAAAAGTCTTTTTCTATCGTAAAATTTTTATCTGTACAATTTATCTGTGCTGTCAACGGAGAAAGAAGAAGAAGAAATACCTCTCCGTATGGTCGGTATAAACACTCCACCAACAAGTACTAACACTAAAATGATTTAGTTAAATCGCCTTTTAGTTCCACGGTCTAAACGTGGCCAATAACAAAGTTAGCGCAATTCATTTAAACCAAAGGAGTTATAAGCAAAAAACATTTTCACAAAATTATTTGTATCCTTAAAATTTATTCACAAAATTATATGTACCTCATGTGTAATACTGGAAAATACCGAAAATAAAGCGAAAAAGTCATACTTTTTTGACATTTAATATGGAGTGCTGCCCTCCTTTTGCATTAATTACTGCCTGCAGTCGCCTTGGAACTGATTCCACTAAGTTTATTGTTATTTCCTTGGGAATATTCTTCCAAATTTCAATTATTTCGTTCCAGGCAGCTTGTTGCGATTTCCCAATTTCATGTTTGATTTGTTGCTTTACGTAATGCCAAAGGTTCTGAATCACGTTCAAATCCGGGCTCTGAGGAGATCAAGGTAGAAGCTCTTGTTGAATTTTGTTAGAAAATAAAGTTATAAGACGACCTTTGTGGATGGGAGCATTATCTTGCTGCAGTATGAGGTCCTCCCCAGTCAAGGCCTTTGCTGACTGGAAGGCGTTATCATTAACAGCTGTCAAATAGACAAACTGGGTAACTTTTCCTTTTAGTTGGAACCAGTTTTCCTATACTATTGTATGTCATACAGCCCCAGACCATTATTTTACCGCCATTGTGCTGATGAAAAGGAATGGTTCACTTTTGTTTTTTTCTTAAGGCAGGAGTGGTACGATAATATTCTTTGCCGTATGATACATCGAGCGAAAACGCTGATTCATCTGTCCACAGAATCTTTTTCCAGAAATCTACAGGATTCTTAATACATATTTTATATTCTTTTGCAAATTCCAGTCTGCGAACTTTATTTTGTTCTGTTATAAAGTGTACCTTTCTTTTTACATAACATTTTTTATTCGCTTCCTCTGACCTCCGTCGAATCGTCATATGACTTATTTGCTGTTCACGATGCAAGTTTACATTTTGAAGCAATATTTTAATTGAAATCGGATCATATTTAGTAACTGATGCAAGATGTTCACGATCTTCTCTATTGGATGTTAGTGTCACCATACACTGTCGAACTCGAACTCGAGCACGAACCTGGTACAAATGTCCTCTGACACACACATACACTTCACATAGGTGTGAAGAAAACCGGTCCACTTGTACTAGGTTCGTGCTCGAGTTCAAGTTCGACAGTGTATGGTGACACTAACACGCTTTCTGCCCCTACCGGGTGCAGTTTTCAAAGTTTTTGTATTATTTAATTTCCGAACTTGATACAAAACCGTATTTTTATGACAATTAAATTGTTTTAATACTATATTAGTCAGAGTAACCCCGAATCTGTATTAACTAATGATATATCCTTGAATGATAGCTCGCGTACTTTTGGCATTTTCACGCAATATTTATTCGTCACACTTATGTTGAACACGACAAAACCATTGATAAGTTAATAACTAACTGATTCCAGTCGAAATAACTACTACTTTGCCTTAACCCCTAGCGGGGCATAGCGCGTCAACTACTCCTGCGCGCCATCGTACTCTGTCCTGGGCAATGGGGCGCAACTCCCCAAAAGACTTACCCAGTACCTGACACTCCTTTGCCACAGATCGACGCCATGTGATTCGAGGACCCCCTCTTGGTCGGCCTTGGTTGGAAATGGGGTTCCATTTCATGGCATGCAAAGCAATGCAGTTATCACTCTTCCGCAATGTGTGACCTATCCACTGCCATTTTCGCCTGCGTATCAATTCGTCGATTGGCATCTGACCCGTACGCCGACTTAGCTCTTCATTTGATATTGTTTCGGGCCAGAAAATTCTTAAAATTCGACGAAGACATGAGTTGACGAAAACTTGCAGCTTTCTGGTAACTCCTACGGAAACTTTCCATGTACTGCTCCCATACAAAAGCACTGATAGTACCAGGGAGCGAAACAGGCCCAGCTTGGTCTTGATGCTGAGATAACTGCTCTGCCAGATTTTGGACAGCATGCCGTATGCGCGTTTAGCCTGGTTGATACGACGAGCGATGTCCTGCTCCGTACCACCATTTTCGGCAACAATGCTACCCAGTTAGACGAAGTTGTCCACCTTCTCCACAGGCTGCCCATTAATATTGATGGCAATAGTTGTCGGATTTCTTTTTCGCAACGGCGGGCTAAGAACCTTGGTCTTGTTGGTATTAATCTTTAGCCCAACCTTGCTTGCCTCCCTCTCGAGATCTAACGCCATTGCGGACAGATCCATGATTTTGTGGGAGAGTAGGCATATGTCGTCAGCGTAGTCAAGATGTTGTAGATAAGACGTAAAAGTCCATTGAATTCCTCTGTCGAGTCCGGATAGGGCTGCATGCAACACATCGCCGATCACAATGAGGAATAGGATCGGTGAGAGGATGCACCCCTGCCGAACTCCACTGCGAATTTCAAAGTCCCCCGACACCTTACCTTTATGCAGAACGCGACATTTCGCGCCGTCATAGGTTGCCTTAATAATAGCCACAAGCTTCTCAGGGATGCCTCTCCTGCGCAAGGCCGCCCAGATAGAATCCCGGTTCACACTATCGAAAGCCTTTTCGAAATCGATGAAAAGCAAGTGAAGCGGAGAATCGTATTCAGCGCATTGCTCGATGATGATTCGCAAGGTGTTAATGTGATCGACACAGGAGAATCCGGATCGAAAGCCAGCCTGCTCTTCATCAATTGTGCTTTCTAAGTGGGCCTTTAGTCTTTCCAGGACGATCTTAGCTATTATCTTGGCAACGGCAGGAAGCACACAAATGCCTCTCCAATTATTACAGTCTGTGAGGCTACCCTTCTTTGGAAGTTTGATGATCAAACCTTCCTTCCACTCAGTGGGAAAGGTCTCTGTATTCCACGCTTTATCAACAAGTGGGTGCAGCAAATCGGCAGTTACGCTTGGCGCTGCTTGATAAAGTTCGGCAGGAATGCCGTCAAGTCCGGCGGCCTTTCCTCGTTTTAGTGCAATAATTGCAGTGACTATTTCCTCTTTAGTCGGGGCAGTGGGGGGGCGAAGTGTTCTTTCCACCGCCTCATTTGATCTTCTTCCAAGATAAGTAGCTTTCCATCACTATCTTTCACCGGATGTTGGCAGGAGTTACGACCACCTGTAAACTCCTTGATGACACCGTATACGGCGTTTAAGTTGTTACTTCTAGCGGCTTCTTCTGCTGACGCTAAAAGAGAATTGGCATAAACTCTTTTATCGCGTCGCACACTACGCTGAACTTCTCGAGCTTTCTGACGGTAAAGGAGTTCGATGCTGCTTCGATTGTCGTCTGATGCTGCAGCCAAACGAACTTTCAGCTCCTTTCTTTCAACAATCCGCTGCCATGAAGCGTCGGACATCCAGGGCTTATTCCGGCAATTCGAGTTTGTGCCAAGGATGGTATTTGCGCTATCAATGTACGCATTTTTTATGGCATCCCAGTTTTCGTTTATGTCACTATTTGGGTGACTAGTTATCTCTGCCGCTTTTTGCGCAAGATGGTCATTATATTGTTGTAAGACAGCTGGATTTTTTAGTCGAGCGGTGTTGAATTTGCGGGGCCTGGATCTTTCGTCGCTGGGGCGGCGCACGGCTGCAATACGCAATCGAACATTAGCGATCATAAGATAATGGTCTCTTCCCATCCCAATATCGGCACCCTTCTTGTTTCGCACGTCCAGGAGGCAACTCTTGAATCTTTTACTAATGGCAAAATGGTCGATCTGATTTTGTGTTCTGCGCCGATCAACAGAGGACCAACTGATTTTGTGGTGGTCCTTATGCTCAAACATAGTACCACCGATGAAGAGACTGTGAAAGTTGCAGAACTCTACAAATCTTTCACCGTTGTCATTACGATCACCAAGACCGTGTCTCCCCATCACATGTCTGAGCCCATAGTTATCAGCGCCAACTTTCGCATTCAAATCACCCATAACCATTATAATGTCACCTTTAGGTGTTCTGCTCTGAACGGCGTTTAGTTCTTCGTAGAAGGAGTCTTTTGCCAAGACATTGTCGGGTTCAGTAGGGGCATAACATTGTATTATTGAGATGTTCCTCATTTTGGTCCGGAACCTGGCGGTCAAGACCCTGTCAGAGACCGGTTCCCAGGATAAGAGACAGTTTCGCGCGGCTCTGGTTAAAAGGAGCCCCACACCTGACTCACGACGACTACCGGCAGCTTTACCGGAATACAACATTACAGTGCTGCCCGTTGGAGAGATGAATTCTCCGCTGTTCCACCATCTTATCTCACTAACTCCAAAGATATTTAATTTGTACCTCAGAAATTCACTCTCTAATTGAAGAAATCGTGCGTTCTGGGGACCTTCTGATCCATTGTCCAGGAGAGTACGCACATTCCAGAATCCAATCTTTGTCATTGTACGATAGCTAAAAGTCGTAACCGTTGAGTCACTCCTTATCCGAGGCATAGTTGACGTTTCGTTAGCATATAAAAATTTCGGATAGTGCAAGTTGCTGGCATACACATCCTGTCCTTTGATTGTCGGTTTTAACGACAGGCCCTCAAAGGGAAAGGCCGTGGTATTTTTTTTTCATACCCCACACCACAGGGGTACCTCAACCAAATCATCACACCGCCATCACTGGCGGCTTGACGTTGGTTGGCAATGGTCAGTGACCACTGCCGTTCCAGGGGGCGCCCACGCGGAGGACTATGGAAGAGGAGTTTTTGTTGAAAATGTTTTTTCCTTACAACTCCTTTGTTTTAAATAAATTGCGCTAGCTTTGTTTTTGGGCATTATGAGAACATTAGTCCTTTCCTTTCCCTCCAAACATATTTTTCCCAAAAGCTGTTAAGTGCACTTTTAACATGTCTAAACTTCAAGATATACGACTTTTTGCCATGGTACAAATAATTTTGTGAAGCATAGTACTCGTATAACTCCGAAAGATGATCAAAATGCTTTTGGAACCAGAGAGAGCGTAGCGAGCGTTCACGTTTGCGCGATACTGAGGGTTGTGATCCCTTAAGCGCAGAGCCCATACAAGAGGACTTGAGGATGTTGCAATTTTTCATTACTTCAATCACCAAAAATTCAGAATAAATCATAAAAAAAAATAAAAATCTGCGAATTTTGGAGTCTTAAGGTGGACACACACATCCAATTTTTCCCGCGTCCAATCCAAAATTTCCACGGTCGATATATGGATTTGACATGCACATTTTGGATTCGCCCAGGGAAAATTCGGACTTTCACTCGGCCTTTAGAGTGACGCGAGCGAAAAGTAACAAAACATTTCCGGAGCTTCGAGCGGGGCCCGTAACGCGAAACATGAAAATGTTTATTACATTGTTTCACAAGTTTTTAAGGGTCCCGATCGTTGTATTTGTTGCAGAAGTTCACGCTGTGTATATAAATAATTCTTACCGACAATTTGTTTTAACTGCCCAATTGACAAGCAAATTTAATTTTTATTTTTCTCAAATTTTATGCCATACATTATTGTACAACACATTTAAATAAACGTTCTCATCTCAAGACCTTTGGAGTTCACTATGGTAGTTGAAAAACTTCCAAGCACAGCCTAAAATACTGGAGAAATCTTTAAGGTTTTGCTCAAAACTAATGTGTAGGTGACGTCTCAGTATGGTGCCAGAGGCACATGACATGCCGCTTGGCACCAGGCCCGGCGAAACGCATCGGAATGGTGTAAAGACCTCAGAGGAACTTCTGGAGTGGCCCATAGGCTCAATTTATGGGACGAGAGAAGAGCGCGTTTAATTTTTCATGGGAGAGAGAAAGAACGGGACTATTAATGCCAACCACCAATAGGACGCGGATATTTGACAGCTATATATACAGCGGGGAGTCAAAAACGAAAACAAACATTTTAATATCGGTTTTCTGACAGAAAACTCACAAAAACAAGTAACGCGCACATCACATCTAAATATTTAATGTTTTACCTATAAACAGACACTCCCGTCTTAGGGATACGCTGGTTATTTTTGCAGCCACCGACGAGGCATTTCAATTTACCACAACTCACTACCGCAACAATTTGTCCTACCGGAAATTTCACTAGTGTCTTCTCTACATAATCGCGGCTCTTTACACACAAAAATCGGCTCCGAACTTTCGCGAATTCAACCGTATTTACTTTTTGCCACTTTCTGCACAAAGCGTTTGACAGCCATATGCACAACACGTGAAAATGGCAATCTTAAAACCGTTAACTTTACTCTCCCAGCTCTCGTCTTTTTCAAGAAGAAGATCGTCCCATTTTCAAGCTGTCAATTTGTATGGTTTGACAGGCATATACCCATTCCTTTGTTAGTTATATATTCAATGGTAAAGACTTAAAAAAAAACACAAACACCACCACCCCTGTTACGGATTCACTAGATAGAAAGACAAGGCAGATACTCGTGTCATCAGGTTGTTTGTCTAAAACGTGTCATACACACACCGATCGATCGGCCGATCAGTCGCCCGATATCGATCTCGGCCGATGGATCGGCCTGTGTATGTGCTTATCGTTGACGATTTTTTTGACAGTTCCGTATAATTTTTGATCAACTGACATTTTGTGGCGATCCATCGGCCGATCGATTGGGCGACGGGTCGGATAATGTATGGCGGCTATAAAACAGATTGTGGTGTTTTTTTTCATTTAGTTTTTGGCGTGCTGATTTTTTTATGGAATTTGAGTTACAGCGAAAAAATTTTTTTTTTTTGTTTTTCACAAATATTTCAAAAACGGTTAATGCTAACGAAAAATTTTCCTAGACAAAATAAACGATGTTGAACAGTTCAATAAAAAAGGTCAAAGCGCCACTTTTTCTGCATCTTCATAGTTTTCGAGATATTCGCATCTAAAAAAGACTAAAAAGTGGCAAATCTTAATTTTTCTGATGTATTTTCCTATGCTACACAACATCAGCAAAACACGCGTCCATGGGTTCTGGGAAGAACTCAAGGGTACCATCAGGGATGTCGCAGAGAAGGTCATGAGATATAAAGCCCGGCGAGCGCGAAATGACTGGTTCGACGAAGAATGCGAAAATACACTTGACGCGAAAAACGAGGCCTACAGACAATGGATTCAACGAGGAACCAGAGCTAGAAGAGAAAAATATGACGAGCTACGGCGAATATCAAATAGAATAATTAGACGTAAGAAACGTAAATACTTTGACGAGCAGTTGCTGAACATAAACGAAAACTTAGCTAATAGGAACACCAGACAAGCGTACAAACTAGTAAATACAATTAAGAACGGCTACCAACCCAGGACTAGCCTTTGTAAGGACAAGGATGGAAACATCATCAGCGACACCAATGGCATTAACAAACGATGGGCCTCTTATTTTAAAGAGCTTCTGAACCGACCATCTAACATCCCCACACAAGAAGCTCTCGACGATATTGTTGATCTAGGCGCACCCATACAACTCCCGACAGTAGAGGAAGTTGATCTTGCGTTGCGGTTACTAAACGAAATAAAGCGCCGGGTGTTGACGAGATTCCAGCTAAACTGCTAAAATTCGGTGAAACGGGTCTAGCTAATGCCAAACATCAATTACTCTTGCGAGTATGGGAGGACGAGGAGATCCCAGACGATTGGCGCAGAAGCATCATCTGTCCAATTCACAAAAAGGGAGATAAACGGCGGTGTGAGAATTACAGGGGCATATCACCAGTTTGTACGTCCTATAAAATTTTGACGAAAATTCTGGAAAATAAAATAAAACCGTACGCAGAACGAATCATTGGCGAATATCAAAGCGGTTTCAGACCTGGTCGCTCCACAACCGATCAGCTCTTCTCAGTCAAACTGATACTCCAGAGGTGCTGGGAATACAACGTAAACGTATACCAAATCTTTGTCGACTTCAAGCAGGCATACGACAGTATCGATCGTGGAGTACTGTACAACATCATGCTGCAATTTTGTATACCGGCCAAATTAGTGCGACTGACTAAGATGACGATGACCAACTCCGTCTCACAAGTCAGGATACATAATAGACTTACTGATCTATTTGAAACACGCACTGGTTTGAAACAGGGCACCGACGCTCTTCAACCTAGCACTGGAATACGTTATTCGGGCCATGAATATGGACAACAGCAAGACGCTACTCATCAAGTCGACACAATTAGCAGCGTACGCCGACGACATCAATATCATGTCCCGAAGATTGACTGACGCAGAAGAACTTCTGCATACGCTCGATACCGCTGCAAAGGAAGTTTGGATTACGTATTAACGAGGGTAAAACTAAAATAATGATGCAATCGGTGACAAGGACACCTGCACAACCGAGCATCAATGTGGGGGACCTCAACATCGAGTTCGTGTACAACTTCATTTACCTGGGTTGCAACTTGTCAAGGGACGCCAACGGAACTGACGAAACCAAGCGACGCATAAAGTTAGCTAATAAGACTTTTTTCTCGGTTCTCCCCATAATGATTCTTAGGAAGAAGGGAATAGGAAGGCTCTTTTTCTTCTGACCAAAGAACCCCCAGTTATATGATACCCATCTTGCCTACGTTTCACATCAACAGTAGTCTTGTGTAGGGTTTCCTGAACTTTTTTCATGCTAGACCCCTTTTTTCGTAGAGATTTCTTCGCGATCCCAGATATTAAATATCTATAAAGTAAAAATTGGTAATAGATATTTTTCACAAAAATAATTTATTCCTTACAATATCAATATATTTGAGGGGCATGCTAGCAATTGCACTATCCGAAATTTAAATGCTATCGAAACGTTAATAAGGTATGCTATGCAAGAGATGCTGACGCGCCTGTGCCCCTGAAGGGGTCAAGGCAATTAACAAATACAATAACAATATACTTACTCGTACATATACATAATGAAAAGTTTTTTTTTGGGATTTGTTTCAAGCACAAATATACGAAAAAAACATAAAAGAACTACGATTGGGGTAAACCCCAATCATGCAATACTCTAGATGAATTTGAACCTGGTTAAAGCCAATAAATAATTTTGGTTGCAATCTCGGATGCATCGTTAAGACGTAAGACGTAAGTCGTTAAGACGTATTTCATGAAATAGTGCAGTTTGTATGGGAGGGGGTAGAAGGACGGTGAGGATTACAATAAATTTTATAATGTAGGTTATAATTATCATAAAAGTGATATATTCAAAATTTCAAAGCAAGATGTTTTATAGTTTCTGAGAAAATCTGATTATTGTAAATTATCAAAAATGTGTCATTTTGTATGGGAGGGGGTAAGACGGAGTAAGGGTAATCCATTAATTTTTTTGAATCTGATATTGTTAATTAAGTGTTAAGTACAAAATTTCAGCCCGATAAATTGTATACGTACTGAGTAAATTGGCTTAACGTATTTCATGAAATAGTGCAGTTTGTATGGGAGGGGGTAGAAGGAGGGTGAGGATTACAATAAGTTTTATAACATAGGTTACAATTATCATAAAAGTGATATATTAAAAATTTCAAAGCAATATGTTTTATAGTTTCTGAGAAAATCTGATTATTGTAAATTTTCAAAAATGTGTCATTTTGTATGGGAGGGGGTAGAAGGGGTGGAGCGATTTAGCCCGTTCACGAACTTAGCCTTCATTTTTTGTCAAAAATAACGTGTGCAAAATTTGAACTTCATAGCTCAACGCGTTCTCGAGCTAGAGAGGTCACGGACGGACGGACGGACAGACGGACATCCGGTTTTGAGATATTCGAGTGATAATATGAACTTCTGTATCATTCATTTTTTTCTGCGAGCCTTATTTCTTAGCGTTACAAACTTTGTGGCAAACTTATAATACTCTCAGATTTCATCTAGAGTATAAAAACAGTTTTAATGAGATGGATGTGCTTAGACATTAGACTTTCTGCGCTGCATTTATTCATTTAAAAATCAGCAACTCTAGATGCTCTCAGAATTCGTCCAGAATGGTTCACGGCTCGATCAACGATTAAGGGTGTTGGTGTAGGTGTCTTTGGACCGAACACCAGGACTACGATTGCAATGGAAATCTCGCCCAGAGTTTTTCAAGCTGAGATCCATACCATTTCGCTTCGCTTCGCGGCGATCACAATACTTTTTCATTCGGCCAAAGATCAAAAGTGAAAAAAAAAAACGGCACGGATCATGCGACAGGCGAAGTTGCACAGCCACCATACAGATGATTCGCCGCGTGGGGGCGTATTGCTGACTTCGTATGCAAATGTACAGAGCGAACTGCCGAGAAACATGTTGACGTTCAATCAATTCACTTTCAACTGTGATCCAGACGTGCGAGATCTGGATCATCGATAGTCAGTCGTTTTGTATGGGAATGAGCTTATGATCTAGCGAAAAGAACGGGGCTACTATCTACTCAGATAGCCAAACAGTTATAAAAGCGCTCTCTTCGTATAAGGTTTCTTCGAGACTGGCGAAGGAGTGTTACGAACTCCTCCAACTGTTGACAATCAAAAACCGGGTTTTCTGGTGTTGGACGTCAGATAAGGGCATCCAATCGCTCTCATGAACCAGAGCCTTACTATGGTTTGGGACTAGCCTCCGTCAGATTGCAAATGAGAGGCAAACACATCTTGAACGAATAGCTCGCCATCGTGCGTTACAGGATGTCGCTCCTTGGGCAGGCTACTATCAGCTCGGCCGATTTCAGGTTGATTCCTGTAAAAGCCTTACTTCCCTTAAAGAAGGGTGGACGGTCCTTTGAGAATTCAAGTCTCAAGTTTGAGTCACTTGATAGCTCAGCAATGCATTATGGGCTTGAAATGGCAGGTGATTAATCTTATCAATATTCTTCCTTCTTGCCGTTTCATACCACTCTGTGGCTTCGCGTTGCTCTGCTTGTGGTATTGGCATCGCCCATTCCCCCCAGTGAGAAGACACTGGAAGTTTCGAAAGGCCCACTCCACACGAACATGGAAACGTGGTCATGGAAGTGGTGGTGGAATAACGAAATCAAAGAAGCAGTGCAGGCCAAATCAAACGCATTCAAAGCTTGGACAACATGCGAGTCAAGCAGTGAAGCCGAGAAGATTCAACTTCGGGAGTAATATGATAAATGCTGGAGGGAAGTACAGCGCAAGGGGTTCAAGCAAAGGCGATGGCAGCTGGGAAATTCAAGAATTCGAAGATCAGACTGCGGATAAAAGATCGTCATTCCAAGAGTAACCTAAAGACAATGCCACAATTAATAAGGTCACAGACCAAAGGAGAAGAAAGTTAAAATTTCCTGTTAAAGTCAGGGTCCACCATGGCACTGTATTGAGTCCCTTGCTCTTCAACATCATCATGTTCTATTTGTTAACACTCATCTCTGACGGCCTGGAACTATCCCTACTCTTCGCTGATGACGTTGTCCTGGGTAGCAAAGATATCGTTGCGAAAGCTGCACTGACCAGGTGGTATAAGATACTGGAGGATCATGGACTGAAGATTAGTGTACCAAAGACTGAGTATCTTTGTTGTCCTTTCTTAGAGACCGATACCAGATATCTACATTAAAGGTGAGCAGCTGAAGTCTTGTACAAAGTTCAATTGCCTCGAAAGGGGCTTTACAAGCATGATTTCCTCTAGGAATGATTGACGAAAAAACGCTTTTCAGGAATCAAATGCTATTAGCATTTTTGCTGATTGTGCTAATATTACGTTTACACTATAGTCAGATTACTTCATCTGCGGCGTAATCTGGGTGTGGTGAGTTTAAAATTGTATGTAATTGACAGTTTCAGATTAATATTACGTTTACACTATCCCCAGATTACTTAATCTGCTGCTTAATCTGGGTGTGGTGAGTTTAAAATTGTATGTATTTGACAGTTCCAGATTAAATAAGCCGGCGCAGATGAAGTAATCTGGGGATAGTGTAAACGTAATATAAATCATCTGGCGCGGATGAAGTAGTCTGCTTGTAGTGTAAACGTAATATAAGACTGACAAAGGAGTGGGGCTGGCGTATACTCGCAGGGGATGGATATTAGCTTCTTTCCGTCTCCGTCTCCGGATTTTAGTAGCGTTTTTTAGGCGGAAGTTACAGCAATATCTGAAGCTCTAGTATAGAGGAATAGGAATAGAATGAGCTGGAGCTCAATAATATTAAGACCACGATGCAGATATTTTCACGCACACAAATAAACCTCTCCACTCTAGAAGCAACGGCTAAAATTTAAAGCAAACCACCCTTTATATTACGTTTACACTATCCCCAGATTACTTCATCTGCTGCGTAATCTGGGTGTGGTGAGTTCAAAATTGTATGTATTTGGCAGTCGCAGATTATCTCAGCCGGCGCAGATGAAGTAATCTGCGGATAGTGTAAACGTAATATTAGCGTGATAAGGGCAACAACACATCAAAATCAGCTGTGTCTGTTAATAAAAAGGCTCTTTAGCTGCCGTTGGCTGCATTCAGGCAGCAAGTAGCGCTACATATCAAAATATCCCCTCCACCACACATTTGAGGAGCCGCTATCTGTCACAAGACTTGTTTCATGATTAAACAGCTACGTATTACGCTCCATGCCCAGAGAGCGTGAAACGTTTTTGCTACGAAGAGGAAGTAGCCGCTCAAGAGCGGACCAATTGAGCGATTGCAATCACGAGGCGGAATGGTCGTAGCGCTACGGAGCGTTGCCAGAAACCCAAAAATACAGACGCAATTATTGATCTCTCCTGCAAATGGACGTGTATATAGACTATGCGATTCATCGTCAGATGACAATGCTATTCATCAATGGATCGCCAAAAACTATCTGACGGTCAAATTTATATAGAACTGTAAAAAAATCGTCAACGATAAGCACATAACCTGTTGTTAATTGCTTTGATCCCTCCAGGGGCATTGGCGCGTCAACATCTCTAGCATTTCTATGCCTTGTTGACGTTTCGATAGTATATCTACTTTTCAGAAGTGCAGTTGCTAGCATGCACCTCCTATCCGCGTTTTTATGTTGACAAGCTCGGAGCATTGTGAGAGTCCTATTAGTACCCACAGGCAGTTTTTGGTCGCGCCGAGATTTGAACTCCGACCTCTAGATTAGTATCGTAGAGCGATGACCGAACGACCACGGTCACCGAGCGCGACAAATCGCAATATCGTGTGATCTGACGACGGATCGCATAGTTATATGGGGGCTTTACTTTTCACTTTTTACGTTTGTATTGTGTAACGACTAGTGAACACAACACATCATCATCATCGTGGCGCGACAGCCCGACGTCGGGCCTTGGCCGCCTGGATCATTGTCCTCCAATTATCTCGGTCACGTGACCGCGTCCTCCAATTTTGGGAGCCCAGCAGCTGCGTCCACACCTACTGAGCTCTCCCAACGAGATCTCGGTCGTCCTCGCAGTCTCGCTCCGTCGACTCGTTCTGCATTCATTACTCTCTTAGGCATGCGATCATCGTCCATTCTTTGTACATGCCCTGCCCATTGAAGTCGTTGTAGTTTGACGATTTTCGAGACTTGCAGCTCATCGTACATTTCATACAACTCATGGTTGTACCGGATGCGCCATCCATCTCAATCGCAAACAGCCCCGAAAATTCGCCGTAGAACCTTACGTTCGAAAGTGTCTAGCATGTTTTCGGAGGCTTGAGTTAGGGTCCATGCTTCGCAGCCATAGCATAGCACTGGTCGTATAATGGTTTTGTACACGCGGAGCTTCGTGTTTCTGTGCACATGTTTCGATTTCATTATGGGGAGAACCGAGAAAAAAGTCTTATTAGCTAACTGTATCCGTCGCTTGATTTCGTCAGTTTCGTTGGCGTCCCTTGACAGGTTGCAACCCAGGTAAATGAAGTTGTTCACGAACTCGATGTTGAGGTCCCCCACATTGATGCTCGGTTGTGCAGGTGTCCTTGTCACCGATTGCATCATTATTTTAGTTTTACCCTCGTTAATACGTAATCCAACTTCCTTTGCAGCGGTATCGAGCGTATGCAGAAGTTCTTCTGCGTCAGCCAATCTTCGGGACATGATGTTGATGTCGTCGGCGTACGCTGCTAATTGTGTCGACTTGATGAGTAGCGTCTTGCTGTTGTCCAAATTCATGGCCCGAATAACGTATTCCAGTGCTAGGTTGAAGAGCGTCGGTGCCAGTCCATCGCCCTGTTTCAAACCAGTGCGTGTTTCAAATAGATCAGTAAGTCTATTCTGGATCCTGACTTGTGAGACGGAGTTGGTCATCATCTTTGTCAGTCGCACTAATTTTGCCGGTATCCCAAATTGCAGCTTGATGTTGTACAGTACTCCACGATCGATACTGTCGTATGCCTGCTTGAAGTCGACAAAGATTTGGTATACGTTTACGTTGTATTCCCAGCACCTCTGGAGTATCAGTTTGACTGAGAAGAGCTGATCGGTTGTGGAGCGACCAGGTCTGAAACCGCTTTGATATTCGCCAATGAATCGTTCTGCGTACGGTTTTATTCTATTTTCCAGAATTTTCGTCAAAATTTTATAGGACGTACAAACTAGTGAGATGCCCCTGTAATTCTCACACCGCAGTTTATCTCCCTTTTTATGAATTGGACAGATGATGCTTCTGCGCCAATCGTCTGGGATCTCCTCGTTCTCCCATACTCGCAGGAGTAATTGATGTATGGCATCAACTAGACTCGTTCCACCGAATCTTAGGAGTTCAGCTGGAATCTCGTCAGCGCCCGGCGCTTTATTTCGTTTTAGTGACCGCAACGCGAGATCAACTTCCTCTACTGTCGGGGGTTGAATGGGTGGGCCTAGATCAACAATATCGTCGAGAGCTTCCTGTGTGGGGATGTTAGATGGTCGGTTTAGAAGCTCTTCAAAATAAGAGGCCCATCGTTTGTTAATAGCATCGGTGTCGCTGATGATGTTTCCATCCTTGTCCTTACAAAGGCTAGTCCTGGGTTGGTAGCCGTTCTTAATTGTATTTACTAGTTTGTACGCTTGTCTGGTGTTCCTATTAGCTAAGTTTTCGTTTATGTTCAGCAACTGCTCGTCAAAGTATTTACGTTTCTTACGTCTAATTATTCTATTCGATATTCGCCGTAGCTCGTCATATTTTTCTTTCACAACACATATGCAGCTAAAAATTATGAGAAACCTTTGCTTTTATTGTACTGAGTTCAGGCTCTTATTATATGTGCTCTGTAGCTCTAGCCTGGTTGTCGCAAAATGTTATATCTGGAAAGGACATTATAATCTATACGGATAGCTAACCGGCGATGAAATCGCTTATTTCTGGTTTGGTATATTTGATGACAGTATTGGATTGTCGCAATTCCTTCATAGAGATGGGAAGACTCTTCAACATTTCTCTGTGCTGGGTGCCAGGCCATAGTGGCTATGTTGGTAACTACAAGTCTGACGAACTGGCTCAGGCGGTTACGATCAGTGAGATCAGTGTTTTTTTTTTGTAGCACTAGGAGGTTGCTTGTGAATTGGCTATTCAAGATCTCTCTCTCTCTAATTGCCTTGACCCCTCCAGGGGCATGGGCGCGTCAACATCTCTAGGATTTCTATGCCTTGTTGACGTTTCGATAGCATATCTACTTTTTCGGAAGTGCAGTTGCTAGCATGCACCTCCTATCCGCGCCGTCTTTATACTGACAAGCCCGGAGCACTGTGCGAGTTCTATTAGTACTCACATGCAGTTTTTGATCGCGCCGAGATTTGATCTCCGAGCTCTAGATTAGTAGTATCGTAGAGCGGTGACCGAACGATCACGGCCACCGAGCGCGACGGCTATTCAAGATGCGGTGTATGCTATGATGCATCAGGTGGAGCAATGGTAATGCATGTAATTTTGGGTAGACAGATGTGGTTCAAACTGGATCCCACACGATGCTCTGCGTTGCTAATGTTAAACAGAAATCATAAAACTGTCGGAAGATTTTTAAGTGGACAGTGCCTAATTGGGGAACATGCCAGGAGACCTATCGTCTTCCACATAATGATTTTTGCAGGAGCTGTGGGGACGAGGAGGAGGAGGAGAAAAATACGTCTCATCTTCTGTGTATCTCTCCCGCCCTGGCGAGTTTTAGGAAGGACCTCTTTGGTATCTACTTCTTCACCGATCCGGATGACCTGAAAGAGATAAATGTTGGTCGGCTTCATTGCTTCATTATGAACTCAGGATAGTTTAACGATTGAGTAAAGGTTCAAACACACAGAACGCGTTATAACGCGACCTTTGGCGTTCCTGTACCGTTGCGTTACGGCGGTACGGTTGTATTGCATTGCATCATCCCTGCCACACACGTGGCGTTATCACTCAGCGTTACCTTTCGGAATGCGACGTCAACTTTTCGGGTTGTACAAAATTACAAAAGTAACACGCGTTACCGGCGTTCTCCTCATCAGAACTACTCATGATTGCTGTACAAACTCAACCACAGTACTGGATCGCCCGCCCAGATAACGACGTAGCCAATATCGCTGAACGCCGCGTTGAGGGGCGTTCCATTAGCGCTGCGTTATAACGCGTTCTGTCTGTTCGAGCCTTTAGTCTCAAGTTGCCAAGTCTAGGGGTATCACAACGGATCCAGTGGTGATCTAAGTGTACTTTTAACCTAAGCTAACCTTGGTAACAATTTTCCGTGCAGACTTTCAGTGTATCTCAAATTAAAGCTTATTAAATTACCGGCAAAATTGATATTTTATTTTTATATTTGTCAATATGTATACATACATATATCGCCAAAAACAAGATTTGTCATTTATCAAAGGAAATTTTCCAATTTGTGATGCACTTTCTCCGAATAACCTTCATGTTACATGTACGTAGATGATTCTTATATTAAATTAAATTGGAAATTAAAAATATTTTCTAAAAACTAAAAAAGTTTTTTTTTTAGATACGAGTACTGCTTGGAGTTAACTCCGTATTTTTCTTAAACACTGCATAAATAAAAAAAATTTAAATATTTGGAGATTTATTCTTATAATACTATTTTGACGTTGTAGACACGACTCTACCGAGTCGTTGCCAACGGTATTTAAATTTACAGAACACTTTCCGTAAACTCAGATTAAACAAATAAATAATCCGGTCAAATTAAAGTTTCTACTCGAACTAATATAATCACCAAAGTTTTATTTTTCAATTTTTTAAAAAGTGTTTGGAGGAAACAAACACTTAAAAGTCCCCCAAAATTGAAACTGACCCAAAATCTCGGAAAAATCACAAAATACAAGGATTTTTTATACTCAGCTAAAAAATCTTGAGGTCACCACCCAGGACAACCATTGAACAACGTCAAACTCAACAGAAAAAAAATTCGTCATTTCCACCGTTCTATTATATTTGATGGTTTGTTGGAAGTTCGATCGAGGCTCTGACTGATCATGTGTGGCGGTTTTTAGCATTTCTGAATTACTGTCTATTTGGGTCCACTGTCTAGCCTCTGGTCAGCCAATTTGCCCTGGAATATAGATACTTTCCATTAACTTACTTATTTGCCCTAACCCCATGTGGTTTAGCTGACGTTTCGTTGGCATAAATCAGTTTCGGACGATCCACGTTAACAGGATGCATCTCCTGCTCCCATTTAGCCGCCTACCTGCGACAAGTCTGGAGATGTTGTGGCTTGTGGTGCGGTGCGTCATACGCCCCCGGCCGTTAAATTTGATTGTGTTGAACTTCAATCTTTAGATTAACTACGAGTTCTTTTGAGGACTGCACATATGTACTGTGTAAGGGTCGCCACACATGAACGAGCACAACCACGATCGAACTTCCATCGGACCATCAAATATCATATAACGGTGGAAATAGGGGGAATTTTTTTCCACACGTTCTATAAAATTGATGGTTCGATGGAAGTTCGGTCGTGGTTGTGCTCGTTCATGTGTGGCGACCTTAAGAGTACGTCAGAGGAACATTCGGACTATAACTTATAAGTGCTTTAGGAACAGTAAAATTTGAACTGCTTCTCTAAATTTCAGCTTTGACAAAATGACCGATACAAAGATCCCAACCGGCTTTGTGCCAGGACAAAGTCTTGCAAAACCATTGCATTTACAACGATTAGAATCCAGCCTGGATATGGGACCATTTATGGCATACGCGCAAAGTGTTCTAACGCAACCTTTAACTAGCAGCGAATCGAGCAATTCCGATTCCGAAAACGAATCAGTACATCCGGGTGATAAATACTTCAATGGAGTGAAAACCACTAAAATGGGTTTGTATTAATAAATTCGTTTCTTTTCCTTCAGATTCTTAGTTTTTATTTTTATTTCAGATCGACGAAATGACAAAATCCATGCATACAACTTCTCTCAAGTCGATCCTGAAAGAAAGTGGCTCCAAGATCTGCTGCTTAGTGACACGGACAGTGATTCAAGGATTTCCGATGAAGACGAATATGTAAAAGACATGCTCAAGAATCATGTGCGGGAGCAAAAGTTACGAGAGTTGTATTATAAGACGGCTAGTGTAAGTTCAAAGTTAATTTCTTTTCATTCAAATCCTACGGGTTGATTCTTTTGTTCCTTTAGAATTCCCAATTTGGCTACTATGGAACGGGTATGCTTTCAAATCACGACGTTTTCCCAGAACACCAACGCTCCATTGTGGGTACGAAAAAGAAGCGAAAAGAACGCGAAAAGAAGGCGGACAAAGACAAGACGCGAAAGACCAAGAAACAATCATTGAAATCCAAGAAAGGTATTGCGGGTGACGATTTGGATGGCGAATTTAAAGATTTGGACTGGGATGATTCGGTTTTGAATATGCGCGATGATCAGGACGATGATTTGGACACAAATAGTGCTGTTAGCGGAACAACGAAAAAATCTCGAAAGAAATCGCTTTTAGCGAAAACACCCGAAGTTATGGCTGCACGACGACGCAAAGTCTGGCAACTTATGGCGAAAAAGGAGCTGGGCAAAGTGCAGCGGGCCAAGGCAAATAATCACAAAGAAATGTTGCAGAGTTGCAAGAGAGTTAGTACGATGTGTATGAAGGTAAGAGTTGTGGTTTTTATGGTAGTAATAGCAATGATTAGTGGCTTTGGTAGCTTCATAGGTAGAGTGTCGATCTATCAAGAGATGGTGTGTCCGGATTGTAGCTTGTTTCGCTGGCGGCCAGCTGACTTATTGATTTGATAAAAACTAGTGGGGTTAAGGAGGGTGAGCGTGATACTGACCATTCACTTCATTGCACCCCGATGAGAGTTTGCGCATCGTTTTTAGGTGACGCAAACATCGCGGGATCATTGCATCCCTTAAAACAGTTTCAAAAATGAAATGCTCACACTTCACACTTCGTAACCTCGTAACCCATATTCCGAATTTGGAACAAAACAGGGGCTATTTGCCATGGTTGTTCAAAATCGGACCTACTCTTTTGAACCTAGGCCACTCATCCAGATCTAGGTGCAGTAGGTACGATTTGAACAATAATTAGGTTTGCAGCTCTGAGTAGGTCCAGATACGGAGATTTGAAAGAACAATGCCGGGCAGGTCTGCAGGTCCGAGTAGGTCTGCGGATTTGGGTAGATACGTAGGTTTGAAAGCACAGAAGATCAGTGCTGGGTAGGTCCGCAAGTCTGCGTAGATTATGTATTTGATTTAATACGTCAAGAAATTATTCATTGATTTTTTAATAGGAATAGGAAATTTACGTTCAGTCTTGCTGGAAAAAAAAACTAGTAGGTTTTGCTTTGCGTCCCTGATTGCGAATCTGAAGTCGAAATTGCAAAAAAATCAAAAGCAAATTCGGGATCCTGAACAATATCACTTCAAAAAAAAAAAAAAAAAAAAAACACATCTAATCTTGTGCTGGGAAAAAACTCGTAGGGAGTTTTTTTTGGGTCGCTGATTGCGAATTTGAAATCTGAATTGCGAAAAAAAAACAAATTGTGTTCAAAAACACAGCCAATTTTGTCGCTAATTGCGAATGTGAAGTCAAAATTTAAAAAAAAGAAAATGGCGGATTCAGAGCCGCAACACTTCCTTTACGTAAACACGGTCTTGCTGGAAGTAGGGTTTCTTTTTGGTCGCTGATAAAAAAAAATGAATGATCAGTTGCGGATCTATAAATCGAGTTCGAAGGGGGCCCGACTTTATTTGTTATCTGGAGAGCTAAGGGTATGTTTACATGCATGCTTTCAAAGTGGCATGCGAATATTCAAAGCGCGGACACATTCCATATTGGAGAAGGGAATGCAAAGTGGTTCGTTCTGTTACCACCATGGAGTCATCATCCAATAACTGAACTAGATAGAACTTCCTATAAAACGATGGAGTGGAGTTTCCCACCATCAACATAAATAAGCTTAGTCATCCAATTCCGTGAAGAAGTGGGATTAAAGAATTGTCTTTTCTTACCAGAGTAGAACAGGCGTAGAGAAAAAAACGCATCTACTTTTCCTCGCCACCACTGCTTCTACAGCAGTCATTGCAGGGGATTTTTGTTTATTGCCTTGGCTCTTTCAGGAGCATTGGCGCGTCAACATCTCTTGAATTACTATGCCTTGTCGACGTTTCAATAGCATATTTTTTTTTTTTGATGGTGCAGTTGCTAGCATGCACCTCCTATCCGCGCCGTCTTTATACGGACAAGCTCGGAGCGTTTTGGGAGCTCTAGTAGTACATTTGCAGGGGATGCGAAGCCTAAAAGGTTGCTCCTTATTGCTCTGACGTCGATGTGTTTAGCGGTGCGACAAGAATCCAATCAGGGCCACAACGGCTTTGTGGAAACATACGTTTTACCATTTTATCCATCAACAGTTGGTCTAATCGCTTCAAACTTAAGAGCTAGTTTGGAACCAGCGATTGGTGTATAAATGTTCCGACGAATTTGTGCAGCATCGCTTGTAGTACTTTGCCTGGCGCACTCGACAGCTCGACAGCTCTACAGTTAACAGCGAAACTAATATGACCCAGAATAACATAGAAATTTGCTAAAAAACGCCGGAACCTTGCCCTGGAAAACATTGCAGTATCCAGGGAGATTGAAAAAGAGATTTAAGTTAACTTCATCACTGAAAACTCCGACCTCTAATCCTCTAATCCGACAGAAGCGCGCTGTCCTCCCACTGACAACGTGGTATTCTCAGAATGACAAAATGCGTGTCAAGCGTATATTTGGTCAGTCGTTGTCGGTATATTTGGGTTGATCACAATAGCAGCGTATCCAGAGCCTTAAGTAAGCCACTGAGCAAAAACTGAGGTCGTCCCATGCAGCGGAAGAGGCTCGACTGGAAGCATCCTATACTTTTGTAAAGAACAAGCTGTGTTTTGTTCGGATGAACCTTTACCCCATAGTTACTAGCCCAAATGGTGTGTTGTGAGAGAGCATTCTGCAATATCTCACCAAGAACACCAGGAAATTTAGTAGTTACGGTAATAGTCATATGCGTAAACACACACTCTCTGGTGCTCGACACTTTTAGGTCTTATGGCAAACTATTCAGAACAAAGTTTCGGAGAAAAGGAAAGGAAAAGGAGAGAGCACTCCACCTTACGGGGTATCCCTGCTCACAAGTCTTCGTTCAAACTATGTTTCCAGAGAAATGTGCCAACACAAGCACCATGCACTTCATATAAAGCAAAACCGAAGAGCAACATGTAGCTCAAAGGAATCCACCTTTGCCGGGCATCGGGTATTCGCTGTAAATTTTTATTTTTTAAATCATTTTCGAGTATTTCCTCGAATATTCGAAGACCAGGCTCTATATGCCACACATTTTGGAATCAGGCCCGATTCAATCCACAAAATTAGCGGATCATACTACGACTAGAGCCTACCTCTACTTTAATAGTAATTAAGTGAGCGGTCGACAGTTAAAATATAACCTGGTATCTGGTTCCGAGCATGTTCAAATTGCTGGCTTGCACTCAGCGAAATTGTGTCATTTTCTCTTTTGACATTAAAGTGAAGGCGAAACGAGTCGTGATCCCAATAGTTCGGGAGACGACCGCGTGTTTACAACCCTCATCGCGTTTTCTTTCCGAAATGTAATTAGTACAAATATTTGATATGTGCAATCACGGAATATCAATGTTGCCTGAGCAGAAATTGCCGGAAATGCCTTTTAATGAATTACAAAAATGTAAAAAAATGGGTCGCACAACCCTCATGTCTCGGTTTGTGCTAAATAAGATGTCCAATCAAAGGTCTTGATGTCGCCTTTCCGAAAAACCATTCCTGCCTAGCGAAATCTTGCCGGAAGTGGATGGTATGATTGGTAATTGGGGCGTTTGAAAATATTGAACTTATTTTTACGGGATGATGCACTTGCGGTAAGTTTTCGCGGTGCAGGAATGGTTTTTCGGAAAGAGGCCGTCAAGACTTTTGATTGGACGATGTATTTAGTGTTAGCCGCGATGAGGGTTGTTTGTCGACGTGAGACGTAAACTTTGCGCCGTTCAGCGACCCATTTCCGGCAAGCTGTCGCGAGGCAGAAAAGACGAAAGAAAGAGGACATCAAGACCTTTCATTTGATACCTAATTCAGCGCAAACCGTGAAGAGAGTTGTTCGTCGATCTAAAACGTCATTTTTGCCCACTTCTACCACCCACTTTCGACAAGCTGTCGCGAAGCAGGATTGGTTTTTCGAAAAGAGGACATCAAGGCCCAACACAATAAAATGGTTCACGGTCGGGTCCAAAACGGATGAAGGATCAGGTGCGGGCATCTTCGGCCCAGGCCAATTGAACATTTCCCCACTGTCTTCGAAGCGGAAGTGCATGCCATTGAGGCCTGTGCGCGAGTATGAGAGGCCGCAGACTACGCTAACAAAAACAGAAATTTTTTACCGATAGCTAGGACATGGCACTGACTGGTATATCGGTTCACTCAAGATTAGTGAAGATATCCTTAACATCGTTCGGGCCTCCAACAACATCATAATCTACTGGGTTCTTGGGCACTCCAACATTGTACTCAACTACTCAATTGCCCTAACCCCTTGTGGGGCATAGCGCGTCAACTGTTCCATGTGGCCCAGTTGACGTTTCGTTGGCATAAACTGGTGTCGGAGAATGCAGTTGCCAGCATGCACCTCCTGCACATCCATGGCCACGAATGTCGACGTGGACGGGATTCGAACCCGAAACGCCGGTAGTCAAACATGAGACTGATGCCTCACCACACTGCGCTACCGGTCGCCCCAAGCCAGCTTGCCAGACGGGCGTGTGAGGCCCCCTACATTGGCCCAAACCCTTTCTACGGTATACCTATCTCTATCTGCATTGTAAGGCAGCGGTATACCTATCTGCATTGTAAGGCAGCGGATTAGGGAATTGGAGCTCTCTGCCCCGCTATGAGAAGCTCTCCCCGGTATGAGACAAACAAAATTGTTCATTGCGGACTACTCTCGTAACCGGTCCCTTGATCTATTCAGCCTAAGCAGAAACAGGGTCCAAATTATATGTGGACTTCTCACAGGTCACTCCCGTCTTCGAGGTCACAAACTATGCGCATCGTTTCGGATGGAAGCTATCGTTTCTGTGAGGCCGACGACGAAACCCCGGAACACATCTCTGTTAATGTGAAGCTTTAGCTTGCCGTTGTTGTAGCAATGGTCAGAGTTGCAGTGTGTGTGGATGTGTGTTATATATTGACATGGATATGTCTTATAGCTGGGGGTCATCCTAAAAATCTGTCCGTCACACGAAATGTCTGTTTTTCTACTCGGGGGTCAGAAGAGGAAACAAGCCCATTGCAAATTTTTCTTTTCTGGTTGTGCATGTCGTTTGAGTGAAGTGGTCATTGTGCATGGCTGTTGCTTGTAGATCCGCGCGGGCGGCGCGCTTGCGGGGATCCTGTGTGTACATGTTGGGATGTTGATTTGATAGCGATAAAGGTTGACGTTGCGGACGGTAAGAAATAACATAGTGTACGGGTTAACAGGCGCTCTCTGTCCCACGCTCTCAGTCAACGCGCCGCCATAATCAAAACTCCTGCATACACACCATACCATACATTCAAAATCCTCAAAAATATAGAGTACGCCCCGTACTACCTATAACTTGACTAGGCCCCCACAACACGTCGAAAGAAGTCGTCTGCTCTCCTCGCTCGACATGCTCACACGCAATTTATGGTCTCTGAATGTATGCGAAATTTCGCTCAGGGCAGCGGACCTCCTCCTCTCATTCATTCATATCATTCTCATTCTCACAATTTCATTAAACAAATTCTGCACTCCCGACATGCACATGCATATACTCAATCTGAGGTCACAATGAATGAAATTCCATTTTTACTCATTATTTAGGTCAAGGACTTTCAATGACCTTCAATTTCCGCCAATTCCGATTCATCATTTAATAAAATAGCCCGTGTTGTACTATCTGAATCACTAGGGTCCCAGAAAAAGTAGCAAGTAGTCAGTTCGACTAACATTTGGACATGCGCAGACGCAATTTGAGAGAGTGTACATAGTTCCCGCCCCCCGAAGATGACCGAGAGCGGATGAAGTTCATTCGAGCCAAATCGGGTGATCCAGCGACTGTGTTTGTGCATTTGCAATCGCGGCGATTTGAAGTCTGACTGGTCCACAATGTGGGCCCCCACCACACGTGCAATAAACACATAGAACAAAATGGCGGATTTATACTGGGCGAGTTAGAATCTCTCAAGCCCCGAAATAAAGAAATATTCGTCGCAGGATGTTATATGTTATGATGTACATTCAGAGGTCTGCAGAAGATCAAATGCCCCCCTTTCGCAAAAATTCCAAAATGTTTAAAATGGCTGGAATCCAAACAAATAAAATAGCGCGCGTTGTACTACATATCTGAATCAATAGGGTCCCAGAAAAAGTAGCAAGTAGTCAGTTCGTCTAACAGTTGGACATGCACAGACGCAATTTGAGAGTGTGTACATTACATAGTTCCCGCCCCCCGAAGATAGAGAGCGAGAGCCATCGCGGATGAAGTTCATTCTATCCACATCGGGTGATCCAGCAACTGTGGTTGTGCATTTGCAATGGCGGCGATTTGAGGTCTGACTGGCCCACAATGTGGGCCCCCACCACACGTGCAATAAACATATCATAAAACAAAATGGCGGATTCGTACTGTGCGAGTTAAAATCTCCCAAGCCCCGAAATTGAGAAATATTCGTCGCAGGATGTTATAGTTCCGGGCAGCTCATCGTGACATAATGTACATTCAGAGGTCTGCAGAAGATCAAATGCCCCCCTTCCGAAAAAAATTCCAAAAATTTTCTTGTGCATTCTGTTTGTGCGTGTGTTGAAATGTTTTGTTTACTTTTGTTAGTTTCCCTTTCTGTTTGCCGGACACAATCGCATAGAGTCGCACACGTTACTTGAGAAACGGATTGTGTGTGCCGGACCCGGACTGTTGATTAAAGGGCCGGGATGAGGCGGATAGTGTGGGAGCGATTTTGCAATAGATACACAAACACAATACATGTCCAATTGGGAAAAGATGGTGGGAAGCGTGATTGCGATTAGCAGAAACTTACTGAGAGAAATGTCGATAGGCTGCAGTCTGCAAACTGTACCGAACGGGTAGATGGAACAGGGCGCACGAGAGGAGGTGAATATTGCACACACGCGATGCAAACGAAAACGAAACGATCCCGCGAGAAAAAGTAGCCCAAGCGGACGGGACAAAGCAAAACAGAGTTTATGACGAGTATCTACACTGCCACCAGATACACAGGTACATGGATATGTCTTATGCCTACCGAAAGCGTGGGACGTATTTTTTCGAATGATTTCATCCAGTATAACTATACTGGGATCTTTATAAAACTTACGTCGATATCTTCAACACAACAGGTTCCACGCAGTCGGTAGTCATAGACATATCCATGTTCCGATGTATCTGTATGCAGTGTAGATACTTTGTATCTTTTTTAATTACGTTTCGAGCTCCTCGGTGTCAAGGCCAAAGAATGTAGCTGCTTTGATGGGATTTTCCCACAACGACCTAGGGGTAAGCTGTGTGAGTGCAACTGAGCACGTGAAAATGTGGTTCGCGTCGTGAGGTGTTCCGTTGCAGGCTGCACAGGTGTTTTGGACGTTTTTATCAATACGGGATAGATATGAGTTGTGGCGTAAACACCAGCCTGATCGAAGTTGGGCAAGTGCCGTCCTGGTGGCTCTCGGATTTGGTTTTAATCCCATAATTGATGAATGCATGTAGGCATGTAGGCGGTATCGTCGAAAATATAATACAAAAGGAATCCTTTATATTCCTGGACATCGCGCTCAAGGTCCCTCAGATCACGCCGAGCATGTCTTGGTGGCGGAGTTTTGTCCATAAGATGGAAGTTACGATGTTCCCTCCGGTAGCAGCCTACTAAATATTGCTTCGTAAGGAGCTTGTTGTAGTCTTTGATAGGCAACGTCTTTGTTTTCTGGTGTAGGTGGTCTTGGGAAGATATTCAATTTCGGCGCGGAGAGCGGCGTTTCGACAAGTTTGAATGTGCTTCCACTGTGTGTCACATAGGTTCTGAGACCACACAGGAGCAGCATAGTTGGCCACAGATCTTCCGACTGCTTTGCAAGTGACTAGTAGCGTTTCCTTGTCTTTTCCCCATGTGCTATCGGCCAAGGCTTTAAGGGTTTTATTCCTGCCACGCATTCAGTTGCATATAGTTATGGCATGGACAATTGAGGTCGCTATACTATCCATTATTTTTGGATGATTGGTGGTGAGAATGCGTTCGTTGCCTATACAGATCTCAAGCTGCGTTCTTACTTCTTTTGTGCAGGTGGTAAACAAGGTTGCAGATGATTTGGATGCTGACACAGTTAAGTTCTTGCTTTCAAAGAACCCGTTAAGTTCAATGAGGTAGCCATTAATCAGCTCGCACATTTCATTGATGTAGTTCCCTGTTGCCGGAATTGACTGACTGTTCGTCATCACCATACATAATTAATTGGAGATCATCAGGAGGTATTGGAATTCTTGATAAATACAGATTAAACAAGATGGGAGATAATACTCCTCCTTGGGGAACACCTTGTTTAATTTTCCTGAGCTTTGACTTGCTGTTCTTAAACTCCGTGTAGGATTGCCTACCAGCGAGATAGTTGGCGATCCATTTGACGTATTGTGTTGGAAGGGATGAGTAATCTATGTCATATATAGAAGCGTCAATCAACCATTCGACTCTGAAGGTTTCCGAAAAGTCAAGCGCCACCAAAGTTATTCTATGACATGGATGGGCCTGGTAAAGGCCAACATGAATGCGGGATGTATTGGCATCCAAGGCCGTTGTTGTAATGCGTATCCTTCGAAAGCCATGCTGGTGAACTTCTGGATGGATGTGGTCTACAAGAACAGGGTACTTCAAAATTGCCTACTCTAAGGCCGAGGACGTAGCCTCGAGAAGGGGTTTAGTTTGCTGACTAACGGCATTTTCGGCAGGATCTGCTCAGGCAGGATTTCAGTCCGGAAAGAAAACGCGATGAGGGTTGTAAACACACAGTCTCCCTTACTGTAAGCATATCACACGGCTAAATAGTCTGGAAAATTAGGTGCCTCACATTTGTAACGGACGGTTTGGTGGGCATCCGAAGATGCCCGTGAGGACGGAGCCTAAGGTAGCATAACCGTGTAGATCGGGCCGTGCCATCTAGCGAATAAAAAGGCCCCTCAACGAGCTAAGCAGCGGCCTATGCTTGCTGTAGCTCAATTCGGGAGATGTGGGCTGGGCTTTCGCCGCTCGTTGCCCCTGTCCTTTACGTATTACCAAAAATTCATAGGCCTGGGGAAGACAACAGAAACAGGGGAGGAAAAAATAAAGAATGAAAAAAATAGTCGATAAGGATGGAATGGTTGGCGGACGGATCAGACGCCCACGCGGTCGAATCTGGGTCCGGGTGTAATGGGACACTCGGCCTCTGGTTTCGTACCACCAACAGATCACTACTCATCAGATGCTGCTTCGATCTGCCGGTGGGAGCAGAACTACAAGATCATAATATGGTTCATTACACATTCCCTACTGAAATTCGCCCACTCAGTTTGCAAGGGGGTCATTTTTCAACAAAAATTAGCTAATAAACATAAATATTTCCTTCAGATTATTCGCCAACGAGCTATGCAATCACAGAAGATAATGAAAGAGACTGTGTGGCGCGCTAAACGACTCACTCGTGAGATGCAGGGATATTGGAAACGCTACGACCGTGTCGAACGTGAAACACGTCGCCGAATGGAAAAAGAAGCCGAAGAGCAACGCAAAATGGACGTTGAATTGATTGAAGCCAAACGACAGCAGCGTAAATTGAATTTCTTGATCACACAGACCGAGCTCTATGCGCATTTTATGTCTCGAAAACTTGGTTATGGAACCGAGGAGGAACAATTGAAAATATTGAATCAACTCGACGAGGAGATCAACCCGAGACTCGCATCCATTGATGACTACAACAGGTAAGCCGTTTTGAGATCAATTGGAAATTGTTGAATCTGGAACAAAAATTGTTTACTTTCGTAGTGAGATGATGAAACAAAAGGCCCAAAGGAATGCCTGTGACGCGTTCAATACGGAACGGGCTCGAACTCAGGAATTCGATCTCGTGGGAGACGTGAATCCTCTGTTGCCTTCGATTGATGCTGATGGCACGCCGTCCGTTCCACAGCCGGAGATGTTTAAAGGCGTCCTCAAGGGATATCAAATGAAAGGTGTTACATGGCTGGCTAATCTCTATGATCAAGGGATAAGCGGGATATTAGCCGACGAGATGGGTCTGGGCAAGACAGTTCAATCTATCGCATTTCTATGTCACATCGCTGAACGTTATGGTGTCTGGGGTCCGTTCTTAATCATATCACCTGCCTCCACATTGCACAATTGGCAACAAGAAATGCAGCGATTCGTGCCCGATTTTAATGTTGTCCCGTATTGGGGATCGCCGAATGAGAGAAAAATTCTCCGACAGTTTTGGGAACAGAAAGATCTGCACACAAAAGACGCGAGTTTTCATGTCGTGATCACAAGCTATCAGCTTGTCGTCTCCGACTATAAATACTTCAATCGTATAAAATGGCAATATATGGTGTTGGATGAAGCGCAAGCCATAAAGAGTAGCTCGTCGATGCGATGGAAGCTCCTGTTGGGCTTCAATTGTCGCAACAGATTACTACTATCTGGAACGCCTATTCAGAATAGTATGGCCGAATTGTGGGCGTTGCTTCATTTCATCATGCCCACACTTTTCGATTCGCACGAAGAGTTCAACGAATGGTTCTCGAAGGACATTGAAAGTCATGCCGAGAATAAGACGGGTATTGACGAAAAACAAATCTCTCGACTTCATATGATCCTGAAGCCGTTCATGTTGCGTCGCATTAAAAAGGACGTGGAAAATGAATTGTCTGACAAAATTGAAATTATGGTCTACTGTCCGCTTACGACACGCCAGAAATTGCTTTACATTGCCCTGAAAAAGAAAATTCGAATCGAAGATTTGCTGCACTTTACCGTGGGCGGGGGCGATGGACACACCGTGGATAAGAATTTTACATCGAATCTAATGAATTTGGTGATGCAATTTCGTAAGGTATGCAATCATCCGGAATTGTTTGAACGACGCGATGCCAAAAGTCCGTTTGTTATGAAATGCGAGGATTATGATGTGCCGCGGCTGGTCTATAGCGAAGGAGTATTGAACACGGCATTGCCAAGCAAACGACATTTATTGTACAATAGATTTAGTATTTATAAAACGGAACATACGCACCGTTCCGTGTTTCCACAAACAAAGACTGACAGATCCGGGGATTATCTGAAGTATATCGATCTGAATGCTGATGGTGGGGGATTTTCGTTTATGCGATTTTTGAATTTAAGTCCAATGGAAATGGAAAAGCTGATGCTGGGAGGATTAATTTATTTGTAAGTAGAGTTATTAACATTATTCGACACGCCCTTGGTATATTCACGATTTCTTGGTCCTTTTATAGTATTCAAAGCTGTCGCCAACTGAACGAAATACTCAAACGGATAAATTATCGACGTGAATATTGGCGGAAGGATTATCGTGATTTATCCTACTTGCTATTGGAACCAACGGCGGAGCAACCTCTAAATAAAATATGCCTGGAGTATGGAAGTGTTTTGGAACCGCTTCTATTCACCGCCATGGTAAGTTTTAAATTAATAATTTTCCGCGCTTTCAATGACTGAATTGTTTCTTACCATCAGACCACTTTGGACAGCACGGTGTATACATTTGGAGACTATCAAGTGACCAATATGCAAGAGACCATTGAACATCGCTTTATTCGTAGTAAAAATCGTAAGGACATGCAAAATATTTCCCTCATTGAATCAATGGATCTAAAAATCAAAGAAGAAGATTGCTTAGAAGACATCAAGGTATTCATATCCATTTGCAACGTTACACTGTCACTTTAACTCATCTTGAAATTATTTAGCCAATTATATCGCCGGTGCGTGGACGACCAGCGGCAATAAAAAGTGAAAAACACGCCGCATCTTGTACGACAGCATTACTCCCTGAATTTCCGCATATCCAACGCCCTCCGGTACAGTATATTTGTCAACCGCTTAATATGCCACGATTTCTGTACGGTATTGGTCCAAGAGCACAGACAAACAGCAGGAAATTATAGTAAGTATTCAATTTGTTGGCTTTTTGTGTAATGTGCGTTTGCTAAGTTTGCATTTCTTCAATGAAGTGTTGAAAGTCGTGCTGCTGCTTGGGATCGTATTCGTCACGAGATGTGCGAAAATGCCGAAGGACGTGAATTAGTGTATCGAAGTCTTGAAAAATCGAGAACCAAAACGGGCTGGTCGTATATTACGATACCCGATAAACAAACATTAGTGTCGGATGCTGGAAAGTTGTCGGTGCTTGATAATTTGTTGACGCGACTGAAAGCCCAAGGACATCGTGTTTTGATCTATTCTCAGATGACGAAAATGATTGATCTGTTAGAGGTGAGTAAAGATTTATTTATTTTAATTGTTGATTGTGCGGATCAACAGCTACGTTGACTCATTCCGATACTATCGAAAAATTCATTTAGCCGGCAATTGCCCAGTGTCTAAAACCCGTTGTAGAAGATCTCTTCTGACTTTTAGTCCTTTGTGCTTCGTTAGTATTAGGTTGGTGCAGATGAAATGTCGGATTTTGCAATGACATGAATTTGGCTGCGATTTTTATGTATCGAACTGCCACCAGGCGGCGCTAGTAATATAACGTATAGAAATATAAATTCTGCTACCTTGGCTTATGGAGTCATTTCGGTTTTGCACTTCATGGTGATCGGTGAAAAAAGAAAGAAAAAGAACATGGAAGCGAGTCAAAAACGGCAACTTTTCCTTTACGAATTTAATCTAGAGCACAACGCAACGAAAGCAACGAGGAATATAAATGGCATTTGAACCTGATACGGTTAACGAACGAACCACTCAGTGGTGGTTCGAAAAATTTCGATCCGGAGATATGAATCGTCGAAATGAGCCACGTGGAAACCCAGGACCATCGATCGATAACGACGAGCTGCGTGCATTAGTGGAGTCTGACCCCCGCCAAACCATAAGAGATCTGCTGAGAAATTGAGCGTGCACAATTCGTCAGTTTGCCGCCACTTGCAACAACTAGGAAAAATAAAAAAAGCTTGACAAGTGGGTTGTTGTTGTTGTTGTAGCAATGGTCAGAAGTTCGTTGTGTGAGTGTGTTACATGTTGTGTTGTTCTTCGTCTTCCTCGGTGTTGAGTGATAGGAAGCTAGCTGCCTCTACGGGGTTCTCCCACAGCGATCTGGGGGTCAGGTGTGTGGGTGCAGCTGGGCATCTGAAAATGTGGTCTACATCGTGAGCTGTACCATTGCAGGCGGGGCATGTGTTCGTGACATCCCGATCAATGCCAGATAGGTAGGAGTTTAGACGCGAACACCAACCACCTAAGTTGGGCAAGTGTCGTCCTCGTTGCTCTCGGAAGCGTTCTCTCGTCTGGAGAAATGGCTGGTGGTTGTGGCGAGAGGACTTTGTTTGGACCTAGTCTCGCGATTGATGCTTGTACTTCCTCATGGTGTATTGCTGCGATGGCTGTTCTGTATGCGTTGTTGTCGAAGGGGTCCCTTTTGTACCTCTGGACGTCTCTTTCGAGGTCCCTCAAATCACGCCTGACATGCCTTGGTGGCGGCGTCTTGTCCATGAGGTCATAGTTGGGGTGCTCCTCACGGCAATAACCCACCAGTTACTGTTTTGCAAGAAGTTTGTTGTGGTCCCTTAGAGGCATCGTCCTCGTTTCCTGATGTAGATGGTCCTGGGAAGATATCAGGAGACAGCCAGTTACAGTACGGAGGGCGGCGTTTTGGTAGGCCTGGATGTTATTCCATTGTGTGTCATAGAGATTCTGTGACCACACTGGAGCCGCATAGTTGGCTACAGACCTTCCGACTGCTTTGTATGTGACCAGTAGGGTCTCTTTATCCTTACCCCAGGTGCTACCGGCCAAGGCTTTAAGGATCTTGTTCCTTCCGCGTATCCTGTTACACACTGTTGAAGCATGGGGGGATGACGTGGCCATACTGTCCAGGGTTACTCCTAGAATTTTAGGATGGTTCACGGTCGGAATGAGTTGGCTACCAATCGAGATCTCAAGTTGCATCTTGACTTCCTTCGTCCAGGTGGTGAATAATGTTGCCGAGGATTTGGGCGCGGATACGATTAAATTCTTGCCCGTGAAAAAGGAGTTAAGCTGTTCCAGGTAAGCATTTAATCGCTCGTACATTTCCGTGATGTCGTCGCTCCCTGTTGCCACGATGGAGCAGTCGTCTGCATAGGAGATAATTTCGATTCCCTGAGGTGGGGTTGGAATTCCAGATAGGTAAAGGTTGAACAAGGAGGGAGACAAAACTCCTCCTTGTGTCACACCTTGTTTGATCTTCCTTAGCTCCGATTTTTTGCTCCTGAATTCGGTATAGGACTGCCTGCTCGCGAGGTAGTTGGCAATCCATTTTGTGATATGCCTTGGAAGAGATGTATCGTAAAGGTCGAACAGAAGTGATGAGTGGTTGACTGTGTCGAAGGCTTTCGACAGGTCAAGTGCCACCAGAATTGTTCTGTGACATTGACGAGGTTGGTTGAGGCCATTGTGGATGCGGGTTGTAATGGCATCCAGGGCCGTCGTCGTACTATGCATCCTTCTGAAGCCGTGCTGGTGGTTTGCAAGCCTGATGCGGGCCGCAAGAACAGGATGAATCAATGCTTCGAGCGTTTTGGCAACTGGTGACAGAAGTGTGATGGGACGATAGGACTCGCCGAGTGTCGTTTTTTTCCCAGGTTTCAAGATTGGGATTATTCTCCCTTTCTTCCAGAGTTCCGGAATCGAATGTGGCCGTGAGGTATTCGATAGCTGGTGCGTCGAGATGTTTAAGCATTGTCATTGAGATTCCATCGGGTCCCAAGGCTTTCGAGTTGTTCGCTTTCCTGATTGCTGCAGCCACTTCGTCCGTGGTGAAGACAGGTATGTTGTCGGTAGTTCGGTTGTGAATCCCCCTTCGGATTATGCGCTTTTGTCTGTCTGGTGGAGGATGTTCAATAAACTGCCTATTGAAGCGACTTGCACAATGGGCAGGGTCGGAGATTGAGTTTTCTCCGAACTGTATGGCGACATTTCCCGTCTGTTTCGGTGGATTAGAGAGGGCACGGACTGTCGACCATAGTTTGTTAATACATGTTGTTAGGTTACATTCATTCAGATGCGAACTCCATTTTGACCTCTTACGTTCAGCCACTTGTCTTTGGATTTCACAGTTCAGTTCATGAATTCTGGGATCGTCTGGGTTAGTGCTCCTGATGTTGTCTCTCTCGTCTGAATCTGGCGGCTGTGGTAGAAAAGTTTGGCCGAATTTTAGGAATGCGTCCTGCAGGAATAAATTTCGCAGCCGCTTTATTGAGGACTTTCCTGATATTGGACGCGGCCTTACGTACGTCGGTGCGATTTGGCAGGGCGAGGAACTTAGCACTTGTATAATCGGTAAAACTATTCCAGTCAGCTTTGTTGTGGTTGAGAAAGGTGCGGTGTTCGACAGATATGACATCTCGCGGTTTGTCAAGCCTTATCACGATTGGTAGGTGGTACGATGATAGTGTAAGGACCGGCTCCCATTGTGTATTGTTTATGAGGCTAGCACTGGCAATCGTGATGTCTGGTGAGCTAGAACAGGTACCGGCAATACGGGTGGGCGTATCATCATTCAGTGTACAGAAGTCAGAGGCATCAAGTTGTTCAGCAATGGCTATACCTCTGGCGTCGTTGTTAAGATGTGAGTGCCAGAGTTCATGGTGAGCGTTAAAATCACCAAGCAGGAGACGGTGTTGACCATTGAGGAAAGTGTTGATATTTACATGGTAGCCTGGGGGACAACTGGATACCGGTGAAATTTCAATATCAACATTGCCTGATTTTAAGGCGATGGCTTGCACTTCCGTGGTGGTGTCGTTGTTAGTGACATCTATTTCCCGGTATTGTACGGAGTGGTGAATGATGAAGGCAAGTCCTCCTCCAGCGTTGGTCAGCCTATCTTTCCTTATGGTGATATAATTCCCATGAGCGTTAAGGGACGAATTGGGGATGTAGTTTCGTCTCCTGGATGGCTCCAACTTGAATGCGGTGTCTGTCCATGAATGAAACGAGTTCGGCAATTTTGTTTTGCAGCCCGTTGCAATTTAGTTGAACGAGTGAGGCGTGTCGAAAATGGCGATCGGTGGTGCAGGCGCAAGGCTGTTTTGTTGGGCAATCCTACTGGGTCTATTCGCAGGAGTCGTTGGGGTTGACTGAAAGCTCATGTGGGTGCTCACTGGTGTAGGGGGGTGAGGCGTGTTTGATGAGTTCGCTGCTTGCGGACCTTGGTTTCTACACTGACTGGCAGTAAACGAAGGATTCCAGTACCTACCTGTGATGGCTTAGACCGGAGCAGTTTGTCAGGTGGCACCACTCGTCGCAACAGTTGCATCTCACTGACGTTGCATTGGGATGCAGCTCTCTATTGCATACGCAGCAGATCGAAGGACCTGGGTTGTATTCGATGCCGGCGCGGAAAAGTACTATTGAGAGCAGTTGCGCCGAGATGTGTTGCTGCTAATAAACACAAAAAACAGATACTGCATGTAACACACGAACATACGTCCTTCTTGCATTGAAGGGGTTTGACAGCTCTTGGTCGTTGTAAAAACGGGTCGCTCCGGTGCGTAGAACCGGCTGCCGCAGGAACGTTGACAAGTGGGTCTATTATGTCTATTATGGATCCTAGCAGCCCGTATCAGCTGCTTGGTATTATTGTCCGATAAATTCTTAACCGGAAGATGAGTGCCGTTTAGCGTTTATCTACAGGATAAGATTTAACCAGACATTGAGAAAACGGCCCTGAAGGTGTAATTTGTGTCAGCTTTTTACAATATTTTTTTTCATTGCCTACTTTCTCCTATCAGCTGGTGCTCCCTCGGTTGCGGTATGATTGGAAATCACAACAAATTATTTGACGGCCGGGGGAACATTTTTGTTGTGAGTGTAAAGCCGAGCATACTTTATCCCGAATTCCTGTCCGGAAAAACTGATCAGAACCGGCCTTGAGGAATTCCGGATCGTGTATGGCCGTTTCAGGCCGCCTTTAGGCGGTCGGAAGGAAAATCGTTTCCGCCAGGCCTCCACCACACACGTTCCGGAATTTCGCTCCGGAAAAACTGATCAAGCCTGGTCTTGAGGAATTCCGGACCGATGAGGTGACCGGACAAGCCTTTCAGGCGGCCGGATGCACAATTGAAAATCGATCTTATCGCCAGAGATTGGAAGTATCATTCTATCTACTGAATTGAATTTTACTTTCCACGGCCAAGTTTCAGATACATTGGTTTACTGAAATAAAATCCAGTGAAAATTAATTCTGGTCATGCGGGCGGACAGGCCTTTCAGGCGGCCGGATGCACAATTGAAAATCGATTCGAAGTATTATTCTATTTTATTTTTTACTTTCCACGGCCAAGTTTCAGATACATTGGTCTACTGAAATAAAATCCAGTGAAAATTCATTCTGGTCATGCGGCCGGACCGGCCTTTCAGGCGGTCGGTTGCACAATTGAAAATCGATCTTATCGCCAGAGATTCGAAGTACCATTCTATCTACTGAATTGAATTTTACTTTCCACGGCCAAGTTTCAGATACATTGGTCTACTGAAATAAAATCCAGTGAAAATTCATTCTGGTCATGCGGGCGGACCGGCCTTTCAGGCGGCCGGATGCATAATTGAAAATCGATCTTATCGCCATAGAATCAAAGTATCAATCTATTGGGTTGAATTGTACGGTATTTTGCTTTCCATGACCAAGTTTCAGATACATTACTAAACTCCTGCAAAAATTCATTCTTGCCAGGTGGCCGGACAGGCGGCCAGGAGTTTATTACAATGTATCCTCAAGGCCACCTGTCCGGCCGTGTGACTATAATGAATTTTTACAGGAGTATATTTGAATAGACCAATGTATCTGAAACTTGGCCATGGAAAGTAAAATGCCGTACAATTCAATCAGGCCGGGCCCGATCAGTTTTTCCGGCAGGAATTCCGGATGGTGTTTGGTCGGCTTAATATGTCTCACTGTGTAAACGGGTACGAAAAATATTGACTTATTTCCGTTCTTTATATGAACTTCATATTCTCAGATCTATCTATCCATCGAAATGAAATGCGATGGAATGACTGATTTTTTTTTATCATGAATACACATCCTGTCCATTTCGTCGCCTTTTGCGAAAAGCCGGGAAAAACTTCTGCTTATTCTTATGCCCCGCACTACAATCAATCAATCATATCAATCGGTTCTAAGTTAACATTACTTTATTTAGTCCTTATAATTAAATACAAACATTTTTTCAAAATATAAATCAACAATTAAGAGATAGCGCATAGGGCCATTCAAATTCATAGCTTACTACCATGTTCCATGTATTCGTTGCTGGATAATATTCTTCTATTCCGCCCGTGTGGATCTGGTACAACTTGCTATCGCATGCTACCAAAGATCCCTGTCTCCTAAAAACAAAAAAATAAATAATAATGAAAAGACACGGATGGACTAACAAAAGTTCGGTAAGTTGTCCACTTCTTATTACAATAGTATTTCATAAATAAAAAAAGTTGTAGTCGATAGCTTATGGTTTCAATATAATACAAATCAGTTTTCAGAATTCTTGAAAAAATGGAGACGAGAAAGCGTTAAATTGGGAAAGGGAGGTCGGTAGAGCCACCACTTCCTACGCAGTAGAAATTCGATTCTCTATGGACTTCGACGGCGTTTGAAAGCAACGGAAATATTCGACGAATTCCAAATTGCCTATGGAGTGAATCCACTATGTCTAAAGCCTGTTTCCAAGTGATATCAGCGATTCCAAACTAGACACTTTTCTGTGGAGGACGAGTCTCGTGAAGGTCGCCTAAAATGTGTTAACAGAAATTATACTCTCGAGAAGTCAAAAATTGACCCAGATCCAAGACTAACGTACCCACTGATTTCTGATGATTTTAAATGTCATGGTAGTATCACGAATCTTACATGACATCTTTGGATACGCCAAGGAATCTGTCGGGTAGGTACCACGAATTTTGACTGACTCCCAAAAAGAAGAATTTGTGCGTTTTGCCACATATTTTCTTAAAAAATTTAAAGAAGAGGAACGACGGATAAGACTTTCTTCTCTAATGAAATCGAAGCATGTGCACAGAAATACTAAGCTCCTTTCTGGCTCTATGTCTCAGTCCTGCGGCATATACTTCTGCATGGTATTATTGTCTGGTGGACTGCCCTCAATTTTGCGATTTACCGAAGTATGCTGGAGAAATTCCAAAGAATGGTGAGCATCGCCTTCACGGGGGCTTTTAGAACTACGCCAACAGCTGCTCTTGATGTCCTGCTCAATTTGCTCCCCCTAGATATTTTTGCTAAGCAGGTGGCCTCAAACGTAGCCATTCGTCTTCGGGAAACTGGACAGTTGACTGTGGCAGCCACGGGACACTCGTCTGTTCTTAGCAGCTTGGATTTTCCTGCGGTGACGGATTACACTCTTCCCAAGTATCTGTTCGGTAAGAATTTTGTAAGCCAAATCCCCTCACGGGACGAGTGGGAAGCCAACACTTTCCAGGAGTCTAATGCTGTAAGTTTATACACTGATGGTTATAAGACGGATAAAGGAGTGGGAGTGGGGGTGTACTCGGACAAGTTGAATTTAAACTTGTCACTACATCTCCCTGACTTTTGCAGCGTTCTTCAGGCAGAGATTGCGGCTATTTGGGAGGTTCTCATATGGCTCGGGCGTAATGTCATAGCTGCTAAGGATATTATCATTTTTACGGATAGTCAGCCGGCGATTAAGTCCCTTGAATCTGTGATTACAAACTCAAAGATTGTTGCCGCATGCCGCACCTGTCTCCTGGAGATGGGGAATTTGCCCTTTGTTGGATTCCGGCCCATAGTGGCTTCGATGGAAATTGCAAAGAGGATGAACTAGCTAGAAGAGGCTCTATTGGGGGGACCGGGTTTAGTCACTGCCATGCCTGTAAATTGTTGATAAACTTGTAATGTTACTAGGCAACTTTGGCCTAGGATCGCTCCCAAACGCTCTGAGGAGCTGCTGGCGCTGAATAGACGTAATCTACAGACTATTGTGGGGGTGATTATAGGGCACTGCCTGATCGGCGAACATGCTAGGAGATTGGGGCTTCCACACAATGACCTCTGTAGGAGTTGCGAGGATGAGAAGGAGAGTACCTTTCATCTGTTATGTGGGTGTCATGCCCTGGCTAGAAGAAGAAGGATTACGTTGGAGTCTTTCTATTTTGGCGATCTGGACGACCTTAAGGATGTTAGCATCAGCCGGCTCCAGCGCTTTATCAACAGCTCAGGCTGGTTCAATGAATAGGTAGGACTCGGATTGTGGAGTCGATGGTGGTCTATGTGTGCTGTGGGTATCACGGCAGCCCCTTTAACCTAACCTAAGCTCCACATATACAAAATCGACCTTTGCTATGCTATGGCTAGCAAACGGAGACCCTTGCTCATGCCTCCGAAAACATGATTGAGCGTAAGATCCTTCGTCGAATTTTCGGAGCAGTTTGCGACCGAAATGGATGGCGCATCTGATACAACCATGAGCTGTACGATGAGCTGGAAGTTTCAAGTATTGTTAAACTGCAACGCCTACAACGAATGGACGACGCGTCGACGGAGCAAGGCTGCGAGGAAGAGCGAGAGCTCGTTGAAAAGACGGAAGACTATTAAGTCTTTCCAACCAGACGCCGAACAACTGCTGCGTGTCCAAAATTGGAAGACGCGGTCACTTGACCAAGATAACTGGAGGATGATGATCCAGATGATCAGGCTCGTCGTCGTCGGGTTGTTGCGCCACGATGATGATGATGATGATTTATTCATTGCTAAACGAATCAAAGTTGGTGGTTTGTCTCAAGCCAAAAAGCATTTAGAGAATTTTAGCAATAAATTTTAAAAATTAGCATTGAAATAGGCCCGCTGGAGTCCTATTCCAACTATACGTAACGCTAAAACTCTATGGTTACTAACGTTAGCGTTGGCTGGCTGACCCCTCGTATATATTGAACAATTTTTCCATCAATTTTATTGATTGACTAATATTTGGTGCGTTCCTAAAAGTATCGTAAATCGGCTACTTATCCATTGCCCCTTCTCCGATTAGTGATTTTTCCGGGAAACGACACGATTCCCTTGCCGCCATGAATATATTTCAAACAAACATACGCCACTTAATAAGGGATATTTCCACTTTCAAACACAATTTTCAAATAAAATTACGAGCGAGGACAGACTTTCCGGTCACTATACGCACTTTGAGGCCAACAAACAGTTATTTACAAATGGAGTGACAGAGCTTGTCAAGAGCGAACTGTCAAAACTCTAGGAATCGTTGAAGGTGTCTGAAATCGCACCGTTTTCGCAAAGTATCTATGAAACCGTGTCGACGCGCTTCCGACACGGTCCAAAATAGGAACGCAGCCATTGTCTACTTACCCTGGGGCTTGTTGCAAGGCCTCCCAACGCGATGATCGCCAATCAAATCGTTCCGTTTCTCCTGTATCAGTATCGCAACAATACACTACATCCCCAAGCATTGCCGACGTGCAATGCTTATGAGCGTTAGTCATGGGATGAAGAATGTTCCAGGTTCCTTCTCGTAAGTCCATATATTCAGCAATGCAGAGCGGAGCTTCTCCGACTGCACTAAAATGGGATCCACCGCATACGTATATGCAACTTCCTGCGTATTATATAATAGAATAAAATGAAAGACATAGACATCAAATTTGAAGAAGACATAAAAGGATATTTGCTATGAACTTACCATGAGCCGCGACACCATGTTGAGTGCGTTCTATCTTCATTCTTTGATAATTTACAATTTTATTTTCAACGAAATCATATCGACACAATGTGTTATACCATTCGGCATTGAAATATCCTCCGGTAAATAGTACAGAGTCGCCAATAACACAGGCCGCCTCCGAACAAGAATAAGTAGGAAATGGTATGGTATTCCACTCGTTATCGACGATATCATACTTGAAAGCCGTTTGATTGCACACACCGCTAAAAATGTAGATCGAATCCTTGTAACTGACGGAGCTAAAGCGCTGAGGTGTTACTGTGTTTGCCAAACGAGTGAATTTCTTCGATTCGACATCGAAGCCAACAAAGTTCGTGTTCGAATCCAAGGCAAAAATGTGCTTATGTCGAGCATTACTGGTATTGTGCGCTTCCATATTCGGAAAATTCTTTTCGAGCCAGTCGGATGCTTCCTGGCTTACCTGAAATATACTTTCGCCGGCGATAACTTTTCTTAAAAATTTACCACCGATACAGTGGGTATGAACCAATTTTAGAAGGTCCACAAGATGTTCCTTCCGCTCGTCCATATCATGTTTTACCCAGCGCGTAATGGCGGTAATGATCTTCTCATTTTGTCCTTGTGTTGCATTCTCTCCGCCAAGTAAATTGGCAATCTGTTGAGACGTTGAAGACAAATTTGGATTATAGATAATGATAGTAGACTTTTGATGTGACATCGTTGAAACTTACGTCGGATATATCTAAGGCAAGGAAGTCTCTCGTACTCGAAATTTTATCTAAATTCTCATTAGCATACTGTATAGACTCTTCAGTTATTTCGTGTAGGTCGTGAAGCTCTATAGGTAGAAGAAAGAGAAATATAATTTTAAGGTTATTTTTATAATTTTGTATTTTTATTTAATTAATTTGATACATACGGGCTAATTTCATGATTGAAATGCAATTATTCACTCCAATTATTTCTCCAAGATAATGGCGACATTGTGACTTGAGCCATTGCATCTGAAGAAAATCGGCTGCTTGAAATAATTGTATTACGAATTTCTCCTGAATTCGCAAACGTCCTGAATACATGTAACCGATTATACAGTCGAAAACATCCTCATCTAAATCATGTAGTTCGATTAACTTCTCGTCGCTTTCTGGAAAATTGCCTTCAATACAAGAAAAAAAAAAACAAATGAAACTAATCCTTTCCAATGAAAATAATCTTAAGAAAAAAAAACAGGATGAAGGACCTACCATTGAACATTGCTTCAAAAAACGGGCTGTATGTCGATAGGATCATCTTATGCGCCGGAAATTCAGATTCCTGAATTTTTAGTACGACATCACAAAACTGAAAATATTAAAAATAAAAATATATTAATTATTTCGGGAAAGGATCCAAAAATCCGCTCATGCACTACATACTAGTGATTTTGATCTATAGTGGGGTAACACATCAAAAAAATTATACTGATGACAACTATCAATTCTTAGAGCATCCATTATAAATTAATTGCTTTCAAAGAGATCAGTTTTGGTCAAACAATCCTTTTCAGCGTGTCACGCAAATTCGAATGAGATAACTGGCTTTAAGTGATTGCTTTATACGCTCTAGTTTTAATGCAGGGTCTTAACATTTTTCGCAGGCCATTTCTCCCTTAATGAATTTTGTATTTTCAAAAGGACAAATACTTTACTGATTACCTTGTGACCCTAATTGTATTGTCATTATTGACATTAGATGCTGAATGTTGGTCCATTTACCAAAATGCATAAAATCGCTATTCGAACCGCATTGTAAATTTATATGACTCTGGATGCATTTCGCAGGACTTTTATCCCTTCAGGTCAACTTTTGCACGGTTTTTTCTTTCGATTTTCTTAATAATTATCCTTGACGTGTGTCTATAAAATTTATTCATAAATTCTTACCATCCTGTTCGCGAGAACAACTATACTCTCACAAATGCCACAGTATAGCGAATGTGTGAAAAAGTGAACAACAATCAAATCTCGAGAACGGCAGTTTGTCCGTCGTTCGCAGGCGATGATCGTAAAACTGATTACAGTTTTATAATGATCGTGTGGATGCGTTTCGCTTTGTGGCTGTGCAATGTAGCGTTTGTTCAACTTTTTTTTTAGAGGTTATATAAAGGAATATTCAAATACGAACACACACATACAAATTATGATTTATTACGGCAAATTACAGAACAATATTCAATCTTCTAGACACGCTTCCCATAAGGTCCAAAATTTGATCATTCGTTACCTCTACATCTCTATGAATATTCAATAGAGCCAACTCATTTAATCTGTCCTGCTGCGTAGAGTTTCGCAAATAGGTTTTCAACCTTCGAAGAGTCGAAAACGATCTTTCAGTAGGTGCAGCAGAAACCGGTAGAGTTGCTGCTATTTTCAGATATCGGTGTACAGTGGGATAAAAGTTTTGGTTGCAAATGTTTAATGTTTCTATTAAACTTTTCGGCTGATTTTCCTCCGACATTTTTAAGCAATATCTGAAAACGAAAGTATTTTTTTCCAGAAATCCAGCATTTAGGCTTATTAAATCAAATATTTATACCGCGGCCACATTTTCAGTTCAGCTTCAAACTCTTCAGTAGATGTGATGTTATTTTGCCACTGAGTCTCGAAACTTCGCACAGTCGTTTTTATTCTTTCCGAATTCAACTTGGCTGATTTCATTGGTAGAAGATCCTGGATTTTTAATAAAATATCGCGATGTCTAAGAAATCTAGAGTTCAATTCGCTTAGATAGTGGTCTAAGAATGGAATCAACACCAATTGGCGATAATATTTTTCGGGGCCACCTTCATAATTTGCTCGATATTTTTGCATTTTTGCAACTCGGGGGACTTTGATTTCGAATCCTACCTCTTCAGCCGTTTTCACAACGGCCTCGAAAATACTGTGAAATAAGGCGTCCGAGTTTTGTCGCATTTCGTCTACTTCTTCTTTCAAGTCGTTTGCGTAATTCACGCAAAGACTTACAGTCATTTCCACAAGACCGTATACCTCACAAAATAAAAACAAAATGTTACAAGTAAGAAATTTTATTTTTTATTGAAAGTAAATACAAAATACATTTTCGCAATTATATTAAATATATGGTCCAATCGCCGTCACTATTGATTATTGACTGGCATCTTCGGTGACAACTTTCGGCCAATTTTTCCGCGTTGTCTGTCCAAATTGATTTGGATTGATTTTGAAGCTTCTGCTTCATTAATCCCCAAACATTTTCAATAGGATTGGCATCCGGCGATTGCGAAGGCCAATCAAGTACTTGAATGTTATTTTCTTCTTTTCAGCGTGTACACAACCGGCTTCTATGTTTCGGATCGTAGAAACCAATCGGTGTTGTCGTTGCCATATAGCATCCTAGCAGACTTCAATAATCCTTTCTTGTACAAAATGATCATCCTTTCAGCAGTAAGAATTCCGGTAAACGTTATTAATTTTCCGAAACCGCGTGCAGAAAAGCATCCATAAACATGGACCTTCACAGGGTGTTTAACGGTTCGGTTCACGACAGCTTCTCCTTTTTGTGACCACACTCGTCTCCTGAACGTATTTACAGCAAAACTTGATTCATCCGTAAAGATCACGTTGTCCCAATCACGATCGATGTTTTCCTTAGCCCACTCTACACGTCTTCGCTTCTGGTTTTCGGTAAGTAATGGTTTCATCAAGGCATACCTGGTTTTTATGTTTTCCTCTTGTAATCTTCGCCGAATCGTATTCAAGGACACGTAAATATTCTTCTTCGATAACATTTCCTTTGCTTGCACTAAGGTAGTAACGGACGGATTTTTCTTAAAAATATCAATGATGGCCTTATCCTGGGTTTTTGAAGTGCTTTAGGTTTTACCCCTACTAGGTAGATCGTCTACATTTCCAGTATCTTTAAAACGCTTTATCCACTTATTCACAAACTGTGTCGAAACTTTCAGGTACTTTCCGGCCGATGCAGGTGTCATTTTTGGTCCTTTCGGATGACTTACTAAAAACACAGCTTCGAATCGTTTTTTGTAAATCGCACTCATTTCACTTGACGTCTTATCACTCTCCTACTTGAACTTAGAATGACCAAATTTATACAATGCGAAAAAGAGGAAAAATGCAGGTAACTATTTTAAAATAAAAGTCCCCCACCACTCTTTGAAAAATGGTGCATTAAAAAGTTACAAAGTATACGCTCTTGTGGAAATGACTGTAAATCACAGTCTTCCTTCTGCAACTGTTGGCTTAGTGATTTAGTCAAACTGAAAACGGGCTTCAAAACTCCTAACGCAATTAGAAACTCAGATGTTGTTATCGCCGCCAGCAATGTATGCGGTTGAACTCTTTCGACTTTTTTAGCTTGTTTATCGCATTCTTCCAGCACCAAACAAATACTTGCATATACGTCCGAAAAGAGTTGCAAGGAGTCAAGATGTTCTACCCAACGTGTTTCGCAAAACTTCAATAAGCGAGTTTGTTTTGCATTTGGTACAGCTTCTTTAATTTTCGTTTGCAAGATACCACCTGCTTTAGTAGATCGACGAAAAAAGTTAACAACGGACTTTATTGTTCCAATACAATTTTTGATAGGTGCTATTTCGCAAGCATGCGTGATGGCCAAATTAAGGCTGTGATTTGCACAGTGGACGTAAATGGCTTGGGGGTATATTTTCATAACTTCTGCTGCGCACCCGTTCAATTTTCCACTCATGGAACTTGCTCGGTCGTATCCTATTAAACATTCATCATTATGTGTAAGTTTAAAGTTAATTTGGAGTAACGTGACAAAAATTGACTGAAACTTTTATGTAAAAAAGATTTGTGAATACCTTGGCCACTTATGTACGAAATATCAATCCCAAGGTCTGACAAGGTACTAAGTATGGCATTTGCTAGTCCTTTTCCCGTCATATCATCAACAGCAACAAATTTTAAAAAATCTTCTTGAATCGAATATTCACTTCCATTTTTTTCAACGTACCGCACACAGCGAAAATTGCTCAATTCCACCAACGTCTGTGGTCTCATCGGCGATGACAACGAAACATCCACACTCGTTAACGCGCTTTACCAAGTTTGATGTTATGATTTTTCCTGCAGCTTCAATGATTTCGTTTTGAATTCGTGGACTGAAGTATGTTGCGTTCTTACCAGCTGTCTCCAAATGGAATTCCAAATCACTGTCTCCGCTCTCATACGCAAATCGGAGTAACGCTCTTAAGAACGAAGCCATGAATGTTGAAATTTTAATTTTCGTTCGCCTGAAGCAGGCAACTTGAAGCTTTCGTCAGGAACCCACACATTCTCGAGAAGGTCATTTCTCTCGCGGTCGTCTAATTGTCGCCGGCAAAAACTGCTGATATCGTTACGGGGAACCTGTTGCCGTTGATAAATTATATTATTTTGTATTTTTATTTTCATTCAACTTAAAATTAATAAATTCAAAATGATTTTTTCAATGACTCACTTGTATATTTTGCGTTTCCGTTAGATTTTTTTTCTTCGGAGGACTTTCCACCGATTCGTTGTCAGAAACATTACTCGGAATCGATTCCACTGGTTTGAAAAATGCGGTTATTTTGTTGGAACTCATTTTTTGTTAAGTCTTATTTTTAATTTTATTTAAACTGCACTCTCACCCACCGATACAAACTACGGAAAAAATCGCGGCGAACACGTGTACAATTTCTAAGATCAACTGCACCAATTGCAAACATTTATGTGCTCTTTCTATAAGGCGTAGACACGATAATGCGTTGGAGTATGTGCACATCCAACGTAAACACGATTTTGCGGTAAATGTGACTTCGCGCCACATCACAGAAATTCATATGCGGGCACCGCATCGCACACACTGCATTTCTTTTGTCTATTGGTATGTTCACATAAATATAGTTCACTATGACGATTTTATTTCATTTGGAATTTCGTCATATATTCAAATATTAGTGGTGATTTTTCCAAATTAAGTAAAATCGTCGAAATCAAGTACGAGTAAATATGAATGACATTAGTCTTTCAATTATACTTCGAAATTTTTTCGAAATTTGGAGGGGGGGGGGGGGTGGTTTAAACCCCCCCCCTCTTGCGTACGCGCCTGCACACCGGTGTCTAGCAGTACAGACCTTTAGCTATTAAAAAAATTCAATTTTATTAGATAATGCACTAGGAACAGGTTTGCCAGGTATCGATCAAAGAAACTCCCCATTGCGGTTCGGAAAACTCCTGGATGGATGTGGAGTTTTTTTAAATTCCCCATTTTTCAAACTAGTAGGTTTTAAGAATGATTTCCCGTCGAAGGGGCCCAAAAATCGTGATGCGTCAGTTTTGACCGCTGCTGCGAAGCGGGTCTCTTCAGAAGTTTCTGCTTCGCGCATCGTACCCCTTCTGGGGGAATCCATTCTTAAAAACTTCTAAAACGTGTAATTCCACTAGTGACTGCTAAGGGCGACGGTATGTCAAACATCATGCACGTTGTATGGTAGTCGATGGCCGTCGCCCTGCAAAAATTTTGTTTGTAAGTTACCCAGTGGCGGTAAGCCGGAACATTGAACTGAATTCCACACCTGCAAGCTGCACGTTGCAATTTGCATTTGGGTAAGAATTCGCACCCATGTTGTGTTGGTCGGCTTATACAGTCTGTTCCATAAGAAAGGAGGGCGAGTATTTCGATAGTTATCAAAATATTTATTCTAATTTTTTTTTACAGTATAAGACAAGTAAAAAGCTTCGCCGCAATAAATTAGTAAACAGTGTAGTCACCTTCAGCATTGAGAATGGCCTGGCACCTTCGAGGCATGCTTTCGACGAGGTTTTTAGCGTAGCTTGTTGGAAGAGAACTCCAAATCTTTCCAATCTTCCGAGAAAGCTGCTTCAAATTGTGAACATTTTCGATAGGGTTTGCGTCAGAAGATTGGGAGGGCCAGTCCAAGGTGTTGATGCCATTTTCCTCCTTCCAGGCGGCTTCGATGCTTCGGGTCGTTGCTTTCATGAAGGACCCAATTTCAGTCAACAGGTCCAAACATTTTCTCGGCCGACTTCATAAGGCTTCGTTTGTAAATTTCAAGCATTTTCACTGCATTCAAATTCTGCGTGGAAAGCCGCAAGCAACCAAATCCCCGCTCTGAGAAGCACCCCCAAACATTTACTTTTACCGGATGTTTGACAGTGCACAGGCATGCTTCACTGGAACCCACGCCCAAAAAGTTTCTTCATCCGAGAAAACAGTTTTCGACTAATCGCGATCCTTGTTTTCCTCCGCCCAGTTAAGGCGTTTTTCCATGTGGGTTGCGCTGAGAAGAGGTTTTGAGCTCGTAGAACGGTATAGCGGCTTAGCTTCATGTAAACGTCGCCTTATCGTGTTGAGGCTGAATGGTCCTAATGAATGCCCTTCCTGGCGGGTTTCACCTTGGCTTCGCGCAGGCGCAGAGTGGGATGACTCCTGAACATCTGCACTATCACTTTGTCGTGTTTGCTGGACGTCGCTCTTGTTTTCCCGCGTTCAGGAAGATCATCAACATTTTTTGTCTCTTTGTACCTTTTCACCCATTTCTCAACGAACTTCTTTGCTTTGATTTTTTAATAACTTTAGCTGCCGCGGAATATGATAATTTCGGTCCTTTTGCATGCGTGCACAAAAATACAGCCTCAAAGCATTTCGCGTACGTGGAACTCATTTCGATAAACGACTGCTCACTTCGACGATCAACACTGAGGTATGCAAATCAGTAACTGCGTCGTAGCCGACCGATGGTACTATCCTGCAAAGAAAAAAAAATGGAATATGTTCAATTCCACTATTAAAAACCCCGCCTCCTTTACTGTGAAACAGACTGTGTAATGCAAAACAACATCTGTCGTGGGTCATTCCCGGTCACGCCTCTCCCACTGGTACGATGCGCGAAGCAGAGGCGTCTCATGAGACGAATCACAATTTTTGAGCCTCCTTCGGGGGGAAATCATCCCCATTTTTGTTTTTGATCTATTTTGGAAAATAAAAATACGTATTTTGCTTCAAACCGCCTTTTTATTAGTGGCACAAACGTAGAAATTTCATGTTTTGAAATTTCCGTTTTTGTCGAAATCGTCGGTTTTATGAAGTGCGATATTTTCCTTCTGAAGTCTCTTCATTCCGAATATTTTTCTCTCTCTCTCTCTCTGGATCCTGTCAACCCCTTGTATTAACCACACCGACTTTCCACCTCTTCCTGTTCGCCGCCATCGCCTTCAAACGACTCTACGATTCGCCTATTGACTTACCCTCGACCTCAACTGATTTTCTCCAGGTGTTTCTAGGTCGTCCAACGCGGCGACTTGCGTCAGTTCCCTGTGGGTTCCAATCGAGGGCCTGTTTAGCAATGTTTTCCGGTCCTTTTCGAAGTGTGTGACCTATCCATTGCCACTTTCACCTTTTTATGGAGGTGTCTATCCTGTCCTGGCCGGTAATGAACAGGAGGTCGTCGTTAGAAATGACCTCCGGCCAGCGGATATGTAGGACGCGCTGTAGATACTGTTCACAGTTCACGAAAGTTTGCAATCTAGTTGTTGTCGCCCTGGTCACCTTCCAAGTTGAACAGCCATAAAGAAGCACATATTTTACATTGGTTTCGAAGATCCTGACTTTGGTAATTTTGGAGATGTTGTGGTTTTGCCAGAAAGGAGTCAAACTGAAAAGAGCTGTCCAAGCCTTATTCATGGGAGACAGTACATCAGCATCCGCTCCGTCTGCTGTAACTACGCTTCCGAGGTAGCGAAAATTGTCCAATTTTTCCACCGTCTGCCCCGAAACACAAATTTCGCTCTGTTTTCCTGGATCCAAGCTCAAGTACTTAGTTTTGCAGCATTGATTTTAAGCCCCGCATTGCCACTTTCGCGGTGCAGGGCCTCCGTCATTTGAACTACATGATCCGATCTATTTGAAGGAAGACAAATATCGTCAGCGTAATCCAGGTGTTGGAGGTATTCAAACAGGTTCCATCTGATACCTTTGCTGAAGCGCGCTGCAGAGTACGTCGTTAATGGCAATCAAAAACAATATAGGTGACAAAATGCAGCCTTGTCTCACTCCGCTATGTACCTCGAAGGGATCTGAAGGCTTACCCTTGTGTAAGACGTGACATTGGGCTCCGCTATAGGACTCCTTGATGATGGATATGATTTTATCTGGTATACCTCTCCTACGTAAAGCCTTCCAGATGTATTACCGGTCAACGCTGTCAATCGACTTCTCGAAATCGATGAATATGAGATGTAAAGGGGATCTCCACTCTGCTAGTTGTTCATTCCAAATATTTAAACGAGCCTTAATGCTTATTACTGTTCAAATGCTTTCTCAAGCCATTTTTTGTGCCTGCGGGTCGCATTTGCATAATTTGCGTAGAGCTTTCTTTTCGTCTGCTGCGTTCCCGTGCGTGTCCCTTAATTATTCGTGCCTCAGTAAGTCACGAGCAAAAGCTCGCCTATGCAAAATACCCAGCAATCCAATAACAGTCCTCGGAAATCGGCAATCACCTTAAGTGCCGGTGGACATGAGCGTCTAAAGTAATCGGGATACCGCCGATTGCTATCGCATACTCTTGGCCTATCTCGATTGGTATGGAGGCTGCCGCTGGTTTCTGCCCTATCTACCTTATTTTCTATCCCCAGTGTTTCACCAGAACACAGTTGAGAATGCGCCTGTACACATGTGCCGCATCCACAGGGAAGTTCTAATTTAGCCCTGCCAGACATACTCGAACTCGAACATGCTCACAGTGGACACAGTAAAGGGTGCTATTCATTGTTGTCTTACTACTGCTCTTAAGGCACTACTAGATACTTGCGCCACATCACATCCATCTAAAGGCGGAGGTAAAACCAGTAGTAGCGAGACTTGGAGCCAATCAGACCTTCCTTAAATTGACGTTGTTGTTGTTAATTACCTTGACCCCTCACCAGGGGCATGAGCGCGTCAACAGCTCTTGCATTTCTATGCCTTGTTGACATTTCGATAGCATGTATGCACCTCCTATTCGCGCCGTCTTTATACTGACAAGCTCGGCGCGCAGTGGGAGTTCTATTAGTACCCACAGGCAGTTTTTTGTTTGCGCCGAAGATTGAACCCCCAATCCACATTTCTAACGAAATTTGTTAATTTTTTTTTTACTCATTACGATAATACTGCCAGCCTCTTAGGAACAACCAGAAGACAGTGTGCACTGTTAGTGGGCGTACTAGAGGAACACACGGATAGGCTAAAGCTAATAACTAGCGACGACTGCAGGAATTTCCAGATACCAAACAAGAAAGAAACTCTAAAGCACTTTCTATGCGAATGTCTGGCATTTGGTAGAAGAAGATAAAAGTGCCTAGGAGCTTACTTCTTCAAACACCTTGAAGGAGTCGTAGGACTCAGTTGGAGAAGCCCCTTGAGCTTCGCCAATGAGTCAGGTTCCTACCAGCTCAACAACGATTTTCCAGTAAGGGGTAGCAACGACACCGGATGAGTACCTGAAATAAGTGGTATCGCTATGGATCCTAGCGGTCTATGCGGAGCCGTTAGGCTGCCACCCTACCTAACCTAACCTACGGTAATACTGAACCATATCTGGTCAAATTTATTAAGTTAACTCTTAGACGGAACCCTCTTCTTCAGAGGAGGTGTTGAACAAATAAAAACGCTAAGACTAAAGTGGAGTGGGTTATTGCGAGTGTAAGTCACAATGACTCATCCTCGCTATCCACTACCACACAAAAATAATCAGCTAAAAGTCAATTCACTCTGTCACTTGGTTTCGTCCACACCACGGATTTCACTCATCAGGAGCTGCCTTTTAATCCATGGGGGAAGCTTCTCGACCAAGCCATGTTCGGTTTCCGACCTATGTAATTCGGAATACGTTCCTGAGTGCAATGCTTACACTACATACGAGGGTAAGGTGAAAAGTTCTCGGCCTGACAGAGCAATACCGTTACAATCAGCAAAAATTTATGTTTTCTGCCTGGGTGCACATGTCATTAGTTCGTATGACAAGTTTCAACTTGTTCTCTCAAGTAGTTTATTTACACGAATTTTTGCTGTGGACGTCTTACGTGTTTTCGTTAAAATGGAGAAACTTGAATATCGTGCGGTCATAAAATTCTTCGTTTTGGATGGATTAACCCCTAAGGAAATTCATCCGAAGTCAACAAAAGTTTACGGGGACTCTGTCAACCGTTAAAAATAGGCAGCTGAATTTAAACGTGGTCGCACGTCCTTCGAAGACGACCCACGTGAAGGACGGTCATGGCCAGCGTGTTTTGGGATGCGAAAGGGATCCTGTTATTTGACTACTTTGAAAAAGGCAGAACAATAACAGGTGAATATTACTCCAAACTTCTTGACCAGCTGGATGCCAAAATTCGCAAAAAGAGGCCTGGCTTGGAGAAGAAAAAAATCATCTTTCACCAGGACAACGCACAAGTGTGCGTTGGCGATAGGAGAACTGCGGGATTTGGGGTACGACTTGCTCGACCATCCCCCCTATTCTCCTGGTTTGGCACCATCAGACTTCCATCTGTTCCCAAACTTGAAGAAATTTGTTTCTGGGAACCGCTTCGCATCCAATGAAGAAGCTGAGAGGGCCATAGATGAATATTTTCACAGCCTTCCAGACTCTCACTTCCGGGGAGGAATACTGATGTTGCAGAAACGCTGGACCAAGTGTGTTGAAGTCAAGGGATATTATGTAGAAAAATAAAATCATTTTTTAACCGAAAATCGTAGTCTTTCATTGTCAGGCCGAGAACTATTAACCTTACCCTCGTATATTGTGTATTACAAGACACGAGTGCGAATTATCATCCAATGGAAATTCGTCTTATTTATGATTATGTTTGTGTGGTAGTGGTCAGCGAGGCTGAGTCATTGTGACTTGGACTCTGTAACGGACGGTTTGGTGGGCATCCAAAGATGCCCGTGGGGACGGAGCCTAAGGTAGCATATGACCGTGAAGGTCGGGCCGTGCCATCTGGCGAAGAAAAAGGCCCCTCAACGAGCTAAGCAGCGGCCTATGCTTGCTGTAGCTCAGTTCGGGAGATGTGGGCGGGGTTTTCGCCGCTCGTTGCCCCTGTCCTTTACGTATTAACAAAAATTCATAGGCCTAAAAATGGGGAATGAAAAAAAATAGTCGATAAGGATGGAATGGTTGGCGGACGGATCAGACGCCCATGCGGTCGCACCTGGTTCCGGGTGTAATTAGACCCTCGGCCTCTGGTTTCGTACCACCAACAGATCATTACTCATCAGGTGCTGCTTCGATCTGCCGGTGGGAGCAGCACTACCAGACCATAATATGGTTCATTACAGGTGGCTCATTACAACTCGCAATGACCCACTCCACTTTATTCTTAACATTTTGGATATTCGCTTATGCGTGAATAAACACAGACGAAATAAAAATCAACGGCACTGCATGATAACGTCATTGAATCGATGCAATTTAAATTAAACAATTTTTTTTTTATTTTGTATTATATTTTATTAGGGTGATTCCAATTTTAACTCGCTGGAGTGTACAAGCGATTCAGTATTGGCCGATGATATGAAAAATACGATACGAATCGTAATATTTCAACAGTAATATGTCTGGTTAATTTGTATCCAGACAAGTATTGTATTTCCCAATGTTGTTGAGGTGTCGGAGACGCAGTCGAGATTAAAATTCCGCTTCATAGATGGTATAAAGTCGGAATTGCTCTTGATGTCAATGTTGCGTTCGACACCTTAATGCTTAAAATCTCTTTTTTTCTTTCTGACATTTCAAAAGTTTCTCCAGCATGCCGATAGATCCTACCACTAAAGTAGCATTTTATAAATTTGCCTAAAAAAACAGCACTGGCGATGCTACTGCCGCTGCTGCTGTAAAGCCCGAACCAAATTGAACGCAGAAAGCAGCAGCAAGCCAGCAAACAATAACAACAACATGCAGATCTGCTGATCTGCTGCATGTTGTTGTTTTTGTTCGCTGCCGTTGCTGCTGCTTTCTGCGTTCAATCTGGTTCGGGCCTAATTCGGCAAATGCGTCCATTCTAATCAGCCTAGACACAGGCGATGCCGCTGCTGCTGCTGATGCCGGCATTGAAATTCCGGCATGAGTTATAGATCCTGCGCCGCCATCCCAACGAAAATCAGCGGCTGTTAATCAACACGATTGCAGCGCTTCCTGTCAATGATGCGGTGGTAATAGCAACATTTATTGGATGGGGGCTTGGCTAAAGCTTACAACGACCGGCGCGGCGAGCGGTACAATGGCCTCGTTTATGCCGCGGAACTATCTTCAAGATTTAAGTAATTCGAGCTAACTCACGACGACATAAACATGTCGTATTAGCTAGTTTAGGTACTCGTTTTAGCTCCACTTTCGAGGCAGAACTGGACTGAAAAGTTGGGACTAGATGGTGTTGTTGTCTTCGTTGATGGTGGTGTTGGTGAAAATTATATTTCATATATTATATAATTACCTCATCCTTTCCTGAAACTCTGCATTTGTTTCACCCTTTGATTGTAGCGGAATAAACGCGTTTTTATTAGGAGGCTACTGCCTCTTGACATTTTCTAAACCAAAGTCACCGAAGTCACAAACCAACAACTGACATCTTTCATATTTAGTACGTCTCCGTATGGTCAGTATAAACACACCACAGACAAGGACTAGCACTAAAACGATTTAGTTAAATCGCCTTTTAGTTCCACGGTATAAATGAGGCCAATCTTTGACAACATTTATTGGATGGGATTTAGGATAAAGCTTGGTTAGAATATACAATAAGCTTTCAAATGAATTTCAAATTATCACATGGGCGCGGAGATCTCCAAACAGATTTTAAAGCATTTCTACTTCCGTCCCGAGCTTTGTCGACATACTACTTTGCCTTAACCCCTAGCGGGGCATAGCGCGTCAACTACTCCTGCGCGCCATCGCACTCTGTTCTGGGCAATGGGGCGCAACTCCCCAAAAGACTTACCCAGTACCTGACACTCCTTTGCCACAGATCGACGCCATGTGATTCGAGGACCCCCTCTTGGTCGGCCTTGGTTGGAAATGGGGTTCCATTTCATGGCATGCAAAGCAATGCAGTTATCACTCTTCCGCAATGTGTGACCTATCCACTGCCATTTTCGCCTGCGTATCAATTCGTCGATTGGCATCTGACCCGTACGCCGACTTAGCTCTTCATTTGATATTGTTTCGGGCCAGAAAATTCTTAAAATTCGACGAAGACATGAGTTGACGAAAACTTGCAGCTTTCTGGTAACTCCTACGGAAACTTTCCATGTACTGCTCCCATACAAAAGCACTGACAGTACCAGGGAGCGAAATAGGCCCAGCTTGGTCTTGATGCTGAGATAACTGCCCTGCCAGATTTTGGACAGCATGCGGTATGCACGTTTAGCCTGGTTGATACGACGAGCGATGTCCTGCTCCGTACCACCATTTTCGGCAACAATGCTACCCAGGTAGACGAAGTTGTCCACCTTCTCCACAGGCTGCCCATTAATATTGATGGCAATAGGTGTCGGATTTCTTTTTCGCAACGGCGGGCTAAGAACCTTGGTCTTGTTGGTATTAATCTTTAGCCCAACCTTGCTTGCCTCCCTCTCGAGATCTAACGCCATTGCGGACAGATCCATGATTTTGTGGGAGAGTAGGCATATGTCGTCAGCGTAGTCAAGATGTTGTAGATAAGATGTCAAAGTCCATTGAATTCCTCTGTCGAGTCCGGATAGGGCTGCATGCAACACATCGCCGATCACAATGAGGAATAGGATCGGTGAGAGGATGCACCCCTGCCGAATTCCACTGCGAATCTCAAAGTCCCCCGACACCTTACCTTTATGCAGAACGCGACATTTCGCGCCGTCATAGGTTGCCTTAATAATAGCCACAAGCTTCTCAGGGATGCCTCTCCTGCGCAAGGCCGCCCATATAGAATCCCGGTTCACACTATCGAAAGCCTTTTCGAAATCGATGAAAAGCAAGTGAAGCGGAGAATCGTATTCAGCGCATTGCTCGATGATGATTCGCAAGGTGTTAATGTGATCGACACAGGAGAATCCGGATCGAAAGCCAGCCTGCTCTTCATCAATTGTGCTTTCTAAGTGGGCCTTTAGTCTTTCCAGGACGATTTTAGCTATTATCTTGGCAACGGCAGGAAGCACACAAATGCCTCTCCAATTATTACAGTCTGTGAGGCTACCCTTCTTTGGAAGTTTGATGATCAAACCTTGCTTCCACTCAGTGGGAAAGGTCTCTGTATTCCACGCTTTATCAACAAGTGGGTGCAGCAAATCGGCAGTTACGCTTGGCGCTGCTTGATAAAGTTCGGCAGGGATGCCGTCAAGTCCGGCGGCCTTTCCTCGTTTTAGTGCAATAATTGCAGTGACTATTTCCTCTTTAGTCGGGGCAGTGGACCGTATACGCACATTTTGATGGTTAGCTAAATTATCTATATGAGGGGGAACTTCACCAGAGGTTACACGGTTCAAGACCGCGGCGAAGTGTTCTTTCCACCGCCTCATTTGATCTTCTTCCAAGATAAGTAGCTTTCCATTACTATCTTTCACCGGATGTTGGCAGGAGTTACGACCACCTGTAAACTCCTTGATGACACCGTATACGGCGTTTAAGTTGTTACTTCTAGCGGCTTCTTCTGCTGACGCCAAAAGAGAATTGGCATAAACTCTTTTATCGCGTCGCACACTACGCTGAACTTCTCGAGCTTTCTGACGGTAAAGAAGTTCGATGCTGCTTCGATTGTCGTCTGAGGCTGCAGCCAAACGAACTTTCAGCTCCTTTCTTTCAACAATCCGCTGCCATGAAGCGTCGGACATCCAGGGCTTATTCCGGCCATCCGGGTTTGGGCCAAGGATGGTATTTGCGCTATCAATGTACGCATTTTTTATGGCATCCCAGTTTTCGTTTATGTCACTATCTGGGTGACTAGTTATCTCAGCCGCTTTTTGCGCAAGATGGTCATTATATTGTTGTAAGACAGCTGGATTTTTTAGTCGAGCGGTGTTGAATTTGCGGGGCCTGGATCTTTCGTCGCTGGGGCGGCGCACGGCTGCAATACGCAATCGAACATTAGCGATCATAAGATAATGGTCTCTTCCCATCCCAATATCGGCACCCTTCTTGTTTCGCACGTCCAGGAGGCAACTCTTTGTCGACATACTCCTCAAAGACGTTATCACGTCAAAATATCATACTATTTCGAATTCTTAATAATACTCATATTTTACATTTTTTCCCCAGGAATACATGTGGTATCGAAAACATCGCTATATGCGGCTCGATGGTTCCAGCAAAATATCCGCTCGTCGTGATATGGTTGCAGATTTTCAAAATCGTGCCGATATTTTCGTTTTTCTCCTTTCGACAAGAGCCGGTGGTCTTGGCATCAACTTGACGGCAGCTGATACGGTAAGTACACATGTTAATTAACTTTAACTCTTCCTTTTATTTTCGTCCTCATATCCCTTTTTAATCGTGGCGTCACATCGTCGTCATTGCTGTCGCTATCACATTGTGCGTACTCAATTAATGCAATTAAATAAATGACGTTTAGGACAATCGTTAGACAGCGCGCGCTGCTTGGTATCAGGTGTAAACGAATCCAGCAGACCAGAAACTCGTCATGATCAAGTGATTTTCTCCCAAATAGATGATGGCTTCTCGGTTTTTCTATTTAATTGATATTGTGTCTGAATGGATGGTCTGGTGTCTATTTTATGACATATTGCCGTGTATCCTGTCGTTCAGTCCAGGTTTTTTAGACGTTGGTATGATCCTTTTCATGGTTTCAAAGGGTTTTTTTTTACCTTTTATTGATGAGGTTAAGTTACAGTGCCAACAATGGGTGTCCGAGTTTCGTTATATGTACAGATGCAGTCGTGGGGTATGTTTCCTTTTTAGTCAAATTGGAAGGGAAGAAATGGGATTCCTTATGAATATTCACGTTGTTCAAACACTTGTTAAATATTTTTTATTGTTAAAAATTAATTGAGGACATTGGTGGAAGGGTTACGAATACCGATCTTTAGAAGGATAATAACGGAATTTTAAAAAGTTGGTCAAAATGAACACGACTTCTAATTATATAGGTAAACGAATAGAATTGGGTCTTCATAACTTTGAGCAGGTGTATGTTGTCCAACACGGACGTGTAATGGCCAATAGATTAAGGTTTACGGGCAATTAGACTAGGAAAGGGATGAGAAAATACAGTAGTCTCTTCAATCAACGAAAATATGTAGCAAGGGTTCGACTGTTTCTTATGGAATAGATGAGTATCCTTAAAATTCATGGAATTATTAAAATATTTAATGTTGAATATGTATTATATTTTCTGACTTAATAAATTCACTGTTGACCCATCATCGGCGACACAAGTCAAAAGGCACAATTTTTTGTCGACGGTAGTTTTTTGGTTGAAATTGAATGTTACTAAAAGAGTGTGTTTCCATTGCGAGATATTTATTTATTGAATTGAATACAATTGTTTCGAGAGCCTCTTGCTCCCTTCTTCAGTTCCCAAATTCGTCAAAAGATTATAAGTTTCTTGTTCCGAGGGAGCCATATGTCCTCTTTTTCGGTTTCTGATACTGAGCGTCGCCCAAATTCTTCAAAAAAGCCGGTTTGTTTCCTTCGGCATGTTTTTGAGGGTAGTCTCTTTATTCATCGGCTCAATACTTCGGCCGTTGGAAAGTATATCTAGGTCAGGTTAAAAACGCTGCTATTATTTTCGTTGTATACAAGATAACAACATTAGCCGCGTTCGATTCATTGGCTTTCGGTCACAGACCGAAAAGAACGCCACGTCTCTGCGACTAGCGAACTTAAACAGCCACCATACAAATACTTCGTTGTCGTGGGGGCGAATCGCGGACTCAGTATACATTTAGACGGAGGCGAAGGAAGTTGATGTTCAACCAATTTGCTTTCAACTTTGCCCTGATGAGAGGCCTGGATTAAAACCGGTCTGTCGTTTTGTATGAAAATGAGCTGAGATTCGGTTGAATCGAAAGCGGTTATTGAGTTACTCGGTTGAATTGAGTTTATTGTCAATCAGAACTTATTACAACTAGAGTTAACAACTCGATGTTCGGTTAAATTTATTTATGGGTTACGACAACAATGTTGGAGCTTATCTTCGCTAATTGAGAACAATTTTTAGGGTTTTGTATTAAAAACAAAACCCTTATGAAATCGGTCAAATGTCTGTCCGTCTGTCCATGAAATATCTCACGAACGGCTGAAGCTACATACATGAAATTTTGTGGGAGCATGTAGAATTATTACAATTCGCCGGAGAAAGCGATTCGTTGTAATAGGCTTACTTTAAGGGGATGTCCCCATAGAGGGGAAATGAAGGTCAATTTTTTTTTTTCATCTGGTATAGGCAAGTGGGGTATCGTGAGAAAGGTAACACCGAGTACATTTCATTTCCGGTATTTTCATCAAATTTGAAAAAAGGGGAAAAGAGATAGAGGGGAAAATATGTGATCCGAGTTTGTCCCCCCCCCCCCTCGCATTTCGATACCGTTATACTTAGAAATATGAAAATTTGCAGAAAGGCGGCATTTTACTAGTGTAGAAAACCGAAAATCGTAGAATTTTGATATCTCAACAAAAAAGGTTAATAATAGTACATTTCTATAGTTGCAGTTAGCATACCCCTACACGCCTTAAGCACAGCCGAGGTCAAAAATATTGATGGCCAATGATAACCAACATCATCGGCAATAATATCTTTAAGTTTCATTACAATCACATAATATTTAATAATAGTACACTCATTTAAAATTAGGCATTTTGACACTATCCACACAAAAATTACACCTACCGGCCTCATATGTAGGTGTGAGTACTACTTTTATGTTGTTTTTCGTAGTGCGAATTGCAGTTATTTAATTAATCATTTTTGAAAGGGTGAAGATTAGTTGGGGGCGCTACGTCGTAATTGGCAAACTTTACCGAGTGGAAGGGGGGAGGGGTCCACATAGAGGCGAAATTAAGCTCAACATTTTTTTTTCGACTGGTATAGGCAAGTGAGGTGTCGTGAGAAAGGTAATGTTGAGTACATTCCATTTTTTCGCATTTTCTTGAAATTTGTAGAAAGGGGAATAGTGGGGGAGGAAAAAATATTAGTTCGTAATTTGCCCCCTCCCCCGGCATCTCGAGACTGTTAGAATTATGAAAACTTACAGGAAGGTGGGTTCCGAATAGCATATAAAATGGAAAATAATGGAATCTGTATATCTTCTCACAATAGGTAAGTAATAGTTTATTTCTGTAGTTACAGTTAGCACACCTCTGTATGCCTTAAACACGTTCGAGGTCAAAAGTACTGATGGCCAACGATAACCAACACCTTAGGCAATAATATGTTCTAAGTTTCGTTACAATCACGTTATATGAATTGGCATGTAAAATGTAAGTGGGTAAGACAGTTTAATTATGTTTTTTTTTGTCCATCTGAGTGGTATCAAGAAGAGCAACGAGCCGATATTTATATACCAAAATAAGCGCTTGCTACAAAACCCTCGGATTGCGGGCGTAGCCCTCTATATTCCGGTTTCATTTATATTGAATTACTGACTTCATAGCGGTATAACGTTGTTGCGAGAATGGTTCCACCTCATACGATAGTCGTTAGAGAGGATTTAGGCTGTGATAACTTACATAGATTCCCACCGGGTCCCTTGAGATACTAAGATAACACTAAAGGTAAACTCACTATCAGCCAAGGTACGAACCACCATCCGTCGCCCGATGAAATAGGAGTATACCCATTTGTTTAAATGCGATACGATTTATTTGCTGCGTATTCGTAATACCTTCGCACCGACGCAATTTTATGGCTTGTGAAATTTAAATAAAACTTCTGTGAAATTCCCTAAAACAAACAACAGTAGCCATGATTAACGCGAATGATTAACAGAGAAAAAAAAATCGCGTCGCACTGATTTGATCAAAAACTTTTCATGTGTTTTTGATTGACTGTCTGCTATACACACTAATCACCATTTAATGAGTGTTTTATGAATGAACGCTACCTGGAGCGAAAAAGTCGGAAAATTGAAAATTTATTATCACAAGGCAAACTAACCCTATATGTAAATGCATCTGCAAAAGCGTTTTCAATGGTCAGTTGAATCTGGAAGGTTGATTGAATAATTTTAGCGCAATAAAAGCCACAATTTTGTCATTCATGAGTACCACGCCTCAGCAAGCGGCTCAAGTTGTCGGAAGGGCTTACTCGGAGAACAGTCGCTCGTCAGCTTGGAATGAGCCAGTCTACTGTGTCAAGAGTGTATAACAGGTTTCGAGAGGAAGGTAGCTACAATCAGAGACCCCGACCCGGCCACTCTAGGTGCACTTCCGATAGAGACGATCGTTTTATTGTGACAAGTATGCTACGAAATCGGCACCTCACGGGAGTTGACGTGCAGCAGAATCTGAGGGACGTTCGCGGAGTAGCTGCAAGCGAGTGGACAGTGAGGAGACGACTAAAGGAAGCAAATTTGACTCCAAGACGGCCCGCCACAGGTGACCCCACATCACCGAAAAGCGCGACTCACGTTTGCCAGGAATCACTTAAATTGGACCCTCGAGCAATGGCGGTCCGTATTGTTCACCGACGAGACCAGAGTGTGTCTACATGGCAGTGACAGAAGAGGTCGGGTGTACAGGCGTCCAGGTGAGCGATTCGCGCAATGCTGTATCACAGAAACGGTAGCATACGGGGGCGGTTCGTATATGGTGTGAGCCGGTATCTCTGTGGATTCCAAAACGGAAATTGTATTCGTGCCCTCTGGAGGCCGAGGAGGAGGACTGACAGCCGAACGGTATATTACCGGTATTCTACGTGGCCATGCTGCGTAGGGAGCATCCATTGGCGACAACTTTACTTTAATGCACGACAATGCACGGTGTCACACATCGCGTCAAGCACAGCAGTTCCTGAACGAAGCTAATATTGCGACAATTGACTGGCCTGCACGCAGTCCAGACTTAAATCCCATTGAGGACTTATCGGACGAGCTCAAAAGAAGAGTCCGACACAGAGATCCCGCGCCTTCGACTATCGACGAATTGAAGGAGGCCTTAATAGAGGAATGGAGCGAAATTCCTCAAGATATCATTAAAAAATTAATAATGTCAATTAAAAATCGATTACAAGCTGTGATTAGAGCAAGAGGTTGTAATCAGTGACGTGCAGTGGAAATTTTTCATAGTCAAGCAGTTGGGCGCCCTAAAGCCAATTTAGTATAAACAAAAATGGACTGTATAATAGAATATGGACAGTCACAAAAACATTTATACCAAGCGGCTTTAAGCCTTAAAGAAGAAATCAGGAAAGATATAAATAAAATATTGGCACATATATTCGGAATACAAAAAAAAAAAAAAAATAAATAAATGAAATATTACTAATAAAAAAAATGATAAATAAATATTATGTTAATTAAGACTAAGAAAAATTCAGGGGTATTTGAAATAAATAAATATTCTTTCGCCATTGCCATTTATTTGTATTCCAAATCTATGCGCCGTTCTTTAAGTAAAAACTCTTTAATCACATTACCAAAAAAATCGTTTTCTCTTCGCATTTGTATAAGAAGATCCTTTTCAACCGCAATTAAAGCAAGATCCGAAAGTCGTTCTTGGGATTGGCGATTTCTCAAAAATGTGTGAACGCGCTTTAGTGTTGAAAATGACCTTTCCGCAGTTGCCACTGTGACTGGAATTGACGTTAATAATTTTGCTAAAATATGAACTTGCTTAAAACCGTTTGCGACATAAGGCCGTTTTTGAAAATAATCGAGAATTTTACTAGGATTCGCGTTTTTAAACTCATCTGAAGAATAAATAACTTTTAGCTCATTTTTCAACTTTATTCTGTCGAAAAATTGACCGTGATATTCAATAAGTGAGTCAACATTTTTATCGGGAAAATTTGACTTGAATTTAGAAAAATAATTCGGTTCAAGCAACTCTAAAAATGAAAGATCTTTAAACGAATGGAATCGATCTCGAATTTGCCCGAGAATAACATCTATAATCTCCCGAAATATCCGCCGTAAATTTTGTAAAGGATCTATCGCATTTCTACATTTCTTACGTGGTGGCTGATATTCTGCTGTAACTGTCGAATAGAAATTATCAAACTTTTTAGAAAAGTCATTTTCAAGCCAATTTTCAAATTCAATAATTTTTTGGCTTGCATATGAAATGTTTACCACTTTGCTCTGAATAATATTAAATAATATATCAGTTTTCGAAAAAATTTCAGAAAAAATTAACAGATATAATTGAAAATCTGACTCTGCGAATTTTTGTAAGTATATATCGGAAAAAGTCAAGGAATCGCCATCCCAGTGTTGAGAACCATTCGAAATTGTCTCAAAAACTGTACAAATTTCATGCTTATGTTCAAATATAACGTTAATAATACGCGAATGATAATGCCAACGCGTTTTGGAAACCGATGGTAAACGACGATTTACTATATTTGCAAAAAGGTCCGACCTTTTAGTGGATGTATTAAAAAATGATGCGATTTTATTGATGTGCGCGAAAAATAATTTAATTTCCGGAATAAACTCAACTGCTTTAAACAATACTAGATTTAGTGAATGAGCGTAACATGGAACGAAAATTGCCGATTTATGTTTTTCCCGAATTAAAGTCTGAACTCCACGAATTTGAGAACTCATTACTGCTGCGCCATCGTAACATTGTGCAATTAATTTCTTATCGATATTAAAATTTTGCAATTGTTTTAAAATGTGAGAGCTTATTGCTGTAGCTGTACGATTAGCGCTTACATCCAAAAATCCGATAAATCTTTCTTCAATCTCATTTGATATTGTATATCTAAAAATCATCGTTAATTGTTCCCGACCGCTAACATCTGGCGTTTCGTCGACCATTACAGCTACAAATGGAGCCTCCTTTATTTCCAAATTGATTTTATTTCGAACCACATTAGCTATAGCGGAAACAAGATCGTTTTGGATTCTATTAGACAAACCCGAAAACGCTGCATTTGCTTTTATAGAATCTATGTGGGACTCAATTATCGGATCGTACAAACTCAAGAAATTTACGGTTTCGATAAAATTACCACGATTATTTGAAGAAGAGTCTTCATTATTTCCGCGAAAAGGAAGCTCCTGTTTTGCCAAAAAAATTACAGTATCGATTAAACGTTTCAAAATATTACGATTACGCTCAACTTTTTCATTATGCAAACTAACAGATATTGCCACCTGGTTACTAAGCATAAACTCTATACGCTGAGAACCAAAATTATCTAATTTAATTAACGACTGAAGATGTTTTTCGGAACTTGAATGCTTTGCTGCTGAGCCCGTAAAATTATTCAAATCACTAAATGCAGCTTTATTCCAAACAGATTTTTCATTCGTGAACAAAAGATACGGCCAGCAAAATAACTTATTTAATTTACAGCTTCCCGTTAACCAAATGTACTTTTCATCCGTTTCGATATGGAATTTTCACGTAATATTTTTTAATTTAAACTCTAAACTAAGATCTGGCTTCGGTCTATCCGATTCTATAATTTCTCTTTTCTTGGCAAAGGAAAGAGTTGAAAATCCCGCTTTTAGTACGAAATCCGTCGCGCAGCAATACTCCGACATAATGCGAAAAGAAAACTTACCACTTTTATCACAAATCAAATCAATTAAATCACTACAACCGGTCAAAAAAACTTCAAATCACAATTTAATCAAAATCACCCGATTGCACTGATTTCCTCTTTTAAATTGCAACGGAAAATCCATTACATAACAAAAACAAAAGCTCTACTGGAAAAATCAAATTCCCATAAACATTCCCTGCATTGGCAACATTTCATTAACAAGCATCATTGGGCTTTATCCCACACACAAAAGCAGTCGCGCCAGTGCTTGACTTGTCTCATATAAATTTGCGAACAAAACAAAAAAAAATCGTTGCCCAATGTACTACCGAAATCCAAGATTCCCATTTTCTGGAATCAACATGTCTCTAGTATTTGGATGCACACATGGTACATGCATCTAAAGATCTAGGCACATTTTCCTATTCTAAGTTTGGTGTCTATGGTGTGCAAAATGTGGGAGGTTTGAATATTATCTAAAGTAATTGAACGAATGTTTTTTAACCAAAAGAAGGCGCGGATCAGAATTTGAATGTGTAAAGGAATATTTGAATGATAATATGTATTCTTCAGCTTAAAGAAAAACATTGACTGAAATGATGATATGTGTATTGGTGTAAGCAAAGTTTATTATTGAATTGCTTATTTCGGTAAGTCAAGCAGTTTGGAATTGCTTACTACGAGTGCACGTCACTGGTTGTAATACCAGATATTAATAATTAAATAATTTTGTTTATTTTTCAAATTTTTTTGCTTTATTTAATAAAAACCTGACCACACTCCATTTTCTAACATTACTAATTTCCCCCCTTTTTGATTTCACGCCCCACTCTTTTAAAATCTATCTTCAAATATTGTTAAAAATGGTATTAATGTAAAGCTAAGATTTCAAGTTTTCAAATGATATACGATTTGTAGGGATACATAATGTACTTTTCAAAATATGCATACGAATACACGTGGTTTCGGTTTGATTCAGTATTTTTGCTCGCAAGTGTATATAGGTATAACGTATTATATCTCTTGCACTTAATTTTTTTTTACTGTAGATGGGTCCACGAACAGAATGGCCCAGCAGCCCTAGCTAACAAAGTCCAGGTTTTAAGGCAGGCATCGATATTGATGCGAATGTGTAGTCTCATACAGTTAATCAAAATGCTCTTACGATTGAGGCGAACCAATTTGGAACCAATCGAGTTGTACGGTTCCGACATGATACAAGGAAGACAAGATGTGGCCTTTCCGCGTTTCATTTTCGTATTTTTCTGCGCATCACGGTATTAGCTCATATACACTTGAGAGACTGGTGGTTCATAACTCTAAGCATTTCGATACTCACGACCAGCGTTGCCAATTTAGCCGTTTTCCGGCTAAATTTAGCCGGAAATCACTTTTTTTAGCCGGCACAAAAATCAAAAACCGGACAGCCGGATTTTTAGCCGGATTTAATTTTTCACGGCCGATTTTCCTGCCCAGGGTTATTCTCTATGCATGTTCGGACAATTCACGTTTTTATACCCTTCACGGATGTGATAGGGTATATTAACTTTGTCATGAAGTTTGCAACGCACAGAAGGAATTATCTCCGACCATATAAACTATATACGGATATGTATATTCTTGGTCAGTATGATGAGACGAGTCGATTAAGCTTTGTCCGTCTGTCCGTCTGTTTCTATGCAAACTAGTCCCTCAGTTTTAAAGCTATCGAGCTGAAATTTTGTACAGAGCCTTCTTTATTTTGCACGCAGTATATATGTCGGAACCAACGGAATCGGACCACTACGTCATATAGGTAGCTGCCATAGGAACGACCGGTCCAAAAATTCGTCTTTGTGAGAAAAACTTTTTTATTCCTAAAGATATTGTTTTCAAAATTCACAATAATCAATAGTATCTTTAGTAAAATCATATTTCCGAATTTGGTTGAAATCGGACTACTCTATCATATTGCTGTCATAGGAACGACCGTCCCAAAAGCAAGTTTTTGTCAGAAAAACTTTTTTTATTTCTGAAGATATCTTTACGAAATCGCATATTATTCAAGCGTATTGACTGCTTAGCCACGTTCCTAAATTTGGTTGAAATCGACCCACTATTTCATATACCTCTTATAGGAACAGTGAAATCGGAACAAGTTTTACTACTAATTTCAAAAAGGCAAATGTACCACAAAACACAACGAAGGTATGATACCTAGGGTAGGCTAGCTTGTTTCTTTTGAAATATATTATTTATATTTAAATATTATTGGTTGAAATGAACCATATTCTGGTCTGGTTGTGCTGCTTCCACCGGCAGATCTATGGCAGCACCTGATGAGTAAGGATCTGTCGGTGGTACGAAACCAGAGACCGAGGGTCCTATTACACCTGGACCCCAATACGAGCGCGAGGGCAAGCGAGCCATCTGCCAACCATTCCATCGTTATCGCCTCATTTTTTTTTTTATTCCCTATTTTTACCTGCCTTGTTTGTGTTGTCTTCCCCAGGCCTATGAATTTTTGTTAATACGTAAAGGACAGGGGCAACGAGCGGCGAAAACCCCGCCCACATCTCCCGAACTGAGCTACAGCAAGCATAGGCCGCTGCTTAGCTCGTTGAGAGGCCTTTTTCTTCGCCAGATGGCACGATCGGACCTTCACGGTCATATACTACCTAAGGCTCCATCCCCACGGGCATCTTCGGATGCCCACCAAACCGTCCGTTACATGGTTTTAAACTTTACTTTTAAAACATGGAATTAGGTATCTTCTCCAGCCGTTTTTTTAGCCGTTTCCAAATAGGAAATTTTTCCGGCCGGATTTTTAGCCGTTTTTAATAAAATTTTTCCGGCTTTACCGGCTAAATTTAGTCGTTTTGATGATAAGATTTTGGCAACACTGCTCACGACAGTATCGCTTCGCTTGTCGAGGAAGCAGCACGCGTATGGTGCAGGATGTGCACGATGCAGGACGCGCACGGTTCAGGATGTACACGGTGCCGTGGGCTCTGCTCTGCGGAGTGATAGTTATTGCGATATAAACAAAAAAGGAAACAAATTTGCTTCTCAAATAACATACTATGTCAATCAGAGCCCACGCAAGAGACCGCTGCATCGTGCGCGTGCTGCACCCTCATCAAGCGAAGCGATACTGTCGTGAGGATTTCAATGCAATGCTCTTGTGCTGGGCCTGCTTGATATGTTTTTTTTCAATTTCGTGCGAATGAATGAATTAAATGAGATTATCTCGAAAACTATTTAAGGTAGAAAAAAGTTGTTCGGACATTTTCCATATATATTTTTGTGATCTTCAATTTCGCCTCAGAAAGTTTTTTGCTAGGATTAATAGTTACAGAGATAAAAGCCAACAACTAAGTATTCATACAATGGAATGAGCGTGTGACGTAGGTATTCAGAGAGCCGGCATGCGCAAGGCCATATCTTGTCTTCCTTGTATCATAGTCCCGACCGTGCAAATCATCAGCGTTGTATGGAAATGACGTTTGTTGTTTGTTTTTAAGAATCTCTCTCTCATTAAGATTTAGGTAAATTTTTGTAACATTTGTAAATGGAACTATAGTGCTTTTTTGTTTCACCATCATCATCGTGGCGCGATAGCCCGACGTCGGGCTTTGACCGCCTGGATCGTTGTCCTCTAATTGTCTCGGTCACGTGACCGCGTCCTCCAATCTTGGAAGCCCCGTAGCTGCGCGGCGTCCACACCTGCTGAGCTCTCCCAACGAGATCTCGGTCATCCTCGCAGTCTCGCTCCGTCGACTAGTTTTGCGTTCATTACTGTCTTTGGCATGCGATCATCGTCCATTCGTTGTACATATAATGAATGAAATTTTAATTAAATTCAAACAAGTAATTCAAACATTTTTACTGTCCACATCTTAAGATCATTATAGTTAGCAAAAAGATCCATTAAGTTTTGACAGCATCTTGAGGAATCATAACCAAATTGAACGACGAGTTTTAATACCTCATATGACCATTATGGTTCGGGCTAATATCACACGGGTTCTCATGACCCGGAGCCCGGAGGACTGATGGCTAAAGCACGAAATTCAATCCTCGTGGACCATATACATATTTATCTGTCCATAGAAGCTCCTTCCGCCCATGCCTATGTGTCATTGCTAAATACTATAAGTGTTTGATTGTTTAAACGAAGAGTCGAGTGAGGATCCCTTTTCTTGTTAAACGATATTTGTGCCTGAAATATTGGAGGGTCGTTGCCCCCTGCCCTCCAATATTTGGATGGAAGGGCAAAAGGTGCCTTGTGCCTCGCAAAAAACAACAATTGCAATACAAACAACAATTAAATTTGATGCTGAATATTTGTTGTATTCTCTTCTTTTTAGGGTTTTGTAGTAAAACAAAACCCTTATGAAATCGGTCATGCGTCCGTCTGTCTGTCTGTCTGTCTGTCCATGAAATATCTCACGAACCGCTGAAGCTACATGCATGAAATTTGGTGAAAATATGTGGAAGTACTATAATTCTCTGGAGAAAGTGATGCGTCGTAATAGGTCAACTTTAAGGGGGGGTCCCCATAGAGGGGAAATGAAGGTCGAAATTTTTTTTTCGTCTGGTATAGGCAAGTGGGGTATCGTAAGAAAGGTACCGTCGAGTACATTCCATTTCTGGAATTTTTTTCAAATTTGAAGAAACGGGAAAAGAGGGAGAGGGGAAAATATGTGGTCCGAGTTTGTCCCCCCCCCTTGCATTTCGAGACCGTTACACTTAGAAATACGAAAATTTACAGAAAAGCGGCATTTCACTAACATAAAAAACTAAAAATAATAGAATTTCAAAATCGCATCAAAAAAGGTTAATAATAGTACATTTCTATTGTTGCAGTTAGCACACCCCTGCACCCTTTAGGCACACCCGAGACCAAAAATAGTGATGGCCAATGATAACCAACACCATAGGCAATAACGTCTCTAAGTTTCATTACAATCGTTTAATATTTAATAATAGTACATTCACTTAAATTTAGGCATTTTTACACTATTCATACAAAAAATACACCTACCGGCTTCGAAGGTGCGAGTACTACTTGCATGTTGTTTTTCGTAGTGCGAATTGCAGTTATTGTTACATATTATGGTTAATTACATTTATGAAAAGGTAAAGATTGGTAGGGGGCGATGTGTTGTAATTGGCCAACTATAACGAGCGGGGGAGGGGGTGGGGCGAAATTAAGGTCAAATTTTGTTTATCGACTGGTATAGGCAAGTCGGGTGTTGTGAGAAAGGTAATGTTGAGTACATTTTATTTTTGGCATTTACTTTAAATTTGTAGAAAGGGGAACAGTGAGGGAGTAGAAAATATTAGATCGTAATTTGTCCCCCCTTAGAAAAATGAAAACTTTCAGGAAGGTGGGTTCCGAATAGCATATAAAACGGGAAATAATGGAATTTGTATATCTCCTCAAAATAGGTTAATAATAGTTTATTTCCATAGTTACTGTTAGCGCACCCTTACATCCCTTAAACACGTCCGAGATAAAAAGTACAGATGGCCAAGGATAACCAACATCAATATGTTCTAAGTTTCATTACAATCGCCTAATATGAATGGGCATGTAAGATACTATATGATGGGTCAGACATTTTTATAATGTTTTTTTTTATCCATCTAAGTGGTACCAAAAGAAGCAAGGAGCCGATACTTGCGTACAAATATAAGTGCTTGCTACAAAACCCTCGGATTGCGGGCGTAGCCCTCTATATTCCGGTTTCACTTAAAATTTTCCTTTGCGAAACTTGCGAATTGTAACTTTCAGCAAGATTGAACGTATTTGTAAAAAAAAAAGTGTTGCCATTCTGAATCCTCCATTTCGTTTTTTACAATTTTGACTTCGGATCTGCAATCAGCGACCCCAAAAATCCCTGGATATCAACTTTCAACAAGATTTAACATATTTATAGAAAACAATATTGCCATTCTGCACCCGCCATTTTTTTTTATAGTTTTAACATCATATTCGCAATCACCGACCTTAAAAACCCTCGAATAACGAGTTTCAACCTAATATCATGATTATTGGAGACTTTAATAAGTTTTTTTTTTGTGATTTGGCCCACTCTGCAAGGTCGAGTGATCCTCTAAAGTCATTCTAAAGTTCTTAGGGGCAGTTGGGAGCGGCTGGATTTTTAATATGTCCAACGTAAGGGTATAAACTAAAGAACCCAGGTTGAATCAGAGTGGAAGCTCGTGAAAGTTTGTTTTAAAACATTTTTAAAAATTTAATTCACTTAAAACAAGCTAATTTTTTAAAGGTACTTGCATATACAGTAATCCCTTGACTTACGTCTCCCTTGTTATACGTTTTTTCGACTTACGTCGTTCATTACTTTGAGACCAAACCCTTGAAATTACGTCGTCCGTCCCTTGACGTACGTCGCCGTTTTCAGCGAAGATCTTTCCAAACACTTTACATGATATTATTGAAAATGGAGGATATTGCGCACAGGAGGTGTTTAATGTTGACGAGACAGGCCTGTATTAGAAACGCATGTCCTCAAGAACATTTCTTTCGATTGAAGAAAAAAGAGCTCCTGGCTTTAAGGCAGAAAAATCCAGGATTACTTTGCTTCTCGGAGGGAATGCATTAGGTGATTTGAAACTGAAACCTCTTGCTGTTTATCAATCAGAAAATTCAAGAGCTTTCAAAAATGTGTACAAGGAAAATCTACCGGTTATTTGGATGTCCAACAAAAAGGCCTGGGTTACTTCTAATATATTTTGTGATTGGTTCGATCAATATTTCTGTCCGACAATAAAGAATATAAATAAAGAAATATTTGGAAGCCAATAATCTTTCTCATAAAGCGTTACTAATCATAGATAACGCTCCAAGTCATCCCATAAATCTCAACAATGATGCCATTAAGGTGAGTTTTTTGCCCCCTAATACGACCGCGATTCTTCAACCAATGGATCAAGGTGTTAATGCATCCTTTAAGGCCTATTATTTGCGGCGTACATTTCACCAATTAATTGAAGCTATTGAGTTGGGGGACAACAGTGAAATGTCAATTAAAAAACCAGGCCGAAGCTTCGTTTCGGCCCGGAGTCCGAAGCGTATATACCCTAGACTTGTACAGACCTAGTGGTGATACCAAAAGTATCAATTGGCAACGACCATATGCATTAAAATGAGTTTCCTATATGGCCAGTTTATAGGGGAGGTTGGCACACATTCAGGAGGACCTTGGCCATTCTAAAAATCAATTAGCTAACCCATTCTACAAATACTTGTCGAATTTTTCAAGTCGCTAGCTTCATTCTATCGAAAGTTATTGCATATTTGAAGTCTCACTTAAAGGGGAGGTAAAGGTTTCGTTTGGTGAACCTTGCGCATTTTTAATAACAACCAACTAGATTCCAGTACAAATATTTTACCAAAATTTCAAGTCACTAGCTTAATTTTTTCGAAAGTTATCGCTTATTTGCCACCAACCAATTAGATCACCCTACAAACATTTAAAAAAAAATGTCAGGTCTCTAGCTTCACTCTATCGAAAGTTATCACTTATTGGAAGTTTCATTTGTAGGAGAAGCAGGGGTTTCATTGGTCGGATTTAACGTATTTTCAGTATTAGCCAACTGGATCCTACTACAAATATTTGCCCAAAATTTCAAGTCGCTAGCTTTATTTTGTCGAAGTTATTGCTTATTTAAAATTTTATTTCTACGGGAGGAAGGGGTGCCTTAGGTCGGATGGAACCCATCTTTAATGCCAACTAACTTAATCTCACTTCAAACATTTGACCAAAATTTCAAGTCGCTGGCTTCATTCTATCAACAGTTATCGCTTATTTGAATTTTCATTTTTAGGGGAGGTAGGGGTTCCTTGGGTCGGATCTTGCCCATTTTCAATGCCAACAAACTTAATTTTACTACCAACGTTCTGCCAAATTTTCAACTCACTAGTGTTATTTCTATCGAAAGCTATCGTAATTAAAGTAATATTTAATTTTTTTAATTTTGTAGGGGAGGTAGGCGTTCCTTTGATCTGATTATGCCCAACTTACTGTAAGAAAATTACCGTTAGTTTTTAACTGATCGATTTTATTTTTCCAGGGGAGTATAGGATTACCCTCACGAGCAATCTACCAAAGCTAGAACTTTTCATGTTTATTTAATCGGGAGTTATAAATACATTTATTTATTTTACATATGTAGAGGAGGTAGGCGTTCTCTTGGCCTGAGCATGCCCATTTTCAATACCAACCAATCATCAGATCATACTTCCAATATTTGACCAAAATTTCAAGGCTCTAGCTTCAATCTATCGAAAGTTATCGTGCGAACGGACAGACAGACAGACATGGCTAAATCGAATCAGGAAGTGACCCTGATCATTTATAAATATACATTGCTATACCTCCGGAGCCTCCTTTAAGGTGTTACATATTTCCGTCGTGACAAAACAATATGCCCTATGCCTATACTAAAAGTCTAGGGTATAATAAATACATTCATATTCAAAAAATGAAAGCTTATACATTTATCGCCTGAAGTTGTTTCTACCCTCGAGTTACGTCGTTTTCGACTTACGTCGCAAATTCTCGGAACCTAACTCCGACGTAAGTCGAGGGACTACTGTATCATTTTCACCACATATTCGTAACATGATGACTTATTTTTTAGAAAAGCATAAAATACACACCACGAGGAAAATTTGACATTTTGGAGGATGTAATATAATATGATAATAATAACAAGGACAGGCTAAAATACCCAAGGGTGGGCACTGCAACCATGAGATCTATTGTGTCATAGCCTTAATTAATCCAAAATACCCTCAACCAGCCTAATGAAGGCTAGTAGTAGGGGTGCTCTTTACGACCGCTGAGTTCACGATGGAGTCTCCAAGAACAAGAACCTGAAACGGGCTACGGCCAGACATTCGCAGAGAAGATGTTTGGTGGACTCTGTGTCCTCCAGGCAAAGCCTGCACTCCGTATCAGTGGACGGACCCATTTTGTTGAGGTGATATCTAACCCAGTGGTGCCCCGTGAGGTAACCCACGATTAGTCTGAGGTCCGCTCTACCCAGGCGGCTGGTTTCTTTGAGACCGTAGGGTTTTATAAGATCTTTGGACTGCCGCAGTCCTGGAAGACAATCCCAGTGACGCAGTCTTTCATTTGCAGACCACTTCCTCACTAGTGATCTTGTTTTCGCCCAACTTAGACCCCAGTAAGGATCAGGCCCGAAAAATTTATCCGAAGAGCCTTGTCTAGCAAGTTCATCGGTAGCTTCGTTGAGATGCCCTGATGGCCAGGTACCCAACATAAAGTAACTCGATTGGTGTTTGTGAGACACTGAAGGGTATAAAAACATTCTTTCATTAATTTAGATGAGAAACTATGTGAAGAAAGAGCCCTAATGGCTGCCTGACTATCAGAACAGATAGCGATGTTAGCGCCTTTGAGTTTCTTGTCCAGAATGTCTCTGGCGCAGGCCCCAATGGGAGGATGTAAATCGAGCGATTTTTACAAACAATACTCCAGTTTGAAGTTACTCTTCTAAAGATTTTTTCCGGTGTGAACTTTGAACTATTGTACAAATGACATGGAAACTTATATTGATTGACTAACTGTTTTGGGAACTGATGATCGGACAACAACTGAAATCAAAAACACCATTCAGTAAAAATAAGAAATGTCATTTTTTGAAATTTGGCTGGCTTTTTGGGATTTTTGGCCAATTTGCGACGCGAACCTTTAAAAATCGCGCCGACATATTCGCGGTGCGTTGCAAAATACTCTGGGATTTGACAGCGGGTCGCGAATATTTCCTTGCGATTCCTCAAGATTCGCGTCGGTATCGGTGTGAGGACGACTTAATATGGAATATATGTTCAGCCACATTTTATTGTAAAATTTGTCTTTTCCTTTGGGATTAATCGAGATATCAAGCACCCACAGTTTTTTATGTTAATTGATTGATCTAACTTGTGAAGTAAACTTATGTCAAGGTACCCAATGACTTCTTCAAGACTTAATATCTGGTCATATAAAAATAAATACGTACCTTCTTCGCTTTTGAGCAAACGTTCTCCATTCAGAAACCATATTTCTCTCAACGATAACGTGCTGCATAAGGACATCATACTAAACTCTTAGATGCATTTACACCAGTCTACATCGAAATAAATGTTGTTGAAAGCATTATGACATCGCTGTAATACAATAATGAACATTCAGTGGCATGCTGTTCAGTGCCGCATTCAAAAACACATCACTTTCATAGTTTAATGATCAAATCCACTTCGTGTGCTTCCTTAAGACACTAAGCATTCTGATGTTATCATTAATTGTTCTGTAATTGCGTACCGTACCGGATTATTTGACGGCATTGCATACTTTATTGGATGTCTGTGGTTTTTAATGTTCACGTTGATACCTTGAATTTTAAGATGAATGCATCTTTCTCTAATGAATGTCTAAATTCACTGTTCAGTGATGACGATGAGTGATGAATAAGAGGTTTTAGTTGGAAGGAACATTTGTCGATCAAATAATTCTTTTTTTTTTAATATTCGTAGGTACACGCTTATCCAGTTTTGGGGATATGTATTACATTATACTCAAAACGTTCATTAATATCTGGGGTGTACATTCTTACACTTTTATGGTTTTCCATTATACCTGAAAGATTTTACGAGTATGTATCATATGTACACTTGCGAGCAAAAATACTGAATCAAACCGAAAGCACGTGTATTTGTATGCATATTTTGAAAAGTACATTATGTAATTAAAAAACTTGAAATCTTAGCTTTACATTAATACCATTTTTAACAATATTTGAAGATAGATTTTAAAAGAGTAGGGCTTGAAATCAAAAAGTAGGAAAAATGGGAATTTAAGAAAATGGAGTGTGGTCAGGTTTTTGTTAAATAAAAAAAAAATTAAAAAAAAATAACAAAATTATTTATTTATTAATATCTGGTATTACCACCTCTTGCTCTAATCACAGCTTGTACTCGATTTTTAATTGAAATTATTAATTTTGTAATGGTAGGTTGCGGAATTTCGCTCCATTCCTCTATTAAGGCCTCCTTCAATTCGTCGATAGTCGAAGGCGCGGGATCTCTGTGCCGGACTCTTCTTTTGAGCTCGTCCCACAAGTGCTCAATGGGATTTAAGTCTGGACTGCGTGCAGGCCAGTCAATTGTCGCAATATTAGCTTCGTTCAGGAACTGCTGTGCTTGACGCGATGTGTGACATCGTGCAAGTAAAGTTGTCGCCAATAGATGCTGCGTAGGGAACAACATGGCCACGTCGAATATCGGTAATATACCGTTCGGCTGTCAGTCCTCCTCCTCGGCCTCCAGAGGGCACGAATACAATTTCCGTTTTTGAATCCACAGAGATACCGGCCCACACCATACACGAACCGCCCCCGTATGCTACCGTTTCTGTGATACAGCATTGCGCAGTAGTGATGGGCATAATGACTCTTTTCACTGTGCCAGCACATAAGCTCTGACTCTTTCCAATGAGTCGTTCAAAAAGAGTCATGCAAAGAGTCTGAAACTTGGTTAATAACATATTCAATAAAAGTCGTAGATGGGCGACCCCAACTTTTTTTTCTCTTTTTTGACCCCAGATTCGGAGTTGGCGACCCCCCAATGCCCTTTAATTCGAGCCAGCCCGATCGGACCACTATTTCCCATGAAAACGGGGCTGCCAGCCTGGGATGGGCGACCCCAATTTTTTTCTCTTTTTTAACCCCAGATTCGGAGTTAGCGACCGCCCAATACCCTTTAGTTCGAGCCAGCCCGATCGGACCACTATTTCCCTTGAAAACGGGGCTGCTAGCTTGGGATGGGCGACCCCAACTTTTTTTTCTCTTTTTTGACCCCAGATTCGGAGTTGGCGACCCCCCAATGCCCTTTAATTCGAGCCAGCCCGATTGGACCACTATTTCCCATGAAAACGGGGCTGCCAGCCTGGGATGGACGACCCCAATTTTTTTCTCTTTTTTGACCCCAGATTCGGAGTTGGCGACCCCCCAATGCCCTTTAGTTCCAGTCAGCCCGATCGGACCACTATTTCCCATGAAAACGGGGCAGCCAATCTGGGGCGGGCTGTTTTGACTCTTTTGACTCTTTTTGAACGAATCTTTTTGTGCGAGTCGATTTTGCGTCCCTCTTTTTGAACGAATCTTTTTGTGCGGTTCGATTTTGTATCGCTCTTTTTGAACGAATCTTTTTGTGCGAGTTCGTGTCGCTCTTTTTGAACGAATCTTTTTGTGCGATACGATTTTGTATCGCTCTTTCGGAACGAATCTTACATAGAGAAGGAAGAAGGGGATAGGGAGGGAGAGGGCTGAGGGGCATCCAAATAGTGGGGATGAATGCTTCATGTGTTGTGGCCATAACTTCTAAAATACAAGGAATTTCGCATTTTTGACACCATTTTGAGCCCCCTTAAGAACCCCCATGCGGGCTGAAGAGCATCCAAATAGTGGGGATGGATGCTCTTCAGCCCGGATGAGGGTTCTTAAGGGGGGTCGAAATGGTGTCAAAAATGCGAAATTCCTCATAGAAGTTATGGCCACAAAACAGTTTATTTAAAACTAGGGTATAGTAGTGGTGTAACTGCTTGAAACATAATGATTTATGGGATAAACTGATTCGTGGTCGTGTGACCGGTCCACAACCCAAGGCAGTTCACTTTCCAGTCCACGCTCGATACAAGCATGAGATCGAAAGCACTGTAGTTGAAGTGGAAGCTATGGGTTTTTGTTTGGTTTCATCTAAAGTTGAGCTTGAGATGAGACGAATACTTTTGTTTTAGAATGTTGGGATTGTTTTCTGTATTTGGTGAAACTTGGCTGTGCTTTGCGACGCGACGTAAGTAAATGATTTTTGATATGTTTGCATTTGCAGTCAGCATGGGTTGTTGCATATATATTTAGAAGTATGTATACCCAATGCGTGCATTGCATACTGCATAGAGATGAATATGAATGGATTTAGATGGGATTGCTTTGGTAGATAAATGATGGTGGTTTTAGTTTTAGATAGGCAATGGGATGGGATGTGAGTGAATGAATGTATTGTAGTAGTACATTAATGAGAAATGAGCGTGGATTGGTTATGCGTTGGGTAGTATTTATGCGATGGGCTATTTTGGGAATTAATTTTACTGTGAGTCATTCTTAAATTGAACGACCCGAAGGCTATGTCGTTGTGCCGAATCTTTTGCTCATCCTGTTGAGTCGTTCAAAAAGAGCTACTCGATACTGTGTTACACATCACTATTGCGCAGCATTGCGGAAATCGCTCACCTGTATACCCGACCTCTTCTGTCACTGCCATGTAGACACACTCTGGTCTCGTCGGTGAACAATACGGACCGCCATTGCTCGAGGGTCCAATTTAAGTGATTCCTGACAAACGTGAGTCGCGCTTGTCGGTGATGTGGGGTCAATTTTGGGCCTGTGGCGGGCCGTCTTGGAGTCAAATTCGCTTCCTTTAGTCGTCTCCTCACTGTCCACTCGCTTGCAGCTACTCCGCGAACGTCCCTCAGATTCGGCTGCACGTCAACTCCCGTGAGGTGCCTATTTCGTAGCATACTTGTCACAATAAAACTATCGCCTCCTAGAGCGGCCGGGTCGGGTCTCTGATTGTAGCTACCTTCCCCCCGAAACACTCTTGACACAGTAGACTGACTCGTTCCTAGCTGACGAGCGACTGTTCTCTGAGTAAGCCCTTCCGAAAATAGGGCGACAACTTGACCCGCCTGCTGAGGCGTGGTACTCATGAATGACAAAATTGTGACTTTTATTGCTTTAAATTTATTCAATCGACCTTCCAGATTCAACTGACCATTGAAATCCCTTTGCGGATGCATTTATAGGGTTAGTTTGCCTTGTAATAACCCATTCATAAATGTTCAATTGCCCGACTTTTTAGCTCCAGGTAGCGTTCATTCATACAATACTCATTAAATGGTGACAAAAAAGGTATCATTGTAAAGCTAAGATCTCAAACTTTCAAATGACGTACGATTTGTAGGGATACATAACGTACTTTTAAAAATATACATACAAATACACGTGCTTTCGGTTTGATGCAGTATTTTTGCTCGCAAGTGTACATTTACAATGGGAATGCTTAACAGGTGTAGTTATTTTATTCCAGTGAGATATTTGCATTATTCATTGAGCAAGGAAAATTATGCATATCGCGATGTCAATTTATTTTTGGCAAATTGCGGAAAAGGATGAAATACAGTAAATGTTAAACAGCTGTCTTTATTTTTCAGGAGGAGCATATCTTGACTAACACTGAATCCCTCTTTAAACCTTCAATAGTCCTAATCCACTCACCAACGAGGCTATTGCCCAATCAACCATAACTCCTAATTATTCAATCTTGATCCCTACTATAAACTTTAGCCACGATAATCCATAAATAATTTGGCTAGTCCTATAACATCAGTCCTAAACGTCCAGTCGTGAAATTCTTATTAGTAGAATCGGTATAATAATTGATCTTTCTAAACCTTTTCGAAACCGGTGAAAAACAGTATTATTCCAGCTATTAGCAAACAGTAGATATTTCACCTGCACCTCATCAATCGGATAAAAAAGGTTATTAGACAACGAAAGACTCCACGAAGAAACCATTTGATTGAATAGCGTTGAAACACTCGACAACAAGATATAAACGAGTATGATTGAAATGTGTTATTAATCGTTTGCTTTTTTACGATACTCACCGAATTTTACCTTAAAGGTGAAGTTTTTAATATAAACCGCTGTAACGGACGGTTTGGCGGGCATCCGAAGATGCCCGTGGGGACGGAGCCTAAGGTAGCATAATGACCGTGAAGGTCGAGCCGTGCCATCTGGCGAAGAAAAAGGCCCCTCAACGAGCTAAGCAGCGGCCTATGCTTGCTGTAGCTCAGTTCGGGAGATGTGGGCGGGGTTTTCGCCGCTCGTTGCCCCTGTCCTTTACGTATTAACAAAAATTCATAGGCCTGGAGAAGACAACACAAACAAGGGAGGTAAAAATGGGGAATAAAAAAATGATGGCGATAAGGATGGAATGGTTGGGCGATGGCTCGCTTGCCCTCGCGCTCGTATTGAGGTCCAGGTGTAATGGGACCCTCGGCCTCTGGTTTCGTACCACCGACAGATCCTTACTCATCAGGTGCTGCCATAGATCTGCCGGTGGAAGCAGCACTACCAGACCATAATATGGTTCATTGCAGGTGGTTCATTACACCGCAATTCTTTGTACAGCAGAACAGGATAAGCACACGCTTGAGGAGATAATTCATTTTTTTTGAAAAGGTGTTCTCAATGATATTTGAACTGTGAAGTTAAAATTTACAACTCCGAACGCACATCAAAGAGCTGAAAAGATAGCTGTGCGTCTATTGAGGGTTGTGATGAAGGCCGGTCAAAGACTAAAACTTAAGGCACAGGCAAGGATATTTTGGCGCACCCCCTTCTCTTTTTTTCAAAACAGTTTTCCATATTGATTAGTATGATGTAAAGCATCAAATATTGTTTGCAAGTATTTTTCATATATTTGAAACCATTGTTGCATTTTTTTTGCTTCATTATTGACGCCGCAGAGAGTAAAGTGATTGTGAGAAAGCCATTTAAAACCTTAAACGTTGCAAGTTAGGTTAGGTGAGGCGGGTCAAAGCACACTTAATCCGTTGTGGTAGCGCCAGAATCTCCATACCTCACTCTAAAATCTAGGTGTTAGTCCAGCCGATGCTAGCAATTATTATAAAACGAAGAACCAGGAAATCTCCTCTTGCTCTTATCCGTCAAAGCTCTGAAATGATACAAAAGGTGAATAACGCTTTCTTCCACTTCCGCATCCTCACAGCTCAACAGTAGTCATGGTGAGGAAGGCGAGGCCTTCAGGCGAGCTCCCCAATGGGGCAGTGCCATGTGATGACTCCGACTACCCTGGTGATGAATAATCTACTTAATGACACCAGTACAGCCGAGTGGCTAGGACTGAGCCTAGGTCAAATCGCTCTCGTCGTTTGGTATTAATTATCACCGAGCCGTATCTTGTGTTGGCTCTGTCGACTGTAGCGGACTTGATTACCATTTTACATGCTGCAAAAGGCATTTTGATGCTTTAAGATTCCCAGCCACATTGCCGATTATTCCCTCACGCGCAAGTTCATCCGATCTACGGTTGCCTGCAAAGCCACTGTGACCTGGTATCCAATAAAGTGTAATGTTGAAAAATCCGCCCATTACCGCGAGGGCTGAGCAACAATCCGCAGTTGTTTTGGATGTAGTAAGACCCGATCCAAATGAACGTATTGCAGCTTGACTGTCCGTGAAAATAGTCATGTCTTTCGCAGTTGCCACGTGATTTCCCAACCAGGTCAGAGCCTCACAAATCGTCGAAACCTTATTGACGACCAGATTCCAAATAAGTGGAGAATACACTGCCCAGTTCCTGATGTCTGATTCTTGCAAAAGCCGGGCATTTGAACATGCATTAATCAAAGTTTCCTTCTCCTCCTCATTCCTGCAGCTTCGGCAGAACATGTTGTAAGGTATACCCAATCTGGCCGCGTGTATTCCCACCGGCCAATGCCCCGTCGTAACCGCTGTAACTTTTGCGACATCCGAACGGGTTCTCTTTAGAAGCGCATTAGTTTTACGTGCATCCTATGATGACCATAGTTTCTTAGACGTGCCACACGTTGTCAGTGCGCCCCATCTTTCACTAGCCCGTGTCATAAAATGTGGCCGCACTCTACAGTCCAAGTGTTTATCATGCTCAAAGCTCCACTCATGATTTCGCTCATCACGGATGGGAACTCACCCGAAACCAGAATTACCATATCATCTGCGTATGTAATTACCTTGACTCCTGATGCTTCTAGCTTTCTTAGGAGTCTGTCCATCGCTATAATCCAAAGCAGGGGAGATATCACCCCTCCTTGAGGGGTTCCCCTACGTACGTATTTGGCAGCTTGACATCCCCCTAGCTCTGATTGAATCATTCTGCTTTTTAGCATCGTTACTATCCAGCTGCTAAAACAAGTCTCCACCCCAAGCTCGGTGAGGGTCTTCTGAATGATATCAGTTCGGATGTTATTAAACGCGCCCTCAATGTCCAAGAAAGCGGCTAGAGTGTATTGTTTGTAGTATAAGTCATGCTCAATCATGCGTATCACTTCACGGAGAGCCGTCTCCGTCGATTTTCCTTTGAGTTACGCATGCTGCTTTTTGAAATTGGCGATTTTAGCAACAGCTGTCGAATATGGCTATCCAAGACTCGTTCCAGTGCCTTCATTACGAAGGAAGTGAAGCGTATAGGCCTGAAGTCTTTTGGGCCTCATGACCTTATCTACCCGGCTTCGGAATGAACGTGACTCGTACACGTCTCCAAGACCTGGGTACATGGTTAGGTACTATGCAGTTTCTGAACATGGCCACTAGCCATGGAGTTGCTATGTCTTGTAACTGCTGAAACATGACCGGGAAAATGCCATCAAGTCCCGGAGACTTGTACGGCGAGAAACTTTTGATGGACCAAGTCGTTCTCTCTTCTGTGATTACCGATGCTATTTCCTCCCAAGAAAAGGACTGCTCAATTGACCCGTCGGTGATGCAACGGTCCTCGCTGCCCGGGAAGAGTGTTGTCATAAGGAGTTCAAGGGTTTCAACCGCCGATTCGGTCCAGGCTCCGTCCGGTCTCTTGATGAATGACGGACAACTGTGGCTTTTAGAAAAAATCTTGTGCAGCCTTACTGAAGCTGCAATTGGCTTGCAGTAGTCTTTCCAAGACTTCGTTTTGGCGGTTCTAATAGCTTTCTTGTATACAATAGAACCCCGCTTAACCGAACTTCGCTCAACCGGAACCCGCTTTAACCGAAGGGGCGACTGTATTTATACCCTTCACGGATGTGATAGGGTATATTAACTTTGTCATGAAGTTTGCAACGCACAGAAGGAAGCATCTCCGACCATATAAACCATATATATTCTTGGTCAGTATGATGAGACAGGTCGATTAAGCTTTGTCCGTCTGTCTGTCTGTCCGTCTGTCTGTCTGTCTGTCCGTCTGTCTGTCTGTTTCTATGCAAACTAGTCTCTCAGTTTTAAAGCTATCGAGCTGAAATTTTGTACAAAGCGTTCTTTCTATTGCACGCTGTATATATGTCGGAACCAACGGAATCGGACCACTACGTCATATAGCTGCCATAGGAACGACCGGTCCAAAAATTCGTCTTTGTGAGAAATTTTTTTTTATTTCTACATATATCGTTTTCAAATTTCACACTCATCAATAGTATTTTTAGTCAAATCAGATTCCTGAATTTGGTTGAAATCGGACCACTACGTCATATGGCTGCCATATGAACGACCGGTCCAAAAATTCGTCTTTGCGGGAAAATTTTTTTATTTCTAAAGATATTGTTGTCAAATTTCACACTAACCAATAGTATTTTTAGTTAAATCACATTCCCGAATTTGGTTGAAATCAGACCACTACGTCATATAGCGGCCATGGGAACGACCCGTCCAAAAATTCGTCTTTGTGGGGAAAACTTTTTTATTTCTAAAGTTATTGTTTTAAAATTTCACGATAATCAATAGTATTTTTAGTGAAAGCACGTTCCCGAATTTGGTTGAAATCGGACTACTCTGTCATATAGCTGTCATAGGAACGACAGTTCCAAAAGCAAGTTTTTGTCAGAAAACCTGTTTCATTTCTGAAGATATCTTTACAAAATTGCATATTATTCAATCAGATTGACTGCTAAGCCACGTTCCTTAATTTAGTTGAAATCGGTCCACTATTTCATATACCTGTTAGGAACAGTGAAATCGCAACAAGTTTTACTACTAATTTCAAAGTGGAAAATGTACCACGAAACAAAACGAAGGTATGTGTTTTTTTTTTAAATTTCGAATTTATAAAATTTATACACGGTAGCGCCAGCTATATCGTAAGCGTGCCAACACGAAGATTCAGACAAAAATACCAGATTACTTTAAAAAATAATTAACGTATTGTTGCGTGTACGGGGTGGGTATCTTTTACGACCCACACTGTACTAATCTCGAATGATCGATGACAAGTACAAATTGAATAGACACTAGACGATTCTCGAGCCATCTGTAGTCTAGACAAACAAAACCATTGGTTGAATTGGATTCTCGAATCTTCGTTGAGTAGTGAAACCCGAGACTCGAACATCTCGAAAAATCTAGAGTCTTCGCTAATTGACGAAAGCATGGATCTCCACCTATAAAAGGCAGATGTCACCGAATGAAGGAGCAGTCGTGAAGTAGTAGTCAGACTCGACACTCAGTGGCGGTTGGATCGCTATAAAGGGGGATCGGAAAGTAGTACCGTCGTTGTTATTGCTAGTTTTAACGTTTGTTGTTAGTACGCGTGTGTAGTTCGTTTTGTAAATAAAGTGTGTGTGTTTTTCAATCGAAGTGTTTCATTATTCAGCACAAGAATATCTAACGAACCTGCTTTGGTTTCGTGGTTTCGCTCAACAGAGGAAACATTACAGTATGTATCAAAACAACCATCTTGTAATAAACTGCTTGTCGTACGAAGTGTTTTATTGGCCTTTTCACTGCAGTTAGTTGTTACCACAGATTAACCGAAATCTTCGTTATCCGAAATGACACCAGCCCCCTTTACTTCGGTTAATCGGGGTTCTACTGTAATTTCAAGCAGTTCTTGTATGGCTGCCAGAACTTATGCTTATAACAAATGTTAAAGATATCCCTAGTTAATTTCCGTAGTTTGAACAAGGCCTCATTCCACCACGGGGGAAGAGTCTTTTTGCTGTATTTCGCGGGACATGAGATCTTGTATCCCAAGTCCGTAGCTTTTTTGAAAGTCTCGATCCTAGACTTTAGCTATTGTATGGACTCTATGCTGAGGCTGGTCGTCCTTGAGAGATTGGAGGTTATAATCTGTCTAAACTTGTTCCAGTTGATTCTCTTGGGATTCCTGTAAGGTTTCGCCTCCCCTACCTTGAAAACGACCGTGAATAGTATCCAGCTATGGTCCGAGAATGACTTTAGTTTAGATACCTTCCAGTGTCCATTCTGATGGTCTCATTATTATCTATCATAAGCGTAATGTCAAGGGGTACTCACGTCATCACTTTTTGAATTGATAATTAATTTGGGATAGTTCGCAGAAAGGAAATATCCTCCCGAAGTTTAGGAAGATGTGTCATCTTTTTTTTTGTGTTTTGCCATTATGCCCCAAATGGCAATGATGTCACGATGAACAATCCCCCAAAGTGAGAGCCGTAGAACATTTGTATTTTAGTTGAATTTTCTTGAATTGTATATCGATAATAACCAGGAGCCCTTACATATAATTCGATTCGAGTCTAATTGCCTTCGAAAGAATGAAACTGGTACCATGTAACTCAAAATTCAAATTCCCAATTTAAAAAAGGAGAAAGATTTGCTTCGAATGGACAATTTCGTATCTAATATTCGATGATTATTGAGATGCAGAAACTCGTTTTCGAGTCACATGGTACCATTTTCATCCTTTCGAAAGCAATTCGATTCGAATTGAATTACATGATAGGGCCCCTTGCATATTATCTTTCATAGAGTTAAACTTCTTAGACTCATCTTATTCCTATTTAATTAATCAATTTTTTTTTATGTTCTCTTAAACCCATCCAAGTGGGGTTAATATCTCACCTTGCGGCTGCAACTTCTTCTTTGCGAAACATATCGCGACATAACACCTAAGAAATAAATCCGTACAAACGATCAAAAGTGTTGGATGAATAAACATTTTAATTTATGGCGTTGAATTTAACTATTGAATTTATTGACTCGGTATGGGAACCGAATTGTTTCCACGCTTCACTTGCAATGTTTATTGTTTCAACGAGCAAACCACTCGTACAAGATGTCAGTAGCTTTATTCGATTATGATTTGCACCATTGCTAAATATCATCAAAGTCGACGATCAGTGAATTCTATTCTTGCAATTGCACGATCATTTAAATGTACCTATCTATTTTTTGTTGTTTTGGGTTCATCCCATTGTTTGAGCGGTTTGAGTACTTGCTTTGTGAAAATAAAAATGTGCAAACCGTGATTTTTATCTACTATAGTAGTAAACTTGTATGTAAAGGTATGATAGTGAACAGTAGCTTCGTACGGACTCATGGAATTGTTGCGAATGTGAAGCGTGAAATATCAAATAATCGAAAAGTTATTTTAAAGAAAATGAACTATGTATTCAGATTTAGTCAATATCGGTCAAATTGAGTCATTTAAATATCCTGCCTGGTGACCAGGGCTTCACGTGTACTCGTATGTTAAGTTGTTTCCCTAGATTTACGTTAAATATCCGTATCCCATTTATTATCCTACTCGTAAGGTACACATTTCCTTGTTACCAAAGGAGGGGTAATTCTCGACACTTCGTCGAATTTGCTTCCCGCATCATATGAGTCGCTTCATCAGTGAATATTCCCGGATTGAAAGATACTCGTCGGTAAATTATTTTTATTACAGTACATATAATTTCAAATAGTAAAGATCAGCTTAGTTGAAACTATCGGTATGGTGAAATTATCTAAACACTTATGAACTTATAAATTTGTTATTAAAACATTTAATTGAGCTCAAATAAGGTGTACATGATATATACATTTGTTGAAAATAAATCGCTGATTTTAGGTGGCTTAAGCTTAAGCAGATACTGCTGCGGGTTGCGGAACAGACTGCTTTCGAGGCAGTCTATCCCGCAAGATGCAGCAGTATCCTGCAGCCTGGGAAACGAGGCTCAAAGTTAATGAGTGCGGTTATCTTACTATCGGTTACGCGGATGATTTAACTATCATAGTCAGGGGCAAATTCGAATCTACCATTACGGAGGTGATGAGGTCGGCCCTTGACATAGTTTTACACTGGTGTGTTGCTGTGGGTTTACATGTAAACCCACAAAAAACTGTCGTTGTGCCGTTCACGCGAAAACGAAACATAACATTGGATCCAATTTCGTTAGTTGGCACGACCTTAGATTATTCCACTGAAGTTAAATGTCTCGGGGTAAGATTAAGATTAAGTTGTGGGCAGTGGGCCCGAAGGGCCCACGAGCACTGCGAACATAGTGTCTATTGTGCTATAGTCCTGTAAATCTAGAGTGGGCGATCGAGTTTGATCGATCCCACAAATCTGCTCAGCTGCCCAAGTTTGAAAGAGGCGATCGTTTCCGCTTCAGGGAATGCCTCACCGAGACTCTCTAAGCGGCGACGGTCGAGTGCCTCACACTCACAGAGGATGTGCTGAGAAGTCTCATCATCGCTTTCGCAAAAACGACAGTTGGCGTTAGAGACAATCCCCATTCTGTATAAGTGACCCCTCAGGGTGGAATGCCCTGAGAGGAGACCGCAAATAATTCTCACTCTGCTTCTGCCAAGGCACACCAATTGCAGGGAGCGCTTGGGTGAGTGAGCTGAAATAAACAATTTCGATTGTCTCAGGCCAGGGAGGTTTTCCCAATGTGCAGTGGTTTCTAACTGTTCCTGCTCTCTTATGTGTAATTTTACCCTACATAGAGGGATACCACAGAAGGGTTCAGGCCCTGTAAACGGACTTGCAGAAGCCGTCCTGGCTAGCTCATCAGCGGTTTCGTTACCCGCAATACCAACATGTCCGGGGACCCAATAGATGGTAACTATATTAGCAATGCCAATTCTTTGTAGAGCTTCAAAGCAGTTTAGAACCAGCCGGTATTTTTCGCCCTATTGAAAAGTCTTCTAGTGTTCTTTCGCAGCGCGGAGAGTTCAGAGTTCCACCACGGGGCACCTCTTGAGTCACTTGAGTTTCTTAGTGGACAGTTTTCCTCATAGGAGGATATAATTGCCTCGGATACATTAGAGACTAAAGTGTCTAGACTGAGCCACCCAGAAACCTTGTTGTCTATTATGTTGAGCTTATCACGTAACAAGACTGAGTATCCTTCCCAGTCTGTGCGCTGTGGAATTCTTTTATTAATATTAACTTGTTTTAAAGCTTCTATATCAAATCAAATATGCCTGTGGTCTGACAGTGATGGTTCATTAGAGGCGTGCCAATTATGTATTCGATTTGACAAACTGTAAGACCCAAGCGTAACGTCAAGTACCTCACTCCTGGTCTTTGTGACAAAAGTTGGACAGTTTCCTTTGTTAAAAATGTTTAAATCTAAACTTGTAATAAGTTCAAGTAAGAACCTCGACGGTTCGTGTCGGTACTTCCCCAGATAATGTGGTCAGCGTTGGCATCGCATCCAATCAGAAGGGGCAGTTTTTTCCCCTTGCAGTAATCAGAGAGCCTGCGAAACACTGAAGATGGAATTTCACTGTCCCCGGGTAGGTAAGCCGAAACGATGACAAGTCCTGGTTCGTTATTACCATTGGTCGAGTTAATAGCTACTGCCACTAGGTCGCCGTTGGTAAAGTCTGAAAGGCAAATGTATTTAATGTTGTTCCTTAAGATGATACAGGCTCTTGGACGTGTGGATCTAGAGTCGTATATTAAGGTGGAGTTACTTACGTTGAGGCCTTTTATTACTCCATTGACCTGCCATGGTTCTTGCACGAGGGCCGCCCCCAGATTTTCTTTAATAAATCTTGAAGTCAAGATATCCGAGGCGTTTTTGGCGTGGTGGATGTCTCGGGGTAACACTACACTCGAAACTCACCTGGAATACTCACATAGATAACGTACTTAGCAAAGCCACACGTATAATGTGTTCTTGCAGAAGTCTCTTCGGACGGACATGGGGGTTCACCCCAAAGATAATTGAGTGGTGATGGTAACCTACGCAGTGCTTGTTTGGTGGCCGAAAACTCAGCAAACATGATCACGGAGGTTTACTTCGGCAGAAAATTTTCAGCCCTCATCCCTGATCGCTCTGAATGGGTAAATGGCACACCCTGTCCAGATCCTAGATGTATTAAGTGGTTCACCGATGGGTCTAAAACAGAACAGGGTGTTGGTGCAGGTGTCTTTGGACCCAACACCATGATTTCGATCGCAATGGGAATCTCGCCCAGCGTTTTTAAAGCTGAGATCCACGCCATTGAGGTCTGCGCCAGGGTAATTTTGGAAACTGGACTTCCCGGCGCTCACATAACTATCTACTCAGACAGCCAAGCAGCTATAAAAGCGCTCTCCTCATACAAGGTCTCTTCAAAACTGGTGAAGGAGTGTTACGAACTCCTTCAACTGTTGGCAACCAAAAACCGAGTCTTCTTGTGTTGGGTGCTAGGTCACCATTCAGTATGGTGTGACCTGAGAATATGGAACATGTATTGAAGAGACGCTATCACACAATCCATTCGTGTTTCGTACACATTTTTTTTCATAGCCTACCTTCTTCTTTCCTTAGTTTGTCAAATTAACTGACTGAAAGTTGCAATTTGTGTCAGCCTTTCACAATGGCTAAGTTCATAACACAGTCTAATCGCAACATGTTGTGGCAACAGTATCGAAGCAGCATTGCAACACGTTGTTGTGTTCTGAACTGCACTCGCATCTAGTCATCCATCAATTGTCAAATTTCCAGTTTAAAACTGACTACTGTCGAAAAATCGTATGAATATGACAGTGCGAGTGTCATTTCAGGATTGTCATCATATGCTGGTCTTAGCCAGCGGAGAAATTTTTGTGATGGAGAAAATGACATTTTTCACAGCATGCTGCGTCCATTAAAAACTCAGTGGAGATAGTTCATAAAACAAATTGGCAACAGTATGCCAACTGTTGTGTGATATGAACTTAGCCAATATTTTTTTTCATTTCCTACTTTCTCCTATCAGCTGGTTCTCCCTCGGTTGTGGTATTATTGGAAATCACAACAAATTATTTGACAGCCGGGGGAACAGTCCCAGCCAACATAAAATGCATGAGTGATTGATAAATAATGTCTGACTCGTAAGATATATATGCCTGAGTGATACATCACGTTTTTGAACAAACTATGTCTGACGATGTCCCCCTATATCAGACATTGTCCCCCTATATATGCCTTTCGCCCTTATTACGCAAAATATATTTATAATGTATCACTCGTGATGAATAAGAAATGTCTTTTATATAAAGACAATAAATGAATGATGGATAATGCAATTTTAAAGCATTATGCATCATGATAATTAATATATGATCCGTGATACCTTTTTTAAACATTACGCTTCATATATTTTGAATATATCGCTGATCATTAAACAGTAATATGTGAGACATGATGTATATAAAATGCATTAATCATCAGACTAACATAAAGGTATCATGAATAGCATATAGAAAATGAATAACATATGTAGAGTGCGAAATTTTCCCGTTTTTACTACGTTTTTATACTCTAGATGAAATCTGAGAGTATTATAAGTTTGCCACAAAGTTTGTAACGCTAAGAAATAAGGCTCGCAGAAAAAAATGAATGATACAGAAGTTCATATTATCACTCGAATATCTCAAAACCGGATGTCCGTCTGTCCGTCTGTCCGTCTGTCCGTCTGTCCGTCCGTCCGTCCGTGACCTCTCTAGCTCGAGAACGCGTTGAGCTATGAAGTTCAAATTTTGCACACGTTATTTTTGACAAAAAATGAAGGCTAAGTTCGTGAACGGGCTAAATCGCTCCACCCCTTCTACCCCCTCCCATACAAAATGACACATTTTTGATAATTTACAATAATCAGATTTTCTCAGAAACTATAAAATATCTTGCTTTGAAATTTTGAATATATCACTTTTATGATAATTGTAACCTACATTATAAAATTTATTGTAATCCTCACCCTCCTTCTACCCCCTCCCATACAAACTGCACTATTTCATGAAATACGTTAAGCCAATTTACTCATTACCTATACAATTTATCGGGCTGAAATTTTGTACTTAACACTTAATTAACAATATCAGTTAGATTCAAAAGTTGCAAACTTTGTGAGAAACCTATAATGCTGTCAGATTTCATCTCTTGTGTTTATACTCTAGATGAAATCTGAGAGGTGATGGGATCAACAAAGTCTTAACGATGCATCCGAGATTGCAACCAAAATTATTTATTGGCTTTAACCAGGTTCAAATTCATCTAGAGTATTGCATGATTGGGGTTTACCCCAATCGTAGTTCTTTTATGTTTTGGTATAAGGTATAAAATGACAAAAAATGGTATTTGGGCATATTAGGCCTATTCGATTCGCCCGGATCTCATGGACCTTGATACAAAATGGCAGACCGGGGTGAAACGAATACGCCTATTGTGTTTGTCACTGCGAAAAATGCAACACCTAAAGGACACTCCGTAGGTATAGCAAAGTATGTATGGAAATGGGCAGGCAGTTGAATAAGCGATGTGTGTCTGTCCGTTAACAGGATAAATCTCGACAGAAAGTAGCTAGCGACTTTACTCCCAATTGGGTGTGAATGGACAACTGAAATTTGTGTGCACGACTATCCAGGGCCTTTTTAATATCCCTCTTAAAAATTCTGCCGGATCGGCTAAAAATTAAGGATTCACACATGACAAAATTTTAGAAATAAAAAGGTTTCATGGTATTTTTCGCTTAGTTTGAGGTTTTTTATTTCTTAGTAGTTAAATATGTATAATAAAAATAGTTAGGTATCCTATGGGTATAGTGGCTAGTAGAATATAATAGAAATACTAATAAAAACTTAAATATTAAAAACTATATGGCAGAAACTTAAAAAAATAATAATAATAATATACATATATATTTTCGATTTTAATTGGTTGTTTTTTCTCGCTGCCGGTTATTCGAAGAATGGACTATCGCATGAGACAGTTTGATAATTTTCTTCATTTCTGCTTCGTATTCCGGCATTCCACAGTCAGGATGCTTACAAGAATCTGCAAATTATGACAAAAACAATCAACATAATTATATATTGTTTAGAAATATTGAAATAGAGAATTTTTTATTCATATACTTACTGAAAACTGCAAAAACACGTTTGTAAGACTTTAACGGTTTTTGTCCTTTTTCGCCATCCCAGTTGAACTTTAGGATAAGCTTATCGATCATAAGCTTATGGGAACTTAAACTTAAAAACTTAAATTTTTTTTACCGCAACGGGGGATTCAAACCACGACCCTTTGCTTTGTAGAAATGCAATCGCGCGAAATCTCACGGCTGCAGAGCGCACTTATTGCCTGCCCAAAAATGAATATTGTAATAACGTTTTACCAGCAATCATACATTTGAAATTCCACCCTAACTCCTTTTTGGAAATGAAATCACACCTCCTAAACTACTCATATTTGTCGAATGAGAAAGACCTTCTAAGACCCGCCATACACTGCAATCCGTAAAATTTCACCAAAAATCGGCAGATAAAATTTGATCGTCAGATCAGTGAAATCGTCAACGATAGTCACATACGATCAAAATATCGTCGGATGGATCTGACGACAGATTGCATCGTATGTGGGGGCTCCCCACCTCCCCAGTAGGACCTCTTATTATTCCTGGTGGGACTATACTGGTAGATAATTAATATCAAACACTTACCTTCAATATTTACAAAATTCACTGCACAAAAACTAATATTTTCACTAAATCAATTGAACGGCACTGAACACTAGCAAACACTAAATGAAAACAAAAAAAAATTAACGTGCCGTCAGCTAGTCCTCATGCGTGGTTTTGTATACAAATCAAATAAATTCTAATGCTATAAACAATTCAAGAAAGAAAATGGTCCAATAAAAAACACTCAAAAGTACGTTATTTCTTCGCCGTCATCAGAAAATCAAGTGGTCGTAAGAACCTTGAAAAGATTATTGTAGCTGTAAACACAACAGGAGAAAATGCTCTAAAACAGCACCCATAAATGCACTCCATATCCAAAAGTGCGTTATGTCTTCGCCGTCAGCAGACCATCATGTGTTTGTAATGCAAAAAACCTTCAAAAGAATCAACTTGTTTCCATGTTTACTGAATGTAGGCTCTATGATTACGACGCATGGGTTTGTAATGCATTTATAATACATTACTATGTCTTACGCCTGACGATACATGACGTGATTGCTGGCTGGGGTTTTGTGGTGTGTGTAATATGCCTCAGTGTGTAGACGGATACCAACAATATTGGCTTATTTCCGTTCTTTATCTAGTCTTCATATTCTCAGGGTGTTTGTCTGGACAAAGATCTCCACAAGAAAAATTCTCTGCTCTCATTTTAGATTTGAAGCTAGGATGGGGACAAATATACCGTGTGAACATGGCCATTACGGCACTTTTTCTTATAGGAACTCACCTATTCTAATAGAAACTCCATATGAGAGCCTCAATGGCCTTCAATGTAGGTGGTGTCCTATACACATACTATTGCGCGGTATCGTTGTTTGGTGAAGGGCAGAGAAGCTGTTGCTATAACTGGGGTCATTAAATCTCCTTCGTTCGCAGACCTGCATATGCGATTTAATTTGTTATCGCCAGCTATTTTTGACGAAGAACTGGTACCGAGTACTGTATTATGCTTTAGTGAAACTGGCAGGTGGTATTCTTAAGCACTGGTGACTCATTTGAATAACTTAGATATCCTTGCAGTTGCTGACTACACCAGCATTTTACGAGCCTTATTTTTTAATAATCGATGAAAAGCAAAGTTCACAGACGTCTGTACTGATGACTCTAAGAACGACTGTGAGGCCGGTAGGGTCTGGCGAATACTTTGAGAGACTGAACTATAACTTATCCATCCATCGCCGTGATTATTGTTGTGCCGTTAAATTTAAGGTTGTTGAGCTTAGTCCTGGAGAGAACAACACGTGTAATTGTTCACAAACTGAAGCAACATCAAAACACCCAATTGGGACTCGATAGTTACACCGCCGAATTAAGTAGTATGTCAGGAGAATTCGTCTGCCCTAGACGAAAAGAATTTTATGACGCATGCACGTACTGCCTAAAGAGCAGAAATCCAACCAACAAGTGAGCAAATTGATTATTACTACCCTGTACGTGATAAACAATTGATACTGAGGTGGACTGTAAATCTTGGGAATTTCCTAAACATTGGAAAAGCTCTATAAGTCAATTGATCTTGATTATTAATTCCGTCAATTTGATAAAAGTATTATATAGGATTTGGTGCAAAATTTGTGTGAAGGCAATTCTATGAAACCTGGTACTATTGAGTAATCGAGGAAATGAGGTGAAGTGCGACATTCAAGGGCCTGAATTAATCGGAAAAATAAAGATTTAAATAGATGCTTTTGTACATACTACACATGGGGCTTATGGGTATGTTTTAAAGATAATCAAATTGTATTGACATTGATTGCATAGTGGCAAGTATTTTATTGTGTATTTATACTCATACAAAAGACATTATCAGTGAATGCAGGTTAACATGAAATTAACCTTGAGACTTGTTCGTTAGGTACATATTAAATCGCATAGTCTAATGTATTATATCCATAAAGAGTTGCAAAATGAGCTCATCTCCAATCCATTTCTGAATCATAGAGGGTTAGAAAATGAGTTGATGGAGAACGAAAGCGAGTAAATGACGATCGATAGGTCTATGTCCGAACGTTTTTGACCCTGGCCTTCCAAATTTTCACCTAATTTCCATAAAGTAATTCTGCCAAAGGATGACTCTGTATTCGTAGCGATCACGGTGCTTTCATTTAATATATCGTGGTTTCGCGACTGTTATGGACGAAATCAGACTCCTATCAAATGTATTAATGTAATATATACTAAAATATATATTATAAATTATAAATTGATATTATTTGACAAATTTAATTATTAATTCGTATTTTGTATCGTATCACAATCGTATACATTTTGTTTAAAGATACGTAATTGTACACTACAAAAGTCTTATTAAAAATAGTTGAAATACATACAGCTACTATCCTACATTATTTGATTTTACGAAATCCATTTTCGAACGAGTTCGAATACAGTCATCTTCAGTTTCATCATTTCGTCCGTATCTGATTCACTGCTCGATGCTAAATCCTTGCAATGGGCATATACTAAAAAAATACGAAACCGGTGAGATAGGCATGGAAATAGTTCCAATAGTTTAAATTATTGTAATACAATAAAACTTACATGGAACAACAGCTCCGCATTCGTCACTGCACAATAGTCCCATTGCGTGCCAGGGATCCAATTTTCCGTGTGTGAAAAATACGTTTTTGACTTCAGGTTGGAGTTCGCCGAACTCGGCATTTGTCTTTTGGACGCTCAATTCGATATTTTCAGCACTAAATCTGTGAAAAAAATTACAATAAATTAAAATAATAAAATAATTTGAATATTTATGTCGATTTCGATTGGCACCGAGATTACTCTACTTCGAGCAAATGTTCCAAAAATTACTCTGTGATAGATTTACTCAAATTTCATTTTTAAATCACAGTTACTCTGACGTTTACACACATCAATTTATTTGATCTGACAGAACATAGCTGATGCTATAGTGACAATAAAAATAAACAAATAAATTTATTTATTGTGGTATGAACTGACAGCTGCCACCTGATATGTCCTGTCAGATTTAACCCTGTGCGATTAATCGAAAAAAAATACGATTAATCGAAAAACACGATTAATCGATCAATCGTAAAAATGCAATTAATCGTAAAAATATGATTAATCGTATTTTTCTCAATTATTCGATTTAAACGATTATGATCATATACGGATGCGATTATTCGTATTTTTCCGAATAAAGGTGTAGAGTATTTTGTGCGAGAGGATGATTGAGCACGGCAGTCAATGGTGTAGAAAATGTATCCTTTTTTGGCAATGTAAATTTTTTTTGCGTTTGCGATTTGAGGGGTTTTGAAATGTAGAACTTTTGCTTGAAAATGATACTCGTACACCGCGCCCGTTGTGGCTAGCCAATGAAGGACTTGTGTATATACGAGTATATGCACGTTTTGGCGATGGAGTAGAATACAGGCAAGAAATAGGTGAAAAGGAGACAAGAGGTGAGACTAACCTTAGCATATATCGGTAATTTTTAGATCGATGTGACGATACCAATCCTCTTCACGTAAGAGACATAGGATATAGGATATAAAGGACTTAACGGACAATCCAGATCAAGTGCAGAACAACAATGGCACACATTCTATCCAGAACAATTTTGTTACTATAACGCGTGAAATTGTTGTTCTGTTAAAATCTGGACTGTTGAAAAGCGTAGCTAATATCCTCGAATGTAACTCAAAGTCAAAGACTTAAAGAATTAGTTCTTTGGGGACAACATTTTTGAAAGCAAATCATAGACAACTTGAAAGCAAATGGATGAAAATGTATTTGTATGGGACGGTCCTAAAGTACCAATGGACATCACTCTTTTTGTGTCACTTGGCAGTTGGAATGGAGTAGTATTAAAGTTCGAAAATCTGCCTTCAAAAATCAAATTTTGAAAAACCAGTTTCGAATATCGAATTTCGAAAACCAAATTTTCGAATTTCGAATATTGAATTTCGCAAAGCTTTAACGAAACGCTTTCCGTAACCCTCTATTTGAAATTTTCGAAATTTAGTTTTCGCGCGCTCGGTGGCCGTGATCTTTCGGTCACCGCTCTATGATAGAGCTCGGAGATCAAATCTCGGCGCGATTAAAAACTGCCTGTGAGTACTAATAGAACTCTCACAGTGCTCCGAGCTTGTCAGTATAAAGACGGCGCGGATAGGAGGTGCATGCTAGCAACTGTACTTCCGAAAAGTAGATATGCTATTGAAACGTCAACAAGGCATATAGTAGAAATGCTGGAGATGTTGACGCGCCCATGCCCCTGGAGGGGTCAAGGCAATTAGAAAATAGAGAGAGTTTTCGAAATTCGGTTTTCGAAATCGATTCTCCAAAATTTGATTCGTTCGTTCGATTATATTATAACACGTTCCAATCTTTAGTTATGTTACTTACCCCATATCATAAACGTCCTGACAGAGACTCAAATAAAATTCCAGTGGGAAATTTTTGCCAAACGGTTGATGATCGGAGCCGGATGTTTGATACCATCCAAATTCATTACAGGTTTGATAATACCATGATCGCACTGCACCAATAGCTATTAATTAACTATCATTCACTTGAAAATAAAATCCACTTACTTTCACTTTTCACATCTGTTTTCTTCAATTCTTCAACACTGGCTTGATAGGTCATATCGGCACACTGACTTTCAGCTGCAAAATATGATTTCATAAAGTTACCAAATCCCACGAGGTCATCGCTGGGTTCCATTATTTTCGCACAAGCACTCTCAATATTGCCTTTACTGGAATTCGGACAAACATGTACTTTTAAGTTGATTTCAACTTTTTTACTAGACGTAAATTCTTACTTGTGCCTTTGGACAATCCCCGAAAAAATTCCCGAAATTGAGCCAAATAGTGACATAACATCCATTTTATTGTGCGTATCGAAATTCGGGCAAATATTTACGTAGGATTTAATCTTATCCAGGCTGTGGTTGTTGACTTCTTCTTCTATAATTTTGATGGCATTCTCTATCCTTTTATAGCATGCCTCGCCACCAACTTCTGTGATTGATTCACCAACAACTTCCTCATATTCTGAAATATATTGATGGTTTTCAGTTAGTAACCGGAGTAAAAATAATTTCCATTTCTCTCCACCTATAAAATCAACTTTTGCTCTTAACGGAGCACTCGACGCCCAGGCTCCATTCACTAGTTCAGGATACAATTTACTGAACCACGTCACCATGGTCGCGGAGTATGATCCTCCCACGAGAATAACCTGCAAAAGTTCAACGTTACTTAATTATTGGATACTCTAGGTTAATTACGTCCTACTTTCGACTGTTGCAATCCTGGAATGGTTGCTTTCACTGTTTGAATAAAGTGTGCCAAATCCGCTAGTGATTGTTTAACACTGAGAAATTTTAGATGCTCCGTTTTTAAATCTCTGTAAAAAGGCGCAAATTTTAAATCTGTTTTGAGTTCTTTTTTATGCACTAGTTTCGACTTACGGGAATGGCTGACTTCGCCCATAGAATCGATGTTCCGTATAGAACAGATAACCGTTCAGGCTTTTGGCCATATCAAACATATGACCACCACGTAAGTTGCCTTCGGAAATCGTCCATTCACCACCAACGAATATGAAAATTGGGCCGTTTGATTTGAAATAGAAGTCGTTGGAGAGGTATCTCTGAAAAATTGAATTAATTAATTCATAAAGTTAATTAAATATTTTATAAAATGACCTAGTTATCTTAAAGAAAATATTTTATTTGTGTATTACTGTAATAGGTTTCATGTTCAATTCTCGAAAACATGGGTCCGCAGTTACTTCATTTGAATCTTCCACGATTTTTTTCGATAAAATCTGATGGAGGTTGTTTTGGACATACACACCATTAGCCCCCGCCGTTCCAAAACCAATGATACTCATATGCGTCTTGGTATAGCAGGCATAGCCATACCCGGGCGGCCTCGCATCCAGTGTTGGAGCGACGTTCGGTTTGACATTCAATAATGAATGGGGGGGGGGGGGGGGGGGGGAGGAGAGAATTGCCGATATGCTCCAGGTCCAGGTAATATGTGTTGAAAGAATAGGGTGCCTGGCTCAGCGTCATAAAAGATACATTTCTCAGTATCCTTTATGACACTGTTGTGGCACACGTGCTCGATCCTCGACAAATTCAAATATCTGTATGTCCATGTCTTTTTCCGTGTTGTGTGTATTATGTGTACGTTACATGGAAAGCACGTTTAGATACATAAGCTAGGCTTAGATATAAATAGCCGTGTTTAGTTGAAGAAGTACAGTTTAACACTGACAATAAAGAAGTCCACTTTTTGTTGTGACGACCTTCGCGTCTTATTTTACTCGAAGACACATTTCTTACATCAATATGGTCTTCCTTACCCACCTTGCCTTGAAAGGTCTCTCATAAAATTTGTTTGGTCATGGGACGGACCTCATGGTGGGTGCAGGCTGTGATCTGTAATAACTGTTTATTTGCGGCATCGCAACTTGCCTATACCGAAGATTGATCTGTAGATACAGCTTTACATTCAATTGTGAGTTATATGGAGGAATCGTTCAGCTAGGGCGAACTTATTCTAGTTACGTTTTTTGACATAGAAGGTGCCTGCAACTATGTCAAGCCGGAGGCGATTATCGGCGCTCTCATAGGACTAGATGTTGTTCCAACTCACTAATGTGATGTTAACATCTAGGGAGATTTCATCTAAACTAGGGACTTCGTCAGTCTGCCGTAGTGTTTGCAGGGGTACTCCTCAAGGCGGTGTGCTCTCACCGCTTCTTTGGAACATTACGGTCAACAGACTGCTTTTAGATCTGGAGGAATCGGGTTGTAAGGTGACCACATATGCCGATGATGCCTCCAGTGCTGTCTCTGGTAAGTTCCCAGGAACTCTCAGCGAAGTAACGCAGTATGCGCTATCTCTGTTGACCAACCGGACTAATAGATTTGGCCTAGATGTTAACCCCAGTAAGACCAATTTAGTCGTATTCACTAGAAAAAGCAGCATTCCACCAGTGATGCCTCCTATCATGCAGGGTATGAGACTTATGTTCACGGAGATCGTTAACTTCCTTGCTCTTGTACTGGATTGTAAGCTAAATTGGAGACTGAACATCCAGAAGCGCACGGACAAAGCTACCTTTTATTGCTGTAGAAGGGCTGTAGGTAACACCTGGAACCCAAAGTACTGCACTGGCTCTATGTGGCGGTGCTTCACCCCATACTGCTGTATGGAGTCGTAGTCTGGTGGAATGCCCTACAGAAGGCAGCTTATCTGAAATTATTAGCTAAGGTACAGAGAAAAGCTTGCCTGGCGATCAGCGGAGCTCTACGGTCAACCCCATCCGCTGCTTTGGACACGATGCTCAACTTTTTGCCGTTGGATATTCAGATGAAGTCAAAGACTGCCGAAGGCGTGTGTTCTAGAGTATTCTCTGAGGAGATTAAGGAAGCGGTGACTTGGCTGAGTATTTACGCGATCTCCGAAGAAAATCACTATCTTTACGGATAGTGAAGCTGCAGTAGAATCCCTCGAATCAGGGTTCAGCACATCGAAAAGCCTATCGGAGTGCAGAGCGAGGCTTGCGGCGATCGGCGACTTCTTTGATATTATCCTGTGCCGAGTACCTGGCCACTAGGTTTTTTTTTTTGGTAATTGCATTTCTGATGAGCTCGTTTGGGGAAATCACCGATGTAGCTTTGCAGCATCAACCGAACTAAAACTACTGTCGCTGATTAAGATTCAAGTCACATCAGCTTGGTGGTCGGCTTTGTTACTGGACACTGCCTTATCGGCTAGGCTTCAGCTTCCTTTCTTTGATTACTGTAGAAACTGTGGGGAGGAGGGGGGAAATATTACTCATCTGCTCTGCGAATGCCCTGCTTTTGCACAGTTGAGGTGGTCAACTTTTGGTAAATGCTTTTATTAACATCTTGGAGAGCTGGCAGAGATGGAGGTTGGACAACTCCTTCAATTCGTCGGTGGCTCCAGGGGTTCTAATATGTTGTTTTGGTTCTCCCAGAGTGGCACAATGGATCTGTCTTAGTCTTAGTGTGCTGTTTCAGCGACACTGCTACCTAACCTAACTTAACGTCTTCTTGCCCCTTCTTTTTAATAAACATTTGTCGTGCGTCTTCTTACCCGAGGTTTGCGATATTTTATAAGCACAGTTCTATGCTTAGCTATTGAGGAGTCTTTCTTTGCGGCATCTCGCAAAGAAAGAACCTTCGACATGACAAACTTAGACTCGGTCCCCAGATATTAAGATTAAGTCTGTCAGATTAAGGGAAAGCATTCCTAAAGCTCTGATAGATTCACTGTCTCTCATTTTGCTACCTTTTGTTAGGCAGCTATTACACTATAAAAGTTCTTTTACAAATATCTTTGAAGTACGATATTTTAAAAGAACTTTTATGAATGATATTAGCCGCCTAAGGGGGAAGGAGTGCAAGCTTGTAAGAAAGGTACTTGAAACAAGCAACGTTCATGTCGCAAATCTTTTCTCAGGCGGCTATTACACTATAAAAGTCCTTTGAAAATGTATTTCATAAAAGATATTTGTAAAAGAACTTTTATAGTGTAATAGCCGCCTTAGGAGAGCCGAAAGATAGTGTTTGCGTAGAATGACTTTTCCCTAAGAAAACCGATGAAGCTCCTCAGGTGTTAGGTTATGTATGTGACGTTGGAAATCGCAATATTCAATCAGAACCAGCCGTTGTCTTGCAGCGTACGAATGTTTAATCCCTTTTGTGTAGTTTGGATAAGGCAGGAGAACCAATCTCCGTAGGCTAGTATAGGAATTGGGCGAAGTTTTTCCGTTGCATAACAACTGGCGACGCATAATGGTTCGCGTCTTTGACCAATAAGAGGTTTTAAATTGAGATGATTTCGCATTCCCGTTGCGTGAGCTCCGCGGCTTAAGGGGTTGCATCCCTCAGTATTTCGACCTAGAACGCTTCGCTTGTTCCATACGCTACAGCGGTTAAGCCACTATTGCGCAAAGCGCAAATCACGATGTGTCGCCCGGTGAAATAGGAATATGCTAAGGTTTGTTTTGCTAGACGCGACTGAGCGACGATCGTTGAAGCGATTACTTTACATGTAGCAAAAGCTTAATAGTTTTCTTACTCGTTGCCGTCCAAGATTGGTCATGATAAGTAAAACTTGGCATAGGTGGATTTGTAGATAACATCTTGCGGAGCCTAGAGGCTTGCTTTATTCTTCTATGCGCTCACAAAAGAGCCGTCAGGAACTACGTTTAGCCGCTCTTAGTTCCTTTTTGTAAGCATTAAGATCCTTTTGTAAGCTACAATCTGAATTTAGTCTCGAATATTTCTCTCTCTCTCTCTGGATCCTGTCAACCCCTTGTGGGGCATAGGGCATTAACCTCGCCGACTTTCCACCTCGTCCTGTTCGCCGCCATCGCCTTCAATTGACTCCACGATTTGCGGAATGACTTACCCTCGACCTCAGCTGATCTTCTCCAGGTGTTTCTAGGTCGTCCAACGCGGCGGTTTGCATTGGTTCCCTGTGGGTTCCAATCGAGGGCCTGTTTAGCAATGTTTTCCGGCCCTTTTCGAAGTGTGTGACCTATCCATTGCCACTTTCGCCTTTTTATAGAGGTCAGGCCAGTAATGAACAGGAGGTCGTCGCTAGAAATGACCTCCGGCCAGCGTATGTGTAGGATGCGCCGTAGACACTGGTTCACGAAAGTTTGCAATTTAGTTGTTATCGCCCTAGTCACTTTCCAAGTTGAACAGCCATAAAGAAGCACAGATTTTACATTAATTCCGAAGATCCTAAGTTTGGTACGTCTGGAGATGTTGTTGTTTTGCCAGAAAGGAGTCAAACTGAAAAAAGCTGCTCGTGCTTTGTTGATGCGAGACTGTACATCAGCATCCGCTCCACCATCTGCTGTAACTACGCTTCCGAGATAGCAGAAATTGTCAACTTTCTCGACTGCCTGCCCCGAAACACGAATATTTCGCCGTGTTGAAACTTCTCCTGGTAGTGACGTGTAAATTAGAAATCTGGGTGTTCGACCAGGTGGGCGCCGTGTTGAGGTGCTGCCCCGATGGGGCATGACGCGGCTTCCGCCGCGACACAAGTGGCAATGCGCGCCAGATGCAAAGTTTAGGGTTTCCATGAACATGCATCCACTACAAGCGTATTTTAGCAACGCAGCTACGAGCGTTTACGTGCGCTACGCGACACGAGCGCTATGTTCCAAAAATTTTGGATTTGGCGTAGCCGCGCATTTCTTCGAGGAATGTATACGGAAGAAGCTTTGTAACGATTGATTTTGTGTGCAATGGAAGAAATTTAGTTAAGCAAAGTGAGGCGCAAAGACACCGTCAATGGTCGATCCCTGTCGCTCGTGGCCGCTTATTTCGCGATATCCTGTTGACGCTTGTGTCGCGGGAGTACGTTGCCGCTCCAATATCTTTGTAGTGGACGGCCGGGCTAAAGATAATTGATTTCGGTCCTACTTATTCGTCCAAAGAGAATAAAAGATAGCGGTGATAGGAAAAATAGTGATTCGACGAAACTCTCCAATCCCGTACCATGTGCTGGATATCCTCGGACACAAGTGATAAGTCCAAGACTTCTTGCCTTCTGTAGTGGTCGCCTTATCCGACGCCTACGGACATGTACATTTATGCACACGTATGTGTACATGTATACTATGTATGCACATACTCGTAGTTCCAAATATTATTATTATAATTTTCTGCATCTTGATCATTAAATTTTGCGATTCACTGTACCCGTGACGACTGGGATAGCGGGTTCAGTGATAGCTGATAAGAAGTGGTCAAAATGCAGGAAATGATGAAAACTGGTTTTTAGAGAGAGCGCTAACTGGACTCGAGTTCGGATAAAGGTGATAACAGGGATTGCTAGTTTTGGGTTTGAACGAGACGGTCGTGTTTGGGATTGGGAGTAAAAATTGCTTGTTGGAAGTGATGTTGGGCGGATTCTGACGATTAAAAAAAAAAAACAAAAAAATGGACAATTGTCACTAATGAATTGATCCATTGTTGGCAAAAGGAAACCTTTCTTCGATTTCGTCGTGAGTGCTTGCGTGAAAGAAAGATATTCGTCGCGAGTCGCGCAGCCTTGAGTGCATTCCGCAAACCAAGAAAAAGTCGTTCCCCAGGTCAGAAGAAGCTGATGGTACGCGTGCACAAGAAGAATCGTAGGCGGATTCGGGTCGTGTTTTGACAGAAAGTGTGCTAGAGAATTGAAAGAAGCCTTTTCAAGTATCTTTGCCGTCGGTTTCGTTTTTTTTTTGTGCGGGCGAAGAGTACGTGTGTGAAAAGGTTCCCCGCCCCGTAGGTTCATTCGTCCGTCAATTCGCGACGATTCTCATTTTCTTTGCATCGTGACGAATGACTTCAGGGTTGTCAGCCGGCGCAGTGGGAAGCGGGCTCCGGCACCAGCGCGGGAGCCCCCAGGTAAGTGGGCCTCTTTCTCGGCGTAGGACCCACAGTCGCACACATACATGCATGGCGTTGGTTATCGGGACGAGAGGTGGGATCGTGTAATGACGACGGTCTCCTCTCCCATTTCTCTTTCGCATCGTAATCTTGCAGGCTTTTAAGTTTGTTTTGTGGTAAGGAGTGGTCCAGAAACAAAAAGAAATAGGTATTATCGTAACAAATGAAATAATTAAATTTGATTGAAATCACTCGAGATAATTTTTTTGGTGCCCAAACGGTAAATACGCATAAGTGCATAATACAAAATTATTGTGTGTTGGAACTCGTGGGAAATCGAATACTCTGGATGGATTACTCCTTACTTTAAGGAGACAAGGTAGTAACCCTGCTAAAGAATCTTTTTTTTGGGTTTCGGAAGTGTCCATCCCATTTTGTTAAGTTCAAAGAACGGTGTATACACTATATTCGCGCCAGTATTCCTTATGGTATGAATCTAGGCTATAAATTTGGGTTTGGGTACGTTGACTAGACGTTCCCGTTTGCGGGGATGTGTTCTGTTCTTTTTTTTTTCTATCTGCGACTCCGTTTATCTGAAAAAGAAAGAGAAATCCAAATTCGTTCGTTTTCATGGGAACAATATTAATCTCCTTAGGTTCTGCGATATCCTAATTATCTTTGTTTTAGAAATACACTTAGCGGAAGAAAATGAACTCAACAAAAACACCCATTTAAGACTAAAACAAGTTCGAGATTGCATTTTACTCATCTATAAAACTACATAAATTTAACACATTACCAGATAAATTAATTAATTCTTTCATTTTGTATAAATGCAAATATCGCACTCCATCCCCATCTCAACTAATCAGTACTCAATCATCAGTCTCGCAGCTGTTCAGCTACATTTTATAATTGACACCTACTTCATAAAGCCCCATTCACAGGCTTTCCCGATTTTCTTGTCTTCAAGATCTTTGAATTTAGCGTTCCGTTTTCTCATTCTTTTACCCTATTTTGGTAAATATTATTTGGAATATTCGTGAATCCACGAATGACAGTGAACTATCGTGGATATGTAAACATTAGTAAAAAAAATTTGACTTCTTGGTCAATTTACACAGAAAAAGGGAATCTTTCGATTGCTTATAATTGATTTATTTAATTTACATTATTCATAATGTAATAAGTGATTTTGTAGTATAAATATTATTATTAATTTCGAACGAAAAATATAAAGTAGAAGATGAATGCTTTATTTAAATATATATTGAAAACAACAAAAAGATAAGTAAATTTTAGTTATCTAAATGTCTTGTATTAGCAAGAACATAAATTATTTTATTGCATATTATATTATTATTGATATATTCATTTGAAAAAAAAAAAAAAAAAAAAAAAATGAATTTAATTATTTCTTGTTTTTAAAACAAAACAAAAAAAAAAAAAAAAAAAAATATAAATATATTTTTTGAATAATCAAGAGGTGCACCTATAACATGGATTGTTTCTCTGTGCAACTTCTTTATAATAAAACAATGAAGGGCTAAGGTCCCAATTTTCCTCCTCTCCCTCCGCTCTTTCGCTGTAAACTTCGAGTAATTTTGGGGGTTTTCCAATAAATCATGGCGCCTGAAAACCCAACGGTAGGGCGGGTCAAGACGCGCCGGACCCATTACATCAGGGGTCCATTGTGAGCCGTTCACCATCGTAAGGCTCGTTTGACCTGGAGGGGGAAAAGATCGGTCCTGATTGGACGGTTTCCCTCCGTAATATTTTCTGTTGGCCTTGATGCCACATTATCTAGATTGGCTGATGCAGCCCCTTTTCCCTGCACGGGACTTAGTTGTTTTGAGTCTTAGGGAGTTTGGTGCATAGGCACCCCAATTAGGTTTTCTCGTTTTTCTTTGGTTTGTGTATCGCGGGTGTTAGCTTATTTTGAATTTTGGACATCGGGCAGACGTGCGATTTTGTTCTTGTATGTATATGGAGGAGGCCGATGACTGCCGTGGATTACCCACCCCGCTACTCCCGATAGCTGAGCTGGTCTGCCAGCGCACGTCACGGGTGGTCATCGGAGAGTGGTTCTTCGACACGTGTTGTCATTAGGCCTTCACGGCCATCCCAACCCTCGTCCTCCGGTCTCCATTACTACAAATGGCGCCCAACGTGGGGCCCAAAAATCTTGGTGCTTTCGTCCTTGGACGAAGAGGACCCAACTCCACCTCGGTTTCTCACATTGAGGTAGCCCCACCACACCGGTCCTTAAACTTTCGGAGTGCGTTAGCACTGCCAATCTTTGAGATAGCTTCACGCTTCATTTTTCTTTTGCCCAGGCAGACCGTAGGACTGGTGTTCCTTCCCCTCCACACCCCTTTAAAGTAGTATTTCCCTTTCCCTGACAAGCCCTGATCTGCTTGTGTTGTTATTTGAGGTTTTGCTACCTCGTGAGGTATGTTCTCCTTATTCTTGAGAGCAGAGGATAAATTGATGTTCCTTTCGATTATCCTACTGGGAATTTAGGAGGAATCAGCCTCACCTTTTTATCGCAGACCAGGGTCTTACAGTAGGCCTTGCATGGTTGGTGTGACTAGTCTCCTCTAACGTCTCTTGACAGGAGGAAAGCGACGCTAAGCCACTTCCCAACGGGGACGATTGGCTCCCGGATCTCGGCCATCGTATGGCAGGTCGAGCGGGAAACGCACAACGCAAGTGGTCAAAGGCCATGAGCGTTGCAAGGCCATCGTATGGTTGAGTGGAAGGCTGACCACGAGGGAAGGTGAGCCGAATCGAACGCAGCGGCAAGTGGTTAGTACAAGCACCTCCTAGAGTCAGCGAGGAGGTGAGGTCGGCTAACCGTGTAGGGCAGTTATTCTTTAATTTTTCTTCTTTCTTAATCTGACTCACCATCTCGTCCAGCTTTGACTTACGACTTATGGAGATATTGAATTGCGAGTAGTGGGCAATGGTGCCAGCTACGCGACGTATCTCCTGCAGTTGTTGATGATAAGTTGGCCGGGGGAAGTGAGTCAGCTAAGTAGTTTTCTTTTGCGCCCATTTATACCTCCATGAAGGACAGATCCTTCGAACTTCCAGGTCATTCAACAATTTTATAATATGTTTAATTGTCGGTTAAAAAGAGAGAGAGAGACGGGAGAGGAAGAAAATTTCATTCGTATCAGTGAATAAATTTTGATTATTGCGGTTTGCTCATAATATACATATCTAATGCGTAAATGTTTCCAATGCTGTTGGAATAAGACTATCGATAGATTAGCTACAACCTACCTACATAACTTTTGATTTTTCATATACTTAGAAGCGTTATTGGATTCTTGATGCATTAAGTACATATACATATGGTAATTTTGACTTTCATATTAGTATTAATAATAATCTACGTTACTTTTTTTTACTTTGCTTGGTTGTGCGTATTTGCGCCAGCTTATTTACTTGCGTATAACTACCCGGAGTTGTCTTGTTGCGCTAATACAGGACAACTTATTTGTCGTATTTTTTTTTTCTCTTAGAATAATACCCATATACTTTACCCTAGCGGCGCATGAATTGCCAGCCGATTTATTCTGATTTGCCACCCGAATTCGACATTCTGCTGTGTATATATACTGTCAGCATTTACTTGTACTATTTTCGATTTACTACACGACATTTACCACAACTGGTCATCCTTTTTACGCCACGTGCCCGTACAACTTGAATTGCACCCGTTGTACGTACTATACCTGCCCTTTTATTTTTTTTATTTTTTTGAGACTTTACGAATCGTCTTCGTTAAGTCAGGATGCCTTTAGAACACAGTCCAGAGCCTCAACCCCGGGGAAACTTATCGGAGGAGGAAGATGTGGGTCCATGCACAGTCTGTGGGGCTAACATGCGGTCTAACGAAGACTTGGTACGCACACCGTGCAGCCACCATTTTCATCAGGCATGTCTCATGAGTTGGTTGAAAGATAGCGAAACCTGTCCCAACTGTAGGGGACGCGTATTACCGGAGCAGTTGGTGCCTCGATTTCCATCTTCTCCTTCCAATCTGGCGACGAACGCAACACAATCCTCTGGTACGCGGTATCGTCGTCCTCGCTCTCCACTGCCATCAAGGGGAGCTATTGCAAGGACCATGAACAGACCGGTTACGCGGTCACAAACGCAAAACAGGCAGAGAGACCAGGCGGGTCTGCCTGTCCGTCAGACTAACCACAACATGTCACATGGTTCTGATAGAACAGCTGAGAAATCGTTAGAAGACGACCTAATCGACAGACTCTTACCACGACTACAGTCGATGATCATATCGGCTGTACAAGGACAGAATGGCGAAGCGAGGTCTGTGCCAAACTCACCTGTACCAAACCACAGCTCGCGTCACTATCCGGAATTAGGAACTCACACAACTAGTCCGCCGCGGGTCCCCGTTCCTTTTCAGGATCAGCACATGCGTCGTTCTAACATTGGTCTCTCACCGCAGCAAGGCCCATTACCCCAATATGCTCAAGAGCCGTCGGTAAGACCAGATCCGAGCAACAGAGGTCATAACTTCAACTTTCCGCCTCCAATACCTCAAACGCGTCAGCCCGATCCAGCCGTTAATCAACGACCGCCTTACCGATCTCCGGAGAAGGTGGCGCAGATACTAGCGTCATGGAATTTAAAGTTTAGCGGAGAAAACGCCAACATCACCGTGGATTATTTCTTGTATAAGGTGGAAGTTCTCACGCGACAAACGTTGGATGGAGATTTCCTGGCGCTAGTAAACTGCTTCCATGTTCTCTTGGTAGGTAAGGCGTACGATTGGTTTTGGCGGTACCACCGCTCGTCGTACGGGTCTCTAAACTGGATCGCTCTTCAAGGATCACTGCGGGATCAATTCCGAGATCGGTTAACCGATCTCGACATCCTGAAGATGATCCGAAATCGTAGTCAAAGAAGTAACGAGTCTTTTGATGTCTTTTACGACAGCATCTTGAAGCTCACGGACCGGTTGCGTAATCCTATTTGTGAAATGGACCTTTTGGATATTCTACGTAGCAATTTACGCCCTGATCACCGTCGAGAGTTGGTGCACCACGACATTCGTTCAATCCACGAGCTTCAAACCTTCGTCCGTCGATCGGAAAATTTAGAGGACGAACTGAATCGTGCTCGTCCACCTCGGCCATTTGCGCGTCCTCATGTATCCGAGATGCAATATTACGAATCAAATGCCGAAGATGACGATGGTGATGATGCACCGCAAACAGACCATAACGACGTCCCTGTTGTGGCAGAGTTATCCCCACTTTTTATCTGCTGGAATTGCAGGCAGAAAGGCCATCGACATGATGCTTGCAAAAGTGAACGACGCACTTTTTGTTTCGGCTGTGGAGCGGAAAATGTCATCAAGCCGCAATGTCCAAAATGCAGCACACAAAAAAACGACCTGACGAGGATGCGCAACACCCAGACATCCTCGAAGGGGACACAGTGCAACCCGATGCCTTAAGCCGCTGCCTGCATTCCAAAGAACCACCTGTTTCGGCATGCGATGCCGCATCAGCTTCGACATTTTCGAAGGATTTCTCAGTGCAAACTGACCTGCCCGTTTCTCCTACATTATTGTTGTCACCGGATTCGTCTTTATCACCTGCCACGACACTCTTACGGGAGTTTACCACACCTGCCTTGTCTTCTGTACCCAATGGGTCATCACCATCTGACCCACCCTCTCTTGTTCTTGGAGACACCCCTGTTCTAGATTCATCCGTTCATGACGCGGTAACACCTTCACCTACGTCTATAACACCAGTACGCATTATGGCCTCGCGGACGATCCAACCCGACACGTCAGGAACTTACTTACGAGTAGAACACACAACCCCTGGCACAGCGTCACCTCTTTCAAAACACTTCAAGCCTTACCATGTACGCCTGCAAGAATATGAGCTTGCACGCAGGCGCATTTTTGAGCTCGAAGAAGTGGCGGTTAGCAAGCCAAAACCGAAAAGGTCCACTCTTCGTTTGCGGCGGTTTTGGAAGATGGTGAAGGATTCGCGTCGCCAATACTGTTCTGCCCTCCTGGGGGATCGTCCTGCGGACGACTTCAGGCCATATGCGAAGGTTCGAATGTTTGATGAGGAGGTGGTTGGCCTAATTGATACTGGAGCCTCTGTATCCTGCATGTCGGCAGATTTTGCCCGAAAGTTTGTGCAGGACAACAAACACCCGTGGAAACGTTTCAAGATGTCTATCAACACGGCAGATGGTACTCCACACTGTACGTTAGGTCAAGCCACCTGCTCGTTAACCTTTAGAGGTCAGACCAACATCATGACCTTCCTCATCATCCCTACATTGAGTCAGAACCTTTACTTAGGTGTCGATTTCGTTCGGACTTTTCACCTAGCGTCCGACCTTTTCTCTGCGGTGAGTCTAGTGAGTACTCCCCCTTGCGTGAATGAGCTACCGGAGGTAGACAAAACCAAACATCTGTTGTCACCCAAACAAGATGCTATCCTCAAGGCAATCATCTCCAATTTCCCATCCTTCTCTAAGGAAGGACTTGGGCGAACATCCCTGATCAAGCACAATATTGACGTAGGCAATAATAAGCCGATTAAGCAGCGTCATTTTGCTGTTTCGCCAGCGGTTGAAAAACTGCTCTTCGCGGAGCTGGATCGGATGTTGGAGATGGGTGTCATCGAGGAGTCGCAAAGTAGTTGGGCGTCGCCCGTAACAGTGGTTGTTCGGCCTGGAAAGGTACGTATGTGCCTTGACGCACGCAAAGTTAATAGCGTCACCGTAAAGGATGCATATCCTTTGCCCCTCATCGACGGAATCCTCAGTAGGCTGCCTAAAGCTGAATTCATTAGCAGCCTGGATTTGAAAGACGCCTTTTGGCAAATTCCGCTCGATGAGGAGTCGCGTGCTAAAACGGCATTTACGGTTCCGGGACGACCACTGTACCAATTTGTGACGATGCCGTTTGGGTTGTGCAATGCTCCTCAAACAATGCAACGATTGATGGATAAAGTCATTCCAGCAGACCTTCGCCATCAGGTCTTCGTGTATTTGGACGACTTGCTGGTAGTATCCACCACGTTTGAGGAGCATTGTAGCATACTCCGAAGGGTAGCCCAGGCTCTACGCGATGCAGGACTCACTCTCAATGTTGAGAAAAGTCACTTTCTTATGAAGGAAGTGAAATACTTGGGCCATATAATAGGCCATGGGACTTTGATGACTGATCCAGACAAAGTGGCTGCGATTGAAAACTTTCCGCTTCCAAAATCGGTAAGACAGCTTCGACGCTTTTTGGGAGTGTGCGGCTGGTACCGGCGCTTTGTACCAAATTTTTCTGCCGAGACTGCTCCGTTGACTGATATGTTGCGGAAAGGTCGTTCATTTTTGTGGACAGATGAGGCTCGACACGCATTTCAGGCGCTGAAGAAGAGTCTTTCCTCTGCCCCCGTTCTACACAGCCCGGACTTTTCCCGTCCCTTCTCCATACAATGTGACGCAAGTCAGGACGGGATCGGTGCGGTGCTTGTTCAGGTTACGGACGCGGGTGAAGAGGCCCCTATAGCGTTTATGTCCCAAAAGTTAACGACCGCACAACGCAATTATACAGTTACGGAGCAGGAATGCCTTGCTGCAGTGACGGCGATACAAAAGTTCCGGCCTTACGTGGAAGGTCTGGAATTCGAGGTCGTCACTGACCACGCCTCCCTCAAGTGGCTGATGAGCTTACGAGATCTGCACGGTCGACTGGCTCGTTGGGCACTAAAGCTGCAGGGCTTTAAGTTTTCAATCAGGCATCGCAAAGGTAGCGACCATGTAGTGCCCGATGCCTTGTCACGAGTTCACGAGGGCGATGTCGCTGAGATCTCGATGCAGGATGACACCTCTTTGGCCATCGATCTCAGCTCACCACATTTCCAGTCTTCCGATTATCGCGCGTTGATCGCGAAAATTCAGGAAGACCAAAACCTACTTCCAGATCTCCGAGTAATCGACGGATTTGTCTACAGGCGCTGCGAATACGCGAGCGGTGACCAGATCCAGGAGGAGATGTCGTGGAAGCTTTGGGTGCCAGTAGAATTAACTGAAGAGGTGATCCGGAAGGCACATGACCATCCACTGTGTTCGCATGGTGGATTTGGTAAGACGTTGCATAGACTCCGGATCCTGTTCTACTGGCCCAAAATGAATCGACAGGTTCGGGACTTTGTGTCGCAGTGTGAAACATGTAAGACGACCAAAGCACCCAATCAGCCCCTTCGGCCACCTATGGGAGTTCCCCCTATTCCCGACCGCGTATTCCAGCGGTTGTACGTCGATTTCATAGGTCCTTATCCGCGCTCCAAGACTGGAAATGTGGGAGCCATAGTCGTCTTGGACAGCTTATCAAAGTTTCCCTTTATTGAGCCCGTAAAGAAGTTTACAGCCAATGTCATTGCCGATTTTCTAGAACAGAGGGTGTTTCATGTCTTTGGGGTCCCCGAGACCGTCGTTTCTGACAACGGGGTGCAATTCAAGTCAGCTCTTTTTAACACCTTGTTGGAGCGTTATGGCGTGAAGCATTTTTACACCGCCTTGTACTCACCGCAAGCCAACGCGTCAGAACGCGTAAACCGGTCACTAGTAGCTGCCATCCGAGCATATGTTAAGCCAGACCAGAAGGATTGGGACGCTAACATATCAAAGATCAACTGCGCGTTACGATCGGCATTTCATTCGGCGATAGGATACTCACCTTACTATTCACTTTTCGGCCAAACTATGCTACTACATGGAAATTCGTACCAGCTACTTCGGAACTCCAAAATGTTGGGTGATCCCTCGGGGGCAGTAGCGCCCGATGTGAAGTTGGATCTGATTCGCGATCAGATCCAAAAGAATTTGCAGAGGGCTGGGGAAACGAATGCCCGACATTATAATTTGCGTACTAGGCCAGCGAAATTTAAAGTCGGTGAGGTGATATTCTATCGCAATTTTGCACAAAGTAGTGCTGCCGATCATTTTAACGCGAAGTTAGGTCCCAAGTTCCTCAAAGGTCGAATCCTGGCTCCGGTTGGCAGTGCCTGTTACACGGTGGCTGACATGACTGGCAAAAAGGTGGGAATGTTTCACTCCAAGGATATTCGTTCCTAAGGAGACATCGTTGGTTGACTAGCGACTTAAGATACCATTCAGCTGAACCTTCGCTACAAGCATTGTCGCAAAGATTCACCTGCGTTGTAGTGGTCGCCTTATCCGACGCCTACGGACATGTACATTTATGCACACGTATGTGTACATGTATACTATGTATGCACATACTCGTAGTTCCAAATATTATTATTATAATTTTCTGCATCTTGATCATTAAATTTTGCGATTCACTGTACCCGTGACGACTGGGATAGCGGGTTCAGTGATAGCTGATAAGAAGTGGTCAAAATGCAGGAAATGATGAAAACTGGTTTTTAGAGAGAGCGCTAACTGGACTCGAGTTCGGATAAAGGTGATAACAGGGATTGCTAGTTTTGGGTTTGAACGAGACGGTCGTGTTTGGGATTGGGAGTAAAAATTGCTTGTTGGAAGTGATGTTGGGCGGATTCTGACGATTAAAAAAAAAAAAACAAAAAAATGGACAATTGTCACTAATGAATTGATCCATTGTTGGCAAAAGGAAACCTTTCTTCGATTTCGTCGTGAGTGCTTGCGTGAAAGAAAGATATTCGTCGCGAGTCGCGCAGCCTTGAGTGCATTCCGCAAACCAAGAAAAAGTCGTTCCCCAGGTCAGAAGAAGCTGATGGTACGCGTGCACAAGAAGAATCGTAGGCGGATTCGGGTCGTGTTTTGACAGAAAGTGTGCTAGAGAATTGAAAGAAGCCTTTTCAAGTATCTTTGCCGTCGGTTTCGTTTTTTTTTGTGCGGGCGAAGAGTACGTGTGTGAAAAGGTTCCCCGCCCCGTAGGTTCATTCGTCCGTCAATTCGCGACGATTCTCATTTTCTTTGCATCGTGACGAATGACTTCAGGGTTGTCAGCCGGCGCAGTGGGAAGCGGGCTCCGGCACCAGCGCGGGAGCCCCCAGGTAAGTGGGCCTCTTTCTCGGCGTAGGACCCACAGTCGCACACATACATGCATGGCGTTGGTTATCGGGACGAGAGGTGGGATCGTGTAATGACGACGGTCTCCTCTCCCATTTCTCTTTCGCATCGTAATCTTGCAGGCTTTTAAGTTTGTTTTGTGGTAAGGAGTGGTCCAGAAACAAAAAGAAATAGGTATTATCGTAACAAATGAAATAATTAAATTTGATTGAAATCACTCGAGATAATTTTTTTGGTGCCCAAACGGTAAATACGCATAAGTGCATAATACAAAATTATTGTGTGTTGGAACTCGTGGGAAATCGAATACTCTGGATGGATTACTCCTTACTTTAAGGAGACAAGGTAGTAACCCTGCTAAAGAATCTTTTTTTTGGGTTTCGGAAGTGTCCATCCCATTTTGTTAAGTTCAAAGAACGGTGTATACACTATATTCGCGCCAGTATTCCTTATGGTATGAATCTAGGCTATAAATTTGGGTTTGGGTACGTTGACTAGACGTTCCCGTTTGCGGGGATGTGTTCTGTTCTTTTTTTTTCTATCTGCGACTCCGTTTATCTGAAAAAGAAAGAGAAATCCAAATTCGTTCGTTTTCATGGGAACAATATTAATCTCCTTAGGTTCTGCGATATCCTAATTATCTTTGTTTTAGAAATACACTTAGCGGAAGAAAATGAACTCAACAAAAACACCCATTTAAGACTAAAACAAGTTCGAGATTGCATTTTACTCATCTATAAAACTACATAAATTTAACACATTACCAGATAAATTAATTAATTCTTTCATTTTGTATAAATGCAAATATCGCACTCCATCCCCATCTCAACTAATCAGTACTCAATCATCAGTCTCGCAGCTGTTCAGCTACATTTTATAATTGACACCTACTTCATAAAGCCCCATTCACAGGCTTTCCCGATTTTCTTGTCTTCAAGATCTTTGAATTTAGCGTTCCGTTTTCTCATTCTTTTACCCTATTTTGGTAAATATTATTTGGAATATTCGTGAATCCACGAATGACAGTGAACTATCGTGGATATGTAAACATTAGTATAAAAAAAAAAATTTGACTTCTTGGTCAATTTACACAGAAAAAGGGAATCTTTCGATTGCTTATAATTGATTTATTTAATTTACCTTATTCATAATGTAATAAGTGATTTTGTAGTATAAATATTATTATTAATTTCGAACGAAAAATATAAAGTAGAAGATGAATGCTTTATTTAAATATATATTGAAAACAACAAAAAGATAAGTAAATTTTAGTTATCTAAATGTCTTGTATTAGCAAGAACATAAATTATTTTATTGCATATTATATTATTATTGATATATTCATTTGAAAAAAAAAAAAAAAAAAAAAAATGAATTTAATTATTTCTTGTTTTTAAAACAAAACAAAAAAAAAAAAAAAAAAAAATATAAATATATTTTTTGAATAATCAAGAGGTGCACCTATAACATGGATTGTTTCTCTGTGCAACTTCTTTATAATAAAACAATGAAGGGCTAAGGTCCCAATTTTCCTCCTCTCCCTCCGCTCTTTCGCTGTAAACTTCGAGTAATTTTGGGGGTTTTCCAATAAATCATGGCGCCTGAAAACCCAACGGTAGGGCGGGTCAAGACGCGCCGGACCCATTACATCAGGGGTCCATTGTGAGCCGTTCACCATCGTAAGGCTCATTTGACCTGGAGGGGGAAAAGATCGGTCCTGATTGGACGGTTTCCCTCCGTAATATTTTCTGTTGGCCTTGATGCCACATTATCTAGATTGGCTGATGCAGCCCCTTTTCCCTGCACGGGACTTAGTTGTTTTGAGTCTTAGGGAGTTTGGTGCATAGGCACCCCAATTAGGTTTTCTCGTTTTTCTTTGGTTTGTGTATCGCGGGTGTTAGCTTATTTTGAATTTTGGACATCGGGCAGACGTGCGATTTTGTTCTTGTATGTATATGGAGGAGGCCGATGACTGCCGTGGATTACCCACCCCGCTACTCCCGATAGCTGAGCTGGTCTGCCAGCGCACGTCACGGGTGGTCATCGGAGAGTGGTTCTTCGACACGTGTTGTCATTAGGCCTTCACGGCCATCCCAACCCTCGTCCTCCGGTCTCCATTACTACACTTCTCTTGGTAGCAAAGGTAGGCTCGCAGCCCACATTACAAATTAGGAGACTCGATCCCATTAGATAATCGAAGAGCAATTCTCCTCGTTCATTCGTTTCGGAACTACCCCATATTATATTATGCGAATGTACTTTTGCGTTCGCCCAAGAACAAAAAAATGGACTCGAATTTGGATGTGGCTCCATCCAAATTCGAGTCCATTTTTTTTTTCTTGGGCGAACGCAAAAGCATCTCTGAAGTTATCCGGTGGTAGGATGCCTGTATAGTCATGTGGCAGGTATGCTGAGACGTTACAATATCGCCTATCCCCAAATTTCAGGCACACCACAACGGAATCCTTGTCACTGTATGTTGAAATTAGAAAAGCATTTAGCGTTTTCCTTGCAAGAATGGAGGCCCGGTTTGCCCTGGACTTTAACGTAAAAAGAGTATAATCCGAAGACCCTAGACCGATCTTGTGAGGTCGCAGACTACCCAGGGCTCCTGTATCAATGCTATGGCTACCGCACTGTGTGTCAAGTGGAGAAGAAGAGCAGCCGATGCGGCTTTAGAGTGGTGTACATTAATCTGTACTCCACCGTGACGTCGGCCTCGTTATCGACATCGCAGAAGTCATGGAGCAGTGAGGGCTCCAATATGTCCTCCATTTTGGCCAATTCTTATCCCAGTAATATGCACTCGTCATCCTTAACCTGATGGGACGGAGTTGAGACGGAGTGGGGTTTACTGTACAATCACCCACTTACATGGAATCCGATGTGGAGCCCTTGAACCCAGTCTTCTTCAGATCCTTTTTATAGACCTTTATCTTGGTGGTTGGTTTTTTTTTGAGGTTTTTGCGCTCCACTACTTGGGCTAGGCTTAACCAAAGCCGAAGTAGTTAGTCCTTTGGCTGCGGATTCGTCTTTCGACGTACTCCGCGGTCGGCTTGGACCTGGTATGACAGCCGGCATGGTCTGTCTAGATACAACGACGCACTTAACACCTGTCGAATGAAACAGGTCAATCTAGATAGTGTTATCCGAAAACTGAGTACGTCAGATAAACTAGTAGTTCAACTTTCTTACCATCTGCCATGTTCTGTTTTCTTTTGCATCAAAATGATCCAATTTCTGTTCAATGTAATTCATATTAATATTATTCCGATATACTGGCGGCGAGACAGGAGGCTCTTCGTGTAAGTTTTCAAAAATAATCCGTATTGGTGAAAATTGACCGTTCACCGCGGTTACATATATCACCGAAATTAATATGATTAAATTCATTTTTTTAGATTAATTATTATTTTATTATTTTGTTTATTATTTCTTTTATTTTTGTATTTCACAAAATCAGAGAATGTAAAAATTGTAGAACACAACGCAATCGACACACTGTACTCGATGAACAATTAAATTAACAGTGAACTGCGCGTAGAGTGTGTGGAGAACTTTTAAAGATTTCCTTTGCCGACAAATCTAAGTTTCGTTCGTTCATTGTTTTCAATTGTTAATGCCATTGAATTTGATAAGCCCATCAGGTGGGATTTAATGCGAATTTGTTATCAAACTAGTGGCCACTTATGTACCTATATGTGCAGGCATAGTACATACAGGCTTAGAAAGAATGGAGTCGCGCAGAGACCTCGGCCTATTTTCAAGGGCTCGATAATATCCGAAATAAAATGAGGGCGAGTGAATGAAATATTTCATCTCTGTATTTTTTTGCAGACCTCTGCAACGTTTTCTTTTGATATATTTAATAAAAAAAATCGGGCTTATGCATATATTTTATATTTATTACCAGTCATGTATGTATGTGAAAACACTCTTCTCGTGGGAATTTTTTGTCGAAATTTGATTGAAATGGTTTTGGTCGTCTGATATGTGAACGAGGCATGAGAATTGATGATGTTTGAAACAGAGTTTCTATGCTATTTGTTATTATTTAGCTGCGTATCACTTTCATCGTTAGCAGGTTATCACTAACATGAAGAAATAACAGATTCATGTTAGCAGTTGAAACAACACACTCAACACTCTGACATGTTGACACGTTGCCAGTCTATCAATTTTTCAAATTAACAGCTTATAAAACCAGCAGCTTTCGAAATTAGCACACTCAACACTCTGGTGTGTTTTATAGGTCCAAAGCCATTTCAGAAGCTTTCCAAATTAGTTGTTATTCCAATTAGCATTTTGTCAAGTAGGCAATTCAAAAATTATAAGTTCGACAATTTAAATAAGACCTGAAATCGGACTTAATAACACGATAAATTGTGACATACAACTACCTAACAAACGTTTATACTTTTGTTAGTTGTAAGCTGTTACATCTTTAATAGTAATTATCGATCAGTAATTACATTTATTTTTAGCTGCTAATCAATATTCGCACGACGAAATTTAGCTGCTAACCAAAGTTAACACTTTTGCCTACCAGTATCCGCTTCTCTGAAAGTTTAGGCGACGACGAGACCATCGTTTATTTTTTTGTCTTGAAGATGAGCGTAAGCTAGCAGGGTGAGCTGGTCGTCAGCTCATCCAGCTAGTTTACTAGTCTCTAGAAATATATAATATAATTGTACTTGTAAAAATAATCTTGTAGCGGATACAATGGGAATCGAGGCAACGACTTGTCGTTACTGCCGGGATCAGATAGCCTGTCAAAGAGTTTAGTAAAAACACTCTTAACTCCCATAAACATTTCCTTCACAAAAAAATTGCCGGTCTTAATTAAAAAAAAACTCCTCTTACTTTGAATATTTAAAATTTCGTGCGGATTGAATGACTTTTGATGTCATTGAAATTAGAAGTTCGGGACGAGTGATACTTCACTTCTATATTTCATGTATTGACATTGTCTTCACCAAGGCTAGTCATTACACCAACGTAACTTCCACCCTAACGTTTTCTTTAAAAAAAGCATATATACTCTGCTCTGCGATAAGAAGCTACTGATCAGTTATAGAAAGGGTATGCTAAGTCTTCACTTGTTTAACTGGAGAAGTCCCTACTCATTTGTCCTAACCCCTATTGGGGCATACCGCGTCAACTATTTCATGTGGCTTAGCTGACGTTTCGTTGGCATAAACCAGTTTCGGACGATGCACGTTGCCAGCATACACCTCCTGCTTCCATTTAACCGCCTACTTGCGGCAAGATGTTGTGGCTAATTATTACACTCCGCACCACAGGAGGAAGGCAATACAAACATGCATGGCCATGAAGGCGGACTTGAATCCGTAACGACCGTAATCAGACATGAGGCTGACGCCTCAACGCACTGAGGTACCGGTCGCCTCATATATATAAGAGCTCGCTGCTGTTCCAAAACGGTATCGAGATGACTCAAAGCTGATGAGTTAGCATTTACCCTTGGAATATGGGTTCTGTAAATCGTAGCACTGGAAGAAATTCAGGCACGTTGTTATCTCAAAACTATCAAGGACAAACATACTAAGTATGGGGACAAAAATCGAGTCCTTCCAAAAGACTGGATGCCTCGCAAAATTTAGTAAGAAGAGTCTTCCCCCATTTTGGAATAAGAATCTGATCCAGCTTCGAAAATGGACAAGGAAGATCTTCAATATACGCGTTCAGCATAAGTTTTGGGAACAATACAAAGACTGCTTAAGAGTACACACGAATGTCTTTAAAACTGCCAACAGGGATACACGAATGCCTTTAAAACTTCCAACAGGGATATAGGGGGGTTGATTACTGCTCACCCATTCATGACACGGGAGCTTTAGCAAGGCTTTATAAGATTCTATCTAAAAACCATCGTTACCCATCATTACAAGACCGAACGGTGCTTAGAGTGAAACTACAGCCGAATCTCTTGAACTTATTTCATCAACTGTAATGGACGGTTTGATGGGCATCTGAAGATGCCCGTGTGGACGGAGCCTAAGTTAGCATACTGACCGTGTAGGTCGGGAAGCAGCACAACCAGACCAGAATTTGGTTCATTAGGAATCTTTCAGTTTCACTTTCTTCACAATGAAGACACTGAAATGAATCCTCCGGGCGACCGGTAGCTCAGGGCGTGGAGGCGTCCGTCTCATTTCGGCGTTTCGGGTTCGAACCCCGTTCACAACGAGGTTCGTGGCCATGGATGTTTGTGCTGTCTTCGTTTTGTACGAGGCGTAATAATAAGCCCAGCATCTCTCGACTTTTCGCCAGTAGGCGGCTAAATGGGGGAGCAGGAGGTGCATGATGGCAACTGTATTCTCCGAAACTAGTTTATGCCAACGAAACGTCAACGGAGCCACATGGAACATTTGATGCCCCTGCTCTACAAGGGATTAGGGCAATTGAGGAGTAGTATATACGACAACTTTTGACAAAAGCACCAATCTCAAAGTTCAAGCATGCTTGTCTCAATGGAAAATTAACGGAAATGAGATGGTACGCTCTATTGAGCATGACTTACACTACAAGACATAGATGGCGCTTTTAACAACGTCCAAACTGATGTTATTCTGGAGTCCTTTTACTCTAGTTAGGGTGGAGCCTCATTTTAGTAGCAGGGTAATAACGATGCTAGACAGATAGGAGCGAAGGCCTGCCGATCAAGCTTGATTGCACTGAAGAAGTTATTCAAAAGCCTAAGCGCGGACGATGCTATATCATTCAGCTCGGGGAACGCGATCTCAAGACTGTTCCTGCGACTACAGCCTAACGCCGCACAATCACGGAAAATTTGAATTGACGTTTCAACATGATCTCTCGAAGCTAGGAGCAAGCCGAGCGATTAAATACTATACGTGTGCAAATTACACCCCAAGTTACAGGCGGGCTAGTTTCCCTGCTGCTTTTGATAATAGCGATGCATGGGTTTCTAAGGAATCTGAAAACGTGCATATGCACGTGGTAATTCTGATTTTGAGTAACTTTCTACCTATGATGAGCGAAATCACGGTTAACAGTTGAACCCTGTTCAAACCGAGCTAGTAATGTTCACCACATATAAAAAAAACTAAATACTGGAGTTTTAATTCTCACAACTTAATGGCCACTCTCGAAACTATCACCCAACGTCGAATGACTTGGTGTCATCCTTGTTAATTGCCTTGACCCCTCCAAGCGCATGGGCTCGTCAACATCTCTATCATTTCTATGCCTTGTTGACGTTTCGATAGCATATCTACTTTTCCGAAGTGCAGTTGCTAGCATGCACCTCCTATCCGCGCCGTCTTTATACTGACAAGCTCGGAGCACTGTGAGAGTTCTGTTAGTTCTCACAGGTAGTTTTTGATCGCGCCGAAATTTAAACTCCTTGCTTTGGATTAGTATCGTAGAGCGGTGACCGAGACCACAGAGCGCGATGAAACTAAAACTAAACTTATTTGGAGATTAAACATTGGAGATCGCCCCAAGGAGATCTATATAGTCCTCCACGCCTGCTGTGCTAGAAGCTGAGGACTTCGGCCAAGGATCGTGATGTGACTGTTTATCGCTGTTGTGTGGCTAATTATGCTTACGGAGCGCTGGTACGAGTTCTTACAAGCTTAACCTGCAAAATAAAGTGCATAGAACCGAGTGCATCGGAAATTTAGATGCTTTGCGACCATATTCTACAGACTTACTCAATTGAATGCATGTCGCATGTAGTGCGGTTGGACTTGAGTAGTCTACGGGTTGGACTTGAAAACCGTATAGGCACAGCACCCACCTAGAGTATTTACCCGGAGAAGAACGAGACAAGCTCCCAACGGACTACATTGTCAGCGAAGAAGACTTTGGGAGATCCTTAGGGGGAAGTGACCAGGAAGTACTAGTGTCAAATATTCACTGACGGCTCAATAAAAGTGAATTCGGCGTGGGGATTTTCCCCGAATATCTTGGAGTATCGAAATCCATTCGTCTCGATATTGCAAGTGTTTTTCAGGATGGAGTACTGGCAATCGGACAATAAGCGCACCACACCCACCTTGTTCACTGGCAGCGAAGCCGCAATCAAGGCTCTAGTGTCAGTGTCAACTTCATCGAAACTAGTAAAACAATACCGGTACCATAGGGAGCTGCCTGGATTGGCTGAACTCCACAGTATTTCTCTTCGATAGGCATATGAACATAGGGGAGGACAAGAAAGTGGATGAACTGGCGAGATAGGGATCCAACCTTCACAAGTCTTATACGGTTATTGTTCAAAGTGCTGCAAAGATGGAGCGCGCTGACAACATGCGCCACATCTAGGACATTATAACCGTTATATAATGCACGAAGGACAAATGCCCTTCTGAAGAGAACCTGTTCGGATATAGGTAGAGTAACAGCTTATGGCGGGGAGGTATCCACTTCCTGTGGGAATGTCCGGCCCTACCTAGAGCCAGACGTCGAGAATTTCTTTATTTCCACGCATCTGGTATCAAAACGCTGGTTAAAATAAATTAAGAACTGGCAACCTACAATTTGCATTCTCCAAACTAAAGAAACGGATGATTTCATCCGGGCACGGGTTTCTAAGATTATCCGGTGAGCATATAACATTTTTTCTTGCTTAATATTTCTAAAATAAATCATCCAAGCTTACGGAAACTTACAATTTCCTTTCTTCTTTTATTAATCATGGCAATCAACGAAGACATTTAATTCATTTAATTGGACAAAATTTAGGAAATCCATTTTTTGATCAGTTCAAAGACGGTGTCCTTCAGTTTTGCCATTTCTGGGGTATCGTATGAACTGCGTGATTCAAAGTCTGCACAATGGGAGTAAACTGAAAAATAAAATTACGTAATAAAATATTTTTGAATGCAAGGCCTTTTTCCAATAATTAAATCGTTTCTTACGTGGAACAACTGCACCACATTCTTCGTTGCATTGAATTCCCATTGGACTCCAGGGATCGACTTTTCCATGAGTAAAGTAAACATTTTTCACATTTGGTTGCAATTCGCCGAATCTTTCGTTGGTCAATTTGACGTTATCGTCAATCATTTGTGAATTAAATCTGGATAAAATCAATAGTTGGAAATTTGATTAGTTTTTGTGATTATTTATGTTCTTTCCATATTTTCAGTGCATCATGTATTTACAGGATTGATTTTTTGTATCAATAGCATTCCGGTTTTTTTTTAGACACAAGACCAATCAGTCGCGATACCAACCACGACACCTGCTGCGAGACCAGACATCAGGACTGCTGATCTGGTAGCAGTCCTGATGGCTGGTCTCGCAGCAAGTGTCGTGGTTATTCGTTTTCCTGGCGGTACGCCTCGCAACATGTCACGCGGCTGCTACGGAGCTGTTCTCGTAGTTCGTCTTGCAGCAGGTCTTGTGGCTGATCTCGCAGCAAGTCTCGTTTCTGATCTCACAGCACGTCTCGTGGCTGGCTGATTTTGTGTCTAAGACCCACTTAATACTTACTTCTCACCATAAATATCGCGGCAAAGGCTCGTGTAAAGTTCTACCGGGAAATGCTTTCCGAATGGCTGGTCGTCTGAGCTTGAGGTCTGATACCAACCAAATTCGTTACAAGTTTGATAGTACCATTGTCTGAACACTATAGAAATATAAATCAGTACGCGCTCATTTTACTATATGCAATCATTTCTGGGAACTTACTTTCAGTGACATCCAAGTCAGTTTGTCTCAAATCAGCCACATCAGCTTCGTATGTAAAGTCGTAGCAGTCATACGGACCCAAATAGTCGGTGAGGTAATTTCCAAGTCCAACAACATCATCCTCTGCTGACATGATCTTCTGACAGGCGCCTTCGATATCTCCAAACCTATTTTTTCATATTTTGTTTTAACGAAACAACTGTCGCTCAAAAAGATTAAATTGACATACCAATGGTATTGAACGAGTCCCGAAAATATATCTGAAATAGCTCCAAATAAAGACATAATATCCATTTTGTTGTTGGGGTCAAAATTGGGGCAAATGTTGAAATATTTTCTCAATGTTTCGATACTTCCACCTTCAGCTTCAATTTCCAAAGTTCTAATAGCATTATTTATTCGTCTGTAGCAATCTTGGCCTCCCAATTCAGCAATAGATGAACCAACAACTTCTTTGTATTCTGAAATTTGTTCGTGTTGTTCCAGTAATTTAGTATCTTTTTTTTCGATTGCATACAAGCTACGCACCTTTGAAGTCAACTTTGGCTAGAAGAGGAGCGCTTGAAGCCCAGGCACCATCCACAACATCAGGGTATAGATGACTGAACCATGTTACCATTGTAGCGGAATATGATCCTCCAACAAGAATAACCTACACTCGAAGAATATGTTTTTTTTTAGCCCATTTAAATATCTTTTTTCATTTCCTGATACCTTCGAATTTTTCAATCCTGGAATGGTTGCCTTGACGGTTACAATAAAATGTCTTAAATCAGCAAGAGCTTGTCTCACGTCCAAAAACTTCAGATTCTCGGTCCTAAGGTCACTGTAGAGAAATTCATAAAGAATTATTGTAATTTTTTCAAGCAACTAAATCGGCATTTTCTTACGAGAACGGATGGCTCCTTCCATAGTATCTATGCTCCGTATAGAACATGTATCCGTTCAAGGTTTTGGCCATATCAAACATGTGACCGCCCCGCAAATATCCATCGGAAATGTCCCATTCGCCGCCGACAAAAATGAAAATAGGTCCGTTTTCTTTGAAGTAGAAGTCATTGGAAAGGTATCTCTGAAAATCCGTATAAAGAGCGTAAAATGAGACCAAATAAATTTTTCAAATTCAGCCACCTACCATTTGAAAGGTTCGCTTCTCATTCGGGTCGAAATGGTCCAAATTTTGTTCAATATAATTCATATTAATGTTGTTCCGAAACACCGGAACCGGTGGTGGAGGTTCCCGATGTATCCTTTTGAAGATGGCACGGAACGTTGAATTTCGGCCCTTCACCTCAACGAGGCAAATAGCCAGGAGTATTAGGAACCACTTCATCTCGACGATTGCAGCCGCGTAACTGACGTCTGACTCCAATTGAAATTGAAGTCGGGCATGATTTTAAATATTGAAAAATATTAAGAAAATTATCAAGTTTTTTTGATACATTGATATCTTGAAATTAACACTTAATATATGATTCTCATTGAATTTAGTTGATAAGATCATCAGCGGGGATTTAGTGATCAATATGAATGAAATCAATTAAAAGTTATGAGGTGTTAATTGAACTCTTAGTATATGATATACCTACATGTTTTTGGAATCCGAATAAATGCTTAAGCTTCCGTTTAGAATATTCTGTGTTAATGTCTCGCTAGATAGTTTTAATTCCTTAGCGATGCAAGCTTGATTGATCGCCATATTCGATAGCATTGTGCATTTAATTTTCCAATCGCCCGATGAAAGAACATTTTCATTTCTAAAATGTTTCAAATCCTCGGATGCGTAATTCTTATCTGAATTTAACATTTGAACCAAAGTAGTCAAAATAGTAGATAGTAGTAGCGGCAGTGTTACTGGTTTTGGATTCAAGATTCCAATAATTAACTCATTACTGTTACTAAATACTTTGATAATGCACGATGAAATTTGGTGATACGTGAATAATTTTTCTCGATAACTTGTAATTAGGGGACTGATGAGCCACAACGACTGACGTGAGAGAACTGACGTAGATGACTGTGCAGGTCGGGTGGGAATTTACACACAAACGTCACCAACAGGCTAAGGAGCGGCCTGTTGGTGCTCTGATCGGTGATGGTGGGCGAGGTTCTTGCCGCCTGCTGCTCTCGTGAGGCTCATTACTCCTAAACATGAAGTCTCTCTCTCTCTCTGGTTCCTGTTAACCCCTTGTGGGGCATAAAGCATTAACCACGTCTACTTTCCACCTCGTCTTGTCCATCGCCATCGCTTTCAGCTCACTCCACGACTCCTCTCTCATAACCGATCTTCTCCAGGTGTTACTAGGTCGTCCAACACGATGGTTCCTTGCGAGTTCCAATCGAGGGCCTTTTGAGCAATGTTGTTCGGCCCTTTTCGGAAAGCGTGACCATTGCCACTTTCGCCTTTTAATGTCTTTCCTATCCTGACCAGTAATAGTAAGGAGGTCGTCGTTAGAAATGACCTCCGGCCACCGTATGTGAAGGATGCACCGTAGACACTGGTTCACAAAAGTTTGCAATCTAGTTGTTATCTTATCTTATCTTATCTTTCAAGTTGAACAGTCATATAAAAGCACTGATTTTACGTTGGTTTTGAAGATTCGGAGTTTGATGCGTCTGGAAAAGTTGTTCTTTTGCCAGAAAGGAGTCAAACTGAAAAAAGCTGCTTGAGCCTTGTTGATGCGAGACCGTACATCGGCATTCGCTCCACCATCTGCTGTAACTACGCTTCCGAGATAGCAGAAATTGTCAACTTTCTCGACTGCCTGCCCCGAAACACAAATTCCGCTTTGCCTTCCTAGATCCAAGCTCAAGTACTTAGTCTTGGCAGCATTGATTTTAAGCTTCGCATTACGGCTTTCGCAATGCAGAGCATCAGACATTTGAGCTACTTGATCCGATTTATTTGACAGAAGACAAACATCGTCAGCAAAGGCTAGGTGTTGATGGTATTTGAACACCATCTTATACCTTTGTTTTGGTGTTCTTGAAGCGCGCCGCTTAGAACATCATTACTGGCAATTAAAAACAGTATAGGTGACAAAATGCAGCCTTGTCTCACTCCGCTATGCACCTCGAAAGGATCTGATAGCTTACCCTTATGTAAGACGTGATATTGGGCTCCTTCGTAGGACTCCTTGATGATGGAAATTATTTTATGTGGTATGCCTCTCCTACGTAAAGCTGTCAAACGCCTTATCGAAATCGATGAACATGAGTTGTAATGGAGATCTCCACTCTGTGGATTGTTCAATTATAATTCGGAGGGTGTTGTTGTGGTCTCTACATGAGAAGCCCTCGCGAAAGCCGACTAGTTTATCACTCAATGTGCGGTCAACTGTTTTTTTTATCCTATTCTAGATCATTTTTGCCATCAGTTTGGAGACTGCTGGGAGAAGACAGATCCCATGCCAATTATTGCAATCGTTCAGGTCGCCTTTCTTCGAGATTTTAATAATGACGCCCTTCTTGTTCTCTTTAGGGAGAGTTTCGTATTCCCAACACTCTTAGATAAGGGGGAGAAGAATATCCGAAGTTGCATTAGCATCCGGTTTAAAAAGATCCACAGGAATTCCATCTATCCCCGAGGCTGTAACGGACGGTTTGGTGGGCATCCGAAGATGTCCGTGGGGACGGAGCCTAAGGAAGCATATTACCGTGAAGGTCGGGCCGTGTCATCTGGCGAAGAAAAGTGCCCCTCAACGAGCTAAGCAACGGCCTGTGCTTGCTATAGCTCAGTTCGGGAGATGTGGGCGGGGTTTTCGCCGCTCGTTGCCCCTGTCCTTTACGTATTAACAAAAATGCATAGGCCTGGGGAAGACAACACAAACAGGGGAGGTAAAAATGGGGAATAAAAAAAAATAGTCGAAAAGGATGGAATGGTTGGCGGACGGATCAGACGCCCACACGGTCGCACCTGGGTCCGGGTGTAATGTGACCCTCGGCCTCAGGTTTCGTACCACCAACAGATCACTACTCATCAGGTGCTGCTTCAATCTGCTGGTGGGAGTAGCACTACCAGACCATAATATGGTTCATTATAGGGCTTTACTTGCTTCCATCGATTTAATAGCCGCAGTTACTTCCAGCTTAGATGGTGGGCTGGTATCAACTCTGGCTATTTGCGGAATATCTTCTGCTACTAGTGAAAATGCATTCGAAGGTCCAAAGGTGTTGTTGAGGAACTCAGTGAAGTGTTCTCTCCAGCTCCGCAGTTGGTGTTCTTCGGTTAAAGTAGAGACCCATCTTTATCTTTGCAAGGATGTTCTGTTGCAAAAGATATGCCAGTTAATGGATTAATAAGCTCAAAAAGGGTTCCACTGTCGCTGTGGTAAGTCGCTTCCTCTACCTTCTCCGCTAATGCGTTGATATAGTTTCGCTTGTCCCGTCTTAGGCTTCTTTGCACGGCTTTCTGTTGTGAACGGTATTCAGCTCTGAGTTGGTCTTTGGCTGAGCCGTTAGGAGCTGAGTTAATCTGTTCCTTAACTCTCTAGCGTGCTGAGACTAGAGACCATGTCGAGTAGTAATGAATGGTCTCGTACCGCGTTCCAATCGACCCGCAAATGTTACGCCACACGAAATAAATGAGTCCTTAGCCACGTTCCATCTGTCTAATCCTACATTTTCTTATTTCTATTTTAATAAAAATTTTTCCAGACTAAGTGTGGATACGATGTTACTGGAACTGCAATCCCTTGTGTATTGTGGTGCAGTGGCGGCTGTCAGATTACATGGTCAGTGGATCCGTGATCCAACAAATTAATGTGTTGATTAATAGGCCTGAGGAGTTTTCACCTTTCCTCACAACAGGTATAACCTACTTGTTACCCAAACGGGAGAGCTCTGCTGAAACGTGGCCAATAACATGCTTGCCTACACTGTTCAAGTATATTAAGCCATCATTAGTGGCAGGATCTATTCGCACCTCGAGCAGAACAATATCCTTGCCCAGGAAAAAACGGGCTGCCGAGTCGGATCTACGGGGTGCAAAGAGCAACTCACCATCGAGTCGGTTGTGGAAGGACAAGCTACACGCAATCACAGGAATCTGTAATGCTTATATATCGGTAACGCCAAAGCGTTTGACAGTGGTCAATCGAAGTGCTCCACATGTACCGCGTATATCCTGTCCTACTCAACTTTTTGACAAAAGTGATGGAAGGATGGCACACAACACTATCAGTACCATCAACCGAAGGTAATATACTCTCTCAACATCCGGAGAGGCATGTTCCAAGGGGGCTCTTTGAGTCCTCTCTGGTTCTGCATGACGCTGAATCGCCTTTCATCACTTTTAAATTCGGTTTGATAGTGCGGCTATTCTATAAGGCATGGTATTCTTAGAATGTTTTCCAAATTTGAGCTGACCCACCTGATGAGCTTAGATAACAGCCAATTATTCTCGGGAAATTTCATCGAAAATTTCAGTCGTGACATTCGGATGGACTTCGGGTTAGACAAATGTCGAATCCGTGTCGCTCGCAAAGGCGTTCACGCACCGCACCCCGGCTTCACCTTGGATATGCATATAGATGCAATGTCGGAGGCAGACTTTTATGAATACCTAGGAATTCTGCAAGGTGAGCACACCTGTATTGATGATTTGAGAGAAGGACTGCTGGTTGAGTTCTGGCGCAGGTGTCAAAATCCAATTTACCGAGAAGGACCAAATTAAGTGGGATCAGTCTATATGCCATTCCTTCACTGACTTATTCATTCGGAATAGTCCCGTGATCTGCCACATTGTTGGCGGATATTGAACGGGGGTACGTGTTATAATGTTCAAATTCCGAATGATACACCCAAAATCGTCAGTGGAGTGAATGTATCTACCCCGCAAAACGGCGTGCTGCTTGATATTCTTGCAGCCTGACATGAAAGGGATTTGTTTTTGACATGGATATGTCTTATATCTGGGGGTCATCCTAAAAATCTGTCCGTCACACGAAATGTCTGTTTTTCTACTCGGGGGTCAGAAGAGGAAACAAGCCCATTGAAAATTTTTCTTTTCTGGTTGTGCATGTCGTTTGAGTGAAGTGGTCATTGTGCATGGCTGTTGCTTGTAGATCCGCGCGGGCGGTGCGCTTGCGGGGATCCTGTGTGTACATGTTGGGATGTTGATTTGATAGTGATAAAAGTTGACGTTGTGGACAGCAAAAAATAACATAGTGTACGGGTGAACGGGCGGACTTTCAATGACCTTCAATTTCCGCCAATTCCCATTCATCATTTAATAAAATAGCCCGTGTTGTACTATCTGAATCACTAGGGTCCCAGAAAAGGTAGCAAGTAGTTAGTTCGACTAACATTTGGACATGCGCAGACGCAATTTGAGAGAGTGTACATAGTTCCCGCCCCCGAAGATGAGCGAAAGCCGATGAAGTTCATTCGAGCCAAATCGGGTGATCCAGTGACTGCGTTTGTGCATTTGCAATGGCGGCGATTTGAGGTCTGACTCGTCCACAATGTGGGCCCCCACCACACGTGCAATAAACATATAGAACAAAATGGCGGATTTATACTAGGCGAGTTAGAATCTCTCAAGTCCCGAAATAAAGAAATATTCGTGGCAGGATGTTATATGTTGATGTACATTCAGAGGTCTGCAGAAGATCAAATGCCTCCCTTCCGCAAAAATTCCAAAATGTTCAAAATGGCTGGAATCCAAACAAATAAAATAGCGCGCGTTGTACTACATATCTGAATCAATAGGGTCCTAGAAAAAGTAGCAAGTAGTCAGTTCGACTAACATTTGGACATGCGCAGACGCAATTTGAGAGTGTGTACATTACATAGTTCCCGCCCCCCGAAGATAGAGAGCGAGAGCCATCGCGGATGAAGTTCATTCTATCCAAATGGTTGTGCATTTGCAATGGCGGCGATTTGAGGTCTGACTGGCCCACAATGTGGGCCCCACCACACGTGCAATAAACGTATCATAAAACAAAATGGCGGATTCGTACTGCGCGAGTTAAAATCTCCCAAGCCCCGAAATTGAGAAATATTCGTCGCAGGATGTTATAGTTTCGGGCAGCTCATCGTGACATGATGTACATTCAGAGGTCTGCAGAAGATCAAATGCCCCCCCCCCCCCCCCCTTCTGCAAAAATTCCAAAATTTTTCTTGTGCATTCTCTTTGTGCGTGTGTTGGAATGTTTGCCGGACACAATCGCATAGAGTCGCACGCGTTACTTGAGAAACGGATTGTGTGTGCCGGACTCGGACTGTTGATTACGAGTAAAGGGGCGGGATGAGACGGATAGTGTGGGAGCGATTTTGCAATAGATACACAAACACAATACACGTCCGATTGGGAAAAGATGGTGGGAAGCGTGATTGCGATTAGCAGAAACGTACTCAGAGAAACGTCGATAGGCTGCAGTCTGCAAACTGTACCGAACGGGTAGATGGAACAGGGTGCACGAGAGGAGGTGAATATTGGACTCACGCGATGCAAACGAAAACGAAACGATCCCGCGAGAGAAAGGAGCCCAAGCGGACAGGGCAAAGCAAAGCAGAATTTATGACGAGTATCTACACTGCCACCAGATACATGGGTACATGGATATGTCTTATGCCTACCGAAAGCGTGGGACGTGTTTTTTCGAATGATTTCATCCAGTATAACTATACTGGGATCTTTACAAAACTTACGTCGACATCTTCAACACAACAGGTTCCACGCAGTCGGTAGTCATAGACATATCCATGTTCCGATGTATCTGCATGCAGTGTAGATACTTTGTATCTTTTTTTTTCAGGAAAGGGAAATCTTAGCTAAGGAAACAAAATATTGTCAGGCGTCCACTTTATATTCAAATTCAAAAATAATTCCTTTTTCGATTTTGAAAATTCCTAAGCGGTCCATTTATTCACGAGTTGGGTGATAGTGTTCTTCAAAGCTGCCATTTCAGCGGAATCCGATGAACTGCGCGAATACAAATCAGCACAGTGGGAATAAACTGAAATGAGAAAGATACAAAATTAAGTATTTTAGAAAAACACCTTACTTCGAGTCCAATATAAACTAGTGTCTTACATGGAACAACAGCACCACATTCCCCGCTACATTGGAGTCCCATTGCACTCCATGGATCAATGCTTCCATGAGTAAAGTAGACATTCTTGACATTGGGTTGCATCTCTCCGAATAAGCCGTTTGTCAGTCTAACATTTTCGTCAACAACGGCGGCATTGAATCTGCAGGAAAAAGGAAAACCAAGGAATTATCTGACTAGATCCTACTGACAACAAATGTGTGTCCTTATAACTCACTTCGTATCGTATGCATCGCGACAAAGACTGGTGTAATAATCGACTGGGAACTTGCTACCGAATGGTTGGTTGGTAGAAGAGGATGTTTGATACCAACCAAATTCATTACACGTTTGGTAGAACCATTGACGATCTACCAGAAGGATAATAAGTACAAATGTTCAAGCACTCTGTAAGCTACTTGCCACTTACTTTCACCATTAGATAACGCGGTACTTTTCAGCCAGGCAACTTCTCCAGCATACGTAAAATCGTAGCATTGGTTTCCAGGGAGTTTCAAGGAGGATGTAAGGAAATTTCCAACTCCGGCAACTTCATCATTTCCAGACATAATAGTATTACACGCCCATTCAATATCTCCGGTCCTGCGGGTGTGAAATAAAATGATTAAAACTTTAAATTCGGAAAACAGGAATCTTGTCATAATACGAGTACTTACCGGTGGTATTGAACAAGTCCTGAGAATACATTTGAGATAGTTCCAAACAAGGATTGAACGTCCAGTTCGTTCTTTGTATTGAAGTTTGTACATATGCTAACGTAGCGCTTCAATCTGGTCAGGTCTCCACTTTCAACTTCCCTTTCAAAGGTTTTGATAGCATTCTCGATTCGATTGTAGCAAGCTTGACCACCGATTTGTGCCATAGCGGATCCCACAACTTCCTTGTATTCTAAAATGTAAATACCGTATATTTGTCATTTCGATTTTGTTGTATTGTATAAGCCAATGCACCTTTGAAATCGACTTTAGCGCGGAGTGGAGCGCTTGAAGCCCATGCACCATCAACAACATCGGGGTAGAGTTTGCTGAACCATGTGACCATAGTGGCGGCGTATGAAGCGCCAACCAAAATGACCTATTAAAATATGAATAAATATTTAGGGGAGTGCTCTTTCATTGTCCTCTTATTTTAATCCTTGTTGTAATGACTTTTAGGAAAACTTTTCCGTTTGTCTATAGATACCAGCGATTTTAATCGTCTACTAAAACGTACCTTGGAGTTCTGCAATCCCGGAATAGTCGCCTTGACGGTAACAATGAAGTGTTTCAAATCAGCTAGAGCTTGCTTTACATCCAAATATTTCAAATTTGCAGTCTGCAGGTTGCTATGATGAAAGAAAAAACGTACTTTAAATTAAACCATCAATCAACTCTAGTACACTAGTTCTCACGAGAAGGGCTGACTTTTTCCATAAAAACGATGTTCGGTGTAGAACATGTAACCGTTCAGATTCCTGGCCATATCGAACATGTGACCACCTTTCAGCCATCCATCAGTGATTTCCCATTCACCGCCGACATAAATGAAGATTGGACCATTATTTTTGAAATAAAAGTCGTTGGCATAGTATCTCTGAAAAGATGGATAGAATATAGAAAAAGCGATGCGGCTAATGACCTTCATGGTGGGCACTACAACAAGATGGATATGTGGTATCATCAGCTCCTTACGGAAGCCTACTTAAAACAAAGTATCTACACTGCATGCAGATACATCGGAACATGGATATGTCTATGACTACCGACTGCGTGGAACCTGTTGTGTTGAAGATGTCGACGTAAGTTTTGTAAAGATCCCAGTATAGTTATACTGGATGAAATCATTCGAAAAAACACGTCCCACGCTTTCGGTAGGCATAAGACATATCCATGTACCCATGTATCTGGTGGCAGTGTAGATACTCGTCATAAATTCTGCTTTGCTTTGCCCTGTCCGCTTGGGCTCCTTTCTCTCGCGGGATCGTTTCGTTTTCGTTTGCATCGCGTGAGTCCAATATTCACCTCCTCTCGTGCACCCTGTTCCATCTACCCGTTCGGTACAGTTTGCAGACTGCAGCCTATCGACGTTTCTCTGAGTACGTTTCTGCTAATCGCAATCACGCTTCCCACCATCTTTTCCCAATCGGACGTGTATTGTGTTTGTGTATCTATTGCAAAATCGCTCCCACACTATCCGTCTCATCCCGCCCCTTTACTCGTAATCAACAGTCCGAGTCCGGCACACACAATCCGTTTCTCAAGTAACGCGTGCGACTCTATGCGATTGTGTCCGGCAAACATTCCAACACACGCACAAAGAGAATGCACAAGAAAAATTTTGGAATTTTTGCAGAAGGGGGGGGGGGGCATTTGATCTTCTGCAGACCTCTGAATGTACATCATGTCACGATGAGCTGCCCGAAACTATAACATCCTGCGACGAATATTTCTCTATTTCGGGGCTTGGGAGATTTTAACTCGCGCAGTACGAATCCGCCATTTTGTTTTATGATACGTTTATTGCACGTGTGGTGGGGCCCACATTGTGGGCCAGTCAGACCTCAAATCGCCGCCATTGCAAATGCACAACCATTTGGATAGAATGAACTTCATCCGCGATGGCTCTCGCTCTCTATCTTCGGGGGGCGGGAACTATGTAATGTACACACTCTCAAATTGCGTCTGCGCATGTCCAAATGTTAGTCGAACTGACTACTTGCTACTTTTTCTAGGACCCTATTGATTCAGATATGTAGTACAACGCGCGCTATTTTATTTGTTTGGATTCCAGCCATTTTGAACATTTTGGAATTTTTGCGGAAGGGAGGCATTTGATCTTCTGCAGACCTCTGAATGTACATCAACATATAACATCCTGCCACGAATATTTCTTTATTTCGGGACTTGAGAGATTCTAACTCGCCTAGTATAAATCCGCCATTTTGTTCTATATGTTTATTGCACGTGTGGTGGGGGCCCACATTGTGGACGAGTCAGACCTCAAATCGCCGCCATTGCAAATGCACAAACGCAGTCACTGGATCACCCGATTTGGCTCGAATGAACTTCATCGGCTTTCGCTCATCTTCGGGGGCGGGAACTATGTACACTCTCTCAAATTGCGTCTGCGCATGTCCAAATGTTAGTCGAACTAACTACTTGCTACCTTTTCTGGGACCCTAGTGATTCAGATAGTACAACACGGGCTATTTTATTAAATGATGAATGGGAATTGGCGGAAATTGAAGGTCATTGAAAGTCCGCCCGTTCACCCGTACACTATGTTATTTTTTGCTGTCCACAACGTCAACTTTTATCACTATCAAATCAACATCCCAACATGTACACACAGGATCCCCGCAAGCGCACCGCCCGCGCGGATCTACAAGCAACAGCCATGCACAATGACCACTTCACTCAAACGACATGCACAACCAGAAAAGAAAAATTTTCAATGGGCTTGTTTCCTCTTCTGACCCCCGAGTAGAAAAACAGACATTTCGTGTGACGGACAGATTTTTAGGATGACCCCCAGATATAAGACATATCCATGTCAAAACTTACCATTTGCCAGGTTGTTTTTTCGCTGGAATCAAAATGGTCCAACTTTTGCTCGATGTACTTGAGAAGGACGTTATTCCGGAAGACCGGAACGGGTACTGGCGGTTCTCGATGTAAACGTTTCGTAATCGCATCTTGGGGAGAAAACTGTGAATTTACCTCGACGAGGTAAATTGACAGAACAACTAAGAACCACTTCATTGTAGCGAAATTTTCAACCGACACTGTGTTGGTGACAAACTCCAACTGAAACGAATTTCCAGGGGTGTTTAAATATAATTGAAACAAAAAATTTACATAATAGGAAAATATCAAAATGTTTTTGACATTACAAATCCCCAATGAAAGTACAAATATACGACTCGCTAATTGTATGAATTCGATATGCCGATCAGAGGGGCTTTAGTCGTCAACATTCTAATCGATCTTTAAAAAGAAGGGGGAGTTATCAATCGGGTTTGTATGGGCGCACATGAATCTTTGGAAAAGATTTTCAATCGTAAACCGATAGTGAACCAAGTGTCAAAATACGCATTATCTCCTATCAATGATATAAACGATAATTTATCTTGCGTCAAAAAAAAATTGTGGCGAAATTAAAATTTATACATATGAGTATTTGTTTTTGATGTTTTGGTTTTAATGTTGCTAATCGAAATTGAAATATAGTAGATCATATTTGATGACCTAAACTTAACTTAAGCGATGTGCTGACAACTCGTAGTAGCATTTATAGTGAATAATCACCTCAAGCCGCACATTACTGACTTCAAACCCATAACGACTGTGTGCGATTCGCATTAGGACTCGATTCTTCAATCTCTGACTCATCAATGTACACGCTCCCACTGAAGTTAAAGAAGACGCTGCAAAAGACGAGTTCTACGCCCGCCTTGAGACTCTCTGCGACTCATTTCCAACAAACGACGTCAAACTGCTGCTGGGAGACTTTAACGCGAAAGTTGGAAATTAAAGTTGGCACCGGGGACCACTGGAAGCCACAGTCTCCATGAAAAATGTAACGAAAACGGCCAGCGACTTATCAACTTCGTCTGCAGTAGGAATCTAGTCGTAAGCTCTACGTGTTTCCCGCATCGACGCGTTCACAAGTAGAACTGAAAATCTCCTGAGGTACATACCGTCAACCAAATTGATCACGTCCTCATGTGCAAGAGATGTCCATCTAGTGTGATGGATGTCCGCTCCTATCGAGGAGCAAACTGCGACTCCGGTGATGATCTGAGTGTGACGACCTACAGATGTAGAATTTCTTCAGTGCGCCAATCGAGAATCAGCCCTCCCAAAATCTTTGCGGTTTATAAGCTTCTGAGCGACTCTACGGCGGTGGCGTATACTATCGCCCTTGAAGAAAAACTTTCACCTATGCTATACAACATTAGCAACACAGGCGTCCATGCGTTTTGGGAAGAATTCAACGGTGCCATCAAAGAGGTCGCAGAGAAGGTCGTAGGTGCGCGAAATGACTGGTTCGACGAAGAATGTAAAAATTCATTTGACGCGAAAAACGAGGCCTATAGGCAATGAATTCAACGAGCCAAAATAGCAAAAGGAGAAAAATATGACGAGCTACGGTGAATATCGAATAGAATAATTAGACGTAAGAAACGTAAGTACTTTGACGAGCAGTTGTTGAATATTAACGAAAACTTAGCTAATAGGACCACTAGACAAGCGTACAAACTAGTAAATACAATTAAGAACGGCTATCAACCCAGGACTCGCCTCTGTAAGAACGAGGATGGAAACATCATCAGCGACACCGATGGAATCAACAAACGATGGGCTTCTTATTTATTTTAACAGCCCTACACAAGAATCTCTCGACGATATTGTTGATCTAGGCCCACCCATACAACCCCCGACAGCAGAGGAAGTTGTAGTGAACCACCTGTAATGAACCATACTATGGTCTGGTAGTGCTGCTTCCACCGGCAGATCTATGGCAGCATCTGATGAGTAAGGGTCTGTCGGTGGTACGAAACTAAAGGCCGAGGGTTACATTACGCCTGGACCCATCTGCGAACGCGAGGAAATCTGCGCCGTCCGCCAACCATTGCATCCTTATCGCCTCATTTTTTTACATTCCCCATTTTTGCCTCTCCTGTTTGTGTTGTTTTCCCCAGGCCTATGAATTTTTGTTAATACGTAAAGGACAGGGGCAACGAGCGGCGAAAACCCCGCCCACATCTCCCGAACTGAGCTACAGCAAGCATAGGCCGCTGCTTAGCTCGTTCTGGAGCCTTTTTCTTCGCCAGATGGCACAGCCCGACCTTCGCTGTCAATTATGCTACCTTAGACTCCGTCCCCGCGGGCATCTTCGGATGCCCACCAAACCGTTCGTTACATATTTGGCGCCCAACGTGGGGCCCTCAGCTAGGCAGCGGCCTATGCTTGCTTTACCTCAGTTAAGGAGGTGTGGGCGGGGTTTTCGCCGCTCGTTGCCCCTGTCCTTTACGTATTAACAAAAATTCATAGACCTGGGGACGACAACACAAACAAGGGAGGTAAAAATGGGGAATAAAAAAAATAGTCGATAAGGATGGAATGGTTGGCGGGTGGATCAGACGCCCACGCGGTAGAATATGGGTCCGGGTGTAATGGGAACATCGGCCTCTGGTTTCGTACCACCAACAGATCACTACTATACTTATCAGGTGCTGCTTCGATCTGCCGGTGGGAGCAGCACTACCAGACCATAATATGGTTCATTACAAAGTTCATCTCGCGTTGCGGTCACTAAATTGAAATAAAGCGCCGGGCGCTGACGATATTGCAGTTTAACTGAAAAAATTCGGTGGAACGGGTCTTGTTAGTGCCATACATCAATTACTCCTGCGAGTATGGGAGGACGAGGAGATCCCAGACGATTAGCGCAGAAGCATCATCTGTCCAATTCACAAAAGGGAGATAAACTGCGGAGTGAGGATTACAGGGGCATATCACTAGTCTGATGTCCTATAAAATTTGGAAAATTCTGGAAAATGGAATAAAACCGTACGCAGAAGAATCATTGGCGAATATCAAAGCGGTTTCAGACCTGGTCGCTCCACAACCGATCAGCTCTTTACAGTCAAACTGATACTCCAGAAGTGCTGGGAATACAACGTAGACGTATACCAAATCTTTGTCGACTTCAAGCAGGCATACGACAGTATCGATCGTGGAGTACTGTACAACATCATGCTGCAATTTGGTATACCGGCCAAATTAGTGCGACTTACAAAGATGAAGATGACCAACTCCGTCTCACAAGTCAGGATACAGAATAGACTTACTGATCTATTTGAAACACGCACTGGTCTGAAACAAGGCGATGGACTGGCACCGACGCTCTTCAACCTAGCACTGGAATACGCTATTCGGGCTACGAATATGGACAACAGCAAGACGCTACTCATCAAGTCGACACAATTAGCAGCGTACGCCAACGACATCAACATCATGCCCCGAAGATTGGCCGACGCAGAAGAACTTATGCATACGCTCGATACCCCTGGAAAAGAAGTTGGACTACATATTAACGAGGGTAAAACTAAAACAATGACGCAATCGACGACAAAGACACCTGCACAATCGAGCGTCAATGTGGGGGCCTCAACATCGAGCTCATAAACCTGAGATGCAACTTGTATCTTATCTACTCATAACCAGACCTTCTCTCGATGTTCTGTTCGTTACAAACCTGCGGATCTACCCAAACTTGTTTATCTAACCAGGTTAGGTTAAGTTAAAAAGGCTGCTGTTTAGAACACAGCACACATAGACCACCAATATGGCCGTTGTGATACCTCAACGCCATAAGAGCCTAGTCGTCAAATCACCCGGATCTATCGATAAAGCGATGTAGATGACCTGCACTTACGTCTTTCAAGTCATCCAGGTCAAAAAAGTAAAGGGAAAGAGTATCCTTTCTTGCTCTTAGTGACAAATGTAGGTTCACAGTCTATGTTACAAATGAGGAGTTTTGTGCCTAATAAAAACTCAAAAAGTGCGTCACCTCTCTCATTCGTGTTGGAGCTCCCTCACACTACATGGTGTGCATTAGAGTCACATCCCAGAATGACACGAGTACTGTGTGACTCCGCGGTGCATAGCGCCTCCCTCAGTATAGGTGGAGGTGGGTCCTCCACTTGATCGAATGGCAGGTACGCCGAAATGAGTCAATACCGCCTATTTCTTATCTCCAGACTGACTACTACAGAGTTTTTGTCGTTGAAATTACAAACTAAAAACGCATCTAGTGTTTTCTTAACAAGGATGCTTTCAGATGGACCACATCCACTATCCTGGCTCATGTCATCTGATGATGGAGTGGCTTGAGCCTTTTTACGTCCTCCCTTTGCATCGCCCTTGTAGACTCGAAGCCTAATTTTGCGGAACCCGTAGGCAAGTTCCCCATTGCTTTGGGCAAGGGGAGCCAACGATTCCTCGTTCAGAATGAACACCGCTTCCCGGAATCCTTCTGCGGACTACTCCATTTTAACTATTCTCCAGTCATGGGCTGGAATGTGCGCCTAGTGCGCTAGTGCGAATAATGTATAAAATTTCGTCGGTATCTGACTGTATGGTTGGGATCCACGCCCGAGCTCTGGGCCGCGAGTTGATCTTGTACTTTGGTATGGCCTCCCGCTTCGCTCCAGGTTAGACCTCTCCTGCGTTTTTAATAGCGTAGATAAATGAATCCGCCGATCTCTGATCGGCAAATTTCATTACTTTGATACGGCCCTGGTACCGGCCACCATCCTTGCAGATTGCAGCTGGCCCTGGGTTTTCCTCCATCAAGCTTCTAAAGCTTAGGGTGAGTCTGTCTCCAACAGCCCTCCATCCCTCCGACGTGAGGCTGCAATATATCTGCATAAGAAGGCGCTTGGTCGCTTGTGGCAGAGGTCCACTGCCGTTTTCGTTCTTCCAACGATCGCTTCCTTTTAGTAACAGTTGGTTTATCCATATGCTGTGTGAAATCAATAGCCCAGGAAAGCGACCCCGTCCTCAGCTCGACCGGAATTTTCTCCACGTGGTCCCGAAGCCGCAGAGCGCTGCGCTTCTTCAAGGCCGTCGTCCCTATATTATTACTATATATTTATAAATCCGAGCTTAAGACGGGAGTAAGTTTACGGTCGTCCTCCCTGTGGCTAGGACCCCTCGCGAGGCTGGAGTTCCTATGCCTTGACCGACAATTTTGTGAGCTCCGCACAATATCGGAGTGGCCAGGTTTAGCCAAAACCGATGCTTCAAGCGGATAGCTAACGCGGGGGCCTCCAGTTGAGGCAACTACCCTTTGGTTGGGACCTGGTAAAACACCAGCGTTCCCATGCACTTCCGAATCAGAGCTGCTCATGACTCGGGTAGATGTCTGCTCGCCCTTTCTAGGCGCAGCGTCCTGCTGTTGGTCCATGAGAAGAAATGAAAAAGGATGCAATAGAAAATAAATACCTATGGCTACTGTCTACTCATCCTTTTTTCCTGTAATCGCTGTTGTCAAAACCGTCGTAACCACACAAAGCAGATAAGAATGGCAGCTCACACATGATGCACGCTATCACTACGCACTGAAGGCGTTGTACACAGGGAGCCTTAGCGGGGCGCCCGAACTGCTTGCCAAGCTTCAGGCTAAACACACTCACACACCTGTTTGTAGAAAAATTGCTACCACAGCACTTAGCGACACTGATGATTACCGGTGGCACACGCGCCCTCTTGCAGATGGTTACGAGGTAGCCCACAAAAGAAACGCACGCTATCTTAAAACTGCAATCTCAAAACTGCACCGTATAATAATAATAAAACACAGGTAAAAACACAAAGCAAGACATTCATGTCCCTCAAAATATAATAACTCGATCATGTAAGATTCTACTTCGGATTTATTTATCTTTATTACTCGGTCAAACATTTAAGAAATCCATTTCTTAACTAGCTCAAAAACTGTATCCTTTGCCTTGGCCATGTCTGCCGAATCCGCTGAACTTTTCGAAGACAAATCCTTACAATGGCTGTAGTCTGTAACAAAATCGAAAATTTCAAAAACAATTCAGAAATCAATAATTTTCTAAAATTTTCATACTTGGGATCACCATTCCATTTTCATCATTGTAATGCACGCCCATGGCGCTCCATGGATCCAAACTGCCATGGGTGAAATATACATTCGTAACCTCGGGGTGTAATTCACCAAAATCATCGTTAGTTCTTCTTATGTTGTCTTCAATATTGACTGCATTAAAGCTACGAAGAATGAATAATATTTCTTATCAATTCAATATCAAAGAAAAGTTCTTTTGATTCGTACTTGCTTCCATAGACATCCTGGCAGACGTAATAGAAATGATCAACCGGATACGTGCTACCGAATGGTTGATTCTTGGATGTGGATGTCTGGAACCACGCGAATTCATTGCAAGTTTGGAAGTACCATTGTCTCACTGCCAGGAAAAAAAGATGTACATATGTCAATGATTTATAACTGGGCATATTGAAAATAATCGTATTATGCACTTACTTGCTCCTCTCAAAGGATTCTCGTCCCTCAATTCAGCCACTTCGGCTTCATAGCTGTAATCAACACATCTGTTTGATGGTACTTGAGATCTAATGAAAGTTGCAACTCCCTTAATGTCATCTTCGGCGGCCAAAATAGTGTTGCAGGCACTTTGAATGGCAGCAAAACTATGTAGGTGGAAAAGAAAAGATATTCAATCTTGTTTCGGAAAACTTGTAAATCATCTCCTCGAAACTTACGTTCGCGATTGCACTAACGAAGCGAATAGTTCGGAGATTAGATAGAAAAATGAAGATACATCGCGTTCATTTGTGTGGTCAAAGTTCGAGCACATATTTATGTGTTCCTTGACTTCACTGAGCTGGCCATTCACGATTAGATCTTCTAAGGTTTTGATTCCGCGTTCAATGCGTTGATAACATTCAGTTCCGCCAGCCGTCTGCACGGATCTTCCCATCACTTCCTTGTATTCTAATTTGAAAAATGATTTGTTTTTATTGAGAATAATTTCATAATGATTACCGTTGTTACTTCTCACCAAAAAAATCTACTTTGGCCTGCAGTGGTGCACTGGAAGCCCATGCTCCTTGTGCGACGTTAGGATACAAACGTCGGAACCATGTTACCATTGTAGCTGAATAGGATCCTCCAACAATGATTACCTATTGTGAAGCAAGTGTGAATGATTTATGGGTTTTGTGAAAAAAGAAGAAAATATGAATTTTTAAATACGAGCAGTTTTTTACTTTTTTTTTAATCCCGAAGGATCACGCCATAATACTTGTTTTATACCGATCAAGACGATCATTTGGCTATCTCAATTAGATTAAGTTCATTCAACTAGTTCTTTGGGGAATAGTTCGATTGATTGAACTAGTTAACTCAGACGAACTGTTTTTCATACTGTCTTCAGCTACACTTAATATTGAACTTACCTTTGAATTTTGCAATCCGGGTGTATTGTGTTTAGTTACCTCGATGAAATGCTTCAAGTCAGCCAACGCTTGCTTGACATTCAAATAGCTTAGACTTTCTCTGGTGAGCTTACTGAAAATAATAGGGAATATTGAATTAAACAATATACAATAGAATCGCCTTACCCTGTCCACACACACTGTCGAGCACGAACTCGAACATGGTACAGGTGGACCTATGTCTTCAGACTTGTGTGAAGTGTGTGTACCTTGCGCCACACGGAGAACACTTGTATCATATTTGAGTTCGTGTTCGATAGTGTGTGGCGACCCTAATGCGCCTCACCTCATCGGTTGACTGCGTCCGTAGAATCGATGTTCGGTATAGAACATGTAACCGTTCAGGCTTTTAGCCATATCAAACATATGTCCCGAGCGTAATGAGCCCTCGGAAATTGCCCATTCGCCGCCAACATAGACAAACATTGGTCCGTTCTCTTTGAAGTAGTAGTCATTTGACAAATATCGCTACAAATTTGAATGAACAAAGTTAGCCAATGGTCATGCATTCAACAGGGGAGCGGTACGAAATGTCGACTTTTAAAATCTCGATTACCAAAGTCGAAATTTTTTTTTATGTCGGCTACAAAATATCTCGATTGATGAAAATATCGACAGAAAATAATCTCGACTAATTTGAAATGAATTCAATGGTGAGGTATCTTAGAAGCGACACTGTCTATTGACTTTATTTCTCTTTTGAAAATGAAATATAGTCAATTTACATTATGTCGTTTGCAGTTGCACAACGCACAACTAAAGCGGTGCGATCGCATTGAGGAAAATTTCGGCTATAGTATAATATGGACCCATTGGAAATTTTTACTGAAGAACGACCGTTCTAGGTCTATTTCCTGAGTGCTAGGATCCCTTAAGAGCGAAACGAGCGGAGCCCACACAGGGGACTGTTACACCCAGAGCGAGCGGAGCAGTACTGAGGGTCGCGATGCCTTAAGCGCGGAGCGAACGTAGCCCACACAAGAAACTTGTAATTCACAATAGTCTGTATGTATGTATAGTATAATGAATCAAAATTGTTTCTATATTTAATTTTATTTTTATCTATAATTTTTCCATTCGTTTTCTATTGTGTTGTCCGGAAAGTCATTTCGCTACCTTTCAACGGATGGCGCTGTTATTGAAAAAAAATTATGGTGACGTTAGCCAAGATTTTTTTTTGCCATTTGACAGCTGACATTTCAAGCTATAATCAGTCACGAATTGGTAGTCCTCTGTTTACAAAACATTTTCGACAAATTTTACTTTTTTACTACCGAAAAGACAAAAACGCAGTGCAATCGCGGAAAAAGTTGTGTGATGTTTATGGTTGGTGAAGACTCATTAACAGAACGCCAGTGCCAGAATTGGTTCGCTCGTTTCCGTTCCGGAAATTTTGATGTCAGTGATGCATCACGCTCTGGTCGCCCAACAGCTGTCGATGACGACAAAATAAAGGCAATGATCGAAGCTAACCGGTGAAGTACGACATGGGAGATAGCGGAAAAACTCAACTTATCCAAATCAACCGTTTACGAACATTTACAGAAGCTAGGATACGTTAGCAAGTTCGATATTTGGGTTCCACACGAATTGAAGGAAATTCACTTCAAACGAATTAACACTTGCGATTTGCTGCTGAAACGTAGCGAAATCGACCCATTTTCGAAGCGATTCAAAACGGGCGATGAAAAATGGGTTGTTTACGACAACTTCGTGCGAAAACGATCTTGGGGCATGCGAGATGAACTTGCACAATCGACATCAAAAGCAGATATCCATCAAAAGAAGGTTATGCTGTCTGTTTGGTGGGATTTCCAAGGTGTTGTTTATTTTGAGCTGCTCCCAAGGAACCAAACTATCAATTCAGATGGGTACTGTCTCCAGCTAGTGAAATTGGAGAAAGAAATCAAGGAGAAACGACCACAACTGGCAAATTGTAAGGGTGTCATCCATCAAGAAAACGCCAGACCCCATATATCTTTGGTCACTCGTAAAACATTATTGGCGTTAGGCTGGAAAGTGGTGTCGCATCCACCGTATAGGTCTGACCTTACTCAATTGCCCTGACCCCTTGTAGGAGTCAACTGTGCGTCAACTGTTCCATGTGGCCCAGTTAACGTTTCGTCGGCATAAATTGATTTTGGAGAATGCAGTTGCCAGCATGCCCCTCCTGCACATTCATCTCTCTCTCTAATTGCCTTGATCCCTCCAGGGGCATGGACGCGTCAACATCTCTAGCATTTCTATGCCTTGTTGACGTTTCAATAGCATATCTACTTTTCGGAAGTGCAGTTGCTAGCATGCACCTCCTATCCGCGCCGTCTTTATACTGACAAGCTCGGAGCACTGTGAGAGCTCTATTAGTACTCACAGGCAGTTTTTGATCGCGCCGCGATTCGATCTCCGAGCTCTAGATTAATATCGTAGAGCGGTGACCGAACGATCACGGCCACCAGGCGCGACACCATTTAAATGGATGAGTTGATTCAGTTTTTTGCTTCTTAAGACCACACTTTTTTCGAGCGCGGCATTATGCAGCTGACTGAAAGTCATCGAACAAAATGGCCAATATATAATTGATTAATGTTTGTTGCTTGTATTAATAAAAGAAGTTTGAAAATCATGAAAAAAAAAAACGAAATGACTTTTCGGACACCGCAATATACTTTAAAAATCAAAAGTTTGATAAGTCGAGATTTTCATCACTCGAGATTATGATACAATCGAGATATTGGGAGTTGATATTTCGAAACTGAGATTTAATTAATTAATTGTTAATCAAGATCTTAAAAGTCGACGTTTCGTACTCAACCCATTCAACAGACCACCTTAATACGAGTATTTATTGTATATTTACCATTTGCCATGTTCGAGTATCCTGAGCGTTAAAGTGGTCCAATCGTTGTTCGATATAGTTCATTTGAATGTTGTTTCGTGTTAGTGGGCCCGTATGTTCAGGACCCGGTTCACCATGTAATTTTTCGAAAACCATCCGGTGTGGATTAACCTGCGCATTCGCACTGATAGTATTTTCGGCACCCGGCTCACCATGCAACTTTTCGAAAATGATCCTGTGTGGATTAATCTGTGCATTTGCACAGATTGCGGATAATACCGAAAACAGAATTGCCGTTGAAATTCCCATATTTCTTGAACTTTGTCAGTATTGACACTTCCTACTGGGGTGCTACACAAAGACTGAAATTTCTAGTATATTCACGTATTGACCTTACAATTTAATTGACTTTTGATAAGACGATAAGATTCCAATTAACATTTTTACAGTGCAAAGATTTAACTTCACATATTGATTAGACGCAGTATTTTTATACCCTTCACGAATGTGATGGGGTCTATTAACTTTGTCATGAAGTTTGCAATGCAATGCACAAGGAAGCGTCTCCGACCAAATAAACTATCTTTATTCTTGGCCAGTATGACGAGATGAGTCGATTGAGCTTTGTCCGTCTGTCTGTCTGTCCGTCTGTTTCTACCCAAACTAGACTCTCAGTTTTAAAGCTATCGAGCTGAAGTTTCATACCAAGCCTTCTTTCTGTTGCATGCTGTATATATGTCGGAACCAACGGAATGGGACCACTGCAGCATTAGTCTGCCGTAGGAATTACCGGTCCAAAAGTCTGTGTTTGAGAAAAACTTTTTTTGTTTCAAAAGATATCTTAACCATATTTCATATTTTTCAAAGGAATCTATTGCCAAACTACATTCCCGAAATTGGTTGAAATTGCACAACTATATAATGTAGCTGTCATAGGAACGGCCGGTCCAAAAGTAAAGGTGCGTTCACTCGTTGCAAATATTTGTCCAAATTTTCGAAGAAACATTTGTCCAAATAGATTAATCTGATAAAGCAGTTTTATCGCTTATTTACATGGCCTTAAATAGAAAGAAATATTATCTGTTCACGCGTGCAATAAGTAATTTCGCGAATATTTGAAATATTTCTAATTTTTTTTTACCAAATATTTGCCACGTGTAAGCGCACCTTAAGTTTTTGTCAGAAAAACTTTTTTATTTCTAAAGATATCTTTACCAAATTTCACATTAATCGATCATAGTTACCGTTAAACCACATTCCTAAATTTGGGTGAAATCGGCCCACTATTTCATATACCTCTCATAGGAACAATAGAATCGGAACAAGTTTTCCTGCTAATTTCAAAGTGGTAAATGCCGAATCCATTCTACATTTACCATTTATATCAACATAGACTATTAGTGTGTGCATCTCGTGAAGGGTATCATACCTTCGGCAAGCTAGCCGAAGACTAGCTTGTTTTTTAAGATTTTGTATTATTTTTGTGGAGGTGATAAAAGCAATCCTAAAGTAATAGCTTCCAAGAGGTTTATTACCGATAATTACATCTAATTTCATCTGCATTTCAGATAAATGAAAATTTTGATAAGAATTGATTTATTTTGGGGTTATTCCAGAGCCTAAGCTGCCCAACATAACTGCTCAGTTGTTCATATTAATTTAAAGCACTCTCTAGATTCCATTCACATCGGCAATACCAAATATTTACACACTACATATTTACATTTTTTCCACTTTAAGTTAACACATTTACATACCAAATCGCTCTATTTTCGAAAGAAATTGACAATTTTACGAATAAAATTAAACGAATTTCCTCAAATTGATTTGCGTATGTTGATGTTATTCCAGAGTCGCAGCTCAATATATCTGCTTAGTTATGTAATGGACGATTTGGTGGGCATCCATGGGAACGGAGCTTAAGGGAGCATAGTGACCGTGAAGGTCGTGCCATCTGGCGATGAAAAAGGCCCCCAACGAGTTAAGCAGCGGCCTATGCTTGTTGTTGCCCAGTTCGGGAGACGTAAGCGGGGTTTTTGCTGCTCGTTGCCCCTGTCCTTTATGTATTAGAAAAGAATCATATGCTTGGGCAAGACAACACAAACAGGGGAGGCAAAAATGGGGGAATAATAAAAAACAATGGAGCGATAAAAATGGAATGGTTAACGGACAGCTCAGATGCCCTCGCGCTCGCATTGGGGTCCGGGTGTAATGGGACCCCCGGCCTCTGGTTTCGTACCACCGACAGATCACTACTCATCAGGTGCTAACTTCGATCTATCGGTGGAAGCAGCACTGAAAGAAAGAGAGCGTTCTATTACCACATCGGTGTTAGTGCCTAATATTTACGATTTTCCCGTCATGTTATCACATTTACTGATCAAATCGCTGCATTTTCTAGAAAAAAAAAACAAAATAGACAGTTTTACGAATCAAATAAACAAATTTCCAAATCAAGTGAACATAATTTCGAGCCAAGTTGACGCTTATGTATGTCAATGAAAACGAAAAGTCATTTTTGAATGAAATGAACAATTTTATGAGTCAAATTAGCTACTCTCCGACTCGGGTTCCAATAAACACATTTTCGGTTAAAGTAAACATAAATAATTTTTGAATGAAATCAAAAATTTTTTTAACGATTAAAATTTCTTTCATCCATACGAGTAAATGTGTTCACTTTTTTCAAAAATACACTCCTTGAATTATGAAAGTAGTTAATTTGATTCGTGAAATCGTCCATTTCATTAAAAAATAATTTTATTGTATTTACAAAATTGTCAATTTGGTATAAAAATACGTCAAAACAATTAAGGGGCCATTTAAATAAAAAGTCCACAATTCTTCTACTGTGACTTCTTCAGAAGAAGTGCTACGAGCATACTAAAATAGGAGCGACGGGTAGCTCAGTGTGTAGAGACGTGAGTCTCATGTCTAACTACGGTCGTTACTGGCTCAAGTCGCGTCCACGGCGTTCGTGGATATACTCAATTGCCCTAACCCCTCGTGGGGCATATCGCGTCAACTGTTCCATGTGGCCCAGTTGACGTTTCGTCGGCATGAACCAAATTCGGACGAAGCACGTTGCCAGAATGCACCTCATGCTCGTGGCCATGGTTGTTTGTGTTGTCTTTCCCCTGTGGCGTGGAGCGTAATAATAACTCACATCTCCTGACTTGTCGCAGGCAGGCGGCTGAGCAGGAAGTCCATGCTGGCAACGTGTATCGCCCGAAACTGGTTTATGCCAACGGAAACGTCAGCTAAGCCACATGGCAGAATTGACGCTCTATGTCGCATTAGGGGTTAGGGCAAATGAGTAACGTACAATAGAAGCTTGCAAACATCCGGATAAAAAAAACAAATCACAAACTTAGTTTACAAATATCTTTAGAGTACCGTTGGACTCTCATATTTGTATGTACAATACTTGAGGTATTTGTCAAGATAAAATGCTCGTCGAAGCTGGACAGTCACAGTCAGAACACAGCACAAGTCGTGAACGCTGCAGATCATGGAAGTCCTGGTAGAGGGATTCAAAATAAAACGAACGGCTTTCGGTTACGTCATTTGTGTTTATGCCCAATAGAGACCCTATGATAAAAAAAAGATACAAAGTATCTACACTGCATGCCGATACATCGGAACATGCATATGTCTATGACTACCGACTGCGTGGAACCTGTTGTGTTGAAGATATCGACGTAAGTTTTATAAAGATCCCAGTATAGTTATACTGGATGAAATCATTCGAAAAAACTCGTCCCACGCTTTTGGTAGGCATAAGACATATCCATGTACCGATGTATCTGGTGGCAGTGTAGATACTCGTCATAAATTCTGCTTTGCTTTGTCCTGTCCGCTCGGGCTCCTTTCTCTCGCGGGATCATTTCGTTTTCGTTTGCATCGCGTGTGTGCAATATTCACCTCCTCTCGTGCACCCTGTTCCATCTACCCGTTCGGTACAGTTTGAAGACTGCAGCCTATCGACATTTCTCTGAGTAAGTTTCTGCTAATCGCAATCACGCTTCCCACCATCTTTTCCCAATCGGACGTGTATTGTGTTTGTGTATCTATTGCAAAATCGCTCCCACACTATCCGCCTCATCCCGCCCCTTTAATCAACAGTCCGGGTCCGGCACACACAATCCGTTTCTCAAGTAACGTGTGCGACTCTATGCGATTGTGTCCGGCAAACAGAAAGGGAAACTAACAAAAGTAAACAAAACATTCCAACACACGCACAAAGAGAATGCACAAGAAAAATTTTGGAATTTTTGCAGAAGGGGGGGGGGGGGGGGGCATTTGATCTTCTGCAGACCTCTGAATGTACATCATGTCACGATGAGCTGCCCGGAACTATAACATCCTGCGACGAATATTTCTCTATTTCGGGGCTTGACAGATTTTAACTCGCGCAGTACGAATCCGCCATTTTGTTTTATGATATATTAATTGCATGTGTGGTGGGGGCCCACATTGTGGGCCAGTCAGACCTCAAATCGCCGCCATTGCAAATGAACAACCACAGTTGCTGGATCACCCGATTTGGATAGAATGAACTTCATCCGCGATGGCTCTCGCTCTCTATCTTCGGGGGGCGGGAACTATGTAATGTACACACTCTCAAATTGCGTCTGCGCATGTCCAAATGTTAGTCGAACTGACTACTTGCTACTTTTTCTGAGACCCTAGTGATTCAAATAGTACAACACGGGCTATTTTATTAAATGATGAATGGGAATTGGCGGAAATTGAAGGTCATTGGAGAGCAGACGACTTCTTGCGACATGTTCTGGGGGCCTAGTCAAGTTAGGTAGTACGGAGCGTACTCTATATTTTTGAGCATTTTGAATGTATGGTATGGTGTGTATGCAGGAGTTTTGATTATGGCGTCGCGTTGACTGAGAGCGTGGGACAGAGAGCACAGAGAGCGCCTGTTCACCCGTACACTATGTTATTTCTTGCCGTCCACAACGTCAACCTTTATCGCTATCAAATCAACATCCCAACATATACACACAGGATCCCCGCAAGCGCACCGCCCGCGCGGATCTACAAGCAACAGCCATGCACAATGACCACTTCACTCAAACGACATGCACAACCAGAAAAGAAAAATTTTCAATGGGCTTGTTTCCTCTTCTGACCCCCAAGTAGAAAAACAGACATTTCGTGTGACGGACAGATTTTTAGGATGACCCCCAGCTATAAGACATATCCATGTCAAAAAAAAAATTTATGACATTAAGATTGAGTTCAGTGTTCAGGTGATAGCGGAAACTTCTAGAGCAGTATTTATGCGCCGTCATAGTCAGTATTAGCTAACGCTAAAACTCCATCGCTAAAATTCTGTAAACACTTTTGACTTAAAACACGTTGCTAATTTGTTTCATTTATCTGATTTAATCTATTCATCATTATAAAATAATTGAGAAATTGGACGAATCAATGTTAACGATGTGTTTCGAGCCAAAAAGCATTTTTAGAATTTTAGCGACAGGGTTTTAGCTTGGAATAGGGCTGCAGGTAAATCCACAAGGCGCTGTAGATTTTCCCAAGTCGAATAAAGAATTTAACCATATCTTTCAAACTCAACGCTTCTTATATCCATTGGTTAGAAAATCGAATATAGATATACGTTTAGAAAGTTTCAGCTGTAGTCACTCAAAGAAGTGACTTAGGCCCCTATTCCAGCTATTGCTGTCGCTAAAACTCTATTGCTAAAATTCTCTAAATGGTTTTTGGCTTGAAATGCCTTCCTACTTTGAATAATTTATTCGTTTCAATTTATTCGGCGCTATAATTTGGCACCTGAATGAATCAATGTTGGCAACGTGTTTCTAACCAAAAAGCGTTTCCATATACGACGCTTTTCGCTCTTCCTTGAAAGAATTCACTTCAAACCAGAGTGCTGTCGATCTAATTCAGAGAGCTTCATTCTGTGGCCAGGGCACTGGATTTCGGGTATTATCCAAGTTTTCCAGGGCCTAAGAATTAGTATCCGTTTTCCTTGTACTTTGCCCCCTTTTGAAATATTGCGCTTGTCATATTATACTTGTTTTTCGTATACCCTTATTCTGATTAGTCAAAGTTGAGCGTTGTGATAAGAATTTAAAAAAAAAGGAACCACAGAGATAAAGATAACCTAGATTCAGAAAGCTTGATCAACAGAAAACAGGGAGATTTATTAAACATGGATTTAAGCCACGCTATTCCGGCCGTTTCTTTCTAAAAGCCAACAACGGATTTCGATTCGGCAATGATGGAAAAATCTACCACCGGAGAAAGTTTTGGATTACCGAAGGTTCATTTATTGAAATTCATAAATGTATGAGGAAAACGCTGAATTATTCTCGGAGCATTGCCGTAGAAAAGGATTTCAAACTCAACTTTCCCAAGAATAAGTCCATAAACTAGGGATTCAATCTGGGGAAATCATCGTACTAAAAAATATCGCCAGGTGGCAGCAAAACATCTGTGACAAACACATATGGCCTCGAAGTTGTTAGGTGCCATACTAATTCAACTGAATCCTTAGCATGGGCAGCCATAGTTGGCTTATTCACGGGTGGGAATCATTTCACGGTTATGGGACAATCCTTTTAAATTCGCCATGCACGATCGAGCACAACCACGACTGAACTGACCATTTAGTCACGAATCAGATTTTGAACCCATACACGAGAGAGCCGCAGCATCCATCGAATCTTAGCAGTGTGTAATGAGCAAGGTGGTCACCAGATGGTGTTCTTGGGGACGGAGCCGGAAGTTTGCCGAGAAGACCGTGAAGGTCCGGCGACGCTACAAGCGAATGCTCCTCAACGAGCTGAGCGGCGGCACATGCTTGTTCCAGCTCAGTTCGGGAGATGTGGGCGGGGTTTTTTCCCGCTCGTTGCCCCAGCCATTACATTGATAACAGGTATCATGTGCCTTGGGGATAGACGAACAACAAAGGATAAAACTGGGTCCCACTGACCCAGAAAAACTAAAAAAAAGTGCAGGCAATGGCCATCGACCGGCTCATGCTACACGCTCCGGGCCCGGATGTTGCGGACCCGTGGCCTCTTAACCCATAACAAAAAATGAACCCAACCAATGAGGTTCCGTGGCCGGCAAATGTTGGAACCTCCCATAGCGGAACTAGACATGAGGCTTTCACCTCATGTCACAACCAACCTGAACGGGAAATTGGGGAGGGTTCCTTAAAGGAAAGCCATCGTTTTAAAATTCAATACATTTTCTTAGTGTACAATTTATTCCAATTTTTGAGAAAAAAACAATAACTTCACAGAAAATAAATTGCAACCAAAACCAAAACTCAATAAAGAAATTAATTAATACAAGAAATTCGGAAAAAGAAGAAAATGAATTTAAAAGAAAAAGAACGAAAGGAAATATGTATATGAATAAAATAAGACTGTGAGACTACTAACAAGAATACAGTACACTTACCCGAAGTCTAGATGGCCATCACGAACCGGGAGTGGCTGCAACTTAAGTCGATATTAAATAAACAAAATTTAACGTATGCAAAAAAATAAATAAAGAAAAGCAAATATCCGAAAAAAAAATAAAGAAGAAATTTCGCTTGCAACACAGATCCTCGGGAATCGTAAAATGGCAACACTCTCGAAAAACATGACTCTCAAACATCTGACTCTGTCGCGTTTAATTTCGCACTCTGGCACCATAAAACCTGAACGGCGCGTTGTTGTTGTTGGTGCAAAACTTGCGGCATCGATGTGCACTGATATTATTTCCGTTGAGCCGTCCGTTTGCACAGCAGCATAACTCATGAATAGCTGCTATAATAGCCACTCACTCCAGACATCGGGCGTATCTCGCACATTTTTTGACCGAGAAGGGAAACACATTTTGACGATCCTTCCTCGACTGCGGTAAAATCGTCGCGGATCGGCGCTCCACAATAATCAGACCAAAACGTCGCTATAAATCAACTTTTCTCGCCGGGAAAGATTAAAATGCGATTTGGGCAAGTCGACCCATCAATCACTCGCGTCAACAATCACTACGAATCCGCGACTCGGTGGTCGTTTTTGGGTTGTTACGAGCCCCGACCTCGGTGATTTTTGTGGGTTTTATTCCCAAAACTCAGAATCTCGCCAATGGCGTTGGCGCGTGATATTCTTTCCAATTTCCGCGTCAACACACGAAAATTCACAAAAAAAAACCAGCCGGTGGCGTGGGCGGGTAATTTTCAACTCAAATTTGTCGTCGACACGCAGAAACCCGACCGATCACGTTCCCGGGTAATTCGCCACTCCCGATTTTTTCTTTCAGTTTTTGTGTCGGCGCGCACAAACCCTCGCCGGTGTCGTTGGCGGGTCATTCGCAACTCCCCATTTGACGCTGTCCACGCGCGTCACTCATCACTGAGCCAACATGAAGTTGACACCAAGTGATGGGTGCGCGCGAAGATTTAAAAAAAAAGGTGTTCATTACAAGTTTTCTGTCAAAAATGCTGTTAGTGTGGGGATTTTTGCACAATCCTTTTAAGTTCGACATGTATGATCGAGCACAACCACAACTGAACTGACCATTTAGTCATGAATCAGATTTTGAGCCCATACACGAGAGAGCCGCAGCATCCACTGAACCTTAGCAGTGTTCTGTGAAAAATGCTGTCAGTGTGGGAATTTTTGCAATTAATTTCTTCTTATGATTTACATGCAGCTTTACAAGCTAAACACTTACAACGTTTACGTGGCGTAAAATCGTGAATGCCCTGAATTGCGACCCCGATGCAAATTCCAAATTATCGGACTACAGGAAAGTATGACAAATCTTTGTGTGGTTCGGGCTGAAATACAACTTGGCTCGATAGTGGTTCGCTGGCTGCGCGCAGTTGTTACGAACGGCGGCATTTAACAATCCTCCCATGGCTCCGAAAATTTTCCGAGTGAATTTTCTAAAACGAAAAAAGGAAGAATGCAAGTTGGCAGCAAATTTTGTCAAATAATTATCCGACTTTCAACCAACACAACACCTCAAAATTGAAATTCTAAGCGAAAGCAATGTCAAAATAGCACAAAATGTGACGCCATTGAGAAAAGGCGACTGCGGATTGTTTAGCGGCATTGAGTTTTGTGTGATAATTATAATGTAAACATAGTAGGTTCGTACTACTTTAAGCGGAAATCCAAATGATCGCGGGAACGGAATAGATTTTCACTTTAGGCAGTATTTGCCTTTCATGTAACTATTTATTGTAATAATTGATTCCCACTGAAATACCTAAGTTCGCACCGCCTAAAGCGTGAATTCATGCCAGGATGATTTTAGAATGGATTTCCGCTTTATTCAGTACGAGCCGATATCAGAGCAGCCGCTTCACACCAAAGAACCAGGATGCACTTAGAAATAATTTAACAATATTCATGGTAGGTTAGGTTAGGTAAAGGGGCTGCCATGCTAACGCACAGCACACATAGACCACCGCTGGGTCCGTTGTGATACCACTAAATCCACCTTAATAAAACCTAGGCATTAAAACCAGCCTGTGCTGGCAATATAGCGATTGAGCTGCATTACACTAGCTTCCTTAAGGTCCTCCAGTTCCCAGAAAAATCGGGAACCCAGAAACCTCCTCCGCCTCTCAGCCAGGGCCGGACAGTGACATAGGAAATGGAGAACGCTCTCCTCCTCATCCACGTCATCACAGCTCCTGCAGTAGTCATTGTGAGGAATGCGAAGCCTCCAGGCGAGCTCTCCAATAGGACAGTGCCCCGTAATAACCCCCACAACTCTGCCGATGTGTTTCCTGTTCAATGAAAGCAGTGTGGCGGAGCGGCTAGGGTCAAGTTTCGGCCAAATCGACCTCGTTGTTTGGCACGTAACGCCGTTTAACCATCTCATGTTCGCCCTGTCAACCGCAGTGGCTTTGATAGCAAGTTTGCACGATAAGGCTGGCATTTTGATGTTAGCGCGGTCCCCGTCAATAACTCCGGTTGTCCCCACCCGAGCCAGCTCATCCGCCACGCAGTTACCTGCGAGGCCACAATGGCTCGGTATCCAACAGAGCGTTATGTTGAAATAACCACCCATCACTCTGAGGGTTAAACGACAGTTCGCGATGGTCTTCGATGTAGTCAGGACGGATTCAAGTGATCGAATTGCAGCCTGACTGTCCGTGTAAATAGTGACGTCCCTCGTGGTCACAACATGATTTCCCAGCCAGTTCAGAGCTTCCAGGATTGCAGAAACCTCCGCCTGTAGGACACTGCAGAAGTCAGGAAGACGGAAGGACAAGTAAATTCCCAATCCTTCCGAATAGATGCCAGCCCCGACTCCGCCGTCGGTCCTAGAGCCATCCGTGTAGATGACAATGGAGTCGGTGGTCATAAGCGTGTTAGCACACCATAGATCCCTTGACGGAATCAAGCTGGTGTGGTTCCGACCGAAAATGTATTTCGCGCAGGTATAGTCCGTTTCCACAGGGAGATCAAAGTTGCCCAGTACAGTCGAGTGCCCGCCACTCAACGTGCGCCACTGGCCAGTTTCGTGAAGGCGTAGAGCCGCGTTAGCCGCCAACTGTTCGCCACAAATGTCCAGGGGGAGCAAGCCGAGCACCATGTCTAGCCCGGCTGACGGAGTTGTTCTGAAAGCCCCTGTTATAGCCAGCGCCGCTAGCCTTTGTACCTTACTTAGTAGGTTGCAATAGGCCGTTACTCGAAGTGCCGTCCACCATACACTTATTCCGTACAGTAGTATAGGACGTACTACAGCTGTGTATAACCAATATACAGCTTTAGGCTGCAGGCCCCAGTTCTTACCTATGGCCTTCCTGCACGAGTAGAGGGCAACAGTAGCTTTCTTGACCCGTTCTTCAATGTTGGGTTTCCACCCAAGTTTCCTGTCAAAGATGAGACCGAGGAACTTAGCTTTGTCGGTGAAAACCAGTTGAATGCCCTCCAGTGAGGGAGGTTCAATAGGGGGAATCACGCGTCTTCTGGTAAAGAGCACAAGCTCCGTCTTAAGCGGGTTAATTCCGACGCCGCAGAGGTTTGCCCACTCAGTTAGAAAAGAAAGGGCGTTTTGCAATAGCCCGCAGAGGACACCAGGAAACTTACCTGTGACTGCGATGGCAACTTCATCCGCATACGCAATAACTTTGCACCCGACCTCTTCCAGTTTTAGAAGCAGTCTGTTGATCGCTACATTCCACAGAAGGGGAGACAGCACTCCCCCTTGCGGGGTTCCTCTACAGACATCCCTACATACCGACGATGTACCAAGGGTAGTGTGTATGCGCCGAGATGTAAGTAGTATGTTAACGAAATTACAAAGCGACTCGTCGACCTGGAGGCCCAGGAGTGCCTCAATTATCGCACTAGGTCTAATATTATTGAAAGCACCCTCGATGTCCAGGAATACAACCATCGTGTATTCCTTTTGATCAAGGGATTTCTCAATCTGACTGACCAAAGAGTGCAGAGCCGTGTCCACCGACTTACCTTTCCAATAGGCATGTTGCGACGTGGATAAAAGCCGTGACGGGATAGTGTCCCGCAAATGGATGTCAACCAGTCTCTCTAATAGTTTCAGTAAAGTAGAAGAGAGGCTTATTGGTCGGAGATCGTTTGGGCGCGCATGTGAACTTCTACCCGTTTTCGGGATAAAAATCACCCGCACTTCCCTCCAACTGCGAGGAACGTACACCAGCTCCAGGCAGGCCATTAGGATACACTCTATCCAAGGATATATAATATCTACACAATGCTGCAAGTCCGCAGGAATGATGCCATCGGGTCCAGCCGATTTATAAGGTTCAAAGCTGGAAATTGCCCACAGAATCTTCTCACGAGATAAGATGGATGCACTATCACATGGCGCTATGCGACGCATGGAGGGGTCCCTCAGCGGGACTGCTGCCGAACTACCAGGGAAGTGTGTGTCAAGTAGACACATAATGGTTTCCCTGCTCGAGGACGTCCAGGACCCGTCTTCCTTTTGTAGGAAACTTGGCATAGATGGACTTGACGCCAGGACTTTCCGAAATCTAGAGGTCTCACAAGATCCTTCGATACGTTCGCAAAAGCTCCTCCAAGCATTGCGCTTCGCTCCTCTTAATTCTTTCTTGAAAGAGTTCAGATGTTTTTTATATAAGTGCCAATCCGACTCCAGCCTTGAAGCCTTAGCCTTATTGAAACTTCTCCTACACTCAGCCCTAAGTTCGGAGATCCTAGTACTCCACCAGGCTGGTTTTTTCTTTCCTGCACGTGAGATAGCCGGACATGATGAAGACACCGCTGCCTTCATAACATCCGTGAGAGTGTTCACCATGTTGTCCAGCTCCAGTTCGTTGCAGGGCTGTCTTGGTAGAGGAGGTAGCCCTCCACAGAAAGCATATTCATGGTATATTCAAAACAAATGAAACCGGAATATAGAGGGCTACGCCCGCAATCCGAGCGCAAGCGCTTATTTTGGTATATAAATATCGGCTCCTTGCTCTTCTTGATGTCAGATGGACAAAAAAAACATAATTAAAATGTCTTACTCATTTACATTTTACATGCCAATTCATATTACGTGATTGTAACAAAACTTAGAACGTATTATTGCCCAAGGTGTTGGTTATCGTTGGCCATCAGTACTTTTGACCTCGAAAGTGTTTAAGGCATGCAGGGGTGTGCTAACTGTAACTACAGAAATAAACTATTATTTACCTATTCTGAGAAGATATAGAGATTCCATTATTTTCCATTTTATATGCTATTCGGAACCCACCTTCCTGTAAGTTTTCATAATTCTAACAGTCTCGAAATGCCACAGGGGGGGGGGGGGGGTGAATTACGAACTAATATTTTATCCTCCCCCACTATTCACCTTTCTACAAATTCCAAGAAAATGCGAAAAAATGGAATGTACTCAACATTACCTTTCTCACGACACCTCACACAGTTAAAAATCTCGGTATTTTTTTTAAACCTGGTCTTGGACTCCCACCATTTTTAATAATTTTAATTCTATAATCTAAACCCTTTCAAAGTTTACTTCTATTTTAAACCAAATTTGTAATAAATTCTAATACAATTCAAAGTTTACTTCTATTTTAAACCAATTTGTAATAAATTCTAATACAATTCAAACCTTTTTGTGTTATTTTTGTTCTCGCATTAGTTTCTAATCTAAGTTTAATTAAAAGGTAAACCCCACAAAGTATATTTTTTGAGTCTCAAGTCTCACTATAACTACTCGCAGTCAGCTCAAAATATTATGCTGCGTGGCCGAGTGGTCTAGGTCGCAACTCTACAACACGGAGTTCACAGGTTCGATGCTGCGCCATGGCGAAAAAAGTTAAAGATTAGCTGGCTAACCTGCGATGGGTTTAATAAAGGATTTGGAAGTTTAGAAAATTGAAAAAAAAAAATAATGGAGAAAAAACTTAAAGGAGTTAAAAAAAGGCAGTAAAATTAATATTTTTTCATAGATTATAATATCTGTAGATTAAATTTTAAACCAACAATTTGATTAAAAAAATAATGCCAGAAAAGTTTAATATTTAAACCAGTGAAGTTTACGGAAGCAATTGTAATACTTTCATTTTATTAAAATCTAATACAATTTTGGTGTCGTCATATATGTAACCCCAATTAGCATTGATAATAGACCAGGATTTTTAACTGTGCACTTGCCTATACTAGTCGATAAAAAAAAATTTGACCTTAATTTCACCTCTATGTGGACTCCTCCCCCTTCCACTCGGTAAAGTTTGCCAATTACGACGCAGCGCCCCCAACTAATCTTTACCCTTTCAGAAATGATTAATTAAATAACTGGAATTCGCACTACGAAAAACAACATGAAAGTAGTACTCACACCTATGAGGCCGGTAGGTGTAATTTTTGTGTGGATAGTGTCAAAATGCCTAACTTTAAATGAATGTACTATTATTAAATATTATGTGATTGTAATGAAACTTAAAGATGTTATTGCCTATGATGTTGGTTATCATTGGCCATCAATATTTTTGACCTTGGGTGTGCTTGAGGCGTGCAGGGGTATGCTAACTGCAACTATAGAAATGTACTATTATTAACCTTTTTTGATGAGATATAAAAATTCTACGATTTTCGGTTTTCTATACTAGTAAAATGCCGCTTTTCTGCAAATTTTCATATTTCTAAGTATAACGGTATCGAAATGCAAGGGGGGGGGGACAAACTCGGATCACATAAAATATTTTCCCCTCTATCTCTTCTCCCCTTTTTTTCAAATTTGATGAAAATACCGGAAATGAAATGTACTCGGTGTTACCTTTCTCATGATACCCCACTTGCCTATACCAGATGAAAAACATTTTTTGACCTTCATTTCTCCTCTATGGGGACATCCCCTTAAAGTCAGCCTATTAGAACGAATCGCTTTCTCCGGCAAATTATAATAATTCTACATACTCTCGCAAAATTTCATGTATGTAGCTTCAGCCGTTCGTGAGATATTTCATGGACAGACGGACAGACATTTGACCGATTTCATAAGGGTTTTGTTTTTAATACAAAACCCTAAAAACAGGCATTAGAAAAGTTGGCGAACAAAAATGGCTTGCTGCATGAAATGTCAACTCAGCTAGGATAGCCTCAGCGCTACGTACTTTGCTAAAGAAAAATCATTGTGATTACTATTGTATTATTTTTGTTTGCCAGTAATTCGGTGTCTTTATTCAACCAAGCTTCACTATTTTATGCTATCTTTTCTCTTTTATTTATAATAAATTCTTGAAATTGCAACGGTTAATATCAACAACTAATATTTAATTTTTTTCAACGGATTTACTGTCCATTGTCCGTTCCGATCCAAATTTTTATGGTGTTACTTATATCCTTTCTCAATGCCAGCATATCTTCTGTGTCTGCTTTGTCGAACTTGAGATCCTTGCAATGCGCATATCCTTTAAAGACACAAACAAATTATTGTACATATTTGAATTTTTTTTTTCTATTATACGAGTATGTATATCACTAAGTTTAACAATTATTTTTAAGTCTATCTTATTGCGCCCACATACTGTCGAACTCCAACTTGAACACGAAGATGGTACAAGTGGACCGGTTTTCTTCACATTTACGTGAAGTGTGTGTGGCTTGAGCTATTCGAAGGACAGTCTTACCAGGTTCATAGAGTTCGTGTTCGACAGTCTGTGGCCGAGCTTATGATCACATACCTGGTAACACTTTGACGTTAGTTTCGTTCTCTTGAATTCCAAGAGGTCGCCATGGATCCAGGTATCCATGAGTATAATACATATTTTTTACTTCAGGATTGAATCCACCGTACACTGCATTCATTTCATCAGTTGTTGCTACCATTCCATCCAAAGTGAGCCTAAAGATTAAATAATGGGATGTAATGGAAACGCTGTGGTATATTAATACGTACTCCTTGCCAAAGATATCCCGACAGAATTTCTCGTGATATTCAAGTGGTACTGGATGACCAAATGGTTGCATGTCAGAAGTGAAAGTGTGAAACCAACCGAATTGTGTACATGTCTGATAGAACCATTGTCTTCCTATATAGCAAATGGAATAACATCAATAACGCACAAACAACATTTTTCAATACCTATTCCTTTCTTCGTCCACTTAGTCTCTCGTAAAAACTTGACCACATTCTTATAGGACAATGGTACACAATCTTTCATTTTGAGCTTCATATAAATCCATCGTGCTACTCCTCTGGCGTCATCATCGTCTTCCATTATTTCTGAACACATATTTTCAATACCCCCTGCTCTGAAAGTTTTATATTTTTTTATAAAATTAATATCAATTCACAGAATAATTCATTTCAGTTAGTACTAACTTATGGCTCTGTATAAATCCACCGAAAATGTCGCCAAATGCTGCAAACATGTAGTACACATCGTACTTGTTCGAAGGATCGAAATTCGAGCAGAGTTTTAGGATCTTGTTGATTATAGTTTTGTTTTTCTTCCCAATACCTCGTGCAAACGCATTGAACCCATTTCTAATGCGCTCGTAGCACTTTTCACCGCCAATTGTGCGGATAGCTTCACCGACGACTTCCTTGAATTCTAAAAAGTGCATACATGCTTGTACATATAATCATTGCAGGGACTTTAATTAGGTTGGTTTTATTCATCTGATTTCCTACCGTAAAAATCTACTTGTAACTTTAGTGGACCACTTGACGCCCATCCTCCAACAGTCACATCAGGATAAATGCGTCGGAACCATGTCACCATTGCCGCTGATAGGGATCCACCAATTAAGATGACCTGTAAGAAAGTTTTCAATTTGATGTAGCAGTCACATCCAGGGGGTCCGGACCCCTCCCGAAATTGTATGGTATTAAGTAAAAATCCAACAATATTTAACGATGCACTCACAAGAATCTTAAAAAGTACTACGTTTAATCAGTCAGTTAGTGTATGGCGTTACACATTCAGTCAGAAATTTCCCCAATCTTCCCAAAAGTCACGATCAGCTGTTTCGGTTTTCTCAGCAATGGAAAAAAGCAGTTTATTGATTTTTTTTTTGATCAGTGAGGTCAGCAAGCAAAGAGGCTAAATGGTAGATGGTGCTATTGCCTTAGATCTTAAAAACGGATTAAGCTTACCGATCAACCTTATTGATGAGGTTAGTCAGAATGTTAAAATAGGTAGGGTCGATGTGATATCTGCTGGGTCTGGGAAACCAACAACAAGACGTACACTACCATACATTACCAGAGAATATGCAGTGACGGTTCATCGTCATCCTTGCAGAAGTGACAGCTACTGACCTACTATCACCACTGATAACTCTGATCTTATTCTGGTTTAGCTGTAACGGTCAAGAGGATCTGCCTTAGAGATCCCAATAGCCTTGGTACATTTCCTATCTTTGAAGCGTTATCCAGTGACCCACTATGTATCACGCGATTTCCTTTTGTAACAATTCATCGACCAACATGTATGTGGTATGTCCCGTAAAAGGTCTCCGAACCATAGAAGGGAGTATTCGAGGCTATCCTTGCCGGGCTAGTGCGTCAGCCAGTTCATTTCAGAGCATGCCGATGCGACTTGGAACCCAGCATAAACATCCTTTGTGAGCAGTCCTCTTTTTCTGGAAGCTTTGCACTAAGAAAGGATCTTAAGTGTCACGCTCACGTTGTCAATGTGTGTTTTACAATAATTTTTGAATTATTGACTTCACTCTTCGGTGAGAGAGTTACGCTAGGGGTTTTGACCGTGTTCCATGTTGGACACTGTTTTTCTTCGCGGCCACTTTTCACCACAAGCCTTCAGGAGTTCAACGTTTTCCTTACAATTTTCATTCGCCTTAGCGCTCTTAAACATGCGCCTCTATGCCGTGGGGGACAAAGCCACTCCCATAAATCAATGCGACTAGCAATTTCCCTGACAGAACAGTAACCGAATTTCTTCGAGCATTCACTGTCAGGGATGGAGTTGGTTTTAGTAACGCCTTGATGAGGATCTAGCCTTAGTTTCCGCCACATATCCTTCATCTTGAGATCTTAAGAGTAACATTTCGTCGACGATATTCCCTTAAAGTGTATCTCATGATTCAGTTATTTTAGTTCATAAGCCGTCAGTATGATGTCTCGAATCTACAGGAAGTATGAATTAATTCTGAGGCTGAATTTGAAAAAAAAGTTTAGATGCTGCTGTCGGCCTTCGTAAAGTCGTTTTGTTTCATCAACTACGAAAGTCTATTGAGACCATTTTGCCCACGTCCCATCGTCGACGAAAAAATCGTAATAAAAGGATGCGGAAAGAAACAACTCTCTAAGAAAATGGCAGGAGTGGTGGGAGGAATCGTCAAAAGGTTGATGAACGTTCACGCTAATCCCGCAAATCGAGTTGTGGACGAACTGAAGCACGACCTGGCGCAGTTCGTTACTGAAAATAAGAGCTGAAGAGAATATTGTCCGAAATGTCAAGGAGTAGCTGAAGACCCGGAGCATGTACTCCTCAGCTATTTACGAGTATGAAGAAAGATGGTGAACTGGAGAAGGAACTGGGAGGTGTACTGATCCCGGAAAATATTGTGGAATTTGCTTCGATCATATCGAAATTGGGAGGCCGTGTATCGCATCCTGTGCCTCATCCATAAAGAGCTCAGGAAAGTAGAGGAGAGCTGCAGATCTTCGCGTCCAAGCGGCAATCAGTAATTAAAAGTAGACCCGATTTTTTTCACCTGTAGTTCAATATTGGTTTTTGACCCGGTTACTCCACTTCTATCGATATACGTACAACGTCGACCGATAGTACTTGGACAAGCGAATCTTTATTCCGTCTCAAACAAGGGGCAAAAATACTGCGTAGCGTTAAGTTAAATTATACACTGGATAAGGCGGAAAAACACGAACCTAATGCCTGGTACAGACAATGGCCCAGCTCCGGCCATTCAAGGCCATCGCCATTGTGTGGACGGTAGGATGGCGTTCAGTGGCCAATGCCGCATAACCGTCATTTCTGTCAACAGCGAGGGGCCATGGGATGGCCACAAATTGCTTCGGGAGCCATTTTCCTCCACGCGATGGCCCATCGCGTACGCAACTTTGAAGAGCTGATTTAAGTTGACAAGCTACTACACAATTATCGCAACAACTATCCCCGACCTTCTGTCAGTTTTCAATTTCAATGGCCCGCTATGCGCAATTTGTTGATAGCCTCTCAAAGACCATTATGTGTACGGACGATATTTGAATTTACATTTGGTATGTGATGACGGCCATCAAAATCACCATCACGATGGGCCATTGTCTGTAGTAGACATAATATGTGGGATATTAACATTACTGGTAACGAATGTTTGGACCCCAATCCGAAACAAAATCCTAGCTACGTCACTGTGATGGAAGCTGTTCTGTATTATTTTTTCTTAACCTATTGTTCCCAAGTAGAGCGCCGATAATTCGGATGTCGAAAAAAGTACATTAAATAAGACATTCCATTCATACTATATAATACTGTACACTCAGTATAGTATTTTTTCTCTAATTAAAACACGTAATAAATACACGAATGGTTTTATTCATCCGTTCCACTTCTGTAAAGCATCGATTGCATTGAGGGAGTTTCCTAGCTACAAGCCACTGAATTTACTAGCTGTTAGTAAACTCGCCCAATGTAATTATTGTTGTTATGATAGCAATAGTGGCAAGTTCGGTGTGTGAATGTGTTACATGCCACGGTTCGTCATCTTCCTCGGTGCCAAGGGATAGAAAAATGACAGCTTCTACGGGGTTCACCCATAGCGATATGGGAGTCAGATTAAGACGCGAACACCAACCTGACAGAAGTTGGGCGAGTGTCGTTCTCGCTGCTTTCGAAAGCCTTCTCTCTTTAAGAAAGGTACTAAACTCCATTTTTCGTGCGAAATCTCATACAAAAACTGTCAAAAATCCGGTTCGCACGAAAATTTCCGCTCTTCTCGGTACTCAGTTCTTTGCCCAAAAATCCCATACTCAAACAAAAGTCTCCACACTGTTATGAACAATTTTCACGCGAAAACAATAACTTTGCATTTTATTTCGTGTGGAAACCGGTCATTAAAGTGGTAATCGCTCTCTTTCGAGTGAGAAGGGGAAATTTAACTGTAGTATAGAGCGTCGCGGGTATGTGCTTCGTGCAAGTCTACACTGTCACTTTTTCGTGGAAGAGATAAGTGCAACATTTTCACACGAATAGGTTAGTACCAGCCTTTAGGAGAAATGGTTGGTGGTGGTGCCGAGAGAACTACATTTAGATCTAGTCCCGCAATCGATGATTGTGCCTCCTCGTGATGTATTGCTGCGCTGGCTGATCTGTATGCGTTGTTGTTTGCTTTTTTATAAAGGGTTCCAATAAGTGCGGGTCGATGTTGACAGTCTGTGGCGGCCTCGTTGTTTTGGTGGCGTCTGCTAAATCTTTTGTTTATTATTCAATCGTTGACGCAAATCAATAGGCGTGTTTTTTTGGGAATTTATCGCGTGTAGGGTAAAATAACACACGCGTTACACCAACAACATTAACCGGGATAGATTATTTGGGTGGCTGCCCTACACACTATAACCCCTCAATAAATTCCTCATGTATGACACAACAGATGGCTCTGGTGTCGTGTAGAACGTAATATGTCGATGTTGGCACGCTTGTGTTTCTGTCACTCAGCCAAATTAATTGGTAAACTAATATTACGTCTTGCTCTGATGGGCCCATGCCTATTATTAAATAATTCATTTCCAATAGGATTACTAAAAATATCAATGGAACAAGAAAAAAAAGGAAAGAAAAAAGATAAGAGGTTGCTGGGGGTCGAACCCGCGACCCATTTGGATAGAGTTGCTCTTGTAGCTGTCACTGATAAATAGCTCGTTTGAATGTTGATTGTTAAGTTAGAGCGGCACGCCAAGTTTACTCGTATAAATGTCCGCTGTCGCGTTAAATAAACGATCCGACAATCAAACTGATATTTCATTCGAATTTGTAATTTATCTCCACCACATATGAGGCGCACCACTTGACGTCAGTGTAGACAACTTCACGATTCGGAATTTAACCTGGATGCTGCCCTAGAGCGTTTTTTTTGCGCAACCAGGGCAGGGACCCTACACGGTTACGCAAAAAAAAACACGCCTAATATGGCAAGTTACACGTTGCACGTGCAAATGATGAAAGTGTATTATCAAAATGAGTGTTCGTTAATGCAAACGTTGCGCCCATTTTACGGTAAACGCGGTGGTTCTTTAAAGCCGACTCTCCCACGTTTGGTGGCCAAATTCGAGACTACCGGTTCGGTAAACGATCAGCCAACACCCGAACATCAAAGAAACGCCAGATCGGCCGAGAACATCCCCGCTGTCCGTGAAAGTGTGCACGAGATTCCTCGCCGTGCACAAGAACTCGGCCTTTAGCAGACTTCAACTTGGTGAATTTTGTGCTTGGACTTGGGCCGTACAAGATCCAACTGAACCAAGAGCTTAAAGTTAATGACCATATACAGCGACGTTTGTTCGCTGATTGGGCTTCGGAGCGTTTAGAAGAGCTCCCAAATTTTGGTCGAAAAGTCATCTTTAGCAACGAAGCAAAATTGCCGTATACGGAACGACGCGAACCCACGAGGTTCACCAGATGGCATTGCATCCACAAAAAGTTACTGTTTGGTGCGGATTTTGGGCCGGCGCGCGGCGTTACTAAGACGATAGTACTTATTCGATAGTACTTATTCGAAAACGACGTTGGTGAGGTGATCACCGTCAACGGCGAGCAATACAAATCAATGATAACCAATTTCTTTTAGCCCTAGTTGAACGATATGAACGTGAATGACATGTGGTTCCAGCAGGACGGTGCTACGTGCCACACAGCGAACGCTACGATAGACATTCTTTATGAACGATTTGAGGGTAAGGTTATCTCTCGCGGAGGTGACGTCAATTGGCCACTAAGATCATGCAATTTGATCTTGCTAGACTTTTTCTTGTGGGGTTTTGTGAAGTCAATCAACCTATGCCCTCAAGGTCAACATAGCCCAGGCCAACGCTCAAATTTTGCGGATCTATACGTCATTGTTTTTGACCTCTCGGATTCATGCCAACGTGGGGCCTTTCAAATAAAAAAGAATTTGGTTAATACATCCCACACAGCTTGTTTTATTCCATTTCATCATCGACCCGCCCTTATTGGAAAACCCTTTACCTCTGGACATCTCTTTCGAGGACACTCAAATTACGCGTATCATGAATTGGTGGCGGTGTCTTGTTCATGAGGTTAATGCTGGGGAGTTCCCTCCAGTAACAACCTACTAGATATTGTTTGGCAAGAAGCTTGTGGTGGCATCTGTAACGGACGGTTTGGTGGGCATCCGAAGAAGCTCATGGGGACGGAGCCTAAGGATGCATGGTGACCGTGAAGGTCGGGCTGTGCCATCTGGCGAAAAAAAGGCCCCTCAACGAGCTAAGCAGCGGCCTATGCTTGCTGTAGCTCAGTTCGGGAGATGTGGGCGGGGTTTTCGCCGCTCGTTGCCCCTGTCCTTTACGTATTAACAAAAATTCATAGGCCTGGGGAAGACAACACAAACAGGGGAGGTAAAAATGGGGAATAAAAAAAATAGTCGATAAGGATGGAATGATTGGCGGACGGATCAGACGCCCGCGCGTTCGCACCTGGGTCCGGGTGTAATGGGACCCTCGGCCTCTGGTTTCGTACCACCAACAGATCACTACTCATCAGGTGCTGCTTCGATCTGCCGCTGGGAGCAGCACTACCGGACCATAATATGGTTCATTACACGTGGTTAATTGCACATCATCTTGGTTTCCTGATGCAGATGTTCCTGGGGTGACATCAGGAGACAACCAGTTATAGTATGGAGAATGGCATTTTTTCAAGCCCGAATATTTTTCCATTGTGTGTCACAGAGATTCTGTGCTCGGTTGAGGCATGGGAAGATGACGTGGCCATGCTGTCCAGAGTGACTCCAAGGACTTTAGAATGATTCACGGTAGGAATAGGTTGATGTTAACAAGACTTTTTTACGTTGATGACCCTTTTATAGTGCGTTTAGAATATCCGGACAATTCGATAATCGGTAAGGGGAACGGTCTCAATTAATACGGATTATCGACGCTCTACTGTAGTTCAGTACTCGCATGGTTTGACAGAGGAAAAGTTTTGGTTTATGTATCTGAACCTGGATTGCAACTTTTCCACCTCGAAAAGTGACGCGTTCCGAGAAAGCTGCCCGAACCTGCTCGAAAAAAATAATTTTTTTTTTAACCTTTCTCCCCGATAACTTCGAAAATACTAACTAGCCATTCATTATTAGATCTTTGTAGTAAGTTATTGGGGGGGGGGGGGGCGGAAGGGGGGGGGCAACAAGCTGACTGACAAAAAAAACCATCTCCCACAACATTTAAAATGAAACCGGAATATAGAGGGCTACGCCCGCAATCCGAGGGTTTTGTAGCAAGCGCTTATTTTGGTATATAAATATCGGCTCGTTGCTCTTCTTGATACCACTCAGATGGACAAAAAAAAACATAATTAAAATGTCTTACCCACTTACATTTTACATGCCAATTCATATTACGTGATTGTAACGAAACTTAGAACATATTATTGCCTAAGGTGTTGGTTATCGTTGGCCATCAGTACTTTTGACCTCGAACGTGTTTAAGGCATGCAGAGGTGTGCTAACTGTAACTACAGAAATAAACTATTACTTACCTATTCTGAGAAGACATACAGATTCCATTATTTTTCATTTTATATGCTATTCGGAACAAACCTTCCTGTAAGTTTTCATAATTCTAACAGTCTCGAGATGCCAGGTGGGGGGGGGGCAAATTTCGAACTAATATTTTTTCCTCCCCCACTATTCCCCTTTCTACAAATTTCAAGAAAATGCGAAAAAATGGAATGTACTCAACATTACCTTTCTCACGACACCTCACTTGCCTATGCCAGTCGATAACAAAAAAATTTGAGCTTAATTTCGCCTCTATGTGGACCCCTCCCCCCTTCCACTCGGTAAAGTTTGCCAATTACGACGCAGCGCCCCCAACTAATCTTTACCCTTTCAAAAATGATTAATCAAATAACTGCAATTCGCACTACGAAAAACAACATGAAAGTAATACTCACACCTACATATGAGGCCGGTAGGTGTAATTTTTGTGTGGATAGTGTCAAAATGCCTAACTTTAAATCAATGTACTATTATTAAATATTATGTGATTGTAATGAAACTTAAAGATATTATTGCCGATGATGTTGGTTATCATTGGCCATCAATATTTTTGACCTCGGCTGTGCTTAAGGCGTGTAGGGGTATGCTAACTGCAACTATAGAAATGTACTATTATTAACCTTTTTTGATGAGATATCAAAATTCTACGATTTTCGGTTTTCTGCACTAGTAAAATGCCGCCTTTCTGCAAATTTTCATATTTCTAAGTATAACCGTATCGAAATGCAAGGGGGGGGGGACAAACTCGGATCACATATTTTCCCCTCTATCTCTTTTCCCCTTTTTTCAAATTTGATGAAAATATCGGAAATAAAATGTACTCGGTGTTACCTTTCTCATGATACCCCACTTGCCTATACCAGATGAAAAAAAAATTTTGACCTTCATTTCCCCTCTATGGGGACATCCCCTTAAAGTAAGCCTATTACAACGAATCGCTTTCTCCGGCGAATTATAATAATTCTACATACTCCCACAAAATTTCATGTATGTAGCTTCAGCTGTTCGTGAGATATTTCATGGACAGACGGACAGACGGACAGACATTTGACCGATTTCATAAGGGTTTTGTTTTTAATACAAAACCCTAAAAACAATCATCGTTGACGAGTTCGAGTTAGAGACGCTTCGAGTCGACTCATGTGAGGAGGAAGTCGATCGATTTCAAATCGCACTCGCCTCGACTTCCAGCCGACCGATTTGCAAAGGCTTTAAAAACACCGCTTATCAAACTTTACCGCGATAATTTATTATTTTGAAGAAAAAATAATTTAAAATTAAACACCTTTAATTTGAGTCCGCATAATTTATTTGAGCCGAAATCTCTATATGCATTTCGGGCAGTATTCCGCCCATCATCAGCAACACGACTGAAAGTTCAAGTTACCTTTGTGTCAAACTTACATACATTGTCGTAGTTTCATTCTATTACAAATTTAAATTTAAATATATATTAAAAAGACATTTAAAGCAAAGTGTATAAATAAAACTAAAAATGAAACAATTAAATAAATTAACATTAAGTCACAAAAATTAAATTAGCGTCAAGAACTAAAGTAGATTAACCTAAAAAAAATTTTACAAATCAAATAATTAAAATAAATTAACATTAAGCTACAAAAATTGATAAAAAACGTGAAGAATTGAATTAGATTAACTACCAATTTAAAATTAAACAAATAAATTAACAACAAGTCAGAAAAAATTACGTCAGATATCAACAATTAAAATTAACCATTAAATAAACAAATCATTAAAACAAATTGAACAAAACCGACTCAATGTTTCCTTTGTCTGCATTTATTGCTGCTTCGTCTCTCTGGATGAAAATACTTTCGTACGCGTCAAGTTTTCGTTCATCGGATATCGACTTTAGTAATCGCACCTCACTCGTGGTAGTTAATCTAATTCAATTCTTCACGTTTTTTATCAATTTTTGTAGCTTAATGTTAATTTATTTTAATTATTTGATTTGTAAAATTTTTTTTAGGTTAATCTACTTTAGTTCTTGACGCTAATTTAATTTTTGTGACTTAATGTTAATTTATTTAATTGTTTCATTTTTAGTTTTATTTATACACTTTGCTTTAAATGTCTTTTTAATATATATTTAAATTTAAATTTGTAATAGAATGAAACTACGACAATGTATGTAAGTTTGACACAAAGGTAACTTGAACTTTCAGTCGTGTTGCTGATGATGGGCGGAATACTGCCCGAAATGCATATAGAGATTTCGGCTCAAATAAATTATGCGGACTCAAATTAAAGGTGTTTAATTTTAAATTATTTTTTCTTCAAAATAATAAATAGTGTGGAGTTCGCGCATATCATTTCGGTTTAACCATTAATTACCGCGATAAGTTCATTTGCTTTGTACGTTCGTACAAATGAAAACGAAAGGTCCGTTACGCTGTCACCCCCGCCACTAAGGATCAGCATAAGGCATACTGCATAATTAGGTGTTAATTTGTTGCTCCAAAGGATTCACCAAAATCGACAATTTTACGTGGGGGTGCTAGAACCCCACTTTTTTATACAACATCTATCGCATCCAAATTTGATGTAAAACGAACGCCGTTATTAATTGCTAATTTGGTGCTCTGTTCCGGAATATATTGCTCCTGCTGATTTGCCAGGATTCCAGTTTGTCTATGGCAAGGATATACTAGCATTACCATACGAAAACCGTTATCCTGGCAAGTCGCCTCTCTGGTTCCTGTTAACTTCTTTTGGAGGGCATAGGTCATCAACCACGCCCACCCTTCACCTCGTCCTGCCCATCGCCTTCAGCTGGAGCAACAAATTAGCAAATATTTATTGCTTTCATTATGCATTTAATTATAGTTAAATCAGTGTCAGTGGGTATAGTGCAGGGAGGGTCCAACGGTGGTGTCCCTCCCATTTATAAGCTGGAATCCTGGCCTATTGGCATGAACAATAAATTCAGGAATAGAGAAACAAATTAGCAATTGATTATGGCTTTCGTTTCGCATAAAATTTGGGTGCGATAGATGTTGTATAACAAAGTGGGTGTGCCTGCGTGACATCAAGCTAGCACCACTGCATAAAATCGTCAAGTTTGGCGAATCGGCAGGAGCAATAAATTCGGGAATTACTCAATTGCCCTAAACTCTTGTGGGGCATAGCGCGTCAACTGTTTCATGTGGCTCAGTTGGCGTTTCGTTGGCATAAACTGGTTTCGGAGAATGCAGTTGCCAGCATGCACCTCCTGCACATCCATGGCCACAAACGTCGTTGTGGACGGGATTTGAACCCGAAACGCCGGTAGTCAAACACTGCGCTACCGATCGCCCCGGGAATAGAGCAACAAAGTAGCACCTAATCCCCACCTAATTATGCACTATGCCTGATGCCTGGTGGGGGTGCCAGCGTAACGGACATGAAAATGAAATGCATATCTTAATACTAAGAAACTTGCAGCCGCTCTTTCCATTAACTCTAATGCAACCTGCATTAGAGTAAATGGAAGCGCTCCGGTCTATACAGAGCCCCGACAAAGTGTTGACGAAGACAGAAGAGTAGAGAGATATGAAAACTTGCATTGAGAAGTTGGCTACAACTTAACCGTACGTAAGCTATATCTCACAGGGAGCATATAGGCGAAAAAAGAAAAATAAATTCGCCCAAGTCCTCATACACTATCACAAATCTAAATTAATATGTATGTATCTTCAATATTTGTACGAATATTACTTACCTTTGAATTCGCCAATTCTCCAACTTTTATTGTCTTTATAAAATGCTCCAAATCCGCTAGTGCCTGTTGTACTTTGAGGTAGCGTAAATTTTTCAAACTTATATTACTGGAAACATTTACACTTTTCAGTTGGTATCTGTACTTTGTCATAACGATTCAATTAAATTATCTTACTCCGTAGGATGACTTTCTCCGTAATATCTGTGCTCTGTATAGAATATATAAGCATTATGTTCTTTTGCCATTGCATAAATAGGACCGCCCGTTAAAGGAGCATCTGAAATCTCCCATTCGGCTCCAACAAATATAAAAATTGGTCCTCCACTTTGAAAGAAGAGTTCATTGGATTTGTATCTCTGGAACAAGATTTCGATAAAATTGTAAATTGGCCTCCCGTCCATTCAATGAACAATTTATTTATAAAGTGCACACTTACCATTCGCCAAGTTCTTTTATTCGATTCATTGAAATGATCCAATTTTTGGGTAATCCAACTGGTGTTCACTGTCAATCGGGACAATGTTCCTCCACCGCCTATAGGTTCTTCGTGCAGTTTTCGGAGAATATCCTCATAAGGATCCGCTTCGAGCTCAATGTCATTATCCAAATATTCTTGTGAACGAACGTGCACCAAACTTAAACCAAATAAAAATAATAAAATGTGAAAAAGATACAATTCCATAGTACTTTTGTGTTGTTCAGATTAATGAACTCTGAACTACTGTGAACAATTGAACAGCATAATGTACCTTTATATTCTTTTGTGATTGAGGAATATTTTAGTAGCGCTTCACTAGTATATTGGAATTTATTAATATTTAATTTATTCGCTAGTAAGAACATTGTTTTATGTAGAATCGACTTTTTTTGTTCCTATCAGGGGCCTGACTTTGTTTACTAAATTGAACAATGCATTGAAAAATGTCGGTTGATAAAAATGGGGACATTTACAACATTTAAACGTCTTAATATAACACAACTTTTAAAATTCCGATTTAATTGTATCGGACCGATGTTTGTACAGTAATAATTAGCATACAAATAGATATGAGGATACAGAATAATAAAAAACCAATAAAAGTAACACTTTACTTCTGATAAATTCTATATTCGTATTTAATTACAACGATTTGAAAAGAGTCCGTTTCGCGCTGTCTAGATGACATTTTTTAAATTTTTTTTCGCTCAGTGTATTTCCGGTTCAAAACAAAAATACAAATGCATTTTCGTTATTTTTTTCTTATTTTGTAAATTGACAATACTCAATACCAAATCGAATCAATCACTGGTCCCCTTCGTTCGGCTCAATTACATTTTGTTAATTCAACCTGCACGTACTTAACCCTAAACCGCAATAGACGAGCGAAAGCATCCTTTCAACATAGAAAAACCCATTTACTCATACTACCCCAATCGTCACGTTCGAAATGCTCAAAGGAAAAACCACCGGATGTAATCCTTGTTCCTGCCTACCATTTTCCTTTAAAGTCCATTGTCGATGGGCAAGTGGCTGTCTCAGTTTTCCGCTCAGTAGATTTTTTTTACGGGCGGTTCCATTATTAGATAGTAGACACGTATCTACTTAACAACTCATAGACGGGGATAATCATCCCGTGCATCCTGTACGGACGTAATTCTTTTTTTTTATGTCGCCACGATTTATATACAGATATACACGCGATAAAAATCTACTGACAAAGTTGTCGACGGTCTATGTATGGCCTTTTAAAAGGCAATGGTGTGGCGGTAAAAGCGGCGTCATTTCGTCTAGGATTCTCGGAAGTAGGTATAGGCGAAGTGATAATCCGTTTCATGTAATTAAATTTCACACCCTCTACATTAAGACGGATCAAAGTGGTGCGTACTGGTTCAAATTGAAGTGTTGTGCTTTGCATATGAATGGTATTGTGCCGATGAAAATACCAAGTAGGAAACTCTATTCTATAGGCTGTTTCGGAAAACCCAAGGGATTGAAATTAAATTAGGAAATTGCATTTCGTGTTCAACATGCATGCTCTGCTTTCAGTTCAGTGGCAAATGGATAGTTTTGAAAACTGAATTAAGTTCAAATAAATTTTTATCGGAGTTGGGAGAAACAGAGGAATACTAATATGAAAGTAAACTAGAAGCCGGCACTTCTAAGGTCGTCATTTTTTCCAGATCGAGTTCATAATCCTTATCCTTAGAAATGGACTTGATGGAAAAACTATTATCCAATATGCCGAAGATGACGCTATGTCGCTTTCGTCTGCGCATACGCTCTCTCTCAATTGCCCTAACCCCTTGTGGGGCATAGCGCGTCAACTGTTCCTTGTGGCCCAGTTGACGTTTCTACGGCATAAACTGGTTTCGGAGAATGCAGTTGCCAGCATGCATCTCCTGCACATCCATGGCCACGAACGTCGTCGTCGACGGGATTCGAACCCGAAACGCCGGTAGTCAAGCATGAGACTGATGCCTCAACACACTGCGCTACCGGTCGCCCCATACGCATACGCTGCTGGAGGACGTTGCGGGTCCTTCCATCCGAGAGGATTCATGTGATTCGGACCTAGTGTACAAAATTGACATTGCGACGGTAGTTGAGCCGAAGAACTCAGTTTTTTTCTTTTTAAACCTACATCATTCGAAAGCAGTGTCGACTGCTCTTTTATTTCACCTCATCCGCAGTGGGTCATAAATAATATCATGTGGAGTCAGAGGTGTCCCAATCATACTATTCTCTACGTCAATGATCTTGGTAAGCCGACGCGATGTGACGTCATGTGTCATGGTAAAAAAAATATACAATGCTTTCCTGGTTGCCCCCTGTAGCGATGGAAATACAGTTCTGGTCACTATGGATGGGAAAATCGATTGGATAGCTTCAGCATATCTACCATACGATCAGATGGGGAGAACATCTACGGGAAGACATTGAAGCAGCTAAGGCGATAAACATTCTCAACACTGTGTATAGAGGAGCTCCGATACGTACGATCGGGGGAGTTGTTATTTGAGTTTATAATCGGAACAAACCTGCTACTTTGCAACATGGGTTGTGAGTCAACATTCATCACAAGGAATAGACAGGAAGCCGTAGCTATTTCTCTAGTTTTTGATGATATTATACATCGAGTACAAACTTTGAGTGTGTCTGCAGAAAACTCTTTCTCCGACCACCGGCATATTCAATTCAATCTAGACAACTCACCTACAGCCCATCCAGCGGTTTTGAACAGACGTGGAACCTATTGGTCCAATCACCGAGAGACCATTTTACAAGTTCTGCAACCATTGCCGGATCATCCTCGCAATAAGCATGAGCTGGCCAATATAGGTTAGGTGTTGGGTCTACCATGATGTATCACGGCAACACTTAGACCACCATTGGGTATGTTGCGGTACCACCAAAAAGTCACCTCTATTCAAACCTACGTGTCACACCAGCCTGTACTGGCGATGTAGCGATTCAGCCTAGGGGCGGTCATATTTCCAAGTTCATCTATTAGATTATAGAAGACCTGAGAGCCCAGATATTTCTTTCTGCTGCCAGCTAAGGTCGGAGAATGGCAGAGAAGGTGAGCACGCTCTCCTGCTCATCTACATCTGCACAGCTTCTACAGAAGTCGTGATGAGGAATACAGAGCCTCCACTCGAGCTCCCCGATTAAGCAATGCCCCGTGATAACCCATACTAGCCTGCCGATCTGTTTTCTGTTCAGCGAGAACAGTGTGGCCGAGCGGTCAAGGTCGAAAATCGGCCAAATCATCCTTGTTGTTTGACATATGTTGCTGCTGAGCCATCTTATATTAGCGCTGTTCACAGCAGCGGTCTTTATTGCAAATGGTAAATGGCATTTTGATGCCCCGCATGTTTCGTCAACCACCCCAGTTGTACCCTCCAGAACCAACTGATTCGCTTTGCAGTTAACAATAAAACCACTATAGCTCGAGATCCAACAGAGGGTGATATTAAAGATGCCACCCATTTCTGCGAGGGCTGAAAAGCAGTTCTCAATGGTTTTAGATGTCGTGAAGACTGATTCGAGTGAGCGAATAGCCGCTTGACTGTCGGTGTAAATAATGACCATTAGGCCCAGCAGTCCTCTGCCGTTTCGGATCATCCTGCTTTACATCCGCGGATCGTTGTCCTTTTAAGATTCCAGTGCCGTTCGGACTCTGGGCAATGACTCGACGCGCCCACTCAGGAGACACCTTCTGCCTTTCGCTCCTGTGCAATTCCTCGATTCGAGAAATCACATCCCGGACACGAATAGCGTTCCGTCTATCTTTTGAACGAGCTTGCAATGGGGTCAGGTATTTCTTCCTACATTCACCCTTGTTGAATGTGCTCTGAGGTTGGGTAAACCGCACGGCACATATAAGCCTCCGGGTCCGGTGTGATACCACCAAAGTCACCTAATTGCACCTAGGTCCCAAATCAGCCTGTGCTGGCGATATAGCGATTGAGCTGTATTACACTCGTATCTCTAAAATCCTCCAGATCCCGAGAAAAACAGGGACCCGGAATTTTCTTCCGCCTCGCAGTCAAGGCCGGACACTGGCAAAGAAGATGGAGAACGCTTTCCTTTTCATTCACGTCCGAACCACTTCTGCAATAATCGTTGTGAGGAATACGGAGCCGCCAGGCGAGGTCATCGATAGGACAGTGTCCTGTGATAATCCACACAACCCTGCTAATGTGCCTCCTATTCAGCGAGAGTAGTGTGCCAGAGCGTCCAGGGTCAAGTTTCGGCACGTATCGCTGTTTAATCATCTTGTATTCGCCCTGTCAACCGCATCGGTTTTAATTAAATGTGCCCCTACTCGGACCCAGGTAAGCCGCAGCCCTAGGCACAGATTTAGCGTCAGAAGCTCTTTTCTCTCAGGTCTTGTATCTTTGCAGCTATCCGTGTGCAAGGCGACAATGAGCGCTTCTATCCGTACGAAACCACTAAGCATGGAAAAATTTAAATAGAGGGGATTTGAGAATTAAAAATATTTGCACCGCTGAGAGACTTGAATCTCAATCGTTCGTGTCTCGTATAGCAGAAAATGCTCGCGGCGTTGCCGAACCAAGCTACAGATGCATACTAGTTGGTGTGCAGAATGAAATGGAATAGAATGAAAGTGTCACAAAAATTCAAATTTCATTGAAAAATATAATTCGTACTTGCACATTGCAAGAACATTGAATAAACACGATGTGTGTTTTTAATGGAATTGTTCGACGACGATCTCCGGAGATCTATTTCCCCATGAGCGACGGTGAGTTTCTCATCACCTCATCAGTCATCATCTTCTGGTAAATGCAAGCACAAAGCTCTGAAATGTTCGCCTTGTGAGGAAATGCATACTGCGCAACGTCCCTCATCAATAAACATACTGAGCTTTTGAAAAATTTTGTTTTTTGTTCGATTACAGGGGAAACATATGATTGCCGTTGAATGAAATTGAAAACAAATGAGTTCAATTGATATCATGCACGTCTACCCCTGACCCCGCCATAATATCCAAATGCAAATGCGTCCGTCCGTCCGCCGCGTCCAGTCGTCTGCATGTAATTATGCCTTTATGCGAAGCTTTAGTGGACTTATTGTAGATAAAGTGACTTTAACCAAAATCGAGTAAAGCCACCATCTAAAAAGTGGCCTGAATGTGACTAGAATTTCACGAAACTAGCTTGTCCTGTCCTGCTAAATATAAAACTGGCGCCGCGCCGGTCCAATCGGTTCCTTTTTGCTGCCGATCCCTGCGGGGGAAAGGAACCCATTGGACAGGAGGCAGTTTATGTTAATTTGAGTAAGCGGGTATGTGGGTGGGTTTGGTGTATACCCGCAATACAATTGGCCAAAACACAGCCACCGAATAATGTTCAACAACAGAAACCAGTCAGTAAGATCAAACACCGGTTAGGCACGTCGATTTTTTTTTGCGGATATCCGGAGAGTCTTTGCCACCTTTTTCGATACTCGTCACGAAAATACTGACGCATAGCTCCTTCTCCCGATCTATCATCTATCAGGTGGTGGTGTGGTGTTTTTTTCGAAACGGATTTGATTACGATTTCTAAAGAAAATCTGCAGTGAGTCATACTGAGATCATCGTGGGTTCGATTCAGCATACCGACAATTAAGAATATGAAGTACGTACAGGATTGGTGCTATCCAGTGAGATTATTTTAATAAACTGGAGAAATTTCCGCTCCCAGATCATCTACCCATGTAATTTACATCAATTATTCAAAATTCTAAAAAATAATGTTTCACCCAACCACTTTTATAGTTGTTTTTTTCGGTTTTACTTCTTTCCGTAAAACAATATCAGATTACTCGACGATAATCTCTATATCAAGAATAACCACCAAACAAATCTCGTCTTTCGGTTTTATTCATTCATTTTTTTCACTTCATGTTCTTGTAAGCGGCTCTTCTTGTTAATTTAAACCGTGAATTATGTGATGACCCTGTACCATTCCGCAACAACAATCAATTACGAATCCCATTGGGTAGGAATTTACCAAAACACTTTGGGTTTTCTGGTGATGGCTGTGTCCAAATGCCATTCGTCCATTTTTTGATGCTAACTTGATCTCATCTCTTGATCTTACCACGAAGATTTCTGTGGCTGTGAGTGGTGGATCGGATCTGGTTCAACTCAAGCTTGATGATGCACCACACATTGCCTGAACCAACCACTACTACCACCACCACTGTGACAGACAATCAATTTTCTGGCTATTTTCGCACTGATATGGTTTGTGAGATGCTGAACAGATAGCCGAATGGGAATTTTATTGTTGCCGCGGCTGATCTTAAAGATGGGCGCATTGGGAAAATCGTTGAATACTCGTAGTTTCTGTATATGCTCACCTCTTGAAAATATGCAGAAAATATTTCAATAGTTTAGAAACCACCTTGTCAACTGAGTAATTCATTCGGCAACAAGATTCAATACCAGAAGGTGCGCGATAGTGTTGCAGCACGTCCCAAAAGTTCAAAACTTTTTTTTCATGGACGGCGGGTGGAAATGTAAATGCGTGGCTGTCGAGATAAGCTCACACCTGAACATCGACGGTGTGATCATCTGTTGAAGCTATCTTCAACCTATCTGTCATATTATCAATTTACAAAAATCCATAAATAAAAATCTCCTCTTGATGGTAACTCAGCACTGGAAAAGAACAGTCTGAGAATCTGAATCTTGGCGAAAACAAATATACATAAGCGTTTTGAATTCGATACACCGCGAGCAGGGAACAAAATGCAGCATCGTCAAGTGACAAAGATAAATTATCCACGATCAGCATTTAAATAAATCTTAAAGATCGGCGCGAATTCTTTCTTATCCCACCGACATGGGTGTAAATAGCTCCCAACCGTTTAACTCTAAATAGACTTTTTATTTAAAAAAAAAATCTGTAGAATTTTTTTCATATACGAGTATATGTTTTTTTTGTATTCGCCAATTTTGTTGAGCGTCGTATTTGTAAGTATTTCTGTGTCTGGTTGAAAAATTCTTGGCCCTAAGGTCTGGGTTGATGGCCGCAATGAGCGAAAGTGTTTTTTTTTTCTCTTTATTCGCATTAAATATTGTAAAGCTTATTGTGGTGTTCTTGAACGCATGATTGAGCATGTGTCTTTCTTGGCACAGTATTATTTTTTAACTAGCCTAGCCAGGCACAATAAAGGTAAAAGCTCCGTCATTCCACTATTATTTTACTGGGTATGCTATAGATTGGTTAACAAGGCATACATTTTTCAGTTAACAAATTTCCCAACCCCACTTGATTGGAAGACCAAAACACAAATTAAGTTTTTAAAATTAGGGGCCAAGTCGGTGATATAACAGTTCCTCGGTTTTGTGGTAAAACAGGTCGAGGCCCTAATAATTAGACCATAGGCACATCAACTAGCCCAACATTTTTATGGATTCCCTCATTCTTAAATCAATGTCTGTTGTTTATTACAAAGTCCCTATAACAACTGTCATATACAAAATAAAGATAATCTTTACTCAACTCGGTTGCCCGTGTTACTCATCACACACCTCTACACAAAGTACACCGTCACGATGTAGTAAATGAGATGATGCTAACTCATCTCGAGGCCTTGGTCCAAACTGGATTGTTGCGCCAGTTATTTATTTTTGGCCAAGGCCTGACGTCGCGTCGGGCTGTCGCGCCACGATGGCGATAGGGTCCAGATTTTACTGCTAACATCCTACCAAATTTTCATTACGCTAGTGTCATTCTATTGAAAGTTATCGTATTTAAATGAATGTTTCATTTTTTGACATTTGTAGGGGAGGTTGGCGCTCCTTGGATCTGATTATGCCCATCCTACTAAAACTGAAGCCGCTCCTCATTAAGAACAGTACCAGATGAAAATCCGACCGATTTTATTTTTCCAAGAGAGTATCAAATGACCCTCTCGAGGTATCTGCCAAAGATAGAACTTTTCACGTTTATTCAATCGGGAGTTATAGATACAGTAGGCCCCGCTTATTATAATAACGGATAATGTTATCGTCCGCTTTGTGTTATCAAAATTGTCAGGAACAAACCGGACGTCCTCATAGCATTGAAATTTATCCCGGTTATTGTAATTGAAATTTCGGATAATGTTATTACTTTTGACCATCTCGCACCAACATATTCACACTCGAGTAGAAAGATTTCATTCGAATTTCATTCAGCACTCTCATTGACTGTCTTAACTGAGCTTTATGTACCGTTAGAAACAATTTCCGCGAATGTATATGCCCAATACTTCACTTTGGTACAAGATTGTGTGTTGCTGTATATTTTTCATTCAGTTCACGGAAAGGTTTTGTTTAGTGAGTGTCTGTTCTCTAAAGGTTTTGTTTAGTAAGTGTCTATGTTTAGAAATCGTTCATCATGAGTTCTAAGAGACGTGATTTGTCGCTCGCGGAGAAGAAAGAACTTTTAAGGAAATACGACGGCTTGCCCAAAATGAGTCAAAACAAAGCTGCAGCCCACCTCAACATTTCCCAGCCTCTATTATGTAAGTTGTTGAAACGGAGGAGTGAAATAGAGAATTCCGTTCGGGGAAATGAAAACCCTGATCGAAAACGCCAACGGTCCGGGAAAAACAAAGAGGTTGAAGATGCCTTTAAAATGTGGGTTGTCGACGTAAGGGCTAATGATGCACCGACCAATGGTCCGCTATTCCGTCAAAAAGCTGAACTCAATTTTGCTTGGCCGCTTATTGTTATCGATCGGTTATTGTTATACATTTGGCTTGGGACAGATGATATAACAATAAGCGGGGTCTACTGTATATTCAATTATTTTACATATGTACGAGAGGTAGGCCGGATCATGTCCCTTTTCAATACCAACCCTAGTTGGTTGGTACTACGAACATTTTTCAAGCCTCTAGCTTCATTCTGTCGAAAGTTATCGTGCGAGCGAAAAGACAGGCGGGCAGACAGACGGGCAAACAGACAGACAGACATGGCTGAATCGATCATTTACATTGCTATACATCCGGCGCCTCCTTTCAGGTGTTACATATTGTAACGAATTAGTTGCGTGACCTACGCTCAGAATTGAGGACGTATATCGAGGCATGGTCGTTCAGACCAGCCGTAATACCTAAGAGTCAAAATCTCCTTAGTAATGACCTGATATGACGCGCGCTTGATACTCGCTAGATACCGGTAGTGTGGCCACGGTTGGAGAAGGTTAAACTACTTCGTCTACAAAAAAAAAATAATAATAATAATAATTTCACGTGTCTGCCCGAATGCCGATAAGGACCGATGAAATTTCCCTAACCATCCCTGCCACTAGCATGGAAGCCCCCTCGATAGCGATGAGGCTCCTGGTTCCCTCTTCGACCTTGAGTTGAGCCGTGCGATGTTGCTCAGCGCCCTTTGCGAAAACGAGGAGAATACGAACGCGATGAAAACGGAGGAGCGGAGGGCTTTATGGGACTCAGGAAGCAAAAATTAAACCTTTAGGTAGGCTGCATTATTATCTTTTTTTATTCTAGCTTTTCGTTTATATGCTTATATTCGTTATTCTGATATACGGTACATTTTATTTCATTTCAATGCGCTAACGACATTCATTTCTACTTTAAAAAAAAAAAAAATTAAAAACACATGATGTAAAAATTCGTAGTATCATGTTTGTTTTGCTTATGAAAATTCAAGTGTCCGAACGAATATTTTCTTCCGATTCACCCGCAACTGAACACCCCGCACGCATCCTAGGGCGGCAGCCTTTTATTTAAAGGGATCCAGGGTAAAAAAAAATCGTTTTTCACCTGGAGTTTTTGCAAATTCTCATCTATGGCGCCGACAAACCTGGGAATATGCAAAAAAAAACCAAAAGTTTGTGAATTCTTTTGTTAATTGAAAATTGCACAACTCCGCGTATCACTCCCAATTGACTATGACAATAAACCGGACCAAATGTCAATTTCATACTTTTTCTTCTTGCTCAATTTATCAAATGATCGCTCTCTGATACAGCTACTCCTGCATCTTCTCCTCCCCTCCATCCTTATGATGAATGGCAAATGTCAATTGCTTTGCTCTTCTACTTACTCAAGAGCCAAATGAACACTCTCTAGTGCAGGTACTCCTAAATCTTGCCGAGTGTTTTGACTGGATACAAATTTTTTCGCCATATGGGCCGTTTTTAGGGTTTTGTAGTAAAACAAAACCCTTGTGAAATCGGTCATGCGTCCGTCTGTCCGTCTGTCCATGAAATATCTCATGAACCGCTGAAGCTACATATATGAATTTTTGTGGGAATATGTAGAATTATTATAATTCGCCGAAAAAAAGCGATTCGTTGTAATAGGCTGACTTTAAGGGGATGTTCCCATAGAGGGGAAATGAAGGTCAAAATTTTTTTTTCATCTGGGATACGTAAGTAGAGTATCATGAGAAAGGTAACACTGAGTACATTCCATTTTTGGTATTTTCATCAAATTTGAAAAAAGGGGAAAAGAGGTAGAGGGGAAAATATGTGATCCGTGTTTGTCCCCCCCCTTGCATTTCGAGACCGTTATACTTATAAATATGAAAATTTGCAGGAAAGCGGCATTTTACTAGCATAGAAAACCGAAAATCGTAGAATTTTGATATCTCATCAAAAAAGGTTAATAATAGTACATTTCTATAGTTGCAGTTAGCACACCCCTGCACCCTTTAAACGCATCACAGGTCAAAAATATTGATGGCCAATGATAACCAACACTATAGGCAATAATGTCTCAAAGTTTCATTACAATCACATAATATTTAATAATAGTAAATTCATTTAAAGTTAGGCATTTTGACACTATCCACACAAAAAATACACCTACCGGCCTCATAGGTGTGAGTACTACTTTCATGTTGTTTTTCGTAGTGCGAATTGCAGTTATTTAATTAATCATTTTTGAAAGGATAAAGATTGGTTGGGGCGCTGACTAATACAACTTAAGCGGGTGGGGGGTTTGTCCAAATAGAGGCGAAATTAAGGTTAATTTTTTTTATCGACTGGTATAGGCAAGTGAGGTGTCGTGAGAAAGGTAATGTTGAGTACATTCCATTTTTTCGCATTTTCTTGAAATTTGTAGAAAGGGGAACATTGGGGGAGGAGAAAATATTAGTTCGTAACTTGTCCCCTTCCCCTTGCAGTTCGAGACCGGAAGGTGGGTAGTGCTATATGTACTATATTGTACACTCACAAACTAGTAAGTGACAGGCGCAACTACTAGTCACCGCCAAAAACACAAAATTTTATTATTAAAACGATTGAACAAGTACAATGGGAAAAAACTGTGTGAATTATAATTAAACGATCGAGATGGAGAATTGGAGAATAGCATTAGAAGTATGAATAATTACCTGATGATGCCAAATTGACTGGCGAAACGTCGTGATAAGGAAAAAATAAACATATCATTGCTGGAGAAAGGAGCATTTTTCAATACAAACTTGTTTATAAAAGTTTTGCTAAAAAAAAAGTTTTCATTTTAAACTTAGACTTCATTATCATCATTGTGGCGCGACAACCCGACGTCGGGCCTTGGCCGCCTGGATCATTGTCCTCCAATTATCTCGGTCACGTGACCGCGTCCTCCAATTTTGGGAGCCCAGCAGCTGCGCGGCGTCCACACCTACTGAGCTCTCCCAGCGAGATCTCGGTCGTCCTCGCAGTCTCGCTCCGTCGACTCGTTCCGCATTCATTACTCTCTTAGGCATGCGATCATCGTCCATTCTTTGTACATGCCCTGCCCATTGAAGTCGTTGTAGTTTAACGATTTTCGAGACTTGCAGCTCATCGTACATTTCATACAACTCATGGTTGTACCGGATGCGCCATCCATCTCGATCGCAAACAGCCCCGAAAATTCGCCGTAGAACCTTACGTTCAAAAGTGTCTAACATGTTTTCGGAGGCTTGAGTTAGGGTCCATGCTTCGCAGCCATAGCATAGCACTGGTCGTATAATGGTTTTGTACACGCGGAGCTTCGTGTTTCTGTGCACATGCTTCGATTTCATTATGGGGAGAACTGAGAAAAAAGTTTTATTAGCTAACTGTATCCGTCGCTTGATTTCGTCAGTTTCGTTGGCGTCCCTTGACAAGTTGCAACCCAGGTAAATGAAGTTGTTCACGAAGTCGATGTTGAGGTCCCCCACATTGATGCTTGGTTGTGCAGGTGTCCTTGTCACCGATTGCATCATTATTTTAGTTTTACCCTCGTTAATACGTAATCCAACTTCCTTTGCAGCGGTATCGAGCGTATGCAGAAGTTCTTCTGCGTCAGCCAATCTTCGGGACATGATGTTTATGTTGTCGGCGTGCGCTGCCAATTGTGTCGACTTGATGAGTAGCGTCTTGCTGTTGTCCATATTCATAGCCCGAATATCGTATTCCAGTCCTAGGTTGAAGAGCGTTGGTGCCAGTCCGTCGCCCTGTTTCAGACCAGTACATGTTTCAAATAGATCAGTTAGTCTATTATGGATCCTGACCTGTGAAATGGAGTTGGTCATCGTGATCTTTGTCATTTGCACTAATTTTGCCGGTATACCAAATTGCAGCATAATGTTGTACAGTACTCCACGATCGATACTGTCGTATGCCTGCTTGAAGTCGACAAAGATTTGGTATACGTTTACGTTGTACTCCCAGCACCGCTGGAGTATCACTTTGACCGTAAAGAGCTGATCGGTTGTGGAGCGCCCAGGTCTGAAACCGCTTTGATATTCGCCAATGATTCGTTCTGCGTACGTTTTTATTCTATTTTCCAGAATTTTCGTCAAAATTTTATAGGACGTACAAACTAGTGATATGCCCCTGTAGTTCCCGCACCGCCGTTTATTTCCCTTTTTGAGGATTGGACAGATGATGTTTCTGCGCCAATCGTCTGGGATCTCCTCGTCCTCCCATACTCGCAGGAGTAATTGATGTATGGCATTAGCTAGACCCGTTTCACCGAATTTTAGCAGTTCAGCTGGAATTTCGTCAGCGCCCGGCGTTTTATTTCGTTTTAGTGACCGCAACGCGAGATCAACTTCCTCTACTGTCGGGGGTTGTATGGGTGGGCCTAGATCAACACGTCGAGAGCTTCTTACGTGTTAGATGGTAGGTTCAGAAGCTATTCAAAATAAGAGACCCATCGTTTGTTGATGCCATCGGTGTCGCTGATGATGTTTCCATCCTTGTCCTTACAAAGGCTAGTCCTGGATTGGTAGCCGTTCTTAATTGTATTTACTAGTTTGTACGCTTGTCTGGTGTTCCGATTAGCTAAGTTTTCGATTATATTCAACAAGTTCCCCTTCAAAGTATTTACGTTTCTTACGTCTAATTATTCTATTCGATATTCGCCGTAGCTTGTCATATTTTTCTCTTCTCGCTCTGGTCATTGTCTGTAGGCCTCGTTTTTCGCGTCAAGTGAATTTTTGCATTCTTCGTCGAACCATGATTATATATACACACTGACAAATGTCATGAGCTTAAATGGATTATGTCGGAAAAGATTTGTTTTATTGTCTAGATTTTTTTTCTAATTGAGGTAAAATTAACCGTCATACTCAACTACTCAATTGCCCTAACCCCTTGTGGGGCATAGCGCGTCAATTGTTCCATGTGGCCCAGTTGACGTTTCGTTGGCATAAATTGCTTTCGCAGAATGTAGTTGCCAGCATGCACCTCCTGCACATCCATGGCCATGAACGTTGTCGTGGATGGGATTCGAACCGTCATACAGCGTTGATATTTATATTAATTTTACCTAAGAGTACTGCCATCTTCATAAGTCGAAAGGTGTTGCGAGGAGGACATAAAAGGAAAGATCAAGATGTGGGGGGCTTTCTCAGTATCCAGCACCGCACAATCATGCGGTCTATTAATATATAGATAACGTACGTGCACCGACGACATCCAAACTTGGAATCCAATGATTCACTTTCAACATGCCGCCTAATTTCCTTTGCCCTCTTCCTGTGACAAAATATATAATCAATGTACCTTTTATAACTGAATATCCTTTTTATCTCATTATTATTCAGGTCATCTTCTACGATTCCGATTGGAACCCGACAGTCGATCAACAAGCAATGGACCGTGCTCATCGTTTGGGACAAACAAAACAAGTCACCGTCTATCGGCTCATTTGTAAAGGAACGATTGAAGAAAGGATACTTCAAAGGGCTCGAGAAAAAAGCGAGGTAAAATCACACCATACCACCAAATTTGAATAATTTTAGTCATTTGTAGTCAAAATTGTCATTAGGTACAAGTAATTGTTTTCATTGAACAAGATTTTCATGACTTCAATTGTTTTAATCAAGTCTGTTTAGGCCTAATAGATTGCCGCTTTTGTCGCGTGCCACATTTAAAGATAATTTATTGATTATTAACTAGTAGCAGACATCGAGAGTCGTCCAAGTTGAGATGTGTGTAATGTGTATATTCAAATTTAATTTTTACTACCGGAAATTGTATACTCGTACTAGTACCAAGCCGACATCCATTGGAATTATGCATGAAGACATCCCTCACGGGCTCATTAATAATTTGATTTGTTTCTGATTGATACTTTGGATGGCGCCCCATCAAAAGTACTCGTGTATAGCTTAGTTTTCATATCTTTTCATCTTATCGACTTTCGAGTTGTCTAGCCATATTCGTAGTAAATGATGGAAATTTATAAATGATTTCATACGAGTGTATGCAGGAAGCTTCATTAATTTGTGGATGTTTGGCACAGTTGTCATTTTGCATGATTATTATTGACAAACATTCAAATTTCCAAACATTTGACTATCCATTCGTTCCAAACGGTCGGGTAATATGCACTGTGTGTCTAATTGCATTCAACGTACATATATTACATTCAAATATCGATTTTTTCTAAAATAAAATTTTCACTTTCTATCAACTTTTTAGATACAACGGATGGTCATAAGTGGTGGTAATTTTAAGCCAGATACACTCAAACCAAAGGAAGTCGTCTCACTTTTACTGGACGATGAAGAAATTGAACTCAAGTGTAAGTGCATCTTCGAATGTAATTGCTTTAATGTTGCATTAGATCGCATACGTACATTATACGTATCCCACACTCAACGTTGTAAAATATGTTACTTACGAAATGATTGTAATAGGAAACGTATATGCATTTGACTATTGCAGATCGACAGAAAACAGAGGAAAGACGAAGTCAGGAAGATAATAGCAAAATTGATCGGGACAGTAACAAGGAACGGAAAAGAAAGCTGATGGGAAAGGTAAGATTACGATTATTAATGCGAAATGAACAAGTGAGTTTTAAAGATTTTGTGTTATTGGAAATAATGGTACATGAGTGTTCTTTTCCTTTTGTACTATATCAAAATTGGGACAGCATTTTATGTTGCAAAAGGAGGATAACGGTGTTTGAATGGGAATGTAAAACGCAACTATGAAAGGGGTCCATCAAGATATTTTTATTGTTACAATGGACATTCTAATGTAATAGGCTGCTAGACCTATATTTTGCATTTTCGCACCCACAGATCAAGTCGAATGGAAAAGTAACTTTTTTTTTTTTTTTCATTTTCGAGTTTTGGCTAACATGTCAGCGTATCCAAAAAAGTTCATAGTTTATAAGAACAACAGAATTTTAGAATAAACTTCAAGGTTAATATACCCGATAGAGACCATTTTCTGCTAGTTGAGCGTGGAAGTGGAAAGACTCTTAACCTCTTTACAGACGGCTCCAAAATGGAAGCTGGAGTTGGTGCAGAAGTCTATGCCAAATGAGCGGCATATTTCCGGCGGAGGTGCTTGGAATCCAGATGGCAACCGAAGCGGTTATATAGTCTCGGAAGAAGTGCAGAATCATCATACATTCGGACAGTCAAGCTTTGCTAAAGGCGCGTTAAGGTCCGTTGCCATCAAGTTGAAGACAGTACGTAACTTGCTGTTTATTTCAAAAGGTTTGGCGTCGTTTCGCTACTATTGTAGCATTCTCAAGCCTGTCTGCTATGGATTAGGTTGTTACATACTATCGGAACACAAAAAACAAAGTATTTTCAATAAAAAATTGATTTTTGACTAGTACGATGATTTCTATTAAGTCATTATACTTTTCATTATTCTCGCATCGCCAAACCCTTTGAAATAAACAGCAATTACGAGGGTAAGGTGAAAATTCTTCTACTTGGCCTTAACCCCTAGTGGGGCATAGCGCGTCAACTACTCCTGCGCGCCATCGTACTCTGTTCTGGGCAATGGGGCACAACTCCCCAAAAGACATACCCAGCCCGCTACACTCCTTTGCCACAGGTCGTCGTCATGTGATTCTAGGACCCCCTCTAGGTAGGCCTTGGTTGGAAATAAAAATGATTTTATTTTTCTACATAATCTCCCTTAACTTCAACACACTTGGTCCAGCGTTTCTGCAACATCAGTATTACTTCCCGGAAGTGAGAGTCTGGAAGGCTGTGAAAATATGCATCCAAGGCCCTCTCAACTTTTTCATTGGATGCGAAGCGCTTCCCAGAAACAAATTTCTTCAAGTTTGGGAACAGGTGGAAGTCTAAGGGTGCCAAATCAGGAGAATAGGGGGTATGGTCGAGCAAATCGTCCCAAAACCCCGCAGTATTCCCATCGCCAACGCACACTTGTGTATAGGTGCGTTGTCCTGGTGAAAGATGATTTGTTTCTTTTTCAAGCCAGGCCTCTTCTCGCGAATTTCGGCATCCAGCTGGTCAAGAAGTTTGAAATAATATTCGCCTGTTATTGTTCAGCCCTTTTTAAGGTAATCAATTAACAGGATCCCTTTCGCATCAAAAAATGTGCTGGCCATGACCTTTTCTTCAGATGCGATCGACTTCGCTTTCTTTGGCGCTGAACCACCGGCTTCCACCCACTGCTTCGGCCGCTGTTTCGTTTCTGGCGTGTAGTGGTGAACCCCAAGTCTCATCCATGGTGACAAATCGCCGCACAAAATCGGTCGGATTCCGATTGAATCGGTACACAGATTGCTGCGAAAATCGTTTGCGCATTTGCTTTTGATCGGCATTCAGCAAATGCGGCATCCATCTTGCGCAGAGCTTTCGTATCTCTAATTCTTTGTGTAAGATGTTTCGCACCCTTTCTTCCGATGTCCCCACAGCCTCAGCAATATCACTCACTTTCATTCGTCTATCGTTCAACACGATATCATGCACTTTTTTCGATGGTTTCCGGTGTGGTTGCGGTTTTTGGTCGTCCTTCACGTGGGTCGTCTTCGAAGGACTGCGACCACGTTTAAATTCAGCTGCCCATTTTCTAACGGTTGACATCGAAGGAGTAGAGTCCCCGTAATTTTTTGTTGACTTTGGATGCATTTCCTTAGGGGTTAATCCATCCAAAACGAAGAATTTTATGACCGCACTATACTTTCAAGTTTCTCCATTTTAACGAAAAACACGTAAGACGTCTACTGCAAAAATTCGTGTAAGCAAACTACTTTAGAGAACAAGTTGAAACCTGTTATCCGAACTAATGACATGGCAGGAAGGAAACATAAATTTTTGCTGATTGTAACGGTATCTCTGTGTTAGGCCGAGAACTTTTCACCTTACCCTCGTATACCTATATACTTGGAAAAGTGAAAATTGTTTATCAATTTATAATATTCACACCAAGGATTAAAAACAACGCATAGTACATAACTGTCTACCAGCCCTTCAAATGATGGGGACCGCTAGAACAGTGGAGCTCCGGTGGGTACCGGGTTACAGTGGGGCGGATGGACTAGGGAAACAATTGACTTGCTAAACATTGGGTTTGCTTCGATCAAGGGACAGCTGAAGAGCTGCCGATGCCAATAGGTACAGACATGCAAGATGAGACTGGACGATAGAATGTACGGACAAGTCAATGCAAACTGGCACAATATCATCGACTCTAGAATAACGAAAATATTCTGGAACACCTATGGCAGGAAGAAGACTAAAAGCTTCTTGGAACTACCCAGATGAAACACAGTGGCCAAAAATCCCAAAAAGCTGGCCAAAAGTAAACTTTTTTTTTCCTGAATGGGGTTTTTGATTTGAGTTGTTGTCCGAGCATCAGTTCCCATATCCATGTCGTTTGTATATTATTTCACAGTTCAAAGTTTCGTTCGCACCGGAAAAAATCTTTAGGATAGTCGAAAAATTAGGGTAACTTCAAACTGGTGTATTATCTGTAAATATCATTGGATTTATGTACATCCTCCATTTTTTGGGGTGGATTTACCGCTCACCACTCTTATTAATCTAGTCTCTTCTAAACTGGGCGCGAGCACTGTTCGTACGAAGGTTTCCAGAGGTACACCACAGGGTGGTGTGCTCTCACCTCTCTTATGGATCATCGTTATCAATAGCTTGCTTATTGAACTGGAGAGGATGGGTTGGCTTGCGCAGATGATGTGAGCGTGGCAGTGTCTGGTAAGTTCCCTGTCACTCTTAGTGAACTCCTGCAGAGTGTCCTTTCAGTGATCACCAAATGGACTAATATGTGCGGTGTTGGCGTGAATCCGACCAAGATAGAGCTCGTTCTGTTCACAAGGAAACTAAGAATCCCTCCAGTGGAACCTCCATCGATTGGAGGCGTAGTACTCACTTACTCCGCATCGCACTGTACTGCTGCAAGAAGGCTGTGGGGAAGAGATGGGGCTTACAGCCTAAACTGATGTACTGGCTGTACGTTGCTGTGATAAGACCGATACTGATGTACGGAGTGATCGTTTGGTAGAAAGCCCTTAGTATCGGTACAAATCAAATTATGTTGGGGAAGGTTCAGAAAGCGGCTACTGTGGCTATCAGCGGTGCCCTACGGACAACTCCTTCCGCTGCCTTGGACGTGTTACTCAACTTGCTACCTCTTGATATTCTAGAAGAGCAAATAGCTACAAACGGGGCGACCGGTAGCGCAGTGTGTTGAGGCATCAGTCTCATGTTTGACTACCGACGTTTCGGGTTCGAATCCCGTCCACGACGACGTTCGTGGCCATGGATGTGCAGTAGGTGCATGCTGGCAACTGCATTCTCTGAAACCAATTTATGCCAACGAAACGTCAACTTGGGCCACATAGAACAGTTGACGCGCTATGCCCCACAAGGGGTTAGGGCAATTGAGTATACGTCTGCGGGAGGTTGGTCAATGGACTGTATCAAGGACGGGGCACTTATCTCTCCTCTACAATAGGGTGACTCCAGCTTCGACAGATTACGCAGTGGCGTCGTACACCTTTGGTAAAAACTTCAAAGTCAAGATCCCTTCACGTAGTCTTTGGATGAATGAAGGGCTTGTACTGACAGACACGGTTTGTTACTACACGGACGGCTCCAAAAATGATAGTGAGGTTGGCATTGGTGTGTACTCTACGGGGCCGAACGTTTGTTTATCAGGACGTCTCCCAGATCACTGCAGTGTTTTGCAGGCAGATGTTTGGTTTGGTATGGAAGTCGTGGCGTGGCTGGGTCGCAACATTGTGTCCACTACGGACGTCACCATCTTTACGGATAGCCAAGCCGCGGTTAGAGCATTGAAATCTGTGACAACCACCCCTAAAACAATTGCCGAATGCTGCTCGGCTCTTATGATGATGGGGGAATATTTCAACATCACACTGTGCTGGATCCCGGGTCACAGCGGCTTCGTTGGTAACTGTAGGGCGGACGAACTCGCGCGTAGTGGGTCCACTGGGGAGTTCTACGACTCTTATAGGCATTTAAGTATATCGATGTCCTCCTGCAAGCACACGATGTCTTCGGCAGCACTCCTGAAAGCAAACCTTAGGTGGGAATATGGCAGGATATGCCAAACAACCAGAAGCCTATGGCCTAAGTTGGAGCCCGCTAAATCTAAGAGACTGCTGACCCTGAACAGAAGGCAGCCTAGCATTACGGTGGGAGTTGTCACTGGACACTCCCTGCTAGGGGAACATGCTAGGAGGCTTGGAGCTCCTCACTATGACTACTGTAGAAGCTGCGGTGATGTGGAGGAGGAAGCAAGCGTTTTCCATCTGCTCTGTACCTGTCCGGCACTCTCATGGAGAAGGAGGTCAATCTTGGAACCAGTAACCTAAGCTAACCTACATCGTCCAAAGTGTAAAATTTTCCTTGTGATGTGTATTATATGTTTTTTTTTTTTAAATCAGTAATCGTGTCACGAATGAGTGATGAAAACGATATATGCATGTACCCTTAAGAAATTAGGTTATTTTAAGTGAATTCAATTTTTAGAAAGGCTTTTAAAAAAAGTTTCCCGAGGCTCCACTCTGATTCAACCTGAGCTCTTTAGTTTATAACCTTACCTTGGGCATATTAAAAATTAAGCTGCCCGCAACTGCCCCTAAGAATTTTAAAAGGACTTTAGTGGATGACTCTACCTTGTCCAGTGGGGCTAAATCACAATATTATCATATTAGGTTGAAACTACCTGGGGGTTTTTAGGGGCGTTGATCGCGCATCTGATGTTAAAATTATAAAAAACTTGTAGGGGAGGTAGAGGTTTGGTTTGGTGAATCTTGCGCATTTTTAATAACAACCAACTAGATCCCAGTACAAATATTTTACCAAAATGTTAAGTCACTAGCTTAATTTTATCGAAAGGTATCGCTTATTTGAAGTTTCACTTGTAGGGGAGGTAGGCGTTCCTTGGATCGGATCTTACCCATCATTGCCACCAACCAATAAGATCACTTTACAAACATTAAAAAAAATTTCAGGTCTCTAGCTTCATTCTATCGAAAGTTATCGCTTATTTGAAGTTTCATTTGTAGGGGAAGTAGGGGTTTCATTGGTCGGATTTTACGTATTTTCAATATTAGCCAACTGGATCCTACTACAAACATTTTACTAAAATTTCAAGTCGCTGGCTTCATTCTATCAAAAGTTATTGCTTATTTGAAGTTTCATTTGTAGGGGAGGTGGGGGCTCCTTAGGTAGGATCTTTCCCATTTTCAATGCCAACTAACTAGATTTTACTATCAACGTTCTGCCAAATTTTCAACTCGCTAGTGTCATTCTATCGAAAGTTAAGGTAATTAAAGTAATATATAATTTGTTTAATTTTGTAGGGGAGGTAGGCGTTCCTTTGATCTGATTATGCCCAACTTACTAAAACCCAAGCAGCTTCTCACTCTAGGGTTACATGCCAAAAATCAGATGTCTACGTCAATTGGTTCAAGAGTTATAGACAAAAAACTTGAAAAGTAGGGTAATACGGGGCTCTTTGTAAGAAAATTACCGTTAGTTTTCAACTCATCGATTTTATTTTTGCAGGAGAGTATAAGATTAGCCTCACGAGCAATCTACCAAAGCTAGATCTTTTCATGTTTATTTAATCGGGAGCTATAAATACATTTAATTATTTTACATATGTAGGGGAGGTAGGCGTTCTCTTGGCCCGATCATGCCCATTTTCAATACCAACCAACTAGATCATACTTCCAACATCTGACCAAAATTTCAAAACTCTAGCTTCATTCTATCGAAAGTTATCGTGCGAACGGACAGACAGACGGACAGACAGACAGACATGGCTAAATCGAATCAGGAGGTGACCCTGATCATTTATATATATATACATTGCTATACCTCCGGAGCCTCCTTTAAGGTGTTACATATTTCCGTCGTGACAAAAACAATATACCCTGTACTAAAAGTCTAGGGTATAAAAATGGCCAGTGCAAAATAGCAACTTTGTTGTGTATAAATACGTCCAAACTTGCTGAAAGCTAATATCCGGGGGTTTTGAAGTCAAACTTTAAGAAAATAGAACCGGAAATCCAGCAAAGCAACACTTTTTTTCATAATAATTTTTTTCATATAATTTTGGCTTAAGATTCGCAATCAGCGATCGCAAAAACCCCCGGATAGAAACTTTTAACAAAATTCTGCATATTTATTGAAAAGCGTTTTTATACCCTAGACTTTTAGTATAGGGTATATTGTTTTTGTCACGACAGAAATATGTAACACCTTAAAGGAGGCTCCGGAGGTATAGCAATGTATATATATAAATGATCAGGATCAGCTCCTGATTCGATTAAGCCATGTCTGTCTGTCTGTCCGTTCGCACGATAACTTTCGATAGAATGAAGCTAGAGACTTGAAATTTTGGTTAAATGTTGGAAGTATAATCTAGTTGGTTGGTATTGGAAATGGGCATGATCAGGCCAAGAGAACGCCTACCTCCCCTATATATGTAAAATAATTAAATGTATCTATAACTCCCGATTAAATAAACATTAAAAGCTCTAGCTTTGGTAGATTGCTCGTGAGGATAATCTTCTACTCCCCTGAAAAAATAAAATCAATCAGTGGAAAACGAACGGTAATTTCCTTACAAAGAGCCCCGTACTACCCTACTTTTCGGGTTTTTTGTCTATAACTCTTGAACCAATTGACATAGACACCTGATTTTTGGAATGTAACCCTGGGGTAAGAAGATGCTTAAGTCTAGTAAGTTGCATAATCGGATAAAAGGAACGCCTACCTCCCCTACAAATTTCAAAAAATTAAATATTCTTTTAATTACGATACCTTTCGATAGAATGACACTAGCGTGTTGAAATTTTGGCAAAATGTTGCTAGTAGGATCTACTTGGTTGGTATTGAAAATGGGTTAGATCCGACCTAAGAAACCTTTACCTCCCCTACAAATGAAACTTAAAATAAGCAATAGCTTACGACAAAATAATGCTAGCGACTTAAAATTTTGGTTAAATGATTGTAATAGGATGCAGTTGGCTAATATTGAAAATATTTAAAATCCGACCAACGAAACCCCTACTTCCCCTACAAATAAAAATTCTAATAAGCGATAATTTTCGATAGAGTGAAGCTAGAGGCTTGAAATTTTGTTTAAATATTTAAAGCATGATCTTATTTGTTGGTGGCAATAATGAGCAAGATCTGACCCAAGGAACCCCTACCTCCCCTACAAGTGAAACTTCAAATAAGCAATAACTTTCGATAGAATGAAGCTAGCGACTTGAAAAATTCGACAAATATTTGTAGAATGGGTTAGTTAATTGATTTTGATAATAGTCAAGATCCTCCTGAATGATTGCTGCAACCTCCCCTATAAACTGGCCATATGGGAAACTCACTTTTAATGCATATGGTCGATATCAATTGGTACTTTTGGTATCACCACTAGGTCTGTACAAGTCTAGGGTATATACGCTTCGGACTCCGGGCCGAAGCGAAGCTTCGGTCTGGTTTGTTTGCAATTTTGATTTCAGATTCGTAATTAGCAAGCCCAAAAACCACTGACTAGTATTTTTCAGTAAGATTGAACGTATTTATTGAAAATAGTGCTACCATTCTGTATTCGATATTTTATTTTTTCACAATTTTTGATTCCAGATTCGCAGTCAGCGACCCCAAAAACTCTTAAATAGTAACTTTCAGGGAAATCGAATGTATTTTTTGAAAAAAGTGTTCATTCTGGATTTGCTATTTTGTTTTTCACAGTTTTGATTTTAGATTCGTTATCAGCAACCCCGAAAACCCCCAGACAGTAACTTCCAATAATATTGAATGTATTTATAGAAAACGGTGTTGCCATTCTAGATCCCCTGTTTCGTTTCATACAATTTTGACCTCAGATTCGCAATCAGCGACCCCAGAAATCTCTGAGTACCGATTTTCAACTTAATATCTTAAGGCCCGGCCACACAGCCGTCGGTCTGTCGCGACCGGCACCGACACAGCGGTCGTCGCGACGGTCTGCGATATGGGGATGTCACATAGGACGCGATATTTTTGTATGTGCGGTCTGCAAGTCGTCAATTTTCTCGAATATGAGTTCGAACGAAGAACAACTTCTTCAGCCATTCGCGTTGTGAAAAACCAAAAACAAAAGGAAAAGTCAAAGTTGGGTTCACGAAATAAATAAGAAAAGAGGTGAATTAGGGGAATTTTATGCCTCGAACTCGAGTCGCACGAAGATCGGTTTTATAAATATTTTCGTATGTAATTGTTTTTCGTCTCCTGAATCATATAAAAAAGTAAATTTACGCACTTTCAATAAAAATTTCTGTATCTGACATTTTTAAATACGAGTAGATCGAGACGGTCGCGCGGTCAATCTGTAATTTTGTACAAGCAGACCGCTTGTCGTCGCGACAAATTCCGACCGAAAGCGGCAGACCGCGTTCTGTGTGACAGAGACGATGCAACATTGTACTTTATAACTAGACCGCCAGACCGATTCGGTCAGATATCGCTGCCCGTCGCGACAGACCGACGGCTGTGTGGCCGGGCCTTTAATGTTTTCTACTTTTGGCCAACTTTTTTTTTTAGATTTTTGGCCACTGTGCGACAGTGCGCTGCGCACTACTAGTCGCCGTACTAACGGGGCTTTGCTTTTTAGGGGAGCATACAGATTGAAACCGATCACTGGTAGTGAACGCAGGAATTGCAAGCTACCAAATATAGAGCGAACTCTAAGGCACCTTCTGTGCGACTGTCCAGCGGTCGCTAGGAGAAGATTAAAATGCCTCGGGGCGGGGGGCTACTTTTCCCAGAGTTGCTGGTCTTAGCTTGAGAAGTATTTGGAGCTTCGCTAATGAGTCTGCATGCTTCGAGCTTAACAAAGATCGGTTGGTAACGACAAACACCGGAACGTTGTGGGTATCGGAATCACGTGGTATCGCTATGGACCCAAGCAGTCTATGCGGAGCCGTTAGGCTGCCACTCAACCTAACTTAACCTTTTTCGTGACGCGACTTTTTAAGGGATACCGTATGATTTCCGTCATCTTCAAAGCATTGTTTAATTTTATTACTGTATTGCAGCAAAAGCTGATCCATTTATGTAACTGTTACATAATTTCCAAAAAAAATCATCCAATATTGAAATCAGTGTCCACTCTCTTATGATTTTCTTTAAATAACCTAAGTATCCATATCCTGAAATAAAGCCTAACATTCTATGGGACTTATTCCGAACCTAAATGTGTCACCCATGTAATTATACATATTTTTGTACTAGTACATATTTTCTGAATATTTGTGTACAAGGGGTACACATCGGTAATATCGGTACCAGGTTACGTATAGCGAAAAATTACAGTGTAGAACAGACAATAATTATCATATGGTACTTTATTTGGTTTCTTCAAGAGTGTTGGATCATTTTCTCGATCATTAAAAGAAAAAAGTCCAACAGAAAAAAAAGCAGAAAAATAAGTTGATGATGGTCGGCTGCTTGTCCATATGGCTTGTTTTTCTTCTCCTGCACAAGTCACAAGAAGCGGCAATCTTTGGTTTCGGTAAGTGATTTTGTTCGTTCAACGGAACGTTGAGTTGAAAATTTACATTGGTAGAAGACTTTATGACCGTAGATGCTTAAAAGGTGAGTACATACCTATTCCATAGACATATCTTTTTGCATATGTATATTATGTATTTTATGGACGGTATGTACCTACATGTAGTATAGTATTGTTCAAATCATTTATTTTGTCTGAATCAAGTGAATCACCGCAGAAATAGACACTATTATTGTACTTTACGTGTATAGTATCTAATATAAGTTTTTGATTGATTTTAAATGATTGAAGCTCGTCAAAGTAAATTTGAAGGAGGTTTATTAATTGATTAATATTTATTGATTTATGCTTTGGTAGACTGTAAACGATCAGTTCTTAACTATCTAACGTGTTCTACTAAAGTAAAGCATTTGCCCTTTTATTCCGAATCGGAACACGAAGTGCGAAGTTTAATAGATCTCTTCATTTTTCCTACCTTTTTTACGGGAACATGATATGGTAAGCGTCACGCACGACTCCCATTTACTCTATTAAATTTTATCAAATCAATATACTCAGTCACAGCTAAGTCGACTGGACGCTGCGCCTGTGAGAAAAGCAACTGTTTAAATAAGTTCGTGGCAGGAGTCAAACCTGCGACCTCTCGCTTGGTAGATCGATTTGTGAAGCATCGATTTACCAAGCGAGAAGTAGCAGGTTTGACTCCTGCCACTAGCTAATTGCAGCATGTACTTTCTCAGTGAGGCAGCCCTCAGTCAACGCGCCCGTCAATCGCGTATTATTGTGCACTGATATTCAAAACTGGAAAGTTAAACCAAACGATATTAATGGAGTCGGCGTGACCTCCAGAAAGCCATACCCTGCTGGGCTCTGAAAAGTGGAGAGTTCGTGGTGCAATTCACAAAGAATTCCGAAAAAAGTGAGTTCCAGCTTTTTTATGGTTTTATTATTCGCCCAACTTTTCGCATACTTTGGCATCTTCAGCTTGTTTTTCAATTTAAATTTTCTTCGTCTAGTGTTCTTTAATATTCTTTCAATTCAACACTCGACAAAGAACATTTTAAATCAAAAACAAGCCGCTGAAGATGCTAAAATATGCGAAACTTTGCGTGAGTAATAAAATCATAAAAAAGCTGGAACGCGATGAATTTTATTTACAAAGAATCAACAGGTCCAGTGAGAAATTACAGCAAATAAAAGTCCTTTGCGAGTGTTAACTGCGAAATCCACTTTTGTGCAGAAGTAATTCCCACCCACCGAACGACAGATTTTCCGCAGCAGTGAGAAATTTCTTTGGCGTGATCGACATGGATCAAAATGAAGTTGAAAATTGTGGATGATTTGTTTGCCATCTTGTTACTGTATAGTACCACCGATGAAAACGAGTCTCTCGGAATTGCCATTAAAACCCAGAATAAACTGCCGACTCCAGAAATCCTGAAAATCAAACTCGCTGTCATGTTCCGTCAACGAAAATCTAAGCCGCACGAACTAAAATATTATTGAGAATTCGAAATAGTACTGTACTTTTTAAATATAAATGCCTCTTATGTGGTTTCGGGATTACAAACAGCAGTTTTCCAGAAAAAGCAATCAAATGACGAAAAAACTTACAAAGAATTGACTCTACATGCCGAAGTTGCCATGCCAAATTACATGCAGACGGCTAAACGCGACGGACAGACGGCAATATTCCATTGATGAACTTTATATCAATTATTCTCATTCACAGTCAGTTTGGCACATACGACATTTGAGTTTTTTTTTCGCAAATTATGCATATTCCATATAGACACCCCCTTGTAACCATTTCTAAAAAGAAGCCGGCTAGTGTGTGCAAGTAAACGCTTTTAAATTTCATTGCTCACCGTGAAGAGGCGGCACACACGATTATGCAATATGCATCGTTTGTAATGGATATGTTCGACGAGGATCTACGGTATCTTTCCCCATGAGTGACAGTGAGTTTCTCACCATCTTGAGGGTGATAAATGCAAGCAAAAGCTCTGAAATAATCACCTCATGAGATAAAAACATACTGCGCAATGTCCCTTATCTACAAATATAAAGAGCTTTTTAAAAAAAATATTTGGTGAGGAATCAAATGGGGAACAATTGATTGCCGTGGAATTAAATTTAAAGCAAATGAGTTCAATTGAAATCATGTACGTCTGCCCCTGATCCCGTGATAATTCCCAATTGCAATTACATCCGTCCGTCCGTCCAACATTCTACATATAATTGAAAGTCAACGCCACACTGGAAGGAGAGGCGTTCGGCCACTACATTAAAAAGAACCCGAAATATCTTTTTGGACGACGCACAGTGGAGTATTTGTACCAAAAACCTGGCAAAAATTATTAAATTCAATTTATCATGTGGAAATACATAAATTAGCAATTTAAGGAATTTTCAGAACGTATTTTAATAATAATTTATAAAATAAATAAAAAATAAACATAAATGTAAATAATAACCATAATTCAAAATTAGCAATCGAAATGCACAACAGTTCCTCGACTTTATTAACCCTGTTCAAAATATACCTATCATATTGCCTAAATTTTACTTCTTGCTCAAGAAGGTCCTTATGGCTCAAAATACCTTCAACAATATTTCAGGGCATTGGCTTGGTTTCACTTTATGCCCAAGAAAGTCCTTTTGTCTCGACCAAATGACACAAAATTCCTTCAATAGTCTTCCAGTGTATTGATCACAGTCAGTCAGGCTGTTGGCTAGGTTTTGTGTCCGTTTGATTTCATGCTCATGAAGGTTCTGTTATCCTCAGGTCCACCAAAAGCACCACCAAGACGTCATCGGGTTATGTTTACACGCAATCAAGCTACATATGCACCAAATTTGGTCGAAATCGGACCACGGTAAATGCCGGAGAAGAGGAACAAACTTTCTTACCAAAGAGAGAAACTTTCTAATTTTAAAACACAAAAAGTATCGTTAGATAAGTCGAAAATCCAAAAAGCCGCCACCGGGCTGTGGTAAGGGCTACCCAAGAAATCCACATACCAAATTTGGTTGAGATCGGACAACGGGAAGTGCCCGGACCAACTATTTGAACATATGGGACGGGCTAAAAATGCGAAAATACTCAAAAGTTCAAACATGTGGGAAAAGAAATAGGTGAAGAATTCTTTTATGGTCATTTGAAGGGAATATTAAACTAAATTCTCATCGCAGCATGATAGCTCGGCACGTCCCGGAACATGTAGAAAAACAGTTTCGTTTATTTTTTTCTCCAAAGAAATTCGTACTTTTTTAATATTAAAAAAATATTCCCATATTTGCAAAAGATGAAATATTTTTCTTATTAAATTCTTATTAATTCAAAGTACATCTTCCATATCCATAATTGTTATTTTTTAACAGCACTGTAAGCCAACTGAAAAAAATTATGACATTTGCACCAAAACTTTACTTAGCGAGTACAAATTAATATGAATAAAGCTTTGCCTGAGTTGCGTCCCCCCGCGTGATGAGTGAGAGGCATGAGGGGAAGGGGCATGATGCAGTCGTTAGTTTTGTGTCAGAAAAAGCCGATTTGGGGGGTTTATCATACTTTATATTTTCGACTTTTGACCAGGTTTTTGGTGCAACCGAGCGACCGGTAGCGCAGTGTGTTGAGGCATCAGTCTCATGTTTGACTACCGGCGTTTCGGGTGCGAATCCCGTCCACGATGACGTTCGTGGCCATGGATGTGCGGGAGGTGCATGCTGGCAACTGCATTCCCTGAAACTAATTTATGCCAACGAAACGTCAACTGGGCCACATGGAACAGATGACGCGCTATGCCCCACAAGGGGCAACTGAGTAGTATGTGAAACTTGTAACAAGGAGACAGGGATCCAGAGGTCGTACTCAGTGTCGATGATCCAGTCCGAAGAATTGCCCGTACCAATATTTGCGGACCCATGAGCACCGAATTCGTTGCAGTCTTTCGATATTTTGTGACTTTAATTAACGCGAAGGCCAAGTGGTGTGATATGTCTTCATGACAAAGTTTTGGTCAGCGATTTCGTTTTTCTTCTTCATAAAAGTCCCGAAACCGAAAATAAACTATTACCCAAATTTTAGGACGATCATTCATATGGAACTTTCGATCTGAAACAATTGCCTAAAATTTTGCGAACTATTGTTCCAGATTTGGGATAACATGAAAAATTCTGGGGCGATAGGTCATAGAGCTGTAAATTATTATCGCCCCAGGAAGTTTAGCCCTAAAACGAAATGCGCAATAGTCACAATTTTTTTTATGATAAATCAGATGGAATTTTTGCGCAAAAAACTGACGAAAAATTACCCAAAAATGATCGAAGCATCGCTCCAAAATCGGATACTGCCTAAAGTGAAAATTCTATCTGGGCTTTTCTGGGATAGATTTGCAATTTTATTGATACGACCCCACGGTAATTAAAAACAAGCTAGCCTTGGGCTAGCTTGCCGAAGGTATGATACCCTTCACGCGAAGCGTTGTGTTTTGTGGTACATTTGCCTTTTTGAAATTAGTAGTAAAACGTGTTCCGATTTCACTGTTCCTATAAGAGGTATATGAAATAGTGGGGCGATTTCAACCAAATTTAGAAACGTGGCTTAGCAGTCAATACGATTGAATAATATGCAATTTCGTAAAGATATCTTCAGAAATAAAAAAAAGTTTTTCTGACAAAAACTTGCTTTTGGGACGGTCGTTTCTATGACAGCTATATGATAGAGTGGTCCGATTTTAACCAAATTCGGAAAGATGATTTCACTACTATTGATTACTGTGAATTTTGAAAACAATATCTTTAGAAATAAAAAAGTTTTTCTCACAAAGATGAATTTTTGGACCGGTCGTTCCTATGGCAGCTGTATGACGTAGGGATCCGATTTGAACCATATTCAGGAATGTGATTTAGCTAAACATATTATCGATTAGTGTGAAATTTGAAAAAGATATCTTTAGAAATAAAAAAGTTTTTCTCACAAAGACGAATTTTTGGACCGGTCGTTCCTATGGCAGCTATATGAGGTAGTGGTCCGATTTCAACCAAAATTCGTAAATGTGATTTAGCTATAGATGCTATTGATTTTTGTGAAATTTGAAAAAGATATCTTTAGAAATAAAAAAGTTTTTCTCACAAAGACGAATTTTTGAACCGGTCGTTCCTATGGCTGCTATATGACGTAGAGGTCCGATTCCGTTGGTTCCGATATATATACTGCGTGCAATCTGCAATAGAAAGGAGGTTCTGTTCAAAATTTCAGCTCGATAGCTTTAAAACTGAGGGACTAGTTTGCATAGAGATAGACGGACAGACGGACAAAGCTTAATCGACTCGTCTCATCATACTGACCAAAAATATACATATATATTGTAGTTTATATGGTCGGAGATGCTTCCTTCTGTGTGTTGCAAACTTCATGGCAAAGTTAATATACCCAATCACATCCGTGAAGGGTATAAAAAATGGAAGTATATTCCGTCCTAAAAAGTGTATGAGGCGATAGTTTTGCCCCAAATTTTATGAACTTACATATCTCCAAAAATAATGCGAATCAATGGTTCATAATGAATAATAGCCAATAATAGAGGCAATGGTTTCTAAGGCGTTAATTCATAGACATGTGCATGATGACCCAGTCTGGAATCTCTACTAATTTCCTGGGGTCCAAGGCGAACCATATCTGGAAACGCTGGTCATTGAGGAGCGAAAGGCGAAGTTTATTTTTCAATCTAGACCGAAAGAACTCTTGTTGTGAATGGTTTTTACAGATTTGGCGGCAAAGCTGGTCAAAACGAAAGGAATGGAAAATTCGATATCAGGTCGATGTATGATCCATTCCATTTCATGTTGCCAGGTGGGCGCATAACTTATTCGGCAACCTTATGCTCCGCTCCGACGGACATCTTCGAACGCACATCTATATATTTGGCGCCCAACGTGGGGCGGATGGTTGAAAGGATATCCGAAGATGTGATCTTCACCGAAAATATCTATAGGAATGGAGCCTAAGGTTACAATGATAATCGTGAATGCCCTCCACACGGACATCTTCGGATGCGTATACGTATGTATAATATAGTCCTACGTTAGACTGCAATGGTTGATTGGAATGGAAGCACATTAGAAGAAAGACGAACCTTCCCAGTCCACATGGCAACCTTAGGGTCCGTCTCCATGGACATCTTTGAATGTCCTGTCAACCGTCTGTGTAGCGCAGCATGGGTCCAATTAAATATAATCGACCGTTAAGTGAGCATACCAAGATTTCCTTGTAGACGGACCTTGAGGGTCAACATGGCAACCTTAGATTCCATCCCTATGAACAACTTGGGAAAAGGTCTTCGTCACTATAGACAATTTCGGACCGCGTTTTTGACGAGAAGGTGCTTTTCGTCAACCTTATTGGATATATCGAAAACGACAAGAGAAACGTTTTTCGGCCCAAAGCCTAAGAGTGGCGGGGAGCGATGATTAAGAAATTTGATGCGCTCGAGAGAAACAGATCTTGAGACATTGTATATTCGTAAAAAACCTAAAGGAAGGAAGATTATCGAATTGACGTAAGTTCTTCGCACGTAATTCACTCAGCAAAGAAATTGATTTTCGAAAAGCAAAGTTGATCGACAAGTTTTGCACACAGAGTCCAGAAATAGGTTTCAGAAAACGTTTGGCGACTGGGTCGATCCTGCTGTTAATTGGCCTGATCGTCGAACTCACTCTCGAAATATACAATTCACAGGCACACTGAAGATAAAATTCTTATGGAGAAATCCGCAATAAGTTTTAGGAAATCCTATGGAAAGAAAAAAAAGTAAAACTTTGCCGGTTGAAAAGTGTCGTGGTAAAGGTAGGGTCTTAAACAGTCTGGCCGATAATGGTTCAGATAGCTTAGCTCTGATAGAAAAATTCAAGATGTTAGACTTGCTTGACTAAGACGGTAAGGACCTTATACTGTTGGTAATTTACGTCGACTATTTTATAGTGGCATCGAACAATCCGAAAGAGTTCCACCACCTGAAAGAAGAATTGCGAAGGACATTCAACATGGTAACATGAAAGCGGCTATACTCTAATGTCAGGCAAACGGATTTACTAATAGTAAAAAAGCTTGAATAGGACCTTTCCATCAACGTGCCACGAAGGTTTTGTTATGTGTCAAATTTCACGGAGAAGCTCGCAAGATGAGTTGATACTAGTCCTGCTGATTTAACATTTTCGTCATCACTAGCAGCCCCGGTTTAGAAAGTCTTCCGTTCAATATTGATTTGAATTTATTTAATGATTTCACATAACACACTAAAAAATTTATCATGATTAATTTATCTTAACAATCGATGAATTCACACCATTCTAAGTTTGCAGCGTGCCATCATCATAACTCATCGCATTGGAAATCCTTTCATTTGCTGTAATCGATACGTTTAGAAATTCATAAAATATTTCTGGCATTCACCTGTGGCTGAAATTAAGAGATATTCTCGTCAATATTTATATATCTAGAACGAGAGTTTGGCAAAAACCCCACACACTATCTAATAAACATGAGAAATTCGATCAATTGATATATGTGACTATCATTCCAAATGTTTGAAAACCGCGGGGTTTCCTAATCGGTTGTATTGTACTAATGATCATTCCCAGGTTAATTTAATTCTCTCTCTCTCTGTGTCAATAGTCGTCGTCATCCACACGGCTAATCTAAGCTACATGTATAATTTAAATTTTTTGAACAAATTATCTACGTAAATTTAATGGGGCCTATTAATTTGAATTTATGTCTCCTCTAATGATTTTCTGTCCCATTTTTTGCAAATGTTAATTTTCAAATATATTAATTGGATCATTTTACCATACAAGCATTTAAATTAACATATTAAATATGTTTCGCTTTTGTCTGTTTGTCGTTGCCAGTTGGAGCCGGTGAAAAAGACACGAAACGATGACGGCACTGGAGGCGATGATGCGAATAATGGAACGCAAGAATCTGGTGCAGCCAGTCCGGCTCAAAGTGAGCTGTCGATGAGTAGCTCGCAATTATTTGCAAGCGGTTTAGGTGACATATCCATCGGAGGACTATCCCATACCAATGACGATTCCAGCAATGAAGCGCTTGTTGTCGATTGTGACAGTCCAAATAGAGACAGTACGCCAGGTAAGTGTGGAATTTATGGAAATTGGATATTTAAAGGGGTTGACTGGGAAGTGGGTATGTTAATTTTTTTCGTTTTTTTAAAAAGGAATTTCGCTTATATGTATACATATATAGTGCGTACGGATAAAAAACATTCATGTATTATATAAACTGGCCGAAGCACACCAAACTTATTCCTGGCCCCACGATTTTGTGAATTTGTAGATCAAAATTAGCACAATGGGTGCCGATTCTAGTACTTTCCCCTTTTACAAGAGGAAGCCGGTCAAAAACCCAAAATAAAAACTAATTGATCGACATTTTCATATGTTAGAATAAACAGCTAATTAAAAAAGTAATACACCTCCACAATGTATGAGAAAGTCGCAAGCATGCCAGTGATCAAGCGGGAAACCAGCGACCGGAATGAACAAACTGACTAGGATGTCAAATTATCAATATCTATAATCCCAAATCAGCCACCAGAGAAAGTTGGTCATGATATCGAAGAGCTTTTCGCTAAATTTAATGATGCGGTCATGATACAAAGAATAAGGACTAAAAATACTGTACTTGCGGAAGAGATATATGTTCTAAAAGGGCTTCCTTTCTTTTACATCATTTTCGTGAATATCCTTTGACCACAAGCTTATTAGCTTCTATTCAGCGCGTATTATTCCCATGTCGATTTGCTGAAATTATTCGCTTCGGTTGGATTCTACCTGAATGCCGACATTACCAATACCTGCTACAAGGCAATTAAAGTGCAACTGTCATCATAGCAACTTTTACGTATTTCCACATAATCCTCCACATATAACATATACATATTATACGTTTCCATTATTATTAGGCAAAACAGGCGCATTTATACGGACTTTTCAAATCTACCCACATTGTCATGCGAAATTTGCGTCCCAGCATTAAATGCCGTGCCTTACGCTTGAAGATAAGACATCAATAAAAATATGGTTTTCTGTTGAAATCTGGTTTTGCATGGTTTTTAAGCAGATGGACTCAACTTCAAGTATGGACTAACGTGCACTATTCGTAATGAATTTACTGGTACATTATCCTATCCGCATAGATGCCAATTACTGCTGAAGCTTACGGAAAACGAACGTTTTCATTCTTATCGAAATTAGTGTGTGTACTAAACTGTAGACTTAAAAGTCCAGGCAGTGCTGGTACTTATGTCTTTTTGACGTATTTAAAATCATAAACATAATCTGAAAGTAATATTCATAAGTTAGATTTTTTTGCATGTTGTGGAGATAAGAGCAAATCAGGTTACATATTAGCAATTAGTGTATCAGGCAAAAGTCGTGAAGCTGCGATACAAGATACCAATATCTAATGTGTAGGATTTGTGACTAATTGTCCAACTGTAGTGATTGTAAATATTTGGTCAACTAATCAGTTTTTATCTTGAGAAAATTTTGTAATTACATACCCAATATTTTGTAGGAAGTTTATTAGCTAAAATATTGTTGCAAGTGAAACTATGTTGACCACTGCCTTTACTACACTCTAGCATTTTGGGTAGTCTAGTCGTTGTTGAGATCTGTCGGGGTATCGGTATAAATTCATCAAGAACTCCATCTACCACGCAATGGGTTAAAAACTTGATCTCAGGGCGCATTATGTCTAATTTTTCCCACTTTTCTGAATAAGTTATAGTTCGTAGTAAGTGACTGCACACTCGAGTGAGCTCTTTTTATTACAATCCAAATTAAGGTGATGGATGAGGAGATGGGTGATTTCTTCGATATTATCCTGTGCTGGATACCTGGCCATCATGGCTTTTCTGGTAATTGCAGGGCTGATGAGCTCGCCTGGAGGGGTGCCACCGACTTGGCTCTGCAGCTTAGCAGCGATATCGCCACACCGATTGCCCTGGTAAATTCCAGAATTAAATCAGCTGCGATCAGGGAATCCCACCTTAGGTGGACTGATGGCGCTTCCTGCTATAATGCCAAGCTAATCTGGCCGAGACAGAATATCAACCGCACTACTAAACTACTGTCGCTGACTTAATACCAGATCAGCCTGGTGGTCGGCTCCGTTACTGGACACTGCCTTATCGGCGAACGTGCCAGGAGGCTACGGCTTCCTGTGGGGACGAGGAGGAAGAGGAAAGTATTACTCATCTGCTCTGCGAGTGCCCTGCTTTTGCGCAATTGAGAAGGTCAACTCTTGGTAAATACTTTTACAACCATCTTGGGGAGCTGGCGGAGGTGGAGGTGGGACAACTCCTTCGTTTCGTCAGCGGCTCCGGGTGGTTCTAATACGTTGCTGTTTGGTTCTCCTAGGGTATCACAATGGACCTATGTTTTCTGGTCTAAGTGTGCTGTTTTCAGCAACCCTGTTACCTAACATAACCTAAGGTTTCATTTCAAGTCCGCATGCTAACAATCACTTTGATGTTGATGTCCTCCGACAGTTGGAAGTTATTTCCTTAAATACCCACGTCGCTTGGCAATAGTCGCATTTCTCTCAATGAAATCGGGAAGATCGGTTGCAATTTGGGATAATCCATACAAATTAGGCCTTAGAATTTTTTGCTGTTAAGCAACTTCAGTGTGTGTACATGTGAATTGTGCAGTGTGTGTAGCACGGAATATACACGGTGGCCCGTGATGAAATCGCCATATGGCTAGGGTATATTCTACACTATTTTAAAGGAACAACGCTGCCCGAATGTTCCCTCTATCTTTCACCGTAACCGAGTTATTGTATTTATTGTTTTTCTTGTCAAAAAGCTAGATTTTCTGGGGAAAACTCTAATTTGCCAGCCTCTGAATTATTGAAGCCTAAAATCGACTCCATTTTCTGAAACTACGTAAAATTTCCTATAAATTGACACCTCTACCGTTGCGAAATTCATCGTAACTTCCGATATTCAACCGTTTCAATTTTGAAAAAAATTTCAAAATCAACTTTTCACGTAAAAATCAACCCTATATACCTATATATTGTATTACGTGGCGGAGTCTTCTCCGACTGATTAAACATCGAGCTTTCGTTTTGTCTCCCTGACCATTGTAGCGTCTTCCAGGCGGAGGTTACTGCCATTGGGAAGGCGCTTTGCTGGTTAGGATCTAACGTTGTGTCTGTAAGGGACATTACCATTGTCACGGACAGTAAAGCGGCCATTAAGGCCCAGGAGTCCGTTGTGTCCACTTCAACCACTGTGGTGGAGTGTCGTACTTCCCTTAGGCTATTGGGGCGAGTTTTTCAATATTGTTTTGTGCCGGATCCCTGGACATTGTGGTTTTTCGGGTAATGGCAGGGCGGATGAATTAGCTCGTCTCGGGACTGAAGATGTGCTGCACGATGACAATCGTCACTTTGGTATGCCTCTTTCATCACTCAAACTTGCTATTAAAGCTGAGGCAGCTACGAAGGCTAATCTAAGATGGGCTAACTGCGGCACGTGCCTAACTACAAGATTATTATGGCCCAAAATCAACGCGAAACGCTCGACTTGTCTTCTGTCCTTGAAAAAACATCATATTAGGATGGTAGTGGGGGTTCTGACGGAGCACTGCTTCATCGGCGAGCATGCTAGGAGGCTCCGAGCCCCTTTTAATGACTTCTGCAGAAGTTGTGGGGATGAGGAGGAGGAGGAAAGTGTATCGCACTTCCTCTGGGTCTGCCCTGCCTTGGCGACTATTAGAAAGTCATCCTTGGGGTCCTTCTTCTTTGATAATCTGGGTGATCTTGCTGAATGTAATGTCAATAGTCTTCTACGATTCATACTAAGCTCAGGCTGGTTCGCAGAGTAGTTTTTCTTTGGGTCGGTTTCTTTTAAAGTAAACTCTGGGTATCACAACGGATCTATTCGTCTGGTCTAAGTGAATCGTGTTGAGAGTATTTGCTCTTGCACGACAGCCTCGTTACCTAACCTAACCTATCCCATAACGATACTTTGAACTGAGATGTCTGCAAAATCTACTAAAGTTGCCCCAATGTGTGAGCTTTCGAATGACATAAGTGTTAAGTGTTTAGATTTCAAAATTTGCGAATATTACGTATTAAACGAAAAAAAAACCGTCGTCTGGAGATGGAACAAATTGACTTGAACCTTAGCTTAACGGGAAATCAAATTGACACCCGACTGATTACACGAAAAGGTTTTATTTTACGAAAGTAAAAAGAAAGCTACTTCTCTAGTGAATGAAAAAAAAAGACATATATAAAACTTAAAAATAAAAGATAAAAAAAAATTATTACAACTCCTTAAAACTATACTAACTAGCCTATCAAATTGACTTCATCCTTGGCCGCCTGGATCGGTGTCCTCGGTCACGTGTCTTCGCAGCCTCGCTCCGCCGACTCGTTCTGCGTTCATTACTTTCTTTGCATGTGATCTACATCCGTTGTACAATACATGCCCTGGCCATTGAGGTCGTTGTAGTTTGACGATTTTCGAAACTTCCAGCTCATCGTATAATTCATACAACTCATGATTGTACCGGGTGCGCCATCCATCTCGATCGCAAACGGCCCCGAAAACTCGCCGCAGAACCTTACGTTCCAATGTGTCTAACATATTTCTGGAGGCTTGAGTTAGGGTCCATGTTTCGCAGCCATAGCATAGCACTGGTCGTATGATGGTTTTTACACGCGGAGCTTCGTGTTTCTGTGTCCATGCTTCGATTTCATTATGGGGAGAACCGAGAAAAAAGTTTTATTAGCTAACTGTATCCGTCGCTTGATTTCGTCAGTTTCGTTGGCGTCCCTTGACAAGTTGCAACTCAGGTATAAGAACTCGTTCACGAACTCAATGTTGAGGTCCCCCACATTGATGCTCGATTGGTCGTCGTCGATTGCATCAATATTTTGATGTTACCCTCGTTGATACGTAGTCCAACTTCTTTTGCAGCGGTATCGAACGTATGCAGAAGTTCTTCTGCGTCGGCCAATCTTCGGGACATGATGTTGATGTCGTCGGCGTACGCTGCTAATTGTGTCGACTTGGTGAGTAGCGTCTTGCTGTTGTCCATATTCATAGCCCGAATAGCGTATTCTAGTGCTAGGTTGAAGAGCGTCGGTGTCGGGCCATCGCCCTGTTTCAGACCAGTGCGTGTTTCAAATAGATCAGTAAGTCTATTATGGATCCTGACTTGTGAAAAGGAGTTGGTCATAGTCATCTTTGTCAGTCACACTAATTTTCCGGGTATACCAAATTGGAGCATGATGTTGTACAGTACTCCACGATCGATACTGTCGTATGCCTGCTTGAAGTCGACAAAGATTTGGTATACCTATACATTTACGTTGTATTCCCAGCACTTCTGGAGTATCAGTTTGACCGTAAAGAGCTGATCGGTTGTGGAGCGACCAGGTCTGAAGTCGCTTTGATATTCGCCAATCCGAATCTTTGATTGCATGTTTCTTGACGTGCAGTGGTTTTTACAAGGACGAGCTGCCAGCACATCGCACCGCATTCAGGGGACGGCCTCGAAGATAGCTGTTTCAGATGGTTAAATAAACGTGCTGGAGTTCACACAACTATGTTGCAGGTACAACTACACAAATCATTCCATACTACTACACCTGAGGCGCTTAGGTGTTGGTCAGCCATTCATGCTACAGCTATGTATATGCGTTTTTCCAAACTGTCTTGTCGCTGAGACTTGGCCGTCAGCGGTTGGACACACTGCCGTTACCAATTCTCAATTTCCGTCGTATGGACCTTTTTTCTAATAAAGTCAATTTTGTGGCTTGGGCATAAATTAAAAAAACAAAATTGAATAACTGGAGCAACAGTCCAATTTGAACCATTGCCTCGAGATGAGTTAGCATCATTTCATTTTCTAGATCATGACGGTATGTGCAGAGGTGTGTGATCAGCAACTTGCTCAACCGAGTTATTTACCCCATAAATGGGTGCTCATTTAACAGCTGAGTGGGCTCATAGTCCGACACGTAAATCCCCTTTTTTATCGAAAACTACCGCATTTAGTAGGAATCGAACCGGGGCCCAGTGCGTAGAAGGCGAACGTGCCGTTGCGCCATCCGGACTGCATAAATTAATTATTATTTTAATTGTAGCCAAATAAAAATGAATTTGTTACTGTCTGATGTCAATCTTGAGTTCTTGAAAATGAATATCATTGTCCTATTTCCATTTGATCCCAGCTAATTTCGCCCATCGGCGAAATCAAGTGTATGCGATGGTCATTTGTATGTATATATGTATACATATACTCATTATTCGCTTTATGATATTTGGGCAATTTTCTCAAAAAGAAAACGAGTGGTGTAGGAAGCTGTAGATCAATGGGCAGACAGCAGGTCTATTGATCGAGGGGTCGTTGGTTTGAAGAAGGCTCCTGGGGTGAGATTCGTCATATGGCCGGAAACAGAAAACGATTCCGCGTCGAAATAGTTCACGCCCTATGGGAGTTAAGGCGAAATTGTAATATTCACCCAGTATTTTCAATTTGGTGTCGATAGAATATTTACACATAGGTTCAGAAACACTAGCTCGTTTTTCTTTTACAATACGGGATCGGCTATTGAATTAGAATTTGTTTTGAGTTGGGTCACTTTTGAATGCCGTGTGCGATATATGAATTTCCATTGAGCCAAACATACAAATGCCACTGTACCTTTCATTCTATGCAAGTACGCAAACTGATATGGCTACTTGACCGAATTTCTCACATAAAAGGTAAGTTTGTGTAAACTACGTAACAAATCATATGAAGTTAGTAGCTGCCACAAGAAATGAACATGTACGTGCAACAGCTTGAACGTTAGCATTTCTCATTGTTAAACGTTGCACAAATATTTCATTACGCGACGTAAAATATGCAACTTTCGACTAATAAATCACCGGAACTCTCACATTATCCAGCTGAGCCGAGAAACTCAACAAGTGCGTTTTGCAGAAAAAAACTGGAAAAAATGTTTCTTTTTTCAATCATTACGAAAATGTGTGATACTAAAGTGCACTAACAGAAACAGATACGTGTTTATTTATGCGTATAATTATAGCAGTGGTCTTAGGAACAGGTGTGACTAACACTTTGGATTTAATTCAAAATATAATCGGTAAAAATATAGTAAATTCTTTAAAGTTAGTGGATCTGTAGTCGCGTATTCTCCTTTGACTATTCTGTTCTGGATAGTATTGTTTCTTTGCTACTTATTGTGTTTTCTTATCTTTTATTTTATTTTATTTTTACTTTGTGTACACAAAGAAATTCGGCTTTGGAAGCTTTAAATTTCCTCAATTTGCTCATCAGTTTTTGGGAGTTTCGTTCAAAGATGCAGGTCTGTCTGAATGGTCTAACATAAGAAGAACATGTTGTTGTTAATTGCCTTGACCCCTCCAGGGACATGGACGCTTTAACATCTCTAGTATTTGTATGCCTAGTTGACGTTTCGATAGCATATCAACGGACCTACAATTGCTAGCATGCACCTCCTATCCTCGTCGTCTTTATACTGACAAGGTCGGAGCGCAATGGGAGTTCTATTAGTACCCACCGTTTTTGTTCGCGCCGAGGATCGGATCTCCATTCTCTAGATCGTAGAGCGGTGACCGAACGAACACGGCCACCGATCGCGTCATGATTCATGAAGAACATGACCATTCCCGAAATATTGTTTTCGCATCCAAATTAAGATCTTACTGGGCGTTCACACTGCTCCCAAGCAGCACAAATGTGATTGTCAAATGGAAAGTCATAATTGCGTTATTTAAACGTTGTTCAAATGGTAAATTTACCATTTTTGCCTGGTTTGTAACCATATGGTTATAAACAAGGCAGGTTTTCGCCACGGATGATATAGCCTCGTCTTCACTTAAGCTTCTGAGTAACTTCATCAGTGCAATTAAGCATGATTGGCAGGCTGAGTGATGATATTAGATATTCGATATTACCTCCTCTTTGGTGCACAGCCCTTCGTCCCATCTATCTATCTATCTATCGCATGTCATGGCATCGCAAAGCGTGAACACTCTCCACATAGCATCGCATCGCAAACAACAAAAGCATAGCATAGCATCGAATAGCGGGCAGTCTGAACGCCGCACGGGAAAGGTATCACCAAACATTCTCCACCAATTTCACCACTCCACCAACCTACCAAAAACGGTAGCACAATATTTGTTTCAATGACGCTCTAAGTGAAAAAGATACTACTCATGATTTCATAGTTTCCCAGTAAGGGTCAGTGTCGTGTCGGGCAATAGAATAATATGCTTCCAACAAGGAAGATTGTGTGACTGGTTCGTTTGAATCCATTGAATGCATGGCTTTGGCTATTGATTGAAAAATGATATCAAAAAGGCTTAAAACGGCCAGTTTAGAAGCGTCAAGAAAACAGCTGGATACTACAAAACTTCTTTTCTGAAAAGGCGACGACGATCGGCTTATAAATATGATGTTGATAGTTTTCCATACTTTTGTCTATTTTGGTGAGATGAAAATCTTTCTCTCGATTTTGCATGAAAATGTTTACAATATTTTCTTCAATATAGTATGGAACATAAGCACACTTCGTTATCAGATTGAAAGACGAATTATTGAATGCGCACGCAATGATCAATGGGAAAAACGTGAGTATTGTGGAAAGTTTATGATTTTATTGAAAAATTTGAATTTTATGAAGTAGGTCAAGAGGTGATTGGAGGAAACTGAATAGAGATTTAAGATACTCATCATAACCCGTATATAGGCTCATAACAGATTGACATGTGAAATTCAAACATACAACGAATGGCACATCCATGACCACATTAGCTACCATTACAGGATCTGGTTCTTTGGACAAAATTCTCAATGACCTGTCTGCAAATAATCAGAATATTTTGCCTGAAATCAGATCTGACCAGCAATTGTATTGGTTTATTACCATAGATTTTGGATATCAGATATTCTCTCAAAACATTCTCTACATTCTCTTAGAGAAATCACTCAGCTACGGCGAATTCACTATGATTACCTTTTTGGACATAGAAGGTGCCTTTAACTATGTTAAGCTGGAGGCTCTACTCATAGGACTAGATGTCGGCAGCTCCTAGGTCCAACTCATTAACCTGATGCTAACATCTAGGATGATTTCATCTAAACTAGGGACTTCGACAGTATGCCGTAGTGTTAGCAGAAGTACTCCTCAGGGTGGTGTGCTCTCACCGCTCCTTTGGAACATAACGGTCAACGGCCTGCTCGTGGATCTGGGAAAGTTGGGCTGTAAGTGACAGCTGATGTCTCCATTGCTGTCACTGGTAAGTTTCCAGAAACTCTTAGCGAGGTGACGCAGTATGCGCTATCTATGCTGACCAAATAGACAAATAGCTGTGGCTAAGGCGTCAACCCTAGTAAGACCAATATTGTCCTTTTCGCAAGGAAACGCAGCTTTTCGCCAGTAGTGCTGACTTGAGACTTGCGTTCACGGAGAGTGCCTTGGTCTCATACTTGACATAGTGATGGGCAAAAAGTAAGTAAGTCTTACTTTTTCACTGTTACACTGAAAAAAGTAATAGTGAAAAGTGGTACTTCATGAACCATGAATATCACTAAAGTAATTTATTTATTTATTGAAGGAAATTACCGAACAGGACATAGTCCCAAAAATACAGTAATATTTTGTGAGTAAGAAAAATTAACAAAGAGAAAATTAATTGTAATACATAAGAATCCAAAATTAAAATAATAACAAGAAAAAAAAGAAATACAGTAAAGTGAAGTGAAGGATCAAGATTGAAATTAAATTTAAAAATAAAAAGAGAAAAAAAAATAAATTAAGAAATCTAAAGATCCGCCGAAGCTACTTTATGAAGTAATTTTCTTTTTTAAGGCAAGAAATGAGATGGATAAAGGACCAAGCTCCAGTTTGTCATAATTAGTTATAATTCGAGGTAGTGGCGAATTCTTGTAGACAGACAGTGAGGCCGTGGGAGGATCGAAAACGGCGGTAGTGCGGGTATTATAGGAAGGATGTCTAAGAGCAATGTCACGGGAAAACGGTGAGCGTAATGAACCACGACATATTTTGTAGAGGAAACATTCATCAAGAAAGATTCGTCTGGTTTGAAGGGACATCAACTTGAGGAAAGTAAGACGTTCAGCATAAGGAGTATAGGGAATGTTGGATTTAAAAAACAAGGAACGGGTAAATTTACGTTGGACGGACTCTAATGCTTCACAGGAGACAGTTGTAGTAGGTGACCATACCACGGATGCGTACTCCATAATACTCCGAACAAGTGAAATGTACAAGTTTACTGCAGTACTTATGTAACGGAAATCTTGGGAAGAGCGCAAAACAAAACCCGCTAGTTTAGCGGCCCTGCTAATAATGACAGCATAATGATCATTAAATTTAAGTTTGGAATCAAAGACTACACCAAGGTCCTTCGTAGAGGGGACATACTCAAGCGGACAGCCATTAATTTTATATGGAAAAAAGACATGAGATAATTTTAGGGAATAAACCATAGCGGAGCATTTAGATACGTTGAGAGCAAGGTCATTAGAGCAACACCAGGAATGTAATACATTAATATCCGATTGCAAGGCAGAACAGTCAGATGGACCTGATATGGAGGAGACAAGCTTGCAATCGTCAGCATATAGCAAGCAGAGGCAGTCAAATCGAACAGGAAGATCGTTTATAAAAAAGGCAAACAGCAAGGGACCAAGAATAGAGCCTTGTGGAACACCTGAGCATGGACAGAAAGACGAGGAGACAGAGTTTTGAAATATAACATTGGAGGTACGGTCAAGAATATAAGAAGAAAGCCAGGAAACTAGATAAGGAGGGAAGTTGAAATTTTTCAATTTGTCAAGTAGAATTTTGTGGTTAACTGAGTCAAATGCTTTTGAGAAGTCAGTGTAAATTACATGAACGTCCAGGTGGTTTTCAAACGATTTGGCAACATAATTGACAAACTCTACTAAATTGGTCACAGTAGATTTGCTTTTGCAGAAGCCGTGTTGGTTGGGACTGATTAGATGGCCAAACGAATCATAAATATGGTTATAGACAATTCGTTCCAAGATTTTGGAGCAACAGCAAGGGAGTGAGATAGGTCGGTAGTTGGAAGTAAGTGTTGGGTCACCATTCTTTGGAATGGGAACAATGAAGGATGTTTTCCACTGATATGGGAAAACTCCTTCTTGTACGCTTTTATTAAAAAGAATAGCAAGAGGAAGTGAGATGGAGCTGTGCGTATGTTTTAAAAAGTAGTTCGGAATACCATCTGGGCCGGGGGAAGAGTTAGCTTTAAGGGTGGAAATGATGAGATCTACAGATCAGTAATATAATAAAATAATAAGCCGCTCAAATAACTAAAAATAACAAGAAGTCACTAAAAGTAACAGAAATTCACTAAAAGTAACAAGAAATCACCAAAGTAAGTCGAATCTAGGCAAGTTGGGTATCATATGAGATGGCGAATGCACTAGACTACTGTTGAGGCCTTTTCCACTCCTTTGGTCTGACTGAAGGTCATGAAATGGATCACTAGACTATGGTAGATGGAATTTCTTGCCATTTGGTGAGCAAAAAAAACATTCTTGAAGTGAAATATAGGCAATATGGGTATCATCTGAATCGAGGAGATGAGGCGAATGCTCTGGAGTATTCTTGAAGGTCTAGAAAAAAAAAACAATATTCTTGAAAATAAAGTGAAATATAGGTTATATGAGTATCATATGAATCGGGGTGGTCAGGTGAATGCGCTGGAGTACTTTCGAAGGTATTTTGAGTCCTTTGATCAGGAATAAGTACATTTTTGGGAATGAAGTAAAATATATTAAGAATAAAGTCGAGTGGGTCATTACGAGTCTAAGTCAAAATGACTCAACCTCGCTATCCACTATCACACCAAAATAATCAGCTAAAAGCCAATTCACCCTATCGTCCACAGCATGGATTCGACTTACTCGTAGCTGATTATTTTTGTGCGGTAGTGGATAGTGCAGTTGAGTCATTTTACTCAGACTTAGATTCAGTTCCAGTGAATTGTTCATTTCTACTGAACCAGGGGGCATATTCCAGCTATCGCTAACGCTATGACTCTATCGCTAAAATTCTCTAAATCCCGTTTGGCTTAAAACACATCGGTAATTTGATTAATTTATCCGGTTCAATTTATAAAGCGTTATAATTTGCCATCCAAATTAATCAAAAGTGTTACTTTTGAAAAATTAACTGTTACTTGTTACTTAAAAGTAACTAAATTGCCCATCCTTAACTTGATAGCAAGCTGAATTGGAGACTGGATATTTAAAAGCGCACGGACAAAGCTACCACAGCCCTCTATTGCCGCAGAAGGTATAGGTATACGAGTAGGTAGAAGCTGGGGTTTGAAACCCAAAACACTTCACTGACTCTGGGGGGTGACTCGCCTCATTTTGCTGTATAGAGTGGTAGTTTAATGGAATGCCATACAGAAGGTTGATAATCTGAATCTAGTAGCTGAGGTACAGGGGGTGGCTTGCCTGGTAATCACCGGAGCTTTACGGCCAACACCGTCCGCTGCCATGGATATGATGCTTAGCCTTCTGTCGTTAGATATTCAAGGGAAGCTCATGCCGGTGAACTCAGTCATCAGAATAAAAGAGACCTATCGGTGGACAACCTTGGCCACCGGTCACTTTACGATCATGGACGACGGTGATACGAGTATTCCCGAGTTAAATGATTTATACCTCACCTAAACGAAGGTTCATTACGAATCACGTAAAGATGATTCCACCATGGAGTCGTTGGAAATATATACGGAGGGTCAAAGGCTGCTGTAGGCGTGGGTGCCGGAGTTTACTGGATCACTGTAGTGCTTTTCAGGCGGAAATTTTTGCGATTAAGTAGGCGGTTGCTTGGCTGGGTCTTCACGTGATCTCTATGATGAAACCATTATCTCCATGGATTGTACACCCGCAGTTGAATCATTCGAATCCGGGTTTTGCACGTCGGAAAGTCTATCGGAGATTAGGACTCGGCCAGCGGAGATGGGTAACTTCTTTGACATTGTCCTGTGTTGGATACCTGGCCATCACGGCTTTGTTGGTAATTGTAATGCTGATGAGCTCGCTCGGAAGGGAGCCACGGATATGGCTCTGTAACCTCTAGAGACATCACCATATACACGGCTGCAATAACATCCATGGCATTTGTTTCCACCTCATTTAAGTTGTTAGTAGAGTGTCGCTAGTCTCTCGTTGAGATGGGTAAAGTCAACATTGTGGTGTGCTTCGGGGCGACCGGTAGCGCAATGTGTTGAGGCATCAGTCTCATGTTTGACTACCGGTGTTTCGGGTTCGAATCCCGTCCACGACGACGTTCGTGGCCATGAATGTGCAGGAGGTGCATGGTGGCAACTGCATTCTCCGAAACCAGTTCATGCTAACGAAATGTCCACTGGGCCACATGGAACAGTTGACGCGCTTTGTCCCGCAAGGGGTTAGGGCAATTGAGTAGAAAGCCAATTGAGACATTCAGCATGTAAAATGACAGTAATGGCTCCGGCGGTTATCATGTCTTAACCGCTGAACAGATAGGTCCGTTCCGTCTCCGATATTCCGATATTCTTCGGCCGATATTCCGACAACAAATATTCAGAGTGAAACCGCTCTTAAGGTATTATGTTTTATCTATCGAGCTGAAATCGACATTATGACTCCATCTCCGATCGAGTTAGTGTGTTCTTCAGAAGTACTACATGCTTCGACAGACGACTGGGACTGCAGGCTTCTAACCTGCGACCCAGAAAAAGTAATTTTGAATAGTTTTTGTTTACTTCAATTACATGTTTGCAAAAAATCGCAAAAAAAAAAAAAAAATATTTTTAGAGATGACTGAAGTGACGATTTCGCATCCATGGCACTGACAGTGTGGTATACAGGACGATGTAGCATCAGGTTGGTTATTCCGACCGGGAGGCTCCCGATGACAAGGGGGATTATTCCCAATGAATCTAAAAAACATACTAATATCGTCAAGTCATTCATGATACGTACATACTTTGTAAACATCTAACAAAGATAGTGTCTCACTCCACTTAACGAGCATCGTACCGCCATCGCCTCTGTACAATAATACTACACCTCCACTGCACTTCTACGTACTAAAGTATAAATATCAGACATTGGCTATATTTTCAGAACGTTCACATCGTTTTTTAATTAGCGTCCAGCACATTCGAGGCCTCCTATGGAGCATTAAATTAAAGAATCGATCAAAAGTCTCCTGTTGAGCCTGACAATAAAGTGGGAGCTTCCAAATTAGTCGTTTTCAAAGCGAAAAATCTTTTCTTAATCACTGTGAAGGTGCTGCGCTCCACCCATTTGAACTGAAACTCACACGAAATTTAAAATCGTTTGCAGAGTCAAGTTTGCGATAAAAGTTTGTGAACAAGAACATAACATATGTACCTATATAGTAATGTGTATTGTATTTGAAACGTGCCATTTATGGAAATATCAATTAAGTGATATTTTTTTTTGTGAAACAAATTGTGATTGACGAAAAAAAGAAAGGAAATATGGAAAATTGTAACCAGATTTGATTCGAAAGTTCGATTAAACACAAAAGGCCTGAGGGTCTACTGTCATCGGAATTCGGTAACTCATTTCTTGCGTTCCTATCTGTCGGCCTGACATTCTGCGTTCTGAAAAGCGATCAGTTTGTTTTTTGTATATGACTCGATAGTCCATCGTAGATTTCCTATTCTGATAATAAAATAATTAAGATAAAATGTTTTTTGTTTTCTGGTTTAAAATAATAAAAATTAAAGAATGAATGAGATACCTTGATTTCGAGACGAACTGTACGTATGATTAGCGCAAATATGTTAATAAACGACCTCTTTGTCAAAATGTCAGCGAAGCGAATCAACAATATTCCAATAAATTCTCTCACGGCAGCCGGTTCTAGGCTCCGCCACCTGTTCATCAGCAAGGGTCGCGGGCTGCCAAACCCCTCCAACGCCACCAAGCGTTCCTACAACAACAACAATATTCTCTTCCGTATACGAGGTGTGATCAAAAAGTATCCGACTTTTGTTCATAAAATCAACGTTTATTATGATATAATTATTTAATGCATATCCCCTTCAAAGTAGTCCCCTTGGGCTGCCACACACTTCTCCCAACGCTTCTGCCACTGTTGGAAGCATCGCTGGAAGTCCTCCTTCGGTATAGCTCTCAGATGGTCTGTCGCATTCGACATAATGTCCTCTCTGGTCTGAAATCTGGTCCCTTTTAGTGGCATTTTCAGCTTTGGGAAAACCAAAAATCGCAGTCATGGGTTTATGGATATGACCCAGAAACCAAGCTCCAGTCAACACAATGGAAACATCCTTCATCCCCGAGGCCCAAAAAAGCAAGGCAAGTCCGCAGCAATGTCAAGGTCATTCTAAACCGCCTTTTTTGACTCCAGTGGCTTGGTACATCACGAGTACCACGGCACTACAATCACCAAGGAGTACTACCGAGAGGTTCTGCGTCGCCTTCGTGACGCAGTGAGACGCAAGCGCCCGGATCTTTGGGCAGGAGGCAGTTGGAAGCTCCATCACGATAACGCTCCCGCACATTCTTCACACCTAATTCAGAACTTCTTGACAAAACACAGCACACCAGTGGTTCGTCAACCTCCCTACTCTCCTGACATGCCTCCGTGCGATTTTTGGTTTTTCCCAAAGATGAAAATGCCACTAAAAGCGACCAGATTTCAGACCAGAGAGGACATTATGTCGAATGCGACAGACCATCTGAGAGCCATACCGAAGGAGGACTTCCAGCGATGCTTCCAACAGTGGCAGAAGCGTTGGGAGAAGTGTGTGGCAGCCCAAGGGGACTACTTTGAAGGGGATATGCATTAAATAATTATATCATAATAAACGTTGATTTTATGAACAAAAGTCGGATACTGTTTGATCACACCTCGTACATACCTCCGTATCTCCGAAAATGTCAAGAAAATTAGTCATGATTTTACTTCCATGAAATGTAAAATTTAGCTCGTACAAAAAATGAACTAACCTATCAAAAAATAGCCTACATAAATTCTCAGAAAATAAATGATTGCCTAATTAATAGGCGACGATTAACAATAATCGCTCTTATTCATAACGCCCACAATCTGTCTAGTTAAATTTTGCTAATTATTGAATTTCATTTGTGATTAAATTTGTTTGTAATCCGAAAATGATTGATTTGCAAATAAAAATGAAGGGTGTAATATTGACGAAAACTTATCAAGTGGCGCCACGCACAACATTCAATGATATGAATGATTACCCGAATTAAACTATGAATGGCTCAAACAAACAATGAATTCGTGCGACACTGATAGATTGATGGTGTTCCTGGTTTCGGACTAGTAGTCTAAGAACCTGGGGTCTTGAGATGGACAGTTTTGGAACAGTTTTGTTGTACATAAGGCAGTGACGTGCAGTGGAAATTTTTCATAGTCAAGCAGTTGGGCGCCCTAAAGCCAATTTAGCATAAACAAAAATGGACTGTATAATAGAATATGGACAGTCACAAAAACATTTATACCAAGCGGCTTTAAGCCTTAAAGAAGAAATCAGGAAAGATATAAATAAAATATTGGCACATATATTCGGAATACAAAAAAAAAAAAAAAAAATAAATAAAATATTACTAATAAAAAAAATGATAAATAAATATTATGTTAATTAAGACTAAGAAAATTCACTTGACGCGAAAAACGAGGCCTACAGACAATGGATTCAACGAGGAACCAGAGCCAGAAGAGAAAAATATGACGAGCTACGGCGAATATCGAATAGAATAATTAGACGTAAGAAACGTAAATACTTTGACGAGCAGTTGCTGAACATAAACGAACGAACACCAGACAAGCGTACAAACTAGTAAATACAATTAAGAACGGCTACCAACCCAGGACCAGCCTTTGTAAGGACAAGGATGGAAACATCATCAGCGACACCGATGGTATTAACAAACGATGGGCCTCTTATTTTGAAGAGCTTCTAAACCGACCATCTAACATCCCCACACAGGAAGCTCTCGACGATATTGTTGATCTAGGCCCACCCATTCAACCCCCGACAGTAGAGGAAGTTGATCTCGCGTTGCGGTCACTAAAACGAAATAAAGCGCCGGGCGCTGACGAGATCCCAGCTGAACTGCTAAGATTCGGTGGAACGAGTCTAGTTGATGCCATACATCAATTACTCCTGCGAGTATGGGGGAACGAGGAGATCCCAGACGATTGGCGCAGAAGCATCATCTGTCCAATTCATAAAAAGGGAGATAAACTGCGGTGTGAGAATTACAGGGGCATCTCACTTGTTTGTACGTCCTATAAAATTTTGACGAAAATTCTGGAAAATAGAATAAAACCGTACGCAGAACGAGTCATTGGCGAATATCAAAGCGGTTTCAGACCTGGTCGCTCCACAACCGATCAGCTCTTCTCAGTCAAACTGATACTCCAGAGGTGCTGGGAATACAACGTAAACGTATACCAAATCTTTGTCGACTTCAAGCAGGCATACGACAGTATCGATCGTGGAGTACTGTACAACATCATGCTGCAATTTGGTATACCGGCAAAATTAGTGCGACTGACAAAGATGACGATGACCAACTCCGTCTCACAAGTCAGGATCCAGAATAGACTTACTGATCTATTTGAAACACGCACTGGTTTGAAACAGGGCGATGGACTGGCACCGACGCTCTTCAACCTAGCACTGGAATACGTTATTCGGGCCATGAATATGGACAACAGCAAGACGCTACTCATCAAGTCGACACAATTCGCAGCCTACGCCGACGACATCAACATCATGTCCCGAAGATTGGCTGACGCAGAAGAACTTCTGCATACGCTCGATACCGCTGCAAAGGAAGTTGGATTACGTATTAACGAGGGTAAAACTAAAATAATGATGCAATCGGTGACAAGGACACCTGCACAACCGAGCATCAACGTGGGGGACCTCAACATCGAGTTCGTGAACAACTTCATCTACCTGGGTTGCAACCTGTCAAGGGACGCCAACGAAACTGACGAAATCAAGCGACGGATACAGTTAGCTAATAAGACTTTTTTCTCGGTTCTCCCTATAATGAAATCAAAACATGTGCACAGAAACACGAAGTTCCGCGTGTACAAAACCATTATACGACCAGTGCTATGCTATGGCTGCGAAGCATGGACCCTAACTCAAGCCTCCGAAAACATGCTAGACACTTTCGAACGTAAGGTTCTACGGCGAATTTTCGGGGCTGTTTGCGACCGAGATGGATGGCGCATCCGGTACAACCATGAGTTGTATGAAATGTACGATGAGCTGCAAGTCTCGAAAATCGTCAAACTACAACGACTTCAATGGGCAGGGCATGTACAAAGAATGGACGATGATCGCATGCCTAAGAGAGTAATGAATGCAGAACGAGTCGACGGAGCGAGACTGCGAGGACGACCGAGATCTCGTTGGGAGAGCTCAGTAGGTGTGGACGCCGCGCAGCTGCTGGGCTCCCTAAATTGGAGGACGCGGTCACGTGACCGAGATAATTGGAGGACAATGATCCAGGCGGCCAAGGCCCGACGTCGGGCTGTCGCGCCACGATGATGATGATGAAGACTAAGAAAAATTCAGGGGTATTTGAAATAAATAAATATTCTTTCGCAATTGCCATTTATTTGTATTCCAAATCTATGCGCCGTTCTTTAAGTAAAAACTCTTTAATCACATTATCAAAAAAATCGTTTTCTCTTCGCATTTGTATAAGAAGATCCTTTTCAACCGCAATTAAAGCAAGATCCGAAAGTCGTTCTTGGGATTGGCGATTTCTCAAAAATGTGTGAACGCGCTTTAGTGTTGAAAATGACCTTTCCGCAGTTGCCACTGTGACTGGAATTGACGTTAATAATTTTGCTAAAATATGAACTTGCTTAAAACCGTTTCCGACATAAGGCCGTTTTTGAAAATAATCGAGAATTTTACTAGGATTCGCGTTTTTAAACTCATCTGAAGAATAAATAACTTTTAGCTCATTTTTCAACTTTATTCTGTCGAAAAATTGACCGTGATATTCAATAAGTGAGTCAAAATTTTTATCGGGAAAATTTGACTTGAATTTAGAAAAATAATTCGGTTCAAGCAACTCTAAAAATGAAAGATCTTTAAACGAATGGAATCGATCTCGAATTTGCCCGAGAATAACATCTATAATCTCCCGAAATATCCGCCGTAAATTTTGTAAAGGATCTATCGCATTTCTACATTTCTTACGTGGTGGCTGATATTCTGCTGTAACTGTCGAATAGAAATTATCAAACTTTTTAGAAAAGTCATTTTCAAGCCAATTTTCAAATTCAATAATTTTTTGGCTTGCATATGAAATGTTTACCACTTTGCTCTGAATAATATTAAATAATATATCAGTTTTCGAAAAAATTTCAGAAAAAATTAACAGATATAATTGAAAATCTGACTCTGCGAATTTTTGTAAGTATATATCGGAAAAAGTCAAGGAATCGCCATCCCAGTGTTGAGAACCATTCGAAATTGTCTCAAAAACTGTACAAATTTCATGCTTATGTTCAAATATAACGTTAATAATACGCGAATGATAATGCCAACGCGTTTTGGAAACCGATGGTAAACGACGATTTACTAAAATATATTTGCAAAAAGGTCCGACCTTTTAGTGGATGTACTAAAAAATGATGCGATTTTATTGATGTGCGCGAAAAATAATTTAATTTCCGGAATAAACTCAACTGCTTTAGACAATACTAGATTTAGTGAATGAGCGTAACATGGAACGAAAATTGCCGATTTATGTTTTTCCCGAATTAAAGTCTGAACTCCACGAATTTGAGAACTCATTACTGCTGCGCCATCGTAACATTGTGCAATTAATTTCTTATCGATATTAAAATTTTGCAATTGTTTTAAAATGTGAGAGCTTATTGCTGTAGCTGTACGATTAGCGCTTACATCCAAAAATCCGATAAATCTTTCTTCAATCTCATTTGATATTGTATATCTAAAAATCATCGTTAATTGTTTCCGACCGCTAACATCTGGCGTTTCGTCGACCATTACAGCTACAAATGGAGCCTCCTTTATTTCCAAATTGATTTTATTTCGAACCACATTAGCTATAGCGGAAACAAGATCGTTTTGGATTCTATTAGACAAACCCGAAAACGCTGCATTTGCTTTTATAGAATCTATGTGGGACTCAATTATCGGATCGTACAAACTCAAGAAATTTACGGTTTCGATAAAATTACCACGATTATTTGAAGAAGAGTCTTCATTATTTCCGCGAAAAGGAAGCTCCTGTTTTGCCAAAAAAATTACAGTATCGATTAAACGTTTCAAAATATTACGATTACGCTCAACTTTTTCATTATGCAAACTAACAGATATTGCCACCTGGTTACTAAGCATAAACTCTATACGCTGAGAACCAAAATTATCTAATTTAATTAACGACTGAAGATGTTTTTCGGAACTTGAATGCTTTGCTGCTGAGCCCGTAAAATTATTCAAATCACTAAATCCAGCTTTATTCCAAACAGATTTTTCATTCGTGAACAAAAGACACGGCCAGCAAAATAACTTATTTAATTTACAGCTTCCCGTTAACCAAATGTACTTTTCATACGTTTCGATATGGAATTTTCGCGTAATATTTTTTAATTTAAACTCTAAACTAAGATCTGGCTTCGGTCTATCCGATCCGAAAGAGTTGAAAATCCCGCTTTTAGTACGAAATCCGTCGCGCAGCAACACTCCGACATAATGCGAAAAGAAAACTTACCACTTTTACCACAAATCAAATCAATTAAATCACTACAAACGGTCAAAAAAACTTCAAATCACAATTTAATCAAAATCACCCGATTGCACTGATTTCCTCTTTTAAATTGCAACGGAAAATCCATTACATAACAAAAACAAAAGCTCTACTGGAAAAATCAAATTCCCATAAACATTCCCTGCATTGGCAACATTTCATTAACAAGCATCATTGGGCTTTATCCCACACACAAAAGCAGTCGCGCCAGTGCTTGACTTGTCTCATATAAATTTGCGAACAAAACAAAAAAAAATCGTTGCCCAATGTACTACCGAAATCCAAGATTCCCATTTTCTGGAATCAACATGTCTCTAGTATTTGGATGCACACATGGTACATGCATCTAAAGATCTAGGCACATTTTCCTATTCTAAGTTTGGTGTCTATGGTGTGCAAAATGTGGGAGGTTTGAATATTATCTAAAGTAATTGAACGAATGTTTTTTAACCAAAAGAAGGCGCGGATCAGAATTTGAATGTGTAAAGGAATATTTTAATGATAATATGTATTCTTCAGCTTAAAGAAAAACATTGACTGAAATGATGATATGTGTATTGGTGTAAGCAAAGTTTATTATTGAATTGCTTATTTCGGTAAGTCAAGCAGTTTGGAATTGCTTACTACGAGTGCACGTCACTGACATAAGGGTACATATGTATTTTGGGTTGCTGAACACGAATCCGAGGTTTGCCAACAAAAATTTTGCTGGGAAACTTTTTTTTATTGGCCACATTTTTTTGGTTTTTGACCCATATTTCCAAAAGTATTTGTCCTTTGGAAAAGGCCGATATATATTTTTTGAAGTACACTAAATTTGCTAAATTGTAGACCAAAGTTAGCTTGAGAAGCAGCTCTGCAAAATTTTTCGAAAAGTCGAAAATGTTATTCACACGCCGATGAACAGTGGTAAAGAGACGTAGGGTCGCGCCATATGTTTTTTTTTTAATATTTAAAAAATAAGGAAACGTATTATTTTTTATTCATTATAATTATTTATTCTAAAATAAAATAGTTAATTTTATTTTAATTACAGTAAGGGTAAATATGCGTTTTGGCGCACCAGCAAAAAATAAGCTTTCATTACAGTTAATCAAGAGAATTGACAAAAAATATAAAATTATTATTTTGTTGGACCTCCTTTATTCATTGTCACTTGAAACAATCGTTTGGGCATTGAATTTATCAGTGTTCTCAGGGTTGTTTGTACAATTTCAATCCAATAGCGGTGAATTCTATTTTTAAGCTCCGAAACCGTTGAAAACATTCTTCTTTTGGCATAAGCCTTGGTCGCTAGTATTCCGCATAAATTTTCTATAGGATTGAGGTCAGGGCTACAAGCTGGCCAGTCCAGCAAAGGAATGTCTTTTTCAGCATACCATTTTTTACTTTCCTGCGAAACGTGAATTTGTGTGTTATCTAACTGAAAAGTGGAGTTTTCATCAGCATTGTCTTCTAACAATAGTATCAACACAGCTTTCAAGAGTTCAGTGTACAAATTTGAATTCATCCGCGGATATATTGTACATAACGGCAGCTTCTGATGGTGAGTAAAAGCGCCCCAAAACATTACACTGCCTCCGCCGAAATTTCTTTTTCAACGTGTGACCTCTCCATTCAAATTTTGTCAAAAATAGCTGTTGCAGTTTATATTTTGTACCGAATGCTTGGAGATGTTCGTAAAACGTGGGCAATGTGCTGATGTGTAACGGAAAGGCTTAATTTTCCTTTAATTTCTCGAGCTGTCAAGCGATTTTTTGTGGCTTCATGGAGCCCTATTCCAGCTATTGCTAACGCTGAAACTCTATCGCTAAAATTCTCTTAATAATTTTTGGCTTGGAACACATCGCTTATTTGATTATTTCATCCGGTTAAATTTATTCAGCGCTATAATTTGGCACCGCAATGAATCAAAACTAGCGACGTGTTTCATGCCAAAAAGGGCTTAGAGATTTTTAGCGATGGAGTTTTAACGTTAGCGATAGCTGGAACAGGGCATTGGTCTCAAGAATATGAGGGTGAGCACGACGGATGTTACGCATAGAAACAGCAAGATCAGTCATCAAATCACTAATTTCATTAGAGCAACAAGAGTTGTAATAGCGATTATGTATAAAAGGCCGTAGATAAAAATAAGGAAAAGAGTTCGCTAATAGAATGGACAGTTGATTTAACATCGTCAAGTACAACAGTGGCCAACAAGGCCAAAAGCGAAAAGCTTTGATAAAAGGGCCGGATGCTAAACTCGGTGAAAAGCCTTTCAAATATCCCGAGCTTCCCTAAAATTGTGGAGACAATAATTCCATTGCTCAATGTGGAAAGTCATTAGGTCCCCGGTGGACCGGGCAGAACGATCACCTTTCATGAAACCTACATATCAAACCAGCCTGTGCTGGCGATGTACCGGTTGAGCCTTGTGGTGGTCATATTCTTAATTTCACCCAGGTCGTGAAATATCCGAGAACCCAGAAATTTTCTTTTCCTGCTAGCTAGGACCGAACAATGGCAGAGGAGGTGTAGAACGCTCTCCTCTTCATCGCCACAACTCCTGAAGAAGTCGTGATGTGGAAAACGGAGCCTCCCGGCGAGTTCTCCTATTAGGCAATGCCCTATGATAACCCCTACCACCCCGCCAATATGCTTTCTGTTCAGTGACAGCAAATTGGCAGAACGACAGGAATTAATTACCAGCCAAATAATCCTCTTTGTTTGGCCAGTATTGCCGCAAAGCCATCTTGTGTTAGCCCTATCAATAGTAGTGGTCTTAATCGCCAAATTGCATGTGGCAAATTACACTTTTATGTCTTTGTGGTTTTCATTAACCTTCCCAGTTGTACCCTGCCGAGCCAACTCATCCGCCTTGCGGTTACCCGCGAAGCCACTATGGCTCGGGATCCAACAGACGGTAATATCGAAAAAGCCACCCATCACTGCAAGAGCTGAGCGACAGCTCTCAATAGTTTTAGAAGTCGTCAGGACGGACTCGAGTTAGCGAATCGCCGCCTGACTGTCCGTGTAAATAGTGATGTCCCTCACAGTAATGATATGACTTCCTAACCAGGAAAAAATCTCAGAGATAGCTGACCATTCGGCCTGTAGTCCGTCTCCTCATTGATATTGAGGTTGTTCAATATAGTGGAGTGTCCCACATTCAGCAGGTGCCAGTGGCCCGTTTCTCGAAGACGTAGAGCCGTGTTTGCCGCGAGTTGTTCACAAAAATATTCAGCGGGAGCAAGCCGAGTATCATATATAATCCGGCTGATGGAGTGGTTCTGAAGACTCCCGTCGTGGCTAACGCAGCTAGCCTTTGTACCTTTCCCAACACTTTACAGTGGGCCGTTACTCTGGGTACTGGACACTACACGTCAATTCCATATAATAATATAGGACGTACCACAGCTGCATGTAACCAATATACCGCTTTCGGCCGCAGGCCCATATTTTTGCCTATGGGCTTCCTACACGAGGAGAGTCCAATAAAAGTCTTCCTGAGCCGTTCTCGAATATTCAGCCTACAGCTAAGCTTTCTGTCAAAGATGAGGCCAAGAAACTTAGCTTTCTCCGTAAAAACCAGTCTTCTGCCCCTCAGCGTTGGGGGTTGGATTAGTAGGATCGTATGCCCTCTAGTGAAGAGCACAAGTTGCCCGGATTAGCTCCAACGCCGACCTACACTTCAAAGAGTTTATTAAATTTTCAAGTCACTAGCTTCATTCTATAGAAAGCCATCGTATATTTGAGATACTATTTGTAGGGAAACCAGGCATTTCTTTAGTCCGATCATATCTTTTTAAATACCTACCAACTAGATTATAATGCAGACATTTGGCCAAAATTTCGACCAAATTTTCAGCTCGCTAGCTTCGTTCCATTGAAAGTTACCTTAGTTATTGGCAAATTTCATTTTTGACATTTGTAGGGAAGGTGGGCGTTCTTTTGGTCGGATCATGTCCGTTTTTCTAGAACTATATCAACTTCGTATCTGAAGTTTAGCTGTCAAAAATTAGCCCTCTACGTCATTTTTTAGGAGTTATAGACAAAAGGGGCTCCTTGCAATAAAAGTACCTTTCGTTTCGAACGAATTGATCTTATTTTTACAAGAGGGTATAATATAGGCTTTTTTAATCGTATCTACTAAAGCTAGAGCTTTACATACTGATTTGGACGGGTTTTACAGATATGTACTTTTATTATTTATTTATTATTTTACATATGTAGGGGAGGTAGGTTTTCAATACCAACTAACTAGATCTTACTATAAACATTTTACCAAAATTCAAGCCTTATTTAATCAAAAGTTATCTTGCGAACGGACAAACGGACAGACAGGCGGACAAACAGATAATCTGAGGTATAAAAATATTATTTTTCTAGCGTAGCAGTAGATATTCCAAAAATTAAATGGCTTATCGCCGTTAGAGAACGGAACCAAATTGAACCATTAATATTAAGTACTCTGAAAAAATAAAATAGTTATTTTAAAATCGCCATTATTCTGCCCGACCCTACAATATCATATTCTAAAAAACATTCGGCATCTATCCAAGTGAAATAAACAACTGACCTAAATACATAAATGCACCAATTTTCTGTGGAATTAATTAAATATTTTGTTTTTGGTCTAAACAGAACCAAATGTTGTCCAGCAAAACATACGCGTCCACTTCATACAGATGTTGCATCCTTTCGTTCTATTCGTATATCTAATCATAATTAGGCCGTACCCTTCTCTTCTTCTCTCACCAGAAAAACAAAACATCTATCAAATGTCCGTGGAATTCAACACCTTTTTGACATTCGGTCTCGACAATAGTTTTTAGTATCCGAGGAGAAAGAAAAATGAAAGGCGCGCCTTAAATCCAAATGTTGTCTAAATCGAACTATGAATTTAAAACCCGTTGTCCTTAATTCATTAGGCAAAGAACAAGGATAACCCGCATCCCATAATAATATAACGTTAAATTTGAAATACATATTCATCAAATCGACACAAGAGATGCCCAGACGTTGGACGATGATGGCGCGACGATCCTTGAAAAAGGACAATCGAACAAGCCATTGCTGTCCAAGTTGATTTATTGTGTTACTGCCCAATGAAATTTAACGCTCATTTTCGCCCAAGATAATTGCTATTTGACTTAAATCTATAGGTTTTTTGGGGTTGATTGCATTGTGTCGGCCGACGAGTGGAAGGGTAACATATTGGTTTTTGAAACAGTGGAGAGAAGTTGAGGTCATATGTTATGATGATTCATTTGTGTTGTATGCTATTATGTTTAGTATTTTGAAGTTCTTTATGCGGCTTAGTATGTTCTATTTGATGGCATTTAAAATGGAAGGTATTGGTTATCACAGCAAACAAAATGGTACATAGTTGATTGGACATTAATGGCGCCCCTTTTGGTATTTAAGCAGCATGAGTGGTCCTCGCACTTGAACGGAGTTTACGCAATACTGTGTCTCTCTTATTTGAAATAATTATCCTCGAAAAAGGATTTAACCCATACTTTTTTTTCATTAACTAAACGTCAGACAAAAAAGAAACTTGGTAAAATCTGGAAAAATAATTCGAAATTCGCAGTGTTAACAGATACGCGTATGTTCACTTCAGATCAGGAAACATAATTATCTTTCTCGCAAGTATAAACCTAACGTGTTTGTCTCATACTGTCAATTTCAGTTTGCATTCCATTAGATTGAAATCGGATATTACTTCCGTACCTTGGAAAGGTCATCTTCAGTGGATTTCCTCAAAAATGCATTAACATATTTTCTGCATTTTTCAATGTCGCGCGACTAAATTAAGATCACTCACGCGGCATACTTAATTATCATCTGTCTTTCAACGTCCATTCGTTAAAATCTGCATCATTTTATTGGAAAAATATGCTCGTCTCGAAAAAAATTTTGTCCGTTACATTTGGAACATGCCGGCTCAGCTGTCTATTTTCTCAACAGGATACGTGTCGACGAATGCATTTTAGCAGTCCGCGCAACGATTTTTCTCCGGGTTTTCATTTTTTATATACACGAAAACAACGAAAAAAAACATTCGTCTCCTGGGAGTTTTAGTGGAAAAATGATTCATTACTGTTTCCCTTATTTTTTATTTAAGTGTCTAAAAAAATGGGAAAAACTATCCACGTGCCACATTCTTAACACATTATGGGCATCGTGTCGAAGAAAAAATATCAGACGTATCCATTTTTTCAGCAAATGTTCTATGCTGAACGATGTACAGCTCAACTGCAGAATATTCTAAAATTAGTGCAGTCGTAAAGTATTCGTCACGTCTTGTGTTTTTTATGTTCCATCCTAATTATGTGTGCAATGGACCACATTTTCTTCAGGAATATGTGGTAAAGAACTTAGCGAATGTGGTCACCTGGAAAGATTTTCAATCTTTTCCGTTTTTGTCATTAATATCTGAGAGTTGACGGTTTGGAGGAAATATGAGCGGAAATCTCAGAACTTAAATGTTGTCTGTATGAATCATTTGATGATTTCTAGACACGTTCTGCAGGGCTCATGCTTGGCTGCCAAAGTATCATAGTTAAAAATTGAAAAGATTTTAATTACGCTTAATGGAAAATTCAAAGATTTCACTCTATACGTACTAGCGTTTTAAGAATTTCAGGTGGTTTTGAGCAATGTTTTTCAATTGTAGGCACCTGTACAAAGTCTCACTTTATGCTAAAATGAATGTAAGAGATTCCCTTAAAACTACCGAAATATCTGTAAAAAATATTTGATTATGAAAATGACTGAAAAAAAACTCCCAACTGACATTGCTGAAGTATGTAATAAATTTATCGATGTGCTCCCGTAGCGCCATTTTCATACCCTAGACTTACAGTATAGGGTATATTGTTTTTGTTACGACGAAAATATGTAACACCTGAAAGGAGGCTCCGGAGGTATAGGAATGTGTATATATAAATGATCGAACCTCCTGATTCGATTTAGCCATGTCTGTCAGTCTGTCTGTCTGTCCGTTCGCACGATAACTTTCGATAGAATGAAGGTAGAGCCTTGAAATCTTGGTGAAATGTTGGAAGTATGATCTAGTTGGTTGGTATTGAAAATGGGCATGATCAGGCCAAGAAAACGCCTACCTCCTTTACATATGTAAAATAATTAAATGTATCTATAACTCCCGATTAATTAAACGTAAAAAGCTCTAGCTTTGGCAGATTGCTTGTAAAGGTAATCTTATACTCTCCTGGAAAAATAAAATCTATCAATTTAAAACTAACGGTAATTTTCTTACAAAGAGCACCGTACTACCCTACTTTTCGGTTTTTTGTCTATAACTCTTGAACCAATTGACGTAGACACCTGATTTTTGGCATGTAACCTTGAGGTCAGAAGCTGCTTGAGTTTTAGTAAGTTGGACATAATCAGATCAAAGGAACGCCTATCTCCCCTACAAATTACAAAAAATCAAATATTCCTTTAATTACGATAACTTTCGATAGAATTACACTAGCAAGTTGAAAATTTGGTAGAATGTTGCTAGTGTGATCTAGTTGTTGGTATGGAAAATGGGTAAGATCTGACCGAAGTAACCCCTACCTCCCCTACAAATGAAACTTCAATAAGCGATAACTTTTTATAGAATGAAGCCAGCAATTTGAAATTTTGGTCAAATGTTTAAAGTAAGATTGAGTTAGTTGGTATTAAAGATAGGCCAGATCCAACTCAAGGAACCCCTACCTCCCCTACAAATGGAACATAAAGTAAGCGATAACTTACAAGAAAATAAAGCTAGCGAATTTAAATTTTGGTTACGTGTTTGTAGTAGGATTCAGCTGGCTGATATTGAAATAAGTAAAATCCGACCAACCAAATCCGTACTTCCTCTACAAATGAAACTTCAAATAAGCGATAAATTTCTATAGAATGAAGCTAGAGATTTGAAATTTTGCTTAAATGTTCATAGCATGATCTACTTGGTTGGTGGCAATGATGGGCAATATCTGACCCAAGGAACTCCTACCTCCCCTACAAATGGAACTTCAACTAAGCGATAACTTTCAATAAAATGAACTCGACAAATATTTGTAGAATGGTTTAGTTAATTGACTTCAGAATGGTCAACATCCTCCTGAATAAGCGCCAACCTCCCCTATAAACTGGTCATATAGGAAACTCACTTTTAATGCAAATGGTCGTTGCCAATTGGTACTTTTGCCATCACCACTAGGTTTGTACAAGTCTAGGGTATATACGCTTCGGACTTTATGAATTTTTCGAATGGAATATTTCCGAAAAGACAGGAAAGTAATACTGAAATATGTACATCAATCCGACAAATACGTCCTAAGCTGGTTATTGTGAAATGTCATCATTCGAGTAATCACAGCAAATACTTACACATAGTGCAAGAAAACGCAACATTTAATCCGATTTCGGACATAAATCCGCAGAGCATGGTGCCCATGATATAGCAGCGTCCTTTGACACATTAACGTCCTCCTGCACATTCCGTACGTGAAATGAATGATTTCTTCCAGGGAGAGGAAATATGATAAAATACATCATTGTCGTCCATTCCGTAACTACATACGAGTATGTGTAGAGGGTAGTAACTCCATTAGTAACGGAACGGATAAGCACATTCGTATACAAAGCGGATTTTGGCAAATGGTGCTGACATCTAAAAGTCATAGATAAATGAACCGAGTCTAGACTATACGAAAACTGATATTTTTATATCTTTCTACCAGAATTTGGTGAAACCATTCCGGATATTATTGAAAATGAAATATGAAGGACTGAGTCAATTTCTAAATCCGATTAGTGACTTCTCCGGGGAAAACGTCAATTCTACTATGTGTGATCATTATTAATGACAGAAGTTTCGCAATTTTGGGAAAGGGAGAAATTATGGATTGTATTGTAGGGAAAAAAAAATTCTTGCATTTTGACTGATATTGCTTTTTGCAATTGATTTTTTCACTTATTATTTGAACTATGTACGTAGTTTACATTACAACCTCATACATACGAGGGCGTTACAAAAAGTAAGTTTTCTGTGTTGCCAAATCTAGGGGGACTTTTAGTGGCAGCCTTGCGCCGGTTATTTTTGTCTAGTTGGATGTCAGTAGCTTTGCAACCATGGAGACCCCCGTTCTCTCTTACGCCAACGTCGAACTGCGTTCGGTGATTCGTTTTCTCTATGCCTAAGGCAAAAACGCGACCGAAATTCAAATGGTGGGAAAATGGTGCGTGGCTTTCGTCGAGGGCCGCCAAAACGTCGTTGTTGAACCGCGCACCGGGCTTCCTTCAAGTGCAACTGAAAATAAATAACTGGCGCAACAGTCCAATTTGAACCATGGCCTCGAGATGAGTTTGCATCTTCTCATTTTCTAGATCGTGACGGTCTTGTGCAGAGGTGTGTGATCAGCAACACGCTCAACCGAGTTAGTTACCCCATAAATGGGTACTCATTTAACAGCTGAGTGGGCTCATAGTCCGACACGAAAATCCCCTTTTTCATCGAAAACTACCACATTCAGTAGGAATCGAACCGGGGCCCAGTGCGTAGAAGGCGAACGTGCTAACCGTTGCGCCATCCCCTGACCACAGAACAAACTGAATTGCATCGGCTCATTAATTTTTGGAAACGCATTAGGAGGAGGGTGATACCATTTTTGACCGTATTGTGACTGGAGATCAAACGTTGGGTACACCATACGATCCCTGAAACAAAGCAGCAGAGCATGGTTTGACTGAAAAGCGGCCCTCCACATCAAAAAGCTAAAGCTGTTCTCTCAGCAGGCAAGCTAATGGCCTTAGTTTTTTGGGATAAGAAGGGTGTTTTGTTCGTTGACTACCTCCCTAGGGGACAGAGTAGCAATGCTCACAGGTATTGTGAAGTTATGAAGAACTTGAGAAGAGCTATCCAAAACAAACGGTGCGGAATATTGTCAAAAGGTGTCCTTCTGCTTCTCGATAACGCGCGCCCTCACGCCGCAAGACAGACGGTTGAGCTGCTTGGCCAATTCAAGTGGGACGTTCTGCCTAATACAGCATACTACCCAGACCTTGCTCCAAGGGATTACTACCTGTTCTCGAAGTTGAAAAATCACCTGTGCAGACAGCTCTTCAGCAGTGACCTCAAGGCGGAAGTGGACCGATTTTTAAAGGATATAGCGGCGGCAGACTATGAGGCCGGATTAAAAAAGTTATTGCCGCGGCTACAAAAGTGTGTAGACAAAATTGTGATTATGTGGAAACATAGTTTTTGAATTGAGGAATCCGAAAATGAAAGTATTTTTTCATATTTCTTGTAGATTATTTTTTAATAAAATATGGAAACTTACTTTCTGTACGACCCTTGTATATCTAGAATGTTCGTACTAGGAAAATAAAAACCTATTCTATTAGCACATCATCAAAAGGATAGGCAGACTTAGTACAGGGTAACAAAAAGTTAAGTTGGAAACCTAACATTCAGAAGCATGTGAGGAAGGCTTCTACTGCTCTTTACACGTGTAGAAAAGCGATTGGTAGAAGCTGGGGTTTGCAACCTACGGTTGTGCGCTGAATTTATGTATCTATTTTACGGCCAATACTTCTGCGTGGTATTATTGTTTGATGGAATGCCCTCTGTAGCTTGCTGAGCAAGGCTCAAAACTAGTCAGCTTGCTCATTAGTGGCGCCTTAAGAACTGCTTCATCCGCTATTCTGCTTTACTTGCTTCCTCTGCATGTTTTTGGTGAGCAACTTGCTGGCAGTGCCATCCGCCTCTGTGAATCAGGTCAGTGGTCCTTGACAAGCACTGGCCACTCTTCCATTTTAAATTTGCCGAAATATTCCGGCTGCTAGAGATTACTCATACCCTAAGCTTGCGTTCGAAACGAACTTTATAAATATTATCCCTACTCGGGATCAGTGGATTAATCTTATTCATTTGTTAAACTGTGAAAAATATGGACAATAAATTCAATTTCAAGCTGTGCTAAATACTAAAAAATACCTAAATACTTTGCGCTGGGTGATAGTTGGAGTAACTGACCGTTTAGTTTAGGGAGGGTAAAATGCGGTGCTTTGATTTGAGTGGTAAATAGCATCAGTTCAGTTTTGCCTGGGTTAACGTCCAGTCCACAGCTTGTGGCCCAGGCGCTCACCATATCCAGAGCCCTTTCCATGATTTGACGTATCACGGAGAGGCACATTCCTGACACCACTTTAATCCCTTCCCTGTCAAACCTTGTTAGGATTTTTTTGATGACCACTAGCCATAGTAGTGGAGAGATGACGCCTCCCTGAGGTGTCCCTCTGCATACAAGTCTGGTGAAATGGCTGTATTCGAAGTCCGCATGAATTATTCTAGGTCTTAGCAGAGTCACTTTTCAACTGCCGATCCCTGCCTCTACTCCCAAATCGTATAGAGTGTCGTGAATAGATTCCATGCTGACATTGTTGAAAGCAATTAAAGCTGATAATGTATCGTTTGCGTGGATCTACCTCTGATGTAGGCGTGCTGTGACTTCGAGAGCGGTGAGCTTTCCAGAAATTGTCGGATGTGGAAGTCTAGGATACGCTCTAGCGTTTTAAGTACGAAGGAGGATAAGCTGATCCGCCTGAAGTCCTTCGCACTTTCATGTCGTCTCTTGCCTATCTTTGGTATGAAAACGACTCGTCGCCACGACTGGGGGACATGGTTGAGACGGAGACAGCTTCTAAAGAACACCAGTAGCCTGGGACTACTAAATCTTGTAATTCTTGCAGTATAATAAGCAGTATATGCTGTCTGGCCCGGGTGATTTGAAGGGGGAGAAGCTGTTGATTGTCCAGGATATTCTTTCCTCTGTGATGACGGATTGCACAAATTCACTCTGCGCGCATTCCGCATCCGCGGTTTTGGGCTTTCCGTACAGGTTCCTTGGCAACTTGGAAAGTGTGTGTTTAGAAGGAGCTCAAGGAATTCAGAACTGCTTTCCGTCCAAGTGCCATCCGTCCTTTTCACTAAGGACAGACTAGAGTGCTCCTCGGACAGGATTTTACTGATCCTTGCTGTGTCCTTGATATTATCCAAAGATTGGCAGAAGTCGTCCCACACTTGGGCTATAGCCGCTCTAATGGCCTTTTTTGTATATTTTTAGGCAGCCCTTATACGGCTGCCAGAAGTTGTGCTTGTTACAAATATTGAAGATCTTCAGTTTCTTGAGTATTCAGAGTTCCTCGTTCCACCATGGGGAAGTGTTTTCTTACTTCTTTTCGCCGGAACTGAAACTTGAAAAGCTACTTCCATAGCTTTGTCAAAAGATTCAACCTCCTTGTCCATCTCCTCCACGGAGTCTTTAGAATGATTAGGTATGTATATCAGAGACTATCGCTCTAAAGATCTGTCTGAATCTCTTTCAGTCGATTCTCTTGGGGTTTCTGTAAGGCTTTGGAGTCCCCCTAGAAACATTTAAATTGAAAAGTATCCAGTTGTGGTCCGAGAAGGATCTCAACTCGGATACTCTACATTTTTCAACCTTCAAGATATTGTTGTCTGTCAAGAGTGTGATATCTATGACCTCTTTCCACCCTTCCTTGTTTACAGAGCTTGGAAAAACGAAGGTTGGAGCGTTCCCCTTATTACATACTACGAGGAAACAGAAACTCACCTCTATCGTTGATTTTGGTGCACCTCCACATTGTGTGTCGTGCGTTGGTATCACACCCCACCAGCAGATTGGCCTTCCTAGATGTGGTAAATGCCACAATTTGCTCCAGATCCTCTGGCGTTGCCAGTCTTCCATGGGCCATGTACGCTGAGGAAATGTATAGCTCGCCCTTCTCTGGAACCTCTGTTCTAACCACTTTAGATCGGGCGTGCTGAAAGGGCAGAGAAAAGTATTAATGCATTTTTTGGCTAAAATGCTTGTTCGTGGTTTACCTTGATCCAGGTTACTTTTGTTGTAAAACAAATTGTACTGCTTTTACATAAGTTCCTTGCAGATTCAGCATGAATCCATGGCTCCTGCACAAGGCCGATGTCGATGTTTTCCTCTTTTAGGAAAACCAGCAGATTATCCGAGGCACTTTAAGAGTGCTTGAAGTTAATCTTCACTACCTTCAACATCGCAATGGTGGTTGTCTGTACCGATATCCATCTCCCCAAGCAGGGCGTTGATTCCGTCCACCGGATCCAGTTCGCCCTCGGAGTTAGATCGGAAAATCTTTACTTTGGCATACCGTATGCCGAAGCGCTGTTTGAAATCAGCCTCCTCAAGTGCTGACATGCACTCTTCGTTGATGAGGAGCAGAAAGGATTGACTCGGCTTTTGGGGCTCCTCTGCTTTTATCACGCTCCAGTCGTGCATTAAAACTTTCGGATTATGCAGGCGTAGTCGCTGGAGAAGCTTGGGTCCCTCTATGGGCATGATAGGTAGCCAAATGCGAGCCATATGTTTCTTCGGGATGCCCTTGGCCTGGATGAGCTCGATCTTCGAGCCCGTCCAGTCGTCGCTGGTCTTAATGACGTATTGATCCAGGAAATTCTTGGGGAATTCATCCTCGCATTTGACTACTCGGTAGCCTATCACCGTTTCCGATGAATCAGAGCAGGATAGCGGACCTCCTTGATTGGTTGGTATATAGTCAAGGACCAAATCGGACAGCTTCACCTCGATCTTGACCCATGCTTCTGTCAAGAGCTTACCACCGGTCGAGTGTCTGTCGGCCAGTGCAACCTGTATGTGTTCTCTGATCACCCCACTGTAAGATTTGCTTGCCTTGCTGCCCGAGCTGGTCTCTGGTTGGCTGTAGCGGCATAGCTTGCTTGCTTGCGTCCTCTCATCTTGGGACCTATTCTGCTTCGAGGTCTCTCGTTGTTCTGGCTGTTGTTCTTTGGTAGCTAGGCGGTCTTTGTGCTCATCAATGACCTGGTATCTTTCCTATTATACGCATCCTTTTCCTGAGCAGTATCGGCAAATTTATTCTTAGTGATATTATCAAGACTCGTCACAATCTGCTGAACGACGCACGGACATAAACAAAGTGTCACACCGTGCCGTACTCACACACTCTCGCTGGATAGATGCAGATAGCAATTCACCACCATGGAATGCTGGTGTCAACAACCTACAAACAACAATCGACCGACCACCAGCTGAAAGCTGAACAGCGAAGGTCACGAATTGTCCTCACACTCCGGCAGGCACACATGCGACCACAACCGATTGTGCCCCCCAGGATTGCGTATACACTAATTTTCGCGACGCGTGCACCACTTGGTACACGACCATGTAAGCATAGACGGATCACCGAAGTTTACTCTCTCGCGCCCACAGCGCCGTACACTCACCCAGCCGAAAACCACACCTTGGAATAATATTGTCGACTCAGAAACAACCACAGCGGTTGACATCTAAAAAGAGCGACGCCCGAACGTAACCGCGGGGTCGTGCCTCACTCCCACACTCTTTTAATTTCCAGACCGCAAATTTACTACACTCAGGTACATACGCAATGTCACCACGACTGATAGCGCTTACCATAGAGAATAACTATGGAGGAGCAATCCGCATATACTCAACACTAAACTATTTGAAGCAATTCCAGCCGTAAAATGTAAACAGAGAGACACACACCCTCCACTGCGCAACACCCGTGCAGTCTATATAAAAGCACAGGAAGCACGTAAGATGTCATCCCCTCTCTTACTTCCCCTATTGGAACAATAACATTCCAGCCTGTATTCTCTGCCGCGGAACACCCGCCTGGTCCATATAGAAGCACGAAAGATGTCAAATTTCCATCCCCCTTCCTACTTCCTCACTTGTGCCGAATTATTCCGTTTCTCTCGCTCTTTTTGATTTCCGCTGATTCTCTCTCTTCAAAGGCGCTTACCTAGGTTATGTTTTCGCTAGATGTAAACAAGTCGACGATGCCGACCTGACTGCCTTCAGCGTCAGACACGCGCCTAACTGTTAACTGTTGTCGACTGCTCACAAACCTTCGCAGCGGTTGACATCAGCTGTCATCTCAGACCAGCCCATGGCCTCTACACTGTTCCTTACACACTCTTGCGCATACACAATGGTCGGTTGCACCACTGACGTTAGCATGACGAGGAAATTATGTTGTTATGCGATTATGTCTTTGCTATGGGCATCCTACTTTAAAGAACTTCTCAAACCTGAAAGCAACGCAACACCAGTCGATGTACTATTTGACCATCAAATGGAAGAACCCTTACCGATTCCCCCATCGCTCGAAGATGTCAAGGCCGCCTTCCAAGCACTAAAGAACTGCAAAGCGTCAGGCATCGACGAAATACCGAAACTCATAAAAATTTCGGATACGCTACCATAAACGCCATTCACAAGCTGATTCGAGACATGGTAATAAGAAACTATGCCAAATGAATGGGGCCGTAGTGTAATTTGCTCCATACACAAAAAAAGGGAATTAACTCGAATTCAGTAACTAAATGGGCATTTTAGTATTGTGTACTTCCTACGAAATTCTCACAAAAAGCCTAGAGGCGAAAATAAAGCCACACGCGGAAACAATAATCGTCAAATATCAGGAAGGCTTTCAGCCTGATCGATCTACAACCGATCAAATATTCACGCTAAAACAGGTGCTTGAAAATACGAAGATACAAAGTATCTACACTGCATGCAGATACATCGGAACATGGACATGTCTATGACTACCGACTGCTTGGAACCTGTTGTGTTGAAGATATCGACGTAACTTTTATAAAGATCCCAGTATACCTAGTTATACTGGATGTAATCATTCGAAAAAACACGTCCTACGCTTTCGGTAGGCATAAGACATATCCATGTACCCATGTATCTGGTGGCAGTGTAGATACTCGTCATAAATTCTGCTTTGCTTTGTCCTGTCCGCTTGGGCTCTTTTCTCTCGCGGGATCGTTTCGTTTTCGTTTGCATCGCGTGTGTGCAATATTCACCTCCTCTCGTGCACCCTGTTCCATCTACCTGTTCCATCTACCCGTTCGGTACAGTTTGCAGACTGCAGCCTATCGACATTTCTCTGAGTACGTTTCTGCTAATCGCAATCACGCTTCCCACCATCTTTTCCCAATCGGACGTGTATTGTGTTTGTGTATCTATCGCAAAATCGCTCCCACACTATCCCCCTCATCCCGCCCCTTTAATCAACAGTCCGGGTCCGGCACACATAATCCGTTTCTCAAGTAACGCGTGCGACTCTATGCGATTGTGTCCGGCAAACAGAAAGAGAAACTAACAAAAGTAAACAAAACATTCCAACACACGCACAAAGAAAATGCACAAGAAAAATTTTGGAATTTTTGCAGAAGGGGGGGGGGGGGGGCATTTGATCTTCTGCAGACCTCTGAATGTACATCATGTCACGATGAGCTGCCCGGAACTATAACATCCTGCGACGAATATTTCCCTATTTCGGGGCTTGGGAGATTTTAACTCGCGCAGTTCGAATCCGCCATTTTGCGGGAATTATGTACACTCTCTCAAATTGCGTCTGCGCGTGTCCAAATGTTAGTCGAACTGACTACTTGCTACCTTTTCTGGGACCCTAGTGATTCAGATAGTACAACACGGGCTATTTTATTAAATGATGAATGGGAATTGGCGGAAATTGAAGGTCATTGAAAGTCCGCCCGTTCACCCGTACACTATGTTATTTCTTGCCGTCCACAACGTCAACCTTTATCGCTATCAAATCAACATCCCAACATGTACACACAGGATCCCCGCAAGCGCGCCGCCCGCGCGGATCCACAAGCAACAGCCATGCACAATGACCACTTCACTCAAACGACATGCACAGCCAGAAAAGAAAAATTTTCAATGGGCTTGTTTCCTCTTCTGACCCCCGAGTAGAAAAACAGATATTTCGTGTGACGGACAAATTTTTAGGATGACCCCCAGCTATAAGACATATCCATGTCAAAATGTTTTGAATCCAGCAGAGAAGTCCACCAAATATTTTGTTGACTTCAGACAGGCATACGACAGCATCGAAAGGAAGTGCTCTATATAAAATCATGCGGCAGCATAGCATAGTAAGTCCGACTGACCAGTATGAAAATGTGAGACTCAACATCGCAGGTCAGAATCGCGTGCGGGATTGGAAACAGCGATGTAAAGAGCGAGACGATTAGAGGCGCCGACTTTCTGAAGTCAAATTCCGATGGGGACGACATGGTTAATAAGTAACTAAATCGGCAGTTTAAAAGTTAAGGAAACCTTCCATTTCCAGGACGATACTACATACATATGTTCACATTTATTCGAAGAGTCGTTGACTCTACTTTGGCAAAAGCTTTTACTTAACCATAACTTCTTATCCATTAAAAATGTAAGCTTTCCTGTTGCTCGAATACAGATATGTACATCTAAATTCACTTTTATAATAATCGATCAAATGTTGAAATTATAAATCAGTTACTTCTGTAATTTTTCATGTCTGTTGCGATTTTTAATTCACTTGAGGGGTCTAATCGTTTTCACAATCTGTCCAACTACTTTTCAAGCTTATACTGAGAGAGATCATGAAAAGTATTTTCTTTGGTTGATAATTGCGTGCGTAGTGCTGATCATTAACCTGATGATATTCGATATTTGATACTGTGAATTTTTCCCAGTTCAGCCGCAGGCTTGATAATAGTAGTAGACGAAGCTATTGAGGAAAGAGCGTAACATGTGACCAACCTGCCGTTACTTATCGTACGTCAATATCAGAGCATTTCAATTCTACGTGGAAATAAATCAGACATGAGAAATACGTTTGTTTCTTACGTATCAGCAAAAATAAGTACGTACTTGAAGATTTGGCTACTACATTTGGAATTATGTATGTACATTCGCATTAAGGTGGGGTGCCAGGTACATGTTTCTTAAGTAGTTACTTCTTAGGACTAATCTCTAAAAAAAATTAAATGAATGAAACATGGAAACTACATTTTCGAATTCTGGTTGGTCTAATTTTGGTAAAAAAAAATTGAAGCGCATTTTTTTTTAAGTAAAGCGATTCTCTTTGACTAAATGGCCCATTCAATGTATGAGTTCAGGCTGGCTTTCGATCCGGATTCTCCTGTGTCGATCACATTAACACCTTGCGAATCATCATCGAGCAATGCGCTGAATACGATTCTCCGCTTCACTTGCTTTTCATCGATTTCGAAAAGGCTTTCGATAGTGTGAACCGGGATTCTATATGGGCGGCCTTGCGCAGGAGAGGCATCCCTGAGAAGCTTGTGGCTACTATTAAGGCAACCTATGACGGCGCGAAATGTTGCGTTCTTCATAAAGGTAAGGTGTCGGGGGACTTTGAGATTCGCAGTGGAGTTCGGCAGGGGTGCATCCTCTCACCGATCCTATTCCTCATTGTGGTCGGCGATGTGTTGCATGCAGCCCTATCCGGACTCGACAGAGGAATTCAATGGACTTTGACATCTTATCTACAACATCTTGACTACGCTGACGACATATGCCTACTCTCCCACAAAATCATGGATCTGTCCGCAATGGCGTTAGATCTCGAGAGGGAGGCAAGCAAGGTTGGGCTAAAGATTAATACCAACAAGACCAAGGTTCTGAGCCCGCCGTTGCGAAAAAGAAATCCGACACCTATTGCTATCAATATTAATGGGCAGCCTGTGGAGAAGGTGGACAACTTCGTCTACCTGGGTAGCATTGTTGCCGAAAATGGTGGTACGGAGCAGGACATTGCTCGTCGTATCAACCAGGCTAAACGCGCATACGGCATGCTGTCCAAAATCTGGCAGGGCAGTTATTTCAGCATCAAGACCAAGCTGGGCCTGTTTCGCTCCCTGGTACTATCAGTGCTTTTGTATGGGAGCAGTACATGGAAAGTTTCCGTAGGAGTTACCAGAAAGCTGCAAGTTTTCGTCAACTCATGTCTACTTCGAATTTTAAGAATTTTCTGCCCCGAAACAATATCAAATGAAGAGCTAAGTCGGCGTACGGGTCAGATGCCAATCGACGAATTGATACGCATGCGAAAATGGCAGTGGATAGGTCACACATTGCGGAAGAGTGATAACTGCATTGCTTTGCATGCCATGAAATGGAACCCCATTTCCAACCAAGGCCGACCAAGAGGGGGTCCTCGAATCACATGGCGTCGATCTGTGGCAAAGGAGTGTCAGGTACTGGGTAAGTCTTTTGGGGAGTTGCGCCCCATTGCCCAGAACAGAGTACGATGGCGCGCAAGAGTAGTTGACGCGCTATGCCCCGCTAGGGGTTAAGGCAAAGTAGTAGTAGTAGTAATGTATGAGTTCCGAGAGGCCAATTGCTCAGTGCGTTGAGACGTACCTATATAGGGTGTCCGGAACTTGGCGCATAAACGCACTGCCATGTGATTCCCCATGCAATTTCCAGCTAAAAATATTAAGAAACATTTTTTTCTAGTTCCTAACCCTTTAGCTGCTATAGTCTGTTGAGTTTTTTTTTTTGAAAATTGCTAACGTCATTACGTTATACTGAAAATTGCGTGGGGAATCACGTGGCAGTACGTTTATGCGACACTTCCCAAACAAGTATGATCTGAGAAAATCCGTCATTGTTCCGGACAATAATAATGAAGCACCCCCTTAAAAAGTCGCCATGACCAATACGACATTGCATTCTCACATCGAAAAAGTACCTATTAAATTCGAGCATTTTAATTTATGAAAATTCCATCATATTAAATCTTTTTCCATTTCCAATGGTTGCATATACTCGTAATGTGTATGAACTCGATTATTGATAAAACTTGGCAAGAGTTTTCAGCGATGTCGTGATGTTGAGTAACGTTGTCTTCCAGTCAAAATAACCCAACTAACTCCTTTCCGATATAACTGACATATGAACGAGTATCTATGTACTGTGTAGGTATAAAGTAGTACGATGCCTTTCAAGAAATTATGAGGCGAAAAAGATGTCAAGCCCGAAAGGAGTACGGAAATCGATGAAATACTCGGTGTCTAATGTAAAGGCTGATAAGGAAGCAACTCTACCACAATGTTTTTGCTAAAAATTGTCTCCCCTTAAATAAATGCACTGCTATTTTTCATATTGACAGAAATGTAACTGATCCTACATAGATTGCGGTCGGCATATTGTATCAAATTGGTTTTTCGACGTTATGTCGGCTTAACACGCAAATTTTTCCTGTCGGATGACAATAAGATAGGAAGTAGCAAGTTTTATGAATATCAGGCATATTTGTAATCATCCAAAATGTGTATACGTCTATCGAAAATTTATTATGTTTCAAGCCTTTTCACGATTGTTCTGGATCCAATAAATTGAAAATAGTTCAGAATAATTTATTTGTATTAGTGGTATGGCATAAATTATGTATTGTATATACATATTATACTTTAGTCGTAACGGAAAGCCTCTCGGGTTTTCCCAAATGTATACTTGAAACGAAGAATCCTTAGAGAGTTGATAAATTCTCGCTTCATATTGATTAGTCGGAATATAACTCAATTAGCTTATTAAATTTATGTGTTTCAATTAATGAAACATTTCGCAAATTTTTATGGAAGCAAATCTTCCATTCTTAGAGCTCGTGCACACGGCAAACTTTTTAGTTCGCAGAAAAACTAAGTAGTTTAATCAGAAAAATAGAACACACGGTATTTTATGAGACAGCGCACACAGCGATTACTAAATAGTTTAGTTTACTGTGTGCGCGGTCTCAGAAGCCACCGTGTGTTCTGTTTTTCTGACTAAACTCTTTAGTATTTCTGCGAACTAAAAAGTTTGACGTGGGCGCGAGCTGTTAAGAGAACTCCCTCGTTTAAGAGACGATTGATTAATATTGCACGCTTTAGGAACTTACCACCAGTGCTGTCGTTTTGAAATTTCACAGGGTAGCAAAACTGAAAAATTTTGAGTAGCATTTTCACATGATGGGTAGCAATATGAAACAATATTTATTTAGCACAAAGATTTATTTCCTTCCTAAATGAGAAGTGTTAAGCTCGACACTAACTTGCGTCCAAAATCCAAATTTTTCCCGGTCGAATTCAATATTTGACAGAAAAATTTTGAGTTCAACCGGGGAAAATTTGGATTTTGGGCGCAAGTTTCGAGCTTTAAAAAACATTACTCACAAACAAAGGGAAAGGGTTCCCCAAAAATTCTTTCTAGTGCAGAAAACAAGTGTTGTTTCCATTTAGTTTATTTGGTGACAACATCGCAGTCTAAAGTTAATAGTGTTTGTTATTGGTTTTGTACTTTAAAAGCAAAATTTTTGATTGTTGGCATCTTTCAGCGAAATTGTTTTTAATCAGCTCTTTGGACATATGAATGGCATTGACGGTTTTTATAAGGAGTGAGTTTCTTTTCTTATCCTTTATAAAATTTAATTCTTAAAATATTCTCAGCAGTTGCACTGCTATGTGATAAAGCCATTAAACTTCCAATAAACTCTCAAATTTTGGGAAACGTGGATTCATTTTAAGCATTTTTTAACTGAAATACACTCTGATAAAATTCTTGAAATCGGGCGAGGGTGGAACTGGAACCCGGTTGTCAGCTCTAAGTTTCTATATATATTAGTTTAAATGTATGTCACAGTCACTGTGATTATTATTAATCATTATTGATTAGACTGCCACTTTTATTACTTATTTAACACTTCATAGTTCACACAATGGGTGGTATGCATAAAGTGAGTCGAGTGGAGGAAAGCTGAGTTGACCGAATTTCACTCAATTTGGTATGCATAACATAAGCGAAAAACTCCACTACACTAACCAGCAGCTGCCATCTTGAATGAAAATCAGTCTGACATTTAAAAAAATCATCGCATAGGATAATTTACTCAATTTCGTATGCATAGTATCTGAGTTGAGTCAAGAAAACCTGAGTCTACAAATATGCACACTCAAGCAACAGTCTTTCAACATTTTTGGTGTATTGTACATATACACCATGAAAGTTGTCAAATTGTCAAAACAAGTAGATATCCGTATACGGTGATTTGCTTTGTAAGCATGTTTTTGGTAAGCAAATTCACTTATTTGGCTGTGAGAACTACCTAAGTTCTGGCTGCTTGCAGAAATCCCCGCAGGACGATGTCGATCAGGAGGAAGGCATTTGAAGGAGGACCAGTGGCGGCTTGGTAGTCTTTTCGGAAAGTCCCCTATTTGGATAATGACAACAGGGGATAGTAAAAATCAACTCTTTACGATGGCGATTTCATGCGCGAAAATGCGGAGGACGATTTCGATGTGGAAAATACTCCAACTAAATCGGCATCCACCACTATGACTTTAAGAAGTTCGCCTCGTAAAGAGCTACTCGATGGATTGAATTATCACACGACACCTAAGAAGGCCAGCAAACCACATTCACAAAAACTGATACCAGATTATAATGCGTAGGACTTCTACTATTCCATGAGTGAAACGACTCTAGCTAGACAAGATGGCTTCGACGCCTTATTGAAATGAGTCTGCATTAACCCGAGAGACTGATACAAGTTCTGATGTCAGACGACAGAATTGAAACGAAGTTGAATTTACTTAGTCACTAGCAGTTGATCTTGTACTTGCCATAGTTAAAGAGGACCTCAAGATGGAATCCGTCATATTAAACACTGCCCCTAAACAGGATTAAAAGTGGGTGTATGAGTACTTATCAATCATTCCCACGGCAGCGGTTCTTCGTACTGGAACGACCCGTTTTTCGACGGCCAAGAACTGCCAAAAACCCTCGATGCAATAAGAACTGCAGTATTTGAAGCATCGCTACCACAACAACAACAATAACTGTACTTATCAATTTTCATTTTCAACTTCTTCTGCAATTCGCGTTGCGAAAAACCAAAAACAAAAGGAAAAGACAAAGTTAGGTGCACGAAATAAATAAGAAAAGAGGTGAATTAGGGGAATACCACCGTTTATGCCTCGAACTCGAGTCGCACGAAGATCGATTTTATAAGTATTTTCGTATGTAATTGTTTTTCGTCTCCTGAATCATATAAAAAAGTAAATTTACGCACACTTTCAATAAAAATGACATTTTTAAATACGAGTAAACCGAGACGGTCGCGCGGTCAATCTGTAATTTTGTACAAGCAGACCGCTTGTCGTCGCGACAAATTCCGACCGAAAGCGGCAGACCGCGTTCTGTGTGACAGAGACGAAGCAACATTGTACTTTACAACTAGACCACCAGACCTATTCGGTCAGATATCGCTGCCCGTCGCGACCGACGCGACGGCTGTGTGGCCGGGCCTTTACGCTGCACAACATTTATGCGATGGGATTTAAATTATCGAAATGTATAGAGACGATGCATTGGATGGTCTAAGTGCAACATACTTTAGACCAATGTATGGTTGCTTCTAATGCGAATACAGTCGCGGCATGTAAGAGAACGTGTATATTACTCATACATTTTAATTGATAAGGACCAAACCGACAGAAATATTGTTATAATTCAACACTACTGCAGTTGCTTGACTGGCACAAGGACGGTTAGAGGCTGCGCTCATATCGCCTCTGTACTGTGGTATCTAGGTTTAGGATGATATGAGGCATTGCTCCCGCCCAGCATTTACAAGATGTGATAATCGACAAATAATTTATTCTAGGTTAGGTTAGGTTAAGGGGCCATGATACAACACAGCACACTTAGAACTCTCATGGGTCCATTGTGATACCACCAGTAACAAAACACCTCTCTAAGAAACCTAGGTTCCGAACCAGCCTGTGCTGTATCACACTCATATCCTTGAGGTCCTCCATGTCAAAGTAGAACCAGGAGCCCAGGAATTTCTTCCTCCTGATGGCCAGTGCCGGACAGCGGCATAGAAGGTGCAAGATACTCTCCTCCTCATCCTCACAACTCCTGCAGTAGTCATGATGAGGAAGACGGAGCCTCCATGCGAGCTCACCAATGGGGCAGTACCCTGTGATAGCCCCCACCACTGTACCAATGTGCTTTCTATTCAGTGCCAGCAAAGAGGCAGAGCGGCTAGAGTCGAATTTCTGCCAAATCATTCTTGTCGTTTGGCAAGTGCGACTATTGAGCCATCTGGTATTGGCCTTATCCACTGCCACAGACTTAATTGCCACTTTGCATGATGCAAACATCGACAACACCGGTTGTCCCCTCGTGCGCAAGATCGTCCGCCCTGCAGTTGCCCACAAAGCCACTGTGACTCGGTATCCAGCAGAGGGTAATGTTGAAAAAGGAACTCATCTCCATGAGAGCCGAGCGGCACTTCAGAATAGTTTTCGATGTAGTGAGAACAGAGTCAAGCGAGCGAATCGCAGCCTGACTGTCCGTATAGATAGTAATGTCTCTTGCAGTCACGACATGATTCCTTAACCAGGTCAGTGCTTCCGAGTTCGCCGAAACCTCGGCCTGCAGGATACTACAAAAGTCGGGAAGACGGTAGGATAAGTTAATTCCCAGTTCCTCCGAGTGTATACCAATCCCAACTCCATTCTCGGTCTTAGAGCCATCCGTGTAGATAGTCAAGGAGTTGGAGGTAAGGGGTACATTGTCAGCCCATAGGCTTCTCGACGGAATCAGGCTGGTATAATTTCTACCGAAAACGTGTTTAGGAGACGTGTAATCAGTCTCCGGAGGGAGATCCAGGTTGCACAGGATAGCCGCGTGGCCAGTGCTCGAAGTACGCCATTGGCCTGTTTCTCGAAGACGCAGGGCCGTATTCCCCGCCAGCTGTTCGCCAAATATGTTAAGCGGGAGCAAGTGTAGCAGCGTGTCCAAGCTTGCTGACGGATTTGTTCTAAAGGCCACCGTCGTGGCAATCGCTGCTAGTCTTTGCACTTTACTTAACAGGCGACAATAGGACGCCATTCTTAGTGCCGCCCACCAAACACAAATGCCGTGAAGTAGAATTGGCCGCACAATCGCTGTATATAGCCAGTATACCACCTTCGGTTGCAGGCCCCAGTTCTTAACAACCGCCCTCCTGCACGAATAGAGCGCAGTAGTGGCTTTATTCACCCGCTCAAGGATGTTGAGCTTCCACGTCAATTTCCTATCAAAGATAAGACCCAGGAACTTAGCTCTATCACTGAAGGCCAGTTTCTTGCCATCCAATGATGGAGGCTCAACAGGAGGCAGCTCCTGTCTTCTGGTAAAGAGCACAAGTTCGGTCTTGTCAGGGTTGACACCAAGGCCACAGTGGGCTGCCCATTCGGTGACTATGCATAGAGCATTCTGCATCAACTCACTAAGGACTCCCGGGAATCTTCCGGAAACAGCAATGGCAACATCGTCAGCGTAAGCCGTCACACTGAAACCAAGCTCTTCCAATCTCAAAAGCAGTCCATTGACCGCCAGGTTCCAAAGAAGAGGGGACAATATGCCCCCTTGTGGGGTACCCCTGTATACATATCTACTGACGGATGAAGTACCCATAGTGGTTCTTATAATCCTAGATGTTAACAGGAGACTAATGAGTTTGCAGAGCGAGTCCTCAACCTGCATTTTTATGAGCGCTTCGATGATCGCACTAGGTTTAATATTATTGAACGCTCCCTCGATGTCTAAAAACGCAACCATGGTGTATTCCTTGTATTCAAGGGATTTCTCAATACAACTAACTAGAGAGTAGTGTAAACTGTCTCCCCGACCGTACGTTGGCAGAGGGGCGCCTATAAAACTCTCTGCATAGGTGACACGGCGACCAGGTGTGAGGTTGGAGCTGGTGACTGAGGTGAAAGTTCACCTGCGGGGTTCCGGATCCAACACTTCACTTTGCTCCTTTCTTGCACCTGTTGAACCGCGGTCTACAGAGTAGCGATCTGTTAGACTAGGAGAGAAACCTTGATTTGCTTCAAGGGTAGCAGGTGCAGAGTGGCATGAACGCCTACGGAACTTTCGGGAGGTCGCGAGGGAGTCTGCTTCGCGGCACAAAGAGAGGAAAGAACGGCCGGATCGTCATAATGTTCCTATAGGGGCGGGGAGTAGCGGGAAGCAATATGCTGGCAGTTGCCTCGGCTGTGGTCCGAGAACGGGAAACCCAAACCTGAATCAATAAATAAAAACAAGAATATGAAAATACATCAAGACATTCTTGGAGAAAATGGCTGGAGGAATTCCAATGAGACGGACAGCGACGACTCGCAAGGGTTGAAGAGGTTAGTCTCTGAAGAAGACGCTCCAGGGGAGAAGGGAGGCGTTGTTGGAGCGGACAATGACGCGCCAGAAGGCGCGGAGAGGTTAGTTCAGACAACGTGCACTCTGATCAACGTTCAATCTGCTGACTATCAGGGATGGTGGCGGGCCCGAACAAAGAAACACTAACTGTGTGCCAGCTGAATATTCATCATAGTAAAGCGGCATCAGCGATGATGACGAGATGCTTTGATGAAGAGAAACTGGACATAGCTTTAATACAGGAACCCTGGATTTTACAAAACAAAATTAGGGGTTTGTCACAACAAACCGCAAATCTGTACCATGCACAGGTGGACGGTAAAATAAGGACATGCATCCTGGTGCGTCATGGAATACGTGCAGTACAAATGATGCATCTCTGCTCGCCTGATCTTACGGTAGTAATGATCGGCAGTGGTGCAGGATCATTCCTAATTGCATCAGCATATCTCCCTTATGATGCACCAGAACCACCTCCATCAGAGGAAGTAGAAAATCTGGTAAGGTATTGTAAAGAAAGAGATATGGCCCTGATCATAGGCTGTGATGCCAATGCGCACAACACTGTGTGGGGCAGCACAGATGACAATCCCAGAGGACAGCAGCTGCTAGAATTTGTGGAAAAGTACAATCTGCTGGTAGCAAACAAGGGGGTCGCTCCCACCTTCGTGGATGCACGAAGGGCTGAGGTGATCGACATTACCCTAAGCTCTATTAATATGCTTGACAGAGTTCAGAATTGAAGAGTGGTGGACAGGCTAACCATGTCTGATCACAGGGCTATCCAGTTTGAAATTCTGTATGGCAGAAAACGGAGTAGCGAACGCAAACGTATAAGAGTGCCAAAAAATACTGATCGTGTTAAGTACGAGACATATTTATTGGAACAAGTCGAGGATATTCAAGACGGAATACCTCGGAATACGGTCGAGATAGAGCGAACAGTGGAACAACTGAACTCCGCTATTAATCGCGCCTTCGAACACGCTTGTCCCTCAACAGTAGTGGACGAAAAGGACCCAACACCATGGTGGAGTAGGGAACTGGAGTCTATGAAAAAGAGACAAGGAAAGCCTTTAACCGTTACATGAGGGAGAGAGACTCTCACTCTTGGGAACTATACAAGGATAAAAAGAAGGAGCTGAAAAGAACCTTACGTCTTCGGAAACGAAATACGTGGAGAGAATTCTGCTCTAGCATGAAGGATACGTCGGAAGTATGCAGATTACAGAAGATGATATCGAAAGACACTGCTTCGAAAATGGGGCTGATACGCAAAGTTGATGGTTCCATGACAGAAACAGTGGAAGAAACGTTGCAGGCCCTGATGGAGGTACATTTTCCTGGAAGTTTCAAGTCAGACCAACCATGGCCTCAAACTAACATGGGAGCTGGTGGGGTAAGTCAACAAGAAGCTGAGAGGATAATAACTCCAAATGGAGTCAAAAGTGCTATAAACTCTTTTGCTCCATTTAAAACGGCTGGAATGGACGGAATATTCCCGGCACTATTACAGTGGGGCATGAGCGCTCTACTAGATAGGATCCGGAATATATTCGTCGCCTGTCTTTCAGCAGGCTACATCCCGAAGGCATGGAGGGAGGCTAAAGTGGTCTTCCTGCCTAAACCGGGAAAGAAAGACTACACAGAGGCAAAGTCTTTCAGGCCGGTTAGCCTTACATCATTCCTGTTGAAAACAATGGAAAAGGTGTTGGTGGACTACCTGGAGAACACCACGCTAATGTATAGTCCTCTGAGTAGGTGCCAACATGCTTATAGAGCAGGCAGATCTACGGAAACCGCTCTACATGAACTTGTTAGAGTTGCAGAGAGAGAGATTAACAATGGCGGGATCGCTATGTCTACTTTTATGGATATAGAGGGTGCTTTTGATAAAATCTCCTTTACCAAACTAAGGAACGCCCTGATTGAGCGGGGGGTTGATTACATTATAATTAAGTGGATCGACTCTATGCTTAAGCAGAGGGCGGTAAATCTTAGCAGTGGATGTGTCAGAATACGGGGTAAGGTAGTCCGAGGATGCCCACAAGGAGGTGTTCTTTCGCCTCTACTGTGGAACATCACCGTGGACAGTCTTCTCTGGAAGCTGGACTCGATGGGCGTACACACTGTAGGATACGCCGATGACTTGGCACTCACGGTCAGTGGAAAGTTCATGGACACAATTCTAGGTTGCATGGGACAAGCTCTCAAAGTAACCGAAGAATGGTGTAATGAGCAAGAGCTAACCATAAACGCTAGTAAATCAAACACTATGATTTTTACTCGTAAGAGGAAAGACATAGAGATAACTCCCTTACGGCTTTTTGGTTCGGAAATCAAGGTGTCCAAGGAAGTGAAGCATCTAGGAGTTACCTTAGATGCGAAACTAACTTGGAATGTTCACGTTGATGAAAAGATCCAAAAAGCGAAAAGGATTTTGCATCAATGTAAGAGAGTGTGTGCTCGTAGGTGGGGAATTTCACCTAAAGCGACACACTGGATTTACACAATGATGGTAAGACCTATTCTAGCCTACGCATCAGTGGTATGGTGGCCAAAAGCCATGCAGAATACCACAAAGCGGAAGCTAGATGGGGTACAAAGGATAGCTTGCGTAAGCATATGTGGTGCAATGCGCACCACACCAACGCGAGCAATGGAGGCATTGCTGGGACTGCCGCCGTTGGACTTATTTATAAAGAAAACGGCGGCGCTTTCGGCAATACGCATGGAAAGGGATGCCATGTGGCATCGCTTTGGAACTAGCAGCGGTCATAAGAGCATCCTAGACATTATTCATGATGAGGTCAGGGAGACTCTAATGCCGGTAGAAGGCATGAGTAGACGTAGGGTAGTTGAAAGACTACACAAGACTCACATTGCAGATGGAAACATACATAATGAGTGTATGTACAATGACATCAGCATTTTTACTGATGGCTCTTTAATGGACGGTAAAGCGGGGGCGGGGGTTTACTCTGAAGAGCTAAACCTAGCATGTGCGCTTAGTCTAGGAGAGTATGTGTCCGTATACCAGGCAGAGATGCTTGGCTTGTTGCATGCGTTGGACCACTTGCTTGAAGGTCAGGTGCGGGGGAAGAAAATCCTTATTGCACTGGACAACCAATCGGTGATCAGACGCATGCAGCAGACGAACATAAACTCTAAACTGGTACTAGAGTGTGTCCGGAAGCTCAACACGTGTGCCTCAGAAAATGAGGTTACGCTGATGTGGGTAAAAGGACACATAGGTACAACAGGAAATGAGGCGGCGGATGCCCTAGCAAAACAGGGATCTGCGGCAACTTTCATTGGCCCAGAACCCAGAGTTGCTCTGGGGAACGGCATGATTGGAGCGAAGGTTGGGAAGTGGATGGACTCCATGCATCAACAAAGATGGCAGGAGCTAGTCACTTGCAAACAAGCTCGGAATGCAATAACCAGCCCTTTAGGCAGGGAAGCGAGAAAGGTACTTAGTTATAAACGGAGTACCCTAAGCTGGATAACTGCCTTGGTCACAGGGCATGGTAATTTTAAGGCTCATCTGGCCAAGATGAAAATCGGGGAAGATGACGTTTGCAGGCTATGCCTGGAGGAGGCCGAGACGGCAGCACACATTGTGTGCGAATGTCCAGCACTGGCTAGAACGAGGTTGAGGATCACAGGCAAGCACACGATAAGTGTGGAAGCCATGAGTGAACTCAGCCTTAAACAAATGCTAGCAATAACACGGGACTCAGTGATGAAGAAAGAGGTCGACAATTATCAGTCGACATCTGGAAGTCACTGATGACCGGGAGGGGGCGAAAAGGGACCCAAACGTTAGTGGTCTGCTTCGGCTATCCCCCAGAGTATATAATAATAACTAGAGAGTGCAGAGCAGTGTCCACTGATCTACCTTTCCAGTAGGCATGTTGCGATGAAGATAGTAACAGAGGCGGAATGGTATTTCGAAGATGGACATCGATTAGCCGCTTCAATAGTTTCAGCAAGGTTGAAGAAAGGCTGATAGGACGAAGGTCATTAGCTCGCGCGTGTGAGCTACGCCCAGCTTTCGGGATGAATACAACTAGAACTTTCGCCCAGATGCGCGGAACATATCCCATTTTGAGACTTGCGGTTAGGATGATCTCCACCCAAGGATAAACAATATCCAATGAGTACTGGGCGACCGGTAGCGCAGTGTGCTGAGGCGTCAGTCTCATATTTGACTACCGGCGTTTCGGGTTCGAATCCCGTCCACGACGACGTTCGTGGCCATGGATGTGCAGGAGGTGCATGCTGGCAACTGCATTCTCCGAAACCAGTTTATGCCGAGAAACGTCAACTGGGCCACATGGAACAGTTGACGCGCTATGCCCCACAAGGGGTTAGGGCAATTGAGAGAGAATGAGTACTGTAAGTCCGCAGGAAGAATGCCATCGGGTCCGGCGGATTTAAACGGTTCGAAACTGTCGATCGCCCACAGAATCTTTTCTTTCGACAGAATGGACGCAACATCAAATGCTGTCGGATGGCAAGAATGTTGGGCTCCGGCAGAGCTAGCCACCTTGCTGCCAGGAAAGTGCGTGTCAAGCAAAAGTTCAATGGATTCTTTACTTGATGTCCAATAATAATAATAATTTATCCTAACAATAAACTGCCATTTAGCACAATTTAATTTTCTCAATGTATGGTTAGCCTTGTTGATCGGATAAACGTTAACCGTCCCCTTTCCTCCGATTAATCTTTTATCTAAAATAAAACCCAACCCCTGCTTTCTGGTTGAAAATATATCTTAAACAAAAATACCTGACACCGGATGTTGAGATTTTGACAGTTAGAACTGTTTGCTTTTGCAAATTCACATGAAATCAATGAAAGTGGCCATAAAGAACAGAGTTCTGTAATGCGGGATACTGGGCAGCATTCTAAATTCTGCGAGGGGAGGATGTGTGTTAAGCATAGCAAAAACATAAAACCTGCAAAAAACACACCACCAGGAAAGCGGACGGCACGTGCTGGATATAGCTCTGTTCGGTAGTTGCAGGGTGGGATTTTGCCTTCTTTCCTTTCCATTTCCCTATATATTTAAATAAATTCACGTGCCTGGCAAAAACCAATAAAAAATAATTTATAGCACATAGCGAGCAATCTGTAACGTGAATGCATGATCATACCGACCAACTAAATATTATACAGTCTGTAAAAAAAAGTACCGGGAATCAATCATTAAAAAAGCCTGCCCGACAGAATTGTCAATATTCTTTTTGTCGCTAAGTTGGCACAAATGTCCTCTATACTGTCACGGAGTATGACAGTCATCTGTCATATAGTTTGTTTACAGTACTCGATATTGTCAGTTCATCTCAAGTGTGTTTTGCGAATTGCAGCGAATTCTGTTTTATGTCTTCTATCGACTGAAAGCGGGTGCCTCGAAGTTGTAATTTCAGTTTCGGGAAGAGAAAAAAGTCGGACAGAGCCATGTCAGGTGAATGCGGTGGTTGTTCAATGGTATTTGTTGAGTTTTTGGTCAGAAATTCCTTCATAATGATAGCCTTATGTGATGGTGCGTTGTCGTGATGCAAAATCCAAGAGTTTTCTTTTCACAAATCTGGCCTTTTTCGACGAATTCGCTCTCTCAATCGCCAAATAATATTCTTTATTAACCGTCTGACCTTCGGGCAAGAATTCTGAGTCCACGACACCACGGTCATCAAAGAAAACTTTCAACGTTAGACTTTTGATCGACTTTGACGTGTTTTTTCGGTTTTGGCTCAGTTGGAAGGCGCCATTCCGAAGTTTGTTGACTGGTTTGCATGTCAAACATTTCTCATCACCAGTTACAATGCGTTTTATGAATGTGGGGTCGGAATTGCAACGCAAAATTTAAGACAAATTCTTTGTTCGATAATGTCATCCATTGCAAAAATCGCAAAACACACTTGAGATGAACTGACAATATCGAGTACTGTAAACAAACTAAATGACAGATTACTGTCAAACTCCGTGACAGTATCGGAGACATTTGTGCCAACTTAGCGACAAAAAAGAATATTGACAATTCTGTCGGGCAGGCTTTTTTAATGATTGATTCCCGGTACTTTTTTGACAGAATGTACAATATATTCCAGTCATAAATCCGGATTGAGTGGACCACTGCCGACATTTCCCACCTACAATCTATAAGTCTCACGGCAGAAGTTCGAGACTTCCCAAACACGAAAACTACAGCTGATTGCACTTTCATCATGAAAAAGAGTGAAAACCGTAATTTTAACTCAATTACTGATTGGGTTTATTAACGTTCCCATTAAATTTACACTACCTTACAATCGGAAAACTGCAATTGCGTGTAAAATTAAAAAATAAAACAAATAAAAACAAAAAATAATATATAAATTTACACCATTCAATCAGATGAGAAACTACGTATCGAACTATTCAAAAGAAGCTAAGTTTAGTGATCGAAATTTAACTTACCCAAATCCTTTAACGACCGTTGAGGAAAGGTAATACATACACACATAAGTTACAAAAAAAAATATAAATGTAGATATTTCATGCAAAAGTTACGTTGTCGTTATACTATATGCATTTAAATTCTCATGCAATTGACAGAATGTTTTATACAATAATCGTTTTGATTCGCAGCCACCAATCGAGCAATCGAGCCGTCCACGATAGGCTTATGGAACGTCGCTACTACGTTAATTTACTTTATGGTTACCATAAGCTACCTTAAGGTTACTTCATTTTTAGGGTTTTGTATAAAAACAAAACCCTTATGAAATCGGTCATGCGTCCGTCTGTCCGTTTGTCTGTCCGTCTGTCCATGAAATATCTCACGAACCGCTGAAGCTACATGCATGAAATTTGGTGGAAATATGTAGAAATACTATAATTCTCTGGAGAAAGCGATGCGTCGTAATAGGTCAACTTTAAGGGGGGGTCGCCATAGAGGGGAAATGAAGGTCGAAATTTTTTTTTCGTTTGGTATAGGCAAGTGGGGTATCGTAAGAAAGGTACTGTTGAGTACATTCCATTTCTGGAATTTTTTTCAAATTTGAAGAAAGGGGAAAAGAGGGAGAGGGGAAAATATGTGGTCCGAGTTTGTCCCCCCCCCTTGCATTTCGAGACCGTTATAGCTAGACATATGAAAATTTACAAAAAAGCGGCATTTCACTAGCATAGAAAACTAAAAATAATAGAATTTTTAAATCTCATCCAAAAAGGTTAATAATAGTACATTTCTATAGTTGCAGTTAGCACACCCCTGCACCCTCAAGCACACCCTAGGTCAAAAATATTGATGGCTGATGATAACCAACATCATTGGCAATAATACCTCTAAGTTTCATTACAATGACATGATATTTAATAATAGTACATTGACTTAAAGTTATGCATTTTGACACTATCCATACAAAAAATACACCTACCGGCCTCACGCATAGATATGCGTGTACTACTTACATGTTGTTTTTCGTAGTGCGAATTGCAGTTATTTAATGAACCAACTTTGGAAGGGTGAAGATTGGTGACTGGTGATCCTAACAATAACGATTCACACAGTTAATTTTTTTAGGGTTTTGTGTCTTTTACAAAATCGGTCAAATACCTGTCTGTCCGTCTGTTCATAGAATATCTTACGAACGGCTGAAGCTGCACACATAATTCGGCGAGAATGTGTAGAAATGCTATAATTTGCTGGAGATAGCGTTGTGTTGTAATTGGCCAACTTTAAGAGGGGGGGGGGGGGTCCACATAGAGGCGAAATTAAGGTAATTTTTTTTTATCCACTGGTATAGCCAAGTGGGGTGTCGTGAGAAAGGTAATGTTGAGTACATTCCATTTTTGGCATTTTCTTGAGATTTGTAGAAAGGGGAACAGTGGAGGAGGAAAAAATATTAGACCGTAATTTGTCCCAGCCGCCCTGAATTTCGAAGCCGTTACACAAGTTTGCAATTTGCAATGTCGTCTTAATACAATATGAATGGTTAAGCATCTCGAAGAGTGGGACAGTTTATCTCGTATACATACATATCTATCTACAGCTTCTCGTATTAAAACTATTACTTTGAGAGGTGACAGATGCAGTCTTTTTGTGAATTGGCATGTAAGATACTTTATCATGGGTAAAACATTTAATTATGGTGTTTTTATTCAGCTGAGGGGTACCAAGAAGAACAGGGAGCCAGTATTTACATGCCAAAATAAGCGCTTGCTACAAAACCCTCGAATTGCGGGCGTAGCCCTCTATATTCCGGTTTCATTTTTTTTCATTCTACTTCAGTAAATATTTGCAGTAGAAAAATGCCGAAATTTGGTCGAAAAGGCTAGGACATATACGGCGCCCAGCGTGGGTTCAGTGTGATTTTATCTAGTCAATGAAATCGAAGTGAAATATCGAATAGGCGCATGGTACCATTAGTCACGAAACACAATAACTGAGATCTTTTTAGACCTTACCTTAAGGATACTTTATGAGTGTCATGAATATAGCGTATTGTCCAATTAAGAAGGAGATTTGGCCCCCTTCCTAATGACACCCTCTTTAAATGCACAGTATGCGTATATATTAGAGTCAAGCCTGCTGCAAAGTGCTAACTATGTGGTGATAGTACAATATTGGCTGCGTTACTGCGAACGAATCAGGTTTTGACATTTCTCGAATTCTCCTCTATATGCATTTCCCTCTTGTGAAATTTATACGGACAACTGTCATGAAAATGTTTCCCTCCAAATCAGAATATTTCTCATATTTTCATGACGGTTGTCCGTACAAATTTTACCGGAGGGTAAAGCATATGGAGGAGACTTCGAGAAATGTCAAAACCTGATTCGGTCGCTGGAACGCAGCCATTATCAACGACATAATAAATGTCTGAATAAATCTCACTGCTTCCCCGATGGATCAAGGCAGTACCTGATGAGTAGATCCATCGCGTGTGCTCATTTATAGAAAGAAGCTTTGATTAGCAGTGGCCCGCTCCACCCTACTCAAGACTCGAACATAGATACACGGTTAGTATCAGTTATATTTTTACTGGAATAGGATGTCACTTAAATACGAGTGCTTTCAAATTATACAATGACAGTATTGATTTCCTTACCTCGCCACCCTTCCTACTCGATTCACGACCAAAAATTGGTCAACTCCAGACCTGTTTGACGCGATCCAGGTTGGAATTTGAGATGTCATCAGCTAACTCCTTGGTTTGATATTCACTAAATTTTCATCAAAAAGGCAGTTGTGGTAGGTCTTTGCGTTAATATTCACTCAAGAGGAGAGGGGTTCTAGTGTCGACATATCCCCTCCGCCCGCCGAAAGCTATCTACGCCACTACGTACTGATATAGAATAGAATTGTGGATGGTAGAATTCCGCCAAGAAATATTTAACGGGCAGTTTATTGCTCAAAATTTTTTTAAATTACGAAACTTCTGATGTCCTTTTTGCCTTATGCCGGAGCTGTCGCTATTACAAGTTAATTAATTTTATATTCCATTATTACATTATGTATTACTCCAATTTAATAAGTGGAAAGATTTATGAACTATGAATAAACAGGGCAAATTGTTAAAAAAAAGAGGACACGATTTATTTACTTAAAAGAGGACATCTGGTCACTCTACATGCAAAGCCTAACTGAGTTGGCACGAACACTCGCTTTAATATGAGCAAGCGTGAAAAAAACGATTTCGTTATTCCTCACAGGCGAACGTTATTACTTTATTATTAAGAGGTTAAAGGCTCAAACACACAGAACGCGTTATAACGTTCATGGAACGCCCCTCAACGCGGCGTTCGGCGATATTGGCTACGTCACACACGCAGCGTTATCTGGGCGGGCAATCCAGTACTGTGGTTGAGTTTGTACAGCAATCATGAGTAGTTCTGATGAGGAGAACGCCGGTAACGCGCGTTACTTTTGTAATTTTGTACAATCCGAAAAGTTAACGTCGCGTTAACGTCGCGTTCCGAAAGGTAACGCTGAGTGATAACGCCACGTGTGTGGCAGGGATGATGCAATGCAGTGCAATACAACCGTACCGCCGTAACGCGACGGTACAGGAACGCCGAACTTCGCGTTATAACGCGTTCTGTGTGGCTGAACCTTAAGACCCCAGTGTAAAGTCCTAGATCGCTCGCTGCATACATAACGGCATCCTTTTCATCCTAGCATATCTTCATCCACAATTTTTTTTTTATACGAGTAAATATGTTTTTGAACGAATGGTGCAACGGCGGCAACCCAACCCTATATCTATCCATTCATGGACGATATCGGTTTCAAATCGAAATAACGTCTGCGAAAAAAAGTGAAAATATCTATATACCTAGATAGATACTCACTTTCCTTTTTAAACGAAATTGAAGATTGAGTCCGACCATGCATGGCCGCTTTCTGTTTTAGCAGAAATTGTTCCCTAAAGGAAGGAAACCACATTAGCAGTTTCAAAAAATCCAATTTTTAGGGTTTTCTCTCTAATTGCCTTGACCCCTCCAGGGGCATGGGCGCGTCAACATCTCTAGCATTTCTATGCTTTGTTGACGTTTCAATAGCATATCTATTTTTCGGAAGTGCAGTTGCTAGCATGCACGTCCTATCCGCGCCGTCTTTATACTGACAAGCCCGGAGCACTGTGAGAGTTCTATTAGTACTCACAGGCAGTTTTTGATCGCGCCAAGATTTGATCTCCGAACTCTAGATTAGTAGTATCGTAGAGCGGTGACCGAACGATCACGGCCACCGAGCGCGACAAAAAAACAAAACCCCTTGTGAAATCGGTCAAATGTCTGTCTGTCCGTCTGTCCATGGAATATCTCACGAACGGCTGAAGCTACATAGATGAAATTTTGTATGAATATGTAGAATTACTGTAATTCGCCGGAGTAATAGGTCAACTTTAAGGGGAGGAGAGGGGAGATGAAGGTCGAAATTTTTTTTTTTCGTTTGGTACGGGCAAGTGGGGTATCAAAAGAAAGGTACCGTCGGGTACATTCCATTTTTGGAATTTTTTTCAAATTTGAAGAAACGGTAAAAGAGGGAGAGTGGAAAATATGTGATCCGAGTTTGCCCCCCCTCCCTTGCATTTCGAAACCGCTATACTTAGAAATATGAAAATTTACGGAAAATCGGAATTTTACTAGCGTAGAAAACCTAGATTAATAGAATTTTGAAATTTCATCAGAAAAGGTTAATAATAGTACATTTCTATAGTTGCAGTTAGCACACCCCTGCACCCCTTAAGCGCACACGAGGTCAAAAATATTGATGGCCAATGATAACCAACATCATAGGCAATAATACCTCCAAGTTTCATTACAATCACAGAATATTTAATAATAGTACATTCATTCAAATTTTGACATTTGGACACCATCCATCCAAAAAATGCACATAACCAGCCTACGTACTATGAGTACTGCATACTTGAATATTGTTTGTTGTTTTTCATAAAGTGAATTGGGTAAAGATTGGGGGGATAGGAGTGGGAGGGGAGAAGAATGGAGGGGGGAGGTAGGAAATGAAGATCAATATTTTTTTTCATCTGGTATAGGCAAGTGGGGTATCATGGGAAAGGTACTACCGAGTACATTACATTTTTGGCGTCTTCATCAAATTTGAAGAAAGAGGAAAAGAAGTAGAGGGGAAAATATGAGATAATTTGTCCCACTCCCCTTACCATTTCGAGACCGTTACACTAAGAAATTTGAAAACATACAGGAAGTTGGCTTTCAACTAGCACAGAAAACAAAATAGTTATGGAATTTTAATATCTTCTCAAAATAGGTTAATAATAGTAAAATATATTTCTATAGTTACAGTTAGCACACCCCTGCATTTCTCAAACTCATCCGAGGTTGAAAATATTGATGGCCAACGATAATCAACACCATGTGCAATAATGTCTCTTTCGTAATAATCACGTAATATTTAATAGTAGTACATTCATTTAGGTTTGGCCATTTTGATATCATAAATACAAAAAATGCACATAACAGGTCTCTTTGTACTACATACTAGTACTACGACTACAACATACTTGCATATTGTTTTCCGTAGAGCGAATTGGAGTAAACCATTTTCAAAAGGGTAAAGATTGCTGGGAGAGGAGGGAGGTATGCTGGTCGCTGACTCTACTTTCTATAATTACTCAAACAATTTATTTTCAATATTTTTTACGCAAGCTTGCAATTTGCAATACCGTCTTAACATGAATGGTTAAGCATCTCCAAGAGTAGGACAGTTCATCTCCTATTGGCATGGGACACTACAAAACCCTCGGATTGCGGGCGTAGCCCTCTATTTTCCTGTTTCATTATAATATAAATTGTCAGCTAAACAATCCAAGAATACGCTGCCAAATTTCAAAGCGAAATTCGCATTCGTTTAGATTTTATGAGCATAGAACCGAGCGCTCATCGGGTATAGTCTACAGGCTCGAGCGCACAGCAAGTAGGGTGGAGCACTATCTCAGGTAGTCGCTTTATGTACTTACGTAGTCTTGTAGTGGCACCCCACCTTTGCGTCTTTGTTTACAAGTAACGGTATAGAAGGTACTAGACGCATCAACACAAAGGATTATTTCGGTTATATTCTGTTTTTCAAATGCGTTTTTCTCAAAATGATTTATTTTTACATTTGCTGAAAGTCTAACTCAAAAAGCAATGAACCGATCGTTATGAAAATTGAAAGTATGATTCTTTATAAAATTACGAAAAACATGAACCAACTTTTGGGATGATATAGTATTTTTAAGGGTGTTTTTTTTTTGCATAATTAGTGAACAAAAATGGTGAAAAATTAAATAATTTTCTCCAACACCTGCCAAATTTTCGATTTCCATTATTTTCATCTGCATTGTGGTTCATATTCTTAGAAAATAAGTTAATAATGTAAAATTAAAGCCTTTTTGATTTCGGATAAAAATTAGAATCGCAACACGTCCCGCAATTGAAGAACTCTAGTTACGGCCGTCAGCGGACATCAGTGCGTAACTTTGTTATTTTGGCTTAAATTATTCACTAAGTTTGTTCGAAATATGAATAAAATGATGTAAAAATTTGATTGAATTCCAATTAATTCTTCCCACAAAAAAAAAAAAAAATCAGTGAAAATGAGCCTCCTGATGTGGTTTCCCCACTTAATGCCCGGTTCACATTATTCCAGTAGCAGTCCAGCGCTGGACTGGATTACTGGACTGGATTGGTTACTGGAATAATGTGAACCGGGCATTAAACTTTCCGATAGTTATTCGATAGTGCCTACACTATGTTATACCCATTCGAATGACGAAATCCTGGATCCGCCACTGTGAAAGATCGATGCATTTTTAATGCATTCCTGTAAAATAAACCATTAGTTACAATGCATCTTATCTAATTTTTTATGTATTTTCATTTCATTTCAGCATCATTCTCCGGCTACGGAATCATCGGTCGATCGAAACGACGACATCCTCGTGGTACAAAACGCGGACGACCCCGTGGCTCGAAACGTGGCGGTGGCACAGGCAGCCTAGGACGTTCAGATGCACCACCACCATCAACAACTAGTTCCGTTGGTAAGTTGGCACTTCCTTCCTTCATGAACACGTATTCAAATCGGATTAATCTTATCGCCACTTATTTGTTGCGGAACATTTTTATCTGATATGGGCTCAAGAGCAAATAATGTTTAGTCCTTGTTGCAATAGCCAAAGATGCACATTCAATAAGATACGCATCTCTATTGCGTTTTTATCACGTTCCCTATCATGCTCTTTTGATTTCGATCACGTTTACCTCATATGCAGAGAAGTGTCCATTATTCATAATTCGATATGTATATCATTCCTCCAGTGCGTCCTCAAGAGCACTCAATTTAAGGCTGCGGATTGATTACTGGCAACCGGGGCACGTGCTAACACAACACAATGCCATGAATGTCATGGCTCATGGGGGCCCATGTGAAATGTTAATAGCGAAGAGATTTAACTTAAATCTGAAGTAAGCCGCTTAAATGGTCCATTGAAAGGAGGAGCGTTATGCAAAATAAGTATTTCAATATTGAGATTTATGACTGTGACTCATCTGCCAGATTGCTCATTTTCGTTTTGATATAAAACATCCGCGCGGTAATTATGGTTGATATGCAATCTGCTATATCAGATGGTGCTTATTTGATAGTTGTTATGCGATTCATATTACGAGACAGGCAAACAGGACATTAATCAGTGCGATTTCAATTGGACGATCCATTTGGTATATTTATTTAGGTATCAGCATCTGTCACTAAAGTTCTTTGAAAAGTTCTTTTATCTACAGGATATTTTCGTGTCGTTTAGGTCAATTGTTATCCCAGCAACGATTGAGACATTAAACCATGTATGTATTTGGATTCAGCCGAAAGTTTGATTCAGCCTTGCCGTGAGATTGTATGTCCTTTTTGGATTAAATTTTCAGGATGCTATTAGCTAATTAAATAATCGCATTACTTGTGAGCATTTTCCACTCTAAATGGGTGTGTAATTTGGCGAAAGTTGGCCCCCGTAATCAGGGAATTCGTTTTGAAACGTGCTTAATTTCATTCAGACTAGCGCCTTTAGAAATGTGTGTTTATTATGTTTTCGCATAAGCTGGTTGGATTTTTATTTCCTTCAGCCAATCCATATGATCTTAGAAAAGGACTATCTATACATATTTGGTTGTATACTTTACGACAGGTGTCGGCAACCAGCAGGCCGCATGCGGCACTCCATACGCTTTTGTGCGGCCCGCCAGGTAATAACGAATTGTGTACTTTAAGTTATAGGATCTGAAAAGCCTGAGCATTCTATAAACGCACACAAATACACACTTGAAGGTTTTAAAGATACATATGTGAAGTCAGTAACAGACCTAGAGGCAGAAAGCCGAAGGATTTGGTCACAGTTCTAATACATAATCCCAAACAGCACTTGATTGGTTACACAAGGAATAGTTAGTCTGTCTACCGGTGCCTATTCTTAAAAAAAGAAGTCACGGTCGGTCTTTGCATTGTAGTAGGCAATAGTCAACTCATAAGGAAAAATTTGATGGCAGATCATTTGGGTATTTCTAAAGATATGGCAGACTTCATCAAAACCACCAAACAATAGCACGTCAACTGTTCCATCTGGTCCAGTTGACGTTTCGTTGGCATAAACTAGTTTCGGAGAATGCAGTTGCGAGCATGCTTCGCTACTTGATTCGAACGCCTTTCGGTTCCAGACACTCCGCCAAGAGTAAACCCAAAAAAAGCAGAAAATTGGGATATTTAGATAATGCGAAAATTCATAGCGAAAAGACAGACCAATATTGTTGACCAGAGTAGGTTCCACCGAAACGAGTCAAGTTTCGCTTTCTTCAAAAGAATTAGTCTGTCTTTTTGGAATGAAACTTTTGGTAGTATCTGTGATGCGAAAGAAGAAAAAGAAAAATTAGATCAATTTTTTGGGGTAAACCTGACAAAATGCATACTAAGGGTCGATTCCATTGGGCGAGTCAGCTAGCGCTGTTGTCGTAGTAATAATATACAATACAACTTTCGAACTCGCTCGGTAGCCAACTAGCAGAAGGTTGCATTAGCTACTCCCGCACGAAATGGTTGTGTCGATATTACTAGCGGGATATTCGTAGAAATTTCAAAAGTAACTAGACTATGACTACAAACAATTAATTTACTTGGTAGGTAGCCCACACACCAGTGAGCAGCGAAATTTTGTCGCACAAGCTGAGCTACCTGCTAGTAGGCTAGTGAACTTCATTATATTTCATTATATTGGGCGAGTTTACTGACAGCTAGGAAATTCACCGTTCCCTGTGGCCATGGGGTGAGGAAGTGAGAAGGCCTAAAGTTTTACTAATTTTGTTCACTTCGTTTCCCATCTAACCAAAATCATCATAGTTTCGCATTATTAGTGTTAAGGTTTCAAGAGTTCGATCCCACTTTCACCTGCATTTAAGAGGCATACTAGTCATGGTTGCCAATTCACGAATCTACTCTTTTTAACCTACTCCGTACACCGAACTAGTTCGATCTACCCCGCAATCAAAAAACGGTCAGGTCGAAAAGTGATCAGAAAGTTCAGGTCGGAGTCGGATCAGTTGAAAAGTGAATAGGCTTTGTAGTTCTGTCTGTCGGTATCGGAGCATGATCAGATCAGATCGTTTAAGTCTAAGGGGGGGGGGGGGAGGAGAACTGAACTATTGATTAGCTTAGATGATGTGACATATACACAATGTCGCTACGCTATATTGTGTGAAGTGGAGTAAATTTTCAATTGGATTTTATTGTTAGGTGGAGTGAAGCTTTTCGTCTTTCATTGTGTTGTGGGTGATCGTGGCCGATGATGGATTGGGGGGTTTTTTGGGTCGGTCATTGCGAATCTGAAGTCCAAATGGCGAAAAACCAAATGGGGGATTCAGAATGGCAACACTCTTTTTTATATACACGGCCAATCTTGTTGGAAGAAACTGGTAGGAGGTCGATTGGGTCGCTGATTTCGAATCTGAAGACCGAATTGCAAAAAATAAAAAAAATTAAGGAATTTCTGAGCGGCAACCCTTTTTCTTCAATAAGCACATCCAATCTTGCTGACTTGTTGTGTTTTAGGTCGCTAAGTGCAAATCTGATGTCAAAATGGCAAGAAAACAAATGGGGGATCCAGAATGGTAACACTTTTTTTATAAACACGGCCAATCTTGTTGGAAAAAACTGATAGGTGGCCAGTTGAGTCGCTGATCGCGAATCGAATCAAATCGAAGTCGGAATTGCAAAAAATCAAAAAATAAAGGAGTTCCTGAGCGGCAACCCTTTTTTAAACAAAAAAAAACACGGCCAACCTTGCTTAAAAAAGTTGGTAGGGTTTTTTTTGGGTCGCTGATTGCAAATCTGATGTCCAAATGGCAAGAAACAAATGGGGGGTTCAGAATAGCAACACTTTTTTTTATAAACACGGCCATTCTACGGGATTGTTGATTGGGTCGCTGATTGCGGGGGGTGACGTGAGTGGTTTCGCTTAACCTGAACGCACGCAAACGGTTTTCGGGGAAAAATATGTAGTTGGTAAAAATTAAATTAAAGTAAACGCTCTTTACAAGTGCGCACATTATTTCCCTATTGCAGCGCATATATTACCGCACTGTTAGTTGTTTGTCACAATATGAACGTGCACCTCGCCCTCGCCTCGGGCATTCTCGCCGAAAAATACGAAAATACAATCCATTTTATCCTACATTGCAATATAGCGATATGTAGATATGTCTTCTAATCTAGTCAGTAGTTCAGGTCTCAATTCTCTTATTTACAATTACGACTCAGACTTCGACGAACCTAGTTCACCCACTCTTTTGTTCATTCACTCCATCTCCAACTCCATGACGGACGACAGATTCGTTTCATATACGGAGTCGGTCTGCGAACCTAGTTTCTTGAACCTACTCCGTTGTCGCACTCGGAGTAGGTCGACCTGATCCGCAAGAGGAGCAGGTCATACCATGAATAAGGCATACCATTAGTTTTGAGCCTTTTATTAATGGTTTTAGCACCCATTTCGTAACTTCAATAGAGTTTTCTGGGGAAACAATTATATTTTTTTTGCGTAAAACTATCCTAAGAAGCTCATGTGCTATTAAACTGACTGACTGATATTCCTTCAGGAAAATGTACGAAAACCTTGTAGGAATGACTGACAACAATTTGAACCGCCGCGCCGATGAGAACCTGTAGGAAAAACTGAAGATAATCGCCAGCACTTCAGATTATTGTCAGTTGTTCCTATAGATTCTCGTCAGCGCTTCAAATTATCGTCACTTATTTCTACAGTTTCTCCACAGCGGTTCAAATTATCATTAGTTATACCTACGTCTGCTTTTCTTACAAGATTTTCGTCAGTGTATCCTACAAAATTCTCGTCCTTAGGAATATCGTCAGTAAAACTGATAGTGAATAAGCTTAAGTTTACCATCCGTTTTTCTGTGGGAATGTCTCCATTGATTGTGAATGGATACCTTTATAAGTAAAATTATAGAGGACTAGAAACTGGATAATTTGAGACCAAGATAGGTTGACTACGATGTTGGGTTGTCGAGTTACGATTGATTTTTGGAGCATATACCCTCCTTTTACAGAACCCCGACGATTTTTTGTTCGGCATCCTGTCACTAATTTTTTTTTCTACTGTGCGGCCCGCCAAAACATATTTCTTTTGAAAGTGGCCCACTGTCCTAAGAAGGTTGCCGACCCCTGCTTGAGGTGGTTCATACTGGCAACGTGCTTCGTCCGAAACTGGTTTAAGCCAATGAAACATGGATAGTTGACGCGCTATGCCCCACTAAGGGTTAGGGCAAATAAGTATAGGTCGAACTACATAATCTCAAACAATAATTTAGATAGGAACATATTTTCTACGAATCAGTTTAAAATATATTTAATTTTTTCATTGCTTTTATTGCTCCATCTCTTGATAAAATTATGAGCCCGCGTCGGGAAAAATTAATTGAAAGAGGCTTAGGACGATGATTTGCGTGCGATAACTTAATTTGTATTCCCGTACTAGTAAATACTAATACCTGTAGAACTTTTTTTCAAATTGTCAACATATATTTCTTTACTCTCCTTACAGGAACTGGCGAACATATGACAAATACGGGTGACGGAACATTCCAACCGACTGTACCGCCAGTTATAAAGAGAGGACCCGGACGACCACGATTAAAACCATCCGGACCGACCAATCAAGGATATCGAGGAACTCCGAGAACAAGAAAACCTATTGGACCGTTACTTGTTCCATTGGGCCAAAGCCCGGCAGCCACACCATTGAATCGAAGTCCGGCCATGAGTCCTGCCCCGAGTCCTGCTCACGAAAGATCGTATGGCGATCAAGATTAGATAGCTTGTCTGTGGATTCTTTTATTTAATTTAAGTTAGACTACATAATGAGGATGTTCAAAGAATAATTATTATGTCATTATAGTCGTGAAACTAAGTGAACCATGTAATTTCATCATTCATAATATTATTAATAAAAGTAGTGTTGTTGTCGAAAAATTGTTTCCTTTTGATTTATGGCGATCGGTTTTTCGAGTAATTCAAAAGGGGACAATCCAACTTAAGCCCTGCTATCTCCCTTGGGTTAGTCTTTGAATAGCCAAAAGATCGTGTTTATCATGCCTTAGTTTGTACCCTACGTGCCCTCCTCTAAAAAATTCAGTAATCCCTAAGTGTCACCATACACTATCGAACGCGAACACAAACCTGGTACAATTGTCCTCTGAATAGCTAAAGACATACACGGGCACTTCACATAAATGTTAGAAAAACTCCAATGTGGGGTCAGTGTGATTTTATCTAGTCAGAATGGACAATCGAATAGGTGCGTGGTACCGCTAGTCACAGGGCACAAAAACCTAAGCCCCAGAGAAAATTTGCAATCGAAAATAAAAAAAAAATTCAGTAATATCCGGCGCCCAATGTGGAGTCAGTGTTTCTCTTTATCTAGTAAAACAATTGAACCTTTTTTTACTGCAACCTTATGATTTTTAAAATAAAATGTTTAATTTAGTAATCAGGATATTTTACAACGCTACATAATGACACCATATCTGCGCATATGGTAGAGTCGAACCTACCGATATTGTCGTACTTTTATCCGAATTCAAAATATATCGGGAGGGGTCTGGACCCCCTGGACCCCTCCCCTGGCTACATCACTGCTTCCCATCCCAACCTCGGCGCCCTTCTTATTAGCTCTGTGAAGTTAGCACCGTCACATTCGATTTTTCAAATTTAAATTCTGCAGTTCGTTTGCCCATCGTAGGCCCACGTTTACCCAGGAAAAGTTTTCGTTTGCCCACGCTTACAAAAAAAGTTATTAACAAAATACTTTTTTTTTTCAAATTGCAAAAAACCACAAAATTTTTTATTTTTCAAAATTGGGTATTTTTTTTCGCTATTTCGTCTGCCCAACGTTATTAGCCCAGGATTGCCCACCCAAATTTTTATGCCTACTCCTCAAATTTTTTTTTTTTTTTCAAAAAATAAATTTTTTTTATCGCATTTTTTTTTATTACTTTTTTAATTTTAATTGCCCAGCCCATTATAAGCCCTCGTTTGCTGAGTAAAAATTTTCGGATGTCCACCCTTGCAGAAAAAGTTATCAGCAGACAATTTTTTTTTAGGCTAGGAATACTTATATCGTTAATTTGGCTCCTTAAAGGATAATTTTGTAGTGCAAGCTGGGCAGTTCGTTTGCCCATCGCGGATTATCGTATGCCCAGAAAAAAGTTTCGTTTGCCCGCCCTTGCAAAAAAAGTTATTAAAGAATTAAATTTTTTGGGTTGCGAAAACTTATATCCTTAATTTGGCTCCTTAAAGGTTAATTTTCTAGTGAAAACTCATCAGTTCGATTACCCATCGTGGACTATCGTTTGCCCAGGAAACAGTTTTGTTTGCCCACCCTTGCACAAAAAGTTATTAGCAGACAATTTTTTTTAGGTTGGTAATATTTATACTGTATTTGACAAATTAACAGTATAAGTATTACCAACCTAAAAAAAGTTGTCTGCGAACAACTCACAGTGTGGGATAAAAAAATTTATTTTTTGAATAAAAAAATTTGAGAGGTGGGCATGAGCAAACGAAAATTTTGGGTGGTTAACTTTGGGCAAACGAAATAGAAAAAAAAATTTCCAATCTTGGAAAAAAAATTTCGTGGTATTTTGCAATTTGAAAAAGTATTTTGTTAATATGTTTTTAAGGGTGGGCAAACGAAAATTTTTCCTGGGCAAGCGTGGGCCTACGATGGGCAAACGGACTGCACAATTTAAGTTTGAAAAATCGAATGTGACGGTGCCAACTTCACAGAGCTCTTCTTATTTCGCATGTCCGGAAGGCCACTCTTAAATCTTTTACTAATGGCAAAGTAGTCGAACTGATTTTGTGTTCCGTGCCGATCAACTGATTTTATGGTGTTCCGTACGCTTAAGCATAGTACCACCAATGAAGAGACTGTGAAAGTTCCAGAACTCTACGAATCCTTCACCGTGTTCGTTCCGATTCCCAAGACCGTGTCTCCCCATCACATGACTGAGCCCATAGTTGTCAGCGCCAACTTTTGCATTCAAATCCCCATCACTAATATAATATCGCCTTTAGGTGTTCTTCTCTGGAAGGC